>OX940878.1:67176256-69676256 GCA_954870665.1 Stratiomys singularior
ACAGAGTTATTTGAAAATACAAAGGCCGCATAATGGCGGCCGAAGGAAGTTACTTTTTTAAGTCACTTTTTAACTAGCGGTGACTAGCTCACTGCGCGGTCGTGGGGGTCTTAGGACAATTATTTAAGCCCTGATCCTTCCATGCCACATACACACACACACAAAGAAAGAGCTTACTCTTTCATACTAGATAAAATAAATAAATAAATAGAAATGATCAAATAAATAAGAAAATATAAAATATATAACTTACTAATATATTGTGCTGCGCTGATTCTGACCACCTCTGCTTGATTTCGGGACTTTACTTGCTTCTGCTGCACTGATTCTGACCGCCTCTGTTTCCTCCAACACGAATCTCCATCTCAGCTTGGTTTCTCTTGGGCTTTCTGATTCAAAGATTTAGTGCTCGACGACTTCTGATTCTCTTTATTGTTATTTTCCATCGCTTGATACTGGATTCTTATACTTTATTTTCCATCTACCATCCTTGATTCACAATTTCTATTCTTCTTATAGCGATATGTACACAACAAACAAGTGAATCATATCAATGGGAAATTCCTTCCCAAATCCTTTCTACAGGGAATTTTTTTTTCTGAGACTTTTTCTTATGATTTTTTTTAAAAACTTTTTTTAATTTATGTTTATTTGTTACCACTTTTATTTAACAAAATATTACTTAATACCTAAATCTAATTATATATGTTTTTATTTTGATTTTATACTTAGTTCTATTTTATTTATTTATTTATTTGCATATATATATTTTTTGTTTGTTTTTATGTCGCCTACACATCGGAATACGTAGCAAAGGATACTAGCTCGTTCTATGAATGCATGTTGCGAGACGGAACACCCACGTATAGATAAAAGTAGTCACGTGTATTACTTTACATGACAAGGCGTGAATCACATTTTATTTTGTTTTCGAGGTGTTGCACCAATTTTTTTCTCATGCAATTTTTATGCGTGATAGTGCACATAAAGGATCATGACATATATTATTTTCGTGATTGTAAGTCACAGAGATCATAAATACATAAGAATGTATTACATGAGAAAATAAATACATGAGTATTAATTTGCGTTTTTACTTGCTTTTGTACGAAAAATTATACTAAAAATCTAAACGAAAATATATAACATTTACTGTAAAGTTACCTAAAGCCTCGTTCGTTTCACTTCTCTAGCTTAATTAGTTTTTGAGATATATTTTTTTGTACGGTTATTTTTTCCCATATCTCTAGGTCAAAGCGGAGGCTGGACGCGAAACGTACATAAATCAAGTTTGTACATCAAGTAGATATTAAAACATAGCTTTCGATATAATTTCCTTCTGGGGGCCATCTCGTCATACTTGTCCGTCTAAATCCTTTCAAGCTATTATAATATGGCATATGTCTGCTGGGCGTATCTCCAAGGCATTTAAGGTAAGGTGGCCGAGAGTTTAATAAACGCCTTCAAGCAGAAAGTCTTCCTAATGTTTGTTTGTCGAATAACAGAAAACATCTGAGGGAAACTGCGAAACAAGAATTACGAGCTTGAAGCGAGTTGAAGCGAATCTGCGGGATACCCGCTAAACTACAATGGGCATAATTTATTAACCACATATTTATTGAGACGCATCTGCAAGGAAGCATATTTCGAAAACGATAGAAAACTTCTATGGACAATACTTATAATATAAAGTTGTCTGGGCTTGCAAATTTGAGGATGCGTTTTAGAGATGTGGATTGATCTGAGGGGCGTGTGTCGAATGAGGTCAAGGACTTATACCGCATTGACAAGCCATACAAGAAAAAAGTTCACTTGACAAGTTAAGTCTTCGGGGCTTGACACAAGTCAGTGTGTTCAGTGTTATTTTAGCCAACAAAATTTGATGAATGTCAAAGGTACTCACGTCAAATTTATTGGTGAATCAACAAGGACATTCAATCTATTTTGCCAAGCAAAATAGATTGACAGATGGATTACCGTTTGGATTAATATTATTGGTACAAAGGGGGGGTGGTAATCTGCTGCAAAACATGAGTTATTTTCTAACTGCTGGACTGGAATAGATAAACGATGTACTGTTTAAATTGCAATCCTTCCAATTCTGTATCTTGCGGACATTGGTCATATATTCCAAATGGGTATGAAGATTTCGAAAATTGATTTCTACAGGGCTCTACATTGAAAATCAATTTCATGCTTTTTTACTTAAACCAATACTTACAATACTGTTATCATATTCACTCTCCAAATCACACGCAGCCATCGCGTCCCATACTCTAACTAAGATTGCCAAACGACTTTCTGTCCTCGTTTTAAAGATAAAAGGCTCCAGTTTCTATGCTTTCATCATTTATTTACGGAAAAAAGAACAATGCTCAGCAGCAAGAGTGCTGAATATGTTTCGCTTAGTAAATCCACTCAAACTGACATTAAGAGCACTTGTGGTGCTCATGTTTCTTCCGAAAACTGTTAGCAGCGAATACTCAAAACTCTTCCAGTTACAGGAAGACAACAGGAACAAGAAGAAGCTAGCGCTGAACCAGGCTCTTGGCTGTATGAGCAAGCCATTATCTACGCCTCTGGATAATTAAATTAACATCGTACAATCAGCTAAAGGTTCTTGCAAAACGATTCATAGGTCGACGTAATTATCCAGTTGTATTGTTCGCTTCGTAGGTAATGCCCTGAGATAGGATGAAGGGTAAATCAAATTAAGACCATTGTTAGTTGCGGGTGTAAACTTTATCTCTTCTTATCTATGCGAAAGTAGAGCAGGCTTGGAAATGAATTGCAGTTTGTTATTCCTTGCTATATTATTTTCGACACTTAAATCCAAACATTTTCGACATTTTCTTAGAAGAACGCACGATTCCAATTATTGTTCATGTTTACGTTGCTCTCCAGCGGAATATTTTTTGCCACCCTAACAAAAGTTCAATTCCTATCCGCCATGGCCGACTGAGCAAAACACTACCGGAAAATATCGTTGCCATATTGTTTGGAATGAAAACTGATGACTTGGTAGTAGCAGTGAAGCTTTTCTTGATGAGTTATCAGAAAAACGATGACGTCAATTCTTTTAAAAATACATTTGAAATAATATAGATAACTTTATTTGTATGACTGTATATATCTATATAAACATAAATAATAAACAAAGATATAAACAGAAATTCTCTTGAATTTTCTAATGGGGAGCAATTGAATTAAGGCTTATCATTGTGATACTTTAGATAATTTGATTTTACATGCATAAAAAGACTAGTCATCCGCACGGTAGGGTATTTGATCCAAAAGGTTGGCCAAAATTATTTTTCAGCATTTTTTGTTTTATTTTTGGTTTAATTAGGTATTTAGTGACACAATTTCGCAATATTCTGAATACTCAGAAAGAAAAATAATTATTAATTTTATTATAAGTTTATACGTTTCACATTTATTAGCACACTAAATGAAAAAAATTCAAGATTTTATCGGCAGACGGATCCCATGCTTCTTCGATGTATCATAGGATTTATTTTGACTGGTCTGGAAATTGAGCACTAATTCATGATTGGGGTCATTGTTGCAAGGCAGCGGCTATTCAAGAGCAGAAGGGCAAACAATCGGTTAATAATGCCCATATTGCACTGTTCCCCAGAAATTTTTTTCGAGCCATGAAGCCGGAATGAATCTTATTTTATTTATTATTTCTTTTTTTTTTTTTATTACTATAATAACACAGAGGAAGAAGAACTGGATGGGTGACTGGAATATGTTTCAATCAGTCTGGACTTCTTCCGATTTTTTGTTTGCATTGATGACTGTTATGACTTCATTCAAGTATAATAACAATGTCTCTTATGTGTGATATAGAAAAACCTGACGATTGCAGTATCTCAAAACAACTCTCGGCATGGGTAATATTCCGTTTCAACCTTTGCATTAACCTTTGAAAAAGATGGATTTTAATCGCTTTTTCGTAAAATATTTTTGTTGCTTTCTTGTGAATGATGCTTCAACAAAAATTGATAAGGCCTGAGCAGTTGTAAATGGCTTAGGTAATGTTTCTGGTTTAGAGCTTTCTCGAAATGCTTCACTATATTAATCGCTTTTTTTCACATTTGAATACAGGTGTCTTACGGGTGTTCGCTTATGGACGGGGTACCATTTGACAAGCATGTAAGAGGTCAGAGGCAGCTAATCCCTTTCTGCGGCCTAAATAAACTGAAAGGTCTCAATAAACTGGCAGCAAATACAGCTTTCTGCATTGAAACTTTTACTCGCGCGTAAAGGGGAAGAGGTCAACATGTAGCTCACTAAAGCTCAATCACAGGAAACTGGTTAATCGGACGGAGACAACAGACTCCAATCAACGGGAGAAGATTGATGCTGCGTTCCAATTGATGATCCCCAAAGCGCTAAAAAACAGGCAGACAGGAGCACTTACGTCAGCGTCCTCAAAGAAACAGCGGAAAATGTGGAGCTCAAACAAACAGGAGTCTACATACAAACGGTACGAACGGCCGAAATAGACGGCTTCCTCGTAGAACTTGGGATGCAGTCCTCCGACAAGCGCTTGTTCGAGAGTGAGATTAAGGTTTCTAAGACCTCATTGGAAAGGATATTATTTACTCCAAAGCTATTGTCTCAACCTCATAGCCAATGGAAATTTTAGAAATAAGAGACATTGATTGTGCTGTGGATGTGAAAGAAGTAGAAGAGTCCATCAGACAAACTCTTCCTACGGTAGACAGCTTTAGGGTAAGTTTAGCGCCTACCAAGCCTAGAAGGCAAACTATCGCAATTGACATCCCAGAGAAAGATGCAGTGCAACTTCTGGTCAAGGAGAAAGTAAAAATCCGTTGGGCCGAATTCGCCGAAAAATGATCTTAACTAGATGCTATACGAGTCTCACTTTTGGACATATTCCCCTGAATCACAGCTTCCCAGATAAAAGTAACCTGTACAGGAAGTGTAGCACCCCCGGGAATCAGGTAAAAGAGTGCACAAATCTACCAACCTGCATCGTGTTCTCAGACCACGTCCAGAAGCCGAGTACATAAAATTTATTGAACTGGAAGAAGCTGCCTCGAGCCCGGAAGGACGAATTTTTAGTGGCGGTGACTTCAATGTCAAGGCGATTGACTGGAGAACGCCTTATCTAGATTCAAGAGGAAATCGATCCCGAAAAATGGCGGTTACGATGAAGCTTGTTGCAATGAAATTAGAAAACACATCAACTTTTAGACGAAGGGGCTGCTAAAGAACCGTCTTAGATTAGTCGTTAGTATTGTGACATGTTCGGAAAAAGGTTACGCGCCACTTAAGTCGTCTCAAGAAAAAAGTCGTAAACAAGTTTACAACTACCAATACATCCATAATTCTCGAAAGCGTAAACATAAACACGTTGCGTGCATTGAATACAACAAATCCCGGTGCAAGCGACTCAGCGCGTAAACACGAGAACAATCCACATGGAAGATTCTGGATTGATTGTTAGTTGTATAAAAGCGACTACGACGAGCGACGAGGAGAGTCTTGTGCAATGCAACGAAGCAGCGAGCGACAGTGCGTGTTGAAAATAGTGCGTCAATCGTCAAGTAATTAAATATATATTTAATTACAATAATCGTCAAGTAATTAAATAACAAGTAAAAGTGCTTATGAAAGTGATTGATTATTTAATTTAAAGGTGGACTTATAAAAGTGAAATAGTGATTCAGTGAAATAATAATGAAGAGTAAAGTGATTTATCAGAATAAAATACTAAGCACCTAATTTTAAACTATTAGAGTGTGTTTTATTCACTATTGCAAATATTTGCGTAGAGCAAACAAATCGCGTACCTGGCAAAAACGCAACAGTATCTATGATACACAAAAGTTGGGTACTGCAGGCCTACTCACCGAGTGAACACCAGTACGTTGCACTGGAAATTTGAGAGCATGGTGGTTGACGCGAGTTAAAGCTTGTTGAAATGTGTTACGTTTCATTTGTGTAGGCGAAATAAATACACAAAAAATAAACAAACAAAAACATAAATAAATAAAAAATACTTTCAATAATAATAAAAGAGACTAAGCGCTATTAGATGAGTTAAATTTTCATTAGTACTCAGATTTTTAAGTTAAAAAAAATCATATATAATAAATTAGAACTAACACTAAAATCAAAATGATATTTGTAATTAGATTAATGTATAAAACAATATTTAGGTAAATATTACAAGAAGAAAAAATAATCTCAGTAAAAATAAGACAGAAAAAAAAGTCTCAAAAAATCCCCTATAAAACTATGGGAACACTTACTGGAAAGAAATTTTTCCATATTTATAATTCGAGTGTTGGTAGTGAACCACCACCTAAAAGGTGGAGTTTATTGCGTCAACGAATCAAGTTGGGAAAAGGAGTTTATTGAATTTCAGCCGTCGCCTTTTGAAATTTGATTTATTTGAATTCTGATAAGCAAAACGCGGTAGGGAAGTGTTATTATAGTGAGTTGTGTCGATAGTCTACGAATTATAGGGCCACACGAAAAAGAAGAAAAAAACATAAAAAAGGACGGAATCCTGACAGTGTTATCAATTTCATAAACTGACACAATTAAAGGCACTCCTAAGTGATATTCAAAAATAGTGCTAAGACCTAACAAACGAAGCCAAAAATTTAAAGAAGACGGATAAAGAACAAAATAAAGTGGAATCAAATTTAAAGTACAGAGAAAAAGATAAAAATAAAGTGGAATTAAATTTAAATAGAAAAGAACACAAAAAAGTGAATTTGAGTTTGCAATACGAGAAAAGAAGACTTATCCGTGAGTCTAAAAGGGATAACGGAAGAGTGCATGTATTTGTGGATTTTGGATTCCCGGTGAAGAACGCTTGCACCAAGTGGAGTGCAGGCGTCTGTGGGAAAGTCATCATCAATCTATTCGTAACACTAGAAGACGTTTGACGTTCAAAATTACAATTGCATCGCTTCTCTGGACGTGATCGACAAATGGGCCGTAGAATTTGTCTTATCTGAGTGGTTTTGTGTCTTGTAGCAAAAAGGTTTGTTACATCCCTAAATTGTAAACTATAACAACAATACAAAACTTACAAAGTAGAAAAACATCAAATTCTGATTATATTTACTACATGTGTCTGTATTTTTATTTTGTTTTATAAAAGAAATATGAAAGAGAAAGTTTCTTTTATGTGTGTGTGTGAAGGTGAGCGCGATGAGCTAGTCGTAATTAGCTTTCTTCGGCCACCATTATGCGGCCTTTGTTTTTTCAAAAATAACATTATCTCTTCTAGAAGATAGATCTTCTAGAGATCTAAAGATCTTTTTCTTCGGCTAGAAAACTAGTCTGTGGGTTGATCAGCGAAAGCAAGGCTTAATGGAGGCAAAACCTCGGCGAAGACATCAGCACGGATCCGTTAGGCTTGAATTATAAACGTGTTTTAGGGCTCAACGATCCACAAAAGGTACAATAACGGCAAGAAACCCTCCTTCACTGCTCGAGGTGAAGAAGTATCGGAAGCTCTTCTTCGATACATTGGTCGGTGAAGAATGAAGGTGACATCAAAGGTTGCGCAAAGTTCCATTCTTGACCCGTACCAGTAGAATGTCTCGTGCCTCGAGCTCATGACGTTGCAGCCATCGGAGAAGTCACCGCTGATTGGCTATTTTGAAAACGAAGCAGCACTTACCGCCGAACGTACTGTTAATCAGTTACAACTCAAAATTAGTATGATTCAGCGCCGAGTGAACAAATGGATGACAGGCCGTGGGTTTAATCTCACCCTAGAAAAGATCAAGGTCGTGATACTAACCAAGATCAAGGTCGTGATGATACTACTAACCTTTGCTTTGTCACAGGAAATGTGGATTCACGAAATATGGCGCACAAGGTTCGCGCGATCATCAGTGACCTGGGGACGTAGTTTTGTTGAAAACGCGATGAGACTAATTATGACCTGAATCATCTACTCAATGAGCAAGGGTATTTTCAGTCTTACCTGCAAAATATGAGACGTATTCTACCCGAGGTTGAAGTATCACACATTTTATAGTTTTTTCACATGAAGGAATTGGACCAGGCTGCGTTATTTTCTCCAAAAAAAGGCGGCCTCTCTCCATAAGACATGTTGATGTTATAAAAAGATGTTGACATCTAAAGACAATTGCAGGTGCGTGTCACAGTACGTGCGGATGGAATGACGGGCATGATGGATTGCCTCGCGATGCAGAGAAAAGGGGTCTTTCTCCTTTTCTCCTAGTAATCTCTCGCCTTCCCATTAATCTCTACTGATAAAAGGATTTTCCTAACCTGAAAGTGTCGCTAGGTACCATCAATGAGTCCGAAGTAATGTGACAAACAGTTTCAAGTTAGGTTCTCGATGCTACTAGTGAGATATTTAGTCAATAATTCGGCTGCCACTGAGAGCCCGGTACGCGGAAGGCAAATATCTTTTACTTTAAAAACACAAAAAAATTGCCGTTTGCCAAAAATTTGGGTTCAGTTTTTTTGGAGCTCGCCATCGTGACTTCATTTGCGAGTATTTTCAACTTTCGGAGTTTTGGTGATTGATGAGGCGTTTTTACAAAAAAATACGTGGACTCGTTAAGAAAAAGTAAAAAAATGTAGTTGTTTCGTACGTAGTAGCTTTACAAAGTAGTTAACAAAAAAAAATTATTTACAGGGGTACCAAGTATTATAATTCCAAATAAGTCAGGAAACATAATTAAAATCACCTGGCTCATTAAGGTCCGTTGCAAAAATTTATGATTAACTTAGCGCGAAAAAGCCAGCGAAACCCTGCATATGAATGTCGCACCAACTTCGTAAAACAACTTACTAAATCATTAACGTGTTCAAATGACGATTGACAGATAATCTTTGACAAGTCATCGTGATTAAAAATCGCAGTATAGCATTCATTCGGTCCTCAACTACGAACGGATAGCTAATATTGTGAAGCACTTATCAATTTTGCACTATCGACTTTTAACTACACTGACCAAGACTGGTATTTTGGCGCGTGTGAAAGCACGGAACTGACATTAAATTAAACATTCTAAATACTAAATTGAACTAATTTGAAAAATAATTGACTAAATTGAACATTCTAAATACCAACTATGATTTTGAAATCAACGATCTATTTAATAATTTTATCTCATCTTGTTATTAGTTCATAATAACTTATTAGTCAATCTATTAAAACCTGGCGGTACACAATTTCAGCTGTGATTTAGCAGCACTATATATTGATTTCCTGAATTTCCAACTTTTAATTTAACAAATTGTTGGCTGAAACACTCTTTCCTTCAATCCATGCTAACCATAGAGAAAGTACGTTCCTGACACTTTTGAATGGTCATCACAAAAGAAGCTTCTACTGGGTGCTGGAGCCATTTGATATATATCAGGCAGTCCAAGGGGATGATTGGGACCATGGACCAGTAAGGATTGTCGTCACACTTAAGTTATTTTTCAAGTTTCTTATAAGAAGCCTTGGGGCATTGCACATGTTCGGTGGACCTAAGTTTCTTGGGGGAAGCAATATTTAATAATAACAATAATATATGACGTGGCAGACCAGATGGATTAACTGAATTTAAAAATTCTACCTTTATTTTCACAATTGCACTCTGTGTCAACTGACCTTTAGATTTTTATTTGACCCGATTCCTTTTTGTGTTGTTAGATTGTTGACTACATCAACGGTATCGGTTACTTATACACAATCAATGAAACAATCAGTTAGTTTTTCGAGCTCAGGATAAGCTTTATCTATAAGATGCTGAAGGCTATAAACTATATAATCATATGACTCATTTAGTACAAGAACCGATCAAGAGCGTTAGCGCTCAAGTTCAAAGATTAAAATGATTTCTGACCAAGATTGATTAGTGCCTGTGCAAAATTATTTTCTGAATTTCGCTGAAATGGGCTCTCATGTTCCGGAATCCGGAAACTAGATGACTTTAAATATGCTATAATTATAACTGTGTGTCTCTCTTTCAATGACCGTCAGAATTTGGCGATAATCACCAGTAAACACAAAAGTCATTATTTGTAATTGCTTCCATCTTCATAAAAATTTTTTGTGCTAGAAATAAAGAAACCTTCCTTTTAATTTTATGTTTTTTTATTTACCTGTTTTTTTATTTAATTTTTATAATTTTATGTTTTTTTATTTTTATTTACGATTGATGTCTTCATGCCTTCATCGCTGATGAAGACCGAACGATCACGGTCGAAAATCGATTCCGCAAGGTAAATAAAAAAACATTAAATTAAAAGGAAGGTTTCTTTATTTGTAGCACAAAAGTCATCTCACTCATGTTGACGTATTTTTTTTTTCCTTCGTGTTTGGTCCCAGCCAAACTCTTACTTGGCCCTGGCTCTGTTCGCACTTCCAGACTTCTTTGCAACCGATACCGATCGCCCTTACCCTGGAGAGGGCTGAAACTTTTCCCTGAGTATAAGATAACGGAGGGTAGATAAAGATAAGATAAGTGGTATAGAGAGAAAACAGGTAACGTTCTATTAGTAATTTGTTCTAAATACAGAACAAAAATGAAATTGGACTACAAATCTGATCACCGCCCTGAGACTGTGGATCGATTGGTCGCAAGTAGAAACATGAAACTGTTTCTACTTGAAACAGCTCTGAAGCTGACATAGAAGTTTATGATCCTATCTGCTCATGATTCGTGGATGACGCGTTTCACACATTTTTTGCATGCAAAAGATGGAATGTCGAAGCTGGTTTCCTATTCCCGCAAGTCGAACAACTCTTCTCGGAGACTAAAGTCAGAAAAATGAAACACGAGAAAAATTTCACATCATGCTCGGGCATTGCTGAAAGTGAAAAATGGCTTAATGTGCCCTCAAGAGGCATCGAGTATGGAAGGATCCAGGCATAAGAGCATGGTATTATGCGTCAAACAGCTTGTCTCTCATGTTCAGAACGGATGTGTTTAATGGGTGGTCCAGAAGCATTGTGGGTCTAAGAAAGAAAGCCTTCACCTTTCTAACACTAAAAAGGACTAGTGGTGGATGATTAATACAAGTGGCATGATTGTGCACAGTATTAATGTGGAGACGTTCAAATAAATTTGTGTTAAAAACTCTCAATGAGGAGAAAGAACACAAACATCATAGCGGAGAATGAATACTCAAACACAAAATTTAGTTTGCTGCTTTCTCAAATGTACGTGCATGAGAAAAATATGTATAAATGCCGACAACAAATGTTTCCACTCTACACAATTGTTCCATCGGCTCTACCGTATCCTTCGTAATTCCCCTTTAATATTATTAATGAGTTTCCGGTTTATTTTACTTACCCTTAAACATTGGGACAAGTGCAATATTTGGACGCCAAAAAATTATTGCTAACCCTCAATCACGTGCTAAATTCTTATTATTGGCTTCAAATATTACACAACATATTTGCGTTGTCCTATGCCCTTGTCTATACGGATCGTTTATTCTGAGAATGAAAGTTAATTTATTGAGTGGAGGCCAAAAATACCTGACTCTTATCATTTCATCCTTAACATATAATGATACAATTCATTCCGCGTGACATAATCGCAAAGGCAAATATAATTAGAATGACGTGAACTACAGTTGCATAATAGTATTGGTTTAAAAGTCCAAAACTAAGCTTTTATTGACATCAGATGTGAATTAGTTCAGTACGTAAATTAACCATTTTTACCTATATACTTACAGAACATCTCTTTCTTTGTTTTTTTACCTCTTTAGGCGCGGATTTTCTGAAGTTTCATTTTTTCATTCTATTATGAGTTATTCATCTTATTGTTTATTTATATTTCAGTAAAATAAGAAAAATAAATTAAAAATAGAAAATTTTTACTAACGAAGATCATGTCCACATATGTGGGTGTAAAATTCACCCATGAATGGAAAGATTTCATGCACTTAAGACATACGGGTTCTTTACGCTTTTTATACATATAGCAAGTGATTTTTATAATGACATCTTGAGAAGTTCTTGTTGCTCAAATCTTAAAGGAAAGTACCCTATAGAATCTAATCTAATTTCTGGAATAATTTTCATCCTGCTTTAAGATTTTTTAGATGGCTCGGAAATTGTACAGGGTATACCTCGTTATTTGTTACGTTCACCTATCTATGTTAGTGGGTTCGCAATTGAGGCTTTGAACTCTCGAAGAGTCATCTTTTTTTCTTTATATAGTTGAAAAAAATCCATGCATTCGTGATTGATGTATTACGAAATGGGAATACAACTCTCTGATAAATTTTTTTAACTCTTCAAAGAGTGTTTATAAACACTGTGCCACCATGCACATTTTTATATTCGATTACGGCAGAAGGCTTGTTTATTGTTAAATATTTTTTTTTAGTTTTACGAGCCCACCTCTGAAATTGAGGTTCTACAACAGCATATCTTGATATCATATGGACAACATTATTATAACTCCATCTTGGAATTGATATCTTAGCAGAAGATTTTACGATAGAAACTGAACCTCTTTCACGCTTTTGTAGAATCTTTTCAGAAATGAGCTTTGTTGGAGCCTCATCATGTATCCTCTTTTTCCTGATAGATCCCACAACGTATACATCTCTTGTCTGCAGGTGTTTTATGATGGAGGAAAGTAACTAAATATGGAATACCATTTTGTTTTTGTGTTATGAAAAACAGATAATGTAAAGCAAAAACATTTATTCTTATTCATTATCAGTCATACAGTTGCGTTCAACTAATTGACAGTTTTGTTTTACATGTATTAATTTAAAGTATAAAATTTTCTCAAAAATAAAATTAACATAAGACACCTAATTATGGAATTGATACCCAAATATGGACTGTTATAACACTACGAAGAATAAACCTTTACTTTTTACTTTAATTTACCAGTTACTAGCAAAAATCACATATCCATGTATCAAATTCTGCTCCAGCGTAATCACCATGTGCCCGGAGCCCGCACATGAGCCATTTGATCCATGTCCCTCCAGGAGTATCTTGAGAAAACTGGCTGTTACAGAACATACATTCTGCATCTTCTGAGTCAATAGCTGCCAGTCCCATGACGGCATCAGGCTCACTGTCTGTCAAAATGTATTTCTTCTTCATCATCTGAATCAATGGGACTATTTTTAGACTTGATTTTCTGTTTTTGCTATTTGCCCTTAGTTTTCTTTTCTTTCTGTTTTTTATATTTTGGCTTTGATAATTTATTCTCTTATTCTTTTTTCTTTTTATTACTCTCAATGAGTTGATTTTTATATGGACAAGATGTTATTATTCCAGCAATAGTTACTTTTCTTCCCCTATTAGAAATTATTCTTTATTTAAGTGGCACTGGGCTGATGTTATAGGTCAATACCAGATTTAGAGTACTGCGTGCAAGCCTGGAAGTTCAGGGTTCTGGATCGAATTCTGTGATTTGTCTTGGTGGGTAAGAAGTTTCAGTTAAAATCAAACTATTATCAGATGGTCTTCCATCGTTTGTTGATGATTCTTTCAACTGGGAGCTTGATTTTGTTGCAATGGCATTGACTATGCAACCATCTTCAGCTGCATCTTGTTGAGCAGCAAGGTAGTCGACCTCGCTGAATTTGTTTTTTTTTTCAATGGCCAAAAGCCTGTAACGCGAAACCTATTCGTGGCAATTTCCCCTGTTCACAATTTCATGTGAGATCTGCCAAATAGTTGAACCATGTCAAAAGGACTTGGTGGCATGTTATTGTTTCTTTTCGACATTGGTTTTTAGTGGTCCCAGAAAAGTTTTATCTAAAGGTTGAAGTTTGCGGGTTGTGTGTGGGAGTATGGAAACAATTTTAAAATTGTTCTCACTTGTAATATCAATAACGGCGAGTGTATGAATAATGTCCATCTAAGAACAATAAGCCTTTCGATTCCGGGGTCGGTTTGGTGTGTTTTATAAAATGCTTAAACCAATCTGTAAATATTTGCATTTGGATCCATCCTGATGGATGTGCAACGCCTACCACACCTTGAAGACTGCCTCTCATTAGCTGTACGCTCATATTTTTCCTGGAAAAAATGATGTAAGGACGTTAAAAACGGTCAGTAACGTTCATAGCAATATTTTTTGTCATTAATGAGCCTCTTTCAGCTGAAGTAAGTGAAGCTTTTCGCCGTTTTCCTTTGTGGCCGATATCTTGTTTTGAACCACCTCAAGCCCGGATTCTTCAACGTTATATATACGATACTGAGTATAGTTACCCTTAGTGTAGACTTCTTCGAAAGTTTTTGCTTATGACGGTTTTAGAAAGCAACTGAAACGTATTCTTCAAATGATTGCGGTCGGCCATTTATAAACATCATTCCTCGTTAAACCATGAAACATGCTCTCCATCTTTAAAATATATTCTACTAGTAGATCTTAGGCTTGATCGTCTAAAACAGAGTTTCTTCCAAGTTCAGTAGCTGCAGTTTCTTCTGGATATTGCTTATGTTTCTGACACAACCGAAACAAAGTGGTTCTCAGTACGTCAAAGTATTTTGGTGCTTTAAAGTAACCCATTCTTTCTCTCTAGCCATTCGTATAGCTTCTGTCATGTGATTTGTGTTCTATTATTTTCGTTTTCTTTTTGAACTTGAAGATGCCTTTCTAAAACCAAAATAATAAATTTCAAATCTAGCCACAGCATATTTTGGTATCTAAATTTCGAATAGCCCATATTTAGACCCCACGAACTGTCCATATTCGGAAATTTCAAACTAATCAAAACTCAAATCATACTTAATTTCATTCTTATAATTAATTTCCGTTCCATTTAGATATATGGTGCGAAGTTGGTCCATATTTCTTCTTCTTGTGAACGGCACCAGTGTGGTTTTATCGGGTTAAGCCTTAGACCTATCGCCTGGCACCATTTGTTCACAATTCGAAGTGCCCTCCTGCATTATATCACACAGTGTCCCTTCGACTTTTCCTCTGGTTCGAATTGCTATATCACCCGCATACGCGCGACATATCACCCCAGCTTCTGACAGTCTGACCAAGACTTCATCCGCCACAAGAGTCAATAGTAGTGGTGAAAGAACACCTTATTGTGGGCATCCACGATCCGTACGTACGTTTATGGTGCTTGATCCCACTTTACAAACGACGGTTCGCCCCGCCAGTGACCGAGACAGCCAGCGAATAAGGGCAGGATTAACCTCCCTTTTCATTAGCGCCCTCTTTACCGCATCATGGCTGGTATTCTCAAAGGCCCCTTTAATATCGAGGAATGCACCTAGTGCAACCCTTTTGTATTCTAAGGATTCTATGATTCTACTAGTCAACTCGTACAGTGCGGTGTCTGTTGATTTTCCCGTCCTGTATGCGTGTTGATTTGAATATAGTGGGTATTTTGATAGGTGAGTTGTCCTAATATAATTATACACCACATTCTCCATCGTTTTGAAAATAAACGACGTTAAACTAATCGGTCGGCACGCCTTTGAATTAGTTTTATCAGTTCTGCCCACTTTGGGTATAAATACCGCTTTTGCCTGCCTCCATGGCTTTGGTATACATCCCAATGCCAGGCTACTTCTAAAGAGGCATATCAGGTGCGATATAAGCAGATTCTGTCCCTTCTGAAAAAGGGCTGCATACACCCCATCTACTCCCGGTGATTTAAAGGGCTGGAAAGAGTTTAAAGCCCACCTTATACGTTTTTCCGTACAGAAAGTCGCAGCCTCCTGCCATTCCGAGCTGTTTGGTCTTCGTTTTTGTACCATCTCGTCAATCCCTTCATTTATTATAGCGCTTCCCGGAAAAGCGCTCCTTTTCATTTTCCGTGAAACTGCCGTCACTTTTCCTTAGTGCAATGTTAAAGATATGTCCCTGCTTAGCCATGGCTTTGTGTAGTCTAGCTGCAACAGGTGTTTATTTAACATTCTCGCAAAAAGATCTGAAACTATGGCGTTTTGCCCTTTGGATTTCTTTCCCATAGTGTGTTAGAATTCTATGGTATTCGTCCCAATCGTTGGTACGTTTTGCCTTATTGTGAAGTTTCCGCACCTCCACGCTAAGTTTGGCTAGACCGTTCTTTGTTCCCCATTATGACGTGTTCAGGACAACTTCTTTCAAAGGCATTCACAATAGCCATGTTAACTTCGTCTGTTGCATACTCAAGTTCAAGAGGGTTTTTGGGGGTCCTTTTGACAGAGACATGCTGGAGATTTTCCCGCAAACGGGTGGTATACAATGCCCAATCAGTGCGTCTTGGGTTCCTGGTGATGATGGGCTCCATCCTCAGCCCCTCCAGGTCATACCTCAAAATTTTATGGTCCGACATGGAGGTTTCCTCGGATACATGAAATCTTTCAACCAAGGAGTCCTGAGTCATACTACTGATAGTAATATACAGTACCTCCTTGCTTTTTCTAGTGACAAACGTAGGTGTATTCCCTACGTTGTGGATAATCATGTTTGATTTCATTATGAACTCGTATAGTTCACAACCTCTTTGATTCGTGTCAGTGCTTCCCCAAAGCTCATTATGGGCGTTAGCATCGCATCCGATCAAGAGTGGAATATTTTTTTCTCTCACAATGTGCTACTAGCCCTTGTACTTCCAGTGGTGGAATGTTTTCTGCATCTCCTGGAAAACAGGCTGATGCAATAACTATGTCACGGGTGTTACCCTTGACCATAAAAGAGGTCTTCAGAGGTATTGAGTCCCGTGTTAAGTGTTCTGAAAGACATAGTGAATGTTTTTCCTAATCATAGCACCCGCTCTGGGAGGATCCTGCCCCTCTGCACAGACTACAATGGAATCGCGAGTGTTTAGGCCTCTGATACGATTCTCATGTGTCCAAGGTTCTTGGATCAGTGCTAGTCCTATTTTTTGTTTTGTGAACATTCGTACCAAGACAGCCGAAGCCACCTTGGCATGATGAAGGTTCCCCTGCGCTAAAAGAGTTACATCCTCGTTCATTACCCATTGGGAAATGCGGGTGTAAGCCCCGTTTCTTCCTCTGTGGGGTCCTAGTTAGAGCTTATTTCCAGGACTTTTCAATGTTAATTCATGTGGAACCCAAGTATCGAGCTTCTTTTGGTATCCAAGCTTATTTAGATGGCTTAAAACCATTTTATGGTCGATGTTTAGTTTCACAGCAATGTCACGAGGTGCAATATGTCGGTCTACCTCGATTTCATTAAGAATTTGATCGACTTTTTCAGCGGTAGGCCGACCAGGGCGAGCTTTATCCTTAAGATCGATGTTTCCGGAACGAAATCGAGCAAACCAATTCTGAAACTGGCGTTTACTTAAGCAGTCATCACCATAAACATAACACAATTTTCGATAAGCCTGGGCTGCAGTTATTCCTTTCCGGAAGTAAGAAAGCAAAATGTGACGAAAGTGGCCTTCTGGAATCTCCATAGTCAATACGCAATAATTTTTAAATGAGTAAAATAATGACGGTAATTCTCACTCTAAAATATTATACAGACTCGAAACTTCCAAACATGTTAAAGTATGACTTCACTGAATAATCATTAGTAGAGACACCAACTAATAGGAAGAAGCCAAATTATTTTTTCCCCAACTCAATATATTTGAAATATTTGCATAGAGTTTCACCAGAAATTTTACTTTCAAAGTTCGTTAACCGTCTTAACGTACTGAATCTGGGAGCGTTGATATTGTCTAATAACTAATATGTTTTCCTCGTCACAAGTACCACTTTCTAAAATACGTTTTATGGACTCATTCAAAAAAGATCTATATGGGTCCTGGGGCTCAATCGTCATATCTTCTTCCCATTTTTCAATATATGAGCTTTATTTGGCAAATATTGATGATAGTTTTTCGATAAATACAAACAATTTACGCACAAGAATTTAGCGTCGTAATGTTTTCACAACATCATAAATAAAGTAGAATATTCCCTTATCAGTGCGGTTATATATAACGAATTTTTTTTAGTTGAAAGATTCTGTACTGAAATATTCTCATAATTAAATACTACCCAATTTCTCTTACAATAATTTAAAGAAAAACAAGCTAAACGTACACATATGTGCTAATATCCCTGAATAGGTTGAACATGTGTTGATGGAATTTCCTTCCTTCTTTGTTTTCCCGTTATAATCATATACCGCTTTTACAATGGGATGAAATAAAGGCATTGTAGATAACCTTATTTCAAGGATTTCCATAGAAAAGGTATGCCTCCGAATTTCCTGGACCTGAATACTCCATATCAATATATCACATCATTTAAATATTAACATCAAATATAATCACAAAACCTGAAAATTTTTCTGTAACAATGGAAGAGAAGAAATAAACTATAACCAACACAAGAAGAAACTCCAGACGTTTCACACGAGCAATCACAATCAAAAAAAAAGATGGAATTTGGCAGAGATGCTACAAACTCAAACTAGAAGATATGACTAGAATAAAAGGTCACTAAAGAATCTGATGTATTAGGACTTGAATAAGTGAGTGGACGGATTGGATTAAGGATGAAAACCAGCCGATACTTTCTGATATACTAAAAACAGGCAATTAAATTCGTTTCGAGGGAAAGCTCACCAGCACATGGTCTATTTGAATTGCCTTAAAATAATCAACGTGAACGAAACCGCTCTTCATGTCTAAAAAATCTCTATTAATCTGCGTTTAAATCAAGAAGGAGACAAAGTCTTTAAAAAGCTGCCGGGATCAATAATACAGAACTTCAATAGTTGGGCAAAGTAAAACCAATCCTAAGCTCGCAAGACACTGTCTAGATGAAACTTCTTCGTCTTGATTCTATAAGCCACTGAAAGGATTAAAATAGAGTCAGTTGACACGGGAAGGGCTTCTGAAATAAGATTCTAGGCCAGATATAAGAGTGATATATCTGTCATTACCTTTAATTACATGAAAGTATATTCTTCACTCCTAAAACTTAATACGAAGAATTGAGTATTTGTTGGCAGTGTAACAAGTATAAAAACGACTAAGAAATTTTAAAACTACAAAAAGCCAACCAACACCAGAAGAGTTATTTCAAACAATCCTAGCCAAATAACCAGCTGTCAAACATATAACCAATCGTAAGTTAAGTCATTACCTCCTTCAAGGATAAGGAAGTTAAGCGCATCTAGGAAATTTAAAGGTAAAAAACTTCACTTGGCTCGACTGCAAAAGTGAATAGAATTTATTCCTTTTCACTATATTTCATAAGCATTGAAAGGAATATGAATGAGATTAGCGGAAAAATCCAATTAGGAATAACATCAACGACTACCGAGGATCCAATCAATAAACGCAAAAGTACATTTGTTTCAATATGGGTGAATTCAAATTTCAAATTTTACTTCATTTCAAATTTTTTAATCAAAATACGCCAAACGTTGTTTCGGAAGATTTTTTCTGAAGAAAATAGATCAGAATCAAAAATAAATCAGAATAAAATCATGATTTTGATAAAATCGATGTTTTCCATGAAACGATGAAGTTCATAATAATAAGATATAAACATACATAAGATAAATAACTTTTCATAGAAATGACACATCTGGCTTTGCCTTCCCAACTCAGCCTGAAAATCCAAAAAGTAAGACAGAAGTTGCTTTCCCTAAAGTATCTGTGTCAAAAGTAGCGAGCTCAGATAGGGAAAAAGAAAGCCATGTAAGTATGTTTTTTCATACACTTACCTTAAAATTTAATTTCAAAAAAACATGCGCGTGTGCATTTAATATTAATGCACTCTTGGTGTTATGAGAACATGAAACTAAAATAATTTTATGAATATATTTATACATAGATATGGATTTAATTTCATTTGTAGTTAAATATATTAATAAAATAATGACTAAAGTAAACAAAAATAATTTAAAATTTCCTTAGAAGATAAAGAAAATAAATTGGCTTTCTTCCTTAGAAAATAAATTGGCAGGAAGAATTATCCCTGTACAAATAAGCAGCAAAGGCAGAGAGCAGTAATAACAATTCTGGGGGGGGGGGTTGCTCGAAAAATAGTCGCCAGAGACCTGTGACCCATAACTTTTAAGCAGATAATTATCGTAATCAGAACTACTAGGAAAACCAGCAAAGATTATCTCGTTCCACGAATTGCTACGGGAAGAAAGGATTATGCCTATATTTGTGGGTGACAACTCTTTCCCATAAAAAAATTGTATAATAGAAGTTGAGACATTGATACGATTGGTCCCGGAAGGTGATGAAATGGAGTACACTACCAAAATTCTCTATTCAAAGTTACAAGGCAGTGCAGCAACCGCTGCTAGAAGAGCAACAGACAGGACTTGGAGCAGCGTGATAGCAACACTTTTTACAACATTTAGGATACAGGAATCGTACCTATGGCTGAAGGTAATAGCTGATCGATGCTTTGAAAGAAATTATACAAAATTATATAACTCTCAAAAAGAAATCTTAGATAAGTTAAATTTTAAGTACAGTTAAGATGAAGAAAGTCCATGTGAATACAACCTAGAAAATAATGAAAAAAGCATTTTAGACATTTTTTAACCAAAATAAATATAACTGAGGAACTGAACTGAAATAACTGAACTAACCTACAAACAAAAGGAGTCTAAACTTTGGGCGAAACCTACAATGTACTGATTCAGACAGGAAATGATGAGAATTACTCTTCAAGTTATTCTTGAAAACAATTAATCAAATCAGTATTAAAACCATAACAATTATCACCAATATCGATCTTATCATTACAGAAACAATAATAATTTTTACCAAAACAAAAATGAACCAGAGCCTATGGATTCCAATCTTATATCTGTATAACCAAAACTTACAGGAATCAAATTTTCAAGAGGAAATTTTCAGCAACCAGCCAGCAATCTTCCCATAATTAAGCATCATGTTGATAGATTAAAATTAGAGTTCTCGTAGTTTCATGTTTGACAATCTCAGTTTTAAATTTAAGAAGCTAGGTGATCATCCCATAAGAAAAGTGAAAATCAGCAGTATAGAACAATAATGGGCACTCAAGCCTTTCAGTATAAAACAATTACGAAAACACCATCACAGATAGGAGTTAAAAAACTTATCAGATGGAAACTAGCAAACTTAAGGCCAGAAATCCCTTTAGAACGTTCAAAAATTCGATTTTTTTACATATTTCAGAATTATAATACCCAAAAAATATACTTACCAATTGAAAACCCAGAATAATCATTATTTGCGGAGGTATCACATAAATTGTCGAGCGGAGCGATCGCATGCGGTCAGTTATGTGGTCAGAATAGAGAGTCGGGCCCTTGGACCGTTAGAGGCAGAGCAACCCTTGCTTTGCTCCCTTTGCTATACTCTCCTAGCAACATTTTCTTTCTGCTTTACTTTTTTTGGACCAGGCAAAAGTTTCGGGAAATTTAATACGGGGGACATTATAGATAAATCTGTATACGAGGTGTGACCAAAAAATACGGTGAATAAATTTTTAATAAAAAAAGGGATACGCATACATAGAATCTGAACTAATCTTCTTCAAACTACTATCCTTGGCTACCAATGCACTTATCCCAACGTTGACTCCATGACTGGAAGCATTTCTGGAAGGCATCTTTCGGAAGGGCTTTCAGGTGCTTGGTCGTGGCCATCTCAATTTCAGCAATGGTGTCAAAATTTTAATAAGAGCCAGAAGTTGCATGTTGCTAAATCCGGTTATTGTGGTGAATGTGGACGGACTGGAACATTTTTTTCTGCCTAAAACTCACGAATGATTGCGCATTGTGGTGGTGATGAAGGAAGCCATTGGCCCATTTTTCTGGCCGCTTTCTTCGTATGTCCTTTTGCAAACGTTGCAGTACGCCCCTATAAAATTCAGAATCCCCTTGGAACGAACTATGATCGCACTACGCCCTCACTATCGAAGAAAACAATGAGCATGACCTTGATGTTGGATTTTGACTGACGTGCCTTTTTAGGGCGAGGAGATCCACTGGTTTTCCATTGGGAACTCTGCATTTTGGTCTCAGGGTCATAGCCATAGACCCAATTTTCATCTCCAGCAATTTTGGCCATAAAGTCCGGATCTGCATAAAGATGATCGTTCAACTCCGTGCAAACTGACACACGAAATCCATGTTGCGCGACAGGCACGATAAACTCAACCTCACTGAAGCGGCTCTGGCAGCAGAGTGCCAAATTCGAACGTGTCACAACTTGTCCCTGCTTGTCTCAGCTGATTACGCTACTGGACAAGTAACAGCAAATGGATGTAGCGTCAGCAGTTGCCAGTATAAAAATTCATTCACCGTATTTTTTGATCACATCTCGTAGATCTATCGAAACGATCACATGTTGAAACTTTAAACGCCATTATCTCAAAACTACGTTTTCAACAACTTCTCGGGTTGTAGCTCAAAAAGTTATCGACCGATTCCGATGAAATTTTGGTAGGTTACTCTCAGTAATATTATCGGAAGGGTATACTAACAGTTTGAAAGGTGGCGTGTAAAATAATAATTATTTTGGGGTCAAATATGTTGGAAAAATGGTCGAAAATTCGAACTTTGGAGTAAAAAGGCTCCTAAATTTTTAATTTCGCACTTTTTCATAATTTTTGTAAATATATCCTTCCCCTTAATATGTCAGTAAACGAATGACACTTGTTAAATCTTTTTCAAATCAACAGAAAAAGAGTGACACCTGCAGCACTTTTCAATATCACGGAAAACAGACGTCGGGAAACCCTTAATAACGCAGCCATTTTTTCGATAATCTCAAAAAAAAGTTTCACAAACTTGAATGCCATAATAAAATTATGTCAAAATCGTAAAATGATTAGATTATTTTATCCCCTCTAAAAAATCTCGAGAAATGCCTATTTTTCACGCTTCTTAAGGGATTTCTGACCTTAAACAACAATAAATTTCACGCAATAATTGGAACAAACATTATAATACTAATGTTAAAATAGATATTTAGAATCAAGTTGTTCCATTCAGGAATAATGCTATCCCATTCATAGCAAAAGATGAAGTCCTTCTATGTACAATTACAATGAAATTTATATGATGGAGCCAACTTATGATATAAATATCGATATGACTGATCTAAATAATGAGGGAAAGAGGGAACTAGAAAACTAGTGGTAGCAAACAAGCCTAATAATTCGGAAAAACTGGAGGGATTAGTGATTAGATTATCGAATTAGGAGGGAAAAGTGGAGATAAGCAGTATCGCAAGTATAGCACTATCGCAAATTAATTTCAGTTACGGTTGATGACAGGTTCCCAATCCCTAATATTGACAAAGTTGGGAATTGAGCCCAATCTTTTTCCACTCTGGATTTGGCGAAAGGTTCTCACCAGAGTTCAATGTGGAAATCTAATAAAAAGAAGACAGCCTTTTCAACGTCAAGTGGCCATTATGAGACCACAAGGATGCCGTATGGGTTGAAGAACGCCCCGCGGACATTCCAAAGACTGATCAACCAGGCATTGAAGAATTGAATTAATAAAATATGTGTCGTATGATTGGATGATATTTTGGTTTTTGGCACATCCCTGGTAGAACATTTAATCAGCTTAGAAAAGCCAATCCCAATTTGCGAGTCGATAAATGTAACTTTCTTGATAAAGGGACTTAATTTCTACATTGCAAAATGGGAAAAGAAGGTATAGAACCAAATCTAGATAAAATTGAGAAAGTACTTAAGGTCAAAATTCCAACAAACGCGAAATAACTCAAATCTTTCCTTGAAAAATTGGGTTATTACAGGAAGTTCATCAAGGCTTATACCAAGGTAGCCCAACTGATGGCAAGGTATCTGAAAAAAATTAATAAGATAAGCCTTAATGATAGCGAATATGTTGGAGCTTTTGAAAAATTCAAAATTCACGTAAAATCAGCCCCCGTTCTAAAGTATCCAAACTTTTCTCAGAAATTCAAAGTGACCACGGATTCCAATAATTATGCCCTAGGAGCTGTATTGAGCCACAATGGCCACCCAATATGTTACATAAGCAGGACACTACATTAACATGAGTGCAGGTATGCGAGAAAAGAGAAAGCAATGTTGGCTATAGTGTGGACAATAAATTATTTGAGACCTTATTTATATGGAAGGCAATTCGATCTACATACGGACCATCAGCCAATAAAATTGCTATATGAGAAATTTAAGGGCAAAGGTATTACACCTAGATTTCAAAGATGGATATTAAAATTAGGTGAATACGTCATAAAGTTAGTTTATATCAAAGGTAAAGACAATATTCCTGCAAATTTCTTATCAAGACTTGAAGAAACAGGAGAAATCAATGCGTATGTTAAAATATAGACGTATATTAAAAAAGAATAAAATAAAAATAATAACTTTCTAAAAATTACCGGAGCGAATTCAAGGAATACCATTACCCAGTATCTCTTCAGATGATAAGCAGGGAATGTAATTAGTACCACAACTTAAAATTATAAAGAAAAATAAAAATTCTCACAGGCCTTCCACCACGATTCATTCCCAAGAGGAAAATTTCGCTGACCATATCACTTTAAAAAAGGATATGATTAACAAATACAAACAACAGATACTTTAAGTAGAAAAAATAGAAGAAAGACATAAAATCAAAACATTTAACCAAAAGTAAATTATCATACCCTGGAGCTCAAGTAGCAACGTTAAAAGCAAAGCAGGTAAAGTTGTCATATACAACGAAGTTAACGATTAACAATATAATGATCTGCAGCAATTGTTAATAAAATTATTTGATAAAAGTTAAATAAAATTCATTAAAGTTAATAAAATGGTGAAAGAAATTGGAAATTAGTCAGAATTATTTGAGATGATTAAAAATAACCATGAAAGAGAAACAGGACATTCAAGAATAAACAAAAATGACGAAGTACTCAAAAGAGAAATTTTTTACCGAAATATGTAACAAAACACAAAAAGATTTATCAATAGAAGCGTCCAATGTAACTGGATGAAGGTTGATCGGAAAAGAATAAAGCCTTTGTTAGAACGTTCTCAAGCACCAAAAGATGTAACTGAGGTCATACATATGGATTTGTTCTTCATTGACGACCTAGCTATCCTTACAGTGATAGATAAATTTTATATCCTTATCTTTACAGTGATACTATCCTTACAGTGATAGATAACAGGGATAGTTCGAAATTCAAAAAATATGAAAGATATGAGAGAGAGAGAGAGTATACTAAATATACTCGCATTAATAGGAAGACCAAAACTAATTATTGGAGATGGAGGTTTTGATTCGGTACTGCTAAAAGAAATCTATGATGGTAAGAATATAGGAGTTCATATAACAACACCACATTCGCAAAATGAAAACAGAGAAATAAAAACGTCCATGAAATAATCCAAGAAAATATGAGAGTTGGCTGTAATCAAATGATTGAACAAACTACAAAAGAAAAGTTCTTTGAAGCAATCCAACCAAATGCTAAACCAAAGAGAAAGTTTTTGGAAAAGGAAAATAGTAAAAGAAAACCTTATATAGAAAAGAGAAAGGAAATTTCTGTAAAGAATCCCAAAACAAATAGGCACTAATAGGAACCAAAATTAAAGAAACAACCATTTAATAAAAATATAGCCAAGGTCAACATTAGGAGACCTAAAAAGAATGTTACTATTACAGGTATAGGCCAACAAGCCAGTTCAAGTGTGGTTGCTGAAAAAAAATTCCAATGCGATGCATGTTCACGATAATATATCTAATATTTCAACTATTCCTATTGTCGATGAATTTCATCATTGGAAAAAATATTCAAATAAAGGATACACGGAAATAAGAACGGACCCAGTACAAAATGTTAAAATAAAGAAATTTATAATTCATAGAATCACCAGAACATACATAGAAACTGCTATGGAAACTACTTATTCTTTAGGCATACATGACCACTGACAATGGACTCTAACTCAAGAAATTGAGGACTTGGAACATCAGCTTTATTCTTTATACCCACATAAACATCAACATTAAAAAAATAATAATGTTTTCAATAATGACCAATTTACACAAACCGAGCTTGAAAAAAAGATTAAACAAAAATATTAGGGAAACAACTACAACAAGGCATATGAAGTTTCGTCTTGCACTAAAATTTATTTAAATTTGTATTTAAAGAAATTCGTGAAGAAGAAACTAAGAAAGAATCGATCAGTGAAAGAAGATTAACAGATCCTATCGGTTATATATATGAATGGGTTTTTGGAATTATGGATGCTAAGGGTAGACAAATGTCGAGGATCACTTTAAAACTTTAGATAGAAATAACCACGAAATCATAGATGGAATAAATAAGTAGATAGTTATTAATTATAGAGAGAGAGAGAGAGAGAGATTAGTGTAAGAGACTTACAGACACCATAAAAAAAGATAGCAGCAATAGAAAAATCAACAAATGATAGCAGCGAAAGGAGGAAAACGGAATTTCTTATTTCTCATCAATTATAAACTTACACATAATTAAGGTCGAATTGGAAATTATTCAGGATGATCTTGCATCGGCTAGAACAGGTATAATGAGTAGGATGATTAATGATAACAAAAGAAGAAATCATTGATTATGAAATCGGCATTGAAAATTTGAGGTTCTTCGAGTTTGCAGTTGCAATAAATAATAAACATAAAATAACTACTATTTGTCATAAAAATCCCTCATGAAATTATTGTGCTATACAGATACATTGTCATGCCAACCCCAGATAATAATCAATGCCAAATTAATTTCAAACAAGAAGCCATTGTATAGATTAATGAACAAGTGTACAATTACCAGAATGAAATTAACTTGAAAGATCTCAAACAAAGTCAATTATGTTCTTATACAAATGAAAGTTGTACCAGAATACAAACCACATAGAGTTCGATAATTGAAATTGAATCAGGTACTATATTAACTATCATATTTATCTTAATTAAAATAGAGTAATATTTGCAAGAATTCATGGTTTCGAAAGAAATACATAATTGTATTCAATAATTGTACTGTAACTTTAAACAATATATTTTTAGTCACAGACTCCCACGACATCGCACAAGAATAATTATTCCTAACTCCATTCCAATAAATTTAACGGATATCAAATTAAACAAATTACATAGCAAGGACTCAATGACTTTTACATTAATAATTTAAAAGAAATTAATAAAATAAAATATTATGAACAGATATTTCATTATATTAACATTATATACATAACTTAACGGCCGTCATCCACCAACCTATTCCAAATATCAAATTTAACACCATCCGCCGAAAAGACATGGTCAGCAATTCCCAGACATCAATGAATGCATTTTCCCACATTCGCGGAAAATGCAATTCTGCAAAATTTTTGTTTACAAAGGCGATTTACGTTAACACTGTAATAAATGCTAATCTATTTTCCTAGAAAACTTAGAGATACGTACATTTAGGAAAACCCGCTTTTATGATCACCGTCGCGCAATCCTTTTATGAGTGTTACCGATGGATTTCCATTTATGATCGTTGTCCTACACGATAACCCTTTTATGATCGTTTTAGTTTTATTATCGCCGGAATAGTATTTAAGAAGGATTTTAGGATAATGCTTGGCCAGTTAGTATTCATTCGTAAAAGTAGCAATAAGGAATAAAGTTTAATAAGCGAACAAAATATCATTTGTGTTTTCCTTATTTATCGGAATTTAACTTATATATGAGGGGGGGGTGAAAAGTTTCCGGCCTGACCAAGAAAAACGATGTTTTAAAATTTTTTTTGCTTTAGTTTTCAACATAATCTCCATCAACACTGATACATTTCTCATAACGATTTTCTAATTTAGTTATACCAGTTTTAAACGTAGATTCGTCAAGCTCCTTAAAATACTGATTTACAGCTTCGATAACTTCTTCATTGTTCTTAAATCATTTTCCGACAAGAATTTTCTTGAGGTTAGGAAACAGGTAATATTCGCTGTGAATCGACGCAAAAATTCGTTCGGATTACGCCCATACAGCGCCAAATTGTCAGTAGAAATGTTTTTTCGAATCAGTTTTTGGTCGAGTGTTATCAAACGTGGCGCCCACCTTGCGCACAGCTTTTCCATGCTAAAATGGTTATGCAAAATATTTCGCACACGTTCAGCTGATATCCTACAGGTCTCAGCTATCTGATGCATTTTCAACCTGCGGTCTTCCAACACTATTTGATGGATTTTCTCAATAATTTCCGAACTTGTGAACTCAACAGGCCGTCCTGAGCGAGACTCGTCAGAGGTGCTCACACGACCCATTTTATATTCAGAAACCCACTACTTAATAGTTGAATATGATGGGGAGGAGTCTATTAGTGTTGAACCCATCTCTTTTTTTATTTATTTTGGTGTAAAATCTTTCAAATAGAAGTATTTGATGACAGCACGTTTTTCTAGTTTTTCCATTTTCGCGAAAACAACAGAAGCGTCTCGCGCAATGTGCTCTCAAACGCAAATTAACGTAGCGATAGGGCTGAAGCTGTACATACAAGCTCGGTAGGAATGGTACTGTAGGATGCCGCTCCAAAAGTAGACCTAGTGGCGCCATCTCTTGATCGAGCCGGAAACTTTTCATCCACCCTCATATAACATATTATATCAAATGCAATTACCACAGCAATTATCGCAATCGCCCTCATTTTTTTGGTTGTTTTTTTTTGATGCAAAAGAAATAATACCAAAATTAAATTCAACAAAAAAAAATTCTAGGATGAATTTGAACCTAAGGAGGGAGGTGTTATATCAAAGCTTAAGCCAGAAAGTGCTGAGCAATCAAAAGATAAGAAGCGGAAAAATTAAGTATGTTTATGCAATTAAGAATTTCGGGTGTAATTGCTGACGTTAAAATTTCAAATCTGTATCAACAACGTTGTTTATATGAGTGATATTGGATCTGATCAATAACAATTGGCCAGCAAGAAAATCTGAACCGGTAACGGTGTTTACACTAGATAATATTGAATCTTAAAATAAATAATGATTCGTCAGCAAAAAAAAAATATAAAAGAAACCCAAGCTAGAAAGATAAGTTAGTAATAAGTAATAAGTCTGTAAGAGCTAGACTAAGAAAGCATTCGGTTCGGTTTGAAGGTGTTATTTTCGAAAAGATAATAGAGATAATATTGTTAAATATTTAATAATTATTGAATTGTGTATTAATCAAGAGCGCGAAAGCTGTGGTAAATTAAATTTTTTATCAGTGTGACAAATAATAACTTAAGTTGCAAGTACATGATCCGTATCGACTATTTCGATAAGTGGCCCGATGCCTGCTCGATAGTAAATCAAGAAACGAAGACCTGCGATGATCCACTCAACACAAACTAGATTCGCAAGTTTGCATGCAATTGCATTGAAACATGAACTTTGAATCCGAATTTTCCAAACAAGTTTAAGGCTGCTTTATTCATATAACGCTGAAAGAACATTCAAGGGGTTATACCTATGTGAATTTTTTTTTTCTTTTGATTTTTTTTTATTGGCTAAAAGTATGCTAACACCTCCCTAGAATTGAAATCAAAAAGGTCCAAATACTAATATACTTCAGAAAATTTTTGAGAATCAATTTTCTGAAGCAAGTCCAATGCTCGAAAAACGTAAAATTTGCTCGCTTTATACTATATAGTAATTAATATACACTGTTTAGGGCACGTTCCTTCGTAAACGACACTAGGAGAGCTTCGGTTTACTCGATCGACCACATGCTGCATTTGAGGTTAAAGTACTATAGTAAATCGTTCAATGCAGTCGTGTGGTCCATCGCGCCGAAATATGTGTCGAGCGGCAAGGCGGTGCTCGATATCGCGACGGATATCGCAGTTACCTTATTTAATGATGGACTATCGGGCCTTCTCCCCATCTACAACTCATTAAGATTGACTGCAGGACCTAATTTTTACAATTTCTGCTTAGAAATAGACTCCGAGCGAATAAAGGCTGCTGAGCGCTCTATTTCCAAATTTGTAAAAGAGGCGAGACGCGGCCTTTTAGCAACAAGAAAGGAAGAAGAAGAGAAATCCACGGTCTTGGAAGGCCAACTATATGGTGCTGGGATAGCAGAGTAAAGGTAAAAAAATTTGTATATAGTAAAATTTTGAAAATTCACAACTTTATAAGGTTTTGAAACTTTAAACGCGTTTATCTCGAAAGTGTATTTTTGAAATTTGCCGGCAACGAAACTTTCAGTTTTCATCCGATTGACTTGCCATTATAACTGTAGCTTTTTGATGTGATTATCTAGTGAAGCACACACCATTTTAGCGATTGGTTTTGTTTAAAAAAAGTTATAAGCAATTGAAGTCATTTTTTTGGGTCGAAAATGCAATTTTTTTTGTTAAATGGTCGCTATTTTGCGAAAAATCGATATTATACTATTATCTTATGTACTTCACTAGCAAAACTCATGGAGCTTATGAAAAAAATTTTTTGTTGTTCCAGATGCAGGTGGGGATGAGAAACTTGTCCGGCCGCGGAACGTCTTTTGTAAATACTAGCGACTTTGACGTGCACTACAGCCGCACTTTTTTGCACTCCCGAAAAGTTGCCCTTTATATTGATATATTGTTTATAAAAGCTTTTTTTAAATCCTTGAATAAAAAATCCTGAAAAAAAGGTTTGTTTTTTAGCCTTCACATATTTATAACCCCTTAAGAGAAGTCACTAATGAAAACACAAGGATTTGAACGAACGAATACTGAATACTGAACGAATACTATTTATGCATAGAAGAATAAGTTATAAAGATCCCTTACGCCCAAATTTTTGTCCAGCATCACCAAAATTTACACATATAAACACAAAAATTCGCCAACACTGACTTCGAAATACTCATAAGTAGTCCAAATGAGTGAGCGAAAATTTCACGATCTAAACTATGGTCACAAACATTTTAATATTTGCTTGCTATGATTCAAGCACATGTTTTGTTTTCATTCGTATTTTATCATCCAAATAATAATTAACAATATTTTGTCCTTAAATCAATAAAATTACGAAATAATATCGTCACATTACGTGCCCCATCATCAACGGATTAGTGCTACCCATGGACACAGGAAAATCCACTTAAGGGGAATGTTAATAGTTAATAGTCATTAAATAGTATTCTCGACTATGACCTGCAAGCACTGAAGTTCCCACCACCATTAGTAATTCAAAGTCCACCAAATTCACAGTGTTAACCCCCAGAAAAGGGCTGACAAAAAGGCTCTAGAACATGAGTATGTTCTCGAGTATATTAAATGAACAAAGCTTATGTGATACCTATGAAAAAAGAAAACTGTTCTGGAGGTTTCACAAGAGGGGAACGTAGTAAAATGAAGGATTAGCCAAATATGGATGGAAAGTTCATAACCTCTATATGAAGTCAAAATGTAACAATGACTGGTACGTATACAAAAGAGCATAAGAAAATCCGAAAAAGATATGTTTTACTTTTTGCAGAAAATTAAAGGAAAACATATGGCAGCTGACTTCTATATACCCATGGCTAAAGAGAGTAATAAATTTAAAATTTATTCAAGGGGAAGTAAAAGAAACTAGAAAATGAAACTTTACAGAAACTGAAAAGTAGCTCAAATAAATCCATTGCCCGATGAGCGAACGAATTGCCTGAGACTGACGAGTAAATCCAAAGGAACGAATTGCCCCAGACCAAGGGTAAATCCAAACAGCGTGGAATGAAAGGATTCTGTGAACATCTGTTCGAAGCTCTTGACACATGGGGGCATTTCGCGCCTTTCTTTGCAAACCGTGCCTACTAGTTTTGCTCGTTAGGAATGTAATTCGTTCTCCAGTGAAATATATGTGAAAAAGTTATGAGTAGTCCCATTTTGTCCCTTATTAACAAATGGTTCTATGAGGCTAATAACGGCATGCTTCCAAAGGCTTTGAATTTTAAGAGGACTTTTGTCTCTTCCCAAAAAACGCGAATGTATGTAAACATTCGTAAACATTCGTAAACATTCGCGTTATGTAAACATAACGAAAATTGGATTTCCAATTTATCTGCCTTGTTAAATAGATCCTGAATGAATGCGCATCTGACTTAAGTCGCATACATTTGTTCATCAGCAGTAGGATTTTCACCTTACCCATTTTCACAAGTAATACAGTTATTTATGAAACGATTCCAAATAATTCCACTAACACAAACTGAGTAAATTTATCGGTATTCTGTCTCAAGGACGTAACAGATCAAAAATCAAATTTTTGGCCCTCTAAAAAAAACTATGCCACCAGTTTTGCCTAATGAATCATTAACAGAAATATTTATTCTTCATGCGCACATCTGGCATCTCAAATAGATAACATAAAAATTGAATACATAAAAATATATATAAAATTCTGGTAAGAGGTTGTCCAATTTGAATAATCATGTACTCGATGAGCCTCAGTCTTATGCATGTTATGATGTGACACAGAAGGTAATCATCAACTAATAATATAAATATATCCGACTAGCCTGCGAGCGCAGGAAGAAGCACCTGATTTTTCAGTTAACAAATTGTGTCTTGCTAGTCTACCTGTTTGTGTAGCTTCACTTTTAAGGGGTTTTCCCATAATACTCCACTAGATGACAGCATACTTTTTTCATCAACATTACTTGTAGCTACTACAGAGCTTGTATTCGCCGAACATCACGCAATCACCTTTTTAGACCGATAACTCTATGTTGTTGGTGCTGCAAGATAGCTGTAATTCAAAACTCAGCTGATCTTTCGACGATTAACGGTTAATCTCCTTCTTCATCAGACCTTCAGTTTGCTGTGTGTCGAGCGAAATAAAATCGGCTCTTTTACACAAACTCTCTGTCCGTATCGTTACACTAGATAGTGAAAAAGCCGATGCTTCCTATATAAACTTATTACTTCCGCCATATTTATTCTTAACGACCGAACATCTAACGTTAGCTTATGTGAGACTGACTCTTGTCGTTACACAATACCAGCTGGGGTTCCTGAAGGTTCTCGTCACAGTCCAACGTTATTTAAAATTTGCACTTAAGACATGCCAATCCTAACCAACTGGTCAATAGCGACTTTTGCTGATGTCACCTGTTTTCATACAGCATCACATGACCCAAGCAGTAGCACTTGAATTCTTGAAAAAATGCACAAAAATGTTTTCAATTTTTTAACCAATAGAGAATCAAAATAAATATCGCTTTAAATAAAGCGATTTACTTCACCAAAAAGAGATGCAGTAAGAAACATCCTGATAGATGCATTTACTTTTAAGGTAGGGAAATTCCGTGATGTGATAATGTCACATATTTAGGCCTTGTTGTGGAAAAAAGTTTACATTCAGCGATTAAATCGATTCCATCCGTACAAAAATTTCGAATATCGTTCGAGGGTTATACCCACTGCTGAACCGGAAATTCATATTGAATTCTAAAAACAAAATTATTTTATTTGAAACCGTCTTATAGCCTATAAAGTTATATGGAGCGGAGCCGAATGGATCTTGTACAGCTTACTTGAAAATCAAGCTAGAAATATTGCAAAACAGATGTTGCAAAATATCTCTAATTAAACCGTTTTATTACTCTACTTGGAATAACATGCGCCGACTTATGTTTATCTTATAGTAAGGATCCTACCTAAAGCCCATGCATCCTCAGAATCCAGTTGATTCGCTATAGCTTTCGCGCTTTCTTAACTGTATCAGCATAGTCTAAGAAAATTAAGTATAAGTTTAAGTTATTTTAGTCTAGCAGGAGTTATTCGTAAGTTATAGAAGATTATGTTTCAATTTATCCTTAAGAATCACGTTTATACAAAAATTACAAAAACATTGCAAGATCCTTTCACGGACAGTACACCAAAAACGTCACCTATGGACGACTTGATCACGAACATAGCCTTCAACCGAAATGAGGAAGAGCGTTTAACAAGAAACATAAGCGCAGTCTTAAACGTGATCATAATTGCAATGAATGTCTAAAAAAATGTCAAAAGGGATGTAAAAAACGGGATTAGCGAACTGAAGGATCTCGTTGATAGAATCCAGCACTATCGACGCAGGTGGCTATGGGCAGAGAGTTAGATGAAAGAGCCTACAACATCTTCTTAAAAACTCCTTTCACCGCAAATAGCACTCCTTGCGTAAAAGGCAAAAGGACGGCGTACAGCCCACTAAAACGTGATCGTAGGAAAAAGGTAAAGGGCCCGACACTCGTCGAGACAAGAGCTATCAGTCAAGGGGAGGATACGATGCTGATTTTCAATTAATGCACTCAAATCGCAACAGAAGGCTGTTAAGAAGCCACAGCGCGTGACAGCACGAACAGCACGAGGGCACAAAACACAGCGCGATGTCTGAACAGACCAGGCGCCAGCAGCGTAGAGAGGCTCTACTGATCAAGCCTGCAGGCGGGAGGACACGCCGTGGTCCTCAAGGAGATCAGGCAAAATGCGGAACCCAAAAAAACGCTGTCTGATAACGAACGGAAAGAGCGATCAAAACAGATGGCCTCCTTGTAGAACTCAGGTGGAATCCACCGACAACGGCAAGTTCGAGAGCCGCATGAAGGATCCCTTTGACCATAAAGCTCTTATCTCGACATTACAGCCAGTGGCCTCTTTAGAAATAAAATACCTTGACTCCGTTGTAGATGAAGAAGAGTCTATTATGCGAACTCTTCCTATGGCAGACAAATTTAGGGTAATGCTGTCGCCTACCAATCTTAGAGGGCAAAGGGTCGCAATTGAAGACATCCATTAGAAAGACGCGGCGCAACTCCTGGCCAAGGAGAAAATTAAAATTGGCTTGGTTGTATCGTCGGAGGGTAGTCCTTACTCTATGCTATAAGTGTTTATCTTCGGACACATTTTCTTGGACAGCAAGGGGCCAGATCGAAGCAAAAAAGCGTCGGACTGTCGCCATAGGGAGAAAGAGTGCCCAAACGAACCTAGCTGCATCTTAAGCAAAGCTATGCGGCTTTTTGCAAGAGAAGAGTGAAGACATGATCTAAATCATGCAGATCAACCGACACTGTAGCTCAACCACACAAGATATACTCAACCAGGTAGCGAGGGAGAACAAAGGTGACTTGATGTTGTCATCTGAGTAACACAACAACAAGGAGAAGGCTGGATGGTCTTGTGACCGATCTAGCAGTCTCGCCATCTAAATACGAGATAGTACTCCACTCACAGTTCAGATTTTCTCCAGCGGGGTGGCTTTGTGCTCATTGCGTGTGCGGATATGACGTTCATAAGAATCTATTTCACACTGAATGAGTCGATTTCATGTTTTCTGAACAAGCTCAAAGAACTGGAGATAGCTGTTTCGAGCACAGAAGGCCGAATCGTTGCAGGCAATGACTTTAATGCCAAGGCGATAAAATGCGGAATGCCTCATCTAGACCCAAGAGAAAAACGAATCCTAGAAAGAGGAGGGAACGCGTAATCATGAACATTAGAAACACATCAACCTTTCGACGGAGAGGCTGTTTCGGAACCATTCCGGATGTGGTTCGGGGTACACAAATAGCGGGTATTGGAGGACTACTTGGTGAGCTATCACCAGTATATTGCTTTTGAGGTTGGCAAGCGTGCTAGTTGATGCGTAGCATCCCAACTTCAACAATATGTTGGAACATTTCTAAAATAGATGTCGACGTGTTCACCGCAATTCTTATGAGCGGTGACACAATGACAGGTACAAAAGAGTCTCGGCTGAAAACATAGTGAACTCCATCATGAGGCTCATCAAGTCTGCGTGCAACTGCTCTATGAAGTCACGACGTTTAACGTGGGCACCTGCCGTAATGACTTAATTCCACGGTCTCCATAGACGGAGTTGCAACAATGTCTCAACCACCACCCCTAAGAACTGAAACAAGTTTCAGTCCTAGGTCCCAATTTATTCCAAGCTACCGAACAGAACTGGTGATTGCTCACCCCACTCTCTAGCCTTCGGAACCCCAACACCACGCTTCAGCCAAGGATAGGCTCCTCACCGTGTGGGGGGCTGATAGTAATCTGTCATGGGAGTCCCCCCAACCCGTGGTTCAGATAACCTCTGATCAGGTTGCGATTCTCTACAGTCCGAGATAAACTCTCAGTTTTTGCATCAGGCACATGGGACTGATAACCCTGCCAAAAATTTCGTGTACGTGGAGTCGGCACTCCGCAAAGACTGAATGGAACAAGTCGAAGCCTAGACCTGCTGATGGTCTAGGCTGCCACTGCGCCAGCCGGAGTCTTATAGGACACGTCTATACGATCCAGGTTAACACCAGTCACAACATATAGCAACATTTATTACTCATTGTACCCAACATTTTAACTTCACTTTTAGCAGGTGCACTAGTCTCGCATCCACCACATCAACATAGTTGATGTTGCAAAACGAGCTTTTCGACCTGCTAACAACATTTAAACTCACTTTATCTCATTTCATTTAGTTTCTCAAGTCGTCTGTCAGTCCTGCAAATACACAACAGATATGAACTATTACAAACACTTTCGGCAATTCAACTTTTCAACCAATTCCATCCATTCCCTCTCTTCTATCCATTCCATCACCACAACCTTGCTGCAATTCCAATTATTCCATCAGTTTCATCCATCCCATCTTTTCCATCAATTCCATCGGTACAATCTTCCGGCAAATCCAACAAATTTCTTCAGTACATCAATCACTTGCACTTCAGTCTACATCCAGTCCGTCAATTTTGAAGTACACTCCTCATTTCATCTAGTCAAGTCTAGTTATTAGGCATCATATAGTCATCGATTCATTTCGGCAGCTATTATCCATCAGTTTAGCTTCACATAACTTTCTCACTGTAGACACCGAATTCCCAAACATTTGGAATCCATATTTGGTGACGTCCCCGGTACTCGTTAGATCGACCTCTCCTCAGCCATATAGACAACTCAAGTCTTCATTTTATCATCAAGTCCTCGTTCCCTCAGTTCAACTTTTCTTCGTACAGCGGCAAGGTTGCTACACTTTCCGTCGGTACACCACGGGCCGAGCGGCAAAATCTGTAAGTGTCGTCTTCGGTACTAGCCTTAGTCAATTTTTTTCCAACTGCCTTCATCCCTGCTCATCTCCCTTCATACATCATTTGCAACATTTTTATCATCTGACTTTTACAACATAAATCTTTCTTCAGTACGTCTGTCGTGAATTCTTATTTACAACAATTTCACCCATCAAAAGACCAAACGCATACAACGTCTCACTCCGCTTCAAATCCACGCTTCGGCTTCATTTTGGCTTTGCTTGACAACAAACGCCACTAACACCTCCCTTCTCTATTTACACGGGCTTGGGACCGTCATGAGGTAGAACCAATGTTCTAACCCCAAGGCTGGGTTGCAACTGCTCTATGCCCAGATAACGGCCTCGACCCGATAAACCTGCTTGAAGTGGTCAGCCAAAATCGCTGAAAAACGAAGAGAATGTCAAGCCCAACGTTCAAAAGATCGAGACGAGTGACATTCCCGAATGCTGGCATACAGGTCAGCTAGAAAACTCCGCCGTTATTAATAAGAACGAGGCTAACTGCTGTCACAACATAGTTGAGGACATCAACAGGGACCCGTGGGGCCTAGGTTACAAGCTTGTCTTGTGGAAACTAGGAGCAAAAAGGCCCTGTGTGCTTGAAGCAGAAAAAAGGATGATATTGTGCGAGCGCTTTTTCCTCTGCATCCTGTACGTCCCGATGTTTCAGACGACGAATGTCCTGAAGAATACCCACTTTTTTAGTGCCATTGAGCTGAATCGGTATTGGCTAGACGGTATTCTACCGGAGTGGTACAGCTTCTACATCAACTATGCCCTGACATGTTGCATCGCACTTTCAATGCCTGCCATCTGATTCTTCACTGCTCAAAAATCTCGATTCGTATGAAAGTATCTCTACTTCGGCATCAATTTGGCATTGACCTAAAAAATTAACGATATACCTTTTATTTGTTGTTAAATGACGTGATTTTTTCAAATAAATTACGAGTGTATATAAATGAAAGATATATAAAATAAATAAATTAAAAATGAAAGAAGCAACTAAGGTAGCAGCTGTAACTTGCGTCCCCGCACGAGATGTGTTTCACGCCTTCCGGAAATTGAAATCTGAAACTGCTGGGGCATTAAAACAGTTTATAGCTTAGTTTGAAGAAACATATGTTTCTGGATAGCTTGGTGAAAGACAACAACGAGCTGTACCTCCGCGTTATCCTCCGGAACAGTGGAATCTGTCTGAACTTGGTCAGTGACATAAGCCAACCAGGAACAATGCACGTGATGGCTGGCACAACCGATTATACTTAGTTTTATTAACGTTTATTAAATCCATCAATAGTTTGAGAATTATCAAAAATTGAAATCCCAAAAAGATTACCCCCACTCCTTCTTGTATAAACTTATTTTTTTGGTGCGTATCTAACGTGTAAAACGTAATCTTGCACCAAGGTGAAGGTTTGGTTTATCCCTGAATCGATAGTTTACAGAGAAGGATTTCCAGAACGCTTATCCCTGGTTGTACTCTGCTATTAGTTATTATAAAGCAAAGAGTTTACCAACATCGCTCTTTCATAATAATTAATGCTGCATTATTTTTTGAGAAGTTCAATTTGTATGACCCAGAGGAATGCAGCGAAAGGAAGCTTGCTTCACTGTCGAAAAAGAGCGTATTCAAATTTTTCATGTGAACCATAAGGTAACATTTTCAGTTCATATAGAAAAACCAGGGATACAGGGTTCTCAAGCATATATCAGAAATGTTCTGCAGAATTAAAAGTTTTACATAAGAACTGAAAAGCACTGAATTCAAGGCAGCAGTAATGGAAACCTAAAACCTAATTCACTGCTGATGACGGGCGTTTACTTTGTGTAGAGGACGTTAATCTCTGTTTAGAAATACACAATTTCAGATTATCTCGTACGAAACATGCTTAAAAAATAAATCTTATTAGTAAATTTTATTAATAGTGTCTGAAGAAATTTACAACATTCGAATCGTTCGAATCTCTCCACCATACAATTTATGTGACATTCATATTTCATCATTACAGTCATGGCATTTTTGAACATTCTTAACGCTCACTCAATAATACAAAACAACGCTCTGATACCTACGTCAAAGCTATAATTAAATTTTACATTCAACGATATTTACATTATATGACGTTGTATAAAGGAAGGCCGTTTCAGCAACGTAAATACCGCGAATATTCCAAAGCTTAAAAGTTGTAATCAATTAACCATTTTCGTTTGGGAAAAAATCAGATCGGTCAGACGGAATTTTTAACGAGTTGCAATATTGCCTTTTATTGGTAAACTTCCTTAACCCTAACCTTGTGCATCGCAGGTATTCTAGCATAAACAAGAAATCTGCAAAGTAGTGCGACAGACGTAGTCCAATATTTCCTGTCTTATTCACATCGCCAAAATTCGATGTAATCTTCAAGTTGCTCCTTTTGCACACTGCTGAACGCTTTCTTTGAGTATTTATTTTTAGTCCCGTCGTATCTATTAGTAAGATGTTAAGTATTTCTTTCAAAGAGAATGACTATGAGCTACTACGTGTAGAATGATTCTTGAGGTGAATTTAATAGTAGCAAATGACAAGGCCTATCAGCCGAAAAGTCAGTGGCGTATATTTATACGAAAGAAATCATTTCAAAAAACGAATGAACGCACAAATTTTCCACCTTTTCCACTTTAGTTTTCTATTATTAAATTTTTGAATGAAGCTTAAATCAAGCTTCACTTTCGGAGTGAAACGTCGTTACAATAAATTTAAATTACAAATAGTTTATTTTTTTTTGAGGGTACAATATTTCCTCTATCTTTCTAGTCAAGCGTATCGCATGTTATTATCATAAGCTTGTTAACGAAATTTTCGGCAGACATATTTTTACTCTGTCTATTTCATGGTACACACTTATTCAAATAATTTGCGTCAGTATTAACTATTGTCTTTTAATCCTTCTTGGATCCACTATTGGCCCATACCTTCGGAGAGTCAACCTTCACGAATTCATATTTGTCTATACATATTTGTAAGGTACCTCACAATGAGGTATTTTATATCAAAATTTTATATTTCTGTCCTCAAATTCCATAACCTGAGTGCAGTCATTAATACGGCAGAAAAATTAAGAATTTAATTCTTTGAATACATTCTGTATGAAATTCTTTAAGTTGAAAAATAATCAAGTTTTTACTTAATGAATTTATTTATTTGAAGAAAAAACTACTATTGCATAGTAAGATATTTTTTTTAATTTTTCCATATTGAAAAAAAAACCAAAATCAAAAATATCCATCAGGAGGTCTCCTTCCTCACCATACAAGCAACCGATGATCATCTCAAGCGGCTCTCTCACAATAAGAGCAGCAGTGTACTGTTTTTTGTTGGACACAAGCCACAGAAGTTCCTTCTTTGATATTCGAGTCTGATACCCAGTTTGCTATATGGAGTGGGCTCCTTAAATACTTTCCTCATTTGCTCCTTCATTGGAATTTTTAACGTAGGAACAAGCAAAATTTAGATTCGCTTTAATGAGCTGCATGACTAGTTTTTGATTAAAATTTTGCCTAGCCACACTCTTCTGTCAAATTCATATTGACAATTATGTTGGCATTACATAGCTTTGCTTAAGCATTCCGTAGAACAGTCTCAGCGGCCATCTTTTGGTGACTCTGGAAACCGAATAGTTTCCACAAATCTGGACAATGGTATCGGTGCCATTTTTCGTTTTATTCTGATACAGAACTATTTCAGGTTTTTCTTCAATGTCATTGATATTTCCTGTCTCATTTGCAATTGAAGTGCAGCTTTATAACAGAAAAGGGAACGTGTGGTATTGTTCTATGCAAAGCTAATTGCATTGCGGCAAGCTCACTACTACAGATTGCTTGTTGAAACTTTGTATGATTTATTTCTATCCTTTTTCAGTGTTCCAGCTAGTCTTAAATTATATTCTGTCTTTCGATTTTTCACAATACAGACATGTGCTGAGATTTTTTTGCACCTTCGAAAATAGTTATGCAAGTTATTTTTTCTAAGAGCACAAGTGGTTTTTAACAAGGTTTCCTGCAGCTGATACCCATCAACTGTCTCGCTATATTCAAGGTTTTGTATACCGTAATTGTATACCATAAAAATTTATACCATAATTGTTTTGTTTTGTCCTACGAACGAAGCTTAGTCGTTTTACGTCTGTTTCTTTGTATCCTACACATATGCATTTCGGTATTAGCGTTCATGCAAAACTAATAACAGCAATTTATGAAGAAACTAATATCTCGCTTAGAAGTGATATTTTGTACATGGTATGTGGAGGACATAAAATGTATTCTATTATGACCTAAAATAACAATTAACAACTTCTAGAATACCTCATGAACAACAAAAAATCGAAATTTTACAATGGAGACAGAGAAAGGTAGCATAGACATACCAATAAAGAATTACAAAACATAAAACAAATCCGAACATGAGGTATATAGGAAACACACAGCCACAGATACGATAATACACAACTCGTCCAACTACACCAACAGCATTTTAAGGCAGCCGTGAGGCATCTTTAACTGATTTAACCTATTTCAAGAACTCACAATACACTCGATACAGAACACGAAAACAATGCATACAAAAAATTTCTGGTGAACAAGTTAAGAAGAAACTTCAAAATACACAAAAAGCACAGAAAAAAAGAAGAAAGCGACAAGAGAGCAAATGCAACATTCATATATACAGAAAAAGCTATATACTAAATAGCGAAACCATTCAAAATATACATCAACGTTTGATGGATTTAAAAAATACATCAAAAAAGCATCAAAACAAGAAGCACCTTGCCAAATAAGCGACGCACAAACGCAATGAATAAGAAGCCATTAGAAAAACATGGCGTACATAAATTAACGACTGCATGCTAATATAGCTGTACCAATCAGGACGTAAAGTAAAACCAAGATTTCGGGACCAAGCATTCAACAAAGTATTACAACAAAGAATATGAAGGCTGGACCCTACAACTGAGTCCCAAAAATAATAAAACAGACAAGCTCTGAATCGGACGTAATCTTCGAATCACCAAATTAACTTTACATACCAAGATGGATCTTTTTACATACCAAGATGGACACCTACATAAGAAAGGACCCTACCTGCAAATAACGACTCATACCTGCTTGCGAAAACGATGGACCAATACACAAGGACACCTTATACCAGCCGACTCAGGAAGAAATCACATACCGATGATGACAACCAGACGAGAAGGAAATAAACGGAAAACTTTTTTCCTAGCACAAAAAAGCAAAACATTGTCTGCCATCTGGAAAGTTTTCTTTTGCACCAAAAATAGGAAGTCCGACAATGATATAAACAAACTCATCCGTTAAAAGCAGAGATCAAGTCGCCAAAGAATCCTGTACATTTTTTGTTGCGCTTTTTACTTTCGGTATATAAACCCTATATACGTTATTGCCTGAGGTTCTCTTTTCCGTCCCTTGCCAAAAAAACGGGTGACTGCAACAAGCTCGATTTCACTTTTTTTGTTGGAAGTCCGAATTCTTCTTCTTCAGCTTTTTCGTCTTAAGAGGGGAGCACATTTACATTTTCTCTTCAGAGATGTGACCATCATCTTTACAAAGATCTCGAGGGTTTTCATATGATGTGTCTTCAACATGATGGACACTGTTGTCTAAAAGAACATCAACTTCTACGTCAATTAGGTTCATTATTTTGTTAAAATCCACTTACGAATCAATACTGAATCAATTGAAAATCTTATGCGCAATAAAAAAAAGAACAAAAAATCGGTTGTCTGTAAAGTCGGTTTACTGACGATAGTTGAAAGTGACAACGTCATAAGAAAATACTGATGGAATGGTTGCATTTTTCAAAAGAAAATTTTAATTTTATTTGTTTGATAGATATTTTGTATGGATATAGAGAAGGAGGTAAATGGAAATCACAATTGAATTGATCAAGTTACATTTATTTGTACGCATAAATACAATTATGTCAATTTTTTTATAACAATGTACGAATGTGCAACAAGTATGAATGTGCTTTGAGCAATTGTTTTACAACTTTTAAACATGTGTGATATTTAACTTCTTACAATTAGTGTTATTCTGTTGAGAATAGGACGATGATAGGAAAAGTAGGAAATGAAAGGGAGTGTTTCGAGTGTAATGTGTCTTGAAAAAGTCAAATCGATGGTGGTGCCTCTTAGTGTTGTTGACTTATTAACGTCTGATGTACAATCGAAATTGAACATGTCTTTCATGAATTTGAGAAATGTTTCGTCATTTTTCACGTTTGTGTTGAAGTCGCCACAAGGAAGAATTGGTACATCAGTATCAACTTCGATGATGTTGTTGGTCGGTAAATTGTCGTTGAGTATCAATATTGACGGTGTTTAACCTTTTCCCTGAACGAGATGAGGATGTAGTTGTCGCTTCTAGAGAACCACTGGCAATAGCCAAGTTAACAGCCTGGCATAATCTGTTGTTTCGATCTCTTACATTACGTGCTTCTCTTGCAGCTGCTGCCTGTGCAAGAGTTTTGGATGCAGCAATTAACTGTCTGTACTCACGTTATATTTGTGCCCTTGTTTTGTGAGCAGCAGTTATTGGTTCTGCAAATGGTGTCGCAGAGGTAGATGCAACAGCTTCTTGAACCTCCATGGGAACAGGAATTCCCGGAAAGAGTGGCTCATTTGTGAGATTGACACGCTCATCAGGTTGATCTGCAGGTAGGTGGTGGATCTGGTGGTAGATTGTTGTTGCGGGTGTTGTCGTTGACTTCTAGTTTGAACATTCTTCGACTCTTCCCTTGAACGAGATGAAGATGCGGTTGTCGCTTCACAGACAGAGAACCACTGGCAATAGCCAAGTTAGCAGCTTGGCGTAATCTGTTGTTGCGTTGTCTTTGGTTTTTTGATTTTCTCGCAGCAGCCGCCTGAGCAGGAGTTCTAGATGCTGCGATACGCTGTCTGTACTCACGTTGTTTTTGTGCTGTCGATTTTGAAGCAGCGATTATTGGCTGCGCGAATGGCGTTGCTAAAGTAGATGCTACAGCATCTTGAACCTCCATGGGTTCACTCATCGAAGGTATTGGCTCATTCGTGAAATCCTTTGGTTCGTCAGGTTGTTTTTCCATGGTGCGATTGTAAGCGGTTCTGCAAAATGAATTGTCGTTCGAAACAATTCAGAAAATTTTCTCATAAAATTCTTCGTTCAGAAAACCATTTTAAATTTACAAAATACTTAAATAAAATGTATTGTTTAAATTTCTACTCGACTGTTAAAATTTAATTTTTTATTTTATTGTTTTATAATAATAAATTTTGTATTGACATTATTTCTTTCAGCAAGTAAACTGAATAAAAGTTGTTCAATTAGTTACTTACTTATTTTTGCAAATTTAATTGTAATTTGTTGTAAAAAAGTAGTAATTTTGAATAGTTTATTATAAGAATAAACTGTGATTAAATTATTGTTCATAAATCTTAAATTTAAAAATTGGAAACCATCATTAAAATTTTTGTGACTCTAGCTTTTAAAAAGCCCGCCTCAACGTGTTTGAGATAGGAGAAAATTGTTCTCTTTGACGGCTGGCTGGTCCAACCTGTCATTTCAGACACGTTGTTATGATATGTGATATGTTTTAATTTTTTGAAATCATAGCTACGCTCCATAATTATTTCGATCGAATAGTAAAGCAATTGATTTTTTACTCATCGTGAAATAGTTCTGTTAACTTATTGTTATAGTTTCGTCAATTATAGCATAACCTACAGCCGCTGCACTAGCGGACCGATGCTATTTATTTTAATGATGAAAGCACGAATATTCGACAATATATCACTGAACATGTATTTAATATCGAAAGAATCATTACATTTATCGCCGCAATTATCGTTGCTATAAACAATTGACACCACATTCACTTTTCACTGCACTTCATACTTGACGAAAACATGTAAATGTATTATTGTATAGCAGCTGACCACGCGGACGCATCGCTCACTCAAGATGTCGAACGCTGCCGAACGCGGAGTCCGATTGTGCCTCTTTGTCGCTCGTTCCGCACTCTCGCTTGCACTTCAAGCCTTAAATGGAACGCCTCAGAGCGAGGTAACGCCGCATGAGTCATGTTTTTTCGTGCGTGCAGCCAGCTTCATCGAATTAGAAGACGTTGTCACGTCAAAAAGTTTATTGGAATTATTTCATTTGTATCTATAACACATTGTTGCAAAAAATCCACGCTTCGTTAAAATATTTATATTATTTTTTTGTCGCGAAATGGTTTTTTTTAATATCACTCAAATGAAATTGATATCAGTTGGATCTTATTTTTAACAAAAATATAATAAATCAAAAAATAACAAAAAAGTTGAGAATTTGAATAGGTTTATTGAGATGTTCTCGCAGGAATCTAGCTCTCTTCTGTCCGTTTACTTTTGCTATTGCAAATATCATTGTCTGAGCCAAAATAGGTTGGAATAAATTTCGGATGGTAAATTTCCTCAGATTCTTGCATATGACTAAATCATCTATCTCCTAACTTTTACTTCAAATCAAAATGAAAATACAGTTTTACTTTCGCTTCCTTCATCTCTGTTGACGGTTTTCCTCAAACATTGGTATTTGTTAGCTAGACTTGTTGTAGATGGGGCATAAAGACGAAGGACCAGAGAAATGCGCTTTGAAATTCTCATAAATTTTGTATTCATACCCAACGATTCACAGAGACCTTAATACAATTTAAAACCTATTTTTTGAAAAGGTGTTCACAGATACATTTAAGCTCAGGAGTTGAACCATTGCGATTTCAGCACTCACTTGCGTTATCTAATTTTTAAGCTCTCTATCTAAGAAAGCTCACTTTATTTGGTACCTGGTATACTTGTATTTCTTGTAAACGAAAAGGTTAATGTGAATATATGCTAATGAAAATCAATATTTGTCTTTCAAAATACATGGAAGCAATTGCTGAGGTCGATTTGATTATTCTGCTTAATAAAACATCTGGTGGCATCGATAATAATTCATTACCACTGGCCGTTGTCCTGAGTAAAATTGTGAAGGGTCTATTATTAGGCTGGGGCAATCTAGGAGGAACTCTGTACTTTCTTCCTCCTCGCCGCAAGCTTTGAAGGATCTAACATGTATTTAAATCTAGGTTTGAAAGTAAATAGGCAAATCCTTAAAAAAATTTGTTTTTACTGAAGACTGCTGCCTTGCGCTAAAAGGTTGAAAATTCGATTATGAAAGAACATAAAGAGAATAACCCTATTAGGCCAGTTGTCTCTTTTATAAACAGCCCCTTGAGACAAATAGTAATCGCTATTAATAAAGTCTTTAAAGAAACCACTAATTTCAATGCATCTAACAGCATAAAAAATTCCACAGAACTGATCAAAAATTTGGCCAATCTTAATATTCCAAATAATTGCTCTCTTATCTCGTTTGATGTTACAAACATGCTTTCCAATATTCCATATAAAGATTCTCTTGATATAGCCAAGAATCTTTTGGCGTCCAAAAACATCGACCCGGTTTAAGAAACGGAAATTAGAACTTTGCTAGAATTCTGTCTTAGGGAAAACTATTTTCAGTTTGAAAACATTTTCTATAGACAGAAAAAAGGGCTAGCTATGGGTTCCCCTCTGAGACCGCTTATGGCAGACATTTTTGTGGATAATACTGAGGCAGTTTTTTTTTAAATCTGAATTCGCAAACCATGTTTTCTTTTGGTATAGATACGTTGATGACATTCTTATTGGCTTTACAGGAAACAATTACCAACTCTCCAGCTTCTAAATTTCTGCAACAATATACATCCCTCCATTTCCTACAGAGTTGAACAAGAAAATAAATGGATATAATAAATAATCGGAATAATTTTCTTGATCTGACCATCACCAGGAATCTTTTTAACAGCCTAGAATTTAACATTTTTAGAAAGCCCACCTTCTCGGATGCTACTATTCCAGCCGATTCATGCCACCCTTTGTCCCACAAGATATCGGTTTATAGATGGAAGGAACTTCTGAATACCGAAATTTCAACCATCAAAGAAATAGCAAATAATAACGGCTTTTCGAATCATCTTATTAATAAAAAACATAAGGAAGAAACAATTTATAAAATTTATCCAAGATAGACGAAACAATCCACAGAAAATATGCACTTCTTTCATTTTTTGGTTCATATTCACATTGCCTTCAAGCCTAGCCAAAAAATGTCCACCCTTTTCTACAATGCCAAACAATCTACGAGCAAATTTAATAAATCCGGAGTCTATAAAATAACATGTGGAGAATGTAATTGTGGGTATATCGGCCAAACAGGTAGATCCTTTAAAGATCCTTTAAATCCTACATTCACCAAAAATCAAATTCTAACGTAGTAAACGACTTCCTGCAAACCAACCATGAATTACCTTCAATTGAAAATTTACAGATTCTCCATAATTTATCTAAGTCCCATAAACTCAATATTTTAGAAGCACTAGAAATTCATACACCTTAGAATTATTGATTTTACTGTCCTTAATGACCAAACCAACACATTTAAATCTACCCTCTTTGATGCATTAGCATAATTACCTTCTTACTTTTTTCATTCATAATTTTGTAGGATATAAAAGGTAGGCTTAAGTCCAAAATTGTTAATGCACTTGATAATGCTGGCTAGTTCAGTGAAACGCGCCGTGCGATAAAATAGATAAATATATTGATCTAATGACAAACTTATTGTTTTTTATCAAAAATTCTTGTCTAGGAATGGACCAAAAAGTAAACCAACGTTATATCGATCACTAGATTTGAATTCGCAAAAAAATTTTTTGCAAAAGGTAGGTATCATATTGTAATGATTTTTCGCTGTTTTCCTCGCTTTGAAGTACAGTTTTGAAATTTTGATTTTGTTCTTATTTTTTGAGATTTTGTATAGACGTCACCGTTCTGTAGAAAGTCACCAGTTTGTTTGAAGAAGACCATATGAGCGAGACGAAAACCACAGTCATGATTTCAAAATGAAAAGAGAAAAAAGAAAAGAAGAAAAAACTCGGAGCTTAAAGCCGCAAATCAACTGCTGGATATATCCAACAGTAGTGAGACTATACTATCAACTATTTACACAGCACTAGTATGGGAGCTTACACTACAAAAGAACCAGAACCTAAAAAATGGATTGCACGCCTTCCATTGAATTCATTAAAGCAATCTATTTTAAGGGATGGATCACTTACGACATCACATAAAACACCAAAAAAAGAAAAACATAAATCTATTAACCATCAAATGGGTAAACTCTACGAAATTGACGAAGGGGATGGACTTGTCAAGCGAAAAGGAGCTCGATTTAAGAGTCCGATCGGAAAAGAGTAAGAAACAATGCAGAACTTTAAATTGGAAAGTAGTATCTGGATCTACATCGATGCTTTCAAAACGGGTTAGGAAATCGACGCCATAATCTTCTTCCAAGATGACTTCCGACTCAACTTTCTGACCGCGTTGCATAGTATGTCAGTTTGTAACTCAGCAAGCTCAGTAGGACAATAAAAATAGCCATGTTTTCAGCATCATAACTTCTGATCGGGATGCCGTGACTCTTTCTTCCCTTCAAAAAGTGACAAAGGCTTGTTTGTTTGACTTCAAAACTCCAGAAAAATTAAACTGCCTATGCAAAATGTTCATGTTGAACTTAACAGCTCATGTCAGATTCAGCAACATTTTGACAGAAACCTGAAAGCCTGAAACCCAGAAAACAAAATTCAGGCTGTAGATGAGTGATTCCATAATACGCATTTTGTTATGCTGTGAATATAAAGAACGAATCCATAAGAAATGATCTGAAAAAAATGTCAAGCGCTTCTGATAAGGTGGGCTGATAAAATGAGCTAGAAATCAATGGAAAACAAGATACAACCATGGGTTATACAAAATATCTAACGAGCCGGAATTCTACAAATAACGAATGCAGAAACTCCAACGGGTGGGTTTCTTGGACTGTCTTGCTTGGGTAACAAAGGAAATGTGAAAGTGAATCAATCTGCAAAGAACGAGTGAAGTAGTTCATACCCCGAATCGGAAAACGATATTAAACAATAGTTATCTTTGCAAAAGAGGCAAAGGAACTTGGTAGACGTAGCACCTTGATCAGTACAAAAATGAAAAATATTACTGAACACAATAAAAAATGTCTGCGAAGGACTGCTATTCCATAGCGGTTTGATTTTCAGAACTTACTAATGCAAGTGCCTGGGACAATCTGGGACTAAGGTTCCGGATAAGAACGAATTAAAATAATCAAGGCTAAAATTTGACGCATCCGTCCTAACATACGTTTTTTCGATGTTTGCGGTCAGAGTACGATATCTGCCCCTTCCACAATTCCTCACATGTTGGGGTTTAGTTTATACTGAGCTTGTAGAATTTTGCGCTGTCCTTGTTCGTTAGTTTGTATAAATTAGCAATCAAAATGCTCCTACAGTAGGTGTTTACTCTAAAAAGATTGATTTTTCAGTCAGATTTGACCACTTACAACATGATGTACATCATAATTAAATATATATTATAATTAATTAATTTTTTCTCAAACACTGATGGGAGTTCACACAATTTTGAAAAAATTGTGTCTATCAAAGGTGAACTTCACTTTTGTAACAAATAATTTTCAGACATCCTTCAAGATGTAAAATGACTTGGTGCCAACGAAGTCCATTAATGCATGTTAAATCGATAGAAATCATCTTGCTATGAACTAAATGCTCAGAGTTTCCGCATTATTTTTTGGTATTAAAATAAAATTTATAATTGAGGTTTGAAATTATCGCGGCTACCTCCATAGCAACACCACAACTAATACTGTAGCAATTTGTTCGTCTCGTAGATAAACTATTTTACTAGATGATTAATAATTTTCTACGCGTTGTAAATTTAGATACAACCCCTCATAATCACCTCTTCCACTGGGCAAATTAAAAAATAGAAATGTGTTTTATTTTAGCATTAAACACATCAACCGCCAAAGAATGTCCCAAACACTTAATAACGCAAAGTAGTGCTCGTTGGGCCTTCGGGCCTTCAATATCACCTCAAAAATTGTGCGTTTGCTCTGCAGTACATCCTTACAGATAGAGATAAAGATACTATCAATAAAGCATTGGATTAGAAAGACTTTCGGTTGGCGGCAACTGCAGTGGGAACTTCATGGAGTTCCATAAATGTATGTGATTAATTTGTGAAAATCGCAGAAATTTGATCTCGTGGTGAGCTTTTCAAAATCGGTGTGTAAGAAGTGCAAATCGTTTTATCTAAGACTGCGGATGAATTTGAGAAGGACGTGCGCGAGTGCATTTAATGCGTGAAAATAAGGTAAAACTTATAGTTGCAATCCGAACAGAGAGCCTACTTCAAAAGTGAGTATAGAATTACGTAAATTGCGCTGTAGTGCAAACGATTTAAATTTAGAAATAGTTCGGCAATCCATTAAGAGGCGACCAAATAGATTTTGTAGGGACCGTGTCGCCCAGGACTAATAATAAAAGAGAAAAGAAATGCAATAGAAGAATCGCAGACACTTCTCTTTGAACATGCAAAAGAATGCTTTCGGCTAAATGAGTGATTAAGTTTTCTAAATAAGAAAAATAAATAAAATATTTTCACGTAGCAAACTATTTTACAAGCAAAAAGCCTTGGAGAAACTTGCTTCGTTTTTTTTATAAATTGAAATGAAAGAAAAGAAAAAGAGTACTCATGCGCAAAACTAAGTTGCATTGCAGTTTCACCATGAAACTTGTGAGTGACATGGCCGAGATTTTCTGCTACCGTTTTGATTATGCCAGGTTTGTTACCTAAGACATTTACAAACATTTAAATGTTTTAAACATAAACTCCACGTCTCAAATCGCTCCCCCCAAAAATTTTATTGCTGAAAAGCATGAAATTTCGGCATGATGTATGAATCAGAGTCTGAAGACGAACTTTCATTTGTTTTGATGACGATAACCAATAGTTACCAACTTTATTACTATTATTATAATGCAACCTGCAACCTGCAACTTATCGGGAGAAAGTGAATACTAATCATCATAATAATTTATTTGCCACTAGGAGGTGAAGATTTTTCGCTCTTTTAAGTCTCGAAACCTCCTATGTCTCACTAGGAACCTAGACTGGAACAGTTTATCACGTAACTTACGGCCAGGTATGTTTAGTTTTTCAGAGCGGTGCCCTTGGGTTGTAAAGCCTTATTGGTCATTCTGCAGGTACAGATAGGAAGAAGAGAAAGAGAGAAGGAAAGATTGTTGGGAGATCTGCTTACCTTATTATTGCGCCGACTGCTTATTGAGAACTTCGGAGCAGTAAGACAGCTTTGATACTATCGCACTTACGAAAAACCATCCTTTGTTCGAGATCAGTCTCTTAGTGTTTGCCATTAAGCATCTTTGACTCAATCTCCCTGCAGCGGACTTTGGGCGGAGTCGTATTCTCGACCCAGGAAAGGGGACTACATGATTAGCTGTAAAGTCAGCCTGTTCTCTTCCTGTTGATGTCAATGTTCCCGCAGCGGCCTTGTCCGCCTGTAACTCAGCTCAAATTTCAACAGCAATATCTGACACGTCAGTTATACGATGTTAGTATTTTGAAGCGCTAGACTAGACCCGCAATCGATTAATAACAATTTGAGTTGCGCAGTTTGAAATGGTACTAATTGGTTTGAAAATCAATCTGCTTGCTGGAGCTGAACACTTGTGATGTGTTGATGTGTTATAGAAGAGCTTGCGGTACTTATTCTTGTTATAGATACTACAAACACAACTATCCAATATCGTGGCATATCGCATTTTCAGTGACATCACTGCCATGTTCTTATTTGCCGTCCTGATCTTCGTAATGCTTTCATACCTATATCCTTCGTAATGCTTTCTATATCCATTTTAGCATTGTTCCAGTCTTTGGTTGTATCTCTAATTGATGTGCATCAAAAAAAATTTCACTAATTATACCTTTCTTGAATCAGAGTTGCGTGTGATCTCAGAAGCAAACGTCACATCCGGAATGGCTCCCTTACAGCTACTTCATCTGAATCCTAATTTCAATTTCACGATATATGACGGAAATTCCTTCGTTTCTAGGACTCTTTTCCCACTCAAACCAGGATTTTTTTTAAGCATTTTCCATGCAACCATCTTGACAATCATAATCAGTAATAAAAATTACCTCTACAGAGGAAAGATGATATGAACTCATTGGGCGTTCAATTCAACCGAAATAAGTTAAAATCCAAGTAACTGATTTACAAAAATCCATCTCATTAAATGAGGCCCTGAACAAAGGGCAGAATGCTATCTTCTATACAGGAACTAGGTCTACATGATTGGCTGTAAAGCCAGCCTGTGGTCTTCCTATTGATGTGCTCTTCAAATGCGGACAGCTCTTAGCTCTCTTGTACTCATGTCAAATCATTCTTCGGAAAATCGTGCACTCATCACCAGGCATGGGCTTTGTCCTTCGCTTGGAGTTTTGCTCTATCTTCTCCCTACAATGAACAAATATGGGCTTTTACTATCTCAGAATTGTAGTCGTTAAGCTTACCGGTATATTTTCGGTTCTTCTAGTTCAGCAGCTTTTGAAATATATTAAGTGCTCCTTATTTCTATTGAAGTCATTGTTTGGAAGGTAGGAAAATCCATTTCGGGCTCGGGAGATGCGTAACGGCCTTAATATACTATAATATAAGTTACGTTCTTTGATTCAATTCCGAATCCCATTGAAGGTGAACCGATTTGAATACTCTTGCGTTTGTAAGAATCTTTCCTGTTGTTCCAAGGCTTCAAGTTCTATATGAAAGCTCCTGTTATCTTTGGTTCTCCTCCTGTTTTTGGTACTTCAGTTCGCTGCATAACCAAGATATTTTGCATTATTTGCCTAATATTTCTGATCAGTTTTGGCTTCCGAATGAATAACTTCTTTGGCTATAATTTGTTCCGCTTTTCAGCTGGATGTCACCTTTAGGTGTAGCTTCCTTTCACGTTACCTCTATTCCGTTTTTATCTTTTCCGCTGGAAAGTTCATTATCTGCCTTCAGCCTATTTCAATGATTTCTTAAGCTCAGAATGCTTTCTAGATTACATGTAAGACTGAGCTCATACTAGTTGTCAGTTCCTTCTCTTTACTTCTATCCAACAAAATTTAGATCGGAAGGGCAATCATCGATGCCGCCTACGATTTTCCGACAGCCAACTTTTCCGTTCTTTCCTTTTGATGATGGTTTGGTTACCATTTTTGTCTGGTTCATACGCATGACGTCTCCTGCCAGACCCAAAAATGAAAACAGTAATATTAGGACGATGATGATAGACATAGTTTAGAAGATGGGCGTTCCAGAAGATATTTTTAATAACTTGAATTTATGCTCATATGTTTTCCAAACGGCTACTTGACAAACTTAGACGCCAAGCCACGAGATAGAACCTTATGTTATGGTAGTCTTAGGTTATGTTTGAGCTGTCTTACAACTCCGTACAAAAGGCATGCTCCACAACATACTGACTTTAGGTAGGGATTGTTATGCTTCATTCAATTGAGCTAAGGTAGAAGTCACCCAAGCAAAAACCCATCATTGTGTGTTCAAAACAGCGCATAGTACACAAAACTTCAAAGCCTGTCCTGTCTCATAATCACACATTGTGCATGGTTCTGAGCTTGGAGATGGAAACTACCGGTAACGCAATGATCATGATGCCAGTTTGGCCCTAACCCTCTCATAGGATTTCTGTCTTATCAGAAGCAGACCTATCCCTTTATCCATCTGATGTTAGTCCAACAAATCGTGCAGGCGATTGCACTGCATCTTTATCTATAGGATTCGAATAAAAGAGTAATAACATAATTTAGCAATAAGAATAATTTCATTTCTAATTCTGTGGATTTTTTTAGATATTTTCAATTTTCACCTTGACACAGAAAATACGTTGCAACATTTTCTGGAATATTCACGACTGCAACTATTTTCATTTTGGAATTGCAATGCCTCATTCTGACACTATGACGTAGAAGGGGGGTGACATTCAATCCTCAACACTGACGCTGTTAAAGGAATGAAGTCAAAAGCTATCCTTGATTTTGAGAAAAGTCCTAATATTTCGTTGGATGGTCAACTAGATTGCAATTTTTGTTGAAATAATTTTTTTGTTTAACTTTTGAACATTCTATTCTCAGAAATGGTGCAGTTTGTTGGTGGTATGAAAATATAAGAAAAAGGAAATGATAAATAATAAATGTTTGAAAGATTTTGAGTGTGTGAAGTTGTGGGCGAAGACCATGTATGAAATCCAAAAATATGCAGAAAGAATGTAGGAAATTATTGATAAAATGTGTGACGAAAAATATGTATTTTTCACCAAAAAAACATGTTGGCAGGAATGAACCGGCGCCTGGTTAAATGTCACTGTTTGTGAAGATGAATCAAGACTCAAAATAATTATCAATGTTGTTACATCCGTCTGTGAGCATTATTGGCGAATATAGCCTGCAGAGATTAAATTGTATTTCCAAGACATAAAGGGATGACGTTTACCCTGTAATACGAGAACCAATAATTGATGAAGTAAGTTCTGATAGTTAGTAACTGTAGAAAAGAGCCCCAAACACCGCTGACACATGTAAATGATATTCCTAAAGAATAGAAAGACACTTCAACCAAAGGTATATACTTAAATATACGTACATGGATATAATGTTTAGGATGTTTTAGCAAGCAATACTTTAAAAATCACTTTAAACGCTTGCATTCAAGAGTTCACTGAACCTCTCAAACCCATCTTGATAATATTAAAACTTCAGGGATTATTAATTTCAGGGAGTTGATTCTCCTGAACAATGATCTTGGCGTGATTATGTGCGTACATGGTAGTTTGCACAATCATGCAGGATCTACTAATATATGGTCTTCAAATAAATATAATTGGCTATAATCTTTTTTAAGCAAGAGTCATTGCTTTATTGCTTACAAACATTGATGTCGTAAGTATTAGCATGCTTATCTCTGGTATAACATGTTTCAATGCTTGTATTATCCTGCAGTTGTATATTTTTTTTAAGCCGATTCTACAACTTTTTTGAAAGTTTCATTTACGCCCCTAGATTCTTGTCGCTTGTCGCATATTGATTATGTCTTAAGGAAATTTAAGTCCTCTTATTCAGCTCGTTTTACCAGATCTTGTGAATTGCAAGTCATTCCAGTTGAATGGCTATTGGAGAGTTTCCTTGTTTGTTATTTCACTAGAATTATTGTAAAAGTTCTGATTTGAAGAATTTAGTAAGGTCCCCACGTTTGAAATAATTCCAACAGCGCTTTCCTCACCTGTTTTAGGACCGTCAGTGTAGGTTACTATTTCCCTACCAGAGATGAATTCGCTTGCTGTTTGTCTTTTACCATTTTTGTTTTATCTTGGTTGGTATAGTAAATCTGTAAGGAATCCGAATGTTTAATTTCATTTAATTGTATCCTGCTTCCTGTTGCTTGTCAACGCTTTTGGCTCCACTTGTTTCAAAATGTGAGAGAATTCTGATTGTTGCCAGAATTAACCAAAAACGGGACATGATTGCGTTTTGTAAGTGAATTCCAGTAACTATAACTTCACTATCTTCCAAATGAATCATAGGGAAATGACGCTTTTGACATATCAGGAACAATGCAGACTAAGAACCATATAAACATGGTTTATATAGACTCAGCCGAAACATTAAAAACCGGACGTTCAAACACATCATATGTAAAACAAAAAACGTATAATGGTCACCTTCCAGAATTAAAGTATTTCAAGGAAATTCAACGGATAATTTTAATGCAAATTTAATATAATACAACTACGATGCCAATTATGTGCATAGCACTTACTTCAAATATTGTGCTGAATTGATGTTCAACTATCTTTCAAGTTGAAAAATTAATTTATTTTTGTTCTTTTGAAAATTAATTTAATCAATAATCTTGATGATTGAACATAGACTGAAAAAACATAATTTTGATAAAACAGTATCAACAACCCTAATTCATGAGTAGGATTCGCATTCCTTTCTGTTTTCCAGGCTGCCTTATTGAAAATATCAATAGGCCGTTTCAGAAGAGATACTGTCCTATTTGTGGTGTTGCATCTATTACACGTGAATCTTTCCATGACAGCATGGACTGAAAAGTCTTTCGCCTGGCAATGTCAAATCGGTATTTTTAATGCAAAAACGATTGAAACGATCTAAATCTTATACTCATCATGCATTTAGTGTAACGCTGTTCCCAACAGTTCAATACCTTTATTATATCCAATACCTTTATTTATCAGGTGCGCGACCTGTTTACTCTTCGCAAATTTTCGCAATAGTGAATGAAACACACCTGACTAATTTAAAATAAGATGTTTGAAATTTTATTCTTAAAAATCGCTAACACCTTACAATTATTTTCACTTAATGACTATTTCACCAATTCACTTTCATGAGTTATCACTTTTACATTTTTTTTTGTTTGGGAGGTGAAGGCTACTTATGCCCTGAGTGTCGGACTCCCGCTACCGGACTAACGACTAAACACCTCGCCTGTCACACCGAGAACATAGCCTGGAACTGTTTGTCACATTACTTCGGACTAGGCCTCTTTAATCGTCGCTTAGCGGTGCCTTCAGGTTAAGGGAAATCCCTCTTTCTGCACGGATGGATAGGATGGAAGAGAATTGCTGTTACAGAGATCTCCCCTCCCTCACCAGGCGATCCATCATGCCCTTCTTTATGAGAAGAACTGTCCGTACGTAATGCGACACACAGTTCCAATTGTCTTTTGATTGCATTATTTTTCCCGTTACATTTTCTGGGGAGAGCGCACCTATATTCTCCGAGAGATGCGAACGGAGTCTTGTCCATCTGGTACACGTAAAGAACGTGTGGCAGGCGTCATCTGTCATCCCCGGGCAGAACACGCAAGTTGGGAATGGTGAATTTCCCATCTTATACAGGTAAGACTGAAAATACCCGTGACCACTGAGCAGCTACGTCAGGTAGGAGCCAGTCTCACCATGCATTCTGTAGAGCCACGGCCCCAAGTCACTTATCAGCCATGTAGTCCACCTGCCTCGCGTTTCGTTTTCCCATGTTTGCCGCCACAAGGTAAGGGTTCTTCTCCGTTCCTCTCGGCTGACGGTTTCTCTCGCCGACTCCGCCCTACGTAAGTACACACGTTTCCGTTCTTCTGCACGTAACTTAATAGGGCCCACCCTCAAGATTACCAGCACTGCAGGTTCAGAGACAGTGCGATATGCAGCCGTTATCCGCAAAGATCCTTGCCTCTGCACCTTTGCCAGACGCCTTCGGTGCGTCTCTTTACTAAGAGCGTCAGCCCAAACCTCGGAGCCATACAAGATCACTGACTCCATTGCACTCATCAGTAGACGTCGAGGTTGAGACTCGAGGTTGGTCCCCGCGTGTTGGCCATAAGGCGACTGATGCTCGAACCTGCTCGAAAAAACTCATTTTCGAGTCAATCATCAAGCCAAGGTATCTGATTGATTCTTTCGACTTGATGATCATTTCTCCCACCCAAACGGGAATAACACGAGGAATCCGCTTCTTGGTCAGAACGGTGACCTCGGTCTCTTCCAGCACTAGGCTAAGCCCACGGTCTGTCATCCATTCGCTTACTCGACGTATTACCGCACCCAGTTTGAGTTGCGCTTGTCCAACAGTACGTTCGCCGACTAGTACTGCTACGTCATCTGCGTAGCCAACCAGGCGCGACTCTCCCGGTAACTGCAACCTCAAACGCTCATCGCACGACACATTTCAGAGGTCCGGGCCCAGAATGGAACCTTGCGGCACCCCTGATGTCAAATCCATTCTTCGCCGGCCTCCCAATGTGTCAAAGATGGGTTTCCGGTTTTTGAGATAGTCCTTCAATATCCGCGTCAAACACCTCGGCACCCTGAAATATTCCGGAGCACGAAGAATATCTGTCCATCCAGCAGAATTGAAGGCATTTCTCACATCGAGTGTTATGAGCAGTACTATTCGTCTCGAGTAGTGATTGTGGGCTTCTGCCTGCTAGACCGCACACACTACCTTTGCTATTGCTCCGGTCGTTGATCGACCAGCCCTGAAGCCGTACTGCTGAGGAGACAGATCCCCGACAGTTCGGATGTCCTTTCCAAGTCTTTCTCTAATGAGCCTCCCGACCACCTTTCCTGTGGTGTTCAACATACATACGGGCTGATATGAAGATTGTTGTTCCGCGTTCCCCTTCCCCTTGTGGAGCAGCACGAGCCTCGCCTCTTTCCAACAATTTGAAAACGCGCCTTTTTGCAAACAAGCATTGAAAGTGGTGAGCAGCTTGTAAGGGCAAAGTTGATCTTCCGCTGGTATACCATCTGGCCCCGGGGCCTTTTTCGATTTGAAAAATTTCACCTTATCATCCAGTTCGATGGCGCTAAAAAGTGGGCATTCTCCAGGACATCCAACATCTGCATCATCAAGACGAACAGGATGCATAGGGAAAAGCACCCGAACAATCTCATCCATTTTTTCCACTTCAAGGACACAGGGCCTCTTTGCAGCTTTTAGTTTCCGCATGACAAGCTTGTAACCCAGCCCCCTAGCCTCTATCAATGTCTTCAATGAGGTTGTGCCAGCAGCGAGCATTGCTTTCATTAATCAACCTATGGAGGAGTTTTCTAGCCGACCTGTGTGCCAGCGTTCGGGAATGTGACTCGTCTCGATTTCTTGAACGTTGGGCTTCGTGGTGGAGTCTGTGACATTCTTTCTGCTTTTCAGCGATTTCTACCCACCACCAGTACACAGCAGGCCTGTTGTGTCGAAGCCGACGCCTGGGCATAGAGCAGTCGCACGCATTCTTGATGAGCCTCATGGTAGAGTTCACCATGTTTTCAACAGAAGGTCCCCCCATTGCCATCATAGTTCTCATAAGAACTGCGGCGAACGCATCGACATCTATTTTAGAAATATTCCAACCCACAGTTAAGGATTGGAGTGGTACGCATCGAGTAGCACGCTCGCCAATTTCGAAGCCAATGTACTGGTGATCCCTCGCCGAGTAGAGAATCGCCGAGGACAAACGCTGGCCATACTCGACGTTACAGAGAAAGAAGCTGCACAACTCCTGGCCAAAGGAAAACTTAAAATTGGCTGGGTGGTGTGTGGAATTCGCCGTCGAGCCGCTCCAGTTCGATGCTTCAGTCGCTTTGGATACGGGCACGACAGTTCGAATTACAAGGGCCCTGACCGCAGTATGCTCTGCTTTAAGTGTGAAGTGTCAGGGCATAAGATAAAAGAGTGCACTGAGAATCCGCGCTCGTTTTTATGTAATCATCTTAACTATCAACCAACAGAGCACTCTCACGTTGCAGGTACAGGCGCGTGCCCAATGTTTAGAGAGGCAGTAGCAAAAGCAAAAGATGCTCTGGGGTGATGGTCAGGGCCTTACTTGCACCGTAGCATCAATGCACAAGATTTGCTAGAGCAGTTCGCCAGAAAGTAGAAGAGTATCTCCTCGGCAGTATGGCTTTAGAGCAGGGTGATCCACTGCTAATGCTATCATGGAAGTGGTGAACGCAGTCCATCGAGCCGAAGCGCACAAAAATGATTCCACACGAGTTGTTCTGCTAGTGACGCTTGTCGTCAGAAATACCTTCAACTCCACCAGATGATCGGATATTCTTGGCACATTGGAAAATTCTTTCCGATTTTCCGACAGGATATCTGATGCGGATTTTGGGGGATTACTTGAAGGACCGCAGCCTGCTCTTTGACATACAAGATGGGTGGTGAAGTATGGAGATAACGTCTGGTCTAGCACAAGGCTCCATACTGTGGAGTATACTTGTTGAACGCCTCATTCGACGGGCTATTGAGGCTTGAGCTGCCAGATTAGTCGCGCTTAGTCGGCTATGCGGATGATGTAGCAACACTAGTCGCCGGACGCACAGTCTAACATGCACAGCACAGACTGTGAATGCTAATGCGTCGAGTGAGTGAGTGGATGACCACCCGCGGGTTCAGTCTGGCACTAGAGAAAACCGAGGTGGTAATTCTCACGAAGAAAAAAATTCCCACGGTAATTTCTTTGCAGATCGGAGATGCGACTGTTGAGTCTAAAGTCGCAATAAAATATTTGGGACTATTGATCGATTCGAAAATGAGCTTTTCGGAACAGATCAGAGCAACGTCGGAAAAGACCGCGATAGGCGTTTCGGCTCTAAGTCGACTCATATGCAACATCGGTGGGCCCACACCGAGCAAACGCCGACTCCTCATGAGTGCTGTACAGTCAGTGCTACTGTATGTTTGGGCCGGAGCTCTCAGCAAGGAGCTGTACCGAAAGCGCTTGGCGCAGGTACAGAGACGAGGAGCTTTGCGGATTGCGTCTGCATACCGCACTGTCTCTGAGTTGGTGGTGTTGGTAATCGCAGGAGTGATACCCATCGCCCTCCTTGCTAGAGAGCGACGTAGAGTTACGAGAGAAAAGGGGATGGTTCTTGATATGCTGTTAGCCGAGAGGAGAGGCAGCGCACAATAATTGGGTGGCAACAGCTCTGGAAAGGTGACTCTAATGGCCGCTGAAGTGCCCTCCTTATAGGGAACGTGGGATTGTGGCTCAATCGAAGACACGGTGAGACTGATTATTACCTTACCCACCTTCTTAGCGGCCATGGGTATTTTCAGTGTTACCTGCACAAGATTGGTAAGTCACGGTCCCCAGAATGCATTTGCTGCCGATGAAAAAGGAACGATGCAGGTCATACCTTCATCAACTGTAGAAGGTGGAACAGGATGCGGCAGGACTTGTGGGAGGTAATGGGAGAGGTTTATCCAGACAATCTGGTCGGAGAAATGCTGAAAACTTTTGACAAATGGACCTGTGTGGCACATTACTCGCGGGCAATACTTACAGCGAAGAAAGGTATCATGGATTGCCTTGGGGCACAGGGTCTGGGGGGTGGTCTCCTTTCCAGCAGTCCTCCTCCATCCTGCCCCCTATCTAGCCTAGCCCTAGCCCGAAGTCATGTGTCAAATGGTTCCGTGCTAGAGTGTCTTGACAGGGGGGGGATGTTTATTCGCCCACACTCCGGGCGTAAATTGCCTACATCCCCTAAACAAACAAAAATTATGATTAAAATTAAAATTAAATTAAGTTTGAAAAATAATACTACTTCGGAATGGAGAAAACGCTTCGTAATATTTGAACATAAATTATCCTAATATTTCTCATACGAGGATAAAAGGGATCTACAAAGACTATGTATACAAAAAATTATTGTGGGATTTATTGAAAATCATGACCAGTATTTTATTGGCATATTTACAGTGATTTGGAAAATTTGCCACTTTCAGGGAGGTGTTGAGTGGGAGGCAAACTCACAAAATTCAAGCAGATTTTTCATAGCTATTTTTGTATTCCATTGAGTCCGAGGGCTTAAGTTATCATTCTTAAGTTACTTAATGTTTTTTCAATTGTTTGATTTGTTTTTATGTTTTTGGGGTTGAATTGAAGGTATCGGCATCGTTTCTTATGATTTCGGTAGAATGGTTTCTTTTGTTTTGTTGTTCTTTTTATTGGAGATATTGTGATATCTTTCCTTTACAAGAATAAAATTGCTGCTTTGAAGCCAACTGGAAAATCGTATCTCAATGTACTTTCATGCTTCTGTGCGTTGTAATTTAGGTTGCGAATCAAATGCTCCAACGACGGTTTCGGAGATTTGTAAGTTGATAGTTCTCATTCGAGAGTTACCAGTTTTCAAAGAGTGCTCTCGTCTTCTTTGTGATTCAAGCCGTCGAAAATTTCATTTCAGAAACAAAATTCATAGATTAAATAAGAGCATATTAGCCTGTCAGCTTTCTTTTAGAGTTCTCAAGATTCAGACTTTCCTTTTTTTGGTAAACTATTATCTTCCTCTCTTAAAGCTGCATTTTTTCGACTATTAATCCTTTTATTGGTTCCATTGAATTTGAGAAATCCTTAGTTTACTAAGATAAAGGAAAGATAAAGATAAAGGTGATATTTGCATTGATAGTTTTCTGGAATTCGGGGCTATTATTTTTTAAAAGCATTGGAATTGGTTTTGCTCGTAATTAGGATGCGTTTCTATTTCTAACATAAAAGGATACCGCTTGCAATACGGTACGTTCTGCGAGTTTTTTTCTGCACTTAAGTCCATTAGAAAAGGTCCATTAGATATGTTGAAAAGAGTAAAATGTAGGTTCTTAAGAAAAGTGTAGTAAATTGTTTAAGATGAAAACGTTATAAAAATACTACGATAAAAATGACATTCTCTACTTAATTATTGTCTGTAGGAGTCCAACGCCTACGTCGAGGGTTCAAATTATCGCACAATAGAAATTTTCGATGCTGTTTACTTAACTCTTTGAAATGTCTTTTCAAATTCGTTATTTTGTCCCTTATTAAAAAATTTTTCACGGCATCCATTTTTCCCAGTGTCCTGTCTTGATATTTTTCTGTGCGATTTCCGTTAATTCTGTCTTTTTCTATGTGCCATTATGGGTTCTAGAACAACTTTAATTGTTACATAACTAAGTAGGTAGCCAATTGTACTGCCTCCAATTGGTAAAATGCTTATTATTATTCAGTGTTCCTGTATGGAAACCTAGTCAAAGACACTCACATTTTTCATCGTCCGGAAGTTACCAGGGAGCAACTCAAGGTTGTGAAAGTATGATTTGGTAGCACCGCTTCATTATCGTACTTCACATTTCTCAGCATTTATTTTCTTCTGCCGGAAATCAGTTGTCTTTTTTTTCAGAAAAAAGCTTTGAGTTTATTCTTTTTTATAAAAATAAACATCATATGCGATGTGACGATGAAAATTAACAATGGACTAACAAGATGCAAAAGTATGCATCCTTTGAGTTTTTCAGAGACCTTTTCTCAAAAGTTAAAAATCTACAATGGGATATGAATGAGCTCTGGTTTCCATGGATTTCATGCAAGTGGAACCATGACACTTAATTTTTAATTATGAATAATTATGAAATATTTTTAATTTACCATTCCAATATTTCCGGAAGCGAATCGCTTTTACTGAGACAACACCAAAAACATTCTACAGAATTCCTTACATTGCAAAGAATGTAATAACGCCTTTGCAAGCAGTCGCTATTTACTTGCAACATTGATTAATTCTCCGAATAACTTGAATTTTAGAATAGACTGTTTCGTTGAATATTGGTTAAAATGTGTATGGGCATTAGAAAAATTATTGCAAGCTTTCCTGCTTCATTTTATTGCAAACAATTACAGCGCCTTCTTATTTCGAACAAAACCCTTTATAAAGATGAGCATGCCTGCATAGATATATAAATGTTTATATTCTGTTGTTCCTTATCTATTATATCTACAATGTTGTTTTGATCCATTTTTCTATTCTATTAATTTTTCTTCTTATTTTCAGCCAAAACAGATAACATCGACGTGTAAGGACCCGTCAACGGGTGCCTCGGAAAAAGTAAACGAATTATTTAGGTAAGTTGATTTTAGGAATGTCTGAAAAATAACAGAAAGCTTGCGCGAAATAAAGTCTTAAGCTTTGCCAGATGAAGAAAATTCCATCGTTTGACGACTCGAAAATATGCTTTCCTACTTAATGGCTTGCACCATGAGAAAATACTCGTACATCAATGCGAATCCCATAAGCCACATACGCTCGTATGGGGGGGGGGGGTGCAAAAAATTTGTGCCATCGAGGTTCTCATGGGAAAATGAGAGCTGCTATTCATATAATTCTTTTATTATGCTCACTTAATACCATAGCAACCATTTCACATCTTCGTCCGAACAAATCTGCGTACATTTGGCTTGAAGTTCAATTCATATGCTAAATAACATCACTTTGAAAATCCAATACATTCGTTCTAAAATTTCTCTTCAGTTAAATCGCGCATTTATCGTGAAAGGAATCACATTTTTGGAAATGCTCTACGTTGATGTCTGTATGAGTGCTTTATCAACTGCCATTTATAAATAAACCCTAGCATGCCTCCTACAGTTCATTTCGATATGAAAAGCCTTTCCAACCCCCCTCCCTCAATTCCTCTCACTGGGTCGAATATTTACTTATTATGATAACGCAAACAAATAAGATGTTTGCTATCTAGCATTTGAGATTCAATTCATCTTAAGCATTTCGCTTCTGACGAAAAATTTATTCTTTTTTTGCTTTTGGCATAGTAAAAAAATTTGAAATACCTTTCTTTCTTTCCGTGGAATATGTTGCATGGAACGTCAATCTTTGTGATGCTGTATCGGATAAGGGGCGACGCACCACTTATCCTTTTGGTAAGAAGGTTATCATTTTTTGCTTTAGCAATGACAACAAAATGCCTGGGTTGAGTGCTATTGGGGTTAGTGAGAAGTCTATGACTTGGTTAAATATTGTGGTAATACTTAAGTATGGACGTCTGCCGAAGAAGTGATCTGTGGAATTTCTTCAAAAATTGAAAGTTGAAATAAAAGCTTATTTTGTGTTGCCCGAAGAGTAACCAGATTCGAATTACATTTTAGTAAAAAGGAAAATAATAATTAAAGTCATCAAAATTTGAACATCAAAGTTTTGCAGGCAGCTCATTAGACAATCCCAAAATTAGGATATTAAAAATAGAATAATTTTGTTGTGATGTGATCGCTTGTTTACTGCCTTTTGTTGATTCTTACATGTGGGGAGTTTATAGGGATTTAAAGGGCTGAACGTTGTATGTTATCTTGATTGCAGGTCGTTTTTACGGAATAAGTTGCAGCTTATTTTTACCTCACATTTGCATATTGCCTATGTCTGCGTTGGTCTCGATGAGGTTAAATTAAAGAAGATTCAAGATAAGCCATCTTGGTTAAAAAATGACAGATCTGAGAAAAGAAATACTTTCGGAAGGCATACACACAAGGTTGTGATATCACTGTTTGGAAAAGAGCACATAAAAATTCCTAGAGAAAACATAATTGTCGTTAGGAAAGAGCAAGCAATACTTACAGACCACTATCCTTTAGGTTAGCAACCTTATGAAAATAAGGAATTGCAACAGATGGATATTGCTCCAAGGTTGCAGCAAGGAAGATTAAAGTGCAGATCACTTGGTTCTAGATATTTCAAACCTGTTCAACAAATGTCTCACTTGGCCGAGATGTACAAACGTAGCTGAACTCAAATAGTTGGTGGCACCAAAGATAGGAGTCCTGCTTGGTTTGAATGGGAAGATAGCATGGACTATCTGAAATCTATAGCTCCATGCGCGCAGAGCCTAAGGGCTGTTGCTGGCTTATCCTTTTTCAAACGGTACATCAGAGTACATAATAAATTACCGTTCAGCCATAGTCTTAAAAATGCTATTCTCTTACTGAGCATAGCAGCGTTTAACCTGTGTAATTTATTAAGTTCTTATATCCGCATGGAATAAGCGCTCACAAGCGAAAACATAATGAACAAACTCCCAATCGTATGGTATTTGCGTCAAATTGATATTGTATCCGGAGACATTGATATTAATGTGTAACTTGTATTATTCTGAATGTATTTATGTTAACTTGTCGAAGATAGGTCAAAAAGAAAATTGCGTGGGGATATTCATTACTTATTATCGAGTAATTCCTAAAATTCCACTGTCAGATTTCCTTCCCTCTTAACATTGTTCTCGCCATAAAGACCAAACGAAAACTCCGCCGCAAACTGTTCCACGCCCAATTCAATCCTAACCTAAACAAACTCAAAGAACAAATCGATGGCCTCTCCATCTCCATCCATAATCAAATCGCAGATATTTATGCATGATTCTTCGCTAAGAAAGCTAACAAATACCTCTATCGTCTTCCATACATTCAGAGAACTTCGGAAAACTTGTCCGAGAATCAAAAAAACCATTGATACATCTTCCCATATCCTCAGAAAAAAGAGTCTCCCCTCGGTAAGGCTAACTTCTTAACTGAACACTTTTTGAAATCTTAATCGACACCCAACCACCACACCAATCAGCCAACTGATCTTGTAGTCACCTACTTAATCCAGAACCTAGTGAGTTGTCCTTCGTTCAAAACGGAGTACTTCAACCCTGAAAATGCTTTAAAATCTATATCTTCGCTATATCCTACCCCTTAAAATATCGCTCCTTGCGAGCCAATTAATTTTGTGGGCAAAAAGAACATATCCGATAGCATACGTTTCCGACCCAATAAAAAATCTGCCGGAAACGATAGAATTCACTTTACTATTCTTTTGAAGTTAAGAATGATGATCACCCCATTCCAAATCATGTTCGTCAATTAATGCATTTTGCATGGTTATTTCCCTCGATCTTGCCGTCACGAAATTCTAGTGCTAATCCTCAAAAACGCAAAAACTTATAACTACCCAGCAGTTACCGGTTGATCTCCCCACTGTCTTACCTTGGCAAGAACTTCGAAATTGTTCAAACACTTCATTGATAATCACCTAACAATAAACGAAACATCCTTCATTACTGATTCGCGAGCCTTCGTCTCCACTCAATAAATCAAGCCATCTTCATTCTCAATACAAACCATTTTACCAACCTACATAACAGATCTCCTACTACGACCTGCCTTCTAGACATCCGTAAAGCTTTCGGCACGGTATGGCAACACGATCTTATTCATAAAAAGGCAGATAACTTTCACTTCAATCCTCACCTCTCTAAACTAATTCACTCTTCCTTTCCCAACGAAAGTTCTCCGTCAAAATCGGCGACACCTTGTCTAGCCGCTCTTCAAACTCATCTGGGGTCCCACAAGGAGCTATCCCTTCTACTCTCCCCTCTTCTTTTATACCGGCGACATACACTTACCATAATTCAGTCCATACAATTCATAACGCCGATGACATAATCATTTATACCGCCTCCAGAAATAACTCCTAGCTTTACCTAGCTTTCAACTCTTTCTTTAGTAGATGGAAACTTGAATTCAACCTAAATAAATGCGAGTCCATCACAGTAAAAGGAGGTGTTCGCCTCCCGAAGCAATTCTAAAGTATCACGTGCTTCCCATCACTTAAACACTGAAGTGACCTACCTTGGTATCATCATCAATGATCGACTGCCACTCGTTCCTCACCTCAAAAAATCTATCAACCATTCAAGCAACACATTCTGAGCCTTTTTCACGCAAATGCGCAGAAGCTGGTACCTCGCCCCAAGATCGAAATAGTGTGTTACCTCACACTCACACTCATCCTCAGCTTCAGCTTCATTTTCCGGTGTGATGTCTTGCCAGCACAACAGATGACCCAAAAACAGACAAGCCATTACTGTCAGAAATTCAGTCATTCTGCCAAGACCTGCCATGCACAATCCAGATGTGTTAAATGTGACAAATTTTATCAATTTTCAGCCTGCAATAAACCATGTGAAGAAAAACCAAAATGTATCAACTCCATTGAATTTGTCGTCAGGTCTGTTTACAACCTTTCACGGTCGTCGAACCTTTCGTCTTTGATCATAACATCGGGTTTAACGTCCTCCATTAGTTGTCATCTGATCAAAAGCCGGCATTCCTTTTAATATGAAATTTCTACATCGATGCTCTTTTAAAATCAAGAGGAAAACATATTGGGAAGCCTTCGAAGATGACTGGATAACGGTTATTTCACGCAAAAACCGAGTACAGCAAGCAATATTGAAAAGTTAATTGGAGAAATCACAAGCAAAACCATCCAAACTAAAGTCCTCTTTAGTCCGGCAAAGATAAGAGGACGTTGTTCTCTTTGTCGTTGCCGCATTTCTGGCAAGGGTAAACAACCGCAATAAATTCTCTCGGCAAATTAAAAGGCTGATACGAAGGAGGTATAAAATTAAAAGAACACAGGTGATCCGAAAATGAGGAGACCAAGTAACTGGCTCAAAAACTCAACTCGTGATTAGTTTTCGATGCATGGCAATAAGCTGTGGAAGAACTTTTTTCAAAATTTCGAGCCGGGTGAACGTAAATTCAGGAGAATACCCAGATATATATACTCGATGCGATTACGTGAGAACTCTTCCTCGAAGGAGGATACTGACGAGGAGGAGGAAAATATCAACGTAAAAGCCCGGATAATGAAACTACAAGTCTCTCTGGAAAAGCATATTACGCCAGTTGACTTCCAGGAAATAAAACACCTTATACAGACTCTAAACAACCAAAAACCACTTGTGCATGAGACGTTACGAAACATGACTCTACAGAAGCTTCACGAAAATTTCATTTAAAAACTGACGGAGTTAACTTATACTGTCTTCTACTCACGGAGGATCTTATAGGCATAAAAAAGGAAGCATCTCTGCCGAAATCAGCAAATATCTAACGTTCCCTCAAACTGCCGACCTCATATACCTCACTAGCCAAAAGACTGGTAAGGGCAATACTCTTAAAATTGTCCAAAATCATGTTAGCAAATAAAAGTATCGCTGCAAAATGATTTGGATTCATAATTTGTATTTAGAAAGGTGGAAAGAGCTCAAGCTGGTTTCCAACGCGCGTCCCTGCCGCTTATATATATATACATATATATACATATATATACATATATACATATATATATATATATATATATATATATATATATAATGATAATATGTATATATATATATATATACATATATATATATATATATAAATATATAAATATATATATATATATATATTATCAGTAATCAGTATATATATATATATATATTATCAGTAATCCCTTTTAAACTGCAATAAACCATTACCGTGCTTTTCAGATACTTCCACAAGAGCAGGATAAACAAAGAAACAGGCAACAAAGACCAACAATCTTAACAGTACAAAGTGATCAAATTTCCTGGAAAAGGACAGGGTAATGCACTAGGCAGCAGGCTTTCCTGAACAGAAAATATACAAATAAAACGGAGACTTGTTTCCGGAAAACCTGTTTATTTCTTCTCTTTCTCTCTCTCTCTCTCTCTGAAAAAAGTAAAGTGAATGAGAATGACAAAGTAAAGTGAAAAAATGTAAAGAAAAAAACCGCTAGTAGTTAGACGTAAAACAACAAAGAAGTACTTCAAACGTAACCTCAGAAGAATATTCAGATATTCTTGGTATGCAAGAGCCAATAGTAGATATAAAAACCTGAACCTACTGTTCTTCTTTGCCAATATCAAGTGTATCCGCTAGCTCCGGAAAGTTTTCCTGCTTTTTATTTATTTCGTACCAGTTTTTCTTCAACTTTAAAAACCTTTAAAATTGCTGATAGCACTATTTCCAGAAGTTTTTCATAGCAGCAGATGTCTCTAGTCTCTCTTGTCTTCTTTTTTAGGATTTCATCTTGTTGTAGAGATACAAAAAGACCCATTATTTTGTTTTTTCTTTCGACTCTCAGGAGTAAGGGAGAAGTTTTTGACCGTGAGGTCAAACCAACATCAATTACGTTGCACATCTTTTATTCCACTATGGAGCTCAATGTTCCATTCTGTTGAAGCTTATGCAATTTGTTCATAGTTAAGTTATTTGAAGTAGTTAACGTTAAGGTCTCTGGAGAAATCCCCAAGATCTATCATTATTTGGAACTTCCACGCTAGAGTTCTGATTTTAATTCATTAAAAATTGATCACCAGTTGTATGCCCAGCACTAAATAATGGAAAGGAGTCCCTACTTCATTTCCACTGCTTATTAGATCGCCATGATTTCTATAGAAAAAAAGGAAAGGACTATTCGTTTTGAATTGCTTCTCCGATATTTCCAGGAAAACAATTTAAACGCTTCTAGTAGGTACCTTCTGCTGTCACTAGTTTGATGGCATGTTCTGTCACAGCGCTAAGTCACCAAAAAATTATATTCCAATCCCGTTATATTCCAATATAACTGTATTGTACGCCAAATTTCCGTTGCATTGATAATTATTAACACGATATTGAATTTGTAGATAGAGACGAACATGCGGAGAGATGCACAGTAACATCCTCCTAAATTTTGTATACATAGTGATTCATATAAATTGTTACATTTATTTATCCCTACCGAGCTCACTTTTCACCTACGTCGTTGAATTTGTAAGCTCTCTATCATGAAAAGCGCGTTTTAGTTGTAGCATGGAGTATTTTTTTACCTTTCTATGTGATGTGCCTCCAGACTGTTAGCGTAGACGACGTAGTTCAGACCATTGCGTAACTAATTTAAATATTATTTAAAGTAAATATTGTTGATCATTTTATTTTATGATATTTTGCCAATTATTATTATATTGAATATATTAAATTTATATTAAATGTTTGACATTAGCCGATATATTGAATGCTGAATGTTTCCTGCTTTTTGCCTCAATGAAAATTCAAATCCGTTTGAGCGAACTGCTTAAAAGGATAGAACTGACGTTCGCAAAATTATTCTTTTGTATTTTTGATGCTCATTTTTCGCAATTATCGAAAACTTCTACAATTCACTGTGCTGTTATACAAATATATATACTGATCTGAATAATATCAAAAATTAATTTTAAACCTTCATCTCTATTATTCTTGCGGAAAATCTAAATATTGAATTTGAAACATGAAATTGCTCCGCAAATATTATGTTAAGTTATAAAAATATCTGATTTTTCAAAATATGAACGCTTCGTTTCATATAACATGCTTTCAATGTCGTAGAGCTGTCTCAAATTAAATAAATTTTTGGGTCAGTGACAGTAAAATGATTTAAAAATAAATCCAAAATGATGAAAAAATATACGTTTGTGAAAATTGAATGAATTTGATGTTTTTCCTCGTAGCTATTCAGATTTTCACATTCACAAAGGAACCATTTACCGTCACTTGATACTATTGAGACAATAAATGAGTATACGCTTAATTGCCTCGAGTGAGTCAAATTTATTCTATTTGTCAGACTATTGGGAAAACAAGAATGGCTCTTTGTTGGTAATGACTAGCAATGTCTTATTTGAAAGCAATTCCACGGAAATGCCAATAATTGATGACTTTTTATTTCATGGCCTCATAATTTTATTTGCTTAAAATGAACAGGCAAGCACTTAAATATGAACTTCGTCGTTGATTCTAAGAAAACAAGCTTGTCGCAATGATTTTCCCAAGCGTGTTATTCAAATTTTCCACAAAATTTATAAATCTTGCATCATTTAGAAAGTTCTGGTTGTGTGAGAGTGAAAGTGAAAAGCGTTAAGGTAATCGGGCTATCTTCATAGCCCTATAGCCTTGGTCTCTTTGTATACTAGCAATCAACCATAAATAATACTATTTTTTAGATGGAGTCTACTTCAGCATACATCATAAGCCAGTGGTGATCCTTAGCTGTCCGTATATGCTTTGATTTTAGTAGATGGTGCATTTCCCCCCCGACAAAATGAAGTAACAATAGCATCTTATTCCCTTGTCATGTACTCATATTGAGATGCATAATTCGACCCCACATCACTAAAGCTCTGTTTCCGCTTGAATCAACAATAAGAAAGAGTTCCTAGTTTTTATCTTCTAGCCGCAAGCTCAAAGGGTTTCCTCCCCAGCCCGTTTGTTTCGATCATGACCATATAAATATGACCAGTTAATAACACTTGGACTTTTGATCCTTTTCTAGTCTTTTTTGAAAAATTGTTGGTTTGCTTCTTCTTAGGGTGATACTAAATAATTTATGCTGTCCTGCACTCATTTCAATCATTCCAAGCCATAGAGGGATGATATAACCTCTATGTTACACGTCAAGTATGTTCGCAAGTAGAGAAATTCGTTGAACTCTCTTTTGAATGCTGCTAGCGTTATTATCGCCGCGCACAGATTTCGCCTTCATTTTTTCATTCTTATGCATGGTTTTCGTCTTCCGCGCCTCTGTATGCAGGGATCTACGGTTGTTTTACTTCTTTTTTGTTAATCAAACCAGAAAACAAAAATTTGCCAATAATTTCTATTGTCGCCTTTTGATACCAGATGGCCCTCTATCTAAGTCACCCCGTTACATGTTAGTATAAGTTAAAGCTCACTGTGGTTATAGTGAACCCCTCCATGTTGGATAACTTCAACTTCGTTAGATGACTCTGCAAGATCTGTCTAGTATGGAGTTTACCGTCGTTATCATGTTTAAGCGAACGACCTCATTTCTAGATTTAAGGGCCTTAAACGTTTGCTGTTGTCCAAATGCATAAATTTTTCTATTCATATCCGACGATAGGGGAGTAACTTTTTCAGATTTAAGACGCCATATGTTTAAATTTTATAGAGAGCCTGTCAAACTCTGCTTTGTTTGGACGCTTAAGGGGCTATACAATTGTGACACTTTCAGAAAATCGTTGTTTTTGGCTTATTCGATAGTTTATACTTTCAAAAATATCCTGAAAGCGGAAAAGTTCGTATCTAGTTTTTCAACCAAACTATCAAAATTGCACCGTAGGTGAGAACAGCTGGCGTTCCTATCGTCGCGCGGAAGCTCAAGGTATGGACTTATCAAAGTTCAAGCACGATTATTTGCCGCTTGATAAGGATGTTACGGAAGCTTTGATTTGAGTTCAAAGGAATTGTTATAGCGATGCAAAGGAGGAAACACGCAAAAAAATAACGAAAGTTATAATGGGTTGCTATGGCACTTTGCTCCAAATTACCTTCAAGCGGGATGAAAACGATTGAGCTCGCTAATTTCCTAGCAGTTTTAATATTTAATGATGGTTCATAAAGTATTTTAAAAATTATGGAATTAATTGGAGTGATTGTCTGGCCTATTGCGGAAGAATATGCAGTTGAAAGAGATGACAGACGCATCAAGCAGGCGGAGATACGTCACGCGTCGTCCTCAAAAGAGGGACGAACAGCCCGGAGACAAGCATTAGCCTCTCAGCAGTAATTTTCCAAGGAAGAAGAAGGTGTTTTGTATGGGCCAGGCACAGCAGATTAGCAATTTTTATGGTAAATATAATTTTATCTAGCGAAAATCGATAGTTGCAACTTTAAACGCGTTTTTCTGGAAACGACATTTTTCCAAATTGCTGAACTCAAACCTCAACATTGACCGATCGACTTCAAATTGAAACTGATTATTTTTGAATATATTTACTTTATAAAAATCTACGATCTTTTTGATTGGTTGAAAATTGTCAATTTGGCATTCAAAAAACGACAATTTTTTACCCCAAAAAATGACACTTTTTTTCAGAACTACGCCATTTTGTCAAATTTTGATATTTTTAAAAAATCATTAGTCATTGTATAGGAAATACTTTCAACTTTAATAACCTTTTTGAACTTTTTGGTTTGAGCTACTCGTTCGACCGGAATCATGAGGAGGGGGAACTTTGAGGAACTTTTTTTGGCACCACCGAAGACGGCACATAACTCCGTTCAATATTTTTGTAAAAAAAATCTTAATAGCTGAAAATATACCTTATTATGTCCAAAAAACTTCAAAAAACTTCTATCGAGTACTTTCTTTCAAAAAAATTCGCGAACATCGCTTAATTGTTTATGGGTTACACTGGTATAGCCCCTCACAAGCTAATCTGCTTGTACGCTCCTTCACCTCGCTATGTTGAGTAACCTTGAAGGAAAAACTTCAATTTCTTTCCAAGAAATTTGAAATGATTCCTTGATTACTTGTTGACACATTGATCACGAAAGACAGTTAGGTATGTTGGAAAGTTTCCAGAAGAATTTTTTGTGTTCAATATTCATAGAAGAACTAGTCTACTGTCTACTGCCTTCTGTCTATCCTAAGTGAACTTTGGTGCTTAGTTCCTTAGCTATTGTGATTCGAAATGTGATTTTACTGATTTGTGAAAGCACAAATCAGTATACTATTGCAAATCTTATATACTTATGAATGCAATAACCACGATGTTCAGTTAGAGTTTCAAAAACAAAAAAAAGGTCAATCGTTTCAAATGATATTTGTTGCATCAGATCATATTGGTTTACACATGCGGTTCACATACAATAACGAATTCGTCCGCAGGAAAAAGGTTTTTCTGCATAGTTTTTTATCAATCTTTTTCCTCGAAATTGTTTGTTTTTAGATTTTGAAGTGGTTGAATTGAGTCAAAATGTCATGAAGTTTCATAGGTCATACTTTTTCTGATATGCCGAAGGCTTGATAAAATAATTACATTGAACAACCTTTTTTCCCAGAGTTTCAAAGGAAATAAGTTCCCAAAAACAGTCCTTAAGCTTAGGACTTAATTTCTCAAGCCTAAAACATAAGAATTTAGGACTCGTGGGAGAATTTTTTCACCGTGTTTCACGTATAGGACAGCTTTTCAACTCATACCAAACGTCAATTTACGAAAATTAATTGAAGGCTTCCATAATAACTATGGTAGAAGCCTTTGCTGACATATTTACATTTTTGTTCTATAAGCAGCGCAGAATGTTTAAAGGATCAGCTTTGGTTAAACAAGCAAACGAAAATTTATTCCCTTGTGGTTTTACTACTTTTGTTTTTCACGATTAAGAACCAATGCAAATTCCTTAGTTTGGATCTTTTCAGATATTCTCAGATATTCTTTATAATGGTTACTATTGATATCGTTATCAATGTTTACTATTGAAAAATCGAAACAATTTCAAACCAAAGGGATTTCCAAAAGTTTCTGGAGTTTTTGAAAACCAAACAAAGATAAAAGCCATTAAAAATTTCAGAATCAGTTCTTAAAAATTTTTACTGAAATCGGTTAAACATTGAAAAATCTTGTACTTGCCCAAGCTGAGAAACTATGACTACGGTTAATATGTCCAAAGTGAGGAAAAAACTTTCCAATATTCATGACAACAACAAATCAACTTGGAACTTTTTTGGTATAGTTGAGAACGAGATCTCCAAAGTGAAGGGTGTTTGGAAAAGAGAAACAATAACATTAAAATACATTTTAAATTATTAAAAAAGGCATATCGCATAGTAATTTTCTTTAAGAGTGAGATACATCCACAAAGAGTTCAAAAGTGGATGGTAATCGATGGTGTGGAAGTGGATGGTAATTCTTTAAACCACAGCAACGATGAAATTGACACAAAATGTATGTCAAATATGAAACTGTACAAAATTGTGTCAAAAACTTAAAAGCTACTTAGTTGATCATGTAAGGAGTGGTCAAACATAAGTGTTAACTCTTGAAACAAAAATATTAATCCGAATAATACGCAGTTAGTTACAAAATTATTGACATACTCAATTTTTCTAAGTTAAATTTTCGTTAAGAACAAAACCTAATCAAATAAAGAAACTTTTATGTATATGTTTTCAAGTCTATATAATTTAACACAAATATGACACACAGCATAACGAAAATGAAGAATACTTCGATTCAAGAAAAAAACTGAACACAGAAAATTAATGACTCGTCAAGTGCAATATAAAGAAAAGAAGAATTCTTACTAAAAGTCAGTTCTTTGTTGGGTAGCCTTTCTTTGAATGAACAAATTTTTTTTGTAATCCATTCTATCTCTGTGTGACATGCTCATATTTAATATTTCAAAGTCTAAACTTTTCGACACTCGTATTTAAATTGTTTTTTAAAATGTTTAATTAAACAGTTTTATCTATGGTACCGTCTTTAAACTGGGCGTGGTTTATTTTGAACCGCTTTTTCAGTTTTATATTTTTTCATTACGTTTTTCTCTGTACTTTGAAACATTCCGAATACCATTCCTCATTTATTGTTATTGTTTTTTTAAATTATTGTTTTTAAATCCTTTTTTTTTTTGTGGACATATATTGACTAACATTATTTGAAAGTATGTTAACATACTTACTTAAGTAATTAGTTGACAATAAAGTGCATGATATTTAGTAGACAACAAGTCTTTGTTTTTAAAGAACACTGATGGTTGACCTTCTTCCAAGTGGTGGTAAGAGTTCGGTAAAGAGAGGTGAAGAGATTCTTGAGATGTCATTGACAGAATTTCCTCTTTTAAGGATTTGAAGATATTGAAGATTGTCTAGATTGTAAACTTGTATAATAGGCAAATTGGCTCTTGAAATTTTTATCCAGGAAGCACAGCTAATCTTAATCAGCGAAATATTTAAAAATATATCTTATTGAACGGAGATATCGTAGAAATTTCGTAACAATATTATTCTTCTTTTATGATAACGACGTTTTATGACTGAACATGCCGTGCCTCTGTAATCATTACAGCTCTTTCTTCGGGACACATTGGCTTGCAAACTTTTTTTCTTTTTTCGATATCACGAGGATAGTGATCACTTAACATATATGAGTGACGCGAAACTAATAATTTAAAACCAATACAATCCAGAATATTTATGGCAACAGCATCAATCATAGTCATTAACACTATGCAGTTTTTTTTTTATTTTGGCAACCGCAGTTGTCACACCAGACTGTCAAATTTCTTATTTAGATTGCATTAGACTTGATAACCTTCAGAAGATAAGTGTCAACCTCATCCTCACCGCAACCAGCCACGCCCTCATGCCACAAGCAAATGAAGCTCGTGTTGATATCGCCAACGTGAATGCAAAGGTTAAAGTTGGACAGCGGGCGGCTGTAAAACATCCTGGATTCTTTGATAGTGTTAAATATCACCTGCTGCATGTCCATGTTGATAGTGCCCTTACCACTTGAAGTCATGCGTCAAGAAAAATGTCTTTATTCAAAAACTTTAAAGCTTCCACAGCTTTGCTGAGACGGTACTCATTGGCTATCGATTTCAGTGTTTCCTGTCCTGTTGTTATGCTTATTGTGTTTTAAATAAGATCACACGACGGACAAGTGTCCGTTTGAGGGTGATAGTATGAAAATTTAGAAATTAATTTCTTGAAAACTCTTCGATAAAAACGCTGATGAATATTTGAATCAGGGTAGGCTTTTACAAAATCAAGTCAAGTATAACTTCGAAGATTTGTGCCGTGAATAGTGGCTTTCTTCAGAAGGAAATGGGGAAATATGTGCCTTTATGAGGTCTACGTTTTCTTTCGTGTATTTTGTTCAAGGGGTTAGACCACTATAGAGGCCGAAAAAATAATCTTTTTTTAGGATTTTTGTGTTCTAGAAATACTACAGAATAAATTGAGCTTTCAACTAAAGATATTTATTATGTATATGAACAACCGTATACAAACATTTTTTTGCAGCAATTCATTGCAAAATGGCGGCTGTGCTGCATTTTTCCGATAACATCTTCGTTTTTTCAAGTTTGTCAAGTTCTCAAACCTGACAGCTCCTGTAATTTTTTAATTTCAACTAGCGGATTTGTTTTTTTTTTTATTTCATACACTAACTGCTACAGAAGTACGTAGTTTGTTTTCGATATTTTAATTTTTGACCAAATGGCACATTCCCAAAGTGAAAAGTGAGAAATTTACATGAAAAATCGTCAGATAATTGTAAACAACAAATAGACTATGCAATTCAAAAAAATCCTCCGTACTTCCTGAAACAATATATTTTTCAAGATATTCGCAAGATTTCACGTAAATCAGTTGAATATTTTCTGAGTTATGTTTCCGGCCAACTCAAAAAAATACAGTTTTGAGATAAACGCGTTTGAAGTTTTGCGTAGTTGAAAATCATGATAATTTTTTTAATATCTTTAATCAGCGTTGCCTGCACCATACAAATGGCATTCCAGTTAATCGTCCTGCTCTTGTTTTTTTTCTGCTTGATCTTGAAGCGATCCTAGCCTCTTTTACTCGTTTAGACAGCGATTTTTCTGCATGCTTTATACGCTCTTTATCGATTTTCAGACACATTTCGTTGCTTCTCAGACCGTTTTTCAAGTCCATCGCCTCCATTATGTGCAAATTTGAAGAAACCGTCATTGCACACACAAACTGCACCATTGGTAGCCACACCCAAAACTGTTTTACCACTTGCAATAGATTTCGGGGCCAATGCCCACACTGTTGTGTTGAAGCTTTCGTTACTATTTTGTGTGTCACCGCCGATACATCGAGTTAAAACATTTTTACTGGTCAGTGCTCCATATACAGGTTTAATGGCTTCATATACTTCAATTTGAAGAGCGAGCTTATGTTTATACTCATTCAAAGTATTCGTAGCTTTAGCCCGTTGCCATGAAAACCATAAATCTTCTCTAATAGCACATTGGTTGTGCTGTGGTTTGTCATCAGTAGATAATTTATGATCCAGTGTAGCCCATATACTGCACCTCATGTTCTCAACTGAATCACTGTTTCTACGAATTGCTAATCCATAATAAATAGAAAGCTCGTCTGTAAGTCTTCCCAGTTCATTTTCTTCTTCTAGCGAACCGTTTTATCTTTTTTTTTTGCAAATTACGAAGTTGGATGCCCATTCATTTTTGCATATGATCTATGCACTCTTTCTTGAGAACAGTGGAACCCTCATACGGCTGTAATGCCTTTTAAAGTCTTAAAATCACTGTCGCCAATAAAGTGAATGTAATTGAACTGATGCAAAGTTTCGGAGCGCTGAAACATCTCAACTACAGCGTCGACTCAAATTTTTCCTACAGATCTATCATGATTCACAGCGCATTCTTCTTTATGAGTTTCTGCCCACTCTGCATATTCTTCAAAATTTTTTTTTTTGAGCCCAAAATTCATCAACGATTTTTCTACTGTTACGTAAAATACGTAAACCCACGTTTTCTCCACGTACCGTCGCCTGATACTATAATTCCATTTAGTCGATATTTAGAAGAAATCGTTTTCTCTTCTCCCGCAACTCTCACCATACTGTTCTTGGACACTAGATTGGTTGCAGTGAACATTCTTTGACAATTTGCCATAGAATGAGTGAAAGGTATGGCGACATAATTCCATGAATGCACAGAATTTTCTTATTCTGTGCCAACCAACTCCAAGTAATCGCATGGCAAGTACGATTCTACGGTTTATTTCATAACCTTTGTTAACAAATGAACAACTGGGTATCTCAGTCTTATCACAATTCTCACAGTTCACTACTAGTTTGAATCCCAAGCCGCGCTGGCCACTTTCAGTAAATTTCACTTCCAAAAGACATACCTTACAGACGACAATATAGCAAAAAAAAACTTTATTGCTAAAGTTTATTATACGACAACCAAACGCTTCATTGCTCTTGCCGTTTGGCACTTATTTTTTAAGATCTTAAGGGACACTTTAACACAAAAAAAAATCGATTTTAAAAAAATTCTAGAGTGGCCTAACGCCTTAATGGGAAGGGGTTCGCGGAGTTTTGCGGTTTACTCATATATGATTTGAAGAACAATCATCTCACCTCTGCTTCTCCTAGTAGATTAAAGTAGATTAAAAACTATCTTTTGAGATAAACCCAAAGTACCTCTGAGAGTTTTCGCGCACACTTGAATGTACCTATTAGTAAACGGGAAGCATTAGGTGAGAGAGATTCAGCGGTTTGCGAGTTGAAGAGTAGCAAATAATTTTCAATCCAAAGGCACATAAATAAAATTGAACAACGTAAACGAGCGATTCATTGCTGATCCTTGCATTCCAAGTTTTGAAGTTTGTTCAGAGAGCAACGGCAGCTGACAGAGCTAGCGGTTATTGTAAGGGCCAATTTTAATCAAACGACGCGACAGTGTCAGTGAACAAAAAGTTGTAAGAATGATCTTCTCTCTACAAAAAACATTTTAGCAATAATCTTCTCCCTGTTTAATCGAAATGTCCAGAGTAGCGAGAACAATTTCAGAATAAATAACGAGTGCTATTGATGGAAGACGAGAGAAGACCCTTCAAACATTGTACAGCGATATTAGAAATTTAGCTGGTTTAAACCCAATTTAAAATTTGTGATCCAGGTTAGAGGACAGTGTAATAAGATCAGAAAACAGGCAACAATTGAAACAACGCCAAAAATGTATGTTCAAATTTTTCCTACTCGTAGCACGTAAGCCGCTCTCTGATCTTCATTTGCCGAAAACAGTACCACAACTATCTCGGTCCATTGACCGCGTCCTCCGGTTTGGAAATCAAGAGTCGGACCAGTCGGCTTTTCCAATTATCTCCGCCATTCAGTTTTCTTTTCTGATGTCTAAAAACGAGGTATCCATTGTCCGCCTATGCCATTCAGAAGGCCAGCGTATTTCTGTTTCCGCAGTCTTTAAATCTTTGTCAATTAACACACCAAATATTAATTCTTTGCTTTAAACTTTGGTACGGTTACTAATAATTAAAAAAAAATAACATAAAAGTTGAAATCACTTCGTTTCAAATTGAGAAATGTAACCAAAGATTTAAGCAAAAGTCTATAGGTTAAAATCAGTCCCATTAGATAATAGTCGTAATGACGTTCGTCAGAATTGAGTATCATACTTGATAACATCGCTTGTAATTCATCCTTGCTCCTCTTGATATGAATGCAAAGGAGTCGATGCTTCTAAGTCATTATTTGCGTTAGGCTTATTGTTTCGCAATTCACCTTTTAGGATAAGGTAGATTTTCAAAACTAAAAGCTAAACAATATTACTTTAAAACCAATTGATTCGCGCAAATGTCCATAACATTCCGGAGAGGAGAAAGTTTAATTTAGTGAAATACAAAACCTATGTTTGTTCTTCTACATTTGTAAATAAGCTTCGATTACAGACGAATATAACCTCATAAACTGTTAATGACTCACTCAATCATGATAGTTTTCTCACAATTCCCTTGGTGCCTTTGAAGGATGTGGGCTGTAACAATCGCATATATGAATTCAGTACAATCCAGCACAACGTCCGCGAAAGGGGGTACATTGAACATTTATACCCAAACACGAAGACATTATTATGCGTGTGGTGAAATGGTCAACATATCTTCCATCTTAAATTTATCCTCCATAATTTCATTTGTTGGGCATTAAATCATGTTCACGAGTAAAATGCGGACACTTTGGCATGTGCCATTTGTCCCTGTTGACTTGTGTGGTTGCTTCAAATACATACACACATTCTTATATGGCTCACACGAGGCCAAACTTTCGTAGCCTTCATAGCCTTTGTCACCAAGCCCAGTTCTAAGTATAGGTGGCATGGAGAGCAGCAACACACTACGCCAGATACAAATTTATCTGTGACCAGGCAACTCCAACCTCAATGCATATGAGGATAAATTTTGGCAAAATTTCAATTAAGTGACGTCTATTTAAGTATAACAACGCCAATCCAAATGAAATCACTCTGTACAGATACTCATGCATTATTTCGAAATCAGGTGCTTAGAACCTAGTAGAAAATAAACTTTGACTTACCATGCCACATCATTTGATAGACTCGAAAGGTTTAAAGTATGAGTACACTTTTCTCACATTGTGGGAATGGTGGATGTATTTAGGTAGAACCAATGAGTCAGTGCTAATTGCTAATTTCAGTTAATTTTTCGTATTTATTTAAATTTAAATTAGCTTTAATATGTTTAAATAAAGCAATACGAAATTAAATTCTATGTAGTAATAAGTTTTCTACCTCAATACATTTTCAACGGGCATTTGTCTCTTAAAATCTAGAAACTAGAAGATTTTCTTAAAAGCTTGTATAAAAAACTGCGAATGTCAAGTATGAAGACATTGAAAAAACAAGAAATTCAAAATCATTACTTTTGGGTAGTGCAAAAAGTTGATGATAAACCACAAATAATCTTCCATCATAACACGCCAGCGCTCTCCTTTGACGGAAATATAACTGTCGTTATGCGCACACATCAGCGGCATGAAAATTACACGAAACAGTATTTTTTAGGGATTCAACGGTGTCGCAACAAGGTCATGTGGGTTTCGTGCTGACCAATAACAAATATATTACTTATAATAACAAAACCATTGAATCAGCAATGAAGTTCATTGCTGAAAATGATTTTTTGATTAAAGTCTTCATTTTCTTCCTTGCCAGAACCCAATTGGAGAAGTTTCCGCCTCAATCGGACGATTATTACTGCCGAAAATTGGAGGAAGAGCTCTTAAGTTGCGAGAACCCACTCAGAATTTCGGTAGTAATTTTTAATAATTTTCAATCGTTGCTGGTTCGTCAACTTTACAATTATATAACTGGCGTCGTTAACTAACGTTTTTACATTGACAGTTCTTAAAAAAGTTTAAGGGTGCGTTCATATAAATATACGAAAGTTTTATGTTTCTAAAAGAATACCCAATAATAACTTATTTAAAAATCAAGCTCGTACGTTTTATGAAAGTAACATATATGCTAGTAGAATGATTTAGTTCTGCCTTAGTAGAAAGTGAGCCTTAGATACTAAAACGGTACTGTATCGCAAGTTATTGAAGACCTAAACATATATTCACGAAATCAAAAAGAAAATTATTTTCAGTACACTGGTATTGAAACAAAGCGAATAAAAGCAATAAATGATAAATATTGATTTGAATGAAAATTATACAATCAACATAGAATTTCAAAGTTGCGTTAAAAAAATTATACCTTCTTGTGAATTTAACTGGATTCTACTGGATCTTAATTCTAATTCCAAAGCTCAAGAGCTTATTAAGAGTACAGTTTTTTTCATAACCGACCGCGTTATCATTTGGTATCGACAACGATCCACTCAAGCTCCATTTCCGAAATTGTCTTCAAATTTTCAAAGCTTAGCTTAAATGTGCAATTATAAGCAAGTAATAATAAGAATAAGTCCAAATGATATACAATAGGTTTTAAGGTCCTGAGTGTTGATTTTGAGGCCGCGACTCAAAAACAGAACTTCCGATTAAATGTAATACCAAAAAGGATAACTTCCTTCGCCAAAACAAACTAAAGAATCCTCACCGAGCTTTTGCATTCCACGTTTGAAGGAAGAAAGCAAATCATTTTTCAGGCATTATTTACGGAGTTACGTGGTTACTTCAGTTACAGTTCCCACGTTCGAACCTTTTGGATTTTATCTCATTTGCAGTTATAGTACAACTTGTTGACTTAGCAACAAGGCACGTGGATCCCAGTACCACAATTGTTACAGTGAACGTGCATAAATTGTATCTTTGCAACTATCTAGAGAGTGAATAGTTGGCATTGCAACGGTGTTGGTGCAAAAGTTGGAGATATTTCATAATTAGTTCAAAAGGGGATAAGGGAGAGGCCGGGACAAAACAGTCCCGACGCAAACAGTTTGAAAATTCAAAATTTTCAGAGAAACCACCCAAATTAACAAAAAAAAAATTATGACATCCCGTAAGTACTAGCAAGCACTGACACTCTCCAATGTATCGAGACGAAAAAGATAGAAACATTACAAAGATTCTACGCTTTTTCGATATAAAAATATAAATATAGCTTAAGTTTGATTGAAGAAAAGACTATACAATGTGATTGAAGCACCCCAAAATTTATATTAAGTGTCAGTTTCCTTATTTACATTGTAACCTTCGATATATACTATTTACAGGTTTTTATATAACCTATTCCCTTTTTCTGTTAATGTTGCTTCTGGTCATATTAACTGTTCATTCATTCTTCATTCTCATTCAGTAACTACCAAGTGATTTAAATTTAGTTGGGTTTTCAGAAGAATGTTTTTTTTAATTTCGCATTTTGATACTGGAATAAAGAAAATTGGACTGTGGCAGCGGCCAGTGTTACACAATCTTGTATGATTCTAGTCGCAATGTATACTCTGCTGTCACTGTCAGTTTAAATCGTGCTGAATTTAATGAGCCTTGGGTGGAAGAGCAGTTTGACATGATGTGAAATCTAAATGGCAATCTCCGTTACCACTAAAAACTTCCAAAAAGGTTACTGTAGATTTTCAAAAGTAAGTCCCTGCTATCGTAATATTTGGTACATTGAAATATCTAGTGATTCATGTTGTCCGTTGTTAACCTCTTTGATCACAAAGATCGTGTATTATCGACTGCTACTTACCCATGGTTTTATCATATATTTAGGAAAAAATGTCATCCAGTTTTACATGCGTGTCTAGACAGCTACTGCTGTGACTTCCTTTGCTATCCTTTCCTCTTTACTGAATGCCTGAATGCTGACGGCGAAGATGATCTTCCTTGTGCAATCCTACTCGTGCCAATATTATTTGGTCGAAGTTTATAAGGACAATAATGGAATCAGTGTCTACCACTGCATTGCACTGTGCAGTCGCAAAGAAGACTCTTTTCTAAGGCTGAAAATTAGCGTATAGTTCTACCTCTAAAGTTTTGACCGTACTACGAAGGCTAAAGAATGGTAGCTGCTCACGTTCAGTTTGTCATTGCTGATATCGCGATATTCTCAGCACCCAGTCTTTGAAGATATCCAAACATTGAATTTAAATTTGAAAAAAAATATAATCAGAGATCCTTAAAATTACACATATTTGCAATTAGGTTTTTAAGGAAAACTATAATTTGGCCTACAAGAAAAACGAAAGAAATCATATTCACACACATTTTAAAATCAAGTTTACCAGGTTCTTACAATCCGGGAAAAAACATTTCAATTAGAAATATCTAAAATACAACTACACATGCATATATATAAATAAATACAGGAGTGGATATAGCATCTAAAAATCGAGCTCCGATGAAATCAGGATGTGCTACAATAATTTTTTTCTGAAATCCGATCATGTCCTTAATATATCAACAACCATAATTTTTATGTTTTCTGCTGTATAAAAAATAGTATAAAAAACTCCGGCAATCACTTCCGGCAAAAAGTGATTATGCCACACAACTCAAAAACGATGTCGTGAATTACGCCGACACCAGTCTGATTATCTCTGAACAATGTTCTAGGAGGTTTTAGTACATCATTTATGTGAATGTGTTTGCATGTTCAGCATATGTAATTTTCATGCTACGAAACTGTCAAATGAAACGCATCGCCTAATATTGAACCAGCTCGTGATCCATGTCCTTTGGCAGTGAAACTTTGTACGAATAGATTGCTGTCATGCACTACCTCCGTCTCTATTAATCTGCTGTTCATTAATCCCTATACTATTTGAGACACCCATGCCGAAGTATATTCTGTGGAAAATTATTAAGTAAACATTTTTATTTTTATCGCGTGAGCAAGAAGTGAGGCAAGGAAGTTGTAAACACCTTCAATGTAGCTACACGCGAAATATCTCTAGACAAGGCCGTAAAATAGTTGTTGTGAATGGGAATCAAGTGATTTGTAAGGTGGATCAAGCAGAGAATAGATATACAATGATAATTACGCGAGGTCGATACTGATCTTTAGAGTGAATAAAATTTTTATAATTTATTGCATACTGAAGGTTTATCTGTTTTCAATGCCATGGAAACATGTGCCATGGAAAATTAAACAAAGAAAAGGATATATACATAGTACGTACAGTTATTTTAAGATTTAAAAGCGTACTTATTTGCAGTGGCTGCTCAAAAAGTCTTTTGCCATATAAAAGCCAAACTCTGCCGTGTAAATGCAATGCGTCACAGACAGGGTCCGATTCTTTGCATCTGAGTTGCATCGCTGTAGATGTGAATTTAATTAAACGTATGTGAAATTGCTCAATTATGTCCACAAGCCCCGATTGTAGTTTCACTTGTGATTTGAGAATATTTACACCAAACTGGTGGTTTAATTTGAGAAATAGCTTTATTCACTTTAAAAACTTGCTTAACATTTGGTTTTTATCCACAAACCATTTCAGGTGTAGTTTTCATCAGAAGGACTATGATAAAATAAGACTAAAATTTCAGCTTCAATTAGAAGTATCACAACGTGTACCAGTACTCGAATTCTCAACTGATGCTGTTCAATTTGTGGAAATGTAGTCCTTGGATATCAGAATGCGACGTCAATAAATTAGCTTTCATTTAATTCTGGGTTACTAATATGTGTATAAATATGAAATGCGGATTGTTTCTGCTTGAAATATGCATTTATTTGATTAACAGAACGAATGAATTCAATAATCAATCATCATCCAATGGCCATCGTTAGCTACGACTTTTTTCCATCTTTCTATCATTTGATGGATTCCGCCCCAGTACCACTTCTCATTTTTTGAGGCTAACCACTCATCAAGCCAATTTTTAACTTCTTCGTAAGAATGGAAGTACTGTTATGAAAGTCCGTGCTGCATCGATGGAAACAAGTAGTAGTCAGAAGGAGCCAAGTCTGGTGTATACGGCGGGTGGGGCAGAACTTCCCAATTAATGTTCTCCAAGTAGTTCTGGACAGGTATTGCAACATGTGGCCGAGCATTGTCATGTTGAAAAATGACTTTATCATGTCTTTGGTGAAATTCTGGTCGTTTTTCCTTGAGTGCGCCATTCAATTTGATCAGTTGTTGTCGGTAACGTTCGCCAGTAATAGCCTCACCAGGCTTCAGTAGTTCGTCCCTTACTAAGGTCCCTTACTATCCCACCAAATACACAGCAAAGTCTTCTTTCCATGAATATTTGGGACTGATTGTGATGTTGATGGCTGGCCTGGGTCTACCCATGATTTTTTTCCGCTTAGGATTGTCGAAATAAATCCACTTATTGTCGCCAGTAACAATCCGATGCAAAAAACCTTTTCTTTTCTGTCTGGCAAGAAAAATTTCATAAATGGTTTTTTGCCTTTTGATGTCTCTTTCTTTCAATTGATACGGCACCTATTTTTCAGCTTTTTGGATCTTTCCCATGGCTTTAAAACGTTGTGAAATGGCTGCCTGAGTAACTTCCAACGCTTCTGCCAACTGTTTTTCAGTTTGTGTATTGTCATCATCCAATAATGCTTGCAAATCTGTATCTTCGAATTTCTTTGGTGGTTTTCCACGGTCTTTGTTGCTGACATCGAAATCGCCACTTTTAAATCTTTTAAACCATCATTCACAAGTGTCTTGGCTTGGGGCATGTTCACCGTATGCTTCCACTAACAATCGATAAGTTTCTGCTGCCATTTTCTTCAAATGAAAGAAGGTTATTAGACTTCCCCGCAAACCCTCTTTTTCTGGCGCGTTATTCGACATTTTTGAAGCGAAAAAAACTATGTTGTTTGTACAATCGAAACCTATGACATACTGGAATTTTTTGACAGATGTTAACCCTCTAAAATGCCATATTAGTTATCCCCGACACAAAACGTATGTAATGGTTATGCCATCTGTTAGTAAAAGCCGCATTTCATATTTATATACCTAATAACTATTCGCCTGCACGACCAGGCAGTTTCACCAATTTAGATATGCATTTTCGCATGCTTTTTGTTCTTGGTTCTCTTTTAACCTTCCTAATAAGTCAAAACAAAGCACTTTGTAACGCAGTTGCAATCAGAAAGTGCTTAGATAGTTTTCGGATTTTCGGATAGTTTTCGTTTGACAAAAGATTAGAACTACGACGGTGGGCTGAATAGTTTTCGAACTAACAATGATACAAGATAAGTTTTTTTTTATTTTTCTACATATTCTTTTTCATCTTTTTAATCCGTCCAAATAGTACTCGGTGTTTTCCTCTGCAAAATAATTGTTCACGAAGGTGATTGCCTCCTCATTTGACGAAAATGTTTGTCCTCCGAGCGCTGCTTTTAGATGAGAGTACAAAACGAAGTAAGGCGAATGTTCAAGCAGATCAAATCGGAGTTCTTTGATTTCGCCATGGCAACTGCTGAGGTGTTAGACGAAGCGTTGTCTTGGTGAAACAAGATTTTTCTTTTCTGCAAATGTGGTCGTTTTTCCGAAATTCAACTCAAATTATGTATAATTTTTATTTGGTTGTTGCATTTCGTCTTGATCTCTAAACATTAATGTTAATTATAATGTAAGAAACAAAATGTTAAAATTTACGAATAAGGTTTAGCTTCCGCCAATTTCAATATCAAATTGTAGCAAAATTTTACGCATGACGGATTTAATCGTCATGACACAAAATTTTATAGACGGATATAGTCGTCAAACATACTTAGCTGTATTAGAAAGAGAGGTTGGAAGAGCTCAAGCTAGTTTCGAGCATGTGCCCGTGCCGCTTCTCGTCAGGCGCCAACTCACAGGCTTAGACGCTTCGATTGGCACTACCAGCTGCATGGATGCGGTCTTGTTATTTCACTTGCTTTTATTGCTCTCAACTCAAAACTGCTCATCGCTAAAAGGCTGAGAATTTGGGGAGTAACTATCAATAGATGCAAAACTACATTCATTAGCTTTTATTGACTAGTGCCGTCATCTTTACGTTGTTGTCGCAAATTTTTCAGAACACCCTGGTAATGTATAATTTTTGGTGAGGTTGGTGAATTTGAGTTCATGGCTATTTCGAGACACATTTGATAGTGTTAAATTCTTCATTTATTAAAACGTTCAATTAAAGCGCATTTTTTGCCACAAAAGCAATTTGTGTAAAAATTGTTGCGTCTTGCGAGGCAATTTCTATTATCTCGTCATTCTGTTTTAGATGAATATGAGTTCACAAGAAGAGGGCGCACGTAAACGTCGAAATGCAAAATTAGGTAGTGAGCATTAAGCTCTATGTGATAACTCGTAATTAGATATTGAAGATAATGTGAAAAATGAAACACAGTCTGATTATGGTACGATATGTCCAACACACAGCAAAGAAATGAAAGGATATGGACCTTCTTCAGAAAGAGAAATAAATAGATCGTGTTGTAATTCACGTGTTCTTGTATCAAACCGTACATTTTTCTATGGAGATAAATACACTAAATGACTCCTTTATTATATTCGGAAACCTAGTACATTTCTAAGCAGTTCCTCCAGGAAAGGCCAGAAAAACATCAACGCATAGATCTTTTATCTCTTAATACATGATACATAATATTATGATATAATACATAATATTATTACGATAACATAATACATAATATTATTACCTTCATAAAGACAGACTTCACAAAGACAGTAACTAGAAACGCAAGACCCGAAATACTACCTTGATCAAAAAGTTTCCGGAATTCACTCAGGAAATTAAAAATACAAGATGATGCATCAAAATCGATATTGTCCTCTTCAAAGTACTTTCTATCGACTGCAACGCACTTATGCTAGTGCTTGATCCAATCCTTGAAACATTTTTATTTTCAGTTTGCGTTATGGCCATCAGAACCATCTTCGATTTTTCCATGATCTCATCTCGGGTGCCAAAATGCGTTCCGCAATGTGGTTTCTTGAGTCAACCGAGTAAGAAAAAGTCACAGGGAGCCAAAACAAGTGAATTCGTTTCGTTTTTGTACAAATATTCACGTATAACGATAGCATTTTCCGACAAGGTAAAGGTAGTTTATGATCAACTGCTTCGGTGCAGATAAAAGCGCTCCTCGGAAAGCTTTTCAATTCAGTTACTATGAAAAGCAACCATATGCCATCTCGTACGCTTCTTAAAACAAAGCGATAGGGCATAGTTTTCAAGGCCCCTTATGAGCGCCAAAAATTCAATTTTTAACTAACTAAAAAGGATTCGATGGAGAGAACAAGAGATGTTAGAAGGTTAGTGGACGAATTTGTACCTATACATGAGTTGTGGAATGAAACGATTGCATATCTTCAAAAATGGTACAGACCTAGGTCATACATAACAGTAGATCTGCAAATTTTTTGCTTTCGTTGGATAGTATTCATTTAGAATGTATGTATATACCGCGTAAACTAAACAAGTATGGCCGACCAACCGAGTAATGGCAGCAGATGTGAACAGAAAATAAAGAAACAATGCGAAATCGTTTAAGAATAAGAACACAATGTCAGAGGGTACTTTTGGCTACGTATTTTGTAAACGAAATTACAACTTTTTTACATGGCCTCAACAACAACATCACAATGGATAACTGAATTACGGCTGTCTCCTTATCTGAGGAGCTATTCAAGCCACCTTTTAACATGACTTAAACGGGAAATTCTCGAATATCCTAAGCCAAACGTTACTTTCCTCCAAAACGAAGCCCAACAAAGTTGTCTTCATATTGTCCACAGCTCACGATGAATCTAATCTTCATGACATTACCAAAGGTGCAGTGAATACTGTGGTTCAATGTGTTCAAATATTAGCGCTAACCAAAATACTAAAAGATGACCATTGTGTATTTTGTATAATATGCTGAAGTTACTTCCAATCAATGCTTACCTCATCTCTAACAATATAAGAAGTAACAAAACGGCTTCGGCCCGAAGAGATGGGTTGTGGTTACCGCAGCGTTCACATGTATTGACTTTAAAGCATCATATTCAAGTCGTGATTAACGATATCCTGAGTATTTCTTCAAAGGGTATCCCGGGTCTTTCTTCAAACTTACGAACTCCTATTGTTTCAATGTCAAATATGTGTTAAATTATTTTGATGTATAAACGCAAGAATGCAATTTGTAGCTTCCACGATTTTGACGTCTGCAGCAACTGCATGCAGATGGATTGATTACACTGGTCTGCAAAAAAACTGGTCTGCTTTTTTTTGTCTCCTTTACATAACTATGAATTATTATTATTGATTCAATAGTACTAAATAGTAATATGGTATAAAAAATTTTTTCACTTGGAACTAAAGGTTCTTCATTAACTTTCTGGAAACCAGGCATCATATTCGTTCTTCGTGGCCAGTTTTTTACTACGTTGTGTTCATCTCTCGCCCGACTATCCTACTCACACAAAAAACAACAATATTTTGTATATCCTCCTTGTAGGCCAGTTAACATTGCTACAACTTTAAGATCAGCGCAAATGTTCCACATATACTGTGAATATTTAATTTTTTCCAATAAAAACTTCATATTTACATAATTTTCTTTCATATTTGTTGCATGTGCGCGAGGAACTGAAGGATATTTATTGCCATTGTGAAGTAGGATAGCTTTTAAACATATTTTAGATGAATCAATGAAAAGTCGCCACTCTTTGGGTTCATCAGGAAAACCTAGTTCTTGTAGAAGACCGTAAGCATTATTACAAAATATCAAATCATTCTCTTTGGTGAAGTAACTAACAAATTCTTCATGTCTGTTTCGAAAATTCGAGACCCTTGTATTTTCCTCTAACAAATTCCATTGTTTAAGTCGTGATCCGAGAAGTTGAGTCTTTGATTTTGAGAGTCCTAAATCTCGAACAAGGTCATTCAAATCTGACTGAGTTAGTAGATGAGGTTTTTCTAAGTTTATAGATGACGCTGAAGAAAAAGATATGGTACTTGATTGAGTAAGTTGAGGAGAAAAGTTTCCATCAATCGGAGTTTCATCGCTGTTACTACGTATTGGAGGCAAAACATCTTTGCTTCGAGGAACTGGTTTTAGTGCAGATAGTATTTCTGGATATTGAATCATATTTTTTTTTTTTTCGTATATCCCTTTGTTTTGGTCATACAAAAATAACAATCATTTTCATAGTTTTGTGGTTCACTCCAAATCATAGGCGTTGCGAAGGGCATGGTCTTGTGACTTCCTCTAAGCCAACCACGTAAGGTAAGAACCTTCAATATCCTGCAGCAGTTGCTCTCTTGAGCAACTGCACATTTGCAGCACATTTTCGGGAGCCAACTTTTAACCCTGTCATTAACCGGAAACCCAAAATAACGCTGATAGGCACTTTTAACGAGACTAGACAAACCATTTCTCTGAGCTTTTATAGTAAATTCACCACAAATGTAGCAAAACACATCTGGAGAATTTTTGCAATTCCTTGGCATTATGTACCTGCAATATAATAAAAATTGCTACAAAATCAAAGCAATATTCCTATCGTGTGACTTTATTTTGCACTGTAACTGAGATTATTATGTAATTATCACCACACGTATCAATATTGTTCGAAACTTACCAAAATATTCCGTATAAATCCAAAACAATCACTACAGAACTTTTTAACGTACTGAGCGCCACGAAGTCACAGCGACAACTGCGCAGGGCCATGTATTCGTACAAAAATGACTCAGTCGGTATCGTTCTCTCTCTTTCTATCAGTACAAGTCGTATTTTTGTGCATAACCACTATCTCAACTAAATGATGTTGCGCTAACGCACGAACAACAGTAAAAAAATTTTTTTTTAAAGAATATATACGTGATAGCAAAAAAATAAAAACAGATCTAGAGTTAGGATATTGAATACTTCATACTGATCGTATTTTTGTTTAAAGGAGTTTTTCGTTGCAGACCAGTGTTATTGATTTTTTTAGGGATTTTAATGATAAAATGCTATTTACATGATATTTGCGTCTGAAATTGTGCCGTCCGCGCCCAATATGATAAGGCTCAAACAAAGGCTCATTCGAAGCAAATCAAAGCCCACCACAGAAGTGAACCTCCAAGTCCTATCAAGGCCGGGATATAATTTGTATCTAACGGCGTGATTCGTTAAGTGAAAGATTTTCGGAAACAAAATTCGAAAACGTGTGCTGAAGTAAACTATCTTTTAGATAATTTCCCATGGATGGGCTTACTTTATTCCCAATCACTCCATTGGAGTACTCAAACGATGTGCGAATCTAAATGAATTCTTTATCAAACTTTTGCCTGATGGCGTGTCACTCAATGGAACCTACCACATTCCATGGCATTCAATGGCGTTCAAAAAGTTCGGCCTCATTAGAAAGAACAGGGTAAGCTTTGGTAGGGAAGAGAGCACCTGAATATTCTTAAGACTCCTATGAATTACTAAATTGAATTTCCTATAATTTCGGTTATTAAAATAATGTTGCAATGCAGTAGTTATCCGAGCCCATGCCGTTGGAAAGCAGGCTTTCAATTTCCAGAAGGAACTTGACTTCTTCTTTGAAATACCCAAATCAAAGACGTCCCGTATTTATTATATTCTAGTCAGCAGTCTAAATAACCAGCTTATAACATGACTAATTGTTACAAATGATCCAAAAGGTGTATCCCTATAATTATGGATAATAGAGAAGGAAGATAAAATCAAATGAATACTGCATGCGTTAGAGATCCGAAAATTTCCGAGGTAAAATTCATACTTGAATATTAGAAAACCGAACAAATTTTTTCGGCCTCAAATTTGATAATAAGACAGGTATGAAAATAAGAATGATGACTACGACACATCATTAAACATCGAAATATATGAGTTGAATCGAAATCGTTTCTTTACGTTCCGACCCAAGCATTTGACTGTACATGGTTTAATGAAAGTAACTTCATATGTGAGCTTTTTTTTGATTTTCCATTCCAAAATGCTATCTTTTGAATTTTGATACATATACATATATATTTTGGGAGTAAGTTGCCCTTTTTTCAGTGTCAATTATTTTCATTCGTCATCTATTGAAACTAAGCAATAGAGAATGCGTTGAAGCATCCCTCATTGATATTAACAAAGCCTTCGATAAAGATAAATGAACTCATTTTTAAGTTCCCGGGCAACTTTCTACAATGATGTTTAATATATTGTGCAGGAAATTGTCTCTCGTTACTGATGTAAATCCGACAACGGTGCGTGAGTTTAATATATTGACTGAACTTCGGCATGAAACAGTAGCGGCTAATAAACTCTTTTGCGTATTCATGCATAATTTATTGAACAGCTTTGGTTTCATCGCTTCGCCAACGTGATCATAATTGGTGGTTGCTGATGACCTGATTATTCGCTGCACTTCAAATCGACATGCTTCAGTAAAATTTTCGTTTCCTCGGTTTTTTTGCGCCTTTGCGTCGTAGTTTCGCACTTTTCTTTAATTATCCGAAAAAAAGAAAACCCGTTTTTATTTTTCCATAAATTTATTTCGGGACCAAGAGTGCTCCCTTCCACAGTGTTTTTACATATGATTTAGTTGTAGACCTGTTATTATATTTATAACCTTCATCATTCTACCTTTTCTTTGAAATATAACTTCCCCGGACACCTCAACAAGGAGGATACCCCAAAAAGCCTCTTAGTAAAGAACAGGACAGAATTAATGAACATACTAAGGAAAGTAAAACTAAAAGATGTTGAAGCTGCTGAAATATTAATATCTTTCGACGTGAAGACCCTTTTTCCAAACGTTCCAGTAAAATAAGCATTGGCCTTGTTCGAGGACTGCCTGACAACCAAAAGCACAACCAGGACAGAACGGAAACGGATTCGATCATTTTTTAAATTAGTGATTGTTTGTGTGTCTGAAACCTAGTTCACCTTTAGAGGAAGGTTCTTCAAAGAAATTAACTGGCGTAGCTATGGCAAATTCACAGTCTCCTAGAAGTATATAGACCAAAAGCGAGAATATCTTCTCCCATTGAGAGACTGCAACACTAGTGATGGAATCAGGTGCGATATTAAATTATAATGCAATATCACATAGAGAGGGTATGCTTTCGTTGACTGGTCTAAGATGCAGTAATCTTCGTGTTGGTGGTTGAACGGCAGTTATGTTTTCAATACCGTAATGTATTAAAGTAAATTATTCAAAATTTAACATAAAAAAAGTCTCCGTACGAACGCAAAATAAAAAGATATAAAATCAAAAAAATATTGCTGATATGATTAATGTTTGGTAGCATTTTTTTTTACTTTAATAACTGCGGCAAAACGTCTGGGCATTAAATTTACAAGCTTAGACGTCGCTTCCGCTCCACTGAATTCCCACTCTTCCTGGTGTTAACGCACTCTGCGTTCCAATTCATCCCATACATGCCCAATGCGATTTAAGTCGGGTGATTGGGGTGGACCGTGCAGCTATGTGGCCACATTTGAGAGGAACCATTCCTTAACGACCAGTGAGGTATGCTTTGGATAGTTGTCATGCTGCAAAATAAAATCACCTTCCATGCCCAAAACAGGGACACATTCAAACAAACTTGTTTTTAATATCTTGAGGTTACCCCCCCCCCCCCCTCTATTGTGCTTTCAATGTGCATCTTTTTTATTCCTGCAGCTGCAATGCACCCCTACACCATCACACTACCACCACCACCGTGTTTATCAGTCGGGACTAGATTTTTAATGTTAAGCATTTCGTTTGATTTGCGCTACACTCTTTCTTCTATATGAGCCAAGTATATTAAAATTACTTTCGTTCGTAGAAATTACACGGTTATAAAAGTGGGCATCCTTATCTTCATATAATTTCGCAAATTCAATTCGCTTCTTGCGTTTGACTATTGAAATAAGTGGCTTATGCCGGCATTTCCACCCATGGATATCGTTCTCCGGTAGAACGTTTCTAATCGTTCGCTACTCACTTTTATAGCACATCCTCTACTCACCTCGTCCGTTTTTTTTTTTTTTTTTGGTGCGCTGGTTCTTGAATTTTCCTTATTTCTTTGCACAATTGACCGCTCAGCAGAAGCATTTAAAATTCTCCGAGGCCCAGAACGGGACTTACTTTTCAATGAAACGGTTTCCCCATATTGTTATTACGTACTACAATATTGACTTTGGACTTCCAATTAGTTTGGTTATTTCGCCCATCAATTCACCTTCGCAATACAGTTCGACTACAAGTTTCCGCGGGCCAAAATTCGTTTCTTTACCAATTGTCGTTTATGTGATTTTCTGCACCGGGATCTAATCTGCACGAGACTGTAACTACAGTTTCTGTATACTAGAAAAAACTGAAACTTTTTCCAAGTTAAAACACGTCTAACCCTGTATTAGTTGGTATAAAGCGATGTTGCTAACTTATTCATACGGAGACTTTTTTTATATAAAATATCGAATTACTTACTAAAATGTTTTTCTACATAATAAAGAATGGATAAATCTAAATATTTCTTCCTGATATTTTTACTTGAGGAGTTGTGGAAAGCATATCAATAATCAAAATACAGAAAATTATGGAATATATGAAAGATATTCATGAAAATTGAGAAACAACAGCGTCATACAAAGATTTTTTTTGCCTAAATATATATGTATTTGAATTGAGATAATTGTCAGATTCAAAAATTGACTGTCAAAGTCGAAATTTCTCTGCGTTTTCTTGTAAATGTTAAATTTCGATTGTGTGTGTCAGTTTCCCAATTAGTTTAAAATTATCTTTAACTTTGTAATACAGTCAACAGTCGATTTTTATGTGGATGATTTGAATAAAAGAATATGTTTTAATTTTGAGTATCTTTTCACTTTTAAGTTTTGTTGAAATTGTTGTTTTTGATTTTTTTATATTCCTTGGGCAATAAGTTTCCCGCAATAAAGCGCATTTATACTGAGCTTCTCATGAAAAAATTTTAAGTGTCATAAATCATCCTGTTTACACTCGTAAAATCTAAGCTAACCAGGGCAAGAGATTGGTACTACAGTGAATATTATTAATTTTTTCTCGAAATCAGGTTGGTTGACTTTATTTAATCTTACACTGACATTTAAACTATACTTTTTCATTGAAACGTTGGCGAGCAGAGCTAATTTTTCAATGGCTCTAAAAGACATAAAATATTTTGTTTGATGTTGAACCGTATAATGAAAAAACCAGTAAAACGTGATTCGATATGAAAAATTTCCTCTAAACACTTTCTATTCTTCGATTGCTATCATAGCAGATAATATCCTCAAAGTCTCATTGTTGTCTGCTTTTTGAAATTGTTCGTCTGTTTACTCATTATATACCTACGTCACTCAAGTAGCTCAAAATATCGTCAAGTCGCAAGTGACACCGACAGATACGTTCTTAAGTTGGTATGAACACATCATAGATAATGGCATGCAGGAAGAGTTTCCTTTGGTATTTCATGTACATGTAGGCTAAAGATGACATGAATAGCATGAAACGATTATAGCCCACTTTTGTCTCCTGTTTCGGTAGACGCACCTGCACCTCCTGTTTATTTATTTACGTTTTGATGGAGAAAGTTATTTGTGCTATTTGAATTGGGCAAGAACGTGATACACCTGTCGCAAATAAAATAGTAACAATTAATTTAATTAAATATCAAGCAGACTCCGTAATAGTAGTATGAAATAGTAAGATTTAAAGACATCACCATCAAATCAGAATAATTTTGTGTATAAGATATGCGATCAGTTTACGCTGTGCTGACTTCGGGTTGAAAAATTTGCTGACATAAGGATAAAAACTTTTACACTCATGAGTCCAACGCACTCAAATTTCAATGGTGCCGTCTAATATTGCGTGTCTTTTTACTGAAATTTCTTGAAGATAAAAATATTTCGAATTTCATGAATTGTTGTCTTTTGGGAATGCAACTAGTTAGTACAAAAAACAAATGTTAATTTTATCTGAACAAATCGATCGATGCATAGAAGAGTGTAATGCGCTTCGCACGAATACATACGTATGTGCGCCCAAAGTGAATTTGGTTAGTCGGTATCTAAAATTAACCTGAAGTGTTGGCGATTCCACACACTTATTTTAGGAATCCTCTGGGAGTTGTGTTCAAAACGTACTTCGCGACACGATACTATTTGCGTATGTATGTACAGGATGTTGAGAATAGCACTGAGGCATAGCACCAGATCAGAGCTAAGCCGAAGACGCATGCGAAATTATATATGCATGTAGGAAAATAAGTGGAAAATCGTATATGTATAATCACTGCGCGACCAGTGGTCCGAGAACTTTTCTTTGCGGTGCAAATGATATCGATAAGACTGAGGTTGTATTTGTCTACTGAAAAATTTCAGTGATGCATTATTTTTGGATAGTACATGTTGATGTTTCAATTATTTCGATTTAACATTTTTTGCCTTATATTTTTTTTTTATTTTTGCTTCATTAGCTATATTCGCCACGAATACAAAATACTGAACTTTAGAGTGATTTAAGATCCTTCCTAACTTATGAAAAGCTTTTAAGCCTTTTAACATGTGCATAAAAAACCACTGCTATTAACGTTCTCACATAATAAGTAAGGGCATCACCTATGTCATGAGATAAGAATGCAAGAGATAATGATATAGAAGGAGGAAAGTTAAGGATGCAATTTCCTGAACTAGACAACAAACTAAAGAAACATACTGATCATTCCGATTGAACCGAAGTCTGAAAACATCAGTAGACTGAAATATTTTAGTATTTTTTCATAAGCATTATTAAAGAAATACAATGAATGAGAATGAAATAAAATAAAACAAAAAAACTATGAGTAGTCCGAGAAAAAAGAAAATAGAGCCTACCAAAATGAAAAGTTACATGAGATAAAGATGAAGGAATAAAGTGTAAGAGATATTTATGCTGCGTATATATGCTGCATACTATTACTAGACTATACTAATACGCATCAAAAAACAAACGCAGCACATTCCACAATAGCAACGCCTGGAAAAAATTAAAGTGCAAACAAATAACTTCGAAGAAATAGTGATTTCCATACACTACCATACACTGACAAACACAATTTTACGATATCTCTAATAAGTTTTGACGGACATCATTAATGCCATTTTCAGTTTACGACAATATCTAGAAGAACGGAAAAACGTAATCATTATGATCACCCTTAAACAAGCCAAAGATTTACCTTTTCTGTAGAATTTGAGGCCCTTTATTCATTTTAAGCACATCTCCATTATCACAAAAGCGTTGTTCAATCGGCTGACTGAAATAATTGAAGAGGAACACCTTATTCCCAAAACACAATATGGTTTTCCAGCATACTCTACCGAACTCCTGTCTACAAGGATGGTGCAACACATTTGGATGGGATGAGTCCCAGGAAAGTATACCTTAATCCTTTGACAAAGCCGGGCATGCTGGACTTATTGTGCATGTGCTCGAAATTCCAGTACCGATCACTCAAATCATCATTTCTTTTTACACGGCCTGCATTCCGTATCAAAATAGCCAATTATTTTTCCGACCTGCAACCAATTCAACCTGGAGTTCCATAAGGATATCCCAAGTCTTTATTGCCTCTATATACTAGATATTGCTCGTCTATCAATCAATGTCCAAACAGCTTTATGTGCTGACGACACTTGCATTTATTAGCCAGTCAGAGAAGAAGAAGTCTTGCGTTTAGTGTTGTAATGGTCTATCGATATTATCCTGGGATATTTCAATAAAGACATTCACACTGTCAAAAGGCAAGTTATCTTCATAACAAGGAAGCAAGTTCTCTCCTGAACGAAAGTCACTAAAAATAAAGAGCAAACTTCTGATATGCAAATCATAAGATCGCCGGTATTACACGGAAGTACTGTACTGAACCAAATGACCCAGACAAATGAACACCCTACGTAAGGGAGCATTGAAATTATAATTATGGCATCTCTACTATGGAATTTCCAAGATGCGGGGACTCAGAACGAGGGCTATGTACCTAAGTCTGAGATCGACCAGTAAATCAAAGTCAAGTGAAGATAACCTTATTGGGAAAATAAAAGTGTACCTCTTTTTGTAGACATGATCAACGAGTGGGTACTCTGCATCCTTAAACTCAAAGGAAAAACCATTATATCACAGCCGCTACAAGTAGGACCAACGGAGAACAAATATAGATATTCCAATCTTTTGTACTCTATTCTGTGGTTTTGAGTTTCATTTTGTTAAAATGTAATTTTTATGCATATAATTTAATAAAAAAAAATACCTGTGAAAGGACTTATGCTATGTCCATTTAAATGAACATTCGGTCTTTACAAACTTTGATGAACGTCTATTTAATTGTACAATTGGTCTCTATCGCCTCCAAATTCATCTATATTGAATAGTACAAATAATATATTTTGAAATATTTCTCCATATCTTTGAAATAAATTTGGTACACAAAAGGGTTAGTAATCATATTAAAAGTGCTTCATATAATTAGATAAGATCATATTGTTATTATTTACTTAAAAACATATAGCAATATCTTATGAGTTTTTCATCTCTTAGTCACTAAACCAATGTTACATTGTTCTAAATTTTGAACGCTAAATTGAAAAGCAGTTCTTTTTACGAGTTACACACAAGCTTTTGTTACAAGTTTTGCAGAGAAACTTAGTTTTTTTTAATCACACCCTTGTAATTTACATCAAACTGAATTCTTCGTGTCCGCAACATCCGGAAATCTCATGGCGTCAGATTTTGATAGTCTTCCTTACTTCTTCAAGCTCCTGAACGAAGAGTTCATGATTCGGAAGAATCCTCGCTTAAGCCTTGATTGAAGAACGGGAAATCTCCAGTGAAGTATCTCCTTTTTGCTTTAGTGTAGGATAATTTGATCTTGTTTGTTCAAGATCCATGCGTTTGCAAGAGCTAAATCAATAAAATAAAAAATAGCCTTTACAGTCCATTTGTTATTTCGAGCTCGAATACGATAAAGGATAATCATGCGATCCATTAACTCTATTCCGCTCGCGTACAATTTGTACTCAGCAACAATTTTGTATCGTGGTACATTTATGTATTTTTTTCTGCTTTAGACAATCTGTGGCATGAACAAATAATCTCGACACTTACAGCATTCGATACAATGAAAAAAAGTTCCAAATCAAACCATTTGACCAATGCCATCAGACTTCACTAGTTGATCAGCGCTGCCCCAGCTCGTTTTTTTTCTCTCCCAGTTTTTTTTTGAGGAACCCTGTTGGCCATAATAGTTTCGGTTCCACCCAAGCATTTATCTCTCAAAATTTCCAATAAGTGAATAGTCGTGAAATATCGATTAAAAAATTTATGAGCTTTCACATTTAAGCTTTCAGTTAGTCTAAAGACAACACTTTTTCGAAGTGGCAAGATGCTTTTTGCCTTGGTAAAACTCAAAATCCAGTACAAATCCATTAAGAGCTGCAAGCACCAAATTTCTAACACCATCAGCGTTGAGTTTGTTGTGAACAAATTGCTTCTTGACGAAGGCAGGATCAGTAAATGGGCTCATTTGCTCATCTGAAGCAATCTTATGTCTTCTAGGTACGAGCAAACACCCTACTCTTACCCTTTCAGCAATTGGTCGTATTCTCCAGAATTTATCTTTATCTCTTTCGTGCTTCATAACAAGATTATCATCCACTACTATGGGATGTTTTCTGATTAAGAAGAATTTTTCTCTGGGCATAGTATTAACAGTACTACCAACTCTTGTTACTTTGGCCCAGTACATGTGAATTCTTGGATAATTTAGGAAGAACATCAAAATCGTATAACCTACGATTGCATTAATCTCACTGATCGTGATGCTCGTTGCTTTTCCTGTTGTTTGGAAAATTTTCATTTTATTGTACTCCATCATACTCTTGATCATATCTAAATCAAAAAATATGTCAACATACTGCTTTGGCACCTACTTTTCTCGAACTAAAACAGTGACATCTTCCTCCTTCTCCTCATCGACTTTGACACGATGGAAGGTTTTTTGCCCCATGTGACAGTGCTTAACTTTTTTTCTTTTTTCATTTCGACATTTTGGAACTCCTTTACGCTTGAATCTGCCAACGGTTGATGGTTGTGAATCAAGCATGCCTTCAACCTGCTCTTGTTTTTGGTCTTTTTTCCCGTGGATTGATTCGTCAACGAACATTTCTTGCTCGGTTCTTTCCGGTATCCATTCCAGTATCTTTCCTGCTGGAACTCTTCCCTCAATTTCTGCGTCATCGAAGCTTAGATCTTCATCGATGTCTTCTGCTGCAAAGTTTATCTCTGAACAATGATCGGCCAGAAGGGAGTCGACGATGTCTTTTTCGTTAGTTATCCTCATTTTATGAGAAAAAATTTCTGAAACAATAACAAAGACAATATATAGTTCACTGACAACTTGAAAAATAATTATTGAAAATTTTTTTTCAAAAATGAACTTGTATTTTAATAGAAAATGATACTCAATTTCATTGATCAAAATGATAAAAACAATTGGTAACCATTTTAACACTTTTGGCTTGATTTGAAGTTTGGCTTGATTCAAATGAAGGGAAGCAATAAATGTTACATATATCAAGAAATTTGCATAGGAACAGAATTTGCAATAGCCCATTTCGTAAATCCGTATGATTTAGTCGTGCAGTTGTCCATTTAAATGGACTAACTGTTTCGTGGAGACGGACTCGATGCCCATTTAAATAGACAAGCGACTACAAGGACATAAAATAGTTCCATCACAACAAATACATGATATTTTTCAGCACTCTTCAGCTCAACGTATCTTTTTTGCCTTCATATCAGCGGACATATCGCACATTGATGAGAAATGACAATGATAATACAGTGCTGACAGTGTTGCCTGAATATTGAAATAAAACCTGGAACGTGAAAAATGTTTCATTCTTGTTCACTTCATAACGGAAATCAATTTAAAGTAACGTCTATTTAAATTTACGCAAAGTTTCTAGAGGATATACGAATATGCCAGGTTTTTGAATGAGGTTAATGATATGGTTATAGCAAATACCAATAATAACAGCAATTAGACAATGACAAGATGTACATGAGTATGTACAAAAAACACACGTACAACAATAGACATTATTTATAATAATTGAATTAACGATTTAACCAATAACTAAACAATGTTAATATAAAAAATGAAACAATGTTGTTATTATAAACCAAACAAAACCTATTCAACGACATTGTGAACGTATCTTTTAAATTCTTGTACGGATGGACAACTTAAAATTTTGCTATGGAATGAACAAAGCGTTCGTAATAAAAGTGTAGAAATATTATTTTTAAGAGGTCCATAAAATTTATGAATATGTGTTTCATTAAGCAAAAGATCAAATAAGGCAAATAAGACCCTTGATTTTGACAGAGAAGGTCGTCGGGCAAGAACTGGGGTGGAGTAGCTTTAGCCATTAAAAAGACTATTCTTCACTCCCTCTTACCCAAAATAGATTCATCAGTCTTAGAAAATATTTGAGGCCTCGTTGAATAGGTATCTTTGTGGAGCCTTTAATGCCCGACATCATATGGGCGAAAGGGCGAATACTTCGCAAGCTATTCACCGAAAGTAACATATTTACTCATGCGCTTAGCCAAATAGCCAAAGTTTTAAACATCAAAAGGAGGGTGTGGGCCTGGCTTGGAACGTAAACATATCAGAGTGAAGTGTCCTACAAGCGTTATCATGTCCACACTAAGCTGTCTTCTTTTCTTTAGTCAATCATTTGGGAAGCTATCCACTCAAGTCTTTCTATAACAACGCAGAAACATATATGTTTTAGGCTAGATATTGAGGCCTACAACTTTATCATGACTCGAATTATATTACGGAGAGAGTGGTACAAAACTCGACATCCTGAACGGTGTAAACAGCCTCATGTTATTAATCCACAGAAAATCATCGATGCTCCAAAATAACAGATGGAGCGATACGCTGCGAAATTTGGATCATATTTCTCAAAAAGTATGGAAACTGACCCGAATGTGCAAGAGCAAAAACACAGTGCTCCATATCCTTTTTAGGCTGGAGACGGAAGTGTAGCATCATCAGATTTTGGAAAGCTGAAATCCTTGCTGATTGGTTCTACTCATTCCAAACTATCACGCATGGAAGGTATAACTTTACTACGGAAGTTATGGGGTCAAATTTTTTTGAATAAATGGCTTCCTCCTCGAGATTACTATCAACTATTGCTCAAGCTGACAGAAAAGACTTATGAGATATAAAACATGAAAAACAATATATAACAATACACAAGGACGGTATAGCGAACATAGCATTAAATAACCTCGCAAGGAAAGTTATAGTTTTCACATGTTTAATTTTTAATGCGTGTCTTCAACTGAGTGACTTCCCATCAGATTGAAAACATTATTCCTATTATTATTTCTATCCTAAAACCAGGAAAAGATCTGCATCTTCCCGAAAGCTACTGACCAATAACCTTTTCAAAAAACTGATTTTGAAAAGAATATCTGATTTTTCAAACAGTCAAAATATACTCCCCCACTACATTCAGGCGTAGGTTCTCAACGGAACATCAACCGTCGCGGGTTACACAATACATAAAAGCTGCTTTAAACGAAAAGTCTTCAATAGGTATGTTAGCCCTAGATACAGAAAAGGCCTTCGAAACCATTTGGCACAAACAGCTCGTTTACAAGCTTATGGGGTACGAAATTCAAACTCAGATAATTCATAGAAAGATGAAACTAGCGTTGCTAATACGGTGAAAATTGCATGTCAAGGTCCGAAAAAGTTCTTCTTCGATCGAGATTAAAACCGCAGGTGTTCCACAAGGCCCTTGTCTAAGCTTTATGTATCATCTTTATGTAACATCTATACATCTGATTTCCCATCATATCAAAACTGCCAAACAGCAGTATTCGCTAACGGCACATATCTTGACCCGACGGGAAACGATCCAAAAATGATTACCCACATCTTGGAGAACCTCAACATGCATACCAATATTTACAAAAATGTTAAATCAGAATTAAAGTGAGCAAACGAAAGCAGTCTTCTTCAGTAAAAATCCTTAATGAAAAAATCTATTTCTTTGGTACATATATCCGGTAGAACACTGAGCTGACACACAAAGAGTTCACATTTTGAAACCATATTGAACATGTCTGTTTTGAAAATAGTGTCCATTGCTTCACTGCCTCAGTCTTGTCTACTTTTTTTAAATAGTGAAAACACGTAAATAAATTTCTTTTTTCCTTGTTGAAGGGTTGTATGTAAGTGGTTCAAGATTAAAATAAAGTTCTCTCGTAGTTTCAATTAGTTTGCGTTCATAAATGGTTTTTATTCTAGTTTTTCCTTGAATGCATTGCTCCAAGTTCTAAAGCACAAAACAAAACTATTTCATTTACAAATTGCAATCATGGTTTAAATTAATAATTGTAATTATTCAGTACTCTTAAATATACCGAAAATTTTGTAACATAATTATGCATAATAATATTATAAATGTAACACATATGTATATTTGTTTCATATATATAAAAATTGAAGTCTGTTTAGAATTTTAAAAAGATATCTGAAAAATCGCAAGCCTCATCCTCATTTACTTCCTTGAATATTTCTTCTATTGTCAAGTTGTGTAATTCCCAGAATTTGCGCATATTTGCAACCGCTAGCGGATTGTCAAACTTCGTCGAGCACACTTGAAACAGGTTTCTGTTCTGTACAGAATATGTTATGCTCGTTTGCCCAGAACTATTCTAGTAACACAGTTTTTTTCTTTCCGTCAGATGCTTGTCATATGCTTCTTGTATATGTCGTCGAGCTCGTGACGTTTTCATTTCATCGTGTTATGTCATCTCTTTACATTCTACTAAAGCACTCTGTGATTATTCTTTTAACATGTTTCAGGCAACCAATTAAAGATATTTTTGCCAAATCTATTTTAAGCTAAGGCGCTGCTTCCTTAGGGTAAACATCTGCCCACTCATTAGCCCAGTATTCATGCATGTCCCTGGTACATGCAATCGGCACCTGTTGGTGTTTTTTTGCTATCTCTGCACATACATGCTTGAAACCTAGGATGCTGGTAGGTGATACCATAGTTACCATTAACAGTCAGTGAATAAAATATTTGTTTCTCTAATATCTTGCAATTACAGAATACTGTATCGATCTAAATATTGTGACGTGTTCAGGTCACCCGAACTGTAGTCGGCGTAAATAAAAAGTCACATGTTTACGACTATCTGCTACCAACACATCGATTGTTCTTGTGTGCGCAAGCATAAACACGTCACGCGCATCAAGTACAACAGATCCCGGTGCAAGCGACTCGACGCGTACAAGCGAGAACAATCTGTATGGAAGGTTCTGGGATGGTTGGTAGTGGTATATAAGCGACTACGGCGAGCGACGAGACAAGCAGTTGTGAATGGAAAACGCGAGAGTACGCGACAGTGCGCGCCAGAAAAACTCGAAAAGTGAGAAAAGTGTTAAATAAGTGAAATAGTGTTTAATTATATTGAATAAGTGTTAATTAATTAATTAAATTCATTAAAGTGATTTTAGTAAATTAATCATAAAGTGTAGAAGAAACTTAATTAAATTTTAAGAATTAATTTTAAAATAGTTCGCGAGTGTTTTATTTCACTATTAGCAATATTTGCGAATAGCAAACAGGTCGCGCACCTGCTCAACGCGCAACACTGGTGTCAGAAGTGGGATTATTCGTGCAATAGTGAAGTGAAAAATAACTCAAACACTTAAAAAAAAAATCGTGAACTATAGTGAACACTTTTGAACATTTGAAGTAAACTTGTAAGAAAAATGCCGCGTAAAATCAACGCTCTCACTTTGCGGGAACTAAAGGAGGAGTTGGAAAAGCGGAAAATTTCCACCGAAGGAAGCAAGGCTAGATTAATCACCCGGTTAAACGAAGCGCTGGTAGCGGAAGGAATGGATCCAGAGTCCTTTGAGTTTCCCGATGCTGAAAGTTGCACTGGAGGCGAGGAGGAAGAACAAATTCTGAGTGCGCAAGGGTTGATGCGAATGTTGATGGTAATGCAAAAGCAATCAACCGAGTTGAATGAGAAGCTCGACCGGCAGTCAACTGACTTAAAAGAAAAGTTCGACCGGCAGTCAACTGACTTAAATGAGAAGTTCGACCGGCAGTCAACTGACTTAAATGAGAAGCTCGACCGGCAGTCAACTGACTTAAATGAGAAGCTCGACCGGCAGTCAACTGAGTTAAACGAGAAGCTCGACCGGCAGTCAACAGCGTTCAACAAGCAATCAGCTGAATTAAGAGCAGATTTAGGTGAACTGAACCGAAAGCTTAACCATCAAATTGAAGGTTTCCAAGAAAGGATGGACAAAGTGGAAGAAAGGATGAGCAAAGTGGAGACGGTTCGGGAAGAGATTGAAAGAATAAAAGAAGAATTAAAACAAGCGAAAGTAACGATAGCGAGTAGCCCGGCCCCGTTAGTGAGTAACCCGATCCCAATAGCAAGTAACCCGAGCCAGATGACGAACACAGCCAGTATCTCAACAAGGAGTCATCGAACCTTCAATCAGCCCGTGGGCATCGCCTGTAGTCCTGGTAAAGAAAAAGGATGGAAGCACTAGGTTTTGTGTCGACTACAGGCAGCTCAACGATGTCACGAAGAAAGACAGCTACCCACTTCCGCGCATCGACGATATTATGGATACAATGGGGGATTCGAAGTGGTTTTCTACTCTCGACTTAAAGAGTGGATACTGGCAGGTTGAAATCGACAAGAAAGACAGAGAGAAGACTGCATTCTCTGTGGGTACTGGATTGTGGCAATTTGTAGTGATGCCATTTGGTCTTTGCAATGCTCCAGCAACATTCGAACGCCTCATGGAATGTGTACTCCGCGGGTTAAGTTGGAAAACATGCTTGGTATATCTGGATGACATCATTGTCATAGGGAAGACGTTTGACGAACATGTGCGCAACTTGGAAGAGGTGTTCTCAAGGCTACGACGGGCCAACTTGAAGCTGAGTCCACAGAAGTGTACACTTTTCGCATCTGAGGTAAAGTACCTAGGACATGTTGTATCAGCAAAAGGTGTGAAAACGGACCCTGAGAAAATAGAAGCTGTGAGAAGTTGGCCGAAACCTAATAACAAACGACAACTTCGAAGTTTCCTTGGACTGGCGACCTATTATCGCCGATTCGTTAAAGACTTTGCAAAAGTAGCGAAGTGTCTCCATCAGCTCACGGAAAAGAATCGGCCTTTTATTTGGAATGAACAGTGCGAAAAAGCCTTCGAGACGTTGAAGAATAAGCTCTGTGAATCACCGGTTTTAGCATATCCCAAGCCTGGAAGAATGTTCGTGGTTGATACCGATGCGAGTAACAACGGGATCGGGGCCGTATTGTCACAGCAGATCGACGGCGAGGAGCGAGTAATCTCATACTACAGTCGAGTTCTGTCAAAGAGTGAAAAGAACTACTGCGTAACCAGGAAAGAACTACTAGCTATAATTGAAGCAACAAAGCAGTTCCACAAGTACCTTTACGGACAGAAATTCGTTCTTCGCACAGATCATGCTTCCCTGAGATGGCTGCTCCATTTCAAAAACCCAGAAGGGCAAGTTGCTAGATGGATAGAAAGGCTACAGTCCTATGATTACGAAATCGTCCATCGAAAAGGAGGAGTGCATGGGAATGCCGACGCTTTATCCCGTCGCCCATGTCCAGCAGCTTGTAAACACTGCCGACGGTCTGAGGAAAAAGAACAAGGCATAGATCTGCGTGTAGTCACAACAGAAGTCGACGAGGGTTGGACGCAGCACGCACTGCGGGACGCTCAGCTAGCAGATGATGATGTTGGACCATTGTTGGTATGGAAGGAGACAACTGGACGTCCTGAGTGGAAGGACATATCAGCACGCGGCACGGTGTTGAAAAGTTATTGGGCTCAATGGAACTCCCTTGAGGTCGAAGATGGAGTTTTGAAACGGAAATGGGAAACGGCAGATGGCACTTCACATAGGATGCAAATTGTTCTTCCCAAGAGTCGGGTCAAAGGAGTAATGAAGGAGATGCATGAAGGCACATCGGGAGGTCACCTTGGGGTAAACAAAACCCTGGCAAAGGTGCGAGAAATGTTCTATTGGCTCCACGCTCGAGAGGATGTTCTTGACTGGTGTCGAAAATGCACAATATGTGCTTCCGTCAAAGGCCCAAGTCGAAGAACGCGAGGACGAATGCAGACCTATAACGTGGGGGTACCATTCGAAAGAATAGCTGTGGACATCGCAGGACCCTTTCCCGAGTCCGAATGGGGAAATCGGTATTTACTAGTTGTAGCTGATTACTTCAGCAAGTGGCCAGAAGTCTACCCAATTCCTAACCAGGAAGCAACTACTGTAGCGGAACAAATCGTTTCTCAGTGGGTTAGTAGATATGGCGTACCCCATGAACTACATTCAGACCAAGGCAGAAACTTCGAGTCACAAGTTTTTGCTGAAATGTGTGAACTGCTGGGTATACGGAAAACACGGACAACGCCACTTCACCCTCAGTCCGATGGAATGGTCGAACGGTTCAATGACACGCTCAATAAACATTTGGCCAAGATGGTGGATGAAAACCAGAGAGATTGGGATCGACGCATTCCATTATTTTTGATGGCATACCGAACTGCGGAACATGCATCGACTGGAGAAGCACCCGCAAAAGTCATCTTTGGAAAAATGATTCGTCTACCAGCTGATGTGAAGTTTGGGACACCCCCTGAGAAGCCCCAACCTATTTCGGAGTATACAAGCGATTTAAGGCAACGGCTGAGTCAGATACACCAATTAGTGCGGAAACAAATAGAGTCAGCCACTGATCGCATGAAAACCAGATATGACTTAATGGCAAACTCATCTGGTTTCCAGACGGACGACTTGGTTTGGCTATATAACCCCCGGCGTCGTAAAGGCAGATCTCCGAAGCTACAGCCGAATTGGGAAGGACCCTATAGAATCGTCAAACGGATCAACGATGTGGTATACCGGATACAAGAACACCAGAAACCTAGGGCAAAAATGAAAATTGTGCATCTGGACCGCCTTGCCCCATATTATCAGCAGGAGGACGCGGAGATGGTTAATGTCACACTTTTTCGGGACGAAAAAGATTTAAGGCGGGGATAGTGTGACGTGTTCAGGTCACCCGAACTGTAGTCGGCGTAAATAAAAAGTCACATGTTTACGACTATCTGCTACCAACACATCGATTGTTCTTGTGTGCGCAAGCATAAACACGTCACGCGCATCAAGTACAACAGATCCCGGTGCAAGCGACTCGACGCGTACAAGCGAGAACAATCTGTATGGAAGGTTCTGGGATGGTTGGTAGTGGTATATAAGCGACTACGGCGAGCGACGAGACAAGCAGTTGTGAATGGAAAACGCGAGAGTACGCGACAGTGCGCGCCAGAAAAACTCGAAAAGTGAGAAAAGTGTTAAATAAGTGAAATAGTGTTTAATTATATTGAATAAGTGTTAATTAATTAATTAAATTCATTAAAGTGATTTTAGTAAATTAATCATAAAGTGTAGAAGAAACTTAATTAAATTTTAAGAATTAATTTTAAAATAGTTCGCGAGTGTTTTATTTCACTATTAGCAATATTTGCGAATAGCAAACAGGTCGCGCACCTGCTCAACGCGCAACAATATGTTTATCTGTAGACGAAGATCTGTTTCCTCTTTCTTCGTAACCGCCAGATAGGGATGAAGCCTTACGTCATTCAAAAGCCACCAAGTTCTTGATTCTGTCTCACAATGATTCTTGATCTTGAAATTCTTGATCTGGGTACCTTACGTCTTCGTGACTACAATTCATTTTTTCGCTTAAACTTCGTCGGGCGAGTTTCTCCTTTGCTCCCAATAAAAAAAAATCTGCCTAGTCTTTTTCGCGCCATTGCCCGAAACCTCCTTAGTGAGCTTACTAAGCTAGTAAGGAGGTTTACTACTCACTGTCAACTTCTGTGGAAGGTTATTCCCAGCAACTTTACTTGTGGTTTGTAAAACAATGTTTATTTATCAAGTGTAAACAGTGGACCATCATGTGGCGTTTCAAGTTTAAAGTGTTCCAAAATTGTAGGTCTCTACTTTTCTACTTTCAACTGCTTTGTTTACTTTATTAATATCATACTTTATTTGTTTACTTTATTAATATCATACTTTATTAGGCTTTTTTGACTGATTGGCAACGTACAGCATGTTTTGCGTTCCTGCGGCCAGTTAATTGGCTTTTCCACTAACAGCAATATTGAAAATTGTGGGGCTTAATAAAGACACCTCCGGAGTAGAGTTTTTAAGTGTAAGAGCTTTTGGGAATTTAATACCATCTGTCACTATAAATTTTCATCCACTTACGTAACTTACGATGAAATTTGCTAAATTTCCTGTCAATTTCCAGCCATATATTTTTTATAATTTGAAATCTCCATGTTGTGTCTAAGCCCTTTCCGGGCCGAGAATGATACCGTTATGTTTTTCAGTTCCAAAAAATAATACTGTAATCGAATTTCCTAGCTTTGTAAGTTGATATTACGCTTACTCTTTTCGCCTGATTCCTGATTGGTATTTCGAAACAATGCTCTCAGTAGTTCGTTCAACACTGTTAACCATTCATTGACCACCCAAGATAACGTGCTAGAAAAGACGCAGAATAAGCTTAAGCAGTTTTTTTTTGCGAATATGATCGTCTTCAATAGCTTATAGAGAAAAGGTCACTCTGTGCTATCTCTCCCCTTTCTGCCCAATAGTAAACAAAGAATCAATGTATGATAGAAAGAAAAATGATTCATTATCAAAAAATATAGTAATTTTTCATATCCTAACAAGTAGAAAACTATTTCGCACTTTTGTCTTTAAAAATGCGGGTCGTCCAATATATGCAACGCTTTTCATTTAAAAACGCTCTTAAAAATCTTTAACTGGGTTACTGTTCACGAGCACCTTCAATTAAGTTAAACAAGAAAAGAGTAGTAGACTAGTGTACTACTCTACTACTCTGCGGTTGGTTTTTCCAAACCTATTTCTGTAAACAGTTTCATGCTGTTTGAAATGTGACATTTTCATCTTTCCTGAATCTGAAGTGAAGGTTAACAAGAGCAGTACTTCTAGGTTCTGAGTGAAATCAACCATAAAAGGAGAAGGACTTAGTCCGAAAACCACTTTACTTTTACAGTTGGCAAAAATATAGTCTGATATGAGATATGCTAAGCTTAATTCAAATTAGAACCGACCTAATGCCCTAACTTCGAAATACAGAATCTTTAAAGTAAGATTTTTGTGTTTGAGAATATACGATGCAACGAATTCTCCGTATTTCTGGGTTGTTTTATGTTTGGTGTTCAGAGATGGATCCAGTGGAAACATTATTTGCATTTATGAGTTACACAATAAGCTTGTACTACAATAAGGAAGATTAATCTGTTTCCTCCTGCATATCGCTGTGAATAATCTGTCACTGGTCAATTAGAATCACAGTTATATTCACTCCAACGATGAAAGGATATTAGAAACTTTTGTGTGAACTTGAATGGAGCCCCGCTCGTTTTTTTTTTTTTTTGAATTTTCATAATATTTTGAAATCTTACATAAGAAAACCCAATTAAATTTTAAAAAAATTTTAAAAAAATTTTAAAAAACCAAAAAATTAACGAATAAATCAGGCCATGAAAAATTACTTCAAGATAGCACGGAATGACTTAAGGAATTCTATGTGTAAGATTCTGGCAAATTTCAATACCTGAGTGTTGCGTCATTACTTACAAGTACTAGAACAGGAAGACAAAGGTGCTATAAGAAGCACATTCGCATTATCATTTCAGTCATACATGAATTTTGTTAAATTGCCACTTTCTGTATGTGCATCTCTTTCTTCTTGATGTCTCATAGAGTTCTACCTCTTGTCAGGAGTTAACTGTAGTCAAATATTTACAGTTATGCAAACTGAGCGGTAGCATCTGATAAAACTTGACAACTTTTTTGAAAACTGTCGAAAAAACCAAAATTGTGTCTTAAGAGCTCCAATATGGCAAAGACGATTCACGTATTCCTATTTACTTATAGGCCAAGACGGAAATTAAGAATCTACATGTGCAGACAGATGAAACTATATTCAAGCTTGTTGTTGGAGCGAAAAAACCTATTTCCAGAACAATTAGATAAATCCTACCCATATACTTTGGTCATCGTTTTTTGAAGGGTTTGTCCAAAAGTAAATGATCGGAAATCATAATGTGTCAATGAATCAGTTCGGAAAAAAATCCATTGTAGATGGACCTGCAAGGAGCTGAAAATTTTCCAAGAAGTCTCCCTGCACGTCAGAACACCGGCACTAGCGTTACTTCCGTGCGTGCGTGCGTCCATGCGTCCGTGCAGTGTCCGTCCTGGAACGCGTCGTAGCTATTAGGACTGCATCTTAAGTTTCTAAATTCTGTCCTTTGATGTGGCTCTTAACCTGAGAAATGAAATAAGTCACGAAGCGCCACATAAAGAATTAAGAATGGTGTGGGTAGTGTTGCCACTCCACGTTTGGTCAGGGTTTCAACTAAAACGAAGACCCTGAGAGACTAGGTGTTGTTATCGTGAAGACGCCTGCATTTCACGATCTAGTTTCTCAAGCGGTTCCTTCAGCTTTGCAGCCTTAGAGCTTCAAAGTAATGTTGACTTGTGTTTTGTTGAGTCAAATACAAAAGTTTGAAGCAGAACACTGCTGTAAGGACCTAGGTATTTATAAAATTCAACGCATCGCTTCAGCAGAACTTCCAACGGAAGATCAACTGCATTGTCCATCAGCCTATAGTGTGGTTATCGTAAGCTTTTCTAGATCAGCGACCACCACTTGGTGTTATTCGGAAGGGTCCTACATTAGAAGACGGAACTCATTTAGCTTTATTGGGGCACGCCCTGCACGTAAACATGCTTTTAAGTCACTTTATACATGTAAACAAATGTATCTAAGTATACGAAGAATTCTAAGAATTTCAGCAGCTTCCTTTAATATATTGAAAGAATCATTCAACTCGCGTCTGTCATAAGTGTTTCTCAAGTGACATGAGTGTTACTGTTAAGGTCAGTTTATAGTGGTTATCGCTTTGATAGATTTCATTTCAAAAAAAAACAAGCTTTATGTAATTAATTTGAGTTCATTGAATTGAAAACAATTCATCATTTTTACTTGAATACATTCTCAGAAGTCCAGAAAATTCAATACTTCACCATAAGTAAATCTACTTGTTAGTAAATTTAATTATAAAGCTTTATTACGAAGGGAAATCGTTGGGTTAAATTTTGAAACTTTTTAGTAGACCTACGTCCAGCAATCATTACACTATTTGGCAATATGACTAAACTGGTTCGTTCGAGAGCAAGCCCCGTTTGGATCGGCCAAACATTTCAAGGAGAAAAATAAAAGAGAATTCTAGAACCAATCAGGAAGAATAATTTCCATGGGTGAAAACCATGGCGAAAGCCATTGAACTCAAAAGTTACCGCAAGAAGAGATTAGACTTCGCAAAAATGCACTGAAATAAGGACGCGAATGTCTGGAATCGAGTTGTATTATCTCTCTAGATGGCACGAATCAATCTGAAAATCGAATTCCAACTGTCAAGCATGGCGGTCGTAATGAGATGTTTGGCGGCTTTACGAATCGGAAATTGGAAATTGCATGGAAGCTTGAAAGTATATCACCTTTAGGTATGGAAAGGTATTTCATTTTCAATAAGACAACGATCTAAAACATACAGCAAAAGTTAAACCTGCACGCCAGCAATTACGCAGTCAACTCCAATCGCCCGACTAAAACCCAATAGATTTAAGGCCCAGATACAATACTGCAATGATGCGTCTCGCTCGTCGTCGCGCAACGAATTCAATTTACAATGTGATCCGAGCAAGAATAATGTTTATATCACAAATGCCAAATTTGTAACGTTTATAAATTAAATTTTTTTTGCAATTGTTTTTGATTTTTTTAAAGTTTTGAATTTAGAATTTTCCTTCGTTTGGCAAATAATAGTCTCAACAAGGATGCACGAAATGTTCATTCAAAATTCATTCAGAGTAACCCTAGTACTTTAAAAGTAATTAAGGCGTTTGAATTTCAAATTTAACTTAAGCGCCATTTAGCATCTGACAAACGTCAACTCACCTCGTTGCGAGGAATTTTCGATTTTCCTAATATTTCTCGCCTCGTATCGTCGTATCGATGACATTTGCTGCGAGACTCTCGTATCGCAGTATTGTATTTCGGCCTTTATAGGATGCATTGGAGGCAACGCGACGCGAATTCGCAATAAAAAACATGTAACAGCTTAAAGTGAAACTCGAGGAAGATTAGAACTCTATATAATCCTACTAAAAGAAAACATCAAAACTAGTGACTTCGATGCCCAGAAGTTTGGCAGCAGTCACCAAAGCTAGAGCCCTACTAAGAATTGGACAAAATTAGTGCAAAATTTATGTTTCTTATAACATTATTAAGATGTAACATGATAAATTGTATCGTTTCTCGCGGAACGCCTGATTCAGTGGCAACTTCACACTCTTCACTTGACATTACGTTGCCAATTAGTTTGTTTTCTTTCGTATCATTTTCATCGCTTTCACTACCATGGCGATTGTGTTTTTTCTCTGAGGCTTGGATATGAGTTTTTTCAGTTTCTTCGTCTGGGATTTTGATGATTTCTACGGTTCTGTTCGGAATCCCGTCTATCTTGTCAAATAGTTTAAGTGCTCCATCCTTAATGTAGTTCTCAACTCTCTCGTATTATGACTTTACTGTCTGTAAGATTCAGGTGTTTTCTTTGCGTATGTCCGTGTTCTTAACTTAGCATGGATTCGGCAAATCCACCGTATATTTGTTTTTGTAGGTTTTTGTAGGTCTTCACAGTCTGACAGAAAGTAGCACTACCGCATAGTAGTGTCAGTATAGTTGTCTTATTTCATAAATGAGAATCTTATTGCTCAGGTTTCAGCGACCAGATGGAGAGATGTTCTGTTTTTCTGTGCACTTCCACGTCATCCTGTGGTTGAGTATGAGTTCTGAGCATTCAGCATTTCTGAGCGTTTTCTTCTATAGTATTATATCGAAACATCTACATGTACAATTTTTGGTTGCTGGGCTCTGAATCTTGTGAAGAAAATAGCTTAGATATTGTCATTATTTATCTTGATTTTCCATTGAAGGAAGTATTCTTGCATTATTTCAACTGAGTTTTGCAGTTTTGAAGTGATGACTTCTGCTTGTTTTGAAGTATTGAATATACAAGTTTTGTCCGTACATAATGATATTTAAACATTATTTGGCAAGATTGGCATGTCTACGGTGTACAGATTTGACAAAATGTGTTGGTAAGCTGGATGATCCCTGTAGAACTCCAGCTTAAATAATTTCGAGGGCCAAGAGATGATCAGGGAGATGAGAGAGAGATTAAAGAGATTAAAGATCGAACTTATAGCATGATGTGTATCAGTTGAACATATGGTAGGGGATAGAGAATTTATACATTTCGAAGATGAGTCCTGCATGCCAGACTTTATCAAAGGTTTTTGCGATGTCAAACATAACTATACCTGTTCACTTCCTGCGGTTAGTGCCATTTCTCATGAGCTGGGTCTCCCGTACTTGTTGGAGTTCCGTAAAATTTTCTTTTATGCTTTTATCACTTTGTTAAGTCTGATCAGTAATGACCTTGCAGCCTTTTTAAGATCGGGGAGAGAAAACTTACGGGTCTTCAGATTTGAGGGAAGTCATGGATTTTTCTGGTCTCAGCTATTAATGCTATGACTCTGGTCTTACTATTATAAATAGCCGATTCCCATGTCGTATTAAATGTCCCAAAACGAAACATTTTAATTGTGTGCATCATGATGTTTAAATAGATTCAGTATTGTCACTATCACTAGTCACTAAAGTCACTATGACGGTTCCAGATGCTTTCCGTTTGTCAGATTTTATCCCTCATTTTCTGTGTATCCAGTGACCGTATAACTCCTTCTACCCGTGGCACATTTTCCAGAATTTTAATATTTCGGCCCCCTTATCAAGATCTTCATTCCAAAAGTGATTGCCACAAAAATTGAAGCTCCAGAGTGTCTACATGCGCACCACTTTGACATCACTCAAAAGGTATTCTCATCTGCCTCCTTTCTTCGTGTTTTAAACTTGTTTACTTGAATTAATAAAACTCACTCAGCGGTGAGTTATCCTCGCATACCAAAGTTTCATCTATAAATTCCCCTTATCGCACTCTTCGCCGAGAAGTGCTCGGGCCGTCGTGAGCACGCTTATCGTGTTCTCCTTCCACACAAAAACCGCTGAAATTTCTATTTGATTTTTTTTCTTTTTATCTATTTTATTTAAATATATTTTGATTAGACGTCCTGTGTCATTTTGATCGAAAACCTCAAGAAAACATGCAAGTCTCAAAAAGATGCACTGAGAAAACTTAATTCTCCGTCTATCATCATAACCTTTAATGTCCCTTTAGTGGCAATATCGGAATGGTAAGTTAGAATGCATATGTCCAGATAACAAATTGTAAATGGTATATACGAAGAGATTAACATATTAGCATATGAAATTGTCCAAGAAGTAACCGAGGTTATGGAGGGCTTTTTTTTTACTGGAAATATAAAATTCTATTCTCTCGCAACAAGAGTCGACATATAAATACTAAGTTTTCATTTTAAATTTATTATGTTATTTATTTTTCATTCTATTATTTTTATTTTATTATTTATTTTTCTAAATAAAGGATCCGTATAACATATATGCTGGAAATTTTTGCATGCTTGTAAAATATTAGCTCGACCTTTTAACAGCCGACTTACTGACGGAACAAAGTCAGACAACATTAATTTGAACTCGGGACGCAATTTTCATTATACAAAATGCCTCATACTTTTTGACTGAAAATGTTGCGAACTACTGATCAATTTTCCGGCCGCATGTTTCATGGTGAAATTTTCGATTGAAAAGTTTTCAGCTTTTTTACAACGTCGTTTCAAGAATAGATCGTGTCGATTCGAGGATCCTCAGTTGATTCAACGGTGCAAAGCGCTTACCAACTTTGGGTAATTGGTGCAATAATTTAGTGCAAAGTACAAAATTTTCGCTTCTAATCGCTTATAAGGACCCAGTAATTACAGACTTTGATTACTAATCCTCCGGAGTGCATTTTCTGTGATAAGTGCAATGTTATGTTGGTAGCTGAACCAGCTGCAAATCGTGTTTGTTGTAAAATGTGCGGAAAAGCAGATTCCTTTATACGGAAACAATTGTTTATCATTTGAGTGAGTGGACTTGATCGCTTGAAGGAAAATAAGTACATTTGGAGAAACCCATTCTCTAGATACGTTGTGCTTTCAATGTAAGATACACTTCCTATATTCTGCTTAGTGGGAACATACGATATTTTTGGAAATATTTTATGCATAAGTGTTCGAATCTAGTTTATTTGATTTAGGGACGGTGCTAGTGATATTGGTCGACATTATGCAACTGAAGTGAATAGTCCGCTGTCTGGACACAAAGCGCTCTATAATTAAACGCCAACCGCCACGTTTCTTTCGCATATAAATACCAGACAATGCTCTTTGTTCTACAAACTTATTCCTGTTTTACTTTTGTTTCTGATGATTTGCAAGGGAACAATATTTTCAAAATAATTTTAAGCCACCCCTACCCCTGCCACTGCACCAGTATGTCGAGAGTACGCGGTGGCTGGTACAAAGATTATCAGATGAATGTGCTTACGAATGGAAATGAGAAAAAGTTTTCCATTTGATTAATTTTCGCATGGAACCAAAGTCGAAAACTTTCACATTTACACACACAATCAAAACTTTGTCGACCTTAATATTAAGCTCACAGATTCGCATTTCGTCACGCTAACTCAAGAGAAATGGTAATGATTCCGACACGCAAATCTATCCGCTTTTCGTTGTTTTAAAGTAAATTAAACTTGAGCTTGAATGAAGAAGTACCCAGAGATTAGCAATGAAACTTTTCTTCCGTCCTTCCTGGGACGAATCATATTCATATATTTCTACTTCGCACTAATTATTGAATTTTCGGTAGCAATCGTTTTAAAGTACGCAAAATTTCTCCACCATGAGTAAGCGCAAAATAAATGAAATGTTCGTAGCAATCATGAAAAAAATGGAAACTTTCGTTACGAATGCTCAAACCAATTTCGCTCTTTTATTACTAAGTTTTCCTTAAACCCATCGATATTTTCGAAGTTCTTACTAAAGAAAATTAGAATATTACGAGCAGGTTTGTTACTGAATTCAGCAAAATGAAACAAGAAAAAGGATGTTACTTTCTCAGCCGTGGAATCTATACGCAAACCCTTAATTGATTTAAATTTGCCCAATTTAAAACTACACATGTCACTGAGTATGAAATGTTTGATTTGAGATTAAAAGTTTTGGTAAAAACCAAAAAAAAACTGTTTTTCACAGCATTTGGAAATCGGATAGGAAAACTCCACAGCGTATTGGTTAGTCCTTGTTCACCAGCATTCTAAGTGATTGCTGTCAAGGTCTACCGATGATGTTTATTAGAGCACCATGAAACTATTGAAAATTAGATCCTCTTGGTATATTCTGATCTTTGTCATATGATTTTGCATTTAATTTTTTGCCGAATATGCTAAATGCTTGCAATTATTGAAATACCTCCAGTATATTGCTATCCAAGGCAGAACTTGATCTCTTTTATACATGACACGGAGTACCAGCAAGCTTCGAAGCATTTATGCATTTATCATATGGAGTTGAGCTTTCTGCTCTCCGAAATCTTAGATAAATTGATATTGTCGGGATGAAAATTATGCACGTTCCGAAATTTCGATGTGATTTACGACATGAGGTGAAAAAGTCTTTGGCCTGACAATAAAAAATCACTATTTTTAGTTCAAACATTTCATTAAGATTAATGCGCCATGTCTAACAATTTTCCAACATTTCGATGCGTTTTTTATAGTCAAATCGCGTCAAATCTCTCAAAATAGGAATTTGCTTCATAGATGAAATAAAATCTCCTCTATGTGTGCCAATTGTTCAACCCGGAAACAGGAAATAGCCACTGTGGGATATATTAGGCGCCGTGACTTCTTTAATGTTTTCGAAAGTCAAGGCCTTATTTGGCCTTCCCGATCACGGGGCAGCACTAGTGCTCGTACGGTCACGAAGAAATTCAACAAACCAACATTTAATTGTTAAATATAGTGTTGTGCATGGATGATGACAATTTTCAAGCCATGCATTTTATCCCCGTCAACACATAATATTTCACCAAAACTCAAAACTCAGTTAATTTTATTTATTTTTTTTCATTAAAATTTAGAGGTAGCGTCCCCTCGAAACCTATAAATTGAAATAGAGAAAACCAAATGCCATGAAACTTTGAAAGGATCCAAATTACGGTTGGTACTCCGTAAAGACCGGATTGACTTTGAAATTGTGTTACCATTTGCAAGTCAAGCCAAACAATTTTCAGCCCACAAAGAAGCTGAATTTACCTCCATTATAGCCAGAGCGTATTTATTGACAAGGTCTAATGAACGAAATAGAACGTATTTTCAGTCTAGCGCCGTTTAATCGATGGTCCACTAGATGAAGTGACATATCCACTAACTCAAGATGTAAATAACAGGATTTGTTGAAGCTCTTAGATTCGTGTTTTAAAACTTTCTGGAAAAACTTGAAACTTAACATAAGGACTTGCGTGCGATATTCGTCTCAAAAGTATCAAGCCTGCCTTTATGTATCCGCACTGGTGTGCGGTTTTCATTGTTATCATCCGCTGATCCAAACCCTTCAAAGAAGGCTCCATATGATAGCAAAACACATAAAACAGAACGTTTTCGTAATTGGTTTCACTGCATTCATCATATAAAATTCAACCGTCTCATTTTCAGTGAACCGATCCCCTTTGAGCAACATTTTTGACATGGGAAAGAATGCGATGACGATATGTCTCGGTAAAGCGGCCAATCACATCTTGACCGAAATTGTGAACATTTTCCTTTTAATGCATCACGTAACCTTCTTAATACTTCAGCGTGTTATCCCCGCGTGATTTTATGAGCTCTAAAAGATTATTGGTGGCAGACGATTCGTTGATAATCAAAAGTAACACCCAACATCCGCTTCATATTCCTTCGACTTTGACGTGGTTTTTTTGGCCTTCGATATTCAGGATGCTTCTAATGTGAAGACTGTTGCCTTGTTTCTGGATCATAACCATAAATCCATGACTCATCAACAGAAATAATTTTTTGAGTACATTTTCGGCCTTAAAAGCCCTTTCAAAGTTTTCGACGTTATTTCAAAGCGGGGACTCGTCAGTTTTTCAGTTTAGAATTCTGGAGTTTTGTAAATTTCTAGAATGCTTTGAGATGATTGATGATCTCCTTCAATAGCAGGTCACCTACTGTCAACATTTTCTAATATTATTTCACTCGAAGGTCAGCCAGGAGACCACTTTTTTATTCTTGCTTTGCTCCATCAAATTCTCGTGAAATGACGTACTAGTTGTAATTGTTTTCGAGTTATTCTTTATAAGATCAGCGCATAACTTGATCCAAATTCGTCGATCTCCTGTTTCTGTCATATTTAGCGATAACAAAAATCCCCCAAAGACGCTGCATCCACACTCGTTAGCGAGAATAGGTAGACTGGCAAATGCAAATGATTCTGCTCGTAATTCTTTTTTGCTGATCATTTCTCTCTATTTTATTTGTGATGAACCCAAAATTTGTTGTGTTCAACAGTAGCTACTGTAGCCAGTGCCTACAATGACAGACGATCTGACAAACGTAAACAAAGTTTTAGAAATTTATGTGCTTTCGCTATTCAATGGTCACAGAGTAGCTGCAAACAGTGCTAACACTCTCGGGCGGGTTCTCTTGGAAAAGGATACAAAAATGGCAACCAGATTTAGATTTTTATGGTGTTTTGACGCCGTATCTTTGGGGAATGTTGGCTTGTTTATGCAAGAATGAGAGAAAAAATTTACCACTTCAAACATAATAACATTTATTTTGATTGAAAATCCCATGATCGGGAGTTTGTTTGAAGTGTTATCTCTGGATACAGTTCCGTAAAACTATGCTACGACTTTCAGTTAATCATACCCTTCAATCTCAGTTAAGTCAAGAAAGCTTTATATATATTTATATTATATTTATATATTTCTCTATAGCTTTAAAGAATTTAACCTCCAGATAAAAATACATCAGACTATCACAATTGAAGAAAATGCATTTGAAAGGCAGATAGCGTATTCTCGCTTAGAGGAACAAGAGAAAAGTTAAAATATTCAAGACGTCAAAGATCAAACTTGTTTATTTAAATCCAAGAAGCTACTTGCACTTCGATCAAACCGCAGATCTCAGACGATTCAACCAAAGGAACTTGAACTTTACTTTGATGGGCAAACTTACTCCGATTTTTTCGTTTGCGTAAAAACGCTATCCTACAATAAATCTACTTCTGTTTCGTCTATCTTGCCTTGAGAGAAGCGACCCAAAAGTGTTATCGCTGTATGTAGTTAAAACGTTATGCCTTAAGTATGGACAAAACAAGGCTTGTATATGATTAAAGATAATCTGAATTTATTGAAATTATTAAGACGGCGATGCGTTAATGTCAGTGAAACTCCTGTATATTCACGCCATTCGTTTTCAAATAATATAGGGACATTCTTATTTTTTCGTTAATAAAAGGTCATAAGAATGTTCTATTATTTGGACATTTAAATCATTACGTCTGTAACTGAAAAGATAATACAACAGACAGCATCGATATCAAAAAAATACTATTGCTGGAACTGTTTGTGAAACCTTTTGGCTATTTCAATTTGGATCGAAATGCAAAATGCAGAAAATTTTGAAAGACATGGCTTGGGATTGTATGCCTACTTCGGGTTTCGGCCAACTTACTTATATTGAAAGAATAATGAAAAAAGAGGTTATTTATGGATCTTAATAAATAACCTGAGAAAAGAGCCGGAAACTGTGTCTTGGAAACGATTTTTATTTCAAAAAAGACAACGACCGCTAACACACCATAAATGTTGTTCAGAAATTTATTTTATACCCTCACGGGCACAATAAAATGCCCACCCTGTAATTCTTATAATTTGCCGAAACTGTCAAATTTTTCATAAATTTTATGATTGCTACGTTAAAAAAAATTACAAAAATTACAAAAAATGATTCATAAGATTTTATTTAACAAAACCGATTTTTTAAACGCTTGTTTTTTGTCACTGACTTCAAATTTAATAATGGGTGTTCCCATTTCGTTCTTTGATGACCTTTTGAAGACTATTTGGAAGGCAACCCATGACATCCCTAATGCGCGACTGACAGGTGTTGTGCCACTCCTCTACCACAGCGGCTTGGAATGCTCCTTGATACATAGGCAGGAGTACTCTTACTCGAACACGCCTTTTGAGGTTGTCCCAAACATATTCGATCTAACTATGAACGGGTCTAAGTGCTGACTATGACAAAGTTTGAAAACCAACTTTCTTAAGGTATTGTGTGACAGATCTGGCGAAATTGCAACATGGTTTATCATGCATTAGCCGACAATTTTCTCCGATGAATACAGCAAATGGTACGACATGGTCTTCGAGAACTTTTCCACCAACCTTTGAGCGTTCACACTGTCCCTATCAAAGACGTAAAGACCAGTACGGGCCCCATATAAAATACCTCCTCAAATCATTATCAATACCCTCTGTTTTGGCAATAGTGGAGGGAGAAAACCGCTAATTTATTTTACCATGTACGATTATTCTGCTCTCATCTGAAAACAGTGCGTTCTTCCGCTGCTGTATAGTCCAATCGCAATATTCTCTAGAAATCTAGTCTACGGTGCTGTGGTAGAAATTGTGAGGCGTGAACTCCACGAAGACTTCTCAAATCTGTTCTGCCTATCTTAACACCAACATCAACAAATACACGTTGACACCAATATTTTCAACTTCAAAGAGACGTTTACGAACTCAGGTTAGCTACGAACTAAGTTTCTGAAGACGTTTCTGACAATAAAGCGGTCACGTCGGATGCAAGTGCAACGAATAAGTCTCCTGTTGCATTGTAATGGCATCCTGTACCATGGTTCGAGGTTCACCGAGCATTCTGGCGAAGCAATATTTACTGTACCCAGCATCAGCTAAAGCGATAACCCTGACGCATCTAGTTGCATCAGGGAACATAGTTTGAAGAGTAAGCTTTAATTTAAGGGGATCATCCTAGATAAATGGCGGCAAATCGTCCTCAGAGTTATCCTTAACCTACGGTTATGCCAAGAAGTAATTAGGAGAAGAGGTTTTCGAACATCTTATTAAATATGAGCGTAATGTTTTATTATTTCAATTTTATTCGCTTAAAATACAATCTGTATGAATATTTTTTTCGCGAGAAAATTAGATATGACATCAGTTTATATTTTGATAAATCAAATCTATTTACTTATTGTTATATTTGCCTGCAATTTTAGTGAAAAATATTCCGATGAATATACTAAATAACCACTTGGTAAAGTTTACAGGATTATGTGATATTGGTAATCAAATGAGATCTCTTCATCATATCTCATAATCCAGGTTACAAAACTCGTCAAGTGAGGCCTCCATCATTATATATTTATTCTGCAGCGACATATCTCTTATATGCTCAAGGGGTTGATTCCATTAAAACTGAGAAACAAGGGAAGCCGAAGTCCTTTGAAACAAAAACAATATCGTAATTATCACAGAGCTATTCATTTATTTCTTTATATTTTGTGAGTAACCCTTGACTTGGATGAGGGATTGGTATAATTGGTATAATAATGTAACTAATGAGAGATTTTGGGAAACGGAAAGTATTTACAAAACAAACTTATTTGAGCGAATGAGTATTTTGATGTATTACAATGAGTTGGCCCTCAGTTCACAGTGAAACATCTATTATATTAACCAAATAATATTGAACTTTTCAGCTTCTTATCTGTCTTTATTTAACCAAACAAAAAATATCACGTTGACACATTGAACGAGATCACTCTTTGTCTTAAAATTTGTCTGGTAACTTAAAATCGACCATTTCAGTCTCAAAGTGAGTTTTCAGTTTTAATCATTCAAAGTCACATAATTTTGCTTTTTTTTACCCATGAAATACAATTATCTTTCTACTTGTGAAATAATGAACAGATAATCTCACGTTAAACATAATATTTTTGTTTGTTTTTGTGGTTGGAATGTGAAGGCTATTTACGCCCTGAGTGTCGGACTCTCAGTGGCACACAGCCGCTGAACTACCAACTAAACACCTCCCCTGTCACACCGAGAACCTAGCCTGGAGCTGTTTGTCACATAACTTCGAACTAGGCCTCTTAAATCTCGCATAGTGGCGTCTTCGGATAAGAGAGATCCCTCCCTCAGCAGGGACAGAAACGTGAGGGATTACTGAGAGAGTGAGCCCTCTTTCCTCTGCGCCGACAAACGATCAACGATGGCCTTCTTCATAGTGAGAACCGGCCGAGCGTAGTGCGGCACACAGTTCCATTTGTCTTTAGACACCAGCATCTTGTCCACCAGGGTATCTGGAGAGATCTGCCCTATTCTCTCCCTGAGATGTAAACGCTGTCTCGCCCACCGTTCGTGTGTGAAGAAGGTGTGGCAAGCCTCATCCGCAATCCCCGGGCAAAACAGGCAGTCAGGAGATCGTGATTTTCCCATTTTGTGCAGGTAGGACTGAAAACGCCTCTTTTCACCTGCATCAGTCACTTCCAGTACGACTCCTTACTGAGAGGTTCAGCGCAAACCTCGGAGCCGTATCGCAGCACCGACTCCACTGCGCTCGTCAGTAGGCGTCTCCTGGTCGCGACGGGTCACCAATCTTGGCCATTAGACGGCTGAGCGCCGATACTCCATCTGCGGCCTTGTCCGCTGACGCTCTGATTTGATCGAAGAAGCTCATCTTCGAGTCAATCATCATGCCACGGTATTTGATCGTCTTCTTGGACTCCATGGTCTCTTCGCCAATCCAGATGGGTGTAACTGTAAGGATCTGCTTGTTGGTCAGAATGACGACGTCGGTTTTTTCCAGCGCTAAACTGAACCCACGGTCTGTCATCCACTCGCTCACTCGACGCATTATCATACACATTCTGAGTCGCGCTTGCTCGACAGTTAACATTTACAATAAAAAATAATAAAAAAAGAATAACAAACAACATAACATGATCAAACACTTTTCAGCGAATTTTTAGCAACGATAAATCTGTTGTATAAGATAAAAATGATTGTTTCCAGTAACATTGAACTTTGTCAGTACTAATTTTATGACATTTTCTTTGACATACGAAGCATCTGGCTCGTCTTGCACATGAAATTTATTTTCAGATTCCTGATGTAAAAATCTCATGCACAATTCTTTCTAATATTTTAACAATCTATACAAACTTTATCACAACAATTTGAATATATCATATCTATGGAAAAGTAAATCAGGTCCCACTTTTTTTTCAAAAACCATGAGCAAGAGTGATTTTTGTGAAATTATGCGGTTTATCAGGTTAGATAAAAAACAGGCAAAACAGTTTATAAACAGATAAAATTGCTCCAATATCTGAAGTATTGGAAAAATTCATAGAGGGAAAACCAAAATTGTTACAAGCCTCGGGAACATGTAACAGCTTTTCCCAACCAAGGCGGGGTGTAAGTTTACACAATATATGCTGAACTCTATCAAAACAATCCATCCGTCCAATAATTTGCAGTAAAAAGAACAGAATAATCTTTGATTTCGCCAATGGTACTCATTATTGACCTACTGATACTAAATTTCAACAGGTTTTCCACATTCCTCTTCAGAACCACAAACCCGGGTGGATTTTCCCAGTCCTGCTTTTATAGAATCTCTGAATGAAAATATTTTTATTCAGCATTTTATCCACATTAGAGCAAATCGTTTCTGCGGATGTTACAGGATTTGTATAGGCGTTCAAATCCATTATTGGTGGTGGAGGTTGCTGGAAGTCAATCGAAGTTTCATTGTTTTTCACCAGGGCTGAAATTAATGCTACTAGAATATTAGAAACATTATCATAGGTGTGCTAAATTGATGGAGAACTGGTGAAAAAAACTGGAGAACCCTCACGAGTTTTGTCACTGGTCCGAACGTAGAAAACAAAAAACAAAAGTTATTTTTAATAAGAACTTTAATACGTTGTATCGCCTTGAGTTAAGTTACTCAAGAGATTATTTCAAGATGTTGCATTCGTCGTTTATTATTCGAGATAAATAATCAGCGGGAATGTTATCTTTTATTTTATGTATTGTACGTTAATTTTATATTCTCCTAATTTCAATATCCATCTTTGAATTCGCTGGTTTATATCTTTTCCTTTATATTTTTTGTATAACCACTCTATAGGTCAGTGGTCGGTATATAGATTGAATTCGCGTCCGTAAATATAGGGTCTGAAATAATTTACTGCCCAAATAATTGCTAACAATTCTTTTTCTATTGTTGCGTATTTTCTTTCATGGTCGTTAAGGGTTCTTGAAATATAAGATATCGGGTGTCCTTTCTGACTTAATATTGCTCCTATTGCAAAGTCACTTGCATCGGTTGTTATATCAAATTTTATTTTAAAGTCTGGATGTTGTAGTACGGGATCAGTAGTGAGGATTTCTTTTAGTTTATTATGAGCATCTATATATTCGGGGTCCTTTAAATGGACTTTACTGTCTTTTTTTAAATATTTTGTTAGGGGAATTGCGAGTTTACTGTAATCTTTTATGAATTTTCTATAATATCCAGTGAGACCTAAAAATGATTTTATTTCCTTTTTAGTTTTTGGTAAAGGTATCGATTGTATTTTTATTATTTTTTCTGGGTTTGATTTAATTCCTTCAGAACTAACCACATGTCCTAAAAATGTTGTTTCTTTATGCAAAAAATTACTTTTGTCTATTTGTATCTTTAATTCGGCTTTCTTTAGGAGTTTAAATACTTTTTCAATGTTTTGTAGATGTTCGTCTAATGAAGTTCCGAATATTAATATGTCGTCTAGGTATACAACACATATTTTATTTATGGCTTCTGCTAATACTTCGTTCATCGTTCATACGTTGAAATGTTGCGGGTACATTTTTTAATCCGAATGGCATGCGTAAATATTCATAATGTCCATTAGTTGTAGAGAATGCTGTCTTACGTATGTCGTGTGGATGCATTTTTATTTGATGAAAACCTTTTGCGAGGTCTAATGTTGTAAAATACTGACTTCTTCCTAACTTATCTAATATGCTGTCGATATTAGGTAAAGGGAATTTGTCATCTATCGTTACAGCGTTTAGACGTCGATAATCTATAGCCATTCTCCATTTCTGAATTCCGGAATTATCTTTTTTTTTGGAAACTATTACGATTGGGGAATTATATGGTGAATTACTTTCACGTATTATACCATCATTTAACATATTTTTTATTTGTTTTTCAATTTCGATATCATGTATCTGAGGATTTCGATACATTTTACTATATAAAATGTTCTTCTGTGGTTGTTCTAATTTCATGTACCACATTACTTGTTGCAATAAGTTTATCACCTTCTTTGAACAATAAATCTTTATAATTTCTGACTAAGTTTCTTAATTTAATTTCTTCCTCTTTGTTTAAATGACTCGTACTTATTTGAAATTTTTCTGCAGATTCCATGATATTTATTTCATCATATTTGTATATATTTCCTATCATCGGATTTGGAATATTATCAAGTGTTACTATTTTGTTTTTAAAATCTATATCGGCGTTGAAAGCAGAAAGGATATCAGTTCCTAAAATTGCTCTATATTGCCTTTCTTCGAAGTCTATCACTTCCCATATCATTGTGGAATCGCCTCCCATTTCTGGCGGGGTTTCAGTTATTGTTTCTTGGGTTATCTCTTAAAGTCCGGCTAAGGTTTTGAATTGTAGTTTTATGTTTCTTCTTTATTCATGATTTATGTATTGTTTATCAAGGAGAGTCATGGAAGATCCTGTGTCTACAAGAGCGATCAAAGATTGGTTTGCAATTGTTATTTGTATCAAGGGGAATTTCTGGCAATTGAGGCATTCATTAAAAAATTTGGGTTTTCCATTTCATTATTTATTAAAGTTTTTCTTTGTTCAATGTTATCTACATCCATTGGGGCTATTGGGGAATTATTCTGTTTTATGTTTCTTTGGACATTATTAAAAAATTGGTTTCTAAATTGCTGCGAGTTAGTTCTGTTCTTATTTTGATTTTGAGGTCTATATAGAGGTTGATTGAAGGGATTTCTTTGTTCTTAATTTTGTCTGAGTTGATTAGAGATATTAAAATTGTTTTGAGATCTCTGAAAATAATAGTTTTTTGGATAATGCCTGAAATTCGAGAAGTTATTACGATTATGATTAATATTGCTTATTATTATTTCTAATTTGAAAAGGTTTTGGATTTCTACATGTTTCTTCATGTCCTTTTACAATTGTTGTATGCCCTATTTCTAGTAACTTTTGGAATGCTGTGGAGATGTCTTGTACTCGTTCTGTTCGAAGCCATGATGCATCGCATGAATTTATTTTTTCCAAGAATAGTCTGAGGAATCGCTCTTCGTTATGTATTGGCATGTAGTCTAGAGGTGGATTCTTGTCTAGTTTTGCCTTTATATTGATTTGATTCTGCAGTTTCTGAAGTTGTGTATATAATTCGTTTACGGTGTTTGCTTGGATTCGTTCAGCTCTTTCTCGAAGGGTTGTATACGTGTCTGGGATGCCACAGTGTAAGATTAAAGCTGTTTTTACATCCTCCCAGCTGGTGCTTCTTGCTGATATCTTAGCTTCGCCTGCTTGTCCTTGTATTTTGCTCAGGAGTATCGAATATATAATAAGTTTATGGGGTTCATTAGTTAAGCTGATCAGTCTTTCCGTGTTGGTGATGAAGTCGGGCAGGGAATAGATTCCATCTCCAGTGAATACCTGGGCCCTTTCAGCTTGATTGTACGTGGAGAGAAAATCTAAAGCCATAATTTAAAATTTAGCAATTACCTATATTTTTCAACTGATTTCTAGTTGAGTTGTACACTGATTATTTGTGTACTTAGTAACTGGTGTAAACTGATTTTTAGTTTCACTTGTTTAGACTTGTTAGTAGACTTGTTTCACTTTTAACGAATTCTAACAACGTTTTGTATTTTTAGTTCTCTAGTTTATATCTGTTTTATATCTCGGTTTGTTTCTATGCCGGTCTCTGCATAGATTAAGTTGAACTTTACACTTTTTCACCAAACTGTCTTTGATATTGCAGATTTCAAGGTGATACTTTTATTTTCACTAAGTTATACTTAAAACTGTCACTGTGATTTAGAGTAGATTCACTTCACTTGCGGATAACTAATTTTCAGTTATCCTACCGGCTGCGCCACTTTTGTCACTGGTCCGAACGTAGGAAAAAAAACAAAAGTTATTTTTAATTAGAACTTTAATACGTTGTATCGCCTTGAGTTAAATTACAATAATGATTCCTTAGCTTAATTTGCGTAGTCTTTTATAGGTAAGCTTGTCCTTGTGCATATCCGGCATGCATTCTTTTGTATTGATATAGATTTGAGATTCTTAGAAAAGGACCACATGTCCAGTTGTGGTTGTGTTTGTAATAGGGAAGCAGGGGACTTAACACACGCAACCTCGACAGAGGTTCTCCAGTCCAAACCCCGCTGGAGTGTCAAGGCCAAGAGAAATTGGCAGTGTGTTCTTTATCATGAAATCCTTGAAAGGTTGTCTTGGGAATCCCATCACCGAGGGTAGTACTGCTCCACTCGCAACAGGTGATAACTCATATGCATCTTCCAACACTCTTTACTTTGCTGACATTTCTACGACCTTTTGGTTTAATGACTCTTTGTGTACTTTGGATCATTGTTGTAGATATTTCGTCCAGCTTAAACGTTCTTTCTCAATCTGAAAACATGTGGCCCTTTTTATTATATTTTTCAAGTGATTATAGACTTTATTCACTTAGGGCTTCTCACATAAGTTCTGAATTTCCCCTTTCTAAAATTCAAAAACCAGTCTACATTCCATTTTCTCCTTAAATCTGGCATTTTCAAATTATTTTGAATTGATATTATAGGGACCCTTTGATGTGTTCTTCTTTAGCAGTCCTTTGAACGCAATCTGCCAAACAGTAATGCAAAGTATTACATTATAACATATATCTATGTATAAAGATATAATCGTTCAACATTTTTTTATTTTGGCGTTAAACAAGGGCCTTTGACACTCCCGTTTCGAGTCGTAAGGTGATAACATCTGATGATAGTGAATGCCTGAAACTTTAGACGCAATGTTCATGCCCTTACTATTTTTTAAGTTAATTGTTTTTCATGCCATCAGCTGTGTATTTCCCTTTTTTACGGGGCCTTGCTGGACGATCACTATCAGTGCACAGTGATTTATGAACCGCGTTTGAGAAGGCTTCACTTTGTACCTATTTTAACTTATTGTTTATCTACGTTGATGTTAAATTTGGCTTTGGCGAAACCTTGATAACTTCCTATTAGAAAGTCTTCATCAAGTTGTAGGACTGCTCTACAAACAGAAACGTTTTTGTTCGTTGATTCTATGTTTTCGTTGGTTTCGAATACAAGTTTCGTACTGCATTTTGATACAAATAAAGCACCATTACAAACAGAAAAAAATGTATAAATTACAAATAATTCAACATCATTCTCGAATATCAGAATATCAAGAATACACCGAAAATTCAGTTCTTAGAGTCTATAAAATATTCGGATCAGAAATTTTCAGAATATTCATCCTTGATATTAATTGCTTGGCTGTTAACTTTCACTTTTAAAAATAATTCATGTTCACTGGAATTTTGAAGATGCTTCAAAATGTTTCATTACGCACTTTTACATACGTTTTTCACATAAGGCGACTTACACACATTGCAACGAAGGTCGGAAACGTGTTCGCTCATAAGTAATTTCTAGGTGGAATTGGCAGTACATGAAGCCTTCTGTACAAGCCTTCATGTTTGCTTTAAGATGAATTATCAACTCTAAGCCTTTTTAATGTTTGTATTGCTTCAATAAATTACCATCAATTATCTCCTCCCACGCGATCCAAAATTATGCGGTGAATTGAAAGTCTTGACGAGAAAATGCAAACACGTTAGTAAGGTAAGCTGGTGTATATAGCTTTTCCCTTGTTTTTATCATCCGGATAAAAAGGAACATAACACATGTTATTCCTTCCGCCTCAATATCAATTGAGAAAAATCGTTTTCCGTTGTCACTCTCCGGTAGCTGGAATTCCTTCTACATAATTGCTGCAAGAATGTCCTTAAATAGAAGCTAATTCCAATTCATGTACGTGGTGCTGTGCTTTTGCCTGCCGTGAATAAAAAGGAGCCAGTTACTAAGAGTTGTGAATATTAAACAAGACGAAAAGTTCAAGGCAAAGATATTTATTTCGTCACTTAGAAAGATTTATGAGACCTTGTTAAAGGATTAAGTTCCATTGTTTTTGCCACCGTTTTCAACATCATTCTTTTTCATTTCCCTCCTAGGCAATTGAAAGTGCTGCAAATCCTACCAATTGATCTGGGAGACCTTCACTGAAAATCAGTTTAAGACATTGTAAGAAAATGACAGGCACTACACGTACGACGTGCACATTATCTGCGGCATGTCTCGAATACTTCTGGAAGTTCCAAGTATCAGGATTGAACATGTATTGAAAGATGTACATGGTTTAAAGAGAAATTTGATCTGCCTTGAATGGAAATAACGACGTGAATGTTGAAAGAGGTGCTCATGTTAAACTCGAAACACATTAGAGAATGTTGCCATATCGTTCATATACATACGAATCCGCATTATATTACCATTTATTTCGAATGGGTGTTGCCAGTGCTAATTTAAATTCCTTCAACAAGCAAAGTGGATATGTTATGTTCCTGTTCCTCAAATATCAACAAATAATGATTGTTAAGCGAGTATTAACATCATGAAGGATGCTAGAATTTGGGAAAGTTATATCCATTATTTCCAACTCCAACTTTCGTTTGCGTTATCATAAAATAATTCTTTGATATAGATCAAAAAATGTAAATCACACTCTAAGATGGAAAATAAAGTAATGTGGAGTTTATAATCCAAAGATAGTGTTACACCTTTTATAAGCCTCAGTGATATTACACCAATTGCTTCAGTGATACTACACCCTGGATTACACCAATTAGGAACTCGTTCGGGGATATTAGTTAAACTTTCTACACCATCTACTTATGTTTAATAATGTATTTATCTTTGCGTGATTAACAGTCATTCGCTTCAACTTGTTTAAGAACGGAAAAATGCTCGTTTTCACGAGTTAAAATCAAACTGAACCCCTTGGCCTAACTTATCAGTATTCATAAAATTTACTGTTCCCCGGAAGCTTCATTCTTGTCTTTGAAATTCTAGTTCTTCAGATAGCATAGGCTACGCCGTTTGTCTAGTTGAAGAACAAGAACAGGAGAGCTACAGGAAACATATACAATTAACCACCGAAAGGTGGTAACGACCGAAAGGCACTGCAGACCATAGTGTTAGAAAAATCGCTTCGAACACGTTTCCGACATGACGGGATTCTTCGTACTGGTATCAAGGTCGATATGTATTGCTAATTTGTTTCTCGTTTGGTTCAAAAAGAGTAACACTCTTCAAGTTTCAGAGTTAAAATTAAATACTAATTAACTATTGCTTTTCTTTCTCTTTGTGCCCGAATTCAAATGGGTGTTTTCGCGCTGATTTGTGCTAACCTCATACTTCAATTTGGACGCGTTGGAGCCGCTGTCAAAATATAGAGCCATAGACGACAATGATTCAGCACTTCATAGGTTCCATTTAAACACAATGCGCTTTTGTAGTTTATTGGTTTTCAGTCTTCTGGAATGTATACAGAAGTACTCAACCTAAAATTTATGTGCTGTAACTCTCAAAATGTTTCACTCTATAATTGAAGTCATTCAAGCCCGAGTACTCGAACGTAGGTTTTGCAAGAGAAGCAATCAACTACTCTAACTTAAAAGATCATGTTGTCAGGATGTTTTAAAAATTAATCATAAACTCAGTGACTGATTCCCGAGGTAGAGCCATCACGTCTTAAAAACATATATAATTCTCCAGAACGATGGCGTCTACCCATAGGCATAATTTGATGTAAAATAATCATTGAATATCCTCATATCCACCAGCAAGACATTGAAACTTATATCACTGGTGTTTGATGCTGCTAAGTTATTCACTGGTAAAGGCCGCGAATCATTCAAATAGGCCAAATACCGCTTTATAATCGAACCTGACGCTGATTTCTCGGCAAAGGAAGAAAACATTAAGAAAATGATTTCTTTACAATACAATCAGTTTAGGAAAGCAGATAATTATGAAATTTTCATTTTTGAAAGAAAAATTGTACTGAGATAAATATTCGGAAATTTGAAAACTATCCCCTTAAATATTTCCCTGAAATTTTTTGAGGGCTCGCAATATTTGTAATTTTATATTATTTAGTTAGAAAAATATGATTGAGAACACAATTATACAATCATGCTGTTAATCTCCAGCCATTTTCGGTAAAAAATTACATTTGAAATAATCTAAAACTATGAAATAAAGGAATTCGGTTCACAATAAATTCAGAAATTGAAAATATAAGAGCATATTTTCTCAAAACCATCTCGCCATAAGGACTGAGTATTAAAATGAGTATTTGGACTCATTTAGACTATCCTTTAGGAATCTTTTTTGCTTACAATTTTATGCAATGCAATTTTATGCATTGAATGCATTTCAAAGCCAAATGCAATAAATTCATCAAAAAACCCGAAAACTCTTGAAAACTATTATTTTACTGTTATTGTGGATTTTTTCTAGGCTTTCAAGACCTTCGAGAACTTTTTATGTTCCAAATTGAGCCTTTGAATTTAGTTTCGTTGATATTATAACAATATGTTGTATTTTATACAGTAAAAGTGTGGGATTAAGACAGTTTGCTTTTTGTCACAAGCATTTTTACCCTTAAACTGCCTCTTCCTTCTTGCTGAGGTGAACTAAACCTCCAACAGAAATTAAGTAAGCTGAAAACTTTATTGCTAGTACGATTTCATGACTTCAATAATATTAGATTATATATGAATTTTTCAGTCATTTTTATATGAATTTCATGAACTTTGATCAAATGAAATCGATATTGATTAAGACTCATGTGCAAATATTAGTAAATTTTAAAACGTTAACTTCCTGCTTGGTTCGCAATATGACTTACGACATGGACTCTCAACAGAGCACCAGCTACTAAGTGTCTCCAAACACTTAAAATTAGCGATGATTACAAAACAGTCGGTAGCCCTGCTCACGATCGATATTGAAGAAGCCATTGATATCGTTTGATATGACGGCTTACTCCATAAGCTCAAAGAATGCAGTGCCCACCCATACCTGCAAGAACTGATTTTATCTTTTCTGATAGATTGAGCATTCCAAAAGAAAGTTCGAGGTCCAACTTTCTCAACCGAAACTCTTCCTGCTGGTGTTCCATGAGGCTTAGGCCTCGGTTCATCACTGTTCAAACGATGATCGGAAAAAAACTGAAATCGGTTGACAAATGTTAGAATATGCTCGCGCAGTGCTAAAAAAAGCTATACTCAAGCATTGGGAGGCGTCGAAAATCGAAGGATCTTCATTCTAGCACTTCCTGCCTCTTCCTTCTCGCTGAAGAAGGGATTCCCATAATCTGGAGGCGAAAGAACACGAGGATTAGGAGACATGTATCAAACGGTTCCAGGCTAGTTTCTCATTAACGTCCAGACTAGCAAAAAAATTACGTTTCAATATAAACACAACTGAATTATCCATACGTTCAGACTGTCAACCAGCAGCTTTTACGGTCGACAGTTGCTTATACACTTCTGGTAACAACGCCAACCTTGTCATCTCCAATCTAGACGTTTATTGGAAAAGATCTTCCACTTCTTCTACAGCTGGTAAATTAAATTTATCGAACCTATTTAGGACTTAAACTTGATCGGGAGCTGAACATAGAGAGCACATAAACACTGAAGAATTTAAGTTTGTCCTGTTTTTGTAGCTGTTACTGAATCAAAATACGTAACAATATTTTACAATAAAATTATTGTGTTGTATTATTATATTAGTAATTTACGGAGCACCCACAACCCTAATATTTCTCCCCCAGATTGCCACAAAAAATAGCTTTTATTAGCCCTACAAACTAATTTATGGATTTGCATAGTTCGAATCAGCTTAGATTGCTTGCTTAGATTTAATAGTGTACAAATTTAATCATAGTTAATTCTAGGAAAATGGTTTTAAGTTCGGTGTAAGCCTAACAGAGGTTTTTGCGAAAATGTTCCTTTCGATCCAATTATTAGTATCTAGTCTATGAACATTAATTAATTGAATTAAGTCACATATTCCGAAACCATCGATTTAAAGAAGAATTTACTCAGAACTCATGATACTAACAAAAGTTTCCATAAATTGTATAAACGAAATAACAACCAATATATATATACATATTATCTTTATATATATATATATATATATATATATATAAAGATCATAAAACATTGTAAAGTATACCTTAACTTCATCAAAACTAATCAGAATTTTACATGGAAGTACCACGAAGCTCTATTTTGAAAAATATTTATTTATGTTTTGGCCCCTAGCTGGAACAAAGTTATGACCTAGAGAAGCCTGAGGAAAAAGAATAGCGGACTGTTTGTTTGTCTTTTTGCCGAGGCTAAAATACCCATTATTTTGTCCTATTATTTATTCATTTTGCTGAAGCCAGTACGAACCAGCATTTTATTCAATAAATATAATCAATTTTTTGATTGAAAGATGATATGTTAAAAACATGGGCCTGTATCTTTTGCTGTAATATGTATAAAACATTTTCATATGCTATCAAAATATTTAAGTCTAGGTTTCGATTGTTTTAAATACCATAAGCACAACCTAGCAAATTAAAGCAATTTCGCGTGATAAGAATAAAGCAATAACGCTGTGAACAATCTTCCGATACAACAGAATTCAAACGAAACTATCAGAATTTGACCTCAACTCACACAAATTCTCAGTCTCCAATTTGCTCATTGCTGATTATCATCCCGGAAGAAACGGAGATCCATAAAATTTTTCAAGTTTTTAAGTGGCAATATCCTTCTAGAAACTTACAGTAGGATATCAACCACAACCATATGACAGATACTCTTTATAAGTTTCTCATTTGAAATAAGATAAGTATTTAAGAGTATCGTTCAAACTTTCTAACTTATATTTTCAACATAAATTCAGCTTTCGTGTGTAGATCTGACAGGTGTGCTTTGGATCCAGATAGTGGCCATGTCACATTGTTCGTGCGGCCACCCTTCCTCTTCCCCATAGCAATGTTACTCACATAGCAGTAGCAGGTTGATTCCTTACTCCCTTAAAGCTTTGAGCTGCACTTTACACTATCGTGCCGGAATACGTTTTTTTATGATTTTTTGTACTTTGACTTATTATTTAAGGTATACATTAAATTATTTAGCTTTTTATTGTATCGAGAAGTACTATTTCTATAACCTGAACTAATTTCTACCGCCATCAACTTTATGTACCATAATAATATCTACTTAGTTCAAATATAAAATTATCTAAATGAAAAGATTAAAAGTTTACTTCGTAGTATTCGACGAAACAATTTTTTTATCGTTTTCACACAAAAACGACATAATTTACTATAAGGCTGCAATTGAATATTCTTCATGCTCCAAACCTCACATTTTCCTCTATTCTCTGCAAATATCTGCCAATTTATATCTCTACTATCCAAACGTACGTCTCTCAGAGTATTTGGATTTGCGCGCCGTAAAAGGATCTGGATTTGAATCGTTATCAAATGATGATCATTTCTCACAACCAGCGTATTTCATTGTCATTGAGCCTTTAGTGACAGAACGTCGAAATTCTTTCAGCGTAGTTGATTTTGATTTACGCTACATAGGGCTCTCCACCGATCAGTTGTATCAACCAATCAACTGTATCTCCTTATATAAGTATTTTTACTTTTGTAAGATAATGTGGTCTCTTCGCTTCCGTCAAAATATGAAATAAAGTGACCTACTTTGTTATCTTTCCATTTCCAATAACCAAAGTCGATCTTTGAAAATGGGTGCTCCAGGCGCACGGGACTGATAGCCCTTCTTCATACCTCGGGTACGTGGGGTCGGCACTCCCAAAAGACCGAATGGAACAACCCGAAGCTTAGACCATCAGCCCCACTGCGTCACCCGGAGTCCTATAGTACAAGTCTATAGGTTAACTATGGGTTAACACACTGTCACAACATGTACTTCGACATAACTAGTACAATTTCTACAACATTGAAACTTCCACAATTATCAGTGTACTAGTCTCGCATCCACCCCATCAACAAGTTGATGTAGTAATACGAGCTTTTCCAACTCATAAATACATTTCACTCTACGTATTCGTCGACATGTAACACGATATTCAGTGCATCACATTCTGTAATTTTATGGTCATCTATCAGTCTGTCATACATAGATCGACTCAATTAACGACATTTTCACTTCACAACAACAAATTCTTCCTCGCCTTTCAAAACATTTACTCAACCACATTCTTCTTTATTACACTCGGTTTAATCGACTGCTTCAACATTTGTGTTTTGATCTTCGGAATAATCCTCTAGGTCAATGTCTACTTTATTTTTATCATTTTTTAATCTTTTCTTTCATCTATTTTCATGTTTTCAGTCATTTTATGATCTTACGATCATCTCTTTACACCAAATTTACATCAACTTCAAAATCTTCGCTTGGTTGTTGCCGCAGGCCAAAATGAATACTGTGCTGAGCTGAAGATGGCTGTATACAGCCAAAACGCGTCCTCGAAACCAACAAAGCAAGGCCCGGCGGACCCAAGCAACACAGTATTCAAAATCTTCCTTAATTTTTTACTCTTCTAAGACTTCGATAACTTTTAATCCTTTTCGCCTATTCTTGTCTATTCCATCATTTTATGATCTTCCGATCATCTTTGAACACAAGATCTTCATTTAAATCAACTTCAATATCTTCCTTCATTTTAATCTTTTAAAACTTCAATTACATTTTAATCTTCTTCCTCTATTTTCATCTATTACGTCGTTTTATGATCTTACAATCATCTCTTTGCACCAAGATCTTCATTTGCATCACTTGCAATTTCATCGTCATCTTCTTCTAAAACCACCTTCATCATCTTCACTATCTCCTCTTCTTCTTCTTATTCAACAGTAAACTTACACTTCACTCTACATTCAGTCCGTCTGTTTTTACTGCCACTTATTCCATCTTATCGGATCCAGTCTTTAGTCATCATTCAGTCCATCGATTCATCTCAGCAGCTAATTCATCAAATCGGCTTCCCTTAGCTTTCCATCAGCGCGCCCCAGATTCCCAACCATTTCGAATCCCATTCGGCGACGTCAATACTACTAACTTCGGTACTTCCTCTGTTCAGCGACATACGTACACAGCATCGACTCCTCATACGTCAGTCATCTTCTAGTCAACAGTACATCAGTCCATCAGTCCATCAGTTCAACTCTCCTTGCACTCCTCCGTGTACAACTCACCTACAACACCTCCACCATCCGACATACAGCGGTCAGGTTGTGAACTTTCCCTTGGTACACCGTGGGGGGTGGAGAAAGTTCCCATTGGTGACGTCTTCGGTACTTTTTTCTTTAGAGCCCTTCCAACTGTCTCCTTCATCTTCTCACCTCATCCCTCATTACAGCGGCTTCTTCAAAGTTCATCTTAGACGTTTACAAACATCAAATGAGTTCTACAGTCCGTCAGTCGTCATTTCTTCATCCTCCCTCCCCATTTACACGGGCTTGGGACCGTCGTGAGGCAGAACCGAGGTTCTTACCCATAAGCTGGGTTTGCCTTAAGTACTGGATGCTATAGAGAACCTACACACGTAGATTGCTAGTAGCTGTAACGTTTTCTGGTAATCAAAAGTTGTTCACTAGAGCTCTCCTTGCGGAGAGTGTCTAGCCAGGCTGCAAGAGAGTTGCTAGCATGATCTTGCTACTCACTGACTTGACAACATGTACATCCCAACCAAGCTTATAAACTTGGAAAAGAGGAAAAGCCTTAAAAAGTTCTTCAACCATACGAAAGCAAGGCCCCGTCATCTTACATTTGATGACTGGCCATTCTTACAATCAAATAATCAAAACCCAGGTTTTGATTATTGATGAAACATCGTACTTTACAAACTTTCAGTTACTTTTTCAAAATAGAAAAATATCAAAAATTAAAATGTGTTTCTCAAAACATCAAACTCCTTGCTATTTTACAATCTGACATCTCAAAGAAGTTATGCCATTATTTCACTATTTACCACCTAGAAGTCATTTCGATGTCACCCATTAGCAGCAGTTGTCACCACTGACATCATGTATCACATCTTTCAGTGAGATATCCTTTATTTCCAGGGTGAACGTATGAATTTCCTTTAGTTACGCAAACAAAGCTCAAGCAGCGAATTGATGTAATTTTACCTGTTGTGTGATGGGGTTTTAACTTGTCGTGAGCTTATCATAAAGGATCTGAGAATCTCACAGGTTCGTAAGCCTCCCATCTCGATTTCACGAGATTAATCTTTTATGACGAATGTACCATACGAGGACGTTTGCGAAATGTGCATTAAATGTTGTTTAGAAGCCGACGTTAACTTCGTCGCCAAATGGAAAGTACATACGAGCTCAAAATTTAATTGTAATAGGACCTCGTTAAACAGTGCTCGGGCTTAGATAGGCGCCTCAGAATGTACCATTAGACTCCTTAGAAACCCGATTACCTTACCTATCGTTACACACATAACACTGCTATTTATATGTAAAGTTAAGCGCGTGTTTGCTTAATTTATTTCCAGGAAAATATGGAGCAGTTTGAACAACTACTAACGTGCTGTGTGTGCCTGGATCGGTATCGCAACCCCAAATTACTACCATGCCAGCACTCCTTTTGCATGGAGCCTTGTATGGAAGGCCTTGTCGACTACGTTCGAAGACAAGTAAGTAATATTGCCCACATTTGTATAATTTGTTTACTTCCTTATAGAGTTTACACGGTGTTCTAATTAGACTTAACATGTTTCTATACAAATAATAGGAAACGTGCTTAATGAGAAGCTTATAATCCATCACGGGTTTTTATTTTAAACTGATTAAAATCATTATCTTGCTTTAAAGCTGAACAAGTTTTAATCAAAACATGCTTCAGTAAATATGTGCGAAACAGGACGTCGGATTGAACGTCTTGCGAACTGTTTGAGTAAGATTTGGAAGTCCATGAATATTTTTATTTAAACGAATATCGATATTCAATACAAGAAGATGTCGAAAACACGGAAATCAGTCTTTGCTATACAGAGACAAACTTTTGGCAGCGTGGATAGTTGTGGGCAGTTTTCCCAGTTTATTTCAGAACTATTTTGAGCTATGATCTTTCAATTTAGGTTAGTTGTTTTAAGTAGTAAATTCATATACTATCCTAGTGTGTAAGAATCTGCAACAAGAGTTTTGTTATTTGCAAAGCTTAAGTAAACTTTTAAAGTAAAAAATGATTCTGCCTCAAAATGCGAATCGAACAATAAATCAAACATGAGGCAACGCACATTTTTCAATTGCTTTCTCAATTTGAGTTCAGCTTCTAGTTCTGTAGGAGACAGCCCTTAGGAAGCAAAGAATTACTCGACATCTACTGCATCCTTTGTAAATTAAACCTGATTGGCATCTTATTTATTTGCTATTTGCTTTTATTTTAGCACTAACTCCTTTTGTTTGCTTATTGAACTTTTCGTGTGGATTTTTAATGACTCAAAGAATTTGTTGTGAAGTCTTTTTCCAGAAGTTTGTAGAAGAATTTCGCTACAAAATTGTCTCTCAAATACTTCCTCCAGATTAATGCTAGTTAAAACTATTTTATAGCGTATAGATTCTATATGGAACTCTCGCGGCAGAGATGATTCAAAATAATGAAATTGTGAAAAAAATGAAATTGTGTAAAACCATATGAAGCCGAAATAAAGTGCGTGCTCCATTCTCCTGTCATCCAATAATTCTACTATTTTGAATTTTGTTGAATATTAGCAAGATTAAGTAGGCGGGAAATTCAAATTGTTTATCTGCCATATTACTCCCTCACCAATGACGAAGTCATGATACCAACTTTTCTCGTGGTTTAATCGGATGCGCAGAAATTGTTAGACATAGGATGATAGGATTGAAATCTCAGAGTTCTCTCTATTGACTTCTTGGTGGTTTCCTTATCAAATAATTGTGATTCTCGTTCGTGATAAATGATGCCTTCAGCCATTGAACTGAAGCTTATTGCTCCTTCCCGTTTTCGTTCATAATGTTCTGTCAAAAGGAGGAATCAAAAGTGGCAACGCTACATCGTTTGGGAGAAGTTTTGCGGCTCTTTTGAAAAAAAGTTGTTCTTTGAGTTGCATTATTTGAAGTTGGTTTTCATGCATAGTTTCCTTTAGTTTGATAACGAACTCGTTCTGGTGCTTTCTAATTGGTCCTCCAAAAACTCTTCGGAACGTCTAAGTGGTAGTCCGGTTCAACTGGTGTGGTTGATATCTTGTTTGAACGTAGAGCAAGATCCTAAGAGAATAGTCGGCAACAGATTGATCCAATTTTAAGATTTTGAATCAGGGAGAGTTTAGAAATTGAATCTGTTAAAGCGGATCAACCAATAACGAAAATCTTGCGAAGGAAATAATGGTCCAAGAATGGCAGTTTCGATGTAACTGAATCGCTCGCTAGGAACAAGCAATTTTGTAAACGGCTTGTTGACGGCTTGTTGTGGCATTATATTTTGACTAGTTGGTAAGCAACACAATCTCATCACAATCCTTCTTGATTAACTTTTCTTCTTCTCTTCTTGATTAACGGTTGCCAAAACTCATAGATAGGAAGGCCACCAAATCAAACGCTGAATAAAACGCTGCCTGTCGCATATCCTTGGCAATGAACCGACAGATTTGATCAATTGAAAAGTCATAATATATATGTGTTGTTGTATTAGAAACAGCGCAAAGTTTAAGTTGCATCAACGATGTGGATTCGATTTTAAAGAACGGCTTGATATCACCATCATCCTTTTTTTTCTTCTCCAGAAGTTCGTAGGCGATAGATTGTTTGGAAAGCGCCTTATTCTATTCTACTGTAAAATTTTCAGAGCCAGCAAAATGTTGAATATCTGTTTTACATTGACTGGTAAACTCGACTCAATTGAAGTTTTTGAGGTGATGCTTTTTCTGGATTCGTCGGGAACATGAATATCAATTGATTTTTCCATACGAATTGAGAATGTGATGATTAGAATTTCTTTAATGCGCAAAAATATCTACAATCCCAATTTGCTGGGTCATAAGTACTAAGTATGTTTTTCAGTTTAACGATTGGCGTAGAACCCAGATGTCGCAGACGATCTCTAAATTTTTCATGTATAGCGACGCCAACGGCATGCTCAGAAGCATCAACACGCAGACACAGTTGAGCATTTTTCCATGTGTCAACCAGGAGGGCTGAGATTGCTGGTTGCTTTTTGCTCTTGTCAAAATTAATCAAAGCTTCATCTGTCCTTTTACTCAAGTGTTTCTGCAAAACGCCTTGTAAAATGACAGCTTTGGGAATACAAAGGCAATAAAAGTTAATTAATGCAAGAGAACCACAGAACGTTCAGGCAAGACATGAGGAAAATTTGTATATCCATTCGCTTTTCTGCAAGTGGCTTGATGCTAGTTTGGGTGAGTTGATTCAGGAAGGTGATCTCATTTGGAAAATTCACACTTTGGAGCCTTGATTTTAAGAGCAAAGGAAAACTATTCGCAAATGGTTAAAGTGCTGTAATTCTTGTAAAAAAAAAAGTGTTGTAATTCTGATGTCTTCAATGTAAGTATAACGAAAGTATAACGAGGTCCTCGCAACACCTGATTAATGTAGCGTTGAAATGTTTGTCTGGCATTTTGCTAACCAAATTGTACCATAGGAAACTCAAACAAAGTGTGTTACAATTGCAATATTTTCAATGCCGTCTTTGTGAATGATCCGCTGATCCGCTGATCCGCTTTTCTGATAGTATAAGCGGATCAAACCAATTTTTGGAAAAACTTCACAGTTCTGTATATTGTTTTTTGAATGCATTCTACATGGTACAAGGACACTTAACTTCATTCGTCTTGGGAGCTTCAGCGTCTGCATTTCGACCTTATTCTCGAACTTTCTTTGGCAATTGCGTATTTTTCTGGAGTCATACAACCATGTTGTATGTAACATTGAGGAGATATTAATTTTCCAAGGTGTTTTTGTATCAAATATTCCGGTGTGGTTCAATCGAAAAATTCTTGTAGTAAATTTTTATCGTCAGAACGGACAATTTAGAAGGGCGTTATATTCACCTCACATACATTGACTGATTGCACTTTACAAGAAGATTTGAGTTGAGTTTTCTCTCGATTTTTGTTTTGACGCCTATGACCTCCTCGTGGAATAAGGATCTGGTTTGACTAGAAAAATGATTCAGGCTACTCGACGTTGACATTCATTCCTCACCTATGTGGTCATATTCACTGATTTGACAAGAGACATCAGTGCATCTAAATCTCGAACTGAATTATCGAACAGAACGCTGCTTCGAGTTTGTCCAACTCCAAAATCTGGTTGGCTTTCCCGGCGTTACCTGATAATGCGACATTCAGGGTTATTGCTATACGCCTTACAGTGTTATTGCTATATGCACTTACGATTTGACTCAGATTAGTTGAAAGATCCAGATGGCTAGATTTCTGAGCTAAACTGTATGTGAAAAGGTATTTCCAGACATACTGGTATGCAAAAGCCATTGGGTATGGATATTGATATGATTTGATTGAACATTTGTTCAAAGATTTTCGCTAATTATTTGTTACGCCGTGGCATCAGGCCATACGTGTCATTTTTCCTTTTGGAATGTGGTAATGTAGAAGGTTCAAATAAATGGACCTGCCAGCATACTGTTTTTTTTGATGAATATACTGACACATCTCTTGAATGCGATAATATTTCGAACAAGCTACCGATCTTTCGGGGTTCATCCAAAATAAGTAGAATTTTATTTGTATTCGTAAGTTTTTTGTCATGCAAGAGGAGATTTGGATCGGCTCGATATTTCACTCCACGCATGTTTCTGTAACGTGTTCCACGTACCGTCCTTCAATTCTCGAGATAAATGAAAAGTTAAAACGATGTGAATGCATTAAATTTTTTATTCTCGTAAAATCGCTACTGAAACGTGTAAATTTTATTCAGCAAGGATTTAAGGATTACGCGATGAGTCGTACACAAGTATTTGAGTGGTATGCCCGATTAAAAGTCAGGAGGGTAGATCTTTCAGGTAATGAACAAACCGAGTGATATTCAACATGTGATCACATGTAAATTCCAAAATGAATCTGCGGGAATCGACAGAAGACGATTCAAGATGAGGCCAATTAATTTTCTATCGTCCATGCAACTACTTAGCGGATGCTGCCTGAAGATTTAGATTTGCATCCCATAGAAGTCAAGGTTGTCTGGTGATTGTTGACTGCTAAACACAAGCAGCAAAGAATTAACGTGTGATCAGAACTCAAGAAACTTGCTTCAAATGATGAAAACTTTCTTTACCATGTGACTAATTGCTATGAAACAGAGTTATTATTTACTGCGGTCCATTGTTGGAAAACGTATAGGCCAGAATTGGTCCTCATTGCCTCGAATTGTGCTTCTGTTTACAGATGATCTAGCTTTTGGATAGTCTTAGCTGTTCTACTGCTCGCAACAAGCTTGACAAATGTTATCCATTTGTAATTCTTATTTTCGTTTAGGTCAATCTGGAAGATTGTGGCCTATAATTATTGCCACTCGTACTCTTACGCCATTTCTGATTTCCCCGAAGGGTTATTTTGTCCTGATTATGTTACGACAAGAGTTCATGCTATCGTTCCTTTCATTTTACGCCGTATCTTTCTGTTCTAGATAGTTTCGTTTATTTCCTTTTTTTTACTGATTCTAGTGACACATTAATCGTGTCTGTTCTGGTTGCCATTTGGTCAGCTGATGCCACTCTTCCTAAATCATCTACCGCACGATGGCAGCTTTACATTTATTCTAGTTTGTATAGCTTTAAGAGCTTCTCTAAAATCTTGAACTAGATGTAAGATAGAACAGTATTCAGGTTTGTTTGTTTCCGCTTTTGTGGTATTTGTTAGAGTACAACGATATTACGCGTAAAGAAACGCACTTTGATTCGCGGAAAACTGTGGAAAGTGCTCAGTGAAACCAAGCCGACTACGGATCCTGGAGATTGGGACGATAAAGACGATAGCGCGCTTGCTTTGATCGACCTCACGGCAACGAATCAAGCAACCACTAGCAGCAAATCTACATGCTTTTTCTGTAAAAGGACAGGACATCAAAAGGCCGAATGTAAAGTGGAAAAACAAAAAGGAATTAGCAAATATAATGACTAATGAATCTCCAGTATTAGACATCTGTAACCTCGCAGTTTCGTCAAAGCCAATTATTGAAAGGGCGCTACTCGGCAGAACGACGGGAAAACCCACGGAATGTTAGTTCGTCGATTTAGGCGCGACAAGCCATATGGTCAACAGCTGCGGTTTTTTGATTGATTTGTACTTGATCAGAAAAGGGTTTGTACGCCTTGCGGACGAAGAAAAACTAGTAGAGGTGAAAGGCATAGGCAAAGGCTAATAAAGTGCGTCGTTTAAGGCAGTAATTTCAGAAATGTGCATCGCAGATGTCCGTGCCTTGTCTGAGTTCGAGTTTTTTGTCAATCAAGAAACTTTCCAAGGATGGATTGAAAGTAATATTCGAAAACGACGACTGTCTTGCGACGAAGAATGGAAAACTCAAGGCTAAAGCTAAATTGTCTCCCGAGTTGTACAGGATTAGGACCGCTGAAAGGGCATGCGTCCCCAGCGAAGCAATAAAACCGGGCACAGAGCGGACTGCCACCACACATCGTTTCGGGCATCGAGACATAGATACATATAGGAAATAGCGCGGAAGGAAATGGCCACAGGAGTAGCAATAAAAGACTGGAATACAGGATACGTGAGAGTGCTGCGCTCAAGGAAAGATGGCACGCTCGCCCTTCCCGATAGAAGCAATAAAGAAATCACACTCTATATAAGGCCTCATGCATACGGATTTTCGCGGCCCCTTGCAAACAGTCACGCCCAGTCAGAAGAGGTATATACTCACTATAATTGATGACTACTCAAGATACTGCGCAACGTTCTTCCTGCGATACAAAAGTGGGGCTCCTACATGCATTAAGAATTTCGTCAAGATGACAAAAACGCAGTACGGCAGGAAGCCAAAAATCATAAGGTCCGATCAGGGTCACGAATACGTTGGTGACAATCTGCAGAAATTCATTAAGGTAGAACGCATTAGGATGCAGTATACAGCTCCAAACCGAGTCGTAGAACCAAAAAATCGTTACTTAATGGAAACGCCGTACGAGTTATAGACGACGAAAGAACCAGATGTGCAAAACTTACACATATTTGGTCGGAAGGCATATTTATACGTGCATAAAGAACAGCGCAAGAAATTAGATGAAAAATCGGAGCAAATGGTTTTTGTCGGGTATTCGGAAAAATCCTAAGCTTTTAGATTCTAGAATTTAGAATTCGAATTTCCTAAGAAACAGCAGCTGCAAATAGATTCAAACATTACTGAAGATTTGGACGATCAATTGGACAATGATTATCAGTTTCTCACTTCAGACAGGACGGAAGATTTACAGCCGGTTCTTGTAATACCTGCACAGAACGCGAATGAACCGCAGTTAGAGCCGGCAGTAAATGAACAACAGACGCTCACAAAGGACAAACAATGGCGTCCCGCCCAACCGATACATAACTAATTACGTCAATGGTGAAGAAGAACCAGTAACAGCGTGAAAGAAGCTTTATCAGGACCACAGGGAGAACTGTGGAAGCAAGCCATGAGCAACGACATCAAGTCGCTAATAAAAAATGTAACATTGAAAGTAGTACCAAAGCCGAAAGACCGAAAAATGAGTTCATGCAAATGGGTTTTCAAAATAAAACGAAATGAAAAAGGGCTTATAGCATGACGTAAAGCACGATTAGTTGCAAAAGGCTTCTCGCAATACGGGATAGATTACGACGAAGTTTTGGCGCCTGTCGTAAATTAATATACTTTCGAAACTCCTCTAGCTGTCGCAGGTCAAAAGAAAATGTTTATCAAGCACTTCGATGCGAAGACCGTTTTCGTCAATGGGGAGTTAGAAGAAAAGATCTTTACGGAGCTACCTGAAGGAAATACCGCTAGTAGAAGTAATAACAACAAATGCGAGCTACGAAAAGAGGTATACAGCTTGAAGCAAGCAGCAAAGATCTGGAATGATAAGCCCAATAGTCTACTCACGTCATACAGTTTTATTCATAAAAGCACTGATCTTTGTCTCTACGGTAAAAATGATATACCCCCTCATCATTATCTACGTAGATGACTTCTTTATCACTGCTAAAGATGCCAAAAAGATAAACCCGAGTACCTCAAGTACCATTTTGAACTGACAAATCTCGGCGAATTGAAACATTATTTAAGCTTTGAAATAAAAAGAGATAAAGACGGATTTTTCTTGAAACATTCAAAATATATTGACAAAATCCTACAAAAATTCAGACTACAAAAAGCAAAAGTATCTAGCATACCACTGGACCAAGGATACATAAAGATCCGAAACGACGAGTCCCCGATGCCAGACAGCGACAAGTTTCAACCGCTGATCGGCGCTGTATTGTACCTTGCAGTAAACACGAGACCAGATGTAAGCGCAAGCGATACAATCCTTAGCCAGCACAATAAGCAGAAAACTACCACGGATTGGAACGAGGCGAAAGGGTTGCCTGCTACGTGAAGGGGACAAAGCATCATGAGTTGCGTCTATGTCAACGGACAGCACAAATAAGCTTTATGGGATACGTCGACGTAGATTGGGCTGAAAACGAAGCCGATCGCAAATCCAACAGCGGATATTTGTTTCAACAAAACAAATCGTGCGTTGCTTTGTCTTCAACTGAAGCAGTATACATCGCTCTCGCAGAGGAATCTCAAGAAGCCTTATGGATACGACGTTTGATTCGAGACTTTGAAGGCACCGAGTTGAATGAAACGACGATCTATTAGGACAGTCAAAGCTGCCTCAAATTAATGAACAACAAAAAATTCAGCAACAGAACAAAACAAATTTATACGAAATTCCACTACGTTAAAAACTTACAAGAAAATATCAAATCAAATATCAGTATTGTCCTATAGAAAAGATGGCAGCAGATATGCTCACCAAAGCTCTTGGAAGATTAAAATTAAAGAGCATGGTAGAGATGTGCGGACTATATAACAGTCAATAGTCCCCTGCGTTTTATCGTTGAAGAGGGGCCTTTGAGTACAATGATATTACGCGCATAGGTACAGCAGCTGTCAACCACCAGCCACCGTGCACAGCCACCGTGCACAACGCAGCCATCTTCCGTGACATTCACCGCGATTATTTATATTTTGCAATTATATCAATAATATCAGTTTGTTTTACATTCATGTTATGTTCCACGAGCGTACTGCGTGCACAAAATATATCGGGTCTGTTTGTAGTAAATAAAGTGTTTTTACCTCAAAGCCTCGATGTTCATTTTACAACAGTATTCTATTTATTTTCATTGCAATCTTCTTTGTCGGGCTCTCTCTGTGTTTCGGCTCTGATTGAGCTGCGAATGACCGCGGAACAAAATTCCAGCAACGCTTCCATCATCCGTTTTTTTAATGCGTGTAAATAATTAGTTTGACTTTTAGATTTGAAGTCTTACACCGTTTTCTACCCCTTTTCTAGTCCATGTGTTGATTCTGTATGAATTCTTCGTGTCCACCATCGGCTAAATTGCATCCAGGTTCCTATTACTTGACGACGAAGTCCTCCCAGTATGTTTCCGCATGTACAGATCTTTTTATAACTTTTTTGTGCATTTTCATCTGATACTTGCAAGTGATGCATTCTAGAAAATGAACTTTTCGATTTTCATGAGTTTGAGTGTTATCACCGTTGCAGCGTTTGGCGTAGTACTTATGGCAATTGTGATGCCAAGGTAGGCCATCCGCTGATTCGTTTACCATACCAGTGCTCCGCATATAGTTATTAGTCTCACTTCTGTTATAATTTATTTATTTATAAACTATGTATAAATTGTTATACTGTTATATTTTAAGCTTTAAACCCCAAAAATATTGTGTTGAATGATATCAATGTTCCTCATGTACTAATGAAGTTAAGTTGACAAGATAGACAACTAAGAGTTAGCAGACGCAGATAAATGGAAAAATAATTATTCAGATGTTATAGCAAATGTAATTCATTCCATAGGAATACGAAATTAAAGAAAACGTTGAATACCCATCTTGTTGCATCTTGTCTCTATGTCCTATATTCTGTAAGATTAGCTTACAAATGTCAATGCATCTGGAAAATTGGATACATTACTACGACAATGCACCATGTAACAAAGCATTCGCGAAGTTAGAATTTCTTCCCAGCTATTTTTTCATAAAAAGTTCTAGTTAAAAAAATCAAAAAGCTGAGGCATCCTTTTGATACCAACGATGAAATTCAAAGCCAATAGGCTTTGGAACGCTCATTATCCGGAGATAACTTCCACAAAATCTTTCAAGAGCGGGAAAATCAATCGAGACCTATGTATAAATACGGAGGAGTAAAAAGAAGCTGACCGCGATGGCGAAGCTCTACAATAGTTTTTGGAGGATTAACAGCGTTAGTCAGTCCTTTTTACATCAAGAACATTCATTTAATGGCAACTTACATGATGGATGAATGAAAATTATGAAATCCAAAATACTCTTATTGAGTTAATCTCCATCATTGTTTCATCCATGCTTGCCACAGGAAGTTGCAATTTAAACAAACTATCATTTAGAAAGCTCAAAGGCTATCTTTAGTTGCAGTTAATATTTTGCTTTGCTTTCTCGTCCGTAAAAAAATTGGGAAAGAATGTCATGTTCTATATTTAACAATTTTCCTGAATAACACCATGGTCATTGCTCTTGAACAAGAGCATTGCTTATTTCATCGAGGCTAGTGTTGAGTTTGATGAACCAAAGCAGTGATACTCTGATTTATTTATAGCTAACTGCCTATGGACATAAGATTGAACTTTGAATTCAAGTTTTAAAAAGTTTATTCTGCTGTCCTTATCGAAACTACAATCAAATAAACGATTCGAATGAAAGAAAGCAGAGCTACTCTTTCCTATTTCAAGCGATTTCGCATTTATTCATATCACATTAGGCATATCCAAGAGGAAAGTTCACTTATGAATATTATTTTTACTATTGAAAATTATAAATCAACTCATATTAAATCCTTCTGTGGTGAATGAATCTCGTTTATATTCAATCACAGCTGCAATTATGGGATAAATTCAAAAACTCAAATCGACTGCGTTTTCGGCATTATTCGGGATGATACATAAGTTAGAGTACTCACCCTTTACGCACTTTGCCCATTGGTGATAGCTATATTTCAATTCAGGTTTCTGGTATTGGAGTTTCAACTCAACTAGCTGTGATGAAAACCTTCTCAAAGCTAATAATTTGTTTCTAAGTAGATCATCCCCTGGGTCTCGACACGGAAAGTCTTCGGTCGGAAAGGCCGGAAACGAGGCGACTCTAATACAGCGCAGCGCCTTAATGGTGAGGTGGAATGTTGTACCACAAAAACCTAAAGTAAAACCGAAGTCCCAAAAGTATTGAATTTGGTGGACTTTGACTTGAACTGATTCCAGCCCTCCCTTTGCTACCATCCCATCTGTGGGGCTGCTTTCACTAACTTGAAGTTGTAGATAGCTTATAAATAAATTATTCTTTTCTTCAAGCGTAATTAGTGTCAATTTAATAGACCTCAATGCAATAACTCAAAGTCTAACAAACGGACGAGTAAAGCTTTCAATTGGGAGCAGCGCTTATAACGGCTGGCACAGGAGCAGAGACAAGTAGCACTACGGTTTGCATCGGACAGTCTCTGAGCTAGCGATGTTGGTAGTGCGATAGACGCAAGGGTAACAAGGAATCAGTTGCTAGAGATAAAAAATGAAGCAACAATCTTTAGACCGTGAGCCAAAAAGAAGCTGTGCTGCGTGGCTCATCAACGATTTGAAGTCGTTGATCGTGGCTCAGTCGGAATTTTGGTAAGACTGACTTTTACCTGACCCAGCTATTCAGCGGACACGGTTATTTTCAGCTTTACCAGCATAAAATTAATTATTCACGGTCTTCAAATTTTACATTCAGAAATCGAACGAAACCTCACGCCTCTCATATTTTATTTTCATTAAAAAGAAAGGACAAACTTCGCGGTGATGTTGCCGGAAAAACAGGAGAGATCACCAATACTAATTGAAGCGATAATGCATTCGGTAAACAACATATTGGTACAACATACAAGTTAGCGGAACTATCCTTTTGTTGAATTAAAAAAATAAAGAATGAAACTCAACGTTTTGTCGACGATTCTTTATTGCAGTCTTCGGGCAACTGAACATATAATTACAAATTGTAGTTGGTTTTATAGTTTACATTTTTAATACGACAGCAAATTCTCTAGACGTAATTCTAAACTTACTCCGAAATCAAATATAACGTGATATCGTTTTGTAATCCGCGAATTTAGAAAAGGAATGCGTTTCTGGGAAACGATGAAAGGTACTCGTAATATGAGGCTGGCTATGGGAAACGTGTTTAGCTTAGATTGACTTGGGAGTGAAGTAATATGAGGTTGGCTATGGGAAATGTATGTAAAAATGTATGTAAGTTAACATGGTACATTATGCTCGGCCAATCCTTAAAACCGAAAAAAAATACTTGATCGGCTGGGAGCGTCAAGTGAGGGATCTTCTCACCAGCAAACCTACTCCTACCCCCTTGAGAAAGTGTTTATGTGGCCCGAAGTCACTGCGTGGTGTAGAATAGGAAGGCCCAGCCGGAAGTAATGTGTCAAACGGTTCCTGGCTAGGTACACCATTTCACAGGAGAGGTGTTCAGTCGGTTAAGTTAGTTTGTGCCATTGTGGGCGAACACTTAGGATGAAGTAGCCTTATATCTCCTTCCAAAACAAATAAATGAAATAACTTAATAAAACATAGTGCACTTAATTTATAAATAAATGTACAGTTATACAAATTAGTATGTTCAGAAAATTAGTTCCAAATAAAATTCAGTTTATTTTAATTTAAATAAAAACCTAATTAAATACAGCTTTAAAAATAATAATTTATATAATATCGATAAATGAAACGAGTTTCTGTATGCCATTTTCAGTTGATCATATGTTTAAAAAAAACATGAAAAAACAATTATTTTATACTTTAAGAATAATAATCCTCCCAGTATCACATCCTTCTGCAGTCTGTATTTGTTTTACCTCCATGTGCGAAAGCGTAATTTGAACATTATCAGAGTTACAAGAAAAAATTATACAATGGTTGTGAAGCTACATATAAAATACCGAAATTTTATACGGGCGGGCGAAACAGCGTTTTCGCCCGTTTTAATTGATTAACTTTGAAGAAAAACCAGTTCAAAGATAGGCAAGTACTTAAATCTTAAAAAAAAATGGATTTATCCATGAACCTACAATGTTTGTGCCGAACATTTAGCTATCCAAATCGTTACTTTGTCCTTTTTTTCTGCCTTTTAAGTCCAATCGAATCCTTTTTAATAGCATCAAAAAAAAACCGCACGAGAAGCTTCTTGGAACATGCAGATGCTGTTGCAGTTTGGTTTTGCATCAAACTGGCTTCAACTGATCCAATTCAAACTGTAGCGTTGAAACTTTATATGTATGCATACATACGTGTATATAATAGTGGGCGCACAAGGCAGTAAAGACCCTAAATCTTCAAAGTAAGGTGTAGTTCCATATTTCAGCAGGTAAAACAAAAACATCATAATATACCGCATTCACTTTAAACAAACGATATATGTGAAAATTCAAAGTAGACACAAAAGGATATTCTTTATATGCCTCTAGAGTATCAGTCAAACAAACAATATAAAATTTTCAAATCGTACAGTCGTATCACCCAATGATAAAAATTGTCCAAACAAAGGAAACGAATTATAAATGCTAAAAAAGGTAATAAGTACTACACATACGAAAAGGACAGTCTTATCTTACATAGGTGACAAAACAGAATATATATATATAAGGAATATATATAAGGTTACAATTATGATGCTCACACAAAGCCATTTCGCAAAATATTATTAAGTATGGCAAAAGTTTTCGCAGTTGGTGGACACATGTCCTTACAGATTCTATTTCAGTGTGGTAGTATTCTTGGAATTGAAAGTTGTGTGCATAGGCTCACGGACGCAGTAATTTGAAAGTTTGAAAATTCACAACTACGGGAATTGTTGGATGAAGATTCCAGTCGAAACCTAGAAGAATTGTTGCGAGAGTTAAACGTTGACAGATCTACAGTCGGTAAGCGCATGCACGCCATGGGAAGGATCCAGAAAGCTGGGACTGGGGTGCCGCATCAACTGAAAGACAGGGACATCGAACAACATTTAGTGACGTTCGAGATGCTCCTTCAACATTTGCATTTCAACAAGAAAATACAACAAAAGAGAAAGGGTTTCATGCATCGCATTGTGACAGGGGATGAGAAATGGATGTACTAAGACAACCCTCAGCAACCTAAACATTGGTCCATCGACGCCAAAACGGAATATAATAAATATTCATCATATTCATTCAAGAGTGGTTGACAGAGCCCTGAATTCCACCATCGCTTAAGTAGTTTATAGCCATCATAATAAAATTTCTATAACCTCAATGGGAAATATCTATCACCACCATTACCAACTTTCCTTTAAAGCAAAGATTTTTTTTAACAAATACTAGTATTTCGGAAATCGATTGCTTCCTTCCTCAGTACTAACTAATTTTTAAAACCAAGAAATATCTCTATATACAATATACACGCATAAAAATTATCTTTGATTCACCCTTGTTAGGAAAAAGGAACTTTCACAAATCACGAAGTTATAAATTACTTATATCAAGAAGGGTTCAATGTACAAATCGCTATTTAACCTATTCTATAGACTGCGAAGATTATAACCATTTCATTCATTATTGATGCAATAATTTGCAAATAGATGAAAAAACTTTGCTTTGAGATTGGTTCATCCTGCTAATATTTTGAATATATCCAAGCTTTCAGTGACGGCAGTCACTTTTTGTCAGTTTTTGGCAGTGTCTTATCTGTTCATCAATATTAGATCTTCTGTCGGGATCTTGTGTTCCGTTTGCAAAATACGCTTTTCTACTTATGATTTTATCTCCTGAATGCTTTTTTAATTATTATCTATTATTATCTGCTTCCCTAGGGTTTTCCTTACACGTGTGATGAATAAACGTCAAGTTTGTCCGACGGAGCATCTTTTGTATTTGTGACAGGAGATTTTGGACACTCCACTTTGTTTTTCTTAGCAAAGAGGATCCTTGACCGACTTGATTCGGCTTTCCAGTTCGAATTTCTCTGCTCTGAGTATAAGTGTTCCTGTTGTCCTCATAAAAGTGATTAATGATCCTGAAGTCTATCAGATCGACGGTCTTCTTGAATTTTCCATTTGCGTATATCCTCAGATGGTTGACTTTTCAGTTATAATGTTTTCGATAATATTCCTGTTGGAGCTGTTGATTTTTGCTTCTTCTTTATTCTCCTTTTTTGTGTTTATCGTTTCTTTAAAGTGGTATGCTGTGCCATTTGATAAACCATCGCATGGTTGAGAGAAATACTTCGAACTTATGTACGCTGGAATATGTAGTTGCTTGGAATCGTGCTTTGTGGTTACGTATTTCCAGATGCATTCGTATATGTGAACAAAATTTATTGGGGAGAGAACATAAAGGCAAAGGCACGTTAATCTTAATTTTAAATTTTGCATTCAAATGCAATGACTCGCATATACTATCAGTATGGAAACATTCGCATACTCATGTAAGCTCAAAAAACAAGCAATGGGCATCTCACCGCTCCCTATGGGATCGTATCTCTCGAGAAACAACTTGGTTGAGATGAGCAAGAATGGTCCACAGAAGCAAGATACAACCACAAACAGTGCAATCCTCAGTGTAGTTTGAAACCATATCTGTCAAGTTCTGTCAAATGATCTCATACAAATACAAGGGCGAAAAACATGGCTCATAGTTCAGTTCTTGCAATTGCCAATACCTTGCATCAGCTGGTTTTCGAGAAGAAGTTGCTACGGGCATAGTGTCAGCACACACAGCGAGAACACAACGGAAGGCTCCTGTCAGATGGATATAGAAGAATCACAAGTGGTTTAACGTTTTTCGCGTGATTACTCAAAAGATTTTGAAGATTTGATAAATTGAGAGTTTGTTTCAAGTGTTTTTGTAACTTTGTGCTTGCGCCGTGCTACGAGGTTGTTCGCGTTAGAGAGCCATCCTTTCAGTTGCTGTACGGCAGTACCAATTCGGATATTGACCAGTAGGGAATACGAGACTAGTTTAGAAGAGGATGCGCTGCAACTACTCTAACTGTACTGGCGTATTTGAAACAATATGTGAAAAGAACTGTGTTCCATCATACTGCAGCTGCTTTGGAGGGTCTTATATTTCTTGAAAGAGCTTGGACGACATTCAAGCATGCCTCTTTTTATCACTTTTCTGAACCTTGAACCTTTGGACCTTTTCCTCTGAGAAATAAAAAGTAAGCATTTTAACAACTGCCAAAAAAATTAATAATTGTTTAAAAATTAATTATACTACAAGAACATGAGTTATCCAGGTGTAACTAATATAGAATCCTTATTTGAAGTAAAACAAATGATGGTGAATATCACCGGCTCAAAAGACTTATCATTACGACAGATAAATCGATGCAAAAAAATTTGCTCACAGAGGTCACCAATTGATGATGTACCGAATTTCGTGATACTTAAAAAATATCTTATACGACACACTCGAAGAAGCACTAAAATAACTTAATCCATGTACCACATGAACATGCAAAAAAAAAATCAAATTGTGGTTACAAGGTTACAAGGAGGGGTCACTTTATTCTTAAAAAGTAACTAAATAGGATTTGACAGCAATCACCTGTCTACCAAAAAATATCATGACACCATTTTTACCAAACTACCAATGCTTCAGCGGCATCAATACGCCAGCATATTTTGGGGGAAGCCCCCAAAAAAGCATTCAAACTGAAAGCAATTCAAGATTATATTTGTAAGACTTTTATGAGGAGCAAAGATCAAGATTCGAAGAGTTTTAAAAATTCGAGAGAACACCAGTTTTCTATTATTGTTGCATGTTGCAAAAACCTTGTGATGATTTACATGCATTCATCTATCCCTTTAATTTCTATTGCAATCACTAAATTTTCTTTATATTCATAGGTGAAGTGTCCAGAATGTCGAGCCGAACACAGGATCCCATATCAAGGAGTACAAGCCTTTCCAACCAATGTAACTCTTCAACGTTTTCTAGAATTGCATATCGAGATTACTGGAGAGTTACCGGACCCAACATCAGGTGCTGCTGAATCATGTGTATCCCGCTTTTTTAAAAAAAAAATTTTTTATTTTTAAAAAAACATAATTTCTAATTCTCGCTACAAATAAGGCTTTCTTTAGTTCATTACTCTCGAGAAAAATAAATAGCTATGAAATATTCTAGGTCAAGTAATGGAACGTTGCAATGTATGCTCGGAGAAAGCTTATCTTTCTCCGTGCGCTCATTGCGACAAAAAGACATGCGAAGATTGCAAAAGTGCGCACATGGATATTTTAAGACGGGAAATAACTCGTGTTAATAGTCAGGTAAGAAAGCACTGATTAAAATTCCATTTGAATATCACAGTCAAAATTTTTCCTCCAATCTAGATTCGTCGAGGTATACATCGACTTCAAGACGCGCAATCAATTATTGAGAAAAATATGCTTAGCCTGCAAACTAACACGGTCAGTGTCTCCGAAGAAATTGAGGAAATATACCGCCGCCTAACAAAAGCTATAAAAGATCGCACCGATAACCTACGCGCTGAAATCGACCGCTACCTAACCTCTGAAATGAGAAATTTAACTTCGCTTAAGGACAATTTAGAGTCAGAAATTTCAAATATCCAAAGTAATTGCGATGTTTGTGACAAATATATGAACGAAAACATTGAATGGGATGATTGTGAACTGATGGACACAAAGGAAATATTCTTGAAGACTGTCGAGTTTCTTCGTAATTTCGAGTATGAAAATGCGGACTACAGTAGAAGAGTCCGGTTCATAATGTCAGTTGACCCGAATCAGTTGGTTATCAACTTGGCTACGTATGGTGATTTGAATATCACGCCCCACTCAACTGGACATAGTCAAAGTGGATCCCACTTGGCGGTTCCCAGCGCTCACCAGCCGGGTCTCATGCGTTCAAAGAGTGACCATCGCCTAGCCACACAATTCCGACAGGATGAACGAGGCTACGATGATGAGCCAGTCCTTGGAGGCAGGAAGTTTGGCGAGAGGCACCGTGGCGGTGCTGGTGACCGATACGGAGACTCCGGATCAAGATACGGTCGGGGAGGCGACTATGATTATGACTACGACAACGAATCAACAACTAGAGCTCCAAAATCTCGATTCAGGTCGAGGTTTGTTCGCAGCCACCAGAATGATAATGATTCGGATAGCGAGGTCAATAAAAATGTGCGCTTCAACGAAAAAGAGGCTAAGGAACGTGATCGCGTTCTTGATACTGAAGACGTGTCTCGAGGACAATTGAGCGGTATAATTAGGCTTTCAGATAGTCCGCGTGTCATAAAGCGTCTCCAGGAACAAGGTAAAGAAAAGAAGGAAAAGAAAGAAACAGCACCTGCACCAGTGGTAGTACAACAAACAAAACCTGCGGTCCGAACAAGACCTGCGCCCCCGGCTGCTGCTCGGCAAATTTCTGAAGATGATGAAATTTCTCGAATTAAGCGTCAAAATAAAGGATCTACTTCAAGCGCTACTGCAAGTACCGAACCTGAGCGACCTACAGCCGACCGCGTTGCTGCACTGAAGCGCACGCCAGCCAGTACTACGGCTACAAGCGAAGAAAGTGACAGTTCGCCTGGTTCACCAGCACGTCGTACTCCTCCTCAGCCCGAGGTGAGTTTTGACGATGATTAAATAAAATGATGATTCAACGAAATGACAGATAAACAATACTCTATATTTAATTTCACTTACACTTCGAAAGTTTGAACCTATGTAAAACAATTACACGGCCAATTTATAAACTACTACAATCCAAGCGATCCATCACATTAGCATTTCTTATATAACGCTGACATATTTGTCCATTTCTAACGCAGGTATGTTTGCAGGAGTAAGGATTATTTGTTGTAATAACAATGATGTAGATGGCATTTAGTGATCTTTAGAATTAAATAGAATCGTGAACGCAGATCATACATGAGGGCACATTCATATAATCCCAATTCATCTCAAATACTGGTTTGATAAAGGTATTCAATACTCGATGCATTGCTGGTCAACACTTAATTTAGAACCTATTTCGAATCAGGCTAAAGTCAGGTTTCAGGCTTTTCATGTTATTGACAGAGTATAAATGTCCATGAGAAGTCTTTTCATACCTAGATTGCAAGGCATAGTATCTGCGTTCCCATTCATCATGTTTAAAAAATTTCAGATCGGATGTAATCGGAATCGGATGTTAAATACAATGCGTCTGAGAGTATCCGAAAAAGATGTTCCAGGAAACAATCAAAATCTGTTAAATATATGGTGTTCTGAGGAGCTAGGTTACAAAACAAGGACACAGGTTTTATGTTTTATCAAAAAATTATTTTTATCGTTCTCATGTTTACTGTCCGTACTGAAATGGAAAACTAAGGCTTTGGGCGACTTCTCAGTTGACAGGAGGTAACATATTTTCTCTTTTAGCTTTGTTGGCGATTGTATTGATTGCCTGTAGGGCCCATTTCGATCCAACTTCAGTTCAAATTTGTTCAAAGTATTTAGACTCTCTTAGTTTTTTAGCCGTGTTAAGTTGTTTATCGGTTCTAGGCCATTTATTCCAAAGAGTCCATTTGGATTCTGTCTTAACATTTAATTAAGTATAACTTATATCGTAAAAAGAGGTTAGTTATAACAAAACACAGTTAAACATTGATTATTGGCGGAATCTTCGCACTTGTAACTCGCAACCGCCGGAAACTTTGCTCTAGAAACGTTGACTATATCCTCAGATCTCTACAATGGCATCTGATATTCAAACATTTTCCACACTTTCTAACAATGTTATACTTCAAACTTTTGTCCCTCTCGCCTTTGTTTCACTCAGCAGGTATGTAATAGCTTTCAATTTAGGATGCCCAGACAATTTCCCTAGCACTGGACTTATTGAATGTAAAGTTTTCGTACTTATACAGATAACTTTTCGTTAGTTGGTTTATCTAAATGCTTAAAAAAACTTATCGAGCCTTTTTGGATGATTTCCGACGTTTTTACAAAAGTAAAACTTTGAGCTTCCAATGCGTTTCTCAAAGCACAGTCATTCTTGTTTAGCCAAAGAATCATACTATTTTTATCATTGAGCCTGAAACCCATCATTTTTGAGGAATGTGGATCTTCCGTTGTGCACCATACCAGGTTAAATATTTGTTTGTATCGAGGTTATACATATTTTCTTTCTAGTTATTTGTAAATAAATAACTTAAAATGAATCGCCGGGACAAGTGGTGGGTCGCATTACATTGCTCAAACAATAAATTTTTTTTTTCATTCATTTTCTAGATATAATAATATTCAACTACAAGGTTTCAACCACCCTTTACTAACAACGGGCTTTAACCTTCAAGATTTCTTTCTCGGTCTCGAACTTGATATATGTACGTTTAATTAATCTTCCTTTCAACACAACATCAACAAAAGGATGCATAGAAAAGTGTTTTATGATAAAAATTGAATGTTATATGATAATTGCCAAGAGAAAGCGACTTACATATACTTTTGGGATAATACGGCAAGCAGATTCTGCTTCTTTTCAACACTCCAGCCCCTTTTGCCTCAGACGCCTCCAATTGTCTCGATCCATTCACCGCGTTCTCCAACTTTGAGATCCGAGCAGCGATGAAATGACTTCGTCCACAGAGTCAGATCAGCGTTTTCTCGCTTCTTCCACTGGTCTCCGCCCTACAGCTCTCGCATCGAATCCCTTTTTGGATATCCGTTGTTCGTCCATAGCATTCATATGGCCAGCTCATTGCAGCTTCCGCAGCCTAAGAAGCGTTAAGGCCTCTGTGTTTTCAAAACTTTCATACAACTTATGGTCGTATCGAGTTCGGCATTGGTTCTCGTCTACTTTCGTTACAATTATCCGCCAGAGGACTCGTCGCTCAAAGGCATTCAATATATTTGCAGATTCTTGCGTCTGGGTTTAAATTTTACACCCATAGCATAACCCAGGTCTGCTCAAAGAACTGTATACTTGGAGCTTTGTTTTCCTGTGTATGCAGCTGGTCTTTTTAAACGTCAGAAATGAATACAACTTTTTTTTTGCGAGATCTACCCTTCGGCGTGTTTTTAGGGATTTGCGGAGTTTTTCTCGACTGCGTCATGAGCTTTGTGTTCTTTTATGGATTAGTTGAGCTACTAGTTTTGCTGAGCGGTCGACTTTCATGAAGAGTTCTTTGACGGTTGTTAGCGATCGTGACAGAATACAAACGCATTCTCACTCGTGACTGATAGTGCTAGTTGTTATTATATTATGATTTTAAGGACAAATGCTCAGAATTTTGTTGATTGTGATCCAATTTTCCACACCCTGTCTACGATTGCCTTACATGTCTCTTCGAAGTTTGAAAAGCTTTTTTTCCGCAAGCCAACCTAAAATCTAAAATTCCTTTGGAATGATTAAGTGCAAGCATTCATAAATCATTGACTCTTCCATGAACATATAGAAGGATTGCATTAGACATAAATCAAAGTGGGGAGTGAGCTGTACATATTACAAATATACCAAAATAGTTGGAGTGTTGAGTCATCGTTATATTAGAATTGGTTGATCGATGGGTCTCTAATCCATTTTGCATAAGTTAGAATATTTATTATCCAAGTCTCCGTTGAACATCGTTTCTATTTGCGTACTCATTATGAATAATTTTTTGACATTTTATAGCCATAATTTCTGCCGGACAAACAAATAGTTATTGCACAAGGAAGAATAGATCATATCAATTTAAATTCATACATCACTGACAAGAAATAATGATGTTTCACTTAAAATATTACTTAAATGACTGATAAACTTTACATCTCTAGCGGCAGATGTCGATCGCTTTACTGATAGAGCGTCTTTTCTCGTGCAGTTTCTTGGTAATCACTTTCAAAACACTCAAAGTTGTGTCAGGACATGCATAATCAATATTTCTCAACACTTGATAGTCGAGAAGACTCAAGTCAAGGTTACCAGAGGTCCATTCATTTAAGGAGAACAATTGGGAACATTCTCTCAAAATCGCTCTTGGGTTTGTTTGGCCTTATGCGCCGAATCATGTTGAAGATAGCGCTTCCGTTCAGACAGTAAAGTATTGTGGAGGGGTTCAACAACCTCTTCCAATAAGGTTTCGTACATGCCGGAGCTTGTTTTTACGCAAATTTTGAGGAAATTAATATCAGTTATCGAATAATCATTATGGTATGGATCCCGTTGGACTCAAGGCATTTTCTCTTTTAATTCATAACACCTTCCAGCGTACATTCTTTTCATTTTGCTTTTTAATTTTTCCACAATGGTGAAGATTTTTTTTTTCGTTCGTAAAGAGAACATTTACGAACGAGCGTTTCAGGAGTTCAATCGAGTAGTAAGTAAATTGCTAACGCGTCGCTTGTTAACGTAAAGTACGTCTGATCATGCGAACAGAAACGCACACTTCTCCTGCAAGCCGCTTCTGATGACATATAGGATTGCATCGAACACGTTTACGAACAGTGTCCTCAACATTTGGACGACGCGAGAGCATGGATGCCTCTCTGACAACTTTTCGATCATATCAGCTGTTCAGAATCATTTACTCACCGGTAGTTCTTTCAACAACTTTCAGACTTCTTTCGGGCGCGAGCGACACGTATATAATGCAATAATCGTTATACTTTTTTTGCGCGTTGCAATTTTCATCATTCCGAAACGATAATTATATACTATTTATCAGAACCTGTAACTTAGGCAGATTTGGATCGACATTCTCCTTTCGCATTGTGACTATTTGATGTAGCCTCAATTTCTCAGGTTATGAACGGGCTGACAGAAATTATGGCTATTAAATGTAGTATATTTTGTTTTTAGCTGTTGATCTATTACCCATTGTTCTAACTTGGTCTCTTCGTCCCGTGGCAGATAATGCTTCTTTATCATACATTTCGCACTTTATCCTCACCGTTTATCTCATTAGTCCAATGATTATCACAATGTTTTTATAATAAATTATTTTGTAGAGGCCACACTTTTCCTTTTTCTATCTTTGCATCGTTTGATATTGTTTTTGAGCGGAACTACAAGCCCCTTGGAACAAGCTGAATGTGCGCTTCCTGTCTTGTGCTCCTTAAGTTAACTATCTGATTCAAATCTGATACTTACACTTTGCCTTCTCTGAAGCAGTCTCTCGTAAATTCTCGTAAGAGCTCTTCTTTACCATATACTAGTTGAAACTTCTAGCTTTTTCAGATTATCCTCAATTAAAAGTAACTGGCAGTATCGTATGAATTCCCGCTCGGAGAAATGGTATTTATTTTAAAGTTTACTTGGTTTGATGAGCATAATTTGTTTGATACTATTTTGGGTGAAAATCGACTTCCGAAAAAATACAATTTTCAAATTGTCATAGATTCTATTTTTCAATAAATTTCAGGATAAGAAGTCGTCAGTAGTTTCCTTTCCAAGAGTGAATCTTGTGTTGTTCTGAATGGTATTCATTCTCACAACAGCTTTTCAAGTTCGTGGTTGACATATATGGATCAAAATATCGGCGTTTTTCCTTATTTTATTGAGTTTCTTTGCTCTGCCCGCAAATAGTTAACAATCCTTATAAACAGAGGGTTTCCTAATGCTACCTCAATCTACTGTTGCAAAATTTCTTCCACGTAAATTGATGTGATTCTCCGATATGCGTAGTATTGTTATATTCTTTGAGTCTTACTTTCCGTCTTTCTACAATTGCTCTCATTTCTTCATTCAATATTTTCTTTGTAAGTGTTCATATGCTTGAAATTTAACTTGGCTAGACAAGGTGAATATTATATTTATTTACTATTTAGCTATGTTGTACTTGGCTGCTAAGTTTCCGCTACCATGAAATGGCGCATTGCCATACTGAATCACATATTTAGCATTGTTAAATGTGGCCACTTGCAATCCAAACGCTCCAAAACGCATTCAGTACAAATATCAGATGAAAATATTCTTTAGTTTCTGGGTATCGGAAGAGAATGATATACTTAAAATTTACTATTTAAAAACAAAGCTGATCCATTTCTGGGCTGTATACCGCCTCTATGAATATTTTGTGAATTTCAGTTGGTTTGCCGATCACTCGTCTGTATTTTCTCAACGAATTCGAAAAAGCTTAATTTTAATTAAAACGCAGAAGCCAATATAAATATGTAGTTGTAAACACAGGAGTATGTGCGCTTTGATAATCATTCAGCAAAATTTTGAAGCCTTTTAATTATTAAGTGCACAATCAAGTTTCCGCTGTTTATCAACGTCCAAAGGGTAGTTAGCCACGTTTAGACAAATGGAATACAGACTGTTTTGACATACGACGGGCATTCAACAAGAACTTAGCCTCCAAAAGAATAATGAAAATTTTGAAAAAGTGGCAATTCATTTTTCCTCATAATCTCCTTCTAGCTCGATACACTTGCCCCAGCGATACTCCAACTTTTTCTACCCGTCCAAAAAATATGTTTTCTCGAGGGCTTCAAAGTAGGCCTCTATGGCGGTGATGCCCTCCTCAAATCTAATCCCGGCTAGTGACATTTTTTTTTTTGGTTTGGAAACAAAAAGTAGTCACTGCGGACCAAATCTGGAGAGTACGGTAGATGGGTCAGCAATTCGTAGCGCAATTCGGCCAATTTAGCCATGGCTACGGCGGAGGTGTGAGCCGGCATGTTATCCTGGTGGAACAGCACTTTTTTCTTCGCCAAACGCGGCCGCTCTTTCTTCAATTCGACGCTGAATCGGCCCAAAGAGTCAGCATAGTAGCACCTAGTGATTGTTCTACCTTTCTTGAGGCAATCAATGTGGATCACATCTTGTTAATCCCAGAAAACAATGGCCATCACCAACAGTCTTCGCCTTCTTCGGAGCATGTTCACCAGGTGAAGTCCACTGTTCCGACTGTTCTTTGGTCTCTCGTGTGTACCAGTGAATCTATGTTTCGTTGACGGTCACGAAACGACGCAAGAACTCCGTTGGATTGTGCTGAAACAGCACCAAACACGTCGCCGATGTGGTCGCACGGTTGCGCTTGTTTTCCGGTATGAGCAAACGCCCAGTTCGTGTAGAATATGTTGCACCATTCTTTCTACGATGCTCAAAATCTCAGCTATCTCACGAACCTTCAATTGACGGTCTGCCAACACGAAATGGTGGATTTTTTTAACGTTATCCTGCGTAGCAGCCATTTTCGAGGCACCTAGGCGTGGCTCATCAAAAACTGATGTGTGGCCACGAACAAAGAATTGGTTGAACAACCAATTCTTGAGGGTCACCATCAAAGGAGAAGAGTCACCGTAGACAGCATCAAAGCGATCTTTGATTTTGCTGTACGTTTTTCCTTCCAAAAACTAGAATCTAATCACCGAACGATATTGTTCTTTTTCCATTTTTGTACAACCGAGCGAAACGATCGTTTCAAAAGGCTATCAAAACAAAACTAATAAAACGTATTGACTGAAACTTTGACAGTAGGCTACTGAAAATATGTACTGCACGATGATAAAACTCTCTTGTAATAGCAACGTCATCGGGCGGTGAGGCTAAGTACTTGTTGAATGGCCCTCGTATTATCAATATTCTATACACGTCACAAATTTTCCGTTCTATGAAAATGTCTAAGTTTGTACATAGCAACCGTTATTTGAGGGATATGTTGACTTTTCAAACAATGGGAATGATTCAAAAGCAGCGGACCTAGCTTCCACTCATAGGGACCCTAGGAACGTCGAGTGTTATTTTTCTCCGCAGTGGGGAACTGATCTAGCTGCGAAAAAGAAAAGATGTTCTTTAAGGCATTGTGATGAGTCATAAAAGGCGGGCTCTCATTTAGTAACCCAAGTAAAGGGGAGTCAGAGACGTTGTTCAATCAAGCTTCCGCGCCCTCGTCCTAACATTCTCGGCCTCTGCGAAGGTTATGCTGTCAATTTTGTGGGAAAAATTTGATATTTTTCTTATTGGTATTTTTGTATTATTTATTATGGTTAGCTTATGAAACTGAAAGCATGCGGCTTTCAAAGAAACATTTTTGGCTTCAATTGATGCGAATGAATCGATCATTATGCGAAGAATGGCCACAGTAAGAGCAGAAGCACGAATAAATTATCCTAAATTTGGTTAACGCTGAGCTCCACGTCGCCGAACCCGGTGAGATCCACCTGAAAACGTTCAAAGGCAAAATCCAATACTACCCAATTTTTTTCCCGGCTTTTGCGCCATCCGAATGTGAGTTGTTTTCTTCGATGATATATGGTCTGGTTGTATATGGTTAGCTAATCAGTTGTTCCGCTCATATGAGGATATAACAATGGTATGATTCACGGTTAGCCTCCGAAAAAAATACTTTTTCCCTAACTCTATTTGAGTAACACCAGTAAGACGAAAAAATTAAGGGCAATTCTTTTATAACTGCATTGAGATCTATATTTTCATCAGAATAATAGCGAGAATATGGTTGCGCAGCCCATATAAATTTTAGATTGCCGCTCAAAAATTGTTTTGTTTGGATCTATAATGAAAATGATAAGAAAATAATGTAGTCAGGAATTTAATCGTTCTCGTCGAACAACCAACTCCAAAAGCATACAAAAACAAAAAAGGGGAAAAAAGTTTGTTTTGAGATTTCTAGAGTCAAACTTGTTCGGTTCTTTACCGATACCGTAATTGATCTAAGAAATCTAATTCTCAGAATAAACATGACATCACATCGTTCGATAATAATTTAAAACTCCATTGCAGGATACAGTCAGTTCCACTTTACATTCAGTCCTCCAGTCAAGAGCTCCGATCGATCTTGAATTAGATGCACATTGGTCGAATAATCTATTTGGATAACATCCCCGAGCCTTTAATGCCACAAACAGGCTATTAATTTTATAATCCCATCGTTGAAGTATACCATCTGCTCAAAAACATTCTACCAAGACTATCTTTGAATTATATCTTGTAATTTAAATAGGATAAAGTGGCAGCTCTACAGAATTCATATGTCTATCGGCATACACAAGAAAGTAAACACAATAAATAGTCAATAGGAAAAATCTCGACACCAACCACCCCAAATACCGAACCAATTTAAACGAAGTATGTGACTAGCATTTGCGAGTCAGGATTGCTTTCCAGTGAGAGCCCAAACATTCTTTCAACACAGCCTCAAAGTAGTTCATTTTTCATCTCACGCATACAAATATTCATATACATTATACATTCATCTCACTCTCCAATTGTTCTTGACTTCACACACTGGTACCAAGGATAGCACTCGATACCGCGCGAGCAAATCGAACCCATAACCCCCGAGGGTTCGACGTGTCATTTATTAAAAATTCACGGCCATAAATATGTATTTTTAGCAATAGATTCAGCCTTCGTGGTGGTTTTTGCCTACTTCGCAGCAAAAGATTATAATAAGTGTATTAGAGGTGGAGCAGTCTCGTTTGAAATCTTTCAATTTTCCGGTGTTTGCGATTTTCTTTGCATTACGCAGAAATTCACGCTAGTGTAACGACACCGTTAGGCCAATAACACGCGTTCCACGTTAACTTATTTAAGTCAGCAAGAACGTCTCGCAAAATCCATAACGCCCTTTCAAAAAAGCTGATTCGGAAAAATGAAATTTAAATTTATTGATACATCGTGGGAAATCCTGTCATGCTTTTTTCCTGCTTCCAAGTCTCGATGACGTCATCAGGACTCTACTTAGAGGGATTTACATGCATATGTATAGGCTGTATTGCCGATACATTTCATAAGTATAGTGGCAGCATAGAAACGGAACTCTTAAGAAGAATGGTTCTGTCACGGTTCATAAATAACAGGCATACTCCTGGAATTGCGAAGGGAGTTGGCATGGGCCAACAGCAAGTCACAGTATGGATTACAGATTTTCCCCGGAAGCGAAAATTCCATGGGCTTGTATAAACATATTCGCTTTGAAAATTGTGTAGATTTAGTTGAACATGTAACAGCTAATAGACCGTTTCATACGCGACAGGAAATGAAACACCGTAGCTCAAACAACCTACTAAGAATGTGATGGTTAGCAAATCCTCAGTCTGCTTTTGAATTTCTGACTTCCTGTTCGAACCTTTCGAATCAGGGTTGAGCTTCGAAACATGCCAGGAAAAACATATAGCAAATAGGTATTGAGTTAATATTCTATTCTAATGCCAGTTAATATTCTTAACTGGCAATTTAAAAATCCTGATGAAAACTTTTCTCCCATTATTACAAGAGGTAGAGTAAATGTCAATTAAAATTTTTTGCATACAAACTCTTTTTAAAAACTTAAGTTTAAATAAGAACTGAAGCAGATCTTAAATTTCATCAGATCATTGTACTGGAAGTTGTTATGATAGGATAAAAGTTCCCAGCCATTCTCTGTTAATTTGCGCAGGGAAACGGAGCTGCACCATTGCTTGTTGAAGCCACTCTAATCGCTTACAGTATAAATTCGCACTTAAAGTTTGATTTCGTTCCAGAATCTCCCAACAAATGGATTCTCAAGAATTCCACCGAACAAAATAAAAGAGAATCCCATTAAACCTTCACTAGGTGCAAGCCTGGCTTTGAAGTGGGTGCTGGTGATTCATTTCTTTTGATAACTTTCCGGCGATGATTCGCGTTACTGAAAAGGACTCACTTTTAATACCTAGTAACCATCCGTCGGGGAGATCCTTCATCAGTTTTACGAGCAAAATGGAAAACACAGCAGGCTATTGTGTCTTCTTTTTTTCTTTGCGAAAGTTCCGCCGATACCCTAGCATCGAAATTTAGAACTTATCCGAGCACATAAATTCTTCTCTCTATAGTGGTTCTATGGATTTGCAATTTCCCCGGCAATCTTATGCAGTAATTTTATCACTTCTTTGTATGACTTCCAATAGTTCACCGCCTGTCATCTCCTTAGGCCGCCCTGATTGTGACTGATTTTCAAAACCGACGTTCTCCATTACGAAAGCGCTTAAAGCTTCCGCTCATCAAATTCCTATAATGAACAATGCCTAATATGCACTTCATCAAATTCCATGATTATTTTACCGGTTCTGTTTGTAAACTGAAATGCAAAGCTAATTTGTTTTAACAGTCTCGATAATAAGATTTTCTAATTTCGGATGCAGGGTTTGAAGATTTCGAATTATATTTCAAAGAAATTACATATGGGAAAACGGAAAAAACCTAATACATTGCTTGGAATGGGCCTTACAGCTGTTAATATTCTTGGGATCGAGTGAATTATCTCTACACATAAAGAAAAGTCTCTTCTTTCGCTGTCGTGTCTCGAATCGTTTTTCTGTTGTCGACCGTTTTGCTTACGATTGTTTAATGAAAGATGGATCAAGAACATTTGGCAATTACAAAGAAGCCACAGTTGATCATTTATCGTTTTATGTTTAGAGTTCTTATGCTGATAAATACGGAAAAATTCGGCTATACTAAATTTTTTAGACTTTTGAATATTACGCTCACCGCTGGGTCCTGACATATACACGAAACCATTTCTGACTCCCCTCCGTACCAAACAGTATGTTGCTCACTTTATAATATTTTTTCGGTTTTTTCTTCACTTTTTCCATACAGCTGTTCATCGAAGCGAACGATCTTGATGTTGTTTCGTTGAGAGTACGCTCATCCAGGTTGGAAAATCTTTATTTTAGCTCACTTTGAGCGTTTTTAAATTGTTCCTTTAATTTCCGGGGTTTTCCAGGTGGTTGGTTATCATTTGTTTTCCGGTTCTGTCTTATTTTAAGACATTTGATAATATCGTAACCTGAAGAGACATTTTTCCCCACTTTTGCAATTAGTTGGGCTTGTAATTCATCTTTACAATAATTTTAAAACGAGCTCCCGTGTTTCCAACGACCATTGTCCAGATTGTCTTCCTGGTTGCTGGTTCCAATTTCGCAAAAAGCTGTTAGATAGTAAGAAGTGAAAGTAAGAGATGTCAATGTGAAGTTTATTATCAATTTTTCGGATCCTTAGAACGCAATAAGAGTATTGTCAATGCTCCAAGCTTATTTCTGAGCCCGAATTCCGTCATTTTTCAAAATAGATTTTTTAAAGAATTCATAAGGAAATATTATTTCGTACATTGTTTTCAAACATTGTATATTATGTAACATTGTATGTAATATTGTATACCTACATAACAACTTTTCAAAAAAAATTTTCTTCTTTTTAAATCTCGCCTCATGCCCGAAATGAACGACACTTGGGTGCCCGAGTTTAACTTTGGTAATAATTAAACAAGCTGTGATAGGTGACTTCGGAAAATATATCAGAGTCAAACGTCATTCACACCAGCTCATCTTCTTGAAACTTCCTGATATTGAAACAAGACATCTTTTACCGATCTCAAGGCCCCATTTCTACATTGAGCTGTTGCGCCATAATTAGAACAATAAGTACTATGCTACAGATTATCGTATTTGTATGTCGAACGACTAAAACGACTCAAAGTCAAACGACTTCAAACAATACAGAAAGAATTTACAACGTCTCACAAGGAATAGGAACTGTTTAAAGCTTATTGCATAGTTTTCTAGTGCGTAATTTAAGAGCGAAAAATATAAGTAATTCAATTGAAATTTTAAAGCATAATCCAAATACATATTCAGTCTTGAATAAAAACATACAATTGACTGCGAATAAAACTGTTTGGAAGTAGATTTCGATGCATGCCTTATTTTCAACCTAATCGCTTCCTCTTAAGGTGTATGACGCTGGAATTTCCGCCGATATGTAAATTTGTCTCAAATTTTCGTAAGACAACATTCACAATGGTCGTTCAATAAGTTTTTAGAAAACGAATTCATGGTATGAACTTCGTAATCTGTTTGTCTGAAACTTGGTTGAATGAATCTATTTCAAACGTTGAAATATCGGATCACGAAGTCTACCGTTGTGATCAGGACCTTACAGCATCCAAAAATTTCCCAGCTGTTTCTGAAGTTTTAGTTGATGTCAGTTAAGTATTTTGCACGACCTACAATGTGAATTATCCTTTCTCATAATGGCTCTTAGTTGATAATGCTGGCTGCCATTTACTACCTATGAATCCTCTATCGAAGGACTTTATACTTATTTGTTGGTGAGTTATCCGTTCTCTAGATGATGTTGTGAACTTACCGCCGGTGGAAAGGAATTCCAGCTCTCCACCCTTTCTTTTCATACAACTATAGTACTTTAAGCTTTCCTCTCATACGACTTTCACCCCTTTTGTCTTAGCAGACCTTCATTATCTCCCCCTATATATTCCCCCTACGGTTGTGATTGTTAATAATGTCGCGTGAGTCCACTTTGGGCCAAAAATTAAAATTTCTCCAAGTTATATTAAGATAGAATAAGTGCTCGTTTGCAGGTTTTTGATATGGATACCTTTCTTAATGGCCTTATTTATGACGAAGCTAAGCACTAATTCTTTATGTATCTCAATCAATTATTTTGCAAAACAAAAAACCACCCGGCACAAAACACTGCTCGCAAATTTAAGCATAAACCTTGGTTCAATTTGCGTATTATGAACGCCTTTAAAGAAAACGATGTTGCGTTCCGTAGCCATAACTCTACCTGTAGCATGCTGTTAAGATCACATTTGACTCGGTTATAATCTAAGGTTTAAAAGGAAATTAAGCTGACTTTGAAAAAACCTTTCAAAAGTTTTGAGTGAATTTCAGTTCTATCGAATCAACTTCCACTATTGCTTACGTTGTTCGTTTGAATGGCTTTGAAGTGTCCTCTAATCTAGAAGCTGCTTGCTAAGTTATGTTTTTCCAAATTTTAAGATCCTTTTGCGGAATCACTAGCCTTATATGATAGGTTGTTTTTCTTTTCTCAAGAAATTCTTTGGAGTCAAACTGTCAATAAGCTCTATGAATCAGAATATTCGTCTCGGCCATGATGGTCCGCCCAACACGAATACATAGATCTCTTTATCATCAAAGGAATATTTAATGACTTCTCCTATACCTTTCATGCCGTGTATCTTTTTCTGCTTGAAAATAAAATCGTACTGGAGTTCAAACCATCATACCACTCCTACTGATCGTGTCACGTCAGTCCCTGTATTAAAACAGGCTTTTTTTACCAACACATGGTGTGCTTAGAGGATCGATTCTTTATTCATTTTATTTTCTTCCTGTTTATCAATTATCAATTACTGTCATATCCTGTCCTTGCTATCCATGTGTAGATAATTTGAAGGACAATTGGGGAATAAAGCTTACTCAGGACGGGTAGCGTCTTCAAGAAGAGAGAAGAGTTGATATCTCTCAGTATTTTGTGCCGATCCAATCTACTCAGCATCAATAATGCTGAATGAGCTAAAATGCCCTATATACACATAGCTAATCTCCTATTTTCAGCTACACACTATGTGACTCTTCCTTCTCTGTGGTGAATTTTTTTAAGGAACTTGAAGTATCCTTGGTTTCAAAGTTCATGTTTGATACTGATGACCTGAAAACTATCCACATAATTTTCGTTTGTGTCAATACAAATCAGCTTTATTTAAGCAATAGTTTCAATTCTTCGTCCACCTCCTAGTCAACAACATCTTGTGATGTAAATTCTCTGTTAAATTTTGTTCATGTAAACACAGAATTTTCAGAGCTGTTCCTTTGAATAAATTACCATCGGTAACTTCCTTCAACCTTAGGCTTAATTTATCAGCGATAACAAATATTGAGAAGCGACACCAAGACTAAATGATGTTATTCAAAATTAAACTTAAAGACTCTAAAGATACATAGATATACTGCCTGCTCTTTTTCCTCAATTTTGAGAATCCTTAATAGGTTAGAATTTCACATTTTTTGCAGTGTTTCATATCTGCATCGCCTGAAATGTCAAAATGATGAATTTTGAAAATTTGAAAACATTTTCTTAAAAAAATTGTTCATTATAATTTCTATGGGCTAGGAAATAATCAGACAATTTATATCTCATCATGAAAGGATAAGATAAAACTTGCAAAGTTGCCAAAATTATTACCTTTGCAACTAGAGCATGCTCGTCACCACAACGCATATTCATCTTCATATTCATGCTGTGAACAAAACTCAGTCAGAAAACTTTTCCTATTGCGAAAATTTTCGAACAAACCTCATTACATTAAAGCCCATTAATTTGTTTTAATCTCAATTTTCTGGCAAAAACAGCCAGACAATATTCATGCAACAATGAAAAAATAAGCAGAACCTACCAAATTGCTCAATTCTAACTTTTAAATTTATAGCTAGGCTCCTTATAAAGCTTGCATGCCTAGTTCAAAGCTACCTGATATTTTTGAACGGAAATAGCATTCATTCTTTTTTGTGTTCAACAAATCCAGCCATTCATTGGTAATACTGCTCGTTGCCGATAGATAGTAAAATGGTAAATAAATAATCGATACAAAAAGAGGTCATTGGGACAACTGATGCATGCGTCCGTGAATTTTCGAAGGACGTAGTCTAACTATGAGAATGATGCGGCTTTAATGTTTCAATTTTGCACAACTTTAAAAAATTCATGACCATCATACATTTTCATCAAAAAGAAAATATCTGTGACGTCCATTTGTGTTTGTTTGGCATTTGTTAATTATGTGTATCAATTTCATTGAGCACGACATCATTTTGCGTCCATTGTTATCTCTCTGTTCAGGCCGACACCGAATCTGAAGAAGAATCTGATGGCTCAATTCCATCTCATCAACAGTCCAAACCATCAGCAGCGTCACCGGCTAGTCAAGCGAAGAAAACAGCTCGATCCCAAAGCAGCGAATCAACAGCTTCAACAGAGAGTTCAAGTTCTTCGGCGGCTGCCGCAACACCTGCAACCCCTACTCGTACGAGTACCGCTGCCGACGTAAAACCAGCAGTTCGCAGCCGAATTTCGACGGACAGCACACCTTCTACACCTACGACAGTTGAAAAGAAACCTTTCCAAAGCCGATTCTTACCGAACCATCAGCAACCAGCTGCCGACAAAAAAGAAGAATCTGAGTCCAGCACAGAAGAAGAAACGTCTACAGAAGAGTCTGAGGAAGAGGAGGAAGAACCGAAAAAAGCACCTGTCAAACCCACCCCACGGGACTCTGCTACTACATCGGCTACGCCAAGAACTCGCGATACTGTTGAAAATCGAAGAAGCTCACGAGAGGAAGCCAGCCTCAGATCTGCGTATGCCCCGTCAAATTATCGCACTCCTACCGAACGAGATAGTAGCCCCAAATATACATCCTCATCGACACGATCCCGTGCCGGGACGTCCTCTTATAACGAACCCGATGATCACCGCTACGGGGGATCATCTGGAAGCAGGTATGTCGGAAAGCTTGTGTCGTTTTATATCGTCATGTTTTCTTCTTTTGTGTATTTATTCGTATTAATAATAAAAGAAATGAAAGCAGGAATGTGAAAACAGATTTGCGTAGGCTAACTTTTGCATACAAATATTATAAGGACTCATTTATTCAGAACATGGTTATTGTGCATTTTTCTATTAATTAGGAAATAAAGTTTTTAATTGAATTCTTGTTATTTTGAATTAATTCGAGAAATCTCTTCGAATACATTTGGATAAGGTCTCCAGTTAAATGATTGCAATTCCTACGGGTCAAAAGAGTTTTCCAATTGATGTTCCTATACGATAACACATATTTAAAATGTCAAATATATCAAACGAGCTAACAATCAAGGATTCTGCTTTCATTTCCAAATATCTTTTAAGACCACTTAAAGTAACAAACAAGTAAATACTTAACCTACTAGCAAAAGTCGTTGTCTAATCGTGTTTCATACGCACGCAACCCACTACCTACCCGACCTTCATCTATTCGAAACTGCTTGCTTACGTAGGTGGAACCTATTGACAACTGACATATTAACCTGATTAGATTAAACGTAATGGCATTAAAATATAAATTTTTTGAAAATTCGTAGTAGTGATAGAAAGCGAGTCATAAAGTTTCCATGTGTTGAAATAATTAATTGCAGCTACACAAGTCGCTTTTTAAATAAGAGCAAAAGCACTGCTGTCGTCCCGCCCGAGGACGAAAACGCAACAGGAGACGATTCCGACAGTAGGTATGGAACAGGGCGTTCTAGGTACTTGGCTATGAAGGAGAGACGCAACCGATTGGCCAGGAGCCGATCCACTCATACTTTCGGGAACGATGATGACGACTTAGACGAACCCGTCTCGCCAACCACTGCATCACCGTCTGCTTATCTTGCTTCAAGGTGCGATTCTACTAAACATGAAATCTTGCATACACTTGATTAAAGTTTTCCTGTCCTAAAACCTATTTATTTTGTTACAAAGTCACACTTTTGGAAGTTCGATTTTAAGTTCAAACGTTTTTAGTTTATTGTTCAAACCTCGAAAGTTTCTTCGTTAACCGAATTAACGCGTTCGTTTTAGTGCAAACACAACCATAAGTGTTAATTCGTTAGGACAAACACGATCTCTTGTATTTATCTTGGCCATTTTTTCAATAAAGCTGACTGTTTCAGATATGGAGCTTCTTCGTCAATGGCATCGGGACCTTCCGATTTGTCCAGAAGTAGATCGTCACATGCTCTAAAGTCCAGAGAAAATTCCCCGGATCGGAACTCAGGGGCGAGTGCAAAGGATGGAGAAGCACTCAGCTCTTGGGCGCGATATCTCAAAAACAAGTACGGCAACAGAAGCACAAAGGACGCGCGCGAAGCGACCACCTCAACCCCATCGAGCAGTTCTTCGGCCGCACGACGATTGAGCCTTGGCTTGCCGCTGAGACAAGCAAGTGAGTTAGTTTCGTCCGATGACGATTCAAAAAACGGGCCAGGCTCCCCTACCTCCCCTACGGCAGCAGTCGGTATAACCGCAGCAGGTATCTCCCCTAGGACACAATACCTGCGTAAGCGACAGCAGCTGTTTCAAGTGGGTGGCCGGGGGAGCGAGCCCGGATGCTTCACGTGGCCTCGCGGCATTGCCGTTGGACCCGAGAATACGATCGTTGTAGCGGACTCTTCTAATCATCGCGTTCAAGTGTTTGATTGCGAAGGAAATTTCGTCAAGGAGTTTGGAGAATACGGCAACGGCGATGGCGAATTTGATTGTTTGGCTGGCGTTGCGGTCAATAGAATAGGGCAGTATATCATAGCTGACAGGTAAGTCTTACTTCGGTATTTGATTTCAGTTCAAAATAATATCAAACGCTTTAAATCATACACATAAATATTTAGAAAACAACTCAAATTTCAATTAATTAACTTTAGACCCTGCATCTCCTAAACAATATTAAAAGAAATGATTTTGAATTATAAATTTTGTTTAGCTTATTTCCGAAGATTCATAGGTGCGGTAGTTTTGATCCAGTTTTATCAAATTGCCTCGAAAGCAGCAACCAAAAATTTAAAATGCAATATGTCAATCAAACGGATTGAACGACGTGCGAACAACAACCGTGTTTAAAATTTTTTAAATTGAAAAGTAGAACATAACTTTCTTTAAGTGATGCCACTTTCCCAAAAACCATTGTTGAAAAGAATTCCCGAACTAACCAGATTCCCGGGGTTTACTCCGAATTGAAATTTAAAATATGCGATAATGACGAAGGTGCGTCAAGATGCGGATTACCATTTTCTAAAAAATTTGTATCCATACACAATGGCCCAAATGAACAATTGTTTCGTAAACTTGTTACTTGCAATACTTACAGCGACAGAATTTTCCGAAAGAAATCCTGGTAAGAATCGAGCATATATATTTGGTTCGTTTCAAAGCTTTTTGGTTTTAATTTAATTTAATTTTTGATTTAATTTAAACCGAACTTAGTATCTAATCCCCATTCTTATCAATGGCATATCTCCAACATTCTGAAATCCCCTCCAGTGGAACTCTTCTTCTTTACACTCGAAAACGTTTGGTAGTTACTGTACAAAGAACCTTTTCATTGTTGTGTCTCCTTCCTTGCAGGCAATTATCTAGGAACTGAAACAAATGACAGTCTGTTGGAGTAAGATTAGAAGTAATTGGGAGATGGGAATAAAATTCCTAGCCAACCTCCGTTTATTTGCGCTGGTAAATGCAAATGTATGCCATCCCGCACAGTTCATTTGCTGCTAGTACAAGCTTGCATTTAATGATTGCTTTCGTTCCAGAAGTCCCAAATAATAGCCAGGGATGCAACAGCAGGCCTTGTTTTTTTGCAAAAGTTCGTGGGGTTATCAAGCATCTAAATTTACCACTTCTATTTATAGGAATACTGAGAGCTTGGAATCTCTACGATAATTCAGTGATGATCATCTTATCATCTCCTTGTATGACTTCCAATACATCACCATGTGTTTCTGCCTTGGGCCGTCCTGATGAAAGCGCTGAAACCAATGTTGACAAACTTGTTCTACTGGCACAGTTTTTTCATGAATTCTACTTTAATTCCGTTCGCTTATATACCTTTTATACCTTATTCCTATGCCTTTAAACAAATTGCTATACTTGTTCGGGAAACAATCCCTAACATGTATTTTACCAGGTTCCATGTTTATGTTACCACTCTTGCTGAGATTTTGAAAATGATACCTGCTGCCGAAAAATCAATTTTTAAAAGCCAATTTTCCACACAAAAAAAGAAGGAATTACACAAAATAATAGGAATTATATTTGGATGGGTAAATTTTATCTTAGTGTACCCTGAACAACTGAACCCCTCTTAAAGCGTTTGCCGCCAAATCAATACAATCAACAATCAACTTGTGCTTTTTCTCTTTCTTAGAGAAGTCACGCAATAGTGTTAATAGGTAGGCTGTGGTATCAGCCCCAGATACGACAGCTGTGGCACATAGAAAATGTATGCAGGAGTAGAAACTGATAATTTTACGTTGTTTGACATTGATGATCTCGAGACAATCGCCTATTATTCATTCAAAACAAAATAACCCAACAGTGGATAAAAGACGAGCTCTAGAGTGAGAAGTGTGTTATTTCAGAAAACTTACAACTGTTTCACTTGCAATTAATTCATTTAAACTGTCTATTAGCAGAATATAGAGAAGCAATGAAAATATTTATAAAATTGCCAAAGTAGCATCCATTGAAGAAAGTATAGTAATTCTTACAGTATATTTAGGATTGGATTAAGGAGGATTGTAAGCAACTGTAACAGATAAGGGGAGTTGTCAGCTGCGAGGAAAACGGGGGCCTGGGTCCTGAAAGTTGGAAGGAAGGCGAAGGAGCGCTAAGAGGGCATAGCAGTTAAGCATCTTGGTTACTCGCGCGAAGCTATTAGCGTTTCTTAAATACCATAACTCTCGAAGTTTTTATTACCAGGATCGGTGGCACGCCATTCCTTTGTTTCGGTAAATCGAAATACTCTGCGATGCTCACAAAAAGATAATACAGTAGAATAGTAAGTTGAACCTCGATAAGTGGAAAACCTCCAAATCTCGAAAAAAAGTTTTGTTCCCTTCCCGTCAAACACCAAAATCTCCATTACTCGAAATCTCAACTCTCTATTAGTCGAAAAAATCAGTAAGACCCTCCAAGCCATTTTGATACATATTTTCCTTCCATAACTCGAAAAATTAATTTTTACCTCGATCTCGAACATAGCAATGTTTAATTTTACAATCTTTACAACTCGATTATTTGAGACTCATAGCCTCTATAGTTTGAATAAAAATAAATTTCGGACTCAAAAAATTCGCCGACAGTGTAAGTACACCATTGTTTCTTAGAAAGCAATTTAGGAGAATACAACGAATAGAATTACCACAAATTTTTGACTCATGTTAACAGGTTTTTGCTTGCTTGGCGTCAGGTTTTTCATTTTGTTGGTTTGGATTTCATTTGAAATTCAGCGAAGCAAGTCATTTGTTTTAGAGTGAAATATTGTCAGAAGAAGTTTTGTTCTCCAAAACAGTTTCTAAATGGAATTGTTCGAAACATGAAAATGCTGAAACATGCTGAAAATCAGAAGTGCTCGAAGCTGTGAAGAGCTATCAAAAGAAGAAAGATGTTACCGAAAAATGTGGCCTGCCAATGAATACACTGTCAACAATAACCAAAAATGAATCAGACATCATGAGAAAAATACAAAACGGTCAAAGTTTGTCCTGCAACGAACTGCAGAATTTCCGGGCTTGGAGGAGTGCTTACTTAAATGGTTTAGCTGAGCCAAAATATCAGTGTTAGTGGACCACTGTTACAAGAAAAAGCCGAAATAAACTCTAAATCATCGGGACTCGCTAGTTTCCGGGCCAGTAATGGATGGCTAGAAAAGTTCAAAGGAAGACATGCAATAGTTTTTGAAAAAAAAATTTGTGGGGAAAGTGCAAGTGTCAACATTGAAACCTGTAACAAATTGAAAAGTGAATTGTAAGATTTGTTACATGGTTACGAACCTGACAATATCTTTAATGCTGACGAAACGTAGCTGTTTTTTACATGTCTTCCTGATAAGACTCTAACTTTTAAAAATTATAAATGCCATGGTGGGAAATATAGCAAGGAACGTTTGACTATTCTAATAGCAGCAAACATGTCGGGCACAGCAAAACTTTCACCATAGAAAAACTTTCACATTTTTCATAGGTCATTTGCAAATCTAAAAACACCTCGTTGTTTTTCAAGATGTTAATCACTACCTTTGCAATCTAAACCAAATACAAAAGCACGGGTGACTTCTGCAATTCTCAAAGACTGGCTCATAAATATTGAAATGGCCAAAGAATAAAGAAAAATCTTGTTATTCCTTGATAATTGTACAGCCGATAATTATATTCCACAAATGAAAGCTGCCAAGCCAATATCTGCCCGCCAATACGACATCAAAGTTACAGCCTATGGTCCAAAGTATCATTGAAAACTTCGAGTCATTATATCGAAAAAAAGTTGTGAGGAACATGTTGGATAATATGGAAGAAAAAAAGAATTCTACTATAGATGTTTTTGCACGCCATAAGAATGACTGACAAAGCTTAATAAATAAAAAATAAAAACATAAATGAATAAATGAATAAAAAAATTATATAAAAAACCGTTATATACACTGTGGTTATTCATCGTCGTCAACTGAAGAAGCTGAAATCGCAGATATTTCACCACAGCTCAGGAAACCGATACTAATTATTTAGATTTCCAAAAGACCCGAATAATACTATGCACTCCATGGGTTTCAATCACAGAGGCGAGAACCGCGTTGCATACTTTACGGACTTTTATTAAGCAAACCAGCAACTCTGTAGAACAAGAATTTTCTGCTCTTTATACCTTAGACAATGCTATAGAGAAAGAACAACCAAATTATCTGAAGCAAAAAATACTACTGACTTTTTTTAATGCCATATTTTTGTAATTTAAGGATGTTTTGAAATAATGTTGATTTATAATAAATAAAAATATGTGTGTCGAAAAATTTATGACTCGAATTTTCGGCGTCACCCTTGATGTTCGACTTATAAAGGTACACTGAATCGCTGACTTGTTTACAAGCACGCAACATCATCAAACTGAAATTAGACATGTTAAGGTAAACACATAACAAATAAGTACCTACTGTCATATGTCTTTTATTATATTTCGCTCAATCAGCTGAAGTGAGACATTGTAGAGGAAAAAAAACCCCGATAACAGTTGTAGCCCTATTTTTTCCTTTTACTTCATTCTTCTTTGCCTGCTAAAGTTGACGGAGCGATCGTTTGTGAAATTCTTCTCGGCTGGAAAATTTTGGTGAGGTATAGGCCCAGATACAATACTGCGTGACGGCGAGGCGAGAGCACGATGCGATTCTCGCTCGTCGTCGTGCAACGCATTCAATTACAATGCACGCGATGTGAGGGAGAATAATTTTCATATGACAAATGTCAAATTTGTGACGTTTTGAATGAACTTTGATTAAAATTATTTTTGATTTTTCAAAAGTTTTGAATTTGGAATTTTCCTTCGTTTGGCAAATAATAACCTCAACAAGGATGCACGAAACTTTCATTTAAAATTCATTCCGAATAAACCTAGTACTTAAAAAGTAAGTAAGGCGTTTGAATTTCAAATTTCATTTACGCGCCATAGAACATCTGACAAACGTCACGCACCTCGCTGCGAGGAATTTTCGTTTTTCCGAATATTTCTCGCCTCGCATCGACGCATCGCAATCATTGTACCTTGTCGTATACAAATGCATGTTACGAAAACTGCTTGACTTTTGCTGCGAGAGTCTCGTCGCGCTCTCGCATCGTCGTCTCTCAGTATTGTTTTTCGGCCTTAATAGATTTTCAAAATACTTTTTTGATCCCTGATTCATTACTGGTCAATTCGTGGAGAGGCGATCAACAGTCGTATGAGCTGTGAGCAGTGGCGGCCCGTGAGAAATATAACTGCGAGTTCTGCATATAATCTCTAAAGTTCGACCGATTTAAAATTATATAACAATGTAATGAACATGTAAAACCTGTTTTTCGTTCTTCCCTTTCCGTGGGTTCATGTTTAGTTTTCGGAGGGATTTCTTCGACTGTTGGTAGTTTTAATAATAATAAACACCTATAAACAAAAAATATTGATTCAAACATAAAATTACTTACAATTAACGGAGCAAAAATGGATGATCAGAAGATGTAGTAATCCGAAACAGTGAAAAGTGGCTTACGACTAAACTTCACTTCTCACATTTTATACCAATGTTTTTCTATGGAAATCATAAGCAACGCAGTCAAACGTTCTTGCGACATTTTATTGCTCAACAAAGTTTTAATGCGCTTCAAGGCTAAAAAACTTCTTTCGGCATCAGCGGTGCTCATAGGTGTTGTTACCAGGATTTCCAGCAATTTTTTTGTGTCTTTTAGTGGTTCATTTAACTTATTTTTCAAGACGAATTTGAGCAACACATGGGCACTTGACATTTCTCGGCAATCACTTCTTGAATAGATGATTAATAATTCTGTTCTCAAGCGTTCTCGCTCCAATGTAGGATAGGCGACACATGTAGAGCTCTGGTCCAGGGAAATTCAATTGATATTCTCGGAAGCGATCCGAGTCAAAAAGACAAGCAGCAACAATGTGTCCATCGAATACGAATCTTTCTTTGATAGCGTTTAAAACTACATCACAAACTTCTAACGCAGCAAGGCGATGGCCCTCAGTACTATCATGAATGCGTCGTTTTTTACCCTGAAATGTATTTTCTATATCATTTCCTTGGGATACTTCGTCTATTATAGTATCAATTTGATCGCGGATATTTTGAATATTTTCCTCAAAATAAACAATATTTGCTTTCAATTGAACCAAGTCAGCTTCTCGCCTCTGTATTTGATTTAAAAGTATAGTGTATGACGGAAAAGTTCCCGAACTTTAGAAATACAAAATCGAAAATTACATCTAAGAAATTTCAACATAGTCCCCTTCCCTAGGTATACACTCATTTGAGCGCTCAATGAATGATTCGAAGGCTCTCTGGTACTCCTCTGAAGTTATTGCTGTGAGACGCCCGGTGCAAGCCGCTTGAATGCTTGGTACATCTTAAAAAAATTATCCTTTCAAGGCCATTTTTAGCTTGGGAAATAGGAAAATGTCGGCTGGAGCCAGATCTGGCGAGTATGGGGCGTGATTGATGCGTGGGATCTGATTTTTGGCGAGATAACGCTTCACAATGTTTGAAGAATGAGCAGGCGCATTGTCATCTAGCAAACTCCACGATCCCGGTTCCTTGTACTCGAGCCTAATGCGATTAATCCGGCGCTTCAGATGTTTTAACACCTCTACGTAAAACGCAGCATTCACGGTGGTGTTTGTGGGCACAAATTCTTTGTGTACAGCCGACCGCTTCTCTCATTATCTTCTAACGACACTCTACCCTTCTTAAACCGACTGAACCACTTGTAAACAGTTGTACGCGACACTACACCTTCACCGTAAGCCGAATCGATCATTTTTTTCGCTTCCGCGAAAGTTTTTTTAAGTTTATAGCAGAATTTAATTGTGGCACGATGTCCAATTTCTCATCCATCGTAGAGCTTGCACCGGGGTACTAAACACACGTTCACTCAAGCACGTCTATCTCGGCAACTAATGAACGGATACTGGTGAAAAAATTCTCAGACATTCCAGAGGAATCTAGCAACATAGAACCGGTGTCGTCCCAGAGGTGGCGCCCCTCGTACAAGCGCTACAAAATAAGTTCGGGAACTTTTCCGACATACTGTTTATCTACACGAGGCATAGCATAGTGGAAAAATGTTAATGTGTCATCTTTAAACATGGGGCGAACACCTGAATTTGCACTGCAAACTGTGCTATCAGTGAATATATCTTCTGTGGCTTCTATACATTCTATTAAGCTTTCCCTATACAACATACAACTATACAACATTAACTGTTCTCACATTGAAATTCCATCGCCTTGATGATGCATGGGGAATTTCCCATTTCACAATTCGATCAAGTACAGCAATACTCGACGGGGCGCTGTTAAACAATCGCGGTATTTCTTGTTAATTACCAAAAAACACTCGTATCTGTTAACTCGAAGATGCTGCATTTTTGACGATAAAATTCAATTGATGCGCATAGCAGTGTATGAAATTTGCAAAATTTTATTTCTTTTTTATTAATGCTTGCACTCCATCGCTTTTTCCACTTATAACAGCGGCGCCACCATAGCCTTGAACAATTAGTTTTTCAGTTGAATTATCCAATATTGGGCTCAATACAGCCAGTAATTCACTGCTGATAGTTCTGGCGTCTTGTTTTGGAGGATTTAAGTAGGACCAGAAGCGCTCTAGTGGACTTCTATTCTTAACATACCTGAATGTTGTAACAAGTTGTAGCTTTGAGGATACATCTGTGATCTCATTTGCTTAGATGGCAAGATGTGAAGCTTCTTTAATTTCAGCAGCTATATATTCTTGGCTAGCTTGCAGCATGAAATTCAATAAATCATTTTGAATCCTTTTTGAAGCGCCTTTGAAAATAGTCGCGTTTTTCATATGATCTTCCAACGCGTTGTCAAGCTCTGCTGAAAAATTTATTAGACCACGGGATACACCAGTGTTCATTCATCATGTCCTCGGAGGGCTTGTTCAAAAGCTCCACAAAATTTTTTGCAGTTGATTATTTTTGACAAAACATATCGATTCAGTGAAACTTCTTCATTGTGCTTTTGTATATTGCGCCAATATGCAGAATCTAATTGCACCTGTTTGTTTATTTTGCCCAAAATATTTAGCTCCATTTGATTATAAAGATGAGCTAAAGAGTTCTCCTGCTTTTCAATTTTCTCGGAATGCTTTATTAAGTAAGCGACTCCTGTTTGCGTCCACAGCTTGTTACCACCGAACAGCAAACATGGAAAGCATTATAATGCATTTTTCTTATTGCACCCACATATCCTATTTTTCCTCGTATAAAGGTCTCTATTAAATTGCTGTTTATACTGTTTTTATTGTTGCTTCAATGGACATATCAGGCAGAGGATTACGATTGTTTTTGATGTCGATCTTCTCCTGTAGACTGTAGGCACGGAAACATTTCACGTTCCTCAAATTATAAATAACATTCATTTAGTTTCTAAACATCCAAACCAAGTAAAGCCACAGAACACTCTTTCACTATGTTTAAAAAGTTTCAACTAAAAAAACTCTTCAAATCATCAAACAATCAAACATTTATCTTTAGACACACAAAAAATCAAATTGTTTAGACACACAAAGTAATAAACCGAATAAAAAAATCTCGAGAGAATTCCAATTGCAATCACAAGAGCTTTCATTCATTCATTTAAGCACAATTAAATCAAAACTATGAAATAAATTTCTTGGCACCCAGTTCTGCTCAAAATATTTTCGTAAGTTTATGTTAACATTTTCACAAGTCATTTTTATGGACGGAAAATTTTCTGCAGAGATGCAGTACGAATTGTGCCTTCAACTCCAAAGCGAATGCAAAATTTATGGGAAACACAGGGGAAAGAAGAGGTGAAGGATTCGCTTTTTCAGTGCGCAGAACTCCGAAAGACATTGTTCTGAGTGATGTTATAGATTATTACAGACGCATGAAGAAAAATGTTACGTATGGAAACACGGGGAAGTCAAATTGAAAAAATGATGTTTCTGAGGTACAGTATGTGTAGATATGAATATGCAGGTTACATGAGCTTAGGATTTTTTTTTATTGCATAGTAGGGCAATTCTTCTTATTATGTGAAATATCACAAACATGATCAATAAGATTAAAACTTTCTCAATGGATACAAAGCAAAGAGAAAAAAAACAAGTGGCGCCCACGTTAGTCTATAGCAGAATGTAATGAAGTTTGGCGCGTATCAACACAACTCGCATCAATATAAATGTCAAAGCCTGTCAGGAGTTGACATCAACTTCCGCCCCCATTACATCCTAGCGTTGTACCAGTTTTCATTGAGGATATCCATCTTTTCAATTCTTACGTCACTCTTATGCCTCTCTACCAACCACAAAACTATACGAATGGCCGAAACTCAATAAGTTATCCCATCTTTATAAATGATTTACCAGTTCCCTGTGGTACCTTATGATACCTCAAGTGTTGAGATTTGGGGAACGTCTCGCAAGCCTCTAAATAGTGGACACCAACATTTCACATGTTTGAAATATGCTAGGAGATTATTTAAGAATTTGATGTATAGTTTTACTCACCAGTCGAAACATAAAATAATAAATAAATAAATAATAATAAACATAAATAAATAACAATCTAACAGAACTTTGAGAATCTGACAGGCTGAGGCGTAGTAATAAACTGGGGCCTCTTCTATTCAACCCGAGCTGTAACTTGGTATAAAAAAGTTCTATAGACATAAAGAGTAGAAGTCCATTCAAACTGAAGCCTATGCAAAAGCCTCTTTACTAATTAGCGCAAATATTTCTAACAAATACCTCCTCTGGCAGGATTAGACAATTCGTAATCAATCGTAATCAAACTGGATGGGAAAAAGGTCTACAAGATGAAGTTACTGTGAGATGCGCTTTGACACTCTCCTGAAACTAGTGTTCGACATCGCGTTTTATCGCCTTGGCTAGTCCGTGTAGTTGTCACTCTTTCAATCATGCATGAGGTTGCTTTAGTTTTTATATGGGCTATTCGTATCTTCTTGTTCATGGTTACTCCCGCGAGTGTTAGCGCTCATGAGAAGTCGCGCTATGTCTATACAACTGAACAATAAAAGTACCACTTTGCCTGAGTAAACTTGATCTATCCTAAGACAATGAAAACATTGAGGTCGGATTACCTTCCACCCAGCGTCCAAGAGTAAAAAAACTGGCAACAGTTTACTTCGTTGTCATGACATTTTAGCGAAAGGATACAATTAAAATAACACAACCACGCCCACATTTGCTTTGAAAATTAGCGTACAGCTTTCGTGGTAGTAAGTATTCCTTGAAGTGAAGTGTAAGTATTGTCCGACATATTTAAAATATGACACAGTCAATGTGCAGCTAGAAAAGAGACCCCTCCATTCCCGGCGCCTCTTGACGCTCCAGTATGCCTTTCCGAACTATCAAGACTATCCGAGCATAATATGCCACGTAAATCCATTTATCAGCCATTCTTAGGGTGTCTCCGGCTAAATTTTTCGACAATTTCGGAGGAGAGGCCACAATGCTGCTTATTCAATGTTTCGCAAGCAAAAGAATCTGTGGCAGGCATCATCAACCTCTCCTGTACAAAACATGCAGTGGCCATAAACTTTTAGTTTGTATTGGTTAGACAATCAAGTCCACAAAAGTGCTGGATCAAAAGAACATCATTTTGGACATGGGTTCGATTGAGCCGAAGTTTCAGATTTGGGATCCGCTGCGCGGTTGACGCGTAAGACGGGAAAGGAAAATACTTGAAAAGCGAAAAGTAAAAACAAGTCTAGCGTCTCTTGTTTTTCTTTATGTTTCATTCAATAGAAAAATCTTTTCTTCATTGCTCAGAAGCTATACTGTCGTGAAGGTAGGTTCCCAGTTGCATGATTCGCGTCCGCTACTCTTCCACTGATAAGCTTTTTGAGATCTTTTTACAACCTTTAGTTGTAATTCCATAATAGTGAACCTGAATTTCCCTGGTCTTCTTCTCATCACATGCAAGTGACTAGAGTTTTCAAAAGCCAGAGGCCGGTTGGGCCGGATTCTTCAGGATATAATGGCTTCCTTACAAGTGCATGTCATCTCTCAATGTGAAGTTAAATCCTCCCATGTGTTGCCTCCCTTCAATTATTTTGTCATTCTTTTTTGCAAATTGTCTTATTTTCGACAGTTTGAAGTTTTAGAATATTATCATTTAAATATGTTAGATATTGTTGACTGAATGCACCACATTAAATGCTAACCAACCATCCTGATAGCCAATTTGCCATTACTTTTTCCCATATACCGCGTGGTAAATTTCCAATTGTGAGTTCTAATGACAAAGTGTCGAATAAGCTTGAGGACTACTATGAAAGCTTGAGTTTGACTTTCTGATAAGTGCTGGCAGTTGAAAGTGCTGACCTTCTGTCTGATAAACTTTAATTAAACTATGGTCGGACAAAGCACCTCAAGCTTGATTCGTTGCAAACGCAAAGGGTCTCGAATCGAAGGATACTTTAATAACTATTCAATATCCCCAAACAGGGTAGTTGCAAAACAAAATGTATAAAAATATACAAAATATACAATCAAAATCGAAAAGAAACCTTTTATATAAATTAAATGGAACCAAAATTGCTTTATTTATGAACAAACCACCAAACTAAACGAAAATTGCTTTAATTATGAACAAATATGGCACGAAAAAATTCGCTAAGTTTTCCTCGGTTTCGCGACCAAATTTTCTCAATAACTCTTCAGGAATATTTCAAAAATGGAGCAAAGAAATGTTTCAAAGGGCAACATTTCAAGAGCAAACCTATTAAGACAGTAAGCAACGCTTTATGATATTCCAAAAGTAATGCGATAAAAGCAATTCAACGGCAATATCGCTGGATTTTATGCAAAGCCATACTATTGGACTTTGGTACACTCTCACCGAATTTGCATTTAAATTTTTCTCCAAGCGTTAATTTGAAAGTCAAGAATTTTGTTTACATATTTATCATTTTTCATTCAAAAGCCTAAAAAGTTCTGAGCCAGAAATAATAAAAACTGCAAGACAGAGTAAAATTTGCAAATTGAGTTGATTTTTTAGATTCATCGCCATTTATTTATTTTCTTTCTTTTTTTCAAGATACAATCACCGAATTCAAGTACTTGATCCTCAGGGACGTTTCTTGAGAGCATTTGGCTCGCAAGGAAGTGCGGATGGAAAATTCAATTACCCATGGGGTGTAACAACAGATGCATTGGGATTCATCTACGTTTGTGATAAAGAGAACCATAGAGTCCAGGTAAGAAATTGACTGAAATTAATTGAAGAAAAGTTCACTCAATCTTTCTCGTGCAATCGATTGTGCAAGTTTCGAACTATTTTTAATTACGGAGGACTTTGCTTTGCTTCGTTTAAAAGGCTGCAGTTATATTTTTCAATATTGGATTGTCGTAAAACATTTTGATGTCCCATAAATGTATTCAAACCAGCTTTTTGTTAGTTCTTAGTTGATTCGTGTTAGCATATGTGACTGCCTTCGTTGTCTCATTTGAATTACATGATTTCACTGTATGAGCAGTGAATTGCGCTGAAACATGACAGAAAAAAATGAGAGCTAGGTAGAGTAATTATTAATGTATAATTCTCATGTTCCGGTAGAATTTTTAAAGTATTTTTAAGGGGTTTTTTCAATTTGAAGTTGGTAAAAAATTTTAATTTTTTTTTAAATTTTTGGATATTCATATGGTTATTACTATCCTGCATTCTTGTAAACACGTACGCCTGCAGGCACAAACTTTGGTAAAGTTCCTTGAATTCCTGCTAAGGCTTCTGCTCCAGGCGATAGACCAAAACCTACAAGAAGCACAGTGGAGGAGTGGGAGAGCGGAAACGTCATTCTCTAGGGAGTGTTGATAGTGCCATGATATTGCGACTCGACTCACAAAACTGGTTGATACTGGATACTGCAGGAAGACCTCCACCCTTTGGCAAACAGTGGTTAGAAGCCAGGGTTGGTGAACTCGAGGTCCTGGTCGATTGGACTCCGCACTACCGCCGCTAGTGACTAAGAGCAAAGAGCGAGCTGAATGAGCTCAAGAATGTGGCTCCCGGTGTAGAAAATATTACGCTCTACGTAAAGAGCAATAGGTCTGCATGTAGCTCCTTACAGCCGAATCGTAGAGACACGGTGAAGCGGCTCGAGTCAATGGGTCAATACACTTAAGTCATGAGAAAGATATCAATATGGACTTCCAACTAGTACGCCCCAAAGTACAACATAAGGCGGCAAAGAAGGTGCACCGGGCGAGAGCTGAAAGGAACAGGCGAGAGAGCAGAGGGGCTGAATGGGAACCCTCCCAGACGTCTAGTTCGCTTTGAAGTACTCAGTGCCGTTAATACAAAAATGAAGGGTCCTGGATGACATCTGGCGAGTTTTCATGGGAGCCGAAACCATGACGAAGATCATGACAGGTTCAAAGGTAGTCTCAGCTGGAAACGTTAAGTATACTATGTGTCTCGTCACTACTACGTGCGACTCATCTATGCCAAAAATTATGAAAGGCAACGAGGCTTATGCTAATCAGCAATGGAAAGCGGAATCTAGAGCTTTTACCTGCATATCGGCTTCTATATGTGTTGAACGCCGTAAGATTTGCTCGAAAATCATACCAGCGAGAACCCTGGGGTTCAACCAAGGTGCAATCTCCACAGCATTACAGCTTCAACTCAAGATACCGAACTTGTCTATGACAAATGAGGATTGTGACGCCTGGAGTAACGCAAGATTCGTTTCATAGCCCAGAGCAATCTAATGGTCGCATGCCGAGCTTTTGAGGTTAAAGCTACTGAAGGAGTCGCACTTGATCGGCTATGCTCTCATCGAGTAAGACGCGGGTCCCTCGTGTTAGTCCTCTCCGGGTTGGAGAAATTACTATAAATTCACAGGAATCAAGAAAATTTGTCGGCTTGATGTTGACTCAGAATTGTGCTTCTTTGGCCAGGGTGACAGCGGATTGTTCGCCTTATGGGGAATCAATCTCGAATAGAAGATCAAAGATTAGCTGTTTGATAATGATCAAAGGTGAGTCTACTTACGTAGAAGAGAGCCGCAGAGAGAAATTGTTAGCTGAGAGAGAAGAAGAAGGATCGTTCTTTTGTGGCAGGAAATGTGGCTCCATGAAGAGCGAAGAGCAGGTGGACCGGGCAACTCATCAGTGATCTGGGGTCGTGGCTCTGCAGAAGGCATGGTTAAATTGATTATTATTTGATATTATTACCTTTCAGTCTTACCTGCATAAGATGGGTATGGTACCACCACCATGTTTTTCCCGAGGACAACAGACGACGCCTGCCATACCTTCGAAAATAAGCGGACTCTTTCCGAAAAATAAAATAATAATGATGTTGATTTCAAAAGACATTTGAAACTGTGTATATTACGTGCGAACGGTTCTTCTTACAAAGAAAACCTTATATATCGCTTAGCGGCACAAAATCCTTCCCCTTCTCGTCATTCCTGCTTGACGAGGGATTTCCCTAATCTGAAGAAGCTGCTAGGCGAGGCTTAAAAGAACTTGTCCGAAGCAATGCGAAAAATTATAGTAGGCTGCGTTCTTGGTGTGAGAGGGAAAGGGTTTAGTTAGTAGTCCGGTTGCCGCTGTGAGATAAACGACGCCGACACCGATAACAATATGTTTGGGTGCAAAATCTCAAACACATTTTTAAAACTTTCTCGGATTATTCCCAATAACTCGTTCGAGATCCTCCATTATCCCTTGTAGATTGGCAAAAAAGCGTTGTTATATCTTTGTCAAATGCTACGCATGTGTAGAAATAATTCCTTTCTTTTCATGCTCTACTTTTTTGTATTCGCACCATGAAGTTGGGCTCTCTGTTCGCTCTCTCTCTCTGTTGGCTCTCTCTGGAAGTCCTGATCAAATTTGTCGAATACCTCGAAAGTGATTTTAATATTTACAAAGAAAGGTGGAAAGAGCTCAAGCTGGTTTCGATCACGCGTCCTTGCCGCTTCTCCTCAGGTGCCAACTCACAGGCCGGGACGCATCGATTGGCACCATCAGCTAGGTGGATGTCGTCTGGTTATTTTTACGTGTTATGATTGTTGCTCTCAGCTTGAACTTGTCATATTTTCCAAATTGCCTTTGGTAAGCTTTATCAATTCTAGAAATTTTTGGTAGATCAATTTATCCATTTTCACTAAGAACTTATAAGTGATTTATACCCTTGCTAGCTAAGATTAGATAGATTTAAATTTAAATTTTAAATTTTTAAATTTGTTTGGCACCGCCTCTAATGACCTTCCCATTAAGTTGGTTAAGTTTTTGGATTAGTGCTGTTTGGCAGGTTCTTCAGGTTCACAGATTTGCTTGGGTCACCCACATCAAGTTTATGCTTTTGATGTAACGATCCGGTCGTCTTTATTTTGACAGTCACCTGGGTGAAACCAAAACCGTTTGTGGTATGCCAAAAACATGACTTTCTTGGTCACTACTTTCTTATGCCACCTAGATGCCACCTTTGTGTTCGTTTGTTTGTACATCGCTTTGCAATTTCAGCTTGTTTTCAAGTATGAATACCTTGATGGTGTATATTCATGTTGCCTATTTTAAGGACAACTCTTAACTCCTCGTCCAACGTGATTTTTACCTTGGTGACTACCATCTGCAGGTACTCTAGAGACTGCTGGTCGTTGCAATTCATCGGCACATTGCCCGTTGTCAGCAAATTGTCCCTCATTCCATTGAATGTAGGAGTTTTTTCTGATATGTTGCAGTGATGATCGAGGAGGTCATTCTTCAGGGCAGTATGCAGCCTGTTTCCTGGCAGGGGCAAACGATCTCTTAGGTCTCCCTTGTGTACTTTTCACTTTTTGGTTTTCGTTGAAAGGTTTTCTTCCGCAATTTCATGTTGACGCTTAAGTTTCCTTTGCTTCTTTAATTTTGGCGTTCTGGCTTTTCCTCCCGGCTTCCGGTAACTGCGCTTACGCTGGATCTTCGCAGGCGCTTGTTAAATGTCTGCTGAAGGATCTAGACGTGCATTCCCTCAGCAGACATTTTAAACCTAGTAGCGGTCGGAAACTGCTGCTTGATGCCATTACGTCAGTAATCCGGCCCTCGGAGATGTCTTCCCCTTTTATGTCGAGTACTGAGCATAATTTTTACGTAAAGTTTCCATATTGATTTGTGGGTTACCTCTTCGCTTTGCGTTTCACCTTTTGCCTATCTGGTGGGTATAATCGGAAGAGTTAAAAGATCTGCAGCAGTGAAACCTCCAGGTTCATTGGAGTTTGTGAGCCTGCCTCCGCACATCATGGCGGGTACCCATGAAGAAGTCAAGCAAATAAAATGCCAGATTTCAATAAAATGTCCCGAAATTCGAAAAGGCAATATTAATTGAATAATTTTTGAATAATTTTTGTAATTTAATTACAAATATTATTCATTTGCATGTAAGCCTATTCTATACTGTATGCATGCATTTTCGATATCAAGATAGAATATTCCTGCAATATTATTAGTAAGTATTACTTGGTTGGAAAATTTTTTTGTTCCTATGATTTCCAGCGAACTCCTTCTGCTGTAGACAAACGTGTATCGGAAGGAAAAGTCTTGGCGTATAATTTTTGGGAAGAAAAAGGTTCGAAAGTTGTTAATAAAGATAAGTCTTACCACTAGAGGCTTTAATTAAAAACGGAAGATACAAATATTTATGTAGCCCTTGGAAATACAAATGTGAAGAATCACATTTATTCAGTATAAATCATTCAAGGCAACATTTAGGATCCAATCTTCTTCATACGTCTTAGATTAGTCTTATGGTTTAACTCCTGCAACTGTTGGAACAATTATGAGAGAAGAGACAGCTTAAAATTTTTTCCAACTAGCAACTCTTTGATTTGGCTTTACGTTACTCTGGTAATCCTGTGAAAATCCAGTGAAATTTGTTTAAAAGGGTCATCTAGGACTGTGTATACTATATACCTGGAAAAAGATCCGGAAATTTTAAAAGAGTCTTCTTTTTTGAATGCTGGCAAGAACAGGACATTCTTTTCATCGCTTGCGTCAATGAATGAAAAGTATATGCAGTCTTTCATTCCTAAAATGAAGCACCAGTCAGCTCAACGGAAATGCAAGGACTCTCCGCCACAAAATAAAAATTTGGGTAAACACTAGTGCTGAGACAGTATTGGTGGCCATGTTTCGGGACAGAGATGATACTTGCGGATCGTATAATCTTTCATACGTTCAATAAAACCTCATTGCAGCCCGGTGTCAATTTTAGGTGCTAGTAACACCATGGTATCCGTCTTGAATTAGAACATAAGTTTATAAGTTTAAGTTTTATGTATTGTTTAAGTTTATGTATTTATATAATTTGATATTACAATTAATAGCATTTTCTTCGTTAATCTTGTAGGTTTTCCAATCAGATGGAACCTTTATTGGCAAGTTTGGTACCTGTGGACGCGGTCAAGGCCAACTTGAACATCCTCATTACATTGCCGTGTCCAACACAAATCGGGTTATCGTATCTGACTCCAACAATCACAGAATTCAAGTATGATTGAATAAACTAATACAATAAACTTCCTTAATAAACATTTTGATGCTTTCCAGATATTTGATGTTAACGGAAAAGTTTTGTCTACATTCGGTACCGAAGGTTCGGAAGAAGGACAATTCAAATTCCCAAGGTAAGACGCTATGTTTATGTTTCTTACATTCAAATGACAACTTCGTATTTTCAAATTTAAACAAGCAAGATAGTTTCATGTTTGTCAACACAATATGTGCATGTCAATTAGCTCGTCAATATGGTTTGCCACTAGAGCTTCAAAATAAGGAGGGACGTATTATTAAAATGGCTGAAACAATTAAAATTTTCTTGCGAACGACCACAGAAGAAAGTAAATAATAACACCAAAAAATAATTCAAAGATTTTCCGCCACACCAGTAAAAGCAATACTTTGTGCTAGTCCCCGTACAATGTTGATTTTCTTTTTGGGGGCAAAATAGGTCCTTCCACTCGGTATAAGTTTCATACTTCCTAATTAAATACAACGAGACATCACATGTATTCAAAAGTTCACAACCAAAATTAACGTATCTCAATGCTTCATCTCTGTCGAAACTCTATACACATACTTACTGCTCTGATGGACGAAATAGAAAGGAACGGTTTCATGCAGGCGAGAAATTTCAAAAGAAAATGTCTTCGCCGGTTGGAATTCTATAAATTCATGTCACGTAATCCCATCATTTTTAAGGGGCGAGGGATACAAACTAATGGGTGGATGTGCAGAGGATGTAGAAAATTGAAACCTGAACTTTACGCTCTCTTCAACTTACTGGAATGAATGACATATTTTATTCTCCAGTTAAATCCTGTTTTCTTATACGTTAACATATGTGCATATTTTTTACCTATATTTAGACATGTGCTTATAATACATCATACAAATTATAGTGTTATTACTATCCTATTCGAACAACTTGCCTCACTAGGCATTTTGTTTGAGTTTTCCTAAGAAATCATATCGAAGCTTTATAGATGCGATTTATTTTTTATATTGAAGTTCGTTAACTTCGGAAGCAAATGATTGAAGTCTTTAAATGATAATTGACTGAACTAAGGATCTTCGTAGTTCTAAGAGTCACTTTAAAGGATTTTATACTGAATATTAATAAGTTTTTTAATAATGGATATTCTATCAAAAGGATTTCTCAGTATATCTTGGAAAATTTCTTGGAAAGAAGCGAAATATTGCTAGACTTTTCCACAACTTTCGTTATCACGTTAAAAACTGGAAGAGTCCCATTACAATTTGTATTTTTGTACATTTAAGTTAACATTCTACTATGAAAGAAGTTCAGGAAAATGGCATAAAAACATAAAATCGTTTTTTACCCAAAGCCATGAAGTAACTCTTTGAAGCTTCTTGGCTACATTAAATAATGTCCAAAGCAAAGATAAGCTTGCAACACAGGGTTTCCATCGCTTTCTTCCTTTTAATAATAAAGCCAATAGATTTGTATTGTTCAAAAGCCATATCGAATTCGTTCGATATATGAATGGTGTCTTTGATATTTTGAGTTTTCATGGCTTGTTCATACAAGCTAAATCAAAACAGGAATTTGAAACAGAAATTATAAATTGAAAATTTCGGTCGTTTACTTGGGTATGATGCTAAAAATAATGAACTAAAATAACTTTAAGTTGGCAATGTTTTTTAATGCTACGTTTAGTGTGACAGCTGTCATGCGTTTAATGCTTAGTTTGATTTGCTATTTTATCAAAAATAGGCAAACGTATGAGCAACGTGAGCAAATTGTGCAAATTTATTACGAAAGAAACAGTTCTGTTCGAAAATCTCGTCGAGCACTTTGTCAATTTTATCGCCGACATAATCGTTCACTTGAACAATAAATTCGATTAACAATGGATCGCTTCCGCACCACGTTTACTCTCACTGATAATACGTATCCCAGTATCGATACTTCTTCTATACTTCGATACGATACTTCATCGATACCCAGTATCGATGAAGAATTAAAGGAGTCCATTCGACATCGTGCTCAACAATTTAATCTGTGCTCATCAAAATTATGGAAGACTCTACGGAAGGATCTTATTAGACGGACATAAAAATCAATTTCTGGAGGAATTGATGCCGAATAACCGCCGGATACGGCGAAGATACGCTAAAAGCCATGATAAATGATTTCCTCGTTCCAGAATTGACTCGCGATAATGCATGTGACCTCTGGTTTCAATAGGTCCGGCAACATACCATAATTCTTGTACAATCATCGACATATTGAATTGTGATTCAACACCGCTGGCCTATTTTCTGTGGGAATACGGCAAATCACTCGTCTAATTTGACAAGCCCGAGACGCTTGACCATTTGGAACACAACATTCGCCGCTTTATTGGCGAGAAACGGTCCCAATTATTGCTTAGAGTAGTCTAAAAGAGGAGCCCTCGTTTGGACTTCCTCCCCGTCAGTCGACGTGCTCACATGCTCGAATTTAAAGATTAAGAAATTGAAGAGTTATCTTTCTATTAAACCCGATTTCCTTGCAATCAAAGCAATATCACGGTATTTTATTTTATTTCAAAGCTCTTTACTTAAAAAAATCATGATCCTTAAAAAAATTAATAATTAAATTAAATAACAACTGCTCAATTAATTAAATTATCAAAAATCGAAGCATTTAAATATATTAATTTAATTTCTTTATATTTTGTAATTATATCATGGTTAATTATCTGAAAGAAGGCAGCACTAAGTAAGCTTTATTAACAAGTACTGGATTTTGACATGAATTTGGGCATGACATTATGAATTTCGACGGAGTTTTCATTTGAGGATGGTCGAAAAAAAGAAATTATTATTGTGTTTATTAATAGCTGAAATTGCGAGGAATTTTCAAATTTTTTAACATTTTAAAATTGAAAGGTCTTACTGCTTTCGAAGATATGGTAGATAAAGGGTAATTTAAGCAAATTTACGCACTCGAAGCAGGCCAGAGGCTTCAGTTGGAGCGAAAAATTGTCTTTTACACGTTTTTTACACAAAGCAGCGTTTTTTACCTAACTGAAATAATTTTTTGATCTAACCCTAAAAAATTAGTGCCAAATTACTCCTTGGAAATGAGAGAATTTGACTAAGGAGCACCTAGAGCTATTATCAAACCAGAACCTTTTTGATAAAAAGCTCAAGCAAATACATATTTAAAACTTTAGAAATTGTTGTTTGTATTGAGTTCTAATAATTATTCTGAAGGCTTCCATTCCAAAGGCACCTGACTTGTTTTGGGACATAGTCGCCCGTGTTTCTGACGTTTAGCATAGAGTATCTACATACAGCGTTGACACTCCTGGGTGGCTTAAATAGGGTTGCTCTAGGTGGGATAGAAGAAGCATGAGTAAAGTTATAGATTCATCGGCAAAAACGAGAGAAAGTTTATTAATCCAAATGAAATTGCACTTATGGTGGTCGAATACCGTTTGATGAGGAGTTCCTTCAAACTCTTAGGGCTGCATATACTTACGGTATGTACGCTCTATAATTCAGAACGTTTTATAAATTTGCATTCGTTTTGATTCGTTTTCTTCTGTATACTTGTATCAGATATGTAATGCTTTATTTTAAAACTAGATTGAACGTGAAACTTGGGTGTGAGGTATACGAAGTTGTTAACTTGTTCGGTTTTCTTTTTGGATTTTTCTAGTTGGCTTGTTCCTTCAGTGTTAACTGTTAAATATCTTATCACGTGGTTCAGAGCCAAATTAAATAAAAGAGAGACCAGTGCACTACCCTGTTGTAGTTCGTTGTTTCGTTCAAACTCTTCTGCCAAATTGTTAATGATTCTGGCTTGGGTTGTTGATTTCAAAATAGTCGTCGTTGAGAGTTGGGCAAGGTTTGCTAAAAAATAATTACGGCATTAACACATTAACAATCCACCTTGATTTCGAAAACTCACGACACAGGCTAAAATTTATTTTCATCAATTTCTCGCCACACGGTTTTATAGCTGACCCATTCGCAGCAAAGAGCCATTCTCATAAGTTTGGGTGAAATGATTGTTAAGTCAGATCCAGTCTCAAACAACCACTGGAGGTTGAGTGGCTTCTGATGAACAAATAAACGACATAAATCTTCTTGTCTTTTGTCTTTCTTGTGTTTACAACCATCTCCACACTTCTTTCCTCGGTTGCCAAACCAGTTATGATACCAACATAAATTGTGCTTTTTTGTGTTACAACCTCTTGATGTCCTTACCTCTCTTAAACTCTTTGGAATTCAAAACTGCCTATACTAGAAGAACATACCCGGTTAGGTACACGTTGACGCCCACGTCTAATTTCTGCGGATAAATCATCAATTCCCTTGGTTAATTGTTGTCGAACAGGACACTGTTTAGACTTTGCCAAAATCTGGAATCTGGTCGGCTCTTTCGACTTTGCTTGTTGAGTCGACCTTCACGGAGCTTTGAGACCCACAGAAATTCGACTGTTTCGGCGCTCACGGACTTCCCGCTCAAATTATTTATCTTTCGCACCAGTGATGGTAGCTTGAAGTCACGAACATAGATTTCCTGTAACAATCTTGGCAGCCATTTTAAACTGGAATCAGTGAATATGTCCGCAATTACTTCCTTGCACTTTGTTAATATTACTTAGTTTATCGAAGGTTATAGAATAATAAATAGCCATATATAGCTATATTCCTGTTCATCAGCAACTGAGGTAGGAAATGGAAGAAAATAGGATAGTTAGGTAGGATGGAAATTATTAATATGATTGATGGTTGAGAAAACCCAACTTCAGTCGTTTATTAAGTTGGAAATGCTTTCATGACCGAAATGTTCAAACATGATTAAATGAAAATATGATTTACGTCATGCATTTTGAGAATAAATCTGGCAGGTTAAATTTTTCAAACGCTTTTGCTAGTTGAGCCCGCCAAAGCTAGCATGTTTGTTTTACCGTGTTGATCAATTACGTCGAATTTTGTGAATGAAAAATAGCATTTACGGCACGCATTACTTCTCTTGTTTAACCAAAAGCAAAAAGGCTGTTGAAAGTCTTCAATTGCTGATGATAACATATGGTGGACATGTTCCATTATTAGGTTTCAACAATTAAAAAGTGATCATTCACAGTAAAAAACAGGGAGCCCTCTGGTAGACAACAAGAATACGAGGATATGGAATTGCAGGAGTTATTGGATGGTGACCAAACTCAAACTCAACTGCAATTAGTAGAAGCATTGAAAGTGTTACAGAAAACGGTCATCAGACTTTAACGAACCATAAGTAAGGTCAATAAACTCGGTAAATGGGTCCCATACGATTTGAATAAACATCAAATGGAAAATCGAAATGTCATTTGTGAAATGCTGCTTCGGTGCCACAAAAGGAAATCATTTTCGCATCAAATTGTGACGGTTGATGAAACATGGACTTACTTTGAAACCCCGAAGCAGAAATAATCGAGCCTTTCACCTGCGGAAGCCGGTGCTTCAACACCAAGGCCAAACTGCTTCCACAAGAAGATTTATGCTCTGTGTCTGGTGGAACCTGATTGGTATTGTGTATTATGAGCTCTTGAAGCCCGGCAATACACGACGCTATTGACAGTAAACTATGAATTTTAACCAAAGTGATCTTGTTACACGGCAACGCGACGCCGCACACTGTAAAATCGCTTTGATGGGACATCCTTTTGCAACCGCCGCACTCCACAGACATGGCTCCATCTGACCTTTTACATCTTTACCTTTTCGCATCAATGAGGCATGCACTCACAGAGCAGCACTCTAGCGATTTCGAGGAAGTTGTAAAGTGGCTCGACGAATGTTCGCAAAAGACAAGCAATTATTCTGGGATTATATTCATAAATTACCTGAAAGATGGGCAAAATGTGTAGAAACCAAAGGCCAGTATTTTGAAAAAACTTTCCTTACAAAATTTCGTACATTTTAAACTACATACATAAACGTACGTACATAAAAAAAACTTGTGCATATACCTGGTAATATTGCCAATTTTGATTTGTATTAGGTCGGGCGAAAGACAAATAAATTATTTTATCGGCAGCTCGTCAAAGTGAGGTGCATTTCAATTAGCTAACGAGAAATCATTGTAAATGTAATAAATGTAGAAATGCTTTTCGAGTCATAGAATTTGATAAACAAATTATCAAATACATATATAAATAACATATATTAAATTATTTCCATGACCCTGTGAAATCACCTCAAGGTGATTTCAAATTTTGATGATAATTTGAAAGACAAACTAGAAAATTGATGGAAAAAGCATACAAAATTTATGCACGTATTTTCGATTCTTATTAATTCGCACATAATTTTGTATTCTCGAATGATGGCAATTAAAACATTTGCCACGACTGAATATTGCTAAAATGTATGCACACTTACGAAGCAGTGTCCTACATGCTCAAGTGGCGCCTACATGTTGTAGCAGTGCATTACATCCTGGACTAAACGGCAAAGCGGTTTAAAACTGTGAATTCCATACGCCTGAGTTATAAAATTATAGAACTCACATTTCAAAACAATACTATTTTTTATTTTTGCACATTGGTCGTTTTTCGTTTCATTCATTCCCTTAGTATGCATTCCCTTCCCAATAATTCCCTTTGTATTTATCAACTTTGATTAGCTAAGGTATGAAATAGGTAAAACAATATCAGCGATTCTTTGCTACCTCCTTTAACTCTGTAAAATAATCTCAAAACAATTCTAAACAAAAAAAATGAAAAATTAATCAAAATTGTAATGTTTGTTTTTGAATTTCCAGGGGTGTTGCCGTTGATGATCAAGGATATATTTGTGTGGCTGATTCAGGCAACAATCGAATCCAAATATTTCATCCTGACGGGAGCTTCCTGCGTGCTTTTGGAACGTGGGGTGCTGGCGAAGGCGAATTCAAAGGATTGGAAGGAGTGGCCATTATGTCAAATGGAAATATTTTGGTGTGCGACCGTGAAAATCATAGGGTGCAAGTGTTCTAAAAGCTACACAGAATATTTACTAGTGCTTGCGAAAATACTACATTTAGTTTGTGTACTACATAATATTTGCCAGGCGTGTGTATAAAAGATAAAAATTCGTAGACATGAACCGCATTCTGTTATACAAATTTCCTTTATGAATAAAAGCTTTGAACACTGAATTTTAGATTGTGCATGAGATGCAAATTTATGCATTGAATAGGCTCAATATTTTGCAATATAATTTCTTCGGTATGGAAAAAGAGATCTACCTTTATATCAAGCTAATAGCCTCGATTGCAATTAAATAACCATAAAATAGTAAAATCGTAATAAAACTCAATTGTCTAAGCCATAAGCTTATCCAAATCGTATAGTGATGATGTTTGTTCAAAACCTACAAAGATGTTTGCAAATTTATAACTTATAAAGTTTATAGCTTAATTTGTTACTATTTGTTTTAATGCCTCCCAATGCATACAAGTCATTGCTATTGCGGCAACTTAAAATTTTAGCATTAAAAACTTCTGTCAGCCAATACAAATTTGTTACTGCGAAATCAAAAATTATAAGGTAGGATTTTTTGCATGTGTAGGCAAGGGTTCTCACTAAAAATTCAGAAAATGTTTGTATTGTTTTTTGACTTTTCGTTGTATTGTTGATTAGTTGTTGCTTATTAGGAAATTGGATATATGTACTTTCTTTGTAGACCTCACATGTTTTAAACTTTTTGTTATGTAAAAATTATGATGTTTGTACGATGGTTTTTATTGCCAAAATAAAATGATTTGTTATAAATCAAATTTGTTATAAATCATTATATTGTATTATTTTAGTCGAACGGTCTTAGCTTTCATATTAATATAAGCCTCATATAGAAATTCATCAAGTTCGATCTATTTTTAGTGAACCTTAAATTTGCACATACATGAAGTTTAAGCGGTCTTATAAAAATGCGTATTTTGAAATATACAACTTTTGAAATAGCGCCCGAGTAGGCTTCGTTTATAATGTCCTTTCCGCTCGTTCACTGCATTCACCGAAAACTCCATAGTCGTCCTGAATCGTCTGCTTTTCAAGGTTCTTTTAAGTTTTGGGAACAGGGAATGTACATAAGAAGCAACCCCGAATAAATAGGTAGGGAGTGAATATTACAGTCTGAGGATTTATTTAGAAGTTTGTAATGTACAACTCTGTCGCTTTTCCTTCACATTTCCCACCTTTTGCGTCAAATGAAGTCTCTGTGAGAAGTCATCTTAGCAAAGTAAAGGATCTGTAGAGGAACACCGGTTAATGTCGGGGATATATGAGAAGGGTCGAAACTACGAGTTGAAACATTTTTTTGTGGTTAGGAGGTGAATGCATTTACGCACGGAGTGTGGGGCTCCCATAGTCACAAGTAACTGACGACCTACTAAACACATCCCCTGTAAACCTGAGAACCTAGCCTGGAAGTGTGTGACACACTATTTCGGGCAACGTCTCGCTTTACCTTCAAGCAGGGGGACCACTCCTCTAGCGGGAAGGGAGGGAGGAAGAGGGATTACCAGAAAAGTGATCCCCAACGCTCTCGGCTGCTGTGAGTCCATTATATTTTTCAAGACAGCCCGAATATAATGTACCACATGGTTCCATTTGTCAACCAATCGAAGCCCCCAGTGATAAGATTATCCGGGGTGAGATGTCTTGCTTGCCTGTAAAGGTGCTGCCGCAGCCCGTCCCATCTTTTACATGCGTGAACTATGTGGCAATCGTCATCATCCTGTCCTGGGCGAAATCTACAGTCAGCTGTTGGTGATTTACAGATCTTCTGCAGGTAAGACTGAAAACACCCATGCCCGCTCAATAGTTCAAGTCAAGTCAATCTCACTCAATCAGAGACTACAAATATTACAACACAATCCTCAGTGCTCCTCTCTTCTCTGTATTTGCGCCAGGCGCTTGTGGTACGTTCTCTTAATAAAAGCGTTGCCCCATTTTTCTGCTCCACACAGAAGCACTGACCCTACAGTACTCATCAAGAGGCGTCCTCTTCTTTGAGTCGATCAGTAGCCCCAGCTGGTTCACCTCTGGCTTGGATTCAACTAGTATGTCGTCAACTCTGACCATCCACACTCAAAAGATTCTTTTTCTCCAGCGCTAAACTAAACTAAACACGCGTGTGGCTCACTCCGCGCATTAGCCTACCTAGTGTAATTTGTCGAACGAGCAACAAAACGTCCAGCAACCTTACCCGCAACAATATCCCCGTAGCCCACCCCACGAACTGCTCATCTGGCACCTCCAATCCCCATAGTCCGTCGTGAGACACGCTCCACAGGTCCGGACCAATGATAGATCCCTGGGCAATACCTGATGTAATCTTCATCTTGCGGTGGCTCTGTGTCGTGTCATAAAGCAAGCCTCGGTCCTTGAGAGTATCCTTCAGAAGTCGCGTAAGATATTCCGTAACTAGAAAAAAGTTTCCGACGTATCCGGAATATCTACCTATCTAGCGGAGTTGACGGCGTTCCTAATGTTCAGCGTCACCATTAAAAAACGATCCAACACTTGGGAAGGCTATATGTCTCTGCCTTTTTTTATCGCGCTCGCCACTTCTGTAATCGCATCGAAAGTGGCGCGACCTGCTCTTAAACCGTACTACCGAGGAGATAGGTCCCGAGCGGCACGAATCGCTTCAGTGAGTTGTGTCTAGCATGCATAACGCACGGTATGCGAATCGAGACTCCCTTTCCTCATGCTAATCAGCAGAAGCCACGCCACTTTTCGTCGCTCTGAGAAAATCTCTTCCCGTAGGTAGGCGTTGTATGTGCTGAGCAGCAAGTCAGGGTAATGGTGATACACGCCGTCTGAGCCAGCAGCCTTTCGCGTTTTTAAAAAAATACAACCTCTTCCGATTTGGGCTCTGTGCAGAGCAGGCCATCGATTGCTGTTTTACCGTAAACAGCGTCAACACGGACGGGGTGTGCGGCGATAAATGCCCGCACTTTGCCGTCCATGTTCTCCACTTCATGTATGCCAAGCTTCCGTAGGGCACCAATCTTCAGCAGACCTCTAAATCTTGCCAGTGACAAGCCTTACTGTTGTTGATCAGTTTGTGAAGGCATTTCCTGTCCAACTTATATGCTACTCGGTTGCATGCCTCGTCACTTGATGCCCATTCAGCTTCACGACACAGCGTGCGACAATCCCTACACTTTTCAGAGATTTCAGTTAACCACCAATACACTGTGGATTTGCCGTGCCGGGATTTTCAACGGGGCATAGAAGCACTGCAAGCAGTCTTGATAATTCTCATTGCTAAATTCACCACATCTTGAGCTGCTACCTCTTCGATCCCCCGGAAATCCTCCAAGAGTGGCACACAAGCTGCCATGAGCACCCCAGCAAACCTCTCAACGATCATCCTCTCAATGTTCCACCCGACTTAGAAGGTCCAGATTGCGTAAGTTTCAAGACAGCATGAAGGATTTCAAGAATAATGTACAGATGAGTAGTCCTCTAATGCACTCCAATTGTCCGCCCTACGTACAAAGACTCCAAGGCGAATGTCAAGTATGTTATGGTCCGTTCGCAGGTCATGCGGTTGAAAGTTAGCATGTTTCCAATGTTTAGCACGAAAAGTGCTGTTCTGGACTCTGGATTTCTTGGAATCGATTTCCCCGCTCGGGTCCGTTTGAGATATGCCCCATTCGATTGCTTTAGCGTTGAAATCTCCAGGAACGAGCATTAAGCAAAGCATTAAGCTTGGCTTGGAAAAATTCTATCGCTTCATTCGGTGTCACCTACACACTGAAGAAGGTGATTCCCCAGCACCAAACACACACGAAACTATCCCCACGTCCACAGCTCTCCACCTGGAAATCACTGTTCAGAACCGAGATGTTGGCTAGACCACACTTGTCAGAGTACCACGTTGCAGAACTTTTGTCGCGACGTTGTTCGGTAAGTAGCAAAAATTCAGCTTTAATGTCTGTTGCAAACTGCTCGAGCGAGTTTTGAGCGGTGTACTATGGTGTAAATTTAACCTGCAAAACACGGTTCATAGGAAATTTGCTTTTACCTTGGCTAAGGCCTTCTGGAAAACTCGACACTTTCCTGATTTCAAGACGTGCCTAAGATCCGTGTGCTTTTTTCTGACACTCTTTTTCCTTGTGTCCCGCTTCACCACATTTGTAGCCTAGGGAACTCTTATCTAGTCCTTTACACCGCTGTACGGTGTATCCATAGCGAAATCATTTGAGGCACTGATAAGACCCTACGCCGTGCCTTGCAGTTGAGCCAGCGAATTTTTGCTTAGTCAGCAATTTTTCGGCGTTTTTTTTTCGTTTTTTTTTCGATAATGGCCAGACAATAGATTTCTGGTGTCACCTTCGCTTTGATCCTGGCCACGTTAGGAAGCTCCCATCTGATGGCAATTTCAACATCGAGCACATCCGTGGCGAAGTCAATATCTCAAATTTTCATCGTTGCCATCGGCTCGTGCGAGGCCACCGATGTAGTTTTGACCAGAACCTTATTGACTGCGACACAGAATTTCGCTTTATTTTTGGCTTCTGTTCTGAACTTTACAAGTATGTGAACCTTTCGGGTTTGTCATACTGCTTTAATGTCTGTGTTGGTATCCTTGTTTCCCTTGATATCGCACATCACAGCTGCATACGATTGGCCATCATGGGGTTTCATGAGCAGTGCCGGCTGCCGGCGTCTTCTTTGGGGTTTTCGCTCGATTGTTTTACCTCGAGTCTTTCTGGTGTTTCGTAGTTCGCTTTGGCCTTATTTCGTACCGTGTTTTGCAGGAGTTTTCCTTGTATGTTTTGCAAGATGACAACTTGAATTGGATAATCCTCCAATTCAAGGAGCCCATTTTATAAGCACGTGCTGGTTTTGGCGAGTAGCATGCCAGCGTTAATCTTATCTACGTATGCCATGATTTGGATCATCCTTTCTTCATCTTGTCGATAGATGGATCGTATTTTGTGTTCCTTCAATGGCTACTGTTGGCCCACATAATAGCAGTTCCTTTACGTGGTCACACTTTTGTCTCTCCGCCATGATCAACTTATCGCCATCAGGAATATGCATCGTTGCTGCAGTACCCGTTGTACATCGTTGCTGTATCAGGTTTTTTTACTTGAGCATCCCTTCGGAACCGCTATCTCCATTCGTTTGTGTAGTTGCATTAATGGTCCCATGGTTATCTTTACATAGCATGGAGACAATGCGAGGGTTGGCAGAAGCCCTTATGGAGACAAGTGCGCAGAGCTAGAATAGCGTTAACTGGAAATCTTTTTCAACCGAACCTCCACCACCAATCCAATGGTGTGAGCCTCAAACGTACTCCGAGGCCTACCAAGGCTTTACCAGGACAGAGAGGGTAAGATAATTAGATTTGAGTCGTTAACGACCAAGTGTCACCTTAGCGCTACACTGCAGGAGAAGCCCGCGGTGACATTCATATGTTCAGCGACATCACTAGTGCACTCCTCGAGACGCCGGATCATCATCCTCTCCATCACTTTGCGAAGCAATGGTGAAAAGAAATGTGCATCTGGTGCAGAAAAAATTTCATACCAAAAAGGTCACTTAAAAAAAAAACCACCAAGGTTCGCTTATATTCAGCCAGGAAGTCGACAAGTTATACACATGAAAAAAGGCATTGACATACAAACAAAGAGAGTCAGATGCTATCAAAGATCTTCCCCCACTTATAATCCTCAACTTTTATAACAACTCGTCGCCAGTGTTTTCCCTCCTCTTCTGGGACGTTGGAATGGGCAAGTCATTTGTAATTTCACTATAGCGGTTCCTATTCCACTGGCCCATAAGGCACACCATAGGTGTAACAATTGTAACGGTGTTTAGACAATCGCCTGTGCTGGTCATGCCTCCAAATGCACGAGTTGGATTTTGTTAGCCCGCAAACTGAGATCCGCCAACAAAGTCTTCCATGATGTGGATGGGTACAGGTTTAATTATTGAGCACAATGTCGAATGGACGCACACCGATAATTTTCTCTGTAGCTGCTATATTTTATCCATAAAGCAGTGTACGAAATCCAGATGGGTGCCTATTATCAATTGGAGTAAGCGTGGTCGGGAAATGTTTCACGGTTAATCAAACTGTTATGATGAACGTTTATGTCGGGTTAAAATTGACAGAGCACCCGATGAGTTTCTCGAACAGAACCTTTTATGTCGAAAAACTTTGTTCAGCTGTCCTCCTTTTTATGATAAAATGGTAAACAACACTAAGAATAGCTCTATGTCTCTAAAAAAACATCGTTTAAATTGAATTTGATTTCTGATATAGAGGACATCCTTGATTTGATGCTGGATGACCAAATACACCTTAGTACTTTTTTCGCGTAGTTTTGTTTTTTCGTAGTCGTCTTATTCTTTTGCTCATCTTCTTGGCTACATTAGAGTTTTATCCTTTTTTACTCTCGACTAAATTGTTATCTTCAGGTTTGTTTGGTGTATTCTTGTTTTTCTCAGAACTCTTCTATATAATATAATCCAATCGAAAAACACTCTTACTTTAACTCTTATTTTTCTTTTTCATGCTTCTCTACGTTATGATTGATATTTTCTTTAATTTTGGTTTTTGCTTTTCATTTTCTTTTACAAGATTTTCAGTATCATTACTGCTTTTTCAATATGTGGATCTTCTATATATCTCTATCGACACTGCTCTTTCAATACGCCTTTCGAGAGCCTTCTTTCCAATGCAACTGCTTCCAGAGCCAGTTTCGGTAGTTAGCGTCGGTAGTTACTTCCTAGCATGTATTGATACAAAGAAAAGCTTTTAGCGAATAACCAAAACTTTTTCAAACAAATATTCGTATAATAAAAATGACGTTTGAAAAAAAATATTATTTCTTATACCTGCGTTTTTGATCCTGTGTTCTTTGTTCTTTGACCTTTCCCTGTTCCCTCGGCGAGAAGATAGTTATGTTAGGTTCTGAAATTGGACACGACTTAGTAGTAAATATGTTCAAGAGCAATGGACTACCCTTGCAGTAATCTATTGGTGATTATCGTATTTATTCAAGTCGGAGTATTCTTTTCCTGTATACGTCTATGATGCCCTGAATGTATGTTTTTGAGGATATTGAAGTCGGATAAGAGATTGCGAGGAGTTGTCTATAATTCTGTTTTTAAATTTAATAAGAAGTGTGTTGAAACATGTTGATGATTTGTCTTTGGTGTAGGTGACAGTATGTAATGATAACAGATTTTTCTCTTGTTGGTGTAATCCTACTTTATTTTGTTTTCGAATAATTTATTAATCATGTTGATAGGTACGCAGAATGGATATTCGTTTATGGTTGCTTAAGTCTACTAAATTTCTATTTGGTTTGGGTATATTCTAATGTTTCCTTCCGAACTCCCGATTAGCGTCACTCTGGCCCTGACCACCTGTCTCCATAAGGGTTGGTGTCCTTGCTTAGTTAACCATGGGACCATTAAAGCGGCTGAAGACACGAGTGGAGATAGCGGCTCTGAGGGGAGACCCATAAGAAATGATAGCGAACAAATTTAATACAAAACAAAAAATGTCGACGGAACAGAAATATTCCAAAACAGACGGACGAAAAGTAGAAAATCTGGTACAACCAGAGATTCTTACTGCATTCAGGCGCAGCAGGAAAACCATGCGCACACCTGAGCAACAAAAGAACAACAGAGACTCTCGCAACCTGGGAGAGATGGACACACGGTAGAGAAAGGTGAAACGGTTGAGAAACCTATGATTGCTGCCATCAACACCGAAGTGACTGAAGCACGGGACTTAAATAAAGAAATCCCTGAACGGCAGTCACAGAGCACTTCGATTATCTTGGATCGTGCAGAGGAAGAGCGGCTCTACCGTGAATCAGAAAAGGTTACAAAACGAACCACTGCCACATGCAATGCACAAACGAACCTTAGCAAAGAGGTTCAGTATGAAGTCCTGGAATTGGAAGATCTTTTAATCCAAATCGGCCATTATAGACGCAGGTTACTAAAGGCAGAGGAAGAGCAACAGGCTAATTCCTTTAACAGCGCAGTGGCCGTCCCGATTTCTACTGCCAGCAAAAGATTGATCTGCAACTCAATCAAACGGGATCGGGATAAACGGAGGAAAGACGAGAACAGGACGTCGAACGATCAAATCGAGATGAAGAAGGCAGCTGCAAAAATGACCCTGAAGTTGAAAATCGATAAAGCGTCGAAAACCTATCGGGCAGGCACTGCTGGTTAAATCCACCGACGGCAGATCCTATGCGGATATCCAGCGCGAAATCAAGAGAGCGGTAAAACCGGAAGATATCCAAACTGCAGTAATAGCTTTACGGCCAACTCGGTCAGGGGATCTACTTGTTGAGTTCGGACCAGATGCAAATAATGAAGACGCGTTCCGTGACACAGTCAAAGGAGCCCTCGGAGTGAAGGCAACTGCAGCCACAATCGAGTCTAAGGGCACACTCGAATTTAGAGACATTGACTGCGTTATGGATTTGCCCGAAATAGAAGACGCATTAAAACACGATTACCCCGTACTAGGCGAGACGAAAGTCAGGCTGGCCAAACCAAACAACAGGGGCCAACTATGGTGGGTTATTTGTCGGATTTCATGAAGAGCTATTCCTCTTCGGAGTTTCAAGTGCCTTGCATATGGTCATACGGCACAGGCATGTAATGGAACTGACCGAAGCTCCTTGTGCTACAATTTCGGCAAGGAAGGGCATTAAAAGATGGAGTGCGCAGACGAGTCACGCTGTGTTCTTGGCCAGGACATGATCGGAGACCAGATGATTTGAAACACATTCCAGGCACAGGGAAGTGCCGGGTCTTCCAAGAAGCCTTAACCAAGGCTACAGCGCTTCTGCAATTATTCGCATCCTTCAAATCAATCTGCATCGAAGCCTAGTTCTGGAGATCCATCACTGTGCTTCCCGAACACCGCGTGTTTATTCTTCTGCACTCCGGTGGAATACTTTGGGAATTTTTGGAAGGATCTCTTTCCTATCCATCCCGCCATCGTTGAGGCCGGGCACCATTAAACACCAATGGAAATCCCATTTTACACGAAGCTGAAATTGGAGAAAGCAGTCTTGTCTATCAAGGCCAGAAAGGCTTCAGGACCAGATGGGATTCCAGCTGAGGTTTAATATAAATTATTTATATATATATATATATATATATATGTATACTATATATTTATAATAATGATTTAGATTTAATATAAGATCAATTACATATGTCTACAAACTATAGATTATCTATAATATACATAAAATTTTAATATTCTTTTGTAGATTATCTATACAAACTTAGAGAAAATAAAGAAATAACAATATGGAGATTATACATATTGAATATAAAATTTTACAGTTTATTGATAGATCTTGATTATATTTATATATATATAAATTATTTATATAAACAATAATACACTATTTAAATATAAATAATATATAATACAATTAAATTAATTATAAAACATTTAGATGAATATAATTCGTTGCAAGATCTATGTACTAAATAAAACATTAATGTAAAATGTTTTGGTGGTGCTACAAATGGTCTTTCACTTTTGCCCTGACCTGCTCCTCCGCACGTTCAACACATGCCTGTGCAGAGGGATAGTTCCCAGAGTGCTGGAAGGTGGCGAGGCTTGTGCTAATTACTAAGGGCAAAGGGAATCCCGAGTCGACAGCTGCATACCGCGCACTGTGTATGCTAGACACGGCCGGAAAGGTTTTTAGAAAACTTATCAGGGGAAAACTCGCTGACAACTCGGAAGAAGGTAGGTTAAGGTCAATCCTTACTTCAGGAGTCACTCAGGGCTCTATCCTTGACCCGAACCTGTGGGACATCTCCTACAATGGACTGCTGCAGCTTGAACCGCCGGATGAGTCACGCTTGATCGGCCATACAGACGACGTCGTGGCGTTGGTCGCTGGACGCACAGTACACCATGCGCAACTCAGACTCAATATGTCAATGCGGAGGGTAATGCACTGGATGACCGCTCACGGTTTCAAGCTGGTACTGAAAAAACCGAAATGGTCATCCTGACAAAGAAGAAAATCCCAAAGTAAAGCCTATCAGTGTCGGGAAGAGCTGGTCGAATCGAAATCAGCAGTAACCTGGGCGTCCTGATAGACTCGAAGATAAGATTTTCCCAACAAATCAGGGCAGCAGGTGACAAGGCTGCAACGCGTGTGACGGCACTCACCCGATTAATGGCCAACATAGGGGGCCCACCACATCAAGGAGATGACCCTTTATGAGCGTTGTGCAGTCCCTTCCACTCTACGAGTTAGAACTTATGGGCGACGCTCTCAGCAATGAGTTACACCGGAAGTGGTTGGCACAGGTGCAGAGACAAGGAGCATTGCAAATCTCATACGCATATCGAACGGTCTCCGGGGCGGCAGTGCTGATAATCACAGGGGTGATATTCTTCACCCTCCTTGCGAAAGAGCGCAGAAGTATTTACCTGCGCAGAGCCGAAGACCGAAGAGAAGAGGTCACCAGGGAAGAGAGACGTCGCTCTCTCAGCGATGGCAACAGTCCTGGGAGCAAGAAACAAGGGAAAGGTGAATTGTACGTCTGATCCCTGACCTGAGGCCATGGCTCAGTCGAGTGCATGGTGAGACCGATTTCTATTTGACCCAGCTCTTAAGCGAGCACGGTCTCCTAACCGTGTGTTTTGTGCTGGAGAGTTGGGTGACGCCTGTCTCACATTCTTCTCTTGTAAAAGATAGAGCCAGCAGCGCGTGGACCTCTTCAACGTAATTGGAGAGCTCTGTCCTGAAACTATGTTCGGAGAAATGCTGCAAACGGTTGTCAATTGGAATCGCATCGCGCAATATGTTCGGGCACTTCTGATACTGAAGAAAGCTTTATTGGAGCGCAGGGAAGCGTTGAAGGAATTCTTTTCTAGCACTTCCTTCCGGTTGGAGAAGAGATTCCCATAATCGAAAGGCGCTTCAAGGCAGAGGCACACGACGTATCGCCCGAAGGAATGTATCGAGACGGTTAGTGATTAGTCCAAAAGTATTGCGCGTCTGGGAGTCCCACACTGTGGGCGTAAACAGCCTTCATCTTCCCACCACAAAAATATGTTTCCTTCAGCTTTATGTATTATGTTATATATGCTTCTTCAATTGCATGTATTTTATTTTCCGGGTGCTGTGTGAAAAGAGCTCTGACTATTTCATAGTTTACTTTATCAGCCCCAGGGATCGAAAATTTTCTTTTTTAGGGGTCTTTTAGGGCCTCTCCTTTATGAATACCCTTGATGTGATGTAGGATCTTCAGTATCTTTTTTAGTCGATCTTTGAATCCGTTGGTTCTGTTGGATGGGGATGTATACAGATACTACTATTACATTGTATTTGAAACTGAAAGTTTGGATGGCAACGGGTGGCAGACAGCTGTGTGTGTGACGAAATCTGACTCCACCTCCAGCTTTACTGTTATATCTGATGAAAATTTTTTGTTTATGTAATAGTTGCTACGCGAGTTTTTGAATAGAATGTTTAACTCAACTTATAAGGGGGTTTCTGGTATTGTTCTTCTAATTTTTGTAAAGCTTGGGAAAAAAGCTTCCATTAAGTCTACAATCTCTAGTCCTGCTAATTTATTACAGTTGATGATTCTTCTGGCTTCCCAGTTGCTGAAAGTAACCATGGAACTATATTATTGTACTGGGGTCCACTTGCTGGAAATTAGCATAGGCCAGAATCGGCCCTTAGCTCCCCATGTGTAGTACTCTTGTTTACAGATGGTCCATCCTGTCGTCCTACAGAAGCCAAGGAGTTCCCCAGCTCTGTGATCGCCAAGTGTTCCAATTCTGTTGCGCCAGTACACCTCAGCCAAGTAAAGCGTTTGCTGGGCAAACTCGGGCAGTCTAGGAGGAAGTGTTCTGTACTTTCTCCCTCCTCGCCGCAAGCTCGGCAGGTGTCATCCGTTTGCATTCCTATTCGTTTGGGGTGTTGACCTAGAAGATTATGGCCCGTAAATACTGCCACCAATGTTTTAACGCCATTTCGGTTTTTCCCTAGGAGTTGTTTTGTCCTCATTTGATTAGGGTGAGGCAAAAGAGCTCGGCTTATCCTGCTGTCGTTCCTCTCATTCCAAGCCGTATCTGTCTCTTTCCAGAGGATTTCGTCTAGTTCCCTGTTTATCGTTGCTAGTGGCACTTTAATTGTGTCTATTTTAGTGGCATTTTGGTCGGCCGATCCAGCTCTCGCTAGCTCATCCGCTCTTTCGTTTCCCTCTACACCACTGTGTCCAAGGTCCCATGTGAGTGTTACATTTACTCGGGTTGTTGCGGTTTTGAGAGCCTGCCTACAATCCTGCACCAGTTGTGAAACTTCGAGGTTAGAGGCAAGCGCCAGCAGTGCCGCCTTACTGTCCGAGAGTATTTGTATACTTTCATTAAGGTTGTTTGTTGCCGCTTCTATAGCCGCTTTTATTGCAAACACTTCTGACTGGAAACTGTGGTGTGGCTCCCCAGTTTATAACTTCGGTTGGGTTGTGGGTGATCTGGGAAAAAGACTCTAGCGCCGCTTCTGTCATCAGCTTTGGAACCATCGGTGTAGATCACGATCTCACCTCCAGATGTGAAATCCTGCACCGTTTTCCACGCCTCTGGTTGGAATGTTGATTTTGTATGGAATTGTTGTGTCCAATATTGGTTGAATTCTATCCAGCTCCCTTTTACTTGACGGGGCCATTCTCTCCATTTTTGTCAAAATGCATACGTGTCCCATTTGAGTGTGGTTAGATAACCCATATGTGGATTTTAATCTGATGCTCGCAAGTGATGCCTCTCTGAAGATGAATTTGTCGAGTGGCATGAGCTTAAGCACTATCTCCATTGCAGCAGTTGGCATGGTCCTAAGGGCACCTGTGATGCCAAGGCAGGCCATTCGCTGAATCTTCTCTAGCTCTTTTGCAATGGTTTTCTTTTATAGTGCCTGCCACCAAACCCATGCCCCGTAGGTGGTTATCGGCCTCACTACTGTTGTGTAGATCCAGTGGACAAATTGGGGTTTTATTCCCCAGGTTTTCCCCACTAGTATTTTCATTGTGAAGAGCGCCGCTGTAGCTCTCCATCTGACTGCTCCTATGTGTGGAGTACAATTTAGCTTACTATCCAGGGTTACTCCTAAGTATTTCACCTTGTTTACTAAACTGATATGTTTTCCGTCAATGGTCGGAGGTGTAAATGTCTCCGGTTTACGGCGCTTTGTGTAAAGCATAAGCTTCGTTTTGTCCGCATTGATGCGCATTCCGTTTGGCTTCGCCCACTCGACAAGATCTGAGAGTGCGGTCTGCATCAATTCCGACATGGTTTCCGGGAACTTTCCACTTATCAGTATAACGATATCGTTAGCGTACGCTATCGTACTGAAACCCTTCCCGTTGAGGTCTTCCACTATTTGGTCAACTGTGAGTACCCAGGCAAGTGGTGATACTGTGCCGCCTTGTGGTGTACCCCTGTTAGTCCATTTATTCAAGGTTACGCCGTTTTCTTCGGCTGTAATCTTCCTTTAAGCTAGTAGTTCCGTCATCCATTTAGTTAGATAGGGGTCTATTGCATATCTTTGAATGGCTGCTACTTTGCTCTCAGTTTTTACATTATTGAAGGCTCCCTCGGTATCAATGAACGCCGCCAAAGTGTTATCTTTGATGGCAAGGTTCCTCTCTATTCTGCTTACGACATCGTGTAGTGCCGTCTCTGTTGGACGCCCTGGAAGGTATGCATGTTGGTTGGGACAAAGCTCCGTTATGTTCACGGTGCTTTTTACGTACTCATATACCAGGCGTTCCAGGGTTTTCAGTTTGAAAGACGTTAAGCTGATAGGTCGGTAATCCATTGCTTTGTATTGACTGGCTTTTGCCGGCTTGGGTATGAAAACTACTTTAGCTTCTCTCCAGCCCAGAGGAATAAAGCCTTTGGATATGGAGGCTCTATAAATTTTCACCAAAATCGTATTATTGTGATATCCGCTGTCATAAGCATGATCGGATACACTTTGTCGGTTCCTGATGATTTGTAAGGTTCGAAGGTATTAATGGCCCAAAGGACCTTTTCTTCGCTCACTATTTCTTTTAGGGGGGGAGGGGGCACGGTAACGAGTCACGTTTTTTAATTGTTCTGTTTCCTCATCCGTTTGCCCGGAAAGTGTTGGTTTAGTTGGAGGTTGAGACGTTCTATGCTATTTGTTTTCCACGATCCGTCCTCCTTTTGAAGCATCGTGTCCACATGTGTTTCTCTTTTCAGAGCCCTGCTTAGCCCAGATGTCTCGTTCCCTCCCTCAATATTGCTGCAAAAGAGATTCCAGGATTTCCTTTTCTCTGTTCTTAAGGCTGTGTTAAAAATCTTCAGATTTAGCTTATAGTCCTCCCAATCCGTACCTCGGTTTGTGAGGCGAGCTATTCTGAATAATCTTTGAGTAGTTTTCCTGATCTCTTCCAGTTCTTTGTTCCACCAGCTTACCCTTTTTTGCTAGACGGTAGTGGTTGGACACATTTCAATGACGCTATCGACCAGTATACTTGTGATTTATCTCACTTCATAGTCGATGTCCTTTCGACTTTTCAATGGATTACCTTGGTGTGAACATATATATTTTTTAGTAGCGTTTGTATAGCCGTCCCAATTCGCTTTTCTAGGACTGCAGTAAACCAATGGGGTCCTCTCGCCTCTTCTCACTTGAAAATGATCCATTGGTGGTCCGACAGGCTAGGTGAGTCACATACTCTCCAGCCATGCAGGTCCTCCAATGCCTCTGTTGTGATTAGAGTAACGTCAATCACTTTGGTTCTATTTTTTCTTATCAAAGTCGGTGTGTTACCCTTATTTGCTAAGTTGAGGTTAGTAGTTATTAAGTAATTGACTAACTGCTCCCCTCTTTCGTTGCACTTGGTGTTTCCCCAGAAACACCAGCAGGTTGGCTGTTGCCCAGCAGGTTGGCTGTTGCCGCCCTGCTATGGTGCAGATTTGCTTTCGCTTTTGCTCCAAGGGCTCGGTCACCTTTGCTTTGGCAGTCATCTGGATGAAGCCAAATCTCAGTCGTCCGTTTTTGTCCCTTAGAGTGTTGACGTCTTCCTTTCGCATGCCCAGTACCAGGACCATGCCTTTGTTGGCGACTTCTTTCTCCGCGAAGAGATGCCACCTTTCCGTTTCATACCCCGTATTTTGTAGTTTAAGCGTCTTAAGTATGAAACTAACATCTCATTCCTTTCTGTAACTGATCCATTTAGGCATATTTGGTACATTGCCTCATGTTCATCGCTCTTGCATTGTAGGCAAAAAATGTTTTTGTTTGCATTTTTGATATTCGTTTTCAGTTCCAAATTTCACGTATGTTTTAATTTTGCCCTTACCAAGTTTTGTTGAAAGTCTGTGGATTAAATAAAATGCTGAACACAGGAATTACGTTTATTTCATTTTATTTCCACTAAAAATATTGTCTTTATTAAAATTATTCAGAATGTAAATTGTATGTTATGTTGAAGTATGTTTCTTCTTGGAGTGCAGTTGACTGAATGAATATTATGAATGTCAATCTGATCTATGACAGTGTGTCTATAGTAAAATGGTAAATGTCAAATGAATATGCTAAGGTTACGTTGGCGCTGACAGCGCATGATAATACTGATTTGAATTTACAATTTGAACGAACGTTAGAAATTATTTTGTTATTATTCTAATTGCAAAAACGGAAATTATTGTTGGCGTTAATCGCCACAGTACTCCCCCACCAGTGACTTGATGGTAGAAAAGGCACGATAAAAATGTTGACTAGGTAATTAATTTAACCATTGACGAAAGTAATAAATCTTTTTGGCTTTTTGATGATTCTGCCGTCTCTTGTCGTTTTTGGTTGATCGTTTTTGGTTATCGTTTGCTCTGTAAGATCCTTTGGTACGTTTTCCGTTTCCGATGTGGTGTTATCGTTGATTGGAAGAAAAGCTGCTTTTACCCTATCGATGCTAACACGAACTTTGCGATTATTGGTGAGAATTTCCAATGTTTTATCGTTTCGGTTCAAAACTTCGTATGGTCCGTCGTATGGCGATTTAAGAGGTTTTCGAACTGAATCGTCACGCAGAAAGACGTGACTGCATGTTTTAAGATCTTTTTGAACGAAAACTTTGTTGTTTGAATGGTTCGATGTTGGAACTGGTTGAATTTTTTCCATTAATTGTCGAAGTTGTTGAACAAATTCGGTTTCCAAACTGTCGTAGTCAATATTTTCGAAAAAATCGCATGGCATTTTGAGTGTTGTTCCGTAAACCATTTCTGACGGTGTTGCTTTAATATCGTCCTTGTAAACGTTGCGTAGTGCAAGCATTATTAAAGCTAATGCTTCGGTCCAGCGTTCGTTGTTTTGACATTTAATTGCAGCTTTCATGGTGCGATGAAAACGTTCGATTAGACCATTGGCTTGTGGGTGTCGAGGGCTTGATCGAAGGTGTTTTGCACCAATCATTTGCGACAATCCATTGAAAAGTTTCGCTTCAAATTGTTTACCCTGATCGGTGGTGATTTTTGTCGGAACACCATAATATGTAATCCAACCATTTATTAATGCTCTTGCAACAGTATCAGCGTGAATGTCTTCGATTGGAATTGCAACTGGCCATCGGCTGAATCGGTCGATAATTGTTAAACAGTAATTGTAACCGTTTGAACATGGAAGCGGTCCAACTATATCGATGTGAATCCATGAAAAACGTTTGTCTGGCACCGCAAAATTCTCGATAGCTGACCTATTGTGCTGAGAAATTTTAGTTTTTTGACATGAAATGCAAGTTTTTACCATATTGGCGATGTCCTTATTCATGTTGGGCCACACAAAACGCTCGCTGATTTGCTTAAGTGTTGATCTTTTACTTGGATGGGCCAGGTTGTGTACCGAGTTGAAGGCTCTTTGACGAAAATCCTTTGTGATGAATGGTCGAACATGCTTTGTTGATATGTCACAAACCACCTCGCTTGTCGAATTTGGAATTTTGATGAGTTTAAGTTGAAGCGTTGACTTGTTGTTTTCCAAAAAACCATTTAATTCTTCGTCGGTTTTTTGGCTTTCAGCTAATTCTTCGAAATTGATTGGATCGCAGCCAGTGATGCTCTCGATGCGTGAAAGTAAATCAGCTACGATATTCTCTTTTCCAGGAATGTGTTGTATGTCAGTAGTGTACTGTCCGATGAAATCGAGATCTGTTAGTTGCCGTGGTGAGGCTTTTTCAGGATTTTGGAAAAATGCAAATGTAATTGGTTTATGGTCGGTCAAAATTGTGCAGCTTCTTCCCTCAATCATGTGTTTGAAATGTTTGATTGATTGATAGATGGCCAATAATTCGCGATCATAAGTACTGTAACGTTTTTGTCGGTCTGTCATTCGTTTCGAGTAGAAACCCAGTGGTTGAAGTTCTCCGTCAACGAGTTGATGAATGGCGGCACCAACTGCAAAATTGCTAGCATCGACGTGAAGTATCAATTTAGCGTTTGCCTTTGGATGTGCTAACGTTACTGCGCCTATCAATGACGTTTTACATTCTTCAAAAGCCCCTTCCGCATCGTCGGTCCAAATGATGGGTGTTTTGTCTTTTTTCTTGTTACCCCTAATGAGGACACGTAGACGACCCTGAATACGCGCTGCTCCCGGTAGGAAACGACGATAAAAATTCACCATGCAAATGAATTTGCGTAGTTCGTCCGCGACTTTCGGTTTAGAAAACATTTTGATGGCATCGATTTTGTCAGTTGGTGGTCGGATTCCCGCTTTACTGACTAGATGTCCGAGAAATAATACCTCCCCTTGTGCAAATGCACATTTGGCCATATTGATCTTCAATTCATATTTGCGCAAACGCTCAAAAACAATACGTACATGTTTGTGGTGTTCCTCTTCGCTGCTGGATGCTATGATGATATCGTCGATGAAGCAAATAACGAAGTCTAGTCCGAACAACACTTGATCCATGAAGCGTTGAAATGATTGCGCTGCGTTTGTAAGTCCGAATGACATGACATTGAATTCAAAAAGTCCAAATGGAGTGATAATTGCTGTCTTTTTGCGATCTTCTTTGGCTATTGGGATGTTGAAATAGGCTTTTTCTAAATCGAGTACAGAAAAAATTGATTTACCACTCAAAATTTGGGTGAAGTCTTGGATATGTCTGATTGGGTAACGGTCTCGAACAGTTTGTGCGTTCAGTCGTCGATAATCTCCACATGGTCGCCAGCGTTCATCTTTTTTTGGTATCATGTTTAGTGGACTGGCCCATTCGCTGTTTGATGGTTGGCAAATTCCCGCATTAATCATGTATTCGAATTCTTTCTTTGCAACTGCAAGTTTGTCTTCATTTAATCGTCGTGGGCGTGAGAAAACCGGTTGTCCCGTTGTGATTATTTGATGTTGAACAGTTGTTTTTGTTGTAAGCGCTTTGTTGTAAAGTTTCGGTGTTGTCAAGTCAATGAATTCATTTAACAAATTTTTGTAGTTGTTGTCGCTGTTAATGGTGAAAACTGGTTGATATGCTGTGTAACCGGAAACACATTTTGTTACAAGTTTAGTTTCTCTGTCGATAAGTAATTGGCCCCTGATGTCAACCAATAAACCGTATTTGTCGAACAAAACAGGACCTAAAATTGGTTTTGTAACGTCAGCAATGATGAAATTAAAATTGAATTCTCTTCGCAGTCCCAAGTCGAGTGATAGCAGTTTGTCGCCGTACGTGTTTATAGTAGATCCGTTAGCGGCAAACAACGAGTATTCATTTGATTTTAATTTTTTCGGAAACAATGACGCTGGTAAAATTGAGAAATCTGCCCCTGTGTCTATCAAAAATTTATAATTAGTGTTACGGTCGGTGATGAAAAGTCTTTTCGTTTTCTTTTTGTTGCTTGTTTCGCAAACCATTGGTTTTCGCTGAGCTTCAAATTGGCTAATAACAAGACGGAGTTTTTTCTCATTATTGTCCGCTTCATCTACCGTCGATGGTGAAGCGGGTTCTAGTTTTCCTGTTTTTTGAATGCGCATGGTTCAGCGCACCTTTTTGCATCTGCTCCAAATTTATAATGGTAGTAACAATTCGGATATTTTTCCGATTGGCTCTTCGAACGAGTGCGATTGCGTTGCTTGTCACGTGCCGGAGTTTGTGTTCGACCGCGTTTGTTGTTTGTCGTTTTGATTTCATTAATTTCTTTCCGTAAAGCGTCAATCGTCTGTTTGAGTGAGTGGAAATCGTTGGATTGTGGTAGACTTTGTACTGCCGAAACACTACCGAAATTTCCAATTTCCATCATTTTATCCGCTGCTGAGCGCAACGATCTAATTCAAGTTCGGAAATTGAAACAACAGCTCGCACACTGCTTGATAATCGCTCAAGCCAAAATGCCTTGATTGCGTCGTCCTTCAATGCCTTGCCGGTGAGGTCGCGCATTTGTCTTAGTAATTGTGTAGGTTTTTTATCCCCAAGTTCGCATTCCCGTATCAGTCGATTCAGTTTTTTGTTTTCGGAATCTGTGAAATCTTTAATGAGTCGATTTTTAATTGCATCATACTTGCCAGTATCCGGTGGTGAACGAACAATGTCTGCAACATTTGCTAGAGTATCACAGTCCAGTGAGCCAACCACATAGTCGTATTTTGTTTGGTCTTGTGTTATGTGCGCGTTTCGAAATTGTGCATCCATTTGTATGAAGTATAAATCTGGATCGCGTTTGCTGAATATTGGTGGTTTAACGCCGATTTTACAAACTTCACCAGCTACCGTTGTACCTTCTGAAACAGTTGCTTGAGCAATGTCGTCGTTTGCCATGATTGCAGTTATATTAAATTCCGTACTTGAGTCACTGAACAATGGATATACTTTTACTAAAGTTAAACTATGGATAAAGCGTTTAACGGGTTCGGCCGATCCAATTATCTTCTTGTGAAATTTTGAATTGTATGGCGTAACTCGGAGCAAAAACAAATATGGTCGTTAAAATCGATGTTTATAGTTCCACGAAATTTTGGTCGTCGTCGTGTCGCCGGTATGTTTTATACTCACGGTCACACTATGGGCGCGTGTACACAGTCGGTATAAGAAAAGCTTCACACTGATCGTTAACACACAATTATTTGAAGAAAATAATTTGCTAAAAATGTTTTTCACAATGCGTGAAATGGAATGTTTTTTAACACTATTTTCGTTTTGTCTGAGTTTTTGTGAAATATGTTCACTTTGGTTAATTTCACTGTCGATGATCGAATGATGTTATTCTTGTATTGATTGCGAAATCATGTAAAATCGCCGCACAAAACTTGTAGCGTATAAATTCACGGGGTCACCAATTGTGGATTAAATAAAATGCTGAACACAGGAATTACGTTTATTTCATTTTATTTCCACTAAAAATATTGTCTTTATTAAAATTATTCAGAATGTAAATTGTATGTTATGTTGAAGTATGTTTCTTCTTGGAGTGCAGTTGACTGAATGAATATTATGAATGTCAATCTGATCTATGACAGTGTGTCTATAGTAAAATGGTAAATGTCAAATGAATATGCTAAGGTTACGTTGGCGCTGACAGCGCATGATAATACTGATTTGAATTTACAATTTGAACGAACGTTAGAAATTATTTTGTTATTATTCTAATTGCAAAAACGGAAATTATTGTTGGCGTTAATCGCCACAAGTCCAAGACGTCGACAATTCGTACATTTTTTGATAGTTCTTTTCTGATCTGCTAGTTTTCTTTTTTTTAAGTATTTATTCTATTTCATAAGTTTTTCAATTTAAAGTATGATTTTCAATTCAATGCGATGGGATAGAAACAAAATTTTCAAGGGACAAACTAAAACTTTTCCAAACAAATATTCGTACAATTAAAATGAAGTTTTAAAAATATTTTTTAAAATTGAAATTATTGACAGAAGTCAGTTTAAGAGACATCCGAACACAAAGAATGCCAGAGATAAAATCGTATTTCCTAATTGAAGTACATTGAAAAGTGCGAATAATATAAATAATATTGAATAATTGATGTTTACCCAGTTTTGACGTGATGTAGGGAAAATAGTATTTTTGGAATAAAAGGATCGTAGGAAGTAAGGTTTTTAAGCATACTTTTTACGATATTGTTTCATTGTTGAAATGGAAACGATACACCGGAAGGGATGCTGAAAGTTTCCAGAGAGCATAAATGGCTAGGAATCCTTCTCAAAAGTTCAGAGCATCGACATTTTATCGTTCAGCTATAAATATATTGTTACGTTTCGACTCAGAGCTCAATGGATAATTCTTTCATTTCTGCGTGGGACTGTCATCACTGGATTACACCAAAAATAATACTTGTTTTTAGTTTGTGTAAAATTTCTTTATTTCCTGACTTTGTCATATTCGGAAAACACCAATTACTATTTTGACGTTGATGTATGTAAATCAGCTGGCATCTACACAGTTCTAGTCAACAATGTTTCGACGCTTTAGTGTTGATTTTTCAAACACGCAGGCAATACTGTTGGATTCTCGAGACCTGCTTATAATGATGAATCAATAAGAACAAGCTCATTTAGTGGAACAATTTTATTTGACTTTAAAATTTTTTCAAATGCATTTATAGTGTAATAGATTTCGTTTCAATTTAACTAAGTCTACAAAATATTGAGAATATATAACAAGAAAAATAAACCTCGTTTATATATCACTCTGCTTTACAATAAGTACTGATTTGCCGCTTTATATATATATATATAGATTTGTATTTGATAATTGAATTAAGCCAAGCATTGTAATTAATTACTTACATTATGAACGCTTTTGTTTAGATTGGAAATCAGTGTTTAAGTAGATATCGGACAATTGGTTACAAAGGAGAAAATAATGAAAATATTTTTCATTAGAATCACAATCACAAAAATTTTTAAGTATGACTAGAATAAATCAACAACAGTGTTAAATGAACTATTAAAAGTTGAAAGTTAAAGCTTTCCCATTTCACTTAAATATTTCATCTGTGTTGTTTAACTCTCTACCGCAGTGCTTACAAGTTTAAATGTCAATGAATGCTATTGGGAATATATAATACAAAAATTCAGTTTATTGAAAATATTTTTGACAAGACATTTCAGCTTTGAAAGAAAACTTGTAACCTCTAGTTCATTTATTTTGTCTCCTCGCTGCTATTACATGTAGCAGCCTCCGATTAATAATTGAAAAAATATAAAAAACACTTGAACGGTTTTGGTGTTTTTCTCTTTTCCTCTTCAATTGGGTTTCGTAATATTTTCCCAGGGATTTTGTTCGCTCTTCCCTTTAAAAATACTATAGAACGCCAGTGGCTTTAGGTACTTCGTATTCTAAATGAAATTATTTACTTGCTCTGTTTGAATATCTCATTAAAATTACATATCATAGAAGTATAAGATATCTCAGTTTTGATCGCTTAAAATATACTAAGACTAATTTTAAAAGCTTAAGGGAATACGTTTTTTTTTATTTTTGAATTTTAAGAGGAACAGGAAAAAATATCAAATAGTCATTAGGAAAAGTACTGAAGTGATTTTCGTGTTTACAGGCTTATCTTTAAGGGGTAAGAAAAATGCTTCATATATTACCGGCCTTATAGCATTCAATTAGCTTAATGTTACTACATATGCACAAAGCTCGTTAAAGTTTCATAGAAAATAATTACTATTTTAAGTAGATTTCTAAAATCTAGAATTGTTAATCGAAGTTTTGTCTTCGCTAGTGGTTTTATATAAAGATTCAATGGTTGCCGGTAATTGGATTATTACCATAAAATTTTAGTTTAAATAGATTTTGCAGAAATTTTTAAGTTTGAGGATAGGATTAAGGATTTCTTCTAAGCATAAATGGAGAGAACTTGATTTATGTGTTGCAGAAGTTCCAACAAAAAATTGTTATTCTTAAAATTGTTTTTGTATTTAAGCATAGTTTATAAAGCCATTTACTTTTTAAAACTGCATAATATACAATATCGGATCTACTGTATTCGTTAAGACAAAAAGTATTTTAAGAAAAGTGCTGACGATGGTATTGAGTTAAAAAATTAGACTCAGCGGAAAATAAAATCAAAAGAATGGCTCGGTACAACTTTTCCGCTGTAAGACTACCAAAACCAAAATATATACACATACTCAAAAAAATCTGCGTATATCTCATTAGTAAATACTGAATTATGTTGGAATTTTATGAATAAATAACTTGATCTTGATTTAATCATTTCGATAAAAAAGCCTAATCTGCAGGAAATGTATTGAAGCAGTTTTGATTAAAAATTCCCAAAATTAACGAAGATATAGTAATTTGAATAGTTGAAAGTCTGTGAGCGGCCCCAAAAAAGTCTGCGTACAGATTACAAATTTTGGGGATTCCCCGAAATGTGCAGTGGAAATGCCTACATATTTTCATTGATCTGCGTGGAGATACTTCATTGGAAAATTGTTTGTGAGTTTTGCTTGAATAAAAGACTATTCTTTAATATGGAAGCTAAAAATAAGGAAAACAGTGTCAGTGAGCGTAAAGTAATAGTAAAATTGCGTGAAAACGGGAAAAGTTTTCGTGAAATCGCAAAATTAGTTAGGAGAACGCATTCCTCGGTCCAAAGGGTTGTTGCTAATTACGAAGGAACCGGTTTGATTATTTCACGGCATCGATCAGGACGTCCTCCTAAACTTACAACACGTGAACGTAGGAGTATTATTAATGCTGTGAAACAAAATCCCCGATTAACGGCGTTCCAAATTGCGCAGGACATAAAAAATAAATATAATAAAACAATAAGCGATGAAAAAGTGCGCATAATTCTCAGAAAAGGCGGTTACCATGGTCGAGTCGCACGTAAGAAGCCGTTCATATCGAACCGAAATCGCTAAAAGAGGATGGAATTCGCCAAAACTTATGTGAATATGCCAAAAGAATTTTGGGAAAGTGTTCTTTTTTCGGACGAAAGTAAGTTTTGTATATTTGGGATAAAAGAACTCAAATTAGTATGGAGAAAACGCTCGACAGAATTCAATAAAGAAAATTTGATTCCCACTGTAATGGAGGTGGTGTGATGGTTTGGCGGTGTATGGCAGACAGTCGGGTGGGGCAATTGGTTTTCATAGAATCCACAATGGATAAATACGGGTACCTTAATATTTAAAAAAATAATATTAAGCAAAGTGCCGAGAAATTGCAGCTGGGGAACGCATTTTTCTTTCAACACGATAATGACACCAAACATACTGCTGAAATAAATAGGCTTTGGTTGGCCTGCAACGTCCCAAAAGTCTTAGGTACACCTCCTCAATCACCAGATTTAAACCCAATCGAACATTTGTGGGATTTACTTGAAAGGAAAATTCGAGAGCATGACACAACAAGCAAAGAGTCATTAAAAAATGTTATTTTGAACGAGTGGAACAAAATAACAATCGAAGAAACATCAAAACTTGTTCGATCCATGCAAAATAGGCTAAAGGAAGTCATTTATAGGAAAGGCTATGCTACTAAATATTAAGGTTCTTAATCTGATAAGCTAATATAGTGCTTTTTAAATAAAATGATTAAATTTTTTCAGTTGTACGCAGACTTTTTTGGATGAATTTCGATGACTTCTTGGAAGAAACTTTTTTATTTTGGTTATTCTAAGCAACGAACGAGTATTCAGTTATATATTTATCTAGCATATAGTTTAATGGAAGTAATAACCAAAATTTTTTAAGCTATAAACAATTGGCAAAGGTTTTTATATTGATATGTTTGCTACGACCAGCAAGTGTACACAGACTTTTTTGAGTATGTGTACGTCAACCAATCTACGTTTGCTTAGACCACTACACAGATTAATTTCTTTCGCGAATGTCCGGTGGGATGATCTCTACTGGCAGTTATTAAACTCCCGAACGACGAACGAAATCACACACCGCCGTTCATTAAAGTCAAAAAAAAACAGCCGAGGAACAACTGAACTTCGTTCTGAGAACAAACAATATTTCCATGCCTTCCGGAAAAACCACGAAAAAGTCTCGCGAAAAAGTTCATAAACGCTTAATCCAGGCAAAAACTTTTCGAAGAAGTAACGTAGGAAAAATAGATAACATTTTAGCTGAGGACCGAGGATGTTATGAAAATATATAAGAGCTAACGCACCGTCTGAGAAGATAACCATTCGTCAGTCAAAATGTCAAACTCAACTTGATGGGAAAATGGAGTTAAAAATCAACCTAAAACTACATCTGTAATTTCAAACAAATTGCGACAACATAACATGAAGTGACATAATTGTGAGACCTTGTTTGCAAGAATCCAGTTACCTGTTTTCAAAAAAGACTTTTTAGAATCCCGGTTGTATAATTTGATGCTACAAAAATATAATTGAAGATACAATATTCAACGGCAACAATATATTAAGCCATCTATCATAATCGACCTCTGAGAACTTCCAAAAACAAACCAGTCTACAAACTAAACAGCTTAATCAAGTACTCATTATACAACCGAAGCCAATGCAAACTCAGGTGGGAAACCACAACAGACGGTTCAAAAAATAACTATTAAAGAAATCGAAAGTTTAGCTATTCAAGATTATGCTCAATAAGCCTCAGACCTACATTCGAAGTCCTTCTGATATTTTCGGGACAAAACGCCTATTGAATGGAGCGAACGCAGACAAGCTGGACGAGACCAGGTAGACGTCGTTGAATAAATCTTGATTAATTAATATGTTTATGCCTGATATGGCAAAAGCTTCATTTTTCCTTAAATACCTAGGTGTATAGGAGAAATAAATATATATCCGAAATAACCCTCGAGAAGGGAAAACTGAGCTCTCGAGGAAAGATAAGGGCTCGGACCTGAAGGACAGCATCACGTCTCAGTTTGGTTATACCTCTCGATATATACAGAAAGATATATTTGGCAGAGCCTATCAACTTACACACCCGAGTAAAATATCATTTCGCAGCATTAAACATTCTCAAGATACTGATCAAAATGAAAGCGCTGCTACAGAAGATTGCTGGCTTTTTCCGCAGAAAAAAATGAAAACCCCGTTTAAGTGCTGCTGTTGTGTCAGTTTAATCGCGTATTTATCAAACTTTTGGTAATGTTCGTTCGTGGAAGCTGTAAAGCAAATAGAATTTGATGACTTTGAATGGATTCGAAGGCTTGATCTTCAAAATTGCTGTAAAGAGTAGATCAGATCAAGACAAGTGAATTCGAGCCTATTAGTTAAAACTGGTTATGAGATGATTCAGAGAATTGTGTTAGTTATGCTACTATTAAGTGTTGTAAGGCAGGGATTCAACCTCTTCCGCAATTATATGGATGTTGGCACTGGCATTGCAAAAGGAACTCAAAACAATATCACCTCACACACACAAATTGTACCTAACAAAAAGTATTCGATTCTTGCTGTTAAAGACTGTAAAAAAGAAATAAAGGAAAGGAACAGCACAAGAGACCTATCTTAAATTTAAAGTCTTTGGAGATGGTACTTGGTAGAGGAAGGGATTCAAATCGGCTGTTTTGTGACGACTTTCATTAATATAGCACAAGAAATGTTGAAGAACTCTAAGTGAAATGTAATTAATGTCATTCATGAGTGTTATGGATAATAAATCGCAGAATTCCGGAGAATATTTGACTAGAAAGACGAGCAGACAAATAAATTTGCTTGAAAACGCATGGCGGAAAGTGGAAATGGAAAGCATGGAGGTTTCAAGAATGTTTCATGGGTTAAAACGAACGATAGGGTTAAAATACGTGCATTACATAGCTATATACCTCTATGCTCTTCTCAACTGTAATCCATTTAATGGTGTTCCAGTACTTATCGCGAATGAATGTAAAGATCATGGTCAGTAAAAAAGGGGAATCGGCTTTGTAATTGAACAAAAACATAATTGGGAATTCAATGAAGTAACAGAGTAACTATAAAGATTTAACTATCAGAAGAAATACGATTTAACTAAGATTTAACTATCAGAAGAATAAAGCAGCGTTGAAAACATGAAGCTATTGTGGAAACGTTCTTTCATCTGATATCGACCTATGAAAATTTTCAATATGAGAATTCTCCAACGGATGATAAATGGTTGTTCTCACTGCAAAAGGCTGAGATAGTTGAAACTGTGCTTGAATCTCATCCTAGTCCTTTACATCGGGAGGACGAAGATTTTCTAGAAGTAAATCTTATCAATTTAGGAAGATTCGTCCAATGAAGATTCTCTTATACGAAATTAAGGTCATACTCAAAGTGCGAAACGCTGTTCCGTTTCGACGATTTTGTGGTCGGCTCTAAACCACTTGCACGGCGACTTCAAAGTCATCGAAGTAGCTTCAAATATAGATGCTGCCTTATTCAACGAACGCGATTCAGCTAGAGCAATGTTTTGAAAAAATTTAGGATCAGAGTTAGATCACTGATGCTCAACAAGTGGACCAACATCGCTTCTAGCGACATAACTGGCGTAGCGCTCTCGAAACGGGAAGATAATGAGAAAACAGAAGATGACAGAGCAAAATAAGACTTATTCAAAAAAAAGGATTGCCTAATGGTGGTAGAATCCATGGTTATTACATAAGTACTAACGAGTCACTTCAACGTTCTTTTTTGTTAATTTTTCCCCGGAACCTGTTTTCTGGTTTCTGTGAATTGCATTTGTGACTGATCTCCAAAAACTGACGATTTTCTGAATTCGTGTAACCAAAATGAACAGGGATAGAACATTGATTCAGAGTATTTTTTTTTTTTTGACAACAAAACCACCAAAATATTTGCGAACATTTCAATATTTTACAGACAAGTTACCAATTTTCAATTTTTAAAATACGAAACATGGTCCACCGAGAAGTCGTGCAAATATATTATACGAAAAAATTACTTAGATCGCTTTAAGATTGAATTTGTGGACTCCAGCATGCCCGGCAATGAGAGACTCGGACAACGGACCTTTGAACTTTACAAATTTTTACGCCAATCTCTTGAAAAAGATCATAGGAGTTCGTCAAAATTGGAATGAGAAACCCTGTTAACTCAATCAGGACTGATTATTTTTCTCCTTCAAAACCAAAAACAGGAAAAATCGTAGAAATAAGCATCCTTATGTGATTTCTCACTTAATTCCAAAAAAAAAATTTCCAAAAGAGTAATCGAAATTAGCAAAATTTTGATTACGGAAAAAGTGTGAAAACATTTCGTATTTCATGTTTGGAAGTTGTAATCTTGCTTTCTTCAGCACTAAAAAAGTAATAGTTGAAATTTCGTACAGGCTTTCATCAACTGAAAAACGGCATTAAAAATAAAAACAAATGTGTGGTGTATTTTGAATGACTTTTCGCCTTTTGATAATCTCAAGCAACTTAATTTGAATATTTTCATGACATAAAGATACAGTGTACCAACAATGTCTTCGTACAGCAGCTAGTTGAAAATAAACGGATATAAAACAACAAATCGCTGTAAGAAATTTGAAAAAGTTTTAATGCAAGTTTATTCATTAAACGTTTGTATTTCATTTAGAAACAAGAATTGATCCATTTAGATTATTCCATACCAAGTTATTAACTAAAATAAAAAAGTCGACAATTTGCTCCCAATAATGTCTTCGCACATTTGAGTTTTTGCTTGCCCTTCGATCTCCTTGCTTATAGTTATCGACCATAATCACATATTTTCCACTCATAACGGTTTGTAGTAACGTAAACAAAGGGACAGAAATGTAAACTTTGAGTTTCGCTCAGTGTGATTTCAAATAATTCCTGGTAAATACTTGTCGCTGGAAGGGGCGTAAGCTTACAGTAAATTTGTGCATATAGAAAAAAAAATCATACGCGGAAAAAGCAAAACTACTGTCCCGGAGCCGTTTTACTATCCAGTCTGTAATCTGTCGCTTTAAACATGAAGGCCGTGTAGAAAATGAGCCACAACCAGGTCGCCCTGAAATTCCCACTGATAAAGATCGGTTACAAATCAAGCGTATGATTGCCAAGGATCTGTTCATAAGTGAACCCAAAATTAGTACGCAGCTCCTTCAATCCAGCCAAAAAGAGTCCACCCAGAAGCAGTACGAAAAGCCGTGAATTACGCCGGATTTATGTTTCGTACACCTTGCAGAAAGCCACTGGTAAGTGAGTTAAATCGAAAAAAACTGTTTGGACTTCGCTCGGCAATACGACAATGAATCTCTCGAGTTCTAGCGCAATGTCATATTCTCTGATGAGTCCAAATACAATATTTTTGACTCTGATGGGAGACTTAGAGTATGGAGAAAGCCAGGAGAAGCTTACAACCCAAAAAACACTATCAAAACTGTAAAGCACGGTGGTGGCGGCGTAATGGTATGGGGCTGTATTGCTGCCAGCGGGGTAGGACAGTTGGGAATTATTGAAGGAATTATGGATCATCGTGCATATATCGAAGTTCTTAAAAAAAATTTAGAGCCAAGTTTTAAAAAAATTGGGATTATCAGAGGATTATTATTTTCAACAAGACAATGACCCCATACACATGGCTCATAATACTAGGATGTTCTTGGCATACAAAACTCCACATTTGCTGAAAACACCACCGCCAAGTCCGGACCTCAATCCCATTGAGCACATGTAGAACATGCTCGAAAAAAGGATCAGAACTCATCAAATTAGTTCCGAATCTAAGTTGAAACAGGCTCTGCAGGAGCAATGGCCGAAAGTAGAGCCTAACTACACAAAAAAACTAGTAGAATCTATACCACGCCACCTTAAAGCGGTGATTATAAATAAAGGCTACCCAACTAAATATTAACGAAAAATGTGCCCCTATGTATCTTTAGTTTTAAAGATTTTTTCTAAATTGTTTCGTAAGCGTACGAAGACATTATTGGAGGCAAATTGTCGACTTTGTTTTATTATTAGATAATAATTTTGAAGTAAATGATTGAAATGGATTAGTTTTTGTTTCTAAATTAAATAAAATTGTTTAATAAATAAACCTGTATTGAAACTTTTTCAATTTTCTTGTAACAATTTGATTTTTGACAAATAGCTGCTGTACGAAGACATTATTGGTACACTGTATACTACCATTACTAAACGCAGCAATCCGCCATCAGATTTTCCCACTTAATCAAATCAGGTAATTTCGTACAATAATTTGCACTTCATGAAGACCAATTTATCAAAGTGATAAGATTGAGTACCAATCAAAACTAGTCCTAGACCTTTTTGAATTTTTTTACGTAAACTTTCGACTTTACTAGTTTTCAAGTTTTTCCGATTCAGTTCAGTTTTTTTCATTACTTACGAGTTTTCAGTTTTTTTTTGCTAATCAAAATGTTTAAAAATAAGACCTTTTCCTTTGTACCGAAGAAAATTACATACATCCTAAAAACGATTCCCACTGTGATAAGTCTTTTAGCTACTTCTGACCTCTATGAATTCGAATGTTTGCCTGGCCATAAAACAAAGTTCAATAAAAAATGGCTATTAAATTATATAAAGTATATGCATATGAACCATAGATTGCATGTTAAATTATGCTAATCAACCACTTGCATATGCATCAAAATCAAGGTATGAATTTCAAACTTTATAAATTTACTACACACGAATTTTCAAGACACGTTTCAGGACACGTTTCAAGTTTAGCGAAGCAAAAATCCTTACATTGTATAAATCGCTGGAAAAACGTTCAACTGTTTTCTATCAAAAGCCACCGAATAAAGTCAGATTAACCCTTGAGAGTTGTTGGTTCTATGAAAATTACAAAAAATTCTTTCTATCTCTGATTTAAATGGAAAGACAGAAGACAGATACAGAAGCGCGTTTTTTGACGTCGGCAAAGCTCCACTTTGAACGCTAATATTGCGACTCAAATTGAGATAGGCGTTGCAGTAGGCCATTTTTTCAGTATAATTTAGATAAATTAAATTAAGGATATCAAATTTGTAGTAAACTGGAACCTGACTCCTTCACGAGGCAAATGCTGGGTCCAAAAAAACCTTATGTGAAAAAATATTACATAAAAAGAAAAAGGAATACCTGCTGCATTAAGCTCTCTAAATTTTAACGGTTGGAATGAGGAATAACATTAATCGTAGTTGAAACATGGATAACAAAAAATAGGGGAGAAACGACAAGCCCACAGGTAACGATTTCACTACGGGCGTCATTCACAGGCTTACATATTTCGCTATAGGTCACTAGAATAATATTCAGGATTTTCCTATTCAAAATATTCCAAGCGTTTCAAATAACTACAATTGCCATTAATGCTTCAACTGTGCAACGCCTGTCTATCGGCTATGAAAAATATGCTGCTTTGAAAATGTTACATGTTGTATTAATTTACCGCTTTGGTATCCTGATGAGGAGAAGCGAACTTCAAGCATTCAATTCTATTCGATCTCTTTGAAAACAAAGCGGAATTTAGCAAATGTCCAATTCGAGCCCCCTGAAGTAAGAAGAATTTTAACAAAAAAATTAAGGACAGCAATGTAAATCGATGATGCTGTGTCTTTTGAATAAGATACTACAAAAAGTAAAAGTTAAAATTAGCAACATACCAAACCAGATTGATTAAATCAATTTTAGTTATTTTGCAAACAACCCCGTAAAAGAAATGGCTTCATATTTCTGCTTATTTTTTTTCAAATAAATTAATTCAACGAGCTCGAATAAATTCAAGCGAACACGTAACAAATTGAAACTTTTAATTTTTCACAGGAAATTGAATATTTTCAGACTTTTTTACAAATCTCTCTCTAACATCACAAAGAAGAGCTAATAGATTATAGTAAAGTCAAAATTTGAACAGTTGAGATGAAATTTTTATATGCACATCTAAAGTACATTTTAAAACAAAAGAAGACAGACGCTTCCTTAAAAAATCGTAAAGTTTTTCTAATTTAATCAAACTTCTTAATATGTAAGTGTTGATGTTTAACATTATTCCAAGTTCAATTTTTAATTGAAATTTATGGCTCATTCCCGAAGAGTTGCGAAAAATAGAAACCTCTACTTCATATTTACAGCATCCTTTTCATTATTTTCAACATGGAATTAGTAATTTTATTAAAATTTAGTTCCTGCGTTATGTCTTCTTTTCTTTCATTAAAATTTTTAAATTTCGACTATGACTCCAAAATTTGGAAATTTTCACTTAAAATCTAATGTTTCAGTAAGGTAGAGAAAAGGCGAATGCAAATCGCTGAATGAATAATTAGATCCTAATAAATCTATCTACTCACATATTTTTAAGGTCATATCAAAAACTATGGACGTATCTAGCTTAAGTTTTTCAGATAAAGTCTAAAGATATATATAAAGAAATGAATATGTGCTCGAATTTACATGCGGTTGATATTTAAGGATCTACTACAAACATTTAAACAAAATTTCACCTGCAAAAAATATGGTTGGCATTGCTTCCTGATTTTCTACAAGACCTTGATATATTTTAATGAATTTGTCATCAAATTTTTCAAATCATTTATTAAAATTTACCTTTGAAACATGGTTAAAATAATTTATAAAAAACTCGCATTCAACTAGGAGGCGTTGCTTGTGCAAAATGAGAAAAGTTTTTTAACTCATTAGAAATTTTACATAATCAGCAGGGTATAAGACCAGGCCGAATATTTCGAAATTTTTGAATCGATCCATTCAAATTCCAACGTCTTAAACTGAAAACCTCGTTAAATATGAACATAACATATGAACATAAGGATAAAATAGGATAAAATAAAAAAAGATAAAATAGTCAAATACAGACATAATAAGGTTCAAAATTATAGCAATGAGTGAATTCACGAATTTAAATCATTATAAACACTGGACAGCGAATAAGCTGAATCACCACCGCGAAAATCTAAACCGATTTTCTCTTCAATACCGACTGTAATGGCTCTACATTGACATGACTCTAAATATTAATCTTGAAGCAGCGTCAACTCACGTTGTTATTAAGCAACAAACACAAAGCTAACCTTTTGTCCAGTTTTTAGCAGTTTGTGCATTACACTTGCCGGTAGTCGTACATTCCTTATCGATAACTCATGTCTAATCGCCATTCAGACATGTGGAGTTTTGCTAAAAATTACGTCGAATAATAGATATGCTGTGAATGGATAAGTAGTTTAGGCTATAGCGAAACTCGACGCCGGCCTGGAGCGAACTTCGAATCAGCCGATCTTCCGTGCGGCAACATGACTTACGAGACTTAAAAACTTATGCCTGAGCTACAATGAACATAAGCAGACATAAAGCAAATGTGAAAAAGTGGAACCTGAATATTTTATAAGGCATTAAGTACATTTGACATAAGGATGACATACGCAACATGAAAAGTTGCAATCGAACCAACTTTTTATGTCAGTACGTGCAAGACATTGTTTTCTTTAAGTGGCAACGAAACATTGTTGGTTGCCATTTGAAAGCGTGAGTACAATTTTATCGAGCTAGTGAGGAATTATGCAGAAAATAGGCACCCCAGAAATTGATAACTTTAATGAACGATTGATCGGGCTGGTTAAAGACCAACTGGCTTCATTTAAGAAACAGCATGGGGGTTATAAAAATACCGCGGCAAAAGGACGCATCTGGTCTGGAATACCAGAACAGCTTGGATCAACAGGTAAGTACAATATGTTTAAGCACTAGTTTGACATCCAGGCAAGGGGAGGCATAGAACTACATCAGTCGCAGATGATCATTATATCCAACTTACTGGTCTGCAAACTCGTTGGCTCAGCGATGTTTAAATCCAACAAAGTTACTGCCTACTTGCCGAACACGAAGTAGTCGTTCATTTTGAAAGAGTCAGAAAAAACATGCTGAATTAAACAAGCTGGAAGATAACCATAATTAAAGGCAGCGCACCGTCTAACATTAGTTCAGCTTGCACAAGAGCATAAAAGTTAGACGTTATACAGTAGGGTAATGTATCCTTCACTTATAAATCCAAGGTGACTGATCAACTTCAAAGAGTATGCTATCGGCCTGGAAAATGATATCCTCATTGTTGCATTGAAGAAACTGTAACTAAGAACGAGTACCTAAATTAACCTGGAAAGCCATCATCTTAACTTAACGTACATCCTTCGTTTCCATGAAACCGAAAAAGAACCTGTAAATATTTGGAACGGCATCTCCCTAACCTTAGTTTCCATTGAAAGCAACTGCAGAGGTTCGGAATGTAACTCATCAAAATTTCGTAAGGCTGGTGAGGGCTATGAATACGAGGATACACTTATCCCAGCAAGGAAAGGAATTGATGACTACTGACTAAATATTTTTTTGAAGTTCTTCATTTTCGCTTCAATTTTCTTATTTCGTGACTACAATAGGTCAGTATACCTGCAAAACCACTACTCTTTGTAAAAATGGATAAACCGCAATGTGTTCTACTTATTTTAATTGTCGTAAACGTTCTGTCCGTTGATTTAACTTTGATTGAAGCGAATAACAATTTTGTGGATTTATAAACTGGACTATAAGACGGTATTGTTGAAAAAAAAATTGTGTTTTTCTATTACTGTCAATTGAAGTTGTTCATGAATTCCCAAAAACTTCGACCAAAAAGGAATGGAGAAAAAATAAAATTACCGAAGCCTTTAAAGCATAGCAGCACTCTTCATGTTTTCATTCGAATTGTCTTATTTAATTAAAAAAAAAAAACCATCTAATACTTATAAATACATCCGAACATTTTCGTGCACATTGTTAATTTTTTTGTGAATGTTTTTTGAAATTTGACAGTGTAAAGAATTTTATTTCTTATTTTAAATTTTCAATTTAAACTCATTAAACGAAATAAGTGCTGCGTGCGCCTAACATATCGAAATGATAATTCGTATAACCTCATCAGCAAAACACATATAAATATACGAATACGAAAAAAATTCTGGATTTGAATACCATTGTCATCCCTTTTGAATTTCAATCATTCATTCTGGATAATCCCCTGAGCTTCATCCGCCTAATCAAAACGCGTTAATCGATTTCTCGAACGAACTTTGAAGCACTCAGTAAAGGGTCTTCTAAACTGATTTGTCAAGATCTCGCATTCTCTAAACCTTCAGCTACGCTAAAAGCGAATTATCCTTATTCTCTATACATTTTGATTACTAACAGCCCAGCATTGATTCACTATGCACGAAAAAAGTTTTATTCTCCAAAAGGATAATTTTCCCAAGGACGATACCATATCGCAACATCTTGGACATAATATCAATATGGTTAGATCGCACAACATAAATCCCAGCGGATAAGTAAATCGGTTCTGTAGGAAGAGCATAAAGGGTATAAGTGGTTAAAACACGAAGGTCAAAGCCGTGATAATGTCTCTCAAATTCTTATTAAAAACAAAAGTTAGGAAAGATTGAAAAAGTTACTCTTTGAAGTATATTATTTTCTCATTAAAAACGAATGTCAGAATGGTCTTCTGTGGATTCGTGAGTAGAATCAATAGAATGACAACGTGTTTCATCAACTTACTTATATTATAAACTGCAATTTCATCATATTCAGGTCAGTAATATTTAACGATCGTAAATCAAACAGCTCAATCTCCAATAAACATCTGAATCAAGGATAAAATCAAGTATTACGCCATCATTTAATTACTAACCAACAAAGGAAAGGCAGGAAAAACCCGAAAACTACGTAACGAAAGCAGGAACAGGAAGAATAACTCACGTGATCACAATCCACAGCCGGACGGTCGATATAAACGACTAACCCGTAAATTATTTAAAATGTCAAAAAGTCATTCTAAAAAATAATAAAAGGAACGTCAAGCATAAATGGTTGGCTACGATTATTTTTAAAATTCTTCAAAATTGTTTTGACATGACAAATGTCTTCGCTAGATGGATGCTGATATTACTCAGGCAACATACATGGCCGCGTAGTGTTCCTGTGCGATATGTAGTAAAGATGAGGACGGAGTATTGAATCAATCAATTACTCGAGAATACTGGGATTAATTTAAAAAAAAGACGAATAATTTTGAGTTTTCGTCTTTGCTTTATACGCAGTGTTCCGCGTAAAAATAAACGCACCTTCGTATTTATAAAATTAGTATTTATAAAATAAAGTTGCAGATTTGTGACGTCAGTGATACTTGTTTCCTCAGAACTAAGAAATTACAGCCAATTTTCATTTGTTGGGAAGAAAGTTAGAAATTAATACGTCAGTTGATTGAAACAAAAACGTCATTTGCAATTGACGAAAGCAATCTCCATATTACCATGCCTAGGACTTATTGCCATTATTGCGCTTTCATAAGACCATGTCAAACGGAAAATTTAAGTTCTTTTTGTGAAAAATGTAATGACTCTCGAACTCTTTATAAGGAATACTCTCTCTATATTAGTTACCGCTGAATTTTTTTTGAAAGTGATGAAGATTTACTTCACGTATTGATTAGCCATAATTCGTCTAGATAATATGTAGGCCAAAGCTGAAAAATACTGGAAAACGTTATAGTCCAAGAGGCTCTCAGGAACTACTTTTAAGAATTCTCAACCAATGACTTATAAGTGTTCAGACCCCAACTTAAAGAGACCAAACACAGGAACTTCAAACGACAACCAAATCATTCTTGATGATTTAAATGTCAAAATCGGGAAAGATGAAGTTGACAGAGGCAAAATTGGAAAGAAGTCTCGTTATACTTTCAATCTCAACGAATCGACAAGGACTCCTAAGCCGTAAGACTCCAAGTCGTAAAGTCAGTCAACATATGTAAAATATTGAACATATAAAGAGTACAAGTCGGCGCTCTCGAAGGTTGCGCCTCTGAATGAATCGATTGTCAACGTAAATAGAGCCAGGCTCCAAGGACAACGAAGACGGTTTTTATAGAACATCTCAAACACATTCAGAAAAAAGACCTTGAACTAACTGACAAATGATTTAATGCTGAAGGTAGCTGAAGTGGGATTCGACAGAAAATTAACTACGGATTCGATATGGACATCCAAAACGAGGTATAGCGATTTCAAACAGAACGAGTTACAAGGACAAATAAAGAAGACGTTCACTACCTTAGATCCGTAGCATATGTAACTAGAAACGTAAAAGAAAATAACGGTGACGTAATGAGATTACTTGATGATAAACTGGTGAACAAAAATAAAAAAGCAAGCTTAAAAATAAGTGAAAGTCATACAGCAGAGAAATAATCAGAAACGACTCTGTGTAGCACATGAGTGTATGACATCTTCTTTCTAACAGCTTCCAAGTCTCTCACATCGATTCATATCACCCGGGCTAAAATTGAATGAAGTTTCAGATCTCAACTCCCAACGGTGCAAAATATTGAATGATTTCAATGTCAGAAATACACTAAACGTGGACATCGACGACATCTCAACAGAAACCATTAAAACAAGGAAGTCAATGCTATATTTGAGTACCTTCTCAAAATCTGAAACCTGAAATACTAAAAAATGGTTTTTTTGTAGTTTACCCTCTAACAAAGGATACAAGCTCAGAACGAGGATCAGAGGCATTTCCCTTCTTTGTCAAAGTCTTGACAAAAACTTTATAGCGTTAAATGAAAGTGTGTGCTAACTCGAAGATTGGTGATTACCAAGAAAGTGTTATGTCTACAGGATCCACAATTGATATAATATTTTATTAAAACAGATCCTCGAAAAATTTGAGGAGTTCAACATAGTTGAATAGAAAATTTGTAGACTTTAATCAACCATGCGTTAATAAACATCGAATAACCTGTATAAAAGTAAATTTGGCTTCGGAACTCCAGCGAAACTTTGTCTAACTCATGATGATGATTATGTGTAACTCGTCAGCCAAAGTCCGAATCAACAACTTAACAGAAAATTTCGAAACAAAATCTATGTAAATCGGGCTTGAAAGCTGGCTCCTCTTGTTTCTCTTTTAGCACTGGACGATTTCATCACAAACCTCCCAGTTATCACTATAGCTCTAATGCGCTAAAAGCTTCGTCCAAAAGTCACCAATCAGATTATATCAACATCATATTGTTACTTTATTTCAAATGTAATGCAAATTTTCCAGAGCCTTGAATCACACGCATATAAAAATATGTCGATAAGTTTTTCACATCGCAGCCTCATGCGAATAACGAACTATATGAAATTGGTCTTGAAATCTTGCGTACGCCTGAAGGCGAACCTCTGCGTTAACATATCAAAGAAATTCATTTGCAAGCCTCCGGGAAAAAGACGTAGATGCCTTTTAAATCAGGATCTTGAGAAGAATCATCAGAAAAAGACTGAAAAACCGAAAAAGTAAATAAATCTCAGAAAAGATGGACGGACTCAATAGACGTAGACAGTAGAAAGTCACTGGGATTCAAGAATTGGAGGGCGCAGTCACAATAATTTCGTAATTTACATAACTCAAAACCACCAAGCACGGGCATCTTCCATAAAACACTGGGTAGCTACTTGCCAGCGTTTATTCCCGATCAATAAAAAAATGGAATTTAATTTGGATTTGTCAATTTCCTCTAACTTTTTCGTAAGACAAGAATACGATTTTCATATTTTTTGGGTAGAAACGCTAAATAAGGGCAGTATTGTTATCACTGTAGTACTTAGGCTAAGCTTAAGAAACAAATCAAATTACATACATTCCGTTAAATAGGATAATAACTTCTTTCAATAAAAAAATCTCACATATTCAGATGAGCATCAAGATTGGCCGCAACTACCACGAGGAAAACATTCACCGGTAAGCTCAACAAGGAAAAAGAATGGGTTTTGCATCCCATCAGCTAAGGAAAGTTTCGACAGAAATCGAAATATGAGAAATATGGACAAGGTAATGGATGTATTCCTACAGTCCACAAGAAATAAATCACAAAATATGAACTGTCTGCATCATGGACATTTATTTTAATCACTAGGACTACTATACCGACCATTCTCTTTAGGATGCAATGTCTGTGCACTATGTCATGTATAAAAACTCGAAGATGGGACTTATTATTGCCATTCGTTCAAACCGTTCACAATATGCAAGTTCAGGCGCAAAAGTACAAGTACATTTTTCCGAATTCCTCCTTATTTTAGGGTAGATCTTCAACCCCGCAAAATATTCTGGAAGTCTTCAATACTATTCCGAGCTATCATAGTTAGAACTTCAAAAACTGAGTGACACTCTGTTTGCAACACCGTAGCCCGATTATAGGCATAATTCTGTTAAACGATAATACGTGGAATCTAGTTGAGTTGAGATATATACTTATACTAGAATACTTATGAGTTTATTGTAAATTTTTTGTATTTTTTTTCGTGCAATAAAAGCGTAAAAGTAGGTAAAAGCATCGACTTTGCGCCAATTAGCTTATGCAACGTTTTGCTACTCGTGCTCATTGATTTTGAAAACATGATTTAGAAAAAGCCAAATTCGTCAAGCCTATATGAAAAATAAAGTAGCGAATAAAGCATAGCGAAAGCATAAGCTGCCCAGGAATCAGGAAGCAAAAGATAAAAAAGTGAAAGTGTGTTTATATTTAGAATGGGTTTTTAAGCCGAAGTTCTGAGATGAGTTTTCTTGTTTATTTCAAAACTGAGGGTCATTTTACCAAACCAGAAAATTCGACTATTTCGGTTGAATCGTGTCAGATCCGAAGATTGTTTGAGGTGTTCGCGCGAGCTGCCCTGGGAGGATGCAGCAAACTGAAAGTAGATTTCGCTTTGTGACACTCAACTTTGTGATCCTTGACGTACTGACGTCTGCTTGCCCCAGCTCATATCCTGAGGTGGATCTTTCTGGTCTTACCTGCACAAAATTGATAGGATCTGCAGAAGACTCATAAGTCAAAGTCTTCCAACCACATGTAAAGGGAAGGTAGTTGGTCCATGGTACGCATCTTCCTAGTCATAATCAACATATTGAGTAAGTGGCAAAATCTTTAGCAAAATTAGAGATTTTTTCCGACGAATTGTTGTCGAAGAAATGGTTGCAACTGCAAAATTGAATCGTGTGGCATACTGTGATCCCCCAGTCCTTACAATTGAAGATCCATATTAGAGCGTCATGAGGCGTGGATGATGAATGAATCTCGCTTCTATAGCTATTTCCACTATTCCTTTCCGCAAGAGTCTGGATACCCGTAATCTGAAGGTGCATTGGCATAGGAACCCGAGGCCTAGCCCGAAATAAAGTGCAAAAAGGTTACATAGCGGTTGATTTGTTACATTTTGCTGAACCCCCAGAAGAGTTTCTACAAAAGATTATGGTATGACGATATAACATTTTGGAAAAGCCAATAACGTTAATGTCATGAAGACTAAATCCGTGTACTTAAAATGTACGCGGATTTTGACACTAATGAAACAATAAAGAATAAACCATCTTATACCTCAATAAATAAATCGAACTTTGCAATTTGGTTTCAACAGCATGCGATTAGTGGCAAAATAAATACAGTGCAATATCATTCCGACAGTTAACAAATAAAATATTATAAATGCAAACGCAATTGGTCACTATCGAATAAGTTCTCCGAATCGAAAGCATATAAATTCGTAAATGCTTTAGTTCAGCGTTTTTTAAACGAGAGTTTCAGCACGAAAGACTGGTACCTGGTACCTTACTTCGGTCACAAACGCCAGTACGAGTTCGAACTCGACAAAATTACTGCAAACTAGACGCGTGAATAAAAACAAAGAACTTTTTAACATCAGTGAAACACAAATTTCGACAGGAGTCAAGTTTCTCTGAACGATGTAAATTTGAGATGTTTTCTTTACCGAAGATCACGAAAAATTCATTATTTGAAATAAAATTCATTGTTAATGGAAACAGGAAAGTATTCTAATGCAAGGAAGGAGATCAGTTTGATATATGGTCAAGCAAATAAGATTGATGGTGCGGGGAATTCGACTAAACAAAATAAAACACAATAAAATTGCGTAAATGACTGTCACGCGTCTTCTGATAGAAGATACATCGTAGATATATCTACGATGACTCTGAGCCAAAAATTCTAGCATACATGATTTAATATTTTGAAGCGTGTTGTGGGGGAGAAAAACTTTCCCTTTCACATGCCATTCTATAGAAGTGAAAAATTACTGGAATTACTCGGAAATTTTCGGGCTCATGGAGACTTAGTCGTAGTACTTTCTTGTATTCTAGGCTTTTGTAAGTGGAATGACTTGTTTTTACTTCTTTAAGGTAACGACAGGAATAGATACTCGACCCTTCTAAAGAATTTTGAATTTTTGATTCCCTGATATTCGAACAGTTTGGTTCTGTATCCAACCCTCACACTCCTAACCATAATGGTGTAATAAGGAGGTTCAATGGAACTTTAGTTGAACGGGCGAGGTGGTTGCGTTTGGAATAGACATAAGACATAAGTCTTTGGAGTGAAGTAGAAAATCGATATGAAAATAATTCATTTGAAATATTAAATTTGTTCTATATATAAGAGCATTTAAATGTATGTATACAATGAAAAAAAGCTCAATCTGATAATAACCAGCACACGGATTCCATTAGAAGCCACCCAATTTCTTAGATCAAAAATGATTAAGGTCTTTAATTACTTCGAAAGTGACAACCTATTATAGACCCTACTGACCATCAGCGTGTTCATCAGCAACCAGTTGGTTCCGCATTACTTTGTTTTATAAGCCGTGATTGCTACATTTCTACTCCGTCTGGGCTGCATAAGCTGGAAATTGAAGTTAAAGAGGTCTTAGAGCAGGCAAATTCGAACTGAACTACTTGATCTCAATGAGCCTCGACAGGTATGTCGATCGGGGTTGTTCTTCCACTGCCTCATTATGCGACTAAAATTGCTACTCTCACATTGTGGGACTTAAAACCTTCCCAGCATAATTAAATAATAAAAAGGGCTCCTCACATTTATGAGACATTATTAAGCTCATACAGCGTGTTGAGTAAGAGCTGGTATGACATGACCCAATGTCGTTTGTGAAAACCATTCAGCCTAGGTCGATCGACCGTTATAAGTGAAGTTTTCGCGGAAAGATTTGGAGCCTTGTTTCTTACTACAGATCCTTAAGGACCGTATTTGTGGAGGCGGTGAAAGTGAGTGAGAAGATTTCAAGTTTTGAAAAATTTCAACGACTTATCACATCGTGCTAGTCAAAGTAAACTCAATGAACATTATGAAACGTGATTGTTACATTTTTTGCCGAACCTTGGTTTTTGGAAACGACTCTCCAAAAAAGTCGCGTTGGCACAGGAAAACATTGAACGTGACTTCGGTAATGAATCCCCATGGGACGGACATGGAATTCTACGTCCAAAAAGTTTGCCCAACGAACAATTGAATATCCAATCGAAATGCACTAGTGGTGTAGCGTCTCAAAAAAAAGATCTGATGGGTTACACATCTTTTTCAACAACCACAATGTACCGAAGATGATCGCAATTAACAAGAAACCATTGTTAGTTGTTAATTCACTTGGGAAAAAATACTAAATTTTGCTCGAGGACAATGATATCAGACACATTAGTACACTCTGTATTGACTTTAAACAGCAAAATGACATATTCACACTTGATTCGCACACACAATCACTTGATGCTAATCCCATCGGAAATGTCTGGGCCTACATCAAACAAAAGAATAAAGGAGACATCTCATTATTTTGAAACAGCTCATCTGTGAAACTTTACGCATTTAGAGAGCACTACCACTCGAATGTATGCCTCGAAGTTGTCAAGCTGTAATCGAGGCTGATGGCAATTGGACTCACTATTTATGTACATGGCAAAGAAAGCTTGTTAAATAAACATTTCTTCTGACTTAAAAAAAACTGTATGTAGTAAATGGAAGTTACATAGTTTGAACACATTCTTTTCAAATACAACATTGCCAAGTTACCACCATCGCAAAATAAGATTTAATTGAAACATATTCGTTACTCGTAACGAGTAACTTAAATCATGCTGGCCAATAGTAATTCCATCGGGTTCCTTTACAAGGTAGAAAGTGTAAGAAGTGCAAGAACTCTCAGTAACCCACATTGCAAAAATGTGAAGTCGCTTGAAAAGAGTCGTGACTGGACAAAAGGTAGAGCAACGTTCTCTTCTATCCTATTGGCTTTTTTACAGGTTAAATTGTTTTCGCTCAGCACCATTTAACCTCAAATACCAAAAATAAAGGATATCATGCATTCAAGATAGTTGTTCTCAAATTTGTAATGAATAATAAAGCTTACTGCGTTGGTTAATCTGGTACATATCGATTCCGTATAGTAAAATATAATGAAAAAAATAGGAAATTAGAAGATAATAATATCTTTTTAGCAGAAATATTTTGCTTAGGCGGAAGCATTCGAAAATATAGTCTACTTCGTTTTAAAATACAATTATATAAAGTGCAAATTAAAACAACAAAGCTTTAATGAAATGTGAATTAAAACAGGAACGCGTAGTGTTTCATTTGCTGATTGTCCCTGTGTACTCGTTAAAACCGTTTACTCTACTCGTTTCTATTTCCTATAAATATTAATTTTGATACCATGCGGAAAATTAAAACATTAAGAAGTATAAATCAGTCATTGTATTACAATGATACTGTCTTATTCTTGCGAAATAACGAAATTTGCACATTTAGAACGTATCCGTCAATGATCGAACGATCTAGGACTAAAAGAACCATTAACCCATTACTCATTCGTAACCGTTAACTTTACAGACTATTAACATTTCAATTTAGGAATATCCTTTTAAATAATATAAACTTTTTTTCAAAAATGAAACCGCTTCCATAGACGTAGAATAGAATTCCTTTCTAAGAAAATGGATGAAACGATTTGGATTGAATGAAAAGCAAAAGGTAAAAGTTTCCAAGGTATAAAACTGAAATAATTAAAATAACTTTTTTTAATCACGGTTTTCAATAATGTGGCTAAGCGTTGAAATAGGATCGATGTCATAGTATTGCTTAAAATCCCAAGCAAAGTCGAAATATTTAAAAGGTATCCGCACGCCTGTAATAAAACTCAAAAATAACAAGCCGACTTTAAATAACAAAACAAAATATTTTGGTTGACAAGTATCTATTAACAGTTTTCGGAAAATTTTCCAAAGTTGGAAGTTACGTGAATAGTTTTGATTTCTATTCTGACCTAAGTTATAAGATAAAGCTTTTAGGTTTTATGTAATAAGGATCTATTAATCTTACATTAACATCAATATTTATTTAAAATATTTGATTATATGAAACAACCTTTGAAATTGTGTACCATTTTTCATTATTAATCACTACTTTGGCTGTATACAGGCGCCAGTTTAGTTATGCAGCCTATTTTGGAGCTTCTTGCATTAACTATGTCTTTTTCATTTTTTTTACAAATATTTACAAATATTAGCAGTGGATTTTAAGACAAATTTCTGTTCGCAGCTTTCGCATGTTCTCTAATATTATGATTACTGATATAATAGAAAGTGCACTTCATAAGATAATTTAGTAAAGTTAATTGAAAAGAATATGCCTTCCTATAAAAGTTGTGTCCTCAAAAATGTGTCCGTTGATTGAGTGTTTTTTTTTTTGGTAAAACAAAAGTGCTTAAGTGAGGAGAAAGGATGAAAGCGTGTGATATGTTCAACAAAAAACCACGTTCTAGTGGATTTAATATATTACTAATGGGAACTCATGCTTTATTTCAAACAGTCAAAAAATGCAATGATAGATTTTTGGCAATTTTATTGAGACTGACATGTGATTAGGAAACTTTAAGAGATTCTGTTTCAGTAATTGTTGAATTTTTGATAAAACGAGAAACAAACGTTGATGTATATGTTGATGCAAAAGTACAAGCTGGTAAGGATCACGTGGCAATCAAAAGTGATAACAATATAAAGCGGCTTAAATTGCAGAATCGAAACAGTTACATTCAAAAAGTTTAATTGAAATTACAATTAACTTTACTCAACATTCGTAAAACTTGAACTGATGTAAGAAGGTAATGGTTAACGTTAATGAATTGACCTAACAAGAATATACATCAATGTTTTCCATGGGTTGTACTTGAAGTCCTCTCTTCACCTCAAAGCAAGTGAAAATCTACACAATGTTAATTCCACTCCCCACTTTAGTACTCAAATAACCAATGGAATATGACGAAAAAAAATAGAAATTACACAATAACTAATAGAAAATCTATTGTGTTGCTTGAATTAGCTTTTTTAGATTGAAGTTTTAGTGGAAGTTTGTAAAGTAAGGTACCCTAGATTTATCCTTTCTTGCAACAACAATTTGAAAATCTTATGTTACTATTGCTTATTCCGTAAGTATTCTATGCAAAAGCTAAAAAAATATTCCTTTAAAAATAATATTTTTGTTGTGTTTTTCATTTCTTTTCTCATTAAATTACAACATCTGAGTCCATTTCATAGATAGTTTTTTTGCCTACTTGTATAAACATTATTCATGCATTGAGTAGGACTGTTTCCTTAAAAGTTGAATTCTGAAACAGATTGCAATATTAAATATGCTTAAAGGTAGTCCTTTCTGGTTTGCAGTAATATTTAGTAAATTTTCATTAATCCATATTTGAGTTTTTTAAGAGTTGCTTTTACATTTTAAATGTATTTGTAATAAAATGTGTTAGTTGAAGCTTTAAGCTTTCATTGATATCTACATAAAAATTCACTTTTTTCTTGCTTCTGTTTAGATCAAATGCTCAAAAAATTTCAAAGAACGCCTGAACACCCTAATCTACAGTTCTACTAAATAGTGTAAGTGTGTCATTGTTGATAACTTCGGCACCGAACTCATGAATTGAAATTGAAGCTTGAACCGCAACGTGAAACGTATTTTTTTATACTTCAATTTCTCTTTCAATTGTTTAGCTAGAGTTGGAAAATTGTATATTAATTGTATTAACTACGATTCTAAATCTTAAACCGTCATTACTGAGTTGTAAGATATTTTTGTATATATAATTTCATTGAAACATATTACATTTAATTTTTTATGTTATCGTAGCAAAAGAATACTTATTTATGTTAATTTTCTTAAAGAGTTTGTAAAATTAAGTAACAAGGTAACTAACCTATCTAACACTACAACACGATATTTAAAAACGTTTATATCTCCAATGTTAATGAAAAAGCATATCTGTAGATATTATCGCTATATGAAAAAATGCGTAAAACTACGACATTTGAAGTGGTGTTTTTATTTTGTGTATATATGTGAATCGTAAAGCTGCAATCTTTTTTCTTAATAATTTTAAAGCATTTATTTCCCGTCGGAAGGGTGTTCACTGAAAAGGAAAATGTTAGTCGAGTCGGTTTTCGAATGTCTGTTTAAATCACCTTTGCTCTTGTATGTGGACTATTCCTTGTTGCTCGAGACATTGCGAGTTTTGAAGGTATTCCACCCTGTGTTGGTGCGCCAGCCTCTCTTTTTCGGCTCGTTCTTTCTGCAGTCTATAAAACAAAATGAAAATATGTAACAATTCGAGCAATGATCTAGGTAGATTTCTTAAAATTATTTTCAATCGCTTACCAGTAGTCCTAAATTGCCATCCCAAATACTATTGGAATGGTTGCAATAAAAATGGGGAATTTTTCATTAATACCAATTTAAGAAGAATGAGAATACTGAGAGAGAATACTAATGAGATATGAAATAATAAATAATTGTCATGTACTTTTGAGGTGTGAATCAGAAATGAAAGGTGATAGAAAATGGTCACGAATAATTTAGACCCCAGTTATATATTTCTTTTCTAAGATTTTGTTGCTGCTCAGTTAAAGACATCTGAACTGACTGTAGTGTACATATGACTTAAGATAATCAAATTGCACGGGTTAATGCACTATATTATAAGCACTATGTTATAAGTTCAATAGCTTTAAACTACACGATTAGTCTAGGATTAAACACATATTACATTGTGATCCTCCTGCCCCGAATTTGGATTCTGCTGACTCTGCCGACCCAAATTGAAATCTTGCCAACTTGAATCTATGGAGACTGAGAACAGCTCAGAGCTCATAGAGGAATATAATCCAGTGCAAAGAGGTACCGCTGATGGAAAAATGGTATAGTATAGTCCTCTAGAAGCTGCACCAAAAGCACAAAAACTGAGGAATTCCTGGGCAAACCAAAAACTGAATAAATCAATATACCACGGAAACGATCCCCCAGAGGTTGAAAGAAAACGAAGCTGAGAAGAGAACGATCAAAGCTGCATGGTCTATTGGAACTGGCACACAGGGAATGAAAAATACTTTGAGCTAAGTCCCCAAGATAGAGCATAATGGGGGACAATTGGTCAAGAAGAAGAATTAACATAATAAAAGACAGTCGACAGTCGTTGAAAACGTCAGAAATTTTTATAATTATGGTAAAAGTATTTTGTTAATACCATTATTATAAGCGTTATTGCATCGAAAGAACGTGCTGTCGTATTATTGTATTAAAAAATGATTAGAAATACTTAAGGACAAAACAAATCAGGGTGTTATGTATGAACCAATCTGTTCTATAACCCAAATTTCCATAATTTTTGTGGCTTACTTGCAACATGTTCATCTATTTGCTCATAGATTTGACCACAAACGTGGTTTTCGAGGTGGGGAACAAACAATTATCGGGTCTGGGGAGTAGGGAAGAAGAGGTAGAACGTCCGAATCGAACTGTAGTATTTTTTACGTTACGGCCACCATTACATCCGATTTAACGTTGTCGTGTTGGAATGCGATGCCTCGGCGGTTCACCAACTCGTGGTCGTGGTACACTACACCTTTCTAGTACCAAAATCGAACAAATGCTTACATGCGTTGTCTTGGGAATGTTAGTGCATCCAGTATCTTTATTAGTTCGCGGATTTTCAACGAGCATTGTCTTCGTAAGATCCGTATTTGTCATTACCGAGCGGCCGCTGCGATCTTCATGTTTCAACTCGAAACAGCTAGCTCTAAATTTCCTAAACCAATTAAAATTCCTAAAATTCTTAAACCAAAGACTGTTAGGGACCGGGCGAGCCCTAACAGTCATCTTACTTCTAATACAAAAATGGTGCAAATCTCGTCTTTGGTGTCCTTTGTACAATTGTCTTTTTTCAAGCAATGAAACATAAGCAGCTCTGCATATTGAACGGCACAGAAAAAAGTTTAAAGGAGATTTTGTGAGCATTGAAATGCACTTTGAGAGAGCTCTGGACCGAAATTAACCATAAACGGGTAAGAGATACCCATATCCAATACCCATACACATATCCAATGCCATAAATGGGTAAGAGATAGCCCTGCATAAAAATATATACGTCTGTTAATTACTACATTATAAACTTCAAAAGGTCTTTAACAGGTTGCGTCACGTGCAGTTTAGAGCTTTGTTCAGCTTCAAATGTACGTTACTCTTGCTATTATAATACACAAATCGTTTGGCTATTTAAAACACATTCCGACAGAAGATACAGATGAAGAAACGACGGAAGCGTTCTACAATCACCTGAAAAGACTTTTCGACTCACTGCCCTGCAAATGATTCAAAAATAATTCTGGACGATTTCAACGCTAAAAACGTCCATAAGCAATCCCATCGGGAAACAACTGGAGGGCTTAGCCTCGATGAAACCAATGATTGGGAACAACATCTGATTGACTTCACATGCAGCAGAAATGTAATTATATGCTCAACTTGCTTTCTACGCTGACACATACATAAGATTACTTTGGCATAATCTGATAGTCGAATCTTTAATCAACAAAATTTAGACCATTACATGTTCAAATCAATCTCTCAACCTCGCACGTCGAAGTCATTTTTGCCAAAGACTTGCTCCCTGCTTAATTTTGACGGAATTTTGAAAAATTAAAGTAAAGAGAGAATATTATAAAAATTCAAGAAGAGTAGCGGATAAGACTATTGAAATCAATACGAGACGAGAATTCTAGCCCAAGACCACGGTGGGTTGTGATGACATCGGTAAAATTATTCGATGATATAAAAAACCACAACACAAACTTTGTTCCTTTAATGCCAAATATGCAAATTTCGTCGGAGAAAAGGTCCTGTTCCCAAAACTCTGGTGGCTTGTGTATATATTTTTTGCGAAATCCACACGTTTCCTTCTGTTCATTTCCAATATGTATGGCTTCTTACGTGCTATGCGTGAGGGATATCCATCTCTCTTTAATATTTTTCGTAAGGTATATTCGTGCAGGACCCTGCCAAAAGAGTCTTTAATATTTGAAACAATTTGGAGAATTCTTTTTAGCTGCCTGCGAAACGTTTCTTGTTTCGCGTTCAGTCAGTATGTCATCGTGTAACTCGGGAAATCCCCTGGTTTGTTCTGCACGGATATTTTTTCTGCTTTATTGTGTTGTCATAAATTGATTTTGTAAGTAGAAAGTATTATGAAACATACTGGAAATCATGCAAAAGTGTAGATTTTATGATATTATAAAAGAAAGCATTCGAATTAAGTGGACATATCCTTTTTAATATAACGGTAACTTTGTTATCTTGCATGTACTGATACATTTTCTGGCAAGTGTATATTGATTTAACTCATTCGAGATCAAGAGCAATTATCTCTACCATCAGTAGAGATAATAAATTACTTTCTCTATCCACAAAAAAAGATACTGAATTGCGGTAACTTTAAAGGCATATCATTACTCTGTACGACATATAAAATACTGCCAAAAATAAATGAAAAAAGGAACAGGTCATTCGCCACTAGATCATTGGGGAGTATCAAACTGCCTTCAGAACAGTTATACCGACGACACTGGTATTTTCGGTCAACCAGGTCTTTCAGGAAAGTCGGGAGTTCAATATTGACGGTGCGCCTAATTTTTGCGGACTTTAAGCAAGCAAACGACGATATTGATCGTAATATTATGTACAAAATAGTGCTTTGCGTATGTTTCTCAGGCAAATCAGTTCATCCAACCAAAACGACAATGACGTCGCAAAACTCCATAGTCACCGCTACATTTGACCCAAATTTTGTGCTTGAACGTAATCATTCACCTTGGCCTGGAATATACGATATTCAAGACGAGACGCATACGAGGTGTGATAAAAAAATATGGTGACTAAATTTTTATTAAAAAAAGTAATGCGCTTACATAGAATCTGATTTAATCTGCTTCAAAGTACTGTCCTTGGCTAGCAATGCACTTATCCCAACGTTCACTCCATCACTGGAAGAATTTCTGGAAGGCATCTTTCGGAACGACTTTTAGCTGCTCGGTCATGGCCCCCTCAATGTCAGCAATAGTGTCAAAACGTTCTCTTTTAAGCACAGTTTTAATTTTTGGGAAGATCCAGAAGTCGCATGGTGCTAAATCCGATGAGTATGGCGAATGTGGACAGGCAGGGACCTTTTTTTCTGCCTAAAACTCACGAATGAGAAGCGAGGTGTGACACGGCGCATTGTGGTGGTGAATAAGGAAGCCATCTGTCCATTTTCCTGGCCGCTTTCTTCGTATGTCGTTTCGCAAACGTTGCAGTACGCCCTTATAAAATTCAGAGTTTACAGTTGTGCCTCTTGGAACGAACTCTAATCGCGCTACGCTCTCACTATCAAAGAAAACAATGAGCATGACCTTGATATTGGATTTTGACTGACGTGCCTTTTTAGGACAAGGAGATCAACTGGTTTTCCATTGGGAACTCTGCAGTTTGGTCTCAGGGTCATAGCCATAGTCCCAACTTTCATTTTTCATCAACATTTCATGAGCTTCTTTGGCATTCTTTTGCAACTTAAAACAAAACTTAATGTTAATGCGTTGTTCGAAATCCATGTTGCGCGACAGACACTATAAACTCAACCTCATTCTAGCGGCTCTGGCAGCTGACTGACAAGTTCGAACGTGTTACAACTTGTCCCTGCCTGTCTCAGCTGATCACGCTACTGGACACATTACAGCATATGGATGTAGCGTCAGCAGATGCCGGTATAAAAATTCATTCACCATATTTTTCGATCACACCTCATACATAGGAAATAACGTTTCAACCTATGATGAGACCAATTGCGAATTTGATATAACAACTGTATAAAACAATTGACAAGCCAGAATTGTTAAAGGTTATAGGACTGTTAAGCGGCAATGACATGGCCCTGTGAAACGTTTGAACGAACAATGGGTACAAAAAAGAGTATTTACAGGGGGAACTGAAGGGCGCCTAGCAGTGGGAAATAAGAAATTTTTTAGGCTAAACGGTCCAAAAATGGCGTAACTTCGCCTACGATGACAGTTCATCACTGTTCAGGTTTCGGAACTAGAGGAAGTGTCCAATGGCAAGGCACATTTAAGGGTGCTATTTGTGGGTAGTGAAGATCCGAGAGGGTGTGTAGTACACACGAAGAAGAAGATAGAATTTCCTGATTTTCTAAATTATTATTTACATTGCTTCTTATGTAATAATGGAAGAAACGAAAATCGCCAAAGTTTAATCCTAGTCCTTGATTTCAAATTTCTTAATCTACAAGCAATTTTCGATCTATTTATTAGAGAGAGATCAAATCACCCGAAGTTTTGCAGCCAGTTTAGTTATCTCAAGTAATTCTTCCGTTTTTTTTTTTCAATTTTGTATGTAACATTGGTTTCGTTTTATCCCCTAACCAGATTTTGTTGAAATTGACTTTTTTCAAACGTCAGTAAAATAACTTATTTCTGCAAGTTCACGGTTTGTTGGTGGTTTAACCCGCAAGGCGCTAGATGTTTCTTATCATATAACCCTCGAACCCATCGAAAACATCAATTTACCATTAATTTTAAAAAAACCAATAATACTTTAACAATATGGACGCTGATTATAACTGTAACTGAAGATGTGAACGAATTTGATGAAAAATTTTTAAAAAAATATTACATTTTTTTGTTTGATCCTTTTTGATCTTCTACTTTTTTTACTTTTTCGTAGACAAGATGAGTTGATTGAACAAAACAAAATACAGTTTTAGAACATTTTTATCCATAACGCTTTTAGTCTGTAGCCTGTCAATAAACGTTATTGCAACAACAAACAAGGTAGCTGCTTAGACAGCTTGCAACTTTTCATTTGTAACACAATAATTTGATCTCCTTATTTTGCTTTAGTTCCCGAGGCAATCTCTCATAGTTTAGGTAATCTGCTTTTTCTTATTCACGAAGTCATTCTAACGGGATTCTAACATTCTAACGGGAATTTCTACTTTCTGCTGGAATGGACCCAATCCGCAGAAGTTCGGAGCTTCAGAAGCCTCGAAATGAAAATCTTTATGGGAATTCTTCACGATGGCAAGTGAGAGAGCTGCGGAACAAAGAAACTTGGACGTTATCTCAAACCCTGACTTACAGCTACGAAATTCTCAAATATATCAGCAATTAGACGATTCCCAAACGTTACTTTATCTATTATCTAAACCAGTTGTCTCGATTTTTCCGATGAGGCGATAAAGCGTTTGGTTGGTTTTACTTGGACTACACTTTCCTTTCAATATACAAAACGTCTGGTGAACTGACAGACATTTCGATAATAAACTCTGAACATTGAAACATTTTTGAAACGTCAAACATTCCATGATCACTTACCAAACTGTCCAGGATACAGTGGATAACAGTTAACTCTGTGTTAATTTGTGTGAAGTTTTCCTATTCCCCTGTTCTAAATCGTATATATTAAATCTATCAAATCTATAAGTCAAAATTCAAAAAGACTTATTTTGCGAACAACTATGTTTATATTTGTGCGTACTTTTCTATATATAATATTATTGTATTATAGTACTAATATTATTGGTCTTGAATGATAACAATCATCATGCAAGATCAGCCGCGAAAGTTTCAGACTTAACACGAGAAGGCTTTCGATTTATAAGTACGAGGATGGCCAAAGTTGATTTTCGCCTAATGAGCAATAAAGTTCCAAAACAGTAAATGAAATGCAGTCATGAATGATATCCACGCTTGGACATTTTATTGTATTGGGAGCTAGTATCCATGTCTAGGATAAATAATAAATAACATTGCTGCTGTTGAATGGCGACGTCTTCTATCAGTTAAGCCACGAATGGGAGCTTTCATGGCACCGAGATTCATTAAAGCGAAAATTTGAAGGTTCATTGCAGATATCTGTTCATTGAAAGGTGCAAGGGATCTTTTTCGTGCATATTTCTCGAACTTTCGCAGACTTTGATTCTCAGAAAATTTACGTCGTTTCGGACTTTTATCCTTAATTGTCCTTAAAAATATTCTGCCATACGGAAATCTCACACTGACTGCTTCCCATGCACACGAAGATTGAAATGCACTGTGAAAAGCTATTCAGATGTTTTAATCCAGAGCGTGTAATATGATGGTTATAAGGTTATTCGGTTACCGAATAACCTTATAACCGTTAGTCCGGTTTGGTCCGGTTTAGTCATCAGGAGGTAACCAGTAGGAATGTATATCAAAGTGTTGGTCTTCCGTTTCAATTATAAACATTATATTCTACCCCTGGTCAGGAAATGACAGTCCAGAAAATTATCTCAAACAATAAGCACAAAATTTGAGAAGGAGATAGCAAGGTTAAAGTTACAAATACTGTCATCAGATAGAGGTAAACTGGAAGCAATGACACAATTCTGTCGTAAGTAAATGAGTTAATTGGTGTGTCTATTTGAATTTTTAAAGGATGAATTATAAGAATAATCGCCAAGTGACGTCAACGCTTGAAAACAACTCGCTCACACATGCACGCGGATCAAGGAAAACAATGGTTTTCGGTTCGAGTATGAAAATATTACCTATCAAGATATAGTCTAGCAATACAGCTAATAACATAAGGGATTTTACAAAGACCTTTCTTTAATTGCTTCATCAAGCAGTTTTGGTAAGGACTACAATAAAGTTATGCTAATAAGAACTTATTAGAAAATGCAATGTGAATTTTTTAGCGGTTAAAGTGGCTATTTATAATCAATAATTTTATATAAAATTTAATTTTTTTAAACTCACTTCATTTTCGATTGTCTCATGAACTGTTGAATTTTACGAGCTGCTTGATTCTGAGTTCGTTGTGAATACGTTCGTCTATAAGGAAATACGAGAAGTCAGCGAAAGTTGTAATACTAAAATACAAACTTGGAACATACTTCAACGGTCCTGATGGACTTGGTTCCTTTGACGTAGTTCCGCTGTTATGTTGCGCTTGTTGTTGTTGCTGTTTATCTTGATAGTTCTTATAATAATCTTGTAAGCATTGCGAATCTTGATTATCAGATGCTACAGTCTGGCTTTGGGACTTTTTAAATCGTTTGTTTTCACAATACGATCTATAGCCATGCTGTATGACAACTGCTGCATGTGTCATTTGCTTATAGTAGGCGAACTGTTTATATCGTCTATAGTAGTTTTGAATTACAATTGCTGCGGAGCGCTCTTTGTCCTGCTCTTCGAGCTTTTTGCGGCCTTTATAGGAACGATAGGCCTTCTGGATACATTTGGCTGCTTCGTACAGCTCTCGCTGTTCACGATCTGCAATGAAAGATTTTTGACGCTCTTTAATTGTTCTATATGGGTTTTACGTGGAACACTTACCAGTTAGTGTGAGATTTGAAAAATCGGCTTCAAACGGACGCTGTGATGGATTTGAAGCTTGTAAGAATTCGGTAAATTCTTGCGCTGACGGCGGAGGGCTCGGCGAATTCATTGGTGGATCTGGTGGTATCGAATAGCTTGCCGGTGACTGAAGAGGTCCTGAACTTGCTGGGCTGAGACTTGAACTTGGTGTTCCCACATCGTGGTAGCGATAGTTGTGATCACTAAATTCAAAGTTGAACTCATGATCGAATTGGGCGTTTGTCAAAGAGTCCAAAAGAGGCTCCATAAACGTATCGCTTAGACCACTCATTCCGGCTGTTTCAGAGTTAAGCGATTCTGATACAGGACTTCCTAATGACATAATTTCTTCAGATTCATTCTATAAATTGAAAGGGTAAGTAAACTATAAAACAGAAATTAAGTTATTAAGAATTACTTTGATTCGCTCTGGCATTGCAGCGATTATGTGTTCCGCGAGCGTAAGTACTTTTGCATCAGATTCCCCTAAAATTCAGATGAAAGTATTTGAAAATTTCAATTGAGCATAATATAATGAGCATTTGCTTGTGAAAAAAACATTATTTAGATACTAAAGGACCACAGTTTATCATGCACATTATTTATACAGATGTTTAATGAGCTTAATCAAAAGCAACGGACAAAATTAGAAACCTCATTAGGTCCTTTACTCTGCTAAAAGACTCATGACGTTTGCAATTACTATAATACGCTTTTGAAGCTGTGCATTTCGGTAAAACTGTTCAAGGCAAAGCGGTTGCATTATAAAACTACTGCATTACGTTAAGCTAAGGAAATTCAAAATTGATACGAAAGAGCATAAAATGACTTTATGATATTGTCCTACCTGAACGCTTGTTTGTTTTATGAAAATTTTATGTTATATCTTACACTGGCCAGTTTCGATTGTGAATATTTTGTAGGATTCGCTTTGTATTGTTTTGCTTTAATTTTGAGCGTTATTATAAAGTAGAAGCAATGTTAAGTTTAAGGAGTTTCTGTGGGACGTAGAGTCTTATAATTAAGTACAGTGAACATTAATAGTTGGAAGAGTAAGACGAAACGACCAAAATGAAATAAACAATAAACATATAGAAATCAAAACAAGTACGGAGCACACACATCACAGATGGCGTATTTGTTTTTCTTAGAATATACCAGTATATCGCAACACCACGTTTGCCTTTGTACACTAAGAATGTGTAGGAAGTCAACAGTATCTAGTACATGTATGTTGTTATGTTAGAATAGTGGTTTATTCTAGTATATTACAGGCAAAATGCACATTAACGTAGAACACAACTTAATATACTTTTGACTAGCGTCATCAAATACATAGACGTAAAAACACATAAGATGAACTGAAAATTGTGGTGGAATTGAGATGATAAATACAAATATAATTGAAGTTATTCTGCTTCTGTACTCAGACAATTCCGCGCATGTATTTCAGTGTATATTTATATATATTCTCTTGACAGACAAAATTTCTTGAAGGAACAAATACATAATAAATTTACTAATAACGTCATCTCTTTTGAAATTTAGCCAAAGATTATTTTTCGCAATATATATTTAAATATATTTATATAACAATATACCGGAAAATTTCTCAAAAAATATTATATAAAGGGTGTTTTTTAAAGGAGTTTAGTACCTGGTAATGAAGTAAAATACGGATAAATTGTTCTGATTGCCATCAAATTGGCATCAAGCAGATTCTCTGTCATTTTTACTTAAATACGATGTCGGGCATGTGAGGAGTTACGGATAAATTTCATTTGAAATTTTCTTATGAAATTCGGGATCTGCAGCAATTTGTTCTTGAGCCCATACTCCGAACTTACGCCGTGTCTGGTGGTCGTTCGGCCTCGTTCCTGAACGAGATGGATTTTGTAAACTCGCAAGCCCAGATTCTTACATAAACTCTTTCATAATGTGCATCAGCACAGGTTTAATTGCTGAGTACAATATCAAATGGACTCACTTGAGTCTTCACCGAAACTAACCTCTACAGCTGCTTCATTGCGCATTGTCTGACGTTATGGATGCGTGTTACCAATGAGAATAAATGTGGTAAGAGAACGTTCGATGGTTAATCGAATTAATAGTTCTGACCGACGATTATATCGACTATAAAATTGCCGAAGGGCGCGATCAGTTCGTCGAACAGAATAGTTTTTTTTTCATAAATCTGCACAATTTGCAGACGTTAATCAGGAGTCGCCCTGTTCATTCTAAAATTGCAAACCAAACTAACCATAAAACGCATGATAGCTGTTACACCATACTTGGCATTACAAAGTGTTGCTAACCTAAAGTTTCGTACCTCTAAAAAACACACTTTACATATACAGTTTGTTCCAATAGATGAGGGTTAGATTTACCATACCGATTGATTTCGGATTTGTCATACCGAAGTGTCATTTCATTCTTTCTTTCACAAATTCAGAATATTATTTCCAGTTTTGCAAATTGCAAAAATATTATGTCGTTTTTGTTTTATTAAAGTTAAAAGTTTAAACTAAACTTTTTATTAGAACACACCATATATGTATCTACATATTTACATTTATTTATGTTCATGTATATGATGCAAAAAAGGTTGTCGAAAACGATGATACTCCTATGTATATTTTAAAATTAAACAATTTTTAACACTAATCAAATAATGTAAGACAAGAGTGCACAATGAATGTTGGATTTTATTCTAAATTTTAGATAGTTCCGAAGCATTGATTTTGAAATGAGTTCCACCAGCTCAACGAAAAGGAAATTGTATTCTAATTGTACTATCATCAAGAATTAGAATACATATCCTGCTGCAGCATGGTACAGAAATACGAGGCGCTACTTTAAACAATACCACCAAAAACGGCTTGGAAAGGAACAGATACGGTAATGGTTACAAATTGCTTTTCTAGCTTAATAATGCCAAAAAGTCTACTTGTGGAAAAAATTCAAGAGCTGTAAGAAGAGAGAATAAGGAAAGGAATGCTCTCTCAACAGTCTCTTACACCCTCAAAATGGCAACTAATTTAGAAGAATGACTAGTGTAAGAATTTGACGCTTACTAGGAGGCCAAAGCCTTATCAAAATTTTCGTGAAACTGATTCATGCCCAACTGAGCTTTTGAGCAGACGAGACGAGATTTTGAGATGTTTAAAATCTTGTCTGCGTAAGATTGGTAAGTCACAGTCTCCTGCTTCATATTCTGCATAAGCGGGAAAGATATTTGCCATAGTTCTTCTTATGGAAGTGATATTCTTATGGATAGTTCACTAATTGGAGAAATGTTCACTTCGTTTGATAAATGGAAATACCATTAGACCTCCCCTACGAGCTCATTAGTTTTTTACGCTGGGAGAGGGATCCCTATTGCTGCATGGTGCTTGACGACATATAAATTCGAGGCTTAGTCTGAAATGATGCCAAATGGTTCTAGTTTCAAGTTAACTAAGGGGTTATTTAGTGGGTGAAGGCTCGTCTTGACCGTCCCACCACGAGAAAGAGTTTTGAAGTTGAAAAAAAAGTTTGCATCTTTAAAAGTGCATTTTTTCAAAGGAGACATTGTTACTAACTAAAGTAAATTGCAATTTTTGTTCCTCATATTTCGCGCCCAACTATTTTAGCATTTTTAAAACGTCACGAACCAAGCTTAGACATATAGCAAGCAAATCGTTCTGACAAATTGATGGTTTTCTTTTGGCATCATATACTAATGGTTGGGCCAAAAAAGTCTGAAAAAGTTTGAAAAAGTTCAAAATCATCTTCGTTTGCGAATAGGAATACAAGAAAAGCAACTGAAAGAAAACAGAAATTTATGAAGATTCTGGTCTAACTGAAACAACTTGCTGTTATTAATTTCATCGCTTCGAAGACGGCGGCTTCGACTCTGATGAAAGTCCATGTGAAAAACAAACAAACAAACAAACACCTACAAAGACGCTGAACCGGAGGTATTGAGGATGCATGGTAAATGCAAGAAGAGCTTACTTCAACACTTTCGAGCTTTTATCAGCATTCCGAGCGAATTATTCCAAAGCAAGCATCTTGAATTCTTTATAACTCGCTGCTATGGAACTTTGATCGTCGTTTCCATGTCAGTGCAGAATTGCTCCATTGGCAAGATAGAGCTTGCTTCATTGCATGATGATGGGTGGAGAGATGTGAATCCTTCCAAAAACACAAACAGAAGAAAGTCATGCGAACTGTTCGGTTTTGCTCTCTTGTCGTCAGCTCGTGCTAATATTCATGCCGCAAGCGTTATGCAATGTGTTCAGTGGAACCCGGTTAGTGTTATTTAGTATGAACTGTTGAAATCGAAAAAGTCCATTCCTATGAATCGGCCTCGACTTCAATTGGCGTGAATATAGCTGACAAAAGAGTAGAGACGCAAAAAAGTGATTCCATAACATAACAACACTCGGGCTCACGTTGACAAATTCGTTAAAATCTTGTTCGAACGCTCGAATGAGAAGTCCTACTTGACCCGCCAGATTCCCAAGATATTGCGCCGTCCGAATATTCTTTTTTCGTTCAATGTCACATAATTTGATTGAGCACGATATCCCCTCATATGGAGACTCAAAATATCTACACTTTTCCCGTAACGGTAATCGAGCTCTGGCGGAGTGGGGTTCTCAGATCCTTTGTTTTGTGAGGCCGCCTCGAACATCTCACTATTGATTTGATATTATACATTTTCACACTTTTGAGTTTGTTTATAGTGGTTTCCAAAATATTCTGTAGTATTCAGTAGTAAGCAAAAAATATCACTTCAGAATATGCTGGCCAAGAACAAAATTTTAACTATTTTTCCAGACGTTGTCCAAGTCTGTGAATAGTCCAATGGCAAAAAATAAGTGGCTGATAACACACTCTTTTTATTATTATTATTACTTTCGTTTGAAATGCTTTGATTTCTTGTGTTTGAGATGTTATTTTATGAATAAACGCAAGATTTTGTTGATGAGGTTTTGATGCCTTGATTAAACACAAACGTTTTGGTGATCAGTTATAACTTAAAAATATTGTGCGTGAGCAAATAAATAAAAGCTTCCTTTTAATTTTGTGTTTTATTTTCTTTCTCGAAACCGGTTTTTGACCGTAATCGAAGACCAAACGATTACGGTCGAAAACCGGTTTCGAGAAAGAAAATAAAACACAAAATTAAAAGGAAGCTTTTATTTATTTGCTCACGTGGAGTATTTTGTGAAGAAAAAGGAGAAAAAATGAATTCGATTACAAATATTAAAAATATTGCTGATGGCCAAAAAAGGATATCACATTCCCGAACAGTGTTTTCCTGGAGGACATATTTATGCAACTGGGTTAAAATCTATTTTTTTCTTCTTGTGTCATGATTAGTTTGATATGGAAGTTCTCGTGCTGCAAAATATCTAAAAATGTTGACATTGAATATTTCCATGTTTACCAAATTCCATGATATTTATAGCTATCATCTCAAATGCGCCACCAGAATGTGAAAATATGAAATAAATCCTCTTTGTAAAAAAAGAAATACTTTAAAATGAAGCACAAATGAAATTAACGAATACACAGACAACTGAATAAATTTAGAAATAAATACAAAACACAAGGATTAACTGACCTACGATATTATTATCGGTAATATTGTTCGACTCCGTAATTTCTTCATCATCTGAAGGTGGACCGGAAGGTTTATCCTGCATCGGACTCGACTCACTTGCCGAAACTTCGCCTAAAGAAGTAATCAGGAATTTTTCATTTGATATTAGATCTCTCCCATGAAACGGGGTTTTCAATACAAGCTGTTTATGCTACAATGTATCTACATACGTTAGTAGATTTTCAGATGGAAGCCGAAAGGAAATAAAATGAAGTGAGTTGTTTACTGTGAATCATCATATGGAAAGTCTAAAGCGCTGTTCACCCTTTGACTTTCGGTTGTATCCAATTTATAAACTATACGAAAAGTTGAACTGTTAAATATGGAAAACTGTTGGAAAATGTCAATTAGAATGTAACTTGAACTTTGAACTACGTATTTAGTCATAATTCTCAAAATATTTCCTTTCATCATTTTAGCCAACTTTTTAACACATCGTTCACTGGAACTAAGCTCACACTTAGCTCGTACTTACCTTTAAATTGGATTAAAAGGTTTTATTAAAAACTCTTCAAATATTTCATAGCATGTATCGAAATTTTGACGAACTAAATGTTATAAATGTTTGTAGTTACCAGACTAATTTGAAGCGCATATAATAACAAAATCACAAAATGCAAATGAAACTAATGGAATGCGAATCAATTTGAATAATACAGTCAAAGTGTATGAGAAAACTAAACATAAAGATTTCAATCCATGTCTGCTTTGAATTAAGTATCTAGTGAAAAAGAAAGAACAATATGCAATGCAGAATTCGTTTGAAATTTTTTTAAGGTGAATGGAATGTCTAGAAGAGAAAGTAAACATTAAATGAAAGATTGAAAAATTTTTGATTGATTTCCTAGTACAAAATTTTGTTAACTAAATGCGCTATTAGAGTTTCGTATAATAACGTGTCGAATGATAGATTAAATTTTGATTTGTTAGTATGAGAAGAAATATTTTCTAAAGCTTACACAATGCAAAGTCCATTTTTCGCAAGGGCGAGAGAAGAGATCCTGTCATGCTGCTATTGCTACCACTGTCCATATTTGCCGAATCTAGAGAACTTGCGAAATCGCCGTTCGAGTCGAAACTGTAAGTAGTCTTTTAAGAAATATTGCACAGAAATAACAATAACAATGGTACACACCTTTGATATTTACTATGCTGTTCGCGGAACAATTTGCCAGTCCGCGACAAAGAGCACCGCATGTCCATATTGATTCCACTGTCCACAGAAGGACGCTTTGAAAGACGCATGCTTGGCGGACTTTGACCGCTGAAAGAAAAGGAAAGAATCGGTCATTAAAATATGAAATACAAATGTTTATTGTTTTTTTTTCACAAATTTTAAATGGGCTGCAAAAAAGTCAAAGAACTCGCTCCACTAGCTTTGTTTATTTATTGTTTTGCATATAGACTTGGTTCTGCAAGATGCTGCTTGCAAAATAAATGAAAGTCGTATGTTTTTTGCTAATTTATGCGGTTTTTCTACTTTTTTGGAAACTCTAGCAAACAGACGCATGTATTAGATAAAATTTGATCATGCTGCTTTAGCTACTACATGCTACTTTAGCATCAGTTGACGGAAGTTTTTCTGGTCTCAAAAGTTACTCCAATACCTCTTTGAGTCAAATGCTTTGAGCATACTTTCTTTATCATCATTTTGCTGAATTGAGAGATCATTGAATTGAATCAATGTAAATATTTATGAATTCATCATTTTTAAATGAATATCTACTATCTTCTTTACTCCATCCTTTGCATGGCGAGGGAGCTATAGGCCTTCACATTGGTTCTTGGTGTTGAATAGAATGCTTAACTTGAGTAATCTTACTCAAAAAGAGTGTTCCTTAAATCGTGCCCAGCCAATAAAAATAGTCACGAGCCGCTCCTGACATACCTAAAGACAAATTGCACGTGGTTCGTTGAGTACGCGGAAAAAAAACATTTGCCACATGAAGTGCTGAACTGTCAGAAAAGTTTAGAAAGAAATTGACCTCTAAAATAATAAGAAACAATTCTCTGCAAAAAAGCTTTGGAGGCTGTAAGGTGAGAACCAAGCCATCGTGTGTAAAAAACCAGAAAATCCGACTTGAATGGGCTCGGAGCCACCAACGTTTCGCCAAAAAAGATTGGTCAAGGATTATATGGTCAAACGAATCTAACATCGAAATAAGCTTTAGAAATGTTACGTGGCTTGGTACCAATTGTCAAACGGAACGTAGCATTATGGTTGCATTATGGAGTAAGGAATTCGCAGGTCGGAAGAACGTTGGATAGACTCTACGAAATACAAGTCAGTACATGTAAAGGCACTCTTCGAACCGGCGAAATAAAGTTCCTCTCGAAAACGGAACGGATGTTTTGAAGAACAGATTTTAACAATTGTTACAATGATAATGCATGACAATAAAATCGGTTTCGCGAAAAACATTAAGTTGCGTAGATATTGATAATACTATTTACTATTTTATTTATTGATAATAGTTTATTAAATGGCAAAATTACAAACAATTGAAAACATTTACAAGAAAAAAGCTTTACTTGGAATCAGCGCGGGCATCGCTGTTCAACGACAGGATTAAGAAGCTCAACCACCAACTAGCAAGAGCCAACATTTCAAAAACGTTATCATCACTTAAATATGTGAGGGATAAATTCGGAGACTTGTCAATTATACATATAACGAAACACTATAGCAACTTAGAGCAACTGACAGTCATCACCAAGACATTGTTTTAGCAGGTTTCAAGTTGCCGGCAGCAGGTTCTTATGACACTAATCTAAATTTGGGTTAAATTTTAAATTAAGAAAAACAACGCACAAACCATTCTGCTCTGAATAGCTCATTCTCTAAAGAAGACGTGCAGTTAGTGTCCTCTGCATATGGTTAGAAGATGCTGATTCAGTTGCATTTACTAATTTATTTACTAGAAATCAACATTGCACTTATCAAAATGCTGACATTGAGGACATTCGAAAAGCTTCTTTTTGTGAAATGTATTTCGAAAGAACTGGGAAACTTCCTAATCTTTAATTTGTAGGAAGGTAGCACGATGGGCATGGACTTGATACACGAGCATTTAGATAATTTAAACTACAAGGTAGGCCGATAGACCAAAACACTTACTAAAAGCAAGTAGTTTTTGAATAATATTTGGCGATTTTATTGTTTACTTGGAGTCAGTCGTTAGAAAGCAGTAGAGGCCAGCGTTGAGTTTTAGCCGCCCCCCCCATGTATGATGATATTGTTTGCAAATGGTCCATCCTGTCGTCCTACAGAAACAAATAAGGTATCCTAGCTCTGTGGTCATTCCTATTCTGTTACGTTAGTTATTTGCAAGCATAGACAGTCTACTAGGAGGTGGAAGTTCCATTTTTCTAGCCTCAATATCGGCCGATTGTGTTGTATCTTGCAGTGTAGGTTGGTTGGTGGCATCCCCGAAATGCAACCGTTAACAACAAAAACGGCCGTTATCACAAAACTCATTTGGGAATAGTGGGAATTTAAAATTTCCCAGAATTTGAAATTTTTTATAGCTATTAATAATGCATATACCATATTTACGCATATATATAACATTGTAATTGAATAAATCGCGAAACAATAATTTAGGTAAATATATCCAGAGTCAGGAAGGAAATTAGCGTTGCTTCAAAGCAAGAAGTGACTGGTCTGTGCTCACTCCTGAAACAGGAATAGCAATGCGAAGAAAAGTCGAAAATAAATAAGGTGTGAATACTCAATCCGTAACGAAGCAACTTAATGTGAAATACTTCAACGAGGCATAAGAGTCGAGAACGACAGTGGAATTTTATAGCCGCTTAATCGAATGCGGTCGTAGAGCATACCGACAACGGAAAAAGTAACGAATGTGATTTGAAATCTGTTAAAGCTTTTGACAGCGACTCAAAAGGGAATGCTTTACGAATAATAACGACCCGAGCTACTAGATCATAGTCTCCGAGCCAGCGTTTTGTGTACGGACGAGTCGTGGATGAATTTGCACCCAAGTCCACACTCACAAAGTAGAGCAACCCGGACCAGGAATCCATCGACAATCCTCGTGATCCGAGCTCCGCAATTTTATGTCAAAGTCGTGGTAGCTGGCGGCGTCAGCAATTGTCGTAAGAGCACAGTTCACTTTTTCGAGGACAAGGAATCGCCGGACTGGAAATCTTATAAAGATAATATTCTTTCTGTGCATGAAGAATGGTTAGAGACAATTTCAAGAGAATAGTTTGTGAGTGGAGAACAAGTTTTATTAATACAAGATGGAGACAAAGCGCATGCGTCTTTAAGATCTTATGAAGCGTTGTTTGAGTATTCTGGACAAGTGTCGCTGAACTGGCAATTGACAATTCACCAGATCTTAATCTATTGAAAATTTGATAAAAAAATTTTCATGTTAAAAACAAAAATGAAAAAAAGTCAAAAATTGATTCGCTCCCTTAAAAAATAGTGGGGTTCAATTACATTACAGTACTTAAAGAATTTGTGGCAAGGTTTTCAAAAACAATTTGTTGAACGTATAGAAAACAAAGGACAAAGGTCGCAAATCTCATAAATGCATATCATAATGCATAAATGCAATGTCATGCACTATGAATTATATCATTTATTGCTCATAGTGTGTTGTTATTTTAAGTATATTGATATATTCAATATTGTTCAGAATATTGTGTTATTGTGAAAATGTAAACAAAGACTTTCACACAAAATTTACCTAGATACAGCACCAGGTCTTAAAAAGACACCGTCGTGACTCCTTGAACTACTCATGGAATGCATGGATCCATTCGAATTTGGTGATGAGCACTGCGATAGTAGCGTTTCGTTGTTTGCAGCAATGTTATGACTATTATTGTTTGATTCGTTGTCCTTGTTACTTTCAAGTTTACTATTTACAATGTCACTTTCTTTCCTCTCCTGTGTTTCATTTGAACTGCTAGTCAATGACCGAATAGAAGAAGACTGTTCTGATCTTTTGCACTCCCCTCTGAATTGTTGCTTCTGTTGATTGATTGAGTTCATCACGAACGATCCCATATTCAAGCTCTCAATCAAATGGTTCTTATTATCTGGATTAATGTTACTGCTATTTTCGCATTTACTGTTATTGGAAGATAAGTTATCATAAGCACAAGACGAATTTAGATTACTATTGCTATTATTTAAATTGTTGCTATTTGTAGTTGTTGAAGAGGTGAATGAGGATAAAGCTCTTGAAGAATGACTTTGTTGTTGACTGTTCGTGCGGTTCTGCTCCAATCGGTCTAGTTCTTCTGCGATGTTTGCATGCCTGTAATATTCAATTAAGACTCTCGTAAAAAATCAAGTTCTATCCTTATGAGCATGATTCTAAAACTCAAATAAACTGCATTATTGGATTTGGAAAACTAGAATAGTTAAAACATTATCAGTGATAAATGTATCATTTGCGTACCCATTTGCTTTTGCAACTTCCAGTGGTGTTTGAAGCAGATTGTTTTTAATATTCAAGGAATTTTGGTTCCATTTGTATAAGATTACTGCAGTATCGTAGTGTCCACGCGTGCATGCCCACAGCTAAAAAGGACAAGCCATAGGTTTGAGAAAGTTATGTTCATTAATTACGCGCAGACATACCAATGGAGTGAATCCTTGAAAATCTTGACTGAGGGCATCGATTTCGGTTTCAAGAATAACATTTGGATTCTCAGTGCGCCAAGCAAGCATTGCACAAACAAGCTTGGAATAACCCAGAGCAGAGGCTAGGTGTAAAAGGCTCATGCCACGACTTCCTATCTGCCATGATCCGGGTGTCATTGAGCGCCACGTTTTATTTGTTAGCATTTGGCAGTAGTTAACAAGTCGCTCTTCAAAGTTTGGTTGTGAGAGCAAAGTTGCCTCTTCCACACAGTCCTTCGGTTCTGACTTTATTTGCATACGTTCATCTATTGAGGACAGTCTATCCAATAAGGTAAATTTGTACAGGCTGTCGTTTGACGTACCCTCACAGGCGGTCTCCACATTTGGCGGCGATTTGTACTCGAACACTACAGAATTAGATATAACGTAGCCGTCGCATGCAACTTGCAGCGATGCAAGTCCTACTTCATGCGCTAAAAAATTTGGCCGAATTAAATATATTAATTGAAATCATCTACTAAGGAGATTCAAGTTACCTGGGCAATAGCATCTTAAGACTCCAGTCTGTACGATAGTCGTTGGAACAGGAAATGAATCGAATAACACTGTGTATGAGGACGTTGTATTCCACGGACCAGTAACTAATACTTTAACTCCTCCTTCGGGATAAGCCCACTCTGGGCTGTAATCAGTAATATCAAACGTGCTTTGATGCAAATCGTTTCGGTTTATATTCTCTACGTTGTTAGAGTTGTTCCTGGTGTGGTCTAAAGTATTTTGTGAAAATGTGTTCTTCGAGTCTAACTCTAGTTCAGGAAACTCAACTAGCATATCGAAAGCGTCCAAGTTGACGAAAACATCATCAGGATCATGGCCGTTAGAGCCAGCACTGGGGCCACTGTTGACACCCACATCACAGACATTATCAATGAAATCCATGGGATTTATATCGGAATCGATTCCATCGTCATTGCCGTGCGAAACACCATTGGCAGATAGTGGCATATTTGCGCTAAGTGTCTTTTGAATGTCCTCCTGTGAAAGGTCCAGAGTTTCATTGAAAAACGGCAAAGAATCATTCAGATCTTTAGCTAAGGAGTTGTTAACTTTGTTTGCACTGTCATTGTTAGATGTTATTTGATTCATCGAGCGATAGTTAATTGCGTCATACATTGAATCATTGATTTGTTTTTCCGAAGATGAAGAAGAGGTTGAATCCATTGCTTCGAGTTTAGGAACTAGATTTGGAGACATCGGTTGAATGGAGCGATTATCTTTTGTTGCGTATGCCTTTTGGTTTTGAAGGTGTTGTTGTTGTTGATGCTGATGCTGCTGCTGCTGATTTGATTGACAAACAAATGATTGCTGCTGACCATTTAAAATCAAAACACTGCCACCGGAGTTTTGTATCTGAAAACAGAGAAGAAAACGTCAGCTTGTCAAGATGAGATCTAATTCCTAACTTTAATATAAACCTAGCTTAAAATTCTAAACTCTGAATCCTAACAGTTACATAAATATGCGAGTCTATTTGTAATAAATTTCACGAAATCTCTGGAAGGACATTTGCGAGATGTTATGTACGGCCTTAAACAGGACCTAATGACGAAGGAAAATTTTACCCGATTTCGAGAGTGAGTTTGATATAACAGATAATTGAAGATTGTTTTGAAAATTTTGTACCTGAAAGGTAGGTTACAATTCTTACAAACCACGCTAGCAAACCCGGGTTTGACAGAGGTTAATTAACTCAGGCTTATGCCACATATGTCAATGTTCCATGGTATGACGATGGCCAGTTAATATGGTATGATGAAGATTTTTCATGTTTTGCTTCCTCGCTGGTGTGATGAAGATGTTTCGTCTCTTATTAAGAAAATTGTCCGTTAATTCGATGTTTATCCTAATAAATCTAAAAAATCCACTGAAGTGTCAGCTGATAGAGAATTTTTTTCTAGTTTTATGTTTTAAATGTTTGAATGCGATTATCAAAATATCATTTTAGATTTGATATATTGAAACATCAACGACATCAACATGAATACTAATATAATGGTTAAAAAGGTAGTCCCCATGTTTGAATCTTTATGCTGAAATCGAAATATTTTCAGATAAGTATCCTGGGCCACTTATTGATGCCAAGGTAAGTTCTCGAAGTATTGGCCATTTATGCAATTTGCTTTGTTGTCTAGTCATGTTTTTGCTTCTTGTAATCGCTAAATTTAACCTAATTCTGGAGAACTCGATGATACAATCGTGAAAAATTCGCGTACATCTGCAATCGAAAGTAATCGTTAATAAGGAAATTGCGATGACCTAATGCAGAAACGTAACAGGAGTCGCCTCTAGCCATAATCAATGAATTGTGAGTCAGCTTATCATTACTAAGGAATACAATCGTTATTATTGTATTATTAAATATAAGTGATAGGGTGGTTCTAGCTGCTTTTTACAGATACCCACGGGACCATTAAGGGTTCTACACACTCGAGTGGAGATACGGGGTCTGAGACCTCTCTACAATGATATACTGTAGAACCATTAGCCACAACGACACCAAAAGCAACAAGGAAACAACCAAACCCAAACGACAAATGGAGGAATGAACACAAAACGCAGTGTAACATAATCAAATGTCTGGAAACTATATTGTTGGAGGAAACATCGATGATATTCAAAGTATGATGCGACGCGATGCTGCTGCTAATGCCATCAAAGATCGAGGTGGCGAAAACAGTAAAAGCTTACCTTGAAACAAGGCGGAAAACTATTCCATTGCACTGGAGTGTCATAATAAAGTACGCATCATGCGAAAGGCAAGAAACATAGTCATAGTCAAGAAACAGAAGACCAAAGCTTGGTGCAATGTACAGATAAACATAAAAAAGTATATTGGGGACGGTATATTAGAGCTGTAAGAGCTCTTAGACTGCGTTGAGCACCACAGGCGCAAGTGGTAAAGCTGAGGAAGAGCGAAAGCCTATGACTTCGGTCGAAACGCAAATGATTCCTACGCATAGCACAACCAAAAGATCTGCCAGTAGCCTAATACAAAGTGAGTGAGATAAAAGATGGAGAAAGTCGCACCCAAGTAAACCTCAAAGTAAATCAACAAGGACCGTGACGAATGCAAGGCTGCGGAGCCTGAAGGCATGCACTGTTGGTCGAACATAGGAAAGGTAGAAAAGTACGCAGCCGTTTTGCAGGAAAATCATACTTACAATACTTAAAATAAACAATTGGCAGCAAAACAATGCAACAAAATGGCAGCACAGCATCGTTTCGGAGAAAATCATAGTTGCAATTTCGAGGCTCTGTTGAAGAAAATTGTTCTTAGAGGACAAATTGAAGTTGGTTAGGGTCTCGATCCATGCATTGTTTTTTTCACCTAGATGACTAAGTCGTTCCAGCGTTCGCTGTTTTGGTCCTCGAAAAATTCTCCAAAAGGACTCAGTGATGTTCCGTAGACATGCTCAGCTGGTGTGCTTTGATATCTTCTTTGACTGTGGAGCGATATCCCAAGAGAATATTCGATATCACATTGATCTCATTTTTAGAGTTCTGACATTTTATTAAGATTTCAATTGTTTTGATAAATGTAAGATGTGGTTCGCAAGTGTTTCAAGGTTTCCGAACATTTCAAATCAATTTGGCAAAGTTATCAAGGTGATGCTTTTTCTGGATTCTTCTTAAAACTGAATACCAATGGCTTGTGGTCTTTTTAAATTGATAACGGTCTACCCTCTAGTGAGGATTAGAAATACTCTACTGCATGAGAAACTGCCAAATAACCTCACTCATAGTAATGTTTTGAATAGAACCAAAGGCTGCTGCTGATCTCTGAACTTTCAATGTAACGCGGTATCAACGGTGTAGTCAGAAGCAACAAAAATGCAGACAAAGTTCAACATTGTGATGTGGGTGAGCCAGGAGAGCTGAGTTGCCTCTTTCCTCTTTTCACATTTCAAAAGTCACCAAAACTTCATTTTTTCAGAACATCTAAGATTCGTCATTCTTTTTGTTGCTCTTCATTAGTTTTTGCAAAAAGCATTGTGAAATGGCAGCGTTGGGAATACATTGGCGATAAAAATTAATTCATGCAAGAAAATGTCAGAGTTCTGAGGTAACGATTGACTTAGGGAAAATTTTGATGTCCATCACCTATTCTGTTGATGAGATGACCCTGAATGGTGATCTCAGATTTGCCAAATTTATACATTGCAGCATTAACCTTAATACTATATACCATAGCATGTTTCTTTGATGCGAATCTGATGCCATTGATGTACACAGATGAAAACAAATGAAGGTCCTCGCAATAGTTGAATAATGAATCGATAAAATGTATTGCTATCATTTCACACATCACATTACATCACAAGCAACTAAACAATTCATAAGATTTTATATTCGACGTCTTTTCGTGGATGATTTGTGAATATGGATCATTTGGTATGCTCGAGTTAAATCAATATTTGAAAAAACTTCACAGATCTGCAGATTAAATGCAGCATTCGAAATCTATGGTATAGGGTAACGATCAGGAATTGTCAATGCGTTGAGACGTCTGTATGTGGCCAAAAGGACGCGGATAAGCTATTGTGAACCCAATAGTCTGCAGAGGCGTAATGCGGCCGTATACTCGAAATCTCTGTTTGTGATTGCGTTTTTTTCTGAAGTCAATGAAGTCGAAGGAAATGAAGTTTAAAGCTAAGACATTCGTAGCGGAGAGATTGAAAGCTGTCGGTGGATTTTTTCTCATATAGCATGGATTGAAAGAAGGTTCGGACATCAAGAGGATCAAGCAACAAATGAAGGTTGAGTAGCTTTTCATGAATGAAGAGAAAGCTTAGAATTTTTGTCAATCATCTACCTTCAACGAGTGTTTTTTGCTGGTTTTAGGCTCATCTTCCTTTTACTTGCAATTTTCTTCACACTTGCTTACTCAGTTGCCGAATCAGTAACGATACCAGCACAAACCATGCTTTTTTTGTGTTACGGTCCCTTGATGGGCTGCGACATATGGAACCAACTTGACTAGAAGAACGATCCCGGTCGGGTAGGCGTTAAGAAGATTCACAGAGATCAGACGTGGGTCGTCTGATCTCTGTGGAAAAATCATCAATTCTCTTGGTCAATTTTCAGATTTAGACGAGCGATTAGTGGAGCTTCCATTTTGATTTTTCGAATTGGACGCTGCTTCGAATTTGCGCAATCCCGCTTTGGTTGTTGATGCAACCTTCAGGATGTTTCAGATAGATTCAGGTAGGTTTGGGAGCCACTCACTATCTCTATCTCGTTGCTCACGGACTTGCCGGCGGAATCCCTCATCTTTTGCAGCAATGACAATTGTTTGGGATACCCAATCAATTCCCTGGAATAATTTTCGTAGCTTTTTCAAACTGAAGTCGGAAAATTAGGAGATTATTCGTTTCTTCAGTGTCTAATATTTTCCTGGTGCTGTGGGATCTAGACAGTTCTCGTCCATCAAAGCCACAACTGCACAACTTAATCTGATCAACTTATACGCTGCACTGCGCTTATTATGTGCGAAATTGGGTTTCGATCTTAAAAAAACCATGAAAAAACTTGGGATGCTTTTCGACAGGTTAATCAGTATTGTTCTTTCCGAGTTTTGCTCTGAACTGGACTCATAATTGCGATTTGTGGTTTGTATTTGGAGATCACTTCTCAGTTGATTGATGCCGAAAACGTACTCGAGATCTGATAAAACGAAAAGTCCGCATCGGCTTTGACTCATGTTATTTTAGTCATGTAAACTCAAGGTGGCTTATTGATTGCATTCAGTCGGGGCCACCAATATAGCTAACAGAGTGTAAAGATCTTGCATTGGATTCCGTCTTCAGAGATGATGAGGATTATTAAGATGAAAAAAGAAATTATTTTATACTGGAATAAAACGCGCGCTCAGTTCTCCTGTCAACCAATGATTATTCCCTCCTTTTTTTATTTTTAATATTAGAAGGATTATGTAAGTGGGAAATTTGAATTACTCATTTTTTTATTCAAATTGTAAATTCGCCACAACATAATGTCGTGTTTTAAATGGTGGATATAAAAAACGGTTGTTTTCTCTCTGGTAGGCTGACCTAGCCTAGATTTGATTCTTTTGTAGACGTATTTCAGCACTTTCGAGTTCTTTTCGGTGAACCCGATTAGAGCTCTGTCTAAACAGCAATATGAGAAATGTAATGCGAAGTTTCAAAGTTAATGTTGATTGAACTTCTGAAGGATCTACTACGTTTTCCTTTGAGAAATTACTGAGCTGAATAAAATATTAATTAACATGACCTTAACATTTTATTTCAAATATTGCTTTTGAATGTCCTCTGCAACCAGGTAAGGAATCGTAAACAATCTACCCCTGCCAAAACAAACCCTAATTAACACTCACAAACTTGCGGCTAAAATCATACTCTCGTAAAGGGACTAATTTCACCTCAGTTATCGACATAAAGTGTGGTCAATCAAAGGCTCATATGAGTAACACGGATCTAACAATAACAACAGAAAGCTTGGAATTCCCAAGATTATGAAAACAAAATTTATTTGTAAAGGAAGTTTGTACTCACCTGGGACAAATTGAGGACGAGCGGTGGAGCTGTGGAGCCTGAGGTGTTGCCGTTGCCCGAATTGTTGCAACCGCTCAATGTTAGTCGACTGCCGCCTGAAGAGTTGCTAATTAGATTCGACGACACCCTTTGATTGACAACATTACTATCAATTATCGATGGCTGATGGGAAGACTGCTCCTGCCGGGAATGATGGCGCAATCCACCGCCAGAAGCTGCTGACGAGGACGAACCCGATGATAGTTGGTTCGTATTATGTTGGTGATGTTGGGACTGGTTGTGGGGATGGTGGTGGTGCTGACGGGTGGTCCCGTCATTATTTGCTAAATTGTTTAAATTATTATCACTAGAAATTGCTAAGCTAATTTGCTGATTGGAATGGGAGGTCAATTGTGAGCTGGAATTGTTCTGGTGGTTGTTGGCGATGGTGGTTGCTAATCCTAAGCTCTCATTTCCGGACATATTGCTGCCTCCACTGGTCGTGTGGTGGCTCGTATTTATTATCATCTGGCTAACATTATTATTGGTTATGCGATTTATTTGATTGCTACCATTAGACGCATTGGTGAAGTGTTGATTGTTTGAAGAAGAAGCCATGGAACTAGTTGCACTCGTGGTAGCAATGGAATTCCCTGAAAGGAGTTGCGATGCCTGTGATGAATGCACTAGGTGGGCATTATTTTGCCGCGCCATTAGGTGTTGCTGCTGCTGGTGATGGGGATGATGATGGCCACTGAGATTGGAATGGCTGTGTAGGGATGGAATGACTTGGAAGTGAATAGATCCGTCGACTGCCTTTTGGTTTAGGTCAGCAATGGGCTCACGGCCTCGACGGTCCACCCATCGAGAGTAGAGCTAAAATAATAGAAAACATTTAGAATTTTCGAAAATTATTTAGTTTGGTTCTACAAATTCTACAAATCTCAGATCAAATGATCAGCAGCGTCTTATTATGATAGGATAACTACTATTCATTGTACTGAAAAATCAAGAATGATTGCTTTGAAATAGTATAAAATGTTTTTGTTTTAAAAGGATAATTTTTGCACCTCATCAATTAAAGACTGTTTTGATCAGGAGATCCGGTGGTATTTCTACCAATACCAATCAGAATGAAATAAAAAAATAAGTATAGAATTTATAAGAAAAATTCTTATTAAGGTTTTCAGTCTTTATGTTGTCATAAAAAAAAAGTTGAATAATATTAATTGCAATACATAAATAGATTTATAAACATTTCATTATTAGTTTGCCGGTCACAATTTTGGCATGGGTAAATTTTGCTGTGTACAGACTTTTCGCATACACACATGGATTACAATTATTTGTAGCCATTTTGTTGTTGTCATGTCATATGTGACATAGTTTGCGAACACACTCGCAGTTTAGCAGCGGTAGTGTGCGTCGTGTTCTGTCGACATGTGTTTGTAGTATGAACGTTTTAAATTAAATTGCGAATTCAAAAAGTGAATTAAATTTTAAAAAAACAATGGCAACCGTGAGGAGATATGTGGTGTCACACTTAATGAAGCAGAATGTGAAATATGTAGAAATGAATGGAAACCAAAAACAGGAAGGTGGGTACGAATGCGACTTTTTTATGTCAGTAGAAAGAAGAAGAAGATCAAAAAAAGTCAAGCGGGGTATCTCTATTATACTATTATTATACCTGTATGCGAGTTCTTGATGAAGACTGGAAGGAGTAACAACTGTGTCAGAAAAGTGAACAAGTGACAAAAATCAGCCATTTTGAGGCCGCCAAGCATACAAAAACGGGATTCCCCGAATAAAGTGGTGCAACTGCATGGGTTTATCCAAACCTAACCCAATTTCCTAATCCAATGTTGGAAAAATAAAGAAGAATTAAGAGCTCAGGAACACGTCTGAGTGTTTTCCTGAGTGCCAGTGGTGTGATTCATTTCTTGTATTAAATAGGTGAGTAAAGCTCAGTGTTTGAAACTAACGTAACAAATAACATATGAAACATGGAAAGAAACGAAAAAGATGGAATAGAGTTTGACCCGGGAGATATACTGCCAAATTCGCATAATGACAATAGGCCAAAGAAAAGAAAACAACACAACGCCGATAAAGATGGGAAAGAATCTAACCAAAATAACTTCATAAAAGCGATAAAAAGTGAAAGTGCTATTACAAATAAGAGTTCAAAACCTACAAGCTCAGACAGTATAAAAAATAAAGACAATACGTTCAGGTTTGAGATTACAGACACCAACAGAAATGACCCCAATAATAATAAAAACATTTCAGTCCCCGAAGTAGTTATAGAAAACTTCATTCAAACTAACATGAACATCAATACCAATAATAAAACTAGCGATAAACCAACATCAGTACAAACAGCTGGTAATATTTTCAACAAGAACATTAACAGATATCAAGACAACGACATCAGCAAAATCTTCCCCGTGGTATGTGAAAGATGTAATGAAAACAACGAACCAATCAAACTCACACCTCTGTCCTTCTATTCATTAGCATATCCGTAGGAATACAGAACATAGCTAATGTCACCCAACTTGGATACAATAAAATAAAAATATCCTTCAAATCAGCGAAGGAGGCAAACAATTCAGCAAACAATACGTTCCTAAAAGACTATCAACTAAACATCTTCATTCCCAATAACTTATTAGTTAGGTATGGAGTAATAAGAGACATCCCGATGGAAATCACTGAAGAAGAGATTAAGTTAGATGCGTTACCCTGCAACAAGTTTGGAAACAGACTTGATCAGATAAAAATACAAGAAGTCAACCGACTGAAAAGAAGAGACCCAGAAAACAGTGAAAAACTTCTTGATACCAGAACAATTAAAATAACATTCTCAGGGGAAACTCTGCCAGACGCAATTCTGTTTGGGTATTCTCCAATTAAGGTCGACTACTTCTACTACAAACCAAGACAATGCACTAACTGTCTCAGGTTGGGACACAATCAGAAATTCTGCAAGGATAATCCTCCCAAATGTCACAAGTGCGCCAAAACTGACTGTGATAAGAAATGCACAGAAACTAGATGCTTACTTTGCAACTCAAACGAACACATTGCTACGAATTAAAATTGCCCAAAATGGAAAAAAATATGAAGATGAGATAAAAATAAACTAAGTCAAGTATATCTCAATAAAAAAAGTGAAAACTCTCCTATACACAAACAACTACCAGCTCCTAAAAGACGAGGATAGCATGGATGAGTCCTTCCCTCTACTAAACAAAAAGAGCAAAGTCAACTACAGAAACACAAACGAATCGGTTAACAAAACTTTAAGGACGAGGACGTATGCCCAAGTTATATCAACTGTAATACCAAACCCACAGAAGTATGCACACCAGAACCAAGTAAATATCCAAAGTCCAAGCCCAGAGACAACAAATGCCCATAAAACTATACCGGTATACAACCACCCCACAATCTCCACAACGAAAACAACTGAATTAGAGAAACTGATAAATCAGTTAATGAACGACATTAAAAACAACCCTAGTACTACATATCTGTGTTCCATAAACACAACCAACCTACAAAACCTAATATGTTGCATCAAGGAATTAATACCTCTCACAAAAGGACCACTAAATGAGAAAACTAATTCCAATCCATAATCGACCCCCAATAACAACTACAAAAAACAAAAATTATAAATTCTAATAAAAATTAAAAAGAAGGGGGAAAAAAACCTTATACTGACCACCAATAAATAGCAATTGGCCTACACTAAACCTCTCACATATTACAGTTATTCCTAACAAATCCAGTGTATAAAAACATAACATAGTTCGACAACCTAGATATATCGGGAAGCGCAATTAAACAAACAAAAAAAACAAAAAAAAAACAATTATTAAATTAAAAAATAAATTAATAAAATTTAAAAAAAACAGTACTTGTAAACAGAGCCTACAACTAAACGAGACTACGGAAATCAAAAATAACGACAAAACAAATGCACATGGTGCGACTACGATGACGTACTAGAACATGAAATACTGTGCTGTAGAAATTTCATTGATATTGAGAAGAATTTAAAAAAGTTTTTCAATAAAGTAAGATTTCTCTGAATGAACTCCTCAACCAAGTAATGAAAATCACCAATAATAAAAAAAAAAAAAAAATAAACCAATACTAACATACTAACAAAACCAATATAAATTTATTTATTTAACAAAAAAAAAACTAACTAACACACCATATCAAGACTAACAACTAACAAACGCATAAACCGACTCAACCCGATGCATCACCCCAGAAACCAACAAAGAAGAAAACTAAGAGCAAATCAAACTCCTCAAACACTGGGTCCAACAGAGCCCAAAAACCAAATCACTAGCACAAAAGAGGCCTTGAACGAAAAACGCTGGGCAATGCTATTCTAGGAATGACCAATAAACTCTCCTGAAAAGGAAAAAGAAGGGGAAAAAATACCTCTATGAGCAGGATCGAATCAGAGTAAATAAATCGAAAATGAGAGTAAATGAAGTTAACTCTCTCTAAAAGTTAATAATTGCAATAATTGCTCAAATTCAAATTTGTACAATTAAATTTTACGAAAACTTCGAATGAAGAAAGAGAGTGCTATCTATGTGAATATAATTGAGGAGTACAGCAAAGTGAGTAATTTCGAACTTAAAGAAATAAGTGTGACCAACGCACAAAACCGGGCTGATAATACCGAAGATTTTCACGCGATTTGGGTTTTGAAGAACGCTATTCTACTCGCATACTTCGGGGAAGAGAAAAATCAGACTTTTCTGCTCAATGAATCCTGGAGCAGGCTCAATTTAGCGAAATGAAGAAAGAAGTCTCCTCTGTGCAAATAACTATCAGACAAACAGAACTATGCCCCTATATTTGAATCCAGCGATAAGAATATATTTATATCCAGCGATTGTACAGCGAAAGAGCTCCTTCAAGTGAAATTTATGAACCACCAAGCGATTCGGTTGGAGAAGCTACGGCATGAAGAAAGAATGTAGTGCTACACGTGTCAACAATACAAATATACGGACACTGTTCGATGAATTGTAACATGCAATGCTGGTGGGCAAAGCACAGCGTTGATCACGAACCCGGCAAATGCGGCTTTGAAGAAGCTGAAGGAAAGGACAACGTACTCTGCATAAACTGCAAGCAATATAGCCACTAAGTTTCATCTAACGGCTGCGTGTTTTATGAGGAGTGCAAACCAAAATTCCATAGCCAAAGAACACAACAACCAATTAAATCTACTGTAGATATGACTGTAAGACCAGCTGCTACTCGAGTTCAACTTGGTGTCTCACTCGCTGCAGTTGTTATCATTATTATCATTCATAATTATTATTAAAATAATTATTATCATTTCCTGACTCGACAAAATCGAGCAACATGTTTCTTGCTAAAAAAAAAGGAAATAAAAAAGTAATTGGCAATATAGACAATATTATTATTAAGCACAATAAAAAACATGGAATTTTTCTTGGAAATAAATAAAGATCTTTGATACGTACATAAATCAAAAAACCAAAATAATTTAAATATTATATAAAAAAGCGATTTTTCGCTTGCGCTACCAGCAACTCGAGACTATTTCGGCCAAATTAGGTAAATATTGTACAATATTGTTCAATAGCCTGGATGCATTCTAGGTTTATCAGGACATGTATGACAATACGAAATTTTCTGCCTACCTCCAGGCATGTTTAGTCGGATTTCATCGGTATGTGACGTAGAGGCTTGCTCTCGATGCTGGCGATATGACTCTCTTGATTGTTCGACAAGTGATTCCAGAAATTGCAAATGGCTCAGTGGCTTTTCCCCTTTTTTGAACTTTTCTAATTTAAACAAAAGTTATGATTTGGCCAGGGAAATTTTCATGTCCCAAAACAAAAGCTATCGCTACATTCTAAAGCGACAATAGGTTGATGCATACTGATCTGCCCGGTCAGCACCACCCATATGTTTTACATAGGTATATACAAAATTGGGTTTTGTATGGCCTGAAAACTTATCAGTCAAAATGCTAGCAGTGAGAATGGTAAATGTTCTTTGTATCATAGCACAAATACAGTTCAAAAGAGATTGCAGTGTATTCGATCTGAATTTTTCATTCCTACCTTGTTACGCAATCACAACATTGTTTTGGCAAAAATATAAACGTAATGTGATTTTTTTGCGGTTGGGGTGAGGATTTTTTGCGTCCTTGTATCGAAGATGCTATTTTTATAAAAGTTCATTGGAGTGTCCTGGACCACAGACTTCAATTGTCCTTTGATATTAGTATCTTTTCCATCAACCATGTCGTCCAGTTTCCACAATGACTAAAAAACTCCACCGCAGATTAACCAACGAAAGCAAAGCTCATTCCTGGTAATTTTTTGTTGACGGTGTTAATATGGGTCCTTTGAGTAGGGAGACAGACGCCCTCTAGGCTCGAAGGATCAAAAGTGAACGAGATCATTCAGGAATATATTCTTGTGAATTTTTTTATCTTGATATTTCAGGCGAGAAAAGCTCGAACTCGATATTCTTGCAAAGGATCTGGACAAAGAAAAATCGACAGTAAAATTGCAAAATGCCCCAAGGTCGGTAATATTTCAAAAAAAGTTCTGTAATTATACGCCTTCTATAATAAGCTCTGGTACATTCAACGCATGCTAGCAGTACTGTTGATGATCTTGCTGATCAGTAATGGAAAATATATTCCGAAGCTTTCTTTTGTATAACGGCCTGCTGGAAGTCCGTATGGGAACGGCAGCTCCACTTAACTCTGCTAAACGCCACAAGGAAGGCGTCCGCGTGGGTCCTCATCTGAGAGATACTTAGCGAGAACATTAGAGCCGCAGGCATCTACCTCCTTATCAGTATAGTATCTGGACTAGTGGGTCCACAAATGGCACAATGAAAGAAGTGGAGAATGCGGTCAAGCGGGCAGAAGCGAGTAATCAGCACTCAAACGTTTATTTTTTGCATTTGCGCTTGTAAAAATCGATGTAAAGAATGCCTTCAATTCACCCCAATAGAAAAGTATTTTCTGCTCTTTTAAATATTTCAGGGTGTCGACGCATCTAATGCGGATATTGAGGGATAGCCACAGTTATCGCACAATTATATATGACACATTGGAGGCTCGGCGAATAATGAACACGATATCCGGGGTGGCGCAAGGTTCTATTCTTGGTACAAATCTACGAAATTTCATATAGGCGGCAGCAACTACAATAAACATTAGTTGCTGGACGAACTGTCAAGAATGCAAAGCTCGAACTATTTTCATAATATGGTAGTTCAGAACGGGTTCCACATAAAACCCGTGTCCAATTCGTGGGTGTTCATTTCGATCAGTATTTACACAACAGTGAAATTGTGGAAATGTTCAGTATAGCATAGAATGTGGTTACGTCTCTTTGACGAATCTTTGGTTCTAAATACATTCATCAAAAGGTCAAATTTATTTGTTACAAGACGCTGGTTAGACAATTTTTGACACATGGATGTCAGATTAGGCAGGAAAGAGTGCTAGTACTCTTCCCATTGTGCTAAAGTATTAAAGTCTTCCCATAGTTCGTTAATAGTACACAGGTCTTAGTGCTATAGGAAGCAGTATTAAGAGTCTTTGGGAAGGAAATGTCTTCATGAATACACTGGTCTATGTATGAAACCTGAAACGGATTTGAAGCACGATATATCGAATAGAATGTATGAAACTGCAAGAAAGAATTTCTGATTTTGACGGTGTTTTGATTTTATATCAAATAAGTGCTCTGGTAAGAAGATAAAATATCCCCAATTTTATCTTATCAGAGTCCATCTTTGTGATATAATATCAAAACATCGTCAAAATCAAAAATTTTTGAGTTCATGAGACCAACAATTCCAATGGCGATACTCCTTTGTAAGATCCGTCGAGGTCGGACTGGGATGGAGCAATCTAGGTTTTGGTGGCTGCATGAAAATGTCTAAATTTTGCGTGTTTAATTATTCATATAATAATTAATATAATTAATTAATTTAATTATCACTTCATTTAGTGTTTTTATTTGTATTTTATAGCAGATTAGGGATAAATTTAAATACTTAAAGTTTTATGTGATATTTACAATATAAGGTTAATTTATTAGAATAAAGGTGTAACAGAAGAAGATTAAAAGTTCGGTTGTTTTTTAAGCGAAAGCGATTTCAGCATCGTAGTGATTGGAAATTATATGAATCGAAAAGGCGTAGAATTCAATTTTTGATCAATGAATACAACCATTGATCTCATCCAAGAAAATGAATAAAGTACAAACCAGGGGTATTGTGAATTCTGAAAAAAAGATTACGATAAAACTCCAATGGTTTGAGTGGAGATTTTAATATTAGGTGTATAAATATGAAATGCGGATTTTACTAACAGATGGAATAACCATTACATATGGTTTGTGTCGGGGATAACTAATATGGCATTTTGGAGGGTAAACATCTTTCAAAAAATTCCAGTATGTTATAAGTTTTGATTGTACAAACAAAAAAATTTTTTTTTCCCTTCAAAAATGTCGAATTACGTGCCAGAAAAAGAGGTTTTGCGGGGAAGTCTAATAACCTTCTTTCATTTGAAGAAAATGGCAGCAGAAACTTATCGATTGTTAGTGGAAGCATACGGTGAACATGCCCCAAGCCAAGACACTTGTGAATGATGGTTTAAAAGATTTAAAAGTGGCGATTTCGATGTCAGCAACAAAGACCGTGGAAAACCACCAAAGAAATTCGAAGATACAGATTTGCAAGCATTATTGGATGAAGACAACACACAAACTGAAAAACAGTTGGCAGAAGCGTTGGAAGTTACTCAGGCAGCCATTTCACAACGTTTAAAAGCCATGGGAAAGATCCAAAAAGCTGGAAAATGGGTGCCGTATCAATTGAAAGAAAGAGACATCGAAAGGCGAAAAAATATTTTTGAAATTTTCCTTCCAGCAGAAAAGAAACGGTTTTTTGCATCGGGATGTTACTGGCGATGAAAAGTGGATTTATTTCGACAAACCCAAGCGGAAAAAATCATGGGTAGACCCAGGCCAGCCATCAACATCACAACCAGTCCCAAATATTCATGGAAAGAAGACTTTTCTGTGTATTTGGTGGGATAGTAAGGGACCTTTGTATTACGAACTGCTGAAACCTGGTGAGACTATTACTGGCGAACGTTACCGACAAGAACTGATCAAATTGAATAGCGCACTTACGGAAAAACGACCAGAATTTCACCAAAGACATGATAAAGTCATTTATCAACATGACAATGCTCGGCCGCATGTTGCAATACCTGTCCAGAACTACTTGGGAAACATTAATTGGGAAGTTCTTCCCCACCCGCCGTATTCACCAGACTTGGCTCCTTCTGACTACTACTTGTTTCCATCGATGCAGCACGGACTTTCATAACAGTACTTCCATTCTTACGAAGAAGTTAAAAATTGGTTTGAAGAGTGGTTAGCCTCAAAAAATTGAGAAGTGGTACTGGGACGGAATCCATCAATTGACAGAAAGATGGGAAAAAGTCGTAGCTAACGATGGCCAATACTTTGATTCTTGAATTCATTCGTTCTGTTATTCAAATAAATGCATATTTCAAGGAGAAACAATCCGCATTTCATATTTATACACCTATTATCAATTTCGCGTTAGATACAACGATTCCCATTTCTTGAGTTTCTGGACACTAGATTTTGTTTAAAAACGTAAAGCAGTCGCACTGCATCAACAGCGAGATCAAAAACAGTAATTTTCGCAGTATTTCAAAGATGTATTAATCGAACCGAAACTCAAGAATTTTTTTATTCATCAGTTACCATAAGCCTTTTGTATCAATCGTCGAAAATTTAAATTTAGAAACTACATAAATGTAATATGTGTAATTTAAATGTATGTAATATGAGTGTGAATATACCATAACATATAATATAGAAATTCATCATAAATAAACCCTAAAATCATCCTTCTGAAATTTTACATTTTGGAGTTTTCGCGTGTATTACGTTTTTGCTTGTTTACACCTAACGGTAGGAAATTGCAACATGAAATTTTTAAAGATCAAAGTATATCCTTTCCCTTTCTTTTGCGTTGACTGTTAGTCCTGTTATAACTGCATTATTATAAAAAAGATAAAAGCACATGTCTTTTGAAAACTGCAAAACCAGTATTTGCTTTAAAAATTCAATTTATTGATTAACAGCACAAAGGTATTCAGATTAGCCGTTGATAATAACGCTGTTTAGAAAATTTAGTAGCGTGTCTTCGATTATAACACGATACTTTTATGTGTTGAAGTGTCCTGTCAGTAGTTTTATGCAGCTTATCGCCAGAAGGGAATGCATTATCGTTTAATACTAATAGGTAAGGAACTTGCGTTAACGTTCCACTGTGAAGTGCAACTAAATCTACAAGGTTATGTAAACAAACACATCCCGAAAAGATAATTGAGCCGCCTCTATGTCTGTGCGTCGCTTTATGGCCATCGATTTTCTTTGCGTTGGTTGTTTTGGTTGTAATGGCCATAAAACAAAAAAGAGCTCTCATCTACCCATAAAATATTCTTCCAGAATTCCAGAGTGCTCTTTTGACAACGTTTCTTTTTAATTGGCCTCAGAGATAAAAACAGCTTACAACGTCGCATATCCTTTAATGCCAGCTTCCTTGCATCTTCTTTTAAAAGTTCGATCACTAATCTTTTTTGCCGATGTCCAAGAAACAACCTGATAAGATAAATCAGGGTGTTTTTTTTAACAAGAATTATCGTCCACTCCTATTTTTGTTTTTTAAGCGTTCCTTCTATTATCTTTTATTGTAGAGCCTTATAGCAGTCTGTTGGTTTTATAGGTAAAAGCGATATCAGTCGTTGAAATACCGTTTCTGTATTTTTTAACGGATTCTGTTCGCTCTTCGATGTTCCCTTGTTTTAATAATTTTGTTGTATTTTCAAGAAAAATAACTTTAATATTCAACAAAATTTAGCGGAAATTTTTTCAAGAAATGACAACCCGTCTGCAAAAACAATTGACATCTCAGGAACTGCAAAATATAATGCACATGTGTATGCATAATGTACAATATCCATGTTATAATATTTTTAACGAATGTTGCTAACCTTCGCCGCAGTAAAGTCAATCATTAAATTGAATTTCTAAAGCAAACATTGGTTTTGGATTTTTCAAACGACATGTACTATTATCCTTTTATAGTAATACAGTGATAACAGGACAGGATATAGTTTGATCTTTAAAAAAATCATGTTGAAAATATGGAAAATAAGGAAACCGAAATTGACTTAGTCTAATTATTTAGTTACAACTCACTCTAGGGCCGATTAGAACGTTTGGTGTTGTACTTGAAACTTGATTGTTATTATCCTGCCGTTTTTCCGTCATTGTTTTTGCGGCACTTATTCTCCGCATGGGATGGGAACAAGATTTTCCATCGGCACATGTTGAGTCAGGACAACCACATTCCAACTGTTTTACAAGAGCTGCTTGCCGCGCGAGACGTTGTTTCTCCATTAATTGGGCGACAATCGCTTCAACCGTTTCAGCCGTCTACAATAAGAATTTTTTTCTAAATCATTTAGACTGAATGAAAGTAGCATGGATAGCAGTGTTAGTGATTTCTAAATTTTCAGGTCTGAAGTTGAATTTTAAACTCAAAAGTAATTCCCATTCATGTCTCTGCTATGTTAAATTTAAATTACAGAATTAAGAAGATGAACTCCAGAGTTTGGAAATTTGGGGAACTATATGAGGTTTTAAAAATTTGAGTATTCGTATGAGGAGGAAGAAATGGATAGATTAATAAAATAATTATCTAAACTACTTTAAAAATTATTGACAAAACTCTTATGTACAGCAGAACTTACCGAAATTTCAATCTCATTAGTAGCATCCGGCTCATCTTCACTAAAAACTAAAGAGATACAATATTGGTTAGCACATATTCTTTTCGAACAAATATAAGCGATTGCATGTGTGAGTACACCATGTCAACAATAAATCACTATTAAACTTACACATGGGCTTTAATTGACTGACAAGCTCTTCCTTAGTCCATTCTTTTTTATCCCCCCACAAGGTCAGACTAGGCGTTATAACTGCCATTTTGTTATCGTCGGGATACGGAACGTTCAAGTAGTGTACAAGGACAATGTCGGGATTCTGTCAACAAAAGTGAGAGTTAGAGTCACACACGTTTGCATTATACACATGGACGAAAAAAGAAAGGAATGTAAAACGACCGAAAAGGAAAAATCTGCTTTATTAATTTTCTAGCATGAAACGGTGGAAAGCGGGAAAGGAAAATGTCTCCTGTATTAAAGACGTAGTACTCACCTGTAATAGCCAGTAACACCTGCGATGAAATGTTGGCAGAATCGCCGAGTGTACATAGCAGCCGTAAATGCACTGTAGAAAGCATCCGTTCGTTGTTTTTCGTTGTTTTATGATATCCCGCCGAGGAACCGGGATACGTGGAGTGCACACAGCCAAGGATCAAACGACGGCAAGGCAATGAAAGTATAACAAAAACGGCAACAAAAATATGAGAGATTTTATTAAGTCAGATTTACAGCTTTTAGATGTGGTGTTTTGAACTTCACATATTTTACGATCTTGTTTTTCGGCATACTCGCTCGCTTGCGAGTATCTATGAGTTATTTAAGATATTTCTTTCTAACCAAAAAGTACCCAACCTCAGACACCCACTAATTTATCTCCTGAGGATTACACCTTTTTTATACACATTGCAATCACATAAAGCAAGAATTGTGTTTGGGCTTGTGGATTATGGATAAACAGCTCCGGCCACAAGTCGACGTACAGGAAAAAGGAATGAAAAATATTTACTCGGGACTTGTAGCAGTTGTGTTTTTATGTGTCGAAAGCAACAATACATTAAAAAGGTGATTTCAATTTTTCGGGAGTGTGAAATTATTTTAAATGACTTAAGATTTAACTCTTTTACAAAACATAATAAGAAGCTGTTTACGTACAGAGTGCGTTCATATATTCCACTAAGGATGTTTTTTGTTTTTGTAACCTTAATTTTAGCTCAGTTGATTTTTAGCTTTCAGAGTCATTAGTTAATTTCATAGTCTTAGTAATGTTGTTGTTGGAATTTCGAAATACCTTGAAAATTCAATATTCCACAAATCTATACAAAATCACAAGGAGGCACACTGTGGTCCTGAGCAGCCACGTGGAAAACGTGCAGCGTTATAGCGAAACAAGTGCTTATAAAGAATTCCTAATTGAGTAGCGTTCGACCGATTTAGTCAAGATTCGAGATACCTTTTTGCATAAAACCTGGACATAACGCCGAGGGTGCGGCGAGATACGAAGCAAACTCACTTACAACTCGTATACAAAGCGCTCTCTCTAGGTCATGAATGACCACGCTCTAATTGCTCCATGGGGTAAATATATTTCTTTCTTTGTGCTGTTTCCAAGAATGTTATGTTTGCATAGTTGTAAGAGGCCATGTCAAACGTAACAGACGTAGTATTTACATTACATTAAAATTAGCAGCATCAAATAAATAAAATTAAATTCGAAAGTTACGTTATACTTGACGCAACCTGGGATTTGCTTTCTCCTCAAGAAGCGAGAATACAAAAGAAAAAGTACGATTATTATCAAAAAAGAGTTCTTTAAAACTATGTAACCGATGTAGCATATTCAAGCTTTAGAGCACTAGTAAAAAATTTGTATTTTCTGTGAAGCGGATTTCTTTATCGTTTGTAAAATATAAAATTAACTTTTCGGCAAATATAATATGTATTGTGGGTATTCAGAATTCTACCAGATTTGACTCTTGTACAATATTCTTCTAACAAAATTTTGTCTGATCCCATTTTTCGTGTGGCAAAAACAAGATTTTTAGTTTCCCGCAGCATTCATTTGCGTATGAATCTTGCGTATGAAGCTTCTAGCAATGGCATCAACTGGTCCTTTTCCATGGGCCGTTGCGAAAAAAATTCCAATTGATATTCGCTCAGTCCGCACGAAATAGTTTTGGATTTAGAAGATGGGAACTAGTTAAACCTATTTTTGACTTTACTACCAGTACCGTCAGAGAAGGTATAAACCTCTTTGTAGCGGATATCGGCATCCCTTTTAATTTTGCGTGTTTATTTTTTTATCTTCCCGGAAAAATAAAAATTTAACTCGCAAAATTTAAGAGATGGTCTTCCGTTTAATTTTCAGAAATATTTTGCGAAGATGAAACCAACTGCGAACCATGCTAATTTGTAATGTGTGTACACGATGTGTACACGGCTGACATTATCTCGTTCTGTTACTTAGGAAGGAAAATTTTCCGGGTTAATCTACTTGAAAAGCTGCCATATTTTCTATAATATTAAAAATTTGATGGTTCTCAATTGAGTTTTTGCTGCGAAGTGATGCAGTGGTGTTTAGAGAAAAATGCTTTGATATCATTCCACCTCAAAGTAAGTCTACATAGTATTGTTTCAATACGTTCCTTTCTGTTATAACAGACCATTGATAAGAATAAATTGCTGATCTTTGCCAAAGTCACTTTCTCTGCAGCAGCTCATTGCGAAAAAATATTCGCTAATGTTATAACAGTTTGAATATCCTCCAACAAATGAACTTCTTCCATTCCCAAGATAAAATTTCTATAAAATCGTTTATAGATGTTAGCATTTGCAGTCGATAAAATTCCCCTAAATAATCTAATATCGTTTGATAGGATCAACAGCAACAACCGTTATGACTTCCTTCTGGTAATATGTTTTAGACGCAATTTAGCAAAGGATGACCTCTCTACCCTTCAATCTGGATGTTCAATTTCGAAATGCTGGTAGGCCTCGGTGATTGTCATGAGTGGAATTTCTTTTGTTTTCTTTTCCTTCATTCCTGGTAATTGTTTTAAATCCAAATCACTTTCAAAATATTTCTTTACCAATTGTGCAAAATGCTCTTTTGACACTTTGGATGATTTTTGCCAGATATAGACTGGTACGACAATGTTAAATTAAATTATAACTAAAATTAAAAGAAATGTGTAATATTTCCCTCTAGTTATAATGTCATCGGAATTTGAATAAGTCACAGTTTTCTCTAGGTGAGGTAATGTGATAAAGACCATATTTGAAAACTTTTAAAAGTTTATTTTAATGAATAAATTCGTCAGCTCTTTTTCCCTCAAGAGATTTTACGATTCTTTCGTTGAAATATTGGATAGTCTAAAAATTATTTAGCCTTTTGTGTCCCTAGATGGTATTCATTGTCATATGTCGGGCAATACTAATTAGATTGACTCAAACTGACATGCGTTTGAAATCTGACATTGCAGTCTACAATTTTCATATGGACAGTTTTGAATTTCGTCATTCGTGTCAAAAGTTGTACTCATTTCAGAATAAGTGAATTTTCTGAAAAAAAACCGTTATATTTTACAATATCACTACGATCAAGGTGAGAATGTGTCCCAGGCTCGTGAAAATAATTGTGGTGTCTACGATCAAGATACTTTATTAAAAGCCACAGCCAAGAGATGGTTCGCTCGCCTTCGTTCGAGAAATTTTGATGTCAAAGATGCACCTCGCTCAAAAACGATGAAATCTTACAAAAAAATGAAAAGACCGACACATAAATAACCATGGTATTGCTAAGGAACTGAATATCAATCACCAAACAGTTTCGAACCATTTGCGGTGGGCTGGATACACAAGAAGCTCGACGTTTGGGTGCCGCATGAATTAACACACAAAAATTTGATCGACCGAATTTCCATTTGCGAAATGCTAATAAAACGCAACGAAACCGAGCCATTTTTGAAGAAAATCATTGCGGGCGATGAAAAATGGGTAAGATAGAATGTGTACGAGAATGTTGGCCGAAAAATATCAGGGTCAAAAAAAGGTGAAACATCACAAACGACTTCAAAGCCAGGATTGACACCAAATAAGGTTATGCTGTGTGTATGGTGGGATTGGAAGAGAATTGTTTATCATGAGGTGCTAGAACCTGGCCAAACACTGAATTCGGCTCTGTACTGTCAGCAATGAATCAGATTGCAAGAAGCAATCCAAAAAAAAACGTCCAGAATTGATCAATAGAAAGGACGTTGTGATAAGGACTGTGAAAATCACTTGGCCGAGTTTTTTGCAGATAAACCACAGAAATTCACACAGATGGAATAATGGCTCGACCCAAAAAATGGCGAGAGGTCATAGATAATAATAGACAATATGTACATAAATAAAATTCATTTGAAATAAAAGAAATATTCAATCGAAAAATGACAAAAAAGGCTCAATAGTTTTTAGACTTACTAATATATTTAATGAATTCTATCGTCAACTAAACCTCAAGAACCTACATTTATTTTTAAATAAACCGTAATTTTTCTTACAGATTCGACATGAACGACGATCTGGTGTGTAATGTGGCAAAATTAAAAAAGGAGGCAGAAAATACTTCATAATTTTTGCGGAGAGAGATGTTGGATAAAGAGAATATTGTCAAAAAACATGTTTGCTGTTTTGCTTTATGATAAATAAATGCATAACAACTGATGAAACTGGAAAGTATGTCGCAAATTTCTTATTCAATGAATGCATGTTGCCAAAGTACTCAAAAATATTCTTACGAAAAGTAAATAATACTTACAGCAAGTTTAACGCTTTGAGCCAGACGTGAAAAAAATCTTTTCGTAGATTCAACAGTATATTCATAACAGTGGGAATCTGCTATATATTACTTGGGAAGCACTTTCGTTCCGCTTGATGATCTATGGTTCATAGGAAAGGTAAAGCCAGGGTTGGTTTAGAGTGTTAAAAATTCTCATGAAACGCATAAGTTGTGCGTGACAAAGCGAATATAGATTTGGGTTTATTTTTGTTTTGTCTACTATATTTCACAGGCGAGCCATTTTTCTGTGTTATAATAATATTAACCAGAGGATAAAAAATATTTACTAATATTATATAGAAGCATTTTCAATTTTCGAAAATAAAGTTTTTTTATTATTAAAAATTAATTATTTTTGATCGTGCCTTATGAAGATGTGTCTAACCTTTTTCTCAAGGTTCTGTCAAATATTGGTTCAGGAGCTGTAGTTATTAGGAATCTCGATTTCAGATTATCACCGGGAAAAGAAGCACATAATCTATACTTAGATACCATTTTTCTCGTTTATTGTTGACAAAGAGGAACATAATGTTGCAAAACTGGAAATGTTAATTACAAACACCAAAAAATTGCTAGCTGAACTGACAAATTAACCTGACTAAATGACGTGATAGGAAAATGGTGACATAACGAAGAGAGTTATGAAGCGACGTAAAAGTGTGGAAAGATCGCGATGGCCAGCTTTCTGGATTTAGATGTATAGTTTTTTTGAATGGAGTATGTATGTGGGTTATGTATGAGAATTTCAACACGTCTCACACACACCTTCGTTTTGACAACCTTACTCCAACCCGTTTTCTTAATAAATACAAATAAATCAAATTCTGGTCGAATCCCGTTACTTTTGGATTTTATTCGAAGTGTTTACGCTAGTTAGTAATTACGTTGTGACAATAGTAGTTTAGTTCTCCATTTTCATAGGATCAGAGGTCATCAAAGATTGCGTTGAATATTAATTGAAAACTTTGCTCACTATAGGAGACATCCTGTATCACCAGATAGGGTGGTCATGTTTAGTATCAATCAGACATAGTTGATCGGAAAGAAATCTTCAACTCTCCAATATTAAATTATAATACATTTTACAAATTACAGAGAAGGCTGATCTAAGAGTATATATGATAAGAGTATGCACACTTAATAGCCATGAAGCAACTTACGATATGTGTCTGGCTTCAGTGTTATGTTGAATGCAAGCTAGTGAATTGTGATGTGTGAAAGTGAAACACAAGTAATACAAATACACTGACAGTGCGTAAATTCAATAGATCGTGTTGCTTTTCGCTAGGTTAGATAATCGTAAATGTGTGTTGAAAGAGTGTACCACAAGAGTACGCGCGTGTTTATTTACGGTAATTGTTCTACTGTGTCTGTGCCTCCTTTTTGTCTCTGTGTCAATGGAAATTAAAGACACCAAAGAATCACAGAGAAAAGATTTAGAACTTTGGCGTAATGGTATGTAACCATAATGGAATTGAAACAGATGAAAGCAAAAATGCGGGAGCAAAATCTCTGTGAATGCATGAGAAAGCGTTAAAGAAAGAATAAAAAGAACGTCCCCAGTGGATAGCATAGGTAGGTACTCCCAAACGATGTCTCCGGAAATGAAAAAACTGGCGACTATAATTAAAAAGTGAGAAATAGGTTGTATAGTTTGGCCACTAAAACAAAATACGCGAGGTGGCTTATAGCTTCCGTGACAATAATGGGCTACAACACCACTTCTATAAAGAAAAGCTAATCGTTGGCACGGAGTGGCTTCCGCTCGTACCAAGTAGTGCCATTGCAAACACCAACCTTACCAAGTGTGGCGCGGGCAATTGACTGTAATCAACCTCCATGTGTTCAATGTGTTGAAATTGTTGGATACGTATAAGGCTTTCCTTACGAAAATTAATAATATGGATGAGACTGGGACATCTAAGGTACCGATTAAACCCAGAAATGGCATCCCAACAAAAGAGAAGCGCGGCGTCAGCAAGATTGCAAGTACTGAACGTGGTCTTAACTTATCACTTGTATATGCGATCAATGCTTATCAGACTTCTCGGAACACTATTCCATCAGCCTTCGCATTTCCACAAAGCGAATAAAAGCCGAACTTTTTAACACTGTTTTACTAGTGGAATGTCTGTTTCATTAAAAAAAAATGAGCCCTTATAAAGAGAATCATGTACTATTGATATTCAATAAGAACACTTGTAACTACACCAAAGAGGTAGTTTATTTCTTCCAAGAAAATCACATTCAGGATCTTAGATTACCACATAAACAGTCAAAAAGCACAGCGACTTGATCGCCGTATACATCACAGCCTTAAAATATTTTACGCATCAGAATGTGAGAAATGGATCAGAATATAAGATCATCAGAATGTGAAATCGTCAAAATGTCAAACGTCAAAAATTTATTTTTTTAAATTGGATAATGGACTAAATTCATCACTTTGTTCCTTAACATCACATCATCAAAATGAAGCATATGTCGCTTGCTGATTTAGCCCCACTACCACGAGTAGAAGTAGTCTCAAGATCTAGCCGTAAACCTAAAATTTAATATATTGGGCGAATCTCCAGACCGGTTAGCTCATGAAAAGGATTTGTCGTCAAGACAAATGCCAAAGAAAAAGAAAAAAGAAAAAGAAAAAATGGAAAAATTAATTTTTTATTCATAAATAGTTTTTTTTTACTAATGCGACCGATATCTCACTTTTTATTCCGTAGGAAATGCTCATCGTGAACTCTGCTGGCAATTACAAAAGGACTTTTTCAATCGGGTTTCATCTTCCTGTCCTTTTGGGTCCTTTTAACTACTTTTCTTGAAATATCTCATCATATGAACTTTTAACTTGGAAGAATTCTACGGTCAATTCTTCAATTCTACGGAATTAGTTGTGGTCCTTTCTGTTCTTATTCACAAAGTCTGAAAAACTTACAGGGTTGATTAGGTACATTTTTCAAGACTGGAAACACTTTTTCATGAGCAACTTTACCTAATAATTTGAACAATTAGAAGAACGATTGATCCTACTGAATAATACCAATCATAGCCAAAATCGAAAATCCCCAATTCATCATCGTTGCAATTCTGTTAGAGTAGGAACACTCAACGTGATTCCAATAACATTTCAAGAAAAAATTTATCTCTATTGGAGAGCGCGGAATGAAAAATTCTCATACTTGTACGTATGTTCTTGCATATTTTTGGCTAGAGATTCGAGAAAAAAATATGTCTGAGCAATTATTTACATGGGGGAGTTGTTTCTTGAATTTTCATTCAATTTTCTGGAATATGATTTATCGGCTACGTTCCACGCTTCACCAAGACGTTTGGCGGAAAAGTGCTATGAAAAAGTTAGAACAGGAAAATCGGTGAACATTCGCAGCGCTTTCACTGACGCGCACATACAAGGCGCTGGCATCTGAACCATTTTTCTTTCTCGTAATCTACAGAGGCCACTTGTGAGATAAAGGGGTTCGTCTTAAATCACTTTAACATATTGTTGGTGTGCTTAGCTTCCAGCTAAATTTCATTTCGTTTTTATTCCTTGTCTCCGGGCAAATTTAATTGTGAACTTTTTGCACTTTTGAGTGTTCGATTTCGTGAATTCGAAGAAGAAAATAGATATGTTTTTCCCGTGATTCTGACTTCAATAATATTTCAGCTTAATTGATTAGTTCGAATGATAATTCAGGCAGCTGAGAATTAATTGTTAACGTGCGCGCTTACGTATCCAGTCCATTAATTTCTGCCTGTTTTTTTATATTTTTAGACCGTTGGGTATAGAGCTGGGCTCTGACTTTAATCCTGCAAAGGAAGATAATGCTAAGTTTGAGCAATAGTACAGAATAAAAGATCCTTCAAGACGTTAGCTTTTGGTTCCAGGGCCAACTAGTCAATTATTATTTGTTTGATAGCAACCGGCGGAACTTTTGGAATTGGTCAGTGAATAAGAGACAGATCATATGTTTTAAGGGTTCGTGCAAATTTAAATGTATGACAGAATAACGAAATTACCTTAAACACTACATTAATTACCTCTGTGCCTTGTACTTTCAGTTTCATATGATCCTCACGTGTTGTCTTGCCATCTTTGCGTTTTTTCCAACAATAGCCATCCCGCCGATATCGAACTTTTTTCCGCGAATATAGCAGCAACGAACCACTTTTTGGCCTGCAATAATACAACACACCAAATATTTTTCATAAAAATCTGCAGCAAAGTGAGAAAATACAATTAAAAAGTTGCAACCCAAAAATTTTTCTACGAAGCAGAGTTGTTTTTTTTTGTTTGGAATGCCATGAACACTGAATGTTGGACAGAATCCTTTTTTATGTCCTTAAAGTCTCATATACCATACAAAAGCATAATGCAAAGGGACAAGCGAACGCGAAAAACAAACAAATGGTCGGACATAATAATTACCATAATTAGCTTATGGTGGTTAAATAGTTAATGACCTGAAATTTTAATTTGTTCAACTCCAGTTTGGGAATATTTTATGATTCTTAGTACACGAATACCTCGGCATCAGTAATAATGAATAGAATTGTAGATTTGCTTCCTGGTATGTGTTCTAACTTTGAAAATTGGGAAAAAATTTCAGATGGAATTTGATTTTGGACGCATAATTTAATTTGTGTCAATATGACCTTTAAATAAAAATTTGTAAAAACTTATTCGAAGAGCTTAATTGTCGTAGAAAGTTCCTTTCAATGAGTGTATTTTGTTGGTGCATTTGAATTATTACTTCAGAAACTATTTGGCATTATAATTTAATTGCAGCAATACGATGAAAACTGAACTTAATATTCATGAATGGAATATGACTCCGCTAATTCCATTCTAGGATTAAAATATTGATATGATACTGGAATTAAAACGGAAACACCCGCGGCTTGAACTTTTTTTCGCGAATACAAAACGAATAGATGAAGCAATGAGTACTTCAGCTACGTGAAAAATAGGTCTGTAGCAAATCCTTTCAAATAATAAGAAATAACATTGGGTTGTTCGATAATTTATGCCATTTTTTTCTCATAGATGATTAAACTTCATATTACATGCAGGAGTGATTGCGTGGCTGATATTATTATATGCTATCATTAAGATTAGACTTTGTACTATCTTCGGTCTCAACGTCATTACTAAAGAACAACTTTTTCAAAAATAAACTTCACAATGGACAATGAGAGAGGCAGTTATTATTTTTTGCTTCCGAAAGTGCAAAACTGCGGTGCAAACTCGGAAGAAATTGTGCAAGGTGAGGATTGCCTTTCTGGACGCCAGTGTCAGCGTTGCTTTGCTCGCTTTCGCATTCTTGTCGTCCAACCCCTTCTGATGACGACATAAGAAAGGCATTAAGGCCCAAATACAATACTACAAGACGACGATGCGAGAGCGCGACGAGAGTCTCGCACCAAAAGTAAAGCAGTTTTCGTAACATGCATTTTTATACGACAACGTACAATGATTGCGATGCGTCGATGCAAGGCGAGAAATATTCGGAAAAACGAAAATTCCTCGCAGCAAGGTGCGTGACGTTTGTCAGATGTTACATGGCGCGTAAATGAAATTTGAAATTCAAACGCCTTAATCACTTTATAAGTACTAGCGTTATTCGGAATGAATTTTAAATGAAAATTTCATGCATCCTTGTTTTTTTTTCATGCTATTACATGCTATTATTTGCCAAACGAAGGAAAATTCCAAATTCAAAACATTTCAAAAATCAAAAATAATTTTAATCAAAGTTCATTCCAAACGTCACCAATTTGACATTTGTCACATGAACATTATTGTTCCTTGCATCGCGTGCATTGTAAATTGAATTCGTTGCGCGACGACGAGCGAGAATCCCATTACGCTCTCGCATCGCCGTCACGCAGTATTGTATCTGGGCCTTTAATCGAAACTAACCGGTGTATGGCAACTCGAGAGGAAGCAGAGAAGCTCGACATATCGAATTCAATCGTTTACTTGCCCTAACAACATTTCGGTTCCATAAATAAAATGGATTTTTGGATTCCTCAAGAATTAAAGGCAAAACATCTCCCCAAACACATTAACATATGCGACTCTTTGGGGAATCGAAATCAAAACATCCCATTTTTAAGGAGAATCATAATTAGTCATGAAAAATGGATTGTTTAGGTTTGTTTACGTAGTCCGAAAACATTCAAGGACCAAGCAAGAAGCCAATATTAGACAATAGATGTTAGGGTATAGTCTACTTTGAGCTGCATCTGAGAAATCTAACTTTTGATTCGTATGTCTATCGCATTAGAAAGTATCTAAACTATCGAAATTCAATGAAGAAATCAAGAAAAAATTGTCCTGAGTTGCCTTTTCGCAAAGGGATGGTGTTCCATCGTGATAATGATAAATGGTCAATGTACCATTGATTAATGTTTGTTGTTAATAAAAATAAATTTACTTTGAAAAACATCGGAAAACGACATTAATTATCGAACAACCCAATATATTGAAAATCCAATAAAAATAAATTTTTTTCCTCTCGACAAAAGCTGAAAAAACGAATCAAGAGTGAGTGCCAAATCTAATTCTTTTGTATTTACAATAAAATATTCATATTTATGCATGTCATAGCTCAACCCCCACATAACGAACATATACATGAAAGAGAAGAACCTTAAGATACTTTGGTTACAACATTCATTTTGATACTTTAAACGAAAGTGTGTAATACCTTATGGGAGTAGCCCAGCAACACACTGAAGACATGGTATCATGAAAGAACAAAAAAAAAAAACAAGGACAGAATGGTGGAAAAACAGACTGTGTACTCTAAACAGAGCTTAATTTCATTCCAGTACTTATTCCGTTAACCATATTGACTTGAATACCCACTACATATGAGGGAAAGAGAAGAGTTATTAACCAAATTCCAATATAGGAGCGCTGACACTATTTTAAACATCATTCAATTTTCGTTTTTATCCGAAGGTTAGGAACGTGTCTTCATCTTTTATGGACAGAGTCAGTTCGCCGAGTGCGACAACAGGAAAGTCATGTGGTTTTCTAAGCCAAACAATATAGGCATTTACTTTCGACTGTTTGCAAAACAGTCTGCAAACCATTCGTTTGTTTATTTATTTCACTTCCATGGGGTAGAAGTTGGGCTAATGACACTTAGGTTGATCTGACATAAAGGTTAAAGCAAGTTGCCAGTGCTGAAAATTCTAGCTCGTACACTCGAGAACGCAACAAAAGTCAGAAAGCACGACGCTCAAAAGGTAACGCAAAAAAGTATCTTGGGTCCACGCATTGCTGGTAAGACTCATGGAGAAGAGGTCATTCATCAGTGTCTTTAATGAAGAACCATTGTTAAAACAGTATGAGCGGCCATGCACCATAGCCTCCTTGCGAAATTTTAGGCAGTACTCACCAAACATGGGTTTATTCGCTAACACAGCCACAAATCTGTTGAAGGAGAAAGCAACAGATTCATCTTTAGCTATCTTGAGAATAAAATCGAAAAAATTGGGAAAGCCATACACTAGATAAACGAAACGAACGGTCAAAATCAGTTTTTAGAACACAGATGAGAAGCAAAAGCAGCCAGGAGACGAGGAGATACAAACAACGAGAGGTCATCGATGACTAACCATATTCATGAAAAACACGTACACAGATGCTGCAAAAGTCAAAGAGTTGCTGTTATGAGAAATAAAGATCAACAAAATCTAGAAAACGGATACTCCGGTCTCCTAGCATTGGATGCCAATCAGAAATAAAGAAATAATATAATATTCAGGTATCATTACACTTATAGAAATATGTAACTATCAAGTAAGGGGAAAATAAAACTAATAAAATAATTATTTAAAAAAATAGAACCAAACAAGCTAGGTAACATAAAGAATAATAAAACCTTCGCTAGATAAGAGCACCTAATGAAAAAAAACTTAACATTTTAAAAAGCCATCGAAGGGGCTAGGGCCTCTTCATTTTAGAAAACAATTAATGAAGAATGAAGTAACTTGTTCCCGAATTTTATACAATTCAAAAATAATAAATAAAATGGAATCACTTTAAAAAATCACAAAGCGGTAAATAAAGGATTATTAAGCGCTGTTTGATTTTTAGGCTAAATATACGATACTGATTAATTTTCTGAATCAGAGTTTAAGAACGGCCCAAACAAGGATGTCTTCACTACTTTGAACAGTTAACACACGAAGACAAACCAGAACTTCCATTTATCTCAGAAGAATCGGTGACTGATGGCCACTGGGGCCCAACAATTCAATATTTAAAAGGCACACCAAATCTTCACAGGGGTGTAAAATTTTGAGAAAAGTTAATGTATTGAAATGATTTCAATAGTCTTTATCTTTGACAAGAAGCTGCTAAAATCTCAACTGAATATTTCAGACAGTTTTTGAGTTACAGCCTTCTTAAGTGAAGCCGCTCTGGAAAAGGAATGTAACGTTTGCTTCGAGGCTTGCCTGAATTATTGTTAGGGCTCTATTGCCTTCGTAAGCTATTATAATGCGATAACCCTCTCGATTGTTGTTCTTCGGGAGTATATAAATGTATGAAAGTCGATGAAGAAGGTCTTGCCTTGAACTTTTGTAACTAGGTTCCACGCTTTTAACGCCAGGTATTTCAGTTTAACGGTGACCTTTATACTGAGAACTTCGTAAGCTATTTTGGTAAAAATGAAGGATAAACCGCTGTAATGCAACAAAAAGAGTTTTAAAGGAAGATTGGAAGCAGCGATTAAAGAAGGGAAGTTCAGAAATCAATTTGACCGTTGAGAAATGACTCGTAAATACTCGTACGTTTTGATGTATTAGGTTGCTGGAGATGAAATGGCCGATTTAGTAATTAAATTTTTAAACAGCTGTAACTTTTTATAAAGACAATTGATTTAATCAAAATAGGTACCAATACATACAACACAGTCCCAACGAGATACAAGTAAATTTATTCCAGTTTTGTAGAAGTCCGAGTTTCTGGTACGAAGAAACTCCTCGAAGGAATTTTTGACAGCAGCGTCATTAGTAAATCTTTTTCCGGCCAAAAAGTGAGCCACATGTTTAAAGAAATTGTAATCTGTTGGTGAGAGGTCTGGTAAATATGGAGGGTGAGGAAGAATCTCATAGCACAACTTGTTTAATTTTTGAATTGTTGTTCTCGATACATGAGGTCGTGCGTTATCATAAAGCAGTATCACTCCCTCCCGTATGACTAGTCGGCATCTAGCCATTGGGCCGATCGGCGACGATTATCGTTTAAAATCCATTTTTCATCGCAGGTCACAAATCGATGCAAAAACGGTTCCTTTTTGTTACGGGAGAGAAGAGAACTTGAAATCTCCATTCGACATGTCATGTTTCGCTCGGTAAAATCATGCGGAACCCATTTGTCAAGCTTTTTCACTTTTCCAAGTTGTTGCAATTGGCAGAAATCTGCCGAATTATTAAAGTCGAATTTCTCGGCAAAGTCCCTTGTGATTTGGCGGGGGTCAGACTCCACTAATGCACGCACGCACTAATGTGCAAGTAGCTCACTTCCAAGTGCCATATCTTTGGATCGAAATGTTTGAAACCACCGCCGAGTCGTTCGCTAACTGTATCAGGCCCAAGTGCGCTGTTGATATTCCTCGTTGCCTCCGTTGTGTTGTGCTCTAATTTAAATTTGTACAGTAAAAGTAGCCGTTTTTTATTCACTTCCATGTTCACTTTCTCTTTTTGTTTTCATGATCATTCTGAAGAGCAAAACAGAAATGACTAAATAAACCAAGGCGGCAGTATTTATACTTCAATATGTCACATCATTTGCACCGCCTTGTGCCAATATAATACACTAAAATTGTAGCCAACTTTATGTCATTGCTAAATCGGCTATTTCATCTGCAGCAACCTTATAGTACCTCTTGTAAGAAAATATTGTAAAACAATCTTGTACAATGTTGTTGAAAAAATTGCCAGGAAAAGGCAAAAGATTCTATATGAACATACACTACCGGTCAAAAGTTTAAGTTCACCTCGTAATTTCTATAAAATGTAAAACAAAACAAGATTTTCGTCAGTTATTATTATTTATTAGCATTATTTATAGAAAGTAATTATTTTGTAGTCAAAATAGGTCGAATTTTAGCAAAATTTAGCACTATTTTTTCATATTTTAGATTCTTCAAAATATCCGCCTTTTGCTCGTATAACAGCAGCGCATACTCTGGGCATCCTTGCAATCAGTTTACGCAATGATTCCGTTGAAATTTGATCCCAACAAGTTTGTAGAAATGTCCAAAGCTGTTTTTGATTGGTTGCCTGCATTGTTCTCACTTTTCTATCCAACTCGTCCCACAGGAACTCGATCGGGTTACAGTCAGGCGATTGAGGAGGCCATTCCATATATTTTAGTTCTTTTTGCTTCTCTTTCGCTGCGATATAATTTCGGCAAAATTTAGATGTGTGTTTAGGATCATTATCCTATTGAAAAACGAATCCGCGACCTACAAGTTTTTTCCCACACGGAAAAGCATGTCGTTGGAGAATGATGTGGTACATTTTTTTGTCCATGATACCCTCGATTTTCACAAGGTTACCAACTTTGTCTCCAGCAAAGCATCCTCAGGCTAAGACAGATCCTCCACCATGCTTGACGGTTGGAATTATGTTTTGCGCAATCATGCGTTCACCCACTAAATGACGAACATATTGTCGACGTCGTCCTCCAAAAATTTCGAACTTTGATTCATCCGTGAACAATACTTTGTACCATTGTTCAATGGTCCAATCTTTATGTTTTTTTGCCCAAGCCAATCTTTTGACTTTATTTTGTTTCCGTAGTAGCGGTTTTTTGGCGGCCACGCATCCTTTTAAACCGTAATTGCGCAGACGACGCTGCACTGTTGAAACAGATACTGGTGTTTCCCGCGTGGAATTCACTTGCTCGCGAATTTCGGGAGCTGTGCGCGTACGATTTCTCTTGCTTTCGACACAGATAAACTGGTCCTCTTGTTTTGACGTTACCTTAGGCCTCCCAGAACGTTGACGACTCTGATTGCACCCTGTTTCGGCCTTTCTGTGTAACGCTCCCACAACTGCACTTTGAGATACTTCGGTTTTTGAAGCAATTTTTCGCGTCGAATAACCTTCTTCGTGTAATGCCACAATGACTGCTCGTGTTTCTACACTCAGCTCTGCTTTTCGGCCCATTTCTTTACAATCGAAACATAAAATATGTAATTGCTTTCACATTTTAATAATAAGTCTTTAGTCTTCGAATTATGTCAAATTAGATGACAATTTTTTTAGAACCGATACGATATTCATTACGAAAAATGTTTTACTTACCTTTTTGTAAAGAAACCACAAAAAAACCCGTGGAAAATATAATTTTTTGCGTGAAATCTTATAGCACAAAGAGATTATACGCGGTATAAACTAAGCGCGTCGAGACACCGACGAGTTTAAGCTCGATCTGTGTATGGCTCTAGCACGCGAAACGCTCCAGACAGAAGTGTGTTTACACTTGTTTGTTTACAAGACGCACGTTGTCTATAGAATCCACTTAGTTGCCGACTAAATTGTGTAGATTTTCAAAATAAAGCAGGTGAACGTAAACTTTTGACCGGTAGTGTACATTTGTGTAAACTATTAGTGTTGTGTTTTTTGGGGAGAAAAAGACAGCTTCAGATTCTGAAGATTACGAAGAAAAGCCCTCACTGCAAAAAAATGATTGCCACATAAATCATAAAGGACCAGCTTCAAAAATTGAAGTTGACAATGTGAAAGAGATGTTTGGTCGGTCTATAATGTTATTGACGGTTTCTCACCGCATGTGAAGGATTATACGATTTGAATAGTTGTTTTCTTCTTTCTCCGAACGAAGTTCCGTCGTTCCTCACCAGTTTTCTTGTAACGTTTACATACGCGTACCGGCGGTGTGCCATTTTCGGAGAGTGGTTTCGTCCTTTTGAGGACAAAGAAACAGACGGAGAACAACGAAACTTCGTTCGAAGAGCAAAAAAGAACTGAGTCCATATGACATTCTTGTAAATGAACTAGTGTGCTTTTTCCATATTAAAAAAAAAAGAAAGGGAGCACATTTGAAGAGGCCGATAAGTGTTAGGGAATAAGCAGTAAAACCACCCTAAAACTAACTGTCAACTTAATAAATATCATCAAAAGTATAAGGGCCCAGGGATTGTGCAACACAAAATAATGTGAACAAAATATATAAAGCCATCTGGGTTATTTGCTATGGAAACTGTCAAGAAGACGTAGAGGGTCGGTATGTTTAGCGCTGCGCGGAAGTTGAAGGATTCAAGGCCCAGTTGATCCAAACGTTCAAGAAGCTCTGAAACCAATATACGAGGACTTGTTTCGACGTGAATTACTTGATAGATGAAAGGACAGTAATACACAGAATAATAACGATAGTTACAATGGTTAAATTTAGCACTTAACTCAATACACATTCATAGCGGTCTCAAGATTATTTCATTAAATTGTTTGCTACGTCAATATTCCCTTACCATTGCATCGATATGCTATTTTAGAAATTAACTACAAACGTGTTAGGTGTTTAAGAAGGATGTAAAATAGAATTTTTGGTATGAAATGCAACACGATGCTATTTTTTCATACAGCTGCATGCTCTCAAAATGTTTACTGGGGAGATATTCTTAAACAGTGTAAAATCGCTATTTGAATCATTGAAAAACGATTTGAAAAAAATTCAAAATATTTTTATTGTTTTCAAGTTTTGTTATTGAATTCATTAATCCAGGTGATTAAGATATTGTGGGATTCCCCTAGAAAACTAGCTGCACTCCATACAGGAATTCTCGAGAAATTCGATGTGCGGCATGGATAAAAGGGTAGTGAGGTCGCGAAAAGTCTAAATTTTCCAAAGGAAACTTTTGAATAAGTCGACATTCCAGGTCCAGGTGTTTGTGACTTGAATACAAATTGTGTACAATTGCTCCTTACCCATTGAGAAATTTTCAGTATCCAATTTCTATTCGTGCAAACTATCATGCATAGTCATAAATTGTATCTACGCACAAGACAGTTAGCATATTACAACTTCCCGACACAGTAAAGGAGATTTTCTTTCCTTTATGATGCGACGAAGGGGAACGAATAGCTTCAGTGGATTACACATTCTTACGACGACGAGTAGACTGTAAGGGTTTTGATGCCTCATTCCCAGGTTAAGAGAATTTCGTGCCGAGATTAAAGGAATCCTCGGTAAAAATTTTTCATATTAAGTGGGATTTGCAACGTACGAAGTGGTTGTACATAAAGCTCAGTGAATTTCAACCATAAAACTGGATTAGATGACTTGATATATGTAAAGAGTTAATTTGCACACAGGAATCAGAGGCTATAAATTTGGTAGCGCTGGAGGCGGCATTTGGTTCTTTTTTGTAAATGGCGAATGAATCGAATAGGTTTATTTTTTAAAGGTCAAATAATATTTAAGCTTATTTTACCAGATCCCTGCGATTTCAAATATGTAATTACGGCAGTATTAGACGTCGGCATTATCCAAGTCATTTTAGTTTTTCTTTTGATAGATTTGCGAGAAACTTCGACACCAACCAACTTTATCCCGCCCAATTTAATTTAAAAAAATAAGGCCAACATGTGAAATTCATGAGAATGTTAATCCCATCACAGTTTTAGCACAATAACTTACCTTGTTTTGACTTCTTTTGATTGCCATTCGGAATGTTTGTCGAAACTGATAAGAATAGCAGCTATTTCCTGTAATTAAGAACAAAAATATGTCTTAGATTGCTCATGACTACAGCATCCTATCATACATACTACAGATTCATACGAATAAAAAAGATGAATATGGGAAGATAAAAATGTGTCAATTCTGCTTGCGTCGACTCAACTTAAAATGACAGCTAACTGTAACGAGTGTTTGAAATTCCGAGACTTTGGATAGTAGATCATAAGCGCCTCTTAGTCCAGCCTATTAAAATCCTTGGTAAATATATCACCTTTCCTATCAGACGCCGAATATTCTTGGCAAAGTGGCTGGAACACGAGAACAGCCCTCGAATGAACACAATCGAATATTTCTTGGCTACGGGTAGTAAAAACCATTCAAAGATGGATGATGGGGCGCTTTATCAAAATGTCGGATGTATCCCAAGGCCTGGAGAGCTCCACCCACTTTTTTATGATAACATTCTTGTTATATTTTCGCAAATGCAATAAAACCAATTTGTTCGACCGATAAAAAGAACTCTATACGAATGGCATCCAGAATCTGTTTGCATGTTTGTACGGGAGCCTGCCTTGGCCTCACAATTGAATAATAAGACATCACGTTTTATCAACAAAACAGCTTTTTGGGGAGTCATGCATGCATTTGTGTATTTCGCTCGTAAAAACTCTTTGTTGGACTCATCCGACGTTGCTGGCAGATAGCTTGTCATTTTATGCAACTATCAAGTGAAATTAGACTCACATATGAGCAACTAAAAAGTGTATGATGAAAATTACCAAAGATGTACTGCACTTTTACCTTCCAGCGAGTCATTTTTGGCTAGCAATAGAATTTGGTATTGTTCTCGGCAAAAACCATGAAGACATGTGAACTATTTTTATCAATTATATTCCATGGGCATATCTGTACATTTAAGGATTTGCCTGGTTTTGTTCCATTTATTATATACACACAAGATGGGTCAGGGTTGAAATTTAGGGATACCCTTTATAAACTTCGGAATTTCGTTCATATTTTTTTCGAAAATTCAAGTTGACATATATTTAAATTTGAAAATTTTAAGCTTTGGGTTTTTATGATCAAGTCACAATAAAATTTGACACATAGAAATTTGTTTTCTAGTCATCTTAAATATTTGTCAAGTAACTACATTTACCCTTCACATTTATAGCACTTCCGGAAATTATCGTGAGAAAGTAAAAATGCAAACATCTCTTATTCATACTAACAGGAGACGTTAGATAGACCGAGTACCTTAATAAATCAAGCAACTTTATTTCTAATATTTAGATTTTAGTTATAAAGTCAACCACAATATTTTTTGAATGAATTTGTAAATTCAAGGGCTAACAAGCGGGGAATGCAATGTCCCCCATCAAAGAGCATCGAGGAGGAGCCCGTTTTTCATGCATAATTTCTCTCCTTCTCAAACCTTGCAAGATAAACTACGTCGAATCGACGTGTATGGTCTAGGAAAATCGTCATAGCTCTCTTGCGTATTTAGCAACTGCACAAAATTTCTGAGCAACTCAGTTGATCTATCGAACTTGCAGGTGAAAGTCAGGTCATTTAAATAAATGCATTATTTCCAAAGAAACACACCTTTTCTGCTTTGATTTAATGTAAAGTTATCTTTCGTCTTCAATTTTAAAGTCAGGTGATCACGTTCAAGTGAGTTTTGCGAGAAGATATTTGTGTATATATACTGAAACATTATGGTTTCTATAGGTTTTACAAACAAAAGAAACTGGTGTCGAAAGGCGCTTCAATAGACGACCAATTCGCATGAATATTGCAAGAATGGGTACTGAAAAAATTTATTTGAAGATAATGTGGTATAATATCGACTAATGATATCGACAAATAAGAAAAAGTCTATCACTAGTCGAGATGTAATTGAAGGCTAAATGTGAAAGTGAGGCGGTAAATGTTTCTGACCACATTCAAATCACTTCGTCCAGCATTCAAAATCAATCTCTTTGCTACAAAAATGATCACAATTGTTCAGCAAAGAATTTGCTGAAAACGTCTTGAAATTAGCTTAATCGGAAATAAGCGAAAAATACCAAAGGGGTTTGAAAATTTCCGATACAGACTTGTAATGACATCCATGTTCTGTTATGACCTGTCATTGACTTTAGTTTCATACACACCGAAACCAACCAAAATGTTGTTTGTTAACTCAGCATGTGGTGAAGAAGGCACTCTATATCCTATGACTTTCAAGTTTCACGCGAGTTTTTTATATTTGACACGAAGCGAGGGTTCGATACATACGACCAAACGTGTTCCTCGATGTCATGTAGCCGGAAGACGAAGATGACCTACGGCTATGTTTTACGGTATCCTTAATAAAGCTTTTATTCATGTGTACGTTTTATACTGTGAAAACATTAAACGAAAGCAGTAAAGCCACTAAAGTGCCAAGAATTCATGAAAAATGTCACGGATAGCTTGATGACTTCGTTCCTGCTGACAAGGCAGCAAAAAGACCAAAAAGACCTAATGAAGCATTTCTTCAAGCATTAATCAAACGAAAATTTACTTGATCCGAAAAAAGACGATATCGTGCTCTTTGTCCATAGAAAATTAAAAGGAAGACGAAGTCAATATGAATTCAGACAGCAATTTTCACCCGCTTTGGTAACGAGTAATCTAATTTTTCCTATGCTACTTTTATCGCCTGCATATGGTCTGAAAATGTTTAATATTGCTAAACATTTTCACAAAGGCCACGGATAATTATTTTATCAACATTTTGGATTGGATTAGAGTCCGGAAAGACGGCTGGCCACTCGAGAATAAGACGTTTGACTTCGCCTCTTTTGTCAACTTCTAGTAATGTTTTGACGCATTATTCTGCGAAAATAACAACTTCCCGAAGCGGTAAAGACTGATGATTCTCTAAGACTGCTTGATAATAGTCGCTGACCATTCCATGTAGCACAATGGCCACTGTATAGTGCACATACCACAACAAATCAAACTTTGAATTTCCGGGTAGAAAACGAAATTGATAAAAATCCCATCAAAGTTCACTCAAAAGCTCGTTGAATCCATACCAAGGAGGGTGGATGCTGTAATTGCAGCAGAAGGAATTCGAACAAAATATTGAAGCAGAATTTTATCGATTAGCAAACTTTATGTTGACGCATGAGTTTAGAACTTATTTTGCTTGCTTTGCAATTAGTTTGTTTATAATTTTCGAAACTCTTAAACCTTTATTTTGAATAGAGAAAATAGTATTTTGATAATATCCAAGAAGAAAAAATATTTATAACTTGGTCAGAAGTAATTCAACGAGAAGACCAAGAAAAAGTGGTTTTAGCTCCTTATTAAAACTCACTGTATACTGTATACTGAAGCTCACTGCGCATGAATGGGGTATTCCTATAAATATGGGCTAAAAAAGCTGTAAAACCGCAGTTCTAAAAGTTAGGTATTCTATTGAAAAGAGTAGTCGAGTCCTTAACAACAGCTGAATAACAATAATTTTATATAGGTTTGGGGAAAAATGCACTAAATATAAAAACTAATGATCTTGAACATTTCTACAGACTTGAGACAAACTTTTGCTTTGAATTGTTTGTCTTCTATATGTAATCTCAATTGATTAAATCCTGCGGATATTATCGATTCATTAAATTTGAAGCTAAGAATTCCCATGAACCATACACGAAAACCTTCATGTGAGGTAGACCAACTTTTACAACAGGCTTTGCTCCTTTATCAACTTCTTTCCAAAATTCTTTACTACCAGGGAAATATTCTTGTCGCCATTTACTCCACAAACGGGCGTTTTTTCGTAACGTGCGTGAAAAGCCTCTTACATACGATCCAGTTTATATTTTTCCTGACAAATGATATCTATGAGATATGGCCCCTGAATATTTGATAACGTAACCAGTCTTTTCTCTATTCCAGAGTGTGGTTGAATTGACACTTTCAGTCGCAACCTGAAGCTGAAATTATGCAGGTTCGTTCCACTATGGCATGCACATGTCACAATCAATCGCAAAATCCCGTCCAAGACGGAGTTGATATTCTAAATTATCATTCAAAATCTTTTGAACCACTTTTTAACTGTTCACAGAGCAAAAAGGCTGCAAACTACCACATGTCAATTTTTTTGGAAGTTCTCATATTCATGCCTCAAAACTTCGAAAACTAAAGTTTGATTCACAATTGCGTAAAGCTGTTAATGTTGTTGCGCATCTCTCCGCACCTTCGTCTTGATAGTCTATGTCAAGCAAGTATTAATTACCGTTATGTTTTCCACTGACATAATTATATGAGCCTCTAACGGGTGTTAGCACAAAGAGGATAGGACTCCTTTTTTAAAGAGATTTTCAGCGCAGAGTATGCGCAGTACAGAGCTGGTAGTAATTAAACTGTTCTTTGGCACAAGGAATATGAACAGAGTAATGTGACTGAAGGTGACTAAACCTGTTCGCATCCCAATTACAGTGTAACAACTGTTTTATCACGCATCTTCACCAGTCTCAAAAAAGCGTACTCCGCAGATATTAGGAAGAGACAAGGCTAATTCTTTTTTGGCATGGAATCGTGAATATGCCTTGGTGCGCTTCGGCTATGGCTTATTAGACAAATTTTTATTATGCCAATTCACATCGGCAATAATCTGATTCCGTAGCAGGACGAATTTATGACTGGATGATATACTATTGATTCTACGACGGTGGTTAAAAGTGAATATTTCGTAACCACTAAGAAGCGCTAACACCCCGAAGAAAATCCTAATATACATGTGCTGGACACTTAATTACCAGATCCATCGTTATAAATTGGTAATTCGTTGATGCAGTCATGCTTTCCGCATTGCATGATCATCTGAAGCCACTTCAATAGCAATATGTTCTGGGCAGAAATCCGGGAACCTCACGAATCTTTATCGAGCATTTAGAGTTTAGCACGAGGCCACAAGTCACTCCTCTTCTCAAGATTTCTCCAGCTCGAAATAATCTCAATACAATGCTGGTAGTGAGAGAAGTGGGACAAAACTGGTCGATTGGTTGTTCTTTGGAGCGAGGAAGAGGAGCGATACCCACCATGAGGAAGTGAACGGTGACTGGACTAGACTTTATTTCAAACGACGTGTTGCGATTGGTTCATCCTGCATTTATCATCATTCTGAAAAAGGAAGGCTGTAATTTTCAAGAAGTAAAAGAACCCCAAGATGTATTTGGCATATCCGCACCTATGCGTGCAAAATGCCGCTGGGATCATGTAAAAATAGGAAATCAGGAAGAGATTCACGGTGGAGAATCTATTTCCACAACATTAAAGCCTAAGGACGATCCACTCATCATGCTTAACTGGGTGTTCTCGAACTGGGAAATTATTTGATTCATTTGAATTGAGAGAAAAGTTCTCGGCTCCCTGAAAGAACCATGCAAACTGTCAAAGTATTTAATTTGGATATTAAGGAACTGACTCAGGGATCGGAAGTTGCACTGAAAGAAGTACGAGTTAACGGTTCATGCTGACGCTTTTAGTAAGGAGATTTTGTAAGCGATTGAAATAGGTGCAGAGGCAAGGCTCTCTTTGAAATGACAGTGATAGCTATCTTTCCTGATAAGTGGACCACCCGATATGTTAGATGGGGAAGAAGGTGATTCTTCACGAGAAAACAGGGAATGAAATTATACGCTTTAGGAGAAAGCGTTGGTAAATGCAATGCAAGACAGCTGTATTGCATGGCCAACATCTAGTCTGAAGCCGTGACTCATACAAGAGCTTGAGATCGATTAGTGCCTAACACAACTTGTAGAAAATCTGAACTTCACGGTTTCCCGGCTGCTTATGTCGCTCGAAAATTGTTGACGATGTTTGTCACATCTTGAAATTCAAAACTTGGCGTCAAGGATTCGTTTACATCTCAGTGAGAGAATGTGCGGGCTCTTTCCATATTTAGGAGATAAAATGCAAGGATTAGTGAACATATATGCGTGGGTATCACATTACATTCGGGTAGCTATCTTGATAAAGAAGACCATTTTTTGGTCCTTTGTCAGCCGAAAGAAAAGAGGGGTAACAGAGGATCCTGTAATTTTTAATGATATGTTATTCTATAGAACTATTATTGGACATGTTTTTCATGGGTTTCGATTACTTATATCCATTAAATGTGATATACAGGCGAGCATTTTAGCGGAAGTGCAGTTGCTTTACGGAAGCGACTCGGGGAAATGGTTTGAAAATGCTAGATTCTACCCTCTAACCTGCTAGTAAAATATTTTTTACAACAGCAACCCTGAGTTTCAGCCATTTGTCGCTGCATTGTGTGCATGAACAAAGAATATTAAACTAAATTAGACACAGTTCAATGTTTGATATGCAAACCATTGTGAGACGCTTTGAATAATACACTAACAAACGAAGTCTCGAATATTGAGGGTGAAAAATTGTTTTTCGTGCCAAAAATTCCACAAAATTAAACGTGATGTAGAAAACTCAATTTTTTCTATAGCTATTACATGTGCACATACTCCACATACCCTTTTGCCCGTCATATGTGGCATTGGCTACCAATTTCTACACAACTTGATAACAACACCCCCAAAACATATTGTGGAAATATGAAATTTGTCAGATACGTTGTTAGCGCTAGTCGGGGTGAACAACGTGGTGAAAATATGCCACGTAAATGTTCAAAATTTTTAGAAAACCTCTGTGCGAAATTATAGGTTAAAAAGACAATGTACACTATTGTTTTCCACCACCGAATGGCTTGTTACAGCGCAGTAAAACGAAAGTGTGAACATTTTTATTGGGTTAGCAGTAAATACACAGGAAGCTCAGGATAATTGGGCTACTGGGTAGAAATTGGTCGTGGGGAGAGTTAGAAAATCGTTAGGAGGGCGTGAGGCGAGAAGCGATTGCTAATTTTTAGACAAAGCGCGTTCTGATAATGCAAATAGTAGGCAAATTTGATTGTCCTTTATTCAGACAGCAGACACATTGCATTTGAATCAATTGATGGTCTCCATATTGCTCAATTGATTTGATGGCATAAAATCTACAACACTGTATCAAAATAGCGATTAGTTTGGTGTCAAGACCATTTGTTTTCATTCAATCTCTGCATAGTTACAATATTTGCTAGATTCAAATGTAGAAGTCATTAGATGTCCCATTATTTGCACATTCCAGTCAAAAAGTTAAGCTCATGACATTTAATATTGCCATTGCCTAAATTACGCACCTCGTTTTCATTTCCTCGATTCGGAAGAGACACAGTAGTCACTGAGGACGAAAAGAAGAATTCCTAGCGTGCAGACAGATAACTTCGTCTGAATTATAGCAATCCGTCCATGTTTTATGGTGTAATGTTTATGTTACAACTCGAAAAGTTTTTATGTCATTCCTCTCACCGTCATTCTTCCGTTATGGAAAAAGCTCAAGAAATTTATGGAAAAGCGAGAAGGAAGTGCTTATTTATGACTATATGATAAGCTGGAATCGTCGGAAAGATACTCAATTTGCTGGGCTATTGTTCGAACAATTGACACTTAAGCGATGACAAGGACATTCGCAATAATTCTCTTATTACACGCCTATTAAGTGGAGAGGAAAGGAAGTGAAACATATTGCACTCGTTAAATACGATTAATTTAAAATTGTGCGAGGGGAATGTAAACATGGATGCGATTTAGTTGTTTGCCTTAATTCGAAACGAAAACTTTTCTCAACTTTAAAAACGTACAAGTAAAGGTTTACGTGAATTTCAATGGTATTTGTTGTCTGGTTGAAAATTTTCACCTGTCCTCAACCAGATACTTTTTTTGAGTTTTGTTCCACATCATAGAGGACAACAAAGAAAAACATTCGCCAGATATTTGGGCAAATATCGTAAATTAAGCAGAAACTGTAAAATGCATTTTTTCTCCCGAAAAGTTACTTGTGTTTAAATGAACTGCGGATAAAAGTTTTCACGCTGGTTTTAAATAAAATTCCACGTGTTAACATGATGCTCGACCAATGTAAGGATGGAAATAAGTAGACGCCATATTAAACAGAATTTAGTGCATTGACATTTGCACCTTGCTTTTACGAAAAGATTCGTACAATAAAATTAAACAATTTCGCGGATTTGTTTGGATTGTAGTGTGCATGAATTAGAAAAGTGAGTGGATGTGAGATTACTTGACAACGGAAGATCAATTTATAGAGTATGTTTTTGCTATAAGCAATAATCCTTTTTCATTTCAGGGAAGATGCATATAAAAGTCTTAAAAGACAAAATAAGTTCATAGTTTATTTCCTTTGCCATTATTTATTTCATTATTCCTTCAACACAAAGGCGAACCTGGGGCTGGATTTTCTTGATTTGTTGCTCATTTTGCCTGATTATAGGTTCGCAAAATTGAGTTACTAGTCAGGATTCGAAATAAAAAACTTTTACTTATCAGACCTACACAAATTATATAAATACAAGAAATTTAAGAAAACTCGCGTATAACTTTTAACCCCACGCCAGGGACATCATCTGGCGCAAATTGTTTAAAGAGAAGAATAAATGTGAGACAATTTTTTTAAAACATAAACTAATTTATTCCAATAGTGCATTACATAGCAGTTTTCAGTCTTATCAAAGTAAAGCAACGTTGCAATATCTAACCTTGAACAAAACAAAAGTCGTTTGTTCAACAATGTAAGGCATCGTAAGTTTACATTTATTTGCTAGCGTTCAGCCTTTCCAAAATAAAATATAATAATTTTGCAGTGTCCTTCAAGTGTTTTCATCATGCACAATTATTTTCATACAAAACAATAACTAAGATTGAAAAAAATTTGTCAAACGTAAAACTACAAGGAAAAGTAAATTTTTGATGATTTTCTTAAATCCCAAAAAATAAAGGACTTCAGCCATTATAGTCGAACAATTCCTATCACAGTTCAAAACATATAGGTTCAAAAATTTCCCTTAACACATTTGGTATGGGAGCATTCCTTTCAAACTATATATTGTTACCCTTCCTCACCAACTCAATTCGGTCGAATGGTTGACAACACATCGAGCTAAAATAATCCTCTTCTGCATTTTCTTAGCCGAATTCGGTGGCGTTATTGACTATAGATGGAATATCGTGAATTGTGATAGTTTAACCGGGATTCCTCCTGAGCCAAGCAGCTTGTTGAGTAGCACAATAGTTTTTGAATGAATCATAGACTCCCACATCCAAAGGCTGATGTGTATGAAAACAATGTGGTGGATATGACAACAAAACGATATGGTTTTCCTTAGCCATTTTAACAACTTCAATATGCAAGTGCGAACAATGGTAAAAAAGTACACGATCGGATGAAGATAGGTTCACAGGCTCTATAAAATGCTTCAAGAATATATGAAACTTAATCCCAGTCTTGCAGCTGCTCGCGTTACCAGCGTTACTACAATCTGTAGATCCATCGCGAATAAAATATTCTCTATATGTAACTCTTGGGAGGACAAACCAAAATGGCACCGAGTTTTTCACTGCATTTACTGCTACACACATCGTTACGAGGGACCCTCTTTCTGCAAACGTAGTGGAAGATACTTGTTAAGTCCCTTTTGGAACTATATTTTTCTTGGTTTTTGTACGGGTGTCACACCCTTTTCAGCGACATTCCATATGCGTCCCAAAGGCAATGTGTCGATCCAATTCAGCCGTCCAATTTGAAAAGAAGTTCCCAACATTCGTTTTATTAAAAGATATGGCTCTGCTCAGACTAGTAGCCTCTGGAAATCTCACAGACAAGGACTGGTTGGGTTGCAGAAATGCTGTAAATCAATCGAGTCCCAGTTATTTTTTTCGGCCACGATGGAGACAAAGCAATATTGTTAATTTGTGTACATTTAAATGCCAATTGACTGACACATTTTGACGTCAATCTATAGTATATTCGACTGAATTCGGTTGGTAACTTACCAAAACAGCCACTTGTCCATTGCTTAAACTATTTCTACTTTCCTGTGTCTGTGAGTTGGCACCTGACGAGAAGCGGCAGGGACGCGTGTTCGAAACCAGCTTGAGCTCTTTCCACCTTTCTTTGTAAATATTATAATATTCATTTGAAATTTTTGAATAATCACATTCGTTACGGATTTTTCCCTAAAATAACTATTTACGATCACCTAAGCCCTTACGTTGAATGATTTCCCTTTTCATTTAGTACTCTTGTTTTTATTTTCGAGAAGGATAACATTATTTGAAAATCGACTAAAATAACGAAAGCTTAAACCCATCACCCAACCCGGTGTAAAGACTAAAAGATGAACGCAATTAAATTTTGTTGACTTGGCTTCTTTTATTATTGGGTATAGGTATAAGTTTCCGCCGTTTTTTTCGACAAAGTCTTAAGTTTATTTCAACATTAAAGATTGCAGTCACATCATTCAAAGTATGCGTCATTTGAAGCTATGATGGTGATTTTGACGTGACTGATAATGGTTGAGAAGGGCACCAAAAATGTTTGAAGATTCACAACTACGGGAATTCTCGAATGAAAATTCAAATCGAAACCTACAGGAGCCCACAGGAGTTAAATGTTTGCTGATCTACCGTCGGTAAGCGCTTGCACGCCATGGGAATTATCCAAAAAGCCGGAACTTGGGTGCCGCATCAACTGAGAGAGAGAAAGAGAACGAACGGCGTTTGGTGACGTGTGAGATGTTTCTTCAACGACAAAAAGAAAGGGTTTCATGCATCGAATTGTGACAGGGGATGAGAAATGGATGTACCACGACAACCCTAAGCGATCAAAATATTGGGTAATGCCAGGTCAATCAGATCAATCGAAGTTAAAACGGAATATTCACGCTTCCAAAGTCATGTTGTGCATCTGGTGGGACCACAGTGGCGTCATCTATTACGAACTTCTGAAATCATCTGAAACAATAAATGGGAATATGTACCAGCGGCAATTCATCCATGTGAATCGATCTCTGAAGGAAACACGGCCAGAACGGAATGACATACATGATAAGCTGATTTTCGTGCATGACGATGGCATGAATGACGAAGCCCACACGTAGCGAAGCCGGTAAAAAATATTTCGAAGGTGTGAATTGGGAAATTTTGCCCCATATTCCCCAGACATTGATCCTTTGGATTTCGGCTTGATGACTGGATTAGACAGAAGTATGGGGAATTTTTCCGCCCAGGAATGCATATACTACCAGAAAGGTGGGAGAAGGTCATAGCTGAATGACGTGACTGTTTTTTTTAATGTTGAAATAAACAATAAACTTTGTCGAAAAAACGGCGGAAACTCATTCCCATACCTAATAATTGAACAAAAATGTTTGTAACTTCGATAGACTGGCTTTTTCCAGAAACGCTTCTCATATTCGTTTCAGAACTGTGTATTAACCATTTGTTTCCACGCCCACATGTGAAATTTTGCACCGTTTTGCACATTCATTTTGTCAGTTTGTCAACCCTGTACGTTATCGCTGCGTCAGTTGTGAGCTGTCAAGCATCTTGAGTCTGAAGTTCGCATCGTTCCAAACGCTGCGGTTTTCAATTTTCCACGATTTGGAATATTTTTTTGGATAATCGGTAAATTTTGTTTTTGATTTTTTATGCATTTTAGAATGATGTCAGTTTAGTTTAATCATCTACTAAAATTTAAAAGGGACAAAATTTGAGAGTAATCGCAAACTTGTCACAACGGAAATTTCATATAAATAACTCCTCCATTTAATATGATGAAAAATAGATCTTTTGTACAGAAATATAAAGAATTATTATATGTTAACATGTTTTACAAAAATATAATTATTTTGTATAAGGGAAATATTATTATTTTTTTTTTAATATAATGGGGAATATGTACCTCTTTTTGATCCAACATCATTCTGTTTCTCTCGAAGTTTAAAAGTACCATTATTGTAAAATTCTTGGAAAATAGAGTGGAAATGCTGAATGGCTCTTTCCACACCCATTTTATTTGTACAATCTTCAGGGAAATACTTTTGCGAGAAATGAAGAAATGATAATTCATGGGCGCCATCATTGGAAAGTTTACAAGTTATCTTACTAAACCTCCCACCCTATAACAATAACTTTAAATGATTGCAGAACAGGATTGTGGATCATGTCTCTTTTCAGTTGAACTCTATCTGTCTGCGGAAAATTTGGCAACAGTAAGAGTTTTACCTGACAGTAGCAGGCGCTGGTGGAAGCCTCCAATCGTGCCACACTAATCACTATAAATAACTTTTGCTAGGTTAATTTCTACACCTAATATGTAAGGTGTAACAGTTTTGTAATTCCAAGTCTTTTTGGGACTGACGTTTCCGTAAAGCATCCAAGACTCGATCCTGATTTTATCACAAATGCCTCTTTAATGAGCAATCAAACCATTTCATGGATCGTAAAGTTTTTCCATTCCAAGAAATGGAACCTATGCATTGATTTTTCACAGATTTTTTGACTCTGTTAGGCGGTGCAATTTGAACATGGTTGCGAGAAATGCAACACTTTGACGTCTCATCGATTATTGCCTTGTCAAGATGTTTACCCTTAAAATTTTCTGGATGGTTGGATCTGAGTATACCTTTACAGCTTCGGTTGTATTTTTGAAATTTACGAAACATGATTTGATAGATCGTATGATAGACAATGCCTTACACGCAGTTTGTCACATGAAATTTTAATGTTTCAATAGACTGAACGGTATGTAGGCTATGGCGGCTTAGGATAGTCCTATTTGCACTCCAAAGAATGCTGACGTTATCATTTTCAACGAGCCACAGACTATCGGATAGAAAGATATCGAGGTATTGTGCGGTCACAAAAGAATGACATTTGCACTTACTTATTATAATTCAAGACATAGTCTGGTTAATTTCAAGGGTTTCAAGAAAGTGAATTCGGCGTAGTTTTGCCAATTCAGGTAATCACTGAAGCCAGGATATTAAAGAAACATATATATGGTTTTTGAAATTCGGATCACAGGCAATTAATAAACGGACATTGTTGGGTACATTTTCGTATATATCGTCCATTTTGAAAGATCATGAGTATCCGTTTTTTAAGGGGCTATACCAGTGTATATATCAGCAAAATTGTACCTTGAATAGTTTTTGAAAGGCAGCGTTCTAAAGTGTGACCGCTCGCAGGTATAAACCACTCCACCTGCCTATAGACGGAGTTTCGGAGATAGTATGTAGTTATTCGAATTTTTCGCATTGTAAATAGTACATAGGTAATAAAGGGGGCCTATATAGGTGTATACAGTCCTTATAATATAGTTTACTGCCATTTTAAATGTATTTTGGAGCCGTTAGGCACTGTTGTCGAAGCGTCTGTTCAGTTTACTCTCAGCTGTCGTACACTACACAACGCAACGAAAATGAGTGATATCAAAAAACGCTCTCACGATAATCCTTTATCTAGATTGAGGTCTAAGAAGAGAAGATTTTTAGGAAATCGTTTTTCATACGAACAGTCCACCGCAAATACCAGTACAGCCGCTGAAAAACTGTTAAACACCGGAGATAACGAAATTGTCGTTGAACAAACCTATAGATACTGTTTTATCGAGTTTTTCTCAGTTTTCAGTGCAATAAGTGCTTTATTTGTTTGCGAAATTTGCAAAAAAGATATCAAGTTTATTTATTATCAAAAAAGGTTCATAAAGTTCACGGGGATCATAAAGGTAAAGAATCTTTATCTTTACCTTTATCTACTTTTGTCTTTCACATCTACTTTTTCATCAATCTCAAATTGAAAATGAACCCGCAAATAATGAGACAATAAATGTAAAAAGTCCTCGAATATCAAGTATGTAATCATTTTTATGATAGATTGGATACTTCAAATGTGTTTTCCATTTCAAAATGCTTTTCTTTGATAGCAAAAATACTACCTCAATACGAAAAAAATTTATGTACGACCAAGCTTAAGCACTCGGAATGCTTCTTAATACGTTTTAAACATATGAAACAATTATGATAGCTCATTTATAGTTTCAATCCTTGGTAAGGACATTAGAATATTCTTAACTTTCATATTCTACAGTTAGATTCCGGTACCAGGAATTTAGGATAAGCAGACGGTCATTCATCTGCAGGAACCGAAGAAAATGTAAAGAAAATCGGAAATCTAGTATAAGTTGATCATAAAGTAACAGATAAAAAACATTTAATTCGTTTCACATGATCTCATATGGTATCATTCAGAAGGATTTTAGATATTGAACAAATGAAAAATGAGTCAGCGCAATGGGTGTACCCTAGTTGCTGATTGGTGAACAAAATTAGAAACAATTAGTCACTTCAAAAGCGATTTTCGAAACGTGCAAAGTTGATTCGGGTAGATTTTTCCGAAAATTTACAATCATGATCAAAACCGTTATTCGTCACATCGATCCTAAGCCAAACCGTAGTCTATGACCGAAAATAGACCATCTCCTGTGACAACGAAGAAACTCAAAGTCATCATTTTTTCACAGAAAAAAACATGTGTGAGGAGGTTGGCACTACTGGAACAGAATCTGCGTTTTGGTCAAAACAACAGCGGTGGAAAAGTGGCAACACTAAACGCGGTGTCAAATCGCAAACGTCAACGTCAAATAGTGGCAGATCAAGTTCAAAGTGTAGTAAACAAATGAAATGCTATAATTGCAAGAAAATAGGCCATTTTAGAAATAAATGTCCCGAATTAAAAAAAAAAATTGTAAATGTTTTTAGCGCTGCGTTCTTCAACGGAAATTTTAGTACAGAAGACTGGTACGTCGATTTGGGTGCAAGCGCACGCATGACGGCAAGTTGAGATTGTTTTCTGCTAAATAGACCCGTGTATGAGAACAAAGAAAAAGTAGCTGCAAATCAAATGACTGTGCCTGTTATGTGTTGGTGAAACACAGATAACAACTAGTATAAATGGTTTTCGGCATGATGTGATTGTGAAGAATGTTTTGTACATACCATACATATCAGTAAATCAATTAATAGCAAATGGCAACAAAATATCGTTTAAAAAGGATGTTTGTTTGATACATAATCAGGTAAATGAGCTCATAGGTGTTGCAAATTTAACAAATGGTGTGTACAAAGTACAAATACAAAGATCGGAGAGCGCATTATCGGCTATGACAATGTGGCATAGAAGGCTAGGACATGTAAACAGTAAGTCTTTAGAAAAGATGAAAAAGGTGCTGTTAAAGGGATTACTTTTGACAAGAAAGCTGATATTCGGATCCAGAACTGTGAAGTGTGCTGTGAGGGCAAACATGCTCGTTTCTTTTTCCCATCTGCTAATCATAGAAGTGATATACCGCTACAAGTAATACACTCAGATTTATGCGGGCCGATGGAGACCAAATTAATTGGTCAGACAAAGTATTTTCTTCTGTTCGTAGATGATGCCAGCAGAATGACTTATGGCTATTTCTTAAAGGAGAAGAACCAGGTATTCTAGCATTTCAAAGGATGTTGAATTTTTGTGGAGAATTAAACGGGAAACAAGATGAAAGTATTGAGAACTGATAACGGAGGTGAGTTTTGTTCACGAGAAATGGAACATTTCTTTAAACAAACAGGAATCATCCATCAGAAGACCAATCCTCACACTCCAGAACAGAATAGAATCTCAGAAAGGTTTAACAGAACTGTAGTTGAACGGGCTAGATGTTTATTGTTTGAAGCAGATCTCGATCTGCAGTAAATACTGCAGTATACCTAATGAATAGAACGCCAGCCGCCAGTTTAGGCATGATGCCACCATTTGAGAAGTTGACAGGCAGGAAGCCAGACTTGAGCTATCCCATAATATTTGGAAGTAGAGTAATAGTGCATATTCCCAAAGTGCAAAGACAAAATGGGATAAGAAGGATGACAAATTCATTTTAGCTGGTTATCCGGATAACGTCAAAGGTTACAGATTATATAAACCCAAAACCAGAAAGATTACTACGAGCAGGGATGCCATTATAAAAGAGAAAGAAAACTCGGCTACAGCTAAGGTAGTAGTAAATAATGGAGAAAAAACATCAAAAAACAAAGAAGAAATGTTAGAGAAAGTTGAAAACTCAGAGGAAGAGAGAAGCGTGTCAGAAAATTCAGTTATAGATGCTAACGATCCTATATATATCTATGACCCATCAAGTTCCCACCAAGATTCTTATCAATCGGTGTATGAAAGTGATAATGAGTCTACCTTAGAATCTATTTTGAAGAAAATGTTCAAAACTCAGGGGAGCTTGTTAAGCGCAAGAGAAAGCCATTAGAAAGATTCGGCTATGCCAATCTCTGCATTGCAGATGAGCTGGAATCATGTGGTGAAGAACTGAGTTATGAAACATTATTAAATGGACCGGAGAAGGAACTGTGGGAACAGACGATGACAGAAGAACTAAAGGTTTTTGACGATAATCAAGCATGAGAATACGTTGACAGGAAAGAAGCTGATAGAGTAGTGCAGTGGCTAGACTGGTTGCGAAAGACTTTACTCAAAAAGAAGGTGTGGACTATACCGAGACATACTCACCAGTGCTTCGTTACTCTACATTGAGACTTTTATTTGCAGTAAGCGTGAAACTTAACTTAAAAATTACTTATTTGGATGTCACTACAGCTTTCCTAAATGGTTAACTTCATGAAAATGTATACATGCTTTCTCCTCCTGATTTGACAATCAGGGGGCTCAGACAGAAAACACATTGTTCTACAAAGGTACCATGACATTGATGTGCATCACCATTTTGTTAGAGAAGCGGTCACTAACAAACATGTAAAGATTTATCTGCCAACATCTGAAATGCCTGCAGAGCTGCTGACAAAAGGCTTGAGTATTGTCAAACATTGTTAAAAAGCTAGGTATGCATATTATCGTGTGATCTAAATATATAAACAGAACTTAATAGAAACATAAAATATTACGAAAACATAAAACATTTAGAGTAGTACTACCTGCATTTACTGAATTGTTCGATGACTGTACGCTTTTAAATTGTTATTTATGGTTTAGATTATTTTGATATGTGGAGGTGTTAAGATTATTTTCAAAATAGCATTCTTTAATATACCACTAGCGTCATCTGTTAACAACTAATTGTAACTCTACCTGGTATTTTGTCTATTGTCTACGTATAAAGAAAATAAAGAGTTAGTCTGTGAACAACCTCTCGGCGTGTTTTATTACCAAATACCATTTCAAGATATTTGTCATACTAAAATGAGCCTGTAGAACGTTATGTATAGGAATATTTAAATAAGTTCTTAGCCGTAGAATGATCGCAGCTTTATCACAGGAAATGTTTGTATATGAAGCGTTAGGCAGGTGGCTTGCACATCATATTAGTCACTTGGGACCGTAGCATCGTAGATAGCATGGTTTGACTTATTATTATCCGAAGCAATTGCTCAGTGGGAGCGAGTATTTTCAGTCTTACCTGAATAAGATGGGAAAGTAATGTTTGCTGATTGCATTATTTGTCCGGGGACCAGGAGAGACGACACCTGAGATACCTTCTTCTTAACAAAGTAATAAGACGTTCTACTGTCTTAAAAACAAATGGAATTGGGTATCACATAATGTTCGGACGGTTCTTTGTAAAAGGAAGAGCAACTTCATGACTTGTTAGAGCAAAGTAAAGAGAGGCTCTCTCAGTAATCCCTCACCAATGCACTCGTCTCTGCTGGAAGGAGCTATGTCATAAGCTTAAGGTGCTGATTGTTGGTCTCTAGTCGAAAAAAATGTGACAGTTCTAGGCTAGATTACGGTGCAATAGGCGTGGTGTTAAGTCGGTAGTCCAATTACTGCTGCCACTGAGAGCCCGATATTCACGGGATAAACATCCTTTACCTCCCAATCAGAAAAAATCCCACGAAAACGGCATAATGGATTCTTTCTTTCATTTGCTCATTTTCAATCCAATACTTCATATTGTTATCGAAGATGAACGAATGTTACTATCAATCCACCATCACATCGTTTGTTATGAATAGAGGAAGTCGGCAAGCGTCTTCAAGAGAAATTAGGCGTTGTATCGCAGACTTGCAAAATAAATAAAATCGTCGGGTGCCACAGAAAAAGGAAAATGAATATTTTATATTTTCTTAAATTAATTTTTCCCTGTCTTACTCAAGTTGTATATATGAATGAAAATATTAGTCTATGTAGTAATGAAACAAGACACGTGTGTAATTAATAAATAACTAAAAAGCGTATCCTGAACTTTGAATTTTCATTAGTTTAGTATAGGGAAGTGAGTTCAGCGCATTTAAAAATAGCTTTTTCAATTATTAATTCATAATAATAAATTTGGGTATGCAAATTTACATATATGGGTTTTAAAATTAATGATTTTTCCAATTGAACTGAAAGAATTGAAATTCGTTGTATGAATCGAGCAATTAACGAACAAACTATTTGTATTCATTACATGAAAATAAATACCAAGTCGTTACATATGAAGGCATTTTCATCTATGCTAATCACTTAGCGTTCGCTTTTTCTTATGTAAAGCAAACCTTGCGCAGATCAATCTACTGATAAGTCAGAAAGGAAATCAAAAACACTATTTGCAAAAAGAGACTAAAACGAAACAACTTTCCCGTCGAGTCGTTATAAATCACTTATATCAGTTGTTCATGGAACACGTGTCCATTCCTACACTATTGAATGAATAACACTTGATGACCCAAGCGAAGGTGTAAGAATGAGTGGAAAAAGCCTGACAGGAAAACTGGATATGTGAGTTCAAGGAAAGCTGCCTTACATTACGCTGTGTGCTAATTTGCATCAAGCAGGGATGTGTGGATGTTACAAAAAAAATTATACAGGACATCCCGATCGAGGGCTTATGTCTTCATGCTATAGTCTGTCGATTTCCTGATAAATGTTTTTTATCATTTTTGATAGTGAACCGACAAATATTGATTAGGACTCCTACATTTGATTGTAGGTATGTGAGCAGCCTTGCAATTCTTTAAGAACAACATTCCCATCTCGACTCAATAATAAAAATGTTCATTCACAATAACATCAAAACATTCTTTAAAGCCTTCAGTCAATACAGCAACTGCCAAGACTAAGTTCCCTTATTTTGTAAGCTGCGTCGACGATATTGTTTGTCAAATGACTTATAAAAACAATAGAGATTACATAGAAAATGTTTATCAGACACTGTATATGTATTGAAAGTAATGCTTAAAATAACAGGAAATAGATACAAAAAACTGCCGTCTCGTGACTTGGTAAATAACGACAAATGCTGTTTGCATAAAATTTAAATTCAAGACGTCATCGTTTGTTCAAAATATTTTCGATAACAAGAAAACGTATAATTAGTCAGTCATACTTGGCATTTTAGAGTAACTTCTCCAATTCATTTCAAGAAAGATATCACATCACAACTAGGTATATTGAAAAATGTGATAAACATGTGCATATCAGTTAAACCCTACATAGATAACAAGTTGTTCTTTATAAATGAATAAAGTTAGATCTCAAGTTGTTAAAAATCTTGGTTAACTTCAGATGATCAATGCTTTTTGACCCAACAGGTATGAACGAACTCATACAACAGCAGAAAAATGCATGAGAATAATAAAGTTCCCATTATTAGTAGAAACATGGCTTCTTCACAAGACTTTGAAAGAAGGAGCAACCTATCAAATATTGTCTTCCACTTTAATTATTTAATCTTTTTCACCTTTCTTTTGCCCATAGCACCAAAAAATAATTGTTATAAAAATATGTGCTCATCCTTGCAATAGATTCTTTATTTTATTGAAATATAGCAAACATTTCTAATTAAAAGAGTAACAGGAAATCAACTAGGGATGGAGAGAAACTCTCCGACACGTAACGAACCCACGACTTTAAGCGAGTTAGCTTCTCGCCAGCGACCAGACTGGAGATATGTTGCCAAGGCATTCTTCAGTGGTGGAACAGTTAAACCACTTTGTGGTTCAAACACGATGTTTTGAATGTCTTATATCTTGACACTTTTTTTAAACTATAGGGCGTCGTATCGAAGTTCGGTGGTGCAACATGTAGCATCTTCTTTCACGAATTCAGGACAAGAGTAGATGAGTGCTTCCTCATGGGGAATTTTGAAAGACCAGCTCAGAACAAAAGACACATAGTAAGAGTGGGGCGATATCACTAGTCTTTTACAGCTCCTATATGGCTGGCCACTTATTAGAGAATCATAACGAAAGTGACCTATGCAGGTACAGTGGCGAGGAGCTTTGCAAGTTTAAGCTGCATTGCATAATGTGTCTGAGCGATTGCTCTGAATTAGTGGTTCTTTTCGGGAAAATGATCATACTGAGAAGCTGAAGAGAGAGGCTATAGAAAATGCGCCCTTACCTTAGAACAAGAAAAGTTAGGCAGCAACATGTGAGGCAGGTGGATCACTCTTCTCATTAGTGCCTTGGGCAACTGATTGATAAGTTGGGATTGTCAAGATCTCCTGATTGCTTGTTCTATCGACGGACTATAGAAGATGATTGCCGACATACGGCAGCACTCTGGAAATTGATTAAATCTCTTCTGGCAGAAAAGATAAGAGTGTGAAAGAGGTAAGATGTTGTGTTCAAAGATCCAATAGGAATGCGTGTCATCATATGCATGGAGCACATATACTTTTATGATTCACAACAGGCGTACAGCCGTTTTAAAATGATTCTACTACTTATGCTTTCGCATCCCGCAGGGTCAGTTTGTTTTCAGATATATCTTGTTCTCTAAAGCTTTTGTACGTATCTCAACCCAAATGTGTTTGTAAATGAAAATGCTATTAGAAGGGCGTTTATTGAATCGCGTTAGACCAGGACCGTATGTAATAATAGGCCTGGAAGTCTCCACTCGCACGCATATACACATGATCCTAAGTAGACAAATTCGTCGAGGAAAAATGTATAAAGATTTGCGATTTAATATGGTAGTAGCCAGAAATGCGCGCGTAGCAGCCAGAAAAATTTGCGTTAGCGTCGGGTTGTCGCAAAGTTTTCGAGAAAAAGTACCAACTTCACCTTCGCGATGAGTGTGTCAGAAATAGTGAAATTATTAAAAAGTGAGTGAGTGGCAAGTGATCGAATAAAAAATTATGTGATTTGTTAGCATTTCGCCCGTATAGATGAGCGAAACGTCAAAGTTGCCGCGAAATACACGCGTTTGCTGCCATTAATAGTACCGTAATTTCGGGGGAGCCAGTCCCAAGCCCGTTGAAAAGAAAGAAGGAGCCGCACATGTGAGTTTTTGAGTAGGTTTAAGCTTTTGAGTAGTAGTTGAGAAAAGCCCAAGGTAGAGAAAAGTTGAATTTTTTGGTGATATTTAATCAGTACTGTTTTTTTGTCTCCGATGCAAGACAAGTAGATCACTATTACCATCAAAGGTAGGGGCTACCAGGGCTTTTATTATATACAGCCCTGGTTAGATAAAAATTCATTCGTCGATATAAGCGCCATCCTTAAAATGACGCTTTGCTCATTTTTGTTTGGTGTCAAGTCTCCAACTCTTTTCAAAGCATACGCCATTGCCGTATGCCGGAAACGTTCATCAATTGTTTGTTATGTTGTAGTTGTTATATGTCTCCAAAAAGCTGTCACAAACCGCTTTGGAATGGGATAAGCAAGCAAATCAGAATCGAAGTACAAGGCTAACGCTATTTTCTCGTTTAACCTGCCAATCAGCAATTGAATGAGGTAATGTTGGCATGAAATTGGAACCAAACCAATTAAGATGCTTTGGAAATATATTGTCGGCGAAGAACAAGTTTCCAAAATTAAGTAAGAAGAGTAAGAAATAGCCATTGGATATGACTGGAATAATGTCGTGCTAAGGGAGGTTCTCGACTGCAAAAACAAAAAGGAGTAGCGACAGAACGAAACATGAGTCAGTTAATTTGTACGAATCAAACTAGGTGGAAAGTCCATGTGACAAATATAATGCGTTAAGGTGACAGTAAGTAAGCTCCGCGACAAAAAGTCGAAGTGGAAGAATGAAAGTATACACTAAATAGATGCCGTGAACTGTCCGGAACTATTTTGAAGCACCGGGCAGTGACAGTGATAATTGATAAGAAATTTATTAACTGAAAATAAAAACAGTGGAATCAAGTGGTTAAATTTAAGGTCCTACAAAATTCATTTATTTATTGAACTTTGAGTTTCACTCAACAAGAAGGAAATAAGAGCCCGCGCGCATAGTATTCGTTTCAAAAATACTCGTATAGGAACAAAGTTCCTTAAAAATAAGAAAAATTCATTCGCATTATTGTTCAATACACGAGTGATAGACCTGCGAATCAAAACTCTCTTGAGGAGTTCTTCCAGGAACAATTAGAATTGTTCTTCTTCCTCTTGAGAAATTGTAAATCTTCTAGTTCCCTCCCCAGCAACTTTTCAGGACCAGGTTTGTTTATAGGTCGTTCGTGTTGGCGTATTGAAATTTGCGTTAGACATAGGGAATAGCTTTGGATGTTAACAGCTTTAATTGTATTATATTAATTTTTATTGATGAAAACCACTTTGTTCCAGAAGCATTTCACTGGAATGAGATTTATGAAATCGACCAAGGGAAGCTTTTCAAGAATTTGATGAGTGATTGGCTGAAACCATTAATGTATTCTGACGCAAGTCTTCCAGTTCTTTTAATTTAAAAATTTCAGTGAGCTCATGCAATTTTTGAGTAAGAAAAGCAAGATTTGTCATGCACCATTTTCCAGGAGTCCGTTTTCTGTGGTTTTGAGATATTCGCATTGGTTCTGGATATCTACGCATTGGATCCAACTTGTAACTCAATAGAAAATGCATAGTTGTAGCATCATTATACCGAGGATTTTGCTCACATTTTAAGATGAGGCCGCTGTGGTTGTAATCATATTGGTGTGATAGGACATAATGATTTATTGCGTATGAATTCGATGTAAATTACAAAATTGACGTTTTGAAACATTCCAAGGTAAAATAATTTGCTGTTCCAAGCTATGTTTTGGCCTGGACGAATTCAGGCATCTGCCAGGAATTGGCAATTAAAGTTGGGAAGGCTGAAGTATTAATATTATAGGTAGTTTTTACTAGTGTCTTTCGTATAAGAAGGAATCTATCAAGTCGAGTTGTTTAAGTTTGTTGAGAAGGCCTTCATTTCGAAAACGATTGAAGGTTTTCTTTATATCTAACACCTACATGTCTACTGATTTCCTTCACTATAGCTCTCCGAATTTCTTCATTTTCTTGAAATAATTGTAATTCTGTGGATATATGCTCGTCTGAAGCGTCGTATGAATTGAAAATTAGTGAGGATTATTATATCATCAACGATTTCGGCGATTCTTTGAGGTTCAATTTTTTGAATGATAATCGAAAGCTGGCAATGAACTCATTGGCCAACAAGCTTAGGTGCATGTGCGTCTTCGCCTGACTTCAATAATAGTATTACAATAGCATGTTTCCATGTTTTTTAATAGATAAAGGGAAGCAGTCAGATTGAAGACATGCGTTAAATATCTAGCAGTGTCAGGATTGCCATCGATACCTGGTGCTTTATCGCTACTCAATTTTCCAAGGCACGTTTTTCTCTTCAGTGTGAATCAGGTCTTTATGGGCAATTGAATGATGCAGCGATTGAAGAGAAAACTTTCCTATTCCAAGGGCGTTTTGATCATCATATAAGTGATGGAATTATGACGAAACTATGCTAACGCATGGAAAAGGCGAAACCTGTCGTCAAGGATTTCCGCTTCTTCCTTGTTGGAATGCGACAAAGCTCCCGTGACTGTTCTTCAACGCAGAATTTTATATTGTAGGTGACTGACAGTTTGAGTATCATGCCTATTTTCACGGATACGGAAAACCCCATTAGGGGATATAATAAATCGCAATTTTGCCATTGCGTAAATTTTTAGCGAAACTGTTTGAGGATATCGTATCCAAAATTCAAACCAAGTTCATACTTGTCTAGATTAAATGAGCATAGAACCGGACGCTCATCGAGAGGATACTAACGGCTAGATTATACAGCCGGCATGGTGGAGCATTATGTGAGATATCTGGTTTATCGTCTTGCGTAGTCTTACAGTGAAACTGTCTTCTTTTCAACCGTATAAAATAGTGTACTTGAGGTATCGATACAAAAGAGCTGGCATTAAGTAAAGTATAGCAACGCTCGCTCCACCTTAGTGTCAGTTTTGATTTAGTCCTTACCAAATGAGATCAAAACCGAGAGTGAGAAAGTGGAGTTCGTAAAGGTGATGTTTATGAGATCAGAATCATTGTATGGCGCGAAATGCGGAAACTATATTTGTGACAGTTATTTGAAGATGTTTACAGCAAGTTTCTATTTGAGCACTCATGATGAACATCATCAAGTTTACCAGGAAAATGAAGAGATTTATTGAGGGATGAATTACTGAGAGATGCAAGGTAGCAACCACGCAAAATGCAAATGTAAGTCTAAATAAATAAGTATTAGAATTCCTGACAAAGTTTGTTGAAGTGGCATCGCCTTTCTTCAATGAAAGAATTCATCCCTTCTGTTGATAATGAATGAGGCAGGAGTTATAGCAGGCACCCAAAGCTTCAATTACAACGGACAAATATACATGGATGGACAACTAGTACGAAAGGTGACAGAATCGGCGAGATTGGTTAGAGTCAAAAGAAGCTCGGAAAGTTCGAAAACCACAGCTAAAAGCGCAGAACGATGTCTATGGAAAATAAGGACTATTATATGGTGCTGGAATTGTTGATCAATCAGTAAGCATTTTAAATAATTGTTGGCCTCGTGAAATTTCTATTGTCCAGAAATATTTTTTTTTACTTTTTTCTCAAAATTATTTTTTTCAAATTTGTAGGAAGTCTATCTAAAGAAACAAAGAACTGATTTTATCATTTTATCATTTTGACTTGTATTGAGGCTCATATTCGTAATCAATAAGCTACTGGAATGGCTGCACAATTCAATGTAGAAATGTAGAAGTTTAGTTGCGTCCTTCAATGGCGATCGACGCGTTACTTTATTATTTTCTGCTCAAATCATTTAAAAGAAAGCGAGAATGTTCCAAATACGGATAAAGTTCCATCGAAGTTTGATTGAACTATGACTAATTTTGCCCCACTTACATAAACTTTCTTACGTGGTTTCCTACCAAATTACTACCACTGTGGTTTCTAATGTAATGTTTCGTATCAACACAATCATTGGGTTGACTTTTATTTGAATATCCTTTTATTGACTAACAAACAGCGAAACATGCATTCAAAATGATTTGGAGAATTTTGTTTAACATATTATGGGCAAATTAGGGTATGGCGCTTTTCTGATTTAATTTATTTCAATTGAAAGTAGAGCACTCATTATACGGCAAGGATCAAACCAAACGGATTTATATCACGCATGAAGAGATACAATAGATTAAACACAATTGCAACCAAATCTGAATTGTCAGTGGCAAAGACTTCTTATTCAAATCAATAACACTACCAAACATTTAATTTGATATTTATTCTAACCCAAACAAATAAAAAATTGCATTGCCTTCGTTCATCCTACGTAATGAAATTTAGTGGGAAACATGAAACAATTACCTACAGAATCCCCAATGACCGAGGAAAAAACAGTAACAACATAATGTTCACATCATTCTAACCCTGATTCGGGTAGAATTTAAGATTGAACCACGTGCGACCAAATTAAATTGCTAAAATTCATCAAGTTATGCCCGAACAAGGGAGATACTGACCAGCGAAGGATACCGCTCCATTGCCAAGCGAGATCCGCATATAAAAAATTCAAAAACCAAAATGTGGTTAAGATTCGAGACCATACGTCTTCATTTAGCAATTCGGCACTGATTTCCTTATAACAAAGTACTTTTTTCTCGCCTTTCTAGTGTCTTATTTATGGATGAAATGGCAGCCGCTCGGAAGTAGGTTTTGCGAAAACTGAAACAATGCCACATACACGTACTTATGGACGTGTACATATTTCGCACAGGACGACGAGTCCTGGCGGTGAATAATTCAACTGGAGAACAAGGATCACAAAAATGAAATAAAACTTGTGTTATTCAGCTGAGGTTGGTGAAATGGTGGTCCAAGAAAGGACGTTTCTACCACAAAGATGGCTCAGCAATTTTCGGTTGTCTTTATGAATTGACACTGGCCGGATAAAATGTAAATTCGTTGAAAATAATACAAAATGTGTAGCCAACATACGACGAAGAAATACATTTCACTTAATTTACTTATTTCTCATGTTTAACATTTTCCTAAGATTCGCGAAAGGTAGAAATGTCTTTGGATAATTACCCTTATACGTTTTTTGAACGACAAGCAACTAAACTCAAATGAATAAAGAAACAAAAATACCAGAAATAGTGAAATGACTGCAAAAATATTCTCCGACTGTACAAGTTGGACTGAACTAACCACAGTGTGTATGTCATTCGACATTTTAGTACTAACAAAAAATATTTATACACAATTTTTTATGATGCTTCAAATAAAATATTCATTCGCATAACTGAAGAGGATTACTTGTTCCTTTTTAAGGCCGAATCGCAACTCTCGTTTGTGGGGAGCTCCATACCATTAGGACGAATGGATATGCTGGCCGATTTATATAGTCTTTTTGAAAATCGTTTGTTACGCTGTTTTTTACTTGTTTTGCAAATAAATTATGTTCTGCATAAATTTTTGGTTCGGTGGAATATATTCAATGGACATTATGATGAACATTACTTGGAAGGGGTGGAAATAATACAAACTTAGGTATGTTTGAAGGATCAGCTATTATTTTTTGAAATTAATTTCAAGGGATTGATTTGAATTCTTGAGTGGAAACTAAATATCAAAGTCTGACGGAAATTTGACCGTTGGGCAACTTTTAAAATTTGTCTGATCGAAAATTGATAAATCCTAAGGACGAGATACGAAAGTTCTAGAAAAACCAAAGAATATAACATAGAGTGAGTTGGAGTTAAGGACTGAAGGTACAAATTGGTACTTTGTAGTTTTAATAATATTTTTAGCAGAGTTGCATTCCAAAGACAAATTTTTCTACAAAAAATTCTTTTCGGATTAAAAATGATTTTTTTAAATTTGAAAAGACTTTTATTTGGATTTTGTAAGCATCAAATAGCTCAAAAGTTAATTTAAAAAATACTTTTAAAGAAAGAGTTTCGAAAAACAAACGCATAAATAAAAGTAGGAAATGAGACTTCTATTTCGTAATTTCCAGGCAAAGTCAATTCAAATCACAAGTTATACTTATCAGGGTTACATTCTCAGCTCTAAAGTTTCTGCAACCCTTTGTCACTGGAAATAAGGACGATATATTTTTTTCATCAGACGTTTTAACGAATCTAAAACATAAATGAATGATTTCTTTTCTATTGGAAATCAACTAGCTGTTAATATAGCTGAAAGGTAGAATTGCAAACTACTACAAACCGTGAATGTAATAAAGTTAAACATTCCTTTTGGGTTAGCATATTTTTTTAAGAAATGCATATCATCATAATTCACATCACATCTCATCGTCAAGATACATGAGGTAAGTCAAATACATAATTTCGTTTCAAAATAAAGCTTACCAGTCAGATCCTGGAGTGACTCTAGCAGGTCTTCAACTTAAATCTGTGAGCATAGGAGGCCCAATTTTCATTGAAAACGTTTTTCAATCAAAGCTTTATCTTGATCGAAGAGTTTTCTATGATCGTCCCTTACTGAACGTATATTTTTGGGGAAAAACTCAAGCAAAACAAGTTTGAATTAGAAAAATGCAATTTGAGTGGCATATTGCATTCCATTTCATGATAGGAATCAAACATCAGTTGAATTTTGTGGTGGAAGTAAGCGCATTTGCTGTTACCAAAAATAATTTGTCACATCAATAAAGAATGTGAAGCGAGCATGTTTTTTAGCATGGTCATGTGTAAAGTAAGGGACGAATCTTTTCTATGTCCAAACTTACATTTTTAGCTGCCTCTTTTGATTTTTGCTTCACTACGTTTGGAAAATGTTACTTGAGAAATTGTAAGGTAGGACCATCTTTGTTTAAGTTCTCATCGAATTTTTCTAATTAAACCTAATTTAATGTGTCAGGGTGGATAAATAATTTCATCTGGCTCACCCAAAGGCTCAAATATAACGATTCCCTGTACCGGTTTGAGAGGTTCACTTGGCAGTCAGCTTTATTTTATAAAATGTTGGGATCAAGCTTGACTGCAAGCCATTTAACATGGTAACAACCAATTTAAGATCCGCAAAACTTTGACATTCATGCTGATTGCGGTTTATTTTTTCGAATACAACACTTGTAACATTATGCATCTTTTAGTGTGCCACAAAAATGGACTTATTCCCATTTTGAAATAGAACTGCTAGAAACTAGCCTTTGAAGAATCAAAAAAAAGTCTCCAGAAAGTATCCTTTACGTCAGATTCGCAGAGATTCCATTACTGCAATCATGAAGTTAGTAATTTTGCTTTATCAATAAGTAAATTCCAATTTCTTACGAGGTCATTGAGCCTTGTTTGGTTAAGAAAAAGTAGCTCCGATACATCTTTGTCTTCATGCATAAAATCCTGTGAGTTACGATTTTCGCTAGCTGACGAACTACTAGTATTAGAGGTTTCTGATTTCATTGATGAAACCGGGAATTCGGGTAACGAGGTAGCTCCTCAAAATACAGCAAAGGTTTTTTAACTATTTTCACATCGGTATTCTTAAAACTTCGTTTAATTTTTCCAGGAAACCCCTTTCATTCTGTCTGACGGGAACAGCAATACATGCCATAATTTGTTGGTTCAGTCCATACCATCGGTATAGCAATTGGCTCTTTTTTAATTCTGGTTGTACAATGAGAATCTGGTCTGTACAATGATGGTCTTGGATTCTCACATCACGCTCGAAAGTGACACTGATTGATCACGTCAGAAAGTGCTTTTTGGCAATTTTGACGTAAGTTCGATACAAACATAACAAAATAAGTTAAGAATATGAACGCATGACCGCGACAATTTGAAGTTTACCAATCAAACTAACTTTCAAAGAAGATTTTATCTATCACATATTCCTATAAATCAAATATTCCTGTAATCCAAATATCCGCATTAAATAATCAAAGTTCTTCCTAAAAGTTAAAAATCATAATTTTATGCTTCTAGACGTAATATCATAATATTTGCCTACATATTTCTACTATAAGCCCACCTCAATATGAAACGAAATATACAAATTCAGATATTTGTGCTGAGTAGATGTGTTTACTATAAGTGGTGTATAAGTATACTACACGGCTTCACATGCGAAACCTATGTTCAGCAAACGATGAAATTTCATCAAGTTGGCAGTATAATACTATTGATTCCATTCTGGAAATGCATAAGTTAGCGACCAGTCAAAGCGTGTAATACTAAATACTCAATCAATTTCTAATTGTCAAATGAGACGAATGTTGGGGGCTCATATTCGGAATCGTTAAAGAGAAGGGTTAAGATTAAGGTATAAGACATACAGACTAAGACTGGCTTTTTTACTTAGAGGACAAACGTAAGAGTTTTCTTTGATAATTTTTACGTTTTTCCGCATACCCTTTTGCAGATACTTCATCACCGGAGGCATTTTTCTCTTTAAGTTGAATGAACCATCCCTTAAATCCCTTAAATCTGTACTGGGTTGACTTTATTGTTTTTCTTTGAAGAGCTTAAAATGTTTAGCGCTATCGGTCTTATCGAACTAGAATCAACCAGTATTTTTTGTCACTATTGCCCCCATCCAAATTATTAAAGGTTTTTCTACTGCTTGTAAAAAATCATCTCGATTATATGGGGAAATTTTTGCGCTTCCAGAAGCTCCGCTGGTTACACTTTTTCGAATAGTATTTTCCATTCGCTTTGTTGTCCTAAAAGTCGCCTCATTGATTCCATATTTTTTTCCATTGGATATGGAGCGTCGTCCAGATTTTAGTTTGTCTAAACTTTTGTTTTTCCTTAAGTTCCTTTCTTTCCTTAAGTTTTCTTTTTTGTTGATATTTTAGGGCTTTAATAAAGTTGAAACACTTTGAGCAAATAAATTTGAAGTGTCTTCATCTTATCTTCCAAAAAAGCGATTGTAGCGATTTTGGAAAAGAGTGCGTTTGGTAGCTGCAAACGAGTTTTTAAAAGAGACGTTCATCTATATGATCCTGATAAAAGCGAAATCGTACAACTCGATACACAATTCACATACGGAAATACAAGATCTTGTGTAAAATGGCAAATCGAATGACTATTTAGGGATTTTAAGGAAGCTTTTGAAACAAATTCTTTAATTTAACGAAACGTGTCGAATGAATGCAAGAGCTGCAGCTGTCTGAGTTGCATTGTATTCTTTTTATGAAATGATTTAGAATTACCTTACTGCTGTATACAAAATGTCAAACAACTGAAATTGCCTGGAGTAGTTGAATTTCGAGAATAATAATGAATGACATTACAGGATAGAGCTACCAACAGATATAGACTTTTTCAAAGTTTTTGAACATGTTGCATTTGAACAGGTCAAAAACGAATACTGTCTTTTTCGAAGATTGTGAATAAAACCGTATGTGTGGTCAAACTGGTGAGGTCCAAGCAAGTGACAGATGCCTGAGGTAATTGAATTTCGAGCACAGTAAAAAGTTATAGTGTTTGCTGTTGATACGGGCATAACCTCAAATTTAAAACGAAATCGTAAGGACACCATTTCAAGAAAACAGATAAATGATCCAGATTTGAAGAAATTCATGAGACGGAAGAGTAAACATATTGTGCTCTGTGGGACGGTTCAGTATTGAATATTAGTTGCGCAAATTGCATGCTAGAGAGAAAGAGAAAGCCAAACGAAAACTACTTCGAAACTTATTTTGGTTCTAAAATTTGACAATGGCGAAATTGTCAATATAATAATAATAACGTTATCAAGGGACACTTAGGTAATAAAAAATTCAATGAAGAAATCAAACAGATGCCAGAAATCTGTCGTGGACTCGATAACTAAATGCAGTCAACGTACGGATGCGAAGTACCAATAACTCACACTCGAGCCTCGACTACTGTTCGTCCTCGAGCTGTATAATGACGGAGCATCATTTTTGAGAAAGGCAAAGTTAGTGACTAAACTTCGAACGAATAAATCAGGAAAAAAGTACATCCTAGTAGTTATCTGCTTCTTCAGCAAGTGACCATGTCTGGTGTGTATCCAATACCAACAATAAACAAAAATGTCGACCAATCTACTCATTGTGAACAGGATCACTCAATTTGATGTCCCGCTGAAATTACATTCCAATCATGGAGGATATTTGGATCTGAAGTTCGCCAGTTATTTGTCATATTTGCGTAAAATCGCGATAAACAAGATTTTCTTGTCCGAGGTGTACAGAAGAAATGCGAAACTGTTTTGAGATATGGTAACAATATGGCGTCTTCATACACAAGCCGGTAGTGTCCAGCATGAGTTTACTAGCCCCCGATCCTCACTTTTTAGCTGCTGGCATAGGAGAAAGTGAGCGATTTGTCCCGTCCGTGGCTTATTCAAAACCTTCTTTTTCTTCTTTTTTCAACCTCTTTTCAGAATGTTTCCCGAAAAATTTCGACATTCTTCAGTCCCAACCCAGATTTTGAGTTTCACGCGTAAAAACTCCAGCCGGGACATAAAAATAGAAATTATTAAGTTGCACAACATTGCAGCTTGCATTTCCAACGAAGCATATGGATCAATTTTGAAAATAATGGAGAACACGGGCATCCACATTGGTCCCATAACGTTTGAATACACTCGCAATCGAATAACCGTCGGCTGTACAAAGCGAACCGTACCAGCTCTGAAGCTCCCAAGGACAGCAGGTCGAAGCAGAGGCATGCTTCAATGAATGAGAATCATAGCCGAAAAAATAAAGATTTGAAGAAAATGAAGGCATTTTGTATGGAGCCTATCTTTAATTTATGCTTTAAAATAAAGTTGAAAGACATTCGCCTTAAAACCACATTTTTCAGGCCGTAGGCGCAGGCGTATCAAAGTATTCACACACGTCACAATATATTTGCATGTAGAAAAATTATTTTTAAAGCGTCTGCCATTTCCTTATTGCTGTATATGACTCGAAAATTTCGGTTCACCCTTTTTGTTTCAGATCATCACTATCTCCAGGACCATTGTCACCGTTTTCATGTAAATTTTTTAGATGGCTATGAGAAAAACGCTTTTTTCTTAAATATATTAATAAAAATTAAATAAGCAATTTCTTTTCATGAATTTTGAAATTGTATTTAATAAACACAAAAAAATAATACCCTACGATCTTCTCCAGGGCCCTGTGGTAAGTTCTTAAAAAAAGGTCATTTTTTTGGGTATATAAAGCATATTAACGCCTTAAATTATAATAAAAGGTCTGTCTCACAACTTCCCGGACTGGTCAAGAATAAAGAAAACTGGTGGTAGCATCTTTGAGATCTTTTCGGCATTTCATCTAACATCCATCATAGACGTTGTGTCAAAATTTCAAGACATTTGGATGAATAAAACCAAAGTTATTGCGCTCTAAGTGACAGTACTTTTGTATCATCGGTGGAAAAATGAACTTTGAACAAAAAGCGAATATCAAATTCTGTTTTAAACTCGGTAAAACGGTGGCCCAGACGCATCAAATGATGCAAAATGCTTATGGTAGTGAGTGTTTATACCGTACCTCTATCTTCGAGTGGTTTAAACGTTTAGAGGAAGGCCGGGATGTGCTGGATTACGACGAACGTTCTGGCCGTCCAAGATCAGTTGTGAACGAAATTAACGTTGAATTTGTGCGTGAGTTTATTAAAAAATGAGCATGAAAATGGAATATGTACCGTAAGTCGATTCATCGCATTTTGACGAGGCACTTGAAAGGACCGCATAAAGATTTGTGCACGATGCGTTCCTCACAAGCTGACCGATGACCGAAAATCGCTCGCATTCAACATTGCAAAGACTTGATAAAGGAAGACAAAAAGGATCCAATCTACCGAAAATCCTATGCAACGGGTGACGAGACGTGGGGTTATTAATATGATCCCGAAACCAATCGACAGAGTGCCGAATGGCAGCGTCCGGATGACTCAAACCCAAAAATCGCGTTTGGAGAAGTCATAAATCAAAAAGTCAAATCTATGTTGATTTTTTTCAACGATTCCAAGGGGATTGTCCAAAAAAGTTCATTCCACAAGGCCAAACGATTGATGCTGTGTTTGATCTTCGTGTTATGAAGTGTTTGCTTACGTGAATACGTCGCGTTCGTCCAGAATATTGTGAATGCGGAAGTTGGCGTTTGTTACATGATAATGCGCCGGCTCATCGTTAAACGCTTGTGACCGAATTTTTGATAAAAACGGCATTTTTCCATCAACCACTCGCCGTATTTGCCTGATTTGGCACCTTGTGGAAATTCGGAATTTTTCCGACTGGAATGATTTCGGTTCGGAAAATTACATTTGACCATGAAAGGAAAATGTTTTGCGAACATTGAAGACATCCACAAGTCGACGACTGCTATCTTAAGATGATATCAAAGAATGACTTAAATAAATCTTTTGAAACGCTTATAGACCATAAGAAGCAGTATAGAGAGGCCGAAGGGAACTACTTTGAACAAAATAAATCCGTTTTGCCGAAACCATTTGTAGTTTTCTTAATTCTTGACCAGTTCAGGAACTTTGTACACACACACCTTGTATAGTGAAAGATAAACGTCGAATTACTTTAATCGATGACATTTTGGATAAATTATGTAATTTCTTACTCTCGACTTAGCAAGAGGATTCCATCAATTGAAATTTAGGAATCTGACCTTGCTAGGACTGCATTTTCTACAGGTTCTATATTGGAAAATTGATTGGATAACATAATTGGAGAGAATATCTTCAATCTCTAGGAACAATATGCAGAGTTCTTCAAACAAAAACAAGTTTACAGGAGTTTATTAGGAGTATAATTACGAGATCAAATTTTGGTTTCAGTTGCGAATCAGACGAAAGGATCATGAGATAAATTTTGAAAAAACACATGAAAACCACATTCCTTATGAAAATTTAATGGTCACGGCTGCTCTTAACGAATATCATATTTGAGTTTGTCCTCTCACTAATGATATTAACATATCCCTACATGATAAGGCGGTTATACAAACTAGAGAGAAATTTCCAGAGGAAATTTAGTGAGAGCAACTGTTAAATAGTTGCCGAAGAATTAATCAAATTTATTGAGAAATTAAGCACTGAAAGTAAAACCCAAAAGTAGTTAAAAATTGCACCATATATAAAAAAAGAAAATTTGAAAGATTTAATTACTATTTTTCCTTCCTTTCTGAAAGCAAAAATATAAGCTTGAAAAATAAGAATTCTTTACTTATTAAATTTTTACTTTGATTTAAACTTTGACTTTACTATTTTAGTGCTTTTAATGTCTGCTTGGAAAAAGGGATTTTTCATAAGCAATGGAATATGACGAGACTCATGCTGATCAACAAAAGGAAGAGGAATCCTCAGTCGCCGTCAGCATTACGCCCATTTTGCACGTTAGGTATGCTCGCGAAAGTGCCCGAAAAAACTCATAAAAGGCAGACTCACTAACTTGATCCATGCCGCTGTGTGCTCCACTGTAGACGCAGTTCCGGAGATTGCGACTGTGCTTCAACAAGCGCAGACACCCAACCGGCGGTTAATCTTTTTAATCATTTCAGTCCAGACTTGAGGAAACTCGACTATCATGGACTGCTTGGATGAAAACTGTAGGAGGAGTTGCGACTGATCGTCAATCAAGTAGAGTACGCCAATTCACCTGGTAGGATGTTAGATGATCACTCACGGATTCAGTCTAGCGCTAGACAAAACTGACGTGGCCATCATGACATAAAAGTGGATCACTGAAGTAAGAACGATCAGTGTTGGGGATACATTAGTAAACCCGAGACTATCAGTAAAGTATCTGAGCGTGCTGATAGAATCGATGCTGAGTTTCTCGGAGCAAATCAACCGTAACCGTAAGAGGTGCCAACCGCCCTCTTTGCCAGAGAGCGTAAAAATTCTGATTGCGAAGACACGAGATTAACAAAGAAGCAACCGCGAATGATAAAAGACGACGCCGTCTCGATGGGTGGCAACAATATGGGGAGCGTGAGAAAAAAGGATGTTGGACTGTGAGGCTCATTTGACGGTCTCCAGATTGCATGTTCTGCTTTTGGATGAAAGAAGACATCTGTAATACTTTCTTTTCATACAGAAGATGGAACAGGCTACGTGGTACTCTAGAAAGTGGGTGATGCGGCTTACAAATAGAACCTAATAACAAAAAAAGGCATACTTGATCGGCTGTAGGAGTCGACGGTGTAGGGATATCCTCTCTGGGAACCCTTCTCTTCCCACTGGAGAAGGATATACTGTACTCCGAATGCACTGTAAGGCGTTAAATAGGGAGACCAAGCCTGAAGTAACGTGTCCAAGGGTTCCGGGCTATGTATTTATGTACGGACTAGACAAGCCTTCACCTCCTCACAAAAAACAAAATCAACTTCGACTTTACCCAAAAATATTACCCTTTAGAGCCACAGTTGCAAAATAATTCATAACTGAAGATACTTGTTCATAGGATCGAATGAAAACAAAAGGTACTTCTCCATTCGAAGCTCGTGAAAATAACGAAAAAGTTCAATTCGAGTAGAATATTATCTGGGGATTTTCCATTCCGTTTGCCTTAAGTCTCTTCATCCCAATTCAATAGCGCAGTACATGGAAACAATGAAGAGTAATGATAAATGGATTCAGACTTACGCGATGAAACCAATTGATATTGTGGAAACCATTACAAATATCATTCCCATCTTAAAGTTGACACTTTTTGAAGAGTTACCGACAGCATTAACGACTAATATTTTGAAACAATAGGGCACTTGAAGAAATTGAAGAATGTATTTAGTAACGAGTCCATCCATTATCCACTTAAATCACATTGATTTTTGCCTCATCGACTATGAAAGTTGACGGACTTGTTTTGTCGATGGATTGGTGGAAGACTGAATAATGACAGGCATGATATAACCATAGCGTTAGAACAATCAGTGACGTTGACAGGCGGCTTCTATCAGGCAGAGATAGCCATATGGAGATTTATATTTTTATTGCGATTTGTGTAAAAGCTCCTAAAAGGATGTTTTGCGTAAAAGCAAGGGTTAGTTTACCACTAATAAAACCACAGTTTTTTGGTTGAATACCATTGGAAGGAAATTTGCTCTGATTGTTAGTGCTGGTTAGTAACAACGCTTTTACTTAACAACACGCTTTGAAACAATCGCGCGCGATATATCAAAAACACTCAACGGTTTTTAAAAGATTGAATTACATAAATTGGACAATATCAATTATAAGATGGTCTTGGAATACACCCCGGAAAATAATAAGAAGAAATTTAAATTTGAAAATGTTTATAAGATTGAAAAACTGCAAATCGCTATGTAACAGCCAAATGAAAGTTGTAGCAAAGAATTTCAGCCAAATGTTTGCCTACGAGAAAAGTTCGAGCCAAAACACAATAATACGAAAATTGTTTTCGCAAATTCCAATTCATCAATTTCAAAGACTGGCAAAACCTTACTGAAATCAGGATAACCAAAAAAGAGTATTTCAGTAGTCATAACAAATAATTATCTTCAAGATTTTCACGATGCTTACAATTACCATATGTCAATCTTTGTATCCTTGAAATTTAAAAATCGAATCTCAATGAAAATGCAAAATTTGAACTCTTTCGACATTCCTAAGCATAATACGATATTCATCAGGAGCCATTTCATGTCAGTTCTACGTACGATTCTCCTGTCTAATTCTCCGAATAATTCTTGGAAAGTAAATGAATTTGTAAGACATTATTTTTCTTTTGTAATGTATCATCACCGAGGTTCACTACGAAAAACTCTCGGCGGTATCTAGATGAAAGAGATGCGATACGAAAAAACGAAATGTTGGTTACGGAGTGAGTAAATATTATTTTAAGACAAAACAAATTTTATATCCCATCGGTTAAACCCCGTTAGATTGGGAGTTGTTGGCATTTATTCGCTGTTTCAATAGCGAATATGACAATATGACTTAAACTTAAGTCTTTGTCGGAGATTGATAAAGAAACGTCAGGCAATCATTCAGAGAGGATGTCTTTTTTTACACACTCAAAAGCTATAAGACGGTCCGTCGTAAGTATTAAAAATACTTGTTCCGAAAGTACTAGTCAATTATTCGCCATTAAACAGCTGCTCATACAAACCCTATTAAATTCTATCCGGATAAACTCCTAAAATCATTCCACAGAAACCGCATGAAGTAAACTTCTTGTCGGAAACCACAAATGCTCGTTGAGAAGTGTGCACATCACCTCTTGGCTAAGGAATTTCAGCACGCTTCATATTCCCCCTTCCACCCCCACTCACATTTATTTCACATCTTCTTCGGGAGTTTAGAGGGTAGTTCCCGAGATTGAGAACAACAGGGACATAATATTCATAACGTTTAACGTTTAGTTGCAAAGTGAGAATCACTGGACGATCCACAGAGCTTGCCCAGCATCGAAGAGCAGACGAGTGGCTTATCAGCTGGACGAGTTGAAAATTAGAGTGAGGAGGAGTTGTTCAGGATGCTTGTGGACTTTCAAAACGTGAAAGGGATTAAGCATTAAACAATAAGGAAGGAGAATAGATGATAGAAATATTTACTTTCACTTTTGAGAGAATTATAAACACGTTGAATTAATGTGTAACATAGGTAGGGGTTGAACCGCGTGTCCTTCAAGTTGCCATTATTTGGAGCTAATGAAACTACTAGAAAATTATTAAACATCTTACCTCGTTTGTGTTCCAACGATGTCTTTGAGTGGGAAAATGATCTGCCCGTGGTAAACTCTCTAAGTTTTCTGGAAGTTTGATCGGTTCACCATCTGTAAAAAATGAATTGACAATTTATTATGTTGTATTTTACTCTGAATGTTAAATATGCTGGAACATAAATATTCGAAATAAACACAAGACCAATAAAGTCGCACAGAATGGCAAATGTCGAAATATCCCCACCGAGTATAATATTTTTATAAATTAACAAAACCTAATGTTAAAAATGCTTTGCACTTTTTACGATGTCAACTCTCTCGGCTGTAAGATACTTTTTCCGTTTTTTCGGTCGTCTTTCCCGGGCTCTTTCCTACGCGAGATTCATAAATTTTATAACCTCGTGATTGCTCTTGGATTTCCCTCCCTTAAAACGATACCAAAACTGAATTTTATGGTGGATGGGGTAAAGCTATGATATATCGAGTGCCTGAGAAATCCACAACCGTGAGAAAGATGTGTGGCTCGGCGTTGCTATGATGTGATAATATTTCGTAAATGTTCTTTTGCGATCGTTTTTTCATAAGTTGACGCAACAGCTTGACGAATACTGATTTGGAATAATCTGCGGGGACCGTGAGCTACAGTACGTTGCTCCAAAAAAACCTCTCACCATCAACATAACCTTATCAGCACTTCGACTCATCTTTGCAATTCAGTTTCAGTTGCATTACAGTTTCAGTTCCGGACCATAGTAAATATCGAAGATGCATCACCAAACCGCGATAATAGGTCATGACTCATGGAAACAGGATGTTTCATTTGCTTTGGTTTGAGCAGTCGCGAGACCCATCTGCAAGTTATACGCCGCATCTTGCCATGGTCTTAGACATTTCAATCGGAAAATTCGTTGCCGATTGGAATGTCTAAGACCGTAGCTAGATCTTTAAGGGTTATCTCTTATATGTAATCTTGCTACGCACCTTCGCGCGGCTTAAGGATACTATTTCTACCGATCTGTAATGCCTTATACTATTTGTAAAATGGGTTAATTTAAAGGTGTAGAACTTCAAGTTGACAACACATTTCCATAATATATTTGATGTGACAGATGTTTATCATAAACACGTTAACGCCAGAGCAACGTATGCGAATTGTGCAGGTTTATTTAAAAAAGCTTTCTGTTTGTAAAATTTATCACGCACTTCGTTAATGCTATGGCTGACATAATTGTCCAGCTGAAAAATTAATTCGATTAATCATGGATCGTCTCCGCACCACTTTTTCTCTGCGCAATCAATTCAGACGACGAACAGTGTGTAATGAAGAAACCATAGGAACTGTAGAGTGTAGTATCGATGAAGACCCAAATGAGTCCATTCGATCTTGCTCAAGAATAAAACCTGTGCCCATACACATTATGGAAGATTTTACGGAAGCAGTTACGTGGTTTATTTTGGCCACGATAATCGTTGATAAAAACAATCCTTTTTGGTTCCTTTTTATTACACTTCGCTTACAAGACTGACTAAAACTATGAGTCGGGGCTTAATATATACTTACAAAACATCTTATCCTACCAACTAAAGGGTCGTTAGGACTTAATCATAAATGAGTCATAAATATCCTTACATGCTAATGCGTCTTAGGGACTCTTACATATTTGCATTGCATGCTAATGGGTCTATATTTGCATTGCATGCTAATGGGTCTTAGGGACTCTTACACATTTGCATTGCATGCTAATGAGTCTAAGGGACTCTTGCATTTTGCCTGTATTTTATTGCATGCTATTATTTAGTTACTTAGCCAGATGTAAGGCATATGGTCTTATGTAACTAAGCACCTTTGTTTGCGGCCTTGCTATATCCAACACAAGAAGGAATTGAAGCCGAACGGCCACCGAGCACGGGGTAGATGGGCGCAAGAACAAATTGTTGCGGATCCCGAATTTCATAAGAAAATTTTGTTGAGCGTTGATGTTCATTTTTGTTTGAATGGCTTAACAAAACTGTCCGCTGTTAGTGCCAAATATGTAGCAAACATCGAAACGAAACTTTCTATACAAGTAATATGCCTTCATCAGTTCAACGATATGCATAAAAATGGTTTGATAACTTCCAGTTTTTAATTATTATTGCACTATTGTTCTTTATTTCATTTTTGATCTTTAATATTATTCCCGAACAGCTACAGGAACTTCCCTTCTTCTTGAGCTCATTTCGACGAAATTTGCACATCACTGCTCGCAAAATTCAAGGCCATATGCGAAAACAACGTTCGAACTTCAACTGTGTGATTAATTCTAACGGAATTATTTTGAGTTGCCTTGTGAAACAACCGTTCGTAGACTTTTGTTGTAATTACTTATTGTGTATTCTTTCGTTTATCGTATTTAAATGCCAATTAAGTGAAAATACTATGTTTTATAAGAACTCTTTGGATTTTTATTAATTGTACATATACTCGTATATTACAGAAACACCAATGAAGTTTTCTGTTGTTTCCATTCGAATTCTACACATTCTTTGTAGACTTTAACTAAGTTCGTATTTGCATTGCGTTTTAAGACAAAATCGATGAGAAGTTTATGTGTCTCTTACGCCAGATTAATGGATGTTGTAAAAATACATATTCAAGACGTCACCACTCAGAAACGACTAGAACGAAATAAAAGAATTGAGAAGCACCTGCACAATTCAATTCCTACACGAGGAAGGGTTCAGCTGGAGAAAATGTCCCGACGAAGAGAATGTTCTCGCGGGGAGGTTCAATTGGTTTTTCAACGATTGTGGAAATGACCGATTCACATATAACAACCGTTTAAGGGGACAAATTGTTTGTAAGTGCTTGCTTGAGGGATCGGAAATGCCACTTTCACGTTAGCTGCTGAGCTTTCAGTAGAGTTTAAAAGAATTAAATCTTAGAGGCAGGAAGGTGAGAACACGATCGTGGTTGTCAAAAACATGAAAATTCAACCAGGCGCTCTGAGTAGCTGACGTTTCACCTGGGAAGATCGATCCAATATTATGTGGTCCGGCGAATCTAACTTTGAAGTAAGTTTCAGAAGTGTTGTGTATTTCTATATAAAAGCATCTTATCGATTCAGGGATAGTTACATTTTATGTTATGCGCAATTTTCAAAAGTAATTTACTATTTCCACAATTTTTGAATGCTCGATGCGACCTTACCTACCACAGTGCGTAGTACCAACTGTCGAATGCTCGCACGCATACACACACATAACCATAAGTAAGCTTACTCGTTGCAAAAATTTTTGTGGATGTTTTAGATCCCATATGACTCCTGAAAAGAGTCCGAAAAAGTTATAGGAAACTTGAGCGGTGTGTTTCGTATATTAATTTATGTTATCGTTACGAACGCTTGTGCGTGGTAGTGCTTGCGTGTTACAATTCATAAAGTAACCAATACCCAAAATATATGTGACGCCAGGAATTCTTATGCGAATGTACCAATGTATTCAAACAAAGAACTTATGCACTAAACACTAGTTAAACTATTTTAAGAATTTTCAAACGTCACCCCATTCCCTGTTAAGCATGTCTGAATAACAAGAAAAAATAGCGACAAATAAAATTGTTTAAATTAACATTCAATCTCATAATTTGATGAGGCATTGATTTTGGTCTAGTCGAAATTCGTGTGAAATTTTTCCTCAGCATTATTTTAATTTGAGCACTGTAAATTGCATTGCAAGCTTTGGAACAGATGGAAGCTTGGAAGGTGTAATTGAGCAATGAACGAATGTAAAAAGTTAGTCTGGCAACTGTACTCATAGAATAAGGACTCTTAAGAGTCTCTCTATTCCTTAATATGTTATGCTATTTCTTAGAAGTAACGAATTGTATTTTTGGTATTTATTTGAAATCATTTGACTTAGTGGGTGACTTAGCTCAGGAAAACTGAATTTGAAGGCATTTTTTTCAAGTCAAAATTAAATTAAATCATTTGTGTGCAATGAGCTGGTACTGGTGGGCGCAACGTCAAATTGCCGAGGAAATTGGTTCTTGGCTTGAATATCTGGTCTGGAAGCCGGTCCTACTCCCGGGCGTAAAAAATAATGTGGCAACTAAGTTACATGAGCACCCATATCATATTTTCTGTAAAATTCACATCTCCTGAAAAATTAAACGAATGTATAATAAAAGATAAGTTCGTTTAATATCTCATAGGTATATTTCATTCGATAGTTTTGATCACCGTCTATGCCATATGCAGCTTTTGATAAGGTGGGTATATATTGATGGGTAATTAATCATGTAAGTTATTATTATTAATGAAAAATATGATATTTTTCAATAATAATGAAATTTTTTTTTTGTATAGAAATGTAAGCATGTCTAATAGTAAAAAAATTACAAAATTTCAATATTGAAATTTGATTTCAAAATACTTTGTTCTTATTAATCTATAATTATGGTACCAGGTTGGGAAAATATGGTCAAGAATCATATAAAACTTGAAAATGACACCCTGCTATGGTCAACTTTGGGCACCCGTTCCGCTCTTTAGAAAAATTTTTCCCCCGCTTGAAAGTACGTGTCTCTTAGAATTCACATATTCTCTCAGAATAACATATTTCTGCGCCTTTCAAATCGGAGGCAGACATCTGGGAACCTTTTCTTGTCGTAGACCATTACTACCGTCAAAGTTAGGGACTACCATGCCTATTTTCACCTGTAACCCCGTCAATCACTGTTGAATAGTGAGTTTGTTCGAAGTATAAGGAATGTATGTATCTACGCTGTGATATGGCTGATTCATCCCTGATCAGTTGTGGAAGTCGTTTAGGTCCGTGGAAGCGAATAAAGATCTTTTTTGTAGGTGCCTTTCATAAAGGTCCATATCTCTTTCAACCAACTCTTCGATTCTATTTTTTACGAGTACTTTTAGGTTAAGATCACTTGTGGGAGCTCGAATCTCAGTATTCCACTTAAGTGGTTCTAATTTTAAGCGGAGACGAATCAGTTCTTTCAATCAAAAGCTTATATTTGGTCAACCACATACAAGGCTCAAGCAACAACAAACAGAAAATCTTTACAAAAAGGAGTGTCAAAGCTTTTTAAAACTTAATGGTATTCAAAATGGTGAACCTAAAGCATCGGAAGTACATTCAAAAGGCTTAAACAATTATTTAAGTACAAAGAAGATTAAAAGGTTGAACGCTTCTCGGAGAAATTTAATTATAGCAGGCAATTTTCTTTGACTTTTTTGCTATGCTGGACTGGATTTAACTTTACGTGTCCCTACAGACAACGATTTAAATAATTTCCCTGCAAATCATCCATGATACGAAGCGAACTTTATTAACTTCAATAAAATTAAAAGACAATGACGTGCTTATTCTTCAAAAAAAAAAAAACCTCGGAAACGGATTTGAGAGGTAGTAATTAATACCACATGCATTAAATGGATAAAAATATACTGCAAAAAAGTAGATCCATTTGGTGCCATATTTAGTTTTCTACGGTACAACCTCACTCTGCTATCAACTGAAAAGGAAATTATCGGTTTCACTGTCTGTATTTCACCATATGAATTCAAGGCTTTTAAAAATCGCAGGAACTTCACAGCATATTTCGACTTGATGAATTGTTTTTTGATGATGACAGGTAATACTTATTTCCATAATACGCCTAAACATTTATCATTTTTATTTCCGCACTCGTCCCATATACTTTTGCAGATAAGGAATGATTTCGAATAGTGTGACAGCAAACACTTCGTCCCCTGTGAGTCGCGGAGTATTTTCCCCGTCATATCAAAAAGTTTCACCTAGCACTTATGTTCCCAGAAAAGAAACGAAATCTACTTTTGCTCACGAAAACCTGTTATGTGCTTGTAAGTAGGCTGGAGTATAGGCCAAGAACTTCCTGGGGATAGAAAACGAGGAGCCCAAGTGCCTTTCATTTTCTTCATATTCTCAAGCTACGAAATGAGTTAAATGTCAAGACAAAAGTCATTTTTCACAAATGCCCAGACTTGAGAGACGCAACAATGCCAAACGGCCAAGGAAAAATACTAGGAAAGAAAAATACACACGTTTAGGCAAATTATACATTTTCCCGAAGAAAGATCACCAGGAGTTTTTCTTTTAGTCCACGGAGACTCCCCTCTGCTCATCGCAAGTCAAATTGACGGTGCATGGCCTATTAATAAAAATCGTTCCTTCCTGAAGACAGTGGAAAAGGGATGTGTGCTGGTGTGAGGGACGAAGCTTGTTGGAAAACGTGCTTATTAATTTCCTTGAAAGATTTTTGTTAAAAGATAAAGCAATTCAATTCTATTTAGCAATGTTCAATTTTATCGGATGAACTAGGCAAATATCAGGAATATTTTGAGAAATATGCAGCCCCGCAGGAATCCTATTGTCAAAGAAGTGATTGAAAAGAGGTCTTGACGATGTGCAGACCAGTGTTTATGCACAAAGTTGCTTATTTCCTCAAGTTCAGCAAGGTTATAAAATTACCCGAACGTGTATGCTCATTTATATTCTATGGTTTTGTGTGTGGTACGTGAATCAGAACCGAAAAATGGACAAAGCATGGAAAGGAAGACTCCTCTTTATTTCATTCTTAATAGAAAAGCGAGTCTATAATTTTTTTCATAAATAATTTATACTTATGCTGGGAAGCCATTAATTTTTCTTATTACTCGAGTTGGGGTTTGTCCAATGAATTAAACAGTTGCTCCTATTTTCCTCGTCCATTTTGTCCTGGCATTCGACAACGTGGACAAGGAATCGCAAAGCATTGACTGCTTTCGGTTTCTACAGCTGCATTGAGCGTGGTCACGTTTTGAATTATTGTCCTCTTAGAAAAGCTTTTTTAAAAATTCTCAAATTCAGTCCGGTGCTGTATCCTTAATGCATGATTCCTTCTAAAACACTTTTTTATGCAAACAAGGCGACGAATGATGAACAGTGTACGTTGCATGAAAAAGTGCAATTTGTGCTTAATAGTTTTCCGTGTTTGTTTCATTTCAGAGGGCGGCGATTTGATTTGAAGGATGCAAAGCAAGTCAATCGGCGCTTTTAAGTTCATTTTTAAACTGCATTTTAGAACGCAACGATCCTTCTCTGTTATGCAAGAACTTATGGCACAGCGATGGAAATATTCATGTTTAGAACAACTAAATTAAGAAAAATGTCCTTGCAATAAAGTCATTAGTATCCGTTGAGATTCGACTGCGGTCACAAGCCAATTTTTGGGAAATAGATTCATTTTGGCTAAATATCATATATGTAGAATATGTTCTATAGGCGGATTAATAACAAAAATCCTATTTGAAATCTAGTCAAATATGAGTATAATCTAAGTGCTCTCATAAGTGTGGCAAACTCCAAAGGCCAGGACCTGATTTTCCGCTTTTCGATCATCAGGATTGTAAATGCATGAAATGGTAGCATAAAATTTCAGTGTAAAAGCCTTGTATAGTTAATTTCATCGAATTAACATACTGCACTATTCGTCCTTAACTCGAGAATTCGATAAGAGCCGAAGACGCAAAGTGCATGTTTAGGTACCTAAAAAATATATTGAAAAAACCGCACGCGACAGTGCTCCAGTAAAATTCATTTATTATTTAATAAATAATAATTATTAATGATCATATACAGGTAATTGCAAATAATACTGCTTGATTTTAGATGAGTCATGTTAGTTTTTTCGACTATGGTGGACTTTTTTGCTATAGGTTTTTCCCTATTCGAGACAGCGCTTTGATATTTTACAAACACAGTCGTCGATGAAACGCATCAAGGAATCTCTCGAAAATTGTCATTCTTTTTATAAGCGGAATAACTTAAGCTAAATGTGATAGCCAAAACAAGCTCGATGTCTGTTCGGTAGCCCCTTCAGAACACACTAGTCCGCTCGCAAACGTGTGAGTGGGCAAGTGTTATTCCCCAAATCAAGGCAATCGTTTGAAAAGGGGTTGGATTTTGTTTCATATAATTAGACGATAGTTGTTTTGGCCTACAAACACGATAGGTACGTAAGCTAGAATTATGTGAAATGCATGCGTATTGTTTGTCATAAACGGACTGCATTCCATTCCGTGGAAGGTATTAAACAGACCGCCCAACTAAGGGTCCTTAAGAATATACCCTATTCATTAGGTTAACATTTGATAGTTTGTAGCTAGCCGTAATTAAGCAGCGAAAAGTCCGTCTTGAGAAAAAATTAACAATCATAGCTCCGGGGAGTGTTTACCCTATGACTTGCAACGTATGCACATGAACCAAGAACTAGATAAATTTTTATCTGGGGATGCTCATCATGCTTTCAAAAAGAGCAAGCAGCTTGGATAGATTCTGGATTTAGGAAGAGAAAAAACTTAAGTTAAAAAAAACAAGAAAGTATGTGTGCTATCAGACTGTGTGTTTATAAAACAGCCGTAGATGAGTTTTACGATAATTTGAGGGTTGTGTATAAAAAAAGGTTTTATCCAGATGGTTTACTTAATTTTGATAAGTGTGGCATATCGACAGTTTTAGAACCTCCAAAATCACACAGAAACAAACCGGTCATATAAAAACGAGCAATGAACTGGACACATTTGAGTAAGCGGCAACGCACATACACATGTATACACAACATATAGACCACTTAATTGAAGCTGATTCTGGGGTACCAGATTGGGATTTGGGTACTTGAAGTTTAGTACCAGATTTTTGGGTCACAAAGAAGCCCTATTGCACTGGCAATTATTACACTCTATCTTCCAGCAGGAAATTAGGAAACAACGACCGAGGAGAGGCAACAAGGAAACTCCAAAATTTACACTGATACACTGGGAAAAATAGGCTGGGAGATTGGCAGAAGGCGAAACAATTGAAAAGCAAAAAGGTAGAAAAAAGCGGTGTATTGCATTCTGAAAATTCTGAGCTAAGTTCGTGGAAAAGTTCGACATCAATACTGGGAGCCCCGAAAATACTAAGGTCAACTGTTTTGGTCTAGTTAAAGTTGTAAAAATATCAATTGTTTATAATGTAGCAAAGTTTATGAGCAATTATTCTACAGGGGAATTTAAAGTCTCGTATTAAAGATTAATGTTCCCCGATATTAAGGACGTACAAAGCGTCAGCATTTCTGATGTTACATTGATTCTTCCCAACACAAAAACTTACGGTACCCTTTCCTCCAAGCTGAGTCTTTCCAAGGTGGCACGTAAAACACACTAAAGGCGGAAGTTGTATACTTCGGTTCCCACCTAGAACTCTAAAACAAGAAAGCGTGAACCACTATGATCTTTAAAAGTAACACAAAAAAGGGTATACTTTATCAACCTTAGCCACAACAGATTGGCAACAGCTAACCTGCTTGGATGCAAATTCACGGGTATCACGCGTTAGCGGGAAATGTCAGAAAAAAACTAAGCCAGTCATCAACAAAGAAGTTTCATTTACCATCACTGTACAGTTTTATTGCAATATATAAAAGAACTGCCATCAAACTATACATCAAAGTTGGTGGAATAATGAACTAGAGGAAACAAGCAACACATAAATACTATCTAGGCTTGCCAGTATAACGCACATAAAATCTGGAATAGCATAATTATAAGCGGAGACAATGAAATCATGGATCGAGCTAAGCGGCATAACTGAACCAAATGAAACAAATGAAGCTCTAATAAGGAGACCACACTCAAACACGGTGTTCCAAAGAGATTGTAAATAATGACAAGCAATAATAAAGAACTTTTTTGGTTCCTCTTGAACCAACACTATTCAGTTTCTAAAGAATTACAGATCAAAATAGAAAACAATACGGCCTTACTTGCAGCTTCTCCTGTATGAATTCATAGTCAAAATGGTTCTTTAAGCCGTCGCTACTTTTGGACTATACAATTCAGCCAGATTTGATGGCACGCATTCCACCATGCTAATGAAAGCGGATACTGTCATAATTATTCAATCCTATTCTCTGCTTAATTGAAGCAAGGACACTTCGAAACATATATCATCCGACATGTTTAATATAGACGGCACTTTAAGTAACTGTGCTTAGGATAAAGAAAGATAAATATTCTTAAATATAATATACCTCGCTGGTCTTTAGCAAGGAGTAGTGAAAATAAGAAGTATAGTAGCAACAAAAGGCAAACGTAAACAATCACAGCTAAGGAACTAAGTGTAGCCACGAAAAAATGATACAGTGGCCTCATAGCTTATATAGCCTATATAGCAATAGACTTCATAGCTGTTTGGGAGTTCCCAGAGTTCCCAGAGATGATATCTGGCTCAATACACAGAGATTTTTAGAGAGACCACTTTCCAAAAGGTAGCCTGGAAAACGGTAGAAATACTCCTTATTAAATCGCAATCAACGTTAATGATACTAACACAGATCAAGCTACTGAAGTCATAATTCACTTATGTGATTACGCAGAACTAAACTTAAGTAAGCATGTCATACTATGATTTCACAATAGGAAAGTATGCAATTAAAACAGTGAGAAAATGTTTACGAGAAATCTTAGTATCAAAATGCATATATCTGGAGTTCACTTCAGACCCCCCGAATAAACACAGACTCGCCTTTAAATAGCACGAATGACTCCAGAATGAGTGGTATCGTTCGGTTTCACCCTAACAAAACGAAAATAACACCTGGGAAGAGGCAAAAATGTCCGGAAGGCTCTATTGCCATTGTTTACTCCTTGGAAAATTCCGGGTTTTATCCAAAGAGAACATATGGGCGTCCAAACCGAAAGCCGATTTACGCGATTTATCCTCCTGGGAACCTAAGACCACGCCAGAATCACCCAGGAAGTGGAAAGCATGGTTATCAACTGTTCTAGATAGGACTGCAAAATTAATGACAGTATAATATTTATGATGGTCCACAAAATTCAGAAGAACTATCGAAACCTGTAGATATATAAAAATATAAAAATAAATAAAAACACATAATATGAGTAGAATGTCATCCCTAGAAGAATGCATCCCTAGAAATTATGTACTATATATTTTTTTTCAGCACAAAATGTAGTAGCACTTTATAAGCACCGGAATATCTTAAAGAGAATCGATAAAATTTTCTCCAGAACCTACAGTTATAAAGATGTATATAACGGTTGGCAAATGAAAAATAAAGAGAAATTATGCCCAGTTAGTTGAATATTTAAAAAGGCATATTAGTGCACCTAAAGGCATCGAGAAAGGAGGGACATGTTTTCGAGCCTGTTCTTTCTCTTCCGCATTTTCCAATAGGGAAGGATTTTCTAGATCTTGAACGCTCCTCTAAGTTTAAAAAAAAATGACCGTGTACTACCTGAAGTAATGTGTCAAATTTTTCTCAGTCAATGGTTCTCAGATTGCCAGAAGAGGAGTTTAGTTGAGCGCCTATTAGTTCTGAACGTTTGTAAGCATCTCATTATATGCAGAAATAGCCCCCATGCTTCTGAGAACAGTGATGGGTTCAGATCTTCGACCTCAAAAATATATCTGAATCGACTTGATTGTGTCTCAATATTTGCTTTTAAAATGTTAACTCGTTTCTTTGTTCGGTTCCGCTATTCACAATCGTGACTTCAACTGGCTCATGTGTTTCTTGTTCGTCGTTATGGATCCTCTACGTTCTACCATATGGGATCACTGATCCATGTATTAACACTGTGGTGGTCGTATCTTCAGTAAATACCAAAGGTTCGAACTTATTACGCTTTTTCCAGTATAAGACGTGGATCGTCTTCATTATTTAGATTGATTTTCTGCGTATATAGAATGAACTGACTGTTTCTAACGAAAACGGCGTAACCGATGTTTGTAGATATTTACTAAAGCTGAGGAACTTTATGGCGACTCGCACTTCGTGTTTTCGTATTATCCTATTCATATTATTTGGACTTTTCTAATTAAGAGTAGAGTGTCCAAAAAAAATTATTTTCGAAAAGGGTATTCGATGTTGAAAATGACAATTCTAGTCCCCTTGAAAATGTATGAAGTCCCCCGTGCATGTAGAAGGTGCGTACTCTAAATATTTAAGGGAGTTTCTATGCACGTTTTGTGTTTCTAAATCGAGCTAATTCCACCAATAAATTTCAATTTCGGTTTAAAGTAATGCTTCCTAACTGACAGAGTTACAACCTAACTAGTTAGGTAACTAACTGTAATATCCTTTTGAATGATACACGTACATAAAATGGAAGATTATTCAACTTTACGTTGGAACAAGCCCACATTTGCTCTATTTGAATGTGTTCCCTAACCTAAAAGACAGCCAGGGATCAAAACTGCCCGCAGATCATAGTTCACCGTCCTTTCATGCAAACTGAATTCGTTACGGCGAGAACACCACTGAGGTTGAAAATATCGTCAGTAGGTTTTTTGTTTGAAAAGAATTAAAATACGATTACAAACTTTTAACGCCCGCGAAAAGACTGATTTCCAGCACTCGTTTACGGACGAGCCTATTCCTCCACAACCCCATCCTCCAGCATGCGAGCTTCGCGAGCCTTTACCAGCACCCTGGCCTTTTTGTACTGTAAATAGGAGCTCGAACTTGCACGATTTTGTGCACACACTAATTACATATGCACTCTCTGTCAACTTCAAAACTACCAAAAAACTAATTTCACAGTTGAGAGATGAGGCTTCACAGGCAGACTAGAAAATGTCTGTCAGCCTAATTCGAGCCTTCCCGCGTGGAAATAATTTGTTGTGTTTGGCGTCGGTGGTGGTAATTGTGTTGGCGGCGCTAGGAAGAGCATTTCAAGATTACTCTGAAAGGATTACGACAAACACAATGCTTTGTAGTTGATAGAAAAAGTTTTATAGCTGGATGGAATCGGTGATTAGGCTCTCGTTAAACATGCACACATACATGAACGCTATTTTAAATCCAAACTTCAACAGAAATGGATCCTTGACTGATTCAGTCATTCATAATAGCGGTCAGCAATTGCAATTTTAAGACGGTTCTGACAACAAATGAGCCATAATCAAAAATTTCCAATTTTGTTTAAATTTTCACATGTAGTTGATTCACCTCTAAATAAAAAAGATAAATCCTCAGTTCATGTTGTCCCTAAACCATCGCCCAAACACATTATTTCATCGTTATAAATCAAATAAATGTTTGAGGTCCCAATTCATTAATTTTAAATTTTACGATCCCGTCACCACAAATATCAGACGAAATGGGTCTCCAAATACTTTGAATGCTTTGCTTGTCTGAATATTAACAGTTGCGAATGTGTTTTCCGCGAAAGTATTCCATTAATCCTTTTGAATTCAGTGTAAGTCGTATCCGTTTCACCACTGTTTATTTAACACATGTCTTTTTTGAAATCACATAAATAAGAAATCGCAAATGGGATTTCAGATGGCACAAAAACCACTTGCAGCCACTTCAAATAAACATAACCTTTGACACAAATTTCGGCCGCGTTTCGATGGGAGTTCATAGACATGTATGGTACGAAGAAATCATGCTTGCCAACACCTAAATTGTACAAGAAGTCACGGGGGAATATAAAACGACTTTATGTCTTTTTGCTAGCCTTCACATTTCCATAAATAATTCACGATTCGTTACAAAAAGCATAAGGAAGTGCGCTCGAGATAGCATTTCATCTTCAATAAATATCGGAAAGATTTGTCCTTTAACTTCATTCAAAAACTTTGATGTATTTTTCGACAGTGAAACTAGGAATAAATCGAATACTTCACAGGAGATGAAATGAAATGCACGCCGAAATTGTATTCTATTGGTTCATAAGATTTGAGTAACCTTGGTTTGCAGTAGTTCCGAATCCACAAAGTTTTATTTGTGGTAAATTACTAGAAGTTGTTTGAGAAGTCGCGAAATTCGATTCACTACATAGTATCCGAAAAGGAAGTTGCAATCGCTAGGAATTTTCAAACATTTGGTTGAATTTTGCACAAAACCATATGTGTCCTCTTTTTTTTTGGCATAGCTGTTACTCAAAGCACATGATGTCCGATTTCGTGAATAAAAACTAAAGTTTTAAAGAAATCGCGTAAAAGCCAACGTTTTGGTAAGAGATGCCGAAAATGTATGAGGACATCAAATGATAGGTAGGTACTTTGATAAATCTTCATCCTTTCCTATCAGGCACAATTTGCTTAAAGTTATATGACTCCTACGTTTTGTGGTTGTCTAAGTATGCAGAAAGCACTTGTTCAGATTTCAGTTCGCTTGACGTTTATTGGACACATATGTGCCAACAACGTTTGTCACTCCATTTCGCCTTACTAGCTCTCACTTAGAATGTGCACATGAGTCGATTGGAAGTATTTGGATCTAAGGACGTTCTACTTAAATATTCACAAGCTGATATCGTTAACGCATACATATGTCATGTGTGCTGAAATCGATTTTGCTTATTTGAACAGATTATTTGTCCACGCACTAGTTTCAATAAATAAGTTTGACTTCACGTTTAACGAATCGCGTAGTACAGAGGATAAGGATTCAAAAATTTGCACCTTAAAGGTTGTAAGTTTTGTACATGAAGTATAATTTGGTAGGCATTATTTCTAGTCAGCATCGAAGATAGCCAACACTTTCAGTTTTTACTTTGTTGCATTGTATTTTCGGATTCCACGATTGCAAATAGATTTTTCTCATATGTGTAACTATGTTCCTGGTTCCTGTTCAACAGCCATTCGTGAATGCAACGTAAAACTTAAATAAAGATTCAATGATTCCTATCAACCCTACCGTAAGCGTTCCTGCTTGACTGTTGGCGGGGAAGTGCGACTTGGCGTCCACCCCACTCTGCCAATATTTCTATTTCTGCACCTCGAGATCGATCGTTTCTAATAGCCGAATTATTTTTCAAATTATTCCCACAATCTCCATTATTATATAACGACAATGGAATCGGCTTTTTCCTTTCCGAACCATTTCAACATGGACTCTGCGTCGAAACTGATTCGGAAGGAGTTAGTTTTCGATTGTTGATAATCAATTTCTAATTACAAATACTAAGTCAGAAGAAGCTTGCTACTTCTAAGTCAGAAGAAGATGCTCCGATGTTAGAGAGGTTCCATTCTCCTTTTATGCCCTATAAAGTGAAGAATTAGATATTTCTGACACAGAGTCTGGACTGAAGAGTGCCCAATTTCCCAAGAAATTGCGCCAGAAATTGAATTTGTATCAGTTGAAACTTCTGCAACACGGAGGTTGTCCATTGGAAAAAAATATTTACAAATTTGCCTTAATAGAATTTCCAACACAAGAAGTCTCAGCGCTCTTCAACGGAAGTACCTCTAAAGGGTAGGATGGTGAGATGGGAACATCTACAAAAAAGAGAACTGTAGCAATATATTCGTTATACAATATTCTGCCAACTGCATTATGCAATATTGGTACGTTAATTGCAAAGATTGCCACGTACTCACTGACTAATATTTGTGCGCAGAAGGAGCCAAAGAAAAAATTTACCGGGTAATCTGCGGTATGTTAGGTCATCCAGCACTATGACGATGATGCTTGTAATACCAAAACACAATTACAAGTGCACCGCATTGTGATATCTTCCAATTCCAACCCGCCTGAGGGTTAGGAGTAAGGCTATTTACGACCTGAGTTATGGACTCGCAATGGCAACCGGACTACCTACTAAATACCTAACTTTTTACACCGAGAATGTAGGCGGGCGTCATCCGTCGTCTCCTAAGCAAACAGGGGACGGTGGCTTTTCCAACATATACAGGAAAAACTGAAAATTGCCGTGCCAACTGAGTAGTTACCTAAGATAAAAATCAGTCTCGCCATGATATCTGCAGAAACACGGCCGAAGCCATCGATGAGTCGTGTGGTCCACCTCTCACTTCAGTTGTGTCAACGCTAATGTCCTTCTTCTTTCCTCACAGCTAACAACTTTCTTTTCCCCGACCCCGAGAATATCTACCCACCTAGCAGAATTGAAACCATTCTTCACATGGAGTGTCGGACCGCGTTCACCACCTGTATTGCTGCACCGATCATGTATCGCTCAACGCTGAAGCCATTCTGCTGAATATGGCGCGGGTGCCGAGCAACAGCTCGATGACTACCACGAGCTTCTGGGAGTCCAACGCCCCCCCCCCTCTCTTTGATGAACTTCTCGAGCACCTATTTGGCGCTCTTTAGCATAATATGGGTCCGATATGTAGATGGTTGCTGGATCAATATAAATAATAACAATATTGTTATGAGCTGCTTCTCAAACTATTTGAAAAACAAAAAAATAATAATTGAGCAAATTTCTATTGTCTTCCATCGTTTAGGATAACATTTTTCAAAAAATTTGCCATCTAGTCACATTCCTGCGTATAACTCCCGTCTCATGTGAATCAACTATATAGTGACTCTACTGTGTCGTAAGTACGTACAGGATTGTCACTCTCAGACAGAGAAAGTCAAAAAATAAATAGATTTATTATTGTATTGTCATTTTATGCAGAAACTTTGAGAAGGACGTACGTTGACTACGTTGACTTGGCTGTTTTCTGGGATTCCTCATCATGCAAACGCTTAGATTCTGCTTCACGCTAAGACCCAATTCCTGTAACTCCATGACGAGTTGCATGAATTGGGTTGCAAAACGAAGCTTGAAACTTTGTTTGAAAAGGCCCAAATTAAAATCAGAAGCAATCAATATGGATCGGAGTCTACTATACCCTTGGACAATTGATAGCGACTATTATAAGTCGAAATGGGAATATGTCTTTTAAACTTTAGCAGTTTTTCTCTTTTCTCCAACAAAAAATCAAAAGTATCTGTTCAATTAAAAAAAAACATATTTGGAGAAGTTTCAAACGATAATTAATCGCAATTGCTAGGAGCTATGTTAAACTTCTGGTAATCTCAATTTTTGGTCATGGTTTCTATGACAGGAATCTTACGGCCGATGAGAGATGCTCTTACAGATTAGAATATTTGAAACGACACAGGAAGTTTTAAAAAATTCGTCCAAAGATTAAACATTGAAGCCATCGGAAGGTTTGAAATACTTTGTCTCATACGTGTAAATATTTATCGATGATTTCAGTACTACAATCATCCCTCGTTGATTTTGTTGAAATAAAACTTCTAAAATGACAACTAATCTGCTTATTCTTCAGGATTGGTATTGTTAACTAATTGGCGGAGAAACGTGTGAGTTTTATAAGAAAAATGTGAATCATATTTCATAAGGAGCTCAATGGAAGTTTCTGAATTTTATAGTCGCTAGTGATGAGATAAATCTTCATGATGAGGCTTGTAGTAAAATAATAGTCGGAAAAAAAATAAGAATAATTCAGATTGATTGCAGAAACTCGACCTGATTGGAAGTAATTCCGCTTTAACCTGCGGCACCCAGAGAGGAGTCAAATACCTTCTTAAAATCTTTAAGAAGAAGCTCCGGTGAACGGGGAATCAATCTTACAAATCAATGGGACATTTAACTCGCACCACTGATCGAGCGGAAATTCTCCTTGATCAGCTATGCAGGATGTATTTCATATTTGGCCACAGGACAACCACAGTAAATTTTTTGGTCTTGACACTGTCTCTAATATAGCAATATAACATTTTCCTGAGGTAGCTTTTGGAAATTATTGCGTGTCATTCAATATTATATTGAAAGATTCATGTTTCTTAAATAAGTGACAAAACTCAAGGTATTTCCAATCTTACAGAAGTGAAAGATTAGTCGTACCCTTAAAGCAAATTGCTTTCTAATATCAACAAGAATTGAAAACCAACCGAAATCAAGTATTAGACAACCTCTTCTAGAAATCTGAATTAATACCGCATTCCCACTATGTGTTCAAGGGGTTCTACAAGGAGAGCAACGATTGTATCTAGCCAATTCTCATTGAATATTCCTTCTAAAGTAGCTGTCGAGTTGACAGCTGAGTTGAAGTCATTATAGTGCTTTTGCGAACGTATATTTTTTTTGAAAAGAGAACGTAAAGTTTGAATGGTGCTGAACATTGGCCTGCAGATTCTTCAAAAAATTGTCCCTTCTATCATTCTGCAACGAATAAGTATTGACGCAAATGAAGATTTGAATGTTGAAGTTGGATGCCGGTTCATTTGGAAGATGCTGAGAGTAGAGTTCAATCGAAATTTTCTCATAAATCTTCTCTCATAATTTTTCTTATAAAATAACATCACATTGAATAACTGGAACACCAAATCAAGCTTTAAAACGCAAGAAAACAGACTCAAGAAGAATTTTCGGCCTATGAACCTCGAGGTTGATCTGCTCGTAAGCCTTGCAAATGAAGTTGTTCCTGAAAACAGAACTGTGGGTTGGCCGAGAAGAGAAAGGGACAAATAGAGAGAGAGATCACGGAGATCAAGGAGAGAGGATTGAATTGGGAAATGTCTTTTGAAGTGGGACATGTTTATCGCAAAGGCGACGAATAGTGGGAATGGATTTAGTAGAATTTTTGGAATTTCAATGATCCCGATTCGACATACAGCGGGTATGTAGATGTTTTTTTCTGGATATTTGGTAAAAACAAATGCGTAGTTTTCAAGGGCAGAAATTTTTTATTCAAAATATTGGCCATTGAATTCACATGTCACCAATCTGCCTAGTAATTTATCTTTTCTTTTGCGCCAAAATGATAAATTTATCATTTTTTGACGATAGCGTTGTGTATAAACAGACTCGACGAGCTTCAAAAATTCATAATACACAATACAACTCTTGTTCCATCAGACACAGAGCATGATTTTCTTGCCGAAGTGGTTTACTCTTGGTGTTGATGGACCTGCCAGGTGAAAGCCACGATTTTTTCTGCTTCAGGTATCGAAAGTAAATTTTTTTTTGTCATCCGTCACAATTTGCTGCAAGAATGACTTCCCTCCGTGGCCCTCCGTTCCATTTGACATTTATACAAACCGTGTGGAACACATTAACCGAGTATATTGATCTTACCCATTTCTCGTAGACGTCTGTTGATCATTTCCTGTGACACATTTAATGAATATGTTGATTGCCGTTGAGTTTGGATTAGGTCGCCATGCAATTCTTCCTCTTAGCATTTTTGTGGTCTAGCAGAGCGGTCAATGTCTTTCACATTGCAATTACTCCTTTTTAATTGTTGAAATCATGTCTCCCATATCCTAATTGATGGAGCGTGTCCACCATATATTTCTGCCAGCAAACGATGACTTTAAACAGCCTTCTTATTTTGGTTAAACAAGAAAAGCAATTCGTGCCGGAAATGCTCTTTTTCATGCACAAAGTTCGACTTGCAGTATCAACACGATAAAACAAACAAGCTAGTTATGACGGACTCAACTTGTGTGTGTTTGTAGCCAAATGTCAGACGATCGAAATGGCGTATGTGTGTTTTTTGCAGGTGCCATCTTTCAGCAAAACCCGAAAATTTTTTTGCATAAATCTGGTACACATCAGGGAAGTTAGTTGAACAGCTTTGATTAGAAATTGGTTCTAAATGTTATCATTTACCAACAATCATGCTATGCATGTGCCGCTACAGACTATAATCAATTCAATCCACGTGACTTTATCGTCACACACTAGGGGGACGTTCCTTCGTTAATGGTTAGGAAAGTTTAAACAAACTCGCGGAGCATGAAAAAGACAAATGTTTACGGTTTTTGATGAGCTTTTTTCTGATGAGCTATTTTTCAATTTGCTTAAGGCTGTCGTAAAGAATCAGTTGCGGTTATTGTTGAGGTTTCAAGATTCATGATTAGCCGCGGTGGTCTTTTCGTGTTGTTTGAAGCTTGCTTAACTAGGTTCCTATTGTTGAAGCGAGGTAACCCCGTTTCACCCTCAACACTTACCATTCTATCCACTGTGGATATTGGAAACTATCGGGAATTTGTTTGAAAGATTTCTTTCTTAATTCAGTTTTGAGTGATCAGGTTGACTTACAATTTATATAATAATGAAATATAATTATAAATATAATTTTGCTTATATAAATAATATAATTAAAAATTAAAAGACCTCATACTATTGTAGTAACGCTAGATCTAGAAATTTTTTCTTATTCATTTGAGCTGACGAACAACTATCTGTGTATTGAGTGGGAGCTTTGTTTTCTAGATTGAGTTGTTGAAAGTGATGCGCAAATATCTCAAGGACTCAGTTTTGGTATTTGACATAAAGGCATTTGTAGTAAGTTTACAATTTTCCAATTTTTTTGAATCGCTAAACAATAATTTATTCAAAAGATTTTTTACACTCGTTATAGTTTTATTCATGACAATAATTTCTAGAGAGTGCAACGAACAGAACAAAATATCATTGCATTGTCAATTTAAAAGCAGAGATTCAAAATAAAAAGTATGGTGTAATATGTTTTTAGAAGTTCATTTGTGTTGATCCTCATTCTGCTTTTATTTTGAACCTTTAAGTCCACACATGCTGGAGGTTTATTTAAGTTGAAGTACATGTAGCAAGGAACACTGAATTTTCTTCTTTCTTTGTCTTCTTTATGCAGTTGCAAAATCAAACCATTCTATTGGACCGAGTTCCACTGTTTCAGCGTTACAAACTTCGAGTTACGATCAAAAAAAATATCCTTGATATTCTACAGTAAACTTCGTTGAAGAATTTTATATTTTAAGGCCTCATTGGCGAAACGCTATTGAATGTCATATCTTAAGGAACAACTTGTTTCTTAAGTTGTTATTTTGGTTTAAATTAACACTGCCTTGCAAAACCGATGGCACTTTGCTTAAAGTAGCAACTTGAATACAGTGTCAGAAAAAGGATACGCGGATGACGTGAAAATGAAACCCATTCAATTTTTTTGAAATTATACTAGCGAAATAAGGTAAATCATTTGCTTAAATTCATCGTTTTTATTATGATCTATGAAATGTGTAAATAGTTTTTGAGAACATTTTGCGTATGAGCTGCGTAAGATTGCAGATTCTGTTGACTCTTAAATCTGCTTGGACAAAGGTATTCGCGGTTGGTTTTTTGCAAGAACATCATAAGCCGTGCTGGTCACGGACATACTACCACATACATAAGCAAGAGTAGTACTTTCATCCACGTACAGTGCGGATGTAGGTCGTTTTGAACGTGTGCAATAGTTGTAAGCAACGCATTCTAATAAACTAGAAGTAAAATCTTCAAGAAAGATAATTGAGATTTCAAAGCATTTTGAAATCGGCTTTTTCAAGCCTTGCTTTAATTAGTAATTAGTGAAGTATTTTACAAACGATTAAACATTTATATCCTCACCACCTTCGGGTGGAATGCATGGCGCACTTTATTAAGCCTGATGTTCCCACTAGGCCTAATCCTTGTTTTATCCAAACTAAATTTCATATTATGTGAATATTGCTTTACGTGAAGATGTAACAGTGAGGATCCGACAAAATCCAATAATTGAAATGTTTGTTACACTGTACTAACATTTCAAACGAAAAGAAAATAAGAATGTACTCAAGGTTTATTTACCAGGTGCGCAAGTTTTAAATGTCGTTTTCTTGTCAAGAGATGGCACATGAAACGTATTGAAGTAACCTGTCGAACACAAAGCGCCATTTTGTTGGTAAGACTGCCCGCTACAAAACTTCATATTCGTTTAATTGTTTACGAGTTAGTGGCATACTTTTTTTTCGTGTTATGTCAAATTTTAAGCCAAGTAAACAGCATTTGCGGCATCTAATGATTTTCTTGTTCAATCAAAAGAGAAAGGCATTGGAAAGTCATTGAATTCTTGTAGAGATTTACGGCGATCTTGCTCCAATCGTCAAGACTTGTGAATGCTAGTTTCAATGTTTTAAAAGTGGCGATTTCAATGTTATGAACAAAGAACGTAAAAATCGACCAAAAAAGTTGAATGCTACTCGGCAAGCTATTTCCGATCAGCTGAGTGCCATGGGAAAGATTCAAAAGGTTTGAAAATGGGTTCCACACAAACTGAACAAACGACAGATGGAACGACGAAAAACTGAAATGCGAAATGCTGCATTTAAGCCACCAAAGAGAAGTTTTTGCATCGGGTTGTAACTAGCGATAAAAAATGGAAATATTTTAAGAATCTCAAACGTGAGAAATCATGGGTAACGCGAGGACAACATCAACATCGAGTGCAAGATCGGATCGTTTTGGGAGGAAGGCAATGCCATGTGTTTGGTGGGATCAAGACAGAGTCGTGTACTACGAGCTTCTCAAACCCGATGAAACAGTTTATACCGTCCAGTACTGACAAAAAATGATCAATTTAAACCAAGCATTGATCGAAAAACACCCAGAATCGAAAACACGGCAAAGTCGTTCTGCAGCATAACAACGCTCCTGCACATTAAGCCAAAGTGGTAAAGAAACGATTTCCTCACTTGGTTGGGAACTCCTACCCTACCCGCCGTATTCACCAGTCCTGGCGCCTTTTGATTACCACCTCTTCTCATCAAAGAGACACGCACTGGTTGAACACTTCAAGACTTTCAAGGATGTACAAAAATGGCTCGACGAATGGATATCAATGAAAATTGAAGCTTTCTTTTGGAAGGCTATCCATAAATTGCCCGAGAGATGGATAAACTGTGCAAAAAGCTAGGGCCAATACTTTGAATAAAAAATTTTTTGCCATTCTTCTTAAATAATTACGTATTTTTCATTAAAAAAACAACATTTTAAACTTGCGCTCCTGGTAAATTTCATTGATCTCCCATGACAATGGGCTTGAATGTTTCGAGTTTTATTAGCAATGGATTTCGAACAATTGTCAAGCAAAATATTTGTAAATTGAAGACATGTCTCAGAAAATTAAATGAAGTTACTCGACCCGCATGAGCATTTGCCATTAAAATCAGTAACGTCCTTATTCGAAAGGAATGATTGCAACGTAAGAGAACCTTAAAGACCTTTTCGATTTGTAGCATTACAAAACAAGCTTCAAAACTGGACCTTTCTTAAAATTTCCTTTAATATAGTGCTCATGTGCAAAAGCAAGATTTTGACTTGCGCTGCGGGGCCAGACAACCAACCGCGTTGCTTAACATCAAGGTATTCATTTTTAGCAAAAGATAGCAGCTCTTGCTATCAACGAGATGTACGGGAAGCATTACAAGCAACGTATAAGTTATAAGAATAATGTATCAGACCAGTTTTCAAGTAAGATGAATCAAATAAGCATTGAAAGGGAGCAAAGTCAACAAGCTCGTGAAGCGAATTTTCGTTGAAGTCGTTGGAAAATATTTTGTAGTCCTTGTGATCCCAGTTTTTAGATATATTGTTGCTTCTTGAATTTTTTTCTCAGATTCTACGACTTCCATATAATATACTTGTAGTTGCGTCCGGAACTAATAACCTAAAACCAGCCCTTTATTCATCTGTTTGAAATTTGCCTGTTAAAACCAAGTTTAACTACAAAATTTTTAGAGAATAAAATGAAATATGAATTGTAATTGTTTTTGAAAGAACTGCTGCCTGGCGTATATCTGAACTGGAGTTTTCCTCTGTGTTCTCAGGATGTAGATATAAAATAAATTTACTCAGAAATAACATTTAGGGACGTTAAGGATCACTTACTGGAGCACTGCATTTGACATGCTTGTTGGCAGCTTAAGTTTACAGCATTAACAAAACCCCACCACTGGTTGAACAATTTTACAAACCATACGGCATCACTAGTTCATTACGCTTCGATCAAGGAGGCCATAGTCGATTGGTAGAAGATGTTATGACTGACTGAAAGTTCCAACTTCCCAGTTGTATGCGAAACAGTTTTAAATTTAATTTATACGTTTTTTTATTTGTTTTTTTTTTCAAAGTCCGATAAAGTTAAGGTCTTTAAATTTACATATTTTAGACCAAAGTGTAAGTTTTGATGATTTCGGAAGTACCCAATACAATTCACAACGACTAACTTGACATTTTTTGATATAAAGAGCAACTGTAAGAGACTTGCTAATTAAGAATCTATTCGAAAATTCACATACTCTGTCATCATCTGCACAAAGTCTGCAGAACACAGCGTTCTTTGTAAAAATATAGCTATTCCAGCCTATAAGTGGTCGATTTTGCCTGAAAAAAGCCAAAAATTTGGAAAAAACTTTCAGCAAATTTCGTGAAAGCATCGGAGACAATAATCTTTATTTAAATATCCTAATGAAAGATGTCCTGAACATCAGCAGCAATAAGTTGGGACTTTTTAGCAGTTTTTAATTTCCAGAGGATAACGCTCCCAAGCATACGGTTTATTGTTTGAGGCATTGAATTGCTAATGTCCTAAAGTCCTATGCTAAAGTCCTTGCAATCTCCAGACCTCAACCTCATCGAGCACCTCTCAAGTGATTAATAAAGATGGATTCGACAGCATTCCATCACAAGCAGGATAAAACTTAAAGGAGTTTTATAAGTGGAACGGCCACAAAATTCGAGTGACTATACAAAAAAGCTGGTTTTCTCTATTTCCAATCGTCAGAATACTGTTAGTGAGGCCAAGGGTCTTCACACTTAATATTAAACAAAATAAAATTCCCCAAATCAAACTTTTCGCATACACTTTTTTTCCAATTAATTTTTTCATTAATTTAAGTATTTTAAGTATAAATTTATGTAATTTAAGTAAGTAAATATCGTTTTTAAGGTTAATTGTTTTTTTAGCATCTGTGTGAATTTAAGAATAAATTTTGCTAAGCATATTAAGTTTTTTTGAATAATACAAAGAACAAAAATGTCATATGCTAGATTTATGGCACATCTGAGCAACAAATCCTTTTCTCCGCCACTTTATATACATGGAAGCCCGAAAAGTGGCTTAGATTAGCAAACTTCCTCGCAATGGCAGATTTTTACTCTGAACTCTACCTGTGTTTATCGACCTGTCCCTACCATTTCTGCCTTTAGGCAGGTTTTGACGAGATTCACAAACAATTTAAATAACTAATTCAATTGAATAGTCTTCGGATCCTTGATATCCAGAAATTTCCGTTGTATTTTCAAAGTAAAAACTTCTTTGAATCATAGTAACGTCAATGTCATCAGTGTCATACGGAGAATACCAAATCGACTACTGCATCCGAAATTTCAGAGATAGATTGAAGGGTTTTGATAGCCTGAAAAGTAAAGATATTGGACGAGATCTATCTTGGGAAGAAGACTAACCAGATTTGAAATTTAAAACACGATCTAGCATTGGCAAGGGAACTATACGACCTTAAATACAGCGCTGGGTAATTTTCGAGACCAGGGGTAAGATATGCTGTAACAGAATTGAGGGTACTGTGATCCTTAAGCTGGAGGAAACGAAACAAAGATCAATTCGAAGTTTAAAACAAACAAACGAAATCCGATAGTGGCTCTGAACCCATTATCCTGATAGAGTTTGTCTTATGAGAACTTTTCTCATTGAGTATCATTAAAACGTTATGAAAATATTCCTAAAAATCCCTCAGAATTCACCAAAAATTTAACAATTTTGACGAATAAACATCTGAATGTCTATTTTGAGTCTGATTTACCCCAGCCAAGAAATCGCTTTCTAGGGAAGTATTCGGAAACTTCAAGGAAGTTCGGAAAGAAAGCCCAAGTTGAAGCATGATGTCGTGCTTGGAATCAATAAAATCAAAAAAAAAAAAATATCTAGGCATCCAACAAAAGCTGACTGAAATTTATACTCTGATAATGATAGTAGAAACTAAGGAATTGAAACATTCGCGCAAAAAATTCAAAAGCGTTTCAATATTGCAAAGCGAACTACGTACGTAATCTAGTGTACAATATCAGAGCTAAATTGACATAAAATTGATGAATTGCAGAGATTTCGTGACAACAAAAACGTGAAACCCTTTCAAGAAGGAAATAAATATTCTGCGCGGAAAAAACCTGGGGAGCGCGGCCGCAAGCGGGGAATTTTTTAAAATTCTGCCCTTGTGCCTATTGAAATATAAAAATAAATTTTGCACCAGAAGCTGTGGTTGCTTCTGGTACTGCCTGAAAATTTGTGGTCAAAAACTGTCGCTGCTAGAATAGTAAAGTCTGAAAATGTACTTATAACATGACAAGCATTAGGGATGCGTAATAAATTGTCGCGCGGAAGTGTAATTGTAACATAATAAGGTGTGAGTCGGTTTCAAACAGTTGTTCTTTGAATATGTTTCATAGCTATAGCAGAGTAACTATTTTAATTAGGACTCAAGTCTTTTACATAATAATAAATTGTTTTTACTATCATACCAAAGATTTATTTCAATTCTTATATAATAGTTCTAAATTATATCAAATTATTAGAAACAATTTAATACTGAGCCACACATCGAGCCAGGATTAAAAAAAACAGTTATTGAAATCTTTTTAACGCCGATTGAACTTATTACTTAATTGGTGACCAAAATATGGTAGCCGTATATCATTCAGTTTCTGGTCAGAAGTAGCCAAATTGCTTCAATCTTGAAACCTGTGCAAAGTAGGACACCCATTAACTCACTGCTAAGTTCTTGAGTTGTTTACAACGTGTCATGTAATAGAATGTATAGATGCATACCATGGATCAGACCGATATGAACGTAAGTTTTCGTATAACTTAGTATGCATATACAAAAGTGTAAAATAAACTTTCAGCTCCTGGTTTTGATGCATGTAAGGTTTCGTGATAAACTACGATTATCTCCCGCTATTTACAAAGTTGTATTTTCATTGTAAGCCATACCATCATTTACATAACGAATTACTTTACTTTAACTTAAACTTTTGATTTTTCCCCTCGAAATGTAAACTTGTTTGCGTAATTACTCATAAACTTGTCTCGTTGTATCCATTTGCCATTTTATTGAACAGATTCTATTCAGTTCCCATAAAATAGTCTCGAAAAATAATTTCAGCACACATAAAAGCAGCCGTCAAGCGTTTCCTATTAATTTTACTGTCCTCCATAATCTATAAAGCTCTCAGTGTCCTGGCGGCACAATTGAATGAAGGATGAAACTTGTGTCACAATAATTACCAACTCCTCTGATTTATAAGAGTTTCTCGGGAAAGTTGTTTGGCATAATATTGCCTTGTATGCCACTTGTGTGTACACAATTCTCGCTCTCTTTTCCGAGAAAAGCTATGCAAGGATATCTCGGATTCTATTTACTCATATTGCGAGAATAAGTTCAGGATCAATTGAAATAAGTTGTTGAAAGTTCCAAATCGGTTTTTGTTGTTAATTTTCTATGATAAATGATAGTGAAACGATAATTTACTTGGAAAATGTCCTCACGACTTTTTAGAAGGTACTTAACGACTAGCTCGCAATTACCCTAGCACAAAAGAGATTTCAACTAAATACGTTGCTCTTATACAACGTAACGCAAACTTAAGTCTATAAAAACTATTTTAGTGAATAGGACATTTTCGACAAGAAATGATCGTTTTATCGAGCCTTTTGTATGCCATAAACGAGCCAATTATGTTCACATTATCGTGTTGAAAGTAGGTTTTGACTTGTGGAAGATATATCCACATACTTATCAGTTGCTACGCGGATTATGCTTAAAATTAGTCTTCAAAAAAATATGCTTCCGTCAAAGGACTTCGCTACATATGAGCAGAATTTTTGACTACTTCATGTTGGCCCACGTCAAGGTTTTGAGCCTAAACCACATTGAAACTACATTTAATATTTCGGTATGATTGATAAATTCAATTATTGTAACATCATACGAACAGTTGCTTTAAAATAAAATGATTTTACACTTATGTTTTGGTTTTCCATTTCCGAAATTTTGCGTTCAATGGGCTTATAACTTTCTTTGATGCATTTGAGAGATAGTTTCGATAATACTTGAACATATTTCCCAGATTGAACACGACGTTCCTTGTGTAACAAGCACAATGTACACATATTTTAAGTATATATACACTGTTCAGTTGTCAATTTTTTTAAAACGTATTGCTGTGTTTAGGGTAGGAATTTGAATATTGTACATTGCAATATGTTTGCCTTCGGAACGACTTTCCATAGTGTCCTGTCTGAGTATTTTCTGTCCACCCAACGGAACAATCAACCGAGTCGTTTGAAACGACTTAACACAATGGGGGATGCGACATACATCACAAGCGTCAATTCGAACGAAAGAGGACGGTGTTCGACGAATAATTGTACCGAGCACAAAAAATATTTAACTTTCAAATTTTTTGATTATTTTGTAAATTAAGTTCATTTCTATTGTTTAATACCGCAGTTAGCCGAAATTTCTTATAAGTGCGCTCCTAGAACCTTTCTAAAATTTTCTTTTAACAAAAAATATAACAATTTATCTCTTTTGAAGATGTCAAAAGCACTTTGTAATTCTTTCGTTTGAAATGTCGCTATGAGATGATTCTATTTTTTCTCTAACTACAAATTCTAAGACCATTCTCAAATGAAAGTTGTAAAAAAGTAAAGCCACGATTTCATTAATATAACCAACATATTGAAATTGGTATCAGATTATATCTGGGCTCTTAATGTCCTTGATTGGACGAGTATGTTACTGGGTATGTGTTACAAGACTCGTTATATCGTTCTAAGCCATGGTGGACAGCAGGGACCCACTGGGCACACATGAGTTTCGAGTGGCTGATGTAAAAATCACACACAAAACCGTAGTTTACCAAAAGCAGTAAATTATCTCGAAAGTTGGATATGTCCTTGCGTCGCGTGAGCCTACTTCTATTGTGAAACGCGTGACATGAAAGAACCTTGCATGTGATTCCGATTAAAAGTGGTGGCACTCATTCGACCAACTACCGGCAGCAACAGCCAAACACAAAAGGATCTAAAATATACGTACAATCTGTACGGTTTGCAATGGGGAGTAATTGAACAAAAGTAGAACCTTTCTCGTCGGTATTGAAATTGTTTTATCAAATTATATTTGTCGCCATCGTGGGAGTCTATTTACTTTTGAGGAATTTTCGTGCTAGCAATTGCGGCTTGGACAGACTTTGTTGTGTGGTTTTCCTTATTTTACGTTTTGGTGAAGTGAAATTGAGTTGTTTCATTCCAACCAGGAAACCATTCCTTTATTTCAATTGGAGTTGCGAAACTTGCTACTCTTTGGCAGGAATTTGTTGGAGCTAGAACTTAAAAACTTTTATGGCCTCGATGATTATGTAATTTCCTCAAACTCAATTACTCATTTCATAGGTTAATTGAGTAAAAACTTAGTTGGTAATTTTTTTACTATTTCCAATGAAGTTGCCTTTAAAGGAAAACAATATTAATATCAATAGTGGTTTTATTTTTGGCTATAATAAACCCAAAATTAATTGTTTAAATATTAATTACTGTGTATGTTGGTTTCGAAGACTCCTTGCGCGCATATCCTCATCACGAAAAATAAAACAATGTTTGATTTAAACACTGACAAAACGGGGGAAATAACTGAAAAACGGTGTCTTATTACGTCAAATATGGTGAAAATTACATTGATCAGTCCATTTTGCTTTTTGCTGTTTTTTCTCTAATATAGCTGCATTTTAATGCATCAGGATTGGAATTGGTTTGATTGTTCCAGCAGGCCGCAACGCTTTATTTTCTCTTGGATCAAGTTTCGGTTTTAAACAAAAACAGTGAGAGAACTTCCGTGCGGCTTCTAGCAGACAGAGATAGAAAAACAACAAGAAAATTTTTTTAGATTGTGTTTTGCTGTAGGAGCACTTTCACAAAACAAGCAAGCATTGAGGAGGTTATTATTGTTAAATATAATAAAAATAGAAAACCTTTTCATTTCAGTTGAATCCTGTTAGATTGAGTATGGAGTAACCTCCATCAGCTCGTCTGAAGTAGCAGCTTCTTTTATTCTAGATTTGTATCGCTATCGTAATGTTGTTGCCCTGTTCAGATGTCCTTAGTTTCGTGAAAATATCATTATCTGGTTAAAAATGCTTCCTTTTTCTAGTAAGAGTCGTGTAGTTTATCAAAAATATAGTACCGGATTAGATAATCCTTACGTTTAAATAATAATTTTTCGTAAAATTTCCGTATAAATTTCTAGTCTTGGTCTTTTCTTCCGCTAATATAGTAATGTCATCAATGTCAATGTGTTTCCGTTAGTACTTAGAATTAAGAAGGCGTCTTTTAACCCAGTTAGAAAAATGATCTCTACCTGTTTGCATTAACGATGGATCTGCAAATAAGGAGGTTTAAGATTGAAAAAGTTAAAACCAAGAAACACACTGAAGATGAAAAAGAAAGCAAACAACGGAATGACGGTAGTTCGTTCACGAATCAACAAAAAAAATATGTTTCATTTCCATCCTTCTCGGAAAAATCACAGAAAACACCAAACACAATCGTTTGGTGTCTCCTATACGAAGGATGCATTACCTGTGATCCAATTCGTCCTTAATTGCTTGTTTTTGCAGGAACTCTAAAGTCCTCTAAACATTTAATGTCGTTTACCATTTGATTTTACAAAAATATATCCTCATTTCATGTTTGCGATGACTGTAAGAGCTTTAAAATTTTTGGGCAAAGTTCTCCGATTGGAGGAAAAGAAGTATTTAAATACTGGCGTTCAACATTAGCACAGTAGAACGAACTGCTTCACCTTCATGGTTTCCACTTTCGGGCTGTCTATATTGAAAGTTAGTTGCTCATTTGATCTTCCCTCCTGCTATTTAGTAGAAGCTGCTGGTTTTCGAAACATACGGTTTTCGGGTTGCACGGCAACATCGATAGCCAACTCTATATAGGGCTTTACGGATTATTGAACAATGAAATTTTTAAATGTTCACACACTTGTCGAACAATATCCTTTTGATTTCATATCGGTAATTTTTTTAAACAAAAGTAGAATACACCTCTCTTCTCTACCGGTTTACTTTCGTAGTTGACCAATTAATGTTTTTGTGAGTATTCCTTCTTCTTTTTCGAAGCGTTCAATTACACCTTGCTCAGTTTATTTTGACCGACCTATTACGTCCATCTTTCACTGGATTTTTACCTAGTCCGATTCAAGATTTTAAGCCGAATTTAAGAATGAACCAGATTCTACCAATAATGCTTGGCATCATCTTTATTTTAACATCAGTTCTAAAGATTGAATGACGAAATTATCTATATTTAATATTCTTAATTCTTTCGAATGCTACGCAAATACACAAGTTGAAATACTAAGCGGAATAATAGCTGAAAAATTCTGCTGGCAAAGAAAATGCAAATCGACAAACGTAATTATTGTTAGCCACAAAATACCTATCTAGCCTAAATCAAAGGCCATTCTGCGCAATCTTCTTTATTTCATCCACACACGATAATTTTCTGATAGAAACTGAATTATCTTATCGTGTATGAAAAGCTAATAGTAGGCACGACATAAAAGAGAAATAGTTAGCATTGTGCACGCATATTCACGTTATATCGACTCGGAAAAGCCGGGGGTTAAAAAAAACTGTCAACTTGTGAAAGGACTGGAGAATGCTTCTTCAAGATGTTATCTTCACCTTGTATTTTGCTGCCAGCCAGACTCTCGACAGTTTTCCTCTTTCCTCTACTTTATCCTTTTTTCACAGTTGACACACTTTTTAATTAGGTACGTCGATGATGCAAGAGTACAAGTGGTGATGACTGCTCCTATGTCCTTGTTGTCGAGCGATGGTTGAGTGAGAACGAGTATGTGTGTGCGAAGTATATATAACACGCGCGACTAGAACAAGGGAAGAAATTCATTTGAAAATAAAAATAAAAATACATACACAATCCAACCAAAGTCGGAGAAAAGCGGCAATTGTTGAAAGAAAGAAGCCTTACCTACGCCGTTGTGATATTTGTATACGTTTCAAGCAAAAGTCTCAAGTTTTTCGGGTCGAATGTACTTTGCTGCTTTACTAGATTCCATGAAACAGATACTCAGCCATTTAAGATAGCTTTAAAAATTTAAAGAAACTCATACCGGTCAAAACGTGTATAAAGATGCAACTCAATTATTGTACACTTGGTGAAACGTCCTACACATGTTTCTTGGAGGTTTATGAACAAGTATTTCTAATAGGCTAAAAAATAAAATATTGAAAGAAGTATGACTTTTGTTTACCAACTACCACGTTGTGTATATTCTAAGTTCGTGTTTTCAGTTTATGAGTCGAGCTTATTTGACACTTGACGAAAATTCTTAGAAAGCGGATGTTAAACCCAACAAGGAGGCCAGCAACTTTTTCGGTTAGACGGACTCTGAGATGTTGAATTCCAGGGATGTCGGTAGTTACGCTTATTATTAACAGTTAAATTACTTAGGAGATATATAATTTTAAAGTTGAGTGAAAACACCGCAAGCTAACACCACCGTTTTTATGGATTCGCAGGCCAAATCATCTATCAACAAACTATTTACTTCAAGGATTTCAATCGAATAAGAATCGTTTTAAATGTTTTCCATTGTTTCCAGGCCCTTGGGATACTTCAAGGTTTTTTTGTGATTTTTTTTCACTGATCGCTTCTGGAATTACTAATCTCCAGATTTAGCACCCAGTTGGATTGGTATTTTTGTACGTTTATCTGGTTTGATTCGTCGCGACTTACAGGAAATCTAAGATAGTATTATTGTGGTTGTCTATTTTGTCAAAGAGGTTAGCTTGTTTTATTTGTCAGTCGTCTTTAGCCGTCTCTCATTTCTTCCTATATATCGCTACAAGGATATCCGAAAATTCTCCTAAAAGCTAGGTTCTGACACGATTGTTGCTTACCGTCGGCTGACGGAAAGCGATACTGCCGTAGAAGAGCGTTGGTCGCCTTAATCTATTTAACCTTTAACTACTGACGTGCAGTCTCACAGGCCGTTTCCAGTTTATGATTCTCTGGCTCCACTTGCTCCCGCATACCCCACGCGTATGCTGGTCTCAGTAGCTTTGGTTTGAGGTTTGATTGGCGAAACTACCGTTGAGAGTTAAGGTTACGTCCCTGGCTGAATGTTACGTGAGTAATTTCGCTTTATATTTTGAGTGTGGTCTGTGAACCGTGCGTCCACGTTTGTATTATAAATTGACGCTGACGGTGATTTTGTTTGTTTTAGATTTTGTAAACTAAAATGTCAAAAAACGATCAACGAAGGACTGCAGACAAACTAATATCGAGTTCCTCGACTCAGAGAGCCAGTAAAGTATTGCGATTAGATGAGCCTTCTTTTGAAAACGACTTTCAACGATTGCTTTTGGAGTCGGATCAGTGCGACAGCGATGGGGATGTTTATGATTGTTTGTTTTATGAAGCTGACATTGAAGAAAATCACTCGATTGAACAAGAGATTATTAGAGACCAGAGCTGACGGTGACATAAGGAGATCGGATGGTGAAAGTTCAGATGAGGACAATATACCTATAGCACATTTACGGACTTCGAAGAATAACTATGGTCAAGATCGCTACAAATGGGCTACAGAACCACCTTTCAAAAGAGTTCGCACTCCACAGTATAATGTAGGGTTGAACATATTTATTCTGCACCTAACTGAAGACGATAAGAAAATGTATAACAGTATATGAAATGCGACAAACCATTTTGACATGGACTAACTTCAAAATCGCTGAGTTTAGAGCTAAATGCAAGCAGCAATAAGGGTCAGAATTAAAAGAAATGGACATGATAAAACTCGATGCCTTTTTAGGACTCTTATACTACTCTGCCGCCCTGAAAGCAAATCACGAATCTACCATTTTTATATTTGCTACGGATGGAACAGGTTTTGAGATATTCAGGTGCTGTATGTCAGAAACCAAACTTTTAATTCTTCTGAACTGCCTACGGTTTTACAACCCAGCAGAGAGAATAATTCTCTATCTTCTCTCTTTATTCTCTCACGCTGAGAGAATAAAGACGGGCCGCTATTTCTGGAAGATTTGATAGGTTTATCGCTAATTCTCAAAAACTATATATATATGTTAGTATTGACAAGATGCTAGTGGAGTTTCGTGGAAGAAGTCACATGATTTCGTACATGCCCCAGAAGCCCGGTAAATATGGCCTACTTATTCGCGCCTTGTGTGATGCGAAGACTTTTTAATTTTTTAATTGTTATTTACATTCAAGAAAAGATAAGGATGGCGCCGGACTATCAGCTGACGAGAAAAAAGTTCTTGTTCCCACTAAATTCACTCAAAACGGACAAAAAATGTTCAATATATTCGATCAGTCACCGAACAAGAAGGCGGTTTATGGTGATTTCCCACAGAGTTCTGGACTTGTGTGGAAAAAATGCCTACACTTTATCCAATCAACACCAAGACAAAGAACTAGAAAGAGGGAAATTTCTGAAGAAATAAGCACGATCCCTGTTGGTCCAACATATGCAAAGACGAGTTATAAACCCTAATTTGCCAAATGGATCAGTTATGGCGCTGAAACGAGTTTTGGGCCCTCATATGCCATCCTAAGAGCCACCAAGTGAAGAAAATATAGTTCCTAAACGTAAGCCGTGTAAAGCCTACCAAAGATAAAACGAAAGACGACCCACATTTCTGAGGGTTATGGTTTGTAAATTTTCCCTCAAATAAAGTATGTTATCTTGTATTTCTCCTAAGAAGTTTTCCTAGTATAGGCGATAATGGTGATCCTTGTAGGACTCCAGCCTCAATAAGCCGAACGCTTAATAGGTGATTGTCGAATTTGACGCGGAATATTTTGCCTTCAAAAAAAGATCTTATCGTTGGCACAATCATAAAGCTTATGTGGAGTACTTTTATTTGGAATATTAGTCCTGATGCCATAATTTATGGACAAGAATGTATTTGTCATATCAAGCATAAAAAGACCGATAGATTTCTTGCTATTGGTGGCATTTCATACGTTTTGCACTAACTTCGTGACCGGGAACCGCGTAGAATGCCGGGACATATAGCAAGGATAAATTAATTTGTTAAAACGACTACTGACAATCTTTGTAGATTTGCCTTTTCTATAATTTTGTGTAGCGAGAGAATAAGAGGATTATGAGTCGCTAGTTTTGAGGGAATGAAAGATTTTTCCCTTTTTTCAATGCTGCCGGCCGTTACAGTTGTTTACGAGAAACATTCATTGGCTAGTTTATCTTTGAAGGCTTTCCAGTTTGTTTTCCTTGTCAATTTACAAGAGCAAGTATGCATGAAGGTGTCTTCTTTTAAAAGGAGTACCGGTTTGCGGTCAGTTGACAGTTCAACATTTTCCTTGGACCAAAATGTTTACGTTCATTGGGATTATGCAGGCTTTCTTGTCTCTTTGTGATCAATCGGCTGAGCTCAATCGCAGCTTGATTGCTATTCACAGCTACCCAATTGCTATGATGTGTGTTCTCCTGTAAAAGGAATGGGGCTATTAAACTAGCAAGGTGGAAAGTGCCGGATGGAATGCGTCAAAATTAAACAACGTAGGAGAGTGGAAAATCGCTGATGGCCAACGTTCTCATCTTAAATGTATGTTAGAAGTATTTTTCCGGTTTAATAGTAATGAAGTGCAAGTTTTTGTGTCTGAACAAAAATTTGAAGAGCATGATTTGATCGAAGTGTGAGCGCTGCAGTTAAGTCTAATATATCGTAAGAAGAAGTTACAATTATTTGCTTTCCTGATATTCCCGGAAAAAAATGGCTGCTGTTAATAAATTTAGTTTATTCGTGTACATCAGTTATCAATGCAGGCAAGTTTCAAACAGATTTAGTACCTCAAATGAAAAGTTGAAAAGCCATAAAACTACCTTTAAAACTCATAATCGAGCACTCCCAATCATAACAATACTAGTTTTATCTCAAACTTTTTTCTATGTCTACACACAATAAGAAAGAAATTAGCCATCTTTATAGCCAAAAAGTAGTCCTGTAATGTGATCGCAATCTAAACTGAGCATATAAATCAACATGAAAGTTGTACTGTGTAGATTTCACTGTGTGAGTGCGCCATATATGAGACCAGGATGAAATCAGGCAAGCAACGTAGACTTGCTTGGTTTCTTTTTCGGGCGCTGACAACTGAAATGAAAAATTATCTTGTACTTAAATATCATTTCCGTTCTTCTATTTTCTTCTTCGCCACTACGAGACCTATAAACAAAATAAGAAAACATGAACCAATGCATTATTCGAAAGATAGAAAAAGTGTTGCTTCTGACTTCTTCGGCAAGAGGCCACAAGACGAACAAGTGAAACAAGAAAAATTCTGATCAGATAACACTTTAGAAAGCATTCAAACTTTCCTAATTGTTTGCCAAACTTCTTTCTTATTTTTGTAACATAAACTTGTGTTGAATAAAGAATATCTTTCGATGTATCTTTTGGAACTCAACCGTTACAAATAATTCTTTTATTTGTTGAAATGTGATGGCCAATTAGGAAGAAGTGCTTGATTTGCTGTTTGAGATAAATTTCTGGTGTGGTTTGACATGATTTTTATGAAGGTTTCAAAAACACTAATTTCATATCACGCCTCATCCAGTATCAAGAATAACCGCAAAACAAAGATTTCGGACTATTAAATTCGATGTTTTGAAATTCGAAAGCATGGAATTGAAAAGAAATAGTAATAGGTTAGAACTGATATTGAAATTAAAGATTCTTTTTTGTTATTTACTGGGGCCAACTCCGGGAAAAAGTCTGTGCCCTTCCCTCGCCGGTTATGCTTGTCTTATTCACAGCCTGTACATCCCATAGCGTAACTTCCGAGTAAAATCCGGAAGAAATACCTCATATAGCACATAAAGCGAGCTTTGCTAGATGAAGAGCTTGGAAATCAATCGACATAGATGATTGTAGACATCACGATGACTTGAAATTGAGGCTACGTGATGCTAGTGAGATTATAGGAGCAGTCTCCGCCACATAACCAAAGACTTTATCTTTATCTGTGTTGCACTATTAATCGGAGGCTTAGATATTCATTTTTGACTTTCATAGGCTGGGACTTTAAGGACTTACATGGACCTATTACAAATTGTTTCTATCTTATATCCAATAGAGTGCAGTGCACGTTCTTGAATTTCTCAGTCGTTTCTAGTCATAAGTCTTTATACATGTCTGTGTTCCTAATCTTCCATAGAATTCGGCAAATCTTACGTACGGCTCTATTTTGCAGGATTCAGAACGCTTTATTGCGGGTATTGAAAGTCCGAAAGAAAACAGTGCTGTTATAAAGTCAGTTCGGTTGAATTATCTGCTTGTAGAGGAGCATTTAGAAGAGGGTGTAATGAAGAGAGTATTCCTAGGCATTGTGAACAATTATGAATACAATATTGTTCAAATTGGTGATAATTGTGGAACTTCAGCTTGACTAGTTCGCAGGCATGAGCGATGATCTTTTACCCTAATTCTAAATGAATTCAATTCTTTTAGGAAGTAATGTATCAGTTGCATGAGTGATAGGGCGACCGTGAATTTTTGCATTTTGAACATGAATCCTGTATGCCAAACTTTTTCAAAGGCTTTAGATATTTCGTATTTAACCAATCCTCTTGACTCCATGCGGTGGAATGCATTTATTATGTGCTGGTACATCGTTGCTAACTGGAATTCTGTTGAGAGAGCTTCTCAGAAACCACATTGTTCGCCAGGGATGATGTGTTTTTGGTTTCTTTAATCACTTCCTTAAGTCTGATTAGTAATGTCTTTGAAGTTACCCCCGAGACTAAGCCTAATATTTATTGAAGAGAGAAAATTAGTGGTATTTTCTCGGCTTGGGTATTGCTCTTATAAAAGGTGATTTCCATATTTTTGGGAATCTATGTAAATGGATAATTTTATTTAATTTGTCCGTCAGAGTAGTCCGCTTACTATTGCGTTTTTGTGTTGGTCACTGTGTCAGGTCCGGATGTTTTTCGTTATCTAGTCTCGGAATTAAATCTTTGGTTTCTTGTACGTCTAGTGGCCTCTAAGCACTGCTTTCTTATGCAAAATAAGCTATTCTTGCTGTATGCCATGCAATACATGCCATTTTACAATTTAGAACCGAGGCAATATTCTTTCCATGGAACCGCGATGCAAAGATTTGATACAGGTGCAGAGACGTTTAGCGCTATAGAAACAAAGATATTGTGTGGTTGCATTGAAAGTTTTGGTTTAGGGATGACTCATATGTATACCTCTTTATTCCACAACGTTAGGTCATTTTCCCGGAATCGGTAAGCCTACCTGAAAAGGGATTTCGGCTTCCATTATAAAACGTCAAGTGTGATTCAAATGTATTAAGTCATTTGGAAAATATTAAAGTGTAAAGATGGTCCGTGAAACTGTAACTGTAAGGTGTGCTCAATACTACGAGTTCAAATTCCGCACTGGGGATGACAGGCTTGAAGACGACGATCATCCTGGAGCGATGTTTCGGATAAATGACACGGAGCTTCTTGCCGACATAGAGGACAATCCCCGCCAAACTTTGCACGAATTAAGCGTAAAGTTCGACGTTGACAAAAAAGTCACAAGGGAACTTGCGCCCTACCTCAGAAAAGAAACTTTTCCAGTGACGCCATTAGCTTGCTTTCCAATTTTTCTTTTGTTTTGTGGCCAACATGTCCTCGAGCATTTTAAACATATTTTTTATAATTTAAAACAGTTGTTAACGCAGTTAAGTTGTTGCGCGTCCGCCAATGAATTTATCACAATTTTGTGTCCTTAATTCGGGTAAACTGAAACTTGCAGCACTTTCGAATTGGAGTATTGCTTCCAATTTCGATAGAGAAAATTTGGATATGGTGAAATTTGGTCCTTCGTTTCGGAGACCCTAGAAAACGGATTTTTCGAATTGGCAGACTCAATATAACCAGCAAAAAAATTTCTTACAAAATTCTTGAAGGCTCTTCAAAAGATTCTCTTTGGTCTTTATATTTAATAACATGAAGTAACATTGTTTTCTTCAGAGTGAGTCAAAACTGTATACGAATAGGTTACATAAAGCCTTTTAGAAAGAGAAAATCCTTTAATTTGTTACGACGAATTTTTTAAGTACGAGGGTTATTCGGAATGAATTTTGAACGAAAATTTTGTGCATCCTTGTCGAGGCTATTATTCGCCAAACGAAGGATAATTCCAAATTCAAATTTTAAAAAAATCAAAAACGATTTCCAGCAAATTTCATTTAAAATGTCACCAATTTGACATTTGTCATATGAATATCATTCTTCCTCGCATCGCGTGTATTGTGAATTGAATGCGTTGCGCGACGACGAGCGAGAACCGCATCGCGTTCTCGCATCACCTTCACGCAGTATTGTATCTGGGCATTAACTTTCAACACGCGCTCAGAGTCAGTCGCCTGCGAAAGTTTGTTGCGCAAGCTCAAAATGCAGCGAACGACTGAACAGTGGTACGCCATTGTATTTTGTGTTAGACTGGGTAAATTTTGGACTCAGACATTGGATATTCGTATTTCAAGCGTTCAAGAAAAAAATGGCACAAACGACAGTTTCAAGTTAAATAGCTCTTCGAAATAGCCTAGAGAGTGTCCAGGACAAGCTCGGCGCTAGATATCCGTCAACGTCAAGAACCGACGACAACTTGTTTTCGAAGTCAGATCATGTAAGAATGATCGCATATCGAATTGGCGTTGATAAATGACAAACGAGCAAAGTCAGGCTCGAAGGCCTTCTACAGCCATTTAAATTTAGACCTAGCGTTTCGAAGACGGTTTCTCAGGAGAAGAATGTTAGTCTGGCTACACTGCGGCATCGCCTCGTTCGAAAAAGGCTCGTATGAGCTGATCCAGAGTGAAAGCTACATTTTCTTCGATAAAAGGGGGATAGTCTATTATAAATTTCCACCTGTATGGCGGACAGTGCATGGTGCTTTTTTCGTAGTCCTGGACCCACCTACCGTGGAGATTTCGAGTCGTAGAGTAGCCGCAGATAACATGTTGACGCTCAAGGGATGTAATTTGAAGAATATGAAGGTTTTAACGCAATATCCAAAATAAATATGTTTCCCCGTAATTTTTAACCGTTTGCATTACTTTTAAACCATATCATGTATTATACCAAAAATATAACCATAACTGATCATATGCTATAGAAGCTGAATTCTTAAATGAGGCACTTGCAAAATTTTAGGACCCTTTATTTTTTTCACTAATTTTATGACAGCATATGTTGAATTTCTGGTTTTCGTTATAAATGCCAAAAGTATCTTCATTTTATTGGAACCAACCCAGATTTGAGGTTAAATTGTGTGTAAATATAGTATAATTGAATGAATACGATGAATTTGATTGTAAAGTTAGTCGCAGGTTTCAACTTTCATGCACATTTTATTTTTAGAAAGGAACTTGGATTTCAGTTCGGAACTCGGATCAGTCAAGTCCAATCAGTCCAGAATCCAATCAAGGAAAACAAGCATTCAACGCAAGTGATTTTGTTAATATCTTTAATAATGTTTTCACCGAGAAATAAACGATGTTCTGGATACTGTGAAATATTGGTATTTGCGTATAAAGCGTATTGGGGCGGATAACTACGTGCCCTTTTAGGACAATTTGTGCATGTGCTAATTGAAATGATATGAGTCATTTTGTATAATTTGGACACTGCAGCTATTTAAAAGATAATGTATCCTACTTGAATTTTTTTCATGCCCGTCAATATTAGGATCGCATAACGAATTATCAATCAGAAAAAACGGCTTCAGAAATTTTTTTGGGCACATTCCCCCAGGATTGGACTTCTGTCAAAACGACAAATGCATTAGAGCAAAAAAGACCCCTCTTTTCACCTTTCGTTTACAACAACAAGCTTCTGTTTAAAACGATAGGTTCAAAGGAGCTTGCCTAAAAAATCGACGCCAACTTCCATAATATTCTATCCTTTGATTATATCAGGTTCTCTTGTGTTGATGTATTGGGTAGTCTAAAAAGTATTTAGCCTTTTTTGCCACTAGATAGTGTTCGTTGTCATATATCGGGCAATACTAATCAGATTGAGTCAAACTGATATGTGTTTGAAAGAAACCTACCTTCTTTGATTCCCAAGCTCTCTATCTTGCAAAGCTTACATTATTTGCTGCATGATGGGTGGGAGTTGTTGATTAAATGTTGAGGAAATGACAGGCTTAGGAGCAACCTTATCATCGATGATGTTACCAACGTCATCGTTCCGCGGTCGGTGCTATTTTCAGATATATATTCATATCAAAGCTGTCAAATATGGCATAAGGATTAAAATGATGTATGACTTTGGAACCACTAAATAATTCACGCCATGCCTTATCTTGGAAAAGGTACAGAAACTGGCGCAGTTCCACCGGCTGAATACATAGTCAACGAATCAACGCGCAACAAACATTGTCCTATAAGCCAAACAACTGCTTCAACTTCCCTAGAATCTGCCAATTTGTTATGGAGGTCAAATGACCCATTTGTCATTCAAGCCAAAGGCGAGGATGACGTTTTATTTATTGTTCTCATGTGGCTTAAAAGCATCCATGAACCGAACATAAAAAAAATAACCAACAATGATCGAACTCTACAAGTCCATAATGGAGGACCACAAAATTGAGATGAAATGGACCACAAAATCAACCCACGTAGGGACCAATGTGCATGTTTGATAATAAAGTAAACATAGCAAAAAACACCTCCATCATACATTGTCATAATGTGTTGCCATCTTGAGGTAAACCGTCACCATAAAAAGGCTTTATGAAGAAATTGCTCTAGCTGCGTTTTGAATTGTACTTTAGAAATCAATCAAAATTCCAAATTGATTGAATCAAAAATCAATCAATCGATTTTTAATCGATCTGACCACATTGTCTCAAAACATTATGGAAAAAAGGAACAATGTATTGGATTTGAATGACGGAAAGCACTTAGCAGGACAACTTTCAGCCCATATTGTTCGCTACAATCTGAATTCCTCGTCAATGAAAAGAAAAGCCCGCAGCTTTTGTACATACCAAAAAAAGACGACTAACAAAGAATAACTGCAACAAGTGTAAGATTCCCATTTGTGGGATACTTGCCCAACTCATAATATGAAATGTAAGCCATTTCGATTTTTCTTTTAATATTGCAGCTCATTATCCATACAGCAAATTTCTAATTAAAAATAACAAAAAATTGTCATTTCTGAATAGAAGGTCCTAATACTATCGTTTTAAATTTGAAAGTGCTTTAGAGACCTCATAAATACCGGGATTCAATAAGACTTTTGATTTAATAAACTAAAACTCAATAAATTTTATCTTTTCAATAATTCATTTTGATTTGTCATCTCATATTTCCTAAATACCAATTCAACTAATCGATAATTACTTAAAAAGCGGTAAGTAAAGTGGTGTTCTTACACCTAAAGGTACGTTGAGGTTATGGGACAGAAGGAAGGAAGCGAAAGGACGGAAGTGCTTGAAAAAAGATCCCTCCATCTCCGATGCCCATAGCTTCAGCTTTCACTGTAAGCACTGCCCGAGGAAATTGTACCACGCAATTGAATTTTCAGCAATTTTAAGCATTTATCCAACCATAGTTTCCGGGGCAGAGCTCACCAATTTTCACTGAAGATTTCACCGCGCGGCTTGCTCCACCTTTTGTGAGGAATGAGCGTGTGACAGAGGTCATCCATCTCTTCTGCACAAAATACGTACTAAGGTGACCGTGACCTGTCAATTTTGTGCAGGTAAGGACGAAAAATGCATGTCCGCTTAAGAGCTGGGTCAAGTAGAAATCGGTCTAAACATGCAATGCCCAATTGAGCCAAGGCCTCAGGTCAGGGATTAGCCATGCAAGCCACCTTTCCTTTCTGTCTTGCTCTCAGGACTGTTCACAATCGCTAAGAGAGCGAAATTGCTAATCGGGTACTTGGCTCTTCCCGGGTCCGTGCTTCCCGGGTCTTACTTTTTAATTGTGACCCTCCTTTCGTTCTTCGGCTGTTTCAGGTTACCACCAGTATATTGGAGGCTTGTCGTGCCGGGGTCTTCTTATCGACATAGAAAACCTACAGGAGGACATAATGCTGTTCACAGTTGAGTTCACTGCATCATTTGTCGCATATCCTCCGGTCACCAGCGTAGCTTCCCCAGCGGTTATCGTGCCATAAGCAATTCCATAAATTTCTCACTATCCGCTTTCCCAATATTCCACCGCAACGTAGAAGACTGAGCGCGTGATCTTCAGGAAAGACCGTCTAGCACTCTCTAATTTTTAACCCTTTGCACTAGTCACTCTGAAATGAATGTTACATCAAGTATAGATCCAATGCAACTTAATCAATGGAAAGTAGAGGCATGGCATGTGTTCAATACGACGCACCCAGTTCTCACTGCCATGTCCATGATCAATTTGCCCCGAATATATGATTGAGGAATGCCCAATTCGATTCTACTAGTGTTGTAATTTTTCCCACTAGTGCTGTAATTTAAATTTCCAATTAATTTCCAATGAATCTATCGTTTTTAATACCTAGGGCAAATTTGAATAAGGCTTAAAATAATTAAAAAATGTTTATCTTTTTTATGTGTCTGTCCTGAAATTTTTTAAGAGTCTAGCAATGAATCGGATATGGTAGCGTCATCACTTGTCTCCAAGTTAAACTAAAGGCTCATGCTTCTGTTCGAAATTAATTGTGTCCAATCAATTTGGGCTAAATTTCACCATAGAAATTCAAACATTATTAGTCAACTTTATTCGCAGGTTGAACAATTTACTGATCAACTTTGTGTTGGCAGAAAGTAATTCAAACAAACCTCAACGCAAATTGATTATGCTGTTCCCTTGACTACGAATTTACCTAGGAATTCAAACATAGCTCTAAAGAAAGTTCCGAGACGTGTTAATAATTAAAAAACTTAAAAATTGTTGGGGAAACGTGACTCCCGTCCACAGAGAATCATCGTCAAAGCTGAATAGAGCATTGTATCTGAATTTGAAAACAGTGGAATTATGAAAAAGAATGGGACTGAATTGAAAGCGGTTCGCTTCGCCTGCTTGCCCTCCTTTAAAGACAACATTCGCTCAGTCACTCAGTTACAATCACAGGTAAGCGTCCCACTTTTTATCCTTTTTCGTCTCGGTTACATGTTTTTTGTCATTCATTGCCTTCCTAGAAACAATAACGTCCTCTCAATGAGCCTCTTCCACGCTCAACTTCATCTTTCTTTTGTAGATATGAAGCAGGAACGTAACGTCGCCTGCACATTTTCTACGTGCAAATATGACTCTGTATCCTTGGATTCACTTATGTAGGCGCTTGGAGCGCACAGTTTGCTTGCTTGCTTGCTATTCAAGAAACTATAATGCGAGTTTATTCGCTATTCTTTCTGAAAGTTCTTCTGAAAGTTAAACACGAATTCAGAGATTCCACTAATTTTTCGCACAGTTTCTCTTTTAACAAGACAATAACTTTCTAAAGTGATTCCTTCGGGTAATAAATGGATGTATTCGAAACGATTGTAATGGCTTGTAATGGAACATTTGGTCTCTTAATTATGAACGACAGTTACAAACTTGTGTACATGTGGGAAAATGGGGATATTTTTACTGGACAATGATACTGGCGACTTGCAATTGAAATAAATTTTTTGATGCTTCTTTCAAAGTTCTTTTCAAACCCAAAATGACGAAACTAACACTTCGAGCCTGAATAAGTGGATATTTTCCCTGATAGCAATCAATGCTTTGAAACACAATTGTAATGATTTTATCTATCATTTTAAACATATCAATCATGTGATATGTTTAAGATGATAGATCAGTTTATAACGCGATTTTCATGTACGTTGTCTTTACCGGGAGCCGCGGTCTTGCATAAAGTGCCAGCCCGCCTCAGTAAACTTGGCTATCAATCAGCGCACCACGCAATTATTATCGCGCCATAAAGGTGAAACGTCAACAATGAAACTGCGTTTATCTTAGTCTCGAGGAATTATTTCTTAAGGAAATCAGACAGATACGCTTTTCCTTGCAAGATATCGATAGGAATCTCGGTTGAAAAATATGAAAAATTCAAAGAGCATTTCACCTAGACCGTCTACCACGGAGTCCGGAAAACTTGAAAGAGCACCACTTAATCAGCTTTGAATTTTTTATCTTTCAATAGAGTCTTATAATGTCGGCATGTTGTCAGCATGAAATTTCAGTGTCAAAAGCAAGAAAACCCCACACGCATAAATGACCCAATTACGTTGAATACTCTCACAAAGGAGACAACAAGCCAACAACCCTCTTTCACAAACGATAGGAAAAAGCAACTTGAGCATACGCACTTTCTTCCTGAATCCCACTAAGATCTACACAGCGTATGTTGCACGTTTATGGTAGAAGTTGAAATATTCTGAGGACAAACAGAAAGTATGCACGCAATGTTAGTCTTTGGAAAGCATGTTTGCATCTCACATCTCCGTTCTTCAGACATATGGAGGGAGGAAGTCCTCATTCCGTTGCAAGCCGTAACGTTCGTAATGTACACAAGAAATCGCAAAATCTGAACAAACTGAAAAATTAGCCCAGCTAAGGACAAGTGGGAAGATTTCAGATAAGAATAGCAACAAGAAAATTGCACTTGGTGGCTCTCCGAGCCTCCGTCGTTTGTCTCGTACGACACATCGCGTTCGCAATAAGATATATCGTCGATGCACAATCGCGAAAGCAAAGAATTTTTCGAGGACGATTCGCTACAAGTAGAGAACTTGGAATGTACTATGAACATGTCGGATTGAGATTGTTCCATGAAGCGTTGTTTTATAGTTTCCTTGTTGTTATGGAGAACTAATTGTTTTGCAAAAGTTGTTCTATACCCCAACGATACATATGAATTGAATTTAGGGTGACTTTTATTCATTGCATTCATATATGGGCTTGTCCTTTGCGAATAGTTGAAATGAAACATAGCATGACAAAAGCTATGTCATGAGTTCAATGTGAGAATTTTCAAGCTCACATTGAATTTTAAATGAATTTAAAGAAAATTGCCAATAAAAGATCATGTCAACACATTGACATTTATGCTTCTGTGATATGGATCAAGCAACTGATGAAAAAATTTTCCAGATGTTAATTCAAATGTAAAAGAATTATAAAAGCACTAAAAGCGATAATAGTATATTAAGCAACAATCGGCTAGTTACCGCCCTTGTTGCTTAATATACTATTAATATCCTGGAGTCTTCTTTTGTATGCACACTAAAGACTCATTCCCAACAAATAAGAATCGAGAAAAGGATTCGAATCAAATCTAAGTATGAAACATTAGTGTTTAATATTCAGATGTCGTGGCAACCTTTTGTTGAAGAACACGATCAATGCTTTCCATGTCACAGAGCGCGGAAAGACATAGATACAAACTACAATGTCCTTTATGTCATATGTGATGCATGTGCAACAAGCACAAGATCAGTTTTCATTCCGATTATTGAAAAGATTAATTTTATCCTCGATTTATCAGCGCACGATGGAGTGAGTTTTGATGGGGGAAAAAATGGTTTCCGAGCCCACAGTTCAATGTACAAGAAGTGTTGCTTTTGTATCAATCGTCAGAATTTTTGTGTTTGGGAAGTTATGTGCAGTTCTGTTGTCAATATATTTATCCTGATCAAATTGAAACCATGCATTTAAACGAGTAAAGAGCATTGAATCAGCGCCTTTGAAAAAACAAATTACATGCCTTGTCTTATTGTAAGATGTAAGATGAGACATGAAAACCAACAAAAAAGTTCACCGATCAGCAACGTATTTGCATATTTAATCATTTTTTATTGTTAAAGTCATCGATGAAATGCATCTTATTGCAGTAAACATATTGCAACATAAATAACATTTTGAAACAAACTTAAAGACACAAAGGGCATTCTAAATTATAACATTGCACCGAAAAAATTAAGGTATAAAAACTAGCAAATATTATCATAATTTAACATTAACAAGAACACGAAGGAATCTTTCGGCTTATAATTTATTGCTCGAACTAAAGTATTTTTTTTGGGTAGGGAGATGAAGGCTATTTACGCCCTGAGTGGACTCTATGTGGACCTACTGGACTATCGACGAAACACCTCCCCTGTCAACAGGAGCGCCTAGCCTGGAACCGTCTTAAGTTACTAAAAACTTAGTATATCAACAGTCTTAAGGTGCTACTTTAGATTATATATTTCAAAAAGGCGTTTTATTTTTTGTATTTTTCTATTGCTTATACCTTTTAAAAATGCCCTCTTAAAATATTTAGTGCAAGTCGAAAAATTGTGTACTCTGTGACGGTTGTGAGCGAAAACGCGCGCTATTCCAGTTTCTTCCAGTGTTCTCGCAGCTGCTGGCCGAATATTGGCTTTTGTGTTTCCGCTCTTTATGTAATACCGGTTTCCAACTCCCACATTTGACTTAACGACAATAAGTAAAGATTGTTTTATTGGAGGCATACGATTGTAAATTGACGACATTCTTTCATGCTACGTATGGGAAGACAGTTGTCATACATTTTATGGTAGTTTGGTTAGAAGCATATCATGACCACATAATTTCTCGTTTTAGGCCTGTGAACTGGCCTGCAAGATCTTGTGATTTAACACCGCTGAGCTATTTCTTGTGGGGATACGCATAAATAACTCGTCTACACCGCCTATGCATGTATAAACGAATATATTTATTTGTTTATATATTATTTATATAATCAAAAACTAAAATTACTTGAGCCATAAAACCATCGAGAAAAGAAAGATGGAAACTGTGTGATCCCGGAAAAGTCGATGGCCTTACAATTTGAGAGAATACCAACCAGCTTACATTTTACTAGTATATTTTATATAAAAATGCGATTTAATAAGAAACTCTTCGTTGATTTGATTTTATTATTAATAGGAAAGAAAATTTATTTTCGCTCAAGTTTAATGAGAACTTTAGCTTTGACCTTCATCATAGATAACTGAGACAATAGAAATTCACTGCTTTTTGTCCAGTTTGACTGTGCTTACTTACGTGTCATGCATTCTACGCTAATTTACTTACCTGGAAAGAAAAAAAACATGAACGTTAGAGTTGTTCGGATATGAAATTGACATTACATAAAAATTGTTAATTTAAACAAAAAGACATTGGCAATGATGACCATCACAGAAAAAAAAACTAAATTGAGTTTGAGAGCGTAAACAACTGACCATCTCATCGAAGTTGCCACGTAAAGGTCGCCCACGAAAGTCTGTTAACATAACGAAGAAAATTGTGCTCATACATTATCCCGACTGTATGAGGTTGCGTACAGAATTTAAGCCAGCCGAAGTTTTAGGCATCAAGGCTTGAATTTTTTTGCTTTCGTCGCACAGTGTAGTATTTTGACAATCTAACTCGACAAAAATCCAAAGACGTATAGGTATAGGAGCATAGACGTTGGTAATCTGATCTGTCACAACCGCCTCAGTCAACCGACGGAGGTCAACATCAGCGCGCGAACTGTGGCTAGACGTATGGCTAAACGGCATATACAAAGATTAAACGACTGGAGATGCTGATCATCCAGTTGCAGGAACGAATTTAAGGTGCCGAAAACAAACGAAAACGCAAAAAGAAGAAAAGGGCATCATCTTTGGAAGATGCAGCCGCATAAGTGAACCCACATGATGTACTTCAGATTGAAATGGACGATGAAGATAACTATGTCAAGAAAGAAGCAAAAAGGATACACGTTCGGAATCAACTAAGGTTGTAGGAGACGACAAAAAAAAGCGGAAGGAATATACAAGAGGACAATGCAAGCAAAAGTTTGGAATAGCGTTCAACTGTGAATACGTTCAACTTCGTGCCAAACGTTCAATGTAAGCAAAATTTGGAATTTTATCAACTAAATTTGGTGTAGTGGTGAATGGTGCAGTCAATGTATCCAACAAAAGTGCTAATGCCTAACCTTCCGCATCGGTTGAGAAAAAAGAAAAGATTCCAACAATTACCTGCTATGGGGATAATATCTCTAATCTTATAAAGAATCTTTCACGGCAAGGGATGAGTGTAAACGTGAAAAATAGGAGCAGTGATAAATCGCTTGTGTTTTGTGAATCCATAAGATCACGGAAAACGTTTGACTTCATTCGGAGTACAGGAATTCATGCCTCAACCACCACCCCAATCAGTGTTTTCAAACCGAAAATACTTATGATAAGGGGGCTTAGATGAGCTGTCAGAAATGGGTTCAATCGAAATGAAATCCGTCTCGCATTTTTTCCACCAAGACTAAGAATATTGCTCCGTAAAAGCGATGAAAACTCAAAAGTTACCCAATCTAATCTTTTCATGGTGCATTTCGGACCTGGCCAGGACATGAACATGTCCACAAAATTAAATGAACATGACATGAACATGTCCACTGAAGCAACGAATCCAGTAGGAAAAGATTTGAGACAGAGAAAAGGTACAGTGCTTCAACTGTCAAAATTTTGGTCATGTTGCAGAAAATCGCACTATCATCCACAAGTGTATTAAATGCACCTTTTCTCATGATAGGGGAAAATGTCCAAAGCCTCAAACCGAAGCACCTGTGTGCTGCAACTGCGGACAAAAAAGACATCCCGGTAACCAACGCGGGTACCCAGCATATAAAGATATGCAGGCTCGCCAAAATAAGCCGGTCCATGCCACTACAACAGCACCATGGCGCTAATCTTGGCAGTTAGCTTAGCAGGTGATTAAGCCTGGTGTAAGCTTTGCAGCAATCGCAAGAGGGATAAATGCAAAAACGGTGAATGCACACCAACAGCCGAATATAAATCCACCTTCTGCTTGCAGAAATCAAGTCAGCAAACTTATTAAGGCATTGATTGACAAGCCGACGTCGATCAAATTTATTTTGTCGCTCCAGTAATGGAACTGAAGGTATCGGCTTTTAACACACGCTCATGAGTCTCTCATGCCCAGAGAGCAGCGGCACAAAAAATCTTGGATTCCCATGAGGCAACCTTTTGTTGCATCTCGGAGACAAGATTGAGAAAGCAACATGACATACTAAGGGATGACGAACTCAGTCGTACAGCTGTTTTAATAAAAAATCACTTAGCCCCTGAAGAAGTTCCCATTAAAGACCTCTTCACAGTTGCTGCTTTGGCCAAAACAGAGGACGCCAGGTCAATCCTGAACATATATATGTACATACCTGCCTCTTTCTTTGCAGGAAACTTGAAACCCGATATATCAGTGTTTGCTAGCTATGGCTCCACTTAAGGGACCAACTAGCTAGATTTACCAGATGCTACTGGACCCAGTAGCTATTCAATCCTATATTTTCTGATGTCGGAAATTTTTTTTGTTCCATACCGAATGCTACTTACACTATACGCGTATGAACCTACGAGGAATTCCGATCATTTTGCAATCTGCAAAACTCGTATCTTTTGCGAAGCTTCTATGATCCACCGCAACCAGCTTTGTATCATTTAAGCATACAAATTAGTCTAAATTACAGGAAAACATCAGGTTGAAGCTTAAACCTATCACCTTCCCCCAAGACAGAAATCTGAGCTGTAGTGAAGTTGACAGTCTTTTAATATTTCTGCAGTTGTCATACAGCAAGCAATTGACAGAAACTCCAAAATCGTTCACCCATATAAATTCAGGCCCAAAGTCCTCCCTGATGACATTGTAATACACTTAAAAGCTAGGCATGTATGGAGAGAACAATCAAAAAGAATAAACCATTTGTATGGGAACAGGAGAAATGCCACTTATAAAAGCATTCTTTCGAGGATAAACGGCCCCAGCTCAGTGATTAGAGAACTAAGCCATAACTGTTGCATTAAACAATTCATAGAACGTCTGCAAAACATAAACCCAGGCCCTAGCATGTTTAAAGAAATCAATATTCCAGCTGGAAAATTCAATCACTCTGCTGATAAACTTATCGTTGATGAAAAGCAAGTTAACACATCTCAAGCTAAGGCTGACATTTTCGCTGCAAATTTCCATTGCCAACTTAACGCTCAGCCAACGGAATCCAATTCCACTCCAAAACTATTCTGGGGTCAGTCCTCCAGTAAAAGCAAGTCAATCACTCTTCTCTCACTGATTCCTCCGTAGGCAACACTAAATACCATCCACGAGATCAATTACAATTGATAAGTTCAGAATTGTTTACACAGCTAATTCAATCACCCCAATACCTAATAAATTTCTCTCCTTCGAGCTTCCGGCTTATTTCAATGCTCTCCAACTTTGGAAAAATCTTTGAAAAAATATGGATCTAGATGTTGACTGGACACTGTGAGCGAGAACGATTAATCCCAGAGCACCAATTCGGATTTAAGGCTAAACACGGCACATTGAATGCAATTTCTGGGCTTCATGAGCATGTCGTGTCAAATCTGCTGCTTGTTCTTTCGACTTAGAAAAAGCGATAGTGTTTGGCATTAGGGACTAATCTTTAAATTGATAAAACTACGATTCCCCGATAAAGCGATTAGAATTTCCATTAGCTTCTTCTTTAAGAGGACCTTCTATGTCTCCGTTCAGGGAAAAAATTCATCGAAACAATCTGTTTCATCTGGTGTACCACAAGGTTCAGTGACAGGTCCTGTATTGTATATTATATACACAGCAAATATTTCGATTCCCTCAGTAGATGAAAATACCAAAGTCATCCAATTTGGTGACGACACCTTAATTTACTCGTCCCAAATTAACTCGTTAAAATCCGTTCAGTCAATTGAAAATTACATTGTGACGCTTCAAAAGTACTGCGTTTGGAGACAATTTCATAAAATAAAAGTGCAAGAAATCCGCTTTAAAAAAGAAGCATCCATCTGTCCTTCCCCCAATCTAATGCATCTAGTTGTAATCCTTGATGAAAGGATCAGATTTGATACTCATCTTTGAAACAGCAGCAAAAAAAGACAAGAGTGCATTCTTCCGCATTCGGTTTCTTCTCCGTAAAGAAGCAGGGCTATCCACCAAAGCAAAGTCAACCCTATATAAAACACTGATCAGACCTTCTGTCACCAACACTGCACCAATTTGGTTGATATGTTCCAAAACAGCTAACGGAATAAATTTCAATCCTCGAGCAAACGCCACTATCGCAGCGAAAAACTATACGAAAAAGCAAAGCTCGTGCAACTCCCCAGCAGAGTAGAACACTGGTGTTTCGGGACTAGCCAGCATCCAAACGAACGATGCAGAAAATATTCAACGATGCAGCAACCTTACAACGGGGGAAATTCATCAGGCCACGCTGTATCATCAACCGAGAAGCGGATGAAATTTTTGAAAAGCTGCACACCTACAAAGGTCATCCTGAACTTCATCGAGGATAGTTAGATAAGCAAAGATGTAAAAGGATAATAAGAAAATCCTTTAGTTTTTTAGGCTTTATTTTAAGTTAAGTATTTATTTATAGTAAAGTCTACAGTATTTATAGTATAGTAGGTTAAGTATTTATTTAGGTTTATGATTTGTAGGTTCAGTATTTATTTAGGTTAAGACTAAAAGAGGTCAAGACAGCGCGTCATGCAAAGGCAAATTAATAATTACAGTAACTAATTAACCGTTAAAATTCGATGGAGAATATGATTATGTATAATTAGCTAAGAAAAAGACATGACTAACATAGTCACTTAAATAAACAAAAATTTGTCTAGAATGTAGCAGTAGTTAAGAATGACACGTATTTATATTGCAAGACATCAATAAATGTGTTGTATTATTGTCAAAAATCCAAAATCCCCCATTTTAAACAGCTATCTTTGAGTTATAAATATAACGTTATAAAGATAATGAAAGATTCCATTGTGTAGTTTAGTTGATTTCCTTGTAAAATACACGAACATTGCTGGTTTTCAGAATGACTGCACAAACGCCTCATTCATTTTTCGAAGTTTGGTTTTCTGTCAGTTAAGATACTTTATTACATTACGTTGTGCAAGAAATTAGTCTTTATCCTGCTTCAGAATGAAATTATTAAAAGACTGAAGGTAATATGAAGTAACGTTAGTCAAAAAAATGATGTAAAAGTAAAAATTGATGTAAAGAAACAGTTTTGGACGCGGAAGCTAGTGAAGCAAATTTGTTCAGCATTTGCTTGATACCAACTCAGATTCAAAAATTGAGTTTTAGTTGAGTTTTACCGGCTTCAAATAAAAAGACCTTTTCATTTTTTCATGTTATCTTTGAAATAAAATATTGAGAAAAATAATTTTGTCAAGCTAGATTGCCAAAATATCAAACTGAGAACCGTCCAGAAGACTTTGCAGAAAAGATGCTTGTCACTAGTGACGCAATGTTGATGTCAAGAAGTCATGGGCTTATGAATAAGAAGTTGAAACTATCAAACAGTTTAGGGAGTAGTGAGTAGTAGCGCCAAAATGAGTCGAAATCAAACCATATCAAAATCGTACGAAACTACATAGAATGCATATCGTTTTCCTCGAATATAATAATATGGTTCACAATGAATTCATTTCAGCGCGTGAAGAATTTTTTTGGCAGTTTTGTGGAATATACTTGAAAGAATGCGTCACGAACGGACACCGAAGACCCCAATAATGCGCCATGATATTTTTTGTGAGTGATTTTCACGCCAAATAAATAACAAAAGCTCTTACTAAGCCCCAATTCCAAACCGATTCTATTCTCTTTACTCCCCGAGACTCAAATACCCACTCGCGATAAGATTCCTTGAATGAATTGAGATTACAAAAAGAAATTCGTAAGAGGAACGAAGAGCACTCGCGGTCAAGGCTTATTCGAAGAGTATGGGTATTCGATGAACCATTGATATGCTTTAATTGGCCCAAAGAAAACCATTTTTGAAAGCGGTTTTCAAAATTTGTATTGAAATACATAGAAATGCTAACGAAATAAAAAAAAAAAGGTTTATACATTTGCAGTCTTTTTGCATGTTGCAATACGAACAGAAGGTATTATTTTTCACTGCCTTCATTTAGAGAGCTTATCATCAAACCCAAAAGAATTAAAGGTTGCCACGAAATGATATCTATCAGTGTAATTCATTCTTTATTGCGAATATTTATCGAATGAAAGATCTGTCAATGACATAGAGTTCTGAAAATAATATGGTTTAAATTTCAACCTTGGTTACGATGAGCTACATCCAGTCGAGATCTTGGGTATCAAATTTCACATGTAACATTATAAATTTTCAGTGGTATTTGAGATATTTCGTCTAAGAAAGCAAATCGTTTTTTAACCAAAAGTTTCGAAAATCCTATACGAAAAATTCCAAGTGTGTGAATTTTCACAATCTTGTTTTGAAATACCATGAAATACCTAATACCAATACCAATTATATTAACTCATACACCAAATTTTTGGTGATACCGAACACCAAAAATTTCCCTGCACCAGGTTAATTGTCTTTTAGGACAATTGACAAGCAACACGGTTTTGTTGAAAAAAAAAACATTTCTAATGTCAAGCAAAGCAAGGGTAGTTTTCTTTCAGGTTTTGCTACAAATATGCTGATAACATTTATGTAGAATTTGTTATTTAATATAAGCCGAGGTGTCCATGTCAATTGATAAGAAAAGAAGTTCCGATCACTCTTTGGGCTCTTGCAAAAAGCCAGGCAGCGGTTTCTCACGCATGTAGGGGCAATTCGTGAATTTCATTTAGCTCAAATCTTTCGGTTTTGTTGAGTCACCAATTCATGAACTCATAATATGCTTCATACGAAAATATTTTTTTCCGAAACAAAAAATTGTCTCTAACTGCTCCAAACCCAAATTCGCAGAGGTTTGACGCTAACTATGATTGGTATGGAGACTTTTAAATAAATGCCTTCAAATTCTTTCTACGTTCCACCTTTAACTCCCTGAGTCCTCACAATCGACGTTGGTTTTGCCATATCGTATATTATACGAGTCGCCCAACAACGCATAGGGTAACAAGAACAATCAGATAATCGATTACATGAACCAAACATTTATCTCAATTCTCGAAAAATTTCAAGAACTAAACCCTCATTTCAATGATAAATTTCAACGCTTTGTTGAGTCATTTACCCATAGAGGAAGTAGATATAGAGAGGCCCTTCGCTCTCATTTTTGTCCGAAATCACCAAAAGTCTCGCATATTAACACAAATTCATCAAGACCATGGTTTGTTTTCACTAGCATTTTATTATTTAAAAACTCATAAACAATATTTTGACCATAAATCGATAAAATCACGAACGAATATCATCATATTAAGTGCCCCATAATTAACCAAATTGCGCTGCCCATGGACAAAAGAGAGTCGACAACTGTTAACTCCACAAGAACATCATTACAATTACATACACAATTATTAACAGATGCCCAACTTCGGACTTTATTTGCTCGAGCCGAATGAACTTGATACAATTGCAATCTGAAGCTAATATCAAGGTTACACTAAGCTTATCAAATATGTTCAAATCATTGATTCCGTTGTAAATATCATTAATGAACATATACTTATGCTAAATGAGAATTCAAATGCTCAATATAAGCGTTTGCACATTTTCAATTAGCGTTGATTGATTAGGTGCAGGAATTAGGGACCGATTTGATAATATTTTCAACATTCAAGTAGTATGTGTGACCATTCCTTTACAGCAGTTGCTTTTTAACTGTAATGTTAAATTCAAATCCGTTTTCAAATGTTTTGGAAAATATAATATTGTATTATTTTAACATTTAATGAATGAACATTTTGTCCGCGGTAATATTGATGGATAATTTATCAATTTCAAGGGAGATATATGCTCTCCAACAAAATACGTAAGAGATGTGCCTTTTTGAGCTGTTATTAGTGATTTATGAATGTTGTTTTCGTATTTCTGCCTATGATTGGATAGTACATTGCGGATGCAAAGTCAATATACTTCTAATTGTCCGAAAAACTTCAAAATTTCGATACTAGCTGATGAGGCGAAAAAAGATAAGTTTAAAACTTCGGACGCTAACGTACTCTCATGTACACGGATATGGCCTCTCTATATCTTATACGTCTATGCATTTACCTTTTGATGATCATCTGTAAATACTACAGCGCCAAGTAATATCAGCGGTAACATCCTCTGCCAGCTTTTGGTAGAAAGAGTTAGAGAAAGCAAGAGCCTTGCGTTTTTCCACGTCTTTAAAGAGGGCTATTCTTGTTAAACGTAATATTCAGAATAAAATGAGAAAATCATTACCAATATAAATAAAATTCTGCGAAGCGATCTATGTTTAAGTTTGACTTTTGATCAGTGTCACCAGAAGTTGAAAGCTTTGACATCTGTATTAATGAATAATTTATCAACTTATAGTTTTCTGGAGGTAAAGAATTATTTGTGACAAATAGAAATCAAATTCGCGAAAACTTGCAGGATTTCAAATTTAATTTTTGTCTTTCAAATGACATGTAATTTCCTGGAAAAAGTCATGCATTCATTAGTTTCATACATCGTTTCTCAAACCTGTTTGACTGAAAATAATAGAAGAAGCAATCAGTAGCTATAAATTGGATACGTTCATTGCCCACGTGATAAATGGTTTCAATTTATTATCCTTTATATTATATGAGTGCTTCTTTATTTCGTTCAGTCATCTAAAACGAGTGCACGAGTTTTTGATCGAAAAATAATTAAAGATGAATGAAACAAGACTCTAGTTCCCCGATGCAAGCTAACCTGGCAAAAGTGAAACAAAAAAGGAAACGTTCATTTCCTTGCATACAAAATGTTACAGCCTCCCACCCACGACTTTTCGACACTATCCTGTTTCTGAGAAACGTTGCTAGATATAGTCTCGTTGGGTAATCGCTTATGCAAAAAATTGTACGGACATCGGATGAAAATGGTCGCATCAGGACATGCTCGGTATCACGTATTCAATACATATTTTCCATTACGATATCCTCTTGTCGCTTTCCTTGTTGGTGTATTGTGGCAGTATTCTGGCTACACTTGCGTTTCAACGGTCACATAGGAATCGAATATATTCATGGTGTTTTGGAATGGCACGTTGTAAGACCAAGTCGCACGTTTCACGCTGCATTTATGTACTTAGGGCGGCACATCATGTGCAATATCTTCTTCACAACTGAAGAGATTTGTTTAAAGAAACTGACAAGTGCAAGAAGTGGAAGTCAACTTTTGCCTTACTCTTTGACTACGAGTTGACTTATGGGATACGCGAGGAGAAAATTTCATGAGAAGTGATTTGTGAGAGTGGGAATAGTTTTCATTGCAATTATTAGTCTTGCTGTTATAGAAGCGTGATAAGTGAATCCGATTTTTTTTTCACCTGTTAAATAAATTTTGACAGCAAAATCAAAAATCAACTCAGAAATGGAACTAAGACTTTATTTCTCATCTCCATTCTATTCTAATTTTTAGGAAGAAAATATTTTTGGAGCTATCTCTTCATTTTTAGTTATGATACCAGTTTTCCACACGGAGATACCTAATACCTTTTATATAAAGTTTTGAGAGAGATCATTTAACTTTTCGCGATTGAGACTGAAATTAGTCTCCTCAAAAAAAAAAAATTCGATACGAATTTGGCTAGTTCTTGATTACTGCATGAGAATATTCCCTAAGCTAGTTGTGTAAAATATTGCAAGTATTTTTTATGTTTTCTCATTTGAAATTTATCAACCGTGTTTAGTTTTTCTGAAGTTCGCGGAAATTTTTCAGGCTGTTTGCTTATACGCATGGTTCGTAAGAATGCTCCGGAGCACCACCTGCAGACTGAGATTATCTTACCAAAGTTAAATCTAGAGCTATTATTGTCGGTCTTCAATAGAAAACACCTTCATTCCTTAGAATGCACACAGTGCCAAATTTGAGTTTATAATTAGAGTATGTGTAACCTTTATACGAACACAATTGCGCATATTTTGAGCAATTATATCAATAAGAAATAGTAGCAAAAGACGCCGAAAGCTTAAATAATTTTCCATAGTTTGTCCTTTCTTTGTTGTGTTGTTCATTTTCGACAGTTTCTTGATAAGGAAAATAAGTAATAAATTATAAGTGCATATGAGAAATTTTGGGTAAAGGTACTGTACCACCTAATAATCTTAATAATGGAACTTTAAGCCGACATTCTCATACGAACTATTCCCAAGGACTAGAAATGTCTTTTTATTCCTGAATTACAAGCAAACATTGAAGACTTAAGAACCAAAGTCAAAATTTCTTCCTAAAGGTGGGTTTGTTCTCTGGTACGCGGTTACTCTATCTTCCCATAGTTTTCTAGAGCTTTGAGATCTAGCGCAGAAAGCGTGCAATATATACGATTTCAGATTGGATTTTCCATCAACACTGAGAGCAATATAAAGCTTAAACGTGAAAGTTTCCATAGTGTGTTATAAAGTTCACAAACCACAATTCTCGAGGAGTGATAATCCTTCGGTAAGTGTAATTTTCAATTTGTCGTCCTCTTGCTTGGCGAGGTGTTAGTGACGCACGAAAAATTCAAAATGAAACCAAAAGTTGGAACTAACTTGACTTTAACTTTCATTTTTAATTTGACTTGAGATCTCTATGTGTATTTAAAAACCACGTCTGAATAATGCATTAATGTGAGGAAGCTACAATGCGACCAGGCCACGACTCAACATCCACAACCAATGACACACAAATGGTATTGTTGATCGAAAAGCTCGGCTATGCAAGAAAACTATTAGAAACATACGACGAAGTACCCAGAAATTGCAGGATAGCTGCAGTACAAACAAAACAAATTTAAAAAAGACGTCCAAGAAAAGTAAGAGTTCTATACCTTGAAATTACTTAATTCCCCTAGCAATCTGCGAATAAACTAAAATGTACAAAAACAACAAAACAAACGGGAGAGGCATAACTAAGGACAGTATCAGTAATTCTGAGGGAACCAGAAAAGTGCAGCAAAGTGCCGCGAAGATTTGCCCAAAGAGAATAAATTTCCTTGCGCCAAAGCAAGTACAACTGACATTAGCCCACCGACAGATGAAAAGACTATACAAAAACAATAATATCATACATATTACTTTACACGCCTACACACACTTTCATACGAGGAAAGCAAGGAGGAACTGATGCCTCAGAGCTTCCGGCTCATTAAAATATTCAAAGTGAAAACTCAGTACCCAGTAAAACGAGTACCCAGCTATTTACGGGGAGTGTTCCTGATATGTTAAAAATGAGAAGAAAAAGTATGGAAAGATGGCTGCACAATCCATTCCACTAAATTCCTCCCAAATAACTACCCACCTAAATCTATCACACCAACGACTAATTAGCTCACAAATTATAAGTGCATATGAGAAATTTTGGGTAAAGGTACTGTACCACCTAATAATCTTAATAATGGAACTTTAAGCCGACATTCTCATACGAACTATTCCCAAGGACTAGAAATGTCTTTTTATTCCTGAATTACAAGCAAACATTGAAGACTTAAGAACCAAAGTCAAAATTTCTTCCTAAAGGTGGGTTTGTTCTCTGGTACGCGGTTACTCTATCTTCCCATAGTTTTCTAGAGCTTTGAGATCTAGCGCAGAAAGCGTGCAATATATACGATTTCAGATTGGATTTTCCATCAACACTGAGAGCAATATAAAGCAACTTTTCTGATTCTTAGAATGTTCCCATCATAGCGTCAGTACAAACAGCGGATTCTCTCAGACGGAAATAGAAAATAAACACAAGGGAATTACTATACTTGTATTTGGAAATAATATACTGTATTAATACTTGTGTGGCGTTTTTACGCAAATGATTTGAGAGGAATGCTCTTTTTAACGCAAATATGAGAATAAATTTACCAATACAAATGAAGCCCCATTTCGATTTGATATAGGTGGATCTGTTATTTAAAGTGCTTCTGCTGCTTATAGCTACGCTGTTTTTCTCACAATTTTAATGAATGTGCTGCATTATAGCCTAACTTCAAATTAGCACTATAGGGAACCATAAACAAGTAACACATATTAAAACTAACTTGTTATCCAACGATATTCCGCCTCCGTGGTACATTTTTGTTGAAATAAAACTACCGGGACTGGGAATAGTAGGACAAAGGTACGGTCCTGTGTGATTTAACAATCTCTCAAAACGAGTATCCATTCACAATGATTGACATGTGCAATTATATTGGGAAATTTCTTGTCCTAATTCTTCAGGTTTATAACGCCATCTGGTGCATTTTTCATATCTACGTTGAATAACTTCCGCGTCCTCTGTCAAGCTCGGGTTTCTTTTGTTTGCTTCTGGGTGATTTGCTTATCTTCTACTATTGCAAATATTTGTAATAAGCGCCCAAACTAATCTTTTTTGTAAACCTTTTAAATCTTTTTTTTAATCTTGGTGCTTAAAAAAACACCAAGAATGCATTTATGTCTGAAATTAAATAGGAATAAGCGAAAGTATCAAGATGAAGGTGCGATGTGTTGCACATGATATAACTTTAACGACTGGGTTCGGTATGTCATATATTTCGGTTCTAAAAACAGCCATCGTGTTTCGCCTTTTAATCGTTCTCTACTCTTTTTTAGCATATTAACTTCTCTTTCTTCTGGTGTTTCATTTGACTATTAGTGCCGGATATCATTATGCAATATGTTATTGTTATTGCAGTGTTTCTGGTCGTACTAGTTTCCATTCATTTAAACTTCTACAGAAGAGATCCTACAAATTTTTTAATGAAATGAGAATAGGTCCTTAAAAAATAACAAGAGAAGAAGTTTAAACTTTCATTTAGCAACCTAGGGAAGTTGTCACTAGACTGACTGAAAATGTCAAAACGAAAATTGAATTAAGATATCCCTACGTGATAAAAAATTTCTTTCCATAATTATTATTATGACTATATATAATATAAATATAATATAAATTATTATTATTACTATATATATATAATAATAATTATTATTATTACTCTTTACACAATTATAATAATTGTGTAATTATTGTACTAACAATCACCTAAAAATTACACAATTTTGGTACTCATGCAATTATTACCTAATAATTGCATGAGTACCAAAATTTAATCCGTTTAGGCTTGAAGTTCATGTCTTTTAAACATAAATATTGACGGAAACAAACAAATTGTCCAGGAAATAAAATTAATACCAGCATATGAAACTATAGCGCGCAATAAGAAATAAATCAAATAAATGAATAAATATCATCATTGCAAAGTGATATCAGAAATTTTCTTAAAATCCGCCTTATCGAAATTTTATACATGATTCGAGGACAATATAATACAGAAGTCCCTGTTTTATGACGGAATCCGAAAAATAATGGAGAATTGATTACTTTTACATTAAATTGAAGACTTTCGGCACTACGATCGATATTCATTACTCGATCGGTTTTTGTAGGTTATAAGTTATGATGTGTTGAAAAACAAATGCTGAAGTTGGCATTTATGCTGAAATAAAAGAGGAAAAAAAACCCAAAAACAAAAACCGACAAGAGGCAAAAATGAACTGAATGAACATGCTATTTCGGGAAAGGTATCTCCGGAATTTCAGCGTCGTTCAAACAACATCCTTTTATCTTGATATGCGTTAAACAATATGCGACCATTGTGGAAATTTGTGATGATTTTTAAGCTGACCTATTAAGAGTTTCTTGGTACTTTTGAGTATACGGTATTAAATTCTGAAGTAAAAATAACATATGCCTAAGAAGCAAATACTTATGTATCCCACTCTCCTAGTACATTCTACATGCACTACCATTTGCTGTTGTATATGTACCAAAATTAGGTCATTTTTGTAAGGACCATGCGTGGGCCCACAATGAAGTTAAAATGCGAACATGATTAATAGTGTATGTTCTGAATGCATCTGACAGTACAAGTAAGTATGAATAAGTGGAAAGGAACCAAAAAAAAATTAGACAAGACTCGTAGAGTGTATATGCCCGCAAATTTTCAAACCAGCGAAAAAGAACTCAAGACTGAACGTGAAAGTTTCCATAGTGTGTTATAAAGTTCACAAACCACAATTCTCGAGGAGTGATAATCCTTCGGTAAGTGTAATTTTCAATTTGTCGTCCTCTTGCTTGGCGAGGTGTTAGTGACGCACGAAAAATTCAAAATGAAACCAAAAGTTGGAACTAACTTGACTTTAACTTTCATTTTTAATTTGACTTGAGATCTCTATGTGTATTTAAAAACCACGTCTGAATAATGCATTAATGTGAGGAAGCTACAATGCGACCAGGCCACGACTCAACATCCACAACCAATGACACACAAATGGTATTGTTGATCGAAAAGCTCGGCTATGCAAGAAAACTATTAGAAACATACGACGAAGTACCCAGAAATTGCAGGATAGCTGCAGTACAAACAAAACAAATTTAAAAAAGACGTCCAAGAAAAGTAAGAGTTCTATACCTTGAAATTACTTAATTCCCCTAGCAATCTGCGAATAAACTAAAATGTACAAAAACAACAAAACAAACGGGAGAGGCATAACTAAGGACAGTATCAGTAATTCTGAGGGAACCAGAAAAGTGCAGCAAAGTGCCGCGAAGATTTGCCCAAAGAGAATAAATTTCCTTGCGCCAAAGCAAGTACAACTGACATTAGCCCACCGACAGATGAAAAGACTATACAAAAACAATAATATCATACATATTACTTTACACGCCTACACACACTTTCATACGAGGAAAGCAAGGAGGAACTGATGCCTCAGAGCTTCCGGCTCATTAAAATATTCAAAGTGAAAACTCAGTACCCAGTAAAACGAGTACCCAGCTATTTACGGGGAGTGTTCCTGATATGTTAAAAATGAGAAGAAAAAGTATGGAAAGATGGCTGCACAATCCATTCCACTAAATTCCTCCCAAATAACTACCCACCTAAATCTATCACACCAACGACTAATTAGCTCACAAAACATTCCAATCCCTTATTCCAAAAATGTTCCATGGAATGCGACCCATATCACCCTCTAACCTTCAATAATGCAAGTGGAACGTGAATTTCTGGATTATAAATAAATATAAATAAGAGAGTTTAGAAAATTTATAACTGGTTATAAATTTGATACTATTCTTCTCCAAAAATTCTTCATTAAGCCAGGAACCGGTCTAGTCTTTCCAAATTAAGATCTAATAAACAATGGGTTGTCAGGCAGCGAAGGTGGAATGGCTTTTCTCGTGAGAAGAATTGTGAATCATCACCTAGTCCAAATACCACAACTCACAAAAATAGAAATCTAGTGAATTTGTAATGGTCTCGATGTACAATCTTCCAAAAAATCGGCACTTCGAACAATGCCGTCGTCACTATTGATGCTGTCCTCAGTACTGAAGGGTCAGTCAGTAATAATTCAGTTATAGGAGCTTTCAACGTGTATTACCGACATAAAACAGCATTAGTACTACATAATGTCGGTAATACGCTAATATTAATATTCGGTTTTAGATAACACTGTAATAAATCATCACGGGAGCAGAAGTACACCTGCACGCTCCTAAAGAACCCTTGCTCTATGGAAAAAATAATGAAAACATTCCAGAATTCGGAATCTTACGTGAACTTCCAAACAAAGTCTGAATGAAAGTTCTCAACGAACTCTCCTCAAATCACTAGCGGCTCCACTACCTGATAGACAACGACTTTATAGATGAGCCTCTCAGAATCAAAAAGAACAACAAACTGGAAGGATTCCTATGACGCCGTAACGAACGAGACTTTCACCCAAAATATTGACAGATTAAGTGATGTCGAGGAAATCGTGGAAGACATGACAAACAAAATAGAACACTACAATCACAATCTCGGTAAGGGAAAACATTCCCTATGAATTCCGATAACAAACCAAATGAGGAGGAGGAACCAAACACGAAGAAACTCTAGAAACAAGAATGACCCTGGACTTAAAACGAAAGTTAACCGACCAATAAAAATTATTCATAGGCATTTAAACGGGTACAAAAATGGGTAGCAATGGGTGAGTTTCCTACAACTGCGCGAAAATTCTCTGTTAAAGGTTTATCTTAAAACGTTCAAACACGTAGAAAAATGGTGGTGTCACTTCTTCATGGGCTTCATTGGCTTCAATTTGATAGTCCAGGCAAAGCTGAAGCTTTTGTGGATCAACCAGAACTGGGCTTCCACGAAAACACGATTCGTGAGGAGATTCATGACGAGGAGGATATTATATTGACAAAATTCAGTAGGTTGATAAACACCGTGACTTTGAGAAATATATAACCGACACAAGTACAGGAAATACGAGACAAGGACTGAACAAATGGAAAGCATCCGGTTTTGACTGACTAAAATAATACAGCATTAAAACAACTTCAATAAAATAATTCCATTATTATTACCGCTATTTTCTGTTTACGGAAAAATCAAAGGTTATCCAAAGAAATCAACAATAATTATAGTGATTCCGAAACCAGGCAAAGGCCATACCTTTCCTCAGAATTGGAGATCTACCAGCAGGAAGATAATAAATTTGCAGGAATAGCATTGTTGACCAGGATAAACAAAACCATAAACAAACGACATATAACCCCATATGAGTAACATAGCTTCAGAACAGTACACCCCACAAAGCTGTAACTATCATATATAAGAAATGGATCGAAAAGTAAGTTACCATAATTCTGTTTGTCGAAGCATTCGACAAAGGCTTGTGTACTGGACTTATTTTCAAAATATATAGACTCAACTTTCCACTTCTATTCATAAAACTCATAAGATCCTTCCTACAAGGCAGAACCTTTCGCGTTGCAATTAACAACTGTAACCTTAACCTGCTAATTTGGAGTCCCACAAGGATCATCTCTCTCACCGACTATAGGATATATATAGCATGTATACTACGGACTGCGTCTGCCAAAAACATGTGTGGACACATGATACATGTGTCTTTGGAAGATCACGTCAAGCAGAGGTCATCACGTTAAAACTGCAACATTTAATGGCTATACTATTGGAGCCATGGACATCAAGTGTGTGATGAGCGCAACGAAGCGTTTACCGATAAGAATGGAATAATCGTGGCACATCAGACTAGCTCACTCCTGTGGGGCCTGAAGTAAGCGTCGCAAGGATTCTAGCTTTGTTTCTGCACTTCATTGTCTATTAATGGTTTTTTAACGAATGTGTTAAGACTTTCACCGGAAAATAAGGTGCTTATTTATTTTACTTTGAAAAATAATATTTATTTGAGCTTTGAGGCATTGTATTTATGGTTTTTGGGTTTCATGAAAATTTCATTATTTTGAAATTTGAAAATGTCAGTATGTTTTTTTATCGTCACTGTTATTCATGTCTTCTAGTTTAATGCATATATATATGGGATTTTTTTACCAGTTATATAAAATCCTTTGTAAATATTTAGTGCAGCTTCTATATAACGGATTTTATTGAAAGTATTAGGGACTATGTGAAGCAATCACTCGTCATTGCGTTTCAATACCAAAGTCGATAAAATTAATCGTGGTTTGTATTATTGTAGTTTTTGTTTAAACATGGTAATATTGATAAAGTCGACGTGCGAAAAAGATTCAATTCAGAATATCTTCGTGTATACGTAATCTTTAATAAACTTTATTCATACTTGGATAGTCAACATGCTTAATTTTACTGGATGAATCTGGTAAACTAGCTGTCAAGGCAATATTGATAATATTGTTCAAGCGCTTCTTATTATATTTTCAGAATCTTTTTAATTTGCTCGCAACAACAAGGAAAAATCAAATGAGCCTGAGTATTATCTCAAAAAATTATGAAAGCTATCTTAAAAATTTGATAAAAATAATTCAGATAAAAGTTATCTGCTTTGAGAAAATTTTTCTTTATTCAAACGTAAATAAAGCACATTTTTCATCGACATAATTTGTTCATTATTAAGTTTTTCGCCAGGTTTCCTATTCATTTTTTTTTTAAATGATTACCATATGGCTCTATTAAATATGTGAATAATAATTCAATATAATCACAATATGTGAACGGCGTCGTTTCATTTGATTTCTTGGTAATAATGAATGATTGGCAGCCTTCGTAATCAGAAAACAGTTCAATGAGCTATGAAAACGAATCCCTGTCATAGTTACAATGATATTTGTAAATTGAAACAGGCTGGATATAGTAAACAAAGTCAAGGGCAAGCATCTTAACAGTATCTTCCCCTGTTATCCTCGTTGTTAAATTCGCATGCCCTCTATCATGCCAAGATTCACTTTATTTACTTTTTAAATTATTTGTATCTCTTTCTACGGGTTGATATTTTCGCTGTTAACGCTTGTTCGTAGTTAAGCCATACTGTGGCATCTAGAAACTCAAAACAACTAGTAAATGCAAGCCTTCATGTTTGATTTAACAAATAGATAGACTAAATAAGGAATTTATCCAAATCATCATTAAATTGATTTAATCGTTTGGAATTTTAAATCGGCCACAACGACTGACCACCGAGAATGTGACCCACCTGTAACATGTATTGTGGCAGGCATTTAGATCCGATTTCGGCGTCTAAGGCTTCATCGCTCGTTTCGTGTCACACTAAAGTGGCTGAGCGATAAATAAGCTGGACGATCGTCGTGGCCACTCTGATTTCATGTCCTGTTACACATTTCCCAAATAAATCCCTCATCTATCTGTCGGGCATGTATTATCAGTCCCTACAATATGTTTTATACGAGTCAGTGTGTGGGCAATATCCTTTTGAGCGGCTCAAGTGCCAATGGAGTTGAGGCAAGATTTCTATTCAGGATGTTTGAAAATGTTCGCCTATTGTCATCCATTGTCATCATCAACCAAACGATTTAGGGGTTGTTGAATGAACTTAGTCGCAATTTATATATGTTGGCAATTTGGCTTGCATAACATTTTCTAAGGGTTCCAAAGCATCCAAGCTGTTAAATTGAAAATTTGGGATGTAATTTATAAAGAATAAAATAAATAGAAAAGATTGCTATATGATAGTGGAGTTTAAGTTATCTTTAATTTCGAGGTAAATGAAGAAATAATCAACCAGTCATCAGCTTATAATATCTGAGAAAAATCACACAAATATCACAAATTTATGAGGTTTCACATATCCTTGTCTAATTTGTGGTTGCACAAAGGAACACATATCTATTCGGGAGAGTAAATTTCTGCCAAATTATCGGTGAAGCCGGCAACCCAAAGTATATTCCATGCAAATTCATGTGCGTGAAGTATATCCTGAGATATTTATTATTCTATCTGATATGTAGATGATATTGGTTAGCGAAGAGCCAGAGTGTTTGGAGCTGTGGCCGATCAAAAAGCGTCGAGTCTCAAAGGCCACTCCCGGCCGACGAGCAGATCTTTCACTTCAGATAGTGTAATGATATCCCATAAACAATATCCTCTGATAATGAAAATTTTGGCACTAGCCGTGTTCACAATGACAGCTTTAATAAATATCGGAGATGCCACACGTCTCTGTCCGCATTCGATGCACACTAGATAGCCAGTGAGTGATGAATACTCCCAGAAGCAGATTTATTTCACAGACATTTTTTAAGCTTATGTCGTTCGATGTCCTGGCCCGAGGAATTGTTTGAAAAGATTCATATGTACCTTCCATGGTCATTTAGCGTTTGAACCGCATGTGATTTAGAATTTCACAACATATAATTATATAATATATATATAATGAAATACAAAATTGTTCGAATGTAATGCTTTATTTATTAATTGGCTAGAATCTAGTTAGAAAACGTTCTCATGAAGGCGGAAGTAATTTTCCAAGGACATTCAAATCAGCATCTCTTTCTTGATTTCTGAAAATCATACCCTTTACATATTCGTAACCGTCTTTCTACTTCACATGGTTTAATTTCTATTGAGCTTCTAAACGGTGGTCGCACTCGATGTTTGACTTAAGTATTAATTGATTGGTTGAATCAGGTGCAAACCAAACTTCAAAGGTTTACCCTCATTTTACCCCGTTTCTAGTGCTTCAAGAGTGACTCAATGGTTCATTCTTTCTAAGAAAGTTAATGGTCTCCTTTCGCTTCAGGCTTCCCGATTTCTCTTCTACAAGGAAGTAGCTTCCTAGATTAACCGCTGTCATGCCATACTAGTGTCTTCTTTCGCAAACTGCAGAAACTGTTTTCACTGTTCTCATTAGGACCATCCTGCTCCATTTTTTAATATCCTCTGAGCGTACAGTGACCCGAGAAGTACTCAGTCAGGAACCTTGGCTCACTCTCATTGATTTCGATGCCCACTTGAAATTTTTTCTCGTCTAATGCATTATTTCTTCTCATTTTCCTTGAGGGATCGTAAATGAAATTAATTTCGGTTTCACTGAAGGGTTCAGATCGAGAGAATACCGTCTAATCCTTTTCTGTGTCCTTTTCTCGCTAATTAACCCACCTGGCGTTACCCTCGATACTTGCGTGGCCCAGTATAGGGTAATAACGTAATTCGCAATCAGCTTTGGAATATGACAAGAAGTTACACGGTGGCGCAAAAGTTTCTCACCATAGTATAACTTGTATTCAATTTAATAGAAAAGAGTTATAAAAGCTTTAGAGCTTTTAAAGAGCTTTAATAGAAAAAAAGTTTTGTTAATATTACAATTTTATTGAAAACTACACACTGCAGAGAACACAATAAATAATTGGTATGAAGAATATCTTCTTTCGTTTGGGATTGGGAATCTAGGCGGGATCGCTGATTCCCACCATCCTGTTCTATCGATTGGGTAATGTATGCAGTTAAATCCACAACTCGTCCATTGAAAAGCCTTTCATCGCGGGCAGTGTCAATAGCAAATTCAAAGTTACTGGGATTTTGTCAATAACTCAGCTGGTCTCTAATGTTTTTTGGAAATGGCTGGTCTCAAATCATTTCTAGTGGCTTCAGGAGAGTTTTTAACCCGTTTCGTTAATGTTCGCATCCCCAATCCTGGTCTATTTCAGCTGGTCTATTCTAAGTTTGTGGCATTTTTTCACAGTATTATTGCTGACCTTATGTGTTCTGTTCATGTTGTGTCAGCTGTACTCCAATCGATGCATAAGTTGAATCACAATACTTTTATGAATTTGACTCCTTACTATCATCATCGCGAGAACACTGCAATTAACTCTGTTTTATGAGGTTTCTTTAAATCGTTAAAATTATGTTCTTTCGAAAAATATGATACTTTCACTTCAAGTGACAAAATCTGAATAAATAGATTTACAAACGTTATTCACTTGACAGGAGTAAACATCTAAAGCTAATAAAAAATATCCAAGTAATTCACACAAGTGACACGACCCGTACGTACGTTTACCTATGATGACGTGGCCAGCAAGGCATCGAACTAATCAGTCGCTGAAGGTAGGATTTACATCCCTTTTTACCAGCGCTCTTGGCTGGCATTGTTGAAGGTCCCTGGAATATCAAAAAATGCACCTAATGCTATTTCTTTATTTTTCAAAGATTCTTTGATGTTTTAAGTGGATTTGTTTTGACTTTTAATTTGTCCGTCCTGTATGCATATTGATTAGTCTATAGTGGGTGTTATATATGTTATATTGTTTGTCCTTATTAAATTCTCCCCCACTTTCTCCATAGTTTTGAAAATTAACGTCTTTGAGCTCGTTCCATCTTTTCACCACACTTTGGGTGTAAATAATGGTTTCACCTGCTTTCATGGCTTAAGTATATTTAAAATGCCACGAAATTTCAAAATAGTTGTTCAAATGCGAACTGAGCAGATTACTACACTTCTGAATAGTCTGTGGATACACTCCATCTAGCCCAGAGGATTTGAATTACTGGTGAGAGTTTAAGACAAACCCATGAATTTATTCGTACAAATAGGCACAACTTAATTCCATTCCGAGTTGTTCGGCCTCCTTCTTTGGGGCGTCAGTTTCATTGTCGTAATTCGTTATAACCTTTCCGGTGAAAAAAGTTTCTTTGAGCTGTAGATTCCATTTCAATTATTTGTTTTTTTTCAGTTTTCCATAATGTTATTATAATACTATAACCCTGTTCTATTAATGTGGCTATGGCTCTTTGTAATCTAGGTGCCACAGGTGCTGCTTTAATATTCTCGCAAACAGGCACATTTGGCGCTTAGAATTCCTTTACCATGTTATTTTAGAATTCTACGGTATTCGCGTCAATCGTTGGTACGGTTTGGCTTATTGTGGAATTTACGAACTTACACTCTTAGTTTGGCTAGTGCTTCATTCTATCATATGTACATTCTACCATAGGTTCATGTCCACCATTATGACACATTCAGCGCAGTTGTATTCAAAGTCATTTACAATAGCCTTGTCTACTTCTCTTACACCATACCTAAGGTTCCAGAGTCTTTTTGGGGTCCCCGTTACAGCGATGTTCTGTATCTGTTTCCACCTGTTGGTGTATGTTGCCCAGCCAGCGTGACTTCGGTAATAAATGTTTCCATCCTCAGCACTTCCAAACCATACATACCTCAGAATTTTCTGATTTGATGTGGGGACTTTGTCAACTATGTGTCAACTTCTGACCAAGGAATTAAGGTTCAAACCGCTGACAGTAATATGTCATACAAGCAAGATATGCTTATTCTTATGGTCAATATATGTATTTTCCTTCCGTTGTGGATGAAATAATTTCGATTTTATGCAGCGCACGATGAATAGACTGATGCGATGATTATGTCAAGGATTTTACCTTTGCCATAATATATTTCTCCTGATGTTTAGGGTGAGTGCAAACGTTTTTTCCAGTTCATTCATGAAAATTTTCTTGGATCTGTTAATCATGAACCCTTGATCTAATTTTGGCAGGTGGTGATGTTTGGAAATCTCATAATCAAGACTGTAAAAATAAACCACCGTTGCATTTATTTCTAAATTTTAAAGCAATAGTGGTAAGATAAACATGAAAGCTGATAAAATGCATGTTAGACATTGTTTACTATGAGTTTGATCTTGGACACCGCCCAGCGGAACTTATCGAAATAATCGGGATTTATGGAGAAACCCTGCTCAGATAAAGAGCATGTCAACATGGGTTGCAACGCTTTCATAATACAGAATGATAGTTTGCTGATCAGTCAAGATCAGGACGGCCTAAGGAGGTTGGTGACCTATTGAAAGTCATACAAGGAGCTGATACAATTACCACTTATTAACACTATAGAAAGATGAATCCATGCGCTAGAATATATGTTAAACAGGATACTTGGGTAACCCATGAAACTTCTCAAAGAAACAAGGAAAAAAAGCCGGTCGTGCTTCCCATGTTGCTGGTCAGATTACTGAAAGATTTCTCCGACGGATGGTTGTTGGAGTTGAAAATTGGGTCGAGGATAATAACGTGAAACAACGCCGACTTCAAAACAAGTTTTGCAGTTTGTTGGAGACATGAATCATCGTCATGGACTTCAAAACAAGTTTTGCATCTACGGTTAGACTCGTCAATTAGACGGTTAGACGTTAATGAGTCGTCTTTCAGCGCAAATTAAAGGAGACTGCCTGGGAATTTCAACTCCAACGGATTATCACTTGTTTTGATCGCTGACAACTACCTGAAGGCGAATGAAAACAATACTGAAGAGGATTTTCGTACAGGAGTACCAGACTTCTTCCAGGGCGATGGCGAAGATTTTTACGGGTAAGAGATTTAGCCACTTCCAATACGTTGGGTACAATGAAGTTATATAAGGATCTAAGTTTAAATAAATAAGTAATAAATTATTATTTACCAATACCAATAAAGTCCAGAGTCAAAACGAATGCGGAATCACTAGTTTTTAGGCCTCTGAAATGATTCTTATGAGTGCAGGGTTCTTGAATTAGTGTAAGTCCTATTTTCTTGTGAACAATATACGGTATTGATCACATAGTTCTTATTTTCCTTCGTTTCGTATCCTTAGACATTGTGCAAGACAATCATCTGTTACTTAAGAATTTTTAGTATTTGCTAATCAGTTATTGATTGTGTAATTCTTGGTGTCTGATTTGGGTTGCCAAGTTCGGATGAATGAAAAAAAAATTCGTGTTGAAGGTTTGAATTGGGAAGTAGGGATCAATTATAAGCGAATATTTTGTAAAATATGAAAATGGAGAATTAAATTCAAAAAGTATCAACACAACTTTGGTCTTCTTTTTTATTCTAGTCGATAGATAAATCAAGTTTCTCTACTGCATAGCTATATTTTTTAAGTAAGACCGGAATTCGCGTAGAGCTAATGTACTCAAAAAAGCTAAATACTTCTCGAATCCCCTCATCGAATGATATGTAAAATCAAGACCAAGTGCCTTCAGCCATGAATCTGCTTAGAGTAATTAGATCATACTTTAGTTCATAGTTATTATAAAAAATTGGGATAAGTAAGATGTAAGCCTAGTACAGTTTTTCGTTACATTTTCCTCTTGATCTTGTTACAAGTACCCTATCTACCAAGAACAAAGTATAATTTTATGTTAACGTGTACCAGGGGTGTTAGTTAAAGTTTGTCGGTTCTTTCAATAAAGAAAACACTTAATTCTCAAGGGAATCGCAAAAAATTTTTATTCAAAGTATTAACCATTGGATTCTACACATTTCGCCCATCTTCAGGCAAATAATGGAGACCGTTCCATAAAAGAAAACTTTTCTCTTTCGCCATTTTTCGACTTCTTCAAAATTGGCGAAGCGCTGCGCTGCGAGTGAGTGTCCCATCGATGCGAAAAGGCGGTAGTCGGACGGGGCGAGGTCTGGAGAGTACGCCGGGTGCGATAATATTTTCCGATTCAATGCTCTTAGCCTGTTCTTCGCCGCTTTACAGGTATAAGACGGTGCGTTGTCATGTTGCAAGATAAATTTGCCATGCCTTCGGGCCCATTTCGGCCGTTTTTCGATCAACATATGATTCAAATTGATGATTTTTTGTCGGTCGCGATCCCTATTTACCGTCTCACTAGGTCTTAATAACTCGAACTACACCACGCCACAGTGGCCACACCAAACACAGAGCATTGTCTTACGGCCAAAGCAATTTGGCCTTGAAGTCGAGAGGCCGGCCTCACCAGGGGAAAGCCATGATTTTTTCCGCTTCGGGTTCTCAAAATAAATCCGTTTTTCGTCCCCCGTGAAAATTCGAAGCAGCATTTCACAAATGGTTTTTGATTTTCCAGTTGTCTATCGTTCAGTATGTTTGGTACCCATTTTCCATACTTTTGGATCTCTCCTATGGCTTTTAATCGTTGGAAAATTGCTCATCGGGTCACATGTAGTGTTTGTGCCAATTTTTGTTGCGATTGGGTTGGGTCTTCATCCAATAACGCCTGCAATTCCTCGTCTTCGAACTTTTGTGCTGCACCAGTATGTTGATTGTCAGTTAATTCGAAATCTCCACTTTTAAATAGACGAAATCATATCTCACATGTTCTAATCACTGGAGCATGTTCACCACAAGTTTTTACCAGCAACCGATGAGCTTCAACTGCTTTTTTCTTTTGGTGAAATAAGAAAAGCAACGAATGCCGCAAATGCGATTTACTTGGAACAAACTGGACATATTCACTGAGATAAACAACTATGACGCTCTTATTTTGGCAGATCGGAAGTTGTGTATTTTTTAAGAGAAATTATTTTTTAATAGAAAAATATGACACAGATGTCAAATCATAGAAATGAACACATACCTCTAGCCACATCTATGAGTAAAACCGGTAAATTACAACTAACGCCCCTGGTATGTAATGAAGTCTCACAGATCTCTAGACATAAGCAAACAACAGTTAAGAGGTGCGATAGTATCGTCCTTATGAAACGACTCCTTAGCCAGTTAACTGCGGCGGCCTCGTTTAAGAGTGCGCACCGTTTTGCGTTGCCAGAATCAAGCCAAGACGAGTATATTCGTCAATCACAGAGTAAGTTGCGCTGGTAAGAGATTGGATGAAAAAGATGGGTTTATTTTATAATACACATAAAATTGAGGATTTAAATTTCTTCACAGGGTATTATACACAATGGGACTTTACAAATCGAACACCAGTAACGCGAATCTTTCCTGATCTTACGTTCGAAGCAATGCGAACACCTTTGGGTAGGGTTGTTTTTTTTTCAATGTTCTGGGTATATGATCCGGAACATGATTCCCGCCTAATTGGCTAATATTAAGCCTAAATGGCTGAGTTTGTGTCGATTTATTTCTTTCGATTGGATACGTCGCAAGAGTGTATTTAATAAATTTTAGCAAAATTAGTCCTCTTACCCGAAAGAGTCCGTGCCTTTCTCACCCCAATCAAACAACTGTTTTTTAGGCAGCACGGTATTGGGGCATTACTCTCTCTTTTCTTATTTGTTTGTCTTACTCCCGCACAGCCTCAAAATATTCTGAACATCCTTAAATGTAGAAATATGTTTTGTTCTTCTCAAAAATTGCAGTTTAAGTAGCCAATGGGCACTGCTTTATGCGCATGACGAGTATACTCCTCAATACAGAAAATCGTACCGCTTCTCCATGACGAGTATACTCGACAATCACAGTTAACTGGTACAAGGCCCAGGTACAATATTGCGTGACGGCGATGCGTGGGTGCAATGAATTTCTCGCTCGTCGTCATGCAAAGCATTCAATTCACAATGCACGCGATGCGAGGAAGAATAATGTTCATATGACAAATGTCAGATTGGTGACGTTTTAAATGAAATTTGCTTGCAATTGATTTTGATTTTTAAAAGTTTTGAATTTGGAATTTTCCTTCGTTTGACAAATAATAGCCTCGTCAATGATGCACGAAATTTTCCCTGAAAATTCATTCAGGAAAACCCTCGTACTTAAAAAGTAATCAAAGCGTTTGAATTTTAAATTTCATATAAGCGCCATAAAGCATCTGACCACCGTCAAAACACCTCGTTGCGAGAAATTTTCGATTTTTCCAATATTTCTCGCCTCGCATCGACGCATCGCAATCATTGTACGATGTCATATACAAACGCATATTATGAAAACTGCTTGACATTTGCTGCATGACTCTCGTCGCGCTCTCGTATCGCAGCATCGCAGTATTGTATCTGGGCTTTAAGGAGGCATGTTTTTCTAAGCTGTGAGCCGGATGGATTTATGGCTTTCAAAATCTGCACAGAAACGGCAGTGTTTAGAGTTGTAGGCGTTTGAAAGACATTGGTTTCTCGTTCGCGTTTCATAAGCGATGATTCTGGTGGATATAGAAAAAATACTTCGGTCAGTTCTAGCCAGCCAAATCACGGTATTCAACGGCATGACGTACTTTAACTTTTAAGTGCTATTCAAGCGGGAGGTAACGTTGAGATTTTCAATAAAGTTGGACAAGCATATTGCCACAAATGATTTGGCCTACAGGTGGGGGAATTCGAACATCTTCATAGCAATACTTATCCCTTACCAGAGAAAAATTAGAGCAAGAGCGATGGAAGACGCTTAAAAAACTTGAAGCCCACAATTTTGCCCTGAGATTAGCGCTCAGTAAGTTGTCTCAAACAATCCCTAGGCAGGCGGATATTCAAAAACGATAAGAATTTTGAGGTCTGTGCTCGCAATTGAAGTCTAACTTCATTCAACGGGAAGCTTATTTCAAATTTTCCTATACGTTAGTTTATTTCCTTTACCTATATTTGACACGGCAAACTTCTTCAGTTTATGAACAATTATTACAAAATATTCGACAAAATATTTTAAATAAACTATTTTGACTTTCTTGACCGGTTGAAAATTCAGTTTTATTAGTAAAGTAGCATTTAGCACCTAGTGCTAAGTCAAAAAGAATGTGTTTAACAGAAACTACAAACGAAAAAAAAAACAAAAGCTAACTCAATTGAGAATTCTTGAATAAAACAAATATTCCGAAATGCTTTCCTTATGATTCTGCCTCTCTTGACTCCAGTTATCCTTATTGTAATTATTATCTTTCCAGCAAAAACCATTCATTTAGACATCATCACGTTGTTCGTCAAAGTAACGATAACATAAATAGAACGTCATTAAGATGATGCCTCAAGAAATAACTTTTATTCTTCCAGGAGAACGTACCCCAGATTCTTTACATAGATGTCATGCCCAGAAAGAAAGTTAATCCTCTGCCGACTCTAGTTAGCAGAGAAAATGGAATAAATGTGGTTTCATTCCATTGTTCATATGAAGCGCAAATTGTCGCCAGTTATTTAAACTGAATCTAAAAAGTGAGAATGGCACTTTTATTTAGCACATTTAAATATTTCCACGTATGAGTAATCTACCGAGCGTAGATATATCGTATAAAAAGTACACAAGAAAGTCAAACATGAAAACATTCTTCCACTCGTATCTGATAGAAAATGATGATTTTATTCCATTTGGTTTATATTTTCAGTTTCTTCAATATCACATTGGAATTGTCTTTAATAATTATGACTAAATCTAGAGATTGTGCTGCTTTGCATCGAAATAATGAAGGAAGATTAGAGATTCAATCCATGATTTTATGAACTTGTATAAAAGCTGTAGTCGCAATACTCATTTTTTACGTTTTTGAAATCGCTTAAGAGTTTCAAAGTATCCGATCTGTTATACACTACGATTTCGTTCTACTTAAGATTCACAATAAGCTTCGACTTTGAACAGGATATAGGCAATAAATCATAGTGACAAAGATAAAGCCCCTGTGCAAAATCCGTTGCACTAATAGTGTGTTTTTCACTTTTCACCACTGTAAAACTATAATGAATTGCAATAGTAGGTGGTATGACATATCTTTCATTCATTTCCTACGTTATTTCATGGTTTCGTTGTTTAATTTCTATCCTCTCGCAGCAATACCTTTATTTCAACACAAAATCCTAACCCTTGCCACGAAGCTATTGTTGCTTTTGTTTGCATGGCTATTGTTTAAAGGATCGGAGGCATCCTATCAGCGACGTAGGATATTATAATATTTGTTTTAAGGCAACGGCAGACAGAATAATAAAAGAGAACGAACTACCTACTACATGCGACTTCTGATAATTATTATGATAATGCGGCCATGTGACAGTTTTCAGGACTTATTTAAGTTAGAACTAGGACTATCATCTTGAAGCTCAAATTTTCAGATTTGTAAGAGTGGGGAATCGCAACCTTGCATCGATAATTTTAATGAAAATTTTTGGCTGGGTGGAGAATTATAATCAGAAAATAATCTTCCAGCGATAATATTCAGGGAAATATGTCATAGGTCAGGAACATTTCAGTTTTTGTAGCATTCTTTCTTTGTGTCTTCGTGCCTAATTTTTCAGTGGTAATAAACAATTGTGGGTAACAGTTTTCTGGCTAAAAATTTGCACAATAGAGATCATTAACTACACAAATAATTCCAAAATGATTAGTTTTTATTATAATTTACCATTGAAATATGCATATAAAAGTCGTTGTTAGATTTTAGGTATTTGTTGAAGTTTTAAATACAATTCATTCCATTTCCAACTTCATTATATCAAGAAATGCTGTTTTAAGAGTTCAAGGAATTGTATTTAACTTTGAATGCTGCACTAGATGATGGAATACATGGAAAAAAGCGGACATAAATATATCTCAAAAGTTTTTTTGACACATTTTGACACATTCCATTTATTTATCATATCATCCAGAACATATCCATCCAGAGACGGATCTAAGAGCTAACAAGGTGATACTCCAATGATTAACATTTGATTTTATAAATACAAGATATGATCAAATAGTAATATTGCTGAATTTCTGTAGCGTAAATCGACTGACTCGGCCTTGCCGGGCATCGCGGGGCAGAGACTTCCGAAGCGACTGATATTTTTCTAATCACCTGATAGCAGGCAGAAAGTTAAGATGTCGATTAGCTCGAATCTCTTTTAAGAAGCTTAAGCTTCAATCAATTTCTACCCCAAACAAAGGATAAAAGCAAAAAGGAACATGCGCATAGGAGACCTTTTTAAATCGACTGAGGCGTCTAAGGAGATCATGTAGTGTCAACAGTGTTCGAGTGACATGAGCAATGCGCATGAATGATATTGAATCGTTGAGGAGGATCAAGAGAAGTGTTGATGAAATGAGGTCATAGTAAATACGACCCTGAGCTCCAAACGGTGCGAGCCTTTGTCTGATTGTTAGTGAGTTTAAAATTTCATAGAAAGCGTCCAAAAAATTCGTAACGAAGATTTTGCCATGATTCCAAGAGTCCTGAGTGATGGTCAGAAAGAGAATTCGAAAGAGTGTGGAAAATAGCCCACATCCACTAGAAATTTGTTCTCAAGTAATGTAAGATAAGGTTCTGAGTACAACTCGGAGACAAAATTTCAGATCGTCGCGTGGCGCAGCAATAAATCTCCGCATCCAAAGCAGGACAAAGTCACGTAGTTCATCTAGAAGAAAGTCGCGCCAACAGTATGCCTGTTTTTCAAATGACGTGGTGGACAGGTCGGGCAAAATTCATTTTGACAGATTGAACATGATCAAGTGACGTGCCTCATAAAGCTGTGAAAGATTTGGGCCAAATACTGGGTTTAAACGTTGGCTCAGATTCCTCCACAGTCCACATCTAACCATTTGCACTTTTTCCTCTTTCCTTGGAATCTAAAGGAAAAACGAGAAGAATGTGACGGATTATATACATTGTGTCAAAATACTAAAGTGTTATTTCGAGTACTGATTAAAATATAGACTGACAAGTTCCGGTTCTGAAATGACACAGAAATTTTGTAGTGGTCAGTGTTATTTGGTGGAAAATGATATGAAAATGGCACTGAATTTGGTATTATCGTTGTAATAATTTTATGTGGCATAACATAATTTGTGCTAATATTGCCGGGAAAGCGGTTAATAAGAGAAAATCAAGGTAACTTATCTTTGAGACAGCATCAAGATTCAACAACCTAGAATAATGTCAAAGTTAAGACCACGTAATTTCTTAAGCATATAATATTTGATTTGTTACCTCTCTTATTTTGAAGTCGCAAACTTTTTCAGCTGTTTGCATTATGCCTTGATTAGCCATTCTGGCTTGGAAAAATATATCTATAAACGATTACTGCAGGGTGGCCCTGTTGATTCATAAGTGACGGCAGAGTAAGCGAATGACGGGTTCAAGCCCAGAAGAGGCTTGAGACACCCAAGCCAGAAAAAAATGTAAACTCACTTTAGGATCTGCGCAACGATAACACAAAATATAACGATGGAGAAAAGATCAAGGAACAAAATCGGTGCAAAAAAGGAACAGGGAATCATACGAAGACCAAGCATGTTTGGGACCACGTATGCGATACTCCGGAGGATAATTCGCAAAATGTCCTCGCCGAAAGATAGTTGAAACGTAATATGATGAATTAGAAACACCAAGAAATGAGATTTTTTTCTGTGATGCGGAGAGGAATCGGGTCTGGTCTTTTAACCTTCTACGGTTTATATCTAATTTCTTCTTCACTGACTCGGCAAAAGTCAAGTTTTACAGAATTTTAGATCAGAGAGGAAACATCTGCTGATACGAAAATCACACCGTTCTCATTAAATTTAATACTAAACCCAGTAAAAGGTATGTAGGAAGTTAACTACCTTAGTGCAGAAGTAGGTCATGGTGGCATTCGAAGCCGATGATCGAGCTTTGGTCATGGAAGGCATAGAAATGAAGATCCAGATCGTGTTAATGTTTATTAAAAATGTTTCAAGATAAGCATCAGATTCTTCAAGTCAAATTAAATGGATATTTTGCGGTGAGAAATATGGTGGTGAAAGTGCCAAGCATCAAATACAATCTATCCTCGGTGATCAACGAAAGGAAAATTGCGGAGCGGATGCGAAGGAGCGGATGACTCCTTTACATAACACGTTAGAAAATATTATACTAATATCGGACTGATTAAAAAGTCTTTTGGGGGTGTTGGGTTCTACTGTATATGTATGTATCGATTTGAATTGCATACGTTTAAAAATTGTTGGTGGCGTGACAATACTAACGTCTGAGTAAAGTATGATATGACTTTTGTATGATATATGACTTTATAGAGTAATCTCGAGACTAACTTTACACATTGAAGGATTTTCTCCATGGCAGTGACGGCGTCTTTTGCAGGTGACATCTTCCATGCCAGGGTATAGACTGAGGCACCTCAAAATTCTACAAATTGCACTAGTAAATTATCTGTATTCATAATTGAAGCTAACTTCATCTTAAAGCATGTTTATAAGGCTATGGCACATTTCATGTCACCTCCATTTTTAGGAGCAAATTAGTTGTGCTGAACATGTTAATTTTTGAATGATCCATAATCCATTCATGGGAAGCATTCCTTGTTTGCTGTAATTCAAAATATCGCATACAGGAATTCTAACACGCTCAAAATCATGCTAAAAATCTTAAAATTAATTTTATTTTGTAAATATTGGTAAAAACAATGTTGATTTTGAAACGCTTGACAAAGAACGCGAGCGGATGTCAACATTTTTCACAGGCGCTGATATGAATCATTGAAGATTGAACTAAAATTCATATGTTTGATATAAGGAATACTTGCAAAATCTTATGAGTGTCACAATTGATTAGATATGGCCCAGAAGCTTGGAATCAACTTTCTTATTAACTAAATCGAAGAGAGGCCAAACAGTATTTCACTTCTACTCAAATTCTGCTTTATCGATAGACAAGTTTTCCAGTTTTCGCCATCATCATGGCGGAAAACTGCATGAAACTGCAAAACATAGAAAACTGCATTTATGTGCAAAATCCTAAAGGAGAGAGGACGCCTGGATAATTTCCAGCCGAATTCAGGGGTCGAGGATGTGGTTTGAAAAAAACTTTAATTTTAAATTATTTTAATTTAATCCCTGAAAATTTACTTATAAACCCTAAGAGAAAGATTGGTCTAAAGATTTATCATTAGAAAATCTTGCAATTAGTTACCATCACTGGTTCTCGAAACATCTTTTCCGAATAGGCGCAAGAAAAAACGATAGTTACGGTGGCTGGATTGTTCGCAGAACGTTAAAAAGAATCAACATAAGATACATTGGTATTTACTATTTGCATTTGATACATTTGAAAAGAGCAGGCTTTATTATTGAATAGAAGTCCCTTGAATCACCTATGAGTTTTCCATAAGAAACACAAGTGTGACGATTTCTATCCTTTCAACTTGGCGGCTTTTCAGTTTTTTCAGACAAAAAAAAATTAAGGGTGTTCTTCAAATAAATTTTTAAAAACTCATTGCAATGATGATATGCAATCGTGGACTCTCGAGTCACAAATAGTGTCAATTTTACTTGAAGTATCCATCAGGTGAAGTGTCAATGCACGTGAAGGGTGAAAAGGGGAAAGCAAACATAACCATCTGTGTAGAATGATTACATACAACAAAAAAATCCACCATTGACAAAGACCAAAAGGGAAGCCAAATAAGCATGATATAAAAATGACAAAGATGCAATACTTTCATCAAATTCTCTTCTAATTTTACGGGACAGCATGAGAATGACATAAGTACGATCAACACAATTTCAAGAGAGTATACAGGAGCATGTTCCTCCGCGTCTACATATACCGTTATGCATATTATTCTGGGATCTTAGATTGACTATCTTTCGATCGGTAAGTTCTTCTAAATAGTAGCGTTGGATTCAAGTTATTCCATGCCAAAGCAAAATCTTCTAAGTAAAAACGAACAATAAGCAAGCTTCTCAAATTTCTTATTTCAGAAAGTACTAGAAAAGATTTTTTCTCATTATATTGACATTTGACAGATCGATAATTGTAGGGATGATTCGATACACCCTCCTTACCAGAAATCGTTAACACGAGCCTCCAAACACGCGAGGCTAACAAAGTATCAGTCGCTAGCCATGAAAGACGAAGTCTTGACTAGGGGGACAATCTTGGGAGCTTGAGCGAAAATGAGAATGAACTCATCAACGATTTGAGATCGGGACTCAGTCGCTACCTGTCCCAACTATTAAGTAGACATGGTTGTTATCAGTCTTACCTGCATGAGGTTGATAATTCGCGCTTTGGAGATTGCATATTAATTTGAGAAAAGATGCCGCGATGGAGCAGACTGAACGGTAATTTTGCCGAAAAAGTGACAGACCTCCATCCGGAAAGCGTAATCGAAAAGATGCTGAAATCGGCCGTGAAGTGAAATTTTGTGGTACGGCTCAATCGTGTAAGCCTAACAACAAAAAAAGGCTTATGTGATCAGTTGTAGGCGTTGTGAGTGAAGATTGAATTTATACCAAAAACAGTACATGGCATCATTAATGATGGATTCGTCTCCAGTTATCAGTTAAAATGAAACCCTACGCTACTAGCACATGGCGACCGCGAGGCTAGGCTTTATATATCAAGGGGGCCTTGATCAACGACTGTGAAAAATATCGTGTAAAAAAATTTTATTGCTCACCTCAATCACAAGGAGCACGGCAAAATATAGAAAGTCACTTATCAACAAATGAACAAAATGCTGGTGTAAAGTGAACTACTTCATATCAAAACGATCTAATGTGTAATTTCTGCAAAGAAGAATGAATTGGGCGGCGGCTTAAGACCCAAAGGAAATGACGGCTTTGATCAATTTAATTTCAACAGTGTACTGAGTGTATTTAAAACAAAATCCAAAATTAAATATGTAGCATTTTGGAATTGAAAATCAAAAAATAAAATCTAATCTTCTGAATTGTATTGCTCAAAATTTATTTTGTGAAGATCATAGAAGAGATTGAACCTAAATTGGTCAAGGCAAAGGAGTACCATTTATTGATTCGGGTGTTTGCAAGCTTCTAAAAATTTTGAAAAATTCTTAGGGATTTCCGTTTTTGGTCTGAGTTTTACATTTTCATGGAAAAATAAAAAATTGTATGGTCCCTGTTTTAGTGGAGTCATCTGTCTGTTCTAAAATAATAAAATTCAACCTAAAAATGAACACTCGTAACATTTGTTGTTTGTTGCAAAAAAAAGTAAGAGTAAGTAAGAGCTAGTTAAGAGTAGTGGAAAGACTGAACTTTTTGTTGAATATCAAATTTATAACGTTGTTTGTATTGATACTTCCAATATCGGTTGACGTCTGTTATAACAAAGAACACGCAAATGAGGTATACGTCTCCTTAAAAATCATTATGTACAATACAGGAAAAGGATACATGCATGAAATTTCGAATAACACTTTTTTAAGGTTCGATAAATACTTACTCGCATTTAAAGGCATAATGCCGGTTTGCATGTGATTGAACATTTGCCTGGTTGCAGCCTGATGATGACTGTTTCCAGCTCCAGCTCCTGTGTTACCGATGTGATGTTGTTGTTGCTGATGAAGGTGGTGATGCTGTCCGTGAAGAGGATGCTGCTGGTGGTGCGGCCGATTTGAGGGCACAAGGCCATGATGCCCATGATGCACCATTTGACCTGTATGTTGCCCATGGTGGACATTTAGGCCATGAACAGGACCATGCGATGGATAAACTAAACCATGATTGGCCGAAATTTGGTGATATAAAGTCGTTCGGTTTTGATGAGCAGCAGATGGAAGACCATTAGGCGGTGGAAGTGGCCGGTAACCGGCCATTATATGACTTTTGGAATTTCTGTGTCTGTTTCACTTTATTTTATCTCTTTAAATAAACTTCTACAATATAATGTACTTTTGCCACATATTCACACTGTATCGGAATCGCTAGCTTAGTTCGTTTTTGGGTATGATTGCGTACCTTTTCATTACAATAAAATACTTTTAACAAAATTATCACTCATTCAAGGAAGCACAAGCACATTTGCATGCGATTTGAACTATTTTCCGTTTTACTCATTTTCCGACAACACTGCAAAAAATTTACTCTTGACTAAGTCATAAAGAAGACTTGTAATTGGCAAAACTCTGCAAACGAGGTTGTGAGGATAGTACCTTATAGGAGAACTGCATCATATATAGCTTACAATATCAAAGCTTTTCTATGGCATAAAAGGGTAACGAAGTAGACTAACACATTCAAAATGATAGTTACAAATCGACTTATCATCTATAAAACATACTATACACTGGTGGAGCTACAGTACTTTACTACCAGCATTATCACTCTATTCCTGTTTGTGAGTGAATCTTGCAATTTTATTAAATATCATTGAACAAGTTTTACTATGATGAAGGCATCAATGCTCGAAACAACCAACTCACGATTGACTTTGGAATATTTATAACGAAATTTCAACTTCAGTTTTCCCAGTCAATTGGTTCAAGTCCTTTTATCTTAGTCGAAAATTACTGTAGAATCAATTTTGTTTAACTAATTATGGTCGATTAATAATTATGTAATTATGGTCAACGAGCTTTCCGGCTGCAGTTTAACCCTGCGCGTCATGATACCATCCTTCACCGTAATGTAATCGCGAAGTGAGTACGTTCACTTGGAGAAACTGGTTCTACCCTAAAATCTGGGGGTTCAGGAAGACCCAAAACGGCAAGAACAACCGAAAATTTGACGAGAGTGAGAGAAGCCATTCTGCAGTCGCCAACGCGTTCAGCCCGGATCAAGACTTATTCTTCCACCCCTACAAGATTATCATTGCCCAAGACTTGAGTTCACTCGACTATGAAAATCGCATGAATCGCTCACAAAAATTTTGTGAGCAAATTTTGAACAGGATCCATGTGAGGTCAACATTTTTCACTAGTAACGAGGCTCACTTTCATCTCAGTGGAGCAGTGAATAACCAAATGTTCGATATTGCGCTGAAAATAATCCACGGCAAATTCACGAGAAACCTCTTCACTCCCCAAAAGTGACCGTGTGGTGTGCAATTTCGAAATTTGTGATGATTGGGCCTTTGATTTTGAGGAGAAGGGACAAACCGTAAATGTCAACGCTCAACGTTACGTTTCCATGTTTGACTATTTTTTTGAACCTCAATTGGAAGAGCTAATGGAAGAACTAGATAAGGGAGACATCCCGAGTTTCAATGACGAAGCTGTGGCAGATGATCGCTACGCACCTCGTCTCTCTGAGGGGTGGTGTGAGGTGGTCCGCCCGCTCACAAGATTTGAGCTTTTGTGATTTTTTCTTGTGGGGCTACCTGAAGGAAAAGAGTTTTAAACATCGGCCTCTCACCTTGTGAGAACTCAAGGAGCGAATTAGGGAGGACATTGGCGCTATACCAGTCGAAATGAGTAAAAATGCGGCAGAAAACTTCAGAAATCGCCTTCATCAATTTATCGCTGCTGGTGGCCATCATCTTTCTGATGTCATTTTTAGAACTTGATACATAGAACAACATGATGTACTGAATAAAATTAAATAAATATAATTTCTGTAAGTTGTGTAGTTTTTTTAATAGCGTTTCAAAACTGCACTGTGTGTTTCGCCCCACCCTGTAGTTAAATACTATAGTTTCCCTTCTATGGCAGTCTTAATAAAATTTCTGCACCAATGCATAATGGGATTCAAACTTTCAATGCATTACTACAATCTTCAGAAAAAGAAGATAATCTGAAAATTTAAGGAAATTCCAGCTTTCTACAGAACAATTACTTTCGTCCAGACTCCAGAAACGTTCTGAAAAAAAATAACTTTTTCCAGATAAGAAAAGTTGAACGTTTAAAAGGAATTTCACGTGCGAAGTTTGACGCAGAGTTAGTTTCTGCGCATACTTAGTTGGGCCTTTCCGCTATGCTTATTGAACGATACTTGCGCTATTAGAATTTTAGCAAAACTAAAATTCGAATAGTTCATAGTGTATATGATATAGTTCATATTGTATATAGTGTATAGTTCATTATACAAGGAGTCTCATGCCTAAGGAACTAGGCAATCCACGAGTGAAGGGGCGAAGTCAAACGAACGGCTTATCAATGCCAAAAAAAAGGGATAATGCTCTATACAAAGCACCGAAATCCTGTAATATTTTCACCAGTGACTGTTTATATTATTAATTATATATTATTATATATTATTTTTAAAACACATAACTTTGGTAAATAAGCTAGAACAGCTAGAAATAACCTTGGATAGTAAGCTAACTTGGACTCCGTGAAAAGGAGAAGTTAACCGGAGAGCTACAACCTAAAACCCACAAATTAGTTATCCAACGACCCCAAGAAAGGGCCACATCTAAATTTTGAAAAAGATGGGGAGAATAACTCCGTCATACAGGACCACAACACCAATCTAATACAAGTTCAACACACCACCATGATCATTATGAGAAATGCGGCAGGACTTCACATCTGGGAGTGAAATCGTGAAATTCATCGACGATTCCCAAACGGATGAGGGAAGCGGCGCCGGAATCATCTCCCGAGATCATCCATATCTCCAAAATTCCAAAGTTTTCCAGTCGGAAGTATTTGCAGTTAAAGCGCTCATAGAACTGACAACAAACAACCTCAAGAGAGGAATAAAAATTCTCTCGCCCCTCAAGCCGGCACTTCAGGGGCTTACATCTTACCGGTTAGTTTTATAACTAGTGCAGGAATGTAGGCAGACCCTCTAAACCACAACAACCCGATTAAATGTAAAACTAACATGGATTTCTGAACATAACATGCAGGATGTCATAAAGCGGATGATCTATCAAGAACAGGATCAGCAAAAAAACGCAATTGGAAAGACCAGTTCTTAGCACAACTAGTAATAGTAAAAAGTGAACTAGGTGGAACCCTCCAGAAAGAGGTAGCTAAGGCAAAACTACTGCTGGAAAAACCGAAAACTTTTACCTCATTCTATGGAGGCGCGAAGAAAAAAAAACATAGTTGGCATAAGAACACTGATGGCAATAATTACAGGCTGCAATCTCTTGGGTCAATACATGCAACGAATAGTAATGCACACCTATGACATCTGCAAAATTTATAACAAAGATGGAGAAAATAAAGAATACTACCTTCTAGGTTATCTGGGCCTAACCAACAAACGCTTCTTATGGTTGAGGAGTACTAGCATAACAGAAAGGGAAAATTTGGAGACCACAGAGCAAGGGGAACTCCTTAGAGTCTCTCCGACCACAGAATGCAGTGGTAAACAATGGCACCTTATGTGGGGAACTTAGAGCCCATGATGGGCTATGATTTTTTCCAACAGTCTACCCCGAGAAAAAAATCAAATAATAATAGTCTAGGGAACCTGCATCGATTGCATTGGAGAAAACAATCTGCATTGGTGAAGATAATTTTTCCAGGAATAAGAAACGTTTGTTGATTCATTTAAAAATCATTCGTAAATGATATAACACAGAAGTATATAACACAAAATTTCAGAATATTCGAACTGAGATTATCAACCGTAATTTAGAGACGAAAAGTAAAGAATGAAGGAAGGAAGAAAAGAATGAAATTCACATCGCTGGCCTTATTGTGAAAAATTTTAGAATTTCATATCGAAATCTGTGTCATTCTTCAGTTCATAAAACCATATTTTTCACACGATTTTAAATTGTGGAAACCTTTGTTTGGCTTAATACATTAAGGACCGTTCCGGAGTTTTATAGGTTTCGCGTCGCTTGTGTTACGAACGGACCAAGAAGTAGTGCTTGCTTTTGACTTGCTGCCTGTGATTAGCCTACTTTGATACATTTTCTAATTTGTGTATTTAAGTATTTAAAGCAATAGTGTAAGCCAATCAAGTGTATTAAACTTTATTGTTAATCCTTTGGTCTTCCAAGGATTACGGATCGTTCATCTTTGTCTCATCTACACCGAAGGAAACGATCTCATTCGTGAAACCAAAAAGGACTTGTTACGAAATAAAAACATAAAAGTCTCAAAGAAATTGGACACGTTGCATTGCATTTCAAATCCAATAAGCTTCCGTCTTCAAGTTCCTTGCCCTTTTAGAAAGCGTTTACTTCAGTAAGGAGATGAAAACGAAGAGACGGGACAAAGGTGAAATACTTTCGGAAATTTTGTACAATAATTTATCGGAAGTACTTAACGAGAACGAAAATATCGATGACTCCTTTAAAGATTTTGAAGACGATTCGAATGACAGTAAATTTATTGGACGTGTAAAGAAAGGTAGGTGGGACCGTTTTCAACTGATTCCGACACTGACGAATGTAATGATAACTGTTGGTCTAAAATTACCACTCCATCGGGCTTACAAATGTTTGCAGATCATCCTAAAGCACTACATTTTCTGGTAAATGTGACTTTGGCCTCTCTGACCGATCTTTTTTTGATAAAAAATCATTTGAAAAGACAGGCGCTGTGTCGCTTTCATGTACAAACCACAATGAATCGCATAGCACCATCCCGAACATTCAAGTAGTCTCCGGTATTACTGAACGCTATGAAGAAATTCCTTGGCGAAATTATTCTGATGGGTCAAAAGAGAAAAGGAAGCGGGAGAGATTATTAGTCCATAGATCATTTGATTTTCACCTTTACCTTTCCAATACGAGAATTGTCTGTAGCTCGCAAAGCCTTTTCGAAATTCAACCCGCGCTGAATTACTTTCTGCATAAATTCATAGCAACATACAAACTAAAGCAATAGTTGGAATGTTCCCATGAAGGGGATTCGCATCTACAGTCTTGCAAAAATAAAAAGTAATTGTTTCTTAGTTTGGATGGTATGTGGGAGTGACAATGGCTGCATATGCAACATTAAGATAAAGACTGCTGAAGGATTCTTGGTCCTTGTCTTCACATATGGCACAATATTTATCACGACAATTATTATAATGGTACATCTACTCCTGGATTGCTGCTTCATAATAAAACTAGGGTATGTGGGACTATTTGTGAGAGGAAAGGCTTACCGCAAAATTCGAAAAAAATAAATTAACGATGAAGAACATTTACATAATATTTTGTAAAATGGGCGTTATTCTTCTCTTCACATGAATCAACAAGTATATTATCTGACTGATCTCGATCAATTATGAGACTTCTGTCTCGATAACTGGAAAATAATAGAAAAGTGGGACATTTTTGGAACATCGTAAAACCTACCTACATCCTTGAATATAATAACCACATCAAAGGGGTTAACCGTGCAGATCAGTTCCTTTAGTATTTGCGATATTCTGAGCAAAACTAAGAAATGAACAAAATAAGTAGAACGATAGTCATATTGTAGTGAAGTACGACAGTAATAAAGGCTCTGTGGAACCAGAAGGATATCTGCCGAACCCTCCCCGTGGGGGTGCAAGGAAAGCACTGCGTAGGGATCCATCAAGAAGCTTAAAAATAGCATCAACCAACTTGAAAATTGCTTCATAAAAACCAAGCTCAATTGATTTAAAAATGTATAAGGTTCCCCGAAAACCCAAGACCCGTATTTCTAAGAGTATGCCTTTCAGACTTCACTACGATAGTTAGTGTGTTAACTCAAACAATCCAACCCGTCGAAGCTGACCGATTCAGTTCCTGACGTTCCTCTACTAGTAGCAAATTAACAATTTTTCCAGCGACTATTGCTTGATTGAAGAACGACGTTCAAAGGACAACCACAAAACCATAAATTAAGATGGCATTTTTTAACGCTCACAAATCTGCTAACTCGACAATATTCAAGCCTTTATGGGCTAGCACTTGAAAAAATGTTGAGTTGAAGTAAATACAGATCCTGTTGGCCCTACAAAGCATTAAACATTTGGTGTGAGTTTTCGAAACAATACGTCAGTCTGTTAGGATCTAATTTACATTTACCATATTTGTATTTATAAATAAATGCATAGAATATATAAATAACATTAGAAACACCTAGTTCGGCTGCAAATAACTGCCATTATGAACTATTGAATAACATAAAATTTTGAAGCCACGTACGTACGTGGTTTTGCTGTAATATTTTTCCGCGCAATGTACCCTAGACTGAGTGAAAAAGCTTCCAATTGGAATTATAATGATATCTAATAGTTTTAAAATTTATACATCGCCGTTAGCATTGAACGCTGACCAACTCAAATAACTCGAACTTGCGTATTGTTCTTGCATAAATCAATTGGAGCGGTAGGTATTCTATTTATTATCACCATATTACGAAAATAGTATGAAAGGATATACGTATACGTTCCGTTCCTGTTATGTGTGTTGCGAGAATGTAATAGATATTAGTCCGAAATGAAATATATCAGTTTTCGCTCGATGTAGATATTTTTAATATGAATTTAGTATGTGGTGTCTAACACGCTTTTCGCGTTAATAGAAGTAGCTCGACCATATAATTAAATGGTGCGATTCTCATTTTAGTGTGCCAACCATGTTGCATGTATGTAGACACTAGAAGCCTTGTTTTGTGTCAGTGATTCATAGGGGTTGTGATTATCATCCGATTGGTTTGATAAATTCTTCTTTGAATATTGTGCACTGTAATTATTGTGATATAATGTATACACATGGCCCTAGTGGTAGGTGTTTATCAGATCTCTGAAAAACATAATTTTATTTAACTGAAATATAAACAATAAAATTTAACATAAAACTGAACATTTATAATCGCAGTTTCGGGGAACTCCACAACTATCGCCACAAGGACCTGCCACAGGCTGTCAAGCTTGGTGCAGTTCGACCGCATAACTGGAGGTCTTGGTTCAACACTAGTACAACATTGATGAATGTTATATCAGTACTCTCTTTGGCCATCCTCCACTTTAGGCCGCGATAGATAATTTAGATGTAACGCTTTTATACGACGGAACATCACGGGCGAGCTGACAACGTTGCGTCTACCGGCCCTTACCAGATGAGTTTGTTAATCCCTCCACTTTTTCAGTTCCAGTTTCAACTTCGTACAGATAAAAGATTGATTTTGACTCTGCCATCAGTGAACTTGTGTATTTGTTGTGTATTACAAAAATGGAACATTGAAAAATGGAACATATAAATAAGAGCAACGTTGTGCACCCAAGTTTTGTGTTAAACTTGGTAGATCTGCGAGTTTGACATATGAAAAGCTCAAACAGGCGTATGGGGAGCTTATCTTATGTAGAGCATAAGTAATCCGCTCGCACAAATCATTGCAGATCAACCTCGCTCAGCGAGATGTTTTTTTTTTTATTTTTTATTAACAGTAAGGGTATCGTCTTCAAAGAATTTATTTCACCAAGATAAATTGTCAAAGAAGTGTTTTATGGAAGTGTCCTTGAAAGCATAGGAAACGAGACATTGTTGACAAGTGGGCGCTTCATCATGACAATGTCACGGGTCATACGTTCAATTAGATCTGTAAATTTCCGACTTCAAAGCGCATTTCTGTTATTCGTCAACATCCTATTAACCTGACTTGAGCTTTGTGACTTTTTCGTTTTATTTAAATTGAAACATGTTTTAAAAAGATGTCGTTTTGAAACTCGATAGAGAATTTAAAATACTATGACCGACCAATGAAAGCCATACCAGCTAAAGACTTCCAGCACTGTTGCAAGAGTGGGAGCAAGCACTTCGCCCTTTTATAGCTCAAATTGACAGTATCAAACATCAAAGTCAAATAACAAGGTCTCAAAAATCAAATCTCAAAATTCCAATCTCAAAATTCCAATTTTCGGGACTAGAGGCTTAACCTTCGGCATATAATGTGGGGCGATAGTAAACTCAAGATTACTGAAATTTAAAAAAAAAAATAACCAAATACGCTGAATTTTGAATCACAGTTCTTATTCGACTTATGGTGATCCAGTCTTCTTAGACTGTATTGAATCTAAGACTGCTGTATCGCTTGTGTCTTCTTATCATCGTGTTGTTCTTCCGTGTTGTTCAAAAGTTTGTCGTACTGTTTCGACAGAGACAATAGAAGTCCTTACGAAAGCTTTTCCGCTGGATCTTGAGATCATCCGTAGAGGATTGGCCTTCCGTCATTGGATCACGGAGAGGTCTTCCTATGCGCAGGTACACGTGGCTTAGCGGGTTTGGCCCTGTGGATATGAGTGTCACTGGGTGGTTAAGGTTTCTGGAGGAAGGAATATTTGCTTTCTGGCGATCTATGTGGGATGTGTGAGTAAAAGGGCTTGTTATTTATACTCATTCTGATTCCATGATGGTCTGAGGAAGTCCATGCTTTGACTTTTGTCTAGGATTGGGTTTCTTGTTGACTGCAGATGGTAGTTTGGCTGTGTGGTAGTTTGGTAGAGGCTTGTCTGATATCTCTAGATGGGCTTATGGATGATGTTCCGGAGGAGGACAGACGTCATGTGCTTTTTGAATGTATGGATATGATCACTTGTGCAGTGAATGCAGAGTCATTTTCCTCAAGAAAACAGTTAAGGTAGCTGAAGTTTGAAGTTAGTATGATTGGGTTTGTAAGTTGAATGTGTATGCATTACAGGTGTTTGTTTGATCAGCGGTGCATGCCAATGCACCACTGTTATTCCAATGATTGAGAGGTCTTCGACGTTTCAGCCATTTTTTCTTGGCAATGATGGAAAGAAAAAATTGTATCACAGCCATTCACAGCCAAAGAACAATGTACGAATAAGTAGAAAAATCTCATTTGCCTGGATGTGAACATTGCCCGAGAACAAGAGAACATACATATGATGAATCTAGTTTTGAAGTATACAAACCAGAAAATATCTTTCAAATTTACGCACAATACTTCCACGTGATTATAGGAAACAAGTGACAAAAATTGGAAGCCGCTTTTGGGCGTTTATTTTCGGCAGCTTTTTTATGTGATTTCTGAAGTAACGTTGGTACTGAAGTCGTAATATGCAGCCAAACGATGATTCTTTTTGAACAACTTGAGATTGGATGATGCATCAACTCGTACAGAAAGATTTGATTGCATTTGATCGTTTGACACCCAATCAAATTGTTTTAAGATCTTCGTCAAAACCTGTCAGGATAACTATACACCGTCTGAATATTATCAAGTCTTCCAAACTGGCAAACTATGGGTTTTTTTTATACTGTGTTTTTATCATACTGTACTTATATAGTTTTTCTACTGTGGGAAACTGCGCTATAATAGCTTACTTGTAGTAAGTTACAAGCCGTTTGTTATATTAGATCGATTGGTGAGATATGTGTCAGGATCTGGAGGGAACATCACCATGGATAACTCTTTCATGAAGTACAAAGTTGCCGGAAACGTCCTATAAAAACAAAAATTGACAGCCGTTGGCACCTTTAGACGGAACAAGGCGTGCCTGCCGACCCAATCTAAGGCAAAGCGTGAAGAAGAATCTCAACTTTTTGGATTTCAAAAAGATTTTGAAATTGTTTCTTCCGTTTCAACGCCATATAAATGCGTAAATATAATGTCTGCCTTACATCATTGTAACGAGGTGGATCTAAAAAGCGGTACCGAAAGAAAACCGGCTATGTGGACAAAAGCGGCGTTGATGTCGTCAGTAAATTGGCTCGAAAGTTTGATATTTCACATGACAATAAACGCTGTTCTAAAGATGTTTTTGTCAGTGTGAAATCACATTGATTGAAACTCCTTCATCGTTTATTAAATAAAGAAAGGAGAACTATCTTAAAAGGGGTTTCATCAAACTGTTGGGTTTTACTACTTGAAGACCATATTAGGAGAAGGAAAGACGAAATGTCTTTCCATTTCCTTATTCTTTGCGATATAAGAAGACACGTTCATGAAATTTTGATTGAAAAAGTCCCATGAACAGTACCAAAGGTACCAAGACGACCACAAAGATGTTCATTCTGTCCAAAGAACACAGATACGACGACCGAAGACGTAGACGTTGCAATGAACTGGTTCAAGTGGCCACAGAGAAAGTTGACCAGAATTCAGCAGTGTTAGATCATCAGTCGCCTCAGTTTTGATTCATTTTTGAGACTGATTTGAATTTGTTTCCATATATAGTGTAATTAACACCGAAAAAATTGTCGACAGACCATGCTTGGACCTTGGAATACAACAAACCACTTGTCTAAATATTTGACAATGTACGTGATTGTTGACAGCAATTTTTGAAGTCTATTTTCACTTTTCCATTTTGTGGGTTGTTTGCGAAACGTGTGCAAGCAAGAGAAGAGGTCAGCGAAGGCTTTGTGCTGAAATTATTGCAAACGCAGCAAAGAAGACACGTCTTGTAAATAAAATCGTAGACTAGATTGATATTGTATTCAAAAACTAGACTAAATAATTTCATAAGCATGACAGTGAACTGTAAGCATTAGGAAAAACGTGAAATTCGCTCATAGAGCCCATTTTTTTTGACATGAAGAATACTATTTACTGTCCATGTTTTGGTTTCTTTTTTCGAAAAAGAATCATGTAGAGCTTATTTATTAAACATATAATCGCACAGATTAGTTTGCAGAAGCAAGTCAATCAGTTCCACATTCAAATAATTTTTATTCTAAAATTATCATCAGTTATTATCAGTTGTTTAATTATTATCAGTTGTTTAATTATTATCAGTTTTTTTTCTGATTTACATTGTTTTCATCATGAATGATTCTTGATTGCTTCTTGTTTTCATCATAAGTATAAAGTTTTCAGTGTAGTTCATATTCTTGACTTTCATTTACTATTCAAACTTTAATTTCAATTTTAAGTTTTGTCATCCCCAAATTCTGCTTAAGTTAAGAAGAGTGACAGAAATCGAACAAGAAGAAGGCATTTTTCCCGACGAACACAACAAGTGAATTTTCAATTGAAAACTGTGATCTAACATATAAAAATATGATTCGAACGCAAATTTCAATAAGTTTCATTTTTTATCACAAAGTAGGAGTCTCAATGAAATGGTGAAGGCGGGTCTATTGCACAACTTGCATGAGTTCTCATTTATGCTCTCACTCATAGAGGGTTGGTTTGAATATTATTTTTAGCATTAGCATAAGTAGTAGTAATTATAGTAGTAGTAAAAGAAGTAGTAGTAGTAAAAGAAGTAGTAGTAGACTTAGTAATAGTAGTGGTAGTAGTAGTAGTACTAAAGCAATAGTAGTTGTAGTAGTAGTGGTAGCTGTAGAAGTAGTAGCGGTAGTAGTAGTTTTAATAGTGGTATAAGTGGTAGTAGAAGTATTAGTAGTTGTTGTTTAAATATCGCAAACAACTACAATACCACAAACTAACAACCAACTAAGTGTGCAGTCGCCAAAGGATTATTCATTTATCAAACCTTATACAACTTATTTAGTTTCGATATAATTTATCGTTTTCTCTAGCCGAGAGCCTTTAAAGTTGACAAAATGCATTTCTGGTGTTAAAATGTTTCAGTACTTTGTCGCATATGTTCGTCTTTACAGCTCCTATATTCAAGCTTTGCGACTTTTCGTTATTGTTTACACCCCAAGGAATATCTAAATAATTTATTCTGAAGATTTGGATTCGTTTTCTGCTAGTTGATGTCATCTGATGACCTTGCTGGAGATCAAATTAATCCTTTTATAATCTTCTAGATAAGGCGAAACCAATTCACCTCTTTCATATTTCATCCAGTCCAAATTGATCACTGGCTTGAGCATTCATTATCACTTTTTTCACTGTGCAATCGATTATAAAATAATTCACATCCCAGGTTGACATTTCAATTGGAGGATATCATATCTTATCTGGGAAAACTGATTTATCACTTTGATGATAATAAGACCATTCACACTAAACATACATGAGTGCAGCACCGAAAAACATTCACTAAAGCTATAAATTACCACTGATTCTATGAAATTAAGCAATCCATACTACTGCGAAGGAAATGCTTCTAACAATCAGGCACGGTGCGAACTTTTTTTTTACACAAATATGACATATACACAATTTCACTGAACTGGATTAAATACAGCATTGATAAATAAATAAGCTTAGTTGCTTAACCCGCGAGATTTAAAGCGATTGTAAAAAACCGATTGGGTTTCACAATTCTTCCAAAAAGTTACCAGCGAACAGGTGATTATACGCACGGTTATCATCAAACTGGCAAATGGCAGATGAAATCTTTCACAAATAGTTATCACTGTTTTTTGAAAGCTTATCAACTGTTTGTGGATACGTGCGAAGATTAGAACTGATAACGCAATGTCTATATAAAATGGCTTTTTTATCTTTCATAACGAAACAACTAAGTGTTTCAGCAACTGTGAATTTTAGTGGCAAGACAATGCTTAGAAGTGATCAGCTTTGTACGTAAAGAACTCAGAAGTTACCTTGGAGGACTTCTTAACTGGAGAAGGCTGTCCGTAGTAAGATTACAGTATTTGCCTTTCTTGGGCGATAAAATGGCAACAAATTTTTCCGACATGTAATTTAATAGTGTAATGTGATTTAATAAATAAGTACTATAAGAAATGACCAATGGGAATGAGTATATAAACATAAAATATCATCTAGTTACAACACTGAGATTACCAGTGTTCACTGTTGATGCAAGAAGCACGAAGATGATAAGTTCGCGTGCTTCATTAGAAGCTGGTACTGCCGCAGCGGTCATGTTCACCATGGCAAGGATTTTGTCCAAGAACTTCATATTCTACTCAAGCATCACGACGGGGTATTTGATTTATTCTTGCAACTTAATCATCGCCTCTTTTTTTTGAAAGAAGATCGCCTTGCAGATCCGCTTTTTGGTCAGCACAACGGGCTCAGTTCAGCAAACGCAAGGCTTAACCCGTATATTCACCCACGCACTTAACGCAGAATCATACCTGGTTTGACTTGCTCAACGATATGTATGGGTTTTATATAGAAGCCGATTACATGCAACTTATCTGATAGCTGCAACTTCAGAAGCTCATTATACAAGAAATCCCAACAGTTTGCGCCAAGAATAGAATAAGTCCCTCAATAATTGTATTCGATCTTTCATCTCACTGAAAGACTCCAAAGCCGTGAAGACATTTTCAGATCTACTGTTAAGCTTCTCGAGCACTTTTCTAACGGTGTACAGCATACATAGGGGCCAAATCGCGGATGGTGGTTCTGGTTTCCCCTTTCTCTCGTTGATCAATGCGACGACGCTTCTTTGTAGCATTTAGGGAATACCTGCTCCCGCAGTTAGGCACCAAATATGATGAGCAATATGTTAGGATAAATTGGTACACCAGCTGCACTATTTCCCCCTGGATATTGTCTGGTCCCAAGGTCTGTTTCATTTTTAACATGGGCTTAGTTTGGTCTAACTTGATTTGTTGACACAGAACTTGTTTGGACACAGAACAAGACATTCCTCTCATGAAGCATCGAAACAAATGGGGTGCACAGGAAAAAGTCTACCAACAAATTTATCCACCTTCTCCGCCACAAGTACACAGGACGTCCGAAAGGCTCCGAGCTTTCGCATGACAAACTTACAAAGTCCCACGGGTCCCTGTTGATACCCTCAACCAGTTTTTCTCAACATGGATGCTTGCTTCAATTGATCAACCCGGTGACGAGTTTTCTGGCCGACCTGTCTACAATCATTCGGGAGTGTGACTCATCGAGATTCCTTGAACATTAGCATTAGCGGTGGATTCCGTGACATTCTCTTCGATTTTGAAAGAAGTCTTCTCAAGAAGCCGCTCCGGCGAAAGGTTGGTAAGTTACCAAGGTTCATAACGACAAATTCAGTCCTAGTCGCCATTTCTTCGGGTTCGTTTCGTTTTGAAACCGAGATGAAGCATTGAAATCACCGCCGACAAAGATTGGTCCTTTTGCGTTCAAACCAAACTTTATCCAGTCATCGGGCTTGCTATGAACGGTTCACAATTGGGTTCACAACTTGGTTGAGGAAGTTCTGTGCGGTGGCGTTACGATAAGGTTGACTTGGAAGACTGGAATCATCGTTTTGCCTTCCTTTTACTAAATGCTTGTTTGAATTCTAGACAGCTTCCAATTCCTGGAAATCCAGAATTGCTATGGAATAAACTAGCTGGTATGTATGTATGTAGTAAAGTAGGCATTAGTAAGAAGTGCAGAATATAAAGGGAGGTAAGAATTTGAAATACAGGTGTGTTGTGGAAATTGTGTGAATCACAGGAGACCGACTGGGTATGAATAAATGAGCGAATATCTGTGATCCGTTTTAAAAACCTGCTGATTTTGGATGTAGTGTGATGTAGCCGATTATATTCACGCCCTGACGGTAGAAAATAACGAAGGGATTAAAGATTTCAACAACTGTCCCAAGACAGTATTTTTGACTCACAGCTTATAAAGGTATGAAACTAATTCTAGGCAGTTTCAATGCAAAACCATGTAACTAACACAGGCCGAAACATTCATAAGAAAAACAAATTCCAAGGCCTAATCCACTACGGATCAAGAAAAAATATGATAATAAGCTCAACATACTCCCCATTCCGATGCATCCAGATGTCATAAGGTGGCAGCACGTTCAATCAACACGACCATGTTTTAAGAAAATCGTCAAGGATACTTGATTCCCGTACACTTCATGGAGCAAGCTGTGACTTCTACCACTAATTGGTGGAATCAATCTTTCAATATCGTTCATCGAATGTATAAAAAAACGAACCATTTATAAACGTTTGAACTTGACTAGTTGTACGTGGCGGAAATTGTCAGAAATAAAATCAAGGAGACTCCCAAAACAAGAGAGGTCCTCATTCTAGAGACAATAAGTGAATATATCCGTCTGACCAAAATGGCATCAACATAAAAAAAATGACATACCCAAACAAACAATCGGCTGACCATCACCTCTGACATAAAGTTGTGACCGAGGCTGGGAAAGGGGGTGGCCTCACGGCTGTTTAACTTAGCTCCAGAATATGGGATAAGAACGCTCCTCATTGATATCTTTTGTATCTGACTGAGAACTAAAATATTTCCTACACTGATGATATTAGCACACTATAAAAGTTATATACATATTTTGAAGGATTGTTCTCAACCTTGCGATAAGGAACAAACCAGGTAGGGTAGCAACTCGACACAGCTTAAGCAAAGTGCATGATCGGTAAAAACTTATGAACGACACCATTTTCTCTAATTCATTTTCTTCTCAGTGTTTCAAACTCTAAAGGCCAGCTGCATTTACAGGACAACTATGCTCCGAAAAAAAAACACTGCGGTTTTGAGGCGCGGACTTTGACGCAAGCATCTGAAAAGAAATTAAGTGTTATTGAACGTCGGGTCCAAGGTGCATAATAGAAACAAAATCCGAGGATGATCGATTGCGAATAAGGAGCAACTAGACGATTTATGATTGTCTTGACGAGCTAGAGGGTCCAACAATTATGTGGCAAGCAGAGGCTGCAATGGGCTGTAAACATTGCAAGGAAGGTACTACCAGGTATGGCGAATGGAAAAAGGCAAATGGGATAGCCGCGGAATCGCTGGTGCGACTTGAGCTTTCAACTTTCAAAACGTAACAGGAGGAAGGTGGACCGAAATTGTTCGAGGCGTTACATACGTTGAGCCAAGCGTCGGTTCTCCTCTGAGTCCCCCTCGGAAAACGATGTGAAAAGGACGATTTTTTGGAAAATGAATAACCAGATGTATTCCTCCTTAGTCAGATGAAAATTAATATATCGAAAAAGTGGAGCAAACAGTAAACTAGTAGCTGAGATATAATTGTCGTAAGACACCTTCATATTTTGCGAAACACGGAAATTGGAATAAACAGGTCATGGAGAACATTGCAACATAGCTTGAGGAATGTCACAACAATTGAAAAATTTTTTTCCAGGAATATGCAACTTACCACATCTCACGCATCATTCAAAGTTAGAATGAAAAAAAATGGATACATGTGCTACGTTGGAAATTTTATCTATTGGACACTAATGTTCTGATAACATCACCGAAAGTTCACTTGCACTCAATTCAGCAATAACAAATTATCAAAAAAAAGTTCTTAACGATGCAATCAACACCATGTTCATCATGGCCATATTTTCCATAAATCAGTTAACAATACTACTTATGAGTAATTTAATTATTTATATAAATGGAATTGCGCGCGATTATTTACATGCGGTTCAGGATTAGATATGCCTGAAATAAATGTGGCAATGGAAAAATTCGAGCCAATGAAAAAATGTGCTTCGCAATCTTATCATTCAGGTAACGTTTTGTTATCACGTCATTGTTAATAAGTTAAATCACATTTTAAATATTCAGTACGGAAAAAGTAAAACTTTGTTTTGTTATTATATGTTTAACATTCTAACCAATGGAAAATATATATCCTTCCTGCGAAATTTTTTTCGTTCATTAATTTTGGAAATTCTCCATTTCAAAGAGCTCAGCTGAAAGCCAAACGGCGGAAAGAAAATTTTAGAGTCAAATATAATCAAATTACAAACGTGCGGAAATGGATTAAGTTGGCATATGACTGGGAAAACCGTGTTGATATGATAACATATCAGTACTGTGTTATTTTTGAAAAACACTGGGCTAGGGAGATCGGATGATAATTTTTTGTAGACGTTAGTGACGGCATGGATTGCTGGAGGCATCCAATGAAATAAGCGAATGAAAGGAAATTTCAAGATGCTGGTCGTCACTTCCTTTCCACGAAATCCAAAAATCATTTACCCCGACATTCACCAAATACACGAAAGTTAAATTTTTATCTGAAATGATCCATATTTTAATAATCGCCAAATGATAGGCTTGAAGTAAACGATACCTGAATTTTAGTACGAAATTCGGATAAACTAAGGTTAAATAAACATTATGACATCTGAGCGAATTTCCGCTTTCGAACTGACTTTCGAAATCATGAAAATCGTAAAAAATCGTTGTAAACTTTGGATAAGGCTAGTTAAGATTCGCAGTTAACATTTATTGAATTCTTGAGTAGTTAGTGGCATATGAAAATAAAGAAAAGCCACAATCCTAAAGCAGTTGTTTACAGGAAGCGAAGCCTACATTGCGAATCCCAGAAGAGGACACTAGTGGCTCACATAGCACATATCCATATGAAGACATGGAAACTAGATGCCTTCTATAAATCCGGGCAGTGCTAGGAGTGTCACAGGGAATTGAGAAAAACAAAGTAAGGAGGTAGTACAAAAGACAAAAAGACAATTCTTAGTGGTGTTGCTGATAATAGACAGCCGACTGTCAGTTGCTTGTTTCTGTTCCTTGGTAGTCATGACGTGTTAATTTTGTAATTTTTTTCAACATTTTTACATATTTTAGCCTCAGAATTTGTATCATAATTGTAATAATTGCATTACTTTTTACTATACAAATGCATTACTATAGCCTATCCATAATTTACAAAAAAACTCACAAAATTAGAGATGGTGAAAATGTATTGTTTCAATTTTCGCTTTCTTTTCCTGATTATTTAATTATAGATGCTTAGGTTTTACATGATACGAAAAAGTGACGCATTGTATTTGACCGGGCAGGAACTTCTAGATTGCTTAGAGGATGTCCCAAGTTGAGTGTTTTGTAGAGAAGAATCTACATGAAACCAGTTCTCAAGTAGTTTTGATACGGCGAGCTGGAGTGGACAAATCAGATAATAAAGCAGAGTAGAAAACTATACTTGAACTGAAGGAGGCAACAACTTTGAACGAATTATTTCTAAAATAAAAATAAATTATTTGATAATAATATCAATAAAATAATGCGAATGAAATGACAAGCATGCGTTTCAAATATTTCAACAAATATTTCGGAATCCATCGGAACATTTTTTTGAACTCTTGAACCGGAATGAACCCATCGGAATATTTTTTTGAATATATTGCCGACAAATTATTTGGCACAATGTCAGAAATGACCAATATTTATTCACTGATTACGTACTTTAATCGGGAATCAGTAGGGAAAATTCAATCGTAATCTTCCTTATTCAACGGTACTTTCTCATAAGCCGCCAAAGGCGGTGAAAATAGGAGGTTCATATGACACGATTTTTTTTAGAAATATCGATTTTTCAAATCTGAAACCTTTTTACACTGCATGTCCATCGATAATAATTCTTTATGGGCTTGTGATATGCGTCATCTAATTTAATTAAATTTTCATTGAATGGTAGACTCACAACGAAACAAGGAGGTTTGTTAACCTTTGTTGCCTTAAATTGTTGTTCATTTGGATCTAATGCTTTTGTAACACTGCGTGTTGTCATTAACTTCATCCGCTAGAATTTTCAAAAACAATGCTGTAGATGATAAACGCTGTCAAAAACAATGTTGTAGATGCAAGGAGTTACACACCTCGCATATATATACATGTATTCATAATAAACACTATGCACTTATTAACATTTTTGGATTTGTGTAGGTTGCTCATTATATTCCTGGCCAAAAAAATTTCTGATAATAAGTATTATTTATCAACAAAAATCGTTCTTGTTGTTCTTCAAAGTATTCTTCGTGAAGATCGACACCCTTCTGTATGCATTTAAATGAATAGTGAAGACATTTTCTCCACTCCGTTTGAAAGAAAATAGAAAATTTCTAAATATTATTTTCTAACTCTTCGAAAGCCTCTTCAGGGGTCGAAAATCGTTGTTAACGCAATTTTGTATGTGAGAGAACAAGCAGAAATCATTGGGTTTGCAAATCTGGACTGTACGGCGGAAGAACCGTTGATTCGACGTTTTGACCGACCTCACATCAGTTGTTTGACAGGATGAGTGAGACCTCCCATTATCATGGTGAAGAACGATTCAACGTTGTTTTTTTTTTTCATTTCACCATTTCACGACCATTTGCTTCGCAACGCATCTTACACGAACTCAAACTGTCGAATGCTGCTTTGTTTCGGGCTCATACAAAACTCATGATTCGTCACCTGTCACAAACTTATAAATGTTATCAAAAGCACCGCGATTGAATTTTTCGAGCATTTCTTGACGCCAATCGATACGATTTTTTTCGAACGATTGTCAAATTTTATAGGATCAACCTTGAACAATTTTTTTCACCTGCATACATATTGATGTTATGTCCCATGAACGCAGGTGCAAGCAAGTAATGTCGTATCAAACTTTACAAATATTATAATGGTTCGCTTTGGTTTACACCAGTGTTGCCACACACCAGAAATACAAATACAAACGCTTGTACCCTTATGTCTAAATAACCATCCAGACAAATTAGTCTAGTTTATTTGAGTTTGCAGTTCATTTAAAAAGTACATTAAAAGTTAATCAGCTTAAGAATTCCTCTTAAAATTAGAGTACATTATCATGGGATTGGGCATGGGATGCAGCATCGAGATTATCGAGATTACAAAAGTGGTCCAAATCGCTAACAAATTCAACTTTTTCTGCAATCTTTTTGAGCGATATCAAAATTTACTTTGATTCTCGCTGGATGTGATTCATGAATAGCTTCCACAATGTTTAGTCCCATTAATGGATCATTACTGAAAAAGTGAAAACCACCCCTTTGGTAAGAAAATCCCTAAAATTCCATCATTACAAATAAAGGAAAGTTACGCATTAATGGCTGCTACTACATTTTCAAGTTTTTCAAGTACAAACATAGATAAGAGCTTATTGGTGAGACGGAAAAGGGCCAACTTCCTGCATACACCGAAGTACACGGATGGGTGTCGAATTTTCTCGATCACTCTTGTAGGTGTGAAATTATTTTATTTTAATTTCTTAGAGAAGAACACAATGAATGAGATCCAACCCATCTCAATTCAATAATTTTCCACTTCCCCTTGCACAGTGCGGTCTTGCACTTTCGTGTTGCAGAACGACGCCCTTTCTGCTGACAATCACCCGGTACTTTTCAATTGGAAATTGTATCACACAATCCGATTCTTCACAATAAAGGTTTGAATTAACAGTTTGCTCCAGTTTTACTACTTCAAGTGATAAAAACTATGTTTAACCACTTCATCAAAAACACAGAAACACCTTTTGCGATATACTCTCGGCTTCGCAATACTATGTGTATATTCGTTTTGGATTTTCATTCATCGTCTCATAGTATAGACTTATAATGTCTTCGAAGGACCCATTTATCATCTCCAGTGATCAAACGATCAAAAAACGGTTCCATATAGTGCCATTGAAGCAATACGTTGCATCTGGTGGATCAGTTGGCTTTGTTCTTTTGGGGTCAGAGTCTGAGGAACCCAAACACCTTCTCTACTTATTTTTCAAACGCGCTGTAAGTGTATAAAGGTATTTGACAGTTCTTTGACATTTATTGCCATGGATTAGCATCCACTTCCGCCCTTAGCATGCTGTTGTCTAAAGTTGGTTAAAGTTGGTTGTCGTGATCGATTCCGGGCCTATGTGTGCATCGTAAATGTTTTGGATCAGAGTTATAGCCTAGTACCCTTGCGAAACTCAAAAGTATACAATTCCGTATCTGCTCTTCTGGTTTTAGATTGGGTTTTTCATTCTAAATGGCAAAAATAAGAGATTTCAAGTCAAAATAACTTCTAAATGGCTTCAGCACGCCTTGGAGTTACAAAAAGAGCTGACAATTGACAATATAATATCGATATGGGCAGCGCAGAAACAACATAGTTCCTGGTTCCCTTCATATTTGCAAGATTTAAGTTAATTTATGGCACATACCAATGCAAATGATCGAAATTTTTCATGAAGAATTCTTGCTTAAAACTCAATTCAGCGCAAACAAGCTAGAAAAGTTCAAAATACGTTAAACCAAAGACGACCTCCCTGTAGTGACTAAATCAAAAAGTTCCTTCCGGATTTCGAAAATCTATTAAGTTTAGTTTTTGGAGGAACTGCGAAACTGAAGTCTTATGTTGCATGACCAACTATCTTTTTTGTTTGACGAAATAACTGCGTTTCGATCATCAATTAATTAAGTCACGAAGCTTAAATTAATTATATCATGGTTGTAATCACAAGTAGGACTCGTTTCAGTCATAGTGTGTTTCCATGTTCCTCCAAATGTAACGGAAGCAACAAACAATTTACATCCGGAACAGAATCGTGAAAAGATCGATGGATCGATGACACTGACAACACGTTTAGTTCATTATAAGCTCGGACAAGAAATCTCAAGAAAAATGTAGAGAACTTATGAAAAAGACCCCAAAAATAGCTTCAGAATACCATTTGCTGTCAACAAAACAAAAGTAATAACTCAAATTCCAATGTATCCTATGTAAACTTTCCATCATTTAGATATGAATCAAATCGAAGTTGATTATTCCATCTTTCTAGCCAAATAGCATCAAAACTTAAATCCTTAGTTCACCTCAGGTTTCAGGATTCTTGTAGTGCCAATTGTAAAGTTTTCTTTGTTTTTAATTAGCGGTTGATGAATAAAATTTAACACTAAGTATTTGAAGTTTATATATGTTTGTTTGTTTAGTAGAAACTCGCGGTCGAGGAATCTCTGAATGATGGTATTCCTCTGAGATCCTAAAAATTCAAAATTAACAGGCTTAAATGTCTTGCTGCATCCTCATAATATGCGCGAAGCAAAGTACAAGTAAAGCACAAATATATCGCATAATTTCGCATTATTATATTATTTTTTTCATCCTTGCAATGCGATTATGAAAATAAAAGTTAAATATTTACCCCATCAACTACTTACTCGACTCAAGTCAACACGGCTTTCCGTTTCAAGTGGGTCCACTTAAATTACACTTCATTATCTTCAATATTAATTCTTCTAATATTTTTAAATTTGAAAATCAGAATGGTAAGTAATTTCAATTTCAAACCGGACATTCAATTTCTGAAGTAAAGTTAGGCGCCGCCAAATTTCGAGTGCCAGTACATTAGCAACAATTCCCAAACCTTAAATTAAGTTTACATTTTATGAATGAAAACCTTATTATTGGAACTTTCTAATTTCACAAAGATATTTCAATACAAATATCCTTAATGCTTCACAAGAGCTGACAAATAGGAAATTCTAAACAAATATTAAATTCGAACAAGGAGGTCGTGGATAGAAATACGAAAAATTTAGAAATAAAATGATGAAGTTTTTAACAAAAACACACTTATATCCCCCATATCCTTACACTTTCTACAACTAATTTACAATGAAAAAATCAGCAACAATGCTAAAGTAAAGAAAAAAGAATAATTTTGTTTCTCGTCAAAAATGGCGAGAAAAAAAGCACTTACTCTCTGAAAATGAACGTGATTTTTTTTGGCCCACTTCGCTTATTTTCTTCTAATTCAGTGAGACAGGCTTAAAAACGCGTCAACTTTCTTCACTTTTTCAGTCGAAAAAATTTAAATTTATGGTTTTAATCTAGTTTTGCATTTAATAAAATAGAAATATCAAACTGAATCGACAGCCGATTGGTAAATTTCGAAGCAGGGATATGTAAAATCATTTTGGGTGGGAATTGGTTACCGAAAACATTCAACATTTGGCGGGATATAATATTTTATTTCATTTAACCAAGATTAGGACAGATATCTGATTGACATTTAAAATAACTGCATCAAAGTGACACGTTATTTGATTTATCTCTTTAACTCTAGACGGCTAATGTTAGTCTTTTCGACTAACATGTTGAACTTTTTTACGGTATCCTTCTTAGTAGTAGAGGTAGCGCTTTGATACTCTGTGCTAACTCAGTCGTCAACGTGCAGTTTCAAGGGTCGTTTGCGTCGTGTGGTTGGGTGCAATAATTTTTTATGTATAAAGTTCTTGTTAGTCGCATCGACTAAAAGATAACCATAACGTAACTTTTTTACGAACTGTGACATGTAATGTGTAACTGTTTCCTTAAACTTGAAAGTAATTACCTTTTGGATTTAGATATACAAATATCTCAAAAGCAATCATACGAAATGGAAACATGCACAGAAAAAATTATTGAAGACGTTTTAAATGAAGAAGGAACTGATAGTGACGGGGATTCTTCGTGCAGTGAAGATGAAGATTGTTTGGAGGTGGCAGAAAGCAGTGAAACGGATGAGGACTTATTGCCCGAAGACCCAAATCGATATGCTGGTTCTTCTTCAACTTCCTATAAGCCAACTACTGTAAGAAGTACTGTTAATAAGCATCCAACAGGATACTCCACAACAGCCAGGTGGTTCTTCCATTATTTCGTGTAGTCAAGCAGTCTTGCGTGGCAAAAATAACCTTGTCTGTCCAAGAAAACTTTTTCACATAGGACCGCAGCAATAAACATTGTCCACAAATCGAAAGGCTCCAAACGTCAAACAAAGGGCAAAACAGATGCGTTGAGTTGTTTGGAAATGTTCCTTTCTGAAGATGTATTGTTTTGTTTGTTTTGAATGCTGTTATGAAGGACGATCACTTGTCTAGAGACGAAATTTTTGACGTATCTTATTCTGTGCCTCGGTTTGTATCGACAATTAACAAAGAGAGATTTACACGTTTTTTATGTTGACTACGATTCAATGATAAATTTATAAGACCACAAACACGACAACAAGACAGATTTGTGCCTATTCGCAACGTATGGGAATTATTCATTAAGAATTGTAGAGACAACTATAATCCTGGCCCTTGCCTGACTATTGATGTACAACTGCTGGCGTTTAGGGGTAGGTGCCCATTTAAGATGTATATTTCTAACAAGCCAGCCAAAGATAGCACGAAGACTGTCATGATGTGCGACAGCTTGACGAATTACATGTTTGGTACAATTCCATATCTTGGTAAGAATTCAGACATAGGAGGATTACCTCTAGGCGAATACTTCGTAAAAGAAGTTACAAAACTCATTCATGGCTCCAATAGAAACGTAACTACCGAAAACTGGTCCACCTCCGTCGGACTGGCGAAATCTTTTTTTTGTGAACCTTACAAATTAACTATGGTCGGGACATTACTTTCAAACAAAAGAGAAATTTCCAATGAAATGGCCAATACGAGAAGCAGAGAGACAGGTACAACAATGTTTGCTTAAGATAATTCGTTGACATTGTTGTCTTACAAACCTAAACCAAACAAGATGGTATGACTTTTGTCTTCCTGTTTTGAGGAAGGGACTATTAACGAATTAAATAAAAAGCCAACATCAGTAGAATTTTATAATCAGACCGAGGGCGGCGTGGACACGTTTGACGAAATGTGCGCAATCATGTCTTGCAGCCGTAAAACCAAAAGAAGGCCTACGTGTCTATTTTATGGGATGCTTCACATGGCATTTATAAAAAGCTATATCATTTATTGCTGTGACATAATCGAAGTCGAAGAGAAGCCACAGAATAGAATAAAAGCATTAATTCGGGATTTGTATACCCAATTGATTTCTCCTTTTTTGGAAAGATGCTGCGCAATACCCAACTACGACAAAATATTAAAAAGTTGTTCAGGCAGGTACCTCAAGACATGCTGCAGACTGCTCCTATCGCGAGAACCAAGATCAAGGTAAAATAAGGAAGATTTATGTCTTCTGTTCTTATAAAAAGCATCGCATGACGTTACCTCGGTGTGAAAAGTGCCAAAATAGTATGTGTGGAGAACACAAAGTTGAAACGTGTGTAGACTGCTTCTAACAAATTCCAATTTTTTGAGTTTTGTTTTGTGTATAGTTTGTAAAGTTTTTTTTAGTTAGAAAAAGTAAAAACATGTAATTTTTATCGAAAACTTAAGATTATTAAGCCTGCCTTACTCGATCGCACAAAAAATTAAGAAGCAACCTTTTTTGTAACTTTAATAAAAATGTTGAATTCATGATGAAAAATCATGATCAAAATGAAACGAAGTTGCGTTTGCAACGATGCAAACATCATATGTTTCCGATTGACTATAGAATCGACACTAAAAGTGCTTTTTGTCATATTCTAGTTACACTCACAGATAAACTTGGAACGAATTAGCTAGAACTACTTGTAAATTATTCGCACCGAAATCAAGGCTAAAAAGCCTTTTATTTGTGAAGAATAATATTACAATTTCCATAAGACATTGCACATAAACTTTACACAAGCTTAAATTATTTTACAAGTATTTTCTCGACCTTACGGTCGCAATTTACGTCAGGCAGCAACATTTTTTTTTTGGATTTAATAATCAATGATCAGTTTGTTTCCTGTTTATTTTAAATTTTGATCGTAGAGTAAAAAGTCATTTTATTTATCTTGTTTTGGTTTTATTTGGTCGGGTTGAGCAACTTTTCGTTCAACTCTATTCTAACCTTAAGATGTCACCTAAAAGTTAGCCAGTGCATCACTTACTGAATACTGACAAAGCATTGTCAAAAACGTGATTACTGACTGATGAATATGTTCAGTCACTTGGCAGTCTTCCATTATTATCGCATGTTGATAGCTTTATAGCACAATCTCATTTGGTTTGTACAGCCTGGCATGATTTATTATATCAAGTACAAACATGTGACAACCAGATTGTACCAGATTTGTCCGCTGTCATATTCATTGCTATTGACAGGCGACAAGATTAGAAAGGTCACACCCAACAAGTCAATGGGAAATGATAAACACCAGTATGTTATCCTAAATTATTATTATTAATCCAACTTCAAAAGAAGATTTGAGGATTTCAGTCAATAATACTCTGGGTGCGTAGTGCCGCGTGAATTGCATCTTTCAAAATTCAACATCAACCCAATAAATGTCATTACAGCAAGGGTAGGAAAAGTTTTCTTCAAAGTCAGAGAACATTTTCAGTGAATTTTTCACTGGGTCCATTTACCAGTGTGGGCAAAATTCCTCGGTAAGGAACAAGTTTGTCAGATATTCATAATATCAAGCAGAATGAAGTTTTTCAAATTTAGTTTATAACTTATATTGACAATTGTTTAAGCTTGAACCGAAAAACATTTACTCACTGTTTGAACTATCGAATAGTTTCGATTTCTGACTTAGACGCTTCAATTAAATTAAATCTGAAATCCCCTCCACCTCTGTTAATTAAGTAAATGTCAAATCGCGATGGAACTGACATAGAGCTGTTTTAATTTTTTTCAGTTTTAATATTTTTTGATTATACTGAAATCAAGAAATTAAAGAGTGTTTGTAAGGCCTAAAAAACCATAAAAATGTTTTTTCAGCTTCAGTATCCAGACAGTTCAGAAATTCGTGACGGCTGCGTTTACGCCTATGTAAGTTTCATACAATTCCTCAATTTAAAATGTGCAAGTCGGAGGATTTATAAATAACTTATAACCAGGCGAAACTGAAATTTAGTCAATCAATTTTAGGAATATACTAAAGGAACATTAAACATAAACATTTTACCTCGAAAAGCACAAAGAGTCCACACGCAATATAATTGAATTTGCGAGGGTTTACTTTAAGATAAATAATTGAGCGACAAAAATTTCTAACCACTTCGTTATTATAATAGCTCTTATGATTTTTTTTTGTTGCTCAAATACTTTTTTGTTGTTTTTCAATATATAAAGTGTACCAATAATGTCTTCGTACAGCAGCTATTTGAAAATCAAGTCATAGAAAACAACGAATTGCTGCAAAAAATTTGAAAACGTTTTAATGCAAGTTTATTCATTAAACGTTTGTATTTAATTTAGAAACAAAAATTAACCCATTTTGATTATTCTATACGGATTTATGAACTAAAAATGAAAAAAGTCGACAATTTGCCTCCAATAATGACTTCGTACATTTAAGTTTTTGTTTGCCCTTCGATCTCCTTGCTTATAGTTATCGACCATAATCACATATTTTCCACTCATAACGGTTTGTAGTAACGTAAACAAAGGGACACAAATGTAAACTTTGAGTTTCGCTCAGTGTGATTCCAAATAATGTCTGGAAAATAATTGTCGCTGCAAGAGCGTAAGCTCATAGTTAATTTACACATAAAGGAACAAAAATCATACGCGGAAATAGCCAAACTACTGTCCCGGAGCCGTTCTACTATCCAGTCTGTAATCTGTCGCTGAAGGCCGGGTAGAAAATAAGCCACAACCAGGTAGCCACTGGTAAGTGAAGTAAATCGAAAAAACTGTTTGCTCGGCAATACGAAAATAAATCTCTCGAGTTCTAGGCAATGTCATATTCTCTGATGAGTCCAAATACAATATTTTTGAGTCTGATGGGAGACTTAGAGTATGGAGAAAGCCAGGAGAAGCTTACAACCCAAAAACACCATCAAAACTGTAAAGCACGGTGGTGGCGGCGTAATGGTATGGGGCTGTATGGCTGCCAGCGGGGTAGGACAATTGGGAATTATTGAAGGAATTATGGATCATCGTGCATATATCGAAGTTCTTATAAAAAATTTAGAGCCAAGTTTTAAAAAAATTGGGAGTATCAGAGGATTATTATTTGCAACAAGACAATGTCCCGAACCACATGGCTCATAATACTAGGATGTTCTTGGCATACAAAACTCCACATTTGCTGAAAACACCACCGCAAAGTCCGGACCTTAATCCCATTGACGACATGTGGAACATGCTCGAAAAAACGATAAGAACTCATCAAATTAGTTCCAAATCTAAGTTGAAACAGGGTCTCCAGGAAGAATGGGCGAAAATAGAGCCTAGCTACACAAAAAAACTAGTAGAATCTATGGCACGCCGCCTTAAATCGGTGATTAAACATAAAGGCTCATCAACTAAATATTAACGAAAAATATAAACCATTGTATCTTTAGTTTTTAAGATTTTTTATCAATTATTTCATAAGTGGACGAAGACATTATTGGAGGCAAATAGTCGACTTTGTTTAATTATTAGTTAATAAGTTTGTTTGTAAATGGATTAGTTTTTGTTTCTAAATTAAATAAAAATGTTTAATGAATGAATCTACATTGAAACTTTTTCAATTTTCTTGCAACAATTTGTTATTTTTATCACTTGATTTTCAATTAGCTGCTGTACGAATACATTATTGGTATACTGTGTTTATTTCAGGAGTGAGAATATATTTCAGGACATATTCAGGAGCAACCTCTCTCAGTGTCGATTATTTTCTTCTTCTTACAAGTTTTTTATATATTTTAGTTTAGGAAGAGTTTTTTCCGTTAAAACAGGAGCATTTAGCAGTTTGAGAATGCGACTTTGAGATTTTGTATTAATATATGCAGTGAAATACTAATTATTTGTAGAAGCCTGGTTTTGGGGAATTTTAGAGCAACTAATTTTAAAATCAAATAAACTTCAGAAAGTGATTTGGCTTGAGTTGCAATTAGTCTTGATTAAGATAGTACCCACCACGGGCAGGTACACTGGGAGCTCTACTCAAAGAGAGGACTTGAATTGACTTGAGGAAAGCGAGTGCTTTCAATACTTCAAGATCCGATAAATACCGAAGATCCGAATCCAAAACTATGTATTACAAAGGACCGTTCATTCATTGAGTTCATTGCTTCAGCTCTAAATACTATCGTGTGGTCTTAAACTACAATAATCTACTATTCCAACTACTCTTCATTCCCGCCTGTAAAACCAGATCTATGAATTTGTCACATTGAGTAGGAGTGGGTTTGATGACAGCTGTAGTTTTCACTTTTCGCTTTTTTGTTGTTTAGAAATAAAAACTCTTGATACGCTCAGATCGGAACGTACAAGACGGGAACTTTTTTTAAAATTAGTTTGTGATAAAAGCTTTTCGTGTTATAACTACAAATATTTTGAGGTAGCGAGCATTATTGTTGTTTTTCCGAACCGCAAAGATTAACTACAAAAAATGGGTTTTGGGTCTCGCGACTCGTCATAGCCGATTATTTCACAACACGTTGATCCGGCCAGAATCACACTTGACCTTGATAATTTTTTTGTAGCTACTAATCACAGCAACATTTTTTGGTACTTCGACACCAAAAACACAATTCAAATAGCGGTCACGCTGGCGGGACTCAAACAACGCATTTCGCATAGAAGGAGCATGCTTTAACTTTGACAGTTATAATACACGGAAGAAAAATTTATGATATAAATACAATATACCATGAAGTTAGTTTTCCCTGAGAAAACTTTATTTCTAATCGGCGATCTAGACATTACAGTTCAACAATCCAGATATGCGGCCATTATATGTCACTCTATCACTTCAGCAAGAATTGATTTGCCTTGATGAACGCATGAAACTCTTAAATTATGAATAAGGCTTAAAGTTCACACATTCAAAAGATCAACACCAAAGTAAGAAAAGCCAATATTATCAACTATTTTCTTTACTGACAGCGCGGTGTCAACATGCATGATTTGCGTAGCATAAGAACAATCAGGAATACTATTGTGCAGCGCTGCCCGAACCGACAAAAAGATCCCAAAAAGCGTTGAAATTACAAACGTTGCAATCATGGCTCTAGTTATCATTCGAAACGTAGATGTTCTATATGCACAGGTGATCACAAATTTTAATAACGAATGTAAGCACCAAACAGAGCGAAAAATTTGTTTGTTGCAATTGTATAGGTAAGCAGGAAGGTAGTCACTTCTTAAACTCATTCGAGCAGAAAAGAATATATCCCAGTTAAAGAGGAGGTGTTGCATCTGAAGAAAAAACAAGGGACGACAAGTTGTAATACACCAAAAGCCTAGAATATCATCGAAGAAAACTTTCCAAAGCTACTGTCTCGTGAAGTACAGACTACCACTTTAAACTTATTTTATCCTGTGAATTTCGTCCAATTTGATTGCAGAGCATGATTCAGAAACTTCTATCATCGATCCAAAAAATGTTGGGCTTTTTCCACCGAAGACTCTCGTAGAGATAGTTCAAAAAGTGTATAGAAAGCTGCAAAAGCAATCAGGATCAATTTGAAATTATTGTAAGCTTATGCTTCAAGTTTTTATATGGATAATTAATTAAAAATTTTATTTTCGAAGCAGAAAGCCTCTAAGATAAATGCACTGTAGTGCTTGATTTTTTAAGGAGTAGATAATGTCGATGTTTTTGTCATTACGGGGATATGACTGGGAACAGAAAATCAAACAAAACATCCTCTCTATGGCGTTCTCTGAAAGGATCGACAAGATAGAAACAGAATAATAAGGGTCCATTAGGCGTCTCCTCATACCCTTAATCGGTTGGCTTGTTTTGGAATACGTTGGAACTTTATCGGGATTTTAAACCTTAAAATATGTAATGAAACTGCCGGAGAACATATCAAACAGGATGAACACTTCATAAGATTTCCAGAGAAACTAACATACTCATTCTTGCACTTGATAAATCAACACTTTATTCACCTAACGGTGCTGCTTCTACTCTGGACATATTCCTTTGTGATGAACAGGTGGACTTATGAGAGCTTATTGTCTGCCAAGCACTATTCTCTCCCACTTATCCTGTCTTTTTTTCGTACGTTATATTTAGCTCCCATTAAGTCAATTGAATTGTTCCTTTTCGCGAAGGCTTTTTTCCTGCATAAAGATCAACTATAAGCTAATCGTGATACGAATGACTATAGAGCATTTGAATTCTATTTAAGCGACCGCTTTAGTATTGAAAAATTCAAGGACAACATATGGAAAGCTCTCAGCTCATGTGGTCTAAGAACAATGCAGGAGCATGGGCATTTTGTGCAATATATCGAAACTTATAATCTAATATAGATGAATTAGACACCTTACTTTTAAAAAATGGCGTAATAGCCTCATGGTCGTAATATGGAGTAAGATATCAAGTTACCCGGCTCTATGTTGGAACGAAATGCTTCAAAATCTGAGCAAAGACTCGCAGAAAATATAGAAATACATTTCTATATTTAAGATAAGGCAAATGGAAACGGAATGCAATGGAAATTCGATATTTTCTCACAATGGAAAGCATAGATTCTTGCAATAAAGTTTCACTCTTTCCATTCTCTTGTCCAATGAACGCATAATTCTACAAAAAAAATGATAGTGTCAACTTCTCTAGATCAAATGACTTCGTCTGCGTACGTACCAAGCCCACAACTCATCAAATCAGCTAAAATTTCAATGAAACTGAAGTATACGAAGAGCACCAAAGCTTCTGGATATAAACGAATACGAAATATTACAATTAAGAATCGCCAAAGGAAAGCAATAGTTTCCATGGGCCAAATATTCAATGCTTATCTCAGACTGTGTCACTTCCCATCAGATTAGATATGCACAGTTATTACTCCGATCTTGAAGCCAGGAAAAGATCCTTACTTACCTAAAAGCTAAAGACCAATAAGTTTAATGCCAACATTCAGAAAGCCACAACAAAAACAAAGTTCCTAACTCTCGGTTAGGCCTTAGACGTTTGACTTCAGACATTTGACTTCAGACATTTGACTTCAGATATTTGATTTCAGACATTTGACTTCAGATGTTGGACCGTAGTACACAGTAAAAATGGTTATTTTTTTATTGAAAAAGCGTTATATTTTGCATTATGGGCTCCTATATATGTTTAAATATAAAATTAATAATAATAACTTACAATGATACAAATACGAACACAAATAAATACAAATCTCCGTTTATCCTTATGATACCTATTGCTTCATTCCTGCCTAGTAGAAAGTTCCATGCCTAAATGCGAGAGTTCATCCAAAACCAAAGACATAAATGCAGGCATCCCAAAAGGTTCTTGTTATAGTCCCACATTGTACAATATATACACGCTTGACTTTCCAACAAACCATGCCCGCCAAATTGAAAGATTTTCAGAAGGCACGTGTTTATGCGTGACTGGAGAAGACGCAAAAACTATTATCGATAGCCTAGAACGCTCGACCAAATTTATCAATTTTCCTGGATAGGAAAAATGAAAACAAACGTCGACAAAATCAAAGCAATTTCGGAAGTTTTTGGTAATTCAAGGTAGATCAAAGGTATAAATCACTTACAATATTGTAAGTGAAAATGGAAAAATTGATCTACCAAAAACTTCTGAATTTGATAAAGCCAACCAAAGGCAATTTGGAAAAATAGGATAAGTTCAAGCTGAGAGCAATAATCATAACAATTAAAAATAACCAGACGACATTCACCTAGCTGGTAGTGCCAATCGACGCGTCCCGGCGTGTGAGTTGGCACCTGATGAGAAGCGGCAGGGACGCGTGTTCGAAACCAGCTTGAGCTCTTTCCATAATTGTTTCCAAATATCAAAGCAATGTTTTCCAGCAAACTGAAAACGTAAAATCACCTCTACTCCCCGACAGAATAGTTAACTTTCTTGGCCAGGAGTGATTAGCTTTATACCCCGGGCTTGAATCGGACAAATGTATAGATTTGGACACCATATTGAACTTATATGTTAGAAGACATTGCGATCTTAGCTCACAGATCCACTACTTACCACAAAGTCCTAACTAGATACTAAAAAAGCCCTAATTTTAAAAGGGTAATACAACTTATAATCCTGTATGGTACCCGCACTTGGAATTAGCGTGCCAAATATTTGAAACCCCAGCTTTCAATCACTCAAAATCGATACCAGTAAATCGCATTGTTTAACCTTTTTATATCTCTGCTGGAAACCTGCATTAAATGGCTTAAGTTAGAACGTTAATAGAATTCCCTCATTTACGAAATAAATCAACAAAACCAGCAATAAACCGATTACTTTATCAAATGTTAAAGCATCATGGCCGAGCTGCGTACTTAGTCCAATTAAAAAATAAGAATCCTCTTGTTTTAGACCCGTCAATTTGCTTTTGATAGCAGCACCTCTTCTTAATAGTAGCAAAAAGGAAAATTTCGCAATAACCGGTTGCTCGTATCCATGGGGTTAAACTACAGTAATAGGCAATCAAGGGGGTGGAACATGTGGTCCGAAAAAGAATATGACTTAAAGAGTCATGAAAAATGGAATGCAATTAAGCTTCTGTAGTAGAAAAGCCACATCTGCAGAATTTAGAAACCTGTTGTACACGTGTAGTGAAAAAGCATTCCAGATACGCAAGAAAACGCCTGGCGTGGAAGCAGCTTCATAAATCAGACGATGAATTGAGTAAAACCTGTAAAAAGACTCAACTTCAAATACAAATATCGGGTTTCAAATAATAATATCGGTTTGTTTTAAGCCGTAAATTATGGAACCGATTATCACAAAAGTCTAGTTTTGAGTCGTTTTGTTTCCTTCTACTTAAAGGCTGCTTTAAAGATGAAAGCATTTTCACTATAGGCACTATAAAACCGCGCATTATGTCGGTAGGAGGACAGACAAAGCGTTTAACCCCTAATATATTCAACAAAGTCTCAAGCATCCTGCCTCGGTCATGATCTGGAATGTGATATCTTGTTGTAATTCCCTTCTCAAGTGTGGCAATTCCGCCAAGGTGACACACTTACAAGTTTCTCTGGAATCCACCTCGTAAGGGGGACAACAAAAAAGAGAGGAGAGAGGGAAGTCTTGGGAATTGCTCGATCGCGGCCATTTTGTTGGATCTGGGGGTTTTTCGGGTGTCCAAGGCGTGACTGTGCTTGTCCTCGACAATTCTCAGTGATTTTGATTATTCTTTAAAAAAAAAACTTGTGAACAAATATCGCGTCGAACCATTTTCATTTCGTTAATTTTTGTTTGCATAAAAATCCCACAAAGGAGCAATCCATTGTACATTAGTCTTTAGACAACACGTGCTAAAGTGTATTCTAGTGTTTTTCCTTAGTATCGTCCCCTTGCTCGCGGCAATGAAATTTTTTTTCCATCATGAAAAGATCAATTGAACCGACCGCTACCAACATCAGCCGAAAGTACAGCAAGAACGGATCAAAAAGCGAAAAGCAAGTTTCCTAATCGGAGCATCAACAACTGGATACCGCAACGTTTCGGAGGTTTCCCAATAGCAGAGTGAGTTTGTGAAATAGATTCGTTCGAAAATAGGCTATACAGAAAATTCTTATCGCCGCCGTCGTCGTCGTCATCGTTTGCAATCCTATTTAAGTCATATTTTGCCGCAAATTATGGTCAGTTTAATGCTAAGACAGCCGAATGGGTCCTGCTCATATCGGGAATGAGGAATCTGTAACGTTTCCATATCTGGCTTGGCATAAATTCGCCAAACTATCGGTTCGGCATAAAGAAAAATTATGAAAGGACGTAAATATATCGCTCGGAAGTGTGCATACTTCATTTATTGAAAATTTTAAGGGTTGTGCTAGGTCATGCTGTGAATCCATGCTCATCTGTAGGTACCCAAAAATCTCGTAAATATAGATTCGCAAAGGTAGCAGAACAAAACAGCGAAAACAACATTCGAAGAAGGTCCATATAAGTTTATTATACTATTGGCGCGGTAATGGCACAATCCCTGAAATTATTCATGATACGCCTGTATTACTAACATAAGTATTAGCATTACTAACATTAGCATTACTAACATTAGTAATTAACTAACTTAGATGTTTACATTAAATTAATTAAGAAATGGTATCTATTACTTGAAAAAAAAAAGATTTAATATTAATTAGAATACTCTTCTGTTGAATCAACTTTGTCTTCATTTCCTAATATTTTAATAGATATAAGATAATATATTTAATATAACATAAGAATTTAATTTTTAAATTGTTAATATGATTTTCACCATTATTGCAACGTTTGGAATAAAGTAATGAATTGTTAATTTGAAATCTAATCTTTCCTTCCATCGGACCTTGTTTTCAGGAGGAAAGTTATGGTGCCTAGCTAAGTGCGGGAGGGTGTAGGGTGTACAAGTGTTTCGTCGGTTCGGGTTCCGCTGTGCCGTTTGTAGTTCGGTCCGTAACTTTTCTTTGGTTATTCGCGTAACCACTCGATTTTCTTTTGCAATAGAATTAATTAACGTAGTGTATTTTCGGGCACTGTGGTATTAAGGTATTTCGGTGAGCGGAGGCGCGATCGATTTTGTTGTATTGAGTTGTAAAAGAATGTAAAAGGTAAAGTAAAGTAATTTTTGAAATGTTGTCTTCGCATAATCGGGTTTTTCGGTGGCTGGTTCAATAATGGAACCAGAGCGGAAATTCAGTCGGGTCCGACCCACGTCCGTAAACCTCGCCACACTGAGCTAGTCCCTCAGCAGCCACCATCGTAGTGAACTTCCAAGTGGCCGAGTCGTTGAACCTCCGGGTACAACTCGTTGCCATGTCTCTAGGACTTCAAGTCCGGATGTCGGTGCGAGGCCGACTCGTCCTGCTTTCGTCGCCGTGACGATTGCGGGTTTAAAGTCCATTACAATCTGTTCACGGTTTTTGAAGTATTTATAATGTAAATGGTACCTTGCGTCATGATCAGCACTTCACTGTATTGGAACATCTTTTTCCACAAAGTCGAGACTGGTTCCCGTATCAGGATTTTTTTTTAAGGTGGATGATAAACCCTTCCCCAAGGCTCGATCTATTTCTAGGCCAAAAATACCATAAAATCCCGTTCCTGGCCAGAAAACAGTTTCGATTATGAATCCCGTTTATTGAACCTCAGTTTATTCGGGCATTTCTATCTATTATATAATTCGGGCAACGCACCACCACAACGAGAAATAAAAAATATCACGACCTTAACAGAGAATTTAAAAGGAATTTGGTACAAGCCCACAGATCAAAAGGATCTGTAAGACTGTTATTTAAGGTATGCCAGGTAGAATAAAAGAGTTTACTGAAGAAAGTTTACCAAAGAACTACATGCAAAATATTAGAATGTGTTTTTTCAGTTTTTTTTACATAATTTTTCATAATTTAATATATGTTGAATTCAAGAAAAAACCATAGTACATACAAAGTTCTTCTTGTACTTGTAAGCATATTTTGCGTACAAATGCATTGTATAAAATATTATTTGTAAACATGTTAACATTATAGTTCCAAACATAGAAAGGGAAATTGAAAATTCTCCCAGGTTTACACTAAATCGAAAATGATGTGTGTACGAAGTAACATTTCTTCGACATGAGTTAGTTTACAATGTGCATATTATACAAGAGCTGTATTCCTGTTTTTAGTTCATTAGGGATATGTAGATTTCATCATTTGAGGAACACAAATAATTTAACGGGAAATACTAATGTGTATATATCACCATTGGATAAATTGAATTCACTGTAAATTTCATGATTCAATTTCACACGTCATGAAGTACTTAATCAATTAATATAACCCAAAATGTTTTGATTAACTTTAAGATGGAATGGAAAATTATGAAATGCTTTTCTTGCCTCCTATTCAATTTCGTTTTCTGTCTTTACCTTGTTTCACGTCAAGAATTGATGTCATGATTCTCAAACCTCATAGAGTAACAATCTATTCTTTCTAAATAAACAGTAGATGAGCTCGTATGCTTTCTTGCAAATTGGCAGTTGCAAGCAAATCTTGTCGAATTATGCATCATATCTGAATTTAATCTGAAAATAAGGTAGCATCCTTATGACTTAATTTTTTACAAATCAGTTTCCGAACAGCTTTTTATTTTAACCCGTCACCGGTATCGCATATGTCTGAGAGACCGGGTTTGGCGAAAAAATCAATTGATTTTGTTTGTCGTCATCGATTTGAACTGGGATCTCGGTTACCTGCCGCATGTCATGCATTGCATCATAATTTCAACTTTTAGTAACCACACGATCGCACACTTTAGAGTTTACGGGCTAACCCGGTGCAGAGGACCGGGAACCCGATTACGTGAGTTAATAGTACAGTTTGTTTTACAGTAGATTTGAAAACTTAAGATCAACTTTCATCTTACTTTTACTACTATTTAAACGATTTCTTGTGATATTGAATGAAGGTCAGCATATTGCAAAGTTTTAGTGAATTTTTTAGGAAATGTCATATTCGAACATGTCTTACGAAAGTCAGCAGCGCCATCTTGAAGCGCTTCTACACGAATTTTTCGAATCTGATGAGAAAACATCACCATCATCATCAGAGAGTGAAGCTTTAAGCGATAATGAATCTGCCAACTCTACACCGCAAGAGGCTCCATAGTCGAAGTCCATAGCCGAAGAAGACTTGAGTGATCGAGAGTCCTGTGAAAGCAACAATTCGTCTTTTTATACAGGAAAAGATAATTGTACGAAATGGAGTAAGCAACTTCATCGCCAATCTATTCGGGCAAGATCATTCAGTATTATAAGGCAGTTACCAGGGCAAAAGTGAGCTGTATCAGATGAATCTAATATTCTAAGAATTTTCGGAAGCACTTTTTTGACGACCCTATGCTGGAGATAGTTGTCCTATATACCAACCAATACATCGACAAAATCAAAAATAATTACACCCGGGAAACGTATGCCAGATATATAAATTATAATGAATTACTTTGCTTGATAGGCTTGCTATTTTCAGCAGGGGTTCAAAAACTGAATCATCTGAATGTGGAAGACCTTTCGGCTTTCTATGTCTTTCCAAAGATTTCTGTTTCCGTTGCGGGCTCTGAGACTCGATGATGGAACTACGAGGCAACAAGGACATGTGCTTGATAACATTTGCCATATAACACAATAACTTGAAAAGTTTGTGAAGAATGGGCAAGTTATTACACTTTATCGGTTTTTGTGACTGTCGATGAAAAGTTGGAAGCTTTTCGAGGGAAGTGCTCATTCAGGTAAAATATCCCAAGTAAGCCCAATCCTAACGGCAACAAAATTCAAGCCCTTTGTGACACAAAAATGTTTTATACACTTAACATGGAGATTTATCCCGGAAAATACTCGAAAGATGACCCATAAAATCTCGACAATTCCGGCTTGGCTGTTGTACAAAGATTATGTAACTCAATTTTTAATACTGGGCGGAATGTGACACTGGCTAATTGGTACATTAGCGTACCATAAGCTGAAGCACTGCTCCAGAAAGGCTTGACGACTTTAGGAACAGTTAAAAAGAATAAAAAGAGAATTCCAGCTGATTTCAATGTTTTGCGCGGTCGAAATGTCAAGCCAAACATGTTTTTTTTCCGCGATAACATGGTATTGATTTCTCACTTTCCATAGATGAAAAAATGTTTTGCTAATAAACACAATGCACAACGATGCATTGCATTCAGAAACCTTAGATAATTTTGAGTTACAATGATACTAACAGCGATGTTGGCGTCCTAGACCGTTTATATACAAATTATAACTGTGCCCGAGCAACAAAACGCCGGCTTATAGTAGTCTTCTATAACATGCTCAATGTAAGTACGGTCAACTGTCAGCTAAAAATCAGAATTCAAAGCTCCAACGTCATCACTTAAAATTATAGAGCCTCGTATAAGAGATGCCAAACGGAATTAAGCTAGCCACGATCATTGAGACAAAAACTGTTAAAAGTTTCGAGGATTGAGGATATGGCTACGTCGGCAGGTCCTTCAAGAAATGGACCCTGACATGATTTCGGATGGAAGGAAAAAAAGGAAAACAAACTACGTGCGCAACAAATCCAAAAAATGTTAATGCCTTGAGCACGTAGTGTCTTCTTTGTCAAAATTGTTCAATTGAAAAGCAGTGATTTTGAAAGCTATTTTATTCTGTTTTTTTTTTGCTACATGGATACAGGTTTTATGAAGTTACTTTTACCAAAGACGAGCGGAGACTGATCTTGTTGGAATAATGTACTAGTATTCTTCTTTAGTTTAGCTTAAAAAATATTATATAAAACATTTAAGTTTCTGGTATTCTAAGTTGTAGGGCTTGAAAAACTATGAATCATTACTATGAACTATGAATCATTTGTCAATAAATAGACAAAAGTTAATAAAATACGTTTGCATGAAAATTCAAATGAAACGAAAATGAACAAAAGCTTCTGAATATACAGGGTGGGCCATCTAACGTTTGCATTTTGAACTACTGTTTATTTAGAGAATGTCATTCAAATGTCATTCAATTTGTGTTCATAATTTAGTTAAAGGTTTGACATTTACGAAATGGGACGCTATACGCTTGAACAAAATTGGGAAATATTGAAAACTTACTTCCAAAGTGGTGAGTCTTCAGTGCAAACTGTAAGAAATTTGAAAAAAAAATTCCATAAAAATGAGTGGCCTTCAAGGCAGTTTGTGGATCAATTTGTGAATCTTGTTCGAGAAACTGGATCGTTGGCGGCCAAAACAACCCGTTTTTGTTCTCGTGCAGTGCGCACAGCCGAAAACATTGCTGCTGTAGCTGAAAATGTCCGTGAACATCCATCAACTTCAACTCGTCATCGTTCTCACGAATTGAACATTTCACGCACCTCCCTTAGGAGAATTTTGCATAAAGACCTCGGTGTGAAGGCTTACAAAGTTCAATTAGTCCAAGAACTTAAGCATAATGACCATCCGTTGCGTTTTCGGTTCGCCCAATGGGCAGAAGATCGTTTGGCCGAAGATGAACATTTTCACCGAATCGTCTTTTCAGATGAAGCCCGTTTTCACCTCGGAGGCTATGTCAATAAGCAAAATTGCCGCATCTGGGGGTCGGAAAATCCACACGTCACCATTAAGAAGCCAATGCACCCACAAAGAGTTACGGTTTGGTGTGGGTTTTGGTCCGGCGGCATCATTGGGCCATTTTTCTTCGAAAATGAGCAAGGAGCCGCCGTTACGGTCAATGGCGAGCGTTACCGTGCCATGCTCAACGAATTTTTGTTTCCAAAAGTTGAAGAGTATGACATGGACGACATTTGGTTTCAACAGGATGGCGCAACATGCCACACAGCCAACATGACAGTCGAACTTTTGGGCACCGTTTTCGAAAATCGAATAATCAGCCGAAATCTGAAGTCAATTGGCCGCCTCGGAGCTGCGATTTAACCCCGTTGGACTATTTTTTGTGGGGAGCTGTCAAGGACAAGTGTTACGCTAATCATCCAGAGACGATTGATGCCTTGAAACACGAAATCGAAGTAGCCATTAATAAAATTCGAGCCAAAACAATCGAAGAAGTGCTTGAAAATTGGGTTGACTGAATGGCGTACTGTAAAGCCAGTCGTGGCAGTCATATGAACGATATCGTTTTTCATTCATAAATAACAAAGTTCAAGCTTTCCAATGAAAAAAAAAGTTTGGAAAAATAACCATTAGTCTTTTTTTTATAGCCAATTCAAAATGCAAACGTTATATGGCCCACCCTATATATTCGGCTGAAAATCCTGGTGTACAGGACCTGCGTCGCCAATTATGTAAGATAAATTCACGTCACGTCCGGCGGGTTAAGTTTAACAAGTGAACCCAAAGACGTTGAAGACAACATGGCCACGCTGGTCTGTTACTCGGGGCAGCATAACCCACTGATTGGACCACGCTTGTATACCAAAAATAATAGAAATTTTATTTTATTATATTCAGAAGAAAAAATTAACATTTACACATTCAAAACAAAAATTCAATACGAAACACAACTTTTAATCGACTGTATAACATTTAGCATGATTCAATATAATTGTATCAACGTTTCATTGCATTTTTATAAAGCAGGCTAAAATGAGTTACCGGCTTCTGCCCATAATTATCGCAATATTTTTTTGTTGGTAGGGAGATAAAGGCTGTTAACGCACTGAGTGTGGGACTCTCAGACGAAAATCCTTCCGGACTAGCCACCAAACACCTCCCCCGTCAACCTGAGAACCTAGTCTTGAACTTGTCTCTTGCTCCCAGGATTCTTGTCAATCGCTGAGAGAGATTTGCCTCTCTTCGCTGGTGACCTGTTCTCAGCTGTCTTAACTTCTACGCTCTCTCGCAAGGGGGGCGACGGGTATCGACCGTGCGATTACTAGCTCTGCCGCCCAGGAGATTGTTCGATATGCGCATGTTCGATATTCGCAGCACTGCTTGTCTCTGTAGCTGTGCCAACCGCCCTCAGTGTAACTCCTTGCTGAGAGCGTCATCCCACCGTTCTGAACCATAGAGTAGAACCGACTGCAAGTCCTACTTCCACTAGAAGTCCTCTCGTTGACGTAGTGGCTCCCTATTTTGGCCATTATTCGGGTGAGTACCGTTACACTGCGCTGCGGCCTTATCATCTGTTGCCCTGATTCGTTTGGAAAAACTCATCTTCGAGTCTGTCAAGACCCTCAGGTATTTCACTGCTGATTTAGATTGAAACAGTGCGTCCCCAATACTGATAGGCCTTAATTTAGGGACTCTCTTCAGGATGACCACTTCAGTTATTTCCAGAACCAACCTAGAATCGTAAGTGGTCATCAGTCCATTACCCGCCGTATTAACGTATTTAGTTTCAGTTGCACATGATCGACCGTGTATCCAGCGACTATTGCCGCACAATCGCCCGCATGGTTGATCAAGTGTAACTCATCCGGCAGTTCAGCAAACCATAGCAGTCTGTTATATGAGATGTTTCAAAGGTCCGCAATTTCACAGGTCAACTTTCTCTCCCCTACTCGGGGAGTAATGAGTAGCTTTTAGGTTTGATCAGCGTTTATAGAGTTCTTGACACTAATTTCCTATCTTCCTCGCGGATCCTTTTTATGATTATAAAAAATGTTTTTTGATTTTTGATGCTATGAAGCAATAATACCTTCTTAAGGGGATCACAACATGCATCAACAGATGATCGATAAATTTTAAACTTTTGATTCGTTAAGGACTCTATTTTTTACATGAAAGAGATTGCATTTACGAGAGAAGTTCAGCATATAAGCTATATAACCAATTTCCTGCATCACATCACAGTTTCCCATAGACAACTTTAAAATGAAGTTATTTGGTCGGATTGATCAACTCCCTTTTTAGCAGCATTATACGGCTTCAATTTATCATTTTTTCAGCGAATAATAGGACACTCATGGTTTGATAAAGTGGCCAGCATTTGCACTGGTCTTTTATCGGTTCACTTTACCAATTTGACCCGCTCCGATTTTCAAAAGAAATGATGTCGCCGCGTTGGACAGTTTGCGTAATGCAACAGGATTGTCGTAGTCCGGTCCTTCAATCAAAAATGTTGTTTTTCCGAATATTATTCCTCTGCTGTACTTTCGTTTCTTATTTTTGCCATACGGCATCATGATTTAGTCTTTGTAAGTGATATTTAGATGGGAAAAAACTAAAAATTATAAACGCAGTCACAGAAGGAAAGAAAACTTTCACTAGTTAAACTTTGCGGAAAAAATGCGTCCTCAGAAATTGATTATGTCAAAGTTTTCTGACGTTGTTCCTCATAAGTTACTCACGCAGAGTAGTTGCACTGCACTATTTCTCGTACCCTAAAAGTCACACATTTACTTCACGATGCGCAGGATGCCATAAAGGCATAATTCGGCCACCGAAGATTCAAAAGCGGATGAAGACTCGCCTAATTAAAGCTCACCCCGAGACCCGTATTTTTTTAAGAAAAAACTAACTGTTTTCAGGAAAACCGCACGATGGTTCGCGCGACTATTTCTTCCATGAAAAGGTCGCACGACTATTTCTTTTTCCTGCTTTAAATTAAAATACTGTTGTCTTTACAGTATAAAGGACGAAATACAACACTGCGTGACAGCGATGCGTGAGCGCGATGCGATTTTCGCTCGTCGTCACACAACGCATTCAATTTACAATGAACGCGATGCGAGGAACAATAATGTTCAAATGACAAATGTCAAATAGGTGACGTTTCAAATGAAATTGTTTTTGTTTTTTTTTTAAAGTTTTGAATTTGGATTTTTCCTTCGTCTAGCAAATAATAGCCCCTACAAGGATTCACGAAATTTTCATACAAAATTCATTCAGAATCACCAATGTACTTAAAAACTAATTAACGCGTTTCAATTCCAAATTTTATTTAAGCGCCATATTGCATCTGGCAAACGTCACGCACCTCGTTGCGAGGAGTTTTCGTTTTTCCGAATATTTGCCGCCTCGCATTGACGCACCGCAATCATTGTACGATGTCGCATACAAATGCATGTTGACATTTGCTGCGAAACTCTCGTCGCGCTCACGTATCGCAGTCTCGCACTATTGTATTTCGGCCTTAACTGTCTCTCAATGAGGAATGCCTACAGACTTGCGTGTCATGGTCAGTGTACAGAGCCTAGCGGCATTTAGGACTGAGTTATTCCGATTGGACCATACCCGTCCTTTGACTGTCGACCGGGCTTGCGCTTCGCTTACTTATCACCATACGAAACGAACTGTAAACATACAGATCTGCTTCAACATGCCAAGCCATTTACTTTTTAACTTGTAATTTTTCAAATACTTCCAGTTGATGCTGAATTTGCAATCAGTTCAGTTCAAAAATGCAACTGACAGTTCAAAAATTCTTGAAGTGCAACTGACTTTCAGAAGGCTCGGATTAGAATTGAATTTTCTTTTTTCTCAATTCTATGAAAGACCCATTCTATACACAGTGAGTAAAAGAAGTGTATTTATTTCAGACATTTGTATTTATCTACAATTTTCGAAATACAAATGACTTAAAAATTATTTCTTTTCTGTTTCTTGCGCGCTTTTTATCACGTACGTTGAATACTAGAAAGATAGAACAAAAGTGCATATGGCCGCGATGACCGAAAGTGTGCACCAACGATCAAGAACATCGAGGCGTTATCGTGCATCGGAAAAAAAATCAGTCGCCCTTTCTTGCAACCTTTTGTGCGTAAAACTCTTGGTTTGTGGACCTATAAGTTTCAATTGGTCCAGCCCAGTCACCATTTCTTCCTATTGATATTTCCCAGTTACCATATCTTCCATTACCAGATTCAATGTCGATTCGCCTTTTGGACCTGCGTCCAACTTCACTTTCATTACTTTACTTAAAAATTAGCTTTTCAGACAAGGCACATTTCCATATCAACGAGTTCGTAAGCAAGCAAAATTTTCGCAATTGGGGATCGGAAAATCCACAAGAAAATCTGGAGACGCCAATGCAATCATAACGTGTTACTATTTGGAGCAGGTTGTGTCGTGGCAGTTTTATTGGGCGTTACTTCTTCAAAAATAAGGCCGTGGCGAAAGTTCTGGTAATCGGAATCACCTATCACCACATGTTAACATCTTTTTGTGGCCAGGTATTGAAGTCATTGTTTTGGACGGCTTTAAGTTCCAACAAGACGATGCTCCATGCCACACATCGCGCGTTACAATAGTCTAAATACGTACGATGGAGGTGTTGACGTGAATTGGCTGTCGAAGATTTGATACCTTTGGGTTTTTATTTGTGAGGTGCTGAAAGTACAAGGGTTATGCAGACAATCTATAAACAATTGACTTTTTGAAAACCAATATTTTAGCAGTCAGATATATATCAGAAATAAATCCGCACGCAATCGAAAATGTGAAACTGGACCGACGAAATGAGGTACGTCACTGTCATTCACGCCACTGAACTTTCCCTGCTGCTAACGGGCAAGCTAAAGGACATTTGTTGGTGTTCGATTTTAGAATAAAACTAGATGCAATGATTCGGAAAAAATCAGTCAAAGCCAGCGACGTATATCAAAAAATGAATTTAAATAACTGATCAGTGTTTATCAATGAAGTAATAAACCAAAGCTAATGATAATTAACAAATAGTTGTCCTGATTGGAACTATTTCTAATTCAGTCCTGTTATGAACTCTTGTTTCGCTTATTTATTTCTTTATCTAGAACTTTATCTTTTCGCTTATTTCTTTCTTTATCTAGAACAGCAAGCCTAGAAAGAATAAATAAAATAGTCTCTGTTAAATTTTTCACTGGTGACACCGACTGGTCCTGTCAAAGGTATCTTATGACCCAAATCAATTATTGTTTTCAGTTGTACCGGCATTTGTTTCAGACTGAAGGTTTTCTTGTTGTTGCCGCAAACAGAAATTATAGGGTTTTGTCGGTCCGCTGGGACTTTCTTTATTTTTCGCGAGAACGCGTGTCGGCTGTTAATAGCCAGGGTTTGCTGGCAAACTTTCCGCTGCTCGTTCTAGAACCGATAACGGCTGCAGATAGCTAAAATACGTCCTCGCAAAAAAATCATTGCTTTTATTCTCGTTCGATGTATTTTTTTTCATGTCCCACTTATTTATAAAAATAACACCCTATTATAAAATAATGTTAAGCCCTCTTATAAACCTTAGCTATAATTGCCAAGTGGGTATAGTCAAATTGTCCTTTAAGTTCCAAGTTTCGTCTTTACTGCGTAATTTGCATTTCTATTAAAGTTTTTCTAATGTATGTAATATGTTTTTGTCATCAAAAACCATTTTGTCTTAGAATGGCTATCAAACTTTTTGAATTCTATTTGATTCACGAAAATAGACATATTAGGTCTGCTATCATATTGGTACCGTCAGTGGGCAGGTATGATACATGGAAAATAATCGCTGTTCAAGCGATCCGTTGCGCAAATGGTATTTATTTTTGAGATAAAGTCATTAAGGTATTGTTGAAACCCAGTTGGATCTTAATAACATTGTCCATACCGTTCATTCCCTTCCAGGACATTCTCTTTTCTAATAGAAACATGATTCGTAGTTTCTTCCTAGATAATATTCATTTATATATATATATATATATATATATATATACATACGTATAGTCTTCAAAGCTTCTTTGTGCCAAGACAAAAGGTACACAAGAAATGGATTTGGTCACAATCTCGCTTCACTTTGCTTTTAACGCGAACGTACCTATCACAGTCAAACATGAGGGTAGTTTGGTAAAAGACATCCATCGGCACAAAGACCAAGTGAAATTAACAAAGGTGTCTCCACTCATATGTGAACTAACGGGTCGCATGACGGCTGCATTATCTTTAACAACAAAGCCTGGTTGTTTCTGAGTTTAGAAGAGGGAGTAGCTTCAGGGTTCTTTTGCACCTCATAAGACAAAATGCTACAAGATACTACACGGATGGTTCCAAGACATCTGAGAAAACCGGAACGGAATTATTTGGGACTGGCAAACAATATTTCAAACTACTGAAACGTATACCAAATATCTTTCTGACTGAGGCTTATATGATCGCTCTAAGCGCACTAAACTAAACTAAAACTGTACTGAAATAAACTAAAACTAAAATAAAAAACTAAACAATTAAAACTAAAACAGGGGATACAAAAGTTAAGTTGAAACGATCCTGTTCGATAACCAAACTGGCCCCAAACAAGTGGAACCACTAGAAATTGCAACTAAGGTGTTGATTGATTGATTATAAATAAACTAGGAGCCGGGAAAGGTAGGTATCGTGGCTAATAAGCGCTGGGATCAATCAACATGAAATGGAGCTTCGACAGCATTTTGGCCCTGAACCTTTGAATGCAGCTGGTATGAATTCCATTTGCCGGACCCAAAAAAAATTAGGAAAGAGAATGTATTAGGCTCTGGAGTAGAATCCCCGGACTCCAAGTGTCTAAGTTCTTCCTTGACGTTGATGATGAGAAGAAATTTCGTGTGTTCAATGGATTGGAGAAGAAAGAGCTAAGGACACTGCTGGGATCTTCGCGGGCATTTCAAACTAGGAGCGAATCTCAATGATATAGGTCTAAAAGGAAATTTCTTTCTTAAATAGATCAATCTGCTGTAGGCACTTTAGGTACGCTGAAATGGAAGAACCGTAAAATTGTGAAGGTTGATTCAATAAAGTCAAAACTTAAGCTATCAATCCCACAGAACTGTTAATGATAATAAACATTAGCAGGACGAGAAAGAAGTATTTTCGGTAACAGAAATTGTTTGATTCCTTTGATTGATTCGTTTGATTGAATCGGAATTGAATCGTTGTAAAACCAGCGGTCTCGTATTTAATCTTCGTTATCGTCTTACAATTTTCGGATTGGAAAAGGACATTAGAATGCAAGAAAGATCGACAACGGAAAAAAAATTTAAAAACATTTGAGTCCATGAACCACAAACTTAAAAAATTGAAATTGAAAAGACTGTTGCGTAGCAGCTTCGAATCATACTTCAAATGAACAAAATTTTGACATATGCTAGGAGGATTTCCATTTCGGTAAATAATTTACAAAATTATTAATTTTGTAGTAGTGCTTCTGTTAAAATAAATGACTCTGAAGGGAATATTCCTTTTGATAAAAGGTTGAGAAAGCGATAATAAAAACAAATAAAAATATTCAGGGTAAATGAATTTCATTCTTTTCTTTTATACATTCAAATATGAAAAACTTTTGATGAATGCTTAGAATGAAACTGAACATCTTGAAATCGTACAAAATTAGCCGATCCCTTTACTAACTTGAGTTTATCAATATTACCACACGCATATCGCGAAAATATTAGTCGAAAGACTTTTGAAAGAACGAAATGATGTTTATAACCCTTATAACCCTTTTAGTTTTATGTTTGATTTGGATGGATTTTGGGGCGCTGATGACGGGAATAATACCTAAAAAATTTTGTCGCGCTATAATTTTAAGGCTCTTAGCATCGTTAGCAACAAAATCACACTCCATTGTTTTAGTAGACAACAATGTTAAGCGTTTGTAAATAATCAGTTAAATATAACTAAGTCGGATACCCTTATCATTAATGAAAAAGGGTGGACTTTCAATTGCTATGCAAAAAAACTGGTTTCTTGTAGATGTAATGTTTTTTACCAGAAATTAACTTAAATTGTTAGAAGAGGATTAATCAAGGTAGATTGGTTTCTTGTGTAAAGAGTATTGTCATTGTTTTACAAATTCAATTTTACAATTCGAGATAAACAAGGGGCCCATTTAAAGTTTGTGCGACCTGCGTTCCTTTGAAAATGTTCGTAAAGGAAAAAAATTAAGTTGGATTTCCTATCAGCTGAGCTATGGAGAGAATTGAATAACACTAAAGATTGTAATTTCTGCTACTGCAACAATACAGGCAATTAACATTCAATCAGTAACACTCGCTCTGCGTTGCAACTAGCACGTTGCGCCGCTATACTTGGTAGGGTAGACACCGAGTTAGGTCAGACAAAAACAGTTATGTGGAAGAAATACCTCAACCTGATGCTGAATTTGAACCAAGTACAAGTGGAATACAATTATTTTCACGATCAGAACTGAACGGCTTAACGAGACCTTCAACCATATTTTGCTAGACATCATGATCTAGTGTGTGGGAAGACATGCTTGGATTAGTGTATTTGTTCAACATCAAATTCGAAGCCAACAAATGGAGATTGTTCATAGCCTCATTAATACGAAAATTAAAAGCAACACTTTTGTATGGTGGCAAAAAGTACGCTTCACTGCCAGTCGCCCTTTCTGTACATTTCTGAATGAATGAAGGAATGCTACGACAATTAGAAAAATGTGTTAGATAAAATAAAATATCTATAATACGGTTTGATGGTCTGTGGGGAACTGAGAGTTTTAAGTAAGCTGCTCGGTCAATAAGATAGCTGAACTGTACGAAGCACCCTTGCTTGCAAATGGGATAATCGGAGCAAAGGACAAATTAGACGAAGAAAAAGTGGCCACCGCGGACTGAACCAGTCCCTGAAACCAAAAGTGTCATTTGAGACAATGTAGTCTTCCTACAAAAAGTTTTGCTACCCTTTTACATATTAAACTGAGATGATGAAACAATTCGTGAAGGCACTAAACAAAGAAGGAGAAAGTTTTAAATATATACACCAAATTTTTCTACTTCTGCCTAAAACTCAACTCATATTTTTGTTAAATTTGTTAAATTTAACTAAATGAAATTAAAAATTGAATTAGATGAAGTAGTGAGGCACTTGCTCTGAAACCATAAAATCCGAGCTATGAGGAAACTCGGGAGAAAATGTTTGAAAATTTCGGAAAAATGGGATGCTCAATGGGCATAAGACTTCTGCATTAAATTGCCTTTATTGATATTTGAGTTGATTTCCTGATAACTTGCAAGCTCTAAGTCGAAAAAATCATAAGGCAAAAAGAATTCACCAGGATTAGAAACACTTGGAGCGTCGTTATCAGGAAAAGTTTAATAAAATTATAATGGTCGACTATTTCAAGCGCAAATCTCACAAAAAAAAATCAAACAAATCTTTTGAGTGAAAAAAAGCAGGATATTAAAATATTATTTAATATTTTTTGAATTAATTTATTGCTGTTCCTTAACTTCATTTGAGTTATGTCATCGTTTCTTAATTGTAATAAAAAATTACTTAGTAAAGTCGGGAATTCAAACACAGGAATTTTTCAAAAATAACTAGGACTAAAAGGAAAAATTCAAGTTCATATTCGAAATTAACACAACACGCCAAGATCACATTGCAAATCCAAAAGGGATGAATAAGTTCTGAGGTTTACAGGCTTGTGTAATCAAAGATCTCTTACACTCTGTGATGATTTCAATTCCAGATACGATTTCAAATCCGGTACGAATATCTTAAAATCTGGGTGTTTTATTCATTCAGGAAAAATTGCGATTCAAAATATATTGTAAAACACATGATCTACTACTTCGGAGCAGCTGACGAGTACGACAAGTTTTATTAGCCGCATATATTAATGATTTCATTTTTTAATGTAGATCTCACTGAAGTGAGATACCAAGGACAGGTAGGGCAAATGTCTTCTAATTTTTTTAATCGGACAAAAAAGTTTCAGATTTCATGCATTTTTCAGAAAATTCCAGAAATAATTACTCAAGGACCTTGCGATTTATGTATCGGAATTTCTAGGTTTTTACAAAAAATTTATGGATACAGTATAATTTTTACCAAAAATGAGAAGTGTGGAACTTTTCAACAAAAATCGTCAATAAAACGCAATGAAAAACCAGATCTTGGACTGTCTGAGATAGGAATATGATTGTCCGAACACAGGAAGATCTTCTTTATGAAAACTTATAACTAGCCTAAAATGAGAGATTGTAATGGAAATGGACTTGGCATGTAAGAATGTTTTGCTATGTTTGACTTAACACTTTGATTAGTTTCTATGACTGTTGGCATAGTTTGAATACTGAACCCAAAATAAAAATAAAATCCACGAGCTATGCAAAGTGTTTTCAGCCATACGTTAATCACAACATGAGCTGATGCTCTTGGAATGTGAATTTTGATTTAAGCCATGTGAGGAGGATACAGTTTGAATATGAAACTCAGCTTCAGCTTATGAAGGAGTTTATTTTTCACAAGCTTGAGATAAATATCTTACAATTATTTGAATTTTCATAAATTTCAGGTATTCAAAAAAGCTGTGGGAAGCAATCACCATTGAATTCTAGAAATGACTATGGCTGGGGCCAGGATCGTTTCCACGACAGCGGTAACTGGGCCAACCTTAGATAGGTTATATATAAGCGGTGATTCATGTTTGTAACCCATAGGTTTTTGGAGTTACCAACAATTTTCGGGGCTGATAGCAAATGAATTTGAGTTCGAAGCATTCAGATCGGTTAACCCAACCGTCAATGAAATTTGAAATCACGTTTTTAAACATCCTTTTCTTCGCATTTTATTGATATTTCAATTATTAAATTCTGTATATAGCAGATATTTTAATCTTATTACCAGACATCCATTTGTAATGAAAAGGTTTGAAAATCATTGAAGGTAGAAAGTAACTGGGTTTGTTTTAAATTTTAAAATTATAACAACTGTCCGAACTTATTTCTTCAAACACTTCACAAATAGGAGTTATTTAAAACCAAACAATTGAGGCTTCTCGTCTTCTGCTGCATTTGAAACCACAACAATTTTTGTCTGCACGTTCTGGGGATAACACCAAACACTTAACACAATGGTTAACATTTACACAGAAACAAATACACAATTAAATTTTTTTTTCAAATGTGCACATTGAACACTTTTTAACATTCGAAGCACATCTACTTTGGTGGTTCTCTGCACATTAATGGAACATTCAATATTTACAAGATGTTATTAGTTAAATAAAAATTTTCGGGTTTAGGGCAAACAACAAGTGGGAAACATCAAATGATCCTTTACATTAAAACACACACAACATCGAGAAATTCTACTGAACACACAAATACAACAAAAAGCAAGCAGTCCAACGCAATTATTTTAACAACAATTTTGTCAACATTTACTGTTAAAACTAAGCAGAAAGAAAAAGGATTAAAACCATTTCTAGTGCGCCTAGATTTAATGAGAAGGACTTCAATTAGTCAGAATTATGTTCTTTTGGAGCTTGTCATATGTTTCAAGGGCATTAGAAAGGATGTTTACGACGGCGGTGATTACGTCTCGCAAATTAATAGCTGTGACGGCGACAACGTATAACGAGGACGTCATCAACGGAAACGTGTTTCCTATTTAAAGGAAGTAGCAATACTGAAAAAATTCTCCTAGGCTGCATCAGACTAGCCAAAATATGTTTTGTATAGGTTTAGGCGCTACACCTTCCAACCGGATCGCTGCAGCCCATTCGAGTGGACGAGAAAAGCGCATGGCTTGCCACAATCCTTGTTTCCCACCCTGCACTACACCGTGCATTTGATGCGATTCGATATTAGTGCAAGTAGGCAGGAACAGGACGGTTACTATTACGACTGTGGGCTCGATTGCATGCAACCGAGCAGGATGCAAACTCCCAATTGGGGTTTGTTTTCATCGGAAAACTGAACAAAAGCTACAAAAAGCGTGGCGACACGTGCGTTTTCCGACGAGCTTTCGACAGACAAGTTGCGAAGTAACACGATGTTTCAAGTGGTCCAACAACAATGCAAGGACTCGCATAGCATGTGCTCACAATAGGGACGGCTGACAATCGGTATCTGCGCGGAAACTCATTCGGTGGCATGTGCTCGACCGCCCCCAACTACCCATTATAGTAGGAGGATTCCCGTGTTTGCGAGGCGCCATGTGCTATCCGCTTCTTTCTTTCCACCGTTCTATTCCTTCTCTCCATTTTGGGATGTCCTTCGCAACAATGTCCTGGCGACGTCCTTTCCATGCCGTCAGTTCGTTGAAACCAGGCCCGGACTCAATCGAAGGTGCAAAGCATTCTGTTCTGGCGCCTGTAGCTTTTGCGATATATTACGAGACAAATAGTGGCGAAGTTTTTACCATATGAACGTAAGAAATCGTGTGATATGTTTTATAACTTAATTCGTTCGCTGATAACATATATGAGATACATTGACTCGATGAAAAGACAATACTTTATTTAAAAGTGATTTCACATTTAAAATAGGAGCTGAAGTGCATGCTTGATTCAGTGTTTAGTTTTTTCATTGTTGCATAATGTGCAGTCGAGTGGGCGCATGGGAAAATTGTTCTTGCAAGATTTTCAACTGAAATGTCAGTAAACTTTTGCAGTATAATTATTTGAGATCCTTATGAAACTTTTCCCCATTTGAGATATTCTTTGTCTGAGTTGAGTTTAGAATCTTTGAAGCAGATTTTTGAACAGGCTTTAGTTAAAAAATTAAGATTTGCCGTCGCGATTGCAATTTTTTCAGCGCTTTCATTTTTTCAGCAATTTTTATTGCAGCACTTGATTTGCAATTTATTTAGGCGGCAATCAGTGGACTCCATAAAACTAATGAAATGTTTTGCAGAAACTACATAGTGCTAGTGAGACCAGGTAAAAGCCTGATAGCGATAAAGTCTGTCAAAGTGAAAAATAGAGAAAACATAACAAGGTAATAATAGTAGAATATGAAAAGTCTGTTATTGTCTTTTTTTAATTTTCTGTTTTTTTTTTGAGTTCGTCGTACTTTTACGTGATACGTGGATACTTTTTCATAAACATCACGTCCACTAAAGTGATACCAGTTCAAAGGCACTACATGCGCTAGTATGTCTGCAAAGTTACCAGCTTTCCTTCTAGATCAACTTTGTTATCGTATTCTTGATATCTGTTAATCTTGATTTATTTGGTTATCCGTCAAAACAAACTCCACAAAAAGCCACCACCTCGAATAATTCATTCTTCAACATCTTACAGTTCAATATCGTCTGCCTGAGGAAGCTTTAGCAAGTCCTTTGTCAGAGTTCGAATTCTTCATCATTATCATCTTGTTCTTTCAAAGGGGTTGGAACTGGATTGAATGGCAAGTCCAGGATTTTCTGAAAGATTTTACGAATGATGAGTTTCGCGTTTCTCAAGAGGTTTCTGTCACCATCAAATTATGTCATTTATTCTGATGGCTTTGAAGCCTTCCGTTAGGCTTTTGCACCCGAACTCCATCTTAGCTAAGTTCCCCGATAGAAATTTTCTTTTCTAGTTCCTTTTGCCTTGGAATGTCACATGCCCTGGGTTTTTTGTCAATTTGATTTCCGTTAGTGTTTTCAGAGGGTATCAATATATTTTCGAGGTATTTATACAAATTCATGCATCGATAAAAAGTATAAACATGTATCAAATACGATACATGAGCATGACGTTTTCTAGTTTCACCTTATACGCCCCTTTTATGTGCTGTGCATTTTTTACGATTTCATCATCATTTGCGAAAATTCAATTTAAAGTGGCCAAAACTCATTCATATGAGTTGAAAATTTATTACATCCGCGCTACAAATTCATAAACATGGTTATGTGCCATACATGCAGGATCGGTAAGTGCTAAAGGAGGCAAACCAGGATCAATTTTGGTGAATCAGTTTTTGCCGTTTCTAAATGAATATGGACTGTTGTAGCAGATAATTACCCTCCTTGAATTACTCTGGCACAACGTCTAAAAACTAGAAACACGAATTTATTTGGAACATTACAAATATCAAGAGATATTGTCCTGACTAAGTCCCAAAGAAAAAACGTTTTGTGACTGTTTTTAAGTGGAATGAAAAGCTAGACATTTTGATGATATCGACGTGTCACGGTAACGGAACGACAAACAATCTGTCTAGGAAGTGTAATCCTCGAAACTAATTATGGGTTTTGATTACAATGAGGCTAAAAAAGGGATCAATTTCGCCGATCAGCTAACCACTAAGAGCAAGTGTCTCACGGCAAAAGAAAGTTGTTTTGAGCATATTAAGCACTCAGGCATATGTCAATACTTGAGTCATTTTTTCAGCTGCTAGATTTTTCGTTAGTATTTAGAAGATAAAAGATGCCCTGAATTGTCATTGGATTGGCGAAGTAGTTCAGGAAAACAGCCCGTCAAACCTGCCAACAACTTCTTCAGAATGAACTTGAACATTGCGAAATTCCACGGCGGGATAGTTAATTCATACAACGTCATTGTGTTCAATTTTACGTTTCTTTCTATATCTTATATAACTTCTTATGTTTTACAAACATTGACGTCATTTTGACGCAAAAAGTTTTGAAGCGGCATCGTCTGTCCTAGGCATTATTGTGAAGGTTGTTGAGCAACTATTCTTTTAAAACGTTTGCATCCATCCACGCTGATCATTGATTCCCTGGATTGATCTTTGATTAATGAATTCTTTTCACAGGTAAGTCCAAGACTCTTTGAGCTCCAGAGATCTTATAGCGAAGCGAATTTGTTCTTGTTGTATTCAGCTGCTTACTTTTCATCACTAGCTGCTATTTTTTTTCCAGACAATCGCTGAAAATTATATCAGATTTCGTTCATACTGTTGACCTGCAGTTAACGAACCTTCCTTTTCAAACAAACCTTCGCATTTAATAATCCCGTCATCTAGTGCAGCTGGGTTTGCCAAAGTTTTTCTCCTGACTCACATAAAAATGAACGACGTTTTTGCGTTTATAAGGAATATCTTACCTATTTGAATCTAGAAATCGTGAATAGATTTCTTGTTTCAACGGAAGTCTGAAAGCATAGTCACCACGAAACTAAACTCATTACTGATAAATTGAACCGATTTAGAGTTTTCTAGCCGTTCATAGAGACTTAATTTGTCTTTCATTGTGACAGAAACATACTTCCGCTTCGACGTCCTCATTGGGAAAGAGTTCATTTATTAAGTTACTGTTCATGTATTGCGGTGAAAAATTCAAAACAAGAAACCTTTTCTTTACGAGAAAAACCTTTGAGACTAGCTTAATTTCTGCCAAAATCTTAAAAATCTTGGATTTGCTGAATATAATGCCCCCATTGAAACATCCTCTTAACAAACGGAACGTGGATTGAACTGCATCCATCACCCAATCGAAAGAATATAACAGTGAGAACCAGCGATGCCGCAAATATTCTCATAATTCGGACTCCGAGAATTGACACAAAAATCTAGAAAGCTGGCGAAGTGAGCAGTCGCAGAAAAACCCAACTTCACTTATGATAACATATGGCGAATCAAGAGTATTTTTCTCATGTGCGGATTGATTCGCCTGGTAATTCTCCTGACTTGAACTCCACTGAAAATGTGTACCCCGAATTAAAGGGAATTAGTCTTCAGAATTCCCAGACGAAAACTAGGGAGGATCCGATTGGACCTTTAATTTCCGCAATTTCTGCACTTTAAAAGTGTATGTTAAAGTTTCAGGTAACAACTTTTAGATAAAACTAGAAAGATCCAACAGTCACGAATAAAAACAAATGTTGATATGAAGAATTTAGTAATTTGCAATAGTTTAAATATTCTATCTCGATTCATTGCCGAACTGTCCCCATGTCTCATTTTTAATACGGGTTTTAAAATATGAAATTAAAAACAAAATCCACACATTGTATAGTTCCGTTAGATTTGTTTACATTGGTAATTATAATTCTAATAATTCCTAAATAAATATTGAAATGAAAAGTGTATTCCTATTTTTCCCGGTACAATGAGAGTCAGTCTCAGTCCGTCGCTCATCAAGTCGACATGGTGTGCACTAGTGGAATGACAACAACACGATTTTGTAGAAACTTTTAAGATTTATGAAAACATTAAAAATCAGTTACCATCTACTTCTTCAGGAGAAAAGATGCCAAGCCATGGTTGGTTTGAATGAATTAAACAAAGGCATTCTTTACATAATCTAAAATTGACAACCGATCTGCCGATTCAGATGCAGCGCAACAATATCCGACAAAATTTGCTGAGATACAGAGATGTTACCTCCCTCGCCAAGCGATCCATTATGTCCTTCTTTATAATGAGTACTGTCCGTACGTAATGCGACACACAGTTCCAATTGTCCTTTGAGTTCATCATTTTTCCCGTTACATTTTCTGGGGAAATTACGCCAATTTTCTCCGAGAGATGCGAACGGAGTCTTGTGAATCTATTACACGTAAAGAACGTGTGGCAGGCGTCATCCGTCATCCGTCATCATTGCAACCCTTAGATCAAGAGATAATTTCGACTGTTAAGGCACTGTATTTCCAGCGAACGTTCAAGTACATTCTACAAAAAATGGAAAATGAATAATCTCTCTCAATTTTGGATGCTTGGAATCTTAGATAGTGTTAAACTTCTTGGCATATCATATACGGAGACTAAGCCATCAACGGTGAATGCCTGCTGGAAAAAATTATGGCCAGAAGTGGTGAAAGGTCGAAATTCCGTGTAACCATTGGAGCACGATTATTCTCAGATAACGGAGATAGCGCATACAATAGGAGGAGATCAAATATTTTGTGGAGGCAGATGCTGCAGAACTAACGGCGGACAAAGAACTAGATGAAAATTATTAAGTTGACATGGTTAATGGAACAAATACTCGTGATACTGATCCTGATGAAGAGGGGTCTGACCCAGTAGCGTTCACAGCAAAAGTTATCCGTGAAGGACTTGGATTAGGGCGAAAATTGGGTAATGATTTTGTACAAAATGATCCAAATGTTGAACGAGCTCTCCTTTTTCAACGAAATATTATATGCTTAACTCAATATGATGAGGTCTATAAAGATTTGACCAAAATTGTTAATTGAGGATTTCACTACCAGGGTACAGCGATCTGAAATTGCTTCTTATTCATTCAACAACGAAAGTAAATTGCACCAATTACTATCACGTGATGAAAGTGACATCATAGTAAACAGAAAGATAAAAACGACGAGTCTATGAAAGTGATAGCAGGACGTAATGAAATTTTTGGTTCAATTTTTTAATTTATATTTCTTGTTTCTACAAGTAAAATGAATTATATACACTACTATTATTTTTATGTTTTTTAAAGATGTATTTAGTTTTATTTTACTTTGATATAAATAAATGAATTATGCACATTTAGTTTATTTCAATTTACACGATTTTACGTATAAAAATCATTGATTTTGATTTGCACGGTTTTCTTTGGAAGCTATCTTCCGTGAACCTATCTTCTGTCCGTATATCACGGTTTTCTCTGTCTTATTTATTTATGGCCAACAAAGAGTGTTTTCACTGTTATTTCATGAAGAATATCAAACAAAGACTTGGGAACGGCGATCCATTATGAATTTGAAAAAGATTAAAAAACGAATGTTTCTTTTATCTTTTGCATGAATCGATTCTGATACTTGGGAAGAGTACTAAGGTCAAGCATGATTCCGACCAAATCTTTACTCGCGAATATTTCGTCTTGCAATGAACGGCTCCAATCTTCAAACTTATATTCTGTTGTGAACTGCCGCCCCATAATAACAACCGGTTGAGGTTTCTCATGAAAATAACATTATTGTAATCGCATGAAATTCGATGGAGATGGATATTATCACCAAACTATTGGATGATTTCCTACCACATGACGATGAAAACACGAGACTTCGAACATGTCCAAAGTTTCTTTTTAATTACCTTCAAATAAGGACTCCATCAATTCAAGTTATCTTCTCACGTACCCAGCGACTCCAAAGTGAAAAAGTACAATCAATTTTGTTAACTTAAAAAGGTTCATTGATTTGATTCAAACCAAACACCTATAGCCTATCAAATCAGTGATTGCAACTATATGCACATACATGCATCAAAAAATAGGACACTCAACAGAAATTGATTATCATGGAAGTGTTTAAATAACGGTATTTATAGCCTAAAGAAGTTTTGTTTATATCTCTTTGTTTTGAAATTGGCGATGCACCTTTTCGAAAACAGACAAACAATGACAATAATGCTGACCTCATACTTGGACTGTCATAGGAAACGTAGCTGCTCAAAATATTTCATCAATAGATGAAAGACTTCATCCCTTTAGAGGAAAATAATTTTCAGTTTTTGGATGAAACGAAAAACCGCCACATATACTATAAAAATGTTTCTTAGTGATGTGAAAAGTACCTTATTTTATAACACGATTGACAAATCAAAAAGGAAAATTAAAAAAGTAGAAACTAAGGCTTTTGCCAGCACGCAAAATATTATAAATACACTGTTGCTAAAGTCAATTTGAATATAGTACTCCATAATTATGGTTCTTCTGTGGAGTATCTCTATTAACTAACCCAAAAAGTCAAAAACATCGTTGATTAGGTCGAAAAAATACAAACAATTTTTTGTATTTTTTAATTGGTGGTATTTTGACACCAATAACGCACTGGACCCGTTATTTTGTTTTCGTTTAAGATACATGAACTGAAATTTCCTGGACTTGGGTAAATTTTAGCCAGCACAAACGGCTTCGTTTTATATGGCACATAATAAAAATACATATATACTGATTTAGGAATCACATAACGGTTAACGACCGGATCGAGAAGTTCGTTCGTCAATACTGGCAAAAACTGAAGACACATATTAACTCATAACTACTGCTGTGCGCAGTCTCGGATTATTGAGTTGAAAGATGATTTCAGGATTATTATCTAATGCAGGACGCTTATGACGCATTACTTGTTAAAGCCACTTCAATTGCTGACAGCACATTCCACTACACACTCCCGCGATGGGATCAAGGTTTTATAATTTACTACTCGAACGGAATCTATATGAGAATATCGGATATTCTTTTAATCTTTAAAAGCGGAAGAAAATAAAATCCAAGAAAAAAAGGTGAGAGAAAGAAGAAAGCGCTACCTCAACCAAAATAAGTTCCTGCTCAAAAAAACCACTGCTTTGACGAATAAGTTCATGAGCAAGTTCTCAATTTATCTGTTTTACGTCATAAAAATTCAATAAAAGATATGCGTGATGCAATCTTGGTAACTTATTCTCATAAGATTTCTACGGACGCCGAACCGCAGCATACCAACTGTCTGACATGTACAGATTCTTGATGCAAGTATCGCGCATAGATATAGATAATGATAGAAAATATTTTTTTCAATTTTATCGTATGTTTTGATAGTGTTTTTATTAAATTCAGGAAGAATAGCACTATAACTTTTCCAGGGGATTTTCGATGAATTCTTTAACATAGGTCAATTTTTTGGTTGCATAAAGCATATAACCCCCTTACTAACGCATTTTCTCGTTACTCAGTTTTCTTAGGTCCCTTTACCGCAGGATTAAAAGCCACTCAAGATAAGTATTCCTGGAAGTTAGTAATATTTAAGGAATATACCCGAAGATAAATACTCGAGAGAAAGTCGAACACGAGACAAAACCTTGAAACTTAAATAAAGTACAATTTGACTGATGTACTAAAACTGTCATTTTATGCTGTTAAATATGATCTTTTTAACCTGCCCTGCTTTACACGGTAGCGCCTTGGTGTAACATTCTAAAGATCATACCGTTTACGTTCCAGTCACACTTTTGCAGGCCTCGGAGTTAGAACAAAAGCGCTGGACTTACATTAAAAGCAGTTGGTCTAGAGGTAGAGGCAAAGGGCGTTGCGAATTACATACGCATATCGAACGGGCTCCGGGCCAGCAACGTTGTTAATCGCAGGGATTATCCCCGTTACCTTACTTTTTGTAAGGTAACATTTTTAAACACAAAGAGGCGTAAAGCGAAGTTGTGAGTAGTGAGACCGATTCTACTTCACCCAGCTTATTAGCGGGCATGTCTCTGGTCATTCCTGCTCAAAATTGAAAGATCAACTGCACGTTTTACAATCGGAATTCGGATAACACATCGATCACAGTGTTTGTTTACAAAAGATGGAATAAGCAGCACATTGCACTTTTCAACGAAATGGAGCTTATTTTCTAAAACGTACTTGTATTTGCAAAGATTGACAAATGGCACACTACTTTAAATATCATGCCCGGTCAGTCCTGTCAAAAACTGGCATACTTGAGCATCAGGAAGCATCGTTGATAGAATCTCTTATCTACTCCGTAGATGAGACTGGCATGCTTGAGTGCCAGGAGACGTCGTTGATGAGATCCTTTACGTAGTACTGCCTTCTCCTCCTTGCTTCTAAGTATAGCAAGTCGAAACCTAACTCGAATCATCGGGTCAAATCGGTCTAATCCATATTATCAGATTGACAGGAGAGATGTTTACTGTTGTACTAGTGAGTGTCTATGAGTGCCACATTTAGGAATGGAGAATAGTGTCTCCCGATTAGTATCTCCCTAGTATCTCCAAAAAAAAATGCATGCATGCATGCTGAACCGACGCCGCGGACTGTTAATGATCCTTGTGATGCTAAATATGCGCCTCAGCTGGATTCTGATTTCCTTGGAAGTTAGAATAATCAAAAGAATTTAGAGATACAAAATTTATAAATTATTAGATAAATTAAATAGATGATTTCACTATGAATTCTTGACAACATCGTTTATTTTCGTTAGTTGAATTATTGATCAACTGAAGATAACTTTTACCAGTTGATTCTTCTGACCAAAGCAGGAAGAGATTTGTTTCTGTAACTACTTTCCACGGGATCTTCAAAAGATTCAATTTAGAACATTGAGAAGTTGTATAATCAGGAGAGAACAGTTGCATTAATTTTGTGGTTTACTTCTGCAGCACTAACATATTGATTATTACCTACATATTTCCTGAAGCACTAATACATAGTTAAGAATAATATTTGCTCGAAATTATCCTGTCCACCAAGTGGAAGATCCACCAGTCCATTGAAGAAAATTCATGAGGAATTCTCCATTTAATACGATATTCTCCACATCCGATCGGCGGGCTTTATTAGTAGCACAAAGAATCTTCAGATTTTACAACTACAAACCTCTTCCTCTTCTTACAGGACATGCTGCGTATCAAAGATAAAACTTTATAGCATTCAGGGAGTAATTGTTTCTGGCATCAATTTTCTTAAAAAACTTTTTTCTTACATTTTGAAATGACTCATGACTTTTCCAAACAACTGGCCAACCGAATCGCTGAAAAAGTATGATTCACAAATTCAAAGATCGTTTCACAAATTCAAGTTTGTTTCAAACCGAAATAACTGTTAATTATTAAAAATTTTTGTTAAAAGATGACCAAAGCTATTATTGCGATACCTGCAAGTTTTCCGAAGCTCATTCACATAATTTGATAAAAAACTTATGTTTTGTACTCCAAGATAATCTGCAGCCATCAAGCAACCCAATTTAGTTTGAATTGTCACAATCAAGGATGATACGATGGGACCACAATGTCACTTCAACGACATAAAAATAGTTTCTTCTTTTAGGAGCTTCTAATCCGTAAACCAAACTTATTGCAACATTTTTTGGGTCCAATATTTTGGGTTCTAGCTTATTTATAGAAAAAACCCATGGTCAACGTTTAGCCAGCTGTTCATTCCTGAAAGAGAGGCGAAGATAAAATTTCTAATAGGCGCTAAAGCAAACATCCCCAATTATAAGTTTATCAGCAGGTTATCCTTACGATTCGCAATTTCTGTGGGTAAACGGTTTCTTGGAATACAACTTTCCTTTAGCTTCCATAGCAGGAAGCCTTAATATCCTTTTTTACGTAGGCCTTAGTAAGCTTTAGTGGCTCCCACGAAAGTGGCTCCTTATTTACTGAAACTGCCACTGACACGTGGAGTAACTCATCTACTAATTCTAACTTATTTTGGAATATCTATTCTAACTCATTTAATACAACATTTGTGTATCAAAGTAAATATCGAGAATAAAGGTCGAGAAGAAGACGAGTTAAACGGGTATCATAAGGTTGATAAGGCATGTTTTGCTAATAGAACACGAAGGAAGTAAACGTATGTTGAACGTATTCAATCGTCGAAATGAGGTGAAATAGAAGAGGGACCAGACTACTGAACAGTATTTTAGGATAGCGCTGACCAAATAAACAAATGGTATAAGTAAGTATGCTTCAGAATGAAGCCAGAGGTTTAGTTGCATTTTGAGATCAGTGTTCAATTTTGATTTTTGGTCAAAAGTCACTCGAAGGCTTTTTAAAGTGATAACAACAGAGTTTGCATTAGCGAGATTTCTTGACGAGAAAGTCATTGGGCGGCATTGACAAAAATTAACACATAAAAAGTCAGAATACCAGTTACAGAAAGCAAATTGACCCAACGGTCCGGTAAATTCATCGGCATACCGGTGGCAACGAGAGGAAACGCCAGAGGTAAAGTGCTTTATAAAATGAAGAAAAAGAAGTGGTCGGAGAAAGGAACACTGAGAACATTAATAGAAAAATAATAAAGAGTTGAAGTTATGCCGTAAAGACTAACAAAAGGGAACAAGTAAAATGTTGATCGGAAGATGCCACGTGCCCCTAAGTTGAGACGAAGTCGAAGAGGGTGGACAGTTTTTAAATGCCTTGGAGAAATTCGTTAAGGTTGTTTAAACTTAAAATTTGCTTTTCAACGCTTTCGCAATGTGAATGCAATCAAATAAGTACTCGAAGGGCAGCCTTTAAGGAGGCCATATTGCTCAGGGGTGATATCTGATCGAAATTCAACAGAGAGGCGATTGTGAATATGACGTTCCAAACAATTTCGGAAAACAGGAAACATGAATTTATGACGACATAAAAAGAAGGATCATCACATTTATGAAGTGGAAGGAAATTGATACCTTGCTTTCATTTGGTGTGAAATCCACAAGAACTTGGACTGAGATCGAAGAGGAGAGACAATTGCCTTGACAGACAAGGTATAAGAGATTTCACAAATATTTTTTTAATACCAGCTGCAACAGGACGCGAAATAAGGATTCGTGAAGTTAATGATGGTTTCGATTTGGCTAATGTGATCGAGATAGAGGCAAACAGGATTGTTGATGGCAAAGTGAGGGCGGGGGGTGTAAGAACGGTTGATATATATAGGCAAGAAAACATTGAAAAATAATGAGAACAATTCTGAAGTATGTTTGGAAGAAGATACCACAAGATCACCCCAGTGAACTGTACCAGGCCTGTAAGCCTAGAAAGGTTCCGTATTATCGAACCTGAATGCATTCTTTTCGCTGTAGAAGCAACTCATCTGATTTCTTTTGAACTATAGAGCGCATTAAACAGATATAAGTTCTTGCTTCAACCATACCATATGGTTTACGGCAGACGGCGAACCTTATGTTTAGCTTTCATGCCAACAAAAACACGCATGGTAGTCCAAGGTTTCTGTTTTACTTGGAGAGAATTTCGAGAGATGTGAAACGCCTAATAAAATTCCGAAGGTACTCATCAATCAATCTAGAGAAGTTCAGTTAAGAAGTTCAATTAATGAATTGTAATTTGTCTTAAAAAAATTGAATTTAAAAGCGACACTATACCCTGATAGTCAAAAGTCAATTATGCGTAAATATGTCACTTGTAACACATTTCCCACCCATACCAAGTGAACCGATTTCTCTCGCCTGTTGATTAAAAAAGTTCAAACAGAGTGGCTACACATTAAAAAAAGGTTGAATAAAACATCCCTTACAGTTAACTTTCAAGATAACTGTAAAAGCAATCCCGAAGGAGCTCCTGAAGAAGCAGCCCAGTTATTTGCATTTTCACGTAAAGTAAAGAGTCCTTTACGAATCGACATCTAGATGCCAACGAATAAACAAGGAAGTATTTGAACATGCTGAAAAACATGACAACCAGCACAAAGTTCTCATAGTGAACATATTTGTTCATATGACAGCTACAATTTTAAAACCAAAGTCTACATATCTTCAAATTTACAGAAAATTTCATAACAACCGACCTTATACTCCTCAAAGAAACCCGTTTCAACTAGGGCACTATCTTAAATTCAATGATTTTTAATTTGTATAAAATGCTATCCTGAAATATCCTGTCGTTTGAAGCACAAACAAGCGAAGTTCAAAATTTGGATATCAATAAACCTATACTCTTATGTGATTCCTGATTGGTAAAGACCACTATCTTAAGTGGTTAAAAGTAAAGGCTAAATTCCAGCCTTTGTATCAAATCTTGGAACTTCAAAACAAGTATAATAAACTAACAATTCTTAGCAGTGACTAGAATGTGCGGCAACAGACTTTGTTGAAAGCTATTTAAAATTAGGGAACTGTATTCATACAAGTTGATTTGAAACGTTTCTTTTATAGACGAGAAAGCCACTAATGTCTGAACGAAATTTTCTTGAGTTTGCGTACAGCTGCAGCAAGACTTCTGTTTAGCTTTAAGGACTCTTCGTGAATATTGTAATCTATTATCTATGAAAGCAATCACGAAGACTTCCTCATTCAAGTTTAGCAGAGATAACATGTTCTCTTCACGTTCAATTTGAGGGCAACAGATATTATCTGAGGACAATTTAAAACGTGGTTCCAATTGAGAATAGTCCACTTCTAGGTAATACTGACGCAATACCTATGAAACTAAGCAGATATCTACCATATTGTGAGATAAATAGTTCTTTACCACTCCTTCCCCCGATGAAAAGTACAATAAAACGCTTTGCTCCCTAAATAAAACCAAGAAATAATAAGAAGACGTTTGACATTTCAATAATCAAACTACTAAATTCAAGAGTTACTTTTTATTCAAAATCAACATGCTGTCCAACATAGTCGCCGTTGTTCCCAATCCATTAATGAGTAGAAACAGAAAAATAAGCACTAATCTAATAAGCCAACTAAATGGGCCTTTGAAAGTCAATACTGTGGCAGAAGCCCGCAGAATTCCCATCACTTGGTTAACAGATGCAATGGTCATAATGCTCAATCCATGATCCTGAATAGGCTGAACCTTAAACACGCATATTGGCGAACAAGAGATCAAGACTCGGGAAGATGATAGTCAACATTTCCCGAACGGACAACAGATGCACATATCCATTCAGAGAAAAATAGATAATAAAAAGAAACCCTTATAAGCTTACCCTGCTCGAGAAAGCAAAGCAGGAAAGACTTTAGAGCCTGACTTTAACGATGGTCTGCATCGAGGGCTCTTAAATGCGTGACGGCAAAGGAGCTTTTGTTTACTTCACCGCAATCCAATAAAGTTTCAACCTAGAGAGCCACTCCTAAGTTTTCTAGATAAAAATTGAAATTCAACTGATCATTCAAGAACCAACGAGTAACTTTAAATTACTCCTTACCGGGAGAGAGTGAAACTAATGGCGATCCCAGGACACCGAAGATTTAGAGAAGAACGAAAATTATTAATTTAATTAAATTACCACTAGAAGCAATGTGAAGGGGATTCGTTCGAAACTCTTTGGAAGGAAAAAGGGCCGGCTTAAAATCATAGAATGATGAGAGTCTAAGACAATTTACTTGGTCTTCTATATAACAACCTAGTACAGTGGCAGAAATGGCGGACGAAACTTGTTGCCTTTACTTTCAGGCCACAGCGTTCTTGATTTCACACTCTAGACAACTGAGCAACCAGACGGGAGCAACTAGACTAGCTGCAACGAGGAAGGAAATGGCTAGTGGAAAATGCTTTTTAGACTATCTGGACCCCGCTTATAAGGCCAGCTCCCGTCGCTGCCTAGAAATTATGCAGCATAAAAAGGACTCTTCTTGACTACGAAACAGGAGACCTTTTTTGAATTCTGAAGGGCGACAAAATGGCTCACATTAGAAAATTATAATACATGCGGGTAGTTAGGGGCTACCACAGTCCTCTGCGCCCCCTTAGGTAAGTCTTATCTGCGATTTAATATGTTTCATAAATAAACTTTGATTAGAAAAGCCATTTTCTAAATAGTTAAATAAATTGCTTTCCGAAATATCTAACCTGGATTCCATTATTAATTACGCATATAACGGCAAATAAGCAAAATTGTCAGAATCAAAATGATACCAGCAACTCAATCATATCAAGTTGAACTAATGTATTAGCATTTGGTATTGCAACGATGATAACAACTAGAAGCCACAAATGAAGAGTTTTCCACCAACACCGTCCACTAGCATTCAACCACATGTTGACCATGAATTGAATGTAGTAATCCACTTCAATAGTGCTTAGTTTCCGACTAATAAAATAATTATGAAATCAATTACGTGTTTCAGTTTCATTTTCAACAATTCGCGTGACAACTGTTTGCCTACAATAATCACTGAATCGCATCAACATTATCCCTTTAATGTTTCATTGTTTAGGTTCCTCTCGGATTTCGGTATTGGATTTCGCAGGATTCAAGTAAAAATCTCGATACACATACTTCGAAATTCTGTATAGGAGCAAACAGTTAGGTAAGTCATGAAGCGTATGAATCGCAAACTCAAACAAATTTATTTGTTAATAAATTAAGTTGAAACCATTGCCAGGATTTCACTTGTTTCTATGTGTACATTAGCTAATTGTTAATATTACAGTTTTTGCATTTATAAAATAGCTTCATATGTGGATACATGTGCATGTAGATACGTCGTTGGTTCAGCTAATAGTCAACTAGAGACAAAATTATGTTTAAGCTCAAACATTTGCCCTCCCTTATGTTTCGTTGTTAGAAGTTATGAATGTATAAACACTGAAGGACAAGTCATCGTGACCACCTTCATAGTTCTGATTAGATGCGAAATTTTAAAGTTTTACAAATAGTTTTTGTATTCACATGCGTACGCTCCGTATGCCCACGTATATTGCAAAACCTACAAGGATAATAGAAAATCAGAATACATGGTGAGATTCATATGCCTATTGGATTGAATTTTCCAGGAGAGCTGGAAAGGAAAACTGGCTAAAAGATCCATTTATTATGTATAGGTTGAGAACTTCTGATTGAAACCAAACATTGGAAACTATTTTGACTTTCTATTTTGTTTTTAGAATATAAATTCAATGTCTTTCAACATTTCAAAATTAAAATCAAGAAGTGTTTAACTATGAACAATGTATGCTGGCAAGGTATTTCCTTATCGACCAGGGGAAGGAAAATCCCGAATCCCCGTCAGCATACCACTGGGTGTGCTTCTTTCCCTTACGAAAATCATAAAGGGAAGATTCACTGAAGTCATTTAAGCCGCTCAGATTTGGAGACGGGCGATTGGCCATAGATGCAGTTGCGGAGTTTGTAGCTGCGATTGAATAGGCGGATATTCCTCATGGCGACGCTAGATATCAGGAATGCATTTAACGCCACTAGATGGACGGAAATTCAAGAAGACCTGAATAACTTATCCCAACAACGTGAAGATCCGACGTGGATGCTGCTGAATGACCTGAAAGATTGAAGTCTGATCCATAACACCAAGGAAGATCCACGGAAGATATTCGTGACATCAGGTGTGAACCAGGGCACTACACTTGGACCAGATTGACAGAAGGTCTCCTTGGGCGCCTCTTCTGCTCCCAGAATACTAAGACTCAAACTACCAAATGAATATCCAATACCATCTACATAGCTGATCCGCTTTACAGATGATTTTGCGGAACAAGTCGCAGACTGCAAAGTCGATCAAGTGGGAGTTAAGATAGGATGAGAGAATCAGGGGGATAGGAAGGTCATAGATTAAACCCTTCTTGGGTTAAAACTGGCGCTAGGCAAAACTGAAATAATCATCTTAGCAAAGAGGTTGGTCCATAGGGTAGGACCATAGTCTGTTAAATACTTGTTCTTGCTAAAGGACTCGAAGCTTAATTTCTCAAAAAATATCCGGGCAAGATCGATAAGGCCACAGCACGGATCTTGGCTATTAGTTGATTAATGGCCAACATTGGTGACTAAGAATCTTGATGAATGTCGTATATCGCTTAGTTCTATATTCAGTGAGGTATAGAGTGGAGTTCAAGACAAGAAGCTGCACTACTGATGGCTGACGCAAGAATAGAGACGAGTAAGACCTTAAAAAAGAGAACGCGAAGAATCTACCACTGAAGACATGAAAGTAACAAAGAAAAAGCGATGAATTCTAGCTATGAAAGACGATTTGAAACCGTATCCAAAGCATGGTGAGGCTGAGTTCTACCTAGCTCAGCCATTGAGCATAGATGGTTTTTTTTTATCTTCCTGTATAGTAATGGCAAATTATCATTCGTTCATTGCATATATTGCTGATTCCGCTATAGGACATCGAGTACAGATGCATGTCCCGAAGTAATTCCAGGCTAGACTTTTGCGTTAACAGGTTTATTTAGTAGATTTGGCCACTGAAACTGAGACTCAGGGGGAAAACAACCCTGTTTCTGCCCACTTGTTTCAATGAAATTGGTTTTTTTACATCAATTCTTCCAATACTATGAATGTGTTTTTTCATTAAGATTAATAAAGAACTTAACAAACTTGGAAGAAATATGATCTGAGACGTTAACTCGCATGATATTGGAGACCAATCAATTGGTCTACTTTCAGACATAAAGTATTCTCCAGATTTCGTTATCAATAAAAAGATCGTTTCCGGAACTGTGTGTCTACAGTTCCGATGTCCATCGCGTTGACTATTGGAAAACATATGCCGGGCATACATAGATCAATAATTTCCACGATTAATCGTATTGCCCACTTGCTCCTCCTTCGAAAGAATTGCGAGTCGATGATGCTATTAGTGCGTTCAATACAGCACACAGTCAGTTTTGATGCAGATAATAAACAACGGTTTGGAGAATTGTCTTCGATTTTTCTCACTTCATATACCTCAATTTCGTTTGATTATATATTTAGCTAATTAAAATTGAGTTTCTTCAGCAAGCAAAATTTTACGGATTTTTCAATCGGTTCCAAACTGATTTTGAGCGCAATCTGACAAACTTTCATCAATTGTAATTCCTTCTAGTTTACAATTTTGACATATGTCATACGCAAATATTCATATTGAAAGGTTTAATGCACCAAAGAAAGAGCCACTACATAAAGTTTTCACAGATAATGAGTTTTTGAATATATTCAAACTGTGTGGCATTCCAACGTGCAACACGCACTCATATGCAATTGATGGTCTGAGATGTAACAAAACTAGAGTTAGGTTCAGTAAAGTAACATCTCTAAGTTTTCCTTGTGGGTGAAAGCGGCACTGAGAATTTAAGCATGTCGTAGAGCAATGGTAAAAGCATTATATCTGGCGTATCTGAAGAATGAATTTCCTACTTATAGGCCTTATAAGATTCTAAATTCAGTGAAGAATTGACGCCGGTTAATCATCAACACGCTTGTGCGTAGATATGCAGATTCATGAATGTTGAAATATTAAGTGCTACAACAAAACTCCTTTGGGGATCGGAAGTTTTGTAAAAAGCTTAACATTTGTTGTTCAAAACCTTAGAAACTTGGCATCAGAACTAACTCTTCGATTTTATGGACATTAGCTCATAGTTTTTAAAAAAATGTCAACATGATCTTCTTTTGAAGACAATTTTGAAATGACATTCACAGGTTTGTATCGAAATGGGTTTATTAAGGCTATCCTTTTCAACGCCCAACTGAATTGTTCATTTGAAATAATGTACTTGAGCATCTAACAAAATGGTGGCGCTCAGGATATGTGTTTACTATCATAAAACCATTTCATTTTTTTCATATCTATTTTTAGATCTATCAACTATAGGGATTGCCCAAAGATTATGTAACCACGTCAAGTAAAAATTAATCTTAACATGCAGTTGGTAGAGCAACGACTGATCAGGTTAACGATCGATCGTGCAGCCTACCTCCTTTGGTGTCACGCTAGCAGGGCTTTGTCGATCCCTGTTAAGTGTTGACTCACTACCAGCGGAGAATTGAGTGGCTTAGTCGAGGCTGCGTCAATGTTAGTGCCAGTGCATCTGAATGGAGCAGAAATTATGGGCGACGCCCTCAGTTAAAAGACATACCGAAAGCGCCTGGCGCTGACGCAGAGAAGAGAAGCAATCGCCATATCTAGCAGTCTCTAATTCGGCAGTGAGAGTCATTGCAGATGTGATGCCTATCACTTTTCTTGCTAGGGATTGCCTCAACATTTACCAGCGTAGAAAGAAAGATTCCCGAAGAAAGGAAGATTTTGCCCGAGAGGAGAATGAGCAATTGCTCACCCCAAATAATCTTATAACTGGTATGCTTGGGTCAGTTGACGAAACCATGTAGTCCTGAAAAATAAAATAGACTCACAGCAGCTGAGGGCGTTGGGGGCTTACTTCTCTGGTAATCCCCTCTTCCTCCCTCACTTCCCGCTAGGGAAGTGATCCCCTGCTTGGAAGCGCAAAAAAGGAGTCTGCGGTCTTTCAAAAAGTCCCTTAGAATCCATATTGGATATCCGGGGGTGGAATACCAATTCCAGTGCTTGAAAACCGGCGCTTCCAAGCCGCTCATCTAGCAAAGTTAAACGCATTAACGTCTAGTGCAATCAACAGGAAAACGTTGTTTGCCTGTTTTCAACCAGGTTACTGCCAATTTAGCAACCTGGTTGGCTTTCTCAAACCTTCTGGTTAAGGGAAGTACAGCGTCTAAATAAAATTTTATTTACGAATAGATAAATCACAGCTCCAAGGCCAGGTCACAGTGAATGCGGATTCAGGTCACTTCCCCAGGTCACCATCAATCATTCTCATATTAAAGGATGAGTCTTCATTTAATTTCGTGATTCAACAATCAACATTAGGAACTTTAATCCTGGTGAAGTACTCATACCAAACAGCCTACTGACAGAATGGATTAAGTATTAATTCTGAAAACATGAGAAACTTTCATTTAAAGATACTCTGAACTCAGAGGAACCAAACCTTTACATGCTCTAGGAAGAATCTCATGATCATATTTTTTTCCTGTTGTTTTTCACTTTGATGTGATGTTTTCTAACAGAAATTGCAAATAAGACACATTTTTAGAGACTTCTCTAAAGCATCCCGCACTGTGTTGAATGTATTCGCTCATTTCTAATGTGTGTATCTTAGGTAGACTTATAACTCGCTTCCATGTATACATTTGCCAGCCAAATTCAAGTAAGGCGTTACGTCGTCTATTCCTTCTCACCTAGGATTCTAAGAATAAACGATTGCTAAGTTGGAGCAATTAGGTTCTGGTCTCGTTCAGAAGACTAATTGAGACAATTCAACTTGGGCTTAATGTCTAATACTATCCAAGGTGAAGTCCTTAAACCCATTCGTGTACTTTCGCTTAATTTACGCCTCACGAGCACCATCAACTCTTTATTCGTTCATCACTTCATTACATTCCCTGGATTATTGTTGAAAAGAATCCTTTCCGAGAACGAAAGCAAGTGTGTATGGATATCTCATGTGAGAAGATTTTGGGTAGCGGAATTACTATTTGTAGAGCCGTAAGAGATATACATATGGGATTTTGAAGGGTATAAAAATTCTAAAGGAAATATTGAAGAAAGTTAATTGTTCGGAAAATTGTTTGAAAATTATTCAAAATTCGTTTAATTTGTGATGAGTGATAGAAATTCTATTTGATATACCGATGAAGTATTACTACAAGTTTCAATAATGTAGTTAATGTGTTAATAATGATATTCGGTTTTTTCCTTTCGTTTTATTTCTAAATGATAAATTGAAATAAATTAATTTATAAAAAAATCATTTCAAAATTAAATTCAAGCATACTTACGTTAGTTTTTGTAAATGAATGCATGGTTGCACTTACCTGTAACCAAAGAGAAAACCGCATTAATACATGTTATTATTATATTTAGCCGTACAAAAATTGATGAATTTGATAATCTCAAGTAGAATAGCTTTGATATACTCAGTAGTAAGTTTCCCAAATAAAATAAGCACTTTTCATAAACTCGATTATATAACTAACTACATTGGAGTTTGCCCAAATGCTTCCTTATGTTACCTTGTGCTTAATTATATGATGTTATATCGTGTATGCGCAGTTATAAGGGAAAAGAATATTCCGCAATAGTTCTGGGTAGCGTGCTCCATCAACTACCAGAGACATGTCGACCCTTTCGACCGCACATTTCAATAACTTTTAAGTATTTCATAACTACATGTACTACATGCAAGGTGTGTTCAAAAAGTAAGGAGACTTTTCAAATTTTGCGGGCAACGTACATTGGATTATCGATTGTATGTTGATACACTCGTCACAAATATATACCTAAATTTACAGTATCAGTTGTATAATATGTTTAGTTTACTTTTGCGAGGCATAACGGTTAGAAGTGTTTTGCGTGCTGGGCGATTTTTTGTTATCAATAAAAATGGATAAAAGTATTTGCACAAATTTTGTGTAAAACAAGAAATTAGGTGTTCCAAAACAGGAAAAATGTTGACAATGGCATATGACAATGGCAAGTGGTACGAACTCTTCCTATGAGTTAGTAGAAGATGCCTATGACGAGCCTCGCTCGGGACGCCCAAGCACGTCAACAACAGATGAAAACGTTCAAGCAGCAAAGAAATTTGTTTTGGAAAACCATTTCGTTTTCGAATCACTGTTTGAGAAGTTGCTGAGGATATTGGCATATCGGTTGGCTCGTGCCATGAATTTTTGACCATAAGAATCGTCGCATAAGCATCGCTCGTGACCTGTTGACAGACGTCAATGATGATCCTGATTTGCTCGAAAGGGTCATAACTGGTGACGAATCATGGGTCTGAAACCAGAGCCCAGTCATCCCCATGAAAGAACACAGGTAAGCCAAGTCCAAAACTAACACGCCAAGGTCGATCAAATGTCAATCTTTAGCTCACTGTTATCTTCGATTACCGTGGCGTAGTGCTTCAGGAATTTTTACCCATATGGTCGTACGGTCAATAAAGATTATTATCTTGAAGTTTTGCGCCACTTGCGAAAAGCAATATTCGGATTCAGAATCTTCTATCTTTGGCTACGATGTTGTTAAAGTATCATTTTCATTGAAATTAGTCAAAAGACGTCGAAACTTTTTCGGGTCAGGCAAATTTCCACTACGATTTTTATTGCGTTAGAGTTACTGAAGATACGTTATAAAAATTAAAATTCACAATTAAAGCACATTTCGTGGTGGTTCTGAATTGAAGTTTCTAATGCATGTGGACACGTGTAAATCTGACAATCATCTTGTAGTCTAACCATGGAGTAATCATTACCCAAAATGTGAAATTTTTTTCCAGTTTTAAATGTTATAAACTAATGAAAAGCAAACCTTAGCGTCACCTTCTTGCGTAAGGTTGTAATATGTATAAGTGGAATTATTTATAGATTGGTTTCCTCTAAAAGTTTCCTGTAATTATTACGTAAAACAAGATTATCCATCTCAAACCTATTGTGTAAAATTGAAATGTAAGCGTTAATCTACGTTTGCTTTTATTATCTCTTACTGAGTGTAGTCGTCTGAGACTCTTACCGATGTATGTAGCTACTCTGTGGCTGAAATTATTCTTTAACGCTTAGATTTTTTGAGCAATATCCCCTTTCCCCAATTAAAGTACGTTAATTAGGAGGAGGAGTTGATCATAGCTCAGAAGGTAATTCAAGCATATTGATTTTTGCGTACTTAGAGCACCATACCAGAGCCATGGTCTTCTAGGGTTCTAGTCGAACTGGAGAAACCAGCTTAGATGTTTGACATACATTCACTTTAATCAAACGAATGAATGGTGTGTCAAACTCTTACACATTCAATGCATCCGCATCGATAATTCATAAAATCCTAAAATCTTAAACTCATAGGAACCCTAGAATTCTTTCAGTCATAGGTTACCATTAGTCCTTAGCTTCTCGCGTATGACGCTATTAATCACCGATGGCAAAACCTGCTTTCACAGAAACAAGTCACTTATTGTAACAGTTCTGTTACGAAAGTGCGCCTCAGTCAAGGGATGGGTCAGTTGGGCAGGCTTGGTAATCTAGAAGTTTTTTGGGTTTTCTTCTTCTATTCCTCATCTTGGCGTAGGCCATCCATTTCGATTCCTATGCATTTGGTCTGTTGATCTAAGAGATTGAAACCCTGTATTATTTCTCTATAAGTTTATGCCTTGAGAACCATGTTAGCCTTACGTTTTTTGGTGGTTTTTTTGGCTTTGAGACTATTTGAAATCCTGCATTGCGTGTCAAATTGGACAATTTTCGGCAAACGCCTTGAGTGCAGCGAGAATATTCGTAATCCTTCGTTAAGGATTTTCGGTGGCGCTGCAGTTTATGTTATCATCAAATAAGTGCAATGGCATTCTAGTGGTATATTTTTCGAGTTTGTAGTTATCGTTACAGACAATAATGGATAAACTCAAATCGATCTCTTGTTTTAAAAATGTCGGTGGAGATAGAAATTTTCCTTGAAAATTTGAAGTAGAACTAATCTCTTGAAGGGTTGTTAACCTTATATAAAATCGAAATTTTGATCAACAGTTGCATTCTACCCGGTTTCTTTTTGCTTGAATAAGCCGTTCCCTCTATTTATTGAAAACGTCAGAGCCCTCAATGATTCAATTAAAGATATATATAAAGCAACATCAGCATGTATTTTTTCTTTTTCTAAGCAAATCATTAGTGATGAAAAATCAAAACAAGCTTTTGATTTTTGGTGCCGTAGAGGATGGATGGTGAAATATATGATTTTCGCTCACATTTAAGGCGCTAAACGGAGAATGAGAGGATCAAGGCAAATTAAGTCATTTCTGTAAATTTTCTATAGCACTTCGGTAAGTTTTTAATAGCATACCCCTTTCCACCAATAACAAAGTTTTTTCTACCCTAGCGAAAAAATAGTATTCTGTTGGGCCCACAGGACGCGAGTTATGCTATCGAAGACGAAGAACGAACATGCAGACTTCAGCAAGTGAGATATATGACTCACAAAAGAAATAAACAAAGAAATGTAATCTAATACTTTCATTTTCGCAGATGTTCAATATGAATCATAGAAGATATTGATGACTATTGAACACCTGAATTAATTCATGTAACTTTTGCAACATCAGCATAATATTATTATAAAAGACCTGGAACAAGATTAAATAGAGCAGTTCATACATAACGACCCATTAGTAAGCCCGGTTAGCAAATTATATATTAATAACCCGTGAAGTTTTATATATTTAACATAATAAATTATAATAATAGATTATAAAGTTTTACTTACTAGAATTCAAAGGACCGCGGAAAGGTCCATAATTTCAATTTCTTTTGGGTTCGTATTGAGCAAAAATCAAAATTCTCGTCAAAATCAAAAGGAAATTGTGAATGAAAAGGCACGGAAAAATTTGCGAAGTGTTTGCTTTTTGAAAAACACGTGCATGGTTGTTAACAACGCCCATAGGATGCAAAAGCACGATAAGTTAATTATACGATCCTACTAAATGATAGGAAAATTTCTCAAGGATAATGGGAGGAGTCAACTAGAATGTGAACATTTTTTTAACTGATGAAAGTAAATTTAAGAAACTTTTTCATGATAAGAAGTTTAAAAAATATGAGTGAGCAAAGAAAAATGCCTGCGATGTCCTGTATTCGCTTTCAACAATTATGCAACATGATTTCAGTTAAGCATAGCACAAATTGTTTAAGAGATAAGAGTGGTCAAGTTAGCATGACGTTGACAAAAGCAAGTTACCACTCATTTCAGCACATGACTGTAGGTAATTTCTTTAAAGCGTAATGTAGAGAGGGGCACTCTCTGAAGTGGTGCTAGAAAAAGACTTGGCAATATCGAGTCATAATGGTGAGTCGCTACACATTTGTTGCAGTTTACTTATTGCATAAATTGAGATTCTACTTGCTCCCTTAATCCCCATTTCCGTTCGTTTCGGATTCGGAAAATTGCAAATTTCAAAAAGATAAGTAGAATCAGAGATATTACTGACTCGACAAACACAAACTATTGGTTTGTGTACTTATCACGTTATTGGCATGAATATGAAACGAAATTCTTTTGAATTAGTTCCAAACATGTAAATCAAATCAAGGGGCAGGTAAACATTAACACGATTGTAATACAATGATATGTTAGCTAAATAACATATTAACATTCAAATACTCTTTGCTCTTAACAAAATAAAGTTCTAAAGCGCAAGGAATCTTTGAAAAACTTCCAACTTGATTTCAAGTTTGAAGTTTACAGCTGTTATTCGAATTCGAAAGCAAATTAGCCAGAATCTCTCATTGTTGAACAACAAAAAAGTGCAAACAACACTGATTTCCCCAACTCCGTGAATTCGGGCAATTAAAACACCAAAATCTAAGTCCCGACTATGTCTTACTCCGATTAAATTGAACGAGCAAATGTAACAACATGGTCGAAAGATTTTAATTCTCCAAAGGAAAACGGCAAAAATAACAAGAAAAGAAGACACTCTGCTTGCAACAATAAGCAACAACGGGAGCCACTTAAAGTGCCTAACAGACCTGCCCACGGACACATCCATTCATGAGCCACGGCCAGGAAACTTGCAGATCTACAAGGACGTGTTTCGAATAACAAACAATTATTCAATTAAATTCGAATAAAAAACCAAGAATTGTACGGGAAGGAATCATAGAATGAGACTAAGCGTACAAACGAAGGAAACCAAATGAACGATTTTTAGATTCAGCAAAAGGATCGTACGTAGTTTTCATCGTAGACGCTGCTAGCGGCTCCGAATCTTTTAGGATTCATTTCACGAATATGCAACGCTCGACTACTGTGTAGTTAGGACGTTGGGTCTATGGAGTGATGGAGCATCGGAGCACTCGACAGTACAACAAGAAATTGAAAGGAGAACATTTTCAATTGGCCAAGTGATTCCTGCTTCGCTTCCTGTATCAATATGCATGTCTATATAGTGAAGGCAAGAAACAGCCGACTGTACATTTAAACTTTTGAGAAATTTTTCTTAAGGTACGTCCTAAGCTGACTGCGAAAGCGACCCATTGCCTCGAGAATTAAGGGTCGGTCTACCCCATTCATATATTTCACTCGAATTCGATAAATTTTCCAAAATATATATGTACATCGCTATCCGCAACTTCGTGACTAATCACCAACTACTATTTGTTCATTTTCATCACTAACCCCTTAAATTTTTTTCTTCTTTTAAGTACATTTCTTAATTTGTTGAACCCTCAATTTCGTCGCTAAGGTTTCGTGCTTGCATGCAATAGAAAGACTGCGTTTTTTACAAGATACAGATAAATCAATTGTTTCCTTGAAAGTTTGATTATTGCGAACTGATTCCTAGAAAATATTGACCACTACTTATTCAACAATGGTTACAACAATTTTGCCAACCTACATCATTCAGTGATGGCCAAAGCAGGAGGATTTAGAGGGACTGTTATAGATCTATCAAAATATTATTTATCAATAGAAATTGCTCTGACTTCAGTCGAGAATTAATCAGAAATACAATTTTTCGAAAGTCACAATAATGTCAACCATGCTCTACAAAACAAGGAAACTGGCAATTAATACTTGAACGCATTCATTCAACCTTCATCAGCTCCAACGAATACAAAATGAAAATGTAATATAGAGTCTATAAAAATGATTTCGTTGGAAGTTAACTATATTTCAAATATTTTTCTACGGAACTTATGATAGAATTATGATCAAATTCAGAGCTTCGACTTGTAGTTATCCTTCGACTTGTCTGGTATCATCTACTTCAATATCTGTTGAGGGTTTCGAAGGACTGGTTCAGGGATAGCAGGGTGCCGCACAACACACAGAAAGAATGACAAGTGAGTCACACAAGGTTCTACTCCAGGCCCTGACTTAAAGACGCGTCTTATGACGAGCTTTTGAACCGATAGGAATCGGCGTAGTAATTCTAACTTGGGGGATACGTTGCAAGGTTTTGTCTCTTCAAGCATGTGCGAATATATTACGGTCAAATAATGCAGTCAAGTATCTGCGCTTAAGATTAGACTTTAAGGTGCGCTTTCGTGGAAAAAATAAGAGCAGCTGCCTCGAAAGTGTCAGTCTGTTCATGGGCGGACTACTGTCAAGCAAAAGACGACTATAAATGAACAGATCCGAACAGTGGTCGGACATCGTGAACACCCAAAAGTATCGAAAACGTTTAAATGAGGCGAGAAGCACTACGTAGTGCAACGGACTACTGGACCGTTTCAGCATGATGAAACATGGCATGAACATGAAAGCATGGTGATGATGAACAGTGTGATACGACTCAAAAAACGTCCCCAACATGTGGTATCTATGTTCGTTTTTTCGTGCATGCAAAACCGAATCTAAGCAAATCGACACATGCAACATGAACTATTGTTCCGGTGGTTATGCGGGAGGCAAAGTATTCAACCTGTTGGATAGGATCGGTACTCATAGGATGACTACTTTCTTTCAAAAATTCATGGGAGGTATATATTAAGTAATGCGTACAGTGGCACGACAGACATGAACTTGCCTTCATGTTTTTGTCCTCGATTCGTTTTTTAAGGCCTAACTTAAGACAAAGACTAAGGTAGATCAGATACTCAGAAGAGTAAAAAGGTGGTTCTTGAGAGGGATGTAGGACTTGGTTATTTTCTCCAATGAAATAAAAATGACCATGTCTGTTTGGTTATTGCAAAGCCTATGTGAAGACTTTGTCGTTTCAAATCTGTTTCGAAATCGGTTAGATTCTTTGTTGTAAGCTTTTTCCTTGGAAAATACACGGTGCATATTTCGGCTCTATTTCGTGCTTAAAATAAGCCCTACAGAGTATGGGTAAGCACCATTTACATTAACACCCACTATTTATCTTATTTTGATACAAGTTGGCATTACCCCTTCTACTGAGCCCTTGTTAATGCGTTTGATTACGTTTGCAAGCATCTCAGTCAAAATAGGGATGGTTTTTTACTGATGTTTACCTTGATCTCGTTTATATTCTGCGCTATTATACATTTAGTTTTTTCAAATAACTCTGCTAAAATTCTGCTCGAAAATTCAATCTCACTTCATCTTTTTTAAGATGAACGTGTCCGTTTGGATAATATCCAATCATAGGCAAAAACGCGGAAATCAAATTCATATATAATAACAGCTGATAATCACTAATAACTATAATCACTTATAACAGCTGAAATATGCACAACTTTAACGAGCTATGTGGAAGAGCATATATTTGCCTTGAGAATGAGTAATTACAGCATATTATTTGCAAAACAAAAACATTTTCATTCATGAAATGTAAAAATAATACACTTCGGCTACCTTCGGTTTTAAATTTGACAGTGGAGTTAACATTACAGTTAGGAAAGCAATTGCTGTAAAGGAATGATCCCAGATATCACTTGAATGATCAAAAATATTATCAAATCGGTTGCTGAATCATGCACTTTAATAAGTCAACGTAAATTGAAAATCCTGATATTGTGCATTTCTAATTCTCATTAAGTATATGGAGCATATTGATATAGGTCATTAATGACAGTAACAAGGGAATTAGAAATTAGAACGCATTTGATAAGCATAGTGCAGCCTTAAAATCAGCTTCAGGTAGCAATTTCCCCATATTCATTCGGCTCGACGAAATTAAATCCGAAGCCGAGCATCTGTAAAAATTGTATGGAATGAGCGGGGCCTAATTCTTCGCGATATGATGTTCGTGTGGAGTTAACATTCCCGTTAACTGGATTCTCCTAAGTCCATGGGCAGCACAAATTTGTTGATGATGGGGCAATTAATGTGATGATATCATTTCGTTATTTTATTGATTTATGGGGAAAATTTTTTTTCTGAGTATTTGGATAATAAATTACGAATGAAAACAAAGAAGTTCTTGAATTATAGCAAGCAAGTATTGTAATGTTTGTGACCATCGTTGAGATCGTGAAATTTTCGACCATTCATTTATAGTACGCAGTGGTGAATTTGTATTAATATACGTTACTTTTAGTGATTTCGGGCAGAAATGAGAGCGTAGAGCTTCTCTATATCTTGCTTCTTTATGAGAAAATCAATTACGTATATCATAACAATGGGAGTAAGAGACGTCTGGAACTGAAATCGGCAATAATTTGGAGTCCGGTAATTCCAGAACAAATGTTTGATCCACTACTGATTTTTGAATGGCATTCTCATTCTTTGGAATTATTCTTGCAGCGATGTGGAGCCCTTGCCTCTCATACGGGGCTTACTCACTTTGTAGTGTTGAATAATTCAATTTTTAATTTTTAACGTATTTCGAATGTGAAGAGTTCCAAGATCACTGTGTAGAATTTTTATAGCTGAGAACTATAACTACATAATAAACGGTTAATTAATGAATATCCAAAGCTACAAAACAAACATTTCCAATGAAAAAATAAAGTGAACATAGAACGATTTCCTCACTCAAAAGCCAAGAAAAATTAAGTTTGGGTAAATCTCTAATTGCCTTTTGATTTGTAGACGAACGAATATATAAAGTCCGCGCAAAAAAGATAGCATAACTAAAAATATCTCATTATTTCCTAAACTACTAGACACAGGTCTGTAATATGTTCCACAAACCAAGCAGATCAACTAAAATACACATTCTTACCTGAAAATCATTAGGTTAATAACAAAGGTTGAGGCTTTTGAGGGGATTTTTATGATTTCTAGGTGATCAAAAAAGGATAGCACACCTCGAGGGAATAATTAAAAAACAAACAAAGATAAGATAATATAGCCTTTATTTAGTTACTAATACTAAGTCGAATCTCCACTATTTTCAAGTACATTGTACATCCTTTTTGGAAGGCTTTTGTATAAGTTTTTAATGTATTTTCGTGAAATTTCACCCAAACATAGAATTATTTCTGTTTTCAGCTCATCCACTGTTGCATACTGCTTTCCTTCGGCGTAAACTAGTCGGGCCAGCTGTCCCCAGCAATTTTCGATGATTTTGAGGTCGGGTGATCGGGCCGGCCAATCGAGAAGTTCGATGTCTTACCCTTGGAAAAAAGATTTCACCTTTCTGGCGGTATAGACAGACACATTTTCATGTTGAAAAATCGGCGGAATATCTGCGATAGCCATTAGACCGTCAGATATCTGTTGTTCCAACAACTGTACCTATCGATCAGAGTTCATTTTGCCACTGATGATCACTAATTCCGACCGACCGTTAAACCCGATAGCACCCCAAATCATCACAGATCCTCCACCATGCTGCTTGCTTAAAATTATTTCCTCCTTACGAATGTCGTGAAAATAATATCTCCAGCCATCTGGAGCATCTAAATTAATTTTTTTTTTCGTTCGAAAATATCACTCGCCTCCACTTTTTTTGGCTCGTGCAAAACGCTAAGCGCTTCTCCTTGTAAAGAAGAGTTAACGGTGGTTTTCGCTTTAGCTTCCGGTGTTGTATAAGTGGCGACTTTTGAATCACGTACTGTATGCTTCGTATCTTCATATTAACGCCAGCTCGTCTGCCAATTTCCCTTGCAAGGAGAGCAGAATTGGAAGCCTCCTGCGAAATGCAACGCTTTTCTCGTGGTGATATCACTCGTGGTCGACCTGGTGACTTCTTTCCCCCGTAATTCTCCAGATTCGCAATCAAATTCATCACTGCCTTTTGACGTCTGCCAATGATTCATTAAATTTCCGCAAACCTTTTTTTTCCGCCGTAATTTTAAAATTATACTAATTTCTGAGTGACTCATCTTACCTTGTCCCATTTTGGAAAAGAGTGAAACCCTGTGTTTTGTTTTGTTTCACTAGTCTGCCCTGAACGTCTGTATTCTGATGTTTACTATTTGAAAGTCAAAACTAAGCCGGCCTGATGGAAAAACTACGCTAATTTAAAAGAAAAGCAGTATGTGCTATCTTTTTTGTCAATGTCAATCTATCAGAAAATCCTAATTGTTTTTAGGTCAAAATGTGTATTTTTGTGTACATGTCTAGTTTGTAGAACATATTACTGATCTGCGTTCACTAGTTTAGGAAATAATGAAAAATTTTCTTACTCGTAACTTAGATGTTACGAGTGTGATCGTGCCAATTCCAAAATAACAAGCTTTGAAGTGCCTCTTCTATTTTTTTTCGTAATGATTGATGTTTGTCGCTAAGATGTTTCCTTAACATGAGGGTTGTGAAAATAAATAGTTGTTGAAAGGTGTTGAAATAATTTCTAGAACTTTTTAACTCGCGCCAGATATTTGGAGTTGAACCGAAGTTAAAGGTTCATGGACAATAGGATAATGAGGACCTTTAGAAACCTCAACTAGTTTTCTTAAATCCGCACACACAATAGTTTGTTACTTCAGTAGTTTTCAGGCTGCGCACATTTTCGAGAGAAGATAAAAAGTAACGTTCGAAAGACCACCTTCAATAACTTGAATGAGATGCATAACCAAGAAAATATTTTTGTGCTCTCGTTATAGCTTCGGGTATAGGTTAACATTAACTTTTTTATTTGTGGAGGATCGTAGCGCGTCACTCGCATTCGTACACAATTTCGATGATTGCACTTTTCAGTCCTTTTCAGTTCATTCCTCTGCTATCGGTCTTTCTTAATCACAAAGTGCATTTTCCAAGTGCTGAACTGCAAAGTGCAAGTTCAGCGGTCGTCCTAATTTTACCACGAATAATAACAAAAAAAGTTAGAAACAATGTTTTGCATGTGTTTAACTACACCAAATTCATTCCGTTTTTTCGTATAAAAGTTTTTCAGTATGTGCTTCCGGACGGGAAATAAAATGAATTTCGGTACCGACTGGTACTTTGTACAGCGTTAATTACCAATGTTACACCTGACTTTTCATTTTTAACTTTGGAGACCTGTAGCGGGCGGGATTTTTTCTTTACACCTGAGGTAGAAATAATACAACTGCTTTCACGTCTAATATTGAAATCTGCACTTCCACCATCGGTTAAAAATTTTCACTTATCAATACATTCAATCTAAGGCATAAATGGATTTTGTTCATTTTCGGAAACTAGTGCGTAAAATCTCTGAATTTCAGGACAAAAATGTTGTTAATACCATTAAATGAATTCAAATTGAGGATCAGTGCAAGATGCAATGATTGCAATTTCTTCTTGTAATAATTTCGTAGAACTTGTTGGCATTTGATACCAGGGGTCAAACTTAGTCAAGTCTAAGGAATCTTCAATACAAGAACGTAACCGTAACGCGGCATTTTATGGCAGTAATGTGATAAACTGCACTTGGTTGCCATGATTATTGCTTAACGTTGCATAGAAATAAATTAATTTTCGCGGAGGCGTTATAATGATGAATTAAATAGATATCAACTAAGTATGCCTTCGTATGCATAACTAAACACGAATCGGAACTGAAGTTTGAGCAAGTCCTGCTAAAATCCATATGCCGTACGAGGCAGAGATTATTTTGTTTCCTTTTTCAACTTTCCCGCTGATAAAAATAATTCACTGAAGACTAATTTTGGTTAAAGGGTTGGCTAGCGTGCTTGCATTGTTGCATTGAAATGCACGGAATTTCGCTACCACCTTTCCGTCTCCGCCCGGTTTGTGGTGAATTCAAGCAAAAATAACACTGAAATAGAATATTTTTCTACTTTGTATCAATTTTGATCTGGAATATTTGATGTAAATATGCCAGAATAAAACAACGCGGATTACAAAAGTTTGTTTCGTGGAAAGATCGCTTTTAATCACCGTAATAAAATAGAAAAGGGCTAGGCATGGAAATTCCGCGCGAGGGCGAATGGCAACAGAAAAGTTTTTGGTTAATTGCAAGCAACTTCCGTGCCGGGCAATCGTCTTTTCGGGATAATTAAATGTAATTAGTTATTACAAACTGGAAGAAAAAGAAAGTTTTGCTTCGAGGTCTCTCTCCTTTGTTTGGAATTGAGAATTTGTTCAATTAGTTAGCGGTACTTGAAAATAGTTCAAGAATTCCGAGTTAAATGCATTTCCTGAAAAAATAGACTTTCTGCAAAATGGGAGTATTGTCCTTTGAATGTCATACAGTAAAGATTATACAAATAATTTACCTCCATAATTTATAAAAAATTCGTAACTGTTTTCGGAATAGGTTAACTACAGCTCGTAGAAACTCGGATATGATTATAAAGTATATAAGTATACCGTTGGTTTAATCATCCTTTCTTTGGAGTGCGACAAATTTTTGAGGTTTTTCCAGTGCTTTTCACTTCTGAGCTAATCTACTACTAAGGTAATCAACGTGAAACCAGCATCCTGGTCGCCGAATGCAACATGATATACGAAATTTCAATGTTTTCCGAGAATCACATACAGCGAGAGTCAAAAGTTTATACACACCTATTACTAACCACAACAGAAGAGAAAGTTCCCTAAGTAAAAACTTGTAAGTGAAATATTTTGAAACACAAGTAAAGCTTATACTTCAATGTTTTACTCTTCGTTGTAATCGAATATTTTTTAATCTAGTTTAAATGTTATGGTACGTTTCTTGGTGTTTTTGCCCACATCTTCCCATAGATTTCTACGGGATGAAGATTTGGAGATTGAAAAGGGCAGTGTAGCTGCTTAGGTGTATTATAGAGAAGCCCTTCATAATCATCTCGGTGTGCTCTGGATCATTATTCTGTTTGCAGAGCCAAGAAGTTTCAAGATCCAATTTTCGCACACTACACTCAATTATTTCTCAAAGTCTAAATATAATCTCTGCTTTTCATCGTCGGCGCAATGAAACTAAGACCTCAATACGCCAAAATTACATTCATCGGTGAAAATTATAGTTTCCCTGAACTTTTGGAGAGTTTTTAAGTGAGTGTTTGCGGAGTTGCACAATCGTGTAAGGCAATTAGCAGGAGATATGCATGTTTCTTCCTGAGTACTCTTTGGCCCAAGCACGTAGTGGGATATCACGTTCTTTAGACTTATTTTGCGTTATTTGTACTGCACTGGACTTCAGGGTTTTTTCTCACTTGCCTCACTAATTTCCGAAATTCGGCATTCGCGATAATGTGATGACGGCCGAAGTGTGGTATAGATCTGGCAAGTTTAACCCTTTACTAATTTTCGGCACTATAGCATGACTTTTATTTACAATTTTAGCGACTCCCCCCAGAAACTTTCCCTCTTTTCGATCCTGCACGATTAAATTGCGCATTTCTACCGAAAGATCATTTCCTCTCCCAATTATTACTTGCTACTAACGAAAATAAACACAAACTAATCGATGCGTTAAAAAATACGGAAACGTAAATTAAAATTGACTGGATCAACCGTTATGTTTCAAATGGAGTCTCTGTTATTCAGACTATTGACTGTATTTTCCAGAAGATTTCATCTTTCCTTGTGAGCAATTTATGTTTTTCTCTTTTTCAAAATTAAAGTACAATAAATAATACAACACGTTAGTATGAGCTTTACTAAAATTTCAAAACATTTCCGTTATTATTTGTTACTTAGGGAGCTTTCACCTATATAAATTCTCCCTTTATACTTGACCTTCACAATGTCCTATCCTATCACAGGCAAAAATATGAAAAAGTTATCCATAAACCACTTAAAACTGCTGGAAAAGTATTATTTTTACATATTTTTTTGGAGGGCATATATTTGCCGTGCAATTGGAAATTTTCCATCAATATTAACAATAGAAACTTCACGTAAACGTAAAGCGATAATTTGCGTAACTCTAACATATTGATTCATGAAACGTAAAACTATTTTGTTTTTGTTTGGGAGGTGAAGGCTATTCACGCCCTGAATGGTGTCGGGCTCCCGCTACCGGACTATCGACTAAACACGTCCAATGTCACGCCGAGAACCTAGCTTGGAACTGTTTGTCACATTACTTCGGACTAGGCCTAATTAATTATCGCTTAGCGGTGCCTTCAGGTTAAGGGAAATCCCTCTTTCTACACGGATGGATGGGAAGGAAGAGAATTGCTGTTACAGAGATCCCCCCTCCCTCACCAAGCGATCCATCATGCCCTTCTTTATAATAAGTACTGTCGGTACGTAATACGATTCACACTTCCAATTGTCTTATGATTGCATCATTTTTCCCGTTACATTTTCTGAGGAGAGCACGCCTATTTTCTCCGAGAGATGCGAACAGAGTCTTGTCCATCTGGTACACGTAAAGAACGTGTGGCAGGCGTCATCAATCATCCCCGGGTAGAACACGCATGTTTGGGGTGGTGTCTTTCCTATCTTATACAGCTAAGACTAAAAATACCCGTGACCAAAGAGTAGTTGCGTTAGGTAATAATAAGTCTCACCATGCATTCTGTAGGACCACGACACCAAGTCAATAAGCCGTGCGGTCCACCTACCTCACGTTTCGTTTTCCCATATTTGCTGCCACAAGGTTAGGGTCCTTCTCCGTTCTTCTCGGCTGACGGTTTCTCGCGCCGACTCCCCCCTACGCAAATATTCACCTTTCCGTTCTTCTGCAAGTAACTTAATAGGACCCACCCTCGAGATTACCAGTACTGCAGGTTCAGAGACAGTGCGATATGCAGTCACTATCCGCAAAGCTCCTTGCCTCTGTGCCTGTGCCAGACGCCTTCGGTGCATCTCTTTACTAAGAGCGTCAGCCCAAACCTCGGAGCCATACAAGAGCACTGACACCATTGTCCATTGCACTCATCAGTAGACGTCTTTTGCTTGAGGTTGGTCTCCGCGTGTTGGCCATAAGGTGGCTGAGAGCCGTTACTCACACAGAAGCGTTATTCGCTGACGTTCGCAAAAAACTCATCTTCGAGTCAATCATCAAGCCAAGGTATCTGATTGATTCTTTCGACTCGATGATCATTTCTCCCACCCGAACGGGAATAACACAAGGGATCCGCTTCTTGGTCAGGACGAGGACCTCGGTCTTTTCCAGCGCTAGGCTAAGGCCACGGTATGTCATCCACTCTCTCACTCGACGTATTACCGCACCCAGTTTGAGTTGCACCTGTCCGACAGTACGTCCGGCGACTAGTACTGCTACGTCATCTGCGTAGCCAACCAGGCGCGACTCCCCCGGTAATTGCAACCTCAAAAGCTCATCGTGCGAGACATTCCAGAGGTCCGGGCCCAGAATGGAACCTTGCGCCACCCCTGATGTCAAATCAATTCTTCGCCGGCCTCCCAATGAAGAAGCGCCCGAAAAGCATGATGGCCAAAAAACCTGCGCGATGCCTAAAAATACCAGGCGCAGGCAGTGTAAAGATGCTCTGACAATCAAGTGTGCAGACGGGAGGACTTACGCCCAGGCCCTCAAAGAACTTAAGCAAAATGTGGAATCCGACAAAACGGTGCCTGCATACAAAGGGGACAAAGGACCATAATAGACGGCCTCCTGGTAGAACTCGGGGCAGAATTCATTGACAAGGGCCTATTCGAATGTGTCGTCGAGGACCTACTTGGCTCTATAGCTGTTATCTCGACTTTACAGCCAATGGCCTTTTTGGAAATAAGAGACGTAGACTGTGTTACGGATGCCAAAGAAGTGAAAGAGTCCAGTAAACTAACTCTCCCTAATCAAGCAATCTAAAAGCAAAACCAAAAAGCAAGAACCTAAGCAATCCCAGAAGGCAAAACGTGGCAATAGTAGACATCGCAGAAAAAGACGCTGTGCAACTCCTGGCCATAGAGCGAATTAAAATCGGCTGGGTCGTACACAGAATAAGCCAGAGGGTAGTCGTAACTCGATGCTATAAGTACCTCGCTACGAACACATTTCCTGGAACTTTCCTGGGACGAAACCGAAGCAACCTGTGCTACAAGTCTGGCGGGACCGGCCATAAGGCGAAGGAGTGCCCAAACAAACTTAGCTGCGTCTTGTGCAAAGCTAAGGGACTGAAGCTTGAAAACTTGATTAATGTTCCTGGAAGTAGTAAGTGCCGGAGTTCAAAGAGGGATATAGCAAGAGAAAAGCGAAGACATGATCCAAGTCTTGTAGGTCAACATAAAACGTAGCTTAACTGCACAAGACTTACTCGACCAGGTTTCGAGGTAGAAAGAAGTCGACCTGCTGCTGATATCTGAGCAACATCACAACAAGGAGGAGGCTGGATGGTTTTGCTTCCGATCCGGCACCGCCGCTATCTGGGTGCGAGATAGTGCTCTACTCTCAGTTCGGACATGCTTTAGCGAGGATGGCTTTGTGCTGATTGGGTGTATGCATATGACATTTATAAGCGTTTATCTCACGCCGAATGAGCCAATTTCATGCTTTCAGAGCAGGCTCGAAGAACTGGAGGAAGTTGTCTTGAGCTCGGAAGGCCGAATCCTTGTGGGCAGTGACTTTAATGCCAAGGCGGTAGAATGGGGAATGTCTCATCTAGATCCAAGAGGAAAGCGTATCGTAGAAATATTTATCATGAACTTTGGGAACATATCAACCTTTCGACGGCGAGGCTGTTTGGGAGCCGTCCCGTACGTCACACATTTGCTTCCTTAGTCTTTAGTGAGTCCTTAGTGCCTAGTATACACAAATTAATGGTACTGGAGAACTTATCGCGAGCGATCACCAGTCTATTGCTTTTGAAATTGGCAAGGGAGCTTCTCGACGTGTAGCAACCAACTATAGAATAGAACATTGCTAAAATGTATGCGTTCGCCGCGTTTCTAATGAGCGGCGAAAACATGGCTTGGAAGAGAGGAGTCTCAGCATAAATATAGTGAACTTCACCATGAGACTCATCAAGCCTGCGTGCGACTGCTCTATGTCTAGGCGACGTTCACGGCACGCTGTGTAGAGAAATTTCTGAAAAGTGAAGAGAATGTCACAGACTTCTCCGCGAAGCCCAACGTTCAAGGGATCGAGACGAGTCACATTTCTAAATGCTGGCATACAGGCTAGAAAACTCCTCCGTAATTTGATTAACGAGAGTAAGACTCGCTGCTGGGCGCTGCCATGGTGTCTGGGTTACAAGCTTGTAATGCAGAAATAAGGAGCCGCACGGTTGTTCGAGTCCCAATGTTTTGAACGAAGAAAGTCTTGCAGAATGCTCACTTTTGAGTGCCATCGAACTGGTCTGGGTGGTGAAATTATTGAAAATGAAAAAGGCCACGGAGCCAGATGGTATTCCAGGGGAAGTGGTTCATTTTACCCATCAACTTTGCCCGGACATATTGTTCAACACACTCAACGCCGAATGTGTGTTGTGATCAAAATGTAACAAGCAGTTACTGGTGTGACAGAGGAGTTGTTTGGTGAGTTGTCGGAGTGCGATTGGAAGTCCGACACTCATTGCGTAAATAGCCTTCTCCTCCCAACCAAAAAAGCATACGTTTATTTTAGAAGAAGAAACTTTTGAAGATGATGAAAAAGGACAAAAGAAACTATTTAAGCCTATATAAAACTAAAAAACAGATGAAAGCTTCGTCATCTGCGTTCTTACCTTACATCCGCAGCTTTTTTTCATAAGAAAAGTGACGGTGCACAAGTAGTGGCACAGGATCATACAGTGTTCCGTCGGTTCGGGTTCGTGGCACCGTGGTTTTTGAGTTTTTTTATGTGTTATTAATATTTTTTTATATCTTTCTCGGTATAATACGAGTATTGGATTTTTGAATAACATAGGTTGTCTTCGGAAACAGCCACGTTGGATGCGCTTCAGAGTTTCGTGGTTGGCTGAATTTGAATTTAAGATTTAAAGAATTGCAGAATAAGGTTGAGTTCGAGTTTGAAATGGTGCGTACGGGAAGTCGAGTAAGGGGAAACCGGGAAAATCGATGGTCCGCTGCAATCCAACCTTCGTCCGAATACCTCGCTGAACGGAGCAAGCAAAATGAGTGAACTTCGTGGCCAAAATTAACGGCCAGACAGTTTACCCGAAGATCATTGTTCGTTGCCACACTCTGCGGAGTTCGCGTCCTGACAACCACGGTGACCGTTGTATTGTCACGCTAGCCAGAAACGATCCGTTCAAGTTATCCAAATCAATCCTTGCCGAAATTCGAAAAGTGGTGATTGCACGTATAGCCCGTACTTAGGCAATTGGTAGATGCTGATATATCTGGGCGTATCGCTAGAGAAGTGCTACTGATCGACCTGAATGGTCATTTCCGGAGGGAAAAAATTCTATCTAGCAACATTCTATCTAGCGATGAAATGTAAATTTGTTGGGTAGTGCCATCAGAAAATATGTTCGTCACTCGAAGACAAATTCGAAGGTCGCTTCACAAACAAAAACATGGCGGCCGAACAACTAGTTTCTAATTCTGGAAATAAAATTAAGCAGGGACGGGGATACTGATTATTATATTAACTACTATATTTTAATCTAAAAGCTAAATTGGTGTTATGTAAGAAGTACTTTTGCTAGACTATTACATGTAGTTTTCATTTCACAAAATAATCAACTTGATCAAAAAAATAAAATGCTTCCTTTTAATTATGTGATTTTTTTATTTACAGAATCATCGTTTGTTTTTCATTTCGCTGAGGTGATTACGTGAAACAGGAGACTCCTTCATACGGAAAAGAGTGCAAGATGTAAGAGATACAAACGCACATTGATGAGAATACATATAGAAATGTATGTGATAGAAAGTCCGACGATCCTTGTTGGTTGCTGGATTGGTAACTAAGGATTTACAGATTCATTACCTGAACCTACAATTAGCGCCAAGAATCATCTTTGAATAACTGTGTTTGTGGCCGACATGGATTTGTTGCGAATCGACTTATTCGTTTGACTGTTTTTCTACGGTGCAAAAGAAAGGTTAACTTTTAACTTTGAATAAGATCATTAAACATTATCATCCGGACGTTGGACTGTTGAGAATCAACCTTTAGGTTTCGAACTTTGATTAAAGCTTTTTGGGATTTCCCTACCATATCAGAACATAAATTTGAAGAAAAATACAGAAAATTATATAAAATAGATCATATTACATGCAATTATTTATGTACGAAGCATTATCATCTTTTAGATCTTAAATACTTATTGACCATTAAATATAATTTTAAGCTTAATATTTGGGACAAAAATATTAGCATTGTTCATATATTGGGTATGAAAATAAGTTTCCGCCGTTGGTAGACAGACGCCCTTACATATGCTGTTGTTGTGTCTACTGTGGTAGTGTTTTTGGAATTGGAAGTTGTATGCGTGAGACTACGAACGCAGTAGTCTACATTCCTTTAAAGCGTGAACATAATTTTTTCACGTGCTGAAAATGATGAATTTCATACCGAAAAATCTGCATTTGCCCGAAGTCTAAGTTCATTATTTCATTCTGAAGAAAAGTGCTACGGAAACTTATCGTATAATGCTCGATTTTTACGTTGATCATTCTCCATCCGAGGCGCCTTTCAGAGAATGGTTTTGGCATTTTAAAAATGGTGCTTTTGATGTGACTGATCAAGATCGTGAAGGGGCACCGAAAAAATTAGAAGGTTCACAACTACGCGAATTGTTGGATGAAGATTTAAGTTGAACCCTAGAAGCATTGTCGCAGTAGTTAAAGGTTGACAGATCTACCGTTGGTAAGATCTTGCAGGTCATAGGGATGATCAAAAAAGCTGGAAATTTTGTGCCGCATCAACTGAGAGAGATATATATATAGAACGGCGTTTAGGGAAGTGCGAGATGTTTCTTCAACAACAATAAAGAAATGGTTTCATGTATCGAATTGTGACAGGGGATGAGAAATGGATGTACCACGACAACCCTAAGCGATCAAAATATTGGGTAATGCCAGGTCAATCAGATCAATCGAAGCTAAAACGGAATATTCACGCTTCCAAGGTCATGTTGTGCATCTGGTGGGACCACAATTTCGTCATCTTGTACGGATTCCTGAAACCATCTGAAACAATAAATGGGGATATGTACCGGCGGCAACTCATCCGTCTGAATCGAGCTCTGAAGAAAAAACGGCCAGAATTGAATGATATAGATGACAAGCTGCTTTTGCTGTATGACGATGCAAGGCCACACGTAGCCAAGCCAGTCAAAAATAATTGGAAGGTGTGAATTGGAAAATCTTACCCCACCCACTGTGTTCCCCCGGCATTGCTTCTTCGGATTTCCGTTTGTTCTACTCCATGCAATCGGTCCTTACTGGAGAACGATTCACTCCTTATGAAGGCATAAAAAATGGCTCGATGACTGAATTAAATAGAAATATGGGGTATTTTTCTGCCGAGGAATCCAACTACTATCAGAAACATGGAAGATTTAATGATAAACTAAAAACTTGCAGAAACTCATTCCCGAACCCAATATTGGACAAAGAATTTTCAATAATAAAAAAAATAACTGTTTTTACCGAGAAATGTTGAAAGAGCTCATGCTGGTTTCGAACACGCGTCCCTGACATTTGAATGCCAAGTGATGTAATAACAAATCGATTCATGAACCGAATTTTTATGACTTATCCAATTCCGAGCGTAACGTTCAGTGTTGAGATATTTAGTTTTTAGCAATACAAATGCATCATATTTGTCTTTTCAACTGAAAATCGATTAAAAGATCTTACTACTCCACTGAAAAAAGAATAAAGGATGAATTACTAAACCTAAAACCATGATCTTTCCTTCTAGTGGTCGGTTTACTCGAATAGAACAGCGGCTGGCTGTAGGTAATTATATCGTTGTTTAAGGCATCAAGTGTTTTGTCATCATCAAGTGAATTCTTTTGCATAACGGAAATAAATACTTGGGAATACAAAATTAAAGCAAATAAATGAAAATAAAAAAACTGATCACAAGTGGAACATTTCTGTTGATTCAAAAATCGTGAAGATTTCTCTAGGTCAACAAAAATCTTGCACAAAGTTTCCGGCTTTCATATTCGACAGCAAAGCTAAATGAGGAACATTGGGTAAGAAAAAAAGGGACTTGAGCGACAATATGAAGACTGGGCAGCAAATATAATCCAAAATTTACAAGAACTTCCACCGTAGACGGTCGAAAGGGATCCCCTTGTTTCCCCTGGAATCCCTGAAACTGAAACCCTGGTGCTGTTAAGAACCTTTTACAACAGGCCAGTTAAAATAAATTAAACATACTGGCAATCCCGGAAACGAACTGCACTGAAAATGAACGACTGAAGGATATAGTCTCCACGATGAAACAAACGACAACGGCCAGCGCCTGATTGATCTTGCATGTAGCAGAAATGTAGTCATACGTTCAACTTTCTTCCCACATCGGTGCATACATAAAATGACCTGGGGATCACCGGATGGCAACAGACGAAATCAGATCTAGCATGTTATGATCTAACAACGTTGGTCCTGGAGCATATTTGACGTTCGCACTTATGAAGGAGCATATTGTAACCCGGGCCGCTACTTGGTTAAACTCATATATCAATGTCATATGTCAAAGGCGTATTCGACGAAGACCAGCCCTCTACAAATATGTGGCACGCTCTGCCGTCATAACATCGGCAACATTATCGTTGATGAAAGCAGGATTAAGGAAAGAAGGGCAGAAAATTTGATCCTGTAGATATACATAATCTTGACTCCTTCCATTTGTCCCATCAGCTCTGGATGAGGTCTGTTCCGCCATCAAAGCCCAAAAGAATAATAAAGCGCCGGGCGTCAATGCGATTCCAGTTGAGCTCATTAAAAATAACGGCAGCAGTATTCACGAGAAGGTGACAAGATACAGTGCGAAAACTATAGAGGCATATCACTACTTTGTACGGCGTACAAAATAATTTTATATTTCAAATACCCAATAGTAATAATATATCACAGTTGGCGAATACAGTATCGAACATGTTGGTGGATTTGTATATCTGGGTAAAATCGCGAAGCACAAGATGTTCTTGCCCGAGGCGTACAAAAGAACTACGAAACCGTTTTGGGATATGGTAACAATATGGCGTCTTAATACACAAGCCGGTAGTGCCCAGCAAGAGTTTACCAGCCCCCGATCCTCAATTCTTAGCTGCTGGCATAGGAGAAAGTGAACGACTTGTCTCCTCCGTGGCATATTCCAAACCTAGTCTTCAGATACAAAACATGGGGGCTGGAATATCTGGGCTGGCGGGCTCCCGAAAAACTTCGACATTCTTCAATCCCAATCCAGATTTTGGGTTTCACGCATTAAAAATCCAGCCGGGACATACAAATAGAAATTATTTACTCCTACGCTTTGTCCGCAACTTTGAAGAAAAATTTTAAACACTGGAAATTAATGGTTTGTGGGTCATACTTTGTGCGAAAACTTTCGAGTTGTTGGTTGTTTTCAAAACCCTCGCTAACGCGTTCGATTTGAATTCACCAGTTTCAGTGGCACTCGATTGTTGAATATCAATGAGGCCGCATATTTTGTGTTGTCACTACCGTGGTCCTTAAAAATTTTGTGATAAACAGTGGTTTGATGTATCCAAAGAAAGAACACTGAAAATAATAGTTAAATCAAACCTCCGTTCAAGCGGAAAAATTTCGGGTCGATGAGAAACTTGTGTGTCTGTATATAAATATATATATATATAGGAATGGAAGCTCGAGAGAAACAAATTTTAAAAGAGCGAAGAGAATAACCATCAAACGGAAAAAGGTGAGTATCCATAAAATGAAGAAACATTTTGCTTGATAATTTTTGAGAAAATTGGGATTTTCTGAAAAAAAAAAAAGATTTCACTGACGTGATTCCAATCTTATATCTTTGAGAAGAAAATTAGAAATGATAATGACATACGTCTGGAACACAAGCGGGAAAACGAGCGAAAACAAGGGGGAAAATCCATAATGATCCCGAAAAATACCGGGAATATTGCAACATGGAACGTCACCGTTATGCAACTTGTGTAAGAAACGGGCAAATCACGCTTGTTGTTAATTTGTCTGAGAGAGATGCCCGCAATAGAAGACGGGATAAGAGAGAGAGAGAAAACGAAAATACCATGCATCCAAACAGAAGCGAATTCAAACACGCGATGTAAACGAAAGGAGCGTAGACATTTCCAGCGATGATATAGTAGTTCTGGGAACGTCTCGCCAAGCAGTAACTGCAAGAAAAAGATCAAGAAATACACAAAGGAAATGTTACAGGGATCTACAAAAAGTAAAAGAGCTGAACAAAACGTTGAAAACGGCTCTTAACACCTTGAATAAGGAAACGAAACGACTTAGTCTGGTTATAAAACAAAAAGGCCCACAATTTGAAGAAGAGATCGACAACTTATTAACAAAACCGTGCAAAAACATGGGTGAAATTAGAAAGAGAATGGTAAAAATACTACATTTCCGACATTATTTTGAAAGATTCGCGGTTTTTCTTTCAATCCAAACGCCCTGTTCACATGCAACCCGCCAAGTCTCATTGGTTTTTCGTCGCAAGATCTTAAAATGTTGATGTTTTTGCGAGAGACACTCAAAATGGGTTCCTGGAATTTTAAGGTGAATTTTCTCGTGTTTTGGGCTCAACAGGATTCCAGGGGTGTTTTTCATAATGTAATGTATGTGTTTTTTAAAGTTTCTCGTGGTCTTTCATCGGTATTTTAGTATTCTTTTCGAGGCTTTATCGTGTCTTTGAGTGTGTTTGAATATCATTTGGGGCCCCCAGAATTGTTTACTTTTTTTGGCACAAATTACTTCTCTGGAACTACTCTACCTATGTTTTCTAATTTTTCAGATAACAGGAGAACTTTTAGTTGCTGCTGGAGGAGAACTCCAGCATAAAAACTGGTTACAAGGACTCCAAAAAACATGCCATGATGCTGGCTGGAAAAGTAGTCGGAAAGTACAAAACCTTAACCAAATTTCAGAAAATCACATCGTTGATACAACATAAAGAGTACAGATCGTTCGACGTTACTAAATTTCCAGCGAAGATGGAAAAGGCCAGAACAGCAAGTTTGAGAAATGAGAGAAAAATTCCACAATTGATCCTGCAAAAAGAAAGTTCATGCAGATTGATGGTCAACAAATTCCAGGCTTGTATTCGAACAGAAAAATTATCGACTTGAACTCTAAATTCTGCTCTAAATGCAATTCTAGCTTAAAAGTTGGCCTCACATGTTTCTCAAAATACAACCGCGAAAATTGCCAAAAAAATTGCCAGCTCTGTTTTTCCACAAGCTCATATAAGAAAATTCAACACACAAAATTATACAATCATTGACATACGACGTGGTGAGAGCTGATTGTTTGGCCGGACATTGTCCTCACTGTAAATCCAAGGAAGTCTCCATTTCAAATGAAAATCAACCCCCAGATATGTTGATAACCTATCACAAATGGATCAATGTTAGAAAGTAATATTTCCTTTCCAAGAAAGGAATATTTTCCAGGGAATTAATAATCTGAAAACAAGCACGACTGAGTCAGAAATGCTAATACTGATGGGCTTTAGCGAGAATTAGAGAACCAAGTATTCAAAAGAAGTGCAAGGAGTCCAATATAGTGGAAGTAGACTACAAGTCACTCTACATATGTCTCACGTCAGTTTAACAGGCTGAAATTCTAGAAATGGAAGCTGTTTTAGCGCAAACAACCCTGAAAACATTTAACGGGACAATGAAAGTCAACCAATGGACATGGAGCCGCAAAAATCTGAGTACCATATTTTTCTACTCTCTTAGTTGCTTTTGGATCAACTTTCTTGTCCTCCGAAACTAAATGAAGAGCCTGAAAATTGTAGCCATATCCCCGAAAAACGCCTAAAGAGAGGTTCTAGGTAATTATTTACTTGCACTTATAGTCCTTGTACAAAAATAATTCCTGTTTTTCCGATCTAGATCCCGGAAAAAACGTCTGAAAATATCTAATGAAAATAAACAGGAAATTCAACCATACTTTGTATTTGTTTTCTTACCATGGTGTTCATACTTTCAACTTATGGGATGGAATATTATAAATTTGGATTACATCAAGTTAATTAATAAAAGTTTACTCCGTTATATCAAAATTCATTGTGTCGAGAAAAAGAAAAAATGTGTACAGAATTTCAGGCAAAATGTCCCCTCCGTGGTATGGACAAATCACAAAAATTGTCCCAAATAAAAAGAGAATAGCGCTCATGTAACCCCGTACGGAAATAAATCTATGTTTTGGGTCCACCAATCGATGAGCACAATATCAGGCATCTTTTTTTTTGATATCAGGTTTAAGTTTTTTCTTTGAATTTTATCACAAAATATCTTTCTTTTCGCGATTTCACCTATCTAGGCGCCATAATAACGAGAACCGCTAATGAAAGCGACCCAATACGCCGAATATTACAGCTCGCAAATAAAATCTTTCATTCGCTTCTGACGATTATAAAGAGCAGCTGCATCCACTGGAAAACAAAGCTACAAGTATGCAAACCTCTTTATCCTTCTTTCGGGATACGACCCATGCTATAACGTAATGATTTGCAAATATATTGAACGCCTTTGAGCGACGGGATATGGTTTTCTAGAGCCGATGAAACAATCTTCTTGTATGTTTGTAAACAGCGTATTATATGTGGTCGGCAACAGCAAAATGTTATGGCCAAGAAAAATGTTATGCGCTGTAAACTAGTGTTATCTGTGTTTTGTTCTATTCTATTTAACAATAGGAATTTTCCCCGAGTTCGAAACTAAATATTATGCTGGTCTTATAATTACAAATTAGATTTATTATATTTCTATTCGACTTTTTATTCTTATTTGAAATGTAAAAACAGCTTTCAAATTATAACTTCTTTCAATAACAAATCGTATTTATTCTTATAATTTTCAATGAGAGTTTAATATTTATCCCACACCGGCTCTCTTCCACCCTTAAAATTCTATTAATTCAATTTTTTAGGCTTTTCCTTGAAGATATACATATATGCATAAATATTTTCAGTTCAGCTTTCATTTTTGTACAGAATAAAATAGAGTAAATCATTGACACAACTTCAATGTTGTCTCATCTTTTGTGCTCAATACTAATTTCTAGGAGAAAAGCAAATAATTCATGAAAGTTAACCTGAATGTTGAAGAAACATCGTAGCATCTTATTGTGTATTCGTCTGCTAGCTGCTACTAAATTTATTTAGGATTTCACTCGAGCTTAGCTGATGCTCATTGAGAGTCCTTTTATAAGGATTTATCAGTATAGTGATACTAAGTAGCGGCTAACGGTCATCGTACTGCTATTTCTGAAGACAGCACATAAATGTCTTCAGAAGTTTTGTCTGATTAAATGAATTGCTTTGGTCAACACATATTTTTTCGGAAGGACTTGTGTTGCCTTTCTTTTGAACTCGCCCAATTTCAAAGACTACAAGGTGTTTGCTTGCAATCAGGACTATACTTTCTCAGTTTATTTGTGCAAATGTACATGAGTTGCTTTATAATTACGTGTTGATTAAATACTCGAACATTAGCTTAGGGATTGCATTCAAAAATATCAAAAATAATGTCTACCATTGTATTTGATTTAGAGACGTGACGTGGACTATTAAGAATATACTTTTACGAATCCGTTTCTCTCTTCTTCTTAATTTGTTTATGGAGGAAGCTTTATTCACAACATAATTTTGAGTGAATTCTGAATCAAAAATTATTCTTTTTGGAATGCTAAAACCCTCATGCTCTAACAGATCTCCACACTCATTCATTTCTACATTTTAACAGAAACTTTTCATTCAAACATATGAACGTTAGCAACCGTCTTGAATCTGCTTTGCCTCTTCAACAATATTCAATGAATTCAAAGTCGAAACCACATTTGAATATATTCAAGAAAAATTCTTGGCAAGGAAGATACTCTATTCACATCCGTTAGGAGTCACGTGACATAAAGCGGATGACTTTTTCGACAGCTTATTTCACAGAATATAGTATTTAAACCGACTCATTGAACCATTGCCAAATGGAAATATGTTTTGCCTTTTAAAAGGATTACTTAAGTTAATAGATGAGCTACATTTACAATCCGCTCCGGTCTTGTACTCGTATTTTTTGATTAAATTTAGTATTCATAGTAAATAATTAATGTAAACATAGAAAAGTAAGTTTTTGACCTCTACTCGAATCTTATTCAGTTGACTCTGAAAACGATGGTTAATAGCGAATATTCTCACTTTACATTGAAATAAGTATTTGGTTGCGTTCTCAAAATCTGGGTTCTACGTTGAATTATATTCAATACGGTTTTAAAATTATTATTAACAGATTCATATAATTATAAAATTAAAACAGATTGTGCATTAGGACTTGAAATCGAAACAAAGTGTTAACAATCATTGATATTCAGCTGATTTCACATTAAAAAAAAATGACGTATGATATCAAGTTCTGAAAATAACATCGCTCAAATATCCTCCGCAGCTTCATTGAACTGAAAGTAGCCTTCTCATCCAATTTTTCACGACCATCTCACAGATGCCGCGTAACTAGCTTCGGATGTGAAGCTGGATGCATCGCGATGATCGCGAATCGTTTTTGGCTTCTTCAAACAACGATTTCAAAAACCCCCATAGACAAAAATCTGAGACTGTGAATTGGCACGATCTTAATCGGCAGTTCACATTGACTTTGTTGGAATCACTAGTCCTGACTACAGCAAGTCGAATGAATGGCGAGATTCGTGAAAACGAGCGATTTGAAAGTAGAAACTGCTTGCGTCAAAATTTTCCAGGTATCCATATTTATCAGGCTGTCCCTATTACATCCGACCGTTAAGGCTACAATATGTCCAATCCTCACCTACAAGCAACTTAGGTCCGATCACGCCTTGAACCGGAAGATCACACCTAAAAGTTTTCTGTGCAAAATGGTAATTCGTGAATGATTCGAGGGTTTATCTACCCGAAATCATGCGGTTTTGTGTTATTCACGAGTTGGGCCGAAAAACTATTCCAAACTCACAGAAGTTTCAGGCAAATCATGATCTTGAGGTCTTAAATTAGTTGAACGTTAAATTCATTCATATGCAAGTCCTTGCTTGAAAATGCTCCAACTTTTTCTCTTAGATATTCAGATTCTCTCTGAACGACAGAGATACTGATTCGGCGTCTTACGCTTCATTACAGCTGTGACACAAAATAGTAACAAAATAAATGGCGCACATTAAAAAGACTGCTGACCTCAATTCTTTCAACCAAAGTTGGTAGAATTTCATTTGTATTAGTAAATATTTTCTGATTTTTTTCATTCAATAAGTGTAACACTCTTTAAAAAACTTCAATAAAATCGCTGCGCAAACACAAATCGAGTGTTGCTTGCTCAATCTGTTTTCTACCAGACGCCCGAGAATGTTCCTACTGCTTTGTACTCACGCTGCGGTATTCTCCTTTGCCCGAATGGTTCGACAACGCATCAAGTGCGGCTCATCTGCCACCGAATCAACTCTTTTGTATTCTTGAATAAGGCAATAAATAGAGTATTCGAGACGTACGGCACGCTGGAATTGATGATAACGATGATAATCGGTTATAAAATTTCATAATTTCTACACTTTTTGGATGTTTCACTTTTGTATGATCACATTCCGAATAGAGTCATGGCATAACTAAATTATGATGATAAACGTATAAAATCTAAAGAGGGTTTTGTCGTTAACATAACAATATATAAGCACCCGAAGAATTACTCCATTCGACTCCATTCATGCCTGAAGTTAAATAACATGCGACATGATATCGGAGATTCTGTAGAAACTTCAATGTTTTCCGAACGATTACAAACACATATACTGATAAATTGATCATATGAGGGTGGTCTGAGAAGTTTCCAACCACAACGTCAAGATGGCGGCACTTGAAAGATAGTGAATGTAGTTGTGCATCTTTTGACAGTTACACACCCAAGCTCCAGCAATTTTGGACGAGCAGTTTTTAGTTGGTTATCGTCTGAACGAATCGATGTGAGAATTTTTGCGAAAATTGAAAAAAATGAGTATAGAACTGTTATTAAATTTTGGTTTTTCAAAGGGAATATATGTTTAGGCATGAGAATGTTGTCCGCGCGTTGGGCGCCGCGTTTGCTCACGTTAGACCAAAAACGTGTTGGAATGAACATATCCAACCCTCTGTTGGCACATTTTAGGGACAAAAAATTCGAGTTTTGCCCCGATTAATTGCTGTATATACGACTTGGATACACCATTGTATCCCCGAAATAAAAATACATTCAAAACAGTGGACTGCAAAGGGCGAACCGGCTCCGAAAAAAGCAAAAACTGTTTTTCGTTTGGAAAAGTGATGGCGACTTTTTTTTGCGATAGTCACGGAGTTATCTTAAGGCATTATCTTCAGAAAGGAAAACCCATTACAGGAGCATACTGAGGATCATTACTTGTCAAACTGTAGACAGAAACCGCGAAAAAATTACGACATTTGCAGAGAAAGAAAATATTTTCACTTAGAAAATATTTTCACTTATTTCACGCACCATCTCACACCTCAGCGGTTGCCATACCGAAAGCCGCGAATTCCGGTTAGAACTGCTTGACAATCCTTCTTACCAGACCTAGTTCCAAGCAAATTCTTTTTGTTCTAAAAGACATTTTCATTAAATGGGAGGCAATCATTAAATGATTGATTGATGAAATCCCATTTAATGAAATCATAATTTCATTAAATGGGAGGCAATCAGAACAAAAAAAAAATGTCTTGTGTCATTGTTAGGTCGGAAAATTTTCAGTCCACTCTCGTATTCATAATTTGTTGTCCAATTATGGGTAAAAACCAGAAAACAACATTCGTAAATCACCGAAGAAAGCTGAAAAATGTATTCCCTAAACATGTTATGTCGGGGGTATATATCTGTCTTGCAAGCGGTAATATTTATTCAATATAATTTTTGACCATTTTGTGTAAAAGTTCCGAAGCCCCAACTTCGATATGTTGAATTTTCGGTGAAACCTCCTAATTATGGGCAACTTTAAGGCCGAAATACAATAGTGCGAGACTGCGATACGAGAGCGCGACGAGAGTCTCGCAGCAAATGTCAAGCAGTTTTCCTAACATGCATTTGTATGCGACATCGTACAATGATTGCGATGTGTCGATGAGAGGCGGGAATATTCGGAAAAACGAAAATTCCTCGCAACGAGGTGCGTGACTTTTGTCAAATGGAATATAGCGCGTAAATGAAATTTGAAATTCAAACGCCTTAATTCCTTTTTAAGTACATTGGTTATTATGAATGAATTTTGAATGAAAATTTCGTGCATCCTAGTTAAGGCTTTTATTTGCTAAACGAAGGAACATTCCAAATTCAAAAATCAAAAATCAAAAACAATTTTATTTAAAACGTCACCTATTTGACATTTGTCATATGAACATTATTGTTCCTCGCATCGCGTGCATTGTAAATTGAATGCGTTGCGCGACGACGAGTGAGAATCACATCGCGCATCGCCGTCACGCAGTATTGTGTTTCGACCTTAAGCCTGTCTTTTTTGACGTTTTATGCAGGCAGTTCACCTTCTCTGCTTGGTAAGTTCACTTGTTCGACCAACTAGTAAGTTACTACTAAGCAAGAAATATCCTGCCTATTTCATTGACGGCATTTTTGCATGTGTTAATATGTACAAAACATACTTTAAAAAATTTACCTGCTCATAAGAAATTTAACCTAATAAAGGAAGTAGAAGTAAATAAATATGTAGCTATGCGGTTCGAGTTATCGAAGGTCGACTATATATATATGCAAAAGAACTAGGAAATCAAAGGAATTGAGAGAATAAAAGAATAGGGAGTTCTTGTGTTCTTTCTGTGGGAGGATGTAAAGGTAAAGGTAATTTATTTTCACGGGAAAAATATGTAACTCTGCAGATGGCGAAAATTTGCCATCAGGTCACACGCCAAATCGCTTCGATGGTCGGACACAGAAAGTAATTAAAGATTTTATTTTTAATTTTCAAACATTTTAAAGATAATTAGAAAAGCGTGGAAAATAAGGTGCTGAACGCTCAAAAGACAACTTCAGCGGAAGATGGAGTAAAAAGGGGAAATATCTGCAAGATCGGAATTAAAGCCCGAAAATAGAAATAGAAGGGATTGATTGGAGGGTACCCTGACAAATAAACCATTCTTCGAGAAAATGAATTCGCGTGACCAAACAAAAGTGTACATTGGGCTGAAGATGCTGAAGAGAAAATGTTATCTTTTTTTGATGGGAATACGGCTTTGCTGGTATATACGGGTATTGTTCGAGTTGAATTGATTGCAGTAATGTCATCGACAAATTTAGCAGTGTTATCAGGATTTCTCTCTGTGTGTTATTAAGAATTCTTCAGTCTTTTTCAGAATTTTCCCGTGACCTAGAGGGTAAGAGGTCTGCATATAGACACAATTTCAGTAGATTGCTTGGTGATTGGGTTGGTATTCACAGGATTGTCAATTTGAGTTGGAAATGAAGGTTCAGACTTGGACTCTTCCATTTGTGGTTTAAAAAATTGGGGACAAATGGAGTGAGTCTGAAGAAGTTTGTGAGGTTTGGTCATCTGGGGTATGATGACTGGTTTCCGTCGAACGGATGGACGGCAACATCTTTGTTTATGTATATACCAAGTTAGTTGGGATATCAAAAATGAGCCTTTGTCCGAAAATTTGTCCTGCCTAAATAATGGATTTATAAAAATTAAGGGGTGACAATCTCAGAGATTCCAAAGAGCTACAAAAGATCCCATCGAAGAGGTTCTGGGCATTTATTAAAATTTGTTTAAAATTGGTTCCTTATTTGCTGCTCGCATCTTTCATTTGAGTTGAATTTCTGATTCGTGACCATCGAATGCATGTTACAAGATCTTACAGTTGTCTTCCTGTTTTAAAATTATGTTTCAGGTCAGCGTGCTTTTTACTCGACCTACGATCCATATTCGAACAAACTGTCTTTTGTCTGAGATTCTTTAAGGATCGAACCTGCCAAAACATAATTTGACATTTTGACTTGAGACCAGCAATATTAAAATTATGACAAAGAATAGATTGAAGTTCAGTAGTTTGTCATTGTTCATTGAATAGTATTCCTGTGGCTCACGGCTTATTTCGGGCAACATTTACGACTAATTTGAACTGCTTATAAAATTTAAGCTAATCGATATATTATAATAATTTAAATACAGATTTTTACTGTACTATTCATAATTATCATTTATACACTTTATTTTTATTCAGATAGATTTTAATTATTTCTTAAAATAAAAAAATAAAAAAAGGAACTTGAAACAATGCCACAACTTATTTTGACAAGTTTATTCTATATATATATATATCTATATATTTAAGTTTTTTCATTTTAATTCAATTAGAAGGGACAAAAAAATTCAAAGTTAAATATGACCATTTTTCTGGTTAACAAACATTTTTAGCCTCTAAGGCATCGAATCGACCAGTTTTTGTGAAATTTATAGAGTGAAGTGATACAGTTTGGAGGTAATTTTGATTTGAAATTTTCCATTTACAGACATTTGTCTCCAAAAGGGAGAACAAATTTTCAATAACGGTATAGTCGGGCGACTGTGCCATAATGTGCGGACTGTTCCAAATCGGCCATGCTTGTATTACGTTGCTGCAGATGAAATGGCCGATTTATTAATAACTTCCTAAACAGTTGTAAGTTTTATGAAGACAATTTATCTAATCAAAGTAGGTACCAGTAGACGTAACACACTTTCCCCATCGAGATACAAGTACATTTATTCCAGTTTGGTAGAAGTCTGAGATTGTGGTTCGAAGAAACTCCTCGAATGCATTTTTGACAGCGGCTTCATTATTAAATATTTTTCCTGTCAAAAAGTGATCCAAATGTTTTAAGAAATGGTAATTTGTTGATGAGAGCTCTGGTGAATATGGAAGGTGAGGGAGAGTCTCATAGCACAACTCGTTTAATTTTTGGACCTTTGTTCTCGATATATGAGGTCGTGCGTTATAATGAAGCAGTAACAATCCATCCCCGTTGACAAGCCTAGGTCGTTGGACTATCAATTTCTGTTGCATTTCACCCAGTTGAGCACAGTATATCTCAGCACTGATGGTTTCGCCAGGTTGCAGGAACGAGTAGTGGATAACTCCAGCTAGAGAACACCAAACAGCTACGATTATTTGTTTTGGATGAACGCTTGGATTCGACATGTGTCTTGGCGCTCCATCGGCATCCATCCATTAGACCGATTGGCGACAATTATTGTATAGAATCAACTTTTCATCGCAGGTCACAATTCGGGGCAAAAACGGTTCCTTTTTGTCGGGAGACAAGCAAACTTGAAATCTCCATTCGACACGTCATGTTTTGCTCGGCAAGATCATGCGGAACCAATTTGTCACGCTTTTTCAATTTTCCAAGTTGTTGCAAGTCTGTCGAAACTGTCGAATTGTGAACGCCTAATTTCTCGGCAAGATCCCTTATGGTTTAGCGGGGGTCAGACTCCACTAATGCTCAGACTCCTCACAGCTTGTCTCTATCGATCGATTGCCCAGGGTGCCCACGTACATTACTTCCAGGGCCCATATCTCCGGATCGAAAATTTTCGAACCACTGCCGGTTGGTTCGTTCACTAACTTTATCAGGACCAAATGCGATGTTGACATTCCTCGTTGTTTCCGTTACGTTGTGCTCTAATTTAAATTCGTATATTAAAAGTAGCCGTTTTCGATTCACTTCCATGTACACTTTCTCGTTTTGTTTTTACAATTACTATGAAGTGCAAAACAGAAATGAATCCATGAAGCGAGGTAGCAGTATTTATGTGTCATTACATTTGCGCTGCCTTGTGTCAACATAATACACTTAAAATGCAGCCAACTTTATTTCATTGCCAAATAAGCCATTTCATCTGCAGCAACCTAATACAATGCCCGATTTGTTTCGGGTCATTACCTTGGTCAAAGTTTTAACTCGAACTTCGAAGATATTGCGTCTGATCCATTGCTGTTTCAATGAATTCCAGATTGTTAACTCCTGTTGCAGATGTACATGCATAAATCATGACGTTTTCACCTCCGTGTTTGACTGTGACTTTTAGCTTGCAACTCTGTCTACGGCGTACGCCAAACATGGGAAGCACCGTCAGAGCCAAAAATATTAAATTTGGGTTCGTCGGGGAATATGACCGTATCCCAAAATTTTTTTCAAATGTTTCTTGGCGAATTTTAAACGACGCATTTTATTCTTGTCGTTAATAAACGGCTTCTTGCGTGATAATCTTCCGTCCAGACTATGCTGTCGTATTACACAACGATTAGTGTCTAGATTGCATAGTTTACCCAACTCAACTTTTGCACGGTAGCAAAGGATTTAGTCGTAATTTGCAGCGGCGCTGTTTATTTCATTTTTATTTTGAAAAAATGTTGAAATTTAAATTAAGTTATATCTGATTCGTTTAAATTTTACTGTAGTTAACTGGGTTTAAAAATCTTGATAACTTGTTCAGTTTATTTTTTAAAGGCAGGTAAAGTACTTTCTACGCGCTGGTCGGAATAGGCTGTGAGCCACTGTACATGCAATATCCAACAACATCCTCAGTTTACACATAGAAATAAAGCACGGATTCGTCGTCTCAAAGTCGGCTAAAACAATTAATCGTGTGTTTCAACAGGGATAATTTAACACAGGAAGGGCAATGTGGGTGGAATTAGGTTCAATGTCTAGAGGAACTATCCTGTTTGATATCGCGGAAACCTTTGATAATATATCGGTGGAAGGAGTCATATAGATATTGTTCAATTTTCGCAGGCCGTATTCCATCCCTTAAGATTATTATTTTCTCTATCCTATCTATGAACGATATTCCGTCAATAAAGTGAAATCTTATTTGAGTTGTTAAATTTAGTCCTGTTTCGGCGTAAAAAAATAAAAGCTCTATTGAAACGCAATACAAATAAAAATCTATTAGTGCTCCTTCTATAAATGCCTGAGTGAAGTTGTCTTATAGTGTGAGCGCTGTATTATTGGCATTTCGACTAAATTATACGCTATGCGTTTCAACGAATACTAATTGCCAAAAAATCCTTGTATAAAATAACTATTTGAAGATTCAGAAAAATTGCATGACATGAAAGCAACATAAACATTAATATGAATGACAAAATTGAGACTATTGACAAGAACATATGCCACAAAACTACGATGCTCCGCTAAGAGTGTCTTGGTAATCCGAAGACTTTCCGTTGAAGGGACTTCTGAAACCCTCTGGAGAATGGCGAAGCGCGGACAGATGGGAAGAAATGAAAAATAATGTAATATTATTACCCCAAAAATAAAAACATTAAGCATGAAGTTCAGAGTCAAAGAGGAGGGTTTTTTCCAGAAATACTGCAGACATTCGGATTCACTTCCATTTCTGGTATATTCTTGACTAAACTTACGCATTTTTGACAGTTCCTAAAAAGTACTTCAAGCATGATTTGGAACTTATTTATATTTTGATTACCTTTTATCATTATCTATGTGAAAGAATTAGTTGGCCGTAAGGAATATATCCCAAAATTTCGTATAGAGATTCCGAAAACTCATCGTTACACTCTGCTTACTCAAATTTCCTTCGATTAGCAAAGAAAAAGTACGTTATCGGATATTTCCACGTTGCAAAGCATTTTATTCTCTTCGTTTTATTCTCTCTCTTTTATACAACTCGCGTATTCCTTACAAAACATAAAAAGTTGATACTTATGCAAAGTGGCGTCATCATGAAGTGGATTATTCTTAGTAACGACATTCATGAAAAATATTTACACTTCATTAATGAGAAGAGAATTTAATTTCAATTTAGTAACATTACGCACTTTATCGTTCTTTCCAGCAGGCTTTCGTTCGCGGACAGATAACGTCAGTTGTTTGCAACAAGGAAAAATTCACTTGTAACCTTTCCGAAGAACTTGGGGGGTTTCATTTTCCCTCCCACATCCTTCGAAGGATAGACGCGAATGTGTAGTTTTATCTTCCAAACAAAACCAAAGCAATTCACTTGGGTGAGTAATTTCATTTGCGCTGAATAGAGGTTAGCGATGCTTAAGGAAATTTGCATGATTGGAGGTTCTCGTGTCACAACGCTTCCGTGTCGGAGCTTATTTCGCTTTTTAATTCCACTTTTCCATTTTTTCCGCTTTTTAATCAAGTAAGAAGAGGAAAAACTTCCCAATCGCTCATGACTTTAAAAAAGTTTCACATGAATAAGGAGTGATTTATTGTTGAGTCGAATGGATTACTTCTTAGCTCTTAATCTCCGGTTCGGAGTCGAGGTTAAAACGCTTGGCTGTCTAATCGATTAAGGACGAAGAGCATAAACTCAATATACCACTTGCCACACGCTCCCCCTATCGTTCAACAAAGCGCAACCCTCGAAGCATTCCAAAACACATCGCATAAATGCATATTTCAATTCGATACTTATCCATTTGCTGATGTCACGAAGATGATGTTTCTAAAAACGTAACATTGAAACATCTTGTGGTCTAAATGAATTTTCATGACTTAGAGGATTTGTTTTGTTTGCGATAAGGGTATGCAGGACATTTCTGGGTATCGATAGACATTGAATATAAAAAGAAAGTGTTTGAGGGTGGTGAAGATGATGATAAGTTCTGGATGAATATTGAAGCCTGAATTGAAAAGAGGTTGCAGTTCTGAAGCAGATGATGGAAATTGAGAAATTTAATACCCAAGTAGACATGCACCTGTCATGCCTGGGATGAAACGTACTCTATGTTTATCGTGGAGCGAATAACGTGTGATCACTTAACTTCCTCATAATTATGATCAAACTTCGAGCTAAGATATTGAAAGCAAGTCTGAAACATTTATTGGTTCGCAAGAAGTATTTTATCAAATATTAATATGCAAAAGCAGTTGGCCACAGTCCACACCAGAAGGAAATGGGATTAATTAGAAAAATAATTTTCTTTCCAGGAATTTAATGTTTTGCTGATTTCTTATGGAACTTGGGAGTTCGTTTTTCTGGCTATTAGTAAACGCCCAATTCCCATTTCGACCAATATACTCGCATCGATTTCCACGCAAGGGAGACACGTATATTTCGCTTAAGATCCAGAAAGCAGTTTGCATATTAAGTTTGACAATTTTTAACTTTAATATCTTTCTAAGTTTATTTTTCCAATCTAAGTGCAACACTTTTAAAGACACATCATTTTTTATGCAACACTTTAAAGTTGGAACGAATCGTGGACAATAAATATCGTTGAGCGTCTCGAATTCCTACTCACCCAACACTTTCGGGGCTCATCGGAAAAGGTAATAGAACGAGAAACTTAGGCGACTTCGTAGCATGACCCTCTTTAGGGAAAAGTTCGATGGGCCAATAAAACCTACAAAACATACAAATCACCAGGAATTGTTAAAACATACCCAACCGTGCTTATGAATGATGATACCATAATAAAAAGATAAAGCATATTTCAATTAAAATCTACACAAGCCCTCTATCTAGAGGATACATCCCTAGTATCATATCCCGTTATATTGGAGATATAAAAAAGTTGTTATCCCATAGCCTGGAAAAGCCAGTCAGTACAAAGCAATGAGTTATCAATCTATCAGCATAAATCCTTATTGATGGAAACACTGGAATGGCTAGTGACCAGACTGTACACAACCAAATACTGCATGAAGCAGTAAACGAAATAGGGAGGAACCTCACCAACAAAGTTGACACATTAATGGCCTACATTGACATCTAGCGAGCCTTCAATCATGTCAAAAAAAAACATCTAATCAAAAAGACGATGAAATCACTAAGGAAAATTGCGAAAATTGAGAAAAACGGTGTAAACTTAAAGAATAGACCAAAGAACTAACTAACAGGGGTACCACACAGGGTGGCATAGTATCAACGCTTGCTCCGATACTTTCTTATAAGCGAAGAGTACAAGATCTAAGAAAGAGGGATTTCGTGATACTGATGGGTGGATCTTTATCGCCAAGAAAAACGAAGCTTGATATAATTCAACCGGCAGTAGACACAACAACACTATAAGCGATCAACCAGAGAAGGGACAGAAATCGTACTAGACTTCTACTGGAAAGTGAAATCATAATCTACACCGATGGCTCCAAAACGGATGAAGGAAGCAGCACCAAAATCTTCTGTTGAGATTAACGGCCACTAAAGACAAAGCAAAAACCTGAGAGCCATACTGAAGTTTCCTTGCGGAAAGTATTTGCAATAAGCATAGTCCCAGAAACGGTAACGAACAACCATAACGGAGAAATTCAAATACTGTCAGATATCTAGCCAATACTGCAGACAATTGCTGCTAACCTTGTTGTTTCATAACAAGTAAGGGCTGTAGACAGCCCCTCAAACTCATAAAAATCTAATTATATGCAAAACGATCACGGATTTCTGAATACACTGGTGTAGCGGGAGCTGAAAGAGAGGATGATCTAGACGAACTAGAATAGACACGATCGAACTTGCAACAGTAAAAAAGTAACTAGACGCAACCTTGATATATTTTGGAAATACCGGTAAGGACTGCGAATGTTCTGCAGATAAGCCAAAATTTCTCTTTATCTTTTCGTTTAAAAAAAAATAAAGTGTCTAGCTTCACTGTGGACCTTGCCTCCCCGACATTGAGACATCTGTTAATTATATGTCAAGTTCTTATAATCAGAGAGCCGATTTAAATGGAATAATGAAAGAAATAAACGTTCAGTTGAACCTGAACCTGAACCTGAACCCGAACCTAACCCAAATGTACTTTCCACAATGGTATTCATATCCCTTTCTTTATAGTATCCCCTTAAAGTGTTAGCTAAAATTAGTGTTTGCGTCTAAGCATAACTGATTAGCTTTTGGGGACTCGTAACAAGCTGACGAAAGAAAGGAATCTGACAAAATACTGGCTACGGTACTTAGGTGATAGCTTCATAGTTATCAAAAAAGACAAATCAAAACATTGGACGACCTGAACGCACCCCACAAGAAGGTGCAATTTACAATTTATGGTTATAGTAGTTCGACGGAAAGACATCAGTAAAGTGGAAATATACAGAAAAGCGACGGAAATAATGCGCATCATATGCCAAAATTTGACATCCATTTGTTTCCACTTCTGTCTTTAGCCATTGTCATTGTCTAATATTTTTGGTTTTCTTGATCGATAGTAGTCAGAGAGATAGAAATTACCAGATTTGAAATTGGAAAACCATTTTTGACATTTGACATTTTTTACATTTGACATAAATGTTTTATTTTAACATATTGTTGACCCAAAAAATTAATGGAACCCCTGCCACAATAAGTTGCACTCGATGAAAATTTTAGTAAAGATTTGGAAAAGTCCAAACTTAACTTTCAAGAACTTTGCTCAATGTTTATGGATCTTTCTATGGCTAAATTCAAAGAAGGAATATTTATGGTTCCTGAACTCAACAATGTATGGGACGATACAAAATTCGACAGGATTATGACCGAGGCACAAAAAGCAGCTGGAATTATCCTAAAATTGTCGGTCAAATTTTGTAGATAATAAAAAAGTGATCATTATAAAATTATTATTGAAAATTTAAGGCGAAACCAAGAGTGATTTAGCTTTTTTTAGATTGATGAATAAAGATTTTCCGTAGAAAATTCTGTTCATTTGAGTTATGAACATTGTGACTGCTTTCTGCTGTGAGGAGTTATAATAATTTCAAAAGAAACCACGCTCTTAAGAAATATACTAGGTTACAACTTGTAGTCTGTTTCGGGGGTGTATATAAAAACAATAATCTTTAACTACTGAGGTGGATCCGTTGAAAAAGTAAAATTGTTAAATTACTCCCCTCCCCCGCGCACGACACACGCATACCTTCTAGTGCCTTCGAGTTTAGTTGCGTTGGGGCTGTCAACGACTGAGCACGTGTGTGCACGCGCAATTTCGGTAAGTAAATTCATTTTGAAATTTCTCGTGGGCAGACCCCACTTCAGTATTTACGTAACTGTTTTGTAAATAGTTTCGATGGACTTATCGTATTTTTTTCTTTGTAGTACTTTGAAACGTTTTACAATGTGGAGCCCAGTACGTCGTCCGGAAGAAAACGGTGTATCGGTAATAACAATAACCATCATGTAGCGAAAAATAGAAGAAAACGATTTTGACACGGTCGTGACGTCGTGGTTAGATCGTGAAGACTCTAGCGGTTTAGAGGTTGAAGATATTGATGACACATTTACACCGGAGTTTCACGAACATGACTCAGATACGTAAAGTGAGTCAGAACCCGCAGAACAGGTTGGCAATGCTGATGGCGTTCCCAAAGAATAGACGTCCTGCAATGACGATGTTCCTCTGTCATCATTTTGATCCTTCTATGGGAAAATCGCTACAAATGGGCGCGTCAACCACCATCTAAAGCCGTTCGAGTTCCTCATTAAAAGAAAAGATCCTTTTTCTATTTGGAATAAATACATTGACAATGAGATTTTACATCAGATTCTCAAGTGGACTAATGAAAAGCTAAATCGATATCGGACCATTTGATTAGTTAGCAAGTAGCGGTAGTTCGGAGTATCTGTGTTCAGATGGTGAGGTATTTGGTATCATTCAATAGAAGGCAATAGATGAATAGGGTAAATAACTGTTCGTCGCGTAATGATGCTTTTTCAAATGATGTATAAAAAAATACGATTCCCAGTAAAGAGATTATAGACCCAATAATTGAAACGATGCTTCATGCAATATTTTTCAGATAAATATCGTTCAGAGCTCAGAAATTTATGCATTTATTGGTCTTATTGTATTTACTGCGGTTTTCAAATCCAATCACGAAAATGGAGATTACATATTTGCGACTGTTGGTACCGGTAGGGAGATATTTCGATGTGTCATGTCTAAAAACAGATTTCTGTTCATTCTACATTGCTTGTGATTTGACAACTCTGCTGATCATGAAGTACGAAGACTGTCGGACAAGATAGCAGCAATTTCGTTCGTGTTTGCAAAATTTGTAGAAAATTGCCAGAGGTTATATAATGTCAGCGAATATGCCACTGTAGATGAGATGTTGGTACTTTTTCGAAGGCGCGCGCACCGAATACCAATGCCAATGAAACCTGCAATGTATGGGTTGAAATTAATGCACCCGTGTGATGTAAAGAATGGCTTTTTTTATAACTGTTACATTGATACCGGACGTAGAGCAGATGGTGAGAGTTTGACAGATGATGAAAAACAGTTTATGGTTCCAAAACAATCTGTGATCCATCTAGCAAAACCGCAAGTATTCGCAAGTAACAGAAACATAACCTGTGATAACTGGTTTACATCAATAGGGCTTATAGAATTTTTATTTCAATTCATACTTCAAGTCGTAGGACCCGTCGATGGCCAATGGCAGTTTTTTACCGCATGTTGGATATCAGTCCCGTCAATAGTCACTTGCTATATGAAACACATCGTGACAAGACTATTGAAAGGGGAATTTTCGTGAAAGAACAAGCGCGCAGTTTAGTGCTACCCCAAATATAAAGACGAGCGTTGAACGAAAGATCGCCACGTGTGCTACAGTTGAGTTTGGCACGTGTGCTGGGAAAGAATATGCCTGTACCTGACCGTCAAGAAGTTGACGAAGAAGAATCTAAAAAAAGAAAAAGGTGCCACACATGTCCTTTGAAATTTCAACGGATACCCACACATACATGTTATGCATACATAAAACATGTATGCCTTCAATGTGCAAAGCAAGTGTGCCCAGACTGTGATTTCCGCAATTTTTTATTCCCATTATAGTATTATATTTACTGATGTGGCATTTACTAGAAAGACTATTTAAAATTAACTTTGTAAGTTGATTTGTTGGTTTTTCAAATAATTTATAATTTGTGATTTTTGCCAAAACCTGCTAAGTATTTGCTAAACTTTAAAATAAGAGTTTGTTATAAACAAATAAATTATTTTATTTAAATATATCCCCTAAAGCTAATTATTAAACACTAAGCCCTAAAAAACCTAAAGATTTTAAATATGAGCACATATATATATACGGGACTCTGGGGCCACCACGTCAGCATTTATGTGAAATTAAATCCACCTCAGTAGCTAAAGGTTAATCAAAACGCAAAAATTACTAATTTGACCTGAATTTTCTATGATAAGTTGTAGTTTTTGTGAAGTTTTTCTTATCAAATAATTCACTAAATGGACATCCTTTTTTTTAATTTTTTTCGGATGTAAAGACTCAAATCAATGCAACCTTAAATGTTCGTTTTCATGAACACAAGTCATTTCAAATGGCATTATCATTGTTGAACGTATTTCAAATTATGCAAAGAAGACGTTCAAAACTCGCGTTTAAGGAAAAGGGTATACCAAAGTGACTTCAATCAATGTCTTCTGATACCTTTGTATTTTTCCACGAATGAAAAGTATCGCAACGACTTCGATCTCAGTCGTTTTCCCCATCCTTTTTCCTATCATTGGTATCATTGGAAATAAAGTTACTGCGAGCAACAAATTCACTGAACCAATAATATCCGATTAGATGATGTTAGTAGATACAGGAGACACGAGTCAAGAGGCAACTAAGTGTCATCATAAACCTTGAAGCTTCGATATGCGGACGATTGCCAGAAAGCAGACATTCGAAAATATCGGAAAGTGGAGAAGTCTACCAGTCAGCGAAAATTTTATTTGAAATATCAGCACAAAAGTGCGAAGCGTATAGGATCGGAAGCTGTTGGCGACGGCAGAGTGGGTGTTGCAAGGATATGTGAGGGCCATAAATTTGCCGAAAAGTGTACGTGGCGACACAACCTATGCTCTTGTCCTAATCTCCTTCACTGGCATCCGATATGAATTTATACACATGCCGAATGATGGAATCTTCACGACAGCACTCCGTAAATCCTTCAGATGTTCAAATAAGGGATTCGCGCGAAATTCGATTATGGCAGATTTGAAAATCGACGAGGAGTTTGAGACAATTGTTCTGGAATTATTTTAAGAGCCACAGTAGCAATCGATGAAGGCGATAATGGTAATCATTTATTCTGGATTCAATTTTATTGCACATTTATGGTAAGGGAATTGAATACGGGTTTTGTTGTCAATTAATATTATTGAATATGAGGTAGCGAATAGAACAATACAATTAATTAATTATTTCTAATGAAACACAACCGACAGCAATTATATGATAACCAATATTAATATAAGTTGTGGACACTAATATTACAGTTTAGTCGTTAAAAGTATTTTGTAGTAAGCCAACGTCTTTTTACACGAAATATAATTATAATGGAAATAAAGGAAATTGTAATAAAAATATAGATCTGACAATTTGAAGAACGCAACAATTGGATTAACTTACGATTACTAAGTACAATTTTTAATTTTGCCACTTTAAACGAGCAAACTCATTTGTTCAGAACAAAACTAGATACATCTAGCAGATTTTTGGTATTGTAAATGGGTCAAATGATTATTATGATTGAAAATAAAAAAAATTGAAGAAGTTGCTTATATTGAGTGCAGGTATTGTAATTAAAGAACTCGTCTTCTTTGCTACAAACTTTAGTATTACTTTGGTATGCCAATGATGCATGATTTTTAGGTAGACGCTTGGGTGGTACCTGCCGCCAATAAAATAACACTTTACCTGGTTGATAGTCGGGAATGTTACATTATCGACACTTATTTGGTAATATTGTATTGTGACGAATTCACGCAAGATATTATCCCCTCCGATTTCTAACTTCGCACAATATATTGAACAATACGTGATTGCTTGTCAAAAATTTTGTGGTCTTATATTTTGTGAAGGCCGAACAGTATACTTGGAATATTACAGAGCAGTCAGACCTTCAGGTTCTGTTGCCCCACACAAAAAGGTGTGAGTACGAGGCGCAAATGGGTGGACAATTGATTAATGCTATCAACTCGACTGAAACCCTTCAAGAAAGTAGCACACTGTCAATATCTAACCCGCCTATAATGTATTTCTCCCAGCAATCACACGTTTGATTCTTTTTTACTTTATCGCCTCTACATTAAACAGTTTACACTTTCTCGTGCAATATAACAATAATCGCACTATAAAATCTAAGCGAGAGGAAATTTTTCCCACCCACTGTTTGCAATCTTCTCCACAGTTTTCTATCAAACTGCTCCTCTCATGTCAAAATCAATGGCACCCACTTTCAACTTAATCAAAATTCTACTGGCATGCCACAGGGCTCAGTTCTCTCGATCATGTTCTATTCAGTTTACACTGCTAACCTCCCTAAGCACCCGAAACATAGAACTCTGCAGCAAAACCTTTAATATGGTATCGACATCATTACATATACTCTCATTCTCAGTAAACCTTCCGCTAAGTATTGAAAAGAGTGTTTCACATCTGAACTTCATGGTAGACTACTTCAAAAATTGGAAGCTAGTACTTATCACCATAAATCTGAGACCATTCCAATTTAAGGTCGAAGAGCTAAAATTTAAAAAATCAAAAATTACCACGACAAATCAAAACACATATTTTGGAATTTGCTTAAACTACAACCTCTTTTACTCCCCACATCAAAACATAAACAAATTCCTGGATAGAAGCCCCGAATCACTGGAAATAGTCAAAATAACCTACTTTTTGACTCTTATTCGGCCCATCATCACGTGTGGCTCACTGACACTCAGTGGTGTGATCGCTTTGCATACTAAATGGAAAGAGTTTACGAAATAGACCTCTCGATCCTAACAGACTTAGTCAAGACATTCCGTCAAGAAGACTCAGATAAAAATATTCGGAATGATATACTATACAACTTTGCAAAAACCCTGAGAATTGATTCTTTCTTCGTTGCGCACCTACTGAAAACTATAATCGAAATAAATTGCCACCCTAATCCACCGGTAATCAGCCTTATCACAATATTTTCCTAACCCCTATAACAAAAATGAGCTCTTTCAGCTTTCTTGCATCCTAAATGAGCAAAAAACCTTTTGACTGTCAAAAAGTAATGGGTTGGCTGCGTGCTAAAGTCTTCGAATTTTCAATATGATTTTTTTAAACTTTAAATCATAAGTCCTTGATCTCAGTTCCATCTGATCCCCTTATTGTGACTATCAAAAGAAATCTCCGTTGCATTCGAATTTTAGTTTTCAAGCAAAAGTCATACGAGTTTGATCTTGAACACCGCGAACGATCTTGATCTTATGAAGAAAACGAGCTAACAGACCGAACATGTCATACGTGGATTCAGTGCTTTTATAATGGAGATTGACATTTAGATGATCAGTCACGATCGGGACCATCCAAAGAGTTGACAGATGGTGATCTATTAGAAGTCATACCTGAAAGTGATAAAACAACTATTGCCGAATTATCGAGGACCACTTTAGATTGAAGAATACATGCGCTAGGATATGTGGTAATTTGGATACAACACGAACTTTTTCAAACATATAGGGAATAGAGAGTAGTCTACTGTGTTTCGCATGTTGCTCGTTCTCTGATGTATGGTTACTGGAAATAAAAAGTGGGTTCTGTACGCGAAACGATGCCACACAGTGTAAAATGAATCACAAGCATCGACTTCAAAACCAGGCTTGTATCCACGGATGGTCTAATTGTCTGTTTGGTGGGATACCCGAGGAGTCATTTATTAGGAACTTCTGGAATGAAATCAAACGTTCAATTGCGGTTTCGTATTATCAGAAATTGGTGAGCCAATAAGCGTCCTGCATTAAAAATTTTAAAAAATTAATTTTTTTAATATTTTTAAGTTGTTTGCGTAGTCATTTGTTTCTTGTTATGGCGATAAATTGTGATTATGTTGAAAACTTATATAATTTGCGAGGAATTATATAGGAATATATGAACATCAAGCTTGGAAAACCGCCTATGGATAGAAAATTAACCGGATATACAATAAATTCCACAAGAGCATAATAGACAAAGCCTTGAATTTATAGAAAACTCCTAAGGATATAATACATGAAATGGTTTAGGCGCTTGTGCCGATCGCGCGAAGGATGTGGAAGTGAATGTTACTTTGAAATCACAATTCTAACTCACCATAAATATTTGATTCCTAAATGACAGAAGCCTGAACATAACTGAAACGTGTGGTGATGCACTGTTCATCAAAGACTCAAGCATTAAAAGTAATCATGCCGTGAAGCCGGGCTTATGCACGTTCACTGAAATTGCTGCTCAGAAACCAAAATAATCGGAGACGACAGTAGCCACATAACCCTCTGTTAAACGTTTGTATTTGCAGCGAGCACAGAAATTTAGGGTACTCTTCCTGCTCTTGCTGTTCCAGCGCTGTGCTAGATCAAATCCATCAACTTCAGTCACCATGTTCCAGAGAAAGCAGACAACAATGCACTGAGTAGAGTTATCATTGGAAGTGACGTCACATAAACAGTTTATATAGGACCCGCCCGATGATAATATGTCCTAAGTGTCACTCGAAATCGAGCAGATCTAGAGAATTGTCCTGGAAATGAATGGACAGCGACTAATGCGTAACATCAGCGCATTCTTGAAAATTATAAGGAATGCCCTATGTAGTTCTAAGCAATATCAATAAGTACGATGAAGATTGGAGTGAGGAAGTTCCACAAAATTCAGTACTATCGCTTCAGGCGATGAAGGCTAGGGAACGAAGCAAAAAAAAGACCTCGAAGTATATCACTGTAAATATCCAACAGCAAAGTTTGGCATGCAGTCCTCTAGAATAAGAAATCAGAAGCAACAGTCCCTAGCCAAGGGGAAGAGATTGACGCACACTATCCACTGGTACGATCAAACTTCAACTAAAAACTACGCACAAAGATATAAGGCCCAAAGATCCTTTCACTCCGGAAATTATACCCAAAAAGCGACTACATAAGAGCCATGAAAACCAAGCGTTAGGGACGCTCCTCTTATCAAACAGAAAAGAAACGAGTCCTTAAGCCGACGTACAGCTGAAATTAGGGGAAATGTGGAGCTTTAAAATAACATTGCCTACATAGGAATGGTATGAGTGACCAAAACATATGGCCTTTTCACGGAACTTGTAGCGGAGTACAATGACAAAGACTTGATAAAGAGTGCCGCCAAAGACCTCATAATTCAAAAACTTTTATCTTGACAACTAATTGTTTCTTAAGAAATAACAGACATATTCAATCATCGCCTTAACATTGCCGCGTTGCAGCCTTAAAGGATTGACACAGTAGTGGTCCACTCTTAGGAAAGCGCTACGCATCTCTTGGCCAAGGAGAAAATTACAATCGGCTGTGTGGTTTACAGTATATGCAAGGGCGGTGATAACATTTTGCTATATTGCCTTCATTTCAGACACACAGAAGCCAAATCGATGAAAAGTATGCGAAAATGTAGCATTCTCAGCATACAGCGTGGCGCGTCCTGTACAAATTCAATGAAATTAAGCCAAAAAGTCTAGCTAATATTCCAGAAAATGGAAAGTTTAAGGAGGCAAATAGTAAGGCGCAACGCAAGTTATAACCTGAATCCTTGAGAACAACTCCACCCGTAGTATAACCGGGCGAAACTTGTTTGACCAGGTTTCAATCTCAGGATCTTCAGGAAGTCGCAGGATCTTTTGTTGTGGTTTGAAGATTGAATTGCAACGGACAGGTGGCAGAATATTACTGAGATTAATTAACCCTTAGCTCAAAGCTAAATTTGGGTAGAGAGTGGGCGTATATAAACAGGTGTTCGAATATAAAATTTTGAAGTGTCCAACTCATACCAAATGAATCAATCTCATCTCCTCAGCGCAAACTCGATGAACTGCAAAAAACAGTGTCACAAAATTGCTGAAGACATATGGGCCAACATATGGACAAGTGATTCCATTGGGCCATAAAGCACACCAAACAGTGACTTTCTTCGGATGTAATGGCTTTGGACGACCGCTGGTGGTTTCCCATCACTCCAAATGTGGCTGTATTCTCTATTGGCATAGCCATTCAATCAGAAAAATATTTTTCTGTTTGGCGCGTGACACCCTGACACCGTCCCCGGTGGCCGTTCGGTTTCGATTACTGCAGGGGAAGGATTTTATAAGTCCACGAACCAAGATCCTATCTTAAAATTTTTCATCTTGGGCACAGATTTAATTGTTAAGCACGATGTCGAATGGACTCACTTCGGTCTTCATCGATACTATGATCTACTGCTGCTATGGTTCCGTCATTACACACTGTGCGACGGCTGCATGGATACTAATAATAAGTAAAAGTAAACGTGATGCGGGAACGATCCACGGTCAATCGAATGTTCTGGTAATTGTTATGTTCATGTAATGTTAATTAACCGGAATACATGTGAATTTCTCGTATAGAACCGTTTCAAATAAATATGACTGATTTGCGACAAATTATTCATTATGAAATGGCAAACCAACCGAACCAGAAAACGCATGAAAGTTGTCACACCATTGCTTTCATTAAAAATTGTTGCCAACCGTTTACAAAGGCAGTTCAAAAAGAATCGTCCAAATTTCAGACGAAATTGAATCTTAAATATGGCACCTAGCACTAGATTTTTCGTTATGTACGTTATCAACAGAACAATCTTTCGCGGAAGTAGCTGCGTTTCGAGTTTTATGTTCGCTTCGCGTTCTTATGTGCGTAAAGATATACAAATTAAAGGTACTGCTATTTTTTATTCGTGATCAGTGTGCGTGCATCTAAGCGCGCAATAATCTGACGTCCAATCATGGGTCGAAATATCCTTACGTCGACATTGGGGAGTTAGTGGAGGTACTAACGAAGCATTTGCACATAACTGTGGTAAAGTAGTGAAGAGAGGGGTCTCAGGCGAAAATGTGGTGAACTTTACTATAAGAGTTATCACTATTACTTCCAACGTATCTCTGAAAGGTCTGCTGTGTACATAGTATCAGCAAAGACCGCTGCAAATTGAAGCCGATTGATTAAAGGATCAGAAGTCACATCACCTACTGCCTGCCTATAAGACAGCTATCAAACTTCACAGTAAGAAGACCAATGAAAGCTGAACTGACTGCTCCCAACGCTAGATGAGATTAAAAGGGCCTGTGGAGCTTGGGTTTATAAGCTGGTGGTGCGGAAGCTTTGTACTTCGCAGACTAAAGGCCGAAATACAATACTGCGTGACGGCGATACGTGAGCCCGATGCGATTCTCCCAAGTCGTGATGCAACGCATTCAATTTACAATGCACGCGATGCGGGGAACATTAATGTTAATATGGCAAATGTCAAATTGGTGATATTTTAAATGAAATTTGCTGGAAATCGTTTTTGAATTTTTTAAAGTTTTGAATTTGGAATGTTCCTTCGTTTACCAAATAAAAGCCTTAACTAGGATGCACGAAATTTTCATTCAAAATTCATTCATAATAACCAATGTACTTAAAAAGTAATTAAGGCGTTTGAATTTCAAATTTCATTTAAGCGCCATCAAGCATTTGACAAACGTCACCCACATCGTTGCAATGAATTTTCGTTTTTCCGAATATTTCTCGCCTCGCATCGACGCATCGCAATCATTGTACGATGTCGCATACAAATGCATGTAACGAAAACAGGTTGAAATTTGCTGCGAGACTCTCGTCACGCTCTCGTATCGCAGTCTCGCCCTATTGTATTTCGGCCTTCACTCTTTCAGTTATCCTTCTCCCTTCCATTCATCCTCGTTGAAGGAGGGGTGTCTTAACCACGAAATCGCCGCTAAGCGAGACTTAATTTGCTTTATCCAAAGAAATGCGACGAACAGTTCCAGGTCAGATTTTCAGCGTAACGGGGCAGCCCTGATTCGGGCTTTAAAGTTGAAAATATATAAATATTTTTCGCTCTTTTAACTCCTCTTGAGAACTAGTCTAATTTATTTCAATTGAATATGGAAGGACTAATCTGTAATTCAAAACCCGAAAAAAATGCTTTTGGCTTAAACAATGGTAATGTAAAATGATTTAAAATAATGTACTTACGTTGATGAGTTGATGACAGTCGCTTTAATGAAGAAAATGAGATGAAACTATATAGTGCATGGAATTTTTCCACATAGCATAAAAGTAACGTCCTATTACAGACACACCGTAATTAATATAACTACAAGCCAACTAGTCCTTGTTTGGAAATAATCTTATCTCGTTGCCTTTTATTAAGTTTCATCAAACTTAAAGCTACATCTGAATACCTTAAATGATTGCGAAGACAATATTGTGATGTGACTTCCGAGCAGTTACTAATAACCATCATTCATAAAGCTCTAAGGTGTCTTAAATATCCTACTTGCATGACGCCACTAATCTTGACGACTGAAGCCAGAAAATCAACAATCGATTATGATCCCCAGTAAAGGCCAAGTTTTGTGTAATATAACAAAAGCACCTGAGCTCTCCTGGCAGCTTCGAGCCATACACTGAAGGCTCGCAATGTTACAATATTCTTGGGACTCATACGCCGGAGCAACAAAGCGACAAACGCACACCTAAATTTATGGATAACACATTTTGAATTCTCCAAGGGTGCCATATTTTGTTATGGCCAGGATTATTACATAATGGCATAAAGACACATAACCTTATGGATATCGACAATCGCCCGGATTGAAACCATTTATTTTGTACACTCTTTGCGAAAAATGTGGCAGCGTTTCTCGCAATATTAAAACTTTTTCCTTTTTGGATAAAACTAAAGATATCAATCATCGATTGCTATAAACATTTAACGTGTCTCTCTGACACTATCTATCTGCCAGTTTGAACCTCTTTCATCACAAGACTTTGTTACGGATGGCGACTACCGAATCCTGTCCCAGGATTTATTTTTGCATGGGTTGTAGCCTCAGCATGTAATAATCGCACGATAGGTACTTTATCGTTCGTTGAAATCCCATTCATATCCGATAGTTAGATCAACTCATAGATGGTGCCATAAACGAAAACAAACTACTTACCGGTCCCGAGTGGTACATTCATCTGTCTTTGTTGTTGTGTTTGCTCAACTTTGTCGTCCACCTCGCCTTCTTGGTCAACCCCGCTGCCGACACTAACGTTGGAGCCATCGTTATTGCAGCCCGAATGATGGCTATTACTGCCAGGATTATGATTGTTGTGGCTATTATTTGATGTTGACTTTGTTATTCGATTGGTAGCTGTCGATTTCGTCAATCCTGTTGCCGATGCCAAGGACAATGTGGCACCGAGGGACGATGTGGACGATGATGTTGATGGGGTACTTCCGATTACAGTGGCATGGGCAGTAGTGCTGCTTGCATTCCGAAATACGAGTATAGATTGTGATTTGTCGAGGCGTTTAAGAGTTTGCAGCAGAAAAGGACCTCCGGTCGAGGTCATGGTCTGATTATTTGATGCTGAAGATAAAGTCAATCCTCCCGCATTCGATTCCAATGTAGTGCGCGTCTTGTTGAGTCTTTGCTGCAAGATGATGGAACCTTCAGGAAGAATGTTCTTCTTAATACTAGCGGACTGAAGAAGGACTGTGCCAGCCTCCAGTTGTCCGCTCTTGAGCGGTGTTTGCAGAAGAATGGTGCTACCTGTGCTCTCATGGCTTTGTGTTTGACTCCTCGCCGTAGCTGACTTTATTCTTTGGTGTTGCAAGATAATTGGTTTGTTATCATCATCACCACCACCATTCAACAGGCTCAACAGTTCATGGCTATTCTGAAGGATAATTTGTCCATTCTCTGTTCTCGCACCTCGTACAAGGATGATGTTGCTGTGATGTTGTTGAGATGCAAGTTTGGCGAAGGATGTCGTCTGTTGCTGCTGGTTGTGATGTTGGACCGTAGTATTAGTTACTCCAGTGGAGCCCACGCCTCCTCCGTTAGAGCTGCTGGTCCCAATACTGGAGCCATGATGCTGTGTGCTCGCATCAATTCCAGTCGATCCCCCTTCAGAGCGTAATCCCTTGTTCAAATTGTGATTTCCGTCTGCCTTCGAAGATTGCGACGAAGAAGACGAGCTCGTTGTAGTACCCACGGATGTTGTTGAACTGCTACGTCCAGCTCCGTCATTATTGCTGATAGCATCGGCATTGTCTTCGGAAGGTGGACCTACAAGAAAATAACGATAGGTGTTTTACTGAAGTTATCTTCAAATAGATCTTAAAATATTGTCTAGGACTAAGAGTTTACGTACTCGGACAGTGTTAGGAAAGTAATTTATATTAATGCTGATAGTGTTCATTGACTCGAATTTTTGAGTAAAGGTTTTATCGATGATTTGCAATTTTATATGCAAACGAAAGTCCGATGGGGCATAATATTTGGGCGTAGAAGGTAAGATAGGTTTAACCATAGTAGTGGTTGAGCGGTTCTATTGAATTTCTATTTAGTAATTTGGTTTCGAAAGAGTTATGGATAATATCAGTAATCGAAAATTGCTACATAATATAAAGTAATACTTCCCTTGGTGGCGCCAATAAAGTTTAATTTTTGAATTTGATTTCGATAAATAAGTTAGATATTTTTCACTTTTATTGAACACAATGAACATAAGGTATTCCCTCATATTATTTACATGTAATACTTATTTTAAAAGGCGTACCTAGTTTTCGATAGCTATTTGAAAAATCTTAAAAGTACTTGAGGGATTTGTATTAGATTCCACTTTTTCGCAAGCTTCAAAGACTTTTCGCATTTTAAAATCCGAGTTATTCAAAACTGCCCTTTTTTATGCTGGATTGATAGATTGACCTGCATAAGTCACCGTGTTGAAAGTCATGTTAAAAATTGTCAATGGCTTGTTTTAATGTTTGGGGAAGAAGGGAATTTACGCCCTTATTGTCGGAGTCGACCTGATTTTCGGAATCGCATTGGCACAAAGTAATTGGACTAGTGAGTAAACACCTTCCCCATAACACTGAAACCTTACTTGGAAATGTTTTTTGCATTAATTCGGACTAGGCGTCTTTGGTGTCAACTGGCGGCGCCTTAAAGTTTAAATATTTAACAAGGATCGGTTGAAGGTCAGCGCATAGAAGAAATTCCTTCTTTATAAAAAAAACCATCCGTACGTAATGTTCTCGGGGAGGTTCCTACCATCCTCTTACTTCGTTTAGTTATAGCCCTCATCAGTGTCCTTCTTTTAATCTTTCGGCCAGCAGCTTGTCTTTCCAGCTCCCATAACATAAGCATCCTCTCCATGACCTTACAGAAGTACACTGAGGAACATACTTGTAATATTCTGATGAGGTAGGCAGCTGCCCTTCGCAAAATTCGTCGCCTCGTTTTAGACGCTTTCAATTCCAAAACGCAAGACGTCTTTTCTTCGTTGTCTTTCTTCACCGAAGCCCTAACTTTATCAAAGCAGCTCATCTTTCAGCCTACTTTCAGGCTAAGGTATTTCATTGATACCTTCGAATCGATGGCCAATTCTTGGCACTGGTAACAACATAGGGGTCCATTCATTGTCAGTATGATGACCTGTTATTTTCCAAGTTCAATCCATCGCTGTTGTTAAGTCCATCGTCGATTAAGTACTGGTTCAGTCAGTGGAAGGCCATACCTTCTTTCAGTTGCGCTTACTTGACAATGCTTGCAGCCACTATGGAACACGACTTTTTTATGTTGGACGTTTATTAGTGGGAAGTGAGAACATGCATAGAGTCATAATAAGTCATGACGGACGAATGGGTCATTCATAAGCGTAATGCGTAAGGAAGCGTAAGCGTAAGGAAGTGCATATTTGGCATTCTTCACTCTGCTAGTATGATCATATACACTGCAGAGCGGAGGCTCAGTGGAATATGTGGCGATGAGATGAGTAGTGCAGGATTATCGGAGGGATCCAGGTCCACAGAACCACTTTAGATTGTAGAATTCATGTAATTTCGGATGTTTGGATACCAATAAAACGTTTAGACGTTTGGATTCCAGAATGCCATGTTGTGTTTCCCATCTTACTCGTCAAATGAGTGAAGGATTTCTCCAACGAATTCTTAGTGGAAATAAGAAGTGAGCTATATTCAATAACATGAAACGGCGCCGGATAGTTTGCAAAACAGGCGAATCACCAGCATTCATTTCAAAACGAGATCTGCATCCAAGGAAGGTCTTATTGATGGCCTGGTGGCCTTCGTGAGAAGTCATTTATTGGGAACTTCTGGAGGGAAATCAAATGTTTAATGCGGACTGAAATGGACGGAAATGTTCAATTTGTACTATCAGCAATTGAAGCGGATTCAACAACAAATGTGTGATAAACGTCCTGCATAAGTCAACCGCCGCGAAATCATCTTTTCGCTAGTGCTAATTGATGGGGGTTGACTGGGATATTTTTATGTTTGCTTCCACTGACACTAACCCTATGTTTGCTTCCACGGATTCTTACTGTGAACGCTGGAGATAAGTCCTAAATAGAAAACTTTTTCTCGATTAGTGCAAACAATCTTCTGTTTATTGATGAAAATATCACTTTAATGAAAGTGTCTGTGCTATTTTTTTGTGCTATATTATCTAAACTCTGATGCCGTAGTAGTCCATTTTTTAGAAATTTTGAAATATTTTAAAAAGATTATATTCTTATATCTAAAACATAACGTAATGATGTTCATGTATGAGATCTTCTATAATTTAAATTGCGTTATGTGTTTGAGAGGATTATTCACGACTGAAAAAGAAGACTTTTCAGCTTTGTTTACAATTTTAATTCGTTTATTTCCAATAATTATTGAAACATTCATTATTGAATATCGTGTTGTTAATCCTTTATTCGGGAAGACTTTTCATTGAAAAAGACTCAACTTAAAATTATCACCCTAACCGTTTTTTTAGTAATCAGAATCAATTCGTCGTGAATTTGAGATGAAGTTTTTATCTAAACCTTTTTATGATAACATCGGCCCTTATATGAAACCCAATAATTTCCCACTTAGACAAATTCTATGTTCGTTTAAGTGTCTACGTTATTATTGCATTATCTCGATTCCCATAAATTTAACGTTGAAAGGTGACTCCGAAGTAGCAAAAAACATAGTATCCTCTTTTCCAAATATTTCCATGAACAAAGGACGATACCATTTCGCTGCACACGAAACTGAATTGGACATATTTGAAACGGTATATTTATGGTGGCACGAAAGCTTATCCTTGAGTCGCGCGATTCCCGAAAAGAAGTGAAAACGTGTCGGAAACATAATTTCCGTTTGTGCTTTTTCTATTCGTGGACGAAAACGAAATTCCACCTTTCCACACTTGGTTACTCTTCTTTTTTTTCACGAATGAAAAAAGCATTACTTTCCCTCGAAAGACAGACGGACTGTGGAGGGTGATAATCAAATCATAGCGAAGGATATTGTCCACTTTGTTGTATCTATTGTAAGCGTTGTGAAATGATACAAATGGCATATGAATAGCAGTGGATCATTTTCCGGAACAATTTTTATAAGGATTATTATGATAATTCTTTTTGAAAATGAAAGTCAGCTGGTCGAATTTCGTTTAAGGTAATGGCGGTTAATCGATTGTATCCAACTCTTCAAATTCTTGAGGCCAGCAGTCATATTTATTAATTAATAATGCTAAGTGATGAATTGAAGTTTCGATTAGACTTATCAAACTAGAGGTATAATAAATCTTACTTAGGACAACTTTCAATCAAAAGCTGAATGGATGACTATTTCTGACTTTCGAAGCATATATCGAAATGGGTTAGGACTTTTATCGTACTTGGAGTTACTTGGAGTTACATGCAGGCCAGGATAATATTTCAAATCTATATTCCCTGCGTGGAACATTTTTCTAAACATGAAAAGCATGAGGCAAAAAAATCATGAAAAGCCAAAGACAAATAGACACGAGATATGTTTGATTCAAGAAAACACACAATAAATTCTTTTGTCCATGCAAAATTTTGCAGCGTCTCTTAGACTTCGTCACAAATGCTGTAGAAAAAGTTGGAAAAAGGACATTATTTGACCGCGACCAAATTTCCTCTGGAAGCGGACATTCAAAACAGTGAAAAAGGAGGGATCTAAAAGGACACACATACGCTAGCCGCAACATTGTCATTCTTACTTGCGAATGCAGTTAGCGAGTTTTTATTGAAACAAATAGCTGGGTTTGCAAAAACTGCCGATATACCTACAAAGAATGGAGCATAGTCACCAAATTAAATTTCGTCCGCAGCCGTGAACACGGACAGCGAGAGAGTTTACTTGTTATTGCTTGCTTCAAGAATGTATGGTTATAAGTTCACACTCATCAACAACTTGTAGCTCTTTCATTTCAGCACGAGATGGCCCTCGAAAGAACTTGGACAAAATTGTTATCAAGCTAACGAAATTTCACGGCAATAAAAATGCCACTTTTGTATTTTTAATGAAGGTCTAGACGAATTTCTTTTCATTTGCAGTTGAAATCGTGTGCATTTTGCAACGGGCGTTTTATAGGTAAATTTTATTAAAGATAGATAAAATTTAATTCATAGAAATATAAAGCTTTTAATTTCAGGTAAATTCCGCTGGAAAAGGATCTTAATTTTAATCGCTAGCTCAAGTTGAAACGTTCCCTTAAGATAACAATTGTAGTAAGCGGTCATTACTCGCTTTATCATTTGTCTCATTCTCCTCTTCTTATTTGTTCCTCCTTCAACATTCTAAATCGTGTCCGTACTGAATTAAATTTCAGAATAAACGCACCACTTCTGTTTTGGAAATATTTCCACCACGGAATTCTGAAGGAAGCCTATCGCTCAAAAATTCAGTAGTATACAGTGTGCTCCGCATCTTATTACATAAAAACAATTAATTTCGATGGTGACAGCATTTATATTCAAAAGAGTATTGACTTGAAACCATTTGTCATTCGCATCCATTGGAGGACCAAGCAATAAGACTTGAACGAGAACTAGTTGGCAGACGGATTATAGTTTCTATTTGAATACCGACAACGTACCGACAGTGGAACTTTCCATTAAGATTGAGTTTTTATTACCTACTCGAAAATATTGTCCCTGGAATTCAGGAAGATGGGCGAAATCCGAATGAACTATTCCCAAGCAATATATTTGGGAAATAGTGACATTCTATTGCAAGTAAAGAGGGGCGAAATCCATTAAGTTCTGGTCGTTTTGCGCGCGGTTTTGTTGGAAACTGGCAAATATGTTCTTGATTTCTTTTACGAAGCGATAAATATACATCACGTTTAAGTGGTTTCTAAATCGCATATTTATTTCAAGTTCTTTTCTGAGAGAATTCTTCAGCCAAGTTATTCCAGGTTGTCTGAAGTTTATAATAGACTGTAAAAAGCAAATAGTTATGTTCTCTTGAATTTACCATTGATAACTAGGAATTAAGTTAACTAGTTCCTGGAATAACCCACGCATTTGCCATTCCATCTTTTTTTCGAAATGAATGTACATAAATGTATATAAATGGATGAAATTGAAAGGGCAGTTAAATTAAGTATCCGGAGTAAGTAATTTACATGTCATGTTGACATGTCTGCTGTATTGAATCCAAAAAAAAGTGAAACATCTGTGAAAAGTTTCAATTATGTCATTTATTCCAACTACAGCTGAGTTCATGCAATGCCATATGTAAACTTAAGAAAACATTACTTTAACAACTAATAAGAAGTTCTTGAAATGTTGTATGTACATTAAGAAAGGATGCTTATTGATTGCAATAACAAAAATGTTCGCGAAACTGAGGCCAAAAAACCGGTTGTGCAGCGGAAACACAGACCACAGCTCACTTATTGCAGATGCCTGTCTCCACTCTGGTTCGAGTGTTTTGCGCTGTGTAACGGAACTTTTTCCAATGCCTTAGTCAAAAACTCTGAACCAAATGAAGTCAATATGTAGTGTGATTTTTTACGTTCAAAGGTGAAGAAGCAGTTATTCGAAAAGAGTTCGTCGCAAAACTACTGCTCGATAGCTCGAGAATTTGTGATAAGTCATCAAAAGGACTGTCAATCCTAGGGGAAAATTATTTCAATAGTTAATTTGGCCGCTTTCACAGTGTAAAGCATCATTGAGCGATTCGTTTGTGAAAAATCTGAGTCAAAATAAGGGCAGAAACGCGCCTAACAAAATATTCAACACGTCTGTCGAAAGATTATTGCAAGTGAAATTAAGGCGAACCAAAAGTTATCGACTCGAAACTTAGTCCCTGAGATACAACAACGACTAATTAAGACATTTGTTCGCGTGCTCCGAGACCATAATCAATGGTCGAGTAACTAAAAAAGCCATTTATTAGCTGTTAAAATTAGATAAATCAGTAGTTTGCCTTTTGTGAGGAGTAAGATAATAATAGTTTGGTATTTTTGAACAGTATTACATTGCCGATAAGTCAAAATTTAATATCTTTTGGTCTGGTAATTTGACACATTGATCACTGTTCGGTAAGGTTTCTTACCGATTATCGCTCTACCTTAGTGCCAGTTTTGATTTACACAATCCAGACGCCGTCGAAACCCGCGTTAAAGAAGGTTCCATGAGAACCAGCACGATAAAAAATTGACAACAATGTAAATTGTGCTAGTGCACAAAGTGCTATAGCGGAAGACTAGACAGTTCTACGAATGAAAATATGAACGTGAATCTATTAGATGTTTATTGAATTTTCTACATTTGCTTTTACCTTATCGGAAAAGCAAATTTATCGAAGTTTGAAGAAACTGGTGTCCGAAGTGTCATGGAAGTGGAGGCCGTGTGTAAGTGTAAGTGTGGATCTAGAAACATCAATTCAAATCCGCAATTAAACACTGAATTTTAGATGAATCACAAAAAAGTGCTTCTTATCGTACAGCTTAGGTGTTGGAAAACATGGTTTGAACTTATTTTGCAAATATATGGACATCGGATGTGGCATACCTGAAGAAACGTACAATCGAATTTAAAAGTCAAACTACGATCCTACGAATGTTGTTTTTGAACATTGTTGTAAAAAGGTTTTCGAAAAAAGAGAATGTAAATAAGATGACCTTTTTCTGAATTCCAAAGGATCAGGAGATGGTACTTAAGAAATAGAATTCGATTCATTGTTTGGAGTAACAACTCTCATACCAGATTACAGTGGTAAAGTCATTAATCTATATGAGCGAAGCAGTTAGTTTCAGTTTTGTATAAAATTGCAAAATAAACCCAAGGACTTATAAGAACATTTAGAATGTAAAGAAAACCATAACGAGGAGATAAATACGTCACGTATTAAAGAGGATCGCAACACGACTTTAAGACATTCGAAAAATTAAAGAGCATGATAGAAAAGGCAAACTCAAAGAGTCATTGATGAAGAAGATTTGCACCTAACATTGACTAAACGTCATGAAAAGATTATTATTTCAATTATGGCGATATATTATGAAAACCATCGGCACGAGTACTGCAGAGAGCGAGAGCAGCTGGTGAGAATGGCGAAAACGAACAGCCCTTGCAATTGAGCTTTTGAGAAAGAAGGAAATTATTCTAATATATAGAGATTTAACGAGGGGTGAATTACTGGAGAGGTTCTCAGGTGGCCACATGGATGAGTTCAGCGGGCACTCCATTTTTCAGTATTTCTAAAGCTGATCGACCTGCGCAATCCTGCAATTCAAAATCCCTGGACTATTTTTTGGCGTTTGGTATGAGTTTATTTTGGTGTACTCAAGAATCATGTTGGTTATCCGAACAGTATTTTCCTCCATACAAAAAGAATGATATTAACCTAGTTTCATAGTCAAATTTAAATAAAATTTCATAAAAATTATCACTTGGCAACCAAACCCAACGATTGACCTGAAATCAAAATAAAAGACTACTAAGCAAGCTGCACGCCATCTTCTTTCCGAAATCAAACGTGACAGACCACATATCAAAAATCCATGACGTTATCAACAAGACATATGTTGCAATGCACAATAACCATAGCCTTATGGTAATCATGAGCAATAGAACCTTGCTTTGCTAAGCATTTGGTAGTCCGTAGCCGATTCTTCTGAGTGCAGATGCATAAGGTCTCCGCTTTTCTATCGAAAGAACCAAATTACACTTTCGAACTATCGATAAACATATCTAGGGATCGGTACAGATTTCTACACATATAGAGATAAAAGTATACATCATTGTGTGCCCATAACAAGACCCAGACTCCTGCGTACTCATTCAATCAGCTGCATATGTAATTGGATAATGGACCATGATTAGGTGAGACTGCTTGCCAGGTCCTTTATTGACCAACGCAGATTTAGTTCCACTTCTCCTTTAGAACACCGTCGTACAAACTGTACGATTTTTTAACGAAGTTGTGCCTCGGCATACCTTATATGGTGCCTCCAATAGTCTCGGTTCATCGATCACGTTCTCCAGTTAGTAAATCTTAGCAAAGATTCTTTATTCTCGTGAATCGAGACCCACCAGAGTGAATCGAGACGTCACTCAGACTTGCCTGCGAAAAGCTCCGTAAAAACTCATTCATCCGCTAACGTGACCAGCCCATTGTAATGCCCGCAGTCTTAAATTCTCAGAGACCTCTGGCTCTTCCGAATCGTTGACGTTCGTTTTTGTGTCCTAGCTTCAAGCAGTTTTACAGACAAATACTTATGTGCCTTGTAGTAGGTACATCTGTTGAATTCCGTTTGATTGGGAATTCGTTTGAAGTATAAGCACTGGTTGAGATAACAGTTAAGCCTAAGCTCCCTTTAGTTAGCGCTCTTTGAGTTTCCCCGTTAGAGTTGATTCACACAAAGTCGCCGAGTTGAGTCGCAGAAAAAATTTCTAAAAAAAATGGATGGTTTTTTAAAATTGATGGACAAAATAAGAAAGAAAGGTATTGACTTGGAACTTTGTATATTTGTTTATTAACTTATAAGGAAAAAAATTCATATTTATTGAAGAGAAAAAACAAAATGGCGGCACCGCAATGAAGTATTGCACCAGCGTTAACAAAATTATTTTTTATTGCGCCTCGTAAAATTGTGGTCAAAGTATTGATCTGATAGCGAATATCCGAATATTTACTTGTTATTTAGATCGTAAGCAACGGAGTGGTCCCCTTCAAATTACGATTATTTTTTGTAATTTTTATGCATGTTTTTCTTTTTGAGGAAAGTGTAAAATAAGGACAATAAATATTTTAGATCTAAATTTTTATCCGTTTTGTTGTTAAGTAGTGAATCGGCGTCTGTGAAAAATTCGAAGTAAATCGTTCAAGTAGTTTGCAGTTTTTGCAGTTTTGCGACGCGAATCGAAACAGGGTAATTCGACAAAAACGCATTTAAAATTTTTGCGGCAGAAGTGTTTGTTATCAGTCGAAAAATCAATCCACAAATCCAGGATTGTAGAAAATGCCTGCCGTCCCCTCGAATTCCTTTTCTTCTGTTAATTTACTCTTTCTTGGCAGTACGGTCTTCTGTGGAAGAGTCGGAGCATCTTTTCTCTGCGTTGCATAACTTCTTGCGATCATACGCCGAACTGAAATCCAAAGCAGTTTGGCCAATGTTGACGCCCATAGTATACATAATTTGAACTAGTGGCTTAAATTCTAAATTTAAAGTGCAAACTGCTAACATTCCAGCAATTTCCGTGATTTTCAAACCGTTAAGCGTATGTTTTGGGGCAGTAAGCCCCAGTAAGGGTCAACTGGTTTAATGGTTCAATATGATTTTGAGTGTTAGCTCCAAAGCATTTTTTCAATAAATCATCGTTTGTTAAATGCCTATAAAATGATTCCATCATTTGGAAAGATTCTTGCTCGAAAACCTTCAAATGTTCATAGGCCTGTTTCTTAGCTCTTTTATCATCTTGAACGTCATTTTGTTTGCATCAATTATAGGTACATTATACTGCTAAGAGCACAATTTCTAGTAAATCATATTAGGTGTACAACTTTGCTTCCACGGTTTTTTTCCGAAATTCGAGGCTTGATTGTAAAAAACTGGTAATACTTTTATGATTCAAAGCATTGTCCATCACTGGCCACTAGTTTCTCCCATTTTTCGGACAGCGTACGAATCCCGCGTTGAAAAAACTGATCATCTTTTGAAGCGATCCACGAATCGATCCAATTTTTTACTTCTTCACAAGACCAGAAGCGCTGGTCAGCCAGGCAGTGTGCCATTGATCGAAACAAGTGATAGTCCGAGAGAACAAGGTCTGGAGAATACGGTGGGTGGGATAGGACTTCCCATTTCAACGTTTCCTAGTATGTCTTGACCACTCGCAACATGGGGTCGAGCATTGTCATACTGTAAAATCACTTTAGCATGTCTCTGGTTGTATTGCGGCCGTTTTTCTTTCAATGCTCGGCTCAAACGCATTAATTGCGTTCGATAACGATCGCCTGTGGTTGTTTCAGTCGGTTTTAACAACTCAAAATACACTACGCCGAGCTGGTCCCACCACATACTGAGCATGACCTTGGAGCCGTGAATATTCAGTTTGGTCGTTGACGTGAAAGCATGGCCGGGATATCCCCATGGTTTTTTGCGCTTGAGATTATCGTAATGAACCCATTTCTTGTCCCCAGTCACAATGCGATACAGAAATCCCTTCCGTCTTTGCCTTGCAAGCAGCTGTTCACAAGCAAACAAACGCCGTTCAACATCTCTAAGCTTCAACTTGTACGGCACACAATTTCCTTGTTTCTGAATCATTCCCATGACTTTCAGGCGTTTTGAAATGACTTTTTGCGCCACCCCCAATGATCCTGCCAATTCTTGTTGCGTTTGACACGTGTCTTTATCAAGTAATGCCTCCAATTCTGCATCTTCGAAAACCTTCTCTCTTCCACCGCCATGCTGGTCTTCGACGTCGAAATCAACGTTCTTGAAGCGTTGAAATAAATCTCGGCACGTTCTTTCACTAATAGCGGCCTCACCATAGGTATTTGAGAGCATTCGATGAGCCGCTGCTGCAGATTTCTTCATATTAACGCAGGAAATTCAAACCTCCCGCAAATGACGAGAATTTGGCTCGTAAGCTGACATGTTTAATCGAGAATAAATTTATGATGCAGACACAAATCGACTCATATTTCGATAGCGTTCTGTTTACAAATACTTAAGCTTATTGTATGACATCTACGATTTATTTATTTCGACTACCACTTACCGCTACAGCCACGTATTGCAAAACGACGGAAAAAAAATTGTGCACCTAATAACATAATTGGCGATGGAAAGTTACACCAAAATCCATAAGCCCACTGGGAATAGTTAGTTCGTGCCGAGCAAGGGCCAAAAACTGAACAATAAAAGCTGTGTACGGATTCACTTCATACGCGTTATTTTTATACCCATTAAGAGACAAGAATTCACTTCGATTTTGCATTTAGCAACAATTTTGAATTTGAAGAGTCGTGGTAAACTTTTTCGAATTGAAGATCGCCGTCACATATTTTGCATTGCAAAAGCGTTTGCTACATACCAAACACATACTGCATACCTTGGGATCGTTTAGAATTTAATGAGACGATACTGTACCTATAACAATTTCATTTGATGTACTATTGTGAAATTGCTTTGCAAAGTACTTTTTGAATTAGAAAATTCAAAAATGCTTTACTTATTGGTAGTGATTTTTTCACATTCAACATTTTTTCAACATTTTAAACACGAGATGTAATATTATCTCACTGAAAGTTAAATGTATACTAACAGAATAACGTATACGACGTCTTTGCATATTGCATATTCTGCATTGGTGTGAAGGATGACGCCTGTCATACTTTCTTTTCATGCAGAAGATGGGACAAAAAGCGCGGTGATCTTGCCGAAAAAGTGGGAGAGCTCCATCCAGATAGCCTAATCGAGGAGATGTTGAAATCATTTGACAAATGGAATCAAGTGGCACATTACGCTCGGGCAATCTTAGTAATGCATACTTGATCGGCTGGAGGCGTCGAGGGTGGAGGGTTTCCTTCTCTAGCAATCCTCCTCCGCTTTCCCACCCAACTGGAGCAGGAATCCCTGTGACCCAAAGGCGCCAAAAGGCGTAAAATTCGGAGGCCTAGCCCGAAGTAATGTGTAAAACGGTTCCAGGCTAGGCACTCCGGTTGAAAAGGGAGATGTTTAGTCGGTAGTCCAGCAGATCCACTCGGAGTCCGATACTCAGGGCTTAAATAGCCTTCACCTCCCTACCCAAAAAAAAAATTTTTATTTTGTTACATCTTTGACGTTATAGATGTCGAATTATGTAAAAATATGCAAAAAAAATTAACACTAGACTACCCCCTTCATGACACCATTACCCAACACCAATGTAACTTCACAAAACTCAAAAATTCGCATTGCAAAAGAAAGTAAAAAATTGCGGAAAATGTAACTTCATCGATACTTTTGTTTTACGAATAAAAAACTTTTCAAAATGCTCAAGAGCTCTACATAGACGTAAGATTAAGTTTCGTTTCCTTTGACTAATTCGTGATTAATAACACATTCCGTGTTACACATTCCGGGTATTCCGAGGAAGAAATATGATCATATGACAAATGTCAAATTGGTGACGTTTCAAATGAAATTTTCTTGCAATAATTTTTGATTTTTGAAAAGTTTTGAATTTGGAATTTTCCGTCTTTGGCAAATCATAGCCTCAACAACGATGGACGAAATTTTCATTAAAAATCCATTCAGAATAACCCTAGTACTTGAAAAGTAATCAAGGCATCGAATTTCAAATTTCCTTTAACTGCCATCAAGCATCTGACAAGCGTCAACGCATCTTGTAGCGAGGATTTTTCGATTTTCCGAATATTTCTCGCCTCGCATCGACGCATCGCGATCATTGTACGATGTCGCATACAAATGCATGTTACGAAAACTGCTTGACATTTGCTGCGAGACTCTCGTCGCGCTCATGCATTGCAGTCTCGCACTATTGTATTTTGGCCTTCATTCATTAAAACGCCGTCCTTTATATTGCGCATGTAGCATTCCCACTGTTTGCCAACGTGAGTTGTTATAAATTTATGAATTGCAAAGTTGGACTCAGTTGTTAGTTTCTGCTCCCGTACACTTTTACTGTGGTCCCTTTTGTGCTCAAGAGATTTAATTTCTTATTTTATGTCCGGATTGACCGATGTAGCTTTACTGGTATTCACAAGTTAATTTATCCACACGCTATCCAGTGCGTCCCTTTCGTTTGTCTTCCATGAAGCTATAAGTTTCCTACATAGCCCATAATGTATTGTTGTGTCAAGATGATCCCTTATCTTCTTTCTCTGTTTCTATTGTGAGTTGAAGACATAGAGGTATAAGATAATAGAGAGGCTATTCCCGTGTATGTGGCTACCCGTGAGCGTCCAAAGAATTGGATTTAGCTAATTTTCCCCTTTCGTAGCTGCTTCACCTTCGGCAATTTTCGGAACTTCCATAATTCAAATGCAAAATATATTACAGCTTAAATGGTGAGAAATTTTCTGTTTTCTAAAAGCCCGCTCAATTATCTCTTTGCGCAACAACTTAAACATATTACCTACAAGTTTCTTTAGCCCTCAAATGGAACATTAACCATTTAATTATTTATAAACCCTATAACTAAGTTATTAAGTTAAGAAATTTTTTCTCGTGAAATTTAAAGATAAATATCTAAACTTTGTCGAGGTTTTCCCCACATAAATTGGTGGCAATAGAATCTTATTCATATTTTGTGGGAGAATGAAACATTCTCGCCATGCAAAACATATATTTTTATTGATAAAACTTAATTTGAAATCAATGTTTACAAATTTTAATACGATGCGAATTGTCGGATACATTCGTAATTTCAATTTGACACTGAGCTGAATATACAGTTGGATAAATAATTCTACTTGAAGGTATGCGCACACTCAAAAACTGTATGGCCAAGTTTTTTTTAAAATATTTTTATGAAATTGAATTACCGGCGGCTGAGTATACTCTAAATTACGAGAAATTTTACTCCTCAAAATTCATTGAATATCTACAAGAACCCAGTTTGATAGAAATTTCTGTGTGAACTCTTTTTTGATTTAATGTTGGTAGAATAGTGTACATGCAATTCGTCGAAGCCATTTCTCCTATTTCAGTTGGTTCAATGCTCGGGTTTTTTCGATTGCAGCCGAACTGAATGAATTGTCAAAACAAGACTAACAATCTGTGTTTTGATTCATTTTCGGAGTGATTTGCGGGCGAATTTTGTAATTTACTTGTGTCAGACGAATTTTTCAACGATAAAAATTACAAATCGTGAGTGCTACTTTATTTGTGATTGTGGAAAACTGCAAAGACAATAGTGACAGTGATTTTTAAAGAAAAATATAGACAATGAAGTGTGTGATTTTCACTTGCAGAAATCACACTTGTTCGCGGCCATCCGAGGTGTGGTTTCATAGGTAAATTTTAGATAAATAATTAATTTTTAACTTTTGCGTTGATTAGGTGAAGATAGATGCCTTTTTCAATAATAATGTAGAAATTATTTGTTTGTTGGTCAATAAGATTATTTACAAAGGCGTGGCTTAATCTTCGGCTTGAGGTTTTGACACTCACCTGAATTTTTCGTGCGTTAAACTTTCGCGAACCCATTGGCATAGTTCAAAAGTTGTTAAAATTTTGTTGGTATTTGTAAATTTTTGCAAATGTTAGTAAAAAGTGGGCGGTTACGATGCAAAAGTGGCTTATCGTCCTCTCTATATCTAATAACTCTATGGTTGAAGATTTTTCAGTTGCATGTCGAAGTATTCCAGGCTTTTTCTTTGTTTTTGTTTGTCATTAAACATACTATGTCGAACAAATATATTGCCTTAAATATCACTCCGAGCCTTAAAGTTAGCTACAGATACAGTCACTCAATTAAGCGATCGGATAATACCGCGATAATAATAATTTTTGTCGGTAACTATATGAAATGCTTATATATTTCCTAGGTCACAAAGTTCACGAAATAATAAAAAACTAAGAGCGAAAGAGAGAAAAAGTAATTATAACCACACGACATTCACCCAGCTGGTAGTGCCAATCGATGCGTCCCGACCTGTGAGTTGGCACCTGACGAGAAGCGGCAGGGACGCGTGTTCGAAACCAGCTTGAGCTCTTTCCACCTTTCTTTGTAAATTCACTTTCGAAAAAACTAAACTTCAATTTCTTTATAATAAAAATTATAAGCCAAAATTCCAAATATATGATTGTTAAATTCCAATCAAATATTCGCACACTTCAAATACTTATAGTAGGTAAAGTATAAAAACGCTTTTTTTTTCTTATTTTAATATTTTGTTGGAAAACCTTTGGCTTTCACAAGGGCTCCCAGTCTTCTAGGAATAGATTCCGCCAACGAACTGTGTTTGAATCTTTTTTAAATAATAAAGACTCCGTGTTAAATTCAATAAACGTATATTACATTAAGTATAAACAATTTGTGATACATTAAATTTACTTACTCTAGATTCCGCGTTAATTTATAAAACTAACCGTTCAGTTTGGTGCTCAACAAGGACTCTCTCTCAAGGACTGTATGGAGATAACGTCTGGTGTAGGTATGGAGATAACGTCTGGTGTAGCGCAAGGCTCCATACTGGGACCAGACTTGTGGAACGCCTCATACGACGGCCTATTGAGGCTTGAGCTGCCAGATGAGTCGTGCTTAGTCGGCTATGCAGATGAGATAGCAGCACTGGTTGCCGGACGCACAGTCGAACATGCGCAGCGCAGACTGGGAATGCTTATGCGTCAAGTGAGGGAATTGATGACCACCCGCGGGTTCAGTTTGGCACTAGAGAAAACCGAGGTGGTCATTCTTACGAAGAAAAGAATTCCCACGGTAATTCCTTTGCAGATCGGAGATGCGACTGTTGAGTCTAAACTTGCAATAAAATATTTTGGATCGATTCCAAAATGAGCTTTTCGGAACAGATCAAGGCAACGGCGACAAAGGCCGCGATAGGCGTCTCAGCTCTAAGTCGGCTAATGTGCAACATCGGTGGGCCCACACAGAGCAAACGCCGACTTCTCATGAGTGCTGTACAGTCAGTGCTACTGTACGGCTCTGAGGTTTGGGGCGGAGCTCTCAGTAAGGAGCCGTACCGAAAGCGCTTGGCCCAGGTACAGAGACGAGGAGCTTTGCGGGTTGCGTCTGCATACCGAACTGTCTCTGAGACGGCGTCGCTGGTGATCACAGGAGTGATACCCATCGCCCTCCTTGCTAGGGAGAGACGGAGAATATATGACCGGAAAGTGGAGGGCCCAAGATATGCTGTCAACCGAGAGGAGAGGCAGCGCACAATACTCGAATGGCAACAGTCCTGGGAAGGCGACTCTAATGACCGCTGGACTGCCCGTCTTAAAGGGGACGTGGGATTGTGGCTAAATCGAAGGCACGGTGAGACTGATTATTACCTTACCCAGCTTCTTAGCGGGCATGGGTATTTTCAGTCTTACTTGCACAAGATTGGTAAATCACGGTCCCCAAACTGCATTTTCTGCCCCGGGGAAAGGGACGACGCATGTCACACCTTCTTCAATTGTAGAAGGTGGAACAGGATGCGGCAGGACTTGTGGGAGGTGATGGGAGAGCTTTCTCCAGACAATCTGGTCGGAGAAATGCTGAAAAGTTTCGACAAATGGACCCGTGTGGCACATTACTCTCGGGCAATAATTACTGCCAAGAAATGTACAATGTACCTTGGGCGCGGGGTGTAGGGGGTCTCCTTTCCAGCAGTCCTCCTCCATCGTGCCCCCGCTCACTGGGTGGAGATTCCTCTAGGCTGACGGTGCCCTAGGGCGAAGTAAAAAGAGGCGTAGCCTGAAGTAATGTGTCAAGCGGTTCCAGGCTAGAGTCTCTTGACAGGGGGGGGGGGGGGGGGGTAGGGTGTTTAGTGGGTAGTCTGGTAGCATGCGCTGCTAGGAGTGTCACACTCCGGGCGTAAATTGCCTTCACCCCCCAACCTAAAAAAAAGGAATGTGTTTAATACCGAACCTACCCAAATTGTAATTTTTCAACTAATAAAATATATATCCTTTACCATGTAAGCTAATTCAAGTATAGACGCCTTTTTTGAACCGTAATAAAAATGGTAATTCGGTTAGCTAAAATTGAAGCGCAGATGCTAATCTTGTTTCCTCTGAGAAATACCACGTGGGATTTTCCCGGGATATATCTATATGCGCTGCAATTATATTTTAAACATGATTTTCTTAAAAAGGTACATTTCACACATTCTCTAAATCTCGGTACACTTTACAACCCTCCAATAAACCTTCCCTGTAAAGGGATAGACAACTGGTTTTTTATGAGTTGCAATAATGATGAATGTGATTTTATTTCTGCAGTTGTCATTATTGATAGTCTTTATGTATATAAACTCAAACAACCTGCAATAAGAGGAATCGATTTTTTCTATTCGTTAAGCTCGGCCTTCGAGTATTACCCGCTATTTCGACTTGTTATCTAAATAGGCCCAAAAATGTTCGATAACATTTGTATCCTAAGATTGTGGGGGCATTTGCATCACGTGAGGACAATTATACAACAACCACATGCGCGTAATGTGTTCTGGGTCATTGTCTTGTTAAAAAGAAAATGTCTTAGAAATGCCCAACTTATCTACACTGTGTTTAAGATTTTCTTTGAAAATTGATATGTACTTGCGTTGGTCTATTATGTCATCAATAAAAACTAGATTTCCTGGTCCATATGCATCCACACAGCCCCAAACTATCAATGATCCAGCGCCAGGTTTAACGGTTAGTTGACGATTTACAGGTTTGAACTCATCATTTGGTCGTTCCCACACATGCGTTTGTCAATTTGACCGGAAAACATTAAATATGCTCTCGTCAGTAAATAACACTGTGCTCCAATAGGAAAAGTCAAGCGGTTTGTGCTCTTTTACGTACTTAAGCCGCATTAGCTGATTTTTGTTATTTACTAAAGGTTTATTGCGTGGAACCCTGCAATTAAAATCGTCACTCCGTGAAACTTTTCTCACAGTTTCTGTACTTACATGAATTTGGAGGTAGTTAGACACTAATGATATCAATTTTGTAACGCCCAACTTGGGATTTTTCTTTATTTGCTGCACTATCCACCGTTCATCAGCCGCTGAAAATGTTTTTGGCAGTCCGGATGTAGGATTATTTTCAATACTTTTATAAGTTTCAACCCGTTTAATAATGTCATGAACTATCGAATGGTTTCTACCGATGATTTCTCAAATTTCACGCACAGACATTCCGTTACTGTGATGTTTCATGACCAATTTCCGAACTTCGTTAGTAGTTTCTTTACATCGGCGACTCATGCTAGTTTTGTATAAGAATTCACTATGAAAATTTGGCAGCAAATAATTTATTCTTTTCGGTTACACTTTGACTACTGTTATTCACACTTAATCTGTTATAATTCGGGGAATTCCCATCTTAGATATCAAAAGAAAACCAGCGATGCCAGGTGTCCGAATTTTAAATTGGAATTTATGAACCACATATTTTGGCTTATAACTTTTTTGTTGATATAATAAAAACTTTTTTGTTCCTTCTTAGATTTTTAACTAGTGTTAACAAGTAAATACATTCTATTTCCATTTCCTAAATGGGATTTACAAAGAGTTCCTGACATAAGTCTTCGTCTCGTAGCTCGTGATTACTTAATTGAGCCAACATATGTCATATTGGTTTATATATATAGTATAGCTATAAGAGTTTAAGGTCGTTTACTATGATTAAATGACCCTAGAAATTCAAGCAAACATAGAAGCTGCAAAATCACAAAGCATGAAGTTAGCATGAAGGAAATGTAAAATTTGTTAAAAATCTGAATTGAAAATCTTCATCGAAAGTCGTGCCAGTAGCTTGATAATTTAGGAGAAAATAAGCGCTTTGTTTGTAGCTGTAAAGGACTAAACTTGCGGCGGGACCGAATTGCTCCAATTAAGTTTAGGTTGGATCAAACTTGGTCTCAAACTTAAGAATCGGAGCAATCTGCTTAACTATTAACAATAAGGCAATTTATAAAAGAAACCAATACGGCGACTAAGTATCTATTTACATGTGCGGGTATCGTTCCGTGGATTAAATATGGATATTGGCGAAACGGGCTCCTTTTTAAAAGAATGCCCTCCCCCTTATAAAAAAAAAAACAACCGCGTTAGGTTTCAAATCGTGAAAAGATATTCTAACATTGCTTTTTGGGGTGAATGGGTTCTTCAGTCGAAGTTTTTGATTTCATATTTTGGACCACCTGAGACCGATGAAGAATATTTATAAAGAAAGATTGAAAAGATGCGAAATAAGGATTTGAAACGTAACATTGAACATTTAATAGTGATTTAAACCTTAGGCTTGACCAATAAGCCAAAGCATGTTCCTCATACTTAATGTAGATTCTAAAATCGTTTCGAGCTTTATTTGTTTGTGCCCTTTATGTACGCTTTGACTTGGAAAGATTCATAAAACCCGTATCAAAATGTTGGGCAAATGAAACATTAAATAATCTGAAACAAATTATGAGTTGAGATACTTTCAGTACACTATAAAAAGTTAGGAATGACGTTGCATGATTGTAAAATTTTAGAACAAAGTACCATCAGTCTAAGAATTGTTGTGGTTATAAAATTCCAAACTTGCGCCCCACTTATCTTTCAAATGATAACAAGAAAGAAAAGCTTTCTTATCCGTAACTATTTTCATGTCAAAGTGTCACTTGATACATTTCACATATTTAAAATCCATTTATCAACAGCTATAAATCAAATACATATGAATACATTTATCCATGTGTGCTCATATTCACAACCCAGTATAGACACGCATGCATCATTGTACGGATCCTGAGAGATATGTTTTCAGTACTTTGTTCCTTGAAACCAACAAACCTAAAGCCAAATTGTGAAATATCTTCATAATGGGATAACAAATTATCAACAAGTAACAAAAGCCGTAAACAAGACGATTCGCAAAGCATCCTTCGAGATTCATATCGAAATACCTTTTTTGATACATGTGTGCTGAAATAGGATACAGATAAGAGTATTCGTGCATGCTTCTATATGTAAGAAGAACGCGTCCATAGCCTCCGAGAACAATATCCTTAGCAGAGTCATAAACACCTACAGAATCCCTGTCAAACCCCTTAAATCAGACAATAATATTGTCTGGTAGCGTTTCATATCTCCCGAAAGCTAGTCACTTTAATGACATCAAGCGCTGGGCCATCAGTGTTTCCTAAGCGTTTCAAATTACACATGGCGGTCCTCTTTAAATTCAGTAGTAAAGAAATCATTTTTTAAGGGATCTGGATAAATGTTTCGGTACGAAAATACAACAGGCAACAGGCACCTGCTATAGCATACGTAAATTCATTATCCGCTAGATTTTCGCTCGCCGCAAGTTGTTTTCGAACCACTGAGCATTTGTTTAGGACAGAACTTTATGTTATTTCCGATTGTTATTATCTAAATATCTTTTGATTGGTGTCCCAGCTTCATTCTCCGAATGGCCTTTTACATCCTTTTCTGCGTCTTATCTTTCTTCTACTGAAACGCGGCAAGGGATTACTTTTTCTGTGGGAACCATGCCCTTGTTAAACGCTAAATTGATTTCCAAGCCTTATGTTTTATCGCATGAACGCCACAAGGACATCATCATGTTGAAATGGGAAAAAATTAACTGCTTGATGACTTGCTTGGATTGGTGATAATGGGGTTCAAACCGAACCGGACATTATAAGGATTTGAAGGATTACACGTTTGTAATTGCAAACGACTTTTTGGGGGAAGTAATGGCACAATTTCTTCAAACCTTTTGTTAAATGATAGATTTATTTATTTGGTTTTATAGGATCAACATTATAGTGGCTATTAATAGGTTTAAATAAATCTCAATTTCGCACATATACATTGACTTACAAATACACATTGACTTACACACACATATTTACTTACTAAGTTGAATTTAATTATAAAATTGTGTGAAAAAAAAATTTATGCTTTTATAATAGCATATTCAATATTTATGGGACCACATTTTTAAAGACAACGGTTGAGTGCTAACTTTCGGGAGTCAAGACCTACCTCCAGGTCGTAGGCATGTTATAGGCAATTATGTTGACAATCAAAATCGATGTCGAAATCAAGTGAAAAGCCCAATCACTTGCATGAAGGTCGTAGGATGGTGGTAACCATTGATACGAAGGTTTTTTTTAAATGTTTATGATTTTTTTTTGAGGCAGAGATACTAACATGTCTCATTATAAGATTAATCACATCGTAAACATTATATCAGTACAAGATTGTTTCAATTATAACGACACACATATAACACAAATTCTTCATAAGAACACTGTGATTTCGAGTCCTGTAATATTCAAATTTCGGCAATCACCAGAAAATAAAAGGGTAAAGGGAATTCACGCCATTCTAGAATAAAATTAACGATATAGAATACCGTCATCAATCTAACTAACATATCAATCCAGAATGAGCTGGAATATGTGAAACAATAACGATATTGAAATTTGGAAGTGCTTTTAAATCGTTACTGTCAGAGAAAACGCTTATCCTCGTTACGAATATCAACAACATGCCTAATAAGTTACTATTTACATTTGCTAACATATATACACAGAATTTAAAAGGGCATTAAATATCCCAGTCCATAGCAGAGTACCTATCATGGTGAATCACCAGACAGAGACAAAAGCTTCCGGCTGATTAAGTGGTCAGGATGGACGAAAAATTATTGCCCCTGTAGAAAATCGGGAATTACCATACAGAACCATTTGGGTACTAAATTGAATACATTATAGACCGCAGAGAAATTCGTAAGACATACGCCTAGGACTGCAATCAATCTGCAACAGACGAAACGCGAAACATGGGGAAATTCATGTGCCTTCCTCTATCCGATCGCATTCATTGACATTGAAGACGATTATTCTACACAGAGTAAGTTCCAAATAATCATACACAAAAGTTAAAAAGGTCTACACTATTTCGAGGCTAAAGGTTTTTGACTTCTCAATCGTTTATAGTTGCAGAATGTTGATCATAGTTTTTTAATGGTATTATGAAGTGACATATACATATATAGTCCTATTTTGTACGTTATACAGTTCGTAAGTAAATTAACCCATTTCTCAGTGTCACTTGTCACCTTGCCCCAATGATTTAATTACAACAGATTTGCAAATTTTAGTAAATCAATCATAGGAATCATTTCCCTTAGAATATGTGAACATAATCATTTTAACCTTAAAATGGAACCTTAAAATGGAGCGAAAATAATATTGATTTTCACCAAACCTAATAAGGCACATTCAAATGAATTAGCTGCAGAAATTTCATAAAGTTACCGTCCATATGCTCGCTGGTAAAATTTAAAATAAATTTTTAATTTAGAATAAATTTTCAATTTAATTTAAATAAATATTTTTTTGGGGTCATATATGTCGAAAAAATGGTCAAAAATTCGAAGTTTCGAGTGAAAAGGCTCCCAAATTTTCGAGTTTGCAATTTTTCATAATTTTTAAGGTATATGCTTCCCCTTAATATGTCAGCAAACAAATGTCTTTTGTTAAATCATTTACAGATCAACAGTAAAAGAGTGACAACTGCAGCACTGTTCCATGTCACGGAAAACAGGCGTCCGAAAACCCTTAATAACGCAGCCATTTTTTGGGTAATCTCAAAGAAAAGTGTCACAAACTTGAATGCAATAATAAAATTTTGTAAAAATTTGAAAATGATTAGATTATTCTATTCCCTATTTTTAAGGCTTCTAAAGGGTTATTAAGGGGGCTTCGAAGGTCATTAAAACATGAAGTTTTACCTTCTTTTGAATCTTCTTTAATTGAAAATATAGCCGTCCTTATTAAGATGCTAACATAAGATTCTATGCTATGTATTTTCCAGGGAAAAAGATAAGTGATGAAAAAGTTCAATAATTCAAAAGAAACTTGAGACAATTTAGCGTTTATCAATTCAATAATCAGAGGTATCTGCTTTGTGGTGATCTGAACGCAAGACAACTTAACTGGGATTGCGTACGCTCTAACAAAATAGGCAGATATCTTACAAGCTCATATCTTTCCGGATCCAGCTTAGTTTTAGACATTATTCTTAGTGACGAAAACGTAAACCTATCGGAGATCGCCGTCCTCCAAGTTCTTTCTTCTACACATATTCTCACGATCTTCGAAATTGAATCCTCCGATTAGAATCTAATTCTAATTACTCCGAAAAGACATTTGAAGACATTCTCTTGTACAGTTTTATTTCTGCACTGACGCAAAGTAGCACTGACGAAAGTTCAGAAAAGTCGTCAATAGCAACATCCTACTAAACGGACATTTCTACAACTCCATAGATTCGATTGAGAAAGTAGACGACAAAATTAACCTATTAGAGGGAATTATTTGGAATGCTGGAGATTGTAGTATCCCGAAGAAACAAAAACCGTAAAAAAGTATTCAACTCCAATTCCAACTAAACCAATCCAACCAACCAATCCAAAAAAGAAATACTTTAAGGCGAAAATGGCAAAGATCGAGACACAGGCTTACACAAGCTGGAGTAAACTGCCTCACGTCTACTATTCGATCAAAAATTCGGTTTCTTCGGAACAGCCAATGGAACTGTATGCTCGATAACCTTGAGTATGGCTCTCAAAAATTTTGGAAATTAGATCGAAGATTGAAAGGGAACCGAACGAGTATACCGTATCCTTTACAAGAAGCGAAAGGTGGGAAAATATACTCCAGCGAAGGCAAAGCAGAACTACTGGCGAAAACCTTTGCAAAACACAATGCATGTAATGTAACTTCTGGCCACGCTAACGTTATCATAGACTCAAGGGTGAATAATTCGATTATTTGCCTTCCCATGCCAACAACCATACCCCTTTTTGAGAGAGTTAAGCCCAGAGAAATAGCAAAGTTGCTTCGAAATCTGAAAACCGATAAAACTGCAGGATTTGATCGAATTCCCAAAAGAGTGTTGAAAAATTTACCAATGAAAGCAACTGTATATTTAAGTCAGTTATTCAATGCTTCTTTGTGTATTATTATCCAGCAGGATGGAAGCATGCAGTAGTAATTCCTCTTCGCAAGTCAGGCAAAGCCTCTTACTTACTGTTTGTTTCGATACTGTTTGGCACCGAGGTCTGCTATACAAACTTGTTACTCTTGCGATTCCACCTTATTTGATCAATCTGATTGATTTTTTTCTCAACCACAGAACATTTCACGCTAAAATACGAGAGTCCAAATCTCATCATAACAGGGTACCAGCTGGAGCTATTCAAGGTTCGTGTCTTAGCCCAACGTTATTTTACATTTTCACAGCAGACATGCAAGTGCTAACCAGCTGCTTACTAGCCACTTTTGCCAACGACACCTGCGCATTTGCAGCATCATTGGATCCGGTTGAGATCATTGGTATACCCGGAAGAGTGCTCGATAAAGGCTTTCAATATTTTCATCGATGGAAAATCAAAAAAAAAGTTTAAAAAACCAATGCGATGTACTTCACTAAGAAAAAAATGCGCCAATAAACTACATAACTAAAGCGTTAACTTTTTAGGGAAGGAAATTCCATGGTGCCGTAACATCACATATTTAGGCATTGTCCTGGGTAAAAAGTTAACATTCAGCGACCACAGCGATTCTATCTGTGCGAAGATTTCAAACATCATTCTAGGAATATACCCTCTGTTGCATCGGAAATCTGTATTGAGTCATAAAAACGAAATTGTGTTGATCAAAACGGTCAAACAGCGTGTTATTTCTCTACCCAGAAATTTCATGCGTTGACTAATATCCGCCCTATAGCAGAACTTTCACTTTAAAGAAGACTAAAACTTCTATCAAAAGCTTGTGCATCGTCCAATCCTTTAGTTGCAGCATTAAGCAATTCTCATTCCCTATAGGTTTTGCGCCTTCACACTATGCTAATTAAATGTAGGTTTAGATTATTTTATTGTAGCATTAGTTAATTTTAAGTTAAACGTACGTTAAACATTACGTACGGACAGTTCTTCTTATAAAGAAGGGCAAGATGGATCGCTTGGCGAGGGAGGGGGGATCTCTCTGACAGCAATCCTATTCCATCCTATCCATCTGTGCAGAAAGAGGGTTTTCCCTTAACCTGTAGGCGCCGCTAAGCGATGATTAATGAGGCCTAGTCCAAAGTAACATGACAAACTGTCCCAGGCTAGGTTCTCGGTGTGACAGAGGAGGTGTTTAGTCGGTAATCCGGTTGCGGTAGTCCGACGCTCAGGGCGTAAATAGCCTTCACCTCCCAACCAAAAATAAAACAATAAAAAAATTTTTATTATAATTATTATTGAGGTTTCAAAAAGTCTGAATTTGACCAAAAACAAAGGATAATTCGTCCCAAAAATATGTTTATATCTAAACTTAAAAACCGGTTGTTGCAAGGGTGAAATCACTAAATGCGTGCATCCAAGGCTTCAAAAACATTTATATGGCAGGCTGATTATTCATTTGAAAATTCCCACGCAACTTTTTCATGCGCATAGTAATATGTTGCTGCAAACACGACAAATTGTGTTAATTGCAAGCTTTTATATCCAATACCGGACGCGGTTTCTACGGACTTACATTTCCTTCAAGCGGTTGTCACTTTTTCCTACAAGTTCTGATTATTTCATATGCTATGAATTATTTATGAACTACAGTTCGTGGTCAAAATATTAGAAACACTCATTTCATGACTGTTTCAGAATTTTTGTTTACTTTGTCAATTTTCGAGAATGTTTTCATTTCTTAAGTATCCCTAAGTAGTCTGAAAGGGTTTCTTCCGCTGTGAAAAATCCGCGTCGTTCGAATTTTTTAACCTCATTGTTTTTTACCTATACATCCCAGCGGATACGAAATTTGGATGGATGTGAAAAACAGAAAACAAACAAGTTGTAAACTTTCTATACGTGTTTGATTTTTAAAAAGCGTTTTGAGGCAAAAGTGAATGATTTGTGAAAGCAAAAGATTTTCTCGTTACACCTGAAGCGTTCTGTGTACTTTATTGTAAATTCGAATATAAGCGCTTGCACTCCACTGCTCCTTGCTGTAAGACGAAGTCCAACCGACTGCAAGTTTGGCCTTGACATTTTCCATTGATTATAGCATTGATTATATGGTTTAACATTTTGCTACCGACAATATTTCTATTTCCCAAGGTTTGAATTCTATGTGAATTACCGTTGGGAATGGGAAAATAATTATAAGAATCCATTGTGAAAGTACATATTTTACTACGGAAGCTATCCAAGTACAGGATGGGGCAAATCAAACAGTGCAGTGTTGAAAGGTTGGCACTTCCCGTGGTGGGGATATTGCGATTATGATGGTTTCATTTCGTCGGGCGGGCCATGTCGTTATCAGTCATTACCATGGTTTGGTCTGATGAGCCACGGGGCTTCGCCGTTCGTAGGTTTTTTGAAAGTGGTCAATCTTTTGTCACACCTCAGCGAGCTTTCCAGCTGCAGTTTAACCTTGTACGTCATGATACCGTCCCTCACCGTAATGTAATCGCGAATTGGTTGCGTACATTTGAAGAAACTGGTTCTACCCTCAAACCTAAGGGTTCAGGTAGACCCAAAACGGCAAATACACCCGAAAATTTGACGAGAGCGAGAGAAGCTATTGTGCAGTCGCCTACGCGTTCTGCCCGGAAGCATTCAATTACATCGGGCGTTTCTAACCGCTCAGTAAGGAGGATTTTGCATCAAGACTTATTCTTCCACCCCTACAAGATAATGATTTTCCAAGAGTTGAATCTACTGGACTATGAAACTCGCATGAATTGCGTACAATAAATTTTGAACAGGTTCCATGTGAGGTGCACATTTTTCAGTAGTGACGAGGCTCACTCATCTCAGTGGAGCAGTAAATAAACAAAATTTTCGCTATCGGGCAGAAAATAATCCACGGCGAATTCACGAGAAACCTCTTCACTCTCTAAAAGTAACCGTGTGGTGTACGATTTCAAAATTTGTGGTGATTGGGACTTATTTTTTTGAGAGGGATGGACAAACCGTAAATGTCAACGCTCAACGTTACGTTTCCATGTTGGACAATTTGTTTGAACCTCAATTTGGAGAGCTAATGGAAGAAACAAATATGGGAGACATTTGGTTCCAATAGGACGGGGCTACGGCATATACTGCTCGAGTTTCAATGACGAAGCTGCGACAGATGCTCCCTACGCACCTCGTCTTTCTGAGGGCTGATGTGAGGCGGCCCGCGCGCTCACCGGCATTTGTGATTTTTTCTTGTGGGGTAGCGCTACCGCTGATTTTACCGCTCCTATACTTTTTTTATTTCTTATTATTGCCTTAATAATGCCCCCAGTTCTGTGGTCGCCAAGTGTTCCAATTCTGTTACGGCAGTACACCTTAGCCAAATAAGGCGTTTGTTGGCTAGACTCGGGCAATCTAGGAGGAAGTGTTCCTCCTCCTCGCCGAAAGCTTGGCAGGTGTCATCCGTTTGGACTCTCATTCGTTTGGAGTATTGTTTTAGAAGATTATTGCTCGTTAATACTGCCACCAATGTTCTAACGCCATTTCTGTTTTTCCTCAGGAGTTGTTTCGCCCTCGTTTCATTAGGGTGAGGCCAAAGAACTCGGCTTATCCTGCAGTCGTTCCTGTCATTCCAAACCATATCTGTCTCTTTCCAGAGGATTTCGTCTAGTTCCCTTTTTATCGTTAAAAGTGGCACTTTAATTGTGTCTATTCTAGTGGCATGTTGGTCGGCTGATTCAGCTCTCGCCAGCTCATCCGCTCTTTCGTTTCTCTCTACACCGCTGTGTCAAGGAACTCATGCCAGTTTTACAGTTACTCGGGTTGTTGCGGCTTTGAGCCTGCCTACAATCCTGCACCTGTTGTGAAACTACGCGGTTAGAGACAAGCCGACTTACTGTCAGAGGTTATTTGTATTCTTCCATTAAGGTAGTTTGTTGCCGCTCCTATAGCCGCTTTTATTGCAAACAGTTCCGAATGGAAAACTGTGGTATGGCTGTCCAGTTTATAACTTCCGTTGAATTGAAGGTGATCCGGGATAACGATTCCGGCTTCCGTTTCCTCACCCGTTGTGGAACCATCCGTGTTGATTATAACTTCACTTCCAGATGTGAAATCCTGGACCGTTTCACACGCTTCTCTGGTCGGTATGCTGATCTTGTATAGAATTGATGTGTTCACTATCGGATAGATTCTATCCAGCTCCCTTTTACTTGCCGGATCCATTCTCTCCATTTTTTCCAAAATGCATACGTGCCCCGATTGTGGGTTGTTAGATAGCCCATATGTGAATTTTCATCTGATGCTCGCAAGTGATGCCTCTCTGGAAATGAATTTGTCGAGTGGCATGAGATTGAGCATTATCTCCATTGCAGCAGTTGGCGTAGTCCTAATGGCACCTGTGATACCAAGGCAGGCCATTCGCTGGATCTTCTCTAGCTCTATTGCAATGGCTTTCTTTTGTAGTGCCTGCCACCAAACCAATGCCCCCGTAAGTGATTATTGGCCTCACTACTGTTGTGTAGATCCAGTGGGCAATTTGGGGTTTTATTCCCCAGGTTTTCCCCACTAGTCTTTTCATTGTGAAGAGCGCCGCTGTAGCTCTCCATCTGACTGCTCCTATGTGCGGAGTACAAGTTTGCTTACTATCCAAGGTCACTCCTAAGTATTTTACCTTGTTTACTAAACTGATATGTTTTACGTCAATGGTCTGCGGTTTCCGGTGCTTTGTGTGAAGCATAAGCTCCGTTTTGTCGGCATTGATGCGCAATCCGTTTAGCTTCGCCCACTCGAAAAGATGTGGGAGTGCGGTCTGCATCAAATTCCGACATGATTTCCGGGAACTTTCCACTTATCAGTATAACGATATCGTCAGCGTACGCTTTTGTTTTGAAATTCTTTCCGTTGAAGTTCTTCTACTATTTGGTTAACTATGAGTACCCAGGCAAGTGATGATACTATGCCGTAATGTATTATATTCAAGGTAACGCCGTTTTTTCGGCTCCTATGGAAGTCAATTCCATATGTTGGTAAAGTAACTTTGGAGGACAAAACAGAATAAGTGCCATCCCATTATATTAGAAGGTTGAGCGAGCCAATTCACGGAAGTTCCAGAAATATAACCTACGGCAACTGGTTTTCCTCAACAGAGATATTCGATACAATTTTGGAAAAGAACCTCACGATGTTTGCTACACTGAGAAAAACGAACCTCAAATACCAATTTCTTTCAAGAATTCTGGCGAGCCAGGAACTTCAAAATTTGCTTTTGACCAGACCAAACCTTAGTATCCTTCACGCCAAAGAAAAATAAAATGGTTCTTGTGTTATTAACCTTTATCAGTTGCAAGGAATAAATGAGAGTATAAAGAAACCAGAGATGGTTATTTTTTTATAACATGACAAAAAGGAGCACTTACACATTAGACCAGGTGTGTCACGAATACACCACGGCAAGAAAAACTAAAAGACGGCTAGTTCGTGTTTTCATGGGGATGCTGGACCAATCGGGAAACAACGCCTCGATCATATTCAATTTTAATGCTGACAATCGAATACTGATTGTACTTCCAGTACTGAACATGATGTTCAGTACTTCCAGTACTGAACAACATGTTCTGAGATTTTTTGAAAAGTTTGTTTAAAGATCTCACAAATCCTCATATCCGGAGGAGGAAAGAATTGAAAAACCTACCACACAAAACAGTATCCTGTATACAGGAGGTATTGGATGGAGGGCCAATAAGACGAGACGTAGGTGGAACAGGGAGACAGGGCAGATGTGTTTGTCCCCGAACCATAGACTGAAAATACGGTGTCAAATGCTCCAGTTATCAGGCTTCCATGTGCCAAGACCATAGAGCAGTTGTCAGTCTGGACTGTCGTGAGCAATAATGACTAATGAAACATGGTTAATGATAAATTTGATATTCCTTCTCAATAATTGTACTTTTTCGTCCCAAATAAAGATAGTTTTTACCAATTTGAGTAAAATTCTTCATCATTATAACGATCTGCGCGGTAAAAATGGATTTTTCAAGTTTTTGCTATTTGCGCACTTTGATTTCTCGAAACAAATACTTTTTTGGATAATTGACTGGAACCACTATAATACTCTTGAAACACTGTAGAATCTCCTTTAAAACCACGCTGAAATTACTCAGATTGGACAAAAACTCACTGATTATCGTAATTTTAACCCAAAATGTAATTTTTGCTTTTTTTCACGTTTTTCAACCATCTTGGTCAATTTTCCCGGAGACTTCAAACTTTTAACTAAAACTACTTAGCTCCCTTGATTCTGGATTAGAAGCCGGCAAAAATGAACACTAGTGGAGCCCTCAAAGTCCTACTGGGCTCGAGATACGGGCACTTGAAAATTGCGGTGTTTTTTCACCCTGCGATCCCCGAATAGGTAAAAAATATAACAATATCTTTCTGGGGTTAAAACTTTTAGGCCGAGAAAAAAATGGATAGACAATTTCTGTCCTTATATAAATAAACGTATATACCAGGTAAACACAAAAGTTCTTTCGGTTTACGCTAGGCGACACATTCGAATGTCCAGGGAGCCACGACCAATTGCCAAAACAGGGCGTGTTTATGGTTTCCTGAAAGCTCATCCAGTGGTGTTCTGTTTACATCAGTAGACGAATTCATCAAGTCGACAGAATTGGTGTTTGGTAGCAGTGAAGATGTTGTAGTCAAACGCGGTTATTAGCGCTTGTTTGCTTGATGAGTTTAAATTGGGCACAAACGCTGCAGATGCGACCAGAAAAATGTATAGTGCGTTTGAGCAGAATACAGTGACAGAGCGTACTGCAAAAATCGGATACAAAACGTTCAAATGTGATGATACGACCTTAGAAGATCAGTCTCGCTCCGGGCGGCCATCTTCATTTGACGAGGCGCAATTGAAGGGGGCTATTGAAGTCGATTCAGGTTTAACATGCCAGGAGTTAGCGGAAGGGTTCAAACTATTCGATGAAACCATCCGTCAACACCTGCATCAACTTCAAAAAACGTGGCGGCTCAGTAATTGGGTTCCCCACCTACTGACCGCCGCGAACAAACAGCAGAGCACCATATGCTCATCGCTGCTCTCTCGTCACAGGAAGGAACCGTTTCTCGACCGCATTGTTACATGTGATGAAGAATGGGTTTTTTATGATATTAGGAAGTGAACATACCATTGGTTATCACAAAATGACCCACCCCACCTGACCGCCAAACCCAATATTCACCAAAGGAAGATCACGTTGAGCGTATGGTGGACCACGGCCTGCGTCGTTCATTTTAAGTTCCTCCCGAAAAACCAAGCCATCAATAAAGATGTTTACTCAGCTCAGCTACGAAGGGTTGCAACGGCACTTGCAAAAAAATACCCATATTTGGTAAACAGGGAAGGTGTTCTGTTCTATCAGGACAACGCCAGACCACATACAGCAAAGGCGACAGTGGAAGTGATCGACTCGCTTGAACGGGAAATTCTTCCACATCCACGGTACTCCCCTGACATCGCTCCATCGGACTACCACTTGTTCCGAGCCATGAACAACCGTATGCGAAATTGGCAGTTCCGAACTAGAGAGGATGTCGAAAAGGAAATGAAGTTGTTTTTTGCGTCAAAGAACGTGAACTTTTATAAAATTGGCACTTATGATCTTGCACATCGTTGGCAGAACGCTGAAGCAAATAGTGACTGAAGGTCAATGGTCACTGAAGCAAATGGTAACTACTTCCCCGAATAAAAATACATGATTTGAAATTGGCGAACTTTTTATTTTGGACGATAAAAACCGAAAGAACTTTTGTGTTTACCTGGTATATCTATACAAATAGATACTTGTATGTCTATATCAATTTAATATAGAATATATTAACGCCGGCACTGGACCGACAGTGAACTTTCCGTGTGGCCGGCTTCGGTCCTTGGGGACCGATACTGTAATTTTCGTTTGGCTTGCATCAGTCCGTGGGACCGATAGAATTAAAGTTGAAAAATAAATATAGTCGCAAATAAATGCGATTAAAAGTAGTTTTAATTTAATTTATTGAAACATTCTGAACAAAAATATGGCTTAGCTTTACACATATTAAAATGCATAACAACTTTTTTTTTGTAACATTTTTGGCTATCTTGCTCGCAAATAGTTTTGAGTTGTCATGATAACATTTCGAATAATATCTTCGGACTTTACGTACGTCTCCTCCCTTTCTGTATAATTTTATATTATACAACTTTTAACTATAATCCGCACACTTCGGTAAATCTCTTTTAACTGATCACCTCTTGGAGCTATGTACGTATTGCCTATTTGTTTTACTACATGTACATTGTTTTACTTAGAAAAAGACATCGAAGTAACGGTTGCACTCTGAACGTAATCCTATTGAGGCGGGATTCAGTGGCTTGAAGTATGGTTGACTTATAAATGCATAATTTTTATCTCACGTGTAATGGATGAAGGAGTTTATTATGCTTTGATAAAGAGGCTGAAGATTTTCTTGGGACTTCACTAAATCAAATTGAAATGTAAATTACATATTTCGTGACAATCCAAAGCACTAAATAATAAACTTAATAAAAAAACCATTAAAATCATCCGCTCGTACACATATGCTTAGCACTACTTCCGATCACACATGTAATCTGTCACATGGCTTTCTATTTACAATGGCCTTGAGATTATGAACAGAATACAAGAGGCAAAATAATCAACGAAATATAGTAACCAACTCCCACACAATATTCTCAGCCCTCTACGAAGTCCTTCTCAGCGAAAATAAACGAACCCGACATTGACGATCCCACTAATCTGAAAATTCCAACAAACAATAACATTCATTGAGTAGTTAATTCTATCCATCCCGAAGCACTGACTTAACTCTTTGCGGGGTATGGGCAGTGATTTACTTTGTGCGACAAACTCATTTCTATCAAATAAGTTTTTTTGTTTACTCAGAACTCGACTCCAATTTCTTTGAACCGTTATGCCGGTGACTTGATCCTCTAGAACGTTCATTTGGCTCGTATATTTTCATGGGTACAAAATACGCAAAATTTTTAAAAGAAAACGTAGTTGTTCCACGGTGCGATAAATTTTTTAGTGTCATTACTTTAAGTGAAAAGTGCAATACAATTATGACAGTTGCATGTAAATGGTATAAAATGCATACCGCTGCCCATTGTAGTGAATATTTACTTAAAACTTATTTTCATCAAAAAAGGAAAAATGAATAGAGATAGCCTCACGGAAGAAGAAATTCAACATTTTTTGCCTCAAGATAAGGAGGAATATGTTGATATACCCTCTGATTAAGAATCTTTTCCTCATTCCACCCAAGTTGAAGACGGAACGCCGTTGTATGTGAGTTAGTTTCTGTAAAAGGTAACAAAAATACATGAATTTTTCCACATTTGCTTGTAGACAGGCTTCCATAGATAATTTTGATGAAAGCGATGACATTCCTTTGTTCAATGTGGAGCAAAGTTTGTAATGGTGATACTCGAAATGAGTTCACTGGCATCCATCATGGACCATCTACTCTCAATTGGCAGCCCAATTACGCAAAAATATTTTCAACAAGCTGTTGACCGATGAAATGACTGATCATATAGCTTTTCAAACTGATCGTTTGCCAAACAATCTGGAAAGCCATTCATCCAACAAACTCCCAAGAAGTACGGGTATTCATTGGTATTAACTTTTTGATGGGAGTAAAACGTCAGGCAAGTTATGGGGATTATTGGTCTATTCGTCCAGAACTACAGAATGCGTTTATTGCAAATTCGATGCCAGTAAAGAGATATAGCTGGTTACTAAATAAATTGCACTTGAATGATGCGTCTGTTATGCCTCGGAGAGGAGCACCCAATAATTATAAGCTTTACAAGGTGCAACCTTTTTTAGACATGTTGTTCGACAAATATCAGAAATGCTTTGATCTTGGTGAATATGTTTCTATAGACGAGTTTATGATAAATTCAAAGAAGAACTTGAAAATATATATGCCAAAGAAACCAATAAAAATAGGCTATAGAGATTGGGTGCTATGTGATATAAGCTGCTATACTTATAATTTTGAAGAATAACAAATACGTAAAATTTGCGCGAAAGTATTGATTTGTATTTAGATTTGTCTTCAATTATAAGCAATTGAAATCATAAATTATGCTTCGATAATGTTTTGACATCACATGAACTCTTTATTGAACTGAAACACAGGGGATTTTTGCATGTGGAATCGTACAGGCCAAAAGGAAGCACTTACCAAATGATTTGATAGGCTAGAAGCATTCACGCAGAGGTGATTTTGATTGGAAAATCAGTGATACTGGACTTCTTTATTTGAAATGGATGGATAAAAAAGCGGTTACAGTTTTATCAAACTTCCACGATCCTACTAATGTAACTGAAGTGCAAAGACGTAGATTCAATGGAAACCTCCAAACCGTTCAATGTCCTCTCATAATACGTGACTACAACTGGCACATAAGTAACGTTGATAAGTTAGATCAGCTCAAGAAGTATTATGAATTGAACCATAGAAGTCGAAAGTGGTGACAAAGAATATTTTATCAAATCCTTGATGTGGCTTTGGTAAATGCATGCAATATTGCTTAATTTGAAATCTATGGAGAGAACCTTAAACACTTCAAGCTACAAATATCCTACTTGACAAGCATTTCTTTGCCAATACGAAAAAGGGGACCAAAACCCGCAACAGCAAAGCCGATTCAATAACGTAAAAATAAGCCATTTCTCGACATATCGTAAAGAACTACAGAACAGCATTTACCGGAAAGAACATCGTCACGCCGCTGCGCTCTTTGCAATGTCGCAATACATCAGCGAAGAACAAAGTGAATGTGTTCTTTGTATGAGTGGTGAAAAACCATGCTTTCAAATGTACCACTCTCAGTAATATGGGCAGATGTATAAAAAATAAATCATGTTCTTGTGAAGAAACCTTGAATGAAAAAAATTATTGCTTAAATTTTATAATATAATTGAAAATAATAATATATACATATACAATATATAAACAAACAAATTTTCTTCTTCTTCTTCTTTCATATATTGCCCCGTAAAGGGTTAAGCTTAGACATCTATAAAAAGATGCACATCATCACACGGACTTCAGAACAAACTGACACTACCGTTTTGGCTACGTACAGCCGAAAGGGGTCAGTTACGTAATCCGCAAGCGCGTTCATACGCATCCTTTTATGGCATTGTCGGCATCCCGCAAGTATCCTTAATTGTTACGCGCGTTCATACGCATCCTTGTTTGTATAGTTTTATGGCATTTCGCAGGATCTGGGTAACAATTATGTAAACATAGATTTAAGATATAAAATTGTAACAGCATAGTAAAATGACGGTTGTTTTATGCGAAAACAGATTTAAGATACAAAGTTGTAACAATATAATAAAATGTCTGTTGCTTTATTAAACACAGATTTAAGATACAACGTTTGAAAACGCCGCTAATGTTCAGGTAGTTAAGAAAGGCGGCTAGCATATGTTTAGAACTAAGATAGAAAAAATAGGTTACCATAGCCAGTAAGTTAGTCAGTTGGAAAATTGAGCTTGATTAGACAAAATAAAAAACAAATATTCAAAACAACCTATAGACTTTTCCTATAGTTTTGTAACTTCGACAAGAATAAAACAAGGCCCAGCCGACCCAAACAACAACCAACAAATTCAGGGCTGCGCATTTTATTCCAAAAATCCATTTTTTCAATATTAAAATCTAATCATTTTTAATAAATGAAATATGGTACTGTAACTTTCAAACATATTTATGCATGAAAAAAAAATAATTTATTTCAATTTCATGGTTTAGTTTATTTAAAGTGTTAAAAAATTGCTTCGTAAGATAAAATAGTTTATTGATTATATTTAGCCGAAGATGATGGAAATGCAAATATTAATATTAGTTTTCCATTTCATGAATGAAAATCTTCTTGTTTTGCGGATAAAATGTTTCGATTTCATGCGAAATTGTCAGTTGTGACACTGATGGATAATTTGTAATGGAAAATGTAATATAAAAGTAATTCATTTTTTAAATGCATTTAGTAATTTATGAACTTAGTTTTCATATTTTTGCCTTTGATTGGACAATGCACAGTGATTAGTATCTAGTTATGAGTATGAATTACTAATCGCTGGTAAAATATTAAAATTTCGATAGAATTTCGGATTCGACGTTGCATGTTACTCTACTTCAGGCACGAATGGAGCCGAACATTTGAACAGATGATGAGAGAAAAAAAAATTAATTCTGCGGACGCTCATGTACACGGATAAGACCTCTCTTTATCTTATACCTCTATAGCCTGTACTCTGTTCTCTGACGTTGACATTTTCTGACGATAATTTTCATTGTCGGCTCGCAAACTCTACAACATGAAAAACTCAGTTCCACCAAAAAAGTCAGTGCCACCTCTACTGCAATTTTAAAAAATTATGAGTTTTTTGTCGTTTTACTGACTTGTTTGTCATGATGTAATAATTACATCAGCATAACCTTTTACCATTATTTTTACTTTTAACATTTTATTTTTCTTCGGCACATATGATACCATTCTCAGATATTGCGTGCAATCGAAGCGAGACAATCCCATACCGGCTTCAAATTAAAATGCGTTTGAATATCAAGTCTCTTTTTCGCAACAGTGCCAAAAGTTCTTGCATATGTTGGGTAATCATCGCATGTTTCAGGAGCAACTGCATGGTATCATATAATATATTTTGCTATCATTTAACATAATAATTGTCGTTCCATACCGATATGGTTTATTTTTTATGTATATTTTGAAAGGATAGAGTCCTTGAGCGCTACACGTTGTTTGTGAGTACCGAGTACAGGCATAATCATTACTCGGTTCATAATATTTTGACAATTTCTCAAAAAAGTGCCCAAATTTCGCGTGCGAGTTGCTCCTGTTGCTGCTCTTGTAGATTTGTCATCAAAGGGATGTATTGATTTCAAAAACTCGAGTAGCAGCTCGTTAAGGAACAGATGAATATTCTTTTTCCTATATCTCTTTGATGTCCACATTTCTGCTTTTATTTATGTCGTCTGTTGGCACATGATACGATTGCAAAACATGATTATTTTCAAGAAGGTGTCTTCTTTGTCTTTCAAATTCATGAGCAAAATGCATCCAGAATGGATCCATGGGAGTTCAAACGCCGAACGCTTCTCACTTAGAGCTAAGCTGAAAATTTGGTGAACCAATGAATCGGCAATATACTCTGCCTGATGGTATTTCAGATCATTTTCACATATGACCGTTGTAAAAAGTGTCTAAGAAGAGCTCTGCACGGTGTCGTCGAAGGATGTGAAAGTTTGCCAAAAATGGCGCCAAAATCTGAGTATGAGGCGCTGTTCTGAATCCAATTGTAGGGCGCTCGTAACGACACGTGCGCCAAGGAAAACAATCGCGGTCAACGCCATAATTATTCAGCTGTCAAGCGACTCTAGTCGGTGGACGACCACGGTAGCAGCCCGCGCACTACCTGTATTATATATACTTATAAATATACAGTTGATTACATTTAATTATCAAATATTTAAATAAATAGTGTCAATACTATACCAATAAAGAATCGATATTCGTTTACAGAAAAATCGGGACTGCTTATTTTTGATATTTACGGTTGAAAATTGAATCTCAACCGGAGAGTGTAGAATACCCGGTGAAGTCAAATGGAGAAAGTTGCACTTGTGTACATTGTGTACATTCACCTGCGCCCACTAGTCCATACATTTGTAATACGCAAATGAAAACATAAGAAAAGATGCGAAATTGCAGATTTTGACCGTATCTCCCCTGTCGGTAAATATTTGAGAAAATGATGAATGATGATATCAGTTTTCTGCAACATTCCAAAGGAAATTTTCATTTCTCATCATGTCGGTCCCGTTAAATAGAAAATGTGATCACGAAGAAAATCGACTTAAAATTTGAAGAATTGAAAAAAAATGGATTAATGACAAATTTGACATGTTGACTCTCAGTGAATTTGAACGGCGCTGTCAGAAAAAACCGCTACCGAGAATGCCGACGTGCGAGACTCTTTATTTGCCAAAAAATACCAGGACGCGAAGCAAATTTTTAGGTAGTTCGATATGTAATTGTTATATCTGTGTAACAGGCCGAGCAACACTCCATAAAAAACAAAAAAAGGACGGTGTATTTGCCGAAATTTAGATGTAGACATTACTGAAACTACAGGTATGTACGGGGCCCTGGAAATCGACAAAACAAGAAAAAATAATGTTGGTAGGGAAAAGTCGACGGAGTCAGGCGACAATAACATGGTGGTTTGCGAAAAAAAAACAATTAAAAAATAATAAAATCACCATTTTCATTCGTTCAGTTGCCGGGAGAAAGTCCGTCCCATAATATCATTCGAAATACATGACAGAAAATTCAAAAATGCTCTTGAATATTTACCACCAAAATCAACTGGAATTCGATGTTGAAGAAAGCGGAGCAAAAGCAAAACCGACTGTCATCTGGGCAAATGCTGAGAAGTTGATTGGATTTGTCGTTGAGAAGCGCGAACTAGAAGGATTTTATTGAATGAAAATTATGGCTGATGGAGGAAAGAGGTTTTGTGATGATTAAAAAAGAGAATTATCTTGCAAGATATTCAAACAGTACAGTGAATTCTCCTTTGTTTAGAGAATGTGACGATTTGACTGTGTTGGAAAAGTGCTTGTAAGGGCTCTTCTTTGGCCCAAAAAATTAAACATCATTTCCAAAGGCTATCATGGGGTGGTTTTCGTAGAAAACGCTTGCAGGAGCTTGCTGAAAGAGCCTCACAGGTTGAATGGTGCTGAAATATATCAGGAATGTGGTTACTTTCTGGTTGTGCCGTTCAATGTAGCTTTTAAAACAATGTATAACTTGGTTTAAAACTTAAACCAAGACGAGATTCTGATATTGAGAAATTAGTTGCAGCATTGCAAAAAGTTGTCGAAAGTACAGGCGTTGCCATCACCGTGAAACTCAACGTTATTCTAACTCACCTTTCCTGGAGGCCAACACTGGTTTGGGCTTATGGTCAGATCTAGCTAGTGAAAGTGGCCACCATGAAATTTTAAAATACTGGCACAGATACAAAGTCAATGCGATTGATCCGCTATCTCACGATGAGAAATTGAGAAGGGCAGTTGCACAATTTTCGTCTTTGCACATTTAATAATCTCCAATCGTTCACTTTATGATGTGAAAATTATAATAAATTTGAGAAATCAAACCATTGTTTTGAGGATTTTTTGTGTTTTTATACTTGGGAAATAAAAATTTTTTTGAAAAAAGTCCTTGTGTCTCTCTGTAATGCATTGTGTATGCAGTAAAACCCCAATTTTTATCTACTCGACCCATACACTCTCATTCAAATTCAATTTTTTCTTGATATTTAAGGAAAATAAGCAGTCCCGATTTTTCTATAAACGAATGTCGACTCTTTCTTAGATCTAGAACAGCGTCCCATACTCAGATTTTTGCGCCATTTTTGGCAAAATTTCACGCCCTCAACGACACCGTGTCGCAATAACAGAAACATAAGGTGGTTTTCAGTAACTGTTGACGAAATGGATTGATATATTCCAATACGTAATATTATGTCTCAAATAAAATAATCTAAATTATCCTAAGCGCAAAAACAAGTTATATAAATACTCCAATTTTTACAGCCACTATGCCAACCAACGTCGATATTCCTTCACTTTATAGGCAAGGAAATGTCGGATAATACTCATAAAACTATTATTATCTGACAAAAACAATAGACGATCTTTATACGTCACAGGGCACCGTATCACTAAATGAATCTCTCATGAAGTGCAAAAGACTTTAGAATTATAATCAAATCGATTCGTGGAAACAGGCGCGACCTGGAATGAAAACTTGAACCTGTGCGAGTTTTCATGATGTTATTGCATACGTTCTAAAGTCTATGTTCGTGAAGATAAAATTTATATACGATTGATATACCGCTGTCTAAGAGTGTCGTCCTAGAAATGGCGCAACTAATGATGAAAGGGGGCTAGACGTTTTTAGTATACAATAGTATTTAAAATTACAAGAACAAGATACAAATGTAGTTTTAACTTAAAACTATTTTCCTTATTTACATATGACCTACTTAAACTAACTAACCTAAACTTATCCATGGGTAAGGACAAATGATTATGGTTTTTATAGGCTCTTTATAGCACAGAATTATTTGATAAAGGGTATCGAGGAGGTTTTGGCTGTTGTGAGCATGTTGGCTCGTTAAGTAAGCAATCTCAATCGACTAGAGAAGTAGAAAGGATCTTTTAACATTAAGATGTAAAAAATTTTGTAAATGATTTTTGTTTTAAGATGTAAAAATGTCTCAAAAGGAATCATACGAAATGGAGACATGCACAGAAGAAATGATTGAAGATGTTTTAAGTTAAGAAGGCAACCAGACTGATAGTGGCGGGGATTCTGCTTCAGTGAAAATGAAGATTGTTTAGAGGTAGCAGAAAGCAGCGAAACGGATGGGGACTTATTGCCCGAAGACCCAAATCGATATGCTGGTTCTTCTTCAACTTCCTGTATGCCAACTACTGTTAGAAATACTCAAAGCATCCAACAGGGTACTCCACAACAGCCAGGTAGTTCTTTCATCATTTCGTGTAGTCAAGCAGTTCTGTTTGGCAAAAATAACCCTGTCTGATCTTCAAAGAAAACTTTCACACACAGGACTGCAGCAAAAAACACTATCCACAAATCGAAAGGCCCCAAACCTCAAACAAAGGGCAAAACAGATGCCTTGAGTTATTTCGAAATGTTCTTTGAGTAGACAGATGTTCCTGAAATAGTAAAATGGACTAATGCAGAGAAAATAACAAAACAACAAAGCACAGAAAAATTAACCAATTTAAAAGAAATAAAAGCCTTAATCGGTATGTTTGTTTTGAATGCTGTTATGAAGGACATTCACTTGTCTAGAGACGAGCTTTTTGAAGTATCTTATTCTGTGTCTCGGTATGTATCGACAATTAACAAAGAGAGATTTACACTTGTTTTTGCGTTGACTACGATTCAATGATAAATTTATAAGACCACAAACAGGACAACAAGACAGATTTGTGCCTATTCGCCACGATCGGGAATTATGTATAATGAATTGTAGAGACAACTATAATACTGGGGCTTACCTGACTATTGGTGTACAACTGCTGGTATTTAGGGTTAGGTGCCCATTTAGGATGTATATTCCAAACAAGTCAGCCAAATATGGCACCAAGATTGTCATGATGTGAGACACTTCGACGAAATACATGGTTGGTGCAATTCCATTTCTTGATAAGAACACAGACACAGGAGGATCACCGCTAGGCGATTACTTTGTCAAGGAAATTACAAAACCCATTCATGGCTCCAATAGAAATGTCGCTACCGACAGTAATTCAACTCACCTCATTCGGACTGGCGTAATCCCTTCTTTGCGAACCTTACACATTAAGTTTGGTCGGGACATTACTTTCAAACAAAAGAGAAACTTCCATTGAAATGACCAATTCGGGAAGCAGAGAGACAGGTACAGCAATGTTTGCTTACGATAATTCGTTTGCATAGTTGGCTTACAAACCTAAAACAAACAAAATGGTATACCTTTTATCTTCCTGTTCTGAGGAAGGGACTATTAATTAATAAACCTGAAAGCCATCAATGGTAGAATTTTAAAATCAGACCAAAGGCGGCGTGGCCAGGTTTAACGAAATATGCACAATCATGTCTATTTTATGGGATGCTTAACATGGCATTTATAAATAGCTGTATTGTTGGAACATAAAAGAAGCTAAGGAAAAGCCAAAGGATAGAAAAGCATTTATGTGGGATTTGCATACCCAATCGATTTCTCCTTTTTCGAAAAGACGCTGCGCAATACCCACCAACGAGAAACCTGCGAGAAAAACTTGAAAATGTTATTCAGGCAGGTACCTCAAGAGATGCTCAAGAGATCAAGAGTGAAAAGTGACAAAAAGGTAGGTTTCAAACAAATTTAAATTTTTTGAATTTTGTTTTGTGTATAGTTTATAAAGTTTATTTAGTTAGAAATAGTAAAAATTATTTGTAATTTTTTCGAACACTTTAGATTATTACACCTGCCTCACTCGGTCTCACAAAAAATTATGGAGCAACCATTTTTGTATCATTAATAAAAAATTTGAATTCAAATACGGTTTTTTTTTATTTTATAGCATAAAGTAAGGATCATAGTTCTTGAAAGTGTGCAAATGATCTAATTTTGATACAAAAACCTTATCTTTTAACAGTTTTTATTTATCTTAGTCGAATTGGCTAATCTATAGCCTCTACGCTGAAAAAATATGGTTAACCCCCCATGGTTAAGGATATTTTTAAATAGCGGTTCTAAATGTGTTTGAACTTCACTATCAGATTTTTAACGCATTGGTTTCATGTCTGGGCTCTGTAGCCTATTAATTTTACGGATCCACATTTTATTTTGAGGGCTCCTGTGTAACCTCTTATGAGTAACGGGTGCAATGAAAGGACGGACTTGAATGCCTTAAGCCTCATGTGCTTAATATGGTTGATTTCATTTTTCGATCGATTTTAGACCTAAATTGGTCAGATTGTTGGAACTAGGAATCATTTGACAATAAGACAGAATGGAGGACTTACGTCCATGGTTTTCTTTACGTTGATTTTTATTTTCCATCTAGGAGTACCTACTGCTAGGATTTTTTTGCAGCAATCCCTCCAAACTGGAGATCCAAACTCTTCAAACGCTGCCAGTCAACAGTTTTTAAGTCGTTGGTAAGTTGGACGTGTATACATTGCAAAGTGTGGGGATCAGTCATGAATCTTGTGGAATACCAGCGGGAACAGTTTCCTAGCAAATGCTGAACTTTCAACTTCAACCTGGTATGTTCTATCCCTCACGAAGAATGAAATCAGTTTGTGCAAGTATGGTAGGGTACTCCACACTTATGAAGTAGGGTGTCATGGCAAACGGTATCAAAGACATTTTCACTATCGATCGTCATGAGGCCAACTATTTTATATTGAGCGCTGTTTTTATTGCTTCGGAGGTATATAGAAGATCGTGCTATTTTGAGTATTTATGCTGGAAACCAAACTGAAAATAAGGGAGAATGTCATTGTTTTCTGCGTTATCACTGTACCCTTACATGTTAAGCTTCTCTAAACAATTTCAAAGCGCTTGTATTAAGCTTATTAGCCTGCAGCTTTTATGATCTGCAGATCTTCGCCTAGCTTCAGGAAAAGGATCATACTGGCGTGTTTCTAACAATTTAAAATCCGAATTTTTGAGGTAGGCGTTGAATATGAGGCAAATTAACACTCCTTTTTTGTCGACAAATTTTCGACGGCTGTATTTAAGAGTCTATCGAGTCAAGGGATTTTTTTAAATAATAGCTCCTAGAGGTCAATTGATCGTATTTTCGTCTTTTTGCAGTGAGTAGCATCATAGCTACTATTAGATTTGTGATGTTATTGCTCATTCTATGGGATATATTTTGATATCCGTGCAACTCATCAGCGAGTAATTCAGCTAAGTTGTGACAATGAATTTGGGTACCATTTTGGTACTTCAGAAAATAAGATAGATCATGGTTTTAAATTTTCAGTATTTTAATGAGCTTCGAAACTTTCCGTGCCTTCTGGTTAAGGCTGCTGCAATTCTTTCAGGGAGGGTTTTGGAGATTTTTTAGTTTGATTGTGATAGCTTTCGTAAGAGGACTTGCACTAATCTTCAACGACAGCTTATTCAGACCGTAGAAAATAAGTCCCCCGAATTTGCTTATGAGCTTCCTAATCAAAATGCAAGATCATGAGACTACTCCCTCTCCATGGTTATTTTCAATTCGTTTTGTTCCTTCTATTGCTTCCACTAAATTAAGAGATCAAAAGTTCGCTTAGCTAGAGAAATATTTTCATCGATTGCTTTCCGGAACTTATTTCAATTAGTTTTTTGAAGCAGGAGGATTGTTTGGGCCCCAAAAAGAATTGGTTCTTATAAAAAGAACAACACGGGGAGTTGTGGTGAGGATGACGTTTGGAATACAATGAATTCGAAGTGACTGAAATTTTCAACGCCAAAGAAAAAATCGATGCTAGACCCCATACCTAGAGGGGAGTAAAAAGTTGGACCTTAATATTGATTTAGGACCTTGTTCTTTTCTCTAGTAATACCTCCGTCGAGCATTTTGGTCACCGGAATTTCAGAAATATGATATTTGAAATTTTATTTACTCCTTTTTAGCGTTCTCCCGGGGAACAATACGACATATATTTCTACTTTACTTCCTTCAAAATGTGGATTCTGAGGACCAAAGCTCGCATTCTTTTGGTTTTCATATTTGAAAGTTTTCATCTTGAACTCATATATAATAGATGTCCTCTTTTCTTTTGTTGTACTTTTTTATTGACTACCGTCGTAATTTTCCTCCCGTCCTCGAATGAATAGTCAAAAAAAGTATTTCTAAAGTATTTCAAATTTTCAGCTTCCTGAAGCTTATGTACTCTATCAACCACTCAAGGAAATTAACATGGAAATGTCTACTTTTGTAAATTAGCGAAGATTGTGATAAGCGTATGTGTTACATCGTTGATTTGTTTCTTAAGTGGACTAAATCTGCACTGAAACGGGAAGCACTTTTTTGACGTTCTGCATCTGAATGAATTCGAATAAATATATACATGTTAATGGAACTTATCGACGCACAATTTACCCCCCCTTAAAAATGACTTAAAAGTATGGACAGTTCAAAGCACTGAGTATAAATTGGATGTAGGTATGTATATAACCTAAAATGAACATGTTTGTCCCAGCCAACGCAAAAGTAAAAGACGTCCTGTGGCTGCGATATAATAAAGCGAATTTAGTGGTACGGAGACAAAACACAACAAGCCCGTCAACGGTCCTGCTTCCATCGTTTTTTGTTCGAAACAAAACGAATATCCTCAATAAGTGCGAATGTTTGTGTTTTGTGTCAGACATATATTTGCACATGCGACCTCCTATGTTCTGGGCGGACATTTAACCGACATGAGACCTTCGGGGAGGAACCGCTCGGAAATAAATATAATTCAATGAAAATAAACCAGAGCTAAAGAAACGTGTCAAAATTTCTTGGCCATATTTCTCTGGTCAGTTGTGAGTTTAGCAAATGTTGTTTGCCTGTTAGTTGTCTAAGGGTTGTGGAGTATTAAAATGATGATTTTGTCCTACGTACTAAACAGTGAGATTTGTAGGGAAAAGTAGCGCCTCGAAGGATATGATTTGACTTAAACTTACTGAATACAACACATGCAAATTATCGTATTGGTTCAGCAAGGGCCATTAAATATCAAATAAAAGATTAATTAGTTTAAATAAAGCACATTTATTAATTAAATTAATGGGACTTAACCAAAATATTGTTGTTTCCTACAAACAATTTCTTCAGACGAGGCTTTCCACATTACCCTATACTAAACTTAAAACAAGGATTGCGAAACGATTTGCTGCTATTTATTGATGTGTTTAGGGCAGGTGAGTTACAACATTGTAGGTAAGGACACGACTGACGTAAAAACGGACACTGCGAACGGATCGAAGTAGGATCTTTTAATGCCAAAACAGAGGCGGCAAAAACTGGAGAATGAATGACATAGGGCATAAATTTTATCGGAGAGGGTGGTCGGAGCTAAGCATTTCTGCCTGCGAAATGGATTTAAATTTATTGCTAAATGCTACGTTTCAACTGCTTAACTTATTGTAATTTCAGTGTTAGTAGGTGCTTAGACTAGTCGGGGGTGTATAAAGCGTAGTTACTGTGGGACACTTTTACGAAAGGAATGTGAGTTCACTTTCAACGTGGTTGGGTTAGGTCAATATCCTTATTGGATGCTTTTTCATACTTTTGGCGATAATTCATTGAAGACGAGAACAAATAAGTGTCTTCTTTATAACTTGCATAAGTTGATTAAATAATAGCAGCAATTGTTTTAAACATTGCTTAAATAATAAACCATTGCTCAGAGTACGCCCTCTCCTGTCTCAAACTAACAAAAGCGTCGCGATTTGTTTTTGCTGATGGACATTCTTTCGATAATTGAGAAAATTTCATAAAGAAATCAAATTTCACAATCAAATTTTTTGTTTGACCTGGTTTTTCGGCAAAATAAGGAAATCTGATGAGTTTATGGTTAATAATTTTATTGCAAAACTGACTTATTTTTATTTAGATTAGCGAAAGGTTATATTTGTATTTGGCACATATCATTACCCTCGAGAAGGCTTTCAAACCCATTTAAGTGATAAGTGCAATTTTTAAACGTGTTTATGTTTTGTAATGTAATTATAATCCTAACATACAATGAGCTCTGGCTGTTTCAATTTTCTTGCTCATTCATTTGCGAATTCCGCAAATTTCGAAGTAAAACCCGCCTTTCGTCATTGCTAAAATACTACCAACTCCGTTAATTCCTTCATAAATCAAAAGATGTTAGCATGCCTACCGGTTACGGGACACACTATTCACCAGCAATTATGTTGGAAAATTTTTCGTAGCATATAATCGAAACAGCCCCTAGCTTCATTGATTGATGGGACGCCTTCATTTGAATAGTTGGGACGGAAATTCCAGCCTTTGATATTACATCTGCCAGCAGCCTGCATCCCAATCGTCTTAGTTTTTCTTATTCACCGAGGCCCTTTCAAGCTCAAAGATGATGTGTTCGCTAATATCAATATCACGCTAGTTAACTTGTTAGTTATGAGTCTAGATTTGGACGTACTTATGCGACCTCATTACTTTGGATTTAGTCATTCCTTTGGATTTGGATCAGAAACTTACCTTTTCTTCGGAATCGGCAGTTTGTAGTCATTTCTCCTATCTACGCATAAAGTACATTGAAAAACTATATCATCAGAAATTTAAAAAATATTCTAAAGAACACTTATCATTCTCACATCAAATGTTATTTTTGAGACAAATTTTTGAACTTATTGGCAACTCGTTCTCCTTTTTTTCTTCGTGTTCTAATAGGTGTATAAATATGAAATGCGGATTTTTTTGCTTGACATATGCATTTATTTGAATAACAGAACGAATGAATTCAATAACCAAAGTATTAGGCATCGTTAGCTACGACTTTTTCCCATCTTTCTGTCAATTGATGGACTCCGTCCCAGTACCACTTCTCATTTTTTGAGGCTAACCACTCATCAAGCCAATTGTTAACTTCTTCGTAAGAATAGAACTGCTGTTCTGAAAGTCCGTGCTGCATCGATCGAAACAAGCAGTAGTCAGAAGGAGCCAAGTCTGGTGAATAAGGTTGTTGGGGCAGAACTTCCCAATTAATGTTTCCCAAGTAGTTCTGGACAGGTATTGCAACATGCGGCCGAGCATTGTCATGTTGATAAATGAGTTTATCATGTCTTTGGTGAAATTCTGGTCGGTTTTGCTTAAGTGCGCTATTCAATTTGATCAGTTTTTGTCGGTAACGTTCGCCAGTAATAGTCTCACCAGGTTTCAGCAGTTCGTAATACAAAGGTCCCTTACTATCCCACCAAATACACAAGAATTTGTATCTAATGTAAATCTTCTTTCCATGAATATTTCGGACTGGTTGTGATGTTGATGGCTGCGCTGGGTCTACCCATGATTTATTCCGCTTGCGATTGTCGAAACAAATCCCCTTTTCATCGCCAGTTTCATCCAATGCAAAAAACCTTTTCTTTTCTGTCTGGCAAGCAAAATTTCACATTTGTTTTTCCCCTTTCGATGTCTCTTTCTTTCAATTGATACGGCATCCATTTTCTAGCTTTTTGGATCTTTCCCATGGCTTTTAAACGTTGTTAAATGGCTGCCTGAGTAACTTCCAACGCTTCTGCCAACTGTTTTTCAGTTTGTATGTTGTCTTCATCCAATAATGCTTGCAAATCTGTATCTTCGAATTTTTGGTGGTTTTCCACAGTCTTTGTTGCTGACATCGAAATCGCCACTTTTAAATCTTTTAAACCATCGTTCACAAGTGTTTTGACTTGGGACATGTTCACCATATGCTTCCACTAACAATCGATAAGTTTTTGCTGCCATTTTCTTCAAATGAAAGAAGGTTATTAGACTTCTCCGCAAAACCTCTTTTTCTGGCACGTGATTCGACATTTTTGAAGCGAAAAAAAACTATGTTGTTTGTACAATCAAAACCTATGACATACTGGAATTTTTTGACAGACGTTTACCCTCCAAAATGCCTTATTAGTTATCCCCGACACAAACCATATGTAATGGTTATGACATCTGTTGGTAAAATCCGCATTTCATATTTCTACACCTAATATATCGTTACCCCTCCATTATTTTGCTATAGCACTTAAATAAATGATTGTCCGAATGACAGCCACCCCGTTTGTATTAATGTTATAATTTTGTATTTGGAGTGTCATTAGAATAAAATGGCAGATACACCATTGGACATAATGGCACATACAGTGGATACCTGGAATAAATATTCTCACACGACAATTTTTCTTTGAAACGCTGTTCTATGAAATTCCGAAAACTAATTTTTTCACATTCAAAAACAGTTTATTCATTCAAATGTTTTTTCGTATTAAAGTGCAAAAAACATAAAAGTAATTCAACAGATATAATTTGATAAGATGGAAAGAGCACAAGCTGGTTTCGAACATGCATCCCTACCGCTTCCCGTCAGGTGCCAACTCACAAGCCGGGACGCATCGATTGGCACTACCAGCTTAGGTGGATGTTCTGATGTCTTTGTCGCGGTGTCCATCTTTTTATAGGTGAAACTTCTTTCAGAGGCGTAGGTCTGGTTAATTAGGTGTTAACGAGGGTCATTAAGTTTGGGCCTTTTCAGGATCGTGGGATTATCGTTGTCGGGTTCGTCGCGTTTTTTCGTTTGGTTCGAACCCGAACGAGCTGAAGATGGCTGTATGCAGCCGAAACGCGTCCTCGAGACCCACAAAGCAAGGCCCGGCGGACCCAAGCTACCCAGAGTTAATTTTGGCCTGCGGCAAAACCAAAACGAACTTCAGATATAAATTTCCCTACCGGATCCATTGATTCAGTTTGTCGGGTACTATCGAGCTTGTAGAAAACGGGAATAGGCCAGCATAAAAATTGTGGATCTTCGCCGAATCACATCATCTACGGTCCATGACTCTACTAAAATCAATGCCAAGGAGCCGAAAACGAGTAACGATATACTGCTCTTAATTGATTTTATTGAGATACCTTTACCATGGATACTCTTCTGTTAAATTAATCTAAGATCATGCAATTGATCGACAATTGCTTTTTCAATGTATTCGGGATATCGTTATAGCAGTTAATTCGAACATGTTTGCTCTTAATTTGCCTTCACCTAATTAATTCTAGTTCAATTCTAAGTTAAAATAATTCTAGCTTTTTTTTCGATGAAGTTTATAGGTCTGTATATAATGTTATGATAAGTTAAAATTAAGGTTTTAGTGTATTATTGTTACGTGTAAGAGTACGCATTTTTAGTTGATTATTTCAATGCTGTCAATATGGTTTATTTCTTTTTGCTACTTTGAAAACAAACTTTATATTCATATATTAGAGCATATCTCACTGTTTCTCTACCTTGAGATATTGATTTTTTTATTATTTAACAGATTTTGAATTGGTTAAAAGATCACGCGTCTTTCCACCTATCAGTCGTTCTGTTTCAGGAGGAAAGTGTTTCGTCGGTTCGGGTTCCGCAGTGCCATAGTTTGTGTTTCGTTCTGTAATTTTAAGTATTCGCGTAACAATTTGATTCCTATTTGCGAATGTGTTAATTAACGTAGTTGATATTCGGGCACTGCGGTACTCCGGGGAGCGGAAGCGCGATCGAATACGTTGTGGAAAATTCAATAGGTAGAGTAACGTTAAACTTGCAACGTTACGCTTAAAAAATCGGGTTTACGGTGGCTGGTTCATTAATGTACCCAGAGCGGAAGTTCACTCGGGTCTGACCCACGTCTGCATACCTCGCCGCGCTGATTTATTCCGCCAGCAGCCACCAACGTAGTAAACTTCTGAGTGACTGAACAGTTGCACATTTAGTAGCCCTTTCATGTCCTGATGTCGATGCGAGGTCGATTCGTCCTGCAGTCGTAGTCGTCATTTTATTTACAGAGGTTTCTTCTAGAGTGTCTCGAAATGTAACAAGCACGTCGTATGATATTTTGCACCGTTGAAGATCTGACAGTTTTTAAAAATATGACGACCGCGGATAGTTTTACGTCGTCGAACCCTCGCTATGTTTTGTTTAAATAATATGTTTTCAACATATTCGTTTTACAACCACTTCACAACGCTAGCAACGCATACCGGCTTTTATTCATTATTTTTCCGATCTAACCAAATGATTGTCTTCATGCACAAAAACTTAAAATTCTTTGATGTTCAACTAAAGCATAAATAATACTACCACCAAGACTGCAAACGGAAGATTCCTTCCGTTCGGGCAGATTAGCCATAAAGGAATTAAAGCTCTTGAAAATGCAAAGTGAAATAGCATTACCATCCCAGCAAAAAGAACGATCAGGCATATCAGGCTAATGCTTAAGTAATGATTAGTATAAGCCTTAGCTAAGGCTTTTTTGTTTTGTTACTAGTTTTGAACTGCTCTTTTAAAATATTCTGTCTTCATTGGCATTTCCCATAGAGGTATAAGATAATAGAGAGGCTATTCCCGTGTATGTGACTGACCGTGAGCGTCCAAAGAATTGGATTTAGCTAATTTTCCCCTTTCGTAGCTGCTTCACCTTCGGCAATTTTCGGAACTTCCATAATTCAAATGCAAAATATATTACAGCTTAAATGGTGAGAAATTTTCTGTTTTCTAAAAGCCCGCCCAATTATCTCTTTGCGCAACAACTTAAACATATTACCTACAAGTTTCTTTAGCCCTCAAATGGAAAATTAACCATTTAATTATTTATAAACCCTAAAACTAAGTTTTTAAGGATGATACTTATTCTCGTGAAATTCAAAGATAAATATCTAAACTTTGTCGAGGTTTTCTCCACATGAATTGGTGGCAATAGAATCTTATTCATATTTTGTGGGAGAATGTTTCATTCTCGCCATGCAAAACATATATTTTTATTGATAAAACTTAATTTGAAATCAATGTTTACAAATTTTAATACGATGCGAATTGTCGGATACATTCGTAATTTCAATTTGACACTGAGCTTAATATACAGTTAGATAAATAATTCTACTTGAAGAAATGCGCACACTCAAAAACTGTATGGCCAAGTTTTTTTTCTAATATTTTTAAGAAATTGAATTACCGGCGGCTGAGTATACTCTAAATTACGAGAAATTTTACTCCTCAAAATGCTTATTCATTGAATATATACAAGAACCCAGTTTGATAGAAATTTCTGTGTGAACTCTTTTTTGATTTAATGTTGGTAGAATAGTGTACATGCACCCTCAATTCGTCGAAGCCATTTCTCCTATTTCAGTTGGTTCAATGCTCGGGTTTTTTCGATTGCAGCCGAACTGAATGAATTGTCAAAACAAGACTAATAATCTGTGTTTTGATTCATTTTCGGAGTGATTTACGGGCGAATTTTGTAATTTACTTGTGTCAGACGAATTTTTCAACGATAAAAATTACAAATCGTGAGTGCTACGTTATTTGTGATTGTGGAAAAGTGCAAAGACAATAGTGACAGTGATTTTTAAAAACAAATATAGACAATGAAGTGTGTGATTTTCACTTGCAGAAATCACACTTGTTCGCGGCCATCCGGGGTGTGGTTTCATAGGTAAATTTTAGATAAATAATTAATTTTTAACTTTTGCGTTGATTAGGTCAAGATAGAGGCCTTTTTCAATAATAATGTAGAAATAATTGGTTTGTCGGTCAATAAGATTGTTTACAAAGGCGTGGCTTAATCTTCGGCTTGAGCTTTTGATACTCACCTGAATTTTTTGTGCGTTAAACTTTCGCGAACCCATTGGTATTTGTTGGTATTGGTAAATTTTTGCAAATGTTTGTAAAAATGGGGTGGTTACGACGCAAAAGTGGCTTATCGTCCTCTCTATATCTAATAACTCTATGGCATTTCCATGAAAAAGTCAGTTTCAAGTTGTGAATTTGCAATTATTGGACGTGTGCGAACAGATTTAAGGTAAGTGTCAATGTGTCAACAGGAATTTGATTGTAGGCGCGACATAAGATCATCAGTGTGTGTGCGAACTGTACTGTTACGGTGAACGTGAAGAGTTTGATAGTAAAAAGTGAGTGGAAACTATCTCGAGTGAGCGTGAGTTAATTTAGTTTGAGTGAGTTAATTTATTTTGCGCAGTGCAATCGCCACTTCTATTATATCATTAATTATGCCTTATCATAAGGTATGTGTAATGATAAAAGCTGTAAATCTGATATCCAATGACTTGAGCCATGTGAAAATTAAGGAAAACATAAGCTAAAGTACATTTAGACTTTTTTCCCTTACAAGTGGTAGGTCTTATGCACTAAGGAATAAACTACACCAAACTAAGCCTTATATAATGATTATATTGTTTGCTGGGTAAACCTCAGACTGTGGTTTATACTCATCATTATTTATGCCTTATCATAAGTTATATATAAGGGGAAAACCTGTAAGCCTGATTGGCTATGACATGGCCCATGTTAATTTAAGGGATAAAATAAGGTAAAGTTTATTCAAACTGTTCCCTTACATGTGATAGGTCTTATGCACTAAGGAATAAGCTACACCAAACTTAGCCTTACATAATGATTATATTGTTTGCTGGGACGATTTGTATGCCACTATATTGCAACTTACACTAGGCTGCCACTTAATGTTTATTTTTTTACCCCATTGAAAATTTAATATAGTCAAGAAGTATTCAAATGGCTTAAATCATATTCTGGCTGCGTTGAAAAGTGTGTAAGTTTTCAAAAGCCGGATAGTTCAGTACAAGATACGGTAAAGCATCCCCTGCTCAAAAAAGCTCTCATTGATTTAAATCGACCGGTATTTGGCCGCTAAACTAAGAACTACATGTATGGACTTTCGGAGAAAACGAGCATGTCCTTGAATTCCAATAATGAACGTGATTATCAAACAACAATGTCTGATGCAATTGAAGTCGGATCGTCTACATTGATGAGAAATATACTCAAGTTTGAATTTATATAAATAATTATAACAAAGAGTACTTATTTTGCTAGACAACTTTCGGTTTCTTTACGGTTCCTGCAGAGGAAGTATTTCCACTTAACAAATGACGGTTCATTAGTGGACAAGGGAAATGCAACAAAAAACCCGACAAACCCCGGAAATTTCAACATTGTCTTCGAATATCATACCAATCAAATCCCAAAATGAAAAAAAAAAACAAAAGGCAATTTAACAAGTCATTTTGTGCAGAAGGCAGTGAAGAAACGAGTTTCCCAAGTGGCTACCAAAATGATGAGGAGGACTATCAGTGCATATACATATTTTACTAAGTTTTTTCCAGACCTAAGCCTGAAAAAGATTTGTTACGGTGCTTAAATTATTTGTCCATGATTCTTGTGCTGTTGTCCCAAAAATAAAGTGTTTCATTTTTGAACTTTGTACTTTGAACTCTTCAGGTTATGTCATTTTGTCCACATACAATGAGTCATTTCGTCTAAAGTATACAGATAGAATGAACTATGGTTGAACTTTCTGTCATTTTTTCTGTACTTTTTAAAAATATTATATTCGACGGATAAACAATATGAAGGACTTAGACTGTTTTGACCGTCAAAAGCAAATTATATGTCATTTTTAACGTCCTTTATCTCTAACGGTATGTTAACGGGTAAAAATTGGAAAACGTGGCACCATTTATCAGCGTGAATTGGTTCTGACTCATTCCATAACTGGTCATTCGCTATGTAAAATTGGACAAACTGCCAATTCGAGCAAATCGACAGTACTACGCTTGAATTTTCATTTTTTTCGCGAAAATCTTCGCATCATAAAAAACTTAGTAGTCCAAAATAGCAGATGAAGAGCTTGTAGAAAATAGCAATCATAAACCCTAAATTATACGGTGTATTATACTTGGGTATCGAAGTAGCAGCTACCAAGTCGTAGGTGCATACAATGCTGATACTTAGAAAAACCTCCCTATCTTGCCATATTCGACCTACTACTAGAAACTAACTACTAGAACGCAATCAAACTACAGAGGAGTATTATCAAGAAAGGTAGACTAAATCTCCATGTAGCAAACAAAGCGCGCTTTGTATGATAGAGTGCTTACTAATTGTGAATCTCCTTAGGCACGATTTTTCACAGAATATTAAATGCACTTAAAACCTTCAAACCACTTTTTTTGCTTTAAGCGAATTATTGGGATTTCACATTTTACACCTATACTTTATAAGTTTTGCAATAAGGACCGTTTTGTATGTTTATTACTACTGTACTTCAAGTTACACTATACAATAACAAGTTTTCGATCGTCTCACGCTCCCATCGAATCAAGATACTGAAACACGATACAAATTAGCACGTTAGTATACCGATTGATTGAAACAAAAATCCTGAACATATAACCTGTACGTTAACCCATATCAAGTCCTTTCAAAGCATCCCATACACACATTATATACTGATATGGACAGAGCAAACATGTCCGGAATTGAGACGAATCGTAACATCGATAGCTTCGTACACACGTTTGAATCAATATTTGCGATTGGAAGCAAGGAAAGTTGTTCAGGGAAACAACAAATTTGTCGGAAATAACTTTACTTATAACTTAAAGATGTTAACACGGGAAGGTGAATTTAATTAGAAGATACAATATGGCAAACTTTGTTAATAATACTTTGTACCAACTTTATTTCTTGGCAGCACACATAATGATTTTCGATTGAAGTTGTTGGAAGATTTTTCTCTTGTTTTATTTAAAGCAGTGTTAAGTTAAGGGGTTATACCTATGTGAAGGCTAAAAAACAAGCCTTTTTCCAGGATTTTGAAAAAAGCTTTTATAAATAATATATCAATATAAAGGGCAGCTTTTCGGGATTAAAAAATTTTTTGTTATTTCAAATTCAATAAAAAATGGCGGCTGTAGAGCACGTCAAAGTCACTTGTATTTACAAAAGACGTTCCGCGGCCGGACAAGTTTCTCAGCCCCACCTGCATCTGGAACAACAACATTTTTTTCATAAGCTCCATGAGTTTTGCTAGAGAAGTACACAAGATAATAGTTTAATATCGATTTTTCGCAAAATGGCGACGATTTAACAAAAAAAATTGCATTTTCGACCCAAAAAACTGACTTCAATTGTTTATAACTTTTTTTAAAGAAAACCAATCGCTAAAATCGTGAGTACTTCACTAGATAATCATATCAACAAGCTACAGTTATAACGGCAAGTCAATCGGATGAAAACTGAAAGATTTTCGTTTCCGGCAAATTTCCGGCAAAAAAGTACACTTTCGAGATAAACGCGTTTAAAGTTTCAAAACCTTATAATGTTGTGAATTTTCTTAATTTTACTATATACAAATTTTTTCACCTTTACTCTGCTATCCTAGCACCATATTGTTAGCCTTCCAAGACCGTGGATTTCTCCTCCTCGTCTTTTCTTGATGCTAGAAGGCCGCGTCTCGCTTCTTCTACAACGTCGGAAATTGAGCGCTCAGCAGCCTTTATTCGCTCGGCGTCTGTTTCTAAGCAGAAACGGTAAAAATTAGGTCCTGCAGTCAATCCTAATGAGTCGTAGATTGGGAGAAGGCCCGACAGTCCATCATTAAATAAGATAACTGCGATATCCGTCACGATATCGAGCACCGTCTTGCAGCTCGACACATGTTTCGGACCACACGACTGCATTGAACCATTTACTATAGAACTTTAACCTCAAATGCAGGGTGTAGTCGATCGAGTAAACAGAAGCTCTCCTAGCGTCGTTTACGAAATAACGTGCCCTATACAGTGTATATTAATTACTATATAGTATAAAGCGAGCAAATTTCACGTTTTTCGAGGATTGGAGTTGCTTCAGAAAATTGACTCTCAAAAATTTTCTGAAGTATATTAGTATTTGCACCTTTTTGATTTCAATTCTAGGGATGTGTTTGCATCCTGTAAGCAAAAAAAAAAATCGAATAAAATAAAAAATTCACATAGGTATAACCACTTAAGATGAAGAGTTTGTGCTTTGAAATACCTTTGTGGCGAATCTACTGTGCGAATCCTCCTACCTAATTTCTCTCATATTGGAAGACTTCATGACTAGATGACTTGAAGACGGGTGAGGAAAGCCCATCAGAAGTTATGTACAATTTACGCGATCGTTTCTTTAACATGTTTTTCAATGAAGTATCTACGAATGAAGTAAGCCTTCAGGTTTACGTGCAAAAATACAAGGAAAATAAAATTCTGATTCAAAATTGTAAGAGGTTATACATCTACAAATTTTACCGCCAACGAACAACTTCGAAAATTTTGTAACTAATTTAGTGCAATAGTTGACATTACTAACCGAATAGTTAAAAACACCTGAACTTTATGTTAGGAAAAACGAGCCAGCTAAAGGAGACACAGACCCAATTCGTTCAAGAGCTTCATTGAGTGGACACAAAGCGTAAGAAAATTCTCTTCATGTCCTTGAAGTTTGTTCATGAGACGAAGGAATAACTGCTCATTGGCAATGGTTCGCATCTTCCGAAAAAGGTGGGGCTGAAATACTAGTGTCTTTATCACAATTATCGGCCGCCGGCGTGGTATGATACACTTGCAACACGGGACCGACTTAATTTTCCTACGGTCCGAAATAATACAAGGAAGTTAGAAGTAGGATCGAGCACGTAAAGTTTCATTGCCCGCTGTGCGTTTGCGAAAAAGTTGTTTATCCGTGGAAGATAGCCGTCGACTGAAGTTAAGAAAACCGGTTTTCAAGAAACATAATCACGGTCTTGAAGGTTATGAGAAATGCAACGAACGCCCAAAAAAAGTCAATAGGCCACATTTGTTTTTGGCGACAGTTGGCGAACTGGAGGACCTCGTTGATAGAATTCAGCACTACCGCTGCAGGTGGCTAAGGGCAGAGAGCGAGCTGAAAGACCTCAAGAAAATGTCTGAAAATAAACTCCCTACACCGAAATATTGCTCCCTATTACTACTAGAAAGGCGGTGTGTAATCCACTAAGACCAGATCGCAGGAAAAGAATAAAGCGGCCCGAGACAACGGACATTAGTGAAGAGAAGGCTACGAAGAAGAAACAGTTTGTGAGGGCAGAAGATATGATCAAACAGAAAAGCACGAAGGCGCAGAATTTAGCGCGATGCCTGAAAAGACCAGGTGCAAGCAATGTAGGGATGCTCTATTAATCAAGCCGGAAGACGGAAGCACTTATGCCTAGGTTGACAAAGAGATCAGGCATAATGTGGACCTCGAAAAAACCGGAGCCTGCACACAAATGCTCCTCGTAGAACTCGAAAGTGTCATCAGGGACCTCCTTGGCTCTAAAGCTGTTATCTGAACATTACAGCCAATAACTTCTTTGGAAATAAAAGACATTGATTTTTTTTTGTTGGTGTCAAAGTAATAGAAGAGTCCATTATAAAAAATGCTTCCTTCGGCAGGCAGCTTTAAGGTAAGGTTGACGCCTACCGAATAACTACCTAGCGGTTGACACCAAGAGCAAAGAATCGTACTTGCGGAAATTGCAGAGAAAGACGATGTGCAACTCCTGAACTAGGATCAAATCAAAATCGGTACAGAAAAACACCAAGCCAGAAGATATATAATATAGAAGATATATATCCATCGATATATTGATGTAGAATTGATGTATTGATGTATTGATATACATTGACCGTTTTGACTACCTACCGGTTCACGCGGAAGACAAAGGGTCGCACTTGTAGACATTGCAGAGAAACCGATATGCAACTGGACAAGGATAAAATCTAAATCGGATAAAATAAAAAAAAAAAACACCAAGCCCGAGTCAACGCGATCGATATGTTTGCAAGCCGCATGGCATTTTGTACATACTATATTGTACGTACTGTGACTACGTCGTGATTTTCGATTTTCGGCCACTTTGGATTTATATATATATATATATATACATATATATATAAGTATATAGTTTGGGTTTTGCTCTACGAGTTTGATCTTGGACAAAACATAGCGGATGCTCATTCGAATTCAAGCAGAATTTGTGTAGAAAACGTGCAAACACAACCAGAATACTACCAGTAGTTCCAGCGCTTTTTAATGAAGAAAGACAGTGATAAGATGACTATCAGATGATTATCGGAAAGATTCCAGGTCCACAAAATCCCTATAACACAAGAATCTATGCGCTAGGATATGTGGTTAAAATAGGATAATGAGATACCACAAACTGAATAAACAGAATGGCTGATATGTTTTCCATCATGCTTGTGTAACCAATGAAGGATTTCTCGATTGCTGGAGATTTAAAGTGGGTCCTATAACATAATAACATAAAACGGAGCCATACAGATTGCAGAGGTGAATCACCAGTATCCACTTATCAAAGAGATTGCATTCACGGAAGGTCTTATGGTTTCTTTGGTGAGATTATCGAGGATTAGGACTTATGGTCTGTTTGGTGAGATTATCATTTGTTGCGAGCTATCACAACGTAATCAAATTTTAGATGCGAATATACTGTCCGCAATTGACCAAGCTTCGACAAGCAATGCGTGGTAAGTGATCTGTATTAACCAATTGTCGCAGAGTCATCTTTCACCAGGATAATGTGAGCTTACTACCCCGACCAATGTACTTTGTTCCTCGAAATTAAAAAAGAAACTGTTTGTTTGGTATATAATGTCAACTATCTGCTGCTCAGGAACTTATTAGACGTCAAAAAACAAGCAAACTGTTGTCCGATTTGAAAAAGAGATTTTACTTAAAATCTTCAGGTCCATTATTGAAGTTATGAACTCGCAGTTTCTAGAGTGAGTGTGTGATGTATTTTCAAAAAAATATTCAATAACTAATTAAACAATAATAATGATATAGTTATCACAACCGATAGGTCGCACCCGCAGTGAAAAAAGTGCATGGTTGAATAGTCAGGGTTATTTGAAAATACAAAGGCCGCATAATGGCGGCCGAAGGAAGTTACTTTTAACCGACTAGCTCACCGCGCGGGGGAGGGCTTTTAGGACACTATTTAAGTCCTGATCCTTCCATGTTACATACACAGAAAGAGCTTACATGTTCATATTAGATAAAATTAATAAATAAATAGAAATGATCAAATAAATAAGTAAATATAAAATATTTAATTTACATGAATTGTGCTGCACTGATGCTGCTCACCTCTGCTCTATTTCGGAACTTCACTTGACCGTATGAATTCTGCTGCGCTGGATATCACGAGTCAGGTTCGTAATCGACATTTCGGGTCAAACATGAATATCACGAGCCGGGCTCGTGGTCTTAATCTCGGGCCACCAGGAACGCCTGAATGAGATCTTATCTCTTTTGCCCTTTTCTTTATATGAATGGGTATTTTATATCTTGTGTCCCAATGCAGCCTACGAGCTACTTAGGATACATTGTCGTAGTTCAGATATCATTTGAAAACTAAGTAAACATATACAAGACATATACAAGATATATAAAGTTCCGACACTCAAGCTTCGCCGTTTCGACTCTTTGCCGGACCACTTTGGCACGGCTGATTGTGAATTTCGGCGTAGTGCAAGGGGTTACTATCGTCTTGGCATCGATCTTAATCAAAATGTTCTCTTGGACTTTGTAGTTCAAAGTTTTTGCGACTCGAGGACTTCTGGAGCTAAACACTTCAAACAGCTGCTAATACTTCCTGATTGTCTTTATGATCCTCAATAATTAAATTCATAAATTTTATTTTCCTTTATTCTCCATCACTTGGTACTGGATTTCTATACTTTATTTTCCATCCTTAAGTCAGAATTTCTATTTTTCATGTAGCGATATCTTCACAACAAACAAGTGAATCATATCAATGGAAAATTTCTTCCCAAAGTACTTCCAAGAATTTTTTTTCTTTTATTTTTTTCCACTAGGAATTTTGTTTTTCTGAGACTTTTTTCCTGACATTTTTTACTGAGAATTTTTTTCTTTATTTTAAAACGGTTAAAAAAGGAATGGATGTTCGTTGCTGCAGGCTTAAATTTGTTCGTTGGTGCTTGGACAAAGACAAAGTCCGGCTACTTTGTCTTTCACTTTCCGAACCGCGTTTCGCGTTTTTTAGGCTGCTGGGATTATCGTTTTCGCGCTTGTTACGTTTTCTATTTCTCGTAAGGATCAAGTCACTAGTTTGTTCGTTTACGTATTATTTTTATCCATGTTTTCTGTTTTTCTAGATTTCTAATTCGTCGAGTTCGTAACTGTGATTCTGTATGTGTGTTGCGTAGTGAGATTATTTATCTGCTTTCCCAGGAAGCAGTATAATATTTATATAAGGCTTAATTCTGTGTAGTTTATTCCTTAGTGCATAAGACATATGACTTGTAAGGGAAAACAGTCTGCATACACTTTATGTTATTTTATCCCTGATTTTAACATGGGTCATGTCATTGGCAATTAGATATAGGTACAGCTTTTATCATTATACATACCTTATGATAAGGCATCAATAATGATGAGGTTGAATATAGAGTACTATCAAATAAATTTTATAAATTTTTTTTCCCTTTATTTAACAATCGGACGCGCCTACACTCACAATGACACCTTGATACTGACCTTAAATCTGTTCGCGCACGTCCGAATTTCTCGACTTCACAACTTGAAACTGACTATTACCGTGTGAAAGTTAGTTCCGTGCGGTTGAGTTCTCTGTTATTTATTTCAACATTGTGCATATAATTTTATGGTGGATTTTATACTTGAATGTATGGACTTCGTCTTTTACCTGTTATTCGATGCTGATGAAGCGGATTTCACCTATCATTCGTAGTATACAAATTGTGTTGGAAAAGTAACGAGTAATTTATCACAGTTTTCATTTATTTTTTTAAACAGAAATATTATCCCGTTCTAAAGTTCCGTTGTACAGCTATACAACGCTGAAGTCATTATTTCCACTTCCACGCGTTTGAGTCTTCAGCGGATATAACTTCTAACTGGTCATTCATAGTCCTTTGAATGTTCTCCAGAGTATCAAAATGACATCCTTTGGCGTGAGTAGCATGTTTCAATTTTGAGATAAAACATGCTTCAGTTTCGGAATAATGGAAGTCACATGGTCTCAAATTAGGTGATTGGAGCGGTAACAAGGAGGAGTAACAACAAAAATGCTGATTCACTGATAGCTATGGCCTTATGATACCGGGCATTGTCGATATGAAGAATCCACTTGTCTGCACTGTCTGGTCTTACACGAACCACTCTTTTCGTAGCCTTTCAGGGACACTTCTATAAACCATTTTGTTGATAGTTTATCGTATGTATGATAATCTTCATGGCAAAAAAAAATATGCATGGTCCCAATCTTTGACATGCTGATTGAACATTTTCCTGTCGAGGAAGGCGACGGAGTATTACACGTTTTTTTCATGATCATTTATAAATATCCAGAAACGTTCACCTGTCATCACACAATTTTTGTAATTATCAATACTCTGATATGAAGTTCTTCGGCACCAGTTTGTCACAAATCTTCCGAATGTTCGTATCGAATAAAATTTGACTTACGATGAAAGTGTTTAAATTTAACAGTTGATTCATGATCCTCATGTCCATATTATTAAACTCATTTTTCTGTCAATTTTCGAAAGTCTCCCAAAAATGATTTGTGCTCGCAGAAAGCTTATTGTCTTCATAAAAAATGCTGGCCTTGCTGAACCGATGTGAAGCTGAGTAGTGGTTGAATGAAGGAGATATGGCAGTTGCGAGGATGGACAGAAGCTAGTATCTACTACATCGCCAATACAGCCCGTATTTTAGGCTCTTGTGGCCTGTGGTGCATCGAGGGAAAATTGAATGAAGCCTGATCGATGTGCGTTGGACGAGTGGTAGTCTGAAAATCTACTGAATGCTTAACTGCTTAACTGAGGACTAGAAGACACAAAGAAATGATGAACGAGGCATGCGGAATTGATGCAGCGTAAATTGCAGTTGAACTGGCTGGAGAGGACGAACTGAAACGGGTACTGTTGACGTCGCCAAGTGGGGTTCTAAACGGTGTACTGAGGGAAAGTTAAAGAAAACCGAACCGATTAGTGATAGTTGCTAAGATTTTTCAATGCATATGATGCTGACTGAAGACTAGACTGTCATGAAGTATGGGGAAGAGTTAATGATAGATGAGCTGAATGTAAACAGATGTACAAATAAATCAATGGAAAAATATCCTGAAAAAAATGATGCATGTGAAACTGGATATATGTTGCGTATCATTCCAAGATCGATAGATGACTTGAGATACTAAATATGACGGACTAAGTTTTGTAGCATGTAGACGATGTGATGTTAAATGTATTTAGCAGTTCGAAAAGTTCGAATTGCAACTTTTTGATGGGGTGTATCCGAGACTAGTACACTCCCTAGAGGTAGGAAATATCATAATAAAATGTTCTCTAAATGTTGATATTCATGTTTTGACGTTTGTTAACCCATGCCCTATAGACTAGCGCTTTTGGACTCCAGGTGACGCAGGTGGCTTTAGTGCTTTAGTTCAGTCCACTGAGAGTTTGGGGGTGCCGTCGCCACGTATTCGAGCTAGTGAGGAAGGTCAATCAATCCCGTGTGTCTGAAGCAAAAGCTGAGTTTCTCTCGGAGTCTAAAAAAAGCGCAACCCGATCAGAGTTTGACCTGAATCAGGGATTGGGGAGACGCCCATGACACATGATAAGGAGTTTACTTTGGCTGAAACGTGATGGTTGTGGTTTTGAAGGCTTGAAAGTACGTTTAGCATGCACAAGTTGTTTTTGGGAACCCAACGAAAAATTTCCGCAGGGGAATGCTCGTTACCGAGACCGTTCCTTAAAGCTAATATTCTTTGAGGAGTGCCGCCCCACGTACCCGAGGAAATTGAGGACATCACGGAATATGACCCTGAACCAATAGTGGACTACGATTCGACTGATGAACTAAAATTGATGCTTTGGGCTGGCGGATATGATGTTTTGGACCTAGTTGGGTCGCACGATAGCACCGAGGTGACACTCGAGTGTGAACGGCTCCAATCTAACGATCATACCGTCTCCGTCCCGGTAAAACCCATAAGGGCTGGTGCCAACCCTCACATGGCCTCCCTGCTTAGCAAAGATAACCATGGGACCAATAAGGCGACTACACACAAGATAGCGGCTCTGAGGGGGGAACCATAAGAAATGATAACAAACAAATTATACACAAAAGAAAATATGTCAGAACAGAAACATTCGAAAACGGATGGACGAAAAGTAGGAAATCTGGTACAACCAGAGATTTTAACAGCATTTGGGCGCAGCAAGAAAACCATGCGCACACCAGAGCGACAAAACAAGAAGAACAGAGCCTCTTGCAACCTGGAAGAGACGAACACACGGTGGAGAAATACGAAACGGTTGAGAAACCTATGATTGTTGCCATCACCACCGAAGCAACTGAAGCACGGGACACAAATAAAGAAATCCCTGCACGTCAGACACGGAGCATTTCGATGATCATGGATCGTACAGAGGAAGAGCGGCTATACCGTAAAGCAGAAAGGGCTATTAAACGCATCACTGCCACATGCAACGCACAAACGAACCTTAGCAAAGAGGTTAAAAACGGAGTTCTGGAGTTGGAAGACCTCCTAACCCGAATAGGTCATAATAGACGCAGGTGGCTAAAGGCAGAGGAAGAGCAACAGGCCAGTAGCCGTCCCGATTTCTACTGCCACCAAAAGGTTGGCCTGCAGTCCAATCAAAGGGGATCGGGATAAACGGAGGACGGACGAGGACAGGACGCCGAACGATCAAATCGCGATTGAGGAGGGTTTTCAGACGGCACTATTCAAAGCTGCCAAAAAGGCAGCTAAAACAGCGGCCCTGAAGTCCAAAATCGATAAACATCCACGGGAACGGAAATGCAGTGAATCATCGCAGATAACCCAGGAAACTAAAATTAAGAAGCGTCGAAAACCCATTAGGCTGGCACAGCTGGTTAAACCCACCGACGGTAGATCCTATGCGGATGTTCTGCGAGAAATCAAGGGAGCGGTAAAACCCGAAGACATACAAACTGCAATAAAAGCTGTACGGCCTATTCGCTCGGGGGATTAACTTGTTGAGTTCGGATCAGATGCAAAAATAAAGACGCGTTCCGTGACGCAGTCAAAAGAGTCCTTGGAGAGAAGGCAACTGTAGCCTCACTCGAGCCTAAGGCCACACTGGAAATTAGAGACATTGACTGCGTTACGGATCTGCCCGAAAAAGAAGACGCCTTAAAACGCGACTTCCCCGTACTAGGCGAGACGAAAGTCAGGCTGGCCAAACCGAACAACAGGGGTCAACGCATGGCCATAATCGACCTCACAGAGAAGGAAGCAGAACAGCTTCTGAAGCAGAGCAAAATAAGAATAGGGTGGGTTATTTGTCGGATACGGCGAAGGGCGATTCCCCTTCGGTGTTTCAAGTGCCTCGGATATATGACCGTATCCGACAGACATGTAAGACATGCACAGACGACGGCAAGGACATGTAAGACGGCACAGACGTGTAATGGAACTGACCGAAGCTCCTCGTGCTACAATTGCGGTAAGACAGGGCATAAAAAGAAGGAATGCACAGACGAGTCACACTGTGTTCTCTGCTAGGAGAATAACCAGATGATGACCAGATCACCAGAGACCAGATGATTTGAAACATATTCCAGGCACAGGGAAGTGTCGGGTCTTCCAAGAAGCCCTAACCAAGGCAAAAGCACTCCTGCAATGATTCGTATACTCCAAATCAATCTACATCGAAGTATCATCGCCCAAGACCTACTGGAACAGTTCGCGAGAGACAGGCAAGCTGACTTACTACTGCTGAGCGAGCAACATCACACCAGAAACTCATCAACATGGTATCCTGATGAATCCGGTACAGCCGCCATCTGGGTTCGGAACAGTGCACTCCTACAGGTGCAGGATCGGGGGCGAGGAGATGGTTTTGTTTGGGGTCGGTGTTCGGGAACTACACTCTTCAGTGTATATCTAACTCCGAACGAATCGTTGCCGTCCTTTCAACTTTAGCTCAATGCTTTGGAGGACGCTTTTTCGAGTATTGAGGGCCATGTGCTCGTCGGAGGGGACTTCAATGCAAAGGGAATCGAGTGGGGCATGCCCCAGTCAGACGCTTGGGGCAAACGGATCGTGGAAATGGCAGCACGAACTGGGCTCGTCGTATTGAACACAGGCCACAACCCAACTTTCCGTCGATGGGGTTGCGTCGGCACCATACCCAATGTGACATTCGCCTCGGAGTGCCTAGCACAATCAATTAAAAATTGGAGAGTGCTAGAGGATTACTCGGCCAGTGATCACCAGTATATAGCTCTGGAGACCCATCACGATGCTTCCCGAAGACCTCGCGCTTGTTCTTCTGCGCTCCGGTGGAATACTGAGAAAGCGGATATTGAGAAGTCTGTTGAAGTGCTTATGGCACGATCATCGCTGTCGGAGAACCCGCGGCAAGAGATGTGGTTAACTCAACTATGAGAATCATTACATCCGCCGGCAGGTCTTCAATGCCCCAACGAAGACCCCGGCACAGCAAGCCTCCAGTATACTGGTGGTCACCTGAAATTGCCGAAAAACGAAGGTAGTGTCACAAACTACGACGCAGGACACAGCGAGCTCGAACCCGGGAAGAGGCATGTATCCAATTAGCTGCCTACAAGTCATCTAGAAAATGCCTCCGTAGACTTATCAACAGCAGCAAGGCCAACCGCTGGCAAAACCTGGTGGACGACGTGAACAGAGACCCACGGGGCCTGGGCTACAAAATAGTAATGCGGAAGCTCGGTGTCCAAAGGTCACCTCACTCAAACGAGGCAGAAAAGATGGGCGAAATCGTGCGGGCTCTCTTCCCCATCCATCCCGCCATCGTTGAAGCCGTTCACGATGAAAAACCAATGGAAATTCAATTTTTCACGAAGATGGAATTGGAGAAAACCATCTTGTCTATTAAAGCCAGAAAGACTACAGGACCAGATGGGATTCCAGCAGAAGTGCTACAAATGGTCTTCCACTTTTCCCCTGACCTGCTCCTCCGCATGTTCAACGCATGCCTGCGCGAAGGGCTGTTCCCGGAGTGCTGGAAAGTGGCGAGACTTGTGCTCATTACGAAGGGAAAAGGGGATCCCGAGTCGCCAGCTGCATGCCGCCCACTGTGTATGCTTGACACGGTCGGAAAAGTTTTCGAAAAACTTATCAGGGGAAGACTCACTGACGTGATTCGTATTGCCGGGGATCTATCTCCACGGCAGTATGGCCTCAGAGCAGGCCGCTCCACCATCGATGCAATTGGAGAAGTAGTGAGCGTGGTCCAACGTGCGGAGTCTCACAGTATTTCCACACGACGGGTCGTCCTGCTGGTGACTCTGGATGTCCGAAATGCATTTAACAGCGCTAGATGGGTGGATTTTCTGGAAGCGCTAGAAAATCTTTTTCAAGTACAAGTGTACCTGATGCGGATTCTCAGGAACTATTTGAAGGACCGCAGCCTACTTTACGACTCGAAGGAGGGTAGGCGAAGTACAAATCTTACTTCACGTGTCGCTCAAGGCTCTATTCTTGGCCCGGACCTGTGGAACATCTCCTACGATGGACTCCTGCAGCTTGAACTGCCGGAAGAGTCACGTTTGATCGGCTATGCGGACGATGTCGCGGCGCTGGTCGCTGGACGCACAGTAGAACATGCGCAGCTCAGACTCAATACGTTAATGCGGAGGGTAATGGACTGGATGACCGCTCACGGATTAAAGCTGGCACTGGAGAAAACCGAAGTGGTCATCCTAACGAAGAAGAGAATCCCCAGAATACGGCCTATTAGTATAGGGGACGAGCTGGTCGAATCGAAATCAGCAGTAAAGTACCTGGGGGTCCTGATACATTCGAAGATGAGTTTTTCCCAACAAATCAAGGCAGTAGCTGATAACGCTGCAGCGCGTGTGACGGCACTCACCCGATTAATGGCCAACATAGGGGGGCCCACCACATCAAGGAGACGGCTCTTAATGAGCGTTGTACAGTCGCTTCTACTCTACGGATCAGAACTGTGGGGCAACGCTCTCAGCAAGGAGTTACACCGGAAGCGGTTGGCACAGGTGCAGAGACAAGGAGCATTTCGAATCGCATGCGCATACCGAACGGTCTCCGAGGAGGCAGTGCTGGTAATCGCAGGGGTGATATCCATCACCCTCCTTGCGAGAGGAAGGAAGAGAGACGTCGCTCTCTCAGCGATTGGCAATAGTCCTGGGAGCAAGAAACAAGGGGAGGGTGGACTGCACGTCTGATCCCTGACCTGAGGCCGTGGTTCAGTCGAGTGCATGGTGAGACCGATTTCTACTTGACCCAGCTCTTAAGCGGACACGGTTGTTGTCGGTCCTACCTGTACAAAATTGATAAAATACGGTTTCCTAACTGTGTGTTTTGTGCAGGAGAGTTGGATGACGCCTGTCACACATTCTTCTACTGCAAAAGGTGGAGCCAGCAGCGATGGGTCCTACTCAGCGAAATCGGAGAGCTCTGTCCGGAGACTACCATCGGAGTAATGCTGAAAACAGTTGACAATTGGAATCGCGTGGCGCAACATGCTCGGGCAGTGCTTATATTAAAAGAAGCTTTATTGGAGCGCTGGGAGGCATCGGGGATGGATGGATTTCTTTTGTAGCACTTCCTTTCTCTCCCGTCCTTCCCGTTAGAGAAGATATACCAATAATGCGAAAGCGCCTCTAGGCGTAAGAACACGAGGCCTAGCCCGAAGTAATGTGTCAAACGGTTCGAGGCTAAGTTCTCAAGTTGACAGGGGGGGCGTTTAGTGGGTAGTCCAAAAGCATTTTGCGTCTGGGAGTCCCACACTCAGGGCGTAAACAGCCTTCACCCCCCTACCACATACATATGGTAGGATATTTAATGTTTGGAGGATGAGCAGTGGTACTTGCAAGGATGCATTCCATATAGGCGCTCGGTACTTAACCTTCTTTGTTGTTGATTGGTTGTCAATTGACTTGTCGTTTATTTCTCTTAGTGTAATTATCTTCATTCTGGAAGGTTCTGTTTGTTTGGCGTTTCTTATTTGTAGGATGTTCAATGTTTGTCCAATGCAGTGTGTCTCGCGAGCGCCTGCTATTCTTGTTGATTGCTACTTCTACGCCTCTTGGTAATCCGTCGATTTCCTCATCACGCTTTGTGTAAGTTGTTAGTGATTCCTTTATCCAACAGCATTACTATTTCTGTTATCAGTAAGTGGTTGATAAAAGCTGCCGATTGATTCCATTACCTTCATGTACAACTTCCTGGTTAGTTAGTTTAATTGCTTTTTCATTATATCTAACTTTCCTTTAGTTAGTTAAGTAGGCAACTACTTACTAACACAAAAACACCTAATGTAACGTTGTTGTTCGTGTAGCAGAAGTAGCTTTCGGTTTCCATAATGAAAAAGGAATCAACAAACTATGCGCAAAAATAGTATCAATGAATGGTTTCTCGTTTATCAGAAAAAGAAAACAAGAAAAATTAATCAATGATACCTCCACTAGTCCCAAAGGCAAAAACCCAGACACCACAACCCTCTTCAACGCTTAATCAATCTAACCCTCCACTCAGCTCTAAAAATGAAAATTGCACTTTTAAAAAGATTCAAATTGACACAGGGATATCAAAACTAGTTGAAGATGGCTGCATCCAGCCTAAACGCATCCTCAAAAAAAAAAAAAAGAACGAACTGCATATTCAAGCTACTATAAACAAATTGACTGAGTTTCTTTTTGTACAAATGTTTTGAATTTGTGACTGTTATTTTAGAAATTCGCGCGTTTCAATCGCAACTTCAGGAGAATTACCAAGGCTTTGTCCAATATCAAATTTTATTTTGTATACAGACTAATCAAAGGAATACAAACGCGGAATAGTTTGCCAATAAAAATAAGAAGGAATACAAGACGTTAATATTGTTTGTAAACAGTAGCAATGATGCTCATGCCATATAATTAAAGCCATAATTTTACTGAATATAGAAACTCAGTCTAGACATCTCACCAGAAAAATTATGCCCATAACCTTTGATTAATCTTCTTAAATTTTGCTTGCTCACCGGAACAAACGAGAAAGCCACAGCTCTTTGTACACACACCATTAATCCTTTCAATTACATAATTTTCTGGAAAAACGTTTTATATATCATAATGAAACAAAATTCTATTCATTCCCAATTAATCATTAAGACAACTTTCTTTCAATTTCACCTCTTCAAACTGCCCGTTAAGAAATGAACTTAAGTAGATCCTACAAAAGTCTTATTTCCGCTTCTAAAGTTCTTAAAAGATGGAAATTTAACAACCCACCGTATTTGCTTCTTAATTCTGGCCGTCGTTTGAAAGAACGTCCAAAGAAAATTTGAAATATAATCGTCTTTTTCTGTGGGCTATTTTGGTCGATCTATAAAGCCAAAAATAATGTCTTTTAAAATGAATACATAGGAATCGAAGGAGCGTCACCGCTTCATGTGAAGGATCAGACGGTGAAGAACGTCCAACCAGGCTAGTTGAATGTCGGGAGCTCAAATACAAGAATAAGAGGACTTTATTCTTAAAAATAATTATATTAATTGTGTTCGTCGTCTTTCGAACGAAAAAGCTCAAGGGATGTTTCAAATGAAGTTTGAATATTAATACGACGTTGATACAAAATATGATTCGGAAAAAGATTCTAACAATGGTTAGGGTGGTGTCTAGGATGCAATTTTTTTAAGGATGAAATGTACAAAATAATGGCTACTACGCACTGAGAATTTCGTCTTGAATTCAGTATAAAAGTATTGATATTATAATGGTTAGAGGCACGATGGCACGATGGCACGATAGAGGCAGACGATACTTTAATAAAAGATTTATAAGTATTATTTAGGCTGTTTTAAGTTACTTTTGCCACTGAGATTTTTTTATACATACTGGGCTCTTACTTTTTTTTTAATTCGAAAATTGTGACAAACAAAGGGGACATTACTAACCAGCCATAGGTGCTTTTTTGGTAGGGAGATGAAGGCTATTTACGCCCTGAGTGTTGGACTCCCAGTAACACAATGGACCTACTGGAAAACCGACTACGACCCTCCCCTGTCAAACGGAGCGCCTAGCCTGGAACCGTTTGACACATTACTTCGGGCTAGGTCTCCCTATTATATGTCTTTTGGTGCCTTGGGGTTAGAGGATTCCTTCTCCAGCGGGGAGAGAAAGAGCACGAGCATTGCTATAGCAAAAAAACCTTCCACACTCGACGCCTCCAGCCGTGGCTTTTTTCTGCAGCTAGAATTGCCCAAGCTTAATGTACCACCGGGTTCGATTTGTCAACTGATTTCATAATCTCTTCGATTAGGCTATCTGGAGAGAGGAGCTCTTCCACTTTTTCGGCAAGATCACCGCTGTCTGTACCATCTTCTGCCTGAAAAGAAAGTATGACAGGCGTCATCTTTCTCCCCAATGCAGAATATGCAATCTGGAGACCGTGACTTACCTATCTTGTGCAGGTAAGACTGAAAAGAACCGAGTCCGCTGAGTAGCTGGGTCAGGTGGAAATCAGTCTCACCATACATTCTACTGATCTCAAATCATTAATGAGCCGCACAGTGCATCTTTCTATTAGCTCACTTTCCCATGATTGTTGCCATCCGTCGAGAATATATTGTCTTTCATCGCGAGCAACTTTCTCTTTGTTACCCTCGTGCCTTCGGAGTTAGATACTTTTACGCTCTCTAGCAAGCGGAGCGATGGGTATCACCAATGCAATTATCAACACCACCGACTCAGAGACTGTCCTCTACGCTGATGCGACCCGCAGTGCTGCTCGTCTCTGCACCAGTGCCAGCCGTTTCGGTGCAGTTCCTTGTTGAGATCTTCACTCCATATCTCTGCTCCAGAGAGAAGAATAGATTGCATGACACTCATCAGCAGTCGCCTTTTTGTTGAACTTGGCCCCAAATTATTGGCCATAAGTCGAATAATTGCCGAGACCCCTGCTGTGGCCTTGTTTGTCGTTGCCTTGATTTGCTCCGAGAAACTCAGCTTAGAGTCTATCAGCACGGCTAGATACTTAACTGATAGTTTCGGCTCTACTAATGTGTCCCCGACTCAGACCATTCTTACTCTGGTGATCGTCTTCTTGGTCAGGATGACAACTTCGGTTTTCTATAAGGCTAGGTTAAACCCATGAGTGGTCATCCAGCTCCCTATCCGGCGCATTAATACATTCAGCGTTAATATCGCTTGATCGTGTGTGCACCCAGCCACTAGTGCCGCATCATCATCTGGCAGTTCAAGTCTGAACAGTCCTTCGAACGAGACGTTCCGTAAGTCTGGACCGAGGATGAGGCCTTGGGCCACACCTGATGTGACTAGCATCCTCGCTCGACCTTGCACCATGTCGTAGATCAGGCTGCGATCCTTCAAGTAATTTCGAACTATCCGCGTCAGATATTCTGGTTCTTGGTATTAATTTTCCTAAGCTTCCAGAATATCTGTCCATGTAGCGGAGTTGAAAGCGTTGTTTATGTCTAGCGTCACTAGAAGGACTACCCGACGGTTAGACCAACTGCGTGCCTCCATCTGTTGGACCGCACTCACCACCTCCGTGACTGCATCTATAGTGGATCGTCCCATTCTAAAACCAGGCTGCCTTGGAGAAAGATTCCCAGTGGCGTGGATAACGTCAGTGAGTCTTCTATTTATCAGTTTCTGGAGCACTTTCCGGGGCGTATCTAGCATGCACAACGGTCGGTATGCTGACGGCGACTTGGGATTTCCCTTCCCCTTGCTGATCAGCACAAGTCTTGCCGTCTTCTTACGCTCAGAGCACTGAGCAGCATGTCAGGGCAAGAGTGATAGACCAGTTCCAGTAACTCGGCTGGAATACCGTCCGGTCCTAGAGCCTTATTCGCCTTCATGGAAAGAACTGCTAGTTCCAGCTCTTTCCTCGTGAAGAGTGGGCAGTCTGATGTTGTTTCCCTTTGGGTGGCATTAACACGGACGGGATATTGGAGAAAAAGTGCCTGAACTGCCTCGTCTATTAAGCCGCTTCACGTACGTAGGGCACCTGTAGAGCACCGAGGCTAGCCCTACTACGCCTGCCATCTCCAGGATTCGTTTCCCCCTAGGATTTGACTGAGGCATGCCCCATTCAATAGCCTTGGCGTTAAAGTCTCCCATGACCTGAGAGTCTCCCATGACCCTCTGTGCTCAAGACGGCGTCCTTCAAAGAGTTGAGCTTTCCCTGGAAAGATGTTATTGGTTCGTTCGGTGTCAAGTACACAATAAAGTATGTTATTTCAGGGTACACGGACCCATACGAAACCATTTTTTGTTTTGAGCCCATATGACACAAATACCAGATTCATCAGGGTACCATGCTGATAAATTTTTATCTCGGTGTTGTTCGCTAAGCAGCAAAAGGTCGGCTTTCATATCCCTTGCGAGCTGGTCAAGCAGGTCCCGGGCGTTTAAGCTCCGATGTAAGTTTATCTGCAGGGCACGGGTCATTGCAGAGCTGTTTTTGGTTAGGGCTTCTTTGAATACCCGGCACTTCCCTATTCCTGGAATATGGCTCAGGACATTAGGTCTGGGGTAAGCGTTCTCGCAGAGCATGCAATGCGCCTTCCCGGGCATTCTGTTCTTTTATGTCATGCGTTGCCGCACTTATAGCACAAGGAGTTCCCATCAGGCCCTTTGCAGCCTGGTGCTGTGTGACCGTAGCTTAGAAATTTAAAACAGCGGAGAGGAACTGCTCTTCGCCGTTTCCTGCGGACCACCCAACCTATTTTTATTTTGGGTACGGAGAGGAGTTTTTTGGCTTGTTTCGCGGTTATGTCGACTATGCGTTATGCGCTACCTTCTATACTTTTCAGGCGTTAATCGTAATGCGATCCCACTTAATTCGGGGAAAACACTTTTGAGGCACTCTTCCACCTCCGTCATGTCCGTACCACCGTCAATGTTCCTGATTTCAAGGGTGGCCATTGGTCCAAATGAGGCCACCGTTGCCTATTCCCAAGAGCCTTTTTGACTGCGTCCCGGAATGAGTCGTTTTTGGTTGTCTCAGGTCCAAATTCTACAAGGAGGCCACCATACTGGTTGGCCGGACTGTTCTGATGGCAGTTTGAGTGTCATCGGGTCTCACAGCTCCCTTTATTTGCAAAAACGTCTGTGTAAGTTCTCCTATCTGTCGGTTTGGCCAGCAGTGCAAGCCTTAGGGCGTTGCGGCGTGGCTTGCTTCATGGCTTTGCTTTCACCCCAGGAAGGAGCTTATCATTGGTCACTTTTTCGAGGAGGAGCCTTCTGGACGCCTTTTTTTGTGGCCACCACCGGAAATCCATCATTCGACGTAACCTGTCTGTTCGCTGCTTCATCCTTCCTACTTTTGTCTCGGCCTTCTTGGATTGTGCTGCTGGAACTCTTTTGGTAGCACTATGCGCGGGAATCACTTCGACCGAGGTACTGGCCTTTCGCTCTTCTTGCGCTTCAAGCCATGTGCGTCTGTAGTGCCTCGTTTATGTTTTTCTGGACATTGCAGGAAGCTTTGATCTTTTTAACTGTGTTTCCTGCCCTACGCATGAGGTGTTCTTCTTCATGACGATCTTAAACGATGAGATTGTCCTGCGCCTCGTTTTGAGGTGGACGTTTTCTTTTTGCGTCAGGAACTAGAGCTCTGATGTCATCAGTAGCAGTGTCATCGGTGGTTTCTCCCTCAGTGTGTTTCCCAGGCATCTGTCTTTCATACTCTTTCTCTTGTCTTCGTGACGTTTCGGCGTGCGTATTGTTTTTTTGTGTGTTTGAATGCCGCCAGTATCTCTGGTTGATAGAGGCTTTCTGCCTTTCTGTGTTCATTCGTCCGTTTGTCGTTAGGGTTTGGTAGTTTGTTCGTTGCTTTTGATTTTGTTTCAGTTGATATTAATTTATAAGGCATCATGCTAAAAGGGTCCAGCTCGGAACCGCTATCTCCATTCGTGTGAATAGTCACCTAAATGGTCCCTTGGGCGTCTGTGCAAAGCAGGGAGGCCTGCCCCCTTATGGGGACAGGTGCTCAGAGCCAGACCAGCGCTAATCGGGAGTTTGCCTCAACCGAACCTACACCACCAACTTAATGGTGCGTGCTCTAATTTAGTCCGAGGTCTGCCAAGGTTTTAGCGGGACGAAAACGGTAATATACTTATTTTGGAGCCGGTCGCGCGCGAGTTTCACCTCGGTGGTACTTGGTGCAAAATATCGTGTCCGCCAGCCCAAATGCGCCTATTGGAATTCGTTGGTCGGTCCGTTTTCCAGTCGTTGCATTCGAGTCGTTGCAGGGTCGTCTTCCACTGGAGGGATCTTACAGAGACCTCCAGGTCCTCGGGTACATGGGGGCGGCACTCCCCAAAGAATACTGGCGTATCAAGCATATTGGAATTGATTATGTACCGTAAAGTGGATCTTCTTAACCTCCCCGGGGTAACTTGAACACAACGCACACAGGTTTTTATCTGTTAAACAAAAATATGGTGAAAAAATAGATGATGGTAATTTGTGTGGTAATTTTGTTACTATAGACAGTTTAGTGTTCTAAAATGGTGCGCACATATAATTAGACTCTAACATGACATTCAAAATGGAAGATGTGGAAAAGACGATGGCTGCAGTTCGTAGAGGACAAACGTGAACCTCGTTTGGCGCCCCACTGTGTTAAGTAAGTCAGCGGAGCAACTGCTTTCAGAAACACTAGCTATTATAACGAATTGGGAATTAACGTTTGCGATTTCGTATAAAAATATCTGGATAAACAGGGCAAGCAGATCAAGGTCTTCAAAATGACACTCCAGGTCCAGACTCCGTTGATTTGTTTACCGCACGAAATAACCTGTCCATTATAATTACGACAAACAATAAGCGGTCGAGGTTGTCAGTAAACCGAAATGACATTTTAAATACTTTCAATAACGTTGTCCTTGCTCGTTACTCAGTAAAAGGCGTCAATCCCCATACAATTATGATGAGATGAACTAGTGTTAAGAAATCCATAGTACCAAGAAACACAAAATAGGTAAAAAGAAGTCAACGTTATGGTTTGTAGAAATGCGAATGGTGATTTACTTCCTCCCTTGCTAGTGTATAAAGCACAGACCACATATGACAACAGGACTCAAGGTGTACCAGCCTGTTCAAAATATGCCGGCAGCCAAAGTGGATGGTCTGATAGAACCTTTTTGAAAAAATGGTTCTTTGATATCTTATTGCCGCAAGTTGAAGCCTCTCGCAATCTATAAGACACAGTTGTATAGATGTAAGGGAATCTGGCTAGCCGCCTAAAGTGGTTGAAGCTTGTAAGAAAAGAAAAATTTATTTGCCTCCGTTTGCAGCAAATACCACCCATCTAATGAAACCCGTAGATGTGTCTGTTTTTGCGTTTATGAAAAAAAAAGTGGGGCAAATGTTGGATGGACGGAGAAAAGGATGTAGGTTCCCTAGTTGCATTTCGAAATAACAGTTCTCTGTATTGTTGAGTAGACTCTGGAAAGAAACTAGCGAGACGGTAGCCGAAAACCTGAGGTATGGATTTAGCGGAACTGGTTTGTCTCCTCCTAATCCAAATCAAGTGTTAAAAAGGATTCCATATGGTCTTCATAACAGTGGAAACAGAAACAGGTGTGAAAGGGTTTTAGATGCTAGTTTGCTGAAACAATCAAAGAAGCACCGAGGAAGCGGCGAGAAGCAGAAAAGAAATCGCAAATGATAAGAAACATATAAGCAGGCACAAATGCGCACGATGCTGTAACTGATTAAGCGCCCGAGATTCCCAGTGATATAAAAGTTGCTTCCCTTGCGCGTCGTCGTTATGTATTCAGACTAAGAATCTCCGGAAAAAATCCATTTTCCAAGACATATAAAAGAAAATTCAATATGGTGAAATGCTTTCGCTATATCGAGCTGCAGACGTTTCATTACGTCATATGCTGAACCGTCTTCGACTGCCAGCGTTTCGTAGGAAGGTTTTGTTTAAGGCGTCTCTATTTTTAAAAACAATACATTTTCCCGAAATAATTTCATCGAATCTAGTTGGAAGAAACCTTCAAGCATCATTTTGCAATAAAAATAGCAGAATTTCAGGTCTCAATTTTTGGTGGACGTTAGATTTTTAGAGGTTTTGTTAAAATACATACTAAAATAAATTATCATACTAAAAAAGCAGATTAACGTCCATGGCAGCTTACAATTTCGGTACAACGGAGTTACTTTATGTTTCTTTGATTTAAACGAATGGCGCACTGCTGATTACTGAAATTTTTTCAAAATATTTTCATAGAACCGCGAAGTTCAAATTTTTTACATTTCCCTGGTGTTTCCTTAGATGTCAGATGCAGTAGCAAACCAAATGAGTTTTCTTATAAAATAGGCCACCCTATTCTTCGCCTATGTTGTCTTCTGGTTACAGGAATTCTTTCTGCGACAGGAGAAGGAGAACTGCTAGAGAAAAGATTCTTTCACTCCCGACGCTTCCAGCTGATCAACGACGCCTTTTTAGCGTAATGTACCACCTGATTTCATTTGTCGACTTATTTCAACGTTCCTTCGATCCTACTATTCGGCAAGAACTCTACCACTTTTTCCACAAACTATCGCGTTATATGGCCCATCTCTCAAGATTGTTGAAGAAGTTGACAGCGCGTCGGCTTTCATCACTAGCGGCTGATACTTGTTTCTTCTGAGATGGATTCTTTTACGTTCACTATGTGACGAATTTTCAAAATAAAAGAATAATGTAAATAATTAATAATAATATAATTAATTCTCGCAACTGATAGGTCGCACCTGCAGTGAAAAAAATAGAACAAGGTTAAGGTTTGTTGAAAATGCAAATGGCGGCATAATGGCGACCGAAGGAATCGATTAGCTCACTGCGCGGGCGTGGGAATTTCAGGGCATTATGAAAGCCCGGATCCTTCCACGTCACACACACACGGGAAATTCTTATTGCTTCATTTCATTAAAAAAAATGTTAATGTAAATATAGTAAATTAATAGAAGTAATTAAAAGAAAAAAAAAGGTAAAAATAAAATGTTCAATTTACATGAATTCTACTGCGCTGATTCTGACCACCTCTGCTGCCTCCAACACAAATCTACACCTCAGCTTGATTTCGGGACTTCAATGAAATTCTGCTGCGTTGATTCTGAACACCTCCGCTTGATTTCGCGACGTCACTGGAGCATCCGATTCTGCTGCGTTGATTCTATATATCAATACTTCTTAATACTTCTGCATTCTATATTTATTGAAACTTCACAATTCTGGATTATTCTCTATACTCAACATGTTACTCTCCTTCTTGTAACTAGTTGTTCACAGCAAAAAAGTGAATCATTTTGAAATTTTTTTTCAAAAGCATTCCAAGAATTTATTTGTTTTTTTTTTCTACTATTCTACAACAGAATACGTAACAACTGGCAAGGAGAGCGATTGGTATCAGCTCTGCGATCATAGGCTGCCCGGTATCCTAATGCAATCTCGTTTCTACGGATGATTTCGTGAAGTGATGCTGGTGTTTTGAAACACCAGGATCATTTATATACTTTCACAGCAACATTACGTCCTAACACAGGTTCCGTCCGCACAGTCCAGTTGAAAATACTACCTGACTTTGTTTCCAACACTTTCGACCGGCACATATATTTTCGTACTGCGACATGCTACATCTCTCCTTTAGGTTGCTTCTATAAGAAGGCTCTTTTGAAGTGTAAAAGAAAGGACATTTTTTTCGACAAATGACAAAAAATTAATGATTTATTTTCGGGGGGATTAACGATGTTTTTTTTGATGAAATATTTTAAAATATTTTTTTTTTTCTAATCGACCATTTTATTGCTATGGTCACGGGTTTGACCGATTGTAGTCCTAGTAACTACCTGTCACCATGATTTTATCGGCAAATCATTGGAAGCAAATCAGAGAAAATTGCGATACGGCATTCTAATTCATTATGGTAACGTTCAGTACGTATTCTATTATTAGTCATTTCCTTTATATTAGTGCGAAATACGGCACTCTATCTCTTAAATATTATATTGAATTAAATTTTCGTCTTGCATGAAATATTTTCGAGCACAAAAGCTCCATGAAAGAAGTTTTCATACCTCAAATGCCACCGCACATTAGTTTATGAGTATTTTTAATAAAATTAAATCCACATCAAAATCAAACACAATATGATAAAAAAGGCATGATTTTAATATAATAAGCGATTTTTTATATTTGTTCATCACCTTCTACAGCTCCTGATGAGGAGTTCTATCACCATCCACTCATTCAGAGGAAAACTCATAACGGCGAAAACAACATGGAAATAGCAACAACATTTTGTAGCGTGCACTTGAAAGGCAAAGCAATTCGGAAGCGGTTTGTTCTATGCAGCGCATACTAAAAAAGTCCTTTATGTGATCATTATACATATAAAATTTATAAAAAGGAAATAAATAACCAGATATAAACATAGAGTGGAATATTTCAAATAGAATTCACCTTCGGGTATGTTGAACTTCCTCCTAGTAGCCAGTGTGGTAGGGAAGACAAAATGAATGGACGTGATGTCGTGCCTTCGCTAATCATAAATAATAACTCCTATTTTCGCGGGTGGATTGTGTTGTAGGCACGAACTTTATTCACGCTACAATATTTTTCAATTTAAAGCCATGTCTATAGAAAGGATTCGGCATGGATCGTTAATGGAAGAATTACTTCGCTTATCGGCGTTATTATGCAATGGAGAATGTACATTAATTTTACATTTCGGTTGTGAGCTCCGTGCTATTACTTAAAACAGCAAAATTATATTCGAATGAGCGTGTAATTTCTTTAACCTTATTCAATTATGTTAAAGTTAGTTCAAATCATCGTTTCCCCTTGAACATTGTAACCATTTGATTGCACCACTAATAGGCAATATCCGATAGATTGCAAAGCGTCGAAATCTCTCCTGGGCTGTAAAGTGAATGATAATAAGAACGTTGTTGAAGTTGTAATTGATTTGCAATTCTTTTGGAGTTCCTTACTTTACCGAGTTAAAGTCCCTTACCTTGAGCTCATATTAGTTAAAATTGTAACGAAAGACTAAAATTAACCAAAATAGAGTTGTTATTTAGAATACAATACGTAATTGTTTGTTTCTGTCGATTATAATTGGCCTAATATTCGTTTCTGTTCAAATTTTAAGGGTCTCAGTTCATGTCATTTATAAATAGTTAAAACCATTACTAAAGTTTCAAACCATGTTCATGAACAGCTTAAGAGAAGAATGAATTTGATTCGGTAACAATTTTCAGCTCCTTACATGATCCAGGACAGGACAAGGCCAGTACAAGGCAGGAACACACAGAAGAACAATCGCGACATTGCCGAAACAGCTATTAAAGTCCCAACCTTCAATCCCAGGGTTTCCGAGTCCTTTTAGTTCATTTCAGCACCCGACGCATCACTGGATCTAAGGAAGTTCAATACAGTTGTTGCTTTACTGGACGTGAACTAATCGGAAGTAAGTGCACAAATTATAATATATCCACCAGCATGAGGATAATATGAGACACTGAAGTTTGAATCCTAGTTCATTGAAGCTGTGGAGATTGTTCGAGAAAATCGATCTTGATGACACTGAACTATGAGAGGCCGTTCAAATATTACGTAAGCACTTTAGGGGCTCTTTGCTTTGCTTATTTTTGATGACATGAGGGGTGGGGGTCGATATGGTGATTATGTCAGCATCAGTTTTTTACTTTTAACCCTTTTTGTTTTTTTTTTTGCCTGGAATTTTATATCCGATTAATTTTGGGCAAAGAAAACCGAAAAAGTATTATTTTTGGTTTAAGGTAAATTTTCACCTGTCGGGAGTAGTTTGATTGAAACCCGCCTGGAGGTGGTCTTGCCAATTAATGGCAAAAAAAGATAGGACGGAAGAATTATAAAGTAAGAAAAGGAATAAGAGATTAGAGCATTTAGACCAATGAATTTCAGAAAAGAAAACTTTATTCATTTACATTGTGGAATTTATAAAAACAGTTATTTGTAGCAGATTCACACAAATTCACATTGCAATTTAAGCAAATTACTTGAGTTTCTGATTTACAACAAGCAACTTGCATGTTTTTTAGCACTTCGATCGAGATTTGTAGGCCAATGGCTTATTTGATCGAAGCGAATGTCATCTGCAGGAAGATATGTTTTACGGCCACCTTTAGACGCTTTTTAAACAATTTTTGAAGGCCGTCCCACAGACCGCCTGTCGGTGGTTTGAAAATTACATAAAACAGCGGCAACAGCTTCTCGGAAATCAGGTAACTTCATTGTCTGATGCAAAAGGTAATCGTTTACCATGATCATATCAATTAAATGATAAAAAATGCGATGCAAGTAACTTTTCGTCCGCATTCGAATATGGTACCGCGCAAGTAACCCATCCATAAGGTCGACTCCATCAAAATGATGATTTTATTCTGTTAAAAACAAAAGGAACGAAATGAGGTTTACATATCAAAAATGACTAGTTGTAGCGACCTTTGATTATATTCGGTAAATCCAATTCTATGTTTTGCAATTTTTTCGGTCATATCCAATGGCCTTCGGTGGTGAAAGACTTTCCGATGAAATGATGGAAAACAGTCAAACTCCAACATACGTCGATAGCAAGCGCACGTAATTCGTGCCTTTCCATTGCACACTAGTTATGTCGATACCATATGCTCTGCTAACAAAGTCCGAAGATTCACCGCGATTCATTTTGGCATCTTTGTCATTTGGAAGTTTGCAATTTCAGATGCCGTCACAACGGACAGTACCGAGGGAATATATTCCAAGCGACCTCAGAAGCACCATTAGTGGTAATGATTTATAAAAATTGTCGAAAAAAAACAATTTGGGTCACCATGTGGCACCGTGGACGTCAAACGAACAATGGAAATTGCACTTGCGCCTATGTTAGGATACCCATCGATGATACCGTTGCTGCCAGCCCCAGAATAAATTTCGAAGCGATAGGAATAACCAAAGGAATCGCATAATACGAAAAATTTAATGCCCCATTTGCTTAGCATATACTGTCGTAATTTCGACAGCATTTTGGTGGCACACATTTGCTCATCCACACATAACGTAGGTTGTTTCGGAACTAGATTGAAGCGAATATTCAGGTGGTCAATGACTGGGCGTACTTTGAAAAGAATGTCAAATCCGGGTTCCCCCTATTTCTTCATTTTAGAGAAGACATTGAAACATAAATATCTCCGGAAAAGGAAAAATTTCTTTTAAAAGCCAGTGTTAGCTTGCCCCAGTAGTGTTGTGCCGTTGGGTAACAATACACCGACATATACAGCATAATACCAACGAATCTTTTTAGTTCAACAGCTGTAACGGTAATCTGCGTTTTGTTATTTCCTACTCTGGCATTTAGGTTGCTTACCTCCACAAGCTGTTCAAAAAATGCATCGGCGAAAAAAAATTGAAGCATTCATATGGGGTTTTCAAATGCCTTACACCCTCTGGGAGATTAGTAGTGCCACAAAATGCCACTTCATTTTCATGTAGCTGCAAGTGCTTTTTTTTCCACTTAATATTTTTAAATTCAGTGGACTTCGTGCTGATATTCATAACTGTTCCATCAAAACCACCATCATTCGATTCGAAATTTGGGCTATATGGATCATATAATGGCAACGTAGAATGCAATCTTTTTTTTGGATTTTGGTTCGTTTTTGGTTTTTTTGACATTATTTTCTCTTAACAAAGTGTTGCTGTAGATGTCGATGCAACAAGAGATAGGCAAGAAGGCGTAGAAGGTTGTGTAACAGACGCGATTGCACTGAAGTTGAGCCTAACACGAACGGCCTGAGATAGATATTCAGTTGATATGTCTCTTAGCTAGAGGCGGGATTGCTTCAACACACTATAGTTCTTATTGTAAATAACAAATTCGCAACCAATTTGGATTACCATATTGGATACCATATTACAAGCTATAAACTCACAAAAAAGTAGATAAAGTACAAATAATTTTCACGTCTAAAGTTGATGGCTCACGACATTCAAATGCAGATAAAAAAAAACTGCAACGCAGAATGACACAAAATTTGCGCGGGTAGTTGAAGGCGATATGAGACTACCAGCTGCATTGCCGGCGAAAAAATATTAATGGTTTGCATATCATTTTTATTGTTTTAAAATGAAACCCGCCTTAAGGTGGTCTTACCTACTCGAGGGTTAACACATATGGCAACCCACACAGAGTCTATGCTTGAAAACAAAACGCATATTCGGGGATTCCCAAAAATAATGAAACGGCAATCTATTCTTTCGTTTCAGTACGATTGACGTGACGATTTGACGTGTTTTAAGCAAAGTAAAGCAAGCTAATGTTTGAGTTACTATTGATCCCTTTTCGCCAAAGTTGAATTATTTAAGATGTCGCTTCATACTGACAAATCCAATTTATACCAAGAATTTTTCGGAATTTTTGAAAAAAGTCATACAAATACAAGAGTGCAAAATGTACAGAAGTTAGTTAACGAAGTGTGGCGTTATTATAAAAAGCACGCAAATGCCCGACAAGGAATACGATATTATTTTCTATAAGAGAATTGAAAAAGAATTGTATGCGGCGACTATGAATAAATCTAATTGACTAAATTTTTTTCTAAGATGATTCATGAAGTAGAAGTAAATTAAATACATCAAATGTACTCACAATAATGAATATGTAACATTTTTTGATTACACCTTTATTTTTTGGAGCTTAATACGACAATCATTAGCAGCACCTATTCAATGTTCCAATTTTTAGGCAACAAAAACCTGTAAGTCTGCAGAAAAAATACAAACTATACAGCAAGCTTCAAATTCTAAAGAACAGAAAGAAGACGACATAAACCCCGGAGTGGAATCACAACAGCAATACGAAAACACAGAAAATACAAGCCAAAACGTAGGTCCTCCGGTTGACAGAGGAGGTGTTTAGTGGGTAGTCTATTCACTTGTGGCTATGGGATCCACACACTCCGTGCGTAAATGCATTCACAACCCAATCCAAAAAAAAATCGTCGAGAACAAAACCTTCTCACGAAGTTACGAAAAATAAAGATTGCTCCACTCGGAAAAATCTGAGAGTTTGTCTTCTGCCAGAGATACTTTGCCAAACCGTGTTGAAATTGATAGACAGATCATTATGTTCCGCCAAGAATAAAAAACAGCAAAAGAGTCTTTAAACAGGAAGATTCAAAACGCAGCTACCCAAACGAAACACAGATATGGAATGAAAAGAAAGTTAGAAGACGTTTGCCATGAAAATCAAGAAATAAAAAAAATTCCCTGAGGAATTCATCCGGATCCGTCCCAGTCTAGAAAACGATTAACCATAACTATTGAAAACAATTGCGAATATTGCTTTATTTGGGAGTGCAGCACATGAAAGAAGACGCACGGAACCTACGAGTATTCGCAGTGTAAAAAAACTTGACAAACTCACACAAGAATTACCAAAATAGAATTCGACATTAGTCGAAGTGGGACATATCTTCGTTGATTCCCAGAAAATCTGACTCTGTAGAAGGACGAAGACATGTATCGACTGTCCCTGTTAAGCTCATTGGTGCTCAGCTTGATCACCAAAAAGCCATTCAGAAAGCAATTTCGCTAACTAATCAATCCATTATTTGGAGAACATAGCATCAATACTTGGACCAGATCGAGTATTATTCATACGTCAAAATGATACAGCTCGGATCCCTATTGGTGAGACTGCGGGAAAGAACACCTCTTCTAATGCACATGGAATATATAATCAAAGTGCCTGATCATGACCATTAATACCGAAATGAATACCATCAGCTTATGCTGGTATCAAAATCACTTACAGTATGCTAGGCCAACTTCAAGCCGTTCGATATTCTGCTCATCGGTATTCAAAGTAGAAAGCATAGTTTTTCTACTGCTGATACTCATTCTCGGGATTTCGAGACGCTTCTCGAGCTTGAAGAGTTTCAAACATTAGCTAAAACTGGCCATGGATCGGTGAAACCAGTGGTAATCATGACGGTTGATGAAGGGCCAGATGAAAATCCACCTCATCAAAAAGTTATAATGTTTTTTTTTAACTACAAGTACGTATAACAGAATAGAACGCAGAGGTTTGATATTTCCTCATGAAAATTTTCAAAAGGAGACTTTTGATGAAAGTAGCGTTACAATTAATGAACACTTACAAAGATCCAATTTCAAGTTTGCAGGAAATGTGTCAGCTGAGATATGGATATATCTCAATATCTTCCTGATTTTCCAGAAATTGAATGGTATTCGGAACATGTGCGTGAAAATTGTCAAATTTAGAACCATATTATACTGTCGTCCAAGAAGTAACCTATGAAGATAACTAGACAACAGGTTGCTTCCACAACCAGTAAAAGTAAAACAAACAGTTGATGACATGGTTTTGGATAATGGAAAACAATCTCTCAATCTTCCAGTCAATGTAGCTCTACGCTTAAATTCTTCACACAAAGATTAGATTATACCCTACGCTTACTTTTGTTCAACGGTGACATTGATGCTATCAAGTTCACATCGAGACGATCCATAAAAGAGTAAACACGCAAACCGATAATTGTAATAAATATGCTGACGTAATACTTGAACGTAATATCCCCTCATCTCTGATGTCGAAGATGAGAAATATAGCCGGCAATTCTATTATTCTTGGTTGAAAACCATCAGATGGAAAGTTCATTCGGAGAAAAGCGTAAGAATCCGTTGGGATACCACAACGAAAGAGATACGAATACTCCATGTACCAAATAAAGAAAGCTTTGCAGGATAGAGAGCTTAGAAATTAAACGACATAGGTGACTGAAAGGATCCCGATCACTAGCGTTGGAAGCCTGAATGTCTGTGAGAAAAATGTTACCAATGTAATTGTATATATGAGTCATTGTTTATGGATACAAAATTTAGGATAAATGCTAGGTGTATCTCTCCTCATTGTCTCTATCTCCTATCTCTAACAAGTTTTGCCGACAAATGTCAATGCATCTGCATCTGCATTGAAGCAGATACAAATGTCAACGCAAATGCATTGACATTTGTATCTGATTCAATGTATGGCGTCAACTACCGCTAGACAAGGAGTGTTAGCGAAACGATAGCGAAAAGTTTATTCGAACTGTCAGCGCTCTTAAGTGATTACGGGATGATGTTAATAGTTTTAAAGGAAGGAACGGAATGACTGAACATTGGCTGCTTCGTATTAAATTCAACGTATTTTGGTTGAATATCGTTATATTGGAAGTTCATTTAGAGCATAGCGTGAACCTATAACAGAGAGAGTGTTTCAACCCAACTCCTGATCGATCGGTTTTTGACTAAAACAAGGAGATCTTCAAATAGATTGATATATCTTTTCTCAATTCGAAAAGAACATCCTTCCCAAAGCTTTTGAAGCAAATGCAATACAAATATAAAACAACGTGTCATTTTTATATTCTTGGTGAAAGAAGTTGCCTGAAAATGTTTGCTTGGTATGCATCCACGCTGCGGGGTGGTGATGACACTCCGGAGTGGCATCACAAAAAAAAAAGATACCAAATTACCCATACAGCGAACCAAGCTAGTTTTCCAAGATAGAGGAGTTGATAATAGGATAACGAAGGTGAGTTGCGAAATCGCGAAGGCTGGTTAGTATTTAATCTGACATTGGGTTTGTTGTTGCTGTTTTGTAATCAATAAGAACATGGGCAAAATTGCGCAACTTGCAACGTGAACATAATGAAAGAAAATCTGCTATATATGCAATCTCTGCAAATAAAACAGGTATATATAGGAGATTGCAAGAAGAATAATTAGTCGTAAGAACAACCAGTTGAAGCCAGAAGCCTTGTGGTTTGTTACATAGGCACGAACTTATTTCGACATTTTAGTTTTTAATTTTTTGCCTTAAGTCCAACTTAACGATTGAAGATTTAAGTGGATAATGCGTACCTTCAGCGGATCGCATACACGCAAGTAAAATTCAAAATACATAAGAACATACATTATTTCCTAAGAGCTACTCCACTTTATCTTGGAGAAAATTTTACTATGCTCCAATTGATTATTTCATTGATATCACTGTATATTTGACCCATTTAAACCAAACTATGCTTCTGAAAGTTCTGTATATGTTCAGGATCCAACGAAAAACTATTTTGAAATATAATGTCTGTATATTATTCGAAACTAACTTATGCATACAAAGCTTCACCATCAAATTCGGTCAAGAAAGAACTACGAAAGAGCATTTTCTACACTTTTAACCAAAATTGTCAGAGATTTAGGGAATTTCAGTATCCGGTCAAGTTTTCCATTATGATTATGTTATAACTTAGATATATGTTGCTAGCTACTCCATCCAGTTGTTCTAAGTCAACTATGAAGTTCAATTTTAACCAGACTATTACTCTTTCATTTTTCCTTTTGAATGCGATTATGAAATTGAAAATTAAATATTTACTTCGTCAACTTCTCACTTTGCATCCATCAACGCGGTGTTCCGTTTGAGTCAGATCCACTACACGCGCGCTTCGTTGTTTTCAATACAATTTATTTATTTATCCTTTCACAAACCATAAAAGTATTTCAAATCGCGTGGAAACCCAAAATAATTTCAAACTTCAATTTAAAATCTAACAGCCAATTTTCAAAGTGAAGTCGGGTGCCCCGAAACTTGGAGTGGCACCGTTTCAGCAAAAAGTCACAAGAGCACAAATTATTTTCACATATTATCCATGAAACCTAAAAACTGGAACTCGAAATTTGCATGAATCTCTTAATATAAACAACATTTAATGTCTATAAAATATAATCCACCATTATAGTTGTACTAACTGACAAACCGGAAAATTCACGAGGAAGATTTGATTCAAACATAGGACCCGATCATGCAAGTAGGAATCAATTTAAGATAAAAGGACTAATTTTTTGATGAAAATACACTCAAAGAACACACAAACTCACTCATCAAAAACGGCGATATATTGTCCGTGAAATACATTTCATCTGAAAAGGAATGAAATGCCTACGCTTTTACACCTGAATTTCTTCTATGATCACTAATTCTCCATACATTTATAGTGGAATCACAAAAATTTCTATCTTAAAATTGCATGGTGCACACTTGCCAACATCACAAAACTTGAGACAATTCAGTTCACGATAAAACAATCGTATTTAAAATACGAAGAATATGCTGTCTCACTTCATCGTTCCTGCAAATTTTAAAATACAGCACAGCATGTTTAATATGGTGTTTTTTAAGGTAAAGAGCTTTCCGTTGGTAACAATTGGTTTTGCTACGTATTGTGTGACAGCTGTCATGCGTTTTATTGTTTTATAGTTTGCCATTTTATCGTAAATAGATATACATAAATAGTATTACATACATACATATTACTTTTTATATATATATTATATTGATAAATATAAATGTTTCTAAAGAAAATTATAAGGATTTAAATTTAAAAATTTAAAGGATAATGATTCTCGATATGTAAAGAAATGCCGTTGTGTACTAGGAATTCGTAAGTTTGAAAATATATCTGTAATTGCTTTGAATTTGGTAGTGGTACCAACTTGATTCTATCATTGGGTTCTATTTTAAGAGGTATTTAAATAAAAATGGTAATTTTATCTTGTTCAATTAGCACGTTTGACCTAATGTTTGTTAGTGTCAGAGTGTTGATGTTATACTTTGAGATTTCTATTTCAATTCGATCTTACAACGATCTTCTTCGTGACATAACCGTTTTGCTGCGTTAGAGGCTGAATTTGTATTTTCTACGTCATTGCAGTTGTTACGAGAAGTGTGAGGAACACAATTCCTGAAACAGGAGGTTTGCCTTAGTTTTTTGTTTTATTCTGAGGATGAATCTTTGAATTTTTATTAGTTTTTTTGAAGCGAGGGTATGTTTTCTATGGTTAGGATTCTTTACCCTTTATTATCGAGCAAAGAGTATTTTCTATTGGCATTGGCGTTTTGTAGAAGTTTTTGCTTATATGTCAGTAGTTTGTCATATATGTATATGTGAAGTATCTTTAATGAAAGAATATGTCTGCAGGTTTTTCACCATGAACAGAATGTACCGTATTGTTATAATATTGAACGCACTCTTGTACTGGATTAAGAGACAGTAAATTCTTTTCCTCGTTTTGTCAGATGAGGAATGTTCGCATATTTTCGTTTAATGTGCGATGTGATATTTCGACGTCTGAATTCCCAGTTTTATGATTAGGATGAGTGAAATGGAAGGTAATATTTTCTTTAAGAAACCAATCTTTCACTTTTTCTGAATTAATTGCGTTCTCATTATCAATTACCAGTAGCTTTGGTTTACCGATTTTGTTAAACATTGCGCGAAGTGTATTAACTATGGTGTCCCATTGTCTGTTTTTAAGTGGAGCAACAGTAAGGAATTTCGAAAACTTATCAATGCAAGTTATAAAAGGGTTGTTCTTATTTTTGAACCAGATGTCTAAGTGGTAGATTTTACGGATAGATTTAGGTGTGACTGTTTCCTTGAACGGCTCTTTTGACGGATTCCTATCATATTTAGATTGCTGACAGATCTCACAGGAGTTAATGTAGTCTTGAACGAGTTCTTTTAATCGAGGATAATAGTATTTAGCGTGTATTTTCCCGTAAGTTTTATTGATGCCTATATGATTGGACTGTTTATGAGTTTTGGCTATGAGTTCCTCTATCTCGCTTAGGGTGCAATCATGAAGTAAAATTTCGGCATTGACAAGTGTCGATTTCTTATAAGCCAGTTCCCATTCAACGTATTCTTTTTGTAATATTAAAAGTTTTTTTTTTGTCGGATAGTTTGATTCCTACGGTGCCTGTGTGTGGCATATGATTATTGAGAATACATTTGGCTTCTTTTTCTGAGAAGTTTTGAAAAATAAATATTAAACGTTTCTTTCTTTAGAACTTTCCTCTTTTAACCGATTGTGTTTTTCCTGTTTTAACTATTATTTGTACATTATAACAATTCAGTGGTTTTTCAGAGATAGAAATATAATGAGAATTATCTTCTGTAGCTGTATGCTGCGTTGCTAGTGAATTGCAATCTGCTTGTTCATGAACGTGAAGCTCAATACGAGAGAGTGCATCTGCTACAAAATTTTCTTTTCCTTTAACATGTTTTATGGTAAAGTCATACTCTAATAGTTTCAGCTTCCACCTCTGCAACCTTGGATTTTCAACTTTTAAGTTTTGAAGGTAAGTTAAAGGTTTGCGGTCAGTTATTAACTCAAATTTATGACCGAATATACACGGTCTAAAATATTTTAATGCAAATATGATCGCTAAGAGCTCTTTCTCTATGGTTGAATACCGTGTCTCGGTTTCATTTAGGGTTCTGGATGCAAAGCTTATCGGTTTATGGTTCTAAGATAGCACTGCTCCAATTGCGAAGTTTGAAGCGTCTGTTGTGACAGTGAATACTTTATTGAAATCAGGTAATTGTAATATTAGATGATTGGATATGTATAATTTTAGTTTTTTAAAGGCTTCAATGTATTCTTCATCTGACGTTTTCATTTTAATATCTTTCTTCAGATACTTTGTCATGGGGCGAGCTATTTTGGAAAAATCTTTGATAAACTTTCGATAAAATCCAGCTAAGCCTAAGAAAGATTTTATTTGTTTCTGAGAAGTAGGCAATGGAAATTTCTCAGTTGCGTCTAACTTCTTAGGATTGGGTTTGATACCATCTTTTGTTATTATATGTCCTAAGAGCTCAGTAGATTTTTTAAGGAAGTGTGTTTTTGCTATTTCAATTTTTAAATTTGCTTTACGCAAAGTGGAGAATACTTTGCGAAGTGCTACTTCATGTTCTTCGAGGGTGGTACTATATACAAGAATATCGTCCATGTATACAATACAGAATTTATTAATGTATTTCGCGAACACTGAATTCATCAGCCTCTTAAAGGTTACCGGGGCATTTTTCAACCCAAATGGCATTCGAATAAACTCAAAATAAGCTTCGTTTGGTGAAATTCTTTAGCCAGATCAATGCTTGTGAAATAATTGGCATGTCCCAATTGCCCAAGGACATCATCAATTTATGGAATCGGGTATTTGTCCCCAATCGTTATATTATTTATCTTCCGGTAGTCAATCAATAACCGATGTTTTCCATTCTTTTTTGGAACTACCCAAATCGGAGAGTTGTAAGGAGATTTGGATGGCTGTATAATGCCTTGTGCCTTGTCTTCTTGGATTTGTTGATTAACAAATGGTTTTATAGAGTACGGGTGTCTATAGTTTGGTTGATATATTGGGTTATCGGTTCCCAGTTTCAATTCGTGTTTGATTTCATGTGTAAATGTTAATTTCTCATATTCATTGTATTGAATATCGGCAAATTCATTTTTAATACGATCAATAAGATCTTGCTCTTCTTGAGAGTATTTTTCTTCTTGAAATTGTTTGTCAATTGGTATTTTTTCAGGAATTTCCTTTTTCTGAGTATGTTGTGCCGTTTCTAGTATGTTTTCACATTGAGCAGCTAATATATTATAAAGTTCGCCATGCTCGGCATTGAAGGGTAATAAAATATTATAGACCGTTAGAGTTTTTGAGTTAAAGTCAATACTCGCTTTCGTACCTAGGAGGACGTTTAGGCCAATGATACAATCAAACGAGTTGGATGCGAGATCCATCAATTTCCATCCGATCCAATGGTTTTTATGAAATTCCGAAGAAAAGGGGGTGTCAAGTCCAAAATTGATTTCATTGGTTCCAGAAACAGAATTGATAATCAATGGTTGTGATAATTTATACCGTCTTTTCGGGCCTACATACTTAGCATTCATGATGCAATGCGTACTTCCTGTATCTATGAGACAGCGAAGTATCTTACCTTCGATAGTTAATCGAAGAATAGGTAGTCCGAGGCTGGTAACGGAAAATTTCCATTCCCAGCAAACAAGGATGACGCCGAGGTTGTAGCGGTATTCGTGGATACATCAGAAGGAAAATGAAGATCATTCCTTTGATAATTGTGAGTTCTGGGTCTAGAATTTAGTCTTTGATTGACAGAATTAGATCGAGGCACTAATTGAACTGGTAAATGATTGGTTTGATTTTGGTTAACTCGATAGTTATCTCTACGCGGATTTTGAATAGGACCGTGTTGGTACCGCGTGTTTTCTTTATACTGTTCAGCACCGAAGTATAGATAACTGGAATTCACTAGCACCGAGTAGGCATCTTCAAATGTAGCGGGTTGCCTAGCGTAAAGAACACCTCGAATGGGCTCTGGACATTTGTCCATAAAACAATTATTCACTATTTCTCTTTTCTGTTTAATTTCACATGTTTTCGATGCTAGGCAGGCAAGTTTTTTCGATGCTAGGCAGGGCCTCTAAAAGGCCCTGCATCTACGCCACCTTTATAACTTTTTCGAGAAACGTTTACACATCCAAGTCTAAGGTTCTAACGCCGACTGTGCCAATTACGTTTGCCTTGTGTTTAGGTTCTTTATTTTCCCAATTATAGTTACAAACTGAGCCTTAGCCCGTTTTACATACTATTTATACATAAATTTACAAATATTTCTAGTTTCATTGCTTAATGCTAATTTGAATATCTTATCTTCTACAAAGGTTTACATAGGTTCAATACATATTTGAAACATTTTACAGTTTACAAGGATAAAAAGTTTCATCTCCGTGTACACATTTGTATTATTGCTTAATTAGGGTTTGTCGGTCGCTTGTGGTGATTATGTAGTGACGTAACTCCATTAATCACTTGCGCACCATGTTTACCTCACCTCATCAACTAACCTATATCCATCCCTGTACGGAGGGATCTTGGCTTGTGGACTTAGAAAATCCAAATCGTACAGGAATTAAAGCCGATTGATCAATAGATTTCTCGTTCTGGAATTTATTGGCGTGACATGTCAAACAACTCGTACAACCATCGACTTAGTGAAAGTAGCATTTCATGAGCGCATAATTCCTTGTTTTAAAATGTCCTGTAATTTAACACCGCTGGACTTTTTCTTTTGAGGATAGGCCAAATCAATCGTGTATGCCGAGAAGCCCAGACGCGTGACCATTTGGAAGACAACATTCACCGCGTTAGTAGCGAGAGACGGCCCCAATTATTGGTTAGAGTAGTCGAAATATACACCTCTCGTTTAGACTTCCACCGCGGCAGTCCTAGTACTGACATGGCCGAAATCAAATTCAAATAAAATTTACAGAGAAGTATCTTTCCAAAGAAAGCAATGTATCCGTATCTTGTTTCACTGTTTTTACTGCTCAGTTTAAAAGAAATGTAAAGTTTTTGTTTTAAAATAAACTAGAAGTCTCATATTAAATTAATATTTATATTTAATCACCGCCAGCTGAGTGGGCATCTTTCAGAAGTACTAGAAATTTCACAGAAGTACTAGAAATGGCCCCATACCACGCTATGATCCATCGAATGCTCAGCATACCGCTTGCAACAAACGAGAAACAAAAAGAGGAAGAATATATTAAGCAGACAGCAAAAATCAATGGCTACAATAGTAATACCATCAAAAGGATAATAAGGAAAAAGGAGAGACAGATGGAGCTCCACAGTTTGTCGACACTCTTCGGGAAAAATATACAAGCCGAAAATACAAGCCGAAAATACAAGAAGAGCTGCGATCAGACACACTCCAGCAACAGGAGCACTCAAAAAACTAATGGGTACAACAGGTATAGAGTTAATACCCACGAGTAGAAAACTCCAAATAAAAACCAGAGTCAGGTCAGTCAAGGATCCACTTCGCCTAGAAGAGCAAAGTGGGGTGTACAAAATCTCCTGCCCCGTTTGCAGTAAATGTTACGTAGGACAAACTAGACGTCTAGCCATCATACGCTGCAAGCAGCACCTTAGCGAAGCAGAGAACGGGTTGAAAAAGAAACGAAGCACACAGGAAATAAAATCAACGGTGGCAAAACATATTGTGGAAACGGGACACAAGATCAGGACGGAGGATCTAAAAGTGATCAAACAGGTAAGACAGTACCAAAAATTAGACGTCATCGAAAGCCTGGAGATATTCAAAATACCGAAAACCAACAGGATGAATCAAGATCAAGGTAACGCCTATTCATTTCTTTTCAAATTCACCCAAAATAATAACCTTATGAGGGATTAAGCCTTACTGCTAAATAAGTTAGATAAAGGTATACTGCCAATAAAAATAATTTACAATGGTTTCTTTTGTTAATTAGGGCAGAATTAAGTTTAATTAGGATAGGCATGTATATATAGGGTTGATTTTCCAAGTTAAAGAATCAGTTAGCACTGAGGAAGGAAGCAACTGTCTTCCGAAATATCGGTATTTGTTTAAATAAATTCTATGGTTTAAAGGAAAATTGCGTATTTTTCAATAACTTTGTTCTAATGAGTCAAGGAATAAGGCCTTATCCCTAAACAGAAGTCTAACTATGGCTGTCACAGCATCAATTATAGGAATTCCTCACCCAGGAAAAAACCCACGTAAACATTTCGAAATAACATATAGAACCTCACTTTAAGGAGAAACTATTTGCCCTTATGAAAGTAGTTAGAACATTGCCACTTTGATAAAAAAAGTAGAAAAAACATCGGTCTCGAATATACAAAACCATCAATATATGAAAAATCATTAATGTTTTACAAAGCTCTGCAGTTTAAACTTCATCATGCCCAAAACTTTACAAACGTTAAAACGATTTAGGTTGATTGATAAAAACTTAAAACTTTTGGCCCAAGCAACTTGTTATAACAAAATTATTTAACCATGGCGAAAGAGTTTCTAAAATTCCTTTAAAAGATCATAAATCACTTAAAAATATTTTCTTTTAAATTAAATTATAATCCTGAATATTTCAAAAATGAAGAACGATCCAAAAGAGATAAGTATGATTACTGCCATCAATCCAAAGGTTTCAAAGGCTTCAATCCATAATATCATCTGAGCTTTACGACCATTAGCGAAAATCATAATAAATGTTCCCTTCACCATCATTTGAAGTCCGTTCAATACAAACAAAACAAAGTAATTATTTTTGCCCTGACTTTTTACTGCCGCCAAAGCTCATGTAACATGCACCTTCGGACAATGAAGCAAAATATTCTCTGGGATATTCTCTACTCACTTGAATGGTTGCCGTAAGGAATAGTCAACCGATACGTGACATTAATATCTGATCAAGTGTTAAGACGATTTTCAATTCCAACTTTCACGCCGTGCTCCTCGCCAATCCATCGATTGAACCTTTTTCTTCTTCACTTTCTCTCCAGGGTGCACTCCGAACATAACAGCGTAATTGGTCCAATTGAAATGCCCTCCAGAAGTACGCCCAATAATCCAAAGGTTGAACATGAGACTTATTTCTCTTCGCTAGACAAATGATTACCCCCACATAGTTTTTCAAGGGGTTTTCCGACGCTTCTATTCTTGAGATAATTTTTTCCTTTAAATTTTATCAACTGAAGACGTATCCTCGAGAGAAAGTGTTGTCAGAGAGGACACCGTGAACGTAGAAACTTCATACGAACAACATATGAAACTAATTTTCTTATTAAGGATCTAGTACTGTAGATAAGTTCGAATGTATAAAGTGATAGTTTTCATTTATTTGTTGGCATTAAGTTTTTCCAAAACTTGGTGCAAAGTGATTCATGAAAATCGTGAATTGACTTCATCTCTCCTACATTTTTTTACTCCGCCGAAAAAGGACTCAACTGTGGGAGTTCTTTACTGAACAATGCTTTCGAAGAAAATTATTAGTGGGCCGACAGGAAATAGACACAACACGATCAAGACTTGAAATTTAGGAGTACAAACCGAAAAGGAAGGAGGACATGAAAGTTCAACTTTTTCTAGCTGAAGTCGTTTGAATACGGAAACTCTTCAAATGTCCAGAAAAAGGCAGGAAAATTGGAATAAACTTTCCATTGAAAGCACTTTGAGGCTTTTCAGAATGGACCAATCCTGTTTTTGTGCAGTAGAAAGTTATTATTAAAAGTTTGCCGACTTTATGAATAGTTCAATTAGCGAAACGTGAGATTCGTTATTGATATTATTGCCCATAAATGTGATTGTTTAACTTTTAAGATGTAGTTTATTATTTTTATTAATCTTTTATGAATTCATATTTCCTTAGGAGTTAATGATATAATACTTCCGACATAAGATCCTCGTGTATTGCCTCTCTTACTATATGATTAGCTTCCATCAACTACTGTCACTAGCCAAATTAGCCCTTTTGCTTGGGAATCGCAACACTCAACTGCGCCAACTAGAACACTCGTTAATACCAAGCTAATGAAGTGTCAAGAATTTATGTTACTGAAATTTATTGAATCTCCAACGAATTTTACAGAAATTTCACGTCATCAAAAAATTCACGTAATCGGCTTGGTGACTTGCTTGGCCGAAACTTTTTGGAGTTTGTGTTGTTTAAGAAAAATTTCTGTAGTGACCATAAATAGGGTTTTAACCCTTCGCACTCGTATATTACACTGGGGGTGACAATACTATTCAGTACAGATGCATTTCCCCCACAGAATGGATTTTGAAGGCAGGCAGGATAATGACAATGAATTTACCAATATAGATGTGCAAGATGAGAATATAAATTAAAGTAGTTCATGTTCTTCCGATACTGAAACAAACGATTTATTTCAAACCAAAAAAAACATGTTCAATCGTTACAATATTCATCTGATAGTGAAAGTGATACTATACCAAAGCCTGATAGTGTTGTGGAGGAAACGCTACGCAAGTTCCCGGTCATTTAATAAATCTGCAGACAGTGACAAATACACGTCGTTATCCCAGGCAAACCCTTATCAACTTTGACATCAAGCCAATAACAACTTTCCCCGAATGTGGAATAAAATATCCTTCGCAAATCTCGAACTAATGACACAACGCTGTGTGCAATTAGTTCCGGAAAACCGCGGAATTTTCAAATCCGTTGATTTTAACTTTGCCTGGGGTATATAAACGATGGAAACACGCCGCTTATTTAAGAAACACTTCCTAGTCGACACACGCGCAGATCTATCTATGCGTGTTCCCACGATCAGCAATCCAAACTGAAAACTGCGTACGAACTTGCAGCTGTCAATGGATCTACTATAGCTATGTATGGAATGACAGCGTCGTCACTCGACCCTGGCTTGCGGCGCACGTTCTCGAGGAATTTCGACATCGCCGACGTCACCAAACCGATCATCGGAGCTGACTTTTTAGCACACTTCGGCTTGCTGTACGACATTCAAGCGAGCCAACTCATCGACAGGGAAACACGACTAACCTCTCAAGTTCGTGTGTTTTGCATCGACACGCCGACTATAAAGGTAGTTTCCGGTGATACTCCATATCACGCTATCCTTGCAGAATTCCCCGAATTGACCTTCCCCGATGGTCGTGATCCAGAGATTGGCCATAATACCGGGTATTATATCGAAACCACGCCTGGACCACCTGCAGCGAGCAAGTCTCGTCGATTGAATCCAGCAAGACTCGCAGCTGCCCGCAGGGAGTTCGACGCCATGGTCAAACTCGGCAAGGCGCGCCCATTATCAAGCAGCTGGACAGCACCTTTACACATGGCAACTAAGCAGGATGGGAACTGGCGATCTTGCGGAGATTATCGCGCACTTAACGCCCGCAGAGTTCCGGATAGGTACCCGATAAGGCACATCCATGACGTCGGACAAGCACTTCACAACAAGAAGATATTTTCAAAAAGCGACCTGGTGAAAGCCTACTATCAGATACCCAAAGCCGAAGAGGCCATTCATAAAAGGGCAATTATGACTCCCTTCGGCCTATACGAATTTCCGTTCATGAACTTCGGACTGCGAAACGCCACGCAGACTTTCCAAAGATTTATGGCCGAAGTGCATCAAGGTCTGGACATTGTTTTTGTATACCTCGACGATATTTTAGTGGCATCTGAAACCCGGGAACTGCATCTAGAGCATCTATGTCAAATATTCAAACATTTAGCGAAGTGCAGCATAGTCATCAACGTGTCAGAGTGCATATTCGGTAACAAAAAGTTCCCTTTTCTTGGCTATATCGTTTCCCACGATGGCATTAAACCATTACCGCAAAAGGTTGAGACTATTCCCAGTTTCCCCCAGCCTAAAACAGTCAAGCAACTTCATCGGTACCTGGGTATGGTCAATTTTTATAAAAAAAGCATGCCAAATTGCGCACACACACAGGCACCGTTAAATAACATGCTGCACGATAGGATTAAAGGGTACGCCCTGCTCCAGTGGACACCAACAGGCGAAGAAGCATCCGAGAAGACGAAGCAAGGCTTAGCGCGAACTACGCTTCTCGCATACCCCAAAGTTTGTGTAGAAATGGAAGTCGTTTGAGACACTTCTGACATTGCCGTAGGCGCAGCTCTGCAACAAAGAGTCGACGGCCACTGGGAACCACTCACTTTCTTATCGAAAAAAACTCAATCCGACAGAGTGTCGATACAGTGCTTTCGATTGAGAGTTACTAGCAATCTATCTCGCTATCAAGCCCTTTCGGCACATGCTAGAACGAAGGATTTTCACGGTCTTCACAGACCACTAACTGCTGACATTTGCCCTCCGACAAAAACTTGAAAAGATGTCACCTCGTCAAGCTCAGCACTTTGATCTAATCGGCCAGTTTATAACCGATATTCGACACATTTTGGGCAAGGACAACGTCGTTGCCGATGCGCTATCCCGCATCGAGGTTATCGAAGTACCCATCAATCACGCTGAGCTAGAAAAATCCCAAGAAAACGATGCCAAATTAAAGGTTTTGTTTTGCTTTAACGTCTTGCAACTCAAGCAAGTACATATCCCCGGAACGGACGCACACATTTTCTGTGACACCTCAACAACGAAAGTTCGACCGTATGTCACACTAGTTTTCACAAGAGCCGCATTCAAATCCGTACATCGCCACTCACACCTAGGCAGCAAGGCAACCGCAAAACTCGTAGCACAGTGATTCGTCTGGCCAGATATGAAGAAGGATTGTCGCGAATGGGTGAGAGCGTGTATCCAGTGTCAGGAATCGAAAACTACCAGGTACGTTTCACGCCTTTTGCACCCATGAGTCTTCGCTGAGTTAGCTTAGCACGGGTATAAATCACTTACAAGTTGTAAGTGAAAATTGGATAAATTGATCTACCAAAAACTCCTAGAATAAATACTTAGTTAATATTATTGTCTTTTCTGTCTCCACTTGCAAATAAACAACAAAGACCATAGTGATAATAACACTATACTAGAATCAAGTCTTATTGATGTAAGTGATGAAGAGGATGAGTTGCCAGCAGAAATGAAATTCAGTGTTGGAAACAAGAATGTTGGTCTTCAATTCCAACACAAAAAATTTGAGCAAATCGTTTTTTTTTTTTAAGTTTTTTCGCTGATGAACTTATTGCAGATATTGTAAAGTAAACCAACATATATGCAAGACAGAAAATTAAGTCTAAAGTTTTAAAGAGAAGGTCCATGTGGAATAACTGGAAGGAGGTAACCGTTGCTAAAATGTGTGCATTTATAGGCGTCATTTTAAATATAAGGACTATTACTTTACATAAAATTGAAGTATACTTTTCTTGAGACATACACACAAGATTCCTTTTTCTATGATATTTTTAACAGAGAAAGATTTCACTGAATTTTCTGGATGCTCCATTTAAATAAAAATATATTACAAGCTAGTTAGCAATTACAAAAAAGTTAGCAATTATATGGAATACCTCAATTAATTTTCTAGACAATTTTATCCCCAGTACAGAAATTTTTATTTATGGCAGTAGTACAATCCAAAGGCAGGGTTATCTACATTACATATAACCCAAATAAACCAACAAAGTGGGGGATTCGATTATATGTATTAGCAGATTCCAGTACCGGCTACGTTTATTCCGTTTTTCCATATTATGGTGCTCTAGCAAGTGCAATGTCCATCCATCCAAAATTATCGGTGTCGTCAGGTATAGTGCATCATCTGGTCAATAATCTACCAGAAAGTATACCTTGTGCCAAAGGTTGCCATATCTTTACGGATAGATACTATACAAGTATTGCGTTGGCGAACGAACTTCTCAAACGGAAGTGTTATATAACGGGAACAACACATAGTAATATTAAGTCGTTGTCAAAAACTGTCGAAACATAGTTTCGCTGCAATGTTTCATATGTGAATGAACTATGTAATATATGTTGCAATGCTAATTGAACAATTTGTTTGTCGTGGCATGGAAGGATAGACGTGTCGTGAATCTGTGAAGTAGTAACAACTTTTCAAACATGCAAACCATCAACAGAATAAATGTGGTGATACAGTAGAAACAAGAAAGCCCCAAGTAATTTTGAATTACAACAATTTTATGTTTATTATAGGGTGTTGATCTAGCTGATCATTATGGTTTAACCTATTGTTTTTTAAGAAAATCTATTAAATGCTGGCAAAAACTTTCTTCTGGGGTTTAGAGACAAGTGCCATTAATTCATACATTTTGTAAAAAGTTTCAAGTAATAAGAACGGGATGAAGCCAATAACATATTAACGTTTCATACGTAAGTTAGTTCTTCCGTTAGTGGGAGATTTAAGACAAAGAGATTAAAAACGTGGGCGACCATCAACATCAGATGTAAAGAAAACTGCACATTTTCCTCACCTCATCCGAAATGAAACATAAAGATTGTATGGTCTGTTGCAACTGAAAAACTAAGGGCGAAAGGAAAGCAACTGTCTATTTCTGCGAAACATGCGATTTTCTGTACGTTGGAAATCGTTTTAAAAAGCATCACACTGAAAAAGATTACAAAAATGAAAACTGTGTAAATTACTTTAATTCATTTAGCTAAAAAAAAAACAAGGTGACACGCAACAAGGTGACACGATTTGACAATAAATCGAGTGCAAAGGGTTAATAAAGTTTTATTCAAAACAGGCTTTAGACCATAAATTACACTGCGTGACATGATTCCGTTGCCCGAAAAACTGATAGCTGCAATATGTTTCTATTAGTTACGGCTGTTAGACAGTGAATGTCTTTCCTTTAAATCAAGTCTAGTTTTTTTGGTATCGTCCGACAAAAATTCTTCAAGAATCCTCATTTCCTTATTGAGCGTTCGTTATTATATAGATATTGTGTTTTATCCAGGAAAAATCAAGTTCAGATTGGTCAAGGGAACATTAACGGACTATTACCGGTAACAAAGGCAAAAAATTACCTTTAATTAAATGTTTTTCTGATTTCCTTTATTAATGAACATTGTATGACTTTTTATATTTTACTAGCACAATATTCTAAATTATAAAATAATTTTTTTTTGCATTTTTAATCTTTTTAATTATATATAATTAAGGTATATATAATTAATTAATTAATAATTAATCTTCTATACAATTAATCTTCATAATTATATAGAAGGCGCCAAAGTTGACTGACAACGAAATGATAACGCTCCAAGGCCCGGGGTTATTTTCGAAATTTATAAGTTTGAAACCAATAATTCAAAAAGATTGTCAAAGATAAATGTGTCTTACATCGTAATTTACCACCTTTCATAAAAATATTGTTTTCAAAAAAAATGGCGGATATGTGGAAAAATTGTTGTAAAATGCACCTTTTTCCCCATTTTTCTCTCGTCAATTTTTTTTTTCAAATTTTTCTGCAATTTTCTAGTAAAATAAGATAGAGGACAAAACAATCAAAACTCACTAAAAAAGACTTGTCTGATGGTTGCGGAGAATAAGTCTGGGGCAATTGAAAAAAAAAACACTATTTCGAGAAAATCGCCTCTAAAGTTTCTTTAATGTTTATATTGTAATATTTTAACAAAAATCAAGTTCTTAGCAGCCAATTCCGTAACATCCCGTCCCACAAACGTATGTTTGCGAACGATAGCCCAAAGTGTTTTGTTGTAACATTCATTGTTGCTTTGGGTTTTCTATCCCAAGCATCGTTTCAGTAATCTTCATCGGTTGGTTTTTCAAAAATCGGTTTGACATATTCTTGGACCTCCGCATTTAAAGCTGGTTTCTGTGTGTATGGGATGCCTTCTTTTGGCGTTTTCAAAAAATTGCACCAATCCTGACTACAATAATCGTGTCGCGGATTTTCATCGGTGGAGATTATATGGTAATATGCAGCGCATATTTTCTTCTTCATATCGGCTACAGAATCTGGATTCTTGTCGATAGCTAATCCGTAAGATGTTCACAAATTCTTTGTAATTTTGTCTGTCAAGTCTTGGGTTTATACAGGTGGAGGTGATGGTGGATCCCATCTAGTTTCTCTTCTCTTTTGTGTTGTTTCTTCCGTTTGCTGCTTTATATATTTTTACAGTTAATTTTTTTCTTCATGTTTTTTATATTTATAGTACTTGGGTTATCGTTTTTTGAACTTCCATAAGATGACGAAACATATATTTGTCGACATTTAAAACACACTCAAGCCTTTTTAACTATAAAATCTTTATAGTGCTTGGCCTCAGATAGATTTTCTAAACGTTTGCGAATAGCCGTCACCAACGAAATACGCATATTTAGCATTTTGCACATGAATGGTACTTTTAAAAATTTCTATAATGCCTTTAGCCTCCAAACCCCCGGAGCTACCTTCGTACTTAGCACTGCATTTTTCTTTATGCTCACTCTCGTACCATATGTCAAAATCGATAGGATTCAATTTTTTCAACATAATCTTGAAAGTGTTACACATGATACGAAAAAATTTAAAACTTTACCGGAGTAAACCAAGCACAGTTGAAACGCCGGGTAGAGAACTGAAACCACGCTTTGACCAGGTTCCGTCACCCGAAACTACCAATTCGTCTTCGGGCATTCCATTTTCTTTATTTTTTGCTTTTCTTCCTCGCCCGCTTTTTTTTAAAAAAAATTTACCGACAGATTCTGCCGTTATTTTTTAACATTTTCTAATATTCTGTAATAGGTTGTAGCACTCAAAGTGGATGTCATATCCATGAGTGAGCAAAAAACGTTCAAACCATTGATTCCGATGCCAATCAACCGCATAACAAATGTAATGCACCGGTTAACGTCAAATGATGTATTTATTCACATTCAATAGTTATTTTGAACCCTAGTTCACGAACTGCAGGTTTAGTAAATTTCACATCTATACTGCACATTTTACCCTGTGATATACTCGCCAATGCCGAGAAGTCTAGGGAAAACGACACATTACAATAAGAATGGCTATCGTCAAGCTTAACGAACTGATTCCCTTGTAATTCACAAGGTTTTCTCACATTCCTTGCTTTTTTGCATAAGTTCTTTCCATTTCCATACGAATTTTTGGCTATTTTGAATACATCCAAACACTTCCAAGCTTCCAAATATAAATTTCAGAAATTTTTGGTAGATCAATTTTTACATTTTCACTTACAACATTGTAATACAATATTGCAAAACATTGCAATATTCATAACTAGCAAAAATAACCAGTCGACATCCACCTAAGCTGTCCCGGCCTGTGAGTTGACACCTGACGAGAAGCGGCAGGGACGCGTGTTCGAAACCAGCTTGAGCTCTTTCCACCTTTCTCAATATTCCAAATATAAACTTAATACATTTGATACAGCCGACACTGAGGTATTCTGTATATGTATATGTATTTAAATAGAATAATGTTGTTTTGGAGAGAGGAGAAGCGCACCTGCCGAAACTCGTCAAACGATAACTGGTTTGGTGAGTTTCCGCTGGTGCCGAAATCGCGCATGCGCGTTTTCAGTGCGCATACACTAAAACTGCTACCAATTTCTTATTTTTTTTTCAATTTTCATATAAAAATTTAAGAGGTGATTTATGACAGTATAAGGAATCAACAAACGTAAAAAAACGATTTTTTCAAAATAATAACCGATAGTAGTAAAAAACGAATGGGCTGCTATTAAACAGAAAAAATTTTGTAAAAGGATATAATCAAAAAACTCATTCAGTTACGCTCTGGTAAAATATTAAACAAAGCCAACAAATATTAAACCTCAAACATATTAAGCCAAATTGTCAGACATTTTATCTTATATTTAAAATGGGGAATTCTAGGCACATCTGTAAAATATATTGGTACATATAAAGGAAATTTATTTATTTGTTTAACTATTTTTTCAATTGGTTGTGTGTGCAATACTGTTAGCTATCTTCTGAAATGAATCTAAAAACAGTGAACACCGCCAGTTGCGTTTGCAACAATGCAAACTTCAGACACCTGTGGAAAGTACAAATTTCAATCGCAAGGAAAAAAATATCTGAAAAGGTACATCATGCGTTTTCTCTATATTTTCGATGCTTTTTTGTCAAGAATTATCTAGAATGCCCTTCTATGCTTCCTGTCAAATGTGAATTAGTAGAATTAGATGTACCGAGCGGTGAAGACGACAGAGATATGAATGATCCAGAGTTCTTACCTTCATTGAGTATTTTCCATTGACAGAATTCAATTCAACAACATGAATTAAATTATTTGAGAGACTTGATGAGATGAGACTTCAGTGCGAAACATGTTCATGACTCGGCTTGATGAAGAATTTTGTAAAAGCAATGAATAAAAATGGTGACGGATTTTTGTATTTGAAGTCGACTTTTTCACAATTAAGTGACGCAAAGTTGAAAGAAGGGGTAATTATAGGACCACGACTTGAAGTGCCGCCGGGTTGTACTTAAGTTTTTGCTTGCTTCGGACGCAAATGTGACGGCGCTTCATCTGCTAGAGTAAACAGTTTGTCTATAAACGATATTACGCGTAAAGCTTTTGTTTTCGGTTCTTTCATTTCTTCAGTTCTTCGGTTTTCTTATGTTATTAGAAAGCATCGAAACATACAGTATGGTCTAATTGTTCTGCGACCTTACATGGTAATCGAATATGTTACTGCACCTTCCGTCTTGACACGTTTGCACCTCGGTGAAGCATTACTGTAGACGTATTAAATTCATTCTTTACGGGAACAGTAATCATAAACTACTAACTAAGACTTTTTTGATTATTCTAAAAAATGTAGGAGTGTATATAATCGTTTTTCCTTAAAACGTTCCACTTTGGATTTTTCAATCCCAATTATACCTACTCCCTAGTTGAGGGCTATGCTGGTTTACAGGAGGGATGATGCTTGGCAGGAGCAGTCTTGAACCTGGTATTCTTTGGGGAGCGCCGCCCTCACGTACCCACTAAAGCGGGAAACTAAACATGAATCATACACGAACACGATTCTTATTATTAATTTGGTGGTGTGAGTTCCGTTTGGATGATTTCTAATGAATATTTAAGCGCGAAAACGGCGGAACAGAAACATTCAAGAACAGAAAAGCAAAAACTAGAAAATCTAGTACAGTCACATATTTTATTAGCAGAGCAGAGAACTGCAACCACTTAGCCGAATAAATCATTAAAGACGCTGGATCTTGAAAGCAGAAGAGGATTAAAGAGACTAAATCGTTTGACAATGCGTTAATCGAAGGGGATCGGGATAAGTGAAGAACGAGAACGGTACATCGGAAACTTCGATGAATTGAAGGGGATTTTCGGGTGGCACTGTCATAAGTGGCCAAGAAAGCGGCGTTCAGGTCAGAAGAAGAGTTTCAAGTTGCACTTTCTAAGGCAACCAAGAAAGCGGTCTTAAGGTCGAAAAATGAAATCTCTCTGAATGAACCGAAACGCGAAAAAAACCATCAGAAACAGAATAGAAAAGCGCCGCAAATCTATTGCACAGGCACTTTTGGTCAAATTCCCCGTTGATAAATTCTACGCAGATGCCTTGCGAGAGATTTACGGGTGTCATAAACCAGATGTCGTCCAAACTGCAATCAAACTTGTACTACCAACAAAGTCAGGCGTCCTGCTAGAAGACTTTCGATCAAATAAAACAAACAAAGACACGTTCTGTGACGCAGTCAAAAAGCCTTAGAGGGAGCCTCATTTCAGCCTATGGCTACACCTAAAATTAGACACATTGACATTGAAATGCGAAATTCCTGCAGTCTGCGATACGAAAATTATGTTGACCAAACAATATAATAGGGGTCAACGGATGGACATACTTGACTTCACATAGACGGAAGCTAAACAGCTAATAAAGAATGGGAAGAGTAGGATTATTTGTCAGATACGGCAATGGAGGTAAACAGGCGAAGAAAAAAGCCCTGAGCGACCCGAGAATCAGACTAGTACTTCGCCTACCTTCCTTCGAGTCGTAGAGTAGGCTGCGATCCTTCAAATAGTCCATGAGAATTCGCATCAGATATACTGGTACTTGAAAACGCTTTTCTAGCGCTTCCAGAATGTCCACCCATCTAGCGCTGTTAAATGCATTTCGGACATCCAGAGTAACCAGCATGACGACCCGTCGCATGGAAATACTGTGTGACTCCACACGTTGGACCACGCTCACTACTTCTCCAATTGCATCGATGGTGGAGCGGCCTACTTTGAAGCCATACTGCCGTGAAGATAGGTCCACGGCAGCACGAATCACGTCAGCGAGTCTTCCCCTGATAAGTTTTTCAAAAACTTTTCCGGCCGTGTCAAGCATACACAGTGGAAGGTATGCAGCTGGCGACTCGGAACTACCTTTCCCCTTATTAATGAGAACAAGTCGCGTCACCTTCCAGCACTCTGGGAACAACCCTTCGCGCAGGCATGCGTTGAACATGCGGAGGAGCAGGTCAGGGAAAAAGTGGAAGACCATTTGTAGCACCAATCCTGGTCCTGTAGTCTTTCTGGCTTTAATAGACAAGATGGTTTTCTCCAATTCCATCTTCGTGAAAAATGGGATTGCCATTGGTGTTTCATAGTGAACCGCTTCAACGATGGTGGGATGGATAGGGAATAGGGCCCGCACAATTTCGCCCATGTTTTCTGCCTTTTTATATATACTTTATAGGATACGGATACTTTATAGGCCTCGTCCCAAGTCCGAGCTCTCTGTGCCTTTCGTCGTAGCTTGTGTCACTCTCTTGGTTTTTTGGCAATTTCAGATAACCACCAGTACACTGGGGGCTTGCTTTGCCGAGGTCTTCGTAGGGACATTGAAGACCTGCAGGCGGATCTGCACATCTCTTGTCGCAGGTCGTCCACTCCCCAGCGTTGTTTCTGACAGCAATGATCGTGACATAAGCACTTCAACAAACTTGTCAGTAACCGCTTTCTCATTTTTCCACCGGAGCGCAGTCGAACAACCACGTGGTCTTCGGGTAGCACCGTGATGGATCTCCAGAGATATGACTGGTGATCGCTGGCCGAATAATCGTCCAGCACTCTCCAATTTTTAACTGACTGTAATCGGCATTCCGAAGCGAATATTACATCAGGTATGGTTCCGTTAGAACCTCAATGACGGAAAGTAGGGGTATGACCACTGTTCAGTGCCACGAGCTCAGTTGTTGCTGCCATGTCCAAGATCCATTTGCTTCGAGCATCTGATTGAGGCATACCCCAATCGATTCCTCATGCATTGAAGTCACCTCCGACGAGTATATGGCCCTCAACACTCGAAAGAGCGTCCTCCTAAGTTCAAAGAACGACATCGATTCGTTCGGAGTTAGGTATACCCTAAAGAGTGTAGTTCCCGAACATCGAACCTGAAAGAAACCATCTGCTCGCCCCCGACCCTGCACCTGTAGGAGTGCACTGTTCCGAACATAGCTGGCGGTTGTACCGTTCGGCAGGTTACCATTTTGGTGACATTCTGGTGTGATGTTGCATGTCTCTTGCAAACTGTTCCAGTAGGTCTTGGGTAATAATGCTTCGATGCAGATTGATTTGCGGGATTCGAATCATTGCAGAAGCGCTTTAGCCTTGGTTAGGGCTTCTTGGAAGACCCGACACTTCCCTGTACCTGGGATATGTTTCAAATCATCTGGTCTCGGGTTATACTCCTGGCAAAGAACACAGTGTGACTCGTCTGTGCATTCCTTCTTTTTATGCCCTGTCTTACCGCAATTGTAGCACGAGGAGCTTCGGTCAGTTCCATAACATGTCTGTGCGGTATGACCGTATCCGAGGCACTTGAAACACCGAAGGGGAATGGCCCTTCGCCGTATCCGACAAATAACCCACCCTATTCTTATTTTTCCCTGCTTCAGAAGCTGTTCTGCTTCCTTCTCTGTGAGGTCGATTATGGCCATGCGTTGAGCCCTGTTGTTCGTTTTGGCCAGCTTGACTTTCGTCTCGCCTAGTACGGGGAAGTCGCGTTTTAAGGCGTCTTCTATTTCGGGCAGATCCGTAACGCAGTCAATGTCTCTAATTTCCAGTGTGGCCTTAGGCTCGAGTGAGGTTACAGTTGCCTTCTCTCCAAGGACTCTTTTGACTGCGTCACGGAACGCGTCTTTATTGTTTGCATCTGATCCGAACTCAACAAGTAAATCCCCCGAGCGAGTTGGGCGTACAGCTTTTATTGCAGTTTGTATGTCTTCGGGTTTTACCGCTCCCTTGATTTCTCGCAGGATATCCGCATAGGATCTACCGTCGGTGGTTTTAATCAGCAGTACCTGCCCAATGGGTTTTCGAGGCTTCTTATCTGCGTTATCTTATCTGGGTTATCTGGGTTATCTGCGTTCATGATTGCATTTCGGTTACTGTCGAGGTTTATCGATTTTGAACTTTAGTGCATCTATTTTAGCTACTTTCTTGGCAGCTTCGGATAGTGCCGCCTGAAATTCCTCCTCCATCGCGATTTGATCGTTCGGCGTCTTGTCCTCGTCTTTCTTCCGTTTATCCCGATTCCCTTTTATTAGGCTGCAGGCCAACCTTTTGGTGACAGTACAAATCGGGACGACTACTGGGCTGTCGAATGAATTATCAATCATAGGTTTCTCAATCGTTTCGTCTTTCTCTCTCGTGTGTTCGTCTCTTCTAGGTTACAAGAGTCTCTGTCCTTCTTTTGTTGGTCGCTCCGGTGTGTGCATGGTTTTCCTGCTCCGTCCGAATGCAGTTAGAATCGCTGGTTGTACCAGATTTCTCACTTTTCGTCCGTCTGTTTTTGAATGTTTCTGTTTCTGTTCCGACATATTTCACATATTTTCATACAATGTGAAATATTACTGATGAAATATTACAAAAAGAATGAATTGAATAGAGCATTGAGAGCTTCTAAAGATGATAGCACCTAAAAACTCCTATCACTCGTTTACCCTTTCGCTACGAGCGTCGTCTATAGACGGCATCCGCGCGACGAATTGTGTCCACGATTGTCGCCTATAGACACCATCCGTGTAACAGCCTGTGTAAAGTGTAATTTTTAATTTATAAAAACATTTTATTGTTAACAATTGAAATATCTCGAAGTGATTTTGCATAACATTTAAAGAATCATGTAATCAAGAGAAAGACGAAGATGCTCCGAAGGATATAAGTTCGAGCACCAATTTTACCTAAGCGCGATACAACCTTTTTGGCTAGAGCTCCGTGCAGTGACGCTACTCCTGCGGCACGATGTCACTTTCAGCGGTGTCACTCTGACGGAGCACACTGCCGCAGCAGAAGGGTTGATTAGAAATTAATTAAAAACCATTAAAAAATAAATAAGTTATTAAAAATTGTACTAAATATACGGTACGGTTTACCTTTGAATAAATTACTTTGGGAAATTTCGTTTTTGGGAAAATTTCAATGTTCATTGGTATACAAGTGGTGGCGTATGGCGGAAAGAAATGTTCCAGGAACGAAGGGAACTTTATTGACGCGAAATAACTTCCCTACCTGGTAATTGTATTCTGTTTTCGCAAAGCAAAAATCGGTGCCGAAAATATATGGAACTGCACTTAGAAATGTAACATTGCGACGATTTTAAAACTAATAATTATGTTAAATTTTTTTGTGCTCTAAACCACAAACAACAATTTCCAAAAGATATACACCAAATAACTAATTTTTGCGGTACAAGTTCAATTAACACTATCTCATATAGGCGCATAACAAATAATGCAATGCATTTAATATTCAAATAGAAGCTGACCGTAACCTATAAAAATTAAAATGTAATTCAGTTTTTAATTAAACATTTGTCCACCATTTCGTGGGCAGCATTAAAAGTGTACTGTTGAATATCAAACTACCAAATTAAAAGGTAGAACGATAAACATAGTGGTCGTCGGTATATCTGGAACTATCTCGCTTTCAGGAATAATTTACAACCATCCTGCTTAGCAAAAAGAATATAATACCAATTTGCCAAACTCAGTTGCCCAAAAACAATCCGTTTTTACCATTGCAAACGCAAAACATGCCTTGAAATTGTATTCATAACAATGTTAGCAAGATTTGGCAACTTAAAGGATGTGCACCATAAAAAGACCATATTGTAATTTGCATTGCTAGTACGTTTTCGTAGCAGGGATATATTTGATTAGTTCATGGATGTCAACTGAATTTAATTGAATGTTCACAAAATCTGGCTACAAACATGCATTCAATTATAACCTCAAAATATGACAACGTATAATAATACTTTTGATTTATATGGTAATTACAGGGAATTCGAACTTTTTCCGAATTTTTAAGGATGTCCTTATTTTTGAGGCAACTTAGCAATCTCGTTCTGTTTCATATAGTCTCTCAATTTTATTTCACAAGGATGAATTTGGTCTCCCAATTTTTCTATTTTATTAGTCAATACAATATTCACAAAAAAATTCAGAAGATAGAATTAATTTCCGTAATTAATATTTGGCAATAAATGCGCCGAAAAATTTAAGGTTTGAAAATAGTTTGTATTAAGTTTCATATATTGCGTCATTTAATTTAAACTTAACATAAGTCATCGTAAATCGTCTTCATTGTTTAATAAAAAATTGAAAAGAATGAACTTTTCATTTTGATTAGCATTTAGTTTTGGACTCGCGCGAGGTTTTATGTATTCACCCCAGAAATGCGAGTATGAGATTCAAGAAAAGTTTAGTAAGACTGAAAATCAGTAAGGCGAGGAGCATCCTGCATAACATGGAGCACACGTTAATTAAGATTTAGTACAGTACAACCCAAAATTTTTTTCTGTCAAAGAACGTCTAAAATTTGTGATTCGATTCATACTTTCGATGTGGTCGCTTTTTGCCCGGACTATGGTACTCAAACATTCGAAGAAAGACTCGCCCGCTGCACGCACCTGAACGGCTGAAATCTCGGCTCCTTCACGGAGAATCACTGCCTTAAGCGCATCGACACTGCTTTATTTTTTTATTCCAAACTTTTCTACCAAAATGCCTCTAATGGAGAAGTTCAGTGAATTCGCTTCCAGCGACCACGGAAGTCATTTTGCGGCGGAAATGAGGGATGGAATGTTTTCACGGAACCATCCCTGGTTGACGCGTGCTTTGTGCGAGGATGCATAGTCCTGTTGAAACGTCTACTCTGTCGTTCCGAAATGTTTTGTTGCCCACAACATCAGAGCACCTACCAGAACTCGTTCGCTACAAACGTAAGCATTCATCTTGTGCCACATTCCAAAAACAACAGAAGAGAGCTGCCTAAACCGTCACAAACGGTGATGCTTGACTCCTGGTAGCCATAAGAATGTCCAAATTTTCGAAAGACCTTTTTGTTAGCTAAACAAGATCATTTTGCTTGTTCGCCAATTGCTCAAGAGGAAAATCTTTCTTATTAGAAAAGACGATATTGGGTAACTCACCAGCAATATGCTAGCGCAGCTCCTTCGTTCAATTGGGCCTAACTTCTTGCTGAGCATCGGTGAATTGTTCTGTTTGAAATTTTTCTTGTCCTTTTTTGAATTTGCAAGGCTTTATTTTGAGCTCATTTTTCAATATTGAGCTTCGTTGTCTTCGATATGTTCAACTCACGAGCCATTTGTCTCCCGCTACGACGAGGAATTCGTTAAATTCGAAATTCACGCGCTAATGTCTTCTTTCTGCGACTACCTCCATTACGTTTTTGCACACTGCCAGTATCACGGTAACGAGCTATAGTTTGGAACAAGAAAGATTTATTCCCATTGATGTGTTCAAGAGCTCTCACGAAAGCCACTTGCACTTTCCGACTAAATACAGCGAAATCCCACTACCACACTTTAATTCTTAAAAAGTTGAACTTCAATTGGGCTACCTTGTAGATTAGACACAAACCAGATTTTATGAACGGGATACCAGTGATGGGTTACTATATTCTAATATTAACAAAATAGTATTGGATACATGGTCTGCCTGGATTACAAACTATTTATCTATTCATCACCTCTGAACAAAAATATTGTCTTAGAGTGCCATCAAAACATAAACTGACAGAAGGTTCCACCATAATAAAGACAACAGATGCGTTGGACTAGCTTCATTTCATCCATTTGGTACTCTCTTCCTTCAATTTGTTTGATTTTGGATGAGAATTGTCAGAGTACGTCATATTTGCCAGACCTGTATTACACAGGATACTTATACTGTGTGTGTTGTCCCGTGTTTAGCACTTCTAGATTAGATCCTGTTTTTTGTAGCTTTTCCATTTTAAAAATGCTATGTTTTTTTTAATTTTTGAACAAATATATATTTCGGGAGTGAGTTGCTCCCTTCTTCAGTGTCAGTTATTTTCTTAGAAAGAAAATAACTTTTTTTGTATAAATAACTTTTAACTTTTCTTAGAAAGAAAATAACTGACACTGAAGAAGGGAGCAACTCACTCCCGAAATATATATTTGTTCAAAAATTTAAAAAAACATAGCATTTTTAAAATGGAAAAGCTACAAAAAACAGGAACAGGATACTTACCCGCAGAATACTTAGACGAAAAAAAATGCACAGAATAAACGCACACAATATACTCTTACAAAAGTGTAGACTGATCTATGGGAGAGATTTCCGAAACTCAACAAGCTATTTCGGTAAGATTCTTGATATAGTTGAATGCAAAACTCTAAGGAATTTAGTTTATAAAATAGATTATAGTGGTGTACACTTTTACAATGATAAGTTGTGTGAACCTTGTAATGCCCCATCTATTTCAAATGTGAAACAAACGGACTTCACATTGGACTGAACGTTTGGAACGAATGATTGAGATACTATTTACAAGCGAGCTCTAGTCATAGAAACCATAAAACTAGGAAATAGAATCGTCCTTTTTCCTAGTTTTCTGAACGAAAAAATAGGAACCTTAGAAAATCAAACGTATGATTGAGTTAAATTTGATAAAAGAAAAGATGAAAAATAAAGATGCGCACAATTGGCAGCCACCTATTTTAAAAAGTTGAGACCCAACTAGGGCTAACACGATATCATTACTATTCTTATATTCTATTATTATTAGATCATTCTTTTTCATTTCCACCCGAATTTATCTTTGAAAACTTTAAAAGTAAATTGTCAGTAAATAATCCAATTTAATTATTTGTAGCAAATGTGTATTGCTTCATACATTTTTATATAACCATCTTCCAATAGTTTTGAAGAACTGTAAGGAATGCGTGATCTGGAATTTTTCCAGGCTTTTCGAAAATGTCATAATATGAAAATATTTTATTTGAAAGGGGTAGTAATTCTTCGGTAGTTATCGTGTTGTTCCTCGCCATTTTTGGAGCATTTGGAAGATTTCATTAACAAGACATACGTGCCAGACGTAAATAAAAATCAGATATCCAAGATAATATAATAATACCTATTCCTTTTTGAAGAGAACCTCTCGAATTTGAATTTGTAAGGTTTTCTCGAGGAACACTCTTTAAATTGATGGTCGTCCAATTCACACCGTGTTAGAAAAACGACATAAGCTTGCTGGACATGTATTGGCCTTTGTCATAGAAGGAATTGTAGAATCTTAGAGAGAAAAAATGAGGCTTTTGCTAACTATGCATTTTTCCATTGAAATTTTACTCTATTGTGAGCTGTGCATAACTTATAACCATTCAGAAAATCCCGGAAAAAAACAAATAAGAAAAAAGACGAAATTTCGAAAAGATTTTTTGATTTGTATATGAGTCATTTGTTTCTATCATTCGATCAGCAGAGAAAATCCCTTTCATAGAAATGAATTATGTTTTGCAGATTTTCTGCAGATATTGAAAGCCGACATTGGTCCATTAAATATGTCGCAATTATAATCTATATAAATCCAAATCTATAAAACCAAAAAGATAAGAGAATCAACAAGGATTTAGGCAACGCCTTTTCACCCCTGCTTATATTCCTATATCCCTAATAAGTATTTCAATTAAGATCTAAAGTTTCCCTAATTAAATTTCTAAATGACGTTTAAAAAAGTTTAGAACAGGAAATGTTATGAATGGATCTTCCGACAACTGTTAACATTGTTAATATACATAAGATGTTGCACGAGAAAAAATTTTGTAGTAACCACTGAGGAAGAACCCACAATAGAGTTCCAAATACGTATTTGGATAATAATAAAATACTCCATGGATACAGGTAAATTATTGTTTTATTTTCTAATTAATCCATGATTCACAAAACTCCATACGTTCAGAGGGACTTTACTGAAGAGATGGCTACGAAGCAAAAAAATAAAATTGACACCACATTAAACGACGCTTTTGGCACAACACCACGAATATCCCAAAAGAAAAAAGAAGACCTTTCAGACCTCATAAATAAAAACCTTGTTCCAAAATTTCAGAAGCCATTTTGTGAAAATGTGTAACAAACTTCCTAATAAATGCTAAATACGACGGTCTGACAAGATCTGAACATTTTTTCGTTGGCTTGTAAAGTGTAGTGTTTTCATATTGATGAGTCAACAACTAAAAACCCACTGTTTTTTAACGAATATGCAGTATTATAGTGGAAAATGACTAAAAATGAACTGCTCAAACTGCCCGTCACTAGATGATAATTTTCTAAATCTGACAGCGAGCTTCGTTTCTTTTTCTCAGCGCTATAATACCGATACGATAATGTGTACCTTAAGGCGCTCTCCACGCATCAAGCCATTACTTGATATCGCTATATGAGAGAAATTGCTTATGACCTATTAAATGGAACGGGTAATAATCAGCTGATGATATATCTAGGGAATGTGATGGATGGGTAGAACTTCTCATAAGAGCGTTTCTAGATGTGTTTCAATAGGTTCGACGGCGTTGGGCCGTGCAATGTGATAATGGATAAACTTTTTTTGGTACCTCTGCTCGCGTTTCGCGCAATGTTCAGTCGATTCGCATCAAATGAAGTCGATACTTTCACCAGTGATGATTTCGTTTAGTTTAAATAGCTCATAACAAAGAACGCTGACCATATCCCACCCAATTCACAGGATGACTTTCGCAGTGTGAATATTCGGCTTAAGGCCGAATTACAATAGTGCGTGTAACATGCATTTGAATGTGACATCGTACAATTATTGCGATGCGTCGATGTGAGGCGGGAAATATTCGGAAAAACGAAAATTCATCGCAACGATGTGCGTGACGTTTGTCAAATGCAATATGGCGCTTAAATGAAATTTGAAATTCAAACGCCTTAATTACTTTTTAAGTACATTGGTTATTATCAATGAATTTTGAATGAAAATTTTGTGCATCCTAGTTAAGGCTTTTATTTGCTAAACGAAGGAACATTCCAAATTCAAAACTTTTAAAAAATCATAAACAATTTCCAGCAAATTTCATTTCAAATGTCACCAATTTGATATTTGTCATATGAATATTAATGTTCCCCGCATCGCGTGCATTGTAAATTGAATGCGTTGCGTAACGACGAGGGAGAATCGCATCGCGCTCACATAGCGGCCTTTAGACCCAATTTTGACGCGGTTGTCCCCGCAATTTTTCTCTCTTTAGGATGCTATGATGAATCCATTTGTATCACCCGTCGCGATACCATAAGAAGCTTATTTTCTTGCCGCTGAAACAGTAAATTGTCAACGTTCGTTGGCTACGAAACATAAGGAAATGATGCTACTTGCTATTGAATCATTCTCAACGCATGTAATTGTAAACTCTTCTTGCAACTCTTCAACGAACATCGAAGGCAGACTCTTCGCAGGTTTTTGGCTCAATTCGCGCGGGTGTTCTGTATGGTTGAAGTTGTATCTCGTTTCTTATGTCGGTAACATAGATTTACTGTGTTGGTTTTAATTTTTCACTAGAATTGTCTCTCTCCTAGTCTTTTGTTTTTTTTATCTCTTTTTGTTCGACATCGTGACAGATCTGCATCTCATACAAAATTGTCCGAAAATCATTATAGGTTTATGCAAATCAGACAAAAGGTGTCAGATTATCTACTTTCTTTTAGTGTAAGAAGTAGCTTTAAATTTTTTGGCAATCCATGAGGTCTAAGAACATCTTCAGGAGTATTTTTATGACCTGTATGGTAGCTATGATCCCCCTCTTATAATCGGAAGCCAATTTTAAGAAAGAGTTTTCAATTTCTTGCAGTTGCTCTTCTAATATGTCCGCGAAAGCGTCTGTCTACCCATCTTTTTCTTACATAGTACAGTTGGAAATGTTATAAGTTCACAGCAGTATCAATATTTGCCAGACTAAATACAAATATCTCCTACTGTTCATTATGGAATAAGCAGAACTGCTCGCGACTCTTCATGTGAGATGGCCAGCCCTATTAGACCAGGATCGCCTGTGCGCTTACCTCGTTTCCAGGCTTGACCTCATCCTCAGGAGAAGTTTAAGGGGATAATTTTCCTATTCTCGAGTTTTGATTATTTAGCCCTCGTTACTTTGAATAGTTCTATTGGCAACTTTATTCATTTTATTCAATATATCAAGTGCTTATAGAAGATTTTTATTTGGCCAACGTTGTTGGAACGCTTCACTTCGTTTTCTTTTTTTTCTTTTTTAAAGAAGATTAAAATGTCTCCTTCATATTATGATCAGAGCGAGCTCCGTCGAGGACATTTATAACGTTTGATGTTGTTACTGAAGGCATGCAACAAAGACTGAACTTTTTTCATCTGCTGCTGGGCTAAAAATGTCGATTCATGGGAGCAATAAGCGCACAAATGATAATTATATGAATCAAATTTGCTAAATCGTCCAACTACTGGAATTTTGGGCTCATATCTCTTGTAATAACGATTATCTTCTTAGCTCGCAAACTGGATTGGATATCTCAGAATCAATTTCTTAACCTGGATTTAATAAGAACGAGAGAACAGAGTTAAAAGATCTTGGCTGCACTTAATTAATTGTATCCTTGATGTTCGTGAACGTGTTTGTGGTTTATTTGTGGTGTTTAGCCTGAACTTCAAAAGTCTCCCATAAATTACTCTCGTTTTTAGGACAGTTTAACTTCAGCTCTGTGACCTTAAGTGCAATTCATGCCCTTGCTCTTAGCATTTGTCGCATTCGCTACACCTGGCAGAATAACAAATTACCTGTAGTTGCGATATATCAAGTGTCCATTTCTCGGAAGTTAGGCTACGACTTTGAAGACCAAGATATAGAACCTATAGTTCCGTAGCATATGTGTGTGTAGTCTTCAACTAAATACATCCGCGAGTTTCTGGGTTCCATAGCGGAACTTGGGATATAAGACTTCAATTGGGTAAAACATTTGGAGATCTTCTTAGATCTAAGTTAGAGTAAGTTCAAGAAGGCCTCTAAAGTCACTTTTCGAAGATCATATCATCATGTTGACTCGTGTTGCAGTCTCCAAAGGAATATTTATGGCTTTAAATCCAGGTTATCATGGTGAAGCTCTCGGGATATAAAACAGATTGGTTTATCGCTCTCTAGTGAAGAGGTCCATTTTTGGCTTGGTTGAAAGTATATGTTTTTTGGGAAAAATAATGGGTTTCTGTAACTTTCAATAAATTTGATTGGATTACAGAGGATTGTTTTATTCATTAAAAATAATTGTAAAGACGTTAACTGTACATAAATTCCATGAGACATACTTCTGTTAACAGATATATGAGAATTATTTCATAAATGATTAAATGAAAAAAGTGTGGTTTCCTGACCTTCGAAGAAAACAAGCAATAATCAGTCTTTTAAACTCTTTCAAGATCAAAGGAAAATGCAAAATATTGATCTAGGCTTGGTGATGCTAAGTTCTGATCTCCTTTTAAAGCTTTTCTAGCCAGTTCTACATTGCGTAACTGTAACGCAAGTGGACATTTTATAGCATCTACTAGTTCCTCATCACTCTTTCTGCAAGATCCTTTTATTTTTTCATGTAAGTCTTTTCCTAATAATTTTGCCTTGAGAGCCCTATGTATTCTGCCTATAGATATATTAAATGCGATATCCATAGACAGAATACATACATAAATAAAGAACTACATACTGTAATGCTTTCCTTTCCAATATTATTTAAAAAGTATTTATTATAACGGTCTCATGCTTATCCCTTTAAATTTCGAGCTTGTCTTCTTCTTACTGACGTATGCTGAGTAGACGCACACAAGATCGTTTTTTGTCTGAAAATCCCCCATTTCCCAAAACAAATTTTAGGAGGAAGATTTCGCTCTGTTACACGATTTATTCACACTTCCTTACTTTTACAATCCTTATTTCCGAATTTCATAGTAGATACAACTTTTAAGTTTTTATATAATATATTTCGCCTTTATTTCTTTGACTTTTGCTAGTCTTCTGATTATGATTATCATAATCTTTTGCCTTCGTCAGTCGATGAAACACTTAACGCCGAATTTCTAATCCTCTTCTTATTTTGTACTAATTTTGAATCAATATCGCTCAAACTGCTTTCCTGACCCAAATTATCAATTTGTCTAATTTTTCAAACATTTATGGGTCTTATTTCTCTAATAAAAAAAATACTAATATTCCTCTTAAAAGTTTTGCTACTCTTACCAAAATCACTATCACACTCAAATGACATATTATCGTCTTTTTCACAGGTATTTGAACTAATTATAAGAAATGTATTTAATATTATTTATGGAAAACTTCGTTTGCCTGCTGTATTAACGATTTTATTTAAATAATGCTCACACTGCAGTCTATTAGTAACACAAACCAGACAGTCCGACTTCCCAAAGAAAGCTGAACAAAATTGGAAGAATAATACTGTAAATATCTTGGAATTTCATCCGAGGAATAATACCGATATCTTGCTAATGATGTTGCTCTTGTTACAATGCTAAAGCGAAGTGTACACTTAAGTCATAGTAATCAATAATAATTGCAAAAAGAATGTTGTTTTAATTATAACTATTAGGAATGGGCTTATATCACTTTCGAAAAAAAATGTTATTTTATAATATAAATTTCTACATTTTATAACCAAAATTCTTTTGATTAATTTATGAAAATTAAATGTATGTGATTATATTTATAATAGAGAAGAGAAGTAGAAGAGAGTAGAGAAGGTGAACTCATTTTTGTTAAATGTGGATTTATACCACTTTCATAAATAACAGCCCATATGTGTGATATTATTAATCAATTCACATAAAAGTTATCCAGATCAGAAGATTAAGTTCAAGTACATTCTTATGGCTGGATTGAGTGAGATCTAAAAAAATGTTACTCATTTCTCATTTAACACGACAGGGTCTCCTCGCATTGAAGCAAGTTCCCCATATAACGATTGTTATTAGATGCTCTTGTGATAATGAATAAACGTAAGCTTAGGTAATGAAGACAACATAACTAATTACATATTTCCCGAGCAATTCAACGTTATTCACGTTGATATAATGAAATGCCAACCATTCTATGGAGTGCTTACCCTATTAAGCATGTCATGTCCTTATGTTTTTCTTGCTACCGCTGTTTTCAATGTTGTACTGGACATTGTACAAAACGCTTTTTGTTTTTTATGATCTAGTACAGCAACAAATACAACGCTTCCAGGCGAAATCTCTAAATCAAGCGGAAGACATGTTTATAGCATTATTTCTTATTAACGCAATAAATGTACGAAGCATAAACACGAACACATGTGTATTGAGAACTTCCCAGGATATTGTAGTGGACTAAAAATGTAAGTACATAAGTAGCCATGGAAGCATTTGTATAGATTTCAGTTGGCAAAGTGTTGCACATATGAGACTTCGCTAAAGAATAGAATCTAAGGGGTCATAATTAATTGTACAAGGACAGTTTTTGTTTTGGTAAATCTGCCGGGGCAGGAAGGGTGTAAAAGATGACCTGAGGGCAAGAAAGCGAGTGAAAAATGTTTGGATTACGTTGACAGCACTTTTTCTTTGGCTAATTAATTTTCTAAATCAGCTAAAATGTAGACGGGGTAAGTTATCCTTATTACGGTTATGAAAAATTAGAGTTTGATTTTCTAAGCAAGTTCAGTGCAAGCAAGTTCCTGCGGTTGTTCCTGCTTGTTTTTATTTATTCTGTGACTAACTTGAAAAATTAAATGATTACCACATCTTTGCGTGTTTAACGTTTCTTTCGTCGTTTTGTTCAATGCAACACAATATGATATGATTGTAATAATGATAAAAAAACGCAATGATAGTGACAATGAAAACTTAATAATTTGAAATACTTCAGCCGTGTGAAAAGATCGATTCTCAAAGGTTAAGAAAATTTCATTGGTTGGGCCCAAATACTTGATTTTAAGTCAGAGAATTTCATGCAAACGAAGATGATAAAAAAACACCAGTGTTTTATTGTAGTCCTGTTCCTCCCTCAAATGTTCATAATGCAGAAATTCACGGGCAGCGGAATCTTTTCATTAATATCAGTATATAATGTCAACTACGTTAGACTGGATGTAATATCCCATGGCTTTCACGTATAAATCAAGGATTTCAGAAACCGTCAAAAGAAAAATTATTGTGGTATTCTTCGTCTTCATGCTCTGTCTCCAATCCGTTGTATTTACACAAATGAAAGCACCTCGAATCCCATTAAATTAATTATTTGATCACAGTGTTAACATTTGCCCAAGGGTTACACTATGATCTTCTTGATCAACTTCTTGATCAGTGTCACCATTGTGACTGCTGCGCGTGTTGTCTATACTATTGCCAAAGCCAATATTCATTAAAATACCGCTATGTATATATGGTGCGATAAGTATATAAAACCCAAGAGTATCCGAACACTAGGGACGCACAGAAGATAATGAGCACATTCCACTAGATCCTCCCACCTACCACTTCACTTTGCACGCTCCCTGTACACCAATCAGCTTCGAAGGTAAAAAATAACTATTTCGAATATCAAAAATTCCCGATGCTACCAAAAATCTGCCGGAAACAACGGAATTTCCTTTGCCATAATCAAAAAATGGATGAAACCCTTTGCACTTTTCACACGAATCTTTTTAACCAATGCATTCTACATACATACTTCCCTCGCTCATGGCGTCACGATATCATTGTTACAATTCTCAATAAAAGTGAAAAGGCGTTGCTACCATTTGCTACCGTTGGATCTCTCTCTTGTCCTGCCTTGGTCGCCGCAGGGCGAGCTGATGTCATTGAAAAAAACTCTTTACGTATTACTAGGTTATGTATTCGATTCGGTGATCCAAACAGGCTTTGCCAATTCCGCGGTCCCTAACTTAATAAAAACACTTCAAAGGATAGCGTACGAACTTGCTAGGATACCGGCGTATGTTGTGTCACTACGACTTAGTTAGCAAACCTCAACTTTGGAGCTATATTCAGCTACCACGGGACACTGTTGATCTGCCATCCTTGCCATCCTTGGATGGATCAGTTTATTTGTGTCGGCGTATAGTGGTTACTGTAGTGCTTGGTGGGCGGCGTTGTCCCTTAACAACGTCACAAATAGCTAGGCTCCGCAACAATTGGAGAAACCTGTTCGGTCTGGTATTGCACGATCCGTACAATAGCTTAAAAAGGATAATAAGTATAACGACGACATTTGGCAAATATGATTTAAATAATTGAAGCCACAAAAGGACAAAAGACTATTGAATAGAAGTTAGAGAGCTTTTGGGTACTCGGTAAACTTATAGGGCGTATGCTTCATAAACGCAATACTTCAAACTCATTGGGACTTTTATAATAAATAAGCAAATATAAGAATGTTGCATTAATATTGCAAATAAATTATACTCCATTGTGCTTTATACAGAGCAATAAGATCAAACTTCAAAAAGGCTCGTACTGGCCCATCCAGTCATATGTTGATTCTCGGAAGTCTGGGCTCTCAAAAGAAGAGAAGTTCGTGGATCGGGCATGCTCCTAAACAACCAGCTTCTATAAAATGCAGATGCGATTAAAAGCAAATATTTACTTTTGGAATAAGCCGAGAGAGACAATCGAGAGAGTGATTGGGAGACAATCACTTTTGAATAATTTCGGGGTATTACTGCGTAAGCTTCGGCCACGAGGCTCAGGAAATCTACGCTGAGGGTCGTACATCTACAAGTTTGTCCTGCCTTGGCAATACTTTAGAAATTGTCACCAAGGACAATCACATGTTTTTAAGTTTGCATTGATCAAGCTCTCCTCATCTTCAAACCAAACTTTTGTTCTAACCTGTACGAAATTCACCTACTACTGGATGTTTCCTAGGTATCTGTAAAGCCATGTTTCCTAGCTTTCTGTGAACCTTTTTAGGTAGCTCAATGATTTTTGAGCGATGCGAAAAATACTCAGAAAACGATAATATTCACAATGTACAGTCCAATCACAGGCAGAAATATGAAAATAACATTCATAAATCAATAAAAACAGCTTAAAATTTTATTACTTTTATGTTAAAAAGTAGACATATGCCTTGCAATAGGAAATAATTCATTATTATCATTTCTGACAATTTAACATAAAAATCTAATTAAAGTATCGAATCTGCAAAATGAAAACATTTTCATTCATGAAATGTAAAAATAATATCAATATTTTCATTTTCCATAATCTGCGGCTACATGCGGTTTTAAATTTGACAGTCATTTAACAAAACGGTTAGAAAACCAATTTACGGAAAGGGAGTGTCAAACATTTTATTTGAATGGATCATACACTTTACGAAGTAAACTTTAATTAAAAACGTGAAAAACGCACATATTTAACGGAATTATCGATATGCGAGATACGATGGTCTTGTTGTGTTAAAAACCCCGTTAAGTTGATTCTCCCCTATCAATTTGCAGTAATTTTATTAATTTAATGACAAAATAATGTTTATCAATATTTGATTATTCAAAGTGTTTCGGAGTCGGAGTGTTTGTTACCAACGTTCAGATGACGAAAAGTTTGCTCATTTATACTGCCTATTGGTTTTTTAATCGGCTTGCGCATAGTAGTTTGCGATCGGGACTCCTCAGTTAAATTTGCAGCTCCTTGGCGAACTAGGTCGCTCTTTTAGTTCGTCAGCTCTCATCTGCAACTGGAGAGAGATCGGCAAATCGTTTGCTTGCTTTGGTACTTCACGTGTTTTTTGTCTGTTGAAGTAGTTATTTTGCTGTTATTTTTTGTAATACATTGTATATACATTGTAAATACATTGTACTCGTAGTGTTTTATGTAGCAACCAATTCACACAATAAATAAATATTGAATTTTGCTGATACAAAATTTAATTTTTTTTCTTTTTTTTGTTCGTAATGTGTAAAAAGCAGCTTTATTTAGTATATTCTTTGAATAATTGTGCAATTAGTCCAATGAAAATGCTTCTTTTTCCGGTAAATAACTTAATCTTTATTAGCTTTTGGTGGTTAAGTACTTTTTCGCGCAAAAAAAAATAACTTTTTATTTTTCTTCAATTTTATAGAAAAATAAACAAAAGCTCTTCTCCTAAAGGTACAGGTTGTCATGGCACAAACTATATTCCCAATTAAATTAAGAAAATTAAAATTTAAACTTCAAATCTTTAGCCTAATAGTTGGGAATAGAAATATATCAATGATGGCATATGAGATCATATGCCAAGTATATTTTCTGCATTGAAACTATTTTTCAATATGATTGAGTCTTCGAATTATCAATTTTATAATGAAAATGATTACATATAACTATGTAAAAACATTAATTTGGAAACTTTATTCGTTGATAACAGTGTTCTACGTTCATTCAGGATCTGTCTCGTCACCGAAAGAACGCGTTGGCAGGGTACTGATGTCACTACAATGCAAAATATTTTCAAGATGTATGAATCAACATGAGGATATAGCTGACGACGCTCATGCCACCATTGAAACAGATCTTCTTTGCAATCTAAATACTTTTCGCTGAGGTGTTTATCTAGTTCACGAATAACAGCAGCAAGTCGATTATTTGGTTTAGTATTTTCTCTCATTTCCTGGTCATATTCGTCCAATATGCTGTCCCGTTTATTTTCATTTTAGTAACATGTAGCACTAAACGCTGGTTAGTCACTAGGAGTAGGAATAGGCTCTGAAGTATCTCGATCCTCTTTTTCTTCGAGGCCTTATGAACTATAAGGCCTGTTCTGAGGCCTTATAGTGATAGACTTCTTGGTTTTTAAAACCTCTCGTTCTAAATCGGGGGTCCAAGATCGTACACTGAGCGTAAAGACAAGTATTTTCTATGCGTCTAAAACTGCCTTCTATGCCTTTCTTCAGCGCTAATTGTGGAGCAACTATTTTTGCGTTATTAGAAGCATATTTTATTAGAAAACTTTTAAGCAAGTTAAAAAAACAATAGCATTCGACAAAGTCTAATTTTTGCAGCACATTTTTTGCATTTTTTGTAGAACGGACTAAGTAAGTCCCTTTTATTTAAAGTCAAGCCAGAGCGCAAAAGTGCAACTGTAGCAATCACTGCACCCTTTATTTGTACTATTCGTTGAAACATGTTAAAAGTGGAATTCCAGCGGATTTTGACGTGCTGTTTAAGCCTTAGAACTGGCAAATTCATTTGCGGTTGTGTAGCAATCAATTTTTTTCCTTGTGTGCTACGATTAAAAAATTCGACAATATTTTTGACACACTAAAAAGTCAGATATCTCTTTCGTAGCTTCTTGAACAACAAAATCCCGAGAGTGAGCAAAACATGAGACTGAGGGCCACTTACCAAGTAAATAAAATATTTGCAGCATTATCGCTAACGATAGCCGCAATTTTGTGTGAAATGTTCTATTCTGTCATAACATGTTTCATGAAATCGCATAAATTTTGGCAATTATGTCGCTCAGTATAATTGATGCAGCCAAGTAATGCCGATTGAAGTGGAGTCTCCTCATTCATAAAGTGAGCAACAATATCTATGTAGTTTTCATTGTTCCTCGATATCTAACCATCAGTATTGAGAGACAATGCTGATAAACAATGCACTTTCTTATTTACTTCGTCCGTTATCTCATTTCAAGATTCAATTGTATTGCGTTATCCTTTACACAAATTCCTTTTCTAACTGTAATGTTAACTCACTGTCAAATTTAAAATTGAAAGCAACCGAAGATTATGGATAATGTAAATATTGATATTATTTTTAACATTTAATGTATGAATATGTTTTCCATTTGCAGATTTTATGCTTCAATTAGTTAGGGAACTCAAATGTGAAATTGTCAGAAACGATTTTGTTGAATTATTTTGAATTGCGAGGCAGATACAGTCTGTTTGACAAGAGCGTGTACGGCAAAACTTTTTTTTAGGTACCGCTAGAAGCTTGGTTGAGAATTGGGCATGTTGCTAGCCCCTTCCCCTCAGATGCTTTGTGTATAGAGTCTCAGTTGTCGTTCGATCTTTGTCAGAGAAGGACGTATTTCGTCATGAGCGTTACGTACGCATCACGTTATGAAGCAGTGTTCTTGTGTTTGCATCCAAAAGGACCCAAAATGTCATACGCAGCCGCTGCAAAATACATAAAAAAGTCAAAGACATTTGTTAGTTAGTGGGTGAAACGCTATTCTGAAGTAAAAAATGTCGACGATTTGCCTAATCGTGGCTCTATGCAAAAAACAACGAAAAAGGAGGACAAAATGATTTTACGGGTATTCGAGAAGAATTCTCGCCTATCGTTATGTGGTGGCCAAGCGGTTTTGCTTAAAAAGGGCCTTAATGTGTCATGTGATACTATAAGAAGACGTTTACTGGCTCATGATGTAAAATTTCATAGCATAATAAAGAAACCGCTACTGTCGGAAAATCATGTTAAAAAGAGACTCACTTGGGCGCAGGGAAATTTGGACCGGGATTGGGACAATGTAATTTTTTCGGACGAAGCTTCTTTTTGGGCACGTTCTTCTGTCACTCATACCTGGTGTACCCACGCCAATAAATTCATCCAGCGGACTGTCAAACATCCGGTTAAGGTGCACGTTTGGGGTTGTTTTTCAAAACAGGGATTTGGTACCTTGCACATATTTACAGGTAATTTAAATGCAGCTAAAATGGTCAAAATATATCAGAGGGCTTTATTACCATCTGCTCAAAAGTGGTTTAGAAGGGAAAACATATATTGGCTACTGCAAGAAGACAATGACCCGAAACATCGGAGTCATCTTTGTACAGTGTGGAAACGAGAAAATGACGTTGAAGTACTAGATTGGCCATCACAGTCGCCGGATGCAAATCCAATAGAAAATGTTTGGGGACTCATGAAGTTGAAGCTTCGCGAAAAGCAGATCTGGACTTTAAAACGATTAGTTCGTGAAATTAAACTTATTTGGAGGTCGTTGTCCCTGGATTATGCAATAAAATTAGTAGAAAGTATGCCTCGAAGACTCCAGTCAATTATTGATAATGGAGGCGACTGGACAAGTTATTAATAATAAAGCATCATTGTCTATATCATGTATAATGAGTGTATTTTTTTCCTACTTTTTATCCCAATTCATTCCCGAGCTTTGCCGTACACGCTCTTGTCAAACAGACTGTATATGCACTCCAACATGACATTTAAAAGTAAATCATTTTTTAGCTTTTCTTAGTTATTTATGAATAAAGTTTTCATATTTTTGCCTATGATTGGACTGTTCATTGTAAATAATAACGATTTATAAGTATTGTTGCTAATCGCTCCAGAGATTTCGAATATGATGGTGCAAACGACTCTACTTCAGGCTAGAAAAGAGCCGAACATTTAAACAGCTCTTTACATGTTATATTTCTTTGAATCGTAGTATGGAAATCGATCAAGCCAGTCTACGGAAAATTGACCACGGATAACCTTCTAACTCAATGCTTGGCATCAAAATTGCAGCGAAAATTTAAATTGGCGGTATGGTCATTGCCTTCGAATTCGAAATTCTTGGTGATAAAATTGTATTGGATATAGTTGTAGATATTGCAGTTTGCATGTACAATGACGCTATTGCTTCGATTTCGTAGAGAATTTGAGCCATGGACTTGGGAATCCACCCGAAATGTAACGAAATGTGGTTGCAGATTGACAAGAGTGCATGAAGAGAGATCGCTGTCTGAAGCTGGAACAGAGTGGAGAATCGCTTTAAAATTTAACAGAAAAGAAAAACAAGAGCACAAAAATAATGTCATAAATCAGTTGTATGGCGCAGGCATTGCGGGTTAAAAGTGCCATATTTTTCACGTTCAATCACGTTTATTTCAAAACAACATTTTCAAGTTGATCGCGCCTATAACTCGAACTTTTTTTAGCCAATTATCTTTAAATTTGAATTAAGAACTGAAAGATGTATTGGCTGAAAAATTGCAAAGGAGTTTTTTCCTGGAAATAGTCCAATTGATGTCACCAAATTTTCTGGTAGTATTTCGGCAATTTTTATGTTTGACTTCGAAAGTGCAACAATCCTTCAGAAATCAATATCTTACAAACACCGTTCATGCTTTTGTACCTGTGGTTATGAACGATGAAAAAGCGTTGACGGTCTTGTTATAATTCAAAATTTCCAGTAACTGTTTGTTCGTCCGTTGGTACTTCTCAAATACGGAGGTCTTCCGAGAAGCGCGTCACAATAAGCATCGTTCTCAAATAAATTATTCAATAAAATTATGTTTTACTTAGACTGAATTTTTTGATTTTCCCTTCCAAAATGCTGTTTTTAATTTTATTTTTGGAGTGGAAAATCTAGAAGCGTTGAACACGGGAAAATGCACGCATTATGTTTTACGTTAAATTTCTTTTTTCCCAGATGTGACATTCGCCTCGGAGTCCTTCGCTTCGACGACGTTGAACTGGCGAGTACTCGAGGATTATTCAGCGAGTGACCACCAATACATCGCGTTTGAGATCGGCGATAACACTCCTCGCTCGTCTCAACGATCTTTAACTCCCGGGTGAAATATCGGAAAAATGAATGTGGAGACTTTCACCAATGTGAATCTGGAAGGCGGAACGACATCGGGGTGCCCTTCAGGGAGCGGAAGGGCTGGAGTCGAGGGAATGGTGGAGTCAACGGTGAACCTCATCACTTCTGCCTGTAGCTCATCTATGCCTCGACGGAGGCATAAACACGACAGGCCTGCTGTATATTGGTGGTCAAAAGATATCGCAGACAAACGAGCGGAGTGTCACAGACTTCGACGTGCAGCTCAGCGGTCGAGAAACGTAGAGGAAGCATCCGATAGGACAGCAGCATACAGATCAGCAAGGAAAGAACTCCGAAGACTCATCAATGAGAGTAAGGCACGCTGTTGGCGAGAACTTGTGGACGATGTGAACAGGGATCCATGGGGGCTCAGCTACAAGGTAGTGTGGCGCAAGCTCGGTACCTCACGGAAGCCGTGTTTACTTCAAGCAGATAAGATGGACGGCATAGTGCAGGCGCTTTTTCCAACTCACCCTGTCCGTGTTGATGCTGCCCAGGAGGTCGACTCAGGCGAATGTCCATCGTTAGCTTAAAATGAGCTGGGGGATGCGGTGCTTTCTATGAAAGCTCGAAAAGCACCAGGACCAGACGGCATTCCATCCGAGATGCTACAAATGGTCTTCCACGTTTGTCCTGACTTGCTACTCAATGTGTTCAACGCTTGCCTTAGAGAAGGTGTGTTTCCATCTCGCTCGAAGGTGGCGAGGCTCACATTGATCAGCAAGGGAAAAGGGGACCCCGGGCTGCCATCTACATACCGGCCGTTTTGTATGCTGGACACAGCCGGGAAAGTATTCGAAAAGCTCATCCAAAGAAGATGCCATCATGGAAGTGGTGAATGCAGTCCGTCGAGCCGAAGCGCACAAAACTGAAAATCAAGTTGTCTTGCTAGTGACGCTTGACGTCAGAAATGCCTTCAACTCCACCAAATGGTCGGATATTCTTGACACATTGCAAATTTTTTTCCGATTGCCAGGGTATCCGATGCGGATTTCGAGGGATTATTTAAAGGACCGCAGACTGCTCTATGACACACAAGATGAGCGACGCAGTATGGAGATAACGTCTGGTGTACCGCAAGGCTCCATACTGGAACCAGACTTGTGGAACGCCACATATGACGGACTATTGAGGCTTGAGCTGCCAGATGAGTCGCGCTTGGTCGGCTATGCAGATGATATAGCAGCACTGGTCGCCGGACGCACAGTCGAACATGCGCAGCGCAGACTGGGAATGCTAATGCGTCAAGTGAGGGAATGGATGACCACCCGCGGATTGAGTTTGGCACTAAAGAAAACCGAGGTGGTCATTCTCACGAAGAAAAGAATTGCCACGGTAATTCCTTTGCAGATCGGAGATGCGACTGTTGAGTCTAAACTTGCAATAAAATATTTGAGACTATTGATCGATTCCAAAATGAGCTGTTCGGAACAGATCAAGGCAACGGCGAAAATGGCCACGATAGGCGTCTCAGCTTTGAGTCGACTAATGTGCAACATCGGTGGGCCCACACCGAGCAAACGCCGACTTCTCATGAGTGCTGTACAGTGAGTGCTACTGTACGGCTATGAGGTTTGGGCCGGAGCTCTCAGTAAGGAGCTGTACCGAAAGCGCTTGGCCCAGGTACAGAGACGAGGAGCTTTGCGGGTTGAGTCTGCATACCGCACTGTCTCTGAGTCGGCGGTGTTGGTGATCGCAGGAGTGATACCCATCATCCTCCTTGCTAGAGAACGACGGAGAATTTATGACCGAAAAGTGGAGGGCTCAAGATATGCTGTCAACCGAGAGGAGAGGCAGTGCACAATACTCGAGTGGCAACAGTCCTGGGAAGGCGACTCCAATGGCCGCTGGACTGCCCGTCTTATAGGGGACGTGGGATCGTGGCTAAATCGAAGGCACGGTGAGATTGATCATTACCTTACCCAGCTTCTTAGCGGGCATGGGTATTTGCAGTTTTACTTGCACAAGATTGGTAAATCACGGTTCCCAGACTGCATTTTCTGCCCAGGGGAAAGGGACAACGCATGTGACACCTTCTTCAAGTGTAGAAGGTGGAACAGGATGCGGCAGGACTTGTGGGAGGTGATGGGAGAGCTTTCTCCAGACAATCTGGTCGGAGAAATGCTGAAAAGTTTCGACAAATGGACCTGCATGGCACATTACTCTCGGTCTTATTGCCCGATACTTATTGCCAAAAAATATACGAAAAATAACCTTGGGCGCGGGGTCTAGGGAGATCTCCTTTCCAGCAGTCCTCCTCCATCCTGCCCCCTCCCGCTGGAGGGAGATTTCTCTGGATTGACGGTGCCCTAGGGAAGTAAAAAGAGCCCGAAGAGCCCCTAGCCCGAAGTAATGTGTCAAGCGGTTCCCGACTAGAGTCCCTTGACAGGGGGGGGAGGGTGTTTAGTGGGTAGTCTGGTAGCATGCGCTGCTAGGAGTGCCACACTCCGGGCGTAAATTGCCTTAACCCCCTAACCAAAAAAAAACTTCTTTTTTTGTATACTCGATTTTTTTATATTTCGCTGTTCATCTGGCCCCTGGAGTGGCCTACCCCATTAATATGTTTCACTTCAAAAATAAACAGGATCTCGAAATCTGCGGGCTTATTTCGCGAAATTTAAAAGACTTTCTGAAAACATTATCTTAAAAGATAGTTTTGTAATAAGCGATCGAACTTTGATCGCTATAGTTATATGTATGCCGCTTCGGTATAACAACATTCTTTTCGATGAGATGGAGAAATATTGCAACATGTGACGCCCACTCGTATGGTGAATACCTACCCAAAGACACAATCACTAACATCTGTTAAGTTATAGAAGTAATACCCTCTATAACACTTGTTCTTCATAATTCGTCTTTGTCGCATTCCTCAGACATGGAGGCCTAATTACATTTGTATTTGATATGTTAGAATTTCAAGATGCAAAATACGACATTCATATCAGATGATTTTTCGTCATGAAATTGCGTTTCACGAATTCATTAGTTTATTTAATACTTCATAAAACTTCTCAGACTCCTCACCTAAAGCACACACGTAAGATTAAACATGAATGAAGCGCCAATCCAAAACCAATAAATTACCCATAATTGAAGAGTGGTTTATAGCCTTTTCAGTTTACTGCCATCGAAAATAAAATTTATAGTCGCTAAACAAAACCAAATCTATCGCGCAAACATAAAAGCAACGACGAGAATGCCAGGACCTTCTTGTCTCTTCTTGATTCAAATCCATTCAAATTCAAAACAGCCCTAGTAACAAAATCTTCGTGAACTTGCCAATGTAAAATACGTATTAAGAGTTGTTCAAAGTAGGACGAAACTTTCCTGCAAACCACTCCTCAACTCCAATAAGCCAGAAGGAAGGCGGCAGCACTTCATGAATTGGAAATCGTATGAAAAACTATTTCCTCGGTTCCTTCAGAGCCGGGAACTTTGACAAGTTCTGAGAAACTACCTAAAAGACGCCGTGCCGCGAATACTTCACTTCTTCATGCTTTCATGGTCGGGAAGCAGGTCCTTTCCGTGCACTCAAACCAAAAAATGCAACCGAAACGAGAAAAAATGCTTACAAGAGAGCTCCGTCTAAACGTGTCCACGTATTGCACGAAGTTATGTGAATCTCAAAAGTAAGAAATTGTAGCTATAAATTTTATTCCCGACCCTCTGCCTTATTCTCTTCACTTTTTTAGGCTCAGCAGCGTTTTATGCCTTCGATTTGTTGCCTGAAATCAAGGAATTCCCTCGAAGACGATAGAGCAGGTTTTGAAATCTACAACGATTAGTTGCCAGGTCTAACAGCGAACAATAATGTTGTTTTCAATACTCTCCCACACAATGAATGATGACCATGACCATATCGCCCTTGAACAAGCTTTCTGGGTTGGCAAAACAATAGTGAGAGGAATTTTCAGCACATTAAATACTGACACCAAAGGAATTTCCCTGAAATCTAAGCACAGTGGACAATGTCCTTCCGTCCTTACTAGCCGGAAACTAGCTCCCGCATAACTAGAAATTTTCTTTTAGCACTTTTGTCGGAAAAGGAAAAAGTCGTTACATAAAACGGAAATCGGTGTTTTATGTTTTGTATAATTTTTGCTTTCAACTAAAATATACCAAAATGAAGTCTTGCAATCCCCCTGAAAGGATTCAAGATGATTGAAATTAAATTTTAAAAACAAACTTGAGTTTTCAATAAGCTTAGCAAATCAGCTTCAGTAAGGTTTAAACTACATCAGAACATATAATCATGTGTAATTTTATGTTCCAAAAATAAATTTCATAAGGAACTCGATACCATCTATAAGTTTGAAGTCACCACGTTTGAACGAGCACCTTAGAGTGTTAATTAAAGTATTTGTTCCTTTATTTTGAATGGAGTAGTAACCGATACTAGCAAATAACTGTTCATTGTGTAATAACATCAAGTCAGAACGTAGTGCTAATTAGTTCAAGGATATCTTATTGTAGGATAACAAACAATGCGATTTGATAGCTCGTAGTGAATTCCGCAAAAATTATTTTGATTTTCCCAGCATCGCAACTAATCCTTATGGTTCTTAATGGATATTTGATGTGACTATGGAAGAATATCTTAATTCTCTTCCTACGCTTCCTACCCTGACAAAAAACGCAGGATTAGATTTATTGGGATGACAACTGAATAGTTGCCGATTTGTTCAATGAAATAAACAAATAAACAAAAATTTTATTTTTAATGTATAATGTGTTATTTTCCATTTCATTCGTTGAACTATTGCCATCTCTCATACAACTTGAGCACTCCAGGCCTGTAGAAAGTCTGATCCTTTTCGGCCAAAAACTAAGTTAGGTGAGATTTTACAACGTAATCATAATTGATTACGTCTTCGATTCGCTTTGCTTGACCGCTTTATTGAATTTGTCCAATTGGCGACGATAGAGCTCCGAACTGATGATTTGGTTTCTTGGAAGCTCAAAAAACACCGGACCTTTCATCGGAAATTGACAAAAAAATCCTTTTTGTTGGATTTGTGCTTTTGAAGTTGTTTGCGATGACTCATTAGGCGTGCACCACGATCGTTTTCGATTGACATTGTTGTACACAATCCACTTCTCGTCTCCAGTGATAATTCTTTTTCACAACGGATTCATTACGTTTAAGCAATAATTCGCAATCGCTGATGCCCTTTGTCAGATGATTTTTTTTCAAATCGTATGGATCTCAAATACCCAGCTTCTTAACGAGACCGACACGATTTAAATGCTTCTCAATAGCTGTATGTCAAAAATTTAACTTTTCTGCAACCTCCCATGTAGTTCGTGACGATCCGTCACGTAAATAAGCTCTAAGCTTACTAAACGAAGCTCATTAAGCGCAACTGGCCAACCTGAACGTGCGTTATCTTTAAGAGAACAATCTCCAAAACAGAAAACCTCCAAAACTCCAAAACTTTTTCAAGAGCTTCATTACCATTCACATTATGTAACGTGTTGGCAGCTTGCGCTGCGTTCTTTCCTTTACGGAAATAATAAATCAAAATATAGGAGAAGAAGATCACAACATTATGGATATCATAAAAATGAGAGAATGAAAAATCAGCAATTTAGTTTAATTTTTTCGTTGATAAGCCAATATATACATGTTACGATTTTATGCAAAACCTTGAAGAGAGGTCTTCTTGTTTTTCGCATAAAGAAGGGGAAATTTGTCAAGACGAGATTTGTTTGAACGAGAAAAAATTACAGTTATGTTATAGTAAATATTATAAGTTTTTACATCTACCAACGCCGGTACATGTGACATGACGAAATTCGTAAGGTTATCTTCACAATTGGAGGATTGTTGAAAAGTCTTAAATAGCAGCAGCGACAGCCAGTGAATGTCTAAACAGTTGTAGTAGCGATGATAGAAACATGCACCCATTAACACATTGAAATAGCAGCGTGTTTGCATAGCATAGCGTTTTTTGAGTCATCCCAAAAATGTGTCCTTGCGGGATATCCCACTACCCGATCTGGAAAATCCCGCCACACCGTATATGCGAAATCCAATTCATCTGGTAGATGCTCAACGCTGCACCGATAATCATTAATTCGAAATTTTTTTTCACTCTACCAGGCCTCGACAACTGAATAACAATTCACGACACTTCAATCGCCACCGAACTTCTCTCCACTTCTCTCCTTCATGAACACGCACTCCTCCCCAAGCACAAAACCGCTTGCCGGCAAGAGGATCCCCTGCGTGATCGTCGTGGTGGCTTTTTCTTCCGTCATCGCGTCGCCCTGACGGCATTGTCACACTTGCGAGGTGAATTTTGGTTAAACTTATAACTCTCAAGTGTGTCATCTTGGCGGAATTGCCACGCTTGAGAGGCGAATTACTACAGATGACCGCTTGGTGTATATTATCTTTTAGGTTTGTACCGCAGGAACACAGGATTCCTAAGCAAACGTCGCATCTGGAATCGTTTGTTGACACTCGTTCCCCGGAAAGATAATGCTATCACTTCGCGCCCAATCTTTACCATCATTTTCAGAATTTTGCTTCTTCTGTGACCAGTCTGAACCTTTGGCTTTTGTGCGGAAATCGCCTGCAACAAGAATGTGAAATTCTATGCTCAAGGCAGCTTCCTCCAGCGCTTCTTGCCTGTTGTATTGGCAGGTATTACGTGCAATGTAGACACTGGAAATTGTCTTATATGCACACTAAATCCACACAAAGCTATCGTTTAGTCATGGCTGTAAACATTTAGCCGAGCATTGTCTCACATCCGGGATGGTGGAAAAGATAATTTGGGCTTGAACCCATTTGGATGAGTTATCTTTGGGTGGTGCTCGCTTGCGCGTACCACCACATTCACTTTTGCAGTCTGTTTCCGCCAATCCTTAACGAGCACGAAAAACTGGAATCATCTTTGCATTGCCTTTTCCTTCCGTTTAGCCAAGATCTTTCATTAGAGATCATTAGATCAAGATCATTAGATCTGGGAGCAGGTGTTTAACTTGATCACCTGCTGCCTGAAAAAGGACGCAGCATGGCTCGTATCTGAATGACTTGGCCTTGAGATTCAGGCTTCCGGATGCAAAACACACTGCTTATTTCTGGTTCTTTGTAGTTAACTGCTATGTAATCACAAGACATTTATATTGCCTGCTGAAAGCAGTCTTTCGGCCTATTCTGCTGACAATCGAGCCAAACCACTTCAATTTATCACTTCCTTGTTAGTAGTTTTATTGGTGCGTTTTAAGAAAGGTCTACGATTGCCATATTTCTCAACTTGGTTTTACTGGTGTTTGTGCAGACCATAAGCTTCTAATATTCTGAAAAATTTGTCTGATTTTGTTTGCATCACACATTCAAACACATATTTTTAGGATCGATGTTGATGTTGAAAACGTGAAAATTGCAGCCTGTAAGTGTTTGCGAAACTTGCAATATTCGTTGTTTCTCCTCTGCCGTTTCCGGAAGCCCTTGGATTGTGAAAATACAATTCGGGAGAATATCTGGATGTCTGGGTTTTTGACGAACTTAACCAGTTTCTTGTTATTCTGCGGCACCTCGTACAAAACGGAACATAATACTGGTAGAATATCGTTTTTGTATCAAGCGTTGATTTTTATGCTTTATATCGAAGGATGGAATATGGGGACGAAAACAACACGATGATAGAGTTGCGCTTTGTCAAATGTGCGCGACCTGTATGCTCTTCGCAATTGTTCGCAATAGTGAATGAAACACACCCGAAGAATTTAAAATTAATTGTTCGAAATTTTAATCTTAAAATTTCACTTTACAATTGTAAATTATTACAATAATTTACAAACACTTTACAATTTTTCAAGTTTTTGGTGGATCAATTTATCCATTTTCACTTAGAACTTATAAGTGATTTATACCCCTGCTAGCTAACTAAGCGAAGACTCTTGGGTGCGGAAGTTCTGATCAATTTGTCGAATCCCTCGAAAGTGAATTTACAAAGAAAGGTGGAAAGAGCTCAAGCTGGTTTCGAACACGCGAACACTTGAGCGAACACTTGAGTCAGCGGCGGTTGGCTCTGTCAAACTCCTAATACCCCTACTACCATATCTGTCGTGCCGTTCTTTCTCCTCATCCAACCCTGTTATCTTTCCAATAGCGCACTCGTCTATGCACTTCCTAGACAGAACCATTGCTATCCGCTACCTGACGCGTCCCCGGGTGGTGGATTGGGGGACCCGTGGATCCAAAACTGTTGACCATAAGGATGACTACGGGCTGCTGGTTTATAAGGAGGTACTGGGCAGAGTGTCAAATGACAGCATTCAGAACTGCGAAGTCAGGCTGCTGCTGTGTAGGAAACTGCGTAGCACGGCCAGGCGTGGCGGCAGTAAGTTACAGGAGTTCAACCCTAGGAGATGCGGGGTGTACAGGTACACTCATATCAACGTGGGTTGAACACACCGGTAACTTGGGAAAACATTTAATTAATTTTTGCGATACTCACATAGCCAACTACCTCACGAAAGCCAGTCGCGAACCAAAATAGCATGTCTGATGTGAGTGTTTGTCCGTCCTGGTGATATCGAGAAAAAAAAAAGCCCAACAGCAAACCTGTTTCCTCGTCCCTACGCCACGTCCATTTAGTAGAACTCTATCCCGCTCCTCGGGCTTTTGTGTAATAATTTTATCCTCACATCCTCCTGTTTTGCAAACCTCTTCCCCAACAAAATGGTCCTACCTTAACGGTGGACAAGTCCACGCATTAAAAAATAAATGCGTGGGCCGAGCCGGTAAGTAGTTTAAGTATTTTAAGTAGTTTAAGTAGTTCAAGGGGCTAACCCATGTGGAACCCTGAATAGTAACAAAATTTAAAAAAATACTCGGTTCTGACCGGGGCTGGCTTGTCTGTTGATCCGAAGGGACATGAGCTCAATCACTTACGACGGCGGGTAGGCCTGTGAGGGTCGACCAGTCTGCCCAGGCGAGACATGTCGGGGCGGCGCCATGGGTGAGTTAATATGCAATCCCGGAGAGCGACCCAAGGTGTGTCGGTGTGAGCTCTATGCTTGAACGATCGGCAGTAAGAGTCAGTGGATAAAGTGTTAGAATTGAGGGGCGGAAGTGAACCGCCATGCTAAGGAATTATTCTTCCTCTCTCACGTCGAGCCGATAACGCGAGACTTTCAGTTGAGCCGAAGGCGATACCGTGATGACGATATACGGACGAAGTGGTTTTAGGAGTATTCAAAGAAGTTATTTCGGCATTACCGAAGTCGGTATAATTGCGGACGGATGACGAAGGTCCGTAATGGGATAAGATCTGGCTCATGGCGTGAATCAACCTCCCCTCAGCCTGTTGAGCCGGAGATGCGGCCGTCAGGTCTGCTGAAGGAAAACAGCAGGCAGGGCTGAAACAGGGTAATAGTTAAGGTAAACCCGGCCACACCTCATCGGGCAGCCGTTAGTGTCTCACAGCCCTGTGTTCCTTTCTTTTTCTTTTGTTAATGGTGGCAACTTACGAGAGTTTTGTATGCGCTTGGAAAATTTTTAAATTGATTTTTTCAAAACCATGGACACAGGAACGATGGATGCGAAGAAAAAACAACCAAACAACGAAAAACGAACAATTGAAACACCGGGGAGATGTGAACTCGTGTCTGAAAGCAGACATGAGAGCGCAGCGAAGGGAATGCAGAGAGGACGCCAACCCGACATCGCGGCGGCTTTTGCCCGTAGTCGGAAGATTGCGCGCACGCCGGACCGGCCCGTGGCAGACGAAAAAGCGCGAGAGACACCCATGTCCAGCACAAGTGCCGAGGAGGCAAAAGAGCCGAATACGTCTAAATTTTCGCTGACGGAAAAGGAACAGAACTCAAAGAGTTGTTCCAGAGAAGGGGACGAAGAGACAGCGGACATGAGTTCCTTCACAAGGAAGCAGAAGTTACTTCGGACTCCGCCAGCAGGGCCAGCACAGATGGACAGCTCCAAGTCCCTTTCGGGCGTCTCTGCCCCGCTCATCGCAGGTAAAATACCTCGCAACTGTGACCCGAGCTCTGAGAGCATACCTCCGGTAGCTGCTCTCGGGCGGTCGGCCGCAACAAACCACCATTGCGAACCTGACGGGACGATTTGTGGCGGAAAGGGGAACGAGGAGAGAGCTCAGATGAGTGCCTTTACTCGAAGGACGAAGGTGCTCCGAACTCCTAATCCTGCTCAAATGGTACGCTCGAATTCCCTTGCGAGCACAACAGCGCCACTCACTGGCATTGACGGAGCACGCCGCGATCTCGAACCGAGCCTCAAAAGCATGCCCCTGGGAGATGCTGTTGAGAACTCGATCGCAATGGACCGGCTGGATGAGCAGGAACGGCTGCAAGAACTTGGAAAGGTTCTGAAGCAGACAATAGCAGCGAACGGCCAAAAGACCGTTAACAAGGGGGTTACGAACGGCCTCTTAGAGATGGAGGAACTCCTGGACCAAATCGGCCACTTTCGACGCAGGTGGCTGAAAGCTGAGGCGGACCAAAATGCGAGAATGAGTACGGTGCTGCGAGCTGCAGAAACACCGGTTGCTCCCAAACGGGTGGCCAGCAGCCCTATCGAAAGGGAGGCTGAGAAAAAGAAAAAGGAAGAGCCGACCGATGATGGCTTCAAGACAGTCCTCAGCAAGGCCGCAAAAAGAGCCGCAAAAAGGCTAACCCTCGACGAAAAGACCCTCACTAAACCTGAGACGTCTCGCAACCCTGGTGCAACCCAAATGGTTGCGCGTCCTGCTAGGCTTTACCCTCAGAAGGAGCAGCCGGCTGATTCTGATACGAACTGCGTCCCTGGCAACCCGCAGATCGCTAGCCAGCCGAAGGCGAAACGGCAGCGTCGCAAGAGGAGAAGAAAGAAAAAAGGGCCAGCAATACTAATCAAACCGATGGATGGCAATTCGTACGCAGAGGTACTACGCCAAATCAAACAGGCGGTCAGACCTGAGGAGATGGATACATCCATAAAAGCAGTACGACAAACGCGAGCTGGTGGCCTCCTGGTTGAATTTGGGCCAGACGCAGCCAACAAAGACTCTTTTCGCGACGCAGTCCAGAAAGCAGTCGGTGAAAAGGCCAGCGTGTCCGCGCTCGAGCCAAGGGTGACCCTCGAAATCAGGGATATCGACTGCGTTACGGACGTGGCCGAGGTGGAGGAGGCACTGCGGAAGGAGTTCCGTACAGCCGGCGAAATGAAAGTGGAGGTTACCTCCGAAAACAGCAGGGGACAGCGAGTAGCTATAGTTGACCTCATCGAAAGGGACGCGAAACCAATGCTAGACAAAGGAAAGGTCAAGGTCGGATGGGTTGTGTGCATAATCCGGAAGAGGGCAGATCCCATCCGATGCTTTAAGTGCCTCGGTTTCGGCCATAAGGCGCTGGGCTGCAAAGGACCGGATAGAAGAGGCATGTGCTACAGGTGCGGAGAAACTGGGCACAACGCCAAGGCGTGCACCGACACAGCATGTTGTGTGTTATGTAAAGCAGCAGGAAAGGAGACTAAAGACCTGACTCATAAGTTGGGAACCGGGAAGTGTTCTGTCTTCAGGGAGGCTCTAAAAGACGCGAAATCGAAACTACGATGACCCGAGTATTGCAAGTTAACCTGCACCGGAGTGTGGTCGCCCAGGACTTGCTGGATCAGACCGTGAGGGAAAAATCGATTGACCTGTTACTGCTCTGCGAGCAGCACCACAACAGGGACTCTCCAGATTGGTTCCAAGACGAATCTGGCACCGCTGCCATCTGGGTGCGAAACGGAGCCCGACTGTGTGTTGAGAGCCACCGCAAAGGGGATGGTTTTGTGTGGATTCGTTGCGCAGCTTCGACTTTCTTCAGTGTCTATTTTACACCGTACGAACCCTTCGCATCCTTTTTGAGCCGACTCGATGCGCTGGAAGATGCTGTTATGAGTACCCGAAGGCCCATTCTTGTTGGAGGTGACTTTAACGGAAAGGCAATTGAGTGGGGCATGCACCGGACTGATCCTAGGGGAGCGAAAATCCTCGAAATGGCATCCAGAACTGGACTCGTGGTCGTGAACACTGGAAACACACCCACCTTTCGCCGCAGTGGTTGCCAGGGAACGATCCCGGACGTGACATTCGCATCCGAGAGTTTTGTACCTACGGTACGAAACTGGAGGGTTCTTGAAGATTATTCGGCAAGCGACCACCAGTATATTTCATTCGAGATTGGAGCTTCTACCTCGCGTCGGCCATCGACCCGACCAGCACCCAAGGGGTGGAATCTCGGAAAAATGGACACCGAGAAGTTCGATCACGCGCTTTCAAGGGGCATATCTACCCCAATGGCTCCGGTGGGACCCGACCAGGCCTCGGCTGAAGATGTGGTAGACCACACTATGAACGTAATCACCTCTGCCTGCGGCGCTTCTATGCCCCGACGACGTCCACGACATGGTAAACCTGCTGTGTATTGGTGGTCTCCGGAAATTGCTGCAAAACGAAGGGAATGTCACAAGCTCCGACGTATGGTGCAGCGCTCTAAAAGCCGAGAAGAGGCATGCGCTCGCGAGGTTGAGTACAAGTCCGCAAGAAAACTCCTTCGTAGCCTGATTAAGAAGAGCAAAGCGCGTCGTTGGCAGGAGCTCATTGAGGACGTGAACAGAGATCCGTGGGGACTGGGCTACAAACTCGTAATGCGAAAGCTTGGTTCGCTACGAGCACCTTGCATTCTTGAAGCTGAAAAAATGGACGGCATAGTCAGAGCGCTGTTTCCAACCCACCCCCTACGCCAAGAAGCAGGTACGGAAGAAGTGCAATTCGATGGCCCTCCATTCACTGCCGAAGAACTGCATGTAGCCATGGCGTCGATGAAAAAGAGGAAGGCTGCGGGACCGGACGGAATCCCAGCTGAGGTGCTACAGATGGTACATCAGCGTGACCCTAACCTGCTGCTCCGCGCTTTCAACTGCTGCTTGAAGGAGGGTGTATTTCCTCATCGGTGGAAGGAGGCGAGGCTTGTTCTGATTAGCAAAGGAAAGGGGGACCCAGTGCTGCCGTCGTCATACCGTCCGCTGTGTATGTTGGACGTCGCTGGAAAGGTTCTATAGAAACTCATCAGGGGGAGGCTCACCGACGCAATCAGAGCTGCTGGAGACCTATCCCCTCACCAACATGGCTTCCGACCAGGTAGATCCACGATCGACGCCATTATGGAGGTGACGAGTGTGGTCCGGAGAGCAGAGGCGGACCAACGATCAAAGCGAATCGTGCTGCTGGTGACACTGGATGTTAAGAACGCTTTCAACTCTGCGAGGTGGTCGGATATCATAAGCGCCCTGGAAAACACCTTCAGAGTTCCCGAATATTTGTTGCGGATACTAAAAGACTATCTGAAGGACCGCAGATTGCAATACGCTACACTGGAGGGGCAACGGGTGGTAGACGTTACATCAGGAGTCGCGCAAGGGTCCATCCTGGGACCGGACCTTTGGAATGCCTCGTACAACGGGCTGTTGAGGCTAAGACTTCCGGAAGAGGCGCGACTTGTGGGGTACGCGGACGACGTGGCGGCTTTGGTCACTGGACGGTCGGTCGAACAGGTTCAGCTCAAACTAGGCACGGTGATGAGACAAGTGCGCGAATGGATGACAAACCGTGGGTTCACCCTCGCGCTCGAAAAGACAGAGGTGGTAATACTAACGAAAAAACGAATTCCCAGAGTTCTTCCTGTGGTGGTGGGCGATACAACTGTTGAGTCCAAGAACGCACTCAAATACCTTGGTCTGATAATCGACTGCAACATGAGGTTCTTGCAGCAGATCACGGAGGCCGCGAGCAAAGCTTCAGCGAGGGTGTCGGCTCTAAGTCGACTAATGGCCAATGTTAGGGGTCCGGCTCCAAGCAGAAGACGCCTGTTGATGAACACCACGGAGTCTATACTCCTGTACGGATGTGAGGTGTGGGCTGACGCGCTTGACAAGCGCACGTACCGGAAGCACTTGGTCCAGGTACAAAGGAGAGGAGCATTACGAGTCGCTTGTGCGTACCGTACGGTCTCGGAGCCGGCAGTGATGGTCATTGCGGGCTCAATTCCCATCGTTCTCCTGGCGAAGGAGCGCAGCAGGATCTACCTTCGGAGGGCGGAGCAAGGAAGGGAAACTATTGCGCGCGAAGAGAGGCAAAGAACCCTGGATATGTGGCAGAGCACCTGGGAAAGTGAGACAAGGGGAAGGTGGACGGCACGTCTCATCGGAGACGTGAGAAAGTGGTTCAACCGGTGTAGAGGTGAGACAGATTACTTCCTCACCCAATTCCTCAGCGGCCACGGATACTTTCGATCATACCTCCATAAGATGGGAAAAGCACGATCTCCTGAGTGCTTGTTCTGTCCAGGATGTGAGGACGACGCGTTCCACACCTTTTTTATATGTGGGAGGTGGGCTGGCGAACGAGGGTTGCTCTTCGAGAGAGTCGGAGAGCTCTCGCCAGAGGCTGTGCTGGATGTGATGCTAGCCTCAATTGACAAATGGAACTGTGTGGCACATTACGTGCGGGTGGTCCTTCTCACGAAGAAGGAAATCTTAGACCGGAGGCAGGCACGGGGAGAAGAAGGGCTGCGCTCGCAGTAATCCTATCCTGCCTCCAGCTGAGAAGCAGGAAGGACAAACAAAAAAAAAATAACAAAAAAAAAAAAAAATTACAAAAATAAAATGTAAATAACAGGAAAAAAGAAAAAAAAAAAAAAAAAAAATAAATAAATAAAATGAAACAAAAAACTGTCCTCCCAGTCCCCTCAGCTGCGATCCGAAGGCGCCATCAGGCGATGGAAGGGGGGGCCTAACCCGAAGTAATGTGACAAACAGTTCCAGGCTAGGTTCCCTGACAGGGGCGGTGTTTAGAGGGTATTCTGGTAGACAGGTCGGTACTGCTGCCAGCGAGTCCCTCACTGCGGATGTAAATGTCTTCATCGCCCGCCAAAAAAAAAAAAAAAAAAAAAAAAAAAAAAAAATGCTGCCCCGAATGTGAGGTCATCTAAATCTTCTCACTCCCAGCTGATAGTACTAACTACAACTACTGCTACTACTACTAGAACTAATATAATACAACTGCTACTAATGCTACTTCCTCTAATGAGGTAATCTAAATCTAACATTTGACAGATATTTTCAACTTCGTCAAGATTAATTTCACACATTCTCATTTTATAGTCACAAGGGTCTTCTATATTAGGAAAAAAACGTGATAGTAAAACAGCGATGACATTAAGAACAGTCCATAATAACAGCCACAAATAACAGCCGATAATAGAGAATTATTTCATTTTTATTAGTAAATATTTTCTCATTTCACCTTCATTATTTCGTTTAAATGCAAAATGCTTAAGTAAAGACTCAATACACCTAGAAAACTAATATTGTATCTTCTTTCTTTGAATTACCCCCGGAAAGTGATATAAATGCTTTGTCATCAAGAGATAGTATAGGGCCACTTTGTTTATTAAGAAAACGTCAAATGATATGTCATCTTACAGAAACCTTAAAAGTTCGCAGGCCTGAGAGAATGTTGCCCATGTTGACAAAGAGTATTTTCTCCACTTACAAATGGACTCGTTATCAGGAAGCGTAATGCTGTCATTCGGAGAACATGCATTTTGGATGCATGTTCTTCTGAATTCTGATTCAGTTAAAAACTATGTAAAAATTTGTTGCAATATCTAAAGTTACAAGACCTGTTGATATCATGCAGTTAAGCTATAATTTCGGATGGATTAATATTGAAAAAAAATAAAGTATCTTCGTGGATTATTTTTTCCTAAAAGATCAATTCACAGAGTCATAAAATATAATGAGTTTTAACAGGTTGTGCATAAAAAATATTGAATACTTACGAATCTGAAGGCTTAAGCAATAGACTGCTTGTGACGTCATTTCAAGATTCTAAATTTGCTGTTTCATTGAGAAACAACAATTCCGAACTACAAATTTGTTGGTGTGATTGTATTATGTAGTGATTGACACAACCCATTTCTCATGACGTCAAAATTAAATCTGCAATAAATTAGAAAATAAATATAATTAGTAATAATCTCTGCGGGTTTTTTATTGTTGAATGCATTTATAAGAATTTCAATTTCCATTTTCGAATTTCAGCATTATCACTATCCAAATTAGGATTCATATCCAAACAAGACTCTAACTATCAGCTTTCAGATTCTGATTCATACTATTAACTGACAATGTCACTTGTTATCTAAACTAAAACTAAGCGTAGAAAATATGAATTTGAATGACGGCTTTAAATGGTAAAGAAAGACTTTACCAGAAGCAGGATTGCCAAGAAGTTATAAGAATGCATCTAGAATGAAGACTAATAAACAAAAGGAAAAGAAAGTGAAATTTCTTTGCGTGGAAAGCAGTGGAAGTGTAGGACTGATAGCTATGTCTTGAATCCCTGCAGCAGTGAAAATGCTGGAGGTTATATTCCAGCAAAGAAGACTCGTTATCGCTTTGGAAACTGATACTTGGCAATGTGACATCAAAAGTTAATCCAGAAACATATATCCTTAGGGGCATACGAACAATGAGGTCAGAAAACTACATTTATTTATCAACTAGTGAAAGCACTATGTTGTGAGTTGATTTTTCTTTATTTATATCAGCAACACGCAATAAAAATTTAAATATAAAGTATTTTTTACAATGTGAAACCATTTTTCAGACAACAAAATGTTTTTAAGTCATATGTTAATTGAAAGCGTTGATGCGAAAAAGTTCACCAAGAACTTATTATAGTAGAATCTTTGAGCTAAAATTTTTTCCAGTCTCTGAATTGAGTTGTTAGGCATAAGATATCAAATTGGTTTCTCTTAACAGTGGTCATTCGGAGGATTTGTGACCAATCCAATACAGAAAACGATCCAAAGAATTCGAAACCAAACAATTTCAACCGGACACTTCAAATAAGGTAAATCATCGTGCTAACGGATTCGTAAGAAAATAAGGGGGTAAATCCTGAGTGACCCGACACTGAGAGGAAGGAAAGAGTAGAAATTCCCATAGAGTCAGTGCATTTAATCGTCAATACTATCTTTGAGCATATCCTGCATTCACCAAGCAAAGAACAATTGTTTTGTGATTAAATATTTGTTTATAATAAATAGTCGTACTATCTGTTGGCAGAATAGTTATTTATAGTATTGTCTGCGCGCAAACGTTTTTATCGGGTTCGAATCAAATGATTTATTTATTTTACTCATTAACTTATCTAAATCTAATACATAATCCCAGTTTATTATCTATGGCTTGTCGCCAACGATCAGGAAGTTGCTAGATCTCTTTTCCGCAGAAATGTTACCTCTTACCTTCGAACAAGATTGGTAGTTCTGAACGAAGGTCCTCATTGATGTTGCATTCGCTATTGTAGCTACAGGCAGTCCTGGGACCAAAACAAGTGATAAACTATTGGAGCAAGATCTGGAGAATATGGTGACATAGATGAGGTTAGTATCTCTACAAACCAATCACATCCTGAAAGTCGATATTGTATATTATATTGAATTCTATTAAATGAATTATATTGAAAAAAAAAGAGAAAAAAAGATATTAGGAGACTAAGTAGCTTCAGTCAAAGGGGTTGCCACCGCTGAATAGCGAAAGGACGACGAAAGTTAAACTTTTTTTATCAGCCTTGGCTTTATCAGCCAAAAACGGAAAGATTGGTGAAAAAGGAGAGAATCGTACACGCATCTCTCAATAATACACTATGGTCTGAATTCTATGCAAGCCATTTCAAACAGCCAAAGACTACTTTGGTAAACGAAACACCTTTTTTGTCTCAGTAACTCACGGTTAAATGCCAGAAGTAAAGCATTCGAAGGATTTTATAAATTTTTTTTATGGATTCGATAACCGCCATAAAGGACGGGACACATTTATTTCACTAGCTTTCAAACTTCAAACACATGTTCATCTGTGCCGATTTACAAAAGAAGCTCTATCCGAAATTTCCTAAAAATCAAAAAAACAGACCTCTTGTTTATGTGTGAAACAAGACTTTTACCCGATCATCAAATAGTGGGGCACTCCAAAGGCTCTTGAGATGACCCATCCGAAAGTAGTGTCAGCCTTACATTATTGTCCGGAGAGTGGATAGAAATTCAATGTTAGTTTATTTTTGAATTTCGCGTTGGTGGGGCAATGTGATTGGGAACCCATTACATTTATCGCTGTATGAGTTCATCACCAAAACTCTACTTTTGGCATAGATCATGATAATATCTTCTGCAATTGACCATCTCATAATTGGAGGTGACTCCAACAGCTGTGGTTCATTTTGTAATGTCTCTCTATCAAAAATCATTAAGTATGTGCTACATACCTGGCACTTGATTAAACCTCAATCTCTTAAGATTATATCTCTCAGCACATCAACGTTTTGTAGGACCGGATCATTCATTGGTTTTTAGCCAGGACTACCGAGTCATCTTCTTTAGAAAGCTCCCACTATAATAACTATTACTATTCCTGGGATTGTGAGAAGAGGTTTCAGAGGATTTACCTTCATCTATCAAAGCCATTTCAATACCTAAAACTACCTGCAACTTCGCCTACAGCGATCTTCCACAAGAAGTCATCGCCTGTCTTAAAAAAAGTAAAACACTGAGAAAGCTGCTCACACGCTTGCACCGCCGTTCCTTAACTACAGGTAACAATGAATACAAAGTGATATCCAGGAATATCAATGACTATGGCTCAACGTTTCAATTATGGTGAAAACAAGAATATACCTTTACGGTGAATTCGAAGAAAGAATGAAGCGCATCACTTCGGATGCAAACAGGTTTCAAGTAATTAATAGAATTACGGGTAAAAAGCGCTCTCCTAGAAACTACACGATGAACGAAGTACCTAAGGTCAAAACCCAAGTAACTACCGCGGAAGTCTTCTCATATAATAGTCCTTCCGAACTGCGATGCACAGTGATGATGCTCTATTGGCCATGCTGGGGCAACCGTAGTGCAATTTCTAATTATATTGGAAGTTCGAAAGCGCGACTTAAGATCACGAAATGGGAGCACAGGTCATCAGTAAATGTATTTAACGGAATGATAAGCCGGTCCAGTAACTCATTATCAGTATAAATAGCAAGTTATATCTTAATCATTATGTCAGTAAAGTTTGGATAATTGGATCGAATTATTACTGGAGACGAAACTTTGACTCATTGTCATGAAAAAGAGTCCAAACAGGGCTCTATGCAATGGCACCAAAAAGGCACATCACCTAAAGAAGTTGAAGGTGTTACAATCAGCTGGTAAAACCAGGAGAGATCCAGGTAACATCACAAATGTGAAGGCAATATAAAATAAGTGACATAAGGCCAATTTCGTTTCTCTTGAAATTTTTGAATAAGGAGCACATTTTTTGCATGCACAAGATGTGACAGGCTGCAGCAAGACCTATATAAGGAAACAGGAGAGCTCACTCCGGAAACCCAGGAAAACAAACGAGGTGATGTTTTGGGGAAATTAACCTGCCCAGTAGAATACTGCCTTCTTTTTACAGAAATGTAAATTACTATAAAAAGGAGGCAATATTATATCGGGCGAGAACGTTCTTAACGCTGTTGACAAAGGATGGCAAAGGATGCAAAACATACGTGAACTCCGTATGCAGTTGACGAAGTGTGCATGATTGAAGAGTCAAGCTGCTGTTCAAATGACAACTGATGCCGCTCGCTGAAGAGTTTCACCAAACCCAGACACTCTTCAGACACTCTTTGGTGAAACCTCACTAGAAACGTTTTTTCTGGTGAGGAAGAGCGGGCTTCAAAAGTTCGTGTCTCAGGAGTGTCATCGAAGAATGCATGTATGAGTCGTTCGGTACATATACTCACAAACCTTCCGTTGGTTTCCATTGCGTTGGTTCCACAGCGTATTGATGATGTAATTCACCACCTTGTGGGGGCATTGAAGCTGCGCGAGAGTCTTCTTTTCTACATCGCTCCTAAGGATAAAACGCGAACACGTGCTTGGGTTTTCGTTGACACGTGCCAACTGGCAATTGCAATATGCTGGTGATGTCAGGCGGAGTGGCTTTCTTGTCGAAGGAAGAGAGAGATATACATACGTGTCCAACCAGTTGGAATGGAGGCAATTACCTCTCCAGGTAATGTAAGCGTCTCCCGTCCAGTATTTCCACATACGAAGCTAAAAATTCTCCTTGAACATCCTAGTCAGGCCTAGTGAAACGGTGGGGAGCACTGGCCAATTAGGATTCCATTTATGGCACATAACCGGCCGGCTAGGTAAACGCGAAGGTATAAGCCACTTACCTGATGTGTAATGAACGAGCATGGTGACCATGAATACGTTGGCTTTGCAATGAAGAAACACTTCTTTGGTTTCAGATAAAGCAATGATAAGTTCCCACGAAGTACGGAGACCGTTAACAGCGCCAGGCTTCTTAAATTCAATATGGCTTGCACATGCGACGGTGGAGTCGGGATACCTTAGGGGTTCATAAAAATCAGAAACTATTTTGGCAGTGCATGTTTCCGTTTATTGTAGCTGGTTATGGTGAACTAGCATTCGTAGTGGACTCTATTGACGCGGCTTCGATTCTGTATGTTAGAGAAGGGATCGGCCAACCGTTAATACCGTTCGCACAGTAATAGAACAACATGTATCAGGAAGTTGTCTGCAAGAATTGGTTAAAACACTGTTGACACTGTTGGCGACAATGAGTTTTACGGCAGTGTGAACCTAAGTAATATCCGATGCGGATGCGTTTCTCGGTTACGTTGGACGCTTACCACGCTGACAGTTGCATACTATTGCATACTATTTTTGTCGACAGGCGTTGGCTTTCAAATCTCGTAGCCTGTAGACAGCCATAGAATCTAGCTATTTTGTTACAGGCAGTACTTTCCAAAAGTCGATACCCTAAACTAGTTCAGACACGGATTTATCGAAACGAATGCAGTTGTTTTATTAGTTCAAAACTGATCTTCGATTTGTGCAAACCACAATCCCGAACTATTCTGGCAATATTGTGAGAAGATGCACGCAAACACATGGCGCCGGTGTTATCCGGAAGATTGACACCGATGAACAGTTTCTGAAATAATTTTTTCAATCTGAACCATAATCAAAACAAACCAAACCAAACCAAAAATTTCGTGCATCTGAATATTTGGAGGGGTAAGTTTTTCATACAATCAAAGGTTAAACCGGCAAGATCCTCGAGAATGACAAATACGTTTTCCCCGTCTTTTATGAACAATCAATTCTGCCTCAGCTCCATTTTTTATGCCAGGTGCCAAAGTAGGGCTTTTAGTTTTCACCACTAATCCTTCAATGAAGGAGTCAAACAGAAAATGTTTTTGGATAGATGGATGGATTGATACTTTGCTTCGAATAAGTCATATGTTTTTAACATTCAACCACGCGGCCAAATATTTAATATTTTTACCACAATAATGTGTTTTCTTGCGAGGAAAGACAGGCATTTGGGTGTGCATAGCCTATATCATTCTGGGACTAGTGGCACTAGCCTTGACATGTTGGCTGCATTTTTTAATGATCATTTTTCAATGAACGATTGCTAAAGCAGAGTGATAAGTCGTCTAACGTGGTATTCGTGACTTCAAGAAAAACAACGAATACGTTTACAAGATGAAAATTGTTTGATCCTTTTTATGAGCAAAACACTTTAAAGAATATCCTCGCTTCGTCTCTCCACTGTTGTGCAGTCTGTGTTTCTGTAAACCTTCCTTGCCAATGACTTGCTGAAGAGAAATATCTTGCTCATTTTTGATTGAAACGTACTCATTTTCTGAATACAGAATGGAAAATCAATTTGCGATAGCTGATCAAAACATCCCTCTTTACAATGGAAATAATATATTGAAATTGCTACTAACAGTTCATAAGCAAAATATGTTGCATATGGCCGTATACGTCTTGTTAAAGGTGTCGGTAAAAATTCTTCTTTCAAGTTTTCATGAACAAGTCCCTTGAGTTTTGAGTGTTTGACTTGGAACCTTTCGTTTGTCTTTGGCCTTCGCTTTCTCTTTTTTATAAGTTCCGCGTGTACTTCCATTCCACTGCCATTATCGGCCACAATTTTTAAATAAACTTAGCACAGGACGCAAAAGCCCTGAACTAACTGAGGAAAGCTTGTACGCTGAGATCGATAATCGCCGTTTGTTTAATGCTGTTACACCTCATACCAAAATATTTTTCTTGCGCAAATAACAGAAGTCGTGGACTGGTGTGGTTTTTGTTCTGAACGAGCAAATGTATTTAGTTCTATTACTCTACCAGCAAATGGTACTGTTGTTATATGTACCCATAATGTGATAAAATGCATAAAATAATATACCATAAAATGCAATTTCTAGCCAAGCAATAATACTTTGTTTTGTATTATTTAAACTTATCGTAATTCAAATGGGATTGTACCCGTGATTTTATCAACGTTCCAAATGACAATGACAATCCCGTTCAGAGATATCTTTCCTTTCCACTACCCTGGTACACTTTCGCACAAAAATTGGCAATTTGGTGCTATGTTCCTTTTTCGCTGTTTGGTACGTTACATTGGGCTAGACCTCTTTTTTATTCGCCCTAGGGCGCCGTCAGTCTAGAGAAAATTTCTCCCTAGTGGGAGAGTGCAGGATGGAGAAGGACTGCTAGAAAGGAGACAACACCCAAGACCCCGCGCCCCAAGGCAATCCATGATACCTTTTTTGGCTGTAAGTATTGCCCAAGAGTAATGTGCCACAAAGGACCATTTGTCAAACGTTTTCAGCATTTCTCCGACCAGATTGTCTGGAGAAACCTCTCCCATTACCTCCCATAAGTCCTGCCGCACCCTGTTCCACCTTCTACAGTTGAAAAAGATGTGACATGTGTCGTCTCTTTCCCCGGGTCAGAAAATGTAGTCTTGTGCAGGTAAGACTGAAAATACCCAAGCCCGCTAAGAAGCTGGGTAAGGTAATAATCAGTCTCACCGTGCCTTCGATTTAGCCACGATCCCACGTCCCCTATAAGGCGGGCAGTCCAGCGGCCATTAGAGTTGCCTTCCCAGGACTGTTGCCACTCGAGTATTGTGCGCTGCCTCTCCTCTCGGCTGAGAGCATATCTAGAACCATCCCCTTTTCTGTCGTAAATTCTCCGTCGCTCTCTAGCAAGTAGGGCGATGGGTATTACTCCTGCGATTACCAACACCGCCGACTCAGAGACAGTGCGGTGTGCAGACGAAACCCGCAAAGCTCCTCGTCCCTGTACCTGAGCCAAGTGCTTTCGGGATAGCTCCTTGCTGAGAGCTCCGGCCCAAACCTCATAGCCATACAGTAGCACTAACTGTACAGCACTCCTGAGGAGTCGGCGTTTGCTCGGTGTGGGCCTACCGATGTTGCACATGAGTCTATTTAGAGCCGAAACGCCCTAACATTCCCGGCTGTGTCCAGCATACGAATTGGGCGATATGCAGAAGGCAGCTCGGGGTCCCCTTTCCCGTTGCTTAAATGCGAGCCTCGCCACCTTCGAGCGAGATGGAAATACGCCTTCTCTCAGGCAAGCGTTGAACACATTGAGGACCAAGTCAGGGCAAACGTGGAAGACCATGAGTAGCATCTTGGTTGGAATTCCGTCTTGACCTGGTGCCTTTCGAGCTTTCATAGAAAGCACTGCATCCTCCAGCTCATTCTTTGTGAACAATGGACATTCCACTGAATCGTCCTCCTGCATAGCATCAACATGGACGGGGTGAGCTGGGAACAGCGCCTGCAGTATCCCGTCCGTCTTGTCTGCTTGAAGTAACAGGGCTTCCGTTGGGTACTGAGCTTGCGTCCCAATACGTTAAAGCCAAGCCCCCACGGATCCCTGTTCAAGTCGTCCACAAGTTCTCGCCAGCAGCGTGCCTTACTCTCGTTGATGAGTCTTCGGAATCCTTTCCGCGCTGACCTGTATGCTACTGTCCTATTAGATGCGTCCTCTTCGCTTCTCGACTCACCTCGTTTGTCTGCGATATCTTTGGACCACCAATATACAGCAGGTCTGTCGTATCGGGGCCTCCGTCTTGGCACAGATGAGGTACAGGCAAAAGTGATGAGGTTGATCATTTACTCCACCATTCCCTCGACTGAAGCCCTTCCCCTCCCCGATGAGCTCCCGGATGATCTGGATGACCATGACCCTGGATCTGGAGTCGCATGCTGCGCCGAACCCAAACGGCAACAGTATGGGAGCCATCGAAGAACCAGGCTGGTGAAATCTTGTTTCGATGTTGTTCGCTCAGCAGCAGCAGATCAGCCCTCTTTTCTCTGGCAAACTGCTCTAGCAAATCTTGTGCATTGATGCTACGGTACAATTAATTTGAAGGTTCCTGATTATCGCCCTTGAGCTGTTATTGCTTTTGCTAGTGCCTCTCTAAAGATTAAGCAACGCGTATCTGTACCTGCAACGTGAGAGTGCTCCGTCGGTTGAGAGTTAAGATGATTACATAAAAAACAGCGCGGACTCTCAGTGCACTCTTTTATCTTATGCCCAGACACTCCACACTTAAAGCAGAGCATACTGCGGTCAGAGTCCTTGAAATTCGACTTGGTGTGCCCATATCCAAGGCACCTGTAGCACTGAACTGGGTGGGCTTGACGGCGTATTCTGCACACCACCTAGCCGATTTCTATGTATGGCCAGATTCTATGTGTAGTATGGCCAGCCTTTGCCCTCGGCGATTCTCTGGAGAAAACTTTACTTTTACTAGAGTTGTTCCAGGGAACTTTTTTTAATGGCTTGTTCAACCTCAGCCGGGTTAGTGATGCAGTCCAGGTCCCTTACTTCCAATGAAGCCCTTAGCTCCAAGGTAGAGACGGTGGCTTTTACTCCAAGGACGTCCTTTATTTTATCGCGGAATATTAATTTATCGGAGTAGTCCGCTCGAAACTCCACGCGTAGCCCTCTGAACCTCGTTGATCATAGAGTTTTAATAATATTTCTTGTTTCCTCCGGCTTGACATTCTAGCGGATATCGCGTAGAACGTCAGAGTAACTCTTTCCGTCAGTGGGCTTCACAAGAATGGCGTCCCCAAGGACTTTTCGCCTTTTCTTTGCCGGTTTGTCCAGGCTATTCGATGCTGTTTGAGCAGGCACTGTTTGCGGCTAAGCCTTTATTCACATTTCGCGGCTTCTTTTGCCGCTTTAGGTATCACAAGTTGCAAGGCACCTTTTCTTTGTGGCGTTTCTTTTTCTGGCTCCGCGTTCTCCTTACGCCATTTCTCCTATTCGCCCTCAAGTTTGTTCTGTTTTTTGTTGTTGTTTTGAATCTTTTTGTTCTTAACAGTCCCGACAGTTGTTCTTAACAGTTTTGTTGTTAACTTAGAGCCGCTATCTCCGATGTGTAGTCGGTATCTCGGATGTGAAGTCGCCTTAATGACCCCATGGTTATCTATGCAAGCAGGGAAGATATGCGAGGGTTGGCACCAGCCCTTATGGAGTCAGGTGCTCAGAGCCAGATCAGCGTACGACTCAACCGAACCTACACCAATAACTCAATGGTGCGAGCTTGGATCGTACTGTGAGGCTTGGCAAGGTTTTATCGGGACGGAGACGGCGTGATATTAGCCTGGAGCCGCTCGCGCACAGATTTCAGCCCGGCGATACCGCGCAAGAAGCGACTAGGTCCAAAATATCATAGCATAAATATCATATCATGCGTCAAATCCAGTCGAGAGTCAAATTGTAGTCCGGGTTGGGTGCTGTTTCCCATAAGTCGCCTCTTACGACAAGTTGGGTTACTGTGGATGTATTCTTCTGTGAATTTAGCTACTATTAAAAGAATTAATCGCGAATTAATTTATAAACTAACGTCATTTTCTAGTCAATGAGAAGTTCATGCTTCTAATGTTTTATCAAATAGCTAAAGCTTTATTAATTCAAGTTTATGTTTCAAGGGAATAGCAATGAAAGGGATAATGAGTGTATCATTTTTTTTCCAAATTGTGATGTAAGATCTACAAATAGTTCCAGTGAAAAGTCCAAATTACGTTTGACTCAACTGTTCGAAACGATAACTATGTAGTTGTCCACAAGCTGGTTTGCGGTAATTTGCTATTTATTTTAAAGATTTTGTCCTTAGCAAGCAAAAAGTGCCTGTTAAGTGTTCAGTATTAATCGCGAAGGCAATCTACACTCTTCTAAACTATGTAAAGATATTTTATTTCATTTATATCTTTCGATATTTATCACACCTAGTGTCAACCTTAAAGATCAAATTGAAATCATCAACTCAAATTCAAGAAGTACTTAAAAATGGTTTCTTGCTATTATAAGTGGCTTCTTACGTATTCATGGAATCATGCATATGTATGTGAATTTCAAACTATCTCCATTTGATACAAAGAAATATGCAAACTTATTTTTCTGTAATCGAATATCAAGAGCCAAGACCGACCACGTCCTGAAGAAACTCCTTGAAGATAAAATTCAGGAAACAGCCCGGCGTGTGACAGAATTGTAGAATTTCCCCTTTCAACTGGATTTCTTTTTTGGCACGGAAGGAGCTCTATCGGCAAAATTTGCACGAAATTATAAATTTTATCTACTTCATGAATTTATACATATGCATGACAGCCCAAGTCTGTAAAGTGGCAGAATCCAGCGCTACCACCAGAAATGATGCAAGCGAGATAAGGAAATAGCTTGTAGCAGATATATTTTGGAAATGTTTCGAAGTTTTTCCTAGATTGTAATAAGATATCGCAGCTATTCGCATTGTGTGGTCTCTCAAGTTCGAATACATTAAAGGATCTTTTCGCCTTCTTGAAGCAATTAAAATTGTTATGTATTCGTTTTAATAGAACCAATTGTTGCTTGCCTTATTTATGAAGGTGCTGTTGCATTAACACTTCATCTGTTGTTAGTATTTTGACGCAAGAAATCATCCATGGACTGTTTTATGTTGCCATTTATAAATGTAGGAATAAAAACACATGTGAAATATATGTTATTGTGAAGAAGTACAGTAATACTTTTTCTCTTTAGAGTGCAGTCATTTTTTCCTATAAGTCCCTTCGGTACGTTTGTCCTATGTCGTTTTCAATCAAGAAGCTTTTGTTTGTCGCATAGGGGTTTACGACTCTGAATTCCTCGTTCACCTGCTTTATTTTTCATTGCTGATTATTCTAACACTATTTACATTTATTAGTTATTGTGACCTAAGATGCTAGCCAATTAGTTCTTTTCTGCAGTTCTGGAGGATAATATAGGAAGTTTTCTGGAATGTGGAATTCATCGGGGCCATCGAAATGAATATTTTGAAATAAATCTTATCAAAACTCAAATATTGAGGTTTATTTCTGTACGTGAGATGAATTAATTCAGCTTGATCCCAGTTTGATTGTATCCCGAAAACCCTTCATTGACGTTGCATACAGGGCTTCAACTATTAATATTAAGCATTCAACGTGGCACGCGGTATTCGGAACTTCTACGATATTTAATGGGTCTAGTTGGTTATACACAGAAACAAGGATAAGGTATCGTTCTATGCCTATATACCTACAACTTCCATGCATGACGCTCTAGTGCTAATAGGATATAATGGGGCACATTTCTCTCGGACAAAACAGCTGATCCCCATCCCTTCATCACCAGTTTGACATTTTATTACAAAATGTAGTTTGGGCCATGAGAATGGTCTTCGAGGTTGGTCATAGTTTTGGAGTACTTATGTACTACAAATAATAGTAATAGTACTTTTGGTTGAACTTATGAATCAAAATCGAATTTTCAAAACTACACTTAGACTACACTTTGCCATGACCGCATTTCAGTAAGAATCGAAAGATCAAGGCAACGGTTCACGATTAACAATCCCTTTAAAGTGCGTAGCAGCAGAGGTTTTAAAAACAGTATTACAAAAGGCCGTAAACCCTTGCAAACAGTCGTAGATGCTCTGCTTTGGGTGAAGTGTGGTAGTGAATACAGTTAGCAAGTCGATGGTATCGAACAAGAAACGCAAAATCAAAAATTATCCGCAGAAATAATATGAAATTGTGGTAAAAAGGCTCACGGGCAAGCCCCGAATGGCCATAAGGGGACTCGGGAGAGTTCCCGGTAGGCCGCGCCACTGTAGAACCAGTCAAGCCATCGGAGGGCCGGTCAGTATAGCAACGTAGAGACATCTGCCGGGAAGGGTTGACGTAGTCATTGGCAACTCACTCTTACTCACACTCCTAGTTCGCGGTAAAAAGAAAGTTTTTGTTTACTATTCACGTCGGTAATTTTCTTTGCTTCGTTTCAAGTTTTGTAATTTTAATGGGCTCATGACCGCTTTGTGTCATTGGAATTGTGATTCAAACTGGGTTTGTGGTTTCGAAATGTAGAATAATAAAAATAAAGGTGGTGCCCAAAAAGCGAGGGAAAGAAAAGCAAAACTTTTGATAGATGCGAGAAAGGATTGCTGCAAACTGGAACATTTGTTTCTTAAGAATGCTGTTGATGATAGCGCAAAAAAATCCCAGAAAAACGGTTGAAATGTTTTCCCATCATGTTCTGCTTGGGACTTGTCCACTGAAACCAGTTGGAAAACAGTGGTCAAGGAAAAAATGATTCCCAGATCCCTTATGATGATGATGATTTTCGCGAATCCGTTAGTGACATAGTGACAGACACGTGAGTCACGTGTCTGGCATATAGGTGTCGAAGTAAAAAAGAAAGACTTGTTGAGGCGAGAGTATCATGGAAGCAGGAACCACATTACAATACACACTAAAATACAAATACCAAGAAGCACATTTATGGAAACAGTGTCTACTTTATTTTCTTTTGAACAAGGAATAATGGCTTGCTGCTCTAGTCTTAAAGCCAGGAAACTAGAGTGCAAGAACGTAGAATTGAAGAGACGAGAAGAAGTAGACTCTTGTTTTGGAAATTGGAAAATAAAGACTATTCACCCGTTGACTGTGAATCTCCCTGAATTTCTGTCGGTCTTCTTCTGTTTCTCCATCTTCGCTGTGTAGTTTCTTACTAGGTTTCTTGGTGTTAAGTGTCCTTTGTCGGTCTTGGACCGATAAGTGTCCCTTAATGCAGTGAAGGCAACCCCCTAATTTTTCTTTTTTGAGGGAGCTATTTATTTGGTTCTTTCTGAGCAGTATAGGAAGTGTATATGCTTATTCTTGTTAGGCAGTGCTTACTCCAGTATATATATTGTTTTCATTACTGGGGTCAAGGTATATAAATCCTTCATATCGAACGATACAATTTCGTGTTTTTTAGTATTTGATGCCTTTGAATTTGTAAATCAGATCTTAGTGGTTGGATAACACGAATTCATTTGGCGTTCGAAGTTGTTTTTTAGTGCTTTTGCTTAGTGATTGGCTAGTATATACCCTGGAGCCTAGATTAGAGATATACACTCCTAGATTTCGGATTTGCTCTGAGTATTTTTTTTGTATAGTTTTGGTATCAATAGTGGAGTGAACAGTTCATTATTGTTAGTGTGTGCCCAATTTTAGGGCATGTTATTTTCGCTACCTTATTGTTGCTTTGATCCAACTTTGATAGTCGTCAGTGGGAACATCCCTGATCTTCCTGAGTTTAGTTCCCTAAAAGAGTTTTTCTGTTTTCGCAATGTATTCTTCCTTGCTGAGTAGTACTTTTGTATTTCCCCTGTCTGCTTTTGTTTTTATAGTAGTCTTTGTTTTCAGTTTCTATCATAAGGCCTTGTGATAATTTCCTTCTTTGTTTTTTTAATGGTATGTGACAGGAAAACTGTCGGCATCAAAACGTTCGAGGACGAGTTCACTGTAGTGAGCATTCTGAACAAATAGTCCAAACAGTCGACTTTTGGACCATACACGAATTTACACTAGTTCCGATGGAACACATTTTTCATTATGATACATAACATGCAAAAATGTCTCTGAGATTTGTGCATGAAAAACAATTACTGGCAGAAGCATACCAGTTGCACGTATGAAGAAAATATAACCCAACTCAGAAGCTACCATATCGACAAAATCAAGAGAAGATTATGGAAGAAACACGTTGTTAGACGTTGTTTCGAAAAACAGGCTGACGGAATTTCTAACGAGAAAAGCAATCATCACAATGCGAGAAGATAAGTTGATAGAATGAGGGTTTTGAAGATGACAACCGCATGAAAGGTATGTGATTTTACACAAAAGGATAGCATTCCATTGCCAAGAGTTGGAGATACATTTGGAGACTTATTCGACGCAAAGCGAGAATCTACCAGATGAGCAAGTTTAAAATGTAATTTTGTTGTCAAAAGATGGCGCATGAAAACTTTTGAAGTAACCTGTCAAACTCAAAGCGCCATTTTGTTGATAAGACTGCCCCCTGTACTCTCTAGACCTTCCCATCCGATTATTGCTTGTTCTTATACTTGAAAAATTTTGTCCATAATTACATAAGCGAAATAAAAACGCATTTAAATGAAAACTTTCTAAGTAAGCCTCAATAATTTGAGGTTCAGGCATCCTGCCCTTTGGAAGATGTTTATAGAACAGTTCTTATTAGAGATAATAAATCAACTTTAAACTACAAATCCCGTGTATTCATTGTGTATCAAAAAAGGGAAGAAATCTATGAAACACCCTCATAGAATTCGGAAGGACAAACAGCTCGTCATTAATATTACAAAGCTATGACTTAACAGACAAAGCTATGACTTATGACTTAGCAGTTGCAGGAACATCTTGTGAACAAGTGAAATATGAATCCAAGAGGACCAAAATTACGATTCAAAATTTTAAAAAATCATTAAATTAAAGACATGAACCGGTTTAGCAAGAAATAACCTATACTGGATGCTAAAGAAAAGCTTTTAAGTAGATAAGGGCCTCTGAAAAAAACAAAATGGCTCGAAAGCCAATAAATGCTTTTGGCAGCAAGTGTAAAACTAAAAACATTCTGCTAAAATACCATAATAAGGAGGCAGGGTTGTTTTGTGCGATTTCATTAGTTTGGATACCAGCAATCTGTCAAAGCTTGAAATTTAAGTCAATTCAGATATGCGAAGGGATCCAAATCCTGCACTCAAATAAAAAAATATCTGCAGTAAAATGACGAAAATTCGTTCAAAAGATAGTAATATAAGTTGATGGACTTATTTTAAGGACTGAATTACGAAAAATCTGCATACTGGTGGTCGTTGGTTTTTGTTATCGGTAATGTGAAAGCTGGATCAGTCAGTTAGGAGTTTCGATGCAAAAACATCCGAATCCAGGTAACATTCGCTAGTTGTTAGGCTTTCATGAGACGAGTGTCTGACCAGTTCATCCTCAATCAGATGGCATGATCACGAAGTTGAGGAGAAAGTTTTAAGATTAATAAGTTTGTAAATGAAAAACGCAGGGTTTGGCGCGAGGGTGTACCATTGTTTCCAGTAAACGATAGAATGCAGTCCAAGATGCAGTCCAAGAACTCTAATAAGTACAGCAAATTTTCCCTTCCGTTTTATATCAGTAACTTCGAAATGATTCAAAATTTTTAAGTGTTCCTATGTCGAAGAACTGGAAGGACTCAGCACATGATAATATAAGAAATAGTTTACAGTCAGGCCAGTGAAGACATACAAGTTCGACAGTAACAAGGTAAGGACCGAAAGTTTTAATATCTAAGACCCGGAAGAAGGGAGGAAGGATAATCAAAGCTGCAATCAGAATAAGAGATTTTATCACGCATTATTAAACGGTTGCATGATGTTAACACCCATATGCAGTGAAGTTGAAATCGAAGATCATAAATGAAATCGGTTTAATTGCATAGACATTAGGGTGTCCCTTGTATGGTTGAAATTTTTTTTAGAAATCAAAATGCATACCTCCTATTTCTTTTAAACTACCCAGACTTACTTAAATACAAAGTTTCATCTTCCTACGTCAACGTTAACCCGTGCCGACAGAACTCTAAAGATTTTGGAAATTGCTATTTTTAACCCTTTCCCTTATTCAACTAAATCAATTGAAATCTTCAAATTTGTATGAAATATTTATTGAAAGAAGATAACATTACAGATCAGGCAGGATATATTCTTTTAAGATTTTTATGCTTCTGAACAGCGTAGCAAAAATTGATTTTGCTCTTCCTCTACGGTGATCAAACCATGAAAACCTTGCATGAAATATACAGCTCTTTCCGCCGTATCAATAACTGCCCTTAAAGAAAGCACTTTCCTTTTTGTCTCTGAATAGGCAACAGCTTCATCCCATGCAGAAACGGGTCTCTGGAGGAAATTCTTATTAATTTTTAATCGAAAAAATAAATTTGTGCTCTTGACAGACATAAAATCACTTAATGATTTTCCTGCATCAATAAATACGATAGCAGTTTTAACAATTTATTGAAAACAGTATTTAAAAGAGGACTATTTATTGTAATTCTACTTACCAAACAAATAATCAGACATATGCTCTTCAGATGGAATCTATCTCTTCTCAGAATCATACAAACTCTCTCTATGGAAATTCACTACAATGTTCGTTTTGGTTTCTTCATTAAGTTCATCATCAAAGAGTGATAAAACGGCAATTTTTTCTGACAAGTACCAAAGATGTTGACTGAACTTGCTCAGGGCTGCTTTGAAGATTAATTTGTCAACAGAACTTGTCACGTCAAGTCCAGGAATAATTTCCCATCCCAGTGAACGGTCAAAATTTCATGCATATTATTCTGAAAATCTGATTTTGTAGATTCCGAACTACCTTTCCAGCTCCGCGTGCAAAAACGTTGAATAGACGATTTGTTTATTGGAAAATCATCACTGCTAAGTTCTAGTGCTTCTAGTACAGCCTTCTACTACGTTTCTACTCTATCGGCCATAACTGTGGGGCAACGTTCCCAGCAAGGAGTTACACCGTAAGTGGTTCGCACAGATGCAGGAGACAAGGAGCATTGTGAATCTCATGCGCATATCGAACCGCCTCCGAGGCGGCAGTGCTGGTAATCGCAGGAGCGATACCCATCGACCTCCTTGCGAGAGAGCGCAGAAGTATTTACCTACGCAGAGGTGAAGACCGAAGAGAAGAGATCACTAGGGAGAAAGACGTCGCTCTCTCAGCGATTGGCAATAGTCTTGGGAGCAAGAGACAAGAGGGAGGTGGACTGCACGTCTGATCCCTGACCTGAGGCTGTGACTCAGTCGAGTGCATGGTGAGACCGATTTCTACTTGACCCAGCTTTTAAGCGGGCACGGTTTTTTTTGGTCCTACTCGCAAAAATGTGACAGAGCACGGTCTCCTAACTGTGTGTTTTGTGCAGGAAAGTTGGATGCCGCACGTCACACATTTTCCTCTGGCGAAAAATGGAGCCAACAGCATGGGGACCACTTCAGCGAAATCGGAGAGCTCTGTCCGGAAACGATATTCTGAGAAATGTTGAAAACGATTGAAGAAGAAAAAGTTTTAAGTGGTTTGGATCAACCAGACCTTGTTTCAGTTTGCAGCGATTTTCACTTATTGTTTTAGATAAAACTTCAATGATAGAGTCACTAGAAAGACAAGAGCCCGGTTAATGAAATATTAATTATGGCAACAACGATTAATTCTTTTCGGGCTCGAAGATTGCATTTCTGAGTTCGCCACGATTAACTCTTGAGGATTGGGTCGAGGACTGAAAATATTATGTTGCCGTTGTCGGTCACTACTTGTTCGTTGATTGTTTATCTTTTTATCTGTTTAAATTTTTAGTTTTTAACTTATGTAGAAAGGCTTAATCCTTTCTTCATGAGAATTAGCATTATTGAATTTTCAAGCGTCAGTTTCGAGTGTGTGATTCTGTAGCCGCGTTATGTCAAAGAGCAGATTCTCTTTCTATCGGTTATTTAATTTGGTGTCTGTTTCTTTCTGAGACCATATCGCAGCCCCTGCATTTCCATTTCAATATATATATGCTGACGTATGTTGTTAGTTTGTTTACTGTTCGGATTTGGCGATAGTTTGTTACAAATGTTGTTTTGGTAGGTTTTGTACGTAATTTGTTTCTGAAATAGTTCTGAAACAAGACTGAAATATTATTGTCGTAGTTCCGTTAGTAAAGTCTTGTCAAAAAGTGAATCAACATTCTAAATCAAAAGAAAGTGATAACTCCCAAAGATGTTAACGTTAATTTTTCAATTAACCCCACGAAAATATTGTTTGCATATTACCTTCGACTTCGTTTCACTCAATGCAAAAATTAGTACAAGTTTCCATAATTTTCATATTTTCACACATATCACGTGAATTGAATTTGAATGTTGCGTTTTACGAATTTTCGAATTTGAATTTGCGTTTTTATGTTTCGTCTAAACTTGAGAATTGTTTTTGGCTTCTCTTGTAGACCAAGGATTTCTATAAGCCCCATGGTTATAAGTCTAAGGGTGTGAGATCGCAAGTGACAAATAATACCATTTCTTTGTAAACGGTAATACCATTTCTTGGTATAAATCATCTCTGGATTTTTCTTGTAAGAGTTTGTTTGCCTGGGGAGATTGACAAGTCACTTCGTCTTACTAAAGTAAATATTGCTTGTGTCAACATTTTGCAGATTGTATCGCTAATATTCTATAAGCATTTTTCTGTAACCTTCGCTATTTATAGTGACGTGATTCCCATCTTCGTCTTCAAAAAAATGTCAGTGATTTGTTTTATGTGAAGACGCGCTTCGTAAATTGCTTGAAGATTTTTGCAAGACTAGATCTTACAATTTCGCTCATTCATGAGTCCATTGAAACAGAAACGTACTCCACCCAAAAGGAATGATTTTCATCGGAATGTGAATTCGCTTTCAACTGATCCAAAGACCGATTCGGAAAAGTTCGTCGGAAACCGTGATCATAGGCTTCTGATAGACTCAAGATCCTCATGCCTTATTCTGTGCATAGTAAACTCGCCAAGTGTTTTCAACTATATTTCCAATTAATATCATCTAAATGAAAGAACAATTATATTAAAATGTTACATTGCAATTTTGGATCTTTGCGGGAAGTTCTGAAGTTTCTTATCATGCAAGTGAGAGATTTTATCTAGTAGTGGGCTTCTGGATCTCGGACTAGACTTTTCATGAGTCAAGCTGCATCGTACCCGTCGATGGCGTTGATTTGGAGTCCTCTGTGTCCATTTTATACATATGGATCGTACTAGAAGACCACTTGGCGAACGATCACAAATATATTGTCCGCAGAATCAGCGACCGTGCTATTCGACGCACAACGACCAGTCCTCCAACCAATTGCTAGAACATGTTCAAGAGGATTTCAATCAGTTCAGCAGCGTATAAATGAACCGTTAAATTAAACCGGGATCCATAACTAGACTGTGTCTTAATCGAAAACGTGGTGAAGTCCACTCTCAGTTTCATTACGTCTGCTTTTGATTAGCGTCTGCCATGGCGACATGATTGGCCTGTGATGCACTGCAACTCAAAGAAATCAAGGCCCAGATACAATATTGCGTAACGAGCGCGATGCGATTCTCGCACGTCGCAGCACAACGCAACCAATTTACAATGCACGCGATGCGAGGAAGAATAATGTTCATATGACAAATGCCAATTTGGTGACGTTTTAAATGAAATTTGCTTGCAATTGTTGATGATTTTTTTTTAAGTTTTGAATTGGAATTTTCCTTCGTTTGGCAAATAATAACCTCAACGCGGATGCACGAAATTTCCATTCAGAATAACCCTAGTACTTGAAATGCGCCATCGTCATGTTATAGCATCACGTCACCGCACCTCGTTGCGAGGATTTTTCGATTTCCCGAATATTTATCGCCTCGCATCGACGCATCGCAATCATTGTACGATGTCATATACAAACGCATGTTACGAAAATAGGTTGAAATTTGCTGCGAAACTCTCGTCGCGCTCTTGTATGGCAGTCTCGCAGTATTGTATTTAAAGCGTGATTGAAGCCCGCTTTCAGAGCGAACGAGGTTGACTCAGCTTCACAGGTAGCACATGCTAAAGGGTAAGAGGCCAGACAACATCCCATTTAAAGGGGTACATCTGGTTGAACAAGTATGTCCTAACATGTTGCCCAGCACGTTGAAAGGTAAAGGAAAAGAGTATACGGAGCTATCGACTGCATATTGACTAGTATTTTTGCTAAAAACCTCTTGTGAAGTTGTGAACGCGACCTAGCGGGTTGTAGTGTAGTATCACTACCCAAGGCGCTTGCTCCCAGTGGTGGCGCTCGACGTGAGAAACGCCTTCAATACCGGATTGATAATTTCGGGGCACTGGAATCCTTCAGACAACTAACGTTCGTATAGCGGATATTTAGAGACTATCTCAAATAGCTCTACCACGACATATTGGAGGGTTGTGAAAAAAGAGCACGACATCAGGGTAAGGCGAAAAGTTTCATTCTTAGTCGTGACGTATAGCATGTCTCGTATGCCAAGTTTCTCAAACAGGAATTATCCGATGAGTCGCGTTTGATTGATAATTCTAATGAGGTAGCGGCACTAGTCGTTGGATGCCCGGTTAAGCAAGTGCAACTCAGACCGCGTACCTCGTAATGCGTCGACTGAGAGATAGAATGACAAACCGTGGGTTCAGCTTACCGTTCGAAAAACTTGAAAAAGTCTATCTGGATTAGCAATGTGACCAGGCGTTTCAAAAAGACCACAAAACACAATTATGTACAAGCTTCTTCATTGAAACCAGAGAGTTGGAGGATAAGTCTGCAGCCAGCTTATCAGCACTCAGCCGCCCAATGATCAACCTCAGGGCAGGAACAACCAAGAGATACTTACTGCTGAGTGAAGTACAGTCGGTATTCCGAAGTTTGGGCTGCAGCTGTAAGTAAAGGGTCTTACCAGAAGCGATTGATGCAGGTGCAAAGTAGAGGTGCTCTGAGTGTTCCACCAAGATATGATACTGTTTCTAAGCCGTCGTTGCTGATTATCATGAGTACGGTCCCCATTATGCTCCTTGCCGTAGAACGGAGAATCTACCTAGGAAGGAGTAAAGAAGTTACAGAGCTCAATCCACAAGAAAAAAGAGGAAAGACACTCACTCTGCGGCAGGAAGATTACGCATGTGGGATCTGGTTCTACCAATAAAACGGCGAGACAGATTCTAGCTGATACAGCTTGTCAGCGTGCTTGGGTATTTATCGACAAGAGTTTGTACATTCCAGCTTCACAAGATAAGAGAGGCTTTGTCTCCTGGCTGGCTGTTTTGCCAGAAGATAAAGGATTAATGCCGCACCTTCTTTACTTGTGAAAGGTGTGTGAGGCATGGTTTACATCTGGTGGAGGAAATAGGCAAACACTATCAACATACTTTGGTTGAAAGATGCTAGGAATAAAGCGAAAGTAGAATTATTTGTTGCACTACGATCGGAGAGTTTTTCTTGTAAATAAGGGCGTGTGAAACTTAAACCGCTTAGATCGAATTAATGTAACAAACAGTTGCAGGCATTTGTGACAGTGGAGTTGTTCAGCCGATAGTCCTGTATGGCGTTAGTGGTCCACCACTCAGAGCGTATGCAGCATTAAAATTACAAAAAAAACAACTTTTAACCTTTTCGAGAAAACAATGGACTACACCGAATATATTACTGAAACACATATGAACTACGATTTAATAAATGAGATTTTGGGTTAGTGGATATATTTACGTCGCGGTAAGTGGAATATGTTTTCTAGCATTCCTTTTCGCTGCTTTGATTCTCGCTGGACAAGCCATTACCTGAAACTGAAGGCGTCTGTAGGAAGAGCCCTAGCCCGGCATAATGTGACAAACTGCTCCAAAAAGATTGTCAGACTGTCATGGGAGTAATATAGTGGCTCGTTCAGATGCATTGCGCGTCTAGGAGTGAAACGCTCAGGGTGTAAATAGCCTTTCATCTCCGTACCACAACAATAAGTTATGAAACAGAATTTCCGATACATATGCTGATATATTGATTATCACATTACATTCATCCTAAACTCAAATTTGTTAGCATCGAAAACTTCATTTTAAATTAATTCAAGTAGAATTTTAACACATTACTTGAAAAGAGATGAGCGCGAACCAGCAATTAATAAAATCTTGTTCAGGCTTTAATTAACTCTCACCCTGAAACTGAACCTACCGAAATTTTGAACTTGATGGTTTTATTACGTTTTCGAACACAATCAAAACAAGTGAGAACTGCTATCAAACACACGATTACAGCTAATTTTATAGTCCATAAAAATATCCCCTCATCGTGATTTAGTGCAAAAACTAAGCGACTTTCGTATAAACCACAACGACATGTTAAATTAGATAGGATTAATTCGAGGCACCGATAATAATTTAATGATCATGTTCACCACCATTAAACTTTTGAATCTCATAGCTATTCGCCAGATAAATGGTTGCACTAAACTAGCAAAAACGCGAATAAACTCCACACTAAACTTAATATATATTCAAAATCCATTGGTAGTGTGTGTTCAACAATATTGGCAGTGCCCCCAAATAGTACCAATTCATAATAACTAAATATTCTAATAACAAGTTGCCCTAATCGACGTACTTCCCAACGTTCTCACCCCATTTCCACCCCCGTCGTGAACGCCACGCAGAACGGACTATTAAAATTATACTATCGAATTTTTAATGAATAACCAAAGTGCCTGCAAATTTAAGCGATTCCTGAGATAATCCGTTCGAACTTTGACACATGACTCCTGTTGAAAATTTGAGCGGCTTGACCTTAATAAAATTCTGGCTATTAGTGTCGCATACTTCGTGGGAAAAATTAGAAACAATCATAGTTACATTATAAGCGGATTTTAGCCATCGATGACAAGATTCCGAGTGTTTTCTGGGGTTATTTATGGAGTTTTAGGCACGTGTTTTGCAGAGCCTAACGTCCCGTATTAAATCAATGTCAGATTGCATAGTAATCAGGACGAAGACGAACATTTGATGAGCTTTGTTAATGAATGGTATGGAGTTCTTGTTAAATGCTACCGATAAAAGTTGGATTCATTTAATAATTCAATTTAAATTGACCTTTTAAGAGCAATAACGTAATATTTAAAATAATTCTATGCTGAAATCTGAAATCTGAAAATAAATTTAAATTCAAGTGATTTTCATCGTTTTTTTATTGGGTCACTTTAAAAAGGTATGAACTCAAAATGCTTACTGATGAATCTTTGAAATTCGTTCGGTACCCAAAAAGAGACCTGCATGCAATATTATTTGCTTGTTTCATTATAAGTTTATTATCTTTGCATTTATTATTATTCTTATCTCTTTATTTATTGCATGTTTAATAACAATCTTGCTAAAGCTTATGTTTAGTGTTCTGAATTTCACATTCGTTCATTACAGCTATGTTTCTTAAATCTAGGGTAACCTGGAAATTATTTAACAATTAGAGTTTTTGTGGAAGGAAAATTTGGCAAAACCTTCTTTAAACTTATTATTAAACTTAATGAACTATGCTTACAGCTACTTATTGACTATCTTAAAGGTATCCCTTATTCTATTACTTCCGGTTAAGGACGCATGGCTCTGTTTTGAATTTCGCTATGCAGCAGAGAATGCCCGGATGTATGGATTGGTGGCATTTTCGCATCTAGCGAGCAAATTTTATCTGCGCAACATCCCAAATTTATTCACGGGGCTAATGTCAGCGAGCTCATGCAATCTTCGAGAAGAGAAAAGAAAATGCTTATTTAGTGCTATTTTCAATTTTCATATATTTAAGTAGTTGGCGCATTGGCTCCAAGTAGGTGCTCCATATAAAATTATAGGTTTTATTACCATTTTTAAAATCAATGATTTATTCTTTAAACTCAAACGAAATCTTCGCTTTAGCAGCAGATAAAGCTGTAGCACGGTGCTGAATGCCTTGACGCTTATATGGTCGATGTGATCTTTCAAGGTGAGTTTCCTGTCTAAAGTTAGGGCAAGATAGGTCAGATTTTCTGACCAAAGGATAGGTTTGCCTAGGAAGTTAATTGGTCTATTAGGAATCCAAGCAGGTTCACGTCTTTTGCTAAAGAACGTGGCTCTTGTTTTGCTAAGATTCATTCGTATTTTCCGTCTACAGAAAAACTGGTAGGCTTTTTCGAGCATTGTCTCAAGGTTCGCGGTTATTGTGTTAGGGTTAGTTCCAGAGGAGTAGAACCACGTGTCATTGGCAAAAGCTACTATTTGACAGAAATTAGATGACGGTAGGTCAGAAATATAGATATTGAAAAGCGTTGGACTCAAACAGGAGCCTTGAGGGATACCCGCCGTTATAGTTTTCAGCGAGAAAGTAGCCTCTCGAACTTTTACCTTGAAGATTCTGTCCTTAAGGAACGATGCTATCAGATAAAGTAAGTAGGTGAGTGTATTGTATACTTGAATTTTATGTACTAGCCTCTCATGCCATACAGTGTTAAACCCCTTTTCAATGTCAATGGTAACCGTGCCAACCGATTTCTTATTTTTCAAGGCGGATTTTATGTCCCTAGAGATGCGGTAGAGCTGCTGCTCCGTAGAATATCCGTGTCTAAACCCGAATTGAAAATTAAGTAGTATATCGCTACTCTCTACGAAAACAGTCAGTCTTTTAAGAATGAGCTTTTCGAAAAGTTTTCCAAAGACTGACAGAAGACTAATCGGTCTGTAGTTTTGTGGCTCATAAGGATCTTTCCCGGGCTTGAGTAATGGGATAACAATGGCTGTTTCCGAAGGAATAGGAAATGCGATAGCTTTAGGCATGCATTGAATAGATGGCAAGTGAAAACAATACCTTTCTTTGGAAGTTTCTTCAAAGCTATGTTAAGCAAGCCGTCCACTCCTGGAGCTCTTTGATTATTTCCTTGGTTTTAATGTACATTAACGGGAGAAGGTAAGTTTTAAGTGTTTCCTTTACGAATAGATCTGTAACGTTGACGCGGTTTTGATGGTTAGTGATGTGGTAGGTGTGGAACTTATGCTTTTCGCCTCCATCATTCAGTGGGTATGGGACAGCGTGTTTTTTTTTTTTTCTTTTAAAAAGTCTATTGAGGCTCCAAACTTTTCTTGAGTTGTAGTCTAAATTTTCAAGCATTTTCCCCCAGCGCTGGTTGCGCAGCGTAGAAATCTTGTTACGAATAGCTGTTGTTAATGAACTAACACCGCACTTCAGAGCTGGATCTCGGGATCGTTGCCATTCACGTCTTAGCGTATTTCTAGTACGGATGAGTTTGAGAGCTTCATCATCCATTTCAAGGGTTTTGTAAGTTGAGTTTATTTTAGGCACGCTGCTGTCAATAGCTCTCCAGATAATATCCTTGAAATCATTGATTTTTCGTTCAAGGGATTCAATTGAATGTAACTCTTCATGAATGTTTTGATTCAATGACACGCTATTATTTATATACGCTTTGAATTTAGACCAGTCGGCTTGTTTGAAACAATAAGACTTTTTACTGTAGTTCTGACATATTCCCATTGAATTCAAGCAGAATAAAACAGGTAAGTGAGGCGATGATAGTGCTTGTACAACGTGAAGATATGAGGGGCCAACATTTTGATCCCCCAAAACGATATCCAGAACTGAGCCAGTACCTTGAGCTGAGTAATATGTCGGTTCATTTGGAAAATGAATAAACATATTGCTTTCGTTTAAAATACCATGCAGGGACCTGCCAATTTTATTAGATTGGGTAAAATTTCAAAGCCTGTGACGTGCAATCATTTCGATAGATCCAGAAATTCGGATGCGATAATTTATCATGCAGCCTTAATCAGGTTTCAGTAATGAATACTAGGTCTAATTTCAACCTACTAGCTAAGTCAAATAGCTCAGTATGTTTATTTCTAATGCTTTGAGCATTCCATGTGATTACTTTAATAGCACTAATTATATAAAAAATTTAATGACAAGCTTACAATAACATTGTACTGCTCTTTTTTAGTTCGGCTGTTTGCTAAATTGGATATTAGCTCTTGTAAGAGCCTCAGCAATTCATCAGGCGTGAATAGTTCGTTATTTCCTCGGTTGTTCTCTGTTGTTGGAACATTTCTGGCTACTCCACTGTAGGACATCTTTGGTTGAGCTTGTGTTCCAATGGTTGTTGGATTCGCTGAGATCGTTAGTAGGTTTTGGAACAGACCTGGTGTCTTTAATTGATGCTTCTGCAGGGCTGGGAAGCGTAAATCCTCAAGATCAAAGTTACTTACTGTTCGCTGAGTTTTTTTTTTTTTGAGGTGAAGCTTTTATTTTTTGAAGTTTTTTCTTATGGCAATGTATTCTGTTCTACTCCTACACTTGGGCGCATTAGCTAAGTGCCGACCTTTACAGTTGCCGCCTGAGATTTGATTGTGTTGCTCCTTTGTAAGTGTGCATTTTGTATGCTCGAGGGGGCCACTACATATAGAACATTTTGTAGATAGGTGGCAATGTGAGGATCCGTGTGCGTACATTTGGCAGTTTCGACATTTATTCGGACCTTTTCGACTGTTGTAGAAGTAATTCCAACGCACAATAGTGTGCGATATGGTTTTGATTTGTCTTAAATATGCCATCTTGTTCCTCTCTGCAGATATATTAAATAATAAGTGTGATCTCTTTCCCGTGCGTTGGGAGGGGATTTTTTTATATCGAGTGGGTTTATTTCATAATCGCTTGTAAGAGTTTTTTCTAATTCTTCCGGAGGCATATCATGGAGCCCTGTTAGTAATACTTCCATTGGACGTAATTCAGGACGTTGAAAAGTGAATAAGGTTCACTTTTTTAATCTTCAAGTGTTTTCAACTCTGCCGTAGTCCTCATAAGTATTTAAAAAAAGGCGTTTTCCAATATATATTAATTTGATTGAAATTCTTTCAATATTCAGTTCTTTCAGGATGGCGTCTATCGTATCGCGAGGGAGATCGGTAAAAGTAATCGGAGGGACTGCCGTTCAACGTTGGCTTGTTGACCAACTACGTTGTTATCCTCAACGTCAGCCAATATCAAAAACCTATTAGAGACGGATGCCTTGGACTCGCTACGCGCCATTTGGAATTGGTTCCTGAGGAGCGTTTCAATCGGGGATGATTCCCGGGTTCTTTTATTGCTCTTGGCAGGATTAGGATTTTCGCTTCTCTTTTCACTGACTTTAGTTTTTGATTGTCTGCCAGAAAAACAATTTCAATTAAAAGAGATTTACTAAGCTAGCTGTTTTATAACTGGGGAGAACTGTTCGCACGTTTGCACTGCTTCTTCACACTTCTGCACACTTCGGAATCCAGAAGAAGACTCATTTTTGCATTTAGAGCCACAGAAACAGAAACGTATGATAAGATACTCGCCAAACAAAAACTGCCTTATTCCACATAGTTATCTATTATTACCTATTTTTAAATTGGCCCCTGTGATCGTTTTTATCCACAGCTAATACCTGATGAACACAGAAGGAAATAACATCTTCAAACCACACTCACAGAATCTTCAAACTGAAATTATAGTACATATTCACATTTTTAATGGACAATGTATTGGGCATTTATACTTCAAAAATATATATCGACACACAGTCATCATTTCAAAATGGCGTCCTCCTCCGCTTATCTTTAATCTAAAATTTATGAATTTTTTTCAACAAAAAACCTTCAATCACCTTCATAGTACTTTCCACCGCCACTAATATATTTATACAAAAACTTAATCCATTACTCGAAATTTTTTTGAAAATGTCATTTCTTATGCCAGATTCTGTCGGGTGAGTAGAGGAGTGATCTCTATACTATTCTTGGTCGAAAATTGGATGTTAGTATGATGGAAAAACAAATAGCTAGGCTGCCGCAACTCACTCTCTTCCATCACAAACTGTCGGGCAACCTTTTGAAAACGTCCTGGTAGGGACACTGATTTACTATCGCACCCTCTGAAAGAAATTCTGAATGGATGACGCTTTACGCTTCTTCGACATGCGCGTTTTTTTAAGGCGAAACAAACGTGGAGTATTTCACTGGCTTGTTTGATTGGTCCTTTCAGGGTCGTAACCTTCGCACCACGATTCGTCATCACAATTCGTCACCATGATGACATTGGTATAAAAATTTGGATCATTTTGAAGCTCATCTTCAAAATGAACAACATGCTTTCACGGGACTTTTGTTGATCAGCTGTTAACAGTCCAGGTACGTCGATTTTTCAGGATGATTTCGCGAACTATTTCAACAAAGTCGACGGTTTGGGTTGTGTATGGACAAGCAAAGCGAGCTTTGTCGTCAATTGACATTTCACCATTTTCGAATCGCAAAAAACCACTCAAACAGCCGATCTCTTCCAAGCATTTCATACTTTTAGGCCGTTTTTAACATTTCAGAAGTCTCTGAGCTAGTTTTTCCGAATAAGAAACTTTACGGAAGTTTGTTGTTCACGAGAATCAGCCATAGCAAAAACGACAAGCTCACTAAACAACTGCCATTAAAAAATTCACCCAAACCTAACGAAAACTTCTTTGGCGACGACGCTTGGCTTACTGGCTCGGGAAAAACTCTGCCCACTACAACATCAGTTCCGTTTCTTTTGAATACCCCCTCATATGATACCATCGAGACTGGAACCATTCTGCAAATAGCAGGCTAATCCCAAATAAATTTGAAAAGTGCACAAAAAGATAGCATAGTTTCTTCTCTTTCTTTCAGTTTTTTATCGTTCCACACTATTTCATAGTCCCCTTCTATTCAAACTTCTGATTTTCAAACTAGTAGAAAAGCTTATTTTTTTAATTTAAAGACAATCTCCTTCTAACTCAAAAGCATTGCAATCAACATAAACTCTCGGCAGAGCCATAAAAACCGTATAACACTGGAGCATATGTTAGAGAAGTACAGGCCTGACTACTTTTGATTTCGACCACTCGTTTCGCAGATTCATGTAGCAGAAACGCAATTTGGAAAACCAAATTTTGTCCATTTAGTGTTCCCAGTGAAAATACCGGTCCTATGGGCTAATATACATAGCCTGATAAAGGATTTCTCGCAGAAACGTGACTAATCTCTTGTGTTTTGTGCATCCGTAGAAGATCATGGAAAAATATTTGACTTCATTCTAAGTAAAGGCATTCGTGCCACAGCCACCGCACCGGTCAGAGCGGAAAACACTTTTAATTAGACGACTGCACCGAATTGCTGAGCTCCGCGATATCTTAAATGAGCTTTCAGACGCGAAATCAAAAGAGATCAAAGACGTTCCACATTTCCTTCCACCAAGGGGGAAAAATTGCTTCTTGAAACCCCTGAAGGCCCGATAATGATTCACTCTAATCTTTTCATAATTCGTTTTGTACCTAAACAAGGCATGGAACATGTATACAAAGTCAAGTATGTTCCGAGGTTACGGATCCAACAGTAAACGATCCGAAAAGGTGCAATGCTTCAACTGTCAAAATTTAGGTTATGGTGCCGAAAACTGTTGCTTAATTGACAAGTGTGTTGAATACACCTTCTCCCAAGTTAACGGAGAATGCCTTCGACCACAACAAAAACATTAATAATTACGACAGGTGCCACGCATATAAAGGCTTGCAGACTCGACAAAATAAAAAGGGTGTAAGTTTTGCAGAAATAACAAATGGGACTTTGTTTGAAACGGTAAGCTAACGGTAACGGTAAATTAAGTTTTCGAGCTTCAGCACCTCCGGTGGATTTCTATCTGGTCTTGAAAATGTCGTGAAAAATGGAATTTTCTCGGATCCCGTATCTATTCCGCAAGGAAGAAGGAGTATTCACCAAAGTTGATTCGCTATAAAACACTGATTAGACACACTTTCAAACCCCAAAAGATCTATGGAAGGAGCCACAAAATTGGTGACACAAATACTACGAGCTTGTCCAGCACTAAGTTCAATACTCAAACAGAACTTCGCCACAGCTAACAGGCATAGTTCCAGCAAATCCCAAGACGCATAAAGCCTTCGCTTTTAGGTACTAAAACAGTATTTGTGAAGATCCAACCGACCAGATGCTGAAAACATTCAAAGATGCAGCAACCTTCAAGGAGGGAAATTCATCCGGCCAAGCGGTATCATTAACTCAGAAGGATATGATTTTTTTGGTGAGTTCTTTTCTTGAGACGAATACCAAAAAAAGCTCGTGCGATTCTCATAACTCAGAAAAGTTTTTCACTCCGTCGACTTAAAGGTTTGGCCGATTAATTTTACATAAAATTATTACGCATGTAATGTAAATATTTATGTAAATATTAACGAACTATTTACATTAAACAACGCATACGTTGTACGAATGAGTTGGCAAAAAGTTCAGAACTATGGTAAAATTATCATATTTATCATGGAGTATTCAAATCAATACATTATTTCGTCATTAAATTAACAAATTACGAACAAATATTGCATTAGGTGCCACATTATTAACAAGTTTGTCATGCCCTATGTATACAAAGTTGGAAAGTTTACTTTACAATGTTATAGACTGATTACAGATTGCCAATTTTAAAACCGAAGGAGGCCTAAGATTATAAATGATGTAAATACCAGGTGTGCGCTTAAGTTTTTTTCCGATTTTACTAAGAGATGGTGCCAGCGAAAAATACGCAGCGTATTAATTTGACACATACGTCGCTAAGGTGTCGAATTTTGTGCCAGAAAAAGATCCTTTGCGGTACGCATTGTTTTCATGTTTACCAAAAGAAAAAGACGGTTGAAAGTCGTCGATTCATCATCATCCACATCCACACGATTTGAATAAACGTCAAATGGAAATTCCCAAAGTCACAAGCGAAGTGCTGATTCGCCACTTCGAAAGGAAATCATTTTTGCATCGGATTGTGACTAGTGACACACCATGGATTTAGTTTGAAAACGAGAAGCGGAAAAATCATGGCTTTCACCTGGCCAAGCCGGTCCTTCAACACCCGGACCAAATCGCTTTGGCAAGAAGAACTTTGGGACTAGAGTTGTATTGTGTATTATGAAAACTTGAAGCCTGGCGAAACCATTAAAGCACTACGCTCTCTTCGACAAATGATAAATTTAAATCATGCATTAATCGAAAAATGAACGGAATGGGCCAGAAGACATGGAGAAGTGAGATTTTTACACTACAACGCGCCGTTGCACAAAGCAAAACCAGTGAAATCGCTTTGATGGAACATCCTTCTGTACCCACCATTCTTCTAGATTTGAGGCCATCAGACTATTACCCCTTCCCATCAACGGGGAACGCGCTCGCAGCAGCAATTATGTGGTTTCGAGGAAGTTGAAAAGTCGCTCGACGCCGCATAGGACCAACATTCTTCTGGCATGGTATTCAAAAATAACGGGCAATATGCAGAAGCTGATGGCCAGCATTTTGAATGAAAAACAATTTTTTTCCCTAGAAAATTACGTATTTTTACCAAAAAACCTGAAAAAACTTATAAATCTTGAAGCTGCACGCATGTCAAAGTTTGGAGATCATTAAGGTTCCTGAAAATCAACGCCTAAATGAAGATGCAGGGAACTGTTCATGGAATGTAATAAAACTGATAAGTAAATCAAGTAGGTCCCCCTCATGATTACCCGCCTTGACGTGGCGAGGGAGCCTATTAAATCGAATGAACCCAGCGTTACACTGCAGGATACCTTTCCTAAGCTCCTCGGGTCAAACCCAGCAGGTAGGCAAAGGACGAGAAGTGAAGGAGAGAGGTTACAAAACAAAAACATGGAAGTACAACGTGCGATTTACCCTCAGTACCCGGCATACGAGGAGGAGAAATTTCCGGGGACCGGACAACTGTCGTGACGGCATCAAGCACCAGTTGCCCAGAGCTATTGGAGCTGGGCGTGCATTTGACGAGTGACTGCAACAAAACAAGCAAAATGGCAGCTACCGCACTCACTGTGAAGACGGCAGTATCAGCCTGAACGCTAATAAGAAAGGCGAAAATGAAATTGAAGCGTCAAAACGAAATTGGGGAGAAGAGCTTCTCACCGAACCCTGGCAACAGCCAAAAGCGGCGGCCAACCAAGGGAAACCTAGGAAATTGACTGCTGCTGCCAAGGAAACTGTACTACCAACCGCAAAAAAAGGGTAAAACCGGATCCAAGCGGATGGGATCAGACGGTAGCAACCAAGGCACTGGTAAAATGAAACGGAGGGTACGAGGAACCAAACTCAGGCGAGGAAGTCCTATCGGGACGCCGCAACCGATGCACTAACGGTAGCGATGATAGACTACCTCAATGAGACAGGTAAGATCCAGGAGGATCAACTTATGAAACTGCAAACCGTCCTGAAGAAGGACCTCTTCGAGCACTTACGCAGCAAACTGGACAAAATTCCATCGTTCAGAGGGATGACCCCAACAGCGGGTCATCTGGTTGTGAACTGTAACGATGATGAGTCTCTAGAATATCTAAAGACTGGAGTCGCCAAGGTAAACACCACCCTGATCGAGGATTTTAAAGTCATCCCCACAAAGGGGGTACTGCGGTTATGCACCGTCAGGGAATTCATACCTGGAACGGAGGAGACACCGCAGGAAGCCTTCGAGACGCTTAAACTGCAGAATACGGGGTACGAACCAGAAAGGTGGCATCTCTTCGCGAAGAAAGAAGTCACCAACAAAGACATGTTCCTGGTACTGGGCATGCAAAAAGAAGAGGGCAGCGTTCTAAGGAACAAAAACGGACGACATAGTTTTGTTTTCACCCAGGTGACTGCCAGAACTAAGGCGCCCGAACCCTTAGAGAAAAAACAGAAAACTGATGCGGATGACCCAACCAAATCTAGCAGATGCGAGCACCGACTTAGGACTGATACAAGAGCCTTGCCAACTTAATGGAAAGATACTTGAAATCAGTGCAAAATCATTTCAAATCTTTTCTACAAGCGGAGTAAATAAAATCCGTAGAATTTTTCTAGCGCATTTTAACAACATGAACTTAACTTCAACGGTGTTCGACGAAAGGGACGAGCAGGTAACACTGGCCTCAACATACCTACCGTTTGACGCTCTGATGCCAACCATCGAATTCCGCGCCCTATCGGAACATATATGGGGGCAACGGGCCATCATCACCAAATACAACGAAAGAGGTGAGCAGTTAGTCAATTACTTAATAACTACTAACCTCAACTAAGCATAACACACCAACTTTTATAAGAAAAAATTGAACGGAAGTGATTGACATCACTCTAATTACAACACAGGCATTGGAGGACCTGCACGGCTTGAGAGTATGTGACTCACCTAATCGTCGGACTACCAATTGATTACTTTTGAAGTGAGAAGAGGCGAAAGGACTCCATTGGTCTCCCGCAATCCTAGGAAAGCGGATTGGGACGGCTAGACAAACGCTACTAAAAGATATATAGGTTCACACCAAGCGAATCCATTGAGAAGTCGAAAAAACATCAACAATGAAGTGAGATACACCACAAGTATACTGGTCGATAGCTGCAGTGAAATCTGTCCAACCACTACCATCAAACAAAAAAGGTAAGTTGGTGGAACACAGAACTGGATGAGATCAGAAAAATAGCTCGCCTCACTATTTGGAATAGCTCGTCACACAAACAGAGATACAGATTGGGAGGACTATAAGCGAAATCTGAAAATATTTTTAACCACTGTAAGAATAGAGAAAAGGAAATGCTCTTTTTTACAGCAATATTGAGGGAGGAAGCGAGACATCTAGGCTAAGTAGGGCTCTGAAAAGAGAACTACATATGGACACGATGCTTTAAAAGGAGGACGGATTATGGACAACAAATAGCATAGAACGTCTCAAGCTCCTACTAAACCAGCACTTTCTGGGGTCAACGGATGAAGCGGTAGAACGAGTAAACAACGTGACTCCGTAACGTGCCCCCCCCCTAAAAGAAATGGTCAGCGAAGAAAAGGTCGTATGGGCCACTAACCTTACCTTACGAACCTTACAAATCACCAAGACCCAACAAAGTATATCCGATCATGCTTATGAAAGCGGATATCACAATAATACGGGTTTTGGTACCAATATAAAGAGGCTCCATATCCAAAGGCTATATTCCTTTGCACTGGAGAGAAGCTAAAATAGTTATTATACCGAAGCCGGCCGAAGCCAGCCACTACAAAGCAACGGACTACCGACCTTTCAGCTTAACGTCTTTCATGCTTAAAACCCTGGAACGCCTGGTTGATGGGTACATAAAAAGCACCGTGAACACAACGGATCTTTGCCCCAACCAACACGCATACCTCCCAGGGCCCTCAACAGAGACGGCACTACAGGAAGTCGTAAGCAGAATAGAGAGGAACTTTGCCATCAAAGTGTAATCTCGGCCTTCATTGATATTGAGGGAGCCTTCAACAATGTAAAAACTAAGAGATGCAATAGACCCATATCTAACTAAATGGATGACGGGACTCCTAGCTAAAACAAAGACTACAGCCGAAGAAAACGGCGTTACCTTGAATAAATGGACTAACAGGGGTACACCTCAAGGCGGCATAGTATCACATTGTATCACCGCTGGGTACTCACAGTGAACCAAATAGTTGAAGACCTCAACAGGAAGGGTTTCAAAACGATAGCGTACGCTGACGATATCGTTATACTGATAAGTAGAAAGTTCCCGGAAACCATGTCGGAATTGATGCAGACCGCAATCTCACATCTTTTTGAGTGGGCGAAGTTAAACATTAATGCCGACAAAACCGAGCTTATGCTTTACACAAAGCGCCGTAAACCGGAGACATTTACACCCCCGACCATTGACGGAAAACATATCAGTTTAGTAAACAAGGTGAAATAGGAATAACCTTGGACAGTCAACTAACTTGGACTCCACACATAGGAGCAGTCAGACGGAGAGCTACAGCGGCGCTCTTCACAATGAAAAGACTAGTGGGGAAAATCGAGGGAATGGCCACTGGATTTACAGTGAGGACAATATCCACTTACGGGGCATTGGTTTTGTGGCAGGCACTACAAGAGCGAACCATTGCAAAAGAGCTAGAGAAGATGCAGCGAATGGCATCACAGGTGCCATTAGGACGACGCCAATTGCTGCAATGGATATAATGCTCAATCTCATGCCGCTCGACAAATTCATCTTCAGAGAGGCATCACTTGCGAGCATCAGATTGAAATCCAACCACTAAATTTTTAAAAATCTTTTTAAAAATCATTAAAATCTAACCACCCACAAACGGGGCACTTATGCGCTTTCTCCATAAAATGGAGAGAATGGTCCTGTGTAGTAAAAGGGAGCTGGATAGAATCCAACCGATAGTGGACACATCGATTCCATACAAGATCAGCATACCGACCAGAGAAGCGTGTGAAACGGTGAAGGATTCCACATCTGGAAGTGAAATTATGATCTACACCGATGGTTCCAAAACGAATGAGGGAAGCGGAATCTTTTTCCCAGATCACCCGCAACTCAACCGAAGTTATAAACTCGAGAACCACACCACAGTTTTCCAATCGGAAGTGTTTGCAATAAAAGCGGCTATAGAAGCGCCAACAAACAACCTTAATGGAAGAATACAAATACTGTCGGACAATAAGTCAGCACTGCAGGCGCTTGCCTCTAACCGCGTAGTTTCACAACTGGTGCAGGATTGTAGGCAGGCTCTCAAAGCCGCAACAACCCGAGTAAATGTAAAACTGACATGAGTCCCTGGACACAGTGGTGCAGAGGGAAACAAAAGAGCGGATGAGCTAGCGAGAGCTGAATCAGCCGACCAACATGCCACTAGAATAGACACAGTTCAAATGCCAATAGCAACGAAAAAAGGGAACTAGACAAAATCCTCTGGAAAGAGACAGATACGGCTTGAATGACAGGAGCGACTGCAGGATGAACCGAGCTCTTTATCCTCACCCTAATGAAACGAGGACAAAACAACTCCTAGGAACAAAACAGAAATGGCGTAAGAACATTAGTGGCAGTATGAATGGGCCATAATCTTCAAGGTTAACACGTCAAACGAATAGGAATCCGAACGGATGACACCTGCCGCGAGGAGGAAGAAAGTACAGAACACTTCCTCTTCGATTGCCCGAGCCTGCCCAGTTGGAACATTTGGCGACCACAGAGCTACGGAAACTCCTTGGTTTCTGTAGGACGACTGGCTGGACCATCTGTACACAATGATACTATACGTGGGGAGCTAAGAGCGGATGCTGGCCTATGCTATTTCCAGTAAGTGGACCCCAGTATAATAATAATAATAATAAAAATTCGAGTAGGTAATAATATAAATTGAAAAGTAATTAAGGACTAACAAGTAGTTTAAAAGTAGTAAAGGTCTAATTGTTGGATGAAAGTTATATCAGTATAAAAGTTAGAATGTAAGCCATCGCATCGCCAGGAACAAAAGTACTGAAGTAGCTCCCAAAATGTGCATACGTTACAAAATATAACAAATGCTACAAAAATTGTAGGGAGGAAGTTTGTTTACAGAAGCATTTTACATAACATTTTACAATATAATATAAGCATTTTAGATGTTATCGCCCAAACCCTCGAATTTATCGAGTGAAAGATTTGTCTGAATAGCGAGGATCGCACGAGTTTTTTGTTGTGTTCTGCTCAAGAAAAATGGTTTGCACGTGACGTCCTTGAACGCTAATCAAACTAAGCTACTAAGTCAGTACGAATGAAACTCTAGTTTTTTTCGATTATATCGGAGATTTTTCACTATATTATTCATAATACGCTAAATCGTGCCATGTTTCTCGTGCTGCTAAGCCGAAGCTATAAGCTTTGAATGTGACGAAGGTCAATTACTTATCATTTAGTTTGAAACAATAAAAAGAGACTTTAACTGTGACACTTCCTACTTGAATGACCTGGATAAATGTTCTGAAACATGTTTAAAGCTTGAAATGAATTCCCCTAAGCTTCTCGGGTATTTTTAATGTTGGTACATATTGTTGTAGCCGGTATCGGTATATGCACATTCATAGAATGCAAAAGAGTTTATTTTAATTCAAAACCAATAAAAATTCAACATACGGCAATTTTTCACCGATGTGCATCGGACGATTAATTTTTCACGTAATTTATATTCATTTTCATGATCCCACTACATCTGAAAGCGTGTTCGTACATTGGTCACTGCGTTCCTCGATGTCCTGAATCCAGCACATCGCCATTATATAACATTACTCATATGCAAATTGTGCTGAGAAGTGACGCTTTTTATCAGTTATTCGACGAGTTGATATTTTCACGTGTTCCACAATTCGAGGCGGCTATCAATCGCAAGGATAAAAACTCGATCGTAAAATCAGTTTCACACAGCCTTCCGTTGGATAAACAAAGTCCAGATAATTCCACGCAATTTACACTGTGACAGCAAATTCATAAAATACCTTTAGCTTTGGGGAAATTAAAAAACTGCTTTTAAATGTTGCCGGTGAAATGCAGGAATGCAAAAAAAATATTTAACACGAGGAGGATTTGTTGGGAGAAGTTTATGGCGGTTTAATGAGAATAAATAAAATGGATTCATTTTATTGTGGTTAGTGGGGGTAAGCACTGAACATTGAGATTTTTGTTTCCTGATCACTAAGCCACAGTTGTCATGGTTAATCCCGGGCATGTGGAAAATTGATGGGTTAAAAACATCGAGTGAGTAATTTGCATTCTTTTAACATTAAATTATCCAAAAATCGCAGAATATTGAGGCTCGCATTCCCTGAAAACTTCTTAGCATATATCGAGCTTCATGCCGATTCCAAAACAAAATAACTCCGAATGTAGCCTAAATTTCTAAAATTTTACCCTTTTAATAGATAACCGTCCAATTGAGGAAATCCATGGATTCCCACATCAGAGGAAAATGTAGAATGGTTTTTAATGAATGTGGAGGTTTAACAATGAAAAATAAATATGATTAGTCCATCTCGTGGATGCTAGTATGCAATAACCGCTTTATGCATTCGAAACAAACGAAATAAGAAACAATATTTGATGAGGAAAGTTTCGAAAGTTTATCGGGTCTGCGTTGGAATCCTGAAATACATGCGCTACAACCGTTTTTACTTCCAAAAATATGAAAATTTGAGAATAGTCAGCAGTCAATAATAGCATAAAGCACGGAGTGACATTGGTTTCATATTTTAAATTGGAAAATGAATTCCGAGAAAGCCTTACGCTTATGCTCTACTGTTGAGTTCTTCCTTCTTTAAGCGATGGCTGCTGGGACTTTCGGGAGCAGTTAATGAAGAGAGCAAAGAGCAAATCATCGTTTTCAAATCACAGCAGAACTTGCATTATAAAAATCCAAAAAAAAAACAGAATTAAACAAATAAATAATTGACACTGAAGAAGGGAGCAACTCACTCCCGAAATATATATTTGTAAAAAATTAAAAACATAGCATTTTTAAAATGGAAAAACAACAAAAAACAAAATCTAATCTAGAAGTGCTAAACACGGGACAACACACACAGTAGAATTAAACACCTCGGGCTACATGGATTAATTAAGTCACATGTGTTAATAATTCTTTCAACAGCCTTGGCCAAAAGTATGAAGCACTCCTATGAGAATCAATTTTTTTTTTTTTTTTTTTGGAAGTGATAACAGGATTAAAATTAAACAATTTATACTAGTTTGCAAATGAGTTTTGTTGTAAATGTATCAATATTTTGTAGTTTTTTCTGCCATTATCAGAGCAGAAATTATTCTTGGCATAGAGCTTACAAAATTCTTGCATACTTCCTCAGTGATGGCGTTCCACTCTTGACAGAGGCAACTTTTGAGCTCTGCTTTCGAGTTGATTGTGTGACGTCGGACCTTACCGGCGGGCCGGTGACTGAGCGGGCCACCCCAGGAGATCGATAGAGTTTTCTCGAAACCATGCCATAGCCCGGCTTGATTTATGACATGGTGCGTTTTCCTGCTGGAATTGAGTCCCATCCACATATCACCGAATAGAGCAGAAAACGAAGGTCTTAATGCAAATTCTAAGACACTTATGTATTTTGCACATTTGCAATAAGTAATTACAGTAATAAGAAATGTTTAGATAGGCATATATCATGTAATAATACATAAGTACATAAGAGTAGGTATAATAAGGTAGTTGTAAGGAGCCATATGCATTCTGTTCACGAACGATGAAAATCAGTTTCAACAAAAATTCGTTGAAAAAATCAGCAGATGATAATTGTTTGCACTTAACTCGCACTGTCGGATGTTCATTAATTAAGGGTTTTATTTAATTTTAGGCTTGACGATGGCTTGACCAAGTAATTTGTTGGAATCCTTACCGACTATTATCGAAAAAACGCAAGTGAACAAATAACGGACGAAGAAAACATTTGAACATTAGCGCCATAGGCGATCAATCAAATGTCCATCCGTTCGTCCTAATCAGGGGATGATCCAAACTCTCCCAGCAGCTCATATGCAACCCATAGGGCATTAAGTCGTCGGAAAGTTTGTTGGGAAACCGAAAGAACTGGTAAATGCCTTAGCATCAACACAATGGTCAACAATTCTTCCGACTTTGATGAACCTGAAACGGAAACAGACTAATGGAGAAAAAACTGGGCGCTCCCTTCACGACCCCTGCACAACTTTATTCGTATCTAAGAAAGTACTTGAACCTTGTTTTTTTACAATATGTTTGTTTGTTTTTTAGGATATGAAAAAAACAAATGATGCATATACAGCTGAACAAGCTCAAAGAAAATTTGACAAAAAATAGGGAATCGTTTTCGATATATGCCTAGAACCCAGCAGTGTGTCATGTGGTCATAAAGCTGATAGTTAGAAGATGTGTCTTCAGTGTTAGTAACCGCGGGAAATTTACATTTCGGTTCAAAGCCATGACAAATAATTCAGTCTCATATTGCCAGTTTATAAAACACCTTGGCTTGATGATTGACTCCAAAATGAGCTTCTTTGAGCAAGTTCGAGCGACAGCAGATAAAGCTGCTACGGGAGTGTCTTTTTGTGAGTTTTTGTTATAATATGTTTGTTTGTTAGTTATAATATGACAAAACAAATTATCCGTGTACAACTAAACAACCTCAAAGAAAATTTGACAAAATGATATATGCCCAGAACGCATTAAGGGTGTGCCATGTACTCACAAAGCTGATAATTAGAATATGCGTTTTTAGTATTAGTATACACGGGAAATTTACATTTCGGTTCAAAGCCATGACAGCTCTTTCCAGAAGTACTTCAATAGACCTTAACAAATTCAATTATATCGTCAGCAGAATCCAGGAACCCTTTATCAGGGACAATCAAGTTGTAATTTCATTGACATTTCATTGACTTTCCAGTGTTTCATTGAATACAGCCATATTGTCAGGCTCTTCTTTAAATATTGGCAATGAAAATATTCGGTCTCTAATCTCGGATAAATAACTTTCGTGTGTCTTATTTATACTGGTGAGTGAGTGATGTATCACTATTCGATGATAGATTGTCGTTGTCTAAATATAATGGCACCAAGCTTTCTGCACTATCTTTTTCAACTTGATCTGCCATTGTTGGGCCGAGGTATAAGTTCTAAATAAAATAAGAACTGACTAAAGCCAAGGACTGGAATAGAAGAACACACTTCGACTTAGTCTAATTGACGCCAGAGAAAGACTGAGAAAAAACCAAATTAGCCGAACCATAGTGTGGCCTATACTTTTGACATTGTAGATAAGGACCAAATAAAATAAACACTGGCGTGGTCTACATTGTATCTGAGATAAGGAGTAGAGCAAGAGACCCTCTACCCGTGCGCTCGTTGGCCGCTCGGCATGCCAGGCCACAACGCCACATCGGCCCGTGGCAGTCTTCGCAGAAGAACTGTGAGCCGATGAATCGGCCCGCTGGCACTAATAGGGTTAAATGCCGAAGAATTCCAATACCTGTAAATACACCTACAGCTGTGCTACTAAATTGAACTTATATGGCTTTGTAAGTACATAAGAGGGTGAAGGCGAGCGATATACGCCTGATAACGGAATCAAAGTAATAACCATGTCGCCGGAGTGGTGGCTGGGCAACGGATTAACTGCCCGTCCCTGTAAAACAGCTTAATAGTTTCAAAACCTCGGAAGCAAAGCCTCGGGATGGATTAGACCTACGGCAACGACCTCGCAACCGAAAAAGAACTATGCCATTGGATCTTGGAACGTCAGATCACTGAATAACCATGGCGCTGCTAAGAACGTTTCACGACAGGCTAGCCAATATAAATTTAACATAATGGCAATTCAGGAAACGAACTGGACTGGAATAGAAATTCAAGATATGAGATCGCAAACAATATTCAAAAGTGGGAAGCCCGCTGGAAAGCGAGAATTGGGCGTGGCCTTCATTGTGGATAGAGAGTTCAAATCACATGTTATTAACTTTAAGGTTGTAAATGAACGGTTGTATGCGATCCGCATCAAAGCGGAATCCCTCAAAATTTGGCTGATAAATGTACACGCTCCGACTGAAGAAAAGGACGAAGAAAGAGGGGAATGTTCTACGATGACCCTGAAAGACTAGTAGACTCGTTGCCTACAAACGACACATAACTAATGATGGGTGATTTCCGTTAATAAAGAGCTATCTCATCGGTGAACGACTGGAGGACATATCCTTCACGAGGAAACAAATGAACACGGCCAATATCTGATTGACTTTGCTTGTAGCAGAAATATAGTTATATGTTCGTCTTGCTTCCCACATCGACGCATCTATAAAATGAACTGGGTATCACCGTGTGACAACACACAAAAACAGATCGACCATGTTATGATCCATAAACGTTGGGCCTCGAGCATATGTTCTGTTCGCACCTACTGAGGAGCCAATTGTAACTTTCGTAACGGATCACAATTTGTTGAAACCAATATACCGATGCCTAAAGCGTTTTCGAAGAAGACCAGCCCTTTAAAAAAATTCGACATCGAAAGGCTCCGTACGGCGTCTTTTGTCAAAGATTTCACGGAGTCCTTCGACAACTAGCTAGCTCTCACCCTAACAGATACCTCACTGAAAACAAGCAACGAGCTATTAAGACCGTAGCAGAACAGACGATCGGACATCAAGCCCGACACAAAAGAAATGATTGAATTGCGTCAGATCAAAAGTATAAAACGTACAAAAAATATTTAGGTAGGAAAACCAGGACGAAGAGAGAAAAGTATGAAAATCTCTAAAGAAGAGATAACATAACAACATAACAAATAAGATAAGAAAATATTATGACGACCAATTGAGGAGCATCGGTGTAAGTCTGGCGAGCAACAACACAAGGCAAGCATATAAAGTAGTGAAAAGCTTGAAGCAAGGTTATCAGCTCGAGGTCACGCTCTGCCGTGAGGACATCGGCAACATCATCTCTGATGAAAACAGGATTAAGGAAAGATAAGCTTCATATTTGAAGAAACTCCTTAATCCTTGGCACAGCTCCATTGGAGCCAATAGGTATGACAATTTCTGGAAAGCTTCATTAGCACTAACAACTGTCGATGAAATCTGTTCCGCCATAAAGCATAGAGGAATGATAAAGCGCCGGGCATCGGTGAGAGTCTAGTACAGTTCATTAAATATGGTAGCAGCAGTGTTCAGAAAGCCATCGACAAAACCATTCAACAAATTTGGCAAGAAGAATATATGCCAAACGAATGAAGCCAATCAATTATATTTCCTATCGACAAAAAAAAAGTAACAAGCTACAGTGCGAAAAACTATAAGAGGCATATAGATAGGCACTGCTTTGTACGGCATACAAAATATTTTCGAAGAACTGCAAGCCAAATCAGATCATACTCCAACACTATTATCAGGGAGTAGCAAGGTGGCTTTAGAGCTAATAAATCGACGATAGACAAATTGTTTACTGTCAAACAGGCACTTGAATTCAACATAGACGTTTGCCAGATTTTCGTTGACTTTAAGCAAGCATACGATAGTATTGATCTTAATGTACTGTACCAAATAATGCTTCACTTTGATATCCCTGCCGAATTGGTCCGTCTTACCAAAATGACAGCTCGCGAATAAAACGTTTTATTCAGTTGTGACGATTATGAAGACCAGCTGCATTGATTGAGGAAATCAAAACTCAAAATACGCAAAGCTGGCATTCTACCTCTGTTATGCTATGGGTGTGAAACATGTACCTTAACCCAAGCATTCACAGATACATTGAATGCCTTTCAGCGACGGGTCCAAACGAGCCCGAGGTCTCAACGCTCGTAAGACTGCGGAAGCTGCAATAGCTTGGCCTTATGAATCATTTAAACGAATAACAGATACCCAAAAGGGTATTCGTTCGGAGAACTGAAGGGCGGTGTGGAAAGCTGGTCTGACTCTGTGGACGAAAACAGTTTATCGCTGCTTGGTTTTCAAGGTTGGAGGACGCGTTCAATAGACCGAGACAGTTGGAGGCGCTTGTTGCAGGAAGCGAAACCCCTAGAAGTGCTGAAGTGCTAAGACGAAGACGAAGAATTTTCAGGTCCTCGATGATGCCTCGATGAGGCAACACCTGATATTCCTGATATCTCTTTCAAATGATGCAGAAACAATTTACAAAAGGTAAGAAAAATTAGTGATATAGAGGATGATGATGAATTTCCTTGAATTAAATACATTAACGACCAAAAACTAACGTTCACTCACGAAACAGAGCACGAGTTAAGACTAAAAGCGTGCGAGTCTACATAACAACAAGTTTGTAGGTAATCATACTGCCTAAGAGGTTTATTATTATTGTTATTACACCTTTAAAAAGGTATAATGGTCCCATCCAGAAAGGCATAAGAAATAGACAGGCCTTCCTGTGCACAGGCCGTGACAGGCCTTAACTTATCTTATAATCTGTAACTTTACTGTACTTTATCTGTAACTTATATTTTTTCTCTTATTAGCTATTCAAAAATTGTACAAATATGCTCAAATATGTACGTCATATCCGAATTTCTATCGAAATTTCAATGTTTTCTGAGCAATTAGAAACACATGCTTTATACTTACAATGATCTAAGCAATCACAGGGAAAATGATGGCAACAATATTCATAAATCAATAAAAACAACGGTAAAATGTATCACTTTTACATATTTTGATGGCAGCCATTTATCTGCCCAGGAATTGAAAATTATCCACCAATATCATTTATGACAATTTTACGTAAACGTTCCATAACTAATTAATGCATGTAATTTTCAAAATGAAGCATTTACATTCATAAAAAGTAATATTAATATCAATATTTACATTTCCCATGATCTGCCGCCACTTTTGATTTTTAATTTGACAGTGAATTAACATTACAGTTAAAAAAGCAATGTATCTAAAGGGATAGTCACAAATAAAAGTAGAATGTGAAATAATTATGAAATCGGTCGCTGAATCATGCACTTTAATTCGTCAACTTTTGTTAAAAATTTGAAAAACACTTACATTTACCATTGCCAATTTTCATTAAGTATGAGGATATTTTCATTAATGACATTAACAAGAGAATTATTGAGTTGAACTTGAACTGCTGCTTTGCAATCGCGCTACCGTACTTAGTGATATTGGTTTAAGGGGTCTACCTACTATGCCAGCTTGAATTAAAGGCATTTTTTTTTAATTTATCCTATGGATTCTTTTACCTAGGTGGGGTTATACTTTTTCTTGAATTCCACCTCCATAAATTTTAAAACTAACATGAAATCCCCGTTAAAAAAATAAGCAGATACTTGTGCTGCGCTTTAGACTATTCCTGAACGTCCTGAAAACGTCCTTTTGCATGTAGCCGCCAGAGCATCTTTCCAGTTATTCAAATTTTTTGAATCCTCGTATATGAGTTTCAAAACTACTTGAGCGTCTTCGAAAAGAGAAGATTGAAACGAAATTCACGGCTTCGCGCATGGGGCCCAAAACAATTCACGCATATCTATGACGGAGTTTTAATTTGGTGAAAGTGTTGTTTGTCTTATTTCAAAATATTTTGTGTATTGCCATTTGTTTACACACTGGTACATCTGGCAACCTGTCCATAATAATTTGGCAACTTTTGATGTTTGATGATGTGAAGAAGGACAAAGGTCAAAACATGGGGAATATGTTTCTTTGTTCAACATGTTGGCAATGTCAATGTCAATGGCAATGTTACGCTAAGGGTCCGGTTGACACTAGACACAGAATCATAATAGCTAGACACGTAATCAACACCAATTGCGCTCCATAGAACGCTGGAGAGCGGAACCTTATAATGGCAATTAATATGATTATAGTCCTCAAATCGAAAGTTTTTACACAGTGTTCTGTAGGACTATAAAATTCAACAATCAAATGTTTCAAAAAATATTCATCAAATCATTCAAAATTTCAAAAATTCTTCATTATATTTTAGACGATAGGAGCAATGAGAAATCCATCTTAAGAAGGAAAATTCCAGCCCTTTACGTGTGACTAATCAGTTAACATACTTTTCCATGCATTAAAAGATATATTTTGCTGGAATTGCTAAAGCGATATTTGGTTTCACCGTTTGAAATGCAATTTCATTATTTTTTAAATTCCTTTGGCACTAGCCGGGAAATTCCTGCTTGTGAACTACTTTTAGGTGAGTCTCTAACTTGACTATAAAAGGCTCGTGTATCCCTGACTTATTATTGGATTCAGCAAATACGCGTGTAAGCAAAAGGCACCAAATCATGTTTCATTTCAAACGATTTCGCTACACTGCAATCAAATCAAGATAAATAAAACTACAGATCCCATTAACCTTTTCATGTTTTGCGTGCCGTCAAACATCATTGCCACTTCACTGGAGTGCAAAATGATCCTTCAGTCGAGACACAAGAGTAGCTAATAAGTCGTTTGAACATTTTCACTTTGTGCATAAATGAGTGTTCTCTCTGAACTAGATTTTCCAGTATGTCGCTCCCGTAGCACCTACACCATTGACGAGTGCCTTCTCCTTCACTAGGAAGTACTGACACCAAGCGTGGACTCCACCACTTTCCACATGCTAATAATATTGGACTTTCGCTTCGGTTTTCAATAAGCTCCTTCTTGCACTTACAGGAGCAGCGGAGAACACGAATGAGTGCGAGTTTAGGGATGCAAAATGCGTAAGGATATGTTCGGAAAAGAAAGCAGAAAAGTAGGTGAAAAGGAACTACTCTTTGTATCCTCTTTGTCACGGCGTGCGTGGCAAGGTGCCTTGTGTGGAATTATTCATTTTCCATTAAATGGCAGATGTTTTTACTCTTTAAAGATGAAGACAAATAAAATGAATACACAGTGTGGCGGGATAAATGTTCAAGGGGTTTATTTCAGTCGTTTTCATATGTATTAAATATTGGCGATCATCCGGATTCATCCGGATGCAAACATAAAACTAACAACTACCATAAATCGACAAATTTATCGATCATCATCATTTTCAAAGCTTTTCACTTCGTGTTAAACGTTTTTCCTCTTTCCTTTGATTATTGATTTCTATGAATTTATCAAATTATGAAAGCATCTGAACTTAAATGGTTGCTCATTTCTTCCAAAGCATCAATACCTCAGCCAAGGAAATGCAGAAAAATCGTTAAGGAGACGCCCGATAGAAAGTGTTATCCAGTTTTTTATGGGACACTTTGCACCCTAATGACACGTGAAGCTACATATGAAAAGTCAAACCCTTTAAAATGCTCTAGAAAATGACGCAAATTTCGCAAAATCGTGCTGCTTAGTATTCATGCTAATTGTCATATATAACAAACGAAGAATTATATGAAGTCTACTTAACTTTCATCGAGAAACAAAAATCATGTTATAAGTAGAAAACGTATTTCCAAAGATTTTGCACATGATCAATTGGTCTACAGATAAGCTCCTTGCAGCCTTTCTTTGGAGTAAAAAAATGTGTAAAAATGTATTTCGGGTCAAATGCACAACACAAATTGAAGATCCGACAGCCTTACCGTCAGAGCCACCTTCAGCTCATTCTGGGACCATTATGCCTTCACACAATCGCGTAAATGGTCCCTGAGATCCTGAATGGCTTCTAGAAACTCGTCCGCTGAAAATCGGTTAAAGGCTGCGTTCATAATTGACTGAATAGCCTTTACACCTTTCTTTCAAAAACATTGACTTGAGTATGGCCTTAAGTCTTATGGTCTCAATTATAGGGGTTTTTCAAAGACTGTAAATACTGTACTGACTGTCAATAAGGGGATTTTCAAAGACTGTGGCTTCTCAGTTGGTTTAAGACTGCTGTACAAACTGCTGACTGCTGTACCATAAATGGGTTGACGTATTATCGTGGAGAAGATAGATAGATAGATTATACGTTTGCAAATATCGCTTCAGCCACAAAGAATCCTTGTTAGCAGGTGATTTTAAATTTCGGAATGAAATGCTTGCGTCATTGACATACCGGAACAAATTTTCGGTGAATTAACGGTGGATGATTCCTTTAGCATAGAAGAATGTGATTACAAATATCTGCAATTTTGATTTTGATGCGTGTACCTTCATCGTACGTTCCTTTTCTCTCTGATGATTGTCTTTTAAAAGTATAGGCATGTTAGCGCCATAGTTAATCAGCAGTAATTATGTTCCGTAAAAAGTTTGCATCCAAAACGGCTGCTTGAACAAAATTCGCAGATGCCTGAGAACGTTTTATTTGGTTCGCATTCAGGGAATGGGGAAAAAAATGTTGCCTACAACTTCCGGAGGCTTAACTCATCGTCTTTGATGATGTGCGCAGCGCCCATCATTTTATTTATATCAATACTGACTTTATACGCTGATTGCTCCAAAGCAACTCGTGAACATGTTCCACAGTTTTTTTTTTTTTTTGGACCGACTGGTAAAAGGCCCTCCCAAACGTTCAGCGTTTTAGAACAAATCTTGGGATTTCTCAAAACGTGCAAACCACCCAAACACTTTGCTTTGAATCAAGAGACTATATCCGTGCGCTTTTTGCATCACTTTACAAGCTTTCTACTGCATTAAAATTCAATTTCTGTACGTTGCCTTTTTAATTGAAATATTGATAATACCCCAAAAGGACTTACCTCAATCTGATAGTGAACACGCCAAAACTGGTCACAAACGCTGCGAAAATGGATGGTTCAGAAATGGACGAATGTGTAGTCAACGCAGTTCTATCATCCACTGAATACACAACTGACGTATAGCGTCTGATCTGATCCAATCCATTGAGGGAGAGCGTCACTAACACCTGAAACCACCACAAACTTTTCGAACAGTCCATGTCGATCAGGTAACATTTCATAAAAGAAGAATATGAAATGAAGAATATGAAAATGAATTTTTGAAGTTTGACTTATCTCTAATATTCTGGAAGTTGGTCTTGTGTAGAAATCCCACAGCTACCCTCAAGAAAGTTAGCCAGTCCTGTATGAAGATCCCCTTGAGTGGTGCTTTACCTTGCAGGTTGGTGTCCAGAGACCGTAACGAGCGATAACCCGTTGGAGCAAGATCGGGAGAATACTGTAGATGGGGTAAAAGCTTCCAACCAATTTTCGCTAGTTGTCCTTGTAATCGCAACTGATGAACGAGAGATGAAAATTAAAGTAACTCCGCGACGATTGACAGGACGCTTATCACACATTGCATGGAAAACCTGCACCAATTATTGTTTGATTTCGTTCCAGAAGCTCCCATTAATTAACTACCATCAAATATACAATAAGACCTTCTGGAAGACTAAACACCTCCCTTGTCAACCGGAGCGCCTAACCTGGAACCGTTTTACACATTACTTCGGGCTAGGCCTCCCAGTTTTACACCTTTTGGCGCTTTCGGGTTACAGGGATTCCCTCTCTAGTTGGGTGGAAAAGAGAAGGAGGATTGCTAGAGAAGGGAACCCTCCACCCTCGACGCCTTCAGCCGATCAATTATGCCTTTTATTATTACTAGGATTGCACGAGAGTAATGTGCCACTTGATACCATTTGTCAAATGATTTCAGTATCTCTTCGATTAGGCTATCTGGAGAGAAGAGCTCTCCCACTTTTTCAGCAAGATCACCGCGCTGTTTGTCCCATCTTCTGCATGAAAAGAAAGCATGACAGGCGTCATCCTTCACACCAATGCAGAATATGCAATATGGAGACCGTGACTTACCTATCTTGTGCAGGTTAGACTGAAAACAACCGTGTCCGCTCAGTAGCTGGGTCACGTAGAAGTCAGTCTCACCGTGCGTTCGACTGAGACACGATCTCAAGTCGTTGATAAACTGCGTGGTCCATCTTCCTTTCAGCTCACGTTCTCATGATTGTTGCCATTCGTCAAGAGTGCATCGTCTTTCATCGCGAGCAACTTTTTCTTTATTACCCTCGTGCCTTCGGAGGTAGACTCTTTTACGCTCTCTAGCAAGCGGAGCGATGTGTATCACCAATGCAACTACCAGCACCGCTGAATTGCACTACACTCATTAGCAGACGCCTTTTTGTTGGACTTGGTCGCCCATGATTGGCCATTAGTCGACTAATCGCTGAGATCCCTGCTGCGGCCTTGTTTGTCGTTTCCTTGATTTGCTCCGAGAAACTCAGCTTAGAGTCTATCAGCAAGCCCAGATACTTAACTGATTGTTTCGGCTTTACTAATGTGTCCCCGACTCGGACCATTCTTACTCTTGGGATCCTCTTCTTGGTCAGGACGACCACTTCGGTTTACTCGAACGCTAGGTTAAGCCCGTGAGTGGTCATCCAGCTCCCCACCCGGCGCATTAGTACATTTAGCCTTAATTGCGCATGATCGACCGCGCGCCCGGCCACTAGTGCCGCAACATCATCCGCATAGCCAATCAGTCGCGACTCTTCCGGGAGTTCAAGTCTGAGCAGTCCGTATTGGGGGACGTTCCACAACTCCGGACCGAGGATGGAGCCTTGGGCCACTCCTGAAGTGACTAGCATCCTCTGATGACCTTGCACCGTGTCGTAGATCAGGCTGCGTTCCGTCAGGTAATTTCGAACTATCCGCATCAGATATTCTGGTACTTGGAACGAATTTTCCAGGGCTTCCAGAATATCCGTCCATCTAACGGAGTTGAAAGCATTCCTTATGTCCAGCGTCACTAGAAGGACTACCCGACGGTTGGATGGACTACGTGCCTCCGCCTGTTATACCGCACTTACCACTTCCGCGACTGCATCTATAGTGGAACGTCCCGTTCTGAAACCATACTGCCTTGAAGAAAGATCCCCAGTGGCGTGGATAACGTCAGCGAGTTTTCTCTTTACCAGCTTCTCGAGCACTTTCCCGGTCGTGTCTAGCATGCATAACGGTCGGTATGCTGACGGCGACTCGGGATTTCCGTTCCCCTTGCTGATCAGCACGAGACTTGCCGTCTTCCAACGCTCAGGGAAAACGCCTTACCGCAAGCAGGCATTAAACGTACTGATCAGCATGTCAGGGCAAGAGTGATAGGCTAGTTGCAGTACCTTGGCTGGAATGCCGCCTGGGCCCGGAGCCTTCTTCGCCTTCATGGAGAGATCTTCTAGTTCCTGCTCGTTTCTCGTGAAGAGTGCATATTTGTGTGGATGTTGGAGAAAAAGTGCCTAGTAACTAGTTTATAGCCCAGGCCCTACGGGTCCCTGTTCACGTCTTCGACGAGGTTCTGCCAGCAACGGGCCTTACTCCTGTTGATCAGGTCGCGAAGGCATTTTCTGTCCGACCGATATACTGCCATTCTGGTGTATGCCTCGTCCTGGCTTCAAGCTCGTTGAGCTTCTGGCCGGAGTTTGTGACACTCCCTTCATTGTTCAGCTATTTCAGTGGACCACCAGTACACCGGAGGCTTTCCGTGTCTAGTTCTCCGGCAGAGCATAGATGACTTACAAGCGGAGATGATGGTACTCATTGTGGAGTTCACCATGTCTTCAGCAGTCAGTCTTCTGGTCCCCGGCGATGATCCAAACGATGGTACGTCCATTCTCTCAGTATTCCACACGATTGCAGTTCTCGAATGCTATGTACTGATGATCGCTGGCCGAGTAGTCCTCTAGAACTCTCCGATTGTGTGTCATAGAGGAGAGAGACTTTGAGGCGAATGTCACGTCCGGAATGGTACCCAGGCAGCCCAAGCGGCGGAAACTGGGAGTGTTACCAGTGTTCACCACGGCTAGCCTCTGCTCTGGCTGCAATCTCCAGGACTCGAATCCCCTTAGGATCTGACTTAGGCATGCCCCATTCAATACTATTGGCGTTGAACTCTCCCCCGATAAGAACATGACCCTCTGTGCTCAAGACGGTGTCCTCCAAAGAGTTGAGCTTCGCCTGGAACGATGTTATTGTTTCGTTCGGTGTCAAGCACACACTAAAGAATGTTATTGCTGGGCAACGGGCCCACACGAAACCATCTTTTCGCCCATGGCCCTGAACTCTCAGTTGGGTGCTGTTTCGAACACATATGGCACCAGTACCATATTTATCAGGGTACCATGCTGATGAATTTTTATCTCGGTGTTGTTCTCTAAGCAGCAATAGGTCGGCTTTCATATCCGTCGCGAACTTGTCAAGCAGGTCTTGGGCGTTTGAGCTCCGATGTAAGTTCATCTGTAGGACACGGGTCATTGCAGAGCTGCTTTGGCTTTGGTTAAGGCTACTTTGAATACCCGGCACTTCCTTGTCCCTGGAATATGTCTCAGATCATAAGGTCTGGGATCAGCGTTCTCGCAGAGGATACAGTGCGCCTCTCCCGTGCATTCTGTTGTTTGATGTCCTGCGTTGCCGCACTTATAGCACAAGGAGCTCCTATCAGGCTTTTTGCAGCCTTGTGCTGATTGACCGTAGCTTAGGCATTTGAAACAGAGGACAGGATCCGCTCTTCGAGGTATTCTGCTGACCACCCAACCTGTTTTTATTTTGCCCATGCAGAGGAGTTTTTCGGCTTGTTTCTCGGTTAAGTCGACTATGGCTATGCGCTGCCCTCTATTATTTTCAGGGGTTAGTCGTAATTTGAGCCCACTTAATTCGAGTGAAACCATTTACCCTTTTGAGGCACTCTTCCACCTCCATTCTGGCCGTAACGCAGTCAATGTCCCTGATTTCGAGGGTGGCCATTGGTTCATGTGAAGCTACTGTTGACTTTTCCCTTAGAGCCTTTTTGACTGCGCCATGGAATGAGTCGTTATTGGTTGTCTCAGGTCCAAATTCTACAAGGAGGCATCTGGTTGGCCGGCCGGGTCTGATGGCAGTTTGAGTGTCGTCGGGGCTTACAGTTCCCTTGATTTCCCGCAAAACGTCTGCGTAAGTTCTCCCATCTGTTGGTTTGACCATCAGTGCATGCCTAAGGGTTTTGCGGGGTGGCTTGCTTAGTGGTTCTTGTTTCTTGTTTGGGCTTTCTTTGTCTTTGTCCCCAGGAAGGAGCTCATCATTGATGACTTTTTCGAGGAGGAGCCTTCTGGACGCTTTTTTCCTGGCTTTGGTTGCCACCACCTGGAATCCATCATTTGACGTAACCTTTCTGTTCGCTGTTTTGTCCTTCCTCCTTTTGTCTCGGTCACCTACTGGCAACTCTTTTGGTAGCGCTGTGCGCGGCAATCGCGTTTTGGCCGACGTACTGGTCTTCAAGTTTTAAACCTTACCGATGATTCATAGTTCTAGACCGCGTATAATTTTTGTTTATTAGTATTTAGTATCTGCAAATAAGTCAATGTTAGAAGCCATATGAACTTGTCTGGCAAAAACTTGTTATGCTATGTACAGAAGAATACATGCTTAAAACATAGAATCCATTTGCAATCACGACGCACTGTGCTATTTAACGTCAACAACGGGCTTCCAAAACTCTTCGGAAGGCTATATTATTGCGGTGAAAACAGTTATAGGAATAGGCAACTTCATTTGAAAGAGTCCATTAAATGCTCCTCTTTTAAAACGATTATACACTGATATGAATTTCGAATCCCGAGCTATACCAGGTGTATGCACACGTTACTTTCCGGTTTTTGGTAACAAATACGTAGATATTATGTAAATATATAACCTTCAAAATACTGGCCACCAGAATGTGTAGAATTCCGTCCATCTTTCAGGTAATTTATGGATACCATGTCAGAAAAACTCCTTGTTCTTTTCGACAAACTACTCGTCGAGCCTTCTTTCAACTTCTTCGAAATCGCTGAGGTGTTGCTCTGCGAACGCGTGTCTGATTGATGGGAAGAGGTGACAGTCAGGTGGTGCCAAGTCTGGGGAGTACTACGTGTGCAGTAGCATGTCCCATCCAAGTGATTTCACAGTGTTTTTCACTGGTTTTGCTGTGTGTGACGGCGCGTCACAATGCGTTCCGCAAATACCCTATGTCAGGGACATAAATCGACATGATTGACCAATACGATTAAATAAACACGCTATTTTTGGCGGTGTATATGTCAAATTGATACCCTGTGTACTTTTCGCTGGTGCCATCTCTTAGTAAAACCGGAAAAAGGCCGGAAAAAAAGGAAAAAAATTATGGATAAACCTGGTATTTCTCACACAGACGTGCGTAACATTTCCAAAGAAAACTTGCTGTTAAGGTTGTACTAATTTAGAGAGGATTTGCAAATAATAGGATAAGTACAAGCAACGATAACACTTCGTAGAAACTTTAAATTTAACATTCTCTCATTTCCGCCTAAAGCAAGATAACCTCTCCAACAGATTTTGTATAGAATCGCAATACAGATATAAATCCATCGAAAAACTTGCATTACAAAAAACTTCAGTCCCATTATTATTGAAAAAAAATTATTATTCTAGAAATTCGAGATCATTGCGTTTTCAACGATGCAAACATCGTATACGTCGATCAGTTGGATGACAACACAGGATTTCCGCTTGACTTGGACTATTGCTGAACCAAAGAATTAAAAGTTAGTAAAGTACTCTTTAACAAAAATTTCATTGAAATCGTATATGTATATTATTATTACTTACAAAACTTAAATACTGTCAAGCATTTTTAATTTATTTTAATTTTTTGATGAAAAATTTACTTTGCTTTGCCTCCTTATGATTGGAGGCTCATCAGAAATTAGTATTTCATTACCTCGCAGAAAACATTTTTCCCCCAAAAACACACAAAATCTATATATGTATCAATCGATGATATAAGAGATATAAATTTTCGTTACGAGTCATTCAATGCCTATTAGGTCAAATTTTCAATATCACGGGCCTTTTAGAGTCAAGATCAAGCCTTTTTGAAAAATAATTGAAAATAATTTATCTTCAAATCACATGAGGCACGGATGTAAAAAAATACAAAATAAATATTACATTTGACTATATAATTCTTGGCTATGCAAGAAGTTGTCCATCTAGAAAATGTCCATTAATTTATGCCCTTTGATAATACGTTTAACCTTAATTTATGTCTGTCTTTATTAATTTAATTAAGCTATTTTGAGAACCATTCTATTAATTGCATCCGTTTGGCTTTATTATCGATTTAAACTGAACATCATCAAAAGCCTACATCACACGTGATATAACATTGGCCCACATTCAGAAGTGCTACCGACACGTGAACGAATAAATAATTACCACCCTCAACTATTGGCGCTTCCCGACACCCTGCAAGTATAAAAGGAAATCAAAGCTTATCGAATTCGTTTCTCTGAACTATATATTGCTAGTGTTTCTGTGACGGGGAAAAATTCGATATGTATGTCTTTAGGGTAACGAGGATATTTTTTTCGTTTATGAGATACTTAGGGAAAATTCAATCGTTTGATTTATGAATCATTGAGAAGGGATAGTTATAGTTAGTTTCTGAACAAACCATTTGACTCCTTACTGACTTTGTTCAACAGAAAAGGAGACTAGAACCTGATAGTCTCATTAAAATTGCAGCCTGGATTGACCTTTTGTTTGACTCAACCACAATGACTGACCATTAACACCCAACCCCGTTTTTGCAGTCTATGGTTACACTTGTAACTTCTTACATTATTCTATCCAATACCAGCTCCAATGTCAGGCAACTCTTCCCAATATTATATTGGATAACCAATTTCCGCACCAACGAACGTACTAAGGCCTTTAATTTGCTTACCTCCATTAATCTTTGTAAATTTTAACTAATGTTGTTTGCATGACAAAAGAAAAACGAAATGAAATAGTAAAACGGAACGCAAGCAAGGAGAGCACGCTGTTAGCTGTAGTTGTATGGTGTTAAATCGACCAAAATGGGATTAAATTTCATCTATATCACCATTCGACATTTTCTGTGACGTTTTTGTGGGAATTTACATTGCCTAAATCTATTCCCATTTGAATTGTGTATGTGCCATTACCTCTACACCGCGCTTTTCTAAACAGTACCTTCGCAGTCACATTCCCCCAAAAGCATAAGCCTCAAAATGGAAATTACCGTGCCACGGAATACTACTTGCCAGGATACAGTGATAGTAGCAGATATTTGTCAAGGCTGACTCAGTGTGTCCTGACGAAAATTACTGTTAGTTCGTTTATGGTAAAAACGAAATTAATTGATTTATTAAAATTACGCGAGTAATTAATATGTACATTAAATAATAAATTACTAATTTCTGGCTTCCTTCTGATGCCTCCTATTAAGGTACTATTACACTGTCAACGCAAAAAAAAAACATTTTTGGAATTTTTTTTCTCGGAACCTATTGCATATATTGAAAAACGGCTTTCACCCACTCTTTTTATATATTGTCAACTATCAAAAACTATTTTATTTTTATTATGCTTAAGGAACTGCTCAGCAGAGGGCGTTAGAAAAGTAAGAAAAAATTATATGGCTTGCGGAGGTTTGGAGATTTTTTCGTAATCACGTTTACTAGTGCCACAAACAGAATTGGGTCATTAGAGATAAAACGGTTGAAAAAGCGTCGCCGGAAAGAAAAATTTCAAAAAAACGCCCTATTTTTCAACAGTTTTTTTGATGCCCTGAGAAGGGGAGGTGATATTTTGGACTAATTCTGCTTGCGGCACTAGCTGATACGATTACAAAAAAATCTAGACCAAGAACGTTGCATTTTGTAATGTGGAAGCTGAGAAAAACTTTCATCCGCTCAGAAAAACGTCGTTTTGAGAAAAACGCGTTTCAAGTTTTTTTTACGTTTTTTTTTACGTTTTTTTTCATCTTTATTTCATCAAAAACAAATATAAAATTTTTTTCTGGTTAAAAATCGATTAATCTGCGATTGCTGGTTCGTATAACCGTCCTTCCGTGTCTTCGTAGGCCTGTTCCTGTAGTTGTTTCGCATTTCTCTTCAAAGCTCGTCCTTCTTCGCTCGCATTTTTACTCTGCTTCTCGGCTATTTTAATGCGTTGATTGTCTTTGAAAATTGAAAAGTTGTACTGTAATTTTGATGCCCATAATTTCCATCATTTTCAAAATGGGCATACGACCTTCGTTGAAGAGTGATACGGCAATGTGACAGCTAATTTCAAGGACATTTTTTCCGTGAAAATTTTGTTTAGGAACAATTGCCCAGAGATTTTTGTTAAAACACTCGTTATCATTTTGCGTACTACCACCAAGGCAGCGTTCCAACAATTCGTCATTGGTGAGTTTTACATAGACTTCTTTGACGAGATCCCGAATTTCGGGATTGAGAGCTGGTTTATGAGAAGAAGGGATATTATTCTTCTTGGCTTTTAAATAGCCGCACCAGCTTTCATCGCAATAATCGTGTTGTGGCGCAGCATCGGATGATATTGAATGGTAATAACCAGCCCAAATTTCGTGGGTCATGGCTTCTTTAGAATCGGGATGCCTCTGAATTGCTAGAGAATAATACGTCGATAACTTTTTTATCGTGTCACCCGTTAGATCATTAAACTTTTCAGGTTTGGGCGGCGGTGGCGGTTCGGGTTCATTTTTTCTTCGTCTTGGTACTCTTGGTTTTTTAACTTTTACCGGAGGTTCTTTTTCTTTTTCCGTATTTTTCATTAACTTTTTTCCTTCGGTGAATGTTTTTTTAAACTATGTCAAATACCGATACATGCGTTTGCCGACATGCAAAACGCACTCGCACAACGCGCAGTATTGTTTTGCTTCTACTAGATTTGAATATGTATTCGCATCGCCGTCCCCAATATAGTATAGATATCTGGCAGCATGTAATTTTAATGATCTTTTGAAGATTTCAATCACTCCCTGCACCTCCCTCCCCCTTGAACTAACGTCGTAAGTTGCGGTAATCTTTGTGTTCAGACTCATACCAGTCTTTGAATTCAACCTTATTCATCTCTGATCGTCGAATCTCGAAGGATTTGCACGATTTAGAAGACACAAAATAATGCAACACCTTTTTCGAATACTTTCCTATAACTGTTGTCACGCCGAAAAGCGAGGAGAATCCTCGCTTTGACCAAGTTCCATCACCGGAAACAGTGAAATCGTTTTCTGGGAGCCCGTGATTTTTATCCGACTCTCTTTATTCGTCACCTGATTTTTTTAGAACAAGATTGTCAACAGCGGATGTTGCAGCTTCTACTGTCCCATTAATTACTTTATAATAAAAATTGGGGTTGAATATGTCACAAAGATCCATTAGAGAACAAAAAAGTTGCAGTCCATTCGTATGCATTATGTGCGACTGGGCAAAATGGAATTATATTTTCTTCGTCGCAAGAACATTTCAAAACTAACCTGAAACCAAGACCTCGTATACTCGTTCTGCAAAATTGTATATTGCCGTTGCATTTTTACACTTCACATAGTTCGAAGACGTTTCAAATAGCGTGAACGACAATAAAACATATAAACTTGATGGATCTTCGGATACCTCAAACGAACCAGAAGAAAGCAATTTACAAAAACTTACATGTGAAGTATCATCTTCAATTGTATGTTGATTGCCTTTAAATTTGGCTTTTTTATAACTTCGAGTTGCTTCAGTACGATGTTCACCGGATTTTCTCTTCGTTCTCGCCATATTTTTTTTATAAATTATGTATATATATATTATGTATAGTAATACTTTAAAATTATTTTTTTGGTGGATAATTATTAAAATTATTTTTATAAATAATAAAATTTTTTAGATTAAAATATAATACAGAGAATTATTAGAGAATAACACACTTCGACGACAACGAAATTTATACTGATCCGGCGGAAAATGAAAAAATAACGGTTATAGTACACAGGTATATAAAAAAACAACAATGAGAAGAAATAAGAGCAAACCGGTCGACACCAGCTGAACGCAAGAAGGGGGCTAGGGACAGACAATTTTTTTTCGAAAAAATATTTTACACAGGCATTGTCGACATTATTGAGAACATAATTAGCCAACAAAAAAAATCGAAAAATTTTTTTCAACAGTGTAATAGTACCTTAAAGATTTTGCAGTTTTATTCCCCTAGAAATGTAACTGTGAAAATGATCGACTGCCGTATGCGATGTCCGAAAGCCTAACGGTATCTTCAAGAGATTTCAAGGATCTCCTCCCCAAAATTGAAACACACATAAAAACATGTAAGGAGGAAAAAAGGAGCTCCTCATATATCATATTGAAAAGTTTGTCAGTTTTAACAATGAGGTCAAGAAGCAGTTCCAATCTGAGAGAAACAAGGCCACCCTATGTTTGGAGGACCCCACGGAGGAGAAAACAACATTTGAATCGTCGTCTCTAAAAGAAAATACCAAGGATGTAACTCGTATAGCTCAGGTGAACCATTGCCATTCCACAACGGCTTTGGTACCGACATTAATATTCACCAAACAAAAAAAGGCCTTCAAGAAACATGTTCCCAAGAGTATCATATCATCAGGCTTAAACGCTCGTATTTCTACTAAAGGGTCTGTGAGCGGGCCAGATTTCTCTAGAGAAGATGTTATCATCAGGGAAATTATATTGATCATATATTTCCTTCAGAAGACTTCACGTGGAACATTGTAACTTTGAACACCGTGGTTATGGTCAAGGCTAAAACTTGCGATATGAGTATTGTGTCAAGCATATTTTCTACTGCGGAACACATTCCGCCATTGGCAACCTTAAGCGAGCAGCCTTATATCCCAGCAAAAATACAACAATCTTCTTTGGATGCGATGCTGAATCGTATGAAAGAGATAACGAAAAACGTGTTAATGTGTTAACGTGTTAAAGGTGTGCTGAATTGGCATCGCACACCGTCAGTTTTGAGGAAAATTGTCGGCATATCTCTGTCAACAGGACCCCGAAAAAACTGGGAACTGGAATTTACTAATAGATGAAGTAAACAAGACAAATTTGAACGCTTTTGAAGGAAGCTGTCCTGAACGCGTTACAAGGGGAAACTCAAAACGGATGTGGTGAAATGAAAGTGCGAAAAAAGTACCAAGGATTTCGGCGAATATGGATATTCTAACATAAAGAAAACGTCACAGTTTCAAATCTTTTTGGAAGAATGTTGGAAACACTCATGTGGCAATGACAAGGAAGGGTAATAACTGTAATATAAAGGAAAATTAACGAACACTTCACGGAAACTAAAAAGGAGCGGAGACTACTGCTCATAGAAACCCATGTCTCAAGAAACCATATCATAAATAATGGGACTGATAAGATGGTGCAAAAAAGAAGAAATCGGGGAACATCGGCCAAACCAAACATCGCGGAATGGGGGAAGCTGCAACTATCATCATGGAAAAATATAAAAGATCTTCTTTAAACTCATTACAACCTTTCGTCCCTTATTCAGAATAACCAGAATTCGCTTATATCGCATCTGACATACTTACAAGTAATCCGGCGTTAGGATATATACCTAAGTCATGGAGGCAGGTGGAAGCAGTATTTATAGCCAAAGTGTGTAGGCATGATAAAAGTAATCATAATGCGTGCAAACTGATTAGCTTAACGTCTCTTGCTATCAAAGCTATAGAATAACTGGTGGATAATTAGAATAGGACAACTCGTCTATCCAAGTATAAACTAAATTCAATTACCAGATCCGCATACCAGATGGGAACGACAACAATTCGTGTACGAGTTAGCCCCGAGAATCAATTATTATTGATTATAAAGGAATAGCACTAGGTTAATTTTTTGACATTGAATAAGCCTTTACCGACCATTACGCAGTGAGGAGAGCACTAGTGCAACAGGGATGAATTCTACGCTCATTTGGTTGACTTGATCCATTGCAGGGCGAATTGTCGTATGCTAAGTGGGATCAAGCACCACCAACGTACACGCGAGTCATACATGTCCACAAGGAAGTGTTTCTTCAGACCTATTATGGACTTTTGTGGCAGATGAAGTCTTAGTCAACCGGGGGAAATACAGTAATATAATGCAGGGGTAACTTCGAATTGTGAACAGCTGGTTCCAAGCTGGTTAATGATTTAATCCTGATAAAACAACATTGGTGCTTTTCATAAAAAAAAACGAAATCTGATGGAGTGCAGAAACATTACTGGTGATTCCCGGAGCAACCTTGAATTTCTACGATCGGTATAACATGATGGTAAGGCAAATCATTACGAATGTAGCAGTGAGTTTTTATCTGTCACAATCAAGTTAGTATAGTTCTGAATGACAAGACAGAATGGAACGTTGAATCCAGCATGCACCTACCAGACAGAACGCGATCAGGTGGTATACGGATGTTTTCAAGACATCTGATGGAACAAGATGGGTACAACATTGGAGAATTTGGGCCTGGCATCTAATAATCCCAACCGATGGGAAGTTTGCCCAGTATTTTTTGAGTTAAGGTCTATGCCGGCGCTATATGCGCAGAACCAGCACAGACAGAAGATGAAAGGTATAACTATATCTATCCTGTCTCTAATTCAAGCCTAAAAGGCGCTAGAATCTCCAGTGACTACTGCAAAAACCGTTTTAGATTCTACACTGGAAAGATACTCTACCAACCTCAACGTAATATGAAAAAAGAGCTTGAAAAAGGCTCTGGAGTAGATTTCAATGGTTTCAAATGTAGGAGCTCTTCTTTGAAATTTATGATAGGAATAAGTTTCAAGTGTGGAATGGGAACGAGGCAGCTAAAGGTCCTTGTAGGAATCTCTACGGGGCATTGCACACTTGGAGAACATCCCAAAACATTGCCTTGAAAGCGAATGATTATTGCAGATTTTGCAATCTTGCAGAAGAGTCAATAGTAGGGCTACTGGCAGACTACGACACTTTCACTCGTTGCAGAAGATACAATCTACTAAACTATTTCCTTAGTGAAGAGGAATTGGATCGCCTGAAGCCAACGGAGCTCAGAAAGATCGATTTGCTTGAGATGATCATATACTAGAAATAGCATATGATCGATACTGTAGCATGTGATTGGTACTGATTTTTTTCGAAAACAATCCGAGGGCTTCTCAATCGTGAATGTTTTATCGCATATGGTATCGTGCGTAGCATTGTCCACGCCGCGAAATGCTCGACGGTTAAAAAATGCCTTGCTCTAGCGTATAATCAAACCCTACATGTTTCTTTGACATGAACCACAGGGCTTTTTCAGCCACTCATGGGCCTTCCGTCAGAAGATGGTAGAACATCATGAGCGGTAACTCTTTTAAAATCGACAGATATTGTTACTGATTATTCATCAAACTGACAATTAATTATGAATGAAAATTAGTTTCTGGATTTTTCCATGCATTTGTCGTTTTTTGAGGCCTGGTTGTTTCAACATCTGTAGGTTTATTCCGAAGCAGATCGAATTGGAGTAGATCAAATCAGATTATCGGCTGCCCTTCCTCTGCAAATACAAATTTCTAAGTACATGGTCTCTCCAAGCCTTAATCCAACGATAAAAAAGACACGTTTCTTGTTTAACTGGTTATTTATACCCTATAATTGAAGTTCATTGAAATAATTTTACTTTAGCCCAGTGGAGGGGGTGGAGTGGAGTCGAGGGGCTCATATGTCAAGACCCGTTTTATTCAATCATCGAGTTTAGCTTTTGAGGTCGTAGGATGTCACACACATTGAAATTGCATCTCGTCGTGTGTTATCTTATGCAAGTGGGAAGTGGCATCTTAAAAACTACGGAAAACATGGTGGTTCGTGTTACTTCCGGGTACATGTTCGTACAGGATGAAAGTCTTGGCTCCACAGTTGATAAAGCAAGTGATAGTTTGTTTGTTTCAGAAGAGTTCCTTTTTTTATCCGATACGGTAGCCATTTTGAAAATATCGATGACGTATAGTTTGAATCACTTAGTTTCACACATTGAGGTCATCACTCTGGTTCTACAGAGTACATGTCTTTGGTTTATAGGTCAAAATTGAAAAATAAATTTGCAATTATAACGATTTATCATTAACAAGGAAAATATCCAACGCCTAGCTTACTGTGACTAAAGTCAAAAAGGGCATTGAGCAGACAGATCTTTTGGTTCTTTAGTTCGGCGACGTTAAAAAGTTGGTTCGCCAAAAACGTGGTCAAGTTTTGTTCTTCAACAACATTTTTGTATCAGATGAGACCCATTTTCACCTTAATAGCCAAATACGCACACGCGAAACTGTCGCTTTTTGAGGGCGGTGAATCCCAAACGTCACATGAAAGACCACTTCACTCATCAATATGAATGATTAGGACGTGACACTTAAGGTAATTTTTATCAAAATATGTGGGTGTCAACTGTAAAGGAAAGCAACTTGCACTTTCTCTGCTAAGTTGATACTCAGACGGCGTAACATCAACTAGCATCAACGTAGCCTTTTTTTGGTAAGTATAGAAATTGCTCGTTATTGCCACTGAAAGCCAATATGATTTTAGTACACGTATTGGCTCACCAGAGCTATTTCAGTAAATTCTACAGAACAAGGTGAAAAAACATCAGTTTGTAAAAGAGGAACAGATTAATATTTTTCATTTGGGGCAATGGAAATTAAATGTGAAGGGTGAAGGTTTGAAAGGTGAAGTAAACAAGAATCGTAAATGATTCTGTTGAAAAGGTATGGCCCTTTATACTTGACATAAGATCTGCCGATTACATTGAATTAGATGCGTCCGTTCGCAACTAATGTTAGTTATAATTCAAGGCGATAAACTTGTTTAATCTCATATCATAAGTGTTGTTAATGTTTTACAGTGAACTGTCATTATTTTATTCAAACGCGTACAGGTTTGCGGTGACAATCTGTATGAACTCGATATCTTTATGTCGATATGAAGAATAATTATTAGATTCCCCGAATGGAGAATTCTTAACAGGATAATTATGCAAGGTACCACCCATTTTTCTTTGAGAACATTTGGGGGGGAAGTGGTCATTTCTTATTTTTTTCTTACAAGCGGGTACAAAGGATTCTTGCAAGTTATTACGTAAGATCACATCAATGCGCAAACTTAAAATCATAATTAGAGAAAGCGCGAGCGACCGCGCAATTGCAAGATTTCTTCGGATACGTATATGTAAACGATTTCGATTGCAAACGATCCGCCCCAAGCACTCTGAACAAATGAAAAAAAAACAAGTAAAAATGGCTTCTGTGAAGCTAGGTCAAGTGACAACAGATCTGTATAAACTATTATATCTAGAGGGTTGAGCAGCTACTATTGACCAAAATCAGGTTTTCATCTAATCACAAGTGCTTTTTGCTCACTAAACTAATTTTGATTCTTTCTTTCACAGGATGACAACGCGAGGGTACCGATTGGAAAAATGGCTGCGCCTGTACAGTCATCGTTCAAAAGAGTTGTATGACGTTTGGTATGGACAATGGTGCGGCAACCACCTCCATACAAACCGAAAATCTACTAATTATGATTTAGAGCTCAATAACATTACTCATGAAGGGGAAATTTTGTCAGAGGTTTGTATTTCAATTGCTACTAATTTTGAACCTCACTTACTATTTGCCTCCCGACAATAAAGATGTTGGAAAAATATACAGAGGTATTAGATAGTCTATATTATTTTACATGAGGTGTCTGAAGATACCATCTATGCGAACGAATCGATCTCAATTTTTGTTCGCTTTTTGAATTTTTTGGGGTTATTTGAATGAAACGCTTGTCATTTTTTCCGTAATTTTGGCTCTACAGACACTTTACTAGTTTCTGAATTCAGTTCGATCGGGGACAAGTGTCATGAAGAAAAAAATTCGAGACCGTTACTTTCGCAACGACACAAACTTTAGACACCTTATAAATGGCATGTACAAGAATCTAAATACTTTCTACAATTTTTAAAATACACTGACAAAAGTGATGTGATGATATAACGAGGGATATTTGTTAAATCTTTTTGCAACGTTGTTTCCTCCACCATGACCTTTAAGGAGGGAACCTTCGCTTATGTTTCCCGCCCCATAGGAAAGTGCATTTCTGTTCGTGCTATACAACAAGCGTGGAAGGTGAAACTCTATTTAAGGGGTTATACCTATGTGATTTTTTTTTTTCCCGATTTTTTTTTATTGGCTGAAAGTATGCTAACACATTCCTAGAATTGAAATCAAAAAGGTTCAAATATTTATATACTTCAGAAAATTTTTGAGAATCAATTTTCTGAAGCAACTCCAATGAAAAACGTAAAATTTGCTCGCTTTATACTATATAATAATTAATATACACTGTATAGGGCACGTTCCTTCGTAAACGACGCTAGGAGAGCTTCTGTTTACTCGATCGACTACAACCTGCATTTGAGGTTAAAGTTCTATAGTAAATCGTTCAATGCAGTTGTGTGGTCCATCGCGCCGAAACATGTGTCGAGACGCAAGGCGGTGCTCGATATCGCAGTTATCTTATTTAATGGTGGACTGTCGGGTCTTCTCCCCATCTACGACTCATTAGGATTGACTGCAGGACCTAATTTTTACAATTTCTGCTTAGAAACAGACGCCGAGCGAATAAAGGCTGTTGAGCGTTCAATTTCCGACGTTGTAAAAGAAGCGAGACGCGGCCTTTTAGCATCAAGAAAGGAAAGGGTGGAGAAATCCACGGTCTTGGAAGGCCAACTGTATGGTGCTAGGATAGCAAAGTAAAGGTAAAAAAATTTGTATATAGTAAAATTTTGAAAATTCACAACTTTATAAGGTTTTGAAATTTTAAACGTGTTTACCTCGAAAGTGTACTTTTGAAATTTGCCGGGAAGGAAACTCTTTCAGTTTTCATCCCATTGACTTGCCGTTATAACTGTTGCTTCTTGGTATGATTATTTAGTGAAGTATATACGACTTTAGCGATTGGTTTCGTTTAAAAAAAGTTATAGACAATTGAAGTCATTTTTTAGGGTCGAAAATGCACTTTTTTTGTTAAATGGTCGCCATTTTGCGAAAAATCGATATTAAACTATTATCTTGTGTATTTCACTAGAAAAACTCATGAAGTTTATGAAAAATTTTTTTTCGTTGTTTCAGATGCAAATGGGGCTGAGAAACTTGTCCGTCCGCGGAACGTCTTTTGTGAATACTAGTGACTTTGACGTGCACTACAGCCGCCATTTTGTATTAAATTTAAAATAAAAAAATTTTTTTGCACTCCCGAAAAGTTGCCCTTTATATTGATATATTATTTATAAAAGCTTTTTTTCAAAATCCTTGAAAAAAAAAATTCCTGTAAAAAGGCTTGTTTTTTAGCCTTCACATAGGTATAACCCCTTAAGACTGTTCCTTATGATTTTCAACTTCTAACAATACATAAACAATACTTCTAAGATACGCTCATGGAAAAAAATTGATACATATCCTCTTAATAAAAAAGGCGTCGAAAAAGGCAGCGCAATTTCACAAAAACATTATGGCCGTATATAAAAAGAAGAAGCTTTAGCCATGTATTCAAGGCGTGACAAAGAAGTATTGTCCCGCATCGAGGCTTATACGGAAAGACTGAAGTCAACTGATAAAAGTAGTCTTACGCCCAAAATAGTCTTAATAGGCGCCCAACACCAAATCGACTATCAGTCTAAGAATCATGACCGTTTGACTTAATAGAAACCCTTTCTCGGCGATAACGTCAAATTCTTATAGATTCACAGTTTATTATTATACTGTGGCACTTTAGCGAGCATCATATGCCCTGGAAGAAAAATACAAATCCAAAAAAAAAAGATTTGATGCTTATGAGTCGTCAAACTTAAAAATCCAACTGCAAGAAAAAAACAGTTTCCCATATGAAAAAGGAGCAAATTCGTCTTTGAATTTCGGCGTTCGATGCGAATTACAAACTTTTTCTTTTGAATCACCGGAGAGAGTTTTTATCCTTTACTTTTCAATGCAACCTAGTACTCGAGAATCGTACAAAACGATTAACGACTTTTAATTAACTAAGACACCATTCTTTTTGTCACGAATAACTGGCAATAAAACTTGGGACATGTACAATTATTTCAGCGCATGGCTGTCTATCCACTAAAATAACAACATCCCTAACAACTTCTTAGCTAGTGAACAATAGAGGGCACAAGGACACACAATTCTAAAATGGTAATTGATGTGAAGAAGTACGGGGTGGAGTCGTTGGAATACGAAGGAGCCTTGTCCTCGAGCAATTCTATCTCTGACTTTCCCCTAAATTACCTTGTTATTGGCAATAACAATTACCGGTTTCGGTTGTATTTGCATTGATTACCATTCGTTTTTTGTTGTTGTACTATCCTGTAACTAATGCGTTTGCCTTTTCTAGCTCCACGCTATGAAACTTGTTGCGGAATTGGTAATTGAAACCACAAAAATGATGTTGTGGTTCGTTTGAAATTATTCTTCGCTGTACATCGTCCCTTAGTTTACGTTATAAATAGTGTTCCATATAATGTTGAATATGGAAACCTATGCATACATGGAAAGATATTGAATCGGCATGTACATGTCCTTATAATCGACTTCCATCTGTATAGCTCCTACTTCCCAGGAGATTACGTGTAAGCTGTGGATAATGGTAAGCAATGTGCAGCCGAATGTGGGACATTCTGTGTAAAGTTTCTAAAAAGTCCATGTCAAAAACAGATAAAATACTAAATTTCATATCGCTGGAGAGCGGGGTCATATTTCGTGACCATACAACAGCCAAACTTCAGGACAACATATTGTTTATGCATTTTTTACAAGTTTTATGAGGTGGAAGAATCGTGACAGAATTAATTTACTCAATATCCACTTTAGGAGGAAAGTGATTATTTATTCATGAGCTTCCAGGGCTCGGACGAAGTAAGCCACTTGTTAGCACCCACATCATCGATTTTTTGTCATATGGGATTTTAAAGGCAGACCGTGAAAGATAATGAAAATAAAAAAAATGTCGTGGAGTTTATTTATTTGCTTTTCATTTCAATATAGTGAATTATTTGGGCGGACTGGACAAGTTTATAGGCGTGCATTGATATAAGAACGAGAAATTGTTGAGATTATTATTGCTTGCAGAGCATCTTTTGCATCCTTTGTGTAGGAATCATATTCATAGGAGTCATTACTGTTGACCAATAACAATACATCTACATCCTTAAAGCTTTACTGCACTTGGTTTGTTTTTATATGTAGCGAAGGAAGTTTCACAAACAGAGGATCAACCATACAGCCGCAGCAAAACCGTGAAAAAGTTACCCTCCCTCCGTAAAACTAAATACTTTCTTCGCTTCTTTCATGCAAGGTTATTATAATTTCCATTTTTTTAACACTCAACTAAGAAAATGTGAAATGACGGCGCTGCAGATCGTCAAAGGCAAACGTTTTTGAAAATTAGAAAAAATATTGTGTTTCCATTTCATGCCTTGTAGCTGTACGCCCGGACGTTCTTTTAACATATTTGTTATTGCTTCCATCTTCATAAAATTTTTTTTTGTGCTAGAAATAAAGAAACCTTCCTTTTAATTTTATGTTTTTTTATTTACCTTGCGGAATCGATTTTCGACCGTGATCGTTCGGCCTTCATCAGCGATTGATTTTCTTAACCTATACATGGTGCTTATATACTAATCTTAGGTAGAATAAAATTTAGTTCAGAGGGAAATCTCACTTAAACTAAGTAATTAAATTTTTTTTTTTTTTTTTTCTCTTTTAACGTTCTTTTTCGTTCTTTTAACACCAATGATGCTTCCTTTCTCTGATTCTGCTTATTAAGCCGGCGCTTATTCACATCTTAACGACCCCTAAGGTCCGCTTGCGGGAAGAAGACTACAAACGCGTTCATAATTTTTAATATGGAATGGTGACCGTTATTGAAGATGGAGCCTGCAAGAAACGCTGAAATTTCAGCAATCTTTCGACCAGATGGCAGACGCTTAGGAGCCCGCTTCAAATGAATTAAATGTCTCGCTCGTATTTGATTGTAACTCCCAAGGTTTCCCTCAATCGATTTTCAGTGGCTCGTCCAAACTGGAGCATGTGTTCTGTTAGTTTTGGATGAATCGTGTATTTTCTAATTATTTTTTTTTTCCTCTAGGATCGGTTGGTGTCAACCGATAGAATTGGCCCTGGCTCCGTTGCACTGGCCAGCGTTAATCGATCTTTATATGGTTAGAATTGTTGGTTATTATTTGTGTATCTGACGTCTGCATGTGACGTTTGTGCTTTTGACGTTGTGCGGTTTATACTGCTTTTTGCATGTGTTTTGTTGAAGAGGGTGCGTTTGTTGAGGTGTTAAGTGGGTGATGTGGAATAGGATCTAGATGATGATGTTTGTTTCTAACAAGAAGGAATCAAGTTCCCCCAGGAGATTCATGTTGTTTGTAATTAAAAGGTTGTGAATTTTATTGTATTTAATGAAAAAATTATATTTAGCCCTGGTTTCTTTATATCTGGCGCATTTAAATATACGGTGATCTATATCGTCAATTTGCTTGCAGTAGGTACATAGGTCTGAAGTTGTCTGTTTAATTTTGAAGAGTCTTTTCCTGTTGTAGGTTCTGTTTGTTAGCAGTCTGTTGATGATTTTAATGGTTCTCCCAGATAAATTTTGTCCATGAAACCATGGTTTGTTACATTTAAGGTGTTGTGCCTGTTTCCAGGGACTTGGTTGAAAGTGTTCTGTTTGCTTGTTGATCTTCGCGCGCCAGGCCTCTTTTATTTCTTTGTGTATTTCATCGAGTATTTCATCTAGTTCCCAGTGTGTTTCGATTGTTTCATCGCTTAGTATACCTTCTTTAGCTTTTTTATCTGTTAGTGTAAAATCCTCCAGTCCTTTGTGTCCAGGTATCCATTGTAATGTGTATCTTTTGTTGGGGTTACTTTCAAAAATATTCCATATGTCTTTTACTGTTGTTTTGTGATCCTTGTTTCTTTCTATGTTGCGTAGGGCATTTGTTGAGTCTGTGTAAATATGAATATTGCTTCTATTTCTGATTGTGCTGTCTCGAAGTGCTGTTAGGATTGCCATTAGTTCCGCGTTGAGCACAGTGGTAGTATCCTTAGCGTTGAAAGCTGTTGAAAAGTTTTGGTTATGATAGGTGATGGCAATGCCTACTCCTAACATATTTTTGGCCGCATCAGTTGTATAAATTTCTTTATTATTAAGAATCTGTTCTTTAATATGGTTATGAAATCTTGTGCTTAGTTCGTTTTCTTTGATATCCTTATAGTTTTGGAAGGGTGCTATGCTATTACTCGTTATTATCTGGAAGTTAGTTGGCTTGTAACTCTTTTGAGTCGATATGATTTTATCGAAATGGTGTTTATATTTATGGTATATATAACTGTAACTGTTTGTGTTAGGATGTGTTTTTTCTAATTTGTGTTTTCTTATTTGTTGAAGGTGTATTTGCTTTCCGATTTCTTTGGCCGTGAGGTATTCTGCTCTATCTTTTGTGTGAAGTTCTGAGGCTATCTCAAAGGTGTAACTATTTGGTGTGCTGGGGGGTAGTCCTAAGCTGCTTTTTAGCGCCTTGGCTTTTAAATTATCTATTTTTTTGAAAAGATGGTTTGGGGCATGTGCTGTTGTGGTAATACCATATTCAAGGCGAGGTCTGACAAGTGTTTTGTAGAGGTTTAGGGCAATGCTAGGGTTGAAGTTGTTAGTGGGTTTATTTATGATGCTAATTATATTTCTGTGATTATCGTTGGACTGCTGTACTTCTTCTTCAATTCTAAGTTGTTTGTGTCTGTATATATGTTGGCCAAGATATTTGATGCTGTTTTGCCAGTTTATTAGCGTGTCTCCAATTTTGAGTTGTAATGCTGGTTTTTGTCCTTTGTTGAAAAGTATTGTTTGGGTTTTGTTTGGGTTGACCTCCAGTTTCAGTTGTCTGCAAACACCGATGAATGTGTTAATTTTGTCCTGTAGAGATATGATGGTGTCTGCAATATTCGTTCCTTCTTCTAGAATTAGGAAGTCATCTGCATACTGTAGTACAGTGGTGTGATTCTTAGCTATGCTATGAAGTTTGCTGGTATATAGATTGAAAAGTGTCGGGCTCAGCACATCACCTTGTGGGAGTCCATTGTTAATGTTGCTCTCTTGACCATTTAAAATTAGCTCTCTATTTCTGTATAGGTTTATTATCCACCTTATGTATTGGTATGGTATTAGTGCTTCCGTTAATATTATTTTTAGTGAGTTGAGATCAACTGCTTCGTATGCATTGGCAAGGTCCATTACTATGGCTATTTTAATAGGTCTCGTTTTAGTGTTCGTTATTTTCTGATGTAGTTTATTGAGACAGATGATTGTTGACTTGTTTTGCCTGTAAGCATAGCAATTCCTGGATAGGAGATTGTTATCTTCGATGTGTTTGACAATTCTGTTTTTAATCAGACTGTTTGCAATTTTTATTGGTACACTCAATAGGGAGATGGGCCTATAGTTTTTGATGTCTAGGGGGTCTTTTTCGGGTTTAAGTATTGGGGCTATCCTAATTTTCCTGAGTTTCTCCGGAATATGACATGTACTGATAGCGTTGTTTATTGCCTCTAATACAGTGTCCTGGTTAGTTTGTAGGAGGGTTTTCACTGTCTCATAATCAATTAGGTCCAGTCCTGGAGATGTTCGTTTCTTATGTCTGTCCATTACTGTTTGTAATTCTTCCTTTGTGAAGTTGGGTCGTTGTTCTTCCGTTTGGTTGGGTCCTAATTCTTCTGTAAGTCCTGCAGTCTGTTTTTGTCTGATGTTATCTAGTAGCTGTTTACTCTGCTGTTCGGTTAGTTTGTTATTGTGGCTGTTTTTGTTTCTATTTCTCAGGCTGTTTATAAAATTCCAGAAATGTTTGATGTCTCCTGTCTCTGATATTTCTTGCAGTTTTTCTTCCCACTTGTTCTTTTTTGTTTGTTGTATTTTCTCCTTCCATTGTCTTCTGATTTCTTGTAGTTGGACCAGTTGAGTGCGCTTTTAATCCTGTTATATATCCTGAGAGCCTTGTTTTTCCTGTTCCATATTCTTTTGAGTTCATCATTCCACCAAAAGTTTGCTGGGAATTTGTATCTTTCCTTCTTCATGTTGTTGTGGATGATGTTGTAGAGTGTGTCAGTGATGTCAGTAAGGTTTGCTGTGAAGGTTGTGTTTTGTACTTCGTGTTGTATTTTCCTCCTGTTTGTCTTGTTCTGTTTGGTTTTGTCCGTGAGGTTTATTTTGATGGTTATGGGGATATGGTTACTGTTGCAAATGTCGAGGTTCTCTGTCTTCCATGTTATATTGTCATTATGTATATTGCTGAGTGTTATATCCGGTGTTGATTTTAGCCATTTGCCATTTTTGTCCATTCTTCTGTAAGTGTAGACTCCGGTATTTAGAATGTTCAAGTTCATTCGTACTGCCCATCTACTCAGTGTTTTTCCTTTCGCGTTGGTAATGTGATCGCCCCACTTGTGATCTCTAGCATTGCAATCCCCTCCTATGATTATTCTTTTAGTTAAATCTACTTGACTGGTGATTTGGTCTAATTCTGATTGGAGATCCTTCGCTGTATAGTTGGGTGGTGCGTACATTGTCATGATTGTTATATTACTTTCCAGATTTGTTGTTTGTATTGCTATTGCTTCTATATATGAATTAATTTTAATTTGTCTGTACTGTATGTTTTTTCTGATGAGTAAGGCTACTCCTCCTCCTATACTGTTGCCTCTAAGTTGGCAGACCGTGTTGTAGTTTAGGAATTTGTGTTTTGTATTGTAGTTCCCTAAAATTTCCTGTAGTATTGCAAAGGTGATATTATTACTATTTAGGTAATATTCTAAGCTTTCCTTGTGTTTCTGTAAGCTCTGAATATTGAGTTGAAGTATTTTAATCATGTTAGTTCTTTTGATATCTATTTTGGCATTTTATATAACTATATTCTTTGCTTGTTCTGTCTCCAGGGGGTTTGGATTTTTATTTTCTTTATTAATTAGGTTAGAAATGGTATTTGTCCATCCTTTTAGTGTGTCCGCATTGATTTGTACGTTTTCTTTTTCATTTTCATAGAGTTTTTGGATTTGTGTCATGAGTTGATTGAGTACTTTCTGTATTTCGGTTGTTTTGTGTGGATTTTCCTTAATTGGTTCCATTGTTGTATGTATTCTTTCTACAGTCGGGAACGAGTTCTTGTTGATTATCGTCTTGTTCGTTGTGTGAGCTGATTGTATCGCAGCTGTTTTCGCATATGTGCTCCTTGTTAAGCTTCTGTTCGCATCCTGTAGTGGATTTCTTATATTTTTTCCTTTGTTGTGAGGTAGTTGTGGGAAGTCTACATTAGAAATTTCTTGGATGTCTAGGCCAGCATATCTGTTATTTTTGATCAATTGTCGTGCCTCCCTATTAGTCACATTTAGGATTGAGCTTACTTCCACCTCCTGTTTGTACGATCGCCATTTAGTACATTTTTGGTCTAGGGCATTGTGATCTGTGTTTTTGCAGAGTAAACACTGGGTCTTAAGACATTTATCTTCACAGTCCTGCTCGCCACATTTGAGGCAGGTTCTGTTCTTATCTTTATATATGGCTGTTGAGTGACCCAGTCTGCCACATTTCTGGCATTGTCTGGGGCGGAACTTGAAATAGTCAAGTTTATTTATGACATAGGCTGTTTTGATTGAGTCAGGTAATATGTTTCCCGAGAACTTGATTTTCAGTGTATTAGTCGGAATGAATTTTGTGGGATCGTTTCTGTCACGTGTATTTAACCTTTGAGCATCTACTATTTTTATGTTATCCAAGGTGTCTCCGTTTTTGTTGCATGGAGTCGAAATCTCAATGAATTCTTCTACGCTCATTTCATGCGGCACGTCTCTTATTACTCCAAATCTGAATAGAAAGTTTCCTGGTATGAATGCCTTTAAATTCATGGTCTCCATTAGCTTGTTATCTATACTGTTATAAGCTGCTCTGGCACTATCAAAAAAAACCTTAAGCCTGTTATAACCAGATTGTTTTATGTCCATAATTCCTTCTAGCCCTATTTTCTTATTAAATAAAAAGAAACGCATCGGTGTAATTCTAATTCTTTCGTTCGTCTTACTTATTCCGTCAACCAGTACAGGGAAAGATTTATCTTTTGCATCACTGGGGTATTTGTTTTGGGTACTAGTATTCGCATTATTTTTAGAATTGTTTGTTGTATCTGTGTTCTGTGTCTGTCTATTTGTTGTTATCGTCATTTCTTTTGTTATTTCATCAGTAGTGAAGCTCTTTAATTGTGCTTTGTTAGGTTGATTGTTTGTTATGTCCGTCAGTTTTCTCTTTTTCTGTGTTATTTTGTTTTTCTCTAATTTTGTGTCACCAGGATCTGGTGGACCCTTTTCCCATTCTTCCATTTTGTTTTAATAATATTTAATGCACCAGACATAATATAGAAAGAAAACAGGTACTCACGTTTGCTACTAATTTAAAAAACCTGAAGTTCAACTTTCACGTTCAACTATTTGCACTGTTAAACTTATTACTTTGATTATTATAACTTCTAAGGTATAACTTGCACGTGGTTTGGAGGTTATGGAGCGTGGTCGCCTTCTTGCACTGCACTTGACAGCTTTCGGGGAATCCCACTATTCTTTAAATTTGCTTGTCGAATTTGTTGGCTTCCGACTAGTCGTTGTCCTTCCAATTACCAACACTGGATTGAGTTTGCGTGGGTTGCCCACTTAATTCCTTAGACCTCGTGTGTTTGGTTTATGGAGAAACTCTCCGCCTTGCACTATAACTGTAACTCGGGGAATCCCGCTATTCTTGTCGCTGATGTTGATGTCTCTCCCTTGAAGGTTCAAATAGAACTGTATTTTTTTTTTTTTTTTTTCTTCTAATTTCACAAGATTACAAATCCGTGTCAACTTTTGGATCCGAACGGATGACAACGATTCTTAACGTCATTTAATGCCCTGAACTGAGATCCTTCATCTGTGTGTCAAGGTTGGTCTTAGCTTTTGAGTTCATGCACATTGGCAGTATTACGCTCCTATATACACTCAGCTGTCCACGTTGCATTAAACATCATTTGCAACTTGTTTACTGCTGCGATTGTACTCGGCAAGTGTGAAAAAGGGGGAAACAAAGTTGCAAGCTCGATTCAAAATGTTTTTGTGACAATTAGTAATTGTGATTGCTTGTAAAACGATGAAAAATCTTGACAAATGCATTTCAACATGATTATTTCCAGTCGTTTGGTTTTGCTGTAGTAAACACCTGCGAGAATGGAAACTCGACCCTAAAAAACACTATTCTCTTTACTTTGGTTTTAGGCTTTTCACAACAATCACGCAATTTTACCGTTCTTAAAAGAAGAAAATGACGTGTTTTCTGCATTGAAATTACAAGTTTGTTTTTTGTGTGGAATACACGCTATGATCGCAATGAGTGCCATTTGTTCAAAAATGTTTCTAATTACAGTTTGAAGTTAGCTCTGCTTCAAAATGGAGATAAAAACCATCCATTCCGGTTGCCCACTCAGTAAAAACTAAGGATTTCTACGACACAATTCGTATGATTTCGGCGAAGATCAAGTACAATGTGCATCAAACTAAAGTTTTTAACCATCTAAAAGTTGAAAAATAATTTAATTTGTGCTTAATTTGAAAATATATATTAATTTATTTCACATTCATTACGGGTAATTCGTCCGGATGAAATATGTATTCACGAAATTTTGATGTTTTTGTATCAATGTGACAGACAGGCTGTTGGTCATCATATGTGAAAAAAGTATGACCGAATTATGATCATTATGAGCCAAGACAGCAAAGCGTGTCCTTTTTACCCGTTGTGAACCAATAGGACGTTTCATTGCAACCTGTTCACATTATACTTGGCATTATCAACATCTTTGTCAAAGCTTAAAAAAGTACTTAGTGAAAGTCCTTAACCAAGTTGTTTCCAAAACTATCACAGACAAAAATCAAAGAAGGAACGCCTGTCAGACCTAATATTTGAAAACTAATGGCTGATGCAAAGTTTACAATATGTTTAACGCCTGATGAAGCAACGGCATGGGCATATTTCTAAAGTGTTGTTAACAACTTTCTCGGTAATCACAAATCATCGGATTTAAAGATACTCACAATTTTTGCAAAATTACCTCAAAATTGAAACTCAAGTGTCTCTGAGGATACATTTTCGGCAATGTTTCCCCACAAAACTTAGGCGACATGTGCGAAAAGCAAGGAGAGCGGGTATACCAATACATAGCGAAAATCGGAAGGTGTTACTACGGATTTGCGACGAAGGCATGATGAGTGACCATTGATGGACTCTTATGCGTCAAACTGATTCCAAGCAGTATGAAAAGCCTGAGTGAACTTCTCTTCATTTCTTATTGTACTTTTCTATTTAATAAATGGCCGTGAATTGTCTGAAATTACATAATAAAGAATTTATTGAATATTTCGTAAACGAGAACTAATTTGAAAAATGGGCTGCTCTCCAGTCATTCAGCCCCTAATGTACCTTATAAACAGCTTTAGGTTGCTCGGGTCTAACTCAGTGTAAACTTGTGTTTTGTGCAGAAGGTGTGTAATGAAACCAACGATTGCAACAGCAGCTGCGCGCTGTTACTTACACTACACTTGACATTATATTTTTCGACCGATCTATAGAAAATATCTTTAACTTCTTTAAAAGATAAAAAATTAATATTAAAGGAGGAAAAAAAAATTCATTGTATTTTTGTAATGTCACAAAGTTCAAAATATTAAACAGTAATATGCGAAGGATGTCGGTCTGTATTAAAGGGCTCCGTCATAATTAACCGGACTAAATACTGATGATTTTTAGGCTTAAGCGCTTGAAAGTTCAATATAAATTGCAAACGCCAAGCTAAAAATTGAATTAAGTTATAGCTATTGTTGTGAAAAATCGGAAAATGTGCTGTTTAAAAAACATGATCGAAAAACCGCGAAAGAGCACGATCGCGCTTATTCGCGGTAGCGCTCCTTTCATTATGTGTCAAAAAAGCCACAGAATACCAAAACGCTTGGTATATTCAACGTGGGAAATTATGTTGTTCTAAATTTTATTCTATTGGCTGGTGTCGTCTGGAATTCGTCTGGCTATTTTTACGTGTTATGATTGTTGCTCTCAGCTTGAACTCGTCCTATTTTCCAAATTGCCTTTGGTAAGCTTTATCAATTCTAGAAATTTTTGGTCACCAAAAACTTCTAAAAATAATCAGACGACATCCACATAGCTGGTAGTGCCAATCGATGCGTCCCAGCCTGTGAGTTGGCACCTGATGAGAAGCAGCAGGGACGCGTGTTCGAAACCAGCTTGAGCTCTTTCCACCTTTCTTTGTAAATATTAAATTCACTTTCGAGGTATTAAATACTTTGACGAATCCGAGCCAACCGATTAAATACTTTGACGAATTCTTTGATTCGGAACTATTGTCAATAACGGTTACCGAAACTAATTATTATGCAGAATATTCGAGGATTGAACAATTAGATTTGTTTGAACTAGAGTAATGGGAAAAACCATTCATAGCAGTGGGCATCACAAGAAGACCCAATATACCTTTATATTGAAGCATAAATTCCCGGCAGATAGCATTTCTCAGAAAAAGGTTTTCCAGGAAAGGGTTCCAATAAATTTTAAAATATTTTCATTCGGATGATATTTCTTTATGCGTTCCGCCTACTCATTCTAATTAAGATCGTTTTGTTACATTTGAACCCCTTTTTAAACAAGTGTTTAAACTCTATCATACATCCATAAGGAATAACGAATCCTTAGATTGGACATTATGTCGTTCAGTTAGAACTCAAAACACGCCAAACAAAAAACATAATCGCTGGGGCATACAATTTTTGATACAAGCCGATGCAATTTCAAAATATTATTTAACATTTTATGGTTACAAAGGCGCAAAAACAGAAAGTGAAAGTGACCAAAATACGTTTGGGCTTGGAAGTAACGTCATGGTAAATTTGTTAAATGAAAGTAATTTTTTAAAGAAAGGATTTTAAGTGTTTTGGCAACTGCAGTGTTGAATTAGCAAGATATTGATATTCTCACAATATTTATTTAATCTGAACTTTAAGACAAAATAAAAAATTATATTCCCGATCACTTAAAAAAGTGTGAGAAAACCAGTTTTATTTCTACTAAGTGCGAAGATAAAAATGGTCTGATGTTTGCTAGGTTCTGTTTGAATCTTTCATTGACAGAGTTAGATGATCTTCTCGAAATTAATCTATAAAGGGACATCGTAAGAAGGTGTACACGGTGATACTCCTAGTTAAGCATATTCAAGTTACGACGGTATATCATTGAAAACAATCACCTGAGGGGGCTACGTCTGCGACGGGGCTTTAGGATTTCTACTGGTAAATCTCTATAAAGATAATTTCTGAAGGATTTTTTTAATGATATCTTTGAGATGACCGTTCCAAGGGTTGAATTCAAACAAGAAATGCCGGCTTCGATCTCGGTGGTTGAGAGATTTTTCAATCTATTCATCGAGATATCTTCAAGCCTTCCACACTGGTCAGCATTAAGGTCAGCTTTCCAATCGATTCGCTTGTATTGGATAAAGAGCTCCGCGCTCCTACCTCCAGCTTTACACCTTTTCTAGCTCTTAAAGCGAATTCTACCAAAAAATAGTCAGACTCAGCGTCAAGAACTCTACATTCGAAATTCCTCTAGCTGTGAGAGATATTCACCAGATTAGCAGACACAATGAAGAAATCGATCGTTGACGAGCTTTTTCGGAAAGCGGGCTCGTTCGGCGCAATCAAAATGAGATATATATTTGCCTGCACCCAGTTGAATAGAGTAGTTTCATATTCATAAGATACGGGATTTCCCCAGGTAGGATGTCTCGCGTTCAAATAAAAAAAAATAAACTTATCAACCAAAATATGAACTATTTCCAAGTCTTCAATTAGATCCCCACCCGAATGTCCGTGTTTAACTTATATTCCTACAAATGCAAATGTGTAAATGTGTGTAATGTTTTACGTTGTTTCGGTAAACACAAAGAAGCATCGAATTAATAAATAGGGTCATTCTACAGTACTTCGAAATTCTTCACAATAGGAATTTTGGTAAACTATTGAAAATGAAATATTTGTTTCTAAAATGAAACTTTTAATGACTGCTTGATGTTTGCGAATATTGAAATCCCTTTTTCCGGCTCTAAAATGTCTCATTTACACTCCAAAAACGTCCTTCAACTACTAATGATATCAAAGCTTATGTGATTTTAAGCTTACGATTTTTACGAGAAATGATTGAGTCTACGGATATTTTACATAATGTTTTGCATATACCATACCATGTGTATGCATATGTTTTTTCCTGTTTTACTGAGAGATGGCGCCAGCGAAAAGTACGCAGCGTATTAATTTGACACATATAATCGTTCAATAGTCTTACATTTAGCTGTAAACACACACAATTTGAGTCTGACATAACTAGCGTGTTTTGTATTATCGTATTGATCCATCACGTCGAATTTTGTGCCTGAAAATGAGCATTTGCGACACGCATTGCTTTTTTGCTTAACTAAGAAAAGGATGTTGAAAGTTATCGTTTGCTGGTAAAAACATATGATGAACACGCTCCATCAATTAGGACGTCTGAGACATGGTTTCGAGTGGTAATTTTAATGTCAAAGACAGAGAGCGCTCAGGTCGACCACAAAAAAATCCGAAAAAGAAGAATTGCAAAAGTTATTGCATGGTGACTCAACACAGCAGAAACATTAAATGTGTCACAGGAAACATTTAATGCTTCTTACGACGTTTCCGAGCTATGGGTAAGATCTTTCAACACGGTAAAAGGGCCCCACACGATTTGAATGATCGTCAAATGGAAAACGGCAAAGTCACTTGTGAAATTCTGCTTGAGCGCCACGAAAATAAATCATTTTTGCTTCGGATTGTGACGAGTAACGAAAAATTAATTTATTTTGAAAACCGAAAGCGAAAAAAATCGCGGCTTCCACCTGGCGAAGGGGTCCTTGACCACTATGGCTAAATCACTTCGGAAAGAAGACCATACTCTTTGTCTTGTGGGACCAGAGTGGTATTGTGTATTATGAACTCTCGAAGTCCGGCGAAACCATTAATACACGACGCTATCGTCAACAAATGATAAATTTAAACCACGCATTAATCGAACAACGACCGAAATAGGGCAGAAGATGAATGGGACATCCTTCTACACTCCCGTACTCCCCAGACTTGACGCCATCTGACTATCACCTCACGACTTTCACAATATCACGCGCTCGCAGAGCAGCACCAATAGCAACGATTTAGAGGGTTTAAAAATGGTTCGACAAACGGTCCGCGAGAGACAAGAATTTTTCAAAGTATATATTTTGTAAAGTATTCATAAATTATCTGAAAAATAGGTGGCTTGTGTAGAAGCCTATGATCAGTATTTTGAATAAAAAAAATATTTTTTTCCCTAGAAAATTACGTATTTTTTACCAAAAAAACAGAAAACACCTGGTAATTTGATCCTTAGGAAACTATATTGACAACATTTTTTGTAAACAACCGTCAACATAAGTTTGGCAATGGAAAACGAAGTGTAACAATATTGAGTTACAATCAACGAACCAATTTCAATCTGCTGAGGACAAATAATTTAGTATTTCTGACGGCACATAAATGATTATGGGTATTTCGGGAGTTGCTCCTGGGGATTGGCTTTGGTGAGACATACCATATATTTACCAAATTGAGATTGCTTTCAGTATTTTTTTATTTATAGTTAGGTTTACGGAATAGTTAAGTCCTGAATCAAGCCTAGAAAATGAACTGTGAGTATAGAATGTGCAAATAAAATGAATACATAATTATGGATATTGCTAGTTTTTTGAAATGCAAAATACTCTTATTCATTATGAACTCACTTTGAAGTCCCGACATGAAAAATCTTATCTGAAAGAAAAAAGAGACATATTAACAAACATAATCTTAGAAAAATGTTTTTAAAAATTGTTAGCGATGAAAAAACATTTCAAAATGTCACAACCGCGACTTCATATAATGCAAAGCAATTCTTGATTGACTCAAAGAAGCGAATCTATATGTAACGATCCTTTTGAATTCATATTTATAAGGTTTGCTGCCAAGGGTTAGTCTAAATTCAAGGACCAAAAATGCAATAAATAATCCAGCTTACAATGAATCAGCCAGAAGAAGAGTATCGACACTGTGGAGCATTTAAACATTGGAACACAAATAGTTGCCGCCGCAACCCTTCCATAGTTTTGCGCCTTGAAACATCCACAATATTATCTCCAATTCAAGAGCATTTAAGAAGGTCTGGTCATATAACGTAGTGAAGCAATGATTGAATTGGCAACTACGGTCATTACATCCTTTGAAATATAAATAGTATTCTCATTAAAAAGTTTCTCCCTTTCCACGGAACCTGTTATTAAGAAACGATGAAACGACACAAACTGTAGCCCGACTGCTATGGAAAAATATGATGTCAAAATCAAAGACGTTGATCAAATCAAGTAAAGTTAAATAAACATGTACCAAAAAGTTTACTTTAATATGCAAATCATTACTAAGACTTCAAAAAACCATGAAGAGATTCAAAAGATTAGTCCTTCCTCCTAAGGCTAGATCATACAAAATTAATGTAGGATGTCAGTTTATTCGAATATAACCTGGGCAACTAAGCTTGTATACCAGAAATATGGACACTCCTCGGGGAGGAGGTTTTGCTTTCGCCTTTATTTGACAATTAAACTTATAGTCTTGTTTAAGACGAATACGAAGGAAACATGCACACTTCACTGCTTTCCAACCAGTAGAAATACCCAAGAGAATATTTTTGAATTACTTCTAACCAACTATATTTAAGAATTCTCGCAAAAGTCAAGTTATCACATTTTATGAAAATGATTTATTGGTTATGTTCGATGCTTAAGATGTTTTATTTGATTACATAAATTAGAAGAATAAAAAAATAACCATGAATTCTGCAACCTGTCAATTGTGGACGATGCACGTGGATTCTACGTTATGGCGATTGACGCAATAACGAACATTACTTCTGACCTTATACAGAATATTTCTTTTTTAATTACAAAATTTGGCTTTGCTTTTTCTTCTCTTCCTCCAAAACTCTGTCAACATTTCTGGTACTTCTGATCTGCATTGGCATTTGGAAGAGTTTGACAGACATCATCGGTGAAGCGATCAAGCTAGGAGGGCGCTTAAAGTAGAGCATTACCCCCGGTTAAAATGATTCCATTTGTTTTTCAACTGTGCTATCAAGTTCTAATATATTCGTTCAGGATGTTCTCAGTTTCCCTAGTGACTATTTTCAATGTGCTATAAAATATGGGTGTAAGCCTGCTTCATTTTAGATGGGTTAACGCTTATTCATAGACCCTGATAAATCGTCCTGAGGAGCAGTAAAATCATTGTGGTATCGGTCCCATTAATCAGTTCCATTCTCCACTAGTTTAATGATCCGAACCCTCAACCTCAAGCATAATGATATTAAAAAATGCTCAAATATGAAGAGCTATCAAAAGTTCTTATTTTCTAGTCTGACTCTGCCTGCGAATGTTTTTCAACGTCTGAATGATGAGCTGACTTTCTATTTCACTGTTGCTAATCAAGCATTCAAATACAAAATAAACTTTTGCACAAATCATTGCCGAATTGACTCTTTGATTATACAGAATCTGATACTGTAGAATGCGATATTAAATACGTACAACTTAACAGAGAATTGTCAGATCGACATGTGTCAGTACGCGTTGGAAACATCAACACAGTACAATTTTTACCATGGTACGTAACACATTGAAAGTACGTGTCGAAATTGCCAAACTTTATTATCAAAATGAATACTCACACTAACACTTACTTCACTTACACTAATATCATCGTTGAAATGTACCATCACCTAGGTAATGCGACCTCTAGTGGCTAAATTCCATGAAAGTGATTCTTTGGCAATATTAAAGGAAAAAATCTGTCCACATCGAAACGAAAGACGTAATGAAAGAAAGATGTAATGGAAAAAGATTTATAGAAGCGGTAAGAGCCGATGTTGATCAAAATTCAAGCACATCGTATTGTCGACGCGCTCAGCAGCTTTGCGACTCTCCAACAATATGGGAAAAATTATGTAGATTGTTAATTTTATAAGGAGATGGATCAATAGGGAACCTTTTAAACTATAATTAAAAAATTGAATTCGATTTAATTCATGGTGAACTACTTCCTTTGCTTTATTTGTTACACGTACATAAGCTAAGACTTGGTTTAATGTTCAATAGTTACAGTGCGATGAATATGTAGGCTTAAATTTATAACAAAGTAAATTTTATTTGCATTATAGAGATAGATTAGTAGGTAGAAAGTATGCGAAGATCACTGAATGATGAAGGGATAACCGAGTGGATAAGTAATGAATGAGTGAGTGATCAGACCTACTTAAACTAAGATGATAACTTGCTGGTCTAAATTGATCAGGATCGCCGCAAGTTTGGTCCCAGCAAGCCTAATGATTCAAACTTCTAGAGATCGGCCCAGGTTAAGTCACTGATAGCACAATTAGTTCAAAGAAACTCACTTACTGTAATTACGAATGCACTCTACTAGGTGTCAAAAACAAGACTGTATGACTGACTGGACGACAGGACGACGATGGACGATGGACACGCCATTTCTAACATAATTCTGTAACGCCTTTTGTAATAACAATTCTGGTTTGTTGTTGATATTGTAGGAGGGATGATGTAGGAAAGGGAAAGGTGATAAAAAAAAGGTTCGGGCAAAACCCTACGAGTTTAACATGTGTGCGCCTTATGGCAGTGCGCCGTGATAAATCTGGATGCGGAAAGGATTAGAAAAAACCCAAGCAATAAAATTTTATAAGTTTGTTCAGGCTTTAGGTTTTTTAAACAAGCAAAAAAAAAATACATTAAATTCTAACATAGATTCAAATACAAAAATTAAAGCCAGAAGACAAGTTAAGTCGGATTCCAAAATGCAAAAACATGCAACACATCTTGTATTGTAAGTCTGATTTCCGGAACCGTTTGAACATGATTATCGACGCACATTTCACGCTTGCTGGAAGTGTCAATACGCAAAATGTTCGGTATTTTGGGCACACGGTAAATGTAAATGCACAAATAATTTTTGAGGCCTACAAATTCACAAAAAATATGGTGCGTTGTATGATCATATGCAATATCTGACAATGATACGCCATTTTTTGGCAATTAACGTGAATGAAAATTGTTGAGTACTGGTTCTTGCAAGACGATGGATACTCTACTGCTAGTACAACAATGGATTTATTTAAAGCAATGTTCCTGGAAGATTGACTTCACCTTGGTAAATTAAGCCACCTTGGTCGTCAGATTTTACTGTACAAGATAATATGGCTTCATTCTTCATATGATCATTTCGCAAAGTACTGAAAATTACAAAATACAACAATAAAACTTGTAATCAAAAACGACTTCTTTGTGAGGTTATGAAAATGCGTTCCGTTTTTCGAAGCAGCTTTCCAGATAAGCATGCATAAGTTCTTGAGGCCACGATTGGTACCAATAACATTCATTTTGTAGATCTTTTAGTTTCTAAGAAATGTAAGTCCACTTATTCGTGCTGTCTGCCGCGTCAATCACTGCTGAAAATACCCAAGTGTCAAAAAGTGTCAAAAAGTAGCCATATTTTGTCATTTAATTTGTTACTAACCAAATCGATCAGAATTCGCTTATATTTCCTTTGGAGTACTTTAGATATTACCAACCCTTTCATTAGTTACTTAGAACGGTTTTGATACTGTTAGACAGCATATTTTTCTATAACCCATTCACGAATATCACAATTTAAGATATTTTTCAAATACCAGTATATCTGATGCGGATTCTGAGGGACTTTCTCAAGGACCGCAGCTTACTAGACAACTCGAACAAAGGTAGTCGGAAGACGATTCTTATTTCAGGTGCCCCTCACTGCTCCATCCCCGGACCTGTGGAATATCTCCTATGAAGAACTGTTGCGGCTTGAACTGCCGGATGAGTCACGCTTAATTGGCTATTCGGACAATGTCGCAGAGCTGGTCAACGCACGCTGGACGCACAGTAGACCATACGCAACTCAGGCTAAATACATTAATGTGGCGGGTAATGGACTGGTTGATTGCTCACAGTTTCAAGCTGGCACTGGAAAACGCCGAAGTGGTGATTCTAACAAAGAAGAAAATCCCCAGATTAAGGTCTATCAGTGTTGGGGACGCGCTAGTTGAATCAAAATCAGCAGTGAAATACCTGGGCGTCCTGACAGAAACGCAGATAAGCTTTTCCCAACAAGTCAGGCAACAACTGAGCGCACAAAAAAATTTACCTGCGCCGCAGCAGCAGAGAAAAGGCCACCAGCGAAGAGAAACAACACTCTCTCAGCAATTGCCAACAGCTCTTGGAGAAAGACACGAGGAGAAGGTAGACTGCAAGTCTGATCCCTGACTTGAGGCCTTGGCTCAGTGGAGTGCATGATGAGACCGATTTCTACTTGACCCAGCTCTTAAGCGAGCATGGTTGTTTTCGGTCTTACCTGCACAAGATTGACAGGTCACGATTGTCGGAGCGATTGTCGGTGCAATGATGAAAACGGTTGACAAATGGAATCACGTGACACAATATCAGGGATCGGGGGATCTCTTTTTCAGCGTTTCCTTCTTCTCCCTTCCTTGCCGTTGGAAAAGAGATTTTCATAATCTGTAGGCATATCTAGGCGTAGCCCGAAGTTATGTTTCAATCGGTTCCAGGCTAGGCTCTCAGGTTGACAGAGTAGGTGGTTAGTGGCTAGTAAAGAAGCGTAGCGAGTCGGGGAGTCCCACACTCACGGTGTAAACAGCTTTCACCTACCAACCAAAAAAGTCACTCAACCCATCCCCCGGGAAGTGTTGGACAGCTGAGCCTACGGACAAAATGATTCAGAAAACGATGGAAGCTGCATGGCACGATAAGAGGTAGCGAACATATGTACGCAGAAATGTATAATTTTAACAATTACCGGTATCGATAGAATGCATCCAGACCTTATGAAGAAATACAGGACCTGCTCATATTGCATTTAGATAGATGAAAGCAACATTGACCAATCAACAGCGCTCCAAACGTTCAGTCATGCTTGTTTGCTATGAAGGAAAATCGTGGAGAATCGTTAAAAATTATCAAAGAACAAAGTATCTAGTTCTAGCAGGCAAGTTGTGTCACTAATGTAGATCCTTGCGATGGATGTACAACATAATGATAAGACCAAACATCGCCTACCAATGGGTGACCTAAGCAGACAAGGTCTAAGAATGCAAAGAATGGCTTGCACCCGATCAGTTTAGTATTTGCCAAGCACTCGTGTCACAGGAGCTATACGGTTATCTGGGATAGTAGCCCTTTGATACTATTGTTAAAATAAAAGCGACATCTACAATATTGGATGGAGAGAATCAACTATGTCCAAATTTGGCCCAAAACATCCATAACACACCTCATAAACCAGAATGCGATTAGACGCTGTACAAAACATCTAAAGAAATAGTGATCGAAGCATTCAGAATGGGCAACAAAAAGGAATGATGCAACAATTAGAGAAACCACTTCCTCCACAATTGATGTCGGGTTTGAATCTCGGTGGATGAACAACATTCAAATTCAAGTTTCTTGTGTCGTAGTATCTGCCTCCTAGTTTTAAAAGATACCACCTTAAACAAAACGAGGTTAGACTGGTACTGTTCAAGGAATTTATAAATGAAAACAATTCCACCACATCTGTGATAAGTTTCCAGCTTATATTGTAATGACTAAAAGAAAGGTTCTTCTCACAAAGCGCTTTTAGATTATGGAGCATGTACGCTCAGGATGAAGTGACGTCCATGACAACTTACTGCCAGCCCTCAACACGGTGAGCAGCCTATCCTTGGCTGAAACGTGGTGGTTGTTGTTTTGAAGACTACAGAGTACGGTCAGCATTAACCAGTTGTGTTCGGGAATGCAGAAAGCTTTAACTTAATTGGGACCTGGGACTGAAACTTTGAGATACCCGACGAAACAAAACGATGGTTTGTTAATATTTATAAATTTGTTTTTCTGAATGTTTGATCTGCTGCACTCGACTCGAACTTTTTTTTGAACACGCGTCCCTGATCGAAAGCAGCTTGAGCTCTTTCCACCTTTCCTTCTAAATATAAATTCACGTTCGAGGAATTCAACAAATTTGATCAAAACTTCCGCACCCATGAGTCTTCGCTGAGTTAGCTTAGCAAGGGTATAAATCACTTACAAGTTGTAAGTGAAAATGGATAAATTGATCTACCAAAAACTCCTAGATTAATCTGTATATCTACGAATCGGGTCCACATCGCCTAGAAAATTATAAAGACTCCAAGGAGAAAACTACATAAAACTTTATTTTATTAATGTTATAAGGACACTTAACTTATGATGCGGCCTCGTAGCGAGAAGCCAAAGAAAAAAAAACGTTGCTCGCATATCAATTGAAGTATAACGTACCGTTCAGATCGAAAGCTGATAGTTACGTACAGTCTGGATCTACCGTGGCACTACATATTGGATTGGACGCTATATTAGAGAATAGAAAGGACGCAATTACTATAGTGCGTTAGAATACAACTTCTTTTTGGTTCTTTTCTTCTTCCGCATATCCAAGGACACAAACAAAGTAGTACCAAAATTGACGCTTCATATTTTCGCGCATAAGACCATCTCCAAAACTTTTTATAGACACAAATTTAATCAACATGCAGTCCGCGTATCAGCTGCAGAATATGTATTTTTATCATATGTCTACCAATAAGACTATACCTGCCTTATGTTGTTGAGTCACCGTTTCATACTTTGAGTACTCTGCGCAGATTGGAAAATAACTCCATCCATGAATAATTATCGACCTTAAAGTACGACATAACTAATATTTCAACTTTGGAAGCTCATTTCACTGTCAGTGAAAACCAAATATTCTAAAAAATCGATATGCCTGTGACCTAAAATCACGTTTCCTTTTTTGCCACTTGCCATGATGCTCTCTACAAATTTATCATAGTAGTTACATTATATTATACCATAATGTATGTATGTCGGTGCTTTCATGCCGAATATCTTTTGTGTGGGAAAAAATCCTATCAGAACGTAAACACTGAATGCTCCTGCTTGGCGACTGCTACTGTAATCCCATGGGAATAAAACTCAATCAATCGTATGATAAATATTGAAATGTAAATATTTGGTTTTTCAAAGACCCTGATCCAGAAAGAGTCTCTCATTCGACTAAGTAAAGGATATGATAGCCGGTCAGCGTTACCTAGAAAAGCGATTTGCTCTATATTTCACATATATCACGCAGCTTGTATAAAATGTGAACGTGTATCTGTGAGTGGAGAAGATGAGGAATTGAAGTCGACTGATACAACTTTAGAGAAAAGTTAATGCTCGTCATATCAGCTTGAAAAGGACTACTATTTAAATAAGTAAGAAGAAGGATGATCCATTTGTGAATGAAGCCACTCAAAGAATATTGATTTTATAGCTTCTGGGGTTTGCTGTTTCGTTAACGAGATGGATATATCTTCGGGTTACACGTGGAAAATCTTGAATAGTATTTTCAAATATGATAAATGGTTTTCCCCACCAATGCAAATAGTAAGCTCTTAGTCAATAGACTAAACACTAAATAAATTATTTATCATCCGGCAGAAGATATGTTATGTGACTGCTACGTAGAGCAGTTCCTTTTTCAGTTCAGTTGAGTTCTAAGTCTAACTTAGTCTAACATTGAAGGATAACTAAAAATAAAAAGATCTTAAATTGGTTCCAATCACACTTCCTCCTTTTATTTAAATACATAAAATTATGAAAGTGCGCCGAATTCCCGCTGTTGTAATTGCAGTTAACGGTTTGTATGGCTCTATCATCGTTAATAAATTGGTCTGCATCCAGATCACAATTGAATTTTGAAAATAAAAGCGCAGTATCTGGAACCAGATTTGCTCTGTATCGGGATGACGAACCTCTGCGAAACCGTCTTCCTTATTGATACACTTCGAGGGCACAGCAAAAACGAGAATAAAAACACTCTTGGGTGACTTTTGATGGCTGAGCGGGATACAGCAAACGATAATATATTTATAGTTACGAGTTAGAGCATTATCCTTGCGCAGCAGTAAACCTTGAATTAGTTTTCCACGTCTCTTTCCCAATACTTTCCGGGGTATCTCTTTATAAAACGCTATAGTAAGTTTGTTAAAAAATTAGCAGCGTTCCTTGAAATATTTAAACACACCCGAGTGTTTTGGGTGACTTCAGCTAAGCCAGCAGCTTCTAGTAATTTTTCCGGTTTTACTTTTGTATCCCAGTTCATTGGTAAAGAAAAGTCTCTAACCAGCGCTATCACTTCGAACAAAATCCAACGGTATTGAATCAAAGCGGTTGCAACTTTATTTGGGTTGATAAATTTTCTCTCATTTTCGCATAAAATAAGAGCACCCCTCTCAAAGCTTTTGCGTCCAAACACTATCAAAAATAAAGAAAAAAAGGAAATCACTCGTCATAATCCACCAATTAACTGATTTTTTTGAATTGGTCTTAGAAATCATGGCGCCCATATTGGATTAATTTTTGTCATTTAGAAATGGCTGTAGAGTATGACAAGAAATTGTTTTTGAAATGCACTTCGTTTTTGGTCAAAAATTACTCAGAACATTATTTTTTACCATACGTATAATTTGTGGTGCAGTGACCATCACATAGGCCATCCTTCTAATAATTTCGTCCCCGATGGAACAACTTTGTCTCGTTTTTTATTAAACTTTTTGACTATTATTGATGGTTCGATTGCAATGAAGATTAGTTGAGTGTTAACATCGCAAATTAGTAAAGATTTTTTTTTTTAATTTCAGTCGAATTATCCAAAAAAAAATCAAAAAGGGGACAAATTTGAGACCATTGCGTTTGCAACGATGCAAAATCACCAGATATCTTACAAAATATACATTTTACTTTACCACAATTTCAGTTTTGCTCTAGCACCACCCACCTCTTCCGAATCGTTTCACACATCAAAAACTCTCTAAGGGATAAGCTTTCTGTTGGTGCGCTAAACGTAGTCATAGAGAAAGCCAGAGACTTTTTCATTCCTTTATAAACTTTCTAGCAATGGTTCCCCATCCTACTTTGTAAAACAAATTAAACCGTTTCTAATCGGACAGACATTTACGGTCAAGGATCAGAAGAACGTATTCTGCAACAGAAGCAGTCAGAGCTGGAGTCCCACAGGGTTCTTGTTAGACGAATGAAAATAAGAGGATGTTGATGAATGCCAAACGGATCCAAATCAAATTGTGTTAATTTAGTGAAATCACTAATTGAACACAGGATTATTACAAAATCCGGTGAGAAGCCCAACAGGCTTGAAGTCTGGATGAAACATGCATCGGAATTCCAGTACATCAGTCGGCCAGAATGTCCTCGCAGACTTTTCAACAGAACTCGTGAATGGTGGACCCTTGACCAGACCCGCGAATGGTGGAACCTTGTCGAGACCCGAAGGGCTCGTACTATAAACTAGTTATGCGGAAGCGGTGTGAGGAACTTGTTTTCCAGTTAGAAATGTCAAATATCTATTCTTTTCCATTTCTTTACAACATCTTCAGTCTACCTATTCACCAAGGGTGTACTCTTACAGTTAACAAAAACAAAAACAGCTCAATAGTCTTGGATATTTTTTTGGTTTTTGCAATGAAATCCTTCTGATTATGTGGAAAATGATTTCATTCAAATGGGATATGCGGCTAGCAAAACTTCTGTTCAGAAATTCTGTTGAACATTTTCATCAAATTTTATTCTACATTATCTATCTTGCGCTTTTGAACCAAGTGTATTTGTTGTGGAAATCGATTTCCAAAATTTCGCCTTTTTTGCTGAAGTGGTAAGCGACTCATCACGTCAACTAGAAATAATAAACTGAACTTATACAAAAGAAATAATGGCATTGGTGTTGCCGGACCCAAAATAACCGTTATGTCAAATCTGAACCGCTTATTTGGATACACTGTACGAGTATGTATAATAACATGTCTTTTACCCGGTGTAACACTAGCGATGCCATATGGTAACGTAGTTAGTTAATGGGTTTATTTTTGGGCTATTTTACGAAAAACGATTTATCGTTCCCGTGAGTAATATTAACTAAGAAGTCGAAGTGAGTTGATTTTAAACATTTTGCACTGCGTTGTGTGTGAATGTTGAGTGCTGCTGTAACTCTATTTGTTAAGTGCTCCAAATTAAAGGTATCTGAAGTTTGCAGTTTTTATCAGCCTCGAAATTTCTCACTTTTCTGTAAATTGTTTTTCATATTTAAAATTATTTGCCTTCTACTATTTTTTTTATAGCAGTCCAAGCATCGGCAAGTCAAAAAATGGAAAAAAAATCGAGACCATTGACAACGGCACCTGCTCAGACTTTCAAATTTGACAGAAATGGTAAAAAGAGAAAGGCGAAACTCTATTTCTTAAATATTACGTGCTGGATTTTGCGTCTTGTGTTTAATAATGAAAGCATGCTTAAAGTTTTCTAAACCTGGTAATCATATCATATTTTGATTCATATTTTTGACGTCACGCAGGTTTTCTGTCTGTTGCCAGGTTGTGAAAGGTATATAATTTCCTACGAAAATAATTTCAATTTAAATTTGTAACGAATAGTGAACTCATCAGAACAAGAAAATTATTTCGACTCTAAAAACATTTAAATTGTACCTCCTCAAATTGCACCACTGACAAACGAAAATAAGAGGATGTTGATAAATGCTAAACGGATCCAAATCAAATTTTGTTCATCTAGTGAAATTACTAAATGCAGGAATCCTGCAGGATTATTACAAATTCCGGCGAGAAAGCCTGGATGAAGCGTGCATAGGAATTCCAGTACATTGGTCGGCCAGAATGTGTTCGCAGACTTTTCAACAGAAGTTAGGCCCGCGGATGGCGGAACCATGTCGAGACCCGAAGGGCTCGTGTTATAAACTAGTTATACGGAAGCGGTGCCAGGACGCGCCCAAGGTATTGGTATTGCCTGATTAGAAGAAGGGTTCTCCCAAAGCGGTGGAAGTGCGTCAAGATACCGCTCATTGTGCATGCAGGATACGGCCGGAAAAGTGCCTAAGAAACACATAAAGGGAAGAATGAATGAATTTTTCAATGAATTTTCCGATGCTGATGGGGACTTTTTTTCCGCGGCAGTGTGGTACTCTAGATGTAGCCATGCAAATAGGTTGAGGTACGCAGTGGATCCAACCGACGGACAGTCCTTCTAGTGACGCCGGATATCAGAAACGCGTTCAACTCCGCTAGATGGATATTCTGGATACCCCGGAAATCTCATTTCAAGTACCAGATTATACGATGCGGTTTGTTCGAAATTAACTGAAGATTCGAACTCTATTCTACGACTCCGCCCAGGGTCAACAGAGGATACTAGTCACCAAGGCTTTATTCTCGGGCCAGATTTGTAGAACATCTACTACAAAAGTTTGCCCAGACTGTAACTGCCGAAAGAGTTGCAACTGATCGGCTATGCCGATGATGTTGCAGCATTAGTCCTTGGACGCGAAGTCCACTAACTGCAATTTAGACTAAATACCCTAATGCCCCGGATAGGAAGCTGGAACAACACTCTTGCATTGAACATAGCGCTAGAGAAAACTGAATTTAGTAATATAATAGTATACATAAGTAAGGCCCAGACTATGGGTTGTTCGTTAATTCTAACTCGACCGAATCAAGGTAACACAAATATAGCGCGACAGAGTTCTCAGCAAGACTAATAACCAATGTTGGGGGACCTATTCCAACAAAATGGTGACTTTTAATAAGTGTCGTACAATCTACGCTTCTATATAGAGCGAAGCTCCCAATGAATAACTGCGCTAAAATGGCTGGCATAGGTGCAGAAACAAGGAGACCTACAGACTGCATCAGCATACACTCCTGACTCGGTCTCTGAATCAGCAGTGTTGGTCGAAGGGGTGATAGCCCTTCTACGTCCGAGCACCCGAGGATAACAAAGATCAGTTGTATGTGAGGAAAAACGCCACACGCTTGACGAGTGACAACACCTAAACCCTCGTTCGCCTCCCGCTAGAGAAAGAATTCCTATAACGTGAAGGCAACATAAGGCAAATAATAGGGAGACCTGGACCCTAGTAATATTCCAGGCTAGGTACTCCGGTTGAAAGGGGAAGTGTTTATTTGGTAGCCGAGATATATGCGCCATTGGGAGTCCAACAATGAAGGTGCAAATAGCCATAGAGGATGGAGGATCATATGTCAGATATGCGGCGTCAGCTTATTATAAAATGCCTTCAAAACTGTCATGCAGTTTGATGATGGTTTTATTTTTAAATTTTATATTTTTTTTATTCATTTGTTCAAGATATAAGACCCTTTTTGTACTTGGATGGCCCAGGGTTGCCGTTTCGCAACAGCATTAGTCACAAACCCAGAATATTGAGTTTATTTGTGATGTCGCGAAAATCGCAATAAATTGGTTGATTTTAGAACTGGTCAATAAATTGTTAATACTTAATGGTTACTTTTTTGTTTTGTTAACGTCGAGCCAATTTCCCTCATCACATAAATTCATCCAAATTCTTTGCCAATAAAAATTCTACACTTTGCATGCGCAAAAAATGTTTATATCTACTCTATTTGTTAAACAATCTGAGATTTCATCAATGTATCTTTGCAAATTGTTTCTTGTATCCTCTCGTTTAACTCATAATTTACGGCATTTTCATCCCTCTCTAGATGCAAAGTAAAATTGATTTTTTTCTTTGCAAAATATTTGCTTAATGGCAATAAACTATCTTGAATGTATTGTTGTACGCCACTTGTACCGTGTGATGATATCGTAAATTTTCTTATAGCTTTCGCGATATAAAAGCATACGTATAGATACGCGTAAATGCATAGCATAATGTGCTCATGCAGCAGTATGGGTTCTGCTATTTTTCCGTGATTCCACAAAATAAACGGAAGAACGAGTGCCAATCATGCAAGCTAAAGATATTTTTACGAAATTCTAGAGGAACGCTGTAATCTATAAGAATGGAATTTATTTTGATAGAAAAATTTTTTTTGTACAGTCCGAAGGAAACAAATATATTCAAAATAGACTACAAAATAAACTACAATATCCATTCGCTATAAATATCTCTTACATTAATGTTTAATTTTAAAATTACAAGCTTATCAATAGAAATATTTGATGAATTTTTGAGTATTTTGTGTTATCTCACTCAACTTACTCATACTTAAAATTGAAGGTAAAAAATAGCTCTGGCAAATCAAAATAATTGGATGGTTCACTGGAACCTTCGAAGCAAAATCAACTCTGTTTCAAAAATGCTTGTGCCTTTTTACATCATGGAGTTTTGTCTACGCTCCACATACGTTGTTTAAGATAAGAAAGGTGAAAGTAGAGGAAACTTAAGTAACTTCATATGACACTTATGAGAATTGAAATGTAACAGGAAATCAAAACAATCCAATGTCAGAATTTACTTTGTTTGAATTTACTTTGAATTTCCGATTGTAACTGCCTATATTGCACTTTCGTTGAACACGGACAAAGTGCAACCGTGTGGATCTAAAGACTTTCTTCTCCGTGGGCATGAACCTCGTGGTAACATCAAATATAGAATCAACTCTGAAATGAATCGGAGCAAATGAATTTTACATCCGAATTAGTATGAACATGCAAATCCATGTAAATTCCCATGAAAGTGACTCTTGTTTTTCATTAATTTAACAATTGCTACTCTTGAAAGACTGCTAATATGGAAGGTTTTTTGTTCAGGAGCACGATAGGACCACAAACTTCTGCAATTTCGATGCTCAGTTTTCCGAGAGTACAGGAGTTGGCTTTATGGAATCCAAACGAGATTAATCGCAGGCATTAATTATTTATGGATATTAAACTTGGAGTTTCATTTTTAAAGGCCTATTTATTATTATTCCATTCTTTTGGTCGCTTTCTTGGTCATATAATGTATATACCTTATAGATAAGCTTGTCCAATTTCTGTAACTTCCAATCATCGAAAGTTCTCATTTGTCTTCTATAATTTAGTTTTATGTTGACCTTTATTTCTTTATTTGTTGACCACCACCATGACGATACTGTCAAAGCTACTGATGGTACTTGAATATACCCACCAAGGTTCATGTTGCTAGCATGTTGCCAAGCAGCGTCTCTATGCTTTGAACAAAGTGCATAGTTCTAGCGATCTTACTAAGCTATGGAAACTTAAATCCAGCAATAGAAAATTAATTCCTTCAAATGCTATTTATGGTGTGACAGCTGTCATGCGATTTATGGTTATCTATAACGGATCCTAGTAAGCGATTCAGAAAAAGTGTGTCCAAAGCAATGTACGTGGAAAAATTTTTACCCAATGAAACATGGTTCAGAGAAGAGAATTCGTGATAATTATTTTTTGAAACTTTTAAATTCAATTTCAAACATATATGTGTTGTTCTTATATCGTCGCAGACTAAGAACGAAATAAGAAAGTAACTAATCCAAAATCTTCTAAAAAGGTTTTTATGGATTCCTAACTCTTATTCCCTCAAATGGTTAACGTAATAAATTGATGCAATCATTTGTTTTTATTGAATTTTTTGTTGAATTCAAATACCGTTCATTGAAATGTCATAAATTTTTCAGGAAATATGACATAATCACACTCAGATTTAGAAATTTCAAACTATTCTGTCCTGGCCAGATAAATTAACATAAACTATGAATCATCAACAGCATAATTATTAACAAAAGAACAACCTCATTTCTTATAAGCCAACCAATTATTCTTCACTACAAGATATCGCCGAAAAAATCTTGTTATGCCAATAGTAATTTTCGGTTAATGCCATAAAAGCAATTACGACAAGCGAACGAAAGTATAACAATCTAGAAGACAATTTTCCCTTCTATATCCGACATGCAGACGTTTTCGCCAAAACCTAGGCCAACCACAAATGGCGTGGGGTGTACAAAAATCCATTTCAGTATTTCAGCTAATAGCCACGTGCCACGACAGTAAAATCAATCCTTGAAATCGACATGCTCGTAAATGCACAGTTTCATCATTTCTCACCAATTCCCAGGAATTCTTATTCGAACAGAAACTGTACTAATCGAACTTTGATATCAACCATGATGATTGAGAAACCTTTACTAGGTGGAAAACTGGGAAATCGTAGTACAAATTCCTTAGTCCTAAGAACAGAAAGTATCGCTTTAATGTGGAATTTATGCTGACGTTTTACGCGCATGCTGAATCTTTTGACATAATCAAGAAGAGTATTTTGAAATCGGCTGTTCGGATAAGATTGCTAATCAAATTTAATCAAACTTAGAATGGACCTCTTGTAATTTTCGATTTAATTCCTTTCGGTAAATTAAATTAGAAAATGTAATTCAAACGAAAAATTACAATTAATTCCTCTACAAAGACTCCCTTCACCAATTGTCGATACTTTCAAACAAAAATAGGCTCAATTTGTTAAAACGAATATATTATTGGGTTAAATTTTTGGGAAAAAATTTAAAACGGATATATTCAATATTTGTGTGTTTTTGCTTCCTGAAGTCAAAAAATATCATCCGCGAAAATTGTATAATAAATTAATAAACACTATGAATCAGATGAATTGTATCCGCACATTTTTGTGTTCTCCGTTGCAGACAGATATTATTCTTTGAATCACTTTGAACTAAAATAGCGTAAGAAAACAAACCACTTGAAGTTGATTTAGAAAGGTTATATCGAAAACCTAGAAACCTAGAAGAACTGTTTGTCACATTGTTTCAGACAAAGTATCATCAATCTGGTCGTCGAGTTTGGGGGTCCCTCTGTAAGTAAAAATAGATGGAAGATAGAGAATTAAGTGAGGGAGACATCTGCCTATCGCGAATAATCCTTTCTCATAAAAAGAACAGTCTGCAGTAATGTGACACGCCCTTCAATTTGGCCTTCTCTTCCGTTGAACTTTTTCGAGAGAGCTCGTCTGTTCATTCGGAAAGATTAAATTGGTGCGTCGATCACCATTCGTATGAGAAAGGGGTGTGACATGCGTTATTTATAGTCTCCTGGTAAACAGATATTCAAGGGACGGTGACTTTCCTTTCTTATGCAGGTAAGGCAGAGAATACTTGTACCCACTGAAGAGTTGCGGCTAGATACCTGTCCCATCATTTTCTGTACAAAACCATGATCCTGCTGCCACTTGCTTTGTTCAGACAAAGTTCTTGTCACAAAGTAAGAACGCTTGTTCCTCTTGGCTTGCAGCGTCGCTCTACAGTTCCTCCCTAAATGAGTACACTCTCCTTCGCTCTCAGGCATGGAGCACTGTTGGGACCATTGCCGGAATACCCAGCATCGCCCGTTCAGATACAGTACAGCTGCAACTCGATTAGCTCTTCGCTCTTTCGGTACGAACTCTTACTAAGAGTACCCGCCCTGATTTTAATACAAGTTCACTGATTCTATCGTAAACATTACTAAGTGTATTTTACACGAGATTTGTCCCCCAGTGTTAGCCAAATGCGACTAACACCGGAAGATTCCTCACTAACGCCCAGAAGTTCAGACGTTAAATTACAAATCATTTATCAAATTAATCCCTTTGACTCAATGATCACTTTGCTAATCTGTACGAGAATAAACGTAGAATAAAATGTATCCGATTATATCGGAATAAAATATATGCGCTTTTAGACTTCAGATATTCGACCGCCTAATTCAACGATTCCAGCACATAACATAGACTAAACCACGGTGGGTTCACTCAACGTCAAGGGTATCCTATTAGGGACATAACAATTTCGAATCTTCACATGAACGCACCCTTAAACATTTTAATGAACTGTCAATGCCAAAACGTTAATGAATGTCTATAATTTCATCATTGCAAAGTTAACGAAGCAGTATTGTTTGAAAATAAGTAAAAATGACTACCTAAATACTGAGTCGATGGTGGCAACTTTAAGAGCGCTTACTCTCATTTTCGGCCGTAATAAACGTTACACCCAACAGACGGTGCGTGCTTTCGTGGATAAGTTCGAGTCCAAATTGTCACTATTGGACATTCCGATGCCAAAAAGACGTCGTACCGCTCGGAGTCAGGGAAATATCGCAACGTAAGTGCATCGATTCAAAATGAGTCACTTTGAAGTACCACTCAAAGGACGCTGTGGCGTATTTCACAAAAAGATTTTGGCCTACTTCCCTACAAGATCAAATTGACTCAAGAACTAAAGCCACTCGACCATTCGAAACCCTGAAACTTCTCGAATTGGGCTCTGGCAAAGCTTGAAGAAAATTTCATCGAAAAGTCTTCTTCAGCGATGAAGCTAATTTCTGGTCCAATAACTTTATTAATACGCAAAATATGTGTTATTAGTCAGCAACTAACTGACATGGGCTTCTTGAGACACCGTTACATCTGCAAAAAATTACTGTTTAGTGCGGTTTTCATGCTGGAGGAGTGATTGGGCCGTATTTTTTATGGTGGATGAAAACGTCAATGGAGAGCGCTATCGTGCTATGGTAGAAAATTATTTGTCGCAAGAATTGAAGGAACTTGACAATAACGATATATGGTTTCAACAAGACGATGCCACTAGCCACACAGCACGCCTCACAATCGATTTATTGAAATTATTGAAAGGCAAATTTAGTGAACGTGTTGTCTCGAGAAATAGTCCGGGCGAATGATCGCCTCGTTCATGCAATCTAGCGCTATCGGTTTTTTTGCTCTTGGGGCTATATCAAGTCACTGGTGTATGCCAACAAGCCAACACCTTTAAACGAGCTGAAGGACAACATGCAATGCGAAATTGCCAACGTTCCAGTGAAAATGTGTGCCAGAGTGGTGGAAAATCGAACGAAAATCATATGAACGGAATCGTTCATAAAATATAATGTTTGCACAACACCCACAAAAAATTTGAACTCAATATCTTACATATTTCTGTGTTTTATTCAAAGATAAAATTGTTGAAGACGCCTTGAACGGTGATTGTAGAATTATGGATCATGTTCTCCACTCCTTGGATTCCGTCAATCATGGATTGTCTAACCATGAAGCGATAATATTGCAGAGATTGATGTTTCTCGGATTGCCTGACCGAGTATCTTTTTGATGAGCATCTCGGTGATATTTTCAGACCCAGCAAGCATTCATCCAGGCTCATAAAATGCCACTGAAAATTCGATCAGTCGAGAAATTTTTCTCATCATAAGACACAGTGTTTGAATTTTGTCGACGTTCGTGTAACAGCAGCAATAGCTTTTTTTCCAGGCAAACTTTTCTTGATGTGCTGTACAAACAACGAAGCGAGAAAACATTGTTGGCTACAACCACACCAAGGTTGCTATTTATATTTCTGACCTTAAAATATAATGAATAAACAATAATTTATCAATGAAAATTGCTTTATTCTTTTTCCAAGTATTCTCCATGAAGATCAATATCCTTCCACATCCGTTTAAACCAATTGTCAAAAGATTTTTTGACTCCCAAACATGATTTTTGAAGCTTCAACAACTTCTTCGCGCATAGAAAGGATCTTATATTACGGTCGATCTTATAAATCTCTTTTGAAGCATCGTCATTGAGCATTTTCTCACACCAATCAAAGTATTTTTTCAGCGATTGTCAAATTATATGAGATCCAATGTGGAGAAATTTTCTTCACCGCAGATATTCATATAATAAACAGTTTTAAACAGTGCTTACATATGTGACTTCACCACCAAGAGTCGATTTTAGTAGATCAATGTACAGTTGTCTTGACAATCATCACAGAAAAGTGATGATTTACGATTTTATTCTACTTTTTGGCCATTTACGATTTACGATTTAATGAATTTTTCAGACATCCACCACTCTGAAGATTTATTGTTCCCGGATTTTCGACGGGGCATAGAAGCGCTGGAGGAAGTCGTGGTGATGCTTATAGTTGAGTTTAGCACGTCTTGCGCTCTTCAATTCCCTGCGAATCGTCCAGCAGCGACGCGCCTGCTGTGAGCACCTCGACGAAACTCTCAACGCCTATCCTCAAAATGTTCCACCCAACTGCAGAAGGTCGTGAGACACTATCACACTAGCACAATTGGCCTCTAATACTCTCGAATTGTGCACCTGGCGTACTAAGGACTCCTAGGCGAATGTCAAATCCAGTAAAGTTCCTTCGCAGCTCATACGGTCTATTTCCGGTGTTCTCGCTTATCAGCACTTCAAGCGCTGTTCTCGCTGCCATTTCTAGGACTCGTTTCGCGTGCGAATCCGTTTGAGGCGTAAATATTCATTTGTTTTCAGATGTTAGCCTTGCCTTGATGCTAGGCGTCCATCATAGCTTTATTTTCATTTTGCATAAATTTCATAGCGGCTCGCTTCACTCCTTTCGTTAGCACTGCTTGGGACAAGGGCTAGGGTTCCATGTTTATCGAGTATCTCTTCCTTTGATCCTGCTCATCTTCAATTCAACTCGACCCCATTCTATTATTGATTGATTGCGATGCCTTGTTGTTCTTCCACCTTGCGGTCCTGTTCGGCCTTCGGGTTCGTTTCAGCCTTCAAATAGCTCCTCCAGTAATTCCCTACGCGGTCTAGGAGCCCTTTCAGTTCAAGAAGCCAACTTTGCACCTTTGTAAATCAGTCAATATAGGTTATATACTAGTAACAATAAAGTGGGTCTTATTAAAATTATAACAAAAACGGGTTGACGTCTGTACAACCTCTGCAAACCGCGCAGATTCTGAAACGGTTCTGTTCGAGAAATTCAGTGCACACTCCGTCAATTTTATGGCCGACATAATCGTCCATCAGAACAATTAATTCGATTAACCATGGATCTTTTCTGCACCATGTTTACTCTCACTTATAATACGCATCCATCCAGATATCGTACAATGCGAATTAAAAAAAACCAAAGCAGCTGTAAAGCGTAGTATCGACGAAGACCCAAGTGAGTCCAGACAACATCGTGCTCAATAATAACAGGCGGTCACCGGGCACGGCGTAGATTCCCTGTATGGGCTCAAGAAAAAATAGCTGCAGATCCCAAGTTTCATAAGAACTTTTAGTTCGGCGATGGGGTTCATTTCTAGTTGAATGACTACATCATTGAAAAAACTTGTCGCATTTGCGGCATGGGTGGTTCATCCAAAATCCGTTACATCCATAGAAAGTCATTGTTGGGTGCTCTTTATTAACTGGAGAAATCGTTGGTCCATTCGTCTTTAAAAATGCCGCTAAGAATAGAAAAGAGAATGGCATGACATGCCATACATCTCGCGGTACCATCAACTCATTGAAAGGAGCATTTGATGAACGCATAATTTCTCGTTTTGGTCCCACGAACTGGCCTGCAAGATCTAGTGATTTAACACCGCTAAACTATTTCTTGTGGAGATACGTCAAATAATTTCGAAAACGACATTCGTCACATTATTGGCGAGTTACGGTCCCAATTATTGGTTAGAGTAGTCTAGAATTGGACCTCTCGTTTGGACTTCCTCCGCGTCAGTCGTGGCGCTCACATGCCCAAAATCACATCCAAATACTACTGGCAAAAAATTATCTTTGCAATAAACTCAATTTCATGGCAATCGAAACAATTCATTTGTATTTTATTTCTTTTCAAAGATCTACATCAATTAAAAAACACCCTTTACACAACGTATATTTTGTCTTCTGAAAATATCGTAATTTGATTAAATCAATCTCTTCCGCGTAAACCAGAAATAAGAAAGAATTGAACGAAATGAACTGCTGGTGATTTTTCGATTGGAATAAATATTACTTCATTTACTTAAGATTAACTCCTGATGTATAAAAATGTATAGCTTTTTATAGAAAAAAATGTGGCGACCCACTGCATCGGCCAAACAAAAACGCAATTAATCATAATGGAAGTGCATAACCCTTCCAGCAGATTATCATAGCATGGAGCAGAAAACAAATTCAACGATATTGCGAGGACAGTGTTAAATCGATGTGTGGAAAGGATCCAGAGTTCCGGAATGAATTTAGCAGCGATCAGGTGGACACATCAATATGACCACGGTTCACAATTTAATTTAATTGACCCGATAGTCAATAAGCAGTGAACTTTAGTTCTATCTGTCAGAGATAAATGAATACACCATATTTAATGAACTAGTGACAGTAGTTAAATTACTTATACGCATTGCAGACGTGCTAAATTTGAAAAGATAAAAATTAAAAACAAAGACGTGTAAAATTAAATATTTTAAATGTTTAACTTCAAGTTCAACTTAGGAAGAAGACAATCAAAGGCCACTCACCAAGTGCGCGCCGTAATTTTTTTGGGCGGTTGTATCAACTGAAACCTTTTTCCCTTTAAAAATGGATTCAATACAAAAGGATCATATCTTCTCTACAAATCCTATCAGAACAGCTTCATATAATTCAATAGCGTACATGTGACTTTTGCTTTATTCAAAAATACGTTGCAGTCTCTAGTTGCAACTTAGAAGGGTATGAAAATGATGAACAAAACTTTTGGGGATGATATTCTGCCAGAAAGAAGAGAATGTAAATGGTTCGCTGGTCTTCAATCCGGTAATTGTACTGGCAAAGGCGCACCTCACGTGCGTAGAATCGAAGCAGTATTAAAAGTTCGTGAGGAAATAGTTTTGAATGATTTGCATGTGCAAAATTCTAATGATGAGCGTAGTTTTGACCAAGTTTCCACGAGCGAAACAACCCGTAACGAAACGAAATCTAGCAATTTCTTTGAAAAATAATAACAAGCGATGAAAACAATGACTGCGAAAGAGATCATTACAAGGATTAGTGGCAGTTAAGATGATGCAGTTCTTTTGTTTAGCCGAAAAGATTTAAGACTTTGTCTTCCATGACAATGCCACACCACACACATATCTTTGACAGCAGCAATAATTAGTGAGTGTCAGTGCCATTCACCTTGGCCGATGACTGGAAAACCAAACAAAAACGATTTGATTCTTCTTCTAATCAGAACTTCAGAATTCGTTTGGGTTGCCTGGAACTCACGAAATGTCGTCAATCAAAATCATTAAAAAAACCATTTAACACCCTCATATCAATCACATACCACATCAAAAATCGTTTACAAAGCGTTTCTTACTTTACTACTTTTTCACTTCCTTGATTCAAAAAGTTTTTAAAGAAACGATTAATGAATTAGAAGGAAGTCATTGGAGGAGTAGGAAAAATTTAATAGAATTATTGTTCCCCGTTCGAAGAATCATTTCTAATTATACCACTGACCTTATGAGTAGTTCAAGCATCCAATATAAACTTTATACACTACCCAAGACGTTCTGAAAATTCTTCTTCAAAGGAAGGTGGGAATCCTTGTGAAGATGACATCTGCATATTTCCGGACATGTTAAAACAAAAACTTTAACGCAAAACAAATGCTAAGAAATTACTAAAAGTTAGATACTCTTCGCAACAAGTTTACTCATCAATCTTTTCGTCCTTCATTCTTTACATTGAAAACACAAACACATTTCCTATTTCCTAGTGTAATATTCCTGGTGTATTTCATATATGTATATTTAACATGTATATGCACACTAAAAATGTATGTGTTCGCTCCTCAATTGCTCTTCAATGCCGGCATCAACTTTATAGCTTATAATTTGTTCTGCTTCCACATACACCTGATGGTTACAGGACTGGCTGAAAAGCAAAACCCACATTTACATGAGAAACAAGGAAGCAAAAACGTGAAAAAACAACGAGCCTTAATGATGGCAAACTGAATCCTTTCAGGCAAAATGACAGAAAGTGAAAAGAAAACATGATAGAAGTATCCTTGAAGCAAATTTAACCAAGGTGATAGCTATCAACCCGATGTTGGAATCATGTGAAACGAAGGAGATATCAGAAGAAACTATGTTGGGAGATGACGTGAAAATGGTGAAAAAGTCCAATTGCCGTTAGTATATATTGATATTGATTTATCAACTGTTGCTGGCACACGAAGGAATGTCATGCTGAGGCAACCAAATATCACTCTTAGCAGCGTTTCATTTTTCGTGCCTTTAACAGACCTAACCCTCATCACATTCTCATCATCACTCCCTTGCCAAATACTTCGATCGAATATAATATCCACCAAACACACTGAGGGCAAGAGAGAAAAGTCATAACGGTAGTTTTCAAGAGCCAAACCCAACAACAAAAGCCTGCGGAGAGAAATAATTCCAAGTTTTTGTCAACTTAACTACAGGAAGACAAAACTTATAGCATTTCGTTTTTATGATTTTTTCTTGTGAAACTTTTCAACTTGCTTTGTCAATATTGTAAACTTTGGACTGACGGCACTATGGTTAGTAGGGCATTTGAGTATAGAATTAAAGTGGCCTGAAGGATTCTACTTAAATGGAAACGTTTCATTCCCATAAATGTACAATAGAAACGCTAAACAAATCACTTCATTTATTTAACTGAATGAGGGAGTTAAGACAAGTCAACTCAAGCGTTTAAGCGAAATTGTAAATTGAGATACAATATCTATATATATAAATATATATAGCTTTTTGCTTTACTTTTTCCTTAAATTTTGCAAACACTTCACTTTTCCTTTACTTTCCAAACGATTGTGCATTAAGAGTTTATTAATCCATAATCAAGTTACTCACACGTGGTTATATTCAAAAAAACCCAAATGAATGGCAAACCCAAATTTCATCATAAAGATATTAGTGAGACGTCTAATTTTCTGTTTTCTAGGTTAAATTATCCCGCAAATGTCCTATAGATTATAGAAATTAGATTTTTTCTTCGGGTCTTTTTGATAACATAAATTCAGAAAGAAGGAAAGTTTTTAAGTGTTTATAAAGTTATAAAGATATATTCTGCATCGAAGGATATAGGATTTTGTGTCTCCTCGGCAGACTTATAGCAGCGTTAAACTTGTGATCAACAACATTAATGCAAACACCATAGTTTAAGGAAAGGCACAAACCGCAGACATATACGGATCACTTGTGTAAGTACGTTTCTAAAGAGTGTTTTTGTAAGAAGCATAAAACTGTAACTTGGTAGCACTTTTTAATGCTACCTATGGTATGACAGCTGTCATGCGTTTTATGGTTATTTTGGTTTGCCATTTTATTATAAATAGGTTGACGCCCGAGCAACGTCTGCGAATTTTGCAGATTTTTTAAAAAAATGGTTCTCGAGAAACTTATCGTGCACTCCGTCAATTTTCTGGCCGACGTAATTGTCCATCAAAACAATTAATTCGAATAATCATGGATCGTTTTCACGCCACATTTACTCTCACTTACAATACACATCCTTCCAGACTTCGTGCAATGCAAAATGACGAAACCATAGCAGTTCTAGAGCGTAACGTCGACGAAGGTCCAAGTGAGTTCATTCGATATAGACATCAAACCTGTTTTAATTGTTGAGCACTCTGTCGTATGAACACAAGCCAAGAGCCTTTCATAAAATCCTCCATAATATGGATGAAACATTTTCCATCCAAATTATGGGAGGTTTTATGGAAGAATCTTGGTTTGCGGGCTTACGAAATCCAACTCGTTTAGGAATGAAAGCCAAACGACCATCGAACGTCACGGCTTCACATTCACATTATATTATTACTGCAGATCTCGAATGACACAAGAAAATTTTGTTTAGCGATGTAGCTAGCGATAATTGAATGGCTATGTCATAATCAAAATTGCCACATTTGGAGTGATGAGCAAACAGAAGCGATTGTCTTGATACCGTTATACTCGGAGAAAGTCGATGTTTCGTAGGCTTTATGGGCCAGTGGAATCATTGGCTTTTGCGTAAAATATGCTCATATGTAAGAATGATGTTGGGAATAACATTACAGTCAATGTTCACCGGTATAAAACGATGATCAATGACTTTCTCGTTCTGTTGCCGCGCCGTAATGCAGAGGAGCTCTGGTTAAAAAAAGGATGGCGCAATATACAATACATCTCGTACAGCATCGACTTATTGAAAGAAGCACTTCATGAGCGCATAATTACTCGTTTTAAACCAGTGAACTGGCCTGAAAAATTCTTGTGGTTTAAAACTGCTGGACTATTTCTTCTTGCCTACGCCGACAAACACGAAATGCTTAACCATTTGGAAGAAAACGTTCGCTACGTTATTGACGAGGACGGCCCCAATTATTGGTTAGGGTAGTCAAAAATTGAACCTCTCTTTTGGACTTCCTCCGCGCGGTGTTCATATTCCCGAAATCATATTCAAGTGAAAATAGCAAAGAACTATCTTTCCAATAAATCCAATTTCTTCGCAAAAGAAATAATTTATTCGTATTTTATATCATTTCAAAGTTTTCTATGTCTTAAAAAACAACTCATTCAAAGACAGAATAGGAGGGTGCAAGCAAAACGCTTGCCTTTGCAAGGCCTCACCCTTTGCAAGGACAGGAGAAGCCACATCCCATAGCACTTATCCATGGCGAAAGCAATTCAAAAAAAACTGAAGCCGATTGATGAATGAAGAGTTGATAAGACGGAAACTAACCTGGCTGAACAGAAGAGGACGTGACCCAGAGACTCGATTCTCTCCATGGAAAGGAAAATGAAACGGCCACGAGTATCGACAGGTATAGTAAACAGAAGCAACGGAGCACGAAGTTAAAAATGGTGCGAATTTTTTATTCTCCAATGTAGTATTGGGAAAATGTGCTACTTTTTACAACAGTCTTCAGACAAATTTAAGATAACAATGCAAAAATTAATTGAAAATTGAAAAAGGATAATGCAATCACCGCATGTGTTTTTATATACAATGCGTTATTATATATTAATATATTAGTATATATTATACAAGTTATTACATATTATACAGTATACAAAAGACTGTTTTCAACATATTTAACGAGTCTTTATCTGGTTACTTTAAGGGTTTATTAGTTTATGAGTGGTTGCCTGGGAAAAGAACTTCACTTCAAAATTGAAACGTCCATCGGTGGCAATAAAGGACAAGGAAAGAATGCTCTACCGAAGTTTCCATAACCCATTGCCATAACCACATAACCCATTGCATAACCTCATTCCAGCGCAACTTACGTAACAAAATAATTCTCATTTGTGTTCTACGTTATGTATAAAAATTAAATCTTATACCAAACATTAATCTACATTTTTTTCTATTATATACTAATATTTTTATGAAATTTTTTTTTAAATTAATTTATTTAAATTAAATTAAGAAAAAACAAACTGAATTTAAATTTTTTTCAAAAATAAGTTGTAGAAATTTAAATTTTTATGGTATGGAAAAAAATTCAACGGGATTTTACTCGAAAATCAATATATTTAAGGAAAGAAATAGATATTTTATGAACTCCGATAAAACTATATTTATTTCGAAGTTTGAAGATACGAATTTCGATTAATCTCATAAAATGGAACTACCATATTGAAATATTCAAATTAATGTAAAAAAAGTTGTTTTTAATTAGGAAGCGCATTTATTCTAAATACTATTATTATTTAATTAGGAAAATCATTTATTATAAATATTATGAATACCAAATACTCGCAGTAAAAAATACCTCGTATAACTTCCCGCCTTTTCCGGGAAGTTTCAACATAGGTTGATAGGCGCATAGGTTAATATATTTAATTTATAAAAACATGACAGGTTTCAGGAATTTTAGAGTTAACAAAAAAATCTATATTGTTTTTAAATCTTGTTTTAAGCATTAATATAAAATAATTTTTCCGTAATTTCAAATACTCTTTTGTAGATGTGGTCTTAATTTTAGCCGAATCAGTTCAATATTTTTTGAGACATTTTGTACAGATGTTGAAAAAGCACACTTGAGAAAAACGTGTTTAAAGTTCGTGGTAAATAAAAATCATTGATTATTAGTTTTTAATAATCAATGATTATAAACTTTCTGAAATCAATGATTTTTTTTAAATCTATGATTATTAAAAAGAAGAGAAAGTAGAGAGGGACACGCGGCTGGTGTGCTCGACTGGCCGGAGAACGCCGGGCTGCCTATAACTGATTATAACTTGAGAACTAAAAAACAAAAAAAAATCGCAATTTTAAGAGTATTTCACTTCGTTTGACAGTATTACACTTCAATGTAATGGAAAAAAAAGTGCACAAAAGTTTGTTGAGCAGTTACACGTGTTTCCCCCTTAACCTTAAAAATTATCCTTGTGTGAGATCTTGTATCAACCATAAAATCATAAAATTGTAACATTTTTATTTACCCGATGGTAGGAGTGCTTTTGCCAAAACAAATCAATACAGCTTAATTCTATGCATAAATAACAAAACCCTAGCTTTTAACCCTAATTAACATCACATCAAACGTATTGTCTACACAACGAAAAGTAACACCTTTTTTTGATCTAAAATAACAAAAATAGACGACCAAACAAGTTTTTTATTTATTTATCACACGAAGCCCACACGGGGTCTAATCAACCCTACAAAACAATAATATTGCCGCACTAATTCAACTTTGCAGATCAGCCAACGCTATAGCAACTTTTGTACATTTCTGACCTTTCAAAACTTGTTATATAGACCTGAAACAACAATATATAACACACAGAAACTCATTCCGAAAAGTCCTTTCAAATGTAAAATAACTTCAAAATTTGACCGCAACATATAAGAACGGAGCATCGGTTTCATTTTATTTATAGACTTTTAATTATTGTCAAAACCCTTCAGTGCCACTTTAATTTTTCCTATATTATATTAGTTTTTATTTTTTTATTTCCATTCCAAAATGCTATGTTTTCGCTTTTGACAGATATATGTTTCGGGAGTAAGTTGCTCCCTTCTTCAGTGTCAATTATTGAAAATAATTGGGTCAACTTTGTGATCAGTGTCAATTATTGAAAATAATTGACACACAAATAATTAATTGAAATATCGGTAAGCTAATGTTGTCCTCAAATTTTTAAAACAGTCCCCTGGCATTATTTGAAAATTGTGCAGAAATCACAAATTTTAATGGACGCAGAAGTTTAGATCGTTTAACTGAACGCAATCGGTATGAAGTTCGTTCAATTTTAAAGCTAAGCGAGAAGTTGACATTTTATATAATGTCTCAACTTCGATTGTCAGTTAATCAGGTGTCTTGGCCACTAGTTGAACCAGTCTTGAACAAGTCTTTTTCGTACTGTTTTAGGAGGTTTGATTATGATGATTGTATAAAATTAATAACATAGCAAGTATGTAGCCGCGTCTGTTTCGTGATACATTTGAACGTGATATATTTGAAATGTTATTATGGTATTTTTTATTTATATGTAAAAATTACAGTCTTCTGGCTACAGTCCTCTGTTATTTTATAATACAGGGGACTGTTCTATACCACAGGGGACTGTTTCCTTTAGATGTAGTCAAGTCTAAGTTGCAAGACTGCGTATTAATGAACATTAACATAAGAAATATCGTCTTTTTTGCAGCATACTATCCCAAAATGCCTCCCAAAAAGAAGAAAAGAAAAGAAACAAAAGAAGAAATATTGAAACGAAAACATATAGCAGTACGTTTAACGTATCAACGACGTAAAAATGAGAAGAAATGAAAGAAAATGAAACGCGAAAAAACTTGGAGGGAGCATTGTTCTACGTATCGCACAAAATAAAAAGGTATTGAAGCAAAAACAAACACTATATTTAGGGTAAACACGCTGATTCGGATGTTCTGCGTCTGAACCTCCGCCACCTTTAAAACCAGAAAATGGATTTTTCATCGCAAGAAAAAAACAGGCCAAAAGAAGTGCAAAAAATAATGAGAGAGAAATACCTTAAGATTCAGCAATAGAAACAGGATGTGGAAATGTATAAGAAGAGGTTATAGCGGTTAGAAAATAAGTTAGCAAATAACAGCAAATAACCGAAATAACAGCAAAAATACCGAGGCAATAAACACAAAATTTACAAGAATGTGTGATACTCCATCAACTCGCAGAGAAGTTATTAAAAATGCTCTGGTTGGGGAAGTATTGAATGAACAATTGAAAAAGAACTTCGCAAGGTTAAAAACACATAAAGAAAAACAAATTTTTGGGAAAGTTATATCTGATCAAATAGTAAAATTAATACAAGCTATGGAGGAGGAAAGACAGTTCTGTATCGTATAAGGGACTTCAGAACGTGAAAAGTCAGTCAACTTTATTATCCACAACACGGGTTCGTGTAGGTTTTCATCCGATCTTATAAAGGTAGTGAACATTTTTTTTCGAAAATGATAGTAATAGACGAATTGATGCAGAAAAACTGGAATGTGTGACAAGAAAAGGAGTCAAAAAACAAAAAAGGTACTTGATGGATTCAATCTCAAATTTACACAATAAATTTAAAAATAACAACTCTGGTGTAGTTACCAGTCTTTATGTCGCTTACTTCCTTTCTCTGTGGGGTAACCACAGATAAACGAACGAGATACATGCCTTTGCATTATACATGCTAATCTTGATCTGAAATTCTCAGCTTTGTACATTCGAAAAATATTGCGTTACGATAATCACAATAAATTACTAGAAAACACTTGTTGTAATCGTTATGATGAGCAATGTTTATCATGGGAATGCCAGCAATGTGTCAACAAGAATCTCGATTGTAAAGTTTTTGATGATAGCAAGCCTATACAGCATAAAAAATGGTTAACCAAAAAACAAGACTATAGGGATCCTAAATTCAATAAAGTACGTTTGTCACAAAATATATAAAAAGAACTTTCATAGTTCGTCCAACTGAAATTAGACAAGAACTAGAAGATAACTTAGATGGGTATTATAGCCACGAAAGAAACATATTCCATTAGTACAAAGAGCTCAAAAACTTAAAAGAATATCTTAACGAGTACGAAGTTGTAATATTTAATATACATGAAGTCTCGTGGATTAACGTGGACACCTGCCTTGTACGGCTTAATCCCACGGTCTCCATAGACGGGATTGAAACAATGTGTCAACCACCACCCCTAGAATCTGAGACAAGTCTTCGCTGAGTTAGCTTAGCAAGGGTATAAATGACTTACAATGTTGTAAGTGAAAATGGAAAAATTGATCTACCAGAAACTTCTGAAATTGAAGTTCAAAGCTTTAGAGCAATATTCATAACTAGTAAATAACCAGTCGACATCCACCTAAGCTGGTAGTGCCAATCGATGCGTCCTGGCCTGTGAGTTGGCACCTGACGAGAAGCGGCAGGGATGCGTGTTCGGAACCAGCTTGAGCTCTTTCCATCTTTCTAAAATATTGTTAAAAGTGTTTAGCCGGATAAGTACGCCGAGTCGGGCCCCAAAAAGGAACCTATATCGAAACCTATTTTTTAATATCTACTTAATGTACAAACGTGATTTATGTACGTTTCGCGTCCGGCTTCGGCTTTGACCTTGAGATATAGGAACAAATAACCGTACGCATAACACTTATTCAAAAAAATATATCTCAAAAACTAATTAAGAAATATGTCTCAAAAACTAATTAAGCTAGAGACGTGAAATCAACGCGAGGCTTTAGGTAACCTTACAGTGAATATTCTATATTTTTTTAAAGATTTTTAAGAATAACTTTTCATAAAAATAAAGTAAACAGCAAATAAATAATAATTTTTTATTATGTTCTCTGTGAGTTACAATCACGAAAATAATATATGTTATGCTCCTTTATGTGCACTATCACGTGACTATCACGTAATCGCGTGAGAAAAAATTTAGTGCAACACTTCGAAAAAAAATAAAATGTGATTCGCGCCTTGCCATGTATAGGAATGCATGGGACTACTTTTATCTATACGTGGGTGTTCCGTCTCGTAATATGCATTGATAGAACGAGATAGTATCCTTCACCGATCTATTTATTTATTTTGTAGCTTTCCTACTTCGTTGCAATTAATTTAATTACAACCTAAGCCAACATTCCTAGAACTCAAAAGTACAAAATAATTAGTGGTTGTTATAAACTTTGCTGGATGGTTTAGAAATTATGTTACGAATTTTGAATTCGACCAACATAATCAAACGGTAAATGAACAATTCAATAGAGAGTAGAACTATAGTGAAATAATAAAGTGAAACTAGCTGAGAAAACCGTTTTATTCCATATGTGTTTAGACGCGACAGTGTGCAAGGTTGTAAGCAAATATGTTCGGACTTAGTTTCACGCTGTTTATTATATCACATATCTTACCAACATCGCATTGTCATCGATATTATTCTAAGAGGTAGCTTTGTGATTTGGATTCTTTGGTATTTTGTTTCAATATTTTAAAATTCGTGAATTATAATGAATGTATATGCGATGGATTTTACGATTTATATGCCTTGATTTTATTTCTGCTTGAATGATACTAGGTGCTGATTTCACATATTGTACTTATTTTGATCACGCATTATTTCGGCCAAGTAGGATTCATAGAATTCGCTCCGTCATTAACAAAGTCCATAAATTTTTTGGAATTTATTTCAACCATATTGATAGATCAAGCAATATCAATAATACGTTTGGTGGGGTGATTCCCCCCCTCCCCCCAAAGCATCGAGGATTAAATTGGAGGATAGATTTTAAACGTGATAGACCACGTTTATCCGATCCACGTTGCAAGATAAGTTGATTACTCGTGACTTTTTAGCGCCAACAGTGCCAAAAAAGTTTCTAATCGTATTCGCGATACATTTTCTCTTATTTAATCATAAATTCGCCGCAAACATTAAACCAAATATTCAGCAATTTTTACAACAAATTTTTCAGACGGTGAAAATACGATTTGAATGCGACTGAAACCGACACGATCTCAATACATTGAGCTGTGAGTCCTTGTAACTCCTAACCTTGTCCTTCTAACACGCAATACAACCAACATGAGGTACCTCAGAAATCCGACCTGATGGCGGGAATCGAACTATGGTTTTGAATTTAGCCCATCTAAATAAAAGACTTTTGTCTTCTCAAGTCAAAAAGTTGACGAAAATTTGTAAACCTGTAATATTGTATAATATGAAAATTTATATTAGCATCTATCTTTTTACTGGGCTACTGCTTTAATTTTCAAAATCATGAAATGATCAGCAAACAGAGGCCGAAAAAATAATGTTAAACACCCGAGAAGAGGGCAACTACCAAAGAATAAATAAGAAATACAAAGTAAAATGAGGTATGAGGACTCAAAAACACCAACTCGTCTTCTGTACATAAATTTGTATCGAAACAAAACGTCTATTTTAAATAACACTAAAATTAACTCATTGAGAAGATCACAAGCTTTGAAAATTCTCTTTTAATAGACTCCTCATTTTATTTTATATTTGAAAAACAGTTTCAAATATCCTATACAAATTGAAGCAGGAAAAAGCTGAAATTGGAAAACTTCAGATAAAACTAATTTCTCTCTCAGCATAATTCTAATGTCTCCGAGTTCGGAATTCACCCTACTTTCACTCATATTAACACCAAATAGCTATAAACAAACCCTGACTGAGGTGAAAGAAGGTTAACGAAAATTTTTGGAAAATTTTATTCGGTCAAGCATGAATACTTTCGCCTCGGGGACATGGTTATTGTCGTTCTCAACCGTAGCAAATTTTTCAAGGTAAATTTGCTTGAAGCGTAAAGGATTAGAAGGTGTAAGCAAGTGAATGTTTTCATTCTTCAAACTCGTTTTTATTGTGATGCTCCGTCAAGCTTTTGAAAATATCAACACTATATAATACGGCCGATAAGATAGAGATATCGTCTTGAAGGTTGACTACTCATTCTGTTCACGCGTTAGGATGATATCCTCGTAAAACCTTATAGCTGTGATGTTTGAAGAGATTAAGGAGTAGTTCAGTTAGTCGTATTACAGCGTGTACAATGAAACAAAAAAATACATCTTTCTGACTACTGTGCTAGAATAGAATACTTGAACAGGGGAATTTTAAGATACGAAATAAAACGCTAATATTTGATGGATTCGAATAAAAACGTCAGAGACATCATTGGACGGAGAAAAAATTAGATTTTTTATTGGCGCAGGTCGGTCCAGTTAAGATTTGGAACTTTAATCGACTAAAAAAAATACATGAATATGTAGATTGTTGATTGTTTGGGCCACTATTTCATCAGTGAGAACTTTGATGCCATAAACAGAATTTAGAGAATATGAAGGAATAGAATAATTTAGAATAATGAAGGGAAAATTATTGTATGATAAATTTTGAAAGTTTAAAAATGATAATTCGCCCACATGTACTTGAATTGACATAAAACTGACCATATCGGCCTCGAAACAGCTGTCTGTTCTAATTAAAAAAAAACCTGAATCGGAAAATGGAAAATAATAAGATTTTTTTAAAGGGTTGCAAGCACCCGAATCAAAGATTGGAAATTCGATTTCATGTTTCGTTAATCGTCTCTGGATGGTTAGCATCATACTCAGCAACCAGAAAAGTTAGTCCATCAAAGACAAATCGCACATTTGTGGTAGCTATCGACATCAGCATTTCGGCTTATTTTACGATTTTCGAAAACAGTGCGCTAAAGAGCGATTATTATACTGACATGTGTGGCACGCCCTGTTAAAACCAAATACTGTCTATGTCATGCTCTACGATGTAGGCAAGGAAAAAATGGCATAGCATAGCACGATAGTGTTCACCATGCACTGTAACGGCATTTTCTTGCTCATTTTCGAAGAAAAATGGCCCAGTAATGCCACCAGACCGAAATTCGCACCAGACAACCACTCTTTGTGGATGCATTGGTTTCTCCACCATGACATTTGGATTCTCTGAGACCCAGATACAATTAAAGTTTCTGATTTTTGACATAAAACAAGTTCTTAAATCGGACTTAAATTATGTTTATTTTCCAATGCAACTCACCATGGGCTCTACAGAAAATTCTACTACTTACTTACGATGTTAAGAATCAGTACACGTAAGAGAGAAAGAGCTAGAGATGACGTTATAAACATTGTTGTAGACACATGTTTTTAACCAGAAATACGTACCTTCATAATATGTATTTTCCGTGGGTTTATAACATGTATTTCTCCACATCGGTTTAGCGTATTTTTGCTTAGAATATCTTTCATTGTTCCTTTCATGGCACATCATTTAAGAGACCTAGCCCTTTCGTTAACATTCGATGTTTAGTATAGACAACAAAAAACCCACTTATGCATGTAACTAGACTTTCTTAGTTCATAAGATGCAATAAAACTATGCCGAAGAACTTGAGTGACGCAAAAGTCGGTCAGGTACTAACACCACCACATCCGATGTTAGGTGTTAACTACGAAAAACAAAATGCGGGGTCTGCCAATAGTTCGCGACGGATTCACTTCTCTTTTTTTGTATTTGCTTTTTCTTTTCTTTAAATAAACATATTATATATTGTAAATTTATTTGTTTCAATTAATTTATTGAAAAATTTAGTGAGCGTCTTGATAAATCAAGTCGCTAGTGGAATTATATCGTATATCGAATTAAAGTGTTACGCTAGAATTTCACCAAAGCGCGTATAACATTTTACATTACTATTTATTTAGTTTATTAGTTTTCCTGGATTCTAAGATTACTTCTTAAGAATGAAAATCATAAAACAAATGCGATTTATCTGGTCTCTGAATAATATCCTATTTGTCTGGCCTCTGAAAAGTAAACGCGTGTAGATTGAGAAAATGATTGGCAATAAAAGGTCGATTTTAAAAGGTGTAAATCGTTTTCGGACTTTAGTATAGAGCTCTTATATAACTATACCACAACTTTGTTTATTGATGGGTCCTCGGAGGTGGAAATGAGTTTCATCTGAAAAAGTGATTGTTTGGTAAAAAAGCTTATTTTCGATCGAGCTTCGATTCGTTCAATTCGGGAGAACGATGACAAGATTGATTGATGTTGATGGTTGTTCATATGCACTCAGAAGAATAGCAGCGATGCATGAGCGCACTGGACGTACTCGGGTTATTTTTCGAACAACGATCCCACATCGTTTCGAGTGGGCGAAGCTCAACGGACTGCGCATCAATGCCGACAAAACGGAGCTTATGCTTACACAAAGCGCCGTAAACCGGAGACATTTACACGCCGGACCATTAACGGAAAACATATCAGTTTAGAAAACAAGGTGAAATACTTAGGAGTGACCTTGAATAGTAAGTTAACTTGGACTCCACACATAGGAGCAGTCAGACGAAGAGCTACAGCGGCGCTCTTCACAATGAAAAGACTAGTGGGGAAAACATGAGGAATAAAACCCAAAATTGCCCCTGAATTTTCACAACAGTAGTGAGGCAAATAACCACTTACGGAGCATTAGTTTGGTGGCAGGCATTACAAAAGAAAACCATTGCAAAAGAGCTAGAGAAGACCCAGCGAATGGCCTGGTTCCTGTCTTGGCATTACAGGTGCCATTAGGACTACGCCACCTGCTGCAATGGAAATGATGCTTAATCTCATGCCACTCGATAAATTCATCTTCGGGGAGGCATCACTTGCAAGCATCAGATTTAAATCCACAAATGGGTTATCTAACCACACACAAACGGGGCACGTATACATTTTGCGAAAAATTGAGAGATGGCCCCGTCAAGTAAAAGGGACCTGGGTAGAATTCAACCAATAGTGGACACAACAATTCCATACAAGGTCAGTATTCCGACCAGAGAAGCGTGGAAAACGGTGCAGGATTTCATATCTGGAAGTGAGATCATGATCTACACCGATGGTTCCAAAACGGACGAGGGAAGCGGCGCTGGAATCTTTATCCCAGATCACCCGCAACTCAACCGAAGTTATAAACTGGAGAGTCATACCAAAGTTTTCCAGTCGGAAGTGTTTGCAATAAAAGCTGCTATAGAAGCGGCAACCAACAACCTTAATGGAAGAATACAAATACTCTCGGACAATAAGTCGGCACTGCAGGCGCTTGCCTCTAACCGCGTAGTTTCACAACTGGTGCAGGATTGGAGGCAGGCTCTCAAAGCCGCAACATTCCGAGTAAATGTAAAACTGACGTGGGTCCCTGGACACAGCGGGGAATAGGGAAACGAAAGAGCGGATGAGCTAGCGAGAGCTGGATCAACCGACCAAAATGCCACTAGAATAGACACAATTAAAGTGCCACTAGCAACGGTAAAAAGGGAACTAGACGAAATCCTCTGGAAAGAGACAGATACGGCTTGGAATGACAGGAACGACTGCAGGATAAGCCGAGCTCTTTGGCCTCACCCTAATGAAACGAGGACAAAACAACTCCTGGGGAAAAACAGAAATGGCCTTAGAACATTGGTGGCAGTATTAATCAGCTATAATCATCAAGGTCAACACGCCAAACGAATAGGAATCCGAACGGATGACACCTGGAGCTTGCAGCAAGGAGGAAGAAAGTACATAACACTTCCTCCTAGATTGCCCGAGTCTGGCTAACAAACGCCTTACTTGGCTGAGGTGTACTGGCGTAACAGAATTGGAACACCTGGCGACCACAGAACTGGGGGAACTCCTTGGCTTCTGTAGGACGGCAGGATGGACAATCTGTAAACAATAGTACTACACATGGGGAGCTAAGGCCCGATTCTGACCTATACTATTTTCCAGCAAGTGGACCCCAGTACAAATAATAATGAAAATAATAAATGAAATGAATAGATGAAAGCCTTTGGATTGAGATTTAGGTATGTAGTATTTAGATGAATAATGTCAAACAAACAGCAAAAAGATTGAAAAAAAACATTAAATTCTCGGAACGCTTACTAAAAATTTTCAATCGATATAACTCACTTGTTTTTTGTCAATAACTACCTTTAAGAAGGAGAAAATGTAAGTGTAAAGGACAAGAGAGAAGCCCGAACAGAGTATAATATAAAGCAGAAGGAATAAACGTGAAAACATTAAAGAATAAAGAAGAAGAAAGAAAAGTGAATGAAGTAAAAAATATAGCAGAAGAAATAAACGTCAACACAGTATAAGAATGCGCTTTTTGGAACGTGAATGGTGTCTGTTAGTGTTGACAGATTGTAGAAATACCTTGAAGACATAGTAATTTGCGCATCAATGGACTGAGGCCATTTCCGGCGCATGCCAGTAAGTTATATTCGAGGGAACACAATCCAAGTTCAGGGTATAGAAGAATCACCTCGCTTAGGCAAAGTCCCGAAATCAAGCTGAGATTAACACTAGTGTTGGAGGCAGCATAGGTGGTTGAAATCAACGCAGCAAGACTAATTCATGTAAATTGACTATTATTTTATATTTACTTGTATTGCATGATTATATTTGTATTTGTATTTTTATATAACATTTGTATCAAATGAAGCAGTAAGATTTTTTCGTGTGTGTGATATCCAAGGATCAGGGCTTTCATAATGTCGTTAAACCCTCCACGCCCGCGCAGTGAGCTAATCGTTTAAAAGTAACTTTATTCGGCTGCCATTATGTGGCCTTTGCATTTCCAAAGAACAATGTCTGTCTAACCTTGCTCCTTCTTCGCTGCAGGTGCGCCCTATCGATTGTCCCAATATTATTATAATTATATTTTTATTCATTACACAGTTGTTTTGAAAATACATAATAGTACTTACGATGGATTAGGTAGTTAAGGACTTCAACAGATTGTGGTTAAAGATGATTCTGACGACACCATTATACAGATTAGTGGGAAATTCCCGGCGTTTGTATTATCGCATTAACGAGTGTCACCAAACGGACTGAACATTACCGCCAAAAAAACGAAGCGTCGAAAGCTAATTAAGTTTTTATCAACAACTAATGAAGTGAAGCTATTAAGTTTGGTAAACAAGTTTAAGTACTTGGATATTGATATCAAACTTACCGGGACTCATCATACAGAAGTCAGAAAAATAGCGTTGACGACCAAAACCCAAACTCACCTCTGCGGACAAGCTAGCAAGAACTGATTCAGCCTGTCAAAAAGAAGCATGAGTGCCACTATCGGCGATGAAAACAGAATTGAACGAAACCCAGTGGAAGGGAGGAAAAGTTGGCTCTAAATGACAAGAGCCGAGCCTTTTTTGTCTCACACCAAGACAATAAGAACCAAACAACTCCTAAAGAGGAACAGAAATGATGTAGGAACATTCGCAGCATTTTATATTACTTTTTATTAATTTTTCGTGTACGATACTCACTGTATTACATTACTAAACCGGAGAGCAAATATCAGCCCTGCAATCGGAGGAACAAAGTATACAATACCTTCCTATGGACTGTCCGAGCCTAGTTCATAAGCGTTTCATTTAACTAGAAGAAATTGTTAAGGAACTGAAGTTCCAATAGGTCCTATAAGGCGATAAGATCGGCGCAGCATGCAATGGACCTAAAAGGGATTTTAGAACAAATGCAGGCCTATCCAGGTCTTTTGGGCTTGAGAAATACAGAATATTAATGCCTGAGTGTCGGGCTCCCGATGGCACACATCAACGAGACCACCAAGTAAACATCTTGCCTGTCCCGCCGAGAACCTACCCAGTAAATCTCTGTGTAACATTATTTAGGACTCATCTCACCTAGCGGTCCCTTTGGAGTTATTAAATCCCTCGTTTAGCAGCAAATAAAGGAAAGGTGAGGGATTACTGAGATGATGGGCCCTGTTCCCTAAGCTCTGACAAGCGATCAAGGATATCCTTCTTGTTGAATTTTTTTGCGTAGATGCCGGTATCTTTTAATAAAAAGTATGATTGTTTCAATATACATTAAATTTTTGTTGGATAAGGAACAAGGCATATGGAGAGTCGATGTTAAATCTCTGCCCCAGTTCAGCTTGGAAATTTAAATGCGTTAACTTTACTTTAAACCTTTTTTATTATATTTTTAATACTTTTTTTATTTTACTCACTGCATTTTTTTTTTTATTATTTTCCGATGAATTATCTCGGAAATATACAGAAAATACGAAATGTCATGACCATTCTATTAAAATTGTCTAACAAAATATTAAAATAGAATATGTAGAATAAAAGTGAAAATTATTTTTTGAGTAAAATTTAAAAGCCATTTTTTATTCAAAATGAACAAATAAACAGAAGCATAATTAACAATATATTTAAAGCATTAAAATTCGATAATATTTAAAAATAGTTTCGTTTGGCTATTAGAACTTTTGCCTTACATTTTGTACACCCCGAAAAAGTTGCAACCCGCTGAAATAGTTGAATATACAAACATGAATGCATAATAAAAATACAGGACTAATGGTACTTCGTCACTTCGTCAGCCAATAAAAGAAATAAATGTAGACATTGCCATTGAAAACATATGAATTTGCCGGTCAATGAAACGTTTTCATAAGTAAAAAAAATAACCCACTATAATAACAATACTTTGAGATGACGAATGTATTGCAGAATGGATAATGTGGAAAGTTCTCGATTACGTGAAGACATATGGCTCCACCTTCAAAAATTGAACTAGCTAAAATTGAACGGAACTAGTAAAACTACAGTGCAGAGCCGCTCTAATACCCATTTCATAATCTGGCACTTTAAATATGCAAGCCTATAAGAGAATAAGCCTCTATCAGGACGCACCAAAATTCTAACTGATGCATATCGACTGCAAATCAAATCAAATAATTGCAAAGGATCCGTTCATAAATGCACCGAAAATTAGTGCACAGCACTTTTAATCCAATCAAAAAGCAGTTTATCCTGAATTCTCGTACCTCTCGCAGGAAGACATTGGCAAGTGAAATAAATCGCAAATAAAGTTTGGGCTTTGTTGGCAATACCAAAATATATCTCTGGAGTTCTGGCAGAATGTTATATTCTCTGATGAATACAAAAACAAAATTTTTGGGTCTGATTGAAAGGTCTCTGGACTTTGAGTATGGAGAAAGCCTTTGAAAGAAATCTAAAAACACCATCAACACTGTTAAACAAGGCGGCATGGTTGTGGTAGGGGGTTGGCAAAGGTGTTGGAAACTTTAGAAATAATTGAAGGAATCATGGGTCATTGGACAAATATTGAAATTTTCAAATGAAATTTAACGCCGTGCTGAAAGAATGGGTGTTTCAAAATTTTTACTTTCAACGAGATAATGATTCTAAGATCATGGCTCATAATACTTTTGCTCAAACATCAGCGCAAAGTGTTATGCTTAATCCCATTGAACACATATGGAACATACTAGAAAACAGGATCAAGAAAAACATAAGTTGGAACAGGCTCTTGAACGAAAATAGAGCGGAGCAATGCAAAAAAGCTTATAGAATGGATGCCAAGCCGCCCTAAAGCCGTGACTAAATCTTTATAATAAATTCATCTACATATTAGTGAATCCGTGATCCAGACTTTTGGAAAGAAGAATCAAGTCTATGAGGAGCATTGCTTATAAAGAGCAAAAGCTTTCCCCTGGAAAAAATCATTTTTAGAGAACACTATGAAGATCAACTTCGCTCAAGAAGGCCAAAATCTTCAGCGTTGTTGTGAGATCAGACCGTTTTTTAACAGGTAGGTGAATGCGACTTTAAAAAAGTTGAATCAGGCCTATGGAATGTATTGCTACCAAAGAGGACACGTTTTCTGAGTATTTCTTTTCTGCTGGCACAAATCAGTTCTGGAAGGCCAAGAATACAATGACAATCAACCTAGCTCAGTGAGACTTCAAAAACTGATGGAAACGTTGAACACTCCCTCGTGAGATAAGACCGTTGTTTAACAATGAAGATGATGAACAAGCCGTTGAAGTTAAAGACTTTCACCATATATTAAATTTTAAAAGACAATTTTGTCATGCGAACGATTATAGCTAAAGTGGTGCCAAATTATCTCTAAACCAAACATTCTTAATAAAATTGTCTATTAAAACAGGTGATAATTTTTAGATATTTGAGTATGATCAGACTTTTTGCCGATGTGTAGCTGCCTGAGACAGTGCTTTGAACGGGATATCATTGTACGAAACAAAAAAATAACTATGATAAATGAAAACCAATCTTATTACTTTTCTCACTCACCTCGTGCCTAAAATGGCACTAAATTTCTGAAAACCAAACGATTATATGACTGTATCCGAATTCAAAATAATGTGAAAATACTTCGAACTGAACCAAAAAAAATCGGAAAATCATCATAATAAAAATAACATGCTTAAAGAAAGAGCACGCATATCATTGGAAAGCAATAGTTTGAAGATCTGTCTCGATCAGCACGGCCCAAGGAGGTGACAAATGGTGATCTATTAAAAGTCATACAAGGAGGTAAGATTGCCATCGCCGAATAAACGAACAGCATCCAGATTTAGAGAACTCAACTATATGGACCTAACCATCATACCAAACCCATTTAGAGCACAAAATTAACATTAACTGCTACGGACTACACCTAACACGCTTCATCCACCCATCCCAATCAGCACAAACTAGCAGCGTGCAGATCAATGGTGCAGAGACTACACTCCATCCCTAGGAATTTCAGCGACTACACTGACGAATTATACAACATATATAGGATAGCCGGTAATAACGGATACAAGAAACGTGATATCAACAAACTGATCGCACAGCACCTGCAAGAAAAAGAAACGGCAACCACCAGACACACCAAAGGACGCACACAAATGGACCACATTGACATACGTAGGCAAGGAGACATACCAATTGGCAAGCTTCTTCAATAATGCAAACTACGCACCACATCAAAAACCAACAACAACTTCGGAAAAACACTAACACCGAAGCCCAACAGCACACAAACATAGAACAACAGCGGCATATACAAACTAACATGCAGGGACTGCGACATGGTAAACATAGAAGAAAAAAACGATACGGAAACCAACAACTAAATATAAGGAACACCTACATTCGTTTACACATAAAAGAACAGACTCGGACTATACAACACACTTACAGAATCACACACACGAGCCCGAAACAATACGATACGAGCTACTACATAAACAAAAGAAAGGTCACCAATTGGAGGCAACAAGCCAGCATCATAAGCGCCCTGCATTGAACAATCGTCGCGGAGCGATCTTTTGCCACAACAATGCGTTCCGCCAAAATTACATTTTAAATATCAAATTGTAACAATATTTTAAGTATGACGGAAAAAGTCGTCATGACACAAAATTTTGTTACATCTCCATGAAGGATATAGTCGTCAAACACACTCAACTGGTTAAGCTTCTCGCCTGAGTTTATGACACGTCATGTCTTTACTTTAGACACAACCATGCCTTCAGCGGTCTCCAGTCCCCGAACCAATCAGTGGTGATCGTCTCGGAAGCGTGTTGACGAGCTTCTCCAAGTCCGCGTTCCTATTTCGTTTGGAATACCCAAACGAAATAGTTCTAGAGGACTTTATATCTCTGAGAACCAGGACCCCGATGCAAATATCACGTCCGGAATCGTAATATACATGGGAGTGTGACCGGCGTTCACCATGACTAGTCCCACCTTGGCTACCATATCCAGGATTCATTCTCCTCCTTTGGATCTGGCTGACACTTGTCCTATTCAATAGCTACATCATAAAAGTTCTCGCAACGAGAACATGATCCTCTGGGCTCAAGACAGCACTTCAGCTTGAAAAGATGTTATCAATACTTTTGGTGTCAGGTAAATATTAAAGAATTTCATCCCTGAACAACGAACAAACAAAAAAAAAACATATTGTTTCGCTGAAAGTAAGAGACGGAGAACGACGGAATGTTCCGAACACAAAAAAAAAACATATCTTCGCTTTCGAAAAATTTTCAGTTCGGAGTTTTTCGCTATATAGAAATAGTTTGGCTTTCATATCCCTCGCGGTCTTGGGCGTTATAGCTCCGATGAATTGGGCATTATAACCACGATAAAAGTTAATCTGTAGGATACAGATCATAGCAGCGCTATTCACAGGGGCAAACTCCATCGGGTTTGGTCGGCCGGAATGTTCTAATGGCAGGTTGTGTGTCATCGTATTCTATAGCTCTTCTGTATTTCTTCATAACATCTTCCTTCGTTCTTAAGATAAGCTTATCACTATAACCTAGCTTGTAAACGAGGAGCCTTTCGACTGCTCTGCCTAATTGACACCACCTGGAATCGATATGCCGAGGATGCCTGATTGTTCGCTTCTTCATAGTTCCTGCTTCTGTATCGGCCCCCTTGGAATGAACCGCTGGCAGAGCGAAGTGTATGGTAGGAATATAAGACGTCCTAGTGGCGAACTCTTATATATGTATAAAAGTATGAAGTAGCAGCTGGATCAGCCAAATAAATACAGTGAGCGTCAAAAGAAAGTAAACATCAACTTTTCATCTTTAAATTGTTACATTACAAAGCTATTATTGGCTTGCGAAAAAATGTAATGTTAATGAGTTTACTACTAAACCATTTAGAGATTGATTACTATTAAACATGAAATCAAAACAAGTGGCAACATTGCACGAATCTCACCAAAATGGAAATGCATCAGATTATACGTATCAAAAAAAAGTAAACAGTGGTAACACTTACTTCGCTTCTTTTATATTTCGGGGAAGAACCTTAACTTTTGGTGACAAATTTGTGCTGTTCGCGTGCTTTACTTCACCAAAAGTCGTTTTAAGTGCATTTGTGCTAATTAATATTAAAAATAAAGACGTAAAAGAAAATAGTTTCACTATGGGAGAGCAAACATCGCCTGATACTCGGAAAATTATAATAGACTTAAAAGAAAAATGTAAATCCTTGTGTGAAATTGGCGAAATCGTTGGCAGAAACCACTGCACAGTAAAAAAAATTATTGGTAAGTATGCTAAACATAATCTCGTTGAAGATTTACTGAGATCTGGACGCCCAAAGCGGCTTAGTGGTACTGAAGTTAGAGCTGTAGTAAGAGAAGTAAGGGCATATCCAGCCTCAAGTGCAGTTAAATTGTCAAAAGACATAACGCAGGCATCAGGGAAACCAGTAAGTGCGAGTACAGTCAGGAGAGCGCTTTATAAAAATGGTCTACATGGCAGAATACCACGGAAAAGCCATACATATCCAAGGCGAATCAGATCAAGCGTATGGACTTCGCTAAAAAATACAAAAACGAGGCTCCATCTTTTTAGGAAAACGTATTATATACAGATGAGAGCAAATTCGAAATTTTCGGCGCGAAAAGGCCCCCAAAAATATGGCGTGCTAAGAATGAAGCTTTCAAAGAAAAGTGTGTTACCAATACTGTTAAGCACTGTGGCGGTTCAGTTATGGTATGGGGGTGTATGGCGGCAACTGGTGTTGGTAATCTTTTTTTTTATTGACTCCACAATGGACAAAATGGATTATTTAGCCATTTTGAGGTACAATGTTGCCCCTCCCTAGCGTCGAAAAATTTGGCTTGTCTGGAAATTGGATCTTTCAACAGGACAACGATCCAAAGCATACGTCCAAAGCATACGTCCCTAGCGTCGAAAAATTTGGCTTGTCTGGAAATTGGATCTTTCAACAGGACAACGATCCAAAGCATACGTCCAAAATTGTGAAAGAGTAGCTACTGTACCGGACTCCTAAGACACTTGATCATCCGCCGCAGTCCCCAGATCTTAACCCGATCGAGCATCTGTGGGAACACCTTGACAGAAAAGTGAGACAAAGAGTAATTTCAAGCAAAGCCGACTTAAAGAAAGTTATAAAGGAAGAATGGAGTCAAGTCTCTCCCGATGTTACAAAAAAACTTGTCGCGTCGATGCCTAGAAGACTAAATGAGGTGCTTAAGTCCAAAGGAAAACAAACGAAATATTGAAAAATTAAAAAAAAAATCGACTTTTTCTATTGAAGTTCTGTTATGTTTTGTTTGCTGTTTACTTTTTTTTGACGCGTGAAATTTGGTCTTTATTTGATTAAAGTGAATTTATCTTTGTTTTGTATTACTTTTGTTTAATGTTTATGTTGTGTTCAGTTTTTATTAAATAATTCTTTAATTCCTTATACTTATTTTTGATTTTGTGTTAATTACTTTGTTTTAATAAAATTCTTAAAACAAGTATCTAAGGTGTTTACTTTCTTTTGACGCTCACAGTATAGCAGCTGAATCCTGCTGTCGAGCTACCGCGAACATGATTGGGAGATGCAGCTCGTTAAGAGAAATTTTAGTCAGCTCGTTAAGGGAAATTTTAGTCAGCTCGCCAGAGCCACACAATGATTATACTTTGAATCCGCCGATAGCCTTGGCAGAAGGACTTAAAGTGTTAGCACTGGCCCGAGATTAATTTTTGACCCGACATAACCAGTGCTTTGCTCATCATCTAGTACTTACTGATAGGATTGTAAAAATACTGATAAATCACACTCGCTTCACCGAAATTCCACTCTTAGTCAAGCCGCTATAAAGCATTACCTTCGCCAAGGCAATTATACGAAGTACAGAATTGCGTGCAGGACATACCTACATATTTCCTAAATGATATAAGCCAGTTACGGCATACGTATTTCAAATTAATCACAACGCTATATATTAAGAATTACAATTTGCAAACATTTCCAAGAATATATTTTATTTTTCTCTTAATGTTTCACATAACACTAATGGCATTCGAATCGATCGTTTAATATCAGCAAACATTCTTAGAAATCAGCATTCTTAGAATTCGTGGTAGATACATCTAACAACTGAAACGGGGTCCACTCAAATACTTTGCGAACGCACTGTTCCTTTTTACATAATACCACTTTCGTCTTTTACTGAATGTGTCAGCTTAACATCACGTAGTTGGTACAGTCCTTTCCCACCCAACTAGCTCAACAAACTTTCGTGTATAGAAGTTATCATCCTTTCTATTTACGACAAAGTATAATACTATAAAAGTGTCTGGGGATAATCAGATATAAACAGAATAGTCCATAATACCCTTTCCAAGTGGACTTAGAAAAATGTTTGTTAATTCGATATTTGTTACTTACTCACCTTCAACGAAATATGCAGTATAACCTGAACATTTATAGGATGCTGTTGCTGGAATCATAAATTCCAAAGACGTGTGTAAGGAAAAATATTTTGAGACTAGCTGGAAAAATATTCTTTAGCTACCAAACTCTACTATTCAAAGATATCTAAGAAGGACAATAAAACAGATAAACAATATTACGAAACAACCTTACCATCTACAAAGTTAATTTTTGTAACCAACCTAGAAGGTATTGCTGAAACGCTTTTATGAAACGCTTCATGGTAAAAGCATGCATGTAAGATGGAGTGTAATATTAACATTTAAACTAATTATTTTTTATTGGATTTTAAATAATCTTCTTCTAAAATATGTCTTAAAGTAAGGTTATATTATTATAAAAAATTATTAATTATTAATTATAAAAAAAACATAAGAACCGATCCCATTTAACGTCGCTGAACAAAAAGCAAGACAACAAAAACTGCCGCGATGTAAAGTTTGCCTTAGTTCCGGGTATGTAATCTTTAAATTACAAAAAAAATTCCAGGAAAAGCCAATGCTCTGACGTAGGTAGGCGATTAGCTAACAAAATCTGTAAACTAAGCGGAATGTACGAGAGCTTCAGAAATAATAACTTACAAACTGTATTTACAATGGCAAGGAGACTCGAAAAGGTGCTTTATTAGGTGATAACGCAAAATTGCAGAAATGTTATAGAGACGTTGTTTTTCAGTACCAGTTAAGTAAGTGCACTCTAAGGCTTTCATGCGTTCCTCTGATAATTAATTTTCTACCACAGCTTTTTCCTTTTTTGCATCGAAATGTTTTAATTGGTTTCAGTTTTTAAAAACCTCATAGCTTGTCAATGATGAAATTATTACCGGAGCTTTATATTTTTGCATATTTGTTCAGGACTTTGCTATCCAATCTTCAAGAAGGTTCTTATCTACATAAGCACATTCTCCACTTATGCGGTCAAAAAGTATTCAGTGTAGTTTTTAATTGATCAAGCCGGCCGGTGATACTCTTAAAAGTGTTGCCTTAAAAAACTTACGAATTCTTCGGCTTCGGCAGTTAGATGGAACCAGGTATTATAAAGTTGCTAACTCCTTTTTGTTGAAACCACCTTTATAGCACCTACATTATGATGTGAAGGATGACGTATTTTTTGGAACTAGGAACTTTAGAATTACTGTCTGCGATTCACTGGCTTCTGTTATCAATAAAATTTTGATCTTTGTCCAGCAGTTGAAGATTTTCTTGCTGAATTGATGCTTTTTTTACTAGAACTTATTTAGTTTATCAAACACACGTTCAACAGATTTTTGCAGTTTTACTTAATACAATTCAGCTGAACCAATCGCGCTTGCTACTGTATAAAAAGCAATACAATAAATTCAATGAAATGTGATCATCTCTGCAGTTGTATTGTTATCGTGGAGTCACCAACTTAACAGCGTTTATAACGAAGTTTATGATGATTTATGATATGATGAACTTTATGATAAAAAATTTATCAGGGATATTTGTTTCACGATCTCCGACAGTTCATTACAGCCGAGTTCATTATAAACATGAAAAAATAATCAACCTTCTAGCAGTACTCAGGCGGACGGTGCATTTCGTTCGCAATATCCGAGAATTCATTATAACCAAGTCCATTATGAGTGGAACCTTTCGTGAAAGTGCGAACCATTCCAACTGATCAACGGAGCTCGCGCTTTCACCGACGAGGATTTTGAGGAGACTTACCGTGGTTTTCCTTTTGATATGCTCGCTCGCTCAATGGTGGCGGGGTGCCGCCATGGAGCGATTTTAAAGGGGCGAGGAAAGGCGGAGGCTAGGTAGCAGAAGGGAAATCGCTGTTCCGTATGGGCCGCTATTGTTCCGATCCTTTTGTTGTTAGTATACACTGCGAAAGTTGCTGGCTTCGGTGAAAAACAGCAGCAAAGTGGGTTGGCTGACGATCGAATGTGCATCCGACGTCAGACCGAAAAAAAAGAAACCGCAAATATTTATTTCCGTTCGCCCAGGATAAATGATTGCATGAAATCTGAAATTCTCCTGTTTTCACTTCAAATGATTCAGAACGACACCGCGATCCAAGCGTTTTTTTTTTAACAGTTCGAAGAAGACTTGAACGAAAGTTGACTTAAGTTAGCGATAGATGAAAAAAGGGCTTGTTCGGTAAAGGGCGCGTTCGGAAAGTGTTCGCGCCTTAAAATAATGTATCTCTAACTTTTACTACAAAAAGATAAATTCCACGATTTTGATAAAACGACAGATTTGAAATGATGGGTAGAAATGAGTGCCAAAGCAATTCATCTAATTTGAAACGCGAGTTGAAGAAGAATGTATGTCAAATCAGATAGGCTAGTTCAATCTTTTCGACAAAATCGTGATTTTCTCGCGAACGCCTAACCTTAATTTTCCGGGACGTCAAGTATAACAGGGTACGTAATAACGATGCCTAGAATTCTAAATTTAAATGTACTGCTACCAATAATTTTCCGATATTTTTGAACATGTGAGTCAAAGTGTGTCGATTAAAGTTTAAACTAAATATCATAATACGTCTCAGTTCTTTTACTGTGTCCTGTCTTCTACCTGTTCTCTTGACGAATACAAATGCACTTAGAACTAAATCAGTCAAATTGCGCCAAAAACAGCGAAAATATTGCGATCAAACTCCTCATCTAACAGTATTCAACCTAAATTTGTAGAATTTGATTTGTACCGGTAAATTCTTCTGATTATTGCGTTCAACGCGTGCAACACTCTAAAAAATTTTAAGTAAAAATGCAATAAGCTCGCTATTGCGTTTTCTACCTCCAACTACCAGAAGCCGCCCGGTAGTTTTCTTTGTAGGGTACCGCTGTAACAGCACTCATGCCAGTAGTGCCCGCGTGCGATTACGCCACAAAGATAAGCAGCGGAGAACATCGTAACATCGAAACAAAGGCTCACATCGTGTGATTTTTTATGATTATACTTTCACATTTGTTATTACATTAAAAGTTGTTAATAAAATGATAGTGTTTATTTAAGCGACACTACATCTTGCTGTTTTGTTACTACGCTTTTGCGCTGCTAGGAATTTAGGCACAGTTCCCTGGTTTGTTTTTAGAGCTCTTCCTCCGGCGATTCTTTCTCATGATAGAATTTCTCAAAGATAGAGTGTTTGATTTATGTTATAGAAGGAGGCTCACTCTGTAGCAGGAATACTGAATGAGGCAAGTGGGTTGTCTTTTTGATAAGTGACCTGGCGCTTTGGCTCAACGGAGGACTTGACGAGACTAGGCTATTAGTATGGATATTTTATGTTGGATATTTCAAAAAGGTTGGAATGTCACGGTCTCCTGACACCTCGCTTTGCTCGGAGATAGTGCCGATCACACCTTTAAATGCTTAAGGTGAATGAGGTATCGTTTGCAATCTGACCATCTTTTGGTAGATCTGACCATCTTTTGGTAGAACTCGCTTTAAGAGTGAAAAAGGGTGTAAAGCTGGAAGTAGCACACCCACAGCTCTTTACCCCATACAAGCGCAGAGTCTCGGAAGCTGTTAATGCTGAACTGAGTAGAAGAATTGAAGAAATCTCGATCAACAGATCGAGAAACCTCTCACCCACCGAGATTGAAGAAGGCATTGCTTGTTTGAACTCGACCCTTACAACGGTCATTTCAAAGATATCCATAAAAAATTCCTCCAGGAATTATCTTTATAGAGACTTACCAGAAGACATCCTGAAGCTACATCGTAGACGTAGCACCCTCAGGAAACTGCTTTCAAGGATATACCATCGCAACCTGAATATGGTTAACTCGGAGTATCAGCGGGTACATCTTTTAATAATGTCCCTTAATAGAATGATTTCGAAAAGAACATCTGAATTTGCCAATAAGAGATTCGAACAGACCCTAGCAAACATTAGACCAGGTGCTTGTATGTTCCCCCAAATTAATAAAATAACTGGCCAGAAGCGCCTGCCAGGAGCCCTCACTTATAACGGATCCATGCTCATGGATGAAAAGCCCGTTGCTGACTCCATCGCAAATCACTTTGCGAAAGTTCGTCAAGGGGAAAAAGCAAGTGAGGACTCTGCTTTCAATTCCTTAGTAAAGAAAACAACATCAACGTTCGACAAAGATCACAAGAAACTGTGCTTGATTAGATTTTCAGATTCGAATCCCTCCGACGCACGTATTGGCAGTGCCCTGTTTGTGAACCCTGAAAGTCTCAGCCTGCTTGCACTTGCGCAAAATTCCAAAAAATCAGCTGGGGCTGATGGAATTTCAAATTTTTTCTTAAAAAAACTTCCCCGCACGTATTTTGTTCTCCTCGCAATCCTTTTAAATAACTGCATTAGCATTTGCTACTTCCCCCAGCAATGGAAATGCGCAAAAATATTTGCCATCCCGAAGCAATCCAATAGCGTAGACGTAGTCGACACTCGCCCAATATCTCTCTTGTGTAATGTGGGAAAATTACTTGAGAGAGTAATCCTCTAAAGCATCGCACAGTTCTCTGAAGGGGCATGAATTATGCCGGAAAGAAATTTCGGCTTCAAAAGAGGTCACTCAACGATAGACGCATTGGCTGTTTTCCAAGCCAGTATAAAACAGAACTGGCAGGAATAAAAGGTTGTTGTAGCGTGTCTCATTGACGTAGAAAAAGCATTTGATTCGGTTTGGATCCACGGACTTATCAACAAACTTATCCAACTGGGCTTTCCGGTTCATGTTACAAAAATTTTAGGCAGCTTCATGAGGGGACGAACTGCCTTTGCGCTGTCTGGTGGAGCTAACTCTGAACCCTTTATCATTAATTCGGGGGTCCCACAGGGGTCCATTCTTGGTCCCGTTCTCTTCAATATATTTACGTCCGACATCCCAGGGATCAGGGATGAATTTCAACCTGGAATCGAGGTGAATCTTTTCGCTAACGACTTACTGGTGTGGTCTTCTGAGTACAATCTCCGCTTCGCAAGGCTGAGACTCCAAAGGTACCTGGACTCGTTAACTTCATACTATTAGGTGTATAAATATGAAATACGGATTTCATTAACAGATGGCATAACCATTACATATGGTTTGTGTTGGGGATAACTAATATGGCATTTTGGAGGGTAAACATCTGTCAACGAATTGCAGTAGTTATGTCAAAGGTTTTGATTGTACAAACAACATAGTTTTCTCGCTTCAAAAATGTCGAATTACGTGCCAGAAAAAGAGGTTTTGCGGGGAAGTATAATAACCTTCTTTCATGTGAAGAAAACGGCAGCAGAAACTTATCGATTGTTAGTGGAAGCATATGGTGAACATGTCCCAAGCCAAGACACTTGTGAACGATCGTTTAAAAGATTTAAAAGTGGAGATTTCGATGTCAGCAACAAAGACCGTGGAAAACCACCAAAAAATTCGATGATACAGATTTGCAAGCATTATTGGATGAAGACAACACACAAACTGAAGAACAGTTGGCAGAAGCGTTGGAAGTTACTCAGGCAGCCATTTCACAACGTTTATAATCTATGAGAAAGATCCAAAAAGCTGGAAAATGGGTGCCGTATCAATTGAAAGAAAGAGACATCGAAAGGGCAAAAACATTTGTGAAATTTTGCTTGCCAGACAGAAAAGAAAAGGGTTTTTGCATCGGATTACTGACGATTAAAAGGGGATTTGTTTCGACAATCCCAAGCGGAAAAAAATCATGGGTACACCCAGGCCAGCCATCAACATCACAACCAGTGCGAAATATTCATGGAAAGAAGACTTTGCTGTGTATTTGGTGGGATAGTAAGGAACATTTGTATTACGAACTGCTCAAACCTGGTGAGACTATTACTGGCGAATGTTACCGACAACAACTGATCAAATTTAACCGCGCACTTAAGGAAAACCGACCAGAATTTCACCAAAGACATGATAAAGTCATTTATCAACATGACAATGCTCGGCCGCATGTTGCAATACCTGTCCAGAACTACTTGGGAAACAATAATTGGGAAGTTCTGCCCCACCCGCCGTATTCACCAGACTTGGCTCCTTCTGACTACTAGTTGTTTCGATCGATGCAGCACGGACTTTCGGAACAGCACTTCCATTCTTACGAAGAAGTTAAAAATTGGCTTGATGAGTGGTTAGCTTCAAAAAATGGACGGAATCCATCAATTGACAGAAAGATAGGAAAAAGTCGTAGCTTACGATAGCCAATACTTTGATTATTGAATTCATTCGTTCTGTTATTCAAATAAATGCATATTTCAAGCAGAAAAAAACCGCATTTCATATTTATGCACCTATTATGAAAAGTGGGGAATGAGGGTTAACGCTAAGAAAAGCGAGCTGATTGTTTTCAAGAACCCACATCAAAAATTTGGACGTGGCACGAGGAATATCTGTGACACCAGAATAAAGCTGAACGGGCAAGTGGTGCACTGCTCGAAGCATACCAAGTATCTGGGGGTAATTTTTGGTAGGAACAATAACTTTAGTGCCCACATGGACGCGGTATTGAAGAAAAGTAGATACGCATACCATCTCCTTTTACCTCTTTTCAGGAAACAATCATCAACCAACAAGCGGGTGAAATTACTAGCGAACAAGTCGCTTATCAGGCCCATACTAATGTATACGGTGCTGATCTAGCAGGCTACAGTGACGTACAAATGGATCAAGATAGGATTACTGGAGCGCAGAATCCTTCGAGCTTGCACTGGTCTTGGAACTTGGTCTTGGCCTTGGAACTAATCAACCTCTTCGCCGAGAGGTTGATCGAGCGAGCGGCGAAACCTATGGCGGAGCATGAGACCACCACGATCAGCAATGCTGCAAACAATCGAGCGATGGAGGCAGCCAATAGTTAGCAATAAGTAGTACATAAAGAACATTGTAGTCAAAAATTGTTTTAGAGTGTAAGGAATTATAATAAAAATAATATTATGTTAATGGAAGGAAAAAGATGGAATATTAAAGACCACACTTAGGGTGTGAGTGTAGTAATTAAGAAGGAATTTTAATATATCGACTAATTTAAGGAATGAATAAATTCTAATTAGTATTGAGCTCTGGGTACAGCCACTAGGCAAAACCCGTAGGTTAAGTAATATGTTAAGAATAACTGTAAGCAATTGTATATAACAAAACAATTCACCCAATAAATTATTGAACTTGAACTGAAACTAAAACTAGAATTGGTATCGTTTGCATCTTGCTGAGAATAGCGCGAGTTTCTATAAGCGATAGGAGAAGTGTTTAGTCTCTTTTTAATATTTAAGTTTAATCTTTAGAACCTCCCAAGAACTTCGAAAAAATGTAATTTTAAAAAAAATTTCAATTTTAACCTCTCAAGCCAATAAAAATTATCATTGCATTGCACCTTAGTGAATTGGCTCGATGCAAGTCTATACATATATTTCTACAGGTAATAATGCAATAAGAATTTATTTTATTTGACAATGACACCTAATCATTAACCATTTTGCCGCATCACATATTCTTAATAACATTCCTATCATATTAGTGTTCAGATAAATTTAGAATTATTGTAGCGAATTCTTCCGTCATTTTGATTATTAGTACATTTTTCTCCGCCTGTGATGAAAGACAACAATCGGTCGTCATAGAAATATGCAAAAATCGCAAATGTATTTGCATTTGAATGGCAAAGCTTTCAATTTCAGCAATACACTGTATTGTGTCGGTGTGAAAGCAATCATTTCTTTGTATGTGGCACGACATACTTCATAATCTATCGTGATCAACATCATGTACAATCCTTTATATTTGTGCTTTATACAGAAATATTTTTCCCCGCGGTAACATGTATTCATGGGAAAAATTTTCATTGCACGTGACCCGACATGCCTGAATGAAACTTGTCTCAAACTTTCCCATGAGCAATATTTTCTCAGATTTTCGCACGTTCTTTGGCAAAAGTAATTTATTATACTCAAATGTTCATTAGGTTTGTAAAGTTTGTAAAGGATTCGGATCAACACCGTACATCCTCCAGTCTTGATTTGTCATTAAGAGCATGTAGATGACATGTCACTTATATGCTAAGATAAGGCCACGTTTACATTACTATGGTTCAGAAAATTATGCCGCACAATTATAATATTAGAGCAGGGAAATCACATAATGGGTCATTCAACGTTATCACATCCAAAAAATTCCTTTTTTTGGGATTTTAGTTTAGTAAAACTACAATAGATAAAGGTATTATTGCTTTTGGCTCATATGAATCTATTCTCTTCCCTTAAAATCAATATAAAACACTTTTATAAAACTTTATAAAACACAAGAGAAAAGCTGCTTAAAGCCGAAATATTGAGTTGGAATCTTCTGAAACAAAAAATTCGAAAAAAAGCAAATAAAATTTAGTTTTGGATCGAGAAAATCAAAATGACGGACGTTTGAAAATTACGTTATTTAAAATGACGTTTTTTATGCAATTTATTGAACAAAAAAAGTAAAAATCGTAAAATTAATAAAAATTGATATTTCAACTTGATTCTAGTTCAGGCCATAGCAAAACATGAGTAAAATGTGTGGTTTTTGATTGGTCAACTCGTTTCAGAGAAATTTACAACGCAGCATATTAAAACGTCGTTCTGCGCAAAACGGGTTTAAAATCACAATCAGCGATGTCTGCACCTTTAAGAATGCCTTCTTCTTCTTCTTCAAAAATATCAGAAACGCCGATCTAGACTTTTTCCACTCAGCTTTGAATGGCCTTCAGGCACGTATATCGTCGCCAGTATTAAAGAATCCTTAGCCATAGAGTCGACATTAATTTCCATCAACTCCACTTTTGGAGGTTTTGGTTGGCATTCCCACTAACTGTGAGCCATTAAACATAAGCTTCGAGGCCGCACTTCCAAAAGGAGCCGATCAAATTGGAACATATATCAGAAATTACTGAGGAGCATTCACCACACATACAGAGTTTATTGAACCTGTGAATAATTTTTGAAGTGGGTTTCTCCAATTAGAATAATCAAAGACGAATCTCTTTTAATCAATCATTGACGGTTATTTATTAATTTTGGTGACATTTTCACATTAAACTACATCTTACGGGAATGAACAGATCAAATTTCTTTAAGGCTTGATAGTGGATGACTTTAGCATATGTGAATGATGCTTTATGACCGACGTTTATGAGGAAATTTATCATAGGAAATCTACTTACGAATCTGCATCTGGGCTGAAGAAAGCTATCTGAAGTTTGCATGGTTGAAACGAATTGAGCACTTTATTATCAGTTCTTAGTAATTGTTTTCCAAAAAACGCTATAGTTAAAATATTTTTTTAAGAAAACACTTAACACTGAAGAAGGGAGCAACTTACTCCGGAAATATATATATGTTGAAAAAAAATATTTTAACTATAGCGTTTTTTGGAAAACAATTACTAAGAACTGATTGGAAGCGCTAAACATGGGAGAATACATAAATTACACTTTATTATGCCAGTGAAAGCTAAGTCATGGACAAAAGCCAAAAAATTCGAAAATTCCGGACCGTTGCGCTGGCAGCCATGTATACTTCAGACACTACTTAAGAAAAATTCTTTTGGAGTAAGATACTTTAGGATACCTACATGCGCCGTGTATCATCACAATAACGGTTGTCGCCGATTAAAAGCATTAAAATTGATTGGTATAATATCTGGTTGTTTTTGTTATTTAATTCAAAATAAAAAAAAGTCTTTATTATTTCGTCATGTAAATGGCATTAATCAAAAAAGTGATGTATCTATATTCGTCCTTCACGAATTTCATCGTGATTGTGTTTTCCTTTTATTTAAACTATTTAGCCAATCAATTCAAATTCAACTGAGTATTGGGTTATGCTATCGAAAAAAAGGCAGAAATAAACTAATCGATGTATATTTCAGCCTTCACTTTAAAACAATAATTACCGAAAATCCATATAAAAATACAGTCATTATCAGTGGCTTAACGCACATCATTTCCAAAATATGTCACCTTCTATAAGTGGAAAAACAGAATATTATACTCTTTCCCACTTGAACCAAAAGCAATTTTTTTTTCTTATTCATTATCTCTTCTAGAGAAATCTAAAGGAATCCTCATCGTTCATGGAAATCAAACTTAATAGGCCGTCTATTTGTCGTCTTTTTAAAATTAGTATAAGTGATGATACCTATTGGCGAAAAACTCCAGTAATTGATTTATACAATTTTCCCTTGATACCAATTTCTGAGTTATAATGCTAATTTCATTTTCTAAGAAAGTCTTACAATGCAAGAAAATGATCTTGCTTGGTGCCAGGTGCGGACTTTATGGTGGATGCATCAAAACTTCCCAACCAAACTCCTAGAGTTTGAGTCACTATAGACGTGTGTGGCCTAGCATTCTCCTGATAGATAACGACACTCCTTCTTTTGGCCAATATTGGCCGTTTGTGGTTAATCGCTAGCTTCAAACGATCCAATGGTTGACATTAGAGATCCGAATTTATTGTTTGGCCTGATAGAAGCAGCTCATAGCATATGATTGCTTTTCAGTCTCGGCAAATGCACTACAGAGTCTTCGTAGCCTTAAGTGCAGGTTTGGCCATGATTTAAGCTGCATCACCGCACTTTGACCATCATGGTTTTTCCACAGTTCTGTCATACGTGACCCATTTCTCATCCTCAGTCACAACATAAGTTTAACAAATATGTCGATTTCATTGCGTTTGACCAAACTCGCCTACATATTTTTGTGCTATTAATTGGTTCGGTACCCAAATAAGAAGCTCCTTTTACAATCCACCTTCGTGCGAACGGGTTGAAACTGTCTTATAATCGATTTTTAGCTCCTTATCCAACAGCTTAAGCTCCTCCTAACAGCCAGTTAGCATAATCAATGGTTGAAATACAGTGGGTGATCGGTTAACAAGCAAACAGTGCCACCCATAAAAAAATGGAAAGGTTGTCTATAGTTTGGAAAAAAGAACGGGAAATGAAAAGAGATGTTCATTCATTCAAGAGAAAGGAAGTGCAATTTTTGAGATTTTGGAAGAACAAACTCAAGGCACGTCATCCAATGAGTTGCAATTCATGGCTACCACCGGCTGGTTTGCAACGTTTAAAAATAGGTCTGGAATTCAACATGCATTATTGCATGGTGAGTCTGCTATGCAGATAAAAAGAACTGAGAAGTACTGTCTCAAGTTTCAAGAATTTGTTAAAACAGAAGGGTATCGTCCACAACAAATATTTAATTGTGGCTAAATTGGTTTGTTTTGGAAGCGCATGCCGAACCGTACGTATATCATGAACGATGGCACTAGTGTTCTTTGGCATAAACCCATGAAAGACCGATTGACATTACTTTTGGGAGCTAACGCTAGTGGTGATATGAAACTTAAGCAACTTCTCCTTTACCACTCTGACTACCCTAGAGCATTCAACAAAAATCAATAATGAAGAGAAGACTACCAGTAATGAGAATATTGAATCAGAGGGCATGGGTCACGAAGACTCAAAGATCATTCAAAGAATGGCCCTTGATACCAATGACTTGATCTGAAAGCACTACTTCTATTAGGCAATGCACGAGGACATTCAAGGAACTTGAAGCTAATTTGCTGAAAGATTTTCCCTGGTTGACAGTTCAGTTTCTACTTCCGAATACGAGTCCGCTGATTGAGCCGATGGATCAGGAGGTTGTTGATAGCTTCAAGAAAATGTACATGCAGAAGCTTTTTCGTCGGTATTTTGAAGTACGCCTAATCTCCTCAGAAATGACTTAAAAAACTTTTTGGAAAGAAAAATTGGACATTCTTGAAGCTATTCATATTATTCAAAAGGCGTGGTCAGAAGGTACGCAGGGCCAGTTGATTTCTGCTTGGCGAAAGCTGTGTCTATCCTTCGTTCTAGGAAACGGAGGTAATCAAGAGACATCCCTGAAATCATGGATGAGATTTTGACAACATTTAAAGATCTGGAATTGGAGGTGAACGAGGATGACGTAGAAGATCTTATAATGGAACATGAAGATGAACTGACGACAGAAGAACTCCAAGAAATCTTGAATGAAGAACACAAAGAAACACAGCGAAATGTGTGTCCTTCCGAACATAAGGAAGGGGAAAGACGAATAATGCCTACATTTGTCATGAAACCCATTTTGGAGAAGTGGGAGAATGTTATGTAGAAATTACGAAACAATACAAACAAATTATCAAAAATATTATTATCCAAATTAATTATCCAAAAATATTCAAAAAACTGGAAAAAAATCGAGACCGTTGTGTTTATGACAATGCAAACTTCAGACATCTTTGAAACATATTTCGTGGATTATACGTTTGGATTTAGAATTAAAACTTCGATTCAACAAGCAAATTCAAATGTACACTTAACAAGTTCGGTCGTCAATATTGCTATATTCTCCAATTGATTTGAAGATTTGCATACTTTGATAGACAATTTAAGCATTTGAAGAGAAGCAAATAAGTGATTCACGAAAAGCTCAGCTTTCACGAAAAGCCTAAAGAGTGTTACTGTTTCCTTTCCATTAGAGATTGGTGAAGTTATTGGAACACATTTGTTGAAAATCAGAATGCTTTTGCAGGAAGGATAATGGCAAACCCTCAAGGGCACTTGGGGGCAAAAACCTTCAAGTAGATCTTATCCTGTGAAAAGCCGCTTCTTGTACGTTAATGCCAAAATGATGATTTACTATTTTAAAACGGCCTTAAAATTCATACTGGCAAATTGATAATATCAAATTCATTTCGATATCTAAGGACTCTTTTGAAAAGCTGTTTATCTGATGGTTTCCTATCAAATTTTTGTATACCCTTGGGATGTGTTAAAAAGATGAAAGAACGACGTCACCTAAAATGCCGCTAAAGACGAATCGTTCCCTTAGGCAGTAAATATCGATGAATAGGATTCCGAAAGGATTCTATGCCATCAAAGCGTACCCGTAAGATTTGGTATACATAATCGAAAAAAGTATTTCGTGATTATACCACAAATTCAACATAGAAAATATTCAAACAGTAATATGGAAAACATTTGCTTAATTTGAATATTAAAGACATTCGATCATCGCGACAAAATGCTTCTTATCTCGTATAGTAATTAGAGCAAAAGCTATTGGCCACATCATGCTCATTATTCCTTTTCACCTATAGATTGTCCGCATTTACTTAAGATATCTGAATAATTCTATATTCCTTCATTGCATGCACCCGAATTATTTATCATTTGAATTCAATTCTATAAAAATCAGCTAACATACGCCTATTAATTATTTAAGCACTCGGCAGCACAATGGAAAAAATCAATTGATAATATCATATATCATGCGAAAGAATTCAGTATGAGTGCTTATCAGATGAGTACATACCTCATAACGCCAAAATCGACAATGCCTGAAGTAGCCACAGTAAATGGACTACATATTGTCAACGTGGTGAAGACAACTTCATAGTGAATGATTTTCTTTATCCGCTCGAAGAACAACATCACCCGCTAGCCCCAATTTAACTCAACTCATATTTTCCTATTTCGCCCCTGGGGAAGGGACACACATAAAATAGCATATGAGAAGGATTTGTAAACGACAAGCTTAAAGCATGGATAGATGGTGCACGTGTATCACACTAACACTATGCCACAGTGCATATGTTCTGCCCGTTTGTTTGTTTGGAAATGCTTCTGGTATTGGTAAGGGATGAGCACAAACACTTCCACAGGAGGGAACATCCTGACACGAGGTCAATTGTGACGTTTTGTAGACATCCACGCCAGTGAACTAGTGCAATTGGAGCAATGGGGCATATGTCCCGGCACAGCTTCTGGCCACGTCCTGCATCTCTACCCTTATCCACCCTCAGGCCTCTTTGGACTGCTAATGACAGTGGTCATACATAAAACAGACTACTCTGGTGACAAGTGAAAAACATGCTTAACATGCCGAGGAAAAAGGCGGGCATTCAGACGGAAAACTTTCCGCACTCCAGCAGTAGCCTCTGCTTTGCAAATTCCACTAGCACTATATGAAACTGAAATTCGGCAAAAAGTATGTGATTATCAAGCGACAGGACTCTACGCATGAATGAATCTTTTCCTTTCATTGATTCTCAACCGCCTTGCCTCGGAACATTATTTCATTATTTAATGATTCACGTGGAAATAGTGCAAAAACTTACCATTGCAAATCATAACTATCTCTCTAAAACGTTGATACCCGCTATAGCGCAGTAAGAGAAACACATGATTCTCGATACTAGGTCAACCTTTACTGCATCCAAACTCCACTTCTGAGCAAACTAAAATCGTGAAACCAATGGCAGAAAACGTTTATATACAAAATACCTTAACACCGACACTATCAATTGGCTTGTAATAACAGGAAACACTTATTCCTAATTAGAAAAATTTAACTACGAAGGCTATGAATAAATATCTTACAGTCACTAAACACACTTTTCACACCCGAAGCACGAAATAAGGCCGAAATTTGAAGTCTTCATGGAAAAAACCTGAAAATGCGACTTCATCCTCGCTAGAAAATGCACATCCACAATTTAGCTTTATTGAAGGTACTGCGAAATTACGAGCAAAGCTGATTAAGTCACAGAAAGACAAGAAAATCGCTTTCTTTTTTCCGTTCTTTTTACGGAACGTAGTTTAACTTTTAGTTTTCACCCCGTTTATTCTCATTATGCAAAAAACAACAGAAAAACGGAATAACATGAAACCTACTAAGAATTAACTATGGGGTTGTTTCCGAAAGAACGGTAGTAAGGAAAAACATAAGAGCCTACGAATTGTACATACGTACACATACTTTCACACATGAACACACACAAAACTAGGGCCGCTGGGTAACCTCCGAATAAATGTCAAAGGCAAATTTTCCACAACATTTTAGTGAATCGGAAACAAACTCTGAAATGTTCACTGAATTCGCATAGTTTTTCACGGTTAAAGCTTGCATTAACTACTTGGCCGCTTGCGGTGCTAAAGGGAAAACAATTAGTCAAATTTTACCACTAATAATCTGTGAAAATATAAATTTTAAACAACTACACCCTGCGAATGTGTTAAGAGCGAATGTTCCCTAAAGGAAAATGTGCTATTGGAGCGTATTTTCACTCATAATCCACACACGTTCCACAAATAGTACACAGACATAAGCTCGGTTGGCTGTGGACAATTCTCTCTCTAGCACCGTTTCAGAATATGGTGAAAGTATGAGAGAAGGAAAAGTTGAGAGAGCATTTCCACTTTCCCATGATGAAAACGTTCTTTCACCCAATTCATTACTTCCTCTGGTCGGCTAGGTTTCGAGGAACGCAGCATGGACTCGAACATACGAGTAAGGTTATCGTTTATAGCTTGCACATATACTCGTACGTTAGGCGTAAGGACGAAAGCTTTCACCATTTACGCGGAAGAAATATTGGTTGCACTATCAAAGGAATTTATCGTAAGGGAGGTGATTTTTTTCACTTGCTGGAACTCTCCAATTCCATATTAATCATATGCAGGTTACCATTAATCATGCTGCAAAAACAGTGGTTTATCAAGTGGATTCTGCCTTCTACTGATCGATCATTTGCAACTCATGCCTGTTTTGAACTAAGGTATAATAGTTCATCAACAAGGAAACTTACGCTCTGAGGCGGAAGTGCGTGTCTTTGAATGTCAAAATTCTAGTTTTTTATGTAAAAGATGACAAGATAACTCTAAAATCATTGTTCCTATGTTATAAAAATAAAATAAATTTCCATTTTACCCGCAATTTACAGGTTATTCAATAGTTCACATGAATATCACTGCAAATAGCAGCATGGTCCAATTTTTCTTTAACATTTCTTGAACTCCGGATAGGAAAACTTACTTTCATTTGGTCCACGCTCGCGTAGTGTCACTCATTCGTGATACATAGAACATCAGATTTTCAAAACCCTAGAGAAAAAGGACTTTTCACTTGGAATTTCCAAAACGGAAAATTATTAGTTTCAGTTTCAACGCCAAGTTTAGTTACCGGGCAAGCTTGTTCATATTTCTGTAGATCAATGAAATTGCAGGTATCTGGCCTTTAGAAATTGAAGATAGATACGCTGAAGCAGATATCGCTAAATCATTTTCTAAAATTCGAAAGACGTTTATATGTATTTGAATAGCAAAAGATTCTACTTGAAACGAAACAGAATCCCAAAAATTGTATTAAAATAAATATTCTTTAGTATTATAGTAAATATTTTTTTACTTTTTACACCCTGCCTTTCGGACTCCGAGTTAAAACGGGACTACCGATTAAACAGCTCCCTGTCACAACGAGAACCTAACCTGGAACTGTTTGTCACATTACTTCGGACCAGGTCTCATTAATCATCGCTAGCGGCGCCTTCTGGTTAAGGGAAATCCGTCTTTCAACACGGGTGGATGGGGACGACGAGGATTGCTGTCAGAAAAATCTCCCTTCCCTTTGGGCGTCAAGCAATTTTTTTCTCTTCGAGAGAAGCGAATGCAGAACAGAACGGACAGAACACTCAGCCCGGAATCAGAAAAACATCTTCGAGTTTTTTCAGGAAGGAATAATGCTATGTAATGAAATCAGTTGTACTGCGATATTTATTCATTTTTATTTTTCTGGTTTGAGCGATCGAGAGGATATATGGATAGACGCCAAGGCAGTGCTTTTGTTTAATTCGTAAATTTTCTGTGATTTGTGGACAAATATGAGTCCTCGGCTTTCTACTGCACACAATCAGAATAGCTGAGTGAATATGTTAAATCGGGAGTTGTTGCCGTCAGCTGCCGAGCAAAATGATGGTTAATTTCAATTTAATCTGTTGCTCTTTCTGCAACAAATGGCAAAAAAATAACGTGATGGTAGATTTTTAGCGACGAAAACAATACAAATGTCAAATGCTGATAAAGCTATCTATCTCTTCATTTTTCAGTATCGGATAGGGGTCCGCAATATATAGAATGAAGAATGTTGGAGTGATTGGTGATCATTGTCAAATTAGTCTCAGGAAAAACTAGGTATAATCTTCTCTTACTTTAATTACAAAAGGTTTCCTAGATTAAGGATGAGCAGATTTCATCCTTTCAAAAAAAAGGACGTTAAAACGGAGGAAGTTATCCCAAGCACGAGTCCGAGACCGAGCAAGGTCGAATCCTTTTTGGCGGTGATTTCAATGCCAAGGCGATTGAATGGGGAGGGTATCATCAAGTAGCGGCTACGACGGAACTTGTCATCATGAACGTTGGAAACACGCCAAACCTTCGACGAAGAGGCTGCTTTGGAACCATCGCGAACGTGACGTTCGCTTTGGAGTCCCTAGTGTCTATGATACACAAATGCAGGGTACTTGAGGACTACTCAGAGAACGATCACTAAAACATTGCACTGGAGATTGGCGAGCGTGATGCTCGACGCGCAGCAACCCAACTTTCTACCGAAGATTGGAACATTGCTGAGATGGATGTTGATGCATTCACCGATATTCTCATGGGCGGTGAAACCATGATGGAGACTAGGGGAGTCTCAGCCGAAAACGTGGTGAACTTCACTATAAGTCTCATCACATCATCGAGCGACTTCTCTATGCTCAGGCATGGCCACGACGTGGTAAGCCTGCTATGTACTGGTTGCCAGCAGAAATCACTGAAAAGCGAAGAGAATGTTACAAACTTCGCTGCGAGGCCTCCCCCTTGGCGCCCAAGGGGAAGAGAGATCTTTCTGACGGCAATCCTCGTCGTCCCCATCCATCCGTGATGAAAGATGATTTCCCTTAAACAGAAGGCGCCGCTAGCGATGATTGATGAGACCGGGCTGAGTCGCCTGTAACGCAACTCACTCGCGCAATGGCCAATAAGCGGAAGTGCCCAACAACAAAAATTTGACTCTTAATGAAAGCGGTAAAGTTTTTTTACCCTAGGTGGCAGAAAACTAGCGTAACCACTAAAGAGCACTAACTCTTCAAACAACCTCCCAATCTGACGCTATTCGACTCAAATTTTTCAAAACCTGTTGGAATTAGAACATTCCGTAGTTGCGATGCACCGGTATTTTGAAAAAACCTGTTGGAGTTAGAACATGCCGTAGATAAGAATTAACATTCTCTAAAATTTTCTATTCATATACAATGACTCACATATACTGCACGAGAACAATTATTCTGACATATATTGATGCACAGACCTCATCCAAGTAGTTCAATTTACAAAGTCTCTATGTGAGATACCGCTTTTGTTGGTTACGCTATGGCAGAATTATGAGTGGTGTTTCATCAAAAGCCGTTGATACAGGTGCGGCACGATAATCGTTGCCAATCGCATGCGCATATAGGACGGTCTCCGGGACGCCGATGTTGCTGATCGCTGGTATTCATCGCACTCCTTGCCAGCGAGCACCGAAAAATTTGCTTCCAAAGAAATAAAGAAACATACTGATATGTATTGGGTGTGTACAAAAGCTTTTTCAGGATTTCCAAATTGATTTTCTTTGAACTATAATCATAAATTCTTGGTCCTATTTCAGCAGCAGGTAGCGTTTTTGGAAATTATTTTAATTTCTTTACTTTAGAAAATTGGATTTGTGTTTAAGTTTTGAAGTAAAAGTGTTGAGATATACATGAAAATTGATTAAGTGCAAATTTGGCTTTCGCTACAGAATTTGATCTTGAACACCGCGCAACGGAGTCTCAACGAAGCGATTCCAGTTTTCAGCGGTTCCGTAGTGGAAAAGGACTGTTTGAAGATCAATCACAATCGGAACAGCCTAAGGATTTGACAGATAGTGATCTATTAGAAGTTATACAAGTCGAAAACTATCGGAAAGCTTCCATGTTTACAGAAACACGATAGAGAGAAAATTGCATGGGCTAGAATATATGGCAAAGCTGGATACTTGGGAACCCCACAAATTTTCCAAAAGAAACGATGAATGAACTGCTGTTTCCCCTCTTGCCCGCTAAATTAATGAAGGATTTCTCCGACAGCTGGTTACCGGAGACGAAAAGTCACTCCTGTTCAATAACATTAAATGGCGCCAGATAGTTTGCAAAAGAGGTCAATTACTAGCATCCACTTCAGAACAGGGCTTGCATTTTCGAAAGAACCTTTTTCATTTTGGTGGGTTTCTATTGGGAGCTTCTGGAACAAAATCAAAAGTTAAATGCAGACTTGTACAGTGAACAATCGGAACGACTCGAACAAACAACGCGCGATAAGCTTCGATCAAATGTCACCGACGTCATACGACCACGGAAACAGCTGCAGTTAGGCAGCGCAAATCAACTTTTGTCTATTGGCAGGAAATTTCTAACCACACCGACAATATTTCCCCGTGCTTACTCCAACGGATTTTCACTCGTTTCGGTCCCTGGACAATTACCTGCCAGAAAGGGAATACAACACTGAAGAGAATCTTTGTACAGGAATAGCAAATTTTTCGAGGGCAAGGAAGAATATTTCTACAGGAAAGGGTTACAGAAGCTTCCAGAATGTTGGATACAATATGTAAGATAAAGTTCAAGTCGATGGATTATTTATTTTTTTTTGTACAAGAGAAACAGAAGCTACATGTGTCACAGGCAACACGTTCAACGCTTCAGTTACTCTCCCCGCAATCGATGCGCTCTCCCTGGAACTTAGAGATACTCAAAACGGTTGAGAATTGAAACACGTGGCACATTATGTTCAAAAATCATCACTATTCTTATACTTCGTTCCCCCGTGTTCTTTCCAACTAGGTTAGAAGTTAGAATGAGTAGAAACAGGATACGCTTCCTCGCGAAGAAACACGAATTATCTTCTAAAACGCAAAGAGTGTAATTTATTCTAAACTTCGAATGTTTGTATGATTTTATGATAGTATGCTTTGCCTAAATTAACCATCTGAAAAAATTCAGACAGACTGGTTCACTCAAATCAAATCGGCAAATTTTGTACGTTGGCGCAACCTTCTTTGACATTGGTGTGAAGCAAGAAGCGTGAAATAGCGTAGGCTTGGTATTTGTTTACACAACGAGCTTGCTTGTAAGTTCGCGTTTCCTCTGGAACTATGTCCATCAGATCATTGAAAATTATGCTGAAGTAATTTCAGGTAATCTTATCAATCGAGGACGCATACAATTTTTAGGTTGGGAGGACCCAAATAACTTGACTCATGCAAGTCGTCAATCCACCACTGTTGACAAGGAAACATCGAAGTAATGGCATTTCAACATCTCAACAGATGAATAGGACACATTGCAATCGATGTTTTGCGCGTTGCTGCCATCCCCGTACTGAAACATCCGTTTTTTACAAAAAAAACACTACATTTTTCGTAATCCAGTGGAGTTGCAATTGATATGTTTGTTAACGTAGCTGATGACTCTTCTTGTATCCAGTAAACGTATTATTACATATGCTGGCTACCAGACATTCAATTGTGAATATGACCTTAAATTCGCCTATTGACCCAGAAACAGCCTAGTCAAGCGAATTGAAAATTGCGGTGATCCTGAAGTTGATTAATGAAATTCCATCAGGTTTTCCTAGTAGCTACACTTAATTTTAGCAAAATCAAACTAATCAATTCAATAGACACTTTTGTTTGAATTCTGCAGGAATGGATGAAAGACTCTGTATACCATCGTTGTCAAATATATTGTGTACGACAAATCCGATAAAAATTTTTAAAATTTCCACGAAGTTATCTCTAAGCAGTTTCCGATCTGCTGCTGAAGATCTGCTGCATTGAAACTTGAAAATACTCCTTCGTTGTCGTCTTGAGTGACATAACTATATATTTGTGTATTGCTATTACTTCCGCCACCAGTCTTACATACTTATCACCTCACAATTAGGAGATCATGACTGCGATGGAAACACTTGGAGAACGCGTGAAATTCATGTGATTTTTTTATTATTTTAAAGAGCAGCTAAGTTCTGCAAATAATATTGATTGGAATTCCTTTGAACATGGCATCGCTGTACTGAATTGACGGCTCTATAGTCTTGATTTTGAATTTTTCACTATTTTCTCATACGTATCACATGGTCAATTTTCAATTATGCGTTATGTGTTACGTTCAAGATTTCCAATCCTTCTTGGGGTTTTCTCCTTAGACCAAAGATTTCAAAAGCCCCAACGTAACAAGGCTAAGGTTGAGATCTCGCATGATATTTGAGACCGATTGAGATTGCCATATATTTAAATGAATCCTTCCGGAAATTGTTTGAATGAGGTCGGTAGTGTATGATATAGGATGTAGGGAGAAAGACTTTTTCAAGGACAGACACTTTAAATGCACTTAAGAACTATCCATATTTTTGAAATTTTGTGACATTGATAATCTTAATTTTAATAAAATTTCCACTATTTGAAAATAAATCAAAAGACAAGAACTTCCCTTGACCAGCCGAATAAGTAAGAAGAATAAGCCGAACGCATGTCGAGTATAGATTTTGACACGACAGTAGTAATATAATTTGTTTAAGACTGATGTATACCCGTCAGTGAGTGATAATTATGTAGTTGCATTCGTTTCGTATCTGACAAAATTAATCCGGTATTATAAATAATACTGGATTGATAAATATAAATATTTTTTTATATTATATGAATACGTTTAAACAAAAGGAATGTTTTGTTTTGATTAAATTTTGAGATTTTTTAAATTTGCGTTTTAATCTTCAAACTTATGCGGTTTCGATAATTAATTATTTTTCTCAATATAAAGTTTTTTCCTCTGCTAAAGGCAATTGAAAACAAAAAAATTAAATGTCCAATCCATTCTAAAACTAAACATATTAAAGGGATAAATTTATCTATGTAACTTCACGTTTAAATTCACCCAGTTGAAAAATTGAAACATTCGGTGGGTTCAATCAGGCCAGTATGCACTGAACCTTTTTATTTCCACAATGTTCATCCTCATCACGTGACGTAATGTGGAAGAACACACTCACCCGTTTGTTGTTGTTCTAGTATTTGAACCGCTGACCCTCAATATTGACGCGGCACACGTGTTCGGAAATCGGAAAATTCTACCAACCGACCATTCGCTTCGGCGAGACCCGATGATTTCCTTTAGCTCCACTATCCACTCTCGCACAATACACTAACAGAATCACACATTAACCCAGGAGCGTACTCCCAATAACAATCACCTCACGTGCACAGCAGCGTGCTTTTGTTGTTGTAATTTGTATCGAATCTCTCTACACTAAAAGAAAGCTCGAGAGATGAAAACTCAAGAAAATTCCTTCTGGTTCCACATCATTTTCATTTTCTCTCGACGATCGCTCTCCCTGCTTTTAAACGAGGAAACGCTAGGAAAATTTCCGCACAAATAAGAAATTTATTTTCGCGGCAAAGGTAATGTAATGTAAATGAAAACTCGCCAACCGTAATACAGTACAATGTTAGAACTTAGAAAAAAGCGGTACTGAGAATTTTACACTTAGTTTATGTTTAAAATTTTTAAACGTCTGCGTACAAAATTATCGAACACAAATTTCCTACTGACTGACATCCACTGAAAATTCCGCTTGTTGGTGTAGGTGAGCAAAAAGAATTTTCACATTTCCCGACTATTATCAGCGTCCTGCCCAGCGAAAGCATAATAATTCGAAGAAAAGCTTCTTAAACATGTAAACAGAACCGAATAGTACATAAGCATTCTAATAGATTGAAAGTATGTTCTCAAGCTTTTCTTTTGGACACTCTCTCGCCGGGTACACAGTGCCTGCATAAAGTATCAAAACAGAATCGTTTTGTGGTAAACATAACACAGAAATCAGATGTCAAACATTCTTAAATGAACATTCTTATCAATAATTTTCAGTTTCACCAACATTACAAAAAGTATACTCTTAAGTTTGCTTTTCTGAACTCGTTAATAACCATCCAATCATGTCATCTAGTTTGACAATATTTTTCTAGTGACAATAATATGGAAAAAATCTTATTAAGTATAATGAATTGTTTAAAAAAAAATTTCTACCCGTTACTTTGCAGACCAAATCTGTAACATCTTGTGGTTCCACGTAGACTTAAACCATGGGCGGTGCTCATATACGCGCACTCGTAAAATATCCGTCGAGGGGCTGCATAAACAATTTTTGAAATTTATACGTTTGGCATAGCGTGGCATAGCTACCCAATCTAGCGGTAGTTAAAAATAACAAGTGGAAAACATTTGCAATGGTAAATTTTCTCCCATATTTGCACACAGCAATAATACCACTCGCAATACAAATATAAATCCACGTTTGTTTTTTCTATCTCTGTCTGATAGAAGCCGCACCAGAGTATTAGCGCCGTATTTACTTACGCTGGCTATTATTTTTTCCTATTATTATTATTATTATTGTACTGGGGTCCACTTGTTGGAATTTAGCATAGGCCAGAACTCGGCCCTTAGCTCCCCATGTGTAGTACTATTGTTTACAGATGGTCCATCCTGTCGTCCTACAGAAGCCAAGGAGTTCTCCCAACTCTGTGGTCGCCAAGTTTTCCAATACTGTTGCGCCAGTACACCTCAGGCAAGTAAGGCGTTTGTTGGTCAGACTCGGGCAATCTAGGAGGAAGTGTTATGTACTTTCTTCCTCCTCGCCGCAAGCTCGGCAAGTGTCATCCGTTTGGATTCCTATTCGTTTGGCGTGTTGACCTAGAAGATTATGGCCCGTTAATACTGCCACCAATGTTCTAACGCCATTTCGGTTTTTCCCTAGGAGTTGTTTTGTCCTCATTTGATTAGGCTGAGGCCAAAGAGCTCGGTTTATCCTGCAGTCGTTCCTGTCATTCCAAGCCGTATCTGTCTCTTTCCAGACGATTTCGTCTAGTTCCCTTTTTACCGTTGCTTTGTTGCGTTGGTTTGTTGCGGCTTTGAGAGCCTGCCCACAATCCTGCACCAGTTGTGAAACAACGCGGTTAGAGGAAAGCGCCTGCAGTGCTAACTTATTGTCCGACAGTATTTGTATTCTTCCATTAAGGTTGTTGGTTGCCGCTTCTATAGCCGCTTTTATTGCAAACACTTCCGACTGGAAAACTGTGGTATGGCTCTCCAGTTTATAACATCGGTTGAGTTGCGGGTGATCTGGGAAAAAGATTCCAGCGCCGCTTCCCTCGTCCGTTTTGGAACCATCGGTGTAGATCATGATCTCACTTCCAGATATGAAATCCTGCACCGTTTTCCACGGTTCTCTAGTCGGAATGCTGATCTTATATGGAATTGTTGTGTCCACTATTGGTTCAATTCTACCCAGCTCCCTTTTACTTGACGGGGCCATTCTCTCAATTTTTTGCAAAATGTATACGTGCCCCGTTTGTGTGTGGTTAGATAACCCATTTGTGGATTTTAATCTGATGCTTGCAAGTAATGCCTCTCCGAAGATGAATTTATCGAGTGGCATGAGATTAAGCATCATTTCCATTGCAGCAGGTGGCGTAGTCTTACTGGCACCTGTGATGCCAAGGCAGGAGCCAGGTCATTCGCTGGATCTTCTCTAGCTCTTTTGCAATGGTTTTCTTTTGTAATGCCTGCCAACAAACCAATGCCCCGTAGGTGGTTATAGGCCTCACTACGGTGTGTAGATCCGGTGGGCAATTTTGGGTTTTATTCCCCAGATTTTCTCCACTAGTCTTTTCATTGTGAAGAGCGCCGCTGTAGCTCTCCGTCTGACTGCTCCTATGTGTGGAGTCCAAGTTAGTTTACTGTCCAAGGTTACTCCAAAGTATTTCACCTTGTTTACTAAACTGATATGTTTTCCGTCAATGGTCGGGGGTGTAAATGTCTCCGGTTTACGGCGCTTTGTGTAAAACAGAAGCTCTGTTTTGTCGGCATTGATGCGCAGTCCGTTTAGTTTCGCCCGCTCAAAAAGATGTGAGAGTGCGGTCTGCATCGATTCCGACATGGTTTCCGGGAACTTTCCACTTATCAGTATAACGATGTCGTCAGCGTACGCTATTGTTTTGAAAACATTCCCGTTGAGGTTTTCCACTATTTAGTTAACTGTGAGTACCCAGGCAAGTGGTGATACTATGCCGCCTGGGGGTGTACCCCTGTTAGTCCATTTATTCAAGGTTACGCCGGTTTCCTCGGCTGTAATCTTCCTTTCAGCTAGTAGTACCGTCATCCATTTAGTAAGATATGGGTCTATTGCATATCTTTGGATGGCTGCTACTATTCTCTCAGTCTATATAGTTGAAGGCTCCTTCGATATCAATGAAGGCCGCCAAGGTGTAAGCTTTGATGGCAAGATTCATCTCTACTCTGCTTACTACTTCGTGTTATGTTCACGGTGCTTTTTATGTACCCATCTATCAGGCGTTCCAGGGTTTTCAACATGAAAGACGTTAAGCTGATAGGTCGGTAATCCATTGCTTTGTAGTGGCTAGCTTTTGCCGGCTTGGGTATGAAAACTACTTTTGCTTCTCTCCAATCCAGAGGAATATAGCCTTTGGATATGGAGGCTCTATATATTTTCACCAAAATCCGTATAATTGTGATATCTGCTTTCATGAGCATGACCGGATACACTTTGTCGCTTCCTGGTGATTTGAAAGGTTCGAAGGTATTAATGGCCCAAAGGACCTTTTCTTCGCTTACGATTTTTATTAGGGGGAGGCCACGGTAAGGAGTCACGTTGTTTGCTTGTTCTGTCTCCTCATCCATTGAGCCCGGAAAGTGTTGGTTTAGTAGGAGCTTGAGACGTTCTATGCTATTTGTTGTCCACGATCCGTCCTCCTTTTGGAGCATCGTGTCCACATCCGGTTCTCTTTTCAGAGCCCTGTTTAGCCTAGATGTCTCGTTTCCTCCCTCAATATTGCTGCAAAAAAGATTCTAGGATTTTCTTTTCTCTCTTCTTACAGCTGTTTTAAAAATTTTATTATTTCGCGTAAAGTCCTCACAATCCGTATCTCGGTTTGTGAGGCGAGCTATTCTGAATAATCAATGAGTATTTTTTCTGATCTCCTCCAGTTCTTTGTTCCCCCAGCTTACCTTTTTTTGTTTGACGGTAATGGTTGGACACATTTCACTGAAACTATCGACCAGTATGCTTGTGATATTTATCACTTCAATGTCGATGTCCTTTCGAGTTCTCAATGGGTTCGATTGTTGTGAACCTATATATCTTTTAGTAGCGTTGGTGCAGCCATCCCAATCCGCTTTCCTAGGAATGCAGAAGACCAATGGGATCTTCTCGCCTCTTCTCACTTGAACGGTGATCTATTGGTGGTCCGAGAGGCTAGGTGAGTTACATACTTTCCAGCCGTGCAGGTCCGCCAATGCCTCTGTTGTGATTAGAGTGACGTCAATCACCTCCGCTCTGTTTTTCGTTATAAAGGTCGGTGTGTTACCCTTATTTGCTAAGTTGAGGTTAGTAGTTATTAAGTAATTGACTAACTGCTCACCTCTTTCGTTGCACTTGGTGCTTCCCCAGAGTTCGTGTTGCGCGTTCGCATCGCATCCGATGATGGTTCGCTTCCCCCGTATATGCTCCGATAGACAGCGAAGTTCTGTGGTCGGCATCGGAGCGTCAAACGGTAGGCATGCCGAGGCCAGCGTTACCTGCCCGTCTCTTCCGTCGAACACTGCTGATGTATGTGATGTGATGTGCTGATGATGCTGAGGTCCATATTGCTGAACTGCGGTAGAAAAATTAAATTAATTTCCTTCCGACATATAATGCAGCTACGGATTTTATTTACCCCGCTTGTGGCAAAGATATTGAATTGTTTTGCACTGATTCCAAGTATATTTCCATTAAGTTGGTAAGGCTCTTGTATCAACAGGTTGGCTGTTGCCGCCCTGCTGTGGTGCAGATTTGCTTGGATCACCCGCATTGACTTTTCGTTTTTGCTCCAAGGGCTCGGTCGCCTTTGCTTTGGCGGTCACCTGGGTGAAGCCAAAACTCAATCGTCCGTTTTTGTCCGTTAGAGTGTTGACGTCTTCTTTTCGCATGCCCAGTACGAGGACCATGCCTTTGTTGGCGACTTCTTTCCCCGCGAAGAGATGCCACCTTTCCATTTCATACCCCGTATTATGTAGTTTAAGCGTCTCGAAGGCTTCCTGCGGTGTCTGCTCCGTTTCGGGTATAAATACCTTGACGGTGCATAACCGCGGTATCTCCTTTATGGGGACGACTCTAAACTCTTCGTTCAGGGTGGTGTTTAACTTGGCAACTGCAGTCTTTAGATATTCTAGAGACTGCTCGTCGCTACAGGTTACAGTCATATGGCCTGCTGTCGGTTTCATTCCTCTGAATGTTGGGATTTTTTCTGGTTTGCTGCGTAGGTGCTCGAAGAGTTCCTTCTTCAGGGCGGTTTGCAGCTTCGTGAGTTGATCCTCTTGGATCTTACCAGTTTCATTGAGGTAGTCTATCAGCGCTACCGTTAGTGCATCGGTTGCGCCGTCTCGATACTACTTTCTCGCCAGAGTTCGGGGTTCGGAGCTTACCCTCCGTTCCTTTTTACCAGTGCCTTGATTGCTGTCATCTGATCTCATCCGCTTAGGTCCGGTTTTACTCTTTTCCTTTGCGGTTGGTGGTAAAGCTTCCTTGGCAGCAGCAGCCAGTTTCCCAGGTTTCCCTTGGTTGGCTACTACTTTTTGGCTGGTGCCAGGGTTCGTTGGGAAGCTCTTCTCCCCGATTGTGTTTTGACGCTTCAGTTTCCTTCCAGTTTGAGCGCTTTTCTTCTTAGCGTTCTGACTGATGCTCCCGTCTTCCCAGTGGGTGCGGAAGCTGCCATTGCGCTTGTTTTGTTGCAGCCACTCGTCAAATGCACGCCCTGGCCCAATAGCTCTGAGCAACTGGTACTTGGTGCCGTCACGCCAGTTGTCCGGTCCCCGGAGATTTCTCCCCCTCGTATGCCGGGTACTGAGGGTACTTCTTCTGCTTGTAGTTCCATATTTTTTAAAATTTGGTTACCTCTTCGCTTCACTTCTCGCACTTTGCCTACCTGCTAGGTTGGATCGTAAGGTCTTCTGCAGTGTAGCCGCTGGGTTCATTGGAGTTAGTGGGCCCTCGCCACGTCAAGGCGGGTAACCGTGAGGGGGATACTCCGGCGTCTCTTCAGTGTCGAATAAATCTTTATTTTTTCCTAAGTTTGCTATTATATTTAGAAATTAATTATCCATTAGGTTTTACGAATACATAAATGATACGTATGTAGAAATAATTTCACCCTCAATCAACGCAAAATATAAATTAATATTCACCAGTTAGTCTTAATCTACTCAAGACCTCTGGCGAAAGTCATTATTTAACTATTTTTTGACTTGACAGCATAATTTGACTATTCCTGTTACTATTTTCTATACGTGACTAGCAATTCTACAGGAACCAACAAAATATAACAATACTCATCCACAGTTGCCGTTCTAAACATTAAAATGGTTAAAGAAAGAAAATTTATTATTTACTTAGACAGAAAAAACCTATCTTTTACATACTCATGATAGTACGAAACATGCCTCGAAAGAAACTGATTGGGTTTGAAAGGAAATGGGGAGTGAAAAGGAAACTTAACGGCTTGCCGATTTTTCCATCTAATTAAGGTAAAGCTTGAATCAACCATCAATCAAAAATCTGTTTGACCATATCCTCGACTAAACCACTGTCTTCAATCACTATTACATGTCACATGTGGTTCACTTATACCGCCTTTGTTAACTCACTTTTCCTGCGCATCAGTGGTCGTCTTTCTTTCCTCCCCTCAAATAAAGGTATTTTTTCCGACTCCCCAGGTGTCCTTCGTTCTTCTGAAAGAAACTACTCTCGATGAAATAAAGACTACCATTTAAGAAACAGAGCAGTGTAGAGCTGTACTTCGCAGAATTCCTCGTCTATGTTCCTGTGTAAGTCAATTTTGGGACGACATCTAAGTTCGTCAGACCAAATTTTAGTGCCGTACAAAAGCGCATATTGACTCATAAGTAAAAGCCTTTCACATGACCACCTGGCAACATTCAACAGCCTGATTTGATTGAAGGAGCTCATTTACGAGTTAATCATCAAACGAAATCATTTAGTTAGCTTCTTCGACTTAATGTTCACTTCTCATATCTGGACAAGAATAACTTCGAAAATCTGCTCCTTGGTTAGTATGACGATCTCAATAGCTGCAACTTCGAAAAATCATCAAACTAGATCCTTCAGCGCGCTGCGAAATTCCACAGCACATCAAAACGGAAGGCATTCCTCACACTGAATGTTATGAGCAATACTTTACGTATTAAGTGGTAACTGTATGCTTCTGTCCGCCAATTGTAATATTCACCAATTTTACGTTGAGTACTGCAAAAGGGAACAGGTCTGAATGAAAATAGTGGACCAATTGCAGCTCTTCTACTTGAATCTCGTCGGAATAAGTCGGCTTCCTCGTTCCTGGAGCCGTAACCTGAAGCATGAGCACAATCTTCGGTTTTCAGACCTTGTTGCTAGCACAATATACGATTGATCACCAAGGATGCCACAATTGAAGCGTAGACTGCTTCGATCTGGCTGCTTTCGATTTATGGAAAAGTGCCAGAAACCAAGGTACCCAAAGCATCGCGTAGAAATCACCCTTCGTTGTTTGATTTTCCCACAGCCGCAGCCGCTTTTTTCCCGAGAGATCCACGATTGTGACCTAATGTGCTCTTGGACTCGCAATCTTAAACTTCACCTTGAAATTGCTTGCATATGAGGGAACTTGACAAAAGGATCCTTCAAACTAAGCGACTTCTGCATAAGATTCATTTAGTAGAAGAGTTGATACTACTGCCTCTAAGCCCATTTTATCCTTGATTCCGTAAGAAAATGAATTTACGGTGTCTCTTAATCCTTAATCCTAACCGGTGTCCTTTTAACCGCTGGATCGCGTTCACCTCTTCTATACTTGCGCACTTTGTGGACCACCTAACGCTGAATCCGAATTTCTGAGGAGATAAACCCTTGCGGCTTGTGTGACTTTTCCGAGACTCCTTCTGATGAGTGCCTGCACAACCTTGTTCATTTTCTCTGCATCAAGCACTCAAAGCATATATGAGACTCTAAGCTCCTGGAAGACAAGCTTATAGTGAAGGCCCCACAGGTCTAAGTTGATGTTCTCAATTTGGTTTCGCAGTTCCATTTGTCCTTTGATATTAGCTTCTTTTCTACTAAGCAACTGAAGGGAACTTTCCTATTCTTTCGCTAATGTGTAAACGTCGCCTCAGCTACCTTCTAATTGTGAAGAAGATAAGGCGTCATCCGTGGCTCATGCGACTTTATGTGGCAAGTGACATTTTTTTCCCTGGCTCCAGTTTCTGCTTAACTTTCTTGATGACTTCAACCTGATCGTCTGTGGGTTTTACCAGAAAAGTATCCGCCTCCAGGGTCTACCATCGTTCCCTATACCGTTACATTCAGAATGCGAGCTCATCACTAAGTTTTTATCTTCGGCTTTCTCTTTCAGTTCCTATAATTCCTCAGTTCCCCAGTTCCCCTTTCGTTCAGGCATTTTCGATTGTAAAGCTAGACTCGGTCCGCATGATCTTGTTCTTGGCGTCTTTACTGTTGTTCTTTTGAACTAAAATGGCTTTCTTCATTGCTATTAAGACTACGCTCATATTAGGTGTCGTCATTTTTGCTCCTATAAAACGGAATTTGTGTCGTGACACTTATCTACCTTTTATCTGTTGAAAGTGAGTCTCTTAAAAATATTTTTTTGTTGTTGTGTGATGCGGGCTATTTACGCCATGAGAGTCCGAGTCCCTGTGGCAACCGCACTACCGACTAAACACGTTTCCTGTCACACCGAGATCCTAGCCTGCAACTGTTATTCAGTCACATTACTTCGGGCTAAGCCTCATTGACCTCGCCTTGCGGCGCCTTCATGTTAGTGAAAAAGAGGATTGCTGTTAGAGAGACCCTCTTCCCACTGCACCGACAAGCGGTTCCTAGATGTTCTTCTTTCCAAGAATAACCGATTATACGTAATTTAACACGAAGTTCCAATTGTCTTTAGATGTCAACATCTTCGCCGTTATGTTTTCTGACGAAATTTATTTCGACTACGACTATTTTGTCGGAGAGATGCAAACGGAGCCCCATAGATCTTTGTCATGCGAAGAAGATACGGTAGGTATCATCTGTCGTCCCCAGGTAGGAAAAGCAAACAGAAAACGGTGACTTTCCCATCTTATACAGGTAAGACTAATACTCGTGCCCACAGTGTAGTTGCGTCAGGGATTAATAAGTTTCACCATGCTTTTCGCAGATCCACAGCCCTAAGGCCACTGGAGAGTCGTGCGTTTCTCGTGTTTCCCGCTTCCTTTACTCGCGTTTCTTTCCACCAAGCTAGGGTCCTCCTCCTTTTCTCAAGACTTACAATATCTCACTTCGACTCCCTTCTACGTATTCCGAAACTCTCATACAAATTTCCTCACCGAGTCAGACTGCTTATGGTGTATGGGTGCTATTGGAGACTTCCAGGCCCATAATCGTATTGGCATGACACATATATTTGTGTTTTCGAACTGAAAATAACTATCAACAAGATGGCTAGTGAAGCTTATTTTCTAGATTACCGATTATTTTTCGACTATGTAAGTCAACTAGGCCAGAAAACTTTTAGATTCCCATAACGGTTTGAAACAGCAAAGTAGTTTCTAAAGATATACGATATAAACTGAAAATTGAAAAAGATTCGAAATAATTAAAAAAATTTAAGAGATTCATATTTTCAATGTTATATTTTCATCTTGGGGAAAATAACGACATGGAACCATTCTAACAAGCAATATTCCCCTTATTTTGTTATGAAGTATAGATAAATGAACATGTGCAAGCATACGTATATGATTGCGCATACTAAGCTTTTTGTTGAGTGAAACACCAATTTCAGTAATTATATTAATTTATCATCTTTATTAGTTCATACACACAAATTCACTTTTGCTTTTCTATCACAAAATTCCCGCCGTATCTCACCCTATTACTCTTCAACTCAAGCTTTTATTGCTTTTCCTTTATAACTCCGGTTTACAGTGTCGCAAATTAACTGCATTTCATGCGCACTGACTCTCTTTCGTTTCTTTTATATTTGTTCCAGCAGTGAAAATATGCCAACAAGATCTTTGAGATCAATACTTAAATCACGAATGAATAATTAGCTATTTACCTCCTGTCTCAAAAAAAATTTTATTGGTCCACGGGAAAACACTGAGCATTTATACTTATTTCTTCAATGGCGTGCATCATTGCTAACTTCTATAATTTTTTGGTTACTACCGTATTGATTGCTTGTACCGTTTGTTTATTTTGTATTTATTTCTTTGTATTTCCACTAAGTTGACTTGGTTGATTTCTCCCCCACTTCAGTGGCTCGTAACGTTTTGTTTTATTTTTTTTTTTTTTTGGTGGGGGTGGTTTTGGTCATTTGATTGTGCCTTGCATATTATCTATTGATACAATGAAAATGGAAAGTTTTCATTCTCGTTCTCTGCTCTCAGTCAGTCTACCAATTAGTCTATAGTTTCAATGACATACCCTTCCCATATGGGCTATGCAGACACACATGCTTTGATAAATACCTGTTTTTAATGGGTTCAGTAGTTATATACCTGCGATAGCCAGGGTCATACCCGCTTTTTTCTGTGTATTTGATTTATTTGTCTGATATTTACACAGAACCATTTCATGCTATCAGTTTTTAATGGTAGGCCAGAAATCCTTTTAGAAGCGTAAAAAACAGGTATTTTTCGAGAACATTTTTAGAGGGATAAAATAATCTAATCATTTTCAAATTATATATAATTCAAGTTTGTTGCCATTGTCGTTGTTTTTTTTTAGATTACCAAAAACAAAAAGTGCTGCAGTTGTCACTCTTTTGCTGTTGATCTCAAAAAGATTTAACAAGTGTCATTCGTTTACTGACATATTAAGGAGAAGGATATACCTTAAAAAATTGTGAAAATGTGCAAAATCGAAAATTTGGGAATCTTTTTACCCCAAATTTCGAATTTTTGATAATTTTTTCGACATATTTCGATCCAAAAAGAGTTATTTATTTACACGCTACCTTTCAAATTTTAGGTAAATCCTTCTGATAATATTACTGAGAGTAGTCTCCCAAAATTTCATCGAAATCGGTCGATATATTTTTGAGCTACAAGACGAGCAGTTTTTGAAAACGTAGTTTGGAGATAATCGCGTTTAAAGTTTCAACATGTGAAAACTATTTATTGTAGTGCTAATGTCCCCCGTATAAAATTTCCCGAAACATTTGCCTGGTCAAAAAAAGGTAAATCAGGAAGCATTAGTTGCTAGGAGAGTACAGCAAAGGGAGTAAAGCAAGGGTTACTCTGCTTCTTACGGTCCGAGCGCCCGACTCGCTATTTATCTGTCCTTCCGCTCGACACTATTTGCGATAACTACGCAAACATTGGTTATATTGGTCTGTATATTCTTTGGGTATTTTCCATTCGAAATATTTGAAAAGAAAAAAATCGATTTTTTGAAAATTCGAAAGAGATTTCTGGCCTTAAGCAAGAGAGTACCTCTGCATATGTGCTTCCTTTAAGAATACTTACTTTCTTGGTCGCCTACCTGATTAGCTCGTTTCATATTTGGGACAAGTTACAAAATTTAAAAAAAAATGGAAGATATGGAAGAAGTTATGTAAGAAAGCCTGTCACACAGGAACGTGAATTAGAAGATTAATAAATGACATTTAATAGAACGCTCGGAATACCTTTTTTCAAGATGAAGTAAATCAGCGTATTATGATATAATAGTCTTTTCAGTTTTTTTATTACATTCCAGACATTACATTCCAGACTATTTATACTCAGCTTAGTAGAGATTCTATAGGGTTTTTTCTTAGTTTTCAAGGTTTTTAGGCCTTTCCTCATGGCAACGGTTCTTAAATCGCACATAGCAAAAGTTTTGTTCTTTTCGAGTAGATCACAAAGCTATCGTGTTACTGTATATAGTATGCTGTTTCGGATGAGCATCCTGGATTTTCTTGCCCCTATTCTTTCTCCTTTCTTCTATTTTGTATTTTCCGATGCAATTCTTTAACAACGAGGTATCGGACGCAATTGTTTCAACATTGTCGTGACCTAACCAATTCAATACTATACGCACCGTTATTATATTCCAGTGGACATTGAAGTAAAAACTTACCACTCATGCTGAGGAAATTAACTTGTAAAATAAACTGTCAGAATTAAAAAAAAACTTACACTTCAAAAAAAATTTAACTGTAAAGAGTTTGGTACATGTAGTTTATCTACTTCTAAGTAGTTAAATAATAGTTCATAAAATAAATTTAAAATAAATTAAATTAAATAAAATTTGAAAATCCGTATGTATGGCACCGCTACAATCATTCCTTACGTAACTATTACCTATAAGTATTTATTTTCTCAAGGATTTCGATTCCTTAGACCTTCAAAAAAATACTATACAAAAATTCTTTTTCCAAAGTATCGGTTGTTTATTCAAATCGATATTGTTCGCTTTCTCATGGGTACTCAGTCCTATTTTAGTATTTACAGACGTACTTCTATTAACAAACCCCGACTTCGGTGTTAAATTAATGAAGGTTTCAGTTTCTGTTTCTCAGTGTGTCAACTTCTGTTTTTGGAGTTGGCTACTATGCTAAAGTACAAAACTTGCGATAAAGATGTAAAATTTAGCAGGACCAGTGTCCGTGGACTCGAATTTAAATAAATGTTGAGCGTTAATGTGGTAATCGACAAATAGTTGAAATTAATTAACGTATTTTTTTGATTATGCGATTACTTGGGGCGAGGGTGAATGGCTTGAATCGCTTTTGCTCGTTGATGAATATTACGTCAAATTTCAGCACAACGACTTATTGTAGACTTTCAGAAAATATTTAAATCGCCACTCTCAACTCAGCTGTTTCTCTTATTTGTATTGAAAAAGCTGGCACAGAAGAGAAGCAAAAACTAAAGATCAAAATTTGATCGAAGTCGAATTAGCAGTGGCCGGTGATGGTACTTGGTCAAACTGGGGTTTTATTTCATCGATTTGTGTAGGTGCTGTAATCGATAAATATTTAGCCAGCAAATGCTAGATTACAATTTTTTTGTCTCTAAAACTTTCAAAACTTGTGAATTGATGGAAAAAACTGAACCTCATTGACTTTTAAATTTGGTACAATATAAAAAAACACCATCAAAACCTATGGACTTGACAGGAAATGTAATGAAAGAGATGTCAGCTTTTTACTCTTTGGGTATGCAGCGCAATTCAAACTCTAGAAAATATGAAAAAGGAAATATGGGCTGGCTTTTATCATAAAATCTCTACCGATGCGCAGCCACGGAACTACAATACAGAATGGTATAAATGCAAAATGCAAAAGCTGAGAACACTCTGCTCACACAAACCAGCACTAAGTGCAGAAGTTCAGGAACTCGTCAAACTAGTATTTGAAAAATTAATCAAAGTTGAGTTACTTTCACGTAGTTTGAGGAGAAATACGCAAAATAACAACGAATGTTATAAAAAAACTTTGTGAGCAGTGGTCCGAAAGGACGCGTTCATAGACAAAGAAGTGATCGAAATGGCGGTCCAAATTTCGTATCCAATTTTCAATGAAGGGCATATGACACTCCTTAAAACATGGAACTCATGGATTGCACCATAGGAAACTGCTCTTATGATTACACACTGAGAAAATGCGAAGAACAACAAGAAAGAGAAGAGGAAAGAGACAGCAGTGAAGGAAGGGCGTTTTTATAAAAAAGTTCGACACTTAATGTCTGAATCTCCTCAGAATCTCCCATTTTATTTGATAAAGGTACTATTACCTACTAGGATTTTGAAAAACTCGATTTTTAGTGAGCGCGCTCTCACTCGGCTTTAAGCTTCCTCTACAAGAATCGACCACAATTTAATGACAACAATGAATTTTTGATGAATGAATTCTAATGTTCTGGTTTATAATTTCCTGAATAATTTGAATAATTTCCTGGTTGATTCTTGTGAAAAGCGGTTTCCTTTTTAAAACGCATTTTGATTTTTTTATCTTAGACTCGCCGTTCCCGAGATTAACTGTCTGCCATGGAGCACAGTTTTTTCAAGGGTCGATTTTGGGGCCCTCTATAAGGTGCGCATGGTTTGTAAAGTTAAAAAAAATTGTTTGTACTCTACAAGAGTAGTTTAATACTACAAAAAAGTTTGATGACATTATCTGATAATTAAAGTGTTAAAAAAATATTGAAAATGTGTTTTTTGAACTCCTAATAGGTAATAGTACCTCAAATCAACATTCGGAAGTCAAATATTTTGGTTTCATGTCGGTCACTGAATTGCGCTTTGCTTTAACTAGGCATTAAAACGCCCTCTTTTCTGCTGTGATCCCAGTCTTCCTGAGGGTATATAAAGATACAGTTCCTGATCAGAAAATTAGTAACAATTTTATTTTGATAAATTAGTGATTTTTCCAAAAATCCAAAACTATTTTTGACGAAAAATGTAGATATAGCGTTTAGGTCCTCCTAAACTCTTCTACATAGCTAAAAGAATTTAACCTGTGTCAAAGAACTAATATTTCGTAAGACGACCTTTAACTTTGTTGATCGCTTTAAGCCTTGCGGGTACATCGTCGATGCACTTATCAATAATGTTCTCTATTTGTCACTACTTCTCCACTTATGACAAATATTTTGCATTAATATATCTTTAGTGAAACTAGTAGAGGCATTAACTTTGGATTTCAAGACGTTAACAATATTTTCAAAAGCAGTCAAATCGGGCAAACCGCCAAGCCAGGGAAGAGCTTGAGCTATAAATATATTTTGCGGGCACTGGGCAGGATGACATAGAGCACAATCATGCGTAATGTTAGTGTGGATTCCCTGTATCTCAGAAAATTGAAATAGAGAATTAATATGTCTTCCATGACTTCAAAATAAAGTATTCACCGTACAGTTAACAAAATACAGTGGTCCACATCCATTTACTGTGTGGGAAATGGTTAATAAGTGTTTAATTACGTTGAATAAGTGCCTAATTAATTAATTTAAAAGTGGAGTCATTAAAAAGATAAGTGATTTTTGTAAAATAATTGTAAAGTGTAAAATAAACTTAGAATAAAACTTTAAACATTAATTTTAAACAATCCGCGAGTGTTTTATTTTCACTATTGCCAATATTTGCGAATAGCAAACAGGTCGCGCACCTGGCAAAGCGCAACAATAAGGATAACCGCTGGTACGTACAAGTGAAAAACAAACTTAACAGAACTTCACCGGGGTTTTACATTTCGAATAAAACCCTTTCAACTTCTGTGACACCTCAAACGCAAACTTCTTATAGCCAAGCCATAATAAATTTATTTTGTCAATCATTTCGCCAAAAAGAATTTCTTCTTAAGGCTGTTTTACTCTTTACTCGTGTTTCTTCAACTGTTTTCTTGATCGTTTCACGTAAACTGGTACGCAACCTGTTCTGCACGTTTCCAACAAATTTTTTGTTTGCAAAATATTTTTTTTTATCCTAAGGTGCGGCTTATGAAGACCGAAGTATGTACTAGAGTCACCATCACCAACATAATTCACGTACTTTAGGCCAGGATTCCTAACAGATCGTTGAAGCATTTAGATAATAGATGATGCTTCCATAGTACCAGCTGTTTCTCTGTGATTGACGTTACATTCGTTATTTTCGATATGTTCCTTCTGCACCACTTCAAGACTTACATAAATTACAACACCAACATTTTACTAGCACGTCTAAAACTTTTCCCAATAGTTATAAAAAGTCACACTTTCCTCTTTCGAGAAGAAAATCCTCGGCAATCGTCCTGATACATTCATGAATTTTAGAAATATAAAAATCCTATAAGGAATGGTCTAAAAAGGAATAGGTTAAATCCCTTAAACCACGGGATTTCTTACATTCGGCTAGCCCCAGCCCTGAAATATGATTATTAAAGCCTCAAAAAATAAACAAATCAAGACAATGTTGAAAAACAAGAGAAAAATCTATTATACATTGACGAGTGTCTTGGCACATCTTTGTCGTTCCTTTTCATTTTTTCGCCGACGTACTCGCGAAAGATGCATTATTAATGTCAGATAATGTTGCATTATATGATTGTTATCTTTTTTGTCTATTTTCGAACACCTTCCGTTAAATGACTTCCCAAAACTTTAGGGATATTGCAAAAAGGTTCACAAATATAACACAAAATGATCGATTTTACACTAGTTATCCTCAAAAGATAATAGTAATTAACAAAGCCGACAGACAAAAAGTGGCTGATATATACCTGCGACGCGAAGCCAAATCGATCCTGAGTGTTGAACTTTCCAACGCTTGTCTTATCTTCTAAACTGCTCAAACCGACTTAAAAAAAATTTGACAATATTCTAGACATGTTGTTAAATTCAATAAGAATTTAAATTTTATGAATTAATTCCATTTTTCGAAGCTTCTAAACCCATGTAACCTCTTATCTTCACGTATTATTTATTCAGGTTTCATAAAAATCACGCTCCTTGTATTTTCATTTTCACACCCCTACTTTTGTAATAATTGTTACAATAATCTGTCAGTTTTTGTTTGCCTAATACATATAATTTATTAATTACACGGAAATTCTTTGCTCAACGCTTTAATCCAACAAAATGCACCGATTAGACTAATATCAGCAGCTCTCTGAAATGAACGAATCGAGCCGAAAATACGAATAAATGTCAAAAGTAAATTTATAAATTGATTGATGAGTTACTTGAGATCCACTGTAAAGAAAAAAGCATAGGCCAGCATCAATCCCTAGTATGGTACTATTATTTAAAAAAGGTCCATCCTGCCTTTGAAACCAAGGAGGTTCCCAGGCTCTGTGCCCGCCCACCTCAGCCATATGTAACTCTTGTTGGCCAGACTTGATTAATTTATACGGAAGTGTTCTGTACTTTCTCTTCCTCGCGATATGTCAGCAGGTGTCATCCATTTGGATTCCCTTTCGTTTGACGTGGTGAACTAAGAGATTATGGCCCGTTACTTTTGTCGCCAGTATTCTTATGCCATTTCTGTTTTCCCTTTCCATTGTTTTATCAAAGAGGATAAAGGATTCGGCTTATCCTGCAGTCAGTCCTGTCATTCAAAACTGTATAATTTCCTTTCCAGAGGGTTTGTCTAATTCTCTTTTTACTGATTCTGGTGTCACTTAGATGATGTCTATTCTAGTTGCATTTAGGTCGGTTGATTCTGCTCTTGCTAGAGTGTCCACTGTATTCAGAAATCCGTCTTAGTTTTACATTGACTCGGATTCTTGCGTTTCTTAGGGCTTGGCTACATTCATATTTTTTGCTTCGATTCAACATCACTTTATTAATTATAATATACAATAAAAAATGTAAAGCAAAAATTTAATTGAAAATAATCTAATTTTCAAAAAAACTAATTGGCACATAAGACACTCCAAATAAATATTTATCAAAAAGGAGTTGCAACATTGTATCTCCATCACCATTGTTCAACCCTCGCACTTATACCGCTGACCCGTGTATATGCATGGTATCTAATTTGGATACCATCAGATTCAATGATATATCGATTACTGTTTAGGCACACGAACGCTTCGGGTTATGAGGCTAGTTGTGAGAGAAATCTCAATGCTTCATCTGCCGGAGGGAAAGGCCGTGAAATTAATGGATTTTCGCTCACAATCACAGAATTAGTGATATGATTCCTAACATATTTCAAAATGAAAATATCAATCCTCGTCACATTGGCAGCTTAATAGTCTTACGTTCGATATATTATGTTTCCAATCTACTTCAGGCTATAGGCTAGTGCATGCACAGAGACATTTCCTTTGAAAACTTGTAGCTCATCCATCACATTAGTACTTAGAATCGACACCTATATATCAGGACTGGTCGAACCAAAGCATCTGAATCTTATGGTTCCCAAGTTGGCTTACCTCGCAGGACTCTCACGTGTTGATCGAAGTAAAGGTACTTATTCACATGAACACCGAGTTCGAATTTATGAATTAATGCGAACCCGTTCTGAGCTACCATCACCCGTCATAATGCGGAAATCTTTCCGATTGCTTTCCAGATCTTAACTAACCACATGCAATATTCGTATTCATTTGTTCGTGCAGAACCGAACATTGTTAAACAATCCTGGAAATTTTTTTTAGGCCGTATATATGATGAAGCCATCGACAAACGTAACTAATTACCGGGTTGGCCACACAAAGAAAACAAAGCTGTTCAAGAGGTTGAAAATTAAATTGAGTTCAGTTTTGACGTGAACCGTTCAAGATCTTTCTTTATCAAATTTCCATCAGTCACCACAAATGACTTCCAAACATACAAAATCATGGCCGTGAGAAGTCGAGAAAATTTATCTTGTAAGAGTTTAAAACTTACACCAATTTGCCAAACCGTATCGAAGGCTTTCTCCATATCAATGTCTGAGTTCACTCTCGTAATTGCATGCATCGTCAAATGCCTTGCATGCAATTCCAACTATATTAACTATACATGGAATTCCAATATTTCTCGATGTGGTTGTTTGTCGCATTTTTCAGGTTCCACTTTCAAACTGATCGGGCGATAGCTTTTTACGCTGGAAGCGTCCTTTCTTTTTTTCAAAATCCGAACACTTTAGCCTTTTCCAATAATTTGGGAATTGTTCAACAAATTTCTCAATATTACTTTAGAACATCATCATTTCCGCATGATTTCTTATTGTTTGTTTTGTCGAAGAAAAAATGCATTTTTTTTTAAATAATTCCTAATATTCCAATTAGATATGACGTCGAATGTCAATTCTTCATTGAATTGAAGTATGGATTCATCGTTTAAAGATGACATGAAATCGGAAACCCTCACTTGAACGACTTCCACAAGAACTGGAGTCCCTTGATCAGTATTCGATAAATGAACCATTTTAAAATGCGTACCAATGAGATCAAGCTTGTGCATGTCATCGGAAACCATTCTGTTGCCGTTATTATTTATTGTCGTCGTTTGAATATCGATACCCACCTTATCTAGGATATTTATCTCATTATCTTTATCTGATAATAACTGAGACTTCATAGATTCACTCTCGACTTCTCATGAAATATGTGGTTCACTGTAGGGACCACAGCAACGCCAGCGCACCTAGTATGCTGTAGCCGGAGGTAAAGCAGATAAATCGTTCTTTTTCGATCCGCATAAGCAATCCATCCTTGTCAACGTAAAATAAAATTTACAAGGGAATATATGATCTATGTTTGTTACGTTTGAAATACACGTTATTATCATGAGCTTGTTTATTTGTTCACCGCGCATCGTAAACAAGACACTTCTTAATTGATGACTTAAATGACTCTAGTGAAAATCTCGTCAAAAATACGAGTTCCACATGGAAGAAACAATGGCGGAAAAACATGTCAGCATCATCGAAAATTCTCCCGCGAAAACTCCTATTAGAATTATGTAAAGTTCTGCCGTTTCCATGGAAACAGAAGAAGTGACAGTAGAAGACCTAATTAATATCAAATTATCGGCATTTTGGTGGGCAATTTTTTGTTTTTAAGTAGATCATCCGATAACGCGAAATTTCACGCCATCATAGCCGCTCTCGTTTGCCGGTAATGGAAGAAATTGCCGATATATTGCACGATTTTCTTCCGAAAGTGAACTTCAGCTCCGGCGGAAGATGAAAGCACTCACAGCCAAACCGCTAGGAGACCCATTAAAGACTTTCTGAATGAAATAGCTTCCTGCCCGTACGCGTGAAGTTTTGGCTGTGGAACTGGCAGCGATGGTCGAAAGTCTCGACACGACGCATGACGCGAGCATTATCAAGGGTCACGAACGCGTGCAAATGCATCAAATGGTGCATATGCTTTTATCACCACCGATTTGAGAACAAAGCCAGGAAGTTTAGAGCCAGATACAATTTTATGAACGCAAGAAAATACCGAATTCCTCACCATCGGTTCCAACGATTCGCGGCGATAATACTAATACAATAAATAAGACAATAAACAAAACAAAACTAAAACAAGTGCATAATACGCGCCCGAAGGCTAGGCTATTCTTTTCTGGTCGACACTAGTGCCAAAGTCTTCTAAATTTTATGTCACAAAAAATCAAGACCGATCCTGGGTGCAGAATCCCAGACAGTTCGGGTTACCTGTGGACATTTCACAGCGGAAACTTGTCGATTTTCATTCTGACCAAAGGGCCTCCAACCAAAGGTGGCCACTCCAGACGACTACCACCAGATAAATTTAAAATAGGAAAGACAAACATAGAATTTATTATAGAGGAAGGCATTTGCAGACCGTCTAGTAGTCTTTGGACATACCCATTACTCGCGAGAACGTAGGAAAGCAGCAGTCACAACACCGTTTACAGTCCGAATCATATATAACAAGTTTTTCAACGGTTACAAGCCAACGAACTAAAGCTTCATCCAAACAGATGTGTATTCGGATAACCAGAAATAGAATACGTGTGTCACCGAATCACTTCGACTGGGGTTGAGCCACTAACGCTGAAAGTCGATGTCGTATTAAACTTCAAACTACCCTCATCGATCGAACTCCGCCGAAACCTCGGAATCTTAAATTTAAAACAAATAAAAGCGATAATTCAGCCACAGGTAAGTCAGATGTTAACATTCAACACAATGTCATAATTACAAAAAAATGCTGATTATCGCAAGTGTTGTAGTTGGCCTATCTAAACATTCAATACTAATAACACGTCGACTAATATCTCATTTGATATTTATTTTCAAAATTTATAATGGTTTTAGATTTTTTTTTTGTGGCATCACCGCAGTCATTTCATTCATTCAACTGATTTGGTTATTATCCAACGATATCATGACTTTTTAACCCTGATTGAGTGAACGCTCCTCACTGAATTCAGCATATTTTATCGTAGATGAATAATCTAGTTCGATGGCCGATTCACCAAATTTAAGTTGGCTATGAATATTTCGACAGTATATCTTATGATGAATATACTGATATATTTTAACACAGGAGCTATTAATATTCTGTTAACACAACAATTATCGCACATTCAAATAGGTTTTCATTGAGATGCTGTTATTTTTTAACAAAAAACAAATCATATGTTTCTCGTCCCTTATAGTTTATTTATGCAATCTTGGGATGTTTGTTTAAAAGAAAATATTTTACTACTGTAATTTTCTTTGTATGGCATTTCAAACCGAACTTTATTTGAACTGGCGGACTGGTAAGAGAAGGCAATACTCTTGTTTAACCACGTAAATTATATAACCTTACAGCAACATAACAAATTAAATAATAATATAGCCTTTTGAAGGCGTTGAAATGAATGCTTTTAATCGGGTGTAATGACTTGGAAATAATAATTGGCAAGCATAAGGAAACAGGAATGAATTTTTATTACGCTATTATTACTTACATTTTATTCTTGTTCCTATATATTTTCAATTTAACTATAGTTTTGTTCCATCGTACAGTTTCAAATCAAATCATTAATACAATAATTACATCAAAGGGAAATAGCAGTGAGAATTAGAAATATCAATGGACACCATTTGTAAATTCGATATCAAGCACTTCTCAAAGATAGATTGCTTATCGCGAATAATTTCATTTTGCTTCCCTTTCGATATCTTACACATGACTGTTGATTAGCTATTTCTTTACAATTGTTTTTTTTTGTAACAAACGAGAAAGGGATGTTCTGAATGAAAACATTTACATTTACTCTTGAGAAAAACACATGCTACTGTGTCAAGTGTCTCGAACATTAATTTATATTTGCTATATTTTTGCAAGCTAACCAGGAGTTTCGTTTATATAACCATCTTCAATAGAATTTAAATAGTGTCACTATTTATATAAATTTGAGATTCAACTTCTAGTCATTATTGTAACTTGTGTACCATTAAATTTGTGTATATTAATTTGTTTCCAACACATTTTATTTTCATTCTTGAGACTTTAACGATAGCATCTAATACATTATCTTTCATAGTTTCACTAGTATTACATTTACGTAAAATATGCTTGGAATAAGAAATATTTTGCTTAGCATACATTGTCATTTGATGTAGAATGCGTATGTATAAAGCGATCATTAATTTTATGAGTAATTACGAATAAACAAATTTATACACCATGCAAAACATATAAAAAATCGAGTCTAATTTAGTTGCTTCGAAATAATGAAGAAAAAAAAACGCGATGATATAGGAAATAACAATACAACATAATAAGACAACATGACAATTTTACTGTTACTTTTTATATTGTTTACAATAGCGCATACAAGACTTTCATTTACTTTATGGTTCATTTTCATATCTTTAGTATGTATAAAATTAGCAACGAGTTTCATAGAGTCCACTGCGTCCGATGTATCTTACCCATTTTATAACATCGTGATCAGAATAGTTTAGCTTCGGTTCAAAAACTTTTAAATATCGGACCTGAAAATAATGAATAGGATAAAATCAGATTTACTGTGAATTTTGAAGTTCGACTGTGAATTATGATTCTTGTGTCGAAAATTCTCGTTTTCGTTAACATGTTATGACATATATACCGACACATATAATTGTGATATATTTAATCAAAAACCCAATTCCCAATTTCCCAATGCACGTGTTCCTCGTCATAGACGAGTAGATGTGTAATATAGTTTGATATTCTTGGGGTATTTTCTGCACTATCACAGGAATATTTTATTGGACTCACCTTAAATCCGGATGGCGCGAACGGAACTTCGAAATTCATTGAAATCGGTGGTCGGGTCCACTTTTTCTTGGTATCAGTTTCAAGAAGCTCAATTTCCGCTGATAGTTGAGTTTCCTTCATGCCAGCCATTCTCTTAATCCTGAAATCAAAACACAAATTTCAAACACACCCCTTTAACAACTGATCAAAAAACTTACTTCCACACAATAGCATTTTCGGATGCTTTATATTTTGCTTTGCCCTTCAGACAAATCAATTGTACTCCGGACGTATTCAGCGGCGTAGGAATTTTCACTTCAATCTTCTGACCCAGCAACGAAGGCTTAAAATTCGACTTCAGAACAACTTTCACCTCCATTTTCGTGCGTCCAACTTCACGTACAAGAGGTATTACGCGGAATGGCAAAGAAATATCTTTCGTTGTACGATAACGCATTAACTCAAATTCACCATCAGGCGGGATAAAACTGATTGAATGTTCAGTTTCGAATTTACTTAATTTTACGCATTGATGAAATTGGCAGTCATCTATAACGACAACGGGCTTTCCGGCACGCGATATTTCATTTTCTGCATTTCCCGATATTCCGCGGCCTTTAGCTTCCATGACGATTTTATCGTTGATACCAAACTTGCACTCTGGCATACCTGCAGTAAACATTTCGTTTGGGTTAGTACTCTAAATATTTTTCTTATTCTATTTTCATTTCTTAAATATGCTGTGAAATCTTATCGTAAAGTATAAGATTAAGGAAGTCTCAATTTTATTATCATTTTATCCTATCGTCGGCATGCAGTATGCATAGTACATTAGTTCGTTTAAAGATTTTGCCGAGGCAATTATTTTATTTGTCTAAAATTTGGGGGGATAATGTAAGAACATCAACTGCATATTGTTATTTTCATTTGAAGTACAGGTGATTTATATTATCCCTTAGTTAACCTAACTGCACGTAGGATCTTAAACACCCTTCAAATTTTTTATCTCTCAGATGCAGTACTAATTTCGAAAAACTGACAACACGTCGCCGTCTGTTAATAATTGAGACCTTAAGCTATAAGTAACAAAGATTACTCTATAGCGTACATACATATAGAGCGGATTGCAGACGCTCCAAAATTGTGCCACGGTGCATTTATTGAGTGAAAAAGTGATTTTGCAGCAATTTTTTTATCTTCATATTATTGATTTTTTCTTTGACTTTCAACGTAAGTATTCAATGTGAATTGGATTAAAGAATTGTTCATTATTTCATTAAACATTTACTTTTTCGATGGTGTATAACTTACGGCAGCGTTAGAATCGCTGTCCAACGCAGAAGACTTTGGTGGTGAATAGCCAAAGTGACGAAGAAACTTTAAACTTTGAGCATGTAGGCAACGTCGACGACGAAAATAAATTAAATGCACATCGATCTTCAAAGCGAATGAGTTTGAGAGATGTGCGGGGAAAATGAATTTGATGACGTTCCTCTCGCCGGAAAAGTAGGACCAGTTACAAAATTTACGTTCACCCCGAAAAATTAGTTAGTTCTATTAACATTGACATTGACTGAAATTACTGATGGAAATCTAGGCATGATTGATTGATGGCACAAACACATTAGATCGAAAGGTGGCACAGACACATTCGATCAGCTGTGTCATGCATTCATACCAGCCAGAAAAACTAAAAGGTGACCTTTGAGACACTTCTTTTATATTTTAGATCAGGTTACTGTTAATGCGAGAGTACGATTTTCACGTAAGCCAATCAACGAAGGAAAACCTGTTAAAATAGCTCCACAACAGTAGTTGGAAAGCATCATCGAAGAACTTAGCAAATCACTACTGCAAGAGTGATATGGAATGCCGATATTACCAAAAAACGTTGACATTGGTCAAAATTTATACATATATAAATATAAGAATTTATATATTATGTAAAAATATTTGGTATTGCCCAAATATCACCAAGTGTGACTGCAGTTAAGTTTACAGAAATGTATGCAAGGTCTGCATTATGCAACCTCCGCCAAAACACAATCGTAATGCAGCTGATGTCTGTGCACGTTGTCGAGAATTTAACTATCGTTACCTGATACGAGGTGTGATCGAAAAATACGGTGAATGAATTTTCACACCGGCAACTGCTGCCGATACATTCATATGTTGTAATTTGTCCAGTAGCGTGATCAGCTGAGACAGGCAGGGACAAGTTGTAACACGTTCGAACTTGTCAGTCAGCTGCCAGAGCTGCTAGAGTGAGGTTGAGTTTATTGTGTCTGTCGCGCAACAACGAATTCGAACAACGCATTAACATTATGTTTTGTTTTAAGTTGCAAAAGAATGCCAAAGAAGCTCATGAAATATTGATGAAAAATGAATGTTGGGTCTATAGCTATGACCCTGAGAACAAAATGCAGAGTTCCCAATGGAAAACCAGATCTCCTCGCCCTAAAAAGGCACGTCAGTCAAAATCCAACGTCAAGGTCATGCTCGTTGTTTGCCAATGGCTTCCTTCTTCACCACGACAATGCCACGTGCCACACCTCGCTTCTCATTTGTAAGTTTTTGGCAGAAAAAAATGTTCCTGTCTGTCCACATTCGCCATACTCACCTGATTTAGCACCATGCAACTTCTGGCTCTTCCCAAAAATTAAAACTGTGCTTAAAGAAAAACGTTTTGACACCATTGCTGACATTGAGAGGGCCACGACCGAGCAGCTGAAAGCTCTTCCGAAAGATGCCTTCCAGAAATGCTTCCAGTCATAATTTTTACCGGATCTTAGCGGCATAACGTGCATGAAAAGATATTTCTTAATTTGTGTGTTATAATAAGCAACATGGATCTTTACGGAGATTCTCTCCTTTAATGGCAACAATGTGATAATTCCGATGAAATTTTTGTGACGAATTAGTACTTCACAACAGTATTTAATGTTACTCATGTGAAGAGTTATTTAAATAAGACGCCAAGTAGTTAAGGATTTTCGAAATTCACCTGATTTCTTCATTTTTTTAAATTTTACTCGGAACCTTTTTGCGTAAGAACCTCTGCAACATGAAGCGACTGTTTAAGAAGAAGATATTATATGTGTGTGTTCAACGATACAGAAGTAGGAGAAAAGCACGAAATTGGTAGGCTTATCAACAAGGCAGGCAAACACTCTGTGGGAAAGGGACGAAACGTGCGGCAAATTATATTTGGAGGTTGTGATAATGCCGTTCAAAAAACAACATCAACATTTAGTAACATCAACGTTTCAGCTGAGGCTGTAACAAAAAGTTTCCGGACACATGATTTACTTGGCGGGGCAAAGTTTTAAAAAAACCTCTTCTCAGAAATCTTCTAATTTATCTTCTTTATCTTCCACGAAAATTTATCGACTGTTCACTACCGAAAGCCGGGCGAAAGGCCAAAGAGAGATCAAAATTATTCGGGTGGATTCCGATGGCCTGACGACGGATTTCAGAGACTGCAATAATATGTAGTGGGGTGCATGATAAGGCAATGATTTCACTTTCTGAAAAATCTTAAGAAAGATGACTGCTGATGTCTATATCAGCATCATTCAAGACGGAATTCTTGTTAGTTAGTGGTTTATGAGAGACACAAGAATGAGCTGGACTTTATCTTCCAGCATGATAAAGATTCTCAGCACATAGCAAGAGTGACCGAAAATGGCTAAAAAGTCAACAGGCATTTCATTTATAAAATTATCCAGCACAGTCTAACATTAATCCAATCGACGTTAAAAGACATTGGGACGTTGGATGGACTTTGAAGTTGTAATCAGTAATCTTAGAACAACTTTGCTCGTTCGCTGTACAGAAATATTATAATTTCAATACCACGAAGAATTAAAGCCGTAATAAAAAATGTAGACATATAAAAAATTAAAATAAATAAAAAAAAATTCAATAAGTAGAGCCAACTATGGAAAAAGGATGCATTCAATGGATCGCATTAATTACGTTTTTGTTCTCTCAGACGATAACTCTGCCTTAGATTTACGGCTGTGGTTCATTCTACAGGCCACCGTCATTAAAATACCTAGCCTGTGCAACGGAGGAGGGGAAGAAGAGGGAGACTCTTGTTTTTTAAAGTATATAGACTATAGTAATATTTTATGTTAATCCACAAATTTTTTGCCTAATCAGCCAATTGAAAAAAATAGAAGAAATAAAAGTTCTATTGACAAAAATTTAAACAGTGGTCTTATGAATGAAGATGTTGACAAAGGACGGCGAAATCAATGGACTTGATGAGTTTATGAGTTAAGGAAGAATGAAGTTGATGGAGCATTTTGAATTGTGAATTGCGTGACATAAAGACCGATAGCCTGACCTTACTAAGTGTGGATCTATATAAATATAAAAATATGCCCTGATGTAAAATATTGCAGATGCGGCAAGGATAGTTGCCTTGAGTATTATTAAGTTGTCTCGAGAAGTGATTCAACAATAGGAGGGAAAAATGGGTACACTGAAAGGAAATGGACAAATACGAAGTGTGTCTATGACGTATCTTGAAGCCGAACCTTGTAGATATAGGATTCCTGAAGTCGCCAGAAGGCCTGTCCTTTGCAAGGAATTGCAAAGGACAGCTGGAAAAAGAACGAAAAAATAATAGCGAAAAATAAGCGCTGAAAAGGGTTAAAATAAATGTAGTACACCGTTTAAAAACTTTAATAAGACTAGTATATGCTGAATGTGACTGAGTGTCATACTGAATGTGAGATAAGTGTCATGTCGCTTGTTGAAAATGATAAGCGAATCGATTATTTCGAACTGCTACAATAACCATTTTAATTTGGTGATTACGAAACTAGTGCATTTATCATTGCATATGCGACCTTTATGTAGAAAGTGCAAGAAGGGGCCCTATAGAGTTGTGCTATTAAGCTCCAGTCGACGCTGGCGGACTGAAAATTCTAGGTTTCAACTTAGTCTTGCCAGTCCTTAGGAAGTCTCAGTCAGTCTTAGTCTTGCCGTACGTGGGTACCACGTATCGAGAAGCGTATTTGAATTTTGTATTTTGAATGAAAACTGAGTTTTTCTCGGACTGTAGAACCATGAGTAGGATGCCTATGACAGGTTAATGGGACAGGTCGGCGAACCGACTCTCCTACTTGCAATGTAATAATTGTGACTTCTCTGCCTAGAGAGCAATTGAAAGTACATATCAACTGTTTTCATATTCCAGAAAACTTGAAAATCAGTTGGGGCTCATGACAAAAATGTTTCAGCTCGTGAGGTAGATGATCGAGAAAAGGATCTACTCTGTCTTAGAGACCATGAGGTTAGGCCCAATGATGGCAGGTAATAACACTAAACACTTCGATTTATATTTCCCAGACAATATTTATTTGATGATAGGGAAGTTGTTGTTTAAACAACCTTCAGTGTGGGGGTAGATTTTCTTTATATGTATCCCTCGATACTTTTCAGAGCAAGCAATAGTAACAATTGCCGTAAGTATAACAATACGAAAGTCTGGCTCTAGCTAGAAATTCAATGAAATTTTTCTTTCATGCTGTCGTGTTGCCACTGTTATCGTGTTCACACTGATTTGATGGGATCTAACTCATTCTAACAAACAAAGGTAAATTTGTTTGCTAAAAAATTTGAGTAGATCTTCATGCAGTTTGATAGATTTACGTAACATTTGTTTCAACTTTCTTTCGACGTCTCCTTTAAAATACATATTCTATTCTGTCAACTGTTTGTTAGGTTAATAGGAATATTTGGAAAGAATTATCGTGATCTGTCTAAGAAGAGCAAGTCTTTCATGTTTAGAAGGTTGAGCTGCGGTAAATAAGCTGGAAGATAGTTTTAAGCTTTCAAAGTTAGCCAAATAGATTTAACTGATAAAATATCTTTTGCTATAGGCTAAGAACACGACCAATTGCAAAATGCAAAGAATATAAACAAACATGTAAACATAATAAAAACATATAAACATGTAAACAAATAAATGTTAAACTCAAATCTTTTCTGTATGAGACTTTCCAGACGCAAAATGATAGTTGAGCAGACTTATTCAATGAATCTGAAAGTACAACATCGTAAATGTAAATTTTCTGAAAAAAAAGCTTCAGACACAAATACTAACTCTGGTGGACCAAACCCAAAACATACATAGTTAATTAAATTTATTTAATGAATATTTTTGAATAGTATAATTTTAAATATTGAGAAAAAGTTCTCCATTTTCAAATATGCCAATGGGTTATAAAATTAGTGACTGCAAGGTTTCTTAAATTTTTAACAGATGGCATAAATTAGATTATGCCATCTGTTATAAGATTACTCATAAAGAAATCTATTAGCAAAATATAAATAATTGAAAACAATTGAAAATAATTGAATAATTAAATTTTGGTAGAAGAATATCTCTTCTTTTTTCTTCTTCAAAACAAAGATTAGTCTTGTAGTAGTCTTGTATAAGTCTTGTACAGTCTTGTATAAGTAGCTACATGAAAAATTTGTATCTCTTTGTTCGTAATTCGAGAGTATTAATCACTTCTAGCAGTATGACAATGGATATAAGTTAATGACGCAATATGACCGTATTACATATAACGACTCTGATTTCAAATAAGGTCCACTCCTATGTATGGAACATGGCAATGGGCTCAAATTAAAATGGTCATAAATTTGTACCAAATTATAACGAATGCATACTCGTTTGAAGAATTTTCTACACAAATTTGATTATTTGCCTTAATTTTGCAATGAAGTTTTCAATACACGAGGCAATCTACTTTTGTGGGAGCTCTTCTATCTCAATACAAAGCCTCTAGAAAGCTTATGAAATTGCTTATCTTTGAAGAATTTCTGCTTAAATTTATCGGTTTTAAGGAATGTCTGACTTCAATAAATTATTATGTTAGATAAACGACAGTGCATTACTGAGAATATGCGTTTGAAAACGTGTCAGTTATGATCATCATTTTATTACTAATTCACTATGTCGAAGATAAGTAAATCAGTTGAATTAAGTAAAGTAAATCAGTTGAATTATTGAATTACTGTTATTCATGTTGTTTTGAACGTGTTGGACCATGCGAATGTCGTTTCAGACGTGATAGTGTCCTAATATGTTGGAATTCTATGAATGTTTAACTTTAAAGCGAAATGTTTATCAGAAGGATAAATTTCACAATAACTTCCTTAGTTCCTGTCAACTCGCATGGCTGTAGGGAAGAATGTTTGACTTATCCTCGTCTATATAACCCTTCGAAAAACGGATTTCTTGAAAGTTTAGTTTAAGTGTGCCAAAGGCTTTAGATTTGTCCGCACTGTTTGATTTCAATCCATTAGAACGAATTGATAGTACCATTGTCTCAATCCCATACGAACATATTTGAACCTACTCCAAAAAATGCTTCATTCATTACAATTAATATGCAAGGTCTGTAGATGTTCTCCTATACTTCATTTTAGAACTCTGAGATTGAATTACAAAACAAGTTATTTATTACGTTAACTTTTGATTTATGTCGAGGACCTGATGGTCCTCTCTAGCTGTTCATCGTATTTGATTTACCAACAATTTAATTAAAGGGGCTCATAGGCACTATTGCGCACAATATTTTCATCTATCAAAACATTTTCGACTATGATTATATCGTTTGACAGTTGATTCAAACATTTCAAAGCTTTATTCTCCCCAACTGATCGAAAAGTACTAGTTTACCTGAGGAAATGATCGTCGAGAACAACAATCAACATTGCGGAAAGAACAGCGAATAATTTTAATTCTAAAAGAAGAAACAAGTATAAAGATTTCATCTTAATTACGAGATGGTAATCACGGATAGCTTATCCGTAAAATAGACGGTGGTTATTTACTAGTAAGAAACTTAACCAAACAACATTTCCAATTGTCGCAATCCAATGGTGCGAAAACGAAAAAATCGAAACGAAGAAGAAAAAGAAGCCAAAAGAAAAGTGGAACATATAAATCCCAACGCGCTTCACAATATAAGGTGTTGAATTATAACAAACGAATTATAAATAACTTTAAATTAGTTAAAATCTTTTATTTTTGTGATGGTTAATCTAACGATTCGAAAACCTGCCTAAACTTTACCAAAACTGGCACAATTTTGTGATGCGAATCTGACAGTACATTTGGTAAACATGAACTAGCTTGAGAAATCGGCGGAGATCCAAATGAAAGAAACTTTCAAACAATGCATATTTATATTACCGTTGGGTCTCAAAGATAATCTAGTCCTTACTTTATGAGCATTTGCAACCGTGCAGCGAGACATACTTGTACGATGTATACAAAATATTATTAAAGTTGGGACCTTAAGCACATTTTATTTATAAGAAAAATATATCTCACCTGAAAGGTACGACTTCATAACAACTTTTCCTGCAACGTGTGCCGAGAGAACCTGCCCTTGCGGACTCATTAACAGATTGACATATTCCAAAACGTCCAAAAAAAGTTCATTACGACGATATTTGATCCCTTCACGTCTCCATCCGATCTGTCCAGTAACTTGAGATGTAATTTGCATTTGTTCCTCTTTAGTTGCTGATTTAATTCCTTGCTGAGTAATGAACGTTTTCAGCACGCCCGTATCAGTATTTTGAGGGTAACCAAAATCGAGAATTTCTGCAATAATTATAAATCTTGAGTAATACCCATAAATTCCGTAATTTTTTTCTTTATTATTACCATCCAGTAACTCATAGATCAACACAAAGTTATTTTTAATATTTTCTTCGGAGATTTTTCCGAAATACGATTGCATCACTTCAATAATCTTCAGCAGGAATTCAAAAACCATGGCTGCGTTTACATTTTGCTTGGTAACCGCAGCTAGCCAAATGTTCGCCCGCTTGAGTTAAAAATTTGTACATTAAAAATTAAATGCGAGGTTAAAAAAATTTTCCATCTAAGATTTCTCTTACCTTTATATGAAAGAAACTGGTACGAGCTATGTTTGTTACGGGTGATCGCACCTGTTGTCTCGCGTGTATGACGTTGACGCGAAACGCATCAACTGCGTTCCGGCCAATGTCATCACGATAGACTCTTGATATTAGCACTTCACCCTTATGGTTATAAACAAACAGCCCACCAATCATCTTTACCTGTTTTGCTGTTGTCTGTTGCTAACAGCAAAAACACCCCTCTGTGCAGTTAAACTGTAAAATAGCAAATCGCAATTTATTGATTATAGATTGACCTTCATATCATTAAATCAAAGGTATAAAAGCCTGCATTGCTGCGTTCGACTTGAATTTCTCCTAGTCAGTTTATGCGGGTAGAAATTCATAAGTGAATCGAATATTGATTCAAATTCAGATAAATTGATTTGACATAGACATTCAACGCAAACATAAATGTAAGAATCGCAGAAAAATATACTAATAAAAAGAGTGAAAGTAATCAAAAAAAATTATATTAAGGAAGTAGGGACAATTATACAATAGCTCTGGCTCAGCGACATCTATAAACAATAATGAAAGTATGAGTAGAACCATAAGTATCAAAACAAATCCGCACCACTTATCCATGTTTCTAATCAGTGTCACTGATATTGCAATGTTGTTTATCGATAATGTGACGATTTTAAGATTTCATCTCTTAAATTCATATTACCGTTAAATGAAACACATATTCAAATGATCGAGTTATCTGTCAATGCATTTTTTGCAGTAACACGATGATATTCTGATCATCTATGAATTCGCAACTACCATTAAATTATTATTCAATTGTTCGTAGAAATATTAAAATAAAGCTAATTTAAGTTCCCTCCTGAAAATTTCCCGTATTTTTCGCTAAGCATAAAGGCGCCTAGTATTAATTCAATTCATTGAAATACAAAATACTTTTTTTTAAATTGACACCAGTTGATACCGTGGTTGAGTAATTGGCCCTGGCAATTGTAGCACTGACCAGCGTTTTCGATCCTGCGTTTGTTATTTATTGTCCTTGGCTTTGTTTAAGACAAGGAAAATAAATATCATCTTAATTTCTGTGCTGTGAAATTACTATGGTTAGTGTATGGATTAATTATTTTTGGTGTTTAGGATGGTTTGGTTTTTATATTTTAACAGTTTTCAAAGAACTTGTTATCATTTTTGAGAATTAAGTCTTTAATATTTTTAAATCTGTGGAAGAAATTGTATTTTCCCTGGGGTTTTCAAATACAATGAAACAATGAAACAAAAGTTGATCTATTGATCTTTTGTGTGTGTTGCTAAATATGTACATTTATTTGAATTACTTTTTTACTTTGAAAGAGCCTGAGTTGATTGTAGGCTCTGTTATCCATAAGTCTATTAAAGGTCTTAATGTGTTTTGGCGGTTTATTACTGTTATGAAACCAAGTTTTACTGCCATTGTTGAGGTGGTGTGCTTTATTCCAAATGCATGGTCTGTCTATTCTCTCATCTTCGCCTGCCATTATTCTTTAACTTCTACCTTGATTAGAGCGTCTATCTCATCTAGTTCAAAATTCGCTTCAGTTGTTCTCACTCCGCCTTCTTTGTCAGGTGTATCAAATGATTTGATACCCACGTGTCCTGGGTTCCACATGACTCGAAAGGTTATCTCTGGGTATTTGTTTATGGTATCCCATATATCATACGTGACTTTCCTTTTTTCTAGGTTCTGGGTTTTTTCTTCAGATACAACAATAGGACAACCTACGGCAGGTTGTTGAAGTCTTTGGGTAGAATAGAACATTAAACTCATTCAAGACAGCCCATCGACCTAATAACAATCATTGCAAATGTTTCTCGCATCCAGAGTTGTACTTGAGGGAAAGATATTTTTAAAAAGGAAACTGATTATCGCATAGGAATGGAAAATTAACAAACCAATGCATTAAAAAAATGCCAAACAGAAAGAAACACTAACCTGAAATGACACTAACATTAAAGAGCCTGGTTAAAAAACTTTTCATTTTTTCAAAAGGTTTTCAAAATGATTTATGAATAAAAATTTCAGAATAATTTAGTGATCCTAATTAGCTACAGTATCAAAAAATTCCTTCAACAGAATTTTTGAATGTTGCCTGAAAAGTTTCCGACCTCAACATGGAGATGGACGAAATTTCAACTAAATTGAGAAATTGCTCATTGAAAGTACAACAATTCTGCATAGTCAGTTGTTGTTGTTTGACAATCACTCGAGTTCGTTTTGCGGGTTTTTATCGAAACAGAAATTACTAAATACCGGTGCGTGATGAGTGTCCCTGAATTTATGGTATTGAAGCGTGGTTGTAGCAGCTTGGCATTATGAGCGTTGAGGAAGACCAAAAACTGCGACGTTGAGAAAGTTCATAAAATGGTACTGGATGACCATCAAATTATAGTTAGAGATATAGAACAGGAAAATGGCATTTAAACTAGAATCCACCACTACACTCCTGAACGAATAATCATAGCAGTAGGTTCCAACTCGTGAACATGCTCCGAAAAATACGAAAACAATTCTGCCAGCTTGGAAAGTGATAACATTTTTTTTTTGGTTAGCATTAGATTTAGATAGTTTCAAAAAGGAAAAACAACGGGAGTCTTTTATGCAATACTTGATAAACTGGACGCAGACTGGAACGTCTGCTAAACGGCAACAAGAGAAGTGCGTGCGTAGATGAAATTCAGGACTTATACGAGAATGGAAATTATTTTATGTTCCGAAAAACATTACAAAGGCAGACGCGGAGCCGCTTATGGGGAACACCTCTCTCCACTTATCAGTAAGGTGTTTATACGCAATTTGGAACTGACATTACAAGATTTAGGTATGTTTCCTCGGTTTTGGATCCGTTACGTTGATGATAATCCCGGAAAAAATTGTCATCTCGAAGAGACACTTATAAGAAATATAAGTATAAGTAGTACAAGTATAAGAAGTATAAACTCAATGAATAAAAATATAGTCTTTACTGAGGAAACGGAAGAAAAAAATCGAATATCTTTCCTGGACTGATTTATTCGTAGTACCACGGGGTATATAACTTTGGAACACAAATTAATCCATTTAATCATTTACATTTATTGGAAGAATAGTCCACTACGCTGCGAAAATCCATCCAATGTTTAGCACACTTCTTCCAATAGACAAAAACCGTAAAAAAGAAGCATACATATGCAACAGCATAGATCAACGGCTACAATACATTCCAAACCATAAAAGCGAAAAAACAATGGAAAGAATGCGATCACATACACTTTAGCAGCTGAGGCACTCAAAAAACTAGTAACGACAACAGTTACGAAATAAATAACCAAAAGCAGAAAAGTTCAACAAAAACTCTGAGCGAAGCCAGGTAAGTATCCGCTTCGTCAAAAAGAACAAATTGGGGTATACAAAATCTCCTGCCCCGATTGCATCAAGTGATCCATAGAACAACCTCGAAGACTGGCCATGTTCATGTGTTCAGAGAACACATTAAAAAAGCAAAAAGACGCCTATTCATCTCTCCTCAAATTGTTACAAAATTAATCAATGAAATTCGGTGAGGATTGATACTTACAATTTAGATGTTAGATACAGGTAACATCACTATTAGTTGTTAATTATATTTATTTATAACCTAGTTGATAAGTGTTCCTTTACTTAATAATTAGTATTGGTTTATAAAGAGATGTTACATTCGTAAAATTTAGTTAGTAAAACACTTATGGAAGCAACTGATTTCCGAAATACTAGTATATGTTGAAAATAATAAAATATATCGTTTATAGCAAAATTGGCGTTGTTCACTACAAATTAAAAATTTTGCTTGGAGAACAGAGATTTTCATTGAACGAAGAAGTGATGGCATACGTAAACCCATACTTTGTAGTGTTACACAATCCGTTATTTGGAAGGAATCAAAAATTTATAGCATAGGACAGGAAAGAATAAAATTACTTAAAACCTACTGAAAAATAAGTCAATTTTGAGAGGAACTGCCCTATTTGTTAGGTCGCAAAAATTCCAGACAACCTTCGTATAACACTCCTACCCTCTGAAATACTAAGAGCACAAATTCGTTACAGTTACAATCTGCAAAAATTTGAACAAACATAAAGAAAACGAACAAACTAATCACAAGCTTATTAAAAAGTAAGCGAACAGATAGCTCGAGGTACAAGATCAACCCATAGGAACATTTGCGAGTTAGTAAGAGTTACTAAGATCGATGAGGCTGAATACACTGTTGCATGTGTGGCTTGAATCGACAAAAGCTGGAGATGTTTCTGTAATGTTTTATACATACACATACTTGTTTGTTTCCGGAGAAAGGAAAAAGAATATACTTTCGTGAGTGAAAGTAACCCGAAATCTTTTTGGTAATTAGTTTTAAGGCTGAAGTGAACAACTTCCTCATTTCATCCACATCATGAAGACACTAGAAACCTTTTGTTAAAAGAAAGGGAGTTTAAGGCGTTCATGGCATGGAGCAAAGAACATTCATAAAATTTCAACACGTATCATTTCCGATCCGATTACTTTTTACAATAATTTTTGCAATTGTTTATACGTTATTTCAACGTACCATGATGCTCGATTGTGTTCGTACCAAGGCCACTCGAAAAGTAAAATTACTCTGCTTGCGCCAGTCTGATAAGAACCACAGAGAAGTTTTTAAAATTTCAACAGTTCCAAAACTAAAAGCAAGACCACCAAAAAACCTACTAAGATGCATTAGTGTAAATCCAGATCAATATTCATTATTGTTTATCTAGTCATAGAAAAAGCCAGTGAAAATCAGTGGTGTCAGTACAAGAACGACAATTTCGTAGTGATTTCTTACAAAACTTATTGCTGGATGTTTCCATAAGTACCATATGAGTCGCAAAAGTAGTATAGCCTGAGAGCTATTACGATGAAAATTCAGAATATTGGAATAAATTTGCATTGCCAAACTTTAACGTTGAAACCAATCGAAACTTTATTATATGTTTAAAGTCCTCGACTTCGTGTCTATTAAAAATTTCTGGAGAATTCATTGAGAAATGCTGGAATGTTATCGGGCGACTAGCCGGAACAGAATAACTTCCGAATGACAATGCATGGACCCAACACAAATGAAGATGATATTCAGTTGCAAGACATGATATTGTGAAGTATTAAGGAATTAAATCAAAAGTTTTCGGGGCATGCATTAGAATTTGAACTTATTTTTACAATACATTTACTTTTTTGGTAAGTTTATAGCAGTGGCTGATCTGAATTTTCGTATTTTTTCTGCTACTGAGAAAGTTCATTTTGTTCTCCCCTTAAAATTATCGTTCTATCTGTTCTGGAACAGTTGTTTTTAAATCCGAAAAATGCTTCAATTGCGATATTGCGTCGACAATATGTTTCTGAAAATGGTTTTCTTACTTGGTGGGATGCTTATTTCGTAGTAAAAAGATATGTTGCGAAATACTTGCAAAAACAACATGTCTTGATGCTTCTCCAGGAATCAAAATAGAAACACAAAAATCCTCGGTGTGTTACATTGAGTGATTCACATTCACAATAGATACCCAGTTTTAATGTTTGTAACAATTAAAGGATGAATGACAGATATTGCAAAAAATGCTGATACACCAGCTAATTTGTGTTTCGTTATTTATTCATGTTAAAAATTAGTAGATTTTCCAATTTTTTTTCAGTGTATTTTTTGTTTTTTGTATAAATGCTATGTTTAAGACAAATCTACCATTAGGAAACTAAATTTTGTTCAATGATGGTTTTATGCCTATATATGTAGAGTTGATGCTTATAGCGTTAAGTATTTAATTTTTGGTAATCTGAAGTTTCTTGTAAAGAATCTTCACTGTTAAGTTACACGCAAAAATCGGGTGTTCTTTTCTGTTTTGTATGTATGTATCTATACTTATGTATGTATCTATTAAGTAAAACATGGTTAATAGTACAGGACGAGTAAAAGTTAGAAGCCATAATAACGTTAATTTTCATTTGGCTAGTGCAAATCAGTACTCCATACATTCGACGATATCAAATATATATTTTTATCTCTTGTGGGTCTAATACACTCAACAACACTGAAATGTTTGGATATTAAAATATTTTCATTGATTTTGCATTTTGTATCAATTAAAATGTAACCATTTATACTGTATACCATTGATATTGATATACGATTGTTTTAATAAATTAAGGGTTGTCTTAATGACGAAGTACTGGCGAGCAAAAAGGCAATTTTAATAGAGATACTCCAAATTAAGCAGAATTTCAACCATTTTTAAGCAAGTTTCTTGAGGACTAGAAAACGTTTGCAATTTCTTGAAGTGCATGCGTATTGATTGGTTAAACATAATCTCCACTATCATTCAATCGCTGGCAAGCAGATTCTGTCGCGCGAGTTCAATTCAAAATTATCTTGTGTTTAAGCTAGAAATATGATCATATTTCGTAATTTGAACGATTTTCATTGTAATGATTGTGGCGCCAAGAAAATTCTTCTAATCAGAGTGATTCCACCGATCATCTCGTACGCGACACCCAAGTATCAACGATCGTTCAATGCTCGCCACTTGTTTTACAACAAACCACGCAATCACCGCCGCCGCATCATAGATTTACATGCCAAAGACGTGCAGTGAATTCTATTCCGGTCTTAGTTCATGATTCATTACTTTTACCGTTGGCAGATTTTTTGCTTCGACTGGTTCAACTGCATGCCGCCCGGAGGTTATCTTATCAGTGCGTCCGCCCCAATACGCCCACAGCGGCGTGAAGAAAAGTCACAAGAAATGGAACCTATCGGGCAAATTTTGCCGGTCGCATGAATCAATCTTATTGGGAAAGTGTTAAAACATTAATTCAGAAATTTCGGGGTCAAGTTGACAAGTGACGGTAGTGCCACTGACTTACGATCCCACCACAAACACGATAAAGTGCCGATATGGGCGGAAATCGTCAATTACTCACTTAAAGACGTCTTCTGTTGCCTATGTAAGATATAAAGTACGACAAGAGGTCGTACTTTCGCTCGAAATTGCTGATCAGCGAATGCAGAACTTGTCCTCGGTCGATGTGAATGACATTTTAGAAGTCTCCGCTTTATCCCATAAGAATCTTACTTCTGACAAATTCACTTTTGCGATAAACGTCCGTGACTACCAAAAACCACGATGTATCCTTACCTACGGATCAAAATCAACGCATATGCGACCACCTTTGATTGCATTTATTTCATTATGCACACTTATAAAGAATTTATTCGAGACGTGAAACTTTGCACTGCAAAGACGAACCGAAACCTACTCGTACTTCATAAAATTGGAGACTTGACACGCAAAGTTGACAAATCGAACATATTGTAATAGAGTCCAAATGCAGTAATCTACTACTATTTGCTTTCAGCTTGACGTCGAAAGCAGCACTAAATTGTATCGTCCGACTAACCTAAGACCAACATTAATTACAGGTCTCTAGAAGAACTTCGTGGATACTACCGGCATACTAATGAATACGTATGGTTATAATTCCGTCCTACTGTAGAAATATTATAAAATGACGAATATGACAGCAACAAGTCCGGGGAATACTATCTTCCGCAATTTTATTTTTCTTATGGGCTCCCTGAAACATACAATAGCGTCCCATCCGTTAAAGACTGGGCTTGAGATATTCAGCGAAAATGAATACGTTTAATTGAATTTTAAAATTAATTTTAAATGTAAAGTTAAAAATACAAAAATACAAATATGGGAACATTTCAGATTCGGTCAAACATTACTCTGAACGCATAACGTTTCAAACTGTGCCAATACTTACTCCTGCTGGCAAGGTAAACTAAAAAAAAACACGAAATCTACTTTGCCAACAGTTTTGGATTTTTCAATGCCTACATTATTTTCAAATTTATTTGCGGACTTTCTCGGTTGGATATTTAAAATTTCATCACATATATAAGGTTATAGATTGGGTAAGGAATATATTATATTAGGCTGGATATTTAAAATTTAATCACAAAAATAGAATTTATTTGTGGCTTAGTATTTAATTGCGTTTGACCAACATGGTTGTGCCTTATAATTACTATCGCGTGAATTTTAACCAACGAAAAGTGTAATTTTTTACATATTTCGATGCAAGTAACTCTAAAAACTTTAACTGATTAACTTATCTCTTCTGGGGAAAAGAAGATCAAAGCAAAGATCTGTTCAAAGCAGATTTCGGGAAAATTAAAAGAATACTGGTTGCCAAAACAACTCGAATATCACATCCACTTTGACGATTCATTCATAAGCACGAGCGATATGGAAACAAATCACTAGTTTTTAAACGAATCACTTTCATTTCCCACGTGCTCATTTTGCCACAAAATGACGAACTTTTTCACTCTCAGGTGAAAAATTAATGTGTCCTCGTTATTACCGCTGATTATTTATGTCTGTATGAATAACAACACAGTGGAAATAATAAAAATAAAAGGGGCCTTTAAAATATTTCGTTTCTCAATGCTGAGAAGATTTTTCAATAGGTTTTGATGTACCGATTACGAGAAAAATAGGGTCAAAATTTCTTCTATAACGATTTTCAATGTATAACTTTTGCTTAGTCATTATGTACGAAAAGGAATCTGTTTGACCAATCTATTACTGCTTTATAAACCAGGATACCTTTTCCCATCATTCTTATTATATATATATTAATTTTTTCCTCTTTCATCTGAGTTCTTTTACATACAATAAAAAATGAATAGTTTTTGACAATCAAAAGCTTTTGTTGCCTGGAGAAATGAAAAAACAGCAGTGTTCCAAAATATTTGGGCCATGATCTTTTTCCTCTAAAAGTGGTCACCAGCATGACAATGGAACTATGATTCAGTTTTACTAAGTGCCTTTCATCACATGATCAGAGTTAAGTAAAACTCGTACTTGAATATTCGCCGGATATAAGAGAAGGAGACTCACAAGTCTCCAGCTATACCGATTCATACATGATCACAAGTATTCCGATTTGTGGTGAAAACGTGTAAAGAAGTGTATCGTATAAACTAAAACGAGGCCATAAAACAACTTTCCACTTTCGACTATTTTCTATATTAATTAGGAGTTTAATATACAAGAAGCTGCATTTGAGAGCCAAGAAATTTCGCACAAGTGTCATATTCAGATCCAGAAATTATATCCATGAAGAGTAAAATGTTACGAAATTTTTTTCGTTCGAAACAATTTCTTCAAAAACTTTGTAGCAGTCATATACACACGAAAATATTCTTCGCAATTCAAACAGTACATTCAGCATGGATTTCAATTTTCAGATGACTTTTAAAGCTCAAATGACTGCCATCTCAATTATATTTTTAATATTCGGCTACAAACTCATTTACTAGAATTTTTAGGGCTGAATTATTTTTCATCTTCTTTAATTATCGGAAAGCCTTTAGCTTTCTTCTTAATTCTTTCATTAAGATATGAAGGATTCAGATCGAAGGGCAAGCAGATGTTGAATATAATATCAATAATGGGGTATAATTAATAGTCAAAACGACGTTACTACTATGCCAATTGGATACCATACACAAAATTTTCCTTCAGAGGTAAAAGTAAGCAAGTTGAGGTTTTCGAAGGTATAGAAAATGATATTTTCTACAAAATGAGCCATGTTCATCGGTCTGCACTATTAGATTTGCTTTTCATCTACCAGGTAGGTGTGCGGCAGTATGGCATTATACGTATACATTAGAGTTATTTTAACAGATGCAGGTTGGCAAATTCCTTCATTATCCATATATGAGGAGCATTTTACACAATTATTCTCGATATATTTTAAGGTAAATGTCGATCGCTGGAAATTTAAACTGTGTTGGATTCAAATTTAGTAATTGTACAATTTCTTCTGTAATTACCGTTGATTACTTGAGGCGATAGGCTTAGGGCCGGACCAGAGTGAATATCAGCAGCAAAGAAAGCTAATATTAGAAGTTATTAAGTACAATATTGTTACGTAATCAAAGAAGTTCACGCGCCACTACAGTTGCCAAATAGCAAAAAAACAACCAAAACATCAACAAATGCGTGAACTACTCTCAAAGGTGAAAATCATTAAATGCATTGAGAACAGCAATGAGGCCAATGCAAGTGATTTAGATCGTGAACTCGAGAATGATCTGCATGGAAAGTGTGAGTCGGTTACGATTGGCTAAATACAAGTATCAAAAAGGGCTACAGAAGGAGAGAAGAGGAGTAATAATTATCAAGATATGCGAAACAACAGTACGCTTCGACGAAATGTCCGAATAAATCGTGTAAGAGTGAATTTAAATTTTATGCGAGTAAAAGGCGTGGAAGGTGTGAATAAAGTAAATAAATTCAAAACGAGCGCGTTAAAACGAATTTCGGAGTGATTGACAATTTAGTAAAGTTGTAACTGATATTAGTGAAGAACCAAAATTTTAATTGATCAAAGTAGAGTTGTTTCACTTGCAAGAGGTATAGTAAATTAAAGGCTGCGCAACTGGATAAGCGCAAAATGAACTTAAAATTGATAAACATCCACAAAAATAAATTTTTCGAGCACGAAATTTAAAATTTAAATAGACAAAGCTGCCTATATGATTCTGTTTGCAGCAGTAATTGTTTGAAAATGCCGATTAATACGATGTACCTTGTAGAAATAGTACTAATGAATCACTTACTTAGTAAGATAAATAAAAAAACAGAAAAAAGGACGAATATCCAAAAACCTGTTTATAGTTCTGGAAAACCAACTTTCAATTTAAGCTATAAAGATATCTAAAATTCACCTTTTCCAAGTTTACGACGGCTAAAAAGAGCCTTTAATGTCGATAATATTCAAGGCGATAATCGAAAATTTATCAGAAACACACTAGAAGATACAGAATAGTGAATTATAAGTAGATACATCATAATAATGTTTATTGGGATATTCCACATTTTTGTATTGATTTAGTGTATTTTTATGTAGATTTAGTATACTTTATGGTTATTGAAATGCGATAGAAAAATAAGAGCTTATTTTTCATGTTGAGGGTGGTTATGCACAAATAAATTTTATATAAAATATCTCTTCCATGAGCTATGAAATGCATGGAAGATTTGTTCCTGATCCTATCAATACAGAAAGAAAATGCGCCCTCTGCGTTAAAAGGCGGCCTTTGTGGCCCTCTAATAGAAACGTATCTGGTCTCAAGTGAACCATTCACTTTTGACACTGACTCAAGCAACGGCCAAAATTGCAAAGAACAAGAAACGTAATTTTATTGTAAATTGTCTTAGTCCGGGCAATATTATTACAGAAGAGCAATTTTTACGGTCAGAAGGATCTTTTTGGCTCGAATCATGTAGTTTTATGGTATTTCAAGAGACTAGGACAACAAAATGCTGAATGGATAGAACGATTGTAAAGCATGAGGAGAGGCCAGCATGGGAACATAAATTTTGCTTTCAAGTGGGCCAATTGAAGAGTTCGTCATTGTTCGTAAATTTTAAAATTATTCGTAAATTTGTTCGTTCGAATAATCGTATCTTAAGTTTTTCTTAGTGCAAGTCCTACCTACTTGGTAAGAGACTTCCAACACAGTCGTACTGCGCTTAGTGAAACAGTTTGCAGATGAATTGAAAAGTAAGGAGTTTCTTATTAATTAATTCTAATATTTAGAAGGGAACCCATAAACATATCCAAAAAGTAAGTACAAAAGTAAGAAATCGCATATGCTTAAATCGCTCGAATGCACAGGCTACCTAACGGCACTAGTCGTCCGGGAAACATTACTTTTAAAGCACTGAGGGAATTTCGAGCTGTGTGGACTGTAGCGTTATCCTGTAGCGGTCTTTCGTGAATAATTTGGGGTTGTTTTTCAGGCAAATAGCGAAAATTTTATTTATGCACATTGACTCGTAGAAAGCGTGCATTGTCGCTACTGAAGTGAAAAATACTGTCGCAGGAAGAATCGGATTTACAATCGCAAGGGTTTTCTCACTCAGATTTCGACGGTTGTCATAGTCTGCTGGGGTTCAATTCTTGAATTTACTTTATTTTAAAGGGACATACATTATTTTTCAAGGGATATAACATCTAAATGCAGAATCCTCTTAAAATTGGCTCAATTGGTTCCACCTCACCCTTAAATCGGAAATTAAATCTGTGAACTGGCCACCGACTTTTTATAATTTCAGAATGCTCGACTATTTTCTTTTGGTCTACATAAAACCTCTAGTCTACTCTGATGCAAAAAGAAATAGCTAGTATTTAAATAATTACTGCCGTAATATGGGGAGAAATGCTATAGAGAATAGTGTATAAAATGCGAAAGCCGAGCTCGAAATTTTAATCTGACATAGATAACTTAAATTTAAAATCCAAATTAAGCGATTTCTATGCCCGTGAAAATTATTTTCGTGCGAATTATTTAAATTCAAAGCTTTATAACTATAAATGAAGCAAGGTTTACAAACTCCTTAAAATTGATCGTATTTTTTGGTTAGATTGGTTAGATTGTATGCACTCAGCTCATAACTGTTCAAGGTATGAAAATTTTCAAATACTGAAATATTTCAACATTTAATTTTTCTTACCGGGTGATATTTATGTTAATATCCTTCAATCTTTAACTGCGTTTTACAAGACCAAATTGTCAACAGTGCTCAATACACACACTTGATCTCATAACAGTAAATCATCGTAATGATTTTCAACTTTTAATTAAAGTTTTATAATATTAATAAAATTATTATCATAACTTAGCAATTTTATTATTATTAAATTGGTTCGGAATTTGAAGGTTCAGGCCATCTGGCTGAAATATTTCAGTTGGTTTGACGTTTCACGACAAAGCGAGTCAAGTAATGTCAATCAGCTGTCAAATTCCATGAATCTTTGACCGAGCTGATAATAAAAACTGCCGCAGATCTAGTGAGCAATTAGTAGCACATCGAAGCACGGGTTTGCGCTGAAAAGTAGTTTTCAGTGCTGACATTATATTTATTTTTATCTCGACAAAATTCAGGTGAACATAGGGATTGACATGTCAAATACGGATACGGGTGATACAACTGGTGGCATACAGCCACCACGATTGCCTCCGCGGGAGTCCCTTGTAAGTTTTTTGTGCTCTAACTTGTGCTTAGCCATCATAAAACTGCATTTTTTCATTATTAACAGATTGGTACAGCAGTGAACTTCTTAAATAATCCAAATGTCCTCCGAAGCCCGTTGCAACAGAAACAGAAATTTCTCCGGTCCAAAGGTCTCACCGACGAAGAAATCCAGATTGCTTGCGAGCGAGCAGGTGTTTTCTCTTCAGATCCAAACAGCACAGTTATAAATATGGGAATCACAACTAACAGTGCCAACCAAGGATATAGGATAGAGCAGAGTCCATCAATGCTGACCAGACTCAAAGACACCTTAAATTCAATGGCTTTGATTAGCGGTTTAGCATACGCCGCATATTTGTTCTATAAGGTAGGTTTGGAAGTTATAAAGAATTTCGAAAAAAAAGAGCAGGCATACACCTTGGGGTGCACAAAACCATAACGAATATCACCTTAGAACTGGTAAAAAGAAAGAAAAAATATACACATTGGTCCACTCTAAAATGCTCTTTGGAGCATGAACTATTGCATAGAAATAATTATGTGGTTGATGATCCGCGAGAGGGGGCATTAACCCCGCGAATCCAACTTTCGTCGCAAATCTCTTAAAATAAGATTTCAAATGGAATTGCAAAATTGAGCACACAAAAATCGGGTCAAGTTATCAATTCTTTCTTGAAAACAAATGGAACCGGCAATGAGTTTGACCTTTTTTCGGTAGAGTGTTGGGTCTTTCAGCTCGGTACTCTAATTGAAACAAAGGAAGAGTAAACGTCCAGCGATAATTTTTTAAATATTAAAAAATCAACAGATAATTATACTTCCTAAATTCATGACTTGAGTTGTGCCGACTTTCGTTGATATGACGTATCAGCAATAAGCGGACAGTAAATTATTCCTGATTTTCTAGTTGTGTATTTTAAATGCTTATCAGCTAATGCAAACATAGCCGTGATTTAGGTAAGCGTTTTTTGACTGCGTCTAGAGCTTTTGTTTATTGTTTCCATTGAGATTCAAACATAATTTAGAACTGTTATTCTTTTTAAGTGTTGACAGCGCAATTTAAACCGTGCTGTTAATCAGGTTCAAATGGATTACGCAAGAGTGAATATGTTAGGATATATCCGTCTGTTATTTTCGATTTTGATCATATTAATAAGACATTTAAATCCAGATTTGGATTGATATATTTTACCGAATATAATTCAAACTGTGATTTAAGGGGCGGCAAATTCCAATAAACTTATTCAAATTTTCATCGAGCAAGAACACAGTCTTCTAACGATGTCCTTTCTTTTCTCTATGTTGTAATATCAGAACTATTTACGTAGAAAATACTCGTTAGATAAAAACTCAAATAAATCATTTTAAAAAAAACTACGAACAGACGACTTTTGCATCAAACCCGGGGTGTTGACAAATTATGACATTCGTTCAAATGGAAAAGACAAGATATGAAATTGCAACAATTTTGTTGCTAGCAACATATCACTTATTCACAAAATATAGTTTATCGTGAAAAAATGTAAAAGTATAAAGTTAAATATTCTGAGATAAGAATTTCGATTCATTAAAATGGCTCTCCGACTAAAACATTATCTACGTTAATTTATGAAGAAATAGCCACTTCGTGTATTAAAATTTACCGTTCCTAAAGATACATGCTGATCCTTTTGTTCGTTCGTTTCCTACCCAAATGTATAATCCAACTGGTTCTTTTGTTACCCCATTCACTACAACGCTGAACGGGCCACTGTCCTGCCGGAGTAACGACACTGGAGGGAGCGCTACGCTGAAAAGTATGTTTCGAGCCTAGGTAAACTGGTGTTCGAACTTCGGTGCATTTTCGTCTTTCTCTTGATCATATGAATCTTTAAATGTCATGCAAGAGCACTTTGAGATATCTCAATTGTTAACAATATAAAGGTTTTTTTTTAATAAATTAAAAATTACACTTTACACAGGCCGATATGCGGATGCCGTCTATAGGCGACACTCGTACACACAGTTCGTCGCGTCGATGTCGTCTATAGACGACGCTCGTAGCGAAACGGTTAAGGCATTATTGAAAGATGCAACGAAAATTATTTTAATGTTAGATATTTTCAGAAAAACTAAAGCATTCTGAGCAAACATCTTCGCATGGCAGTTCAAAAACAGGACTTCAATGGTTTCTCTCCTTTTAGATAGGTTTTGGGGCGCTTAGAGGGAAAATATTTAAGTATTGAATCGTAATAAACAGTGGATCCCACATAAAATTTCTACGACATTCGTTCGTGAACTTCGTAAGCGGTCACATGGGAAGATCAATACCTTTGATCTCCTCTGGTCTGTGTAATGGGGATAACCTCAGAATTACACTGAACACTGCTGCAGGACTACAGGTTACAATTCAAAAAGAAAAAAAGGACTTGGCATATCCAACATTGTAATCAGTAACACTCGCTGAGCATCGGATTCAGGACCTTGGACAGTTATCATTACCATACTAGGAATCATTGCAAATTGACAGTTATGTCATAGAAGAACATCAACCTGATACTGAATTTTAACGGAATACAAGTGAAAAACAATTATCTGCACAGTGAGAACTGAACGACTAAACGAGAAATCTCAGCATGCCTAAAGATGCAGCTGTTGTCCTGGGCTCAAGACTATTAGAAAAGAATATACTTGCCCCTGATATTTCATTTTCTTGGCGTCGCAACAAAGAAAAAGACTATACCATGTTTTGCTGAAGGTAATGATCTTTGGTATTGCGAGGATATTCCTAGCTTAGTGGAAATGTTCAACATCGAATATGACGCGAACGAATGGAGATTATACATAGACTCATCAAAACGAACGAAAACGTCCTTTTGCATAAAGGCAATCAGTATGCATCTCCGCCAATCGCCCATTCTGTATATTTGAACGAATGAAACGACACATTGAAAAATTTTGTCGATACAATAAGGTATGCATAACACAATTGAATGGTCTGGGGATTCTGAGCATTAAGTATGCTTCTCGGTCGGTATATTAAGTACCCTTGCTTTCTCTGTAAGTGGGATAGTCAAAGCATAGGACAACATTGGACAAAGAAAGAGTGGCCACCGAGGACTGAACTCGTGCCCGGAAGAAAAAGGCAGAAAAAGTTTTGCTACCTCTATTTGAATGTATAACTGGGAATAATGAATCAATATATAATGTTGCTAAACAAAGAAAAAGAAGGTTTTAAGTATCTACATGAAAATTTTCCATCTCTGTCTAATACTAAACTGAAGGAAGGTATGTTCTGATGATGAAAGATACAGCTTTCGATGAAAAATTGAATGAATTGAATAAGAATTCTAGTAATATTTTGAAGCCGTAGTGAGACACTTCCTAGAAAACCACCAATTGTGAGGAAACTGAGAAGAAAATTATTGTAAATTACGTTTAAAAGGGATGTTAGATGAGAATTAAACTTTGCTTCGTTAATTTGCATTTAGACTATTTTCCTATTGCAAGTGAAAAGCAAGGCGAAAAATTTCACAAAGTTATGAAAGAGATGAAACGTTGCAAGCAGAAAAAGTGGAATAAAATAGAATAGACAGATACAGTTGTCAGAAAAAGTATCCGTACAACATCAAAAGAATGCAAAATTTTAGAAAATTCATGCTAAAGAATACTGTTACATTTAAATATTTGAACAACAAAATTGATTCATTAATGAAAATATCTTTTCTATAAATTTTTCCTGTGGTATCCCTTCAGAAACTAGAGTTTAGAAAATAAAAACAAAAAAGCCCCACTTAAACGAACCAGAAAAATTATACGTACATGACAATATTAATTTGAAATCTTATGACATATCAGGGCTTAACAATTTTTAGGATAACCTTTTCTCTTAAGGACCTCCATATGTCGATTTGGCATGGAGTGAACCAATTTGACTGTGTTCTGCCTGGTAATTTTTCCCCATTCATCGACGATGACGTTTTTCAGCATTTCCTTTGAGGTTATGCTGTGCTGATGGATCTTGCGCTCCAAGTCCCACAAATGCTCAATGGGATTATAGATGTTGTGTGTTGTAGAACACCAAAACTTCACATTGAGTGCTGTGTGCTTGGGATCATTATCTTGCTGGCACCAGAAATTGTTACCAAGCCTCGTCTGCTGAACGCTTTGCTTCAGATTCGCCTTCATAATATTAAGGTAACCGTATTGATTCATGGTTAATTCTATAAACACAAGTTGGCCAACTTCTTCCGCCGTCATACACCCCCAGACCATCACACCAACTCCACCATGTTTCACAGTTGGTACGAGATTTTCTTTTTCGAAAGCAGTACCGTTCTCCCCACCCCAGTGACCTTCTTCCTTTGATGCCAAATATGTAAAATTGGCTTTCGTCAGAGAATAGGACATGTTCCCAAAACTCTGGTGGCTTATTTATATATTTTTTGCGAAATCCACAGGTTTCCTCCTGTTCACTTCCGAAATGTATGGTTTCTTACGTGCTATGCGTGAGCGATATCCATCTCTCTTTATTATTTTTCGTATGGTATCTTCGTGGAGAACCTTGCTAAAAAAGTCTTTTATATTTGTAACAATTTGGGAAGCAATTACTGGAGAATTCTTCTTAACTGCCTGCAAAACGTTTCTTTTTTTCGCGTTCAGTCGGTATGGAGGGTCGATCACAACGAGGGTTTGACATAATCGAACCAGTTATATTAAATGTTTTCACCACATACTGGACAAAGGAGTGAATTCTGCCTACTATTTGACCAATTTTGCGGTAAGTTTTCCCTTTCAAGTTTCAGCATAATTTTCCTCATCTCAGCACTGATTTCGCGTCAATTTTGGGCGTCATCATACAGTGGCTCAATAAAGAAGTCAGACACACACCCATTTACGCTTGAAAAGGGAATAAACGACAGAAGAATGTTTTTTAGAAAAAAAAAACAAAATTATTTTTTAGCTCTATATTATTAACTTACGAAAAATAAAAACATTGAAAACATAACTCGATTTTGTTATTATTAAAAAAATAAAAAGTTAAATAAATACAGCCAAAATTCACGTGAAAAAAGAACTCGGACAGCACTCTCCTTCTTTTTGAGTTTAAAAGAGGGATTCCCCGGATTTTGTTTAGTTGACAGCTCTTAGCATCTGAGTGAAACAAATTGAAACCGTAAATTTTATACGTGGGTGAAATTGTGTGAATTGCGAACCTTCACGGGGGTGAAATTGTGTAAAATAGGAAGGCTACGTGGTCAAACTTCTTTAGAAGTAAGAGAACTCATTTTGAAACATTATAAAGAAGGATTACCGGTCCGTACTATAGGGGAAATCGTAAATAGATCACACTCCACTGTTCACGATATAATTAAACGATTTAAATCATGCAGATCAGTGGAAAATAAACAAAAAAGTGGTAGACCTAGAGTGTGTTCGAAGTCAGATGAGCGATGGATTGTACAACATATTCATAAAAATTCGAAATAAAGTGCTCCAAAATTAGCTCAACAAGTATCGAAATATCTTAATAAAAGTGTACATCCTGAAACGATAAGGTTAGTTTTGAGACGAGGAAATCTACATGGAAGAGTAGCCCGTAAAAAACCATTCGTTAGTAAGTGTAATAGGAAAAAGAGACTCAAGTTTGCCAAAACATATAAAAATAAAGACCTATCATTTTGGGCAACTGTGATATTCGCGGACGAAAGTAAATTTAATGTATTTCGCTCAGATGGTCAATGCTATGTTTGGCGAAAAGCTAATCAAGAGCTGTGAAACATGGAGGTGGCTCGATAATGGTGTGGGGCTGCATGTCCGCTGCTGGTCCAGGTAAACTTTCTGTAATCGATGGAATTATGGACCAAACAAAGTATTTGACTATTCTGAAAATTTAGTGGAAAGTGCTGAAAAATTCGGAATAAAAGATAACTTCCAATATTACCAGGATAACGACCCAAAGCACAAAGCACTCAATGTGCGTTTATGGCTGCTGTACACTTGTCCACATGTATTGGAAACACCTCCACAATCTCCTGACATTAATGTTATCGAGCATTTATGGGCTTATTTAGAACACCAATTAAAAAGCTATTCAATTAAAAATAAAGAGGACTTTAAAGTAGCTCTTCAGGCAGAATGGGCCAAAATCGACCCTTCCTTTTGCAAAAAACTTGTCGAATCCATGTCTATAAGATTGGAAACCATAGTGAAAAATAAAGGATTGCCAACTAAATAAAATATTAAAAATAATAAAATTTAAAAATCTCACAAAGAATTAACTGTCCGAGTTCTTTTTTGACATGAATTTTGGATGCATTTCGACTTTTTATTTTTTTAATAATCACAAAATCGAGTTATGTTTTCAATGTTCTTATTTTTCGTAAGTTAATAATATAGAGCTAAAAAAATAAATTTTGTTATTTTTCTAAAATACATTCTTCTGTCGTTTATTCCCTTTTCAAGTGTAAATGGGTATGTGTCCGACTTCTTTATTGAGCCACTGTATATTCTTGTGCACAAAAAATTTTAAAAACCTGCACTCAATTTTAAACCTTTCACAAATTAACGTAGAACTATTATCGGACCTTAAAAACACTAATATGAATCTGCATATGTCATCGCGTAACACGGGGAATCCTCCGGTTTGTTCTGTACGGATACTTTTTCTGGTCTATTGTGATGCCATAAACCGATTTCATTTGAGTTTTAAGTCTATTAAAATAGTAAGTATTATTATTACATACTGGGAGTCATACGAAAGTGTAGATTATATGATATTATAAAAGAAAGCATTCAAATTAAGCAGACATATCCTTTTTAATACAAAGATAACTTTGTTACCTTGAATGTACGGGTATTTCTGACAAGTGTATATGTTTTGGGAGTAAGGTGCTCCCTTCTTCAGTGTAAATTATTTTCTTCATTGATTTCTTTCTTCTGAGAAAATAATTGACACTGAAGAAGGGAGCAACTTACTCCCGAAACATATATCTGTCAAAATTAAAAACAGCATTTTGGAAATGGAAAATCGAAAAATAAAATCTAATTTAGAAGTGCAAAACGCGGGACAATACACACAGTATATTCTTACCTATTATTTCACAGATTGAATCACCAAATGCTAGTGTTTTATAGATTCAATATTTAGGCTTTAAATTTAAACCTAAGCCTTTTAATATGTCTATCTTCTTTTCATTCTGGTTTCAGAAATTTATTGAGCCGTTTCTATTCGGAAAAAAGAAAAAGAAGACTTTCGAAGAATGTATTGAAAAAATGGAGAAAAAGTTGGAAGATCAAATAAAGGAATTAAACCAGGAAGTGATACGAGTCCGAGAAGAAGTGTCGCGCAGCAGTCAACAGGATTATATTAATCAAGAAATTAGTAGTTTTAAAAGTGAAATAGAAACAATCAAAGGATTATTTTTAAATACGTATGTTATGAATTCATATTATTGAAAATGTTTTAAGTAAATATTCATAAAATACTTTCAGAAAGCAATTTGCCAATCCACTACCTATTGTTCCGCCATCTATTCCTGCATGGCAGCTAACCTCAAGGCATAGTGAAACAGAACCTGATAAAAATGATGATGCTGGGTCAGGCTCAGGTTCTTCTGAAACTGAAGTTGTAACCAAAAATAGTGATGGTAGTGTAGAAATAATTTAAACTAACAGATACATTAAGATTTGTACAGTGGTGTTTTTTTTTTATTTCTATGCCATAATCAAATACCATACACGGAGTGTCAGACCCAATTTATAATAAATATTTCAGAACACTGATTCTTTTCGATTTAAGAGACATTCCAAAGCTTTAGTGAGCATAACCGCATTTTTTTTTCAATAAAAAAAAGTAATGCTTACTTTCCTGCGAAAATTAAGCAACGCCTTTCAAATGAAAATATGGGATATTTTTATGTAATAAGTTGCCGGAGTTCCAAAAAATAATTGAAAGCAACTTGAAAAAATTTTTTCATATGAAAATTAGGAGCGGAAAACTAGTAAACATTAGGAAGTAAACAATTCAAGTTGCCGCTCCAATCAAAGATAAACAATCGTCCTTAATTGCACACTGTGCCATTTATTGATGACTAGGCATTTTCGAGTAATGTTCAAATTAATTTAACAAAAGGTGTCGGCACACTTTGTTGTGTTTCAATGCTGAAATTCAAGTTAATATGTAATGCATTTACAGAGTGGTGACTTCTTTATATGTTTCTTTTTCTAAATTTAAACTCGTTTATGTTTCTCAATAGAAATCGTTTACAAATTACAAAAGTTACACGAAAAAATAGCGTTTATACCTATTGAATAGAGCTGAAAAAAACCAAAGATCTCCGAAAAGAAGGAGGCTACGAGCATCTATACAGAGAAGAGCATCTATACATCGAACTCATTTGTTTAATGATTGTTTGGTAGATTCGTAATTATTATTCTTAATCGTTGTTTGCATAGGTATCTATAGCTTGTTATAGAATTGGGTTGATTTTGCAGTATGAACGTTAAGCTGCTTCTTATATTCATGTCAACTCCTGAGAAGATGAAGATCTGTTAATTTGTTCATTCTTATCCGACCTCTGGATAGCTTTCACTGCGGTTTCATTTAGTGAGACACATATTGTATTGCTTACTTTCCTAGTTTAAGATTTTAAGATTAGACAACATTTTTGGGGTGTGCACTCGGGATCTATGTTGGATTGCATAAAGGAACCCAATAGCAAACAACTAAGATTGGGAAGCATAAGGCAAAATTTCATAAACGTAGCAATGGCTACGTTTTGTTAAGGGTTAAAAATCTAAGTAGACATAAACTAAATATTTGTTCTTGAAAAAGGGATCCTGATTCCTGGCTCATATTTTAATTTGCAAATCGAGATTGTCATGCAGTAAAGATACAAGACATTAGTTGAGATAAAATAAGAAAGATATTCAAAACAAATTAATTGGATCTGAATTATTTCATAAGGTCGTTGAGGATAATTGATTTTATTTATTTTAATTAAACACAAACACTTCACAGTATAACTTTATTATAATTCACTATTGGACAAATTAATGTAACCTACAAAAAATGTTTTACATTAATTATTCGATCGGAAAAATGAAAAAACATGAAAATAATGTCTAGATAAAAGACAGGGCGCAAGAACTTTAACTCGGATTCGATCGAGTTATGTAAAGTTTGATATCCTGATGGATGTCAACTGACTATTTTTAGAAGTTTTGGCGTACAGGGTAAACTCCGATTTTTTGAGAAGTTGGATGGAATATTTTTAATTGATTAATTTTAACCCTAAACGCATAATCTTCGTCGAATCGACGAACACTGCTATCATCACACAGAACACTGCATTGTCGATTTTCTTTTCATAAAATTGGGCGACATCGCTCTTCTGCTTTGTAGCTTTAGTCGTTGGTGTGCTCTTACTGTATAGACAAGTGTTTGCGTTGAGTCAGCAGTGTAAACCACCTTTTTACGCCATCGTGTTCGTCGAATCGACAAAGTTTCGTTTTTGTGCAGCATTCCAATTTTTTAAAGTATGAGTATTTTCTTGTTACTGGGTAGATTTTTTCAACCTAAATGAATTGTATTTGGTTATAGGATGTTCGAAAATAAGTTCCGTTCAGAAATATCTTACTGATGATCAGATAGTCAAGTTATTTGAGCAATGCGATGAAGCTACCAAATATGATGATTTAGTAGAAGACAATGTACAAGAAGACGATGTAAACAATGTTGCTATTGCTATCAACGAGGTCGAAGAAAAGGATAAGTTTTCATTGGGCGCGTCTTTTGAGGAGGACGAAGATAATAGCCCCTTGAATTTGTTGGCATGAACGTCAAACTCGAATATAATAACTTTTTCAAAAAAGATATTAAGATATTGTAAATTTAAAGCGCCTTATAACTTAACTCTTGTAGGAACATCAAATAAAAGAGAAACCCCACCGGAATTGGGTGACGCCAAAGGAAGGAAATGTGCATCAATATTATGCTACGACCAAGAATTCTTCTTTCGTCTAAGCCACAACCCAGCAAAATTGTGCTATTGTTGTCGTCCTGCAACGAACAAGGAACTGTATACAGTACCACTTAAAAAGCTAGAAATTATCCACTTTTATAATGAAAGGCGCGGTCGACACGTTTGACCAGATGTGTAGCACAATGTCATGCTCTCGCAAGACCAAAAGGTGGCCAATGTGCGTATTCTATGGAATATTAAGCATGGCATTTACAAATAGCTACGTAATTTATGTACATAACATGTATCGCATGAATAAAAATCCCCTAGATCGTATTAATTATATGAGAGAAATTCATAAGAGTCTTATTGAACCACGGCTGGGGAAAAGATTGGAGGAGCCTACCCTACCCATTTCTACCAGAAGCAATATTGAAATTATTTTTGAACAATGTGATAAAAATCAATATTTATGTAAAAGTACCCTCAATACAATGCCAATTAATAAAAAAAGATCAATTTGTAGATTTTGTCCATACCAAAATCGGCGAATGACAAAATCTGCATGCGAAAAATGTTCCAAAAGTAATTGCGGGGAACACAAAATTGAGCTTTGTGTGTCTTGCTCAAAATAATGACTTATAATGATTGTGTTAGATGGTATGTATGGTTGTGTTAGAAGATATGAACATCAGTATTTAAGTTTTGAGAATTATACTTTATTTTTTTAAGTGATTTATTATTTTTTTCTTTGATTTGATCTCATCTGGACCAAGCGATTTCTGTTATGTACCTGTTATTGCTATAAAAAATGTTTTCCATGGAACTAATATAAAATAAGCCGTTTATTCTGCTTTCTATAAGATCCAGGAACTAAATAATAATCATACTACCAAGTGTTTGTTTTTTATTAATTTTTTATTAAGACTTAGAGAACAGACTTCGTCCATTCGACAAAAGTTAGTCTTAACGCATTAAAAATAACGTTAGTTTTCTAGAGTTAAAGGAGTAGAAAAATCGAGTCGGACTTAAAGACAATGTTGATTATAAACCGAGGAGGTCCGAAGGATATGAAGAAAAATAAGGGTCAGGCCATATGAAGACGCGTTATGGCTTCCGCTGAGTAGTGTCATAAATGACCTCAATACAAGCGCAAAGAAATTTGGTAAGAGTGTTTTTGCTTAGGAGAGTAGATAAAAATTTTAAATTTCAAAATATGAATAAATGTTTTTGTTGTGAATACTTCGGCGTAGCTCAGTCATGCGCAGTAGAACTTGTGAAGAGAGGGGGAATCAAAGAAACTTGAGGAGTTTGTAAGAGAGAGTCAGTCTATTCTGGAACATGTGAGAGAGAACGTCGCACTGAATAAAACCACATTATAATTTTTCTAACCACAAAACCCACGTTGTCAAATTTATTAAACAGTTTTACAATAAACAGCTAGTGTGCAGATGTTCTTAATGACTGGGTTTTTTTTTCAGATAGTAAATTTTGGAACTATTTTACTTTGTAATTTATGGATGGGAAATTTTAGATTGGAGTTTGGGAAATTTTCATTATGTTATACATACAAAAAAAAAAGTGAAAGTACGAGTTAGGACTGAACAGAGATATTTAAGGGTTTGCGTTTCAATGAATTTAAAAATATACGTTTACGATACTAATGAGGCATACGGCTTAAGTGTATCTAAGGGTGTTAAATTTATGGTTCCTATTAAATAGTGGTGATCTTTAAAACACTTCGGAAACATAATTTATGCAGTTCAAAACATTTCTTGATTAAAAAATGTAATTCTGTAATTACAAAACATACAAAATTTCAAACATAAAATTATTACAAAATAATTTACTATTTATCTACATTTGGAACGTGTGAAAGGGATTTGAAGAAATCATGATGTTCCGAACGAACAGTAAATTATTTTTTGTGACATTTCTACCACGCCAAAATCTCTATCATTTGGTAAAAACGAATGTCCTGATATTAAAAATTTGTGATCTATGATTTCCACATTATTTTCTAAAGTTTGGACAGTTCTTAACCACATTAAAGATACTTTCATGTTTCTATTTTGACCGCTACACATGTCACTCTTAGCTATAATATGCATTTCACTTCTTAAATTTTGAACATGTTTTAAGATGCATAAAACAACTTCTTGAGCACCTCTGGATGCAAAAGTTTCATCTCAAACGTACATGTAAACATTATCGTTATGAAAATTGTGAATACCCAAATTCAGAACATACATATTGCGTTTGTAATATGCTATTAAGGTCGTCGAACGAGAAAGCAAAATAATAATCTGAATTATGTGATATCTGCTCCTGATCTTGTTTAAGTGAATTTATAGCTGATTCTGCTAGTCTTAAATGGACATCGTGTTCTTCGGTGAGTTTATTCTTTTCTTCATTCGATTCTTTCTTTTAAATGTTTAATAAGTCGCATTTTTGGCATGTATCTTTGCGCGGTTGGTGGAAATGTAAATCAAAATCTTTCTTAAATAATTTCCTATAAGTCCACTCATTAATGGCTTAAATTCCATTTTCCATTCGTAAAGTAATACCTTTTATTTGTTAAAATATCCCATTCCCCAAAACTTCTCAAAAATATTCTTTCTTTGTTTTTCATTGTAATTTTTTGTGAAAAAATTCCGACAACGGCAATTTTTGTTTTCCAAATTTTTTTCAGGAACAATATTTCCCGTGTGCAAAATCTTTTTTTTTGAGTGCAATATCTTTTTACTGAATTCCGTTGAATCTTTTGCACTTTTTGGATGTATAACACATCAATATTTTCTAAATTGTTATTCGGATCATCCCCCTCTGAAGACAAAGATTGTTCCATACTTTTGTTTCTTTTTCGATGTTTTTTTAGATCATTATTTACTATTTCTTCTTCACTATCTGAATTAAATGGCTTTGTTCTCTTCTTCCCATGGGTGAAATAATTTCTATAATTTAATATTAAACTTTAAGTTTTATATTAATTGAACGTACTGGTTATTCAACTAACGCAATTGTCCCAAAAATAAGGTTAACTTGAAAATACTATTATAGAAACTTGTTTTGTAGATCAACTGTTCCATTTTCAGTTATAAGTTGTTAGTGATTTATACCATTGCTCTGCTGATTTTAGCGAAGACTCAGAGGTGCGGAAGTTTACATCTATTTTGTCGGATATATCGAAATTGAATTTATAATTAGAAAGAAAGGTGGAAAGAGCTCAAGCTGGTTCGAACGCGCGCCCCTGCCGCTTTTCGTCAGGTGCCAACTCACAGGCTGGGACGTATCGATTGGCACTGCCAGCTAGATGGATGCCGTCTGGTTATTTGAATTGCTATTCTTACTCTCAGCTTGAACTAGTCCTATTTTCCAAATTAGATTCTAGCGAGCTTATCAATTGTACTATGCCGCAGTGTATTATGCCCTAATGACTACGTCAAAACTATTCCACAACGGAATGCATGGGTCAGTCTGCACTAAAGCTACAGTAGTATCATATACAGTATCCAGCTTCCGGCGACGAAAATTTAACACTACAATGGCTAGTGTACCCATATTAGTGTAGTGCTAGTGTAGCAATTGTTTAAAAAAAAATATACCAGGACGGAGTTCCCACAAAAATTTCAAAGATTGCACCTTAAACTTCGGAGAAATCAATTTGGGAATAGAAAACCTAGAAGCGGATCCGTTGAATTCGGAAGTTGAATCCCCACTGCACAAAAGATAAATGTAATCAAAAAATTTAACCTCTGATAATCCAGTCATGCGCAGAGTCCTTGGAAAAAAATTTTCAATTATAAATCTTAAAATAAAAAACCCACTTGCAAACAATTGTCAATAATTGAATTATTAATTTGAATGTAACTAGCTGCTGAAGGGATCAAAAAATTTTCAAAAATTATATTTTTCAAGGAAAAGTGAGGATTCAACCTCCTTAATGTAGTTGCCATATTTTTGAACTTTCAGTCACAGTATAAGGTAAATTCTTGAATTTGAACTATAAATTAAAATAAATATAAATTTGAATCTTTCAGGCAAAGTAAAAATTTAAAAAGATAACTTTGGCATTCATAATTAACGATGATCACCTGTGTTTGGAAGTGCAGATGGATGTGTTCTTGGTGAGTTATGTTGACGACGATACGTGGGAATCTCTACCTGATAAGTTAGCACTACTCAGCCCATACTTAATCAGGTCATAAGGGGGTGAAGGGATGAAGCCTTATTTAAAATGCGCTTCATTGAAGTGAACATATTTAACAAAGAATTTTAATCAAAAACACAAATGCAAACAAAAACAAAGAAACAAACTGGAACTACTGCGTACTCAGATGTTGCCACTCAGCAACCAATACTAAGATCTCAAATCGATCAATTTCAACATACCTCGACACTGAGGATCTTCATCACCAGTGCTGAACGGCGGTGAAATTCGGAGCACATCTATTTTCTTTTCCATAATCTTTGGGACATGTTTACCTTGAGCACTTTACTGTGCATGATGAACACAGACTCACCTTACGCAGAATTTCTACGATCTTGGTTCTCTATTATCAAAGGATTTTGAGATGCGCGTATGGGAGGGAGACATTTAGATCGCTGACACGATTGTAATTATGCAGTAATTTAATTGCATAATTTTGCAACCGATTCAATTCAAGTATAACAAACAAGGAATGGAGCCGCTTCTTTAGTTTGACAAAGCTGAAACTAGTAGTCCCCACCTTGCAACTGTATTTTGGCAACCGACACTAACGTTCCGGTTAAGAATCAAGGCTCAGTTCAGGAATTGAGAATAAAAATAATTTCGGAATCTTCATACCCTAACCTTCCGGTGACGAAATCAAGCCGGTGGATAAAGGTAAGGAGCAGCTCGTTACTACTCACATTAATGTTTTTGTTGCGGTGAATGTAAAGATATCCCAGGCTTGACGGGGTTTGGAAGTACAGTATTGCGGTCAATTCCGTCGTTATGTTCCTTACATTTTACGCAGCGGTTCTGCATCACGCAATTGGCAATCGAATAACCAAATAGCTGATATCTGTAGCACTGGTTAACTTCCACCTCACGACAATATAATTCAAGAGCTTTATTTGCTGCTGAGCGCTAGTGCTACTATCATGCGAGGTTTCTACCAAGTAATGTGATAGTAACTTTTATATTAATATTAGCTGAGGCTGAAAGCTTTGGCGTTCATCGAGAATTCTCTCCAAAGTCGGACAGAAAGGTCTGGTTTTCCACTTTAGGGGTATATGCGAATTGCAGAATCTTACCCGTCTCCAGAGATTGTCCAAATGACTTGAAGTCAATTAGTAACGCTGTTCTAATACATATTTAGTCAGAATTACGGCATCTGACTACAGTATTTTTAATGATAATCGGTCGCTTACAGCGAATTATTTACCTTGATTGCCTCGTACTTCCCGGTCGGTGGTGGTTTCTCCACAATATTTGATATGGCGTCCAAGATAGTGCAATCCAGTTCGCTGATGATCCGATCAAACATGGCGGTGTCGGAGAACGGTTTGTATACCCGAAATTGTGCTTTGACGCGGGTAAACCATAGCGTTGGTCGAGTCGTCCAAAATGGCGGAAGGCGCACATTTGCGATGTCGGTACTGGATAGTGAGGTCTGTGTAGCTCCGGCTCCTGTGTTGGTTTCCGCTCTAGCGGCAGCTTCGGCTTTAGCAATTTTTGGCTTCTCCACCTGCGTCTCGCACCGTCTTTCCTTTTGTAGACATCTTTTATTTCGCGTGGCTTTATATAACGTCCGGGTCACCAATGTAATGTTTTAATTTATGTAAATACAAGTTGTTGATTACAATAACATTTCTACTTTACATCAGTTGTCAAGCGTCTAAATAGTTTCTATGGAGAAGTGAGTGAGGTAAATTTCCCGCTGCCACTTTTATAGCTCCATCGCCTAGTGGTGAAATCTAACACTAATTTATCATATGGCAATCACTACAGAGAGTTGCCTGTACCTTCTCTGAAAAATCACCTCACCAACTACTGCGGTTCTCAGGTCCCCAGCTGACCGGCACTGCGAAATAAACTCATATTAAACATAACATCTCTAATTAATATAAGTAAATACAACAATATATAAGAAAAGGTAAATAATGAATATAAATATTGAAATAAAATAAAAATTATCCGAATAGTCGCTACTGATGTATGGTTACAGTTCTGTGCCGACACACAAGAATGGAGTTAAGGTGTCCAGTCGCACAATTAAGCAACCAACTTAACCTTGTTTTGCTTGCCATGCATATTATTTTTTTATTTATGCACATTTGATTCATCAATTTCAAAATTCATTCGCACATGTTTCAAGTATTTCATAAACAGGGCGACTGGGAAACTTTATTAAGTAAACAATCCACTTTTACTTCAAACAAGAGTAGTTCCTTTCTTATTTTGAAGGGTAGAAAATGCAGAAATATTCATTATCGCTGAACAATATGGTAATGTATACGAAGCTATCTAATATAATTGCTCCAAATTTTTCACGCGTCTAATTCTACCAACAATTTTACAGTTAAAAACGTAATTCCGTAACATACTTTTTATTTCTTGATATTTTCCAAAATCGAATCTGAATTACAATTTTAAAGGACATCTATATGAAACGTAAATATTACGTTCTTTTTACAAAAAAAAAATTAAATCAAATTAATTCTATTTAACAATATTGAAAAAGCTTTAATTTACAACAAATTACTGGAAATTAGATGATTAATGCGGGCAAATCTTTTTTAAGGGCTCAAGGGTTTTTGTTCTTATATTTCATATTGTTCACAATTATAAAGTTTTCATAAGTTTATTTCTTAATTCAATGTTGATGTTTAATTTAAATTCAAAACAAAAAAAAAAGGCCAAATATAGTTGTCAATTTAAGTTACACCAAGGATTCATTCGGTGATATGTAAAACTTCTCATATTATGCGTAAAGCCTCATTTGTAAACATAGAATTGATTGTGAAGTATTCGTTCTTTTGGATAGAATTCACACCTCTCATACTTTTGATTTTCACACTTCATTGTGTACATGTCATCTGGCAAAATCAATATGATCATATTGATGAAGAAGAATGTGTGCATGCTTCTTGCAGCATGATGTTCCTTGAATATTTTGTCAATATTGAACTATATATTACAATGAAGCTGTAAAAAAGATGTATGCGAATTATTTACAAAAGAAAGAAGTCTGATTTCCACCGGATCAAAAAACTCAGATCGGAGAAACTCATTTGTACTTGTAATAACAATCATTCCAATAAATAATGTCCCAATAAGTTGCTCAAGCACGACGATCTTCGGGGAATACGTTACTGATACAATGTTACATCATTCTCAAACATATTGCAGGAAAACGACATCAAGAAAAGCCGACGGAGGACTGTTTCTCTTAGCACTGGATTTCAGAAATACTAGCAATACGATGTTTCTGTAGTTATTTTACAAGTAAATCTATTTTGCCTATCAATTCTAACATTTATGTATACAAGAAATTTCTATTTGCGATTTTAAGTCATGTTAGATCTCTACTTAATCCGATAAATTATATCAACGACTTTTACTTCAAAGAAAAACAAATCATTCAGAATGATTGTGTGTAACATTTATAATATTTCCTAACGTTAATCTTTTACTGTACGTATCAACACAGAATTTCAGCTACGTTTCATTTGTCTATTTACAGCACAGTAAAATTCTTAGATTTTAGTTTCTCTTGCTTATGGTTTGCATTTACTTATTATGTAACAATATGTATAAATTTTTGCTCTACTTCTTTCACACTTTTCAGTTAAAATTAAACTTACTAGGGTCTTTGGAGAAGTAACGCCCTATTTGAGCGAGAAGTTTATATTTTTCAAGGTTTTTTTTTTCGTCACAACAATCTGGTAAACGCAATGTGGCATCAAGTTTTCCGACTGTATTTTGTTTTGTACTTTTCGAATTTATCTTAAACCGCATTTATCTTAGAAAAACGTGTATGAATACAAAATAACTTTTGATAATTATTGTTATTGTTTACTTTTCGTTTTACATACCTATTTGAATTCAAATACTCGCTCAGTCAGACTCTTGTTATTTCAAATGTTCACATAATTTTCTTCTTTATCGGCTTCATATTTAATTATATTACTTTCTAATATAATCAACGGGACTCGTTAAGGTATTTTGACTATTTTCTTGATTCTCAAATTGCGGGTACAAGTTTTAAATAATATATTGATAGATTAGTTATAATTTACACGATCTTAATACAAAAACGAAAATAAAAACGGAACTCGTTTATGTGTCACAGCACCAAATCCAAAGTTGAAAATCTGAAAAGAGAAAATTTTTATAAATAGATATTTAATCAACATTGCTTATTATAACAGGGAGTTTAATAGTAAAGAAATCTTCACATTTAGCGCCACAACGGATGCAGAGATAAATCTAGCGGAATGCCATAAATGAAAAGAATAAATGATTTAATAGGTAAGTGACAAGATGTTTCTCGAGAGCCACTTGAGATCTCAAAATGAGATCATGTCCATTTAAACATTTTTAATCATTATTGAAAAAGACAAATTTCGACGGAGCAATTGAAGAAAATTTGCATGATTAAATACAAGAAGAAATATTCTACGCCCAAGTGTATTAAGCATTTTCATGGTAGTGCTGCACTTCACCTTTTAAAGAACGATCCTGCCTCCTGAACTGCTCTGAATTGACGCGTCCCCATTCCTTTTGAATAAAGAATGGACTTCCTAGATTGTATCTTTTTCAGCGGTACTATTCGGCGCCGTGTGCCCCGTATTTTCAGTGCTCCATGAGCTTTCATGTTCCAAGTTTCTTCGCATCATAGACACCGTGGATTAGCTTCGAAAAAGTAAACCCTGGAAGGCGACTTTAAAGCGTTTTGCATTCTCTTCTCATTATCATTTAGGACCTCATAAATGAAATTCAGTTTATTACATATTATTTTATTTATTTATTATCATAATTATAGTATTATTCAACGGGACATTTGATAATAGGACACGTCTCACTTAAGCTTTTCTGAAAAATCCCATTTCAAATCCATCCCGTGCACGACAGCACAAGCTGGGCCTTGGCCTTCTGCATTAATTTCCTCCAACCCCACGGTTCTGCAACCTCTTTTTCCGTTTGATCATTCGCAACAAACATCGGCTGTCAGTGTTGATCATGTCTTCCCGTCGAATCTTCGGGCTTCTTCCAGGAGGTTTGCCTTGCACTCTACCCTTCTCATCCATTCTTTCTACATGGCCCGCCCATTGCCGTTTGCGTATCTTTACGAACATAGATAAAGGTTGTTTGCTGAATGATTCATAAAACTTATCGACAAATTCATTAGTGTAGTTGTAGTCTCCACTCTGAAACTTCCTTTATAGGGCCGTAGATTGTGCGAAGCACTGTGCGTTCAAACATGCCCACTACGCTTTCAAATTCGCTCGTCAGGGTTCATGCTTATTTTCCACCCAGCAGCGCTGGTTAGTCTAATGATTTATTGATGCGAAGACTTTTTATCTGTGTACAAATTTACAGCTTGCAATGGCAAGTACCGCAAAAAAAAGACGTCAAGCGGCTTCCTAATAGATGATGTTTACCTGGCCGAAATATTGAAACCGGTGAAGCTGACGATAGCTTGATTTCCATCAATATCAAGATTTCATTCAATGTCTTCCTAGGCTTCGACGACGTTTCTTATAGTTGTGTGGTAGCCTGTTCGTTGGAAAAATAAACAAATTTTTATTCACAAAAATAGAATACCAAAGAAAGAGAAGAATATCAACCTCTATAAAAAGAGTTATGACTCTCTTGGTCTATACAAAGGCAGCATTCAAATTCACTGAACAGCATGTTTCTGTTCAAAAAGCCTTCTGTATGGTTTGTAGTTCTAGAAAAATCTCTAAGACAATTGGTGTCAGGGGTATTATGAGAGGTTCTTATTAAAAATATTAGTTTCAAAATTACGCAAAACTTTTGACACGGAAGCATTGCTGAGAAGCAAAATTGTCTCGATTAATTGTGTGATCTGAGCGTTACAGCTACCAGTTTTCCGATAATATACGTGTACTTGCAAAAATAGCTGCGTAAAATCAGTAGGGCATGGACCCCTGAATGTAAATATTAGTCGGCGGGACATGACGGGCTTTCATGCTCCCTTAAGTGCGTTCGGTTCATCGAACCAAGAATGTCATTGGCGCTATGTATATGTTTTCCGCACTTTCCGTATTGGAAAAGTTTTAACATTAGAAATAATAACAAATATTATCATTAAAACTACACAATAATGCGAGCTTGCGGCCCCACCATAATAGCGCCAAAGGGTACTAAAGCACCTTAATAAAGTAAATATTTTACAGATGGCGAATATGGACTTCTGAATTTAAGGTAAAAACAAAACCATGGCATATGTCTGACTCTAAGCGTGCCTTTCACGTTTGTCCATATTTCTGAATTCCATTGGCGGAAATCTGCTCGTCAGTGGTAATGGTCAAATTTCGGATGTTTTGAAACGAATGGGACTATTCTCTACCAATATTTAACTGCATCGTCGAGAAAAGGCTGTCATATGAAGGAACAGGATCTGGTAAAGAGTGAGAGCTGAGTGAGAGCAAACTAGTTTTTGACTGATTCACTAATGAGGTCTAAAATTATCATATTGCAGAATTATCCAAGCGTGTCGATTTTTCTACTCATTCTTTTTCTACACAAACTCGCTTGAAGGTTGAATGATCGTTTGGAGAGGTCGTTAGTAACGCTTTCAATAGGTATTTAAAGATCTACCATGTACTACCAGATGCGCTGCATAACCTTTTGAAAATGAATATTGCATCGCAATTGCACCATTGGAACATATTCACCTGGCTTTGTGCAAGTTTTTTACCTTTTGAATTCTTATATGAAATGCACTTAGCATCAACTTTAAAAATACTCTTGATTTCCGTTGATACAATAGATTCAACGACAAAACAAATAACTTATTTTCCAACTAAACAATGATGGATAGTTTGTTTGCCAATGTTCTGAACAATTTAAAATAAATGGGTTATAACTGGGTTCCTCGAAGCAATGCTTTATTCGGTTTATCTTTTCGGCCGTGACTATCAAAGGTCAAGTATCGTTATATTTATTGTCGAATAGCCAGTTTGGATTCCGACAATTAACCAATGAAATTGAATGCGAAAAAGATTTCCAAATAATGACTTGCGAGGAAAGTTCAGAACTAGTTCCGCATACATCCTGCACAAGACAACTTCGTGTTCTTCTGGATCAACATTGCATCTATATGAATATGTTAATGCTTAGACATGTTTTTATACTTGTAATAAATAAGCACATTGATGTAAAAGCCTGTGAGCAAAGGTGATGTATTTACCACAATTAGCATAAAAAAATCTAATCAGCATCGAGCACGGTCGAATTTTTTTTCTTCTTAAGATCGGTTAAAAAAACAACCGATGGTATTGGCCCTGTCACCGTAGCAATGGCCAGCGTTTATCGCTCTTTGTATGGTTATAGTTGATGTTGAATGTTATTTTTGTGCTTGATATATCTGCATTTGCTATTTTTTAATGTGTTTTATATTGGGGGAAGTTTGTTAAAAGAGTGATTAAATTATAGGAATAGGGGGTTTAGATGATGTTGCTCGTTTCTGATAGGAAGGAATCAAGTTCCCCCAGGAGGTTCATGTTATTTGTGGTTAATAGGTTGTGGGTTTTGTTTTAATCTTTGAAAAGCTTATATTTTGCCCTGATTTCCTTATATCTGGTGCAGTTAAAAATGCGGTGGTCTGTATCATCAACCTGTTTGCAGTAGCTGCAAAGGTTCGAAGTTGTTTGCTTGGTTTTGTAGAGTCTTTCCCTGTTATAGGTTCTGTTCGTAAGTAGCCTGTTAATCGTTTTGATAGATCTTCCTGACAAATTTTGACCATGGAACCATGGTTTGCCGCCTTTGAGGTGATGCGCCTGTTTCCAGTCGACGGTCGGATTTAGACAGATAAGGTGCTGGACAATAAAGTCGCTGTCAAATAACTATGCTCCATGTCAATAACGATAAAGTCTCAAGAAAGATATCTATCCACCTATAATTCTCAATTTTCAACCTAGAGATCCTTAGGCAAATCAACATGTGCTTTATTGCAGTAAACGTATAAGGATGAGAATATAAAAAAAAACAATTTCGCAAAAAAGTTAACTTCAAATTTGAACATTTTTAATTTTGAAGATATATATTTTTTAAACAATTCGAAAAAATACAAGCATTATAACAATTTAATAATGTAACGTTTCTTCCCGTGTTGTTCAGACCTCAGTGGATATTTCAGCTCTTAAACATCCATTTGAGACACTCCCAATGGATTGTCCCAATAATAACACTTGTTTTGAAAGTCCTTGAAATTTATCGAATAAATGACTTTTCCTTGTACATTATCACATTTAAAACATATTGAAGTACTTAGCGAATGTCGCACGAAGTTATTTTACTTAATTAAATGAGTTCGACTGAAGCACAATTGGCGTGATAGTATTCAACGTGAACGTATATCATTTACGGTTTTTCCAGAAACGTTATTTATTGTCGTTCTGAGTGTTATGGCACTCGGAAATTACGAAATATTATTTCAACATTGATGTATTTCAATTACCTGGGATCTTTCTGGTCAGCAATGTGTTGACGCTCCAACATAATTAACAAGAATACGAAAGAAACTTTTGACTTACAATGGATTGTTTGAACTAAAATCTGAAATTATCCTCTTTTCAACAGTAAAACAAAAAAAAAAATACACCGAAACGTATAAAATGTTCGTATCGCGAACTACTGCAAGTTTTAAAACTCTGTAATCGATCAGTTACAAGAAACCTTGCAGTTGGGAATCTCCATCGCCAGTGTTGAACCCTCGAGCTCAAAATTGGAAGGTATTCTGCATACTTTTCTCTGGCTCGCCGATATGCATAAAATCTAATTAGGGAAAAACCAGAATAAAAAAAAACGGATTCATGTCCGAATACACGAAAACTTCGGGCGTATAATGCTAAAGGTGTGCCAAGTCTCAACGTACTTGTCGGTAGCGTGGAATGACTTCAAAATCCAGGGATTTACGCATGCAGTGATATAATTGATGGTTGGATTCCGGAATCTCGTAACTTTAGCAATTTCATAAAGTATTCGATTTGATATATAATGTTTCCAATTCGTCTAAGATTTTCTATTAAGACCGTACATGCCTGAAAACATTCCCCTTCGAGAACCCATAACTTTTCCATTATATTTTGCTTTTACCAGATATGAACTCCATATTGAATACTTGTAGCCTTATTAAACCCCCTATTCTAAAAGTGCTAAACCCCCTATATTCCTATAATTTAATCACTCTTTCCATATGATCCATACGGAGAAACAGTATGTAATTATAGGCCGTATTAGAGTCTTGTATATGAGCAGTTTCGTACTTTTGCCGATAGACTTGCTTCACAACAGTGGCGCTAGTACAGCCGATGCTCTGGTGGCTTTATCAAGTGCCTGGCGGGCGTGTGGTTGAATTTTAGGCGGTGATGTAAATGGACTCCCTAGTAGTTGATATACGACGTTGACTCCGTTTATCGATAGAGATATTTTTTTACTCTCTGCAGGAGCGGTCCGATGGCCTTTTTCGTAGGCATTTCGGAAGCATATTAGTTCGCATTTTTCTGCGTTTACGTTTAGAGCCTATCTTTTGAAGTAGTTGTGGGGAGATTCGATGATCGAAGTTAACGTACGTACAGCTACTATTGGTTATATGGGCGTACAAAATTGCTAGGGGGGATACCAGATTACGAGGAATGTGGTTTGTGCGGTTCCTATCAGCTAGTTGGCGAGCGCTTGTGGGCATATCGTGTAGGAAAAAATTAAATAGGTGTAGTCCAAGGAGTGAGCCTTATGGGACTGCGGAGCGCACATCGATAGCTTCTGAAAAGGTGTTAGCGATTTTTGCAGGAAATTGCAAGAGAAGTGCAGGAAATTGGTGATTATATGACTGAGAGGGATCGGGCATTTAGCCTGGAGAAGTTTGTATATAAGTCCTTTTGAGCAGACTTAGCTCCCCTTTCGACCCTTTCTTTGGGATATCAAGAAGCGTAGCGGTTTTCCACACATTAGGGAAATATTCATTGATGATCGTGGTTAGTGGTCTGTAAATGGCCTCGTTTCATTTCTTGAGTACTTGATTGAGAATACCGTCCAGGCCGGCCGACTTTTTGCTGTTGAGAGATTGAAGATAGAAGAGTACTTCAACTGGTGTTGCGAAGAATTCTTTGAGTTTGGAGCATGTAGGATTGCAAGTGCAGTTGTTTGGTGAGAATATGGTTAAAAGGGAGCCCTGATATCCATTGAGGAAGGAGCGCGCTTTTGTTTTAGAGGCAGCAGTTATTGATTCATATTCTGGGGCCTTTCGCGGTAGGACTGACTGTAGAAGGATGAGCAAACGATTATCTTTTCCTCAGTGGTGTTATATGTCTGACAGTTATGTTTCATTGGGTATTTGTTTATGTTGAAATCTGCAGTGAGGCGTCCTGTCAGCGAGTTAATCGCCTCTGAAAACGTGAGGGGCAGGTTATATAGCGGCAAGACGAACTTTAAATGCCGCGTTTGTCTCGGCGTGTGCTTTTATTCTGATGAGTGGGTCTAGGCTGCTAATTTTGGGTTTCAGCGTCATATACTCACGATTCACACGGTTCCAGTTCCGATGAAATATACGTTTTAGTGGTTGCTGCCACCTGGCCCGGGTGCGTATCAGATGTAAGGTGCATTGGGTGATCAAATTTTGTAAACAGGGGCGCCTTTTCTGGGGCATGAATATCAATCGAATTGTGGATATGCGAGGACAGCATTTGAACCTTATTTTCTATGTCTTGGTCTTTGTAGACCTGATTTTCCGCGACTTTCCCCTGCAATTGGAGCGACCATTCTTCGTTTAATCTGCTCCAAGCCACACTGAAGGATGAACGGGAGAGCGAAGCGGGGCGAGTGATTGGAGCGGTTTCTGCGAAAAGTATATTGAGTATCAACGCATGTGGGTCGGAGGGAGGCGACACACTTATGCAATTGATGTTTTTAGTGTCCGGGCTGATGAGAGCTGCGGACACCGGAAGTTCACTAGGAAGAAGCTTTCTCTGGGATATGTAAGCACTCCGGCATTGATAACGCACAAAGAAGTTTGCTTACCTGCGAAGCTCCAGTCGAATAGAGTGGTTTCATTGGCATTTGTAGTGTGATCTCCTCAGTGTGTGTGTCTCGCATTTGGGCCTGCACATAAAATTACCCCATCGTGGCCACTGTCTCTGTTTAGAATACTCTTAAGGTCGGATTCTATCGTTTGACCCGTCCTAATGGGGATGTATAGAGATCCCAACAATATTTTGTGGTTTGCTCTCCCAGGCTTCCGCAGGTAAAGGGAGGCTAGAGCGCAAGATAGGTTAGTGGCCTGGCAATGAACCTGATGAACGGTGTGTTTGGATCGTGCTAGAATTGCTTTTCCTCACCCGTTGTCATTGCAAAACAAAGTGTAGTTCGGAAAGGGTGGTCTGTGCCTCGCGTGAAGCCGAGTGTCGTTCAGAAATACCAAGTCAGGAGAATAGCATTCCAGCATATGTTGGAGAGCTATTCTTTTGTCTTGTCCCTGTAGCGAATTTATATTACACGCTAAGATCTTGAGACTATTATCCGATGACATAGATATAGAAGTTGAATAGTGTCCCTGATTTCTCTTCCTCGGGAAGATTTCTATACACAGGCCCGAATTTCCGCGCTATTTTCAAGAGTACCATGAAGGAGATTCCGCTTAATTGTTTCTTGGGCAATAAGGTTCAGGATAATTTCACTTGATACTGTGGTTACGTGAGGATGGCTATGAGAAGGTCCGCTCGTTTTCTTTAGAACGGGAGAATAAAAAGTCACGTTCGTTTCTTCGCGATTGACCGTAGCTCCTTGATTTGGAATGTTGCGGTATTGGCTGAAAATCGCTCAGGTTGTCTGTGTGTGTGTTGTTTAAATTGCGCGTCACTTCTCAGCGATACGGGCTATCAGTTTGACCCTCTCCCGGCCTTTGAATAATTGGTTGGATGACCTATTGATGCGTTTAGAACGCAAAAAACTGGAGGGATCGAAGAGTCTATTGGGGACTCTTCTCAGGGATTGGCAAGGCTTTTTCGGGGACAATCCGTTCCCTGATGTTCCTGCACGCATGCTACGCATCTAGGAGAGTACCCACAATTCACGGCTACATGACCAAAACGTTGGCATCTAAAGCACTGGGTGACATCACCTTTTCTTGGTTTCTCGCAAGTTATATAACTCAGCTTTATGAATCTTTTCAAGTCTTCTTTGGAGGAGAGCTTAACCTTGAAAAGGTTAAGCGCGATTTTATTCTGCCAAGACTGCCACTTGTCGGATTTGGATTGATTTGGATTTTTTAATAATTTTTTGCTTTTTGCCGGATTTAAAACAAATTTCCCTGTTTTGATTTTTTTCCAAAGTTCAGATTGAATTCAGCGACTAATGCATTTTTGAAGAGGTAGCAGAAATCCACCAGTTCGTTCGGAGAAGACCACATGAGCGATACAATCAAGCTTGTGTTGTGAGGACCGTTAAGCATCCATCAACCGTTGATCGGTCTTGCATTTCAGCACAGGAATATCATTCGCTGCATTTTGTCTAGACGACGATTAAAACTCTCCAGTACATTGGAAGACATATTAGCGCCATACTTTATGTGATGCAGTGAGACCTGCACTACAATTATGCATACTGGTTCTTCAAGTCATCGTGCTCAGTACGTGCAAAAAGCTTAGTGTTCCTAATTTTTTGATCAGGGGCTGCATACTTGCATTTTCCAGATCTCGACATAATTGTTTTCGGGAACATCCAAACAGAGACTTTCGAATTTGACAAAATCATGGCCCCTATGAATTTTTATTGATGAAGCATTATAATAAGGATCATAACTAAATATATTGTTATGATCATAACTTTATATTGAATCGATTTTGTGCTATATACAGTAAGCAGGCTAACATATTATTTATATATCTTCATGCCTACGCTACCAAAGTTTGTGTCTAGTGAAGAATCTACGATGGCTAGAACATGAAAGAACACCCAGTGCTGAAACTCCTTAACAGCTATAAAACTGCAAAATATCGAGTGTGTTTATAAATGATATTTACCTGCGGAATTTGAATTCTGTGAAGAGATGATATGAAACAAATAGTCAACTCCTACCTACAAATAATCTTTTGGGAGGTATATACTGATTTTTTATGTTACAAGTGATTAGTAAAACACCAAAAAGCACCAACAACACCATTAAAGTGACTTTAATCCATTGTCTAGAAATTTTAGATGAAAAACAATATTGAATTGTTAATAGTTGCACCGACACAAATTACATAAGTTCCAACCACAATAAAACTATAATCTTCATTTGATTGTAACATTATGGACCGACATTAAAAATAATTCGATGATAAAATATTACCATCTTTCATACTAGATGAGAAACCACTGATGTGGTTTTATTTCATGATCAACGGATGTTACCGAAAAGTACAAAAAGCGTAACATAATCTTCTGCGAAGTTCAGCTTAAAGGATATTTTTGACACTTCATGATGCAACTTGAAAAACTAGTAAGCATTGACTGCTTAAAACGAGCCCGATTTTTGAGATGGAACATATGAGGTTGATATTTATGCGGAGATCATTCCCAAAAAAAATTATTCATTTAAATTTGTACACTTCCAAATTCAAGCAATCTTTGTTCGAAAATAAAAAAAACTTATTTTTTGTTTTTAAACTTAAATGAATTCTTACCTGCTACCATAGGCGATGAAGGTGTAAGTTTCGAGACAACACTGACCGCACATCTTGCGTGAATCTAAGCGCATCCAATAATGGTAACATTGAGAGCAAAGCAATATCCATAGGGTCTGAAAACCAGCTTTTGATCGGTATCGCGTTTTGCGGGTAACATCGATACGCTCCTGGAGAATTGTCTATGATAAATATCTGTATTGGATTAAAAAGATATTTTTAAAACAGAACATTTATCTGCTATATTATCAGTTCTATGGAATAAGAGATTACCCTATTTAAATCACTGCAAATAGCAGCTAAATCTTTGGTGTATGAACCAAAATCTGGGGTGCAATGCTGCCTGTAGTATCTACGCCGCAGGATATTTCTGCCATTGTCCAATTTATCAGCTACTGCAGCACCATAAATTTCCATACTGGCCGTAAATATAACCAAATCGTACCATTGAGAAACCTAAATATTTGGCATTTGATTATTTTGTTCAGTGTATTTAGCTAATACTTACTACATCGAGGAAAAAATCAACGTGTGGTCGTTTGTGCACAAAAAATCTTACAGGATGTCTATCTATCGTCACCTTAACCGTGAAATCGTATGGAGTACCTGGCTTGACGGTATTTCTTGGCATAGCGTCATGATGCGAATGGATAAGAGTTTCATCCAAATCCAAAACTAGCGTCTTCCTTTGCACAAGAGTTAACCGATGTCGCGAAACCGGTGACAACGGCAGCAATTCATATTTAACTGGTTGATACTGTATAAACTAATACGTTCATATCAATTGTCATATTTTTTAAATTTTATTTTAATATAGATTTATGAAATAATGTATAGCATATAATGTTAATTTTAATATAATTGTTTATGAGAGATTTTCTCCAATATCTATAGAAAATGAAATATTACTCCCATTCAATGGATTCGGAAATGCATTTATGTGTACGGATGAATAACCTAGAATTTCTCGTTAAGGTGCCGTCAACATTCACAGCTTCTTTTTCAAGAGTGAGAGTCTTTTGATGGAAAAATGCCAAAATCAAAAGTCCGTTGGTTCGAAGTTCAGTCAGTGAACAAAGTGTACATACTCCCATGGATACAGTTGTGGTAAGAAGTACCGAATTCATGGCGCATTCGACGAAGGTATACTCTGAATCTTACTACTGCCCACTTTTTATAGGCAGACGTACAGTGTGAGAACTGATAGGAATTGCTTGCTTGTTATGAAAAAAAAAAAGGTGAGAACTTCTTTCATGGGATCCTGGCAGCTGATGAAATATAGATAAGTGACTTCGAGTCCGAAAGAAATATAAAACCATCTTAGAAGTGACCAAATTTAACGAAAGCAAAAAAATGGTGCTGAAATTCAAAACTGAAAGAAATTAGCATCTTTGCCTACGCCGTGGTTTGAACAGGCACTGGTTTCAATACAGCATACTGAAACTTTAATTAAATGGTCTAGCGGAGACAGTTTGAATTCGTTTGTGTACGTGCATTGATTTCCAAGTTTTCCCAAAATAAAGCTTGACACTCGGCTTATATTCTTGACCTGCGTCCACTTAAATTCGATCCTTTAAGTAGCGTTGAATGTTTATGACGAACCTTGATAATGAAGGCATCGAAAAAGAGAAGATTTGGTAAAGATCCATCGCACAATTGCACTTTTTTATTTTATAATTAGATGTTTTCAAATCGTCCTCGAAACTAATGCTATCGCAATCTGGACTCTAAGTAAACAATTCCCAAAACGTACTGGACATATTCGGACGTTGATGTTTAACATGAAGACCTTCAAATTTCCAAATTTTATGTTTTTGTATAGTTATGCGTGGGCAATGCTCCAGAAAAGTTGCAGACTGGTCGCGTTATTGTTTGTAGCTGTAAGATGAATTCCACTAAAACGGTCGCAAAACCGGTTCTTTTAGGTAAGAAGGGGTAGTAAGGTAAGCTCCCTATAATTATTAACAAACAAAAAGGTTAAGATATATGCATACTTTTGATTGTAATTACGCGGCTAATAGCCCTTGTAAATGCTGTTTTTACTATCGGTCTTCATTTGTGTTTACATCAATCTTGTTCGCTGATGTGAATGAGCATCATGTGCGAATTAACACAAAAACCTTTATATCCCAGAAGTTCGGTTCCAAAGAAAGAGAAGGCGTTTAGGTAATTATTTCTGCAATAGGATATTTTTTCAGCTTGCTTTTCAAGTGCGTTACGAGCCTTCCGAGTTTCGTTTGATTTTGCGTTGAGTAAAGATGCAGCGTTTTCATTATCAGAATTTTCCTTTTCATTGCTCATATCGGCAGAAGGCTGTTGATCCGCTGCTCGAGAGTTTTGATTAATTATGTCCACACTCACAGTGGGTTGCTGATTTTTTGGTAGACTATCGGCAGGATATTGTTCCAATTCGGGGCGAGCCTCCTGAATTTTGCTCGATACTTCATTTATTAAAGATGCAGCGTTTATATAATCAGAGTTTTGCTTTTCATTGATCATATTTTTGTTGTCGTCAGAAGAAGGCTGTTGATAGTCTGTTCAAGGATTTCCATTTATTGTGTCCACAATAGGTTGCTGATTTTGTGGTTGAATATCCGCAGAATGTTGTTCCATTTTAGAAATGGGTTCAGGTTCAATCGTAACAGAAATAGAACCAGTAACAGCGGCTGAGTTTTCATCTGTGTTTTCGCTGTCTTCATTTACTGCATCATCCGCTCTGTCCACAATTACGTTATCACTTTGCCCGACGCTCTTGTGCATTATTAATAATGGCGGGTCCTTATTAATACACCCAGATAATCACGTTGCCCGTAACATGTGTATATTTATAATTAATAGGGCTGTCTGAGCTCAAATGCATTATTCTAACTACTTTACTCAAACCACAACATATGGATCATAAATTGCAATAATCATCATAAAATTGTTGAGGAAGTTCCACAATCAACAAAAAATTTGAGGGTTACATTTATAAATTTTATGGCCGGTAATCAATAATTACTTCTATGTTTAATTACGATAATTGATTATGTATTTTAATGTTGTACGTCAAGATACATTTGTAAATTGTTGGGCCGATGGTTCTGTAAATAGATAACAAAATAATTCACTATATGCACACAAAATGACCTGCTCTAACCGTAAGCAGGACATCAGCCAAACAATTCCAGTCTGCTTTTGAACATAGTAATTTGATCGATAAAGGCACTTCACAACGGCAGACGGAAAGGTAGCAACTATAATAAATTAATAACTTAATGCTAGTAAACTCACTATTTAATTGTATAATGAACTTTCTTCTTTTTATCTGTAAACTTTCAATCAAATTATTAAGCTAAACTGTATATATGTATGTATGTATGTATGTATGCATGTATGATTTTTATATCAACCAAAAAATGTCTGACGATCTTTTTTAAAATCAATATCTGTTCCAGTGGATGTAAAGTGGTTTTCACAAAAATTTCATAAATACAACGCGCGTGTGATATAAATTATCTTAACCATAATAAAATTATATGGAATTCAATTAGGACCCAAGTGCATTAGATAAGATTTCGTAGTGGATACGTGCTCCACAATAATAATATCGTTACTTTACAGTTCTTACTGATTTGATTGGGTTTACTTTTGAAAAAATTCAAAATGCAAATCTTCTTATTCGTATCTAGGATTTTAAAATAACAGCATAAAACTATATTATCGCTTGAATGTTGAAGTATTATATATTATTTAAACAATTTTAAATCACAACAGTGTTTATTAAATGAAACTTCAAAGTCGAATTCAAACTTATAGGGAGGCCAATATTTTGAGAAATCATTCATGATTTGTAAATTCTCTACAAAATTTGAAGTTCACTACGAACCGGGATAGGGAAGTATTCGACCTTTGCAATAAGACCGAAATATTAGAGTATTAGGTGAATAAATATGAAATACGGATTTTACTAACAGATGGCATAACCATTACATATGGTTTGTGTCGGGGATAACTAATATGGCATTTTGGAGGGTAAACATTTGATAGGTTTTTAATTTTGGAAAAAACAGTTTTTTTTCGCTTCAAAAATGTCGAATTACGTGCCAGAAAAAGAAGTTTTGCGGGGAAGTCTAACAACCTTCTTTCATTTGAAGAAAACGGCAGCATAAACTTATCGATTGTTAGAGGAAGCACATGGTGAACATGCCCCAAGTCAAGACACTTGTGAACGATGGTTTAAAAGATTTAAAAGTGGCGATTTCGATGTCAGCAACAAAGACTGTGGAAAACTACCAAAAAAATTCGATGATACAGATTTGCAAGTATTATTGGATGAAGACAACACACAAACTGAAAAACAGTTGGCAGAAGCGTTAGAAGTTACCCAGGCAGCCATTTCACAACGTTTAAAAGCCATGGGAAAGATCCAAAAAGCTGGAAATTGGGTGCCGTATCAATTGAAAGAAAGAGACATCGAAAAGCGGATTGTTGCTGACGATGAAAAGTGGATTTATTTCGAAAATCCCAAGCGGAAAAAATCATGGGTAGATCCAGTCCGAAATATTCATGGAAAGAAGACTTTTCTGTTTATTTGGTGGGATAGTAAGGGATCTTTGTATTACGAACTGCTGAAACCTGGTGAGACTATTACTGGCGAACGTTACCGACAACAACTGATCAAATTTAACCGCGCACTTAAGGAAAACCGACCAGAATTTCACCAAAGACATGATAAAGTCATTTTTCAACATGACAATGCTCGGCCGCATGTTGCAATACCTGTCCAGAACTACTTGGGAAACAATAATTGGGAAGTTCTGCCCCACCCGCCGTATTCACTAGACTTGGCTCCTGCTGACTACTACTTTTTTCGATCGATGCAGCACGGGCTTTCGGAACAGCACTTCCATTCTTACGAAGAAGTTAAGAATTGGCTTGATAAGTGGTTAGCCTCAAAAAATGAGAAGTGGTACTGGGACAGAATCCATCAATTAACAGAAAGATGAGAAAAAGTCGTAGCTAACGATGGCCAATACTTTGATTATTGAATTCATTCGTTCTGTTATTCTGCATATTTCAAGCAGAAAAAATCCGCATTTCATATTTATACACCTATTACTTTTCTATCCCGGTTCGAAGAGAACGTTTATTGTTTGCCAAAATTAACGGCCAATCTCCAATACTCATCACCCTTAATAGGAAATGGGCGTTTTGGGCGTCCTTCAGTGCCGAAGTATCTAATACTGAATTTAAGGGATTCCAGCACAGGCCGGAAGCTAAACTAAAACCTGTCAGGTGGTCGGCGAAGAATATATACGATATCCATGGTAGTGCAAGGATCATTTCTTGGCTTGAACTTATGGAATGTCTCGTATTCTAACTGTTTATGAAATAGTTACCGGATGAGTCGCTATGGCTCGGCTACGAAAATCATGTTGTGACATTAATCGTCGATAAAACTGAAGTAAGTGCAACTTAACCTAGGTATGGCACTGATTCCAGGGAAGGGCCAATCGTCGGTTTAGTCTAGCGGTAGAAAAGCTGTGCTGGTTATTTTGACTACAACATTAGTGTTATTCCCATGAAAAAGGGCTAATGCTGCAGAAATCAAACCATTAAATCGGGCGATGTTTGATTCAAAGCTTACCTCTTTCACACAAAATCAAGATTAGCGATTCCCTGTAAAAGGTGGCATTTGTACGTCGCGGAAACTGACTTTCATTCCAAGAAGCAGTAACGAAAACCATTCACTCACCTAAAAGGGCGAGGAGCTTTGCAAGTTGCGGCTGCACGCGTACAATTTCTGAACCGACTGTGATGGCAACTGGTAGGGTTCCCCATCACGGCATGTGCTAGGAGAAGAGTCATGTAGTCTATTTACGAAAACTCACAAAAACAGCTGGATAGGCTATATAATTATTTGTTGTGATGGCAAAGCTTCCTTTGAAATCAGGGCCAGTGATGGCATGAATCCAGATAAAGAAATAAGTGTATATCTAAAATTTTCACGTTAATCTATTTAATTAATCTGATACATAGAAGAAATTATAGTTTCCGAGTCAGTTTCATTTTAACAGTCTTATGAAAGCCATTTGAACATTGATAATATGCTTAAAAATCATATATAATGTGTATTTTTATTAATAATAAAATAACAGATTGGGAAAAAGAATTCTTCGGGAGATGGCTGTAGTGATCGAAGTCTCATAATATATCGATTTCAATTTTATACCGATTATCAATTTCAGTTTTAAGCTCGTTGTCATAGTGAAATTTCGTACCGAATGTGTACAACACTGTACTCAAATGGAGGTTTGATGGACCAAATTAAGGACCGATTAAGACCAAAAAACATGATGAATGGAATTTGGAAATAAAATGGAATTGAATGAATAGAACAGCTCAAACGACGGATTGGATAGGAGTTATTTACTATATGTTGTTTCTTTATGGCCAAATACTAAATTTAAATCTTTACTGCCAACGACTGAACTGTTAAGCCAACTGAAGAGATGTCTTTTGACAATAAGGACAAAGCTTCTTTGAGAGAGGCGTTATGAAGCTATCCTTCAAACGACAACAATGGTACATATTTGCCGCGGGACAATCCGAAATATATAAAATAGTCTTGAAGTTCACGTTAAAATAATGGATTTCTTTTTACAAGCCTTACATATACATACATAAAACAAAAATCACTTCTTTGAAGTTTGCATTGATGCAAACGCAAAAGTCTAAAAATTTTCTCTTAATGAATTTCACAGAAACTTTTCCACGTTGTATACAATTAATATATCTGACCTAATATTATAAAGTTTCTATTTTAATAACAGTATTGCGTTAATTAAATCAGATCTTTTAGAAGTTTAAATTAAATTGCGTTCTATAGCCATTACAACTTTTAGTTTCTTTACAACAATTCCCAACATGATTCACTGGCCTACACTTAGAGTTTAGGATAACTCTTAAATATTTAAGAATTTCAACTTCCAAGTAGCCACTTTTCATATATATGTTGAAATGTCTGACGTTTGCATCGTTGTAAACACAATGGTTTTAATTTTTTTTAAAACCATTGCGCTTTTACTTTATTTGAACTTCACAAATTTTTCCATTTCAGTTTCAATCATCGAAAAATATCAAAAAGTTAAAAATATTCGAGACTTTTGCATTAGCAACGATGCAAACTTCAGGCAAATGCACATGTTGATGCTTTGAAGTTCTTGAATTGTTTTGACTTGACATCTTTTTCGTATTTCTAAAGAGTAAACAATTGAATTTGGAAGCATTCACTTTTAATTTCGATCTTTGAATCAAGTCTATTCGAGGAATTTAAATTTCATGGACAAAAAAAGGAAACCGTCCACAAAGAAGATAGTTTCCGCCTGATTGTTCAGATCTTTTGTGAAGTGTGTTGGGAAGTCACTAAGATTGAACCCTGCGGAACTCAAGCGCTTGTTTCAAAACAGAATTATAGGAAGTTGTTGAACTTCCCCTTTAAGACATATTCTAAGATTTCACTGTCACATGACAGTAATGAAATTGGTGCATACCGTATTACATTGATGGCTATTGTCTGGCTCTTGGGAATAGGAATCCTTCCAAGGTTTGTGGAAGTGGCATGAATAACTGCAGTTGTTTGTAATGATTATAAGTGCTTTTAAATACACCTGTGCCAGTTTCTTCAGGACCTTTTTGCTGATGCCGTTTTCGTCGGAAATTTATGTGGGTTTAGTTCTTCGCATTATATCTTGTATAAAGTCAATAGAGACAAAATTAATGTAGTCAGGGGAGCATTGTTTGTTGTAGCATCTGATGGAAATTGACTGCTGAACACTAGCTTTTGCAGGCGATACTATCATTCTAGCATAAGATTAGATTATTTGAGATTCCCTGCAACTCAGTGAAGCACTCAAAGACGTTCAAACACTATCTGAAGTGTTGTGTGTTTTAACGAAGTATTGTGCACAATGAAAGGCACTTGAATGTGTCATTCTTGACTGTTCCTGGAAGAATCTTTACCCATCTTGAAGAAATTAGCCTCCAGTTTTATGCTCTCGCCCTTGCTACGAACGTTTTTCCTATATTGGTCGTTTATTTGTTTCCCCAATGTTTCGTTTATGTAGTTGCTTAATATGCATGTTTTTTTCTGCCACTTCTGTGAAACAATTATCTTCAATGCTTTTTAATGGTAATCAATTGAACAGTCATATCGTTCAATAAGATAAAATTGTTCTACAATCATCTTAAGAATCCATTTTGCAATAAATGTAGGGACAACATTATTGATCTCATTTATTGAGGTACCTATCTCAGTGGCAGTAAGATTCCAATTTGTAGTAAGCAATACGTTGCTAATTTTCAATTTGGTACAGATGTTCAAGTGGAATATGAAGCCAAGAGCCGTTTAATCCCTCCCGAAAATCATATAAACACATGAAACCTCAGGGTACCGGGAAACTAACCATGAGTATGTAACGAGCAGCGTATCACATACGTTTCAACGAAAACATAAAAACTAAATGAAGTGAATGGTTTCAAATAAAATTCGCTTAGCTTAACATTTCCGCAAATTTAACAGTGTGCAAAGTCGTACCTTTTTTGGGTAAGAAGGCTTCAGTGCTGCAAACTGTCTCCGGATGCGATTGTACAGTGAGGGATGAAATTTTCGATAGGAAATGGCATTTGCCCGATGTTGCTAAATTGAAGACTCAAACGAATTTTCCTAATACGGTTCAGGATTGTTCGTCTATTGTCTCTATTGGTTATTTATGAACAACTATGAAGTATGGGTTTACGTAAATACATGCTATTATAAATTTATGATGTACCACCGTACCACTTTACCAGCTCTCAAAGCAACTGAAAGATTGAACTCAATTAAGCCATTAAAGATAATTTCCAGAATGAAGAGAGGTGATACAGCGAACTGAATTGTGCAATGATAAATAGTAGTTGCATAGTCTCTGTCCGTCGTTATGATTCAAACTGATTTCTAAACCTAACATGTGAGTATTTTCTATGGTCGTCACAATCACATTATTGTCAACACATATAACCTTGCACTGGAACAAAACTATTGCATAGCCGATATACTGACAGATGTTCCGAGCGGATCGACAACAACTTGGATGTATCTTAAGATAACCCGCCAAAAACGATACTTTGCTGGTATGGGCGACTTGAAACAGTTTACCGTGTACGAACGAGAAAAACCTTGCATTTGTGTATCTGCCGCACGAACACATGCTCATCTACCGTTTAAAGATTAGCACCAAGCTAACGAATAACGACTAGCGATGACCGAATCCGAAGTTTAAAGCAAGAAAATCTATTGCGAGATCTGTAGGAGAAATGAATGAATGAATCGAAGTTAAATTTAGTTTGGCTGTGACTCTGGTGCAGAGTGTGTTTGGCAAGGCAGTTTTTTTGAATTCATTTCATTTCATTTTCCACATATAAAAATCCTTCAATTTAGCAGGAGTATACCGGGAATTGAGTTTTGATGTATTAGTGAGTTTATAAAATTTCGAACACGATTCTTTTGTTTAGACGCAGTTTGACAAACGCTGATTAAATCAGTAGCCAGGTGTTATAGTGAATTTGAAGCGGTGCCAAAGTATTTAAAATTCGCCAGGATCTTGATTTGAATCAAGGATACTAGTCTGTCAAGTGTCTTCACTTTGTGTTTAGGAACAGCAAAATGTTTAAGATTGCTTTCAAGTAAGTTTGTATTTTGTTATTCAGTGGCCTTCATTCATTGTGGCAGTTCATTCATTGTGTTTGTGACCGGTGGACAAGTAGCGGCATCCGACAGATATTATTTAAATTAAATTTATGTTGCCAAGAGAGTTAAGTCTCGAAAACTAAAACTCGGATAATTTCTAACTCACGGCTCATCAGACAATATGTTTCCATTAAAAATTTTTCTAAAAATAAAGCACGTGGAAACGTACGTTACTTTCTTGCCGATTTTTTCCACAAAAACTTTGCCAACAGTCCGAGCAATAATCTAATAAACATTTCTGTGTTATCAGAAAAATTGATAGAGGAGTTGTTTATTTGCAAGTGGGTGATTCTATATAAGTCTGCATCACCGCGGACTTCGTGCTTGTTGATAAAACGCAATTTTTGAACCGGAATCATTCGAACTTAAAAATCCGCAACGTAACCAGAAAAAAAATAAGCCAGCAATTATCAAGTCAAAAAAATGTTCTAACCTATGAACCGAAATTTGAGAGTTATATTAAAAATCAAATCATTTTTAAGTGTAATGCAATCACACACGTCCATTTACGTCAACCAATTTCAACCCTCCCCCCTATGAAGTACTTGACGGCATAAAGTCTTTACCAGCGCTGAAAAATGACATAATGCAATCGTTCTTAGGCGCAAACTTTGACACGTTTGATTGTACTTTTTCAAAGATGTTTATCATTTATAAAATAATGGAGACACAAAAAACAAGACACGTTTTGCAATGTACAATTGTTATCACATAATTACGTTGATAGTTATACAAATTCTCAAGTTGAGGCAAGACTTGTCTTAAACGTATGTGTCTTATGTGTGGGTATAATATCGAAACATGAAATAGCCTAGCGATAAGCGATTCTATTCGAATGAGAAACCAACTATCGACCATAAAGTGCTTCGATTTGTTGAGTTACATGTAGTTAAGAATGGCATTTAATGATTCATATTAGGAGAATTGCGACAACTTCACTAGGTTAGTGAGATTCATTGGAAATCACTTCAAGTTGTCAACTAACCGCATCCTTCGCATATTTTTTTATGATTTCCAGGAACACACAGAAATCGGCACCCACCCACCATTTGTATTATAAAGTTAAGAATTAATGATAATCATAAAGCATGAAATTCGGAAATTATGCAATATATTAAGGTTACTATCAGTACATGCTAGCGCTACTTATCTCAAGGCATATTGCATTGAATGCAGAAGGGAGGGAATAAGTAGATTATTACAAAGGAAATTACATAAAACCGTCGCAGATAAATCCGAAATAAGTTTCATAGTTGTGGTCTAAAGGAAAAAGCAGTTTTCGTAACATTCCATACAATTTGAATACAAAAATAAAACTGCTAGCTCTTAGCAAACTGAACGAACACGTCTGTCAACTTTAGCACTTTCCTGGACTTGGTTCAGTTGTTATTGTCAGAATATTTTTAATATTTTGAATTCTTATACTTACTATTATATAATAATAATAAAAAAAAATCATCATTTTACTTGAACAATTGAACTTTTGGTTGGTTTAAATGTTATTGTATTTGCAAAACTTTGTTGGGTCAAAAATATCACGAACAAGAGAGTAATGTTTGAAAATGAAATGAGAAGAACTCTAGAGAAATCGCATACTGCAATGTTTGATGAGGTTTTATTCGAGGAAATCAGCACTGAACAACCTCGATTTATTGTAGTTAACCATAAATAGTTGCTCACGTCAAGATTATTTTTATTCAGCAGCCGTTTTGACGTCTGACTAAATTTCAAAACGTTTACAAATCAAATGAATAGTAGGTTCACAGTTTTATTAAGATTTATAAATCAAATCGAGAAAATTAATCCATTTGGAATTCCTTTTCTGTAATCCACTGCGAGCTTTTTCGTTCAGCAATGAATAAAAATCGAAAAGATGCAAGGTTATAAATAAAACTTATGAGAATGGTACGACGAAAAACATTGATTGCTAGTATTATGGGTCGAATATCCATTCGATTTGAATCAGAAACTAAAGACTACTATCGTTGTGAAAATTTCGAAGGTGTTTCAAAGTGCCCAAGCTCCATAGGAAAACTACTGTAAAGAAATACTCCATAAAAGGTTTTTATGATTTTCATTTTTTGTCCGACTTTAGGCTTAGTATCTTTGGTTCTTACCTTAAGCCAAAATTATTTGGGAAAAGCGCCAAGAGGAATACAATGAACTTTCAGGTTCAAGCAAATGAATGAAACTATCATCTCTTGAAAGAAACGAATTGGAAAAAAACAAAGATTTCCAGCAAAACTCTTTCTTTTTTTTGACTGATTTCCAACTACAGTAATTATTGGTGATTGGGACCAACGAATAGGCAAATATTTAGCAGTAAACATCCAGGCATTGTTAGAAAGATTTCAATGCAAACGCAACGATCTCGATTTTTTCACTTTTTGAATTTTTGAGGATCGTTGGACTCAAGTTTTCGTAATTTTTTAACCTCGCAATTTCGAATTTCTTGGAGTCTATTAGTTTTTCATTTCTGTCCAAGCATCTACACAAAAAGTGAGGAAAATTAAGACAATTGAAAATTGGTGCAAATTGAGAGGCAAATTTCAGACATTTTACCTTAAACAAATGGTCAGTGATAAGTAGACCTTGAAACTTCTTTCGAAATTCACTTCCACTTGTAAGAAATGGAGTTTCCTTTTAAGTTCAAGGTTTCCGAAGTTTTTGATTTTGAGAAATCAAAATAGAAAATTATAAACAAATATTTAAAAATAATACTTCCATTTTATTTATCTTTAATCTCATATCAGTGGTGAATACATTTTGCTGCTTGAAGAAATCAATTTCTCTAAGTTTCGAAATGAAAGAATAATCTATCGAATCTATTGCTTCGAATGCAATTTTGAAATAACTTATTACGAATCTCAGTAATTCGATATTAGATACTGTCTCTATATAAGTTGATACTTGCAAAAAATATATTATCGCCAGAAGCTGGACTTCCACGTTTTCATTTTAAATATAAAATTCTTAACAGAAGCTTATTTTTTGCTTTGTCATTGAATTACGCTTTTCAATGGTTTACAGAATTTAGTACATCGTCAGTGCTTAATCAAAAGAAAAAAATATCTTAGAAAATTTACTACCAATGAGACATTTATGAAACCTGTTTGAAAACGATTTGTTTGCAGTTTGAACTCGAAGACAAATAAAATTAAAAGATTAGTAAAATAACAGAATTTTTTCTGCCCATCATCGCAAAATGCGAGGGACAATAGTTTAAAAGAAAAAACAAGAACAACAAAAACAAGAAGATAAAACAAGATTTTTAAATAATAAATAAGTGCTGCTCCAGTATTAGGAAACTTCTAATGAAAATGAAAGAAAAAGGCTTTTTAACTGCTACGAGTGCAATGAAAATGTTATCGTTGCAATTGCAACGGTCTCAAATTCTTGCACTTTTCGAATCTTATGGGAAATCGAAATGATAAGTTTTTAGATTTTATTTCGGCAATTTTGATTTTTCTTGGACTCTACGTGTTCTTTCATTTAGCATAAGCACCGAGAAAAATCATGAAGGAGGTATCTGAAGTTTGAATTATTGTAAATTCAACTTTCCCACTTTTTCCGTTTTTCTTCGAAATTTTTAATTTTATGTGTTTTTTTTTTTACCGAAATTTTATTTTTTTGGCTAAGTTTTCACTTTATTGCACTCCATTTGAAATGTGCATATCATTCAAATTATCAACTTACATCAAAAAGTAAACAAAATTTGATACCACTGCGTGTGCAATGATGCAAACTTTAGACACATCAAAACGCAGGCATTTGTGTTAACACAGATGCAAACTACATACATCGAGAGTAGATTATTCACGGCTTGTTTTGCCTTTTCTCTGACTGCTATATTCCTCTTTCTATCCCCAAGTTTATATTAGCTCTGGCAATTGAGAACCCTGAAATTCGCATCATGATTCTTTACTGTCACTACATGACAGATAGCAAGCTAACAATCAATCGCAAACAATGATATAAGATCAAAAAGTCAAGTTCAATTCAACTGTTAATCATATATTACCGTCTATTTTTGATCAAATAGTTTAAACCGCTGACTTTTTATGCTAAACATAATGAGAACTATGAAATCTATATTTTCTTTTCATGTTAACAGTGTGAATTAAAAATTATGTTTTGATTTGATGATAATTTAGAAACAATAATTGTAGCAATAAATTATTAGATAAAAGTTCATTGGATTCCTCACTTTTACTTTTATATTTTTTCCCATCTATATATATTGAATATTGATTTAAGGTGCCTGTAATTTTCATCGACAAATTTTGAATGAACAACTATAACAATTATTGTCATTTTTTGATTTTTGTCGATGATTGCACTGAGGAAAGAAACTAGCGAAGTGCAAAAGTGGTTAGTTACAAAAGTTACAATAAAATCCTTAAAAAAATTCGAAAAGTGAAAAACTTTCAGATCGGTGTACTTGTAACCATGTAAACTTCAGAAACCTGTTGGATTATAAGATTTATTTGGTTGGTTCTCCCGTAAGAGTATTAGATCCTGTGACGAATTTCAAATTTCGATCCGTACTGTTTCTTAAAGTTGGACACGTAGTTAAATCATTTTAAATAATTAGAATTTCGGTCTTTTCTAATAAAAAAAAAAGCACAAAACCTGACTTCAAGGTTCCATTATACAAACCAGTTACAGAATTGCTAGGTGCATTTTTCAGTTGCATTTAGATGTGATGTTGGCGTGATAACTTGTATTTATTCTTCCTTAGAAAAAAAGAAATACGTGCAACGATTAGTAATTTTGACTTTAGAATGCAAACTAGATTTGCGTTTGCTTATATTCACACAACATACCGGATACTATGATATTTATTATGAGACCAGCGTGTAAATTGATATATACAGTCATTTAGATAGCTCATCGAGAATAATAATCAGTTTCTCCCCTTGCAGGTTATATTTTCTGTTATTAATCGCATTCAGTCTAATCATTTTCGCATGTTTGCTTGCTTATATTAGTAGTTTACATTTCATTGTAAACACACCCATCACATCAACAATCACACAAAACATCAAACTACGTTTTGTGGGACTTGGTCAATTACAATTTTAATATATATCGCCGTAAAAGTAGTTTAAAAGGAGATAAAGAACAATGAAATGATAAAGATGTTAACTAAGTTAGAGATAACACGACAAGATGATATCAAACGAATATTTGCTGATCGAATTATTTTCATTTTAAAGTGGATCACATATGTTTATGAAAATTGACTCCAATGTTTTAATTCGATATTCGTTTTATTTTATAGTGAGTCTACAAGATTCGTACTGCTGATTAAATATTGCGTTCAATGTAAAGGCCATATACTTTGTGCTATGCAACCTGACTGATTAATATACATACCGTTAATGTTTCTTCATTGGGATATACTTTGACGTGTTTAGAGTAAGCCATCAATGAAAGGAAACCATTTGGGAATAAATCTTTCAATCTTACTTGTAAAATTCACTGTCGCCTTGCATGAACAGAATTTTGCACTTTTTATGCACAATTAGCAGAGAAGAACCACTTCCAAATTACAATTGTTTACTACACTCCTTAATTTAACAACGTCAGCAAATATACCAGAAACTGTTAGTACCTTTTAGTATCGGAAATTTTACTCTGGACGTTCATCGTCAAAAATCAAAAGCGGACCAAATTCGAGGACTTCGCGTTTGCCTGGAAGGACCCCTTGAAAAATAAAATTGGTTAATAAATTCTCCACTTAGGAAACGGCAACAAAAATACTTGAATATGCGCGTCTCTTTTTTGTTCTGGGAATTTTACTCGTGTCCTATTTTGAAAAAATTCCAAAAGTGAAATTTTTTAGGTCGATTCAATAATCAGGTAATCGATTTGGGTAAGGTGATATTTTCAGTATAAGAAAAGACCAATTATTTTCCATCTAAAATCAGGTGCGTCTTTGACACCTAAAAATCCAGAATAAAAAAATAATGAACTAGGAATACAGCATTCAATTTCGAGTGTAAAAGAAATTCTGGTTTCCCTTTTACATTTTTGCAAGTTGGTTTTTGAGACGACTTTAAACCACGACGTTTATAGAAATTGTCTTACAATAAGAATCTTTTTCAAGACAATTTTAATGAAAATTTGGAAATGTGACTATCAAGAGTAAAAATAATGACTGCTGAACCCATTTCAACTCCGTATTGGACATTTTCACTTGGATTATTACTAGTTCATGCAAATCGAACCAAGCGCATTTTCTATATCAATGGCCATTTCATTTTCGAGTGAAATTTACATTCCATTGTATCATCTACATGAGCATCGAGTGCAATAATGTTGGCATGATGCCAACCAAAATCGATGCTTCTATTTTCTGGAAAACAAAACAACAAACAATGTGCCTAATTCTTTTAGGAATAAAGTTTTTCGATCAATAGAGCAATGTATACTTTTTGATATTTATTTTTGACGTAACACTTATAAAATATGTATTACTTAATTTATTCTATTATTTAATCTTTCGTATGTACTCTTTGTATACTATCTGATACGTGTCTTGGAAAGATGCAATGACTGCCAAATTACTTTCCGAATCCCGTAAGGAAGATGTAATTAAGTTATTATTTTTTCATAATACAAACTACTTTATTACCGTCTGTAGAAAAAATTAATAATTTTAATAGAACTATGTTGAAATTCGTAGATTTTTCGCTGAGATACCCAACATAAATTTTTCAACAAATAAAACTTTAAACATAAATATAAAGTGAAAAATTGATGAATCAATTTGTAGGAGGATCGATTTTATTTCAAGTTGATAAGTTATGGAGTATCCAGTTATTCAATTTCTTTTCGATTCTTTTATTTGAATTTTTATCTGGTCCCTAAGGTAGTCAGATGCTTAATTTTTTTGCCATAGAACAACAAGCTGATTACTGTAAGTACTACCTATGTACATTGTGGTTTTATTTTATGTAATAAGCTAAATTAGTCTGAATACAAATTGGACACGTTAATCTACGTTTTCAACAAAATGTAAAGAAGCAAAAGCATCCGAGCTGTTTCCTTGGGTTGTCTGCATAATAGTGAATAATATAATTGTTTACGAGTTCATTGCTGGAAGGCTGCATAATATGGTATTTATTCTTAAAATTCGCACCAACCTTTTCCACAATTTCGCAAATTACATTTCCCACCACAGCCATAATATAATTTCGTTAAGAATATCAAATGCACAAAAATATATAGAACCATACCTCGTTTTTTATCGATATTCCTCAAGGGTAAGACTGGTCAACATTGTATCTAGTCCAAGGTTTTTTGAAGCAAGTAGCTTTCGTAGGAATTTGAAATTTTCACTATGCTTTCTCAGCTTTCTTCACATCATCTCAAATTTTTATGTTTTCAGAAAGTTTTGATGCATTTCAAAAATTATTTTGCAGAGAAATGGGTTATGCTTATGCGCTAGTACTATCAGATCCTAATTGGTTGAAACGTGGTAGCTGGTACGAACCAGCTGTGTTAGAATATTACGGTATTTATTCTTAAGCATAATTGACACGATATCAAATCCGTGTTTGGAAACCATCGGGCAAAGCGTCAAAACGCTGTTATTTTCCTGTCGGTATTGTACCTTAAGCTTTTTACCCTGGGTTCGTGGAGGAACCCCCTTTCCTGAGGTTTGAGCTCTTACTGAGGGAAAATTTGCAGGGATTCTCGTCGTAAAGTCATAATGATCCTAGCAGGCGTTTCATCTATCCACGGTATTTGTTAAGCGTACGGAAGATAGTTTCTGTCGCCTACGCCTCATTGGCTAACACGCGTCGGCTATGGCTTCAGAGTGTAGGATGTATTGATGAGCAGGATCCAACTGTGTTTGGGTATACTGGTATTAATTGTTTAGCTAGTACCTTCTTTTATTGCCTTCTTTTATTTATAAAAGGGAGTTAGTTGGCGTTGAACACTAACACTGTCTGTGGAGACCGAAATAGTAGGTACCGATGTTAATACTCACAACGGTTTTTAATTCGATTTTCTGATTAAATCGGATTAACCAGGCGCTGCAAATTTTCCTATCTACCCAAACTTTTCAATCAGAAATTAACTCCAACGGCGAACATTTACTCCTGTAGAGCAATAAGGTTTCTTAAATTCCGTTGAATAAAAATGTTCATGTTTGACGACCTTCAATCTTTGCAGCAAAAAGAAATTACCAAATGCTGGTTCTCCCAAACGATTGAGCCGCTCATAGGAACGATTGGCTCCCGAAATATTAGAAACAACTTATAAAAAAAATTCTCAACGTCTGAAAACTCGGCCTTTTTGACTGTCTTCCAACAGAACACTTTATTCTCTTTTATTTTTAAAATATATAAGAAAAGTGCACTCTGAATTTTAAATTTAAATCCTAACTTTTGATGTTTCACCCACCGCATAAATCACTACAACCATTTTAAGCGTGATATTTTCTATGTTCAGTAGCCTCCATTCATTCATTACCAATAAAATTTTGCACTTAACTTAGATATCAAACATTCTCACTCTCGAATTAATTAGAAGAAACAACGACGGTCTGCGCCATTTGTTCAAGAGTCATGCATTCGTGAGAAATCGAAAAGCTAGTCGTTGAGATAGAATTCACCAGGAATAAATCTGACTCTAACCGCTTTTATCCCAGTGGAATGACTTTGAGTTTAAATCAGTTCATCAGTAGTACGTCATATCGAATATTTATACGATTGAAGGTTGAACAATTAACGTGTACTCTTAATCAATCATAAAATATTCTTATACTTTTTTTCAACTTAAAATATGACATTTGATTAATATAAACAAGGTTACAATTTCACCAATCGTATGTTATAGCCATAACATCATTTGTATACTTTTTAAAATTTTATTTTTTGAAATACTCAATGATATTTTTGTTGGCCGGCTGTTGTAGTCTCCGAAGCTGCGCGGTCACGTAAAAGAGGAGCAAATCCGTGACTGTCAGCGAGGTACGCGTGGGATCGTTCTTATGCTGAAAAGTAAGATCACTTCCCATTCCTAAATTAGTGACACTTTCACGCATTTTGCTTTCGATATACGGAAGTAATCCGTCCGATCCACTGTGCTTTCAAAAAGAGCAACTTGCCCACTCTTGAAGCCGCCATGTTCCCCACTCAATAATTAGTAACACTCTATTTAACAGTCGGCACTAAATTTATAATTTGGTGCTCATCCTTTTATTTGTGACAAACTTTTCCTCTTTCATCTAAGCCGAATACATTGAATTTACTTTCGTCAAAACACAGTATACGGTTCCTGAAGTGGAGGTCCTTATTTAACCCCTTCTTGCGACTGACTTTTAAAATAAGTTTCTTACGACGGCGTTTCCAACCATGAAAAAATCTCTCGTAGACAATTTCTGATTGTTTTGTTGCCCAATACCATTAACATGTAACATAATCTTAACATATCTATTTTTTGAGCGCTGATTCTTGGATTTTCCTTAATTTTTCGCACAGTTGACCGCTGAACAAAAGCACGCAAGTTCATGGACATACAGAAGGGAATTATTTCGTGATATAGTGAATCCGTTCCTTGATTGTGTAATTACATACTGAATAATTTAACTATGGGCTTCGAATTAGTCTGACTGTTTCGCCCATGGACTTTCCGTCACAATACAGCTTGACTATAATTTTCTATACATGACTATAATCTTACTGTCAAAATCTGCATAAGATTGTAACTACAGTTTCTGTATATTAAGAAAAACACTAAAATTTTTTTCCAGTTTAAACAATCCTGATACTCCTTTACTCTTTATAAAGCTATGGTGCTACTTATTCGTACGGGGACATTTTTACGTAAAATTTCGAAAAATTTTTATTTGAATAGTTGTCCAAACCATATAAATAACCAAATTTAAAAATTATAGAATATATCAAAACACTATCGTAAGAAGACTTCTATGTCTAACTTTATATTTTAATGATACTGTTTAAGATATTTAATTCTCTCATTTACGTCTCTTGCTAATTGCACATTGCAACGATTCGATGGAAAACTGACACATACAAATGAAATAATACACAAAAAAAATAATTAATTTTTTTATGTGAAATTTGTACTCCAATCTAATAGAAATAAAAAAACGGATTTTCAATCTTGTTCGGAAATATTATTGAGTATCCGAAAAACTTTGCAGCCAGGAATCCCATCAAGCCATTCTGTAGTCATAGCGAATTAATTTTCAAGTTCAAATTGCATTACTGAAATAAACTTGCTGAATGTTTTCAAGGAAACGTGAGCTCAGTGTCAACGTCTGCTGCCTGACCTATTTAATTGGTAATGTATTTAAATCAGCTGAGTATACATTTGTAATCATAGACCCTCATATTCTCGTAGAAGTATATTCTGACTAAGCACATAACGATTGAGATGTTGCTTTCGCTTCAACAATAAATGCAATTAATCAACCCCTTAGAAGTAGTGCCGTCATAAATCATGATTTCTTTAATACATTGAATGCACTCACGTCAACTCCTTACACTTTACATAGAGTGTGCAGGAAACCGATAAAGCATTTCTTCGCAGTTAAATGTAAAGGTAACAAGAAAGCAATTCGCCATCAAATATGACCTTCGCGTCGCGTTAGTGCACTTGGTTGAAATATTACATATTGCAAAATCAGACAAATACATATAGATATGTTAAAGCATTGTATGTAAACAGTGAAGACTTCACTAATTCGGTGAAGGTAAATCGTTCACCACTGTGATAGATACATTTAGAGGTAAAGACTGAAAGTTCAAGGACGGCATGCAATTGCCAAAGCAATTATTAACTGCAGACTGATTCAGGTAATTAATTTTGGCAGTAAAGCGATGATGGCATTGTAAGAAATGTCAATGTCCTGAAAGATCATCTATGCGCATATTTAGATGTTTAAATTTTTTCAAGCTTTTATTTCGAATTAAAAGTGCATATCATAATAAGGAAAGCTTTGAAATGTTGTCATTTAAATTAACATTTAGGATATTTTAGGCTATCAAAGCAGAACTTCGACTTTCTCATTTGAAATCATTTGGCATGCTAAAGCAATTCGACAAAACAGCTAAGAAAATAACATGAATGATTAATTTGATAAATAACCAGTAACGAATTTCGTTAATAGACGGCCCTGAATTCTCATGTTCCACAGATGCGCATGTCATAAAGGTTGGGAAGTTTTTATTGCAGTAACCTGATATTTCGGTCGGAAATTGTTTCTCTTATGACAAATTTACTCCTGCGTAATACATTTGTAAGAAGTATAGTTTTAATTGAAACAGGTTATTTCTGAATGTTTAACAAAGAAAACGGACTTTTATATGAAAAGACACTATTAATATTTTTCATCTAAAAATACCTTCTCAAAAGAGCCATATTTTTGCTTAAACTGTTTCGTAAGTAAGCATAACTATCGTTAATTGTGGCAACTATCGAAGATTCGTGCGTCGAAGATATAACTGAAATAAATATTTGCTTGGTGGGAATTATAGTTTTAATCCTTACATATTTCTTTCGAAATCCGAACAACCACGAAAGTGACAAGTTTACTTAATTTTTTTCCTACAGTTGACGCTTTGAATTTGGCTGAAATTAATTTCCAGAAAGACGGGGCAACGGACTAGAGAGCGGCCGATATTTTTTGAATTTTTTCGTAAATCTCATCGATTCGCCCATTTAATTCGCCGCCAAGATCCTATGATTTAACACCATTGGACACATTTCTGTGAGGTTTCTTTAAGTTTTCATCGCTACAAACGCAAGGATATCGGATAATTTCACTATCTGGATTCGTCGGATAAAACATGAATTTCAGAAAAACTATTGACGAATCGGTAGAAATTCTCTTCATTTCAAGGCTTTTTTCAAAATAAATTTATAAATCTTATTTCAATTGAGATTCTTTTTCCCTCGTTATCGCATATCGCAACAGGTTGTCTAACTAACCAATACGGTGGGTTTGAAAATGGGATGAACATTGAATATGAATAATAGCCGAACGGAAGGTTTGGTGTCATACGTTAGCTAGTAAACGTCTATACGAAGACTACATCAAAGAAAATAATAACGTAAGATAATAACGTAAGAACAAACACCCGAGAAAATTAAGCTCACTCAACTTTGTTTGAATACTTATATTGTTATTATCATAACTTTTCTTCTTCTCTTCATAAATTTTTAACCCTTAAATGTCTAGCTTGTGAAATCAACAGTTGTGTCTGCAGTTTGCATCGTAGCAAATGCAGTGACTCCGAAGTTTTCTTCTTTTTGATTTTGACAGAAAAAATTGCGAAAAAATTTGCAAAAATTGCAAGAAAAAAAATAGTAGACATTTTAGACCGTTGGGTTTGGAGTCATACAAACCTAACCTTTTCACTAGGGCAGTGTGCTCCGTTGGAGTGACACCACTGTACGGAGCACTACGCCGAAAAGTGTGCATCGCGCTTAGGTAAACTGGTGTTCGAACTTACATCGTTCGGTGTATCTTCGTCTTTCTTTTGATCATACGATTCTTTAAGTGTTATGCAAGAGCACTTAGAGATATTTCAATTGTTAACAATAAAACTATATTTATAAATTAAAAATAACACTTTACACAGGCCGATCTATAGACGAAGCTAGTAGCGAAAGGGTTAAAATACGTCCAAAAGTCAATTGGAAGAAGTTTGCATATTTCAATGGTTTCTTTTTAATTTTCATTTTGGAAGATTATACTCAAATTTACACAAGCAAATCTCGAATTTTCATAAATTTGTTTCTATTTTGACTTATTTGCACCCTATTAGGTTTTTTCCCAGTCCAATAATCAACAAAACCAAAAATGCGACCCTTGCATTATCAACGACGTAAACTTCAGACACTTTCTTCCAAAACGGTCGTTGAAATGTTCAAGAATCCCTTTGAAAGAACTTTCTTACTTTTGGTCTTGTTAAAACGATGCCTAGGTAATTTAAACAACAAAATAGAATAACGTAAAGGAATGCTCACATTAAACTAGCACCATTGTTATTTTCTACATATTTCTTATTAAGATCATGAAAATCAAATCAAAATCATTCGCTTCCATACGGTATACTTTATCAATATTTTTTATATCAAGCAAACATAATATTCAGGAATCAATTTTCATACGATTTGAAATTCGTTTATCAAAATCTGTGTATATTTTCCGAATTTAAACTCTGAGAAACGTACTTGCCGCCGAATAGCAACAATGTATAAGTAACGGGCGAATGGCAACACCCTCAGTTTTCTCTGCTAAACTGTCAAATCATGACAACATTTGTCGTCTCCTTCTACCTAACGGGAATTTTGCAACATGTGCCGAACATATGACATAAACAAATGAACGATTATATCGTCCCCTATCAACTGAGTACGAAAATACTGCATAATATTTGCATTTAGGAAAAGTACTTACCGCCCTTATCTGCCGGTTGAACATATAACAGATGCAGGTCCATACTTTCGAGGCAAGAACCAGAAATGCACGAAAGTTCATTTGAAATTGTGACAACATTGGCATCGTACAACGCACACATGCACTCGTAGTGTCGCTCACGTCTTTTCAACCGCTGCCCACTACTATCTCTTTCTGGCACACGAGCAGGGTTTCGCTTTCCAACAGAGTACACGCAGCGTGCGTTCGTGAGCGTTTACAATTTCTGCCCGTCGCCCTCGCAACTTTTTTTTCAAATACGATTCACTAAATTTGCAAGAGCTCGCGCAAGAATTCACCAAATCATTTTTCACCAGTAAAGATAACTAGAAGCAATGCTATTTCTCACGGAATGCTGACACGCGTCGTAAAAGCCTTCCCGCTGAGGCTATGAATTGATAGGTCAAGACACAATTTGTACGAATTCGACCGTTTTTCGTTCTAGATTGCTTGGAGCACTCTATAGACGTATGGCTCTATCGCATTATTTTTAGGTAGCACCCGACAATTTAACTCTATCTGTACGAGCTAAAAAATAAAAATAAACACAGCAAGAACGTCCGTGCGAACTTTGAGTTTACTCGCGACCCAACTGCCGCCGCGCAACACATACAAATTCAGCTGCCGCGATTGATCAGACCACGTGTCTGTATACGGATGAGGGTTTGCACGCACTCACACAAAAACATCCGTGCAATTTATGTACGATTCGAATGCCGAGTTCAGAACCGCTTTTACCACTTTCAATCGCCGTGCAGATTGCCTAACAATCGAATTTTCCGCCCATAACTGGTACCCTTCACTTTCCACTTTTCGCGGGCGTAGCACAACGCTACGACGTTGTCAGTGCAATTCAGAAAGTTAGCAAATTTGCAACAGCGGCAAGATAGTGATCTCTCCACGAATCAGTCCAATTCGAAACGACACACACTCCACACAACACATTGACAGTAAAAGACGCCATTTTAAAATATATTAGACAGAGAGAAAGTTAACATATTACAAAGTTGACACCATGGAGTGCTAGTATCGCTACAGAGAATGAATTTGAAGTTACTATTGGATTTTATATTTTAAGTAAACGATTGAGCAAAAATACCCATTATTTCGTTTGTAAGAAGGCAGCAATGCTTTGAAATCAAAGAAGCTCAAAGCAATGCTATAAGAAATACGATTGAAAACAGATTTGTGGAAAATAATCGAACCACCAGTGGACAATTCTAAAAAAATCCAAAAATATGGTAAGATTCATTTAAACTGTTCACAAAACGGCAGACCTATCTCGGCAATATAAGTGTTAATGAAACATCTAAAAATATTTAAGTGCCGAATGTTTTGCCACCGACTAAATAATTAAATTTGTAAGAGATAACTTTAATGCTTTCCTGGCGAATATGATCTTTTTTCCGCACTATTCATTGATCTTCTGCACTTTTTTAATTGCCTAATATTGGTATTCCTATAATGTTTACCAGACGACGCTAATACATTGATATAAGGGTAGCACAATCATTGTTATCACATATTATCTTTGCCAGTTCATGATTAGATCATAGAGAACACAACAGAAATGAACAAACCCCGAGTTTAAAAGACGTTTCTATTGGTTTTGGTGTATTGATTCACATGATGCCACATGATAAGTTTAAAGTACTTCTGTAAGTTATCTCTAACTCTAGAATAAAAGCTCTCTTGGGAATAGCATTGACGATGACTAGACGCTTCCCAGTCGCACTATATTCGATACATACTATTGAAGTTTTAATTAATTTTGAATAATTTTTTTCTATTTTAAAATATTGTTTGTTTTCTGATATATAATAACATTGCTTTTTCATTCATAACATTTTCGAAATCATAATCATGGGTTAACGTCTATAAATAGCGACGAAAGTCAACAATGTTTACATAAAATCTTCTTACTCATTAAAAAACAAAAATGATAGACGTTTTCCTAAAAATGTCATATTAATATAATCAATGTGTGAAAAAAATCTAAATCGGATCAAAATGTACAGGGGCTCCCAACTCAATGCAGTGCTATTTGAAAACTTGAGCATTTTATCTTGAACACTAATGAGAAAATCATGAAAAGTTCTATGCAAATTCAAAGTAGCATGTTTATTGATTATTTTATTCATAATAAAAATAACTTTTTATGAAAATAAAGTCCAACACGCGTAATTTTAATGTAACCTATTGTGATCCAGATACGGAGGCCACAGATTACTTCATGCCGATGCTTGTCTCTATTGTGGGTCGAGCATGTCACACTGTATAACAGAACCTTATATCTTTGCCTTCGCCGAAGAACTCACTATTTAATAAAACTCAATACTTAGTGTGATATAGCACGTGTAAAGGTCAAGAAGCGACAATAGAGCGGGGAGAATGGATGATAAGTCATTTCAGGAATGATGAATCTAAGCGGAAAACTGCTCAAATAGTTAAATACTCTGTCTCCTGCCAAAGTGCAAATCATCAATGAAAACTTCTTTCGTGGAAATCGAATTCAAGATAAGGGGAAGAAGTATGCCAAAAAAAAATTCATTTCGTCCAATGAACGATTTACTGCACGTAAAATCAAAGCGAACCCCTAGCTGTCGGCTACAAAAAAAAGTCGCGTGGATATAACAAGAGTTAAGTAAGTCGTGCACTGAAAAAACTGTCCGTCGTATGTCTCAAGACCACAATTCCATTGGTTAATTATATGCAGAAAAAATTAGATGAGTCCACATGACTTTGGGGGTAGTATAACAATAACTCGGACTTTTGGAATAGTGTCATATTCACCGACGAATCTAAGTTTAATATCTTTAGCTCTGATGGAAAGAAGTACGTGTGGCGGAAACCTAATACTGAGCTGTCAGAAAAAAGGTTAAAAGTTACAGTGTAGCATTGCAGCGACTCTGAAACGGTTTGGGCCGGGATTGAAAACTTTGAATTCATCAAATGTAACAAAACAAAAACGAACAAAACGATTTACCTCAATGTTTTGAAAATAAATTTTCAGGGTACAGCCATTTTGTTCGGATTGTTGGTGTTCGCTTTGCTATACGCAAAAGATAATGCGATACAATAAGTTCTGCGTCTTTTCTTAGTGCTACAGTGCGCGCAAAAAAGATAGCACACCTGAAAAATTTCTTATTATTTCCTGAACTACGGGATGCAGGTCAATTAGATGTTCTACAAATTAGACGGGTAGACTGAAATACACATTTTTACCTGAAAATAATGAAGGGTTTCTCAAAATTTGAGATTTTATGGTGAATTTAATGACTTTTAGGTGAGATAGCTACCTTTAGATTCACAGAATGTTTTAAAGGTATATTTTGCACCAAAATTAAACGACCTTTGACATAATTACGCTCTCGTTGATATATCCCTTTCTGAATTATGTAAACTGGAATATTTGTTTTCTATAATTGCATAAAAAAGCCAAAACTTGTATAGTTTAGAGTTAGGATGACTATTTCAGTCAAATTTGTCATTGTTGCAAAAGTGCAAATTGCGTTTTATGCTTTGATACCCTCTGAGGGTCATCAATCAAATTAGTGGACCAGTACATTCTCTCTTCTGTTTTTTTATAAGTTATTTTTCATTTGTATATTTTAAGTCAGAAACCCGGTTGCTGGGCATATCTATTGCTTTCATAAACTCATATATCCATCACCGTAGTACGCTGGAAGATCAGAAGTATCCGCCAACCCAAAAGTTGAGCCAGGAACTAGGATTTGGTTGGGCATTGCTTATAAGCTTCCAATTGTTAGCTTGGATTCCTTTGCTCTGTTATAGGAATTATTACTGTTACTATAACTTTCTTCGTTTTGAATTGAAATTTTTGTTTCAACGAAAGAGAAGTTGAAAGTAAGCTTGCAGTTCTCGTTTCAGTTTTGAATATTGTTTACACTTTGCAATCTCTTGGTACGTTATAACTCTTTGGTAAAGTGTTACATAAGTTTCGAAGCGAAATATTGCAGTCAAAAGTATTTGGTATTGTTAAAAAAATATTTATTCATCCATACATTATTCCTAGACGCCATCCATTTTGATCAAAAAATTTTCATAAAATTCATATAACAAAATAAGTTGAGGCACGCTCATGTTTGCAATAATAGTTCACACGAACTAAATTTCACATTACGCTTCAACTAAAACTTTCTTTGGTGTCACTTTTTCCTTTACCGCTGCCAACTTTTCGGGCAATTCATCAGTAGGAACATCCGGTAATTGTTCAGTAATATCAATTTCTTCTGTTAGCTCTTCTTTACTTTCCACGTTTCTAGCTTCATCTTCTTTTACTAGCTCATCCAATTCCGCCAATACGTCATCTTCATCTTGCTGTGTCAAGGCTCCGGTTATCATTTCATCAATTTCACGTTGCTTTTCGACACCTTCACGCGTTTCATCTAGGACACGTTCGACTGCATCAATCGTGAGAACTTCATGAACTTTTTTCAATGCATCATTTCCTATTTTCAATCCATCTAACACTTGTTTCTCTACTTGGGCAAATTCAATATCCGAAGCAATCTTTTCCAGATTTTCCAGTTGTGTATCAGTATTGGATAGTAATTTTTCTTGGTATTTTTTCTTGCGCAGAAGAAGTTTAGCTCGTCTGTAATTGTATCGCATAACGATTATAAAAAGTAACTAAATAAGAAACAACAATAACTTACTCCTTACGACCTGTTTGTAAACATTTCCTAGCCAGCAGTCGATCCTTTTCTAATGATTGTTCAATACGTTTCTGGTATTGCTTCAATTTATCTCGTTGTTGTTTTAATTGCTGCAAAAAGTAAGAAAAAATTATTCACCATGTCATACATTCGTGTCATAACTATGAAAATTCGAAAACTGGATGATTTAACTCACATACATTGAGCAAATTTCATTAGCCAACAGAAAAGACTTCAGGCTGATTGATATACAATTCATAAGTTTATTTGGCTTCGATGTGTCAACGAAATGTTTTTTTATCAAAAATTTTAGTTGTCCTACATAGAATATAACAAGGATGAATACATAAACGCAAAAAATTAACAAAAAATATTAGCACTACTTACTCTATAGAACAAGTAAGTGCATAGTTCTGAATATTATTCGAGATTCGGGTATATATGACGCAAGTATAGTGAAACTGAATTTTTTTGCGATAATGGAAAAAAGTTAACTTTATGCAAAGCTTTTTTGATTGAGAAAGAGGCGTTTTCACTGAAATACGCGGCCAATTTGTCGAAATACAGAAAACTTTTTCAAACTCACAAAGGCGTTGATTGAAGACTTATCAATCATTTAATTTTGCTGTACTACTGACCCCATCCCATCGAAAATTTAAAAGAAAAAATGTCCATACAAATGACGTCGATGTAAGTTGAAGGAAATGTGCTGTATTTAATTCGAAATAATTTATTGCTTATAGAATCATTGATTAATTAGAATAAAACTAAGGATTTTTTTGTTTTCTTCAATCTTCCTGCTATATACTTACTAGAATATACCTGCAATTTCGATACAGCTAAGACTAATTTTAACATTTAGCGGTTATTTCACGTCCAAGATCAGTGCATGATTATACGCTACGCTACATACGCTAAAAGTTACGCCACCATGAGCATGTCACAGATTTTAGAAAACATGAGGTAAATCGATATCCGAAGATTGGTCATTTTCCATCACGTATTGTATAGTTCACAAATTACCCAAGACAAGTAACTTTTGGACCACGCAAAAATTCGAAAGCATCAGCTTAAAGGCGCACATTCCGATGTTGTTCGAGAAAAAGTTTGTCTAGTTTCAGATTGTGCCTTCAGCGCTTTAAACTTCCTCCACGCAACTATGGAAGTAATAATTATGCAAATGATAAACAAATTCTCGCAAAAATGCATCATTTCCCAGCGGACACAGAAAATAAAATGGTTTCGACCTGCGGCAGCAAGAAAACGAATTATCATTAACACAGTCAGACAGGCTAATATGTCGAGGAGGTTTGTAAATATCAAGCGAAAACTGCGGGACAATCGTCAACATCTGGGTACAGCAACAGGCAAAGCCTTACCGACGGAGTAACACCAATATATGCAATTAAAGCACGACCCAATGGCAGCATTGCGGATACAGTTCAAGGCAGAACTTATAAGGCAATAAGGCAGGACAATATCGATACAGAATTGCTGCATTAACACCTATAGATTGACAGCTCGATACAGACAAAAAACTTCTTACTATAACAAGAATTAACAAAACAACAACTAGGAGCCGCACTTACAAAGAAATTATAGATTATGAAGAAAAAGCTAAACAAGATGAGACCACAGAATAGGAAACCGAAGTCACGGAAACGGAAACCGAAGTTTTATGGACGCAGAAATTCGGATCTGTCACATCCGAAGAAATACTGCTGCTGGTTAAATAACTCAAAGACAATCTACACAACATGAAACGAAACAAAAACATCGAACAATTAGTTTCAGGCGCGTTAATAGCATTCAACGTGTTTCACTAAGAAGAATAGGCACACATTGCATTGTTCATCGTTCAAAAGATTAAAACAAGTGCAAAAACAAACTGCTGCAGAAAAAAGATTATTATCGAGAACTAATTATTAGTAAAGAAGGCCGTGACATACAACCAAAAAAATGAAGGCAGCAAACTTCAACCAAAAGAATCAATCTCCATGGTAGTAAAGTTGCTTAGAACGATGCCGATCCTTTGACACAGGATGAGCATTTCACCATCTCTATTTAGAAACAACTAAACTGAACTACTAACTACCCTTCAAACAAAACATCAACAACATCACCGACACTGCGGCGAAGAAGAAGCGATGAGGACAACTGTGCCCCAAAATACATAGAATGAGACTATACCATCAAAAACAAATTCTAGAAATGGCATATGAACAATGGCTTGCGGAGTACAAAAAAAGTCTGTTTTATGGCGAAAAAACAACGTTGTCAAGCACAAAAAACTCTTGTTTCAACCAATCTAATTAGATAGGAATATAAGTAAACAAATAAAAAGGATACTACAAACAAGCTTGAGGGAAGCAATTATAATCACTCCGAGTTTAACTTTGATAGTGTAAGAACTTTCTCTAGACAAAACCTTCAATTCCAACAAACAACATCACGTTTGGCAACTAGGAAGATTCCTAGAGGAAGCTAAGTCCGAGCCACTGTAACGAACCACAACTCAAACCCCACTGTTATAAATTTCTAACCAAAAAGGCAACCCCCGTCGAGCGGTCTTACTAACTGCCTAAACATCTACAGTATTAATAAAGTAACAAAGTCACCCGTGTAAAGTCAAACCAAAGCACACTTAAACCAAAACAAAGTCCCCAAGGGGACCCATAGACCGTTAATTGCTGGCTCAGAAACTCACTGGTCATTTCGCTCAACAATAAGTTTCGACATATGAATCCCAACGCTTCAAAATCCACAAACGAAAACAATCCTTTCAGCGCTGTCCTGATCTATAGTCTCGCTTAACACCTTGCAACGTTTCTGGCGGATGAAATACATTTTGACAACAAATACACGATAAAGAATTGCAACGAACTGACTAATTCTACTATATCTGTCGAGCTGACCGCTAACCATCAACCCTTATTACTTGATATCATAAACCCTTGCCCATCCACACCCGTGGAGGAAACATTGGAGCGTCAGTATAAATTGCCGTCACGAAGAAGGATATCAACTGGATCAAACTAATCGCACTGCATAGAACGAAAAAACAACGCAAGATATATGCATTGTAACTTGTTAGCATGTAACTTTTCGTTACAAACTAACGTAATTGGAAACGACCTAAAGCAAAACTTGACAGTACGCAGGAAGGCAAGCGGCATATATAAACTTTCATGTAAGGACTGTCACATTATATACGTAAAAGACTTACAAACAAATATAAAGTTTGACAAACAAACGTTTGTAAACGTAAAGTTTGATAAACAAACAAATCAAGTTTGAATGAAATTATTGAAAAGAAATAGTGAAATGCGAAAACTATTCGTATAATTTAGCTATTGCAACGTCTGTTTTGTATGTAAAATGCTAAATTCAATTGCTCGAAACAGAAATTTAGCACCAGTTAGAACAAAAAGGAGTCATGTGTAGAAGGACATGCGGATAGAATGTTACAAGCAAAAAGGATTTGTTATTTACAGTCAAAAATGTTACAAGCTGTCGAAATGGGTTTAAGGATTTGTTATTTACAGTCAAAAGAAAATCCATATTAAAAACCAATAAAACTATTTGCTTGCGGCCAACACTTATTCTACGTAAATTCGAGGCGAACGCAAAATAATTGCCATCAAACCTAGCCACGGCGATATAGCAAAGACTAGGTCATGCAGTCATTCCGTGCAGATACTATCCGTAGCGTGCTCTGAGATTACAATTCCCATGGTCGACTAGTTAGAAAAGAGCAATTTATGTCTAAATTTAATATTTTTGGCTCTGATTGCATGACATTGGCGAAAACCTAAACGAAAGTTTAAAGGCTGTAGAAAAGATTGGCGGCGATCTATGAACCCCTACTTTTCAAGAACGAAAAGAAGAAACAGTGCTGCAGTGTGCTGCAAATACTGAAATACACAACAGGATTCTGTAATTATCCCTAGAATTCTGTAAACTGCTAATTATCCCTGATTTGAAACTGCTTTAATTTTCTGGCCCCGCTGGCATTGAGGTCAGAGTGGAATGAAATTCAAAATTTATTTATGGCCAATTTTGAATAAAAGTATTCGAAGACAGTAGTATTCAGGAAGACGAAGTATTCAGGAGGACATTTTTTTCTTTAATATTTCTCGGAACATTTTGTCGTTCCTCGTCCTTTGATTCGTCAACAGATTCGTTGCAGCGATGTGCCATCATCGGTATGATGTTCTGTTTGGGAATCATCCGAGGATAAAAAAAATAATTGTGTATGAATAAAAATAATGCCCTTCGGAACACATCATTTTAACGTAAAAAGCAGGAGGAAACTATTACTTTTTGTGCTCTACTAACATATTAAAGAACAATTCAAAATTCAGTTGGAAAGTGACCAATTACCCCTTGGAGTTTAGTCAAATCAGTTGATTCACCAATTTAAAAAAGGCTTAAAATAGCGAACGATAGTAGTAATAATAAATTCGATCAAGAAAATATATTATTGTTTTGGACAAAGATTATTATTTTTCGGCTGATATGAATATATAAAAACACAACAATAATGAAAGCATTTGAAGGTATAGACTTTAAGCCGTACACACTAGAGTACATAAATAAATTGGTTGATATTCGGCGTGCTAATAAGTGTACATTTAATGTACATTTCAGACTTGCATTTGTCATCATTTGTACTAAAATTCACTTTATATCGACTTCAGTTCACATTAGTCTCGCCAAACAGCGTTATACGAGGGTTGCGATTTATATATCTGGCCTGTGGCAATATTAGTGTTAACCAATGCAAACCATTGTCATATTCGTAACGTTTGGCACTTATAAAAATATATGTACTCAATACGTCTTAACACAAAAGCGCTATTTGTTTTGTTTAAAGTAACTAGAAAAATGTTCAACCAATAATGGAATTATAAATTGTGATCGTTTTGTGGGATGACTTTTTTACTACCATTTTCAACGTTGTTTATCAAGCCAAAGTGCAATGATCAACATTGACATCAACATGTCATGTTATGGCAGTTTTCCAAACCGAGTGGAAAACGTTTCGATAATTGGATTGAATGCATGCAAAAAAGTAATGATCTGCACGGAGGATGCTTTGAAAAACAATAAAGCGGTTTTCATTGGTAAATTGCTATTCATTTTTAGGCCAAAAATATAAATACCAACCTACGTACTGCCAGATAAAGCTATCCAGCGGTTGACTTCAAGTTGGCAACTCTTAGGTGGAACTCTCCCAGAATAAAAGTTGTTCCCATACACACAATTTGTTTTTTGTCATTCGTCCAACCAAAGGTTTATATAAGCATTAAATAGTATATGGGAGAGTAAATTTTTTCCATTTGAAACAACAAAGAGAGGTGAATAATAAATATTCATAAAATATCATTGTCTACTCTCTTAGGGCTTATACCTTTGCTGAGTGCCTAACATGAAAGGATCATTTGATAAATCTGTAGAAAGGACGACTAAGTAGCGAAAGTAAGAAAAAATTCATCAGAATATTTTTTCGGGTTTTAGTAACCATAAAGGCTAAGTAATCGTTAAAGCTCTCGGTTTTACGGTGTCCGTTATTATCGGTGGTCAGAAAACTTTAATTTGTCATAATTTTTTCGAAGAGTCATTTAGCAGTCGTTTGGTTAAAAGATTTAGCACCAAACAAAGCTAAGTTAAGCCGCAAAAATTATCTTAAAAGATTAATATCCCAGCTGTCTGGAAAATTGTTGATAGACTACTTGCTAAGATGTAAAACGACAAAGAATTATAAGTTTTAGGGACGCGGTCATGTATTTGACCCACCTTGAAGGTTGGTGTTCATGCCACTGCTCGCTTCAACTCACGTGAACTAAATTTAACAACTAAATTTCTTAGACGATTAGGGACTTTATTGTAAACTTTTAGGCCAGATGTTCATCAGGGTTCGTGGTTGAATGGAAAATTAGTGGATGGATGACAATATACCCGCTTCAAAGTATATATGGAAAGAGATGGTCTTCAATTAACTTCTATACAGTATTGGAAAAATTAGAATTGATTGAGCTCAGAAATCATTTAATAATTAGACTACTGGAAAGTTTCCTACTGAACTTTCCCAAACATTATCAGTTGAACTGATAACCAGTCGTTGAAAGTCGTTGACAACAATACAGAATTTTTAATAAAAAAGTATACTGAAAAAATACTGTCCATAGCTTTCAGACGGTTAATTGAGGAGATTGCAATAATGTTAGCATATTATTTTTTTTAATAAAATTATGATTCACTTGGTTGCTACTAAAATCAAAGAACGTAAATTACCAGAATTGCTTTGTCGTGCTCAGTCACGCGACTCTGAGGCTTTTTGCTTTTCCCGAAAAGGGCACCCATTTGTTGTATTTGCTAAACTTACTCCTGAGCTACTTAAAAATTTCTAATATTTACTAACAAACAGAGAAAAGTTCACACAAGAGCTCTATAGACAAAACTTCATTGTAAATCACCTGCAACTTCCTAGACTGTCAAAATATGATATTAACAATTGACGTTCATTTACTCCACTCCCAGACGTGAGAGCCATCTTTCCGTAGTGCCTTAAACTCATGTGGAGAGCTTTCGAACAAACAAAAACAGCATTAACACGTTCGATGAATAAAATTTTCTTAATCAATTAAGATTTTTTAAACGAAAAGAAATATTTGAAATAGTTAGTATGTTTAAATTTGTTTCTGAATCGGCAATTGAAAGTTAAAATTTATAAATCCAGAAACTCAAATGTTTGGAATGAAATGGATGGAATTTCCTTGAAATAAAATACTAATGTGCGAAAGTGTGAAGAATACTGGTTAGTTTCAGTCCTTTTGGTGACGTTTTTTTTCGTTTAATGTGGCGAAAATGTGGACTGCAAATCATCGATATAGGTGTTAACTTCCTTATTCACAGCCTCTGTGGGTATGTTTGGGTTTCACTAATATGTATTGAGTACTTCGGAGGTTGCCGTTCGTGCGCTTGTTGATAAATTTTAAAGTTAAATTTAATTCGCAAGTGAATTCCCAGAAGCTCATTTCTTGACAGAGGAGTTTAAGTCGTGGACAAACGAGATTCAATTACACTGTTTTGAAAAGGAAATAGAAAATGCTAACAGTCTTATAATGTACAATTTATAAATTAATATAAATTGTATTGTATTAATTTAAATGAAACGCGTTACCAGCCTTATCATTTACTATATATCGGTTGAATCTTTAATTAAAAAATGTTTAGTGAAATTTTTATTTGACTCCTGACGCGCTTTCAGTTTAGTTTAATGTATAAAGTTTAATGTTTCGCCCTAGTTAACAAAAATGAACCTTCTATGAGCTTTGAAATGGCCTCTGATAAAGGACAAGGGAATAAACTCATTTGTCAATTGAGTAAAAAGGACATATAAAAGACATTCAGAGGACTATTTTATTAGAATTTTGTGTTGCATATCAGTTATCAGTTTTTTTATTTGCTCAATGTTACATAAGAATGGTATCCGTTTTTCCGCAACGCAATCGGAGCAATACGTACTCTCACTTGCTTTTAATTTTGTCCAAGTTTATCCATTTGAAAAAAGTACAAATAATTTTTTCTAATACAGCACATGTCTAGGTAATACTGCAGTGTAGTAGATATGATTTGCGTGTGGATGAAAATCAGTAAATTTATGTGAATAGTGACCTAAAGTACGCAAAGGGTGCTAGATCTCTAACTTATAGAGGTATGACCCAAAACTTATGAGATATAAGCTCAAATGTTTGTCTGTAATCACTGAAATTTATGCATACTAACACAAATAAATAAATTCTTGTTTGAAAATACACATATATAGTTTAAACGAACGGAGAATAATTTCTTCATTTGAACTATGGTGACAAATATTAGAATATTTTCTTCCTATGATTCAAGCACACCTTTTGATTTGATTCGCATAAAGTGCTAAAATACTCACAAACATTATTTCTTCAAAAAACTTAATAAATTACGAATGCATATCATTTCATCTGGTGTCCCATCATCAACAAATTTGTGCTGCCCATAGATACAAGAATGTTTGCATGAACATCATCTCCCGAAGAATCAAACCCGCTCATTGTGTTCGAAATTGCTTTTTTATTTATAATGGTAACTCACTGTCAAATTTAAAACCGAAGGTAGCCGATGATTTTGGAAAATGAAAATGTTGTAATCAACTATGTCACAAACATTACAGTATTTGCTTGTTAAATTCAAGCAAATGTTTTGTTTTCATTCGCATTTTATTATCTAAATATTCATAGACAAAATTTTGTCCACAAATCGATAAAATTACGAAATAATATCATCACATTAAGTGCCCCATCATTAACAAATTGGTGCGGCCAATGGACACAGGAGAATCGACTTAACAGAACATTAAGTAACATTAAGTAACGAATTAGCACGAACATCATTACCCGAAGAATTAAGCCTCGCCCATTCCTTTTAATTTTCACAGATGATCGACTTCGGATTTAATGTGCTCGAACCGAATGCACATGGGGAAATTGCAATCTTTAGTTGATGTCAAGGTTACACCACGCTTATCAAATCTGTAATTCCGTTGTGAACGTAATATGCTCCATATGCTTGATGAGAATTAGAAATGCACAGTATAAGCGTTCGCGTATTATCAATTAACGTTGACAGATTCAAATGCAGGACTCAGCGACCGATTTGATAATATTTTCAACATTCAAGTAATATGTGTGACCAATCCTTTACAGAAATTGCTTTTCTAATTGTAATGTTAACTCACTGTCAAATTTTAAACCGAAGGTAGCCGAAGATTTGGGATAATGTAAATATTGTATTATTTTTACATTGTAAAATGTATACGGTCCGGTTTTTGTTATGATAAAATATAAAGAGTAGTTACAATTAAAATTTTCGTTTTCCCTATATTTCACTAAAGCAAGTTTTTATTATTTAACAAATACGTTTTTCGGGGACTACTTGTTCCCTTCTTCAGTGTTTACTGAAGAAGGACTGTAACATTCTTTGACAATTTCTTAATATATATCTTATTTACTTTTTTAACTAAAATTTAAAACCTAAGTAATAAAACTAATAAGTTTTAAAGCTATATTTCCAACATCAGTGTTTAGTCTTTTATTCTCAGGTAATTTGTAGATATCAATGCTTTCGTTAGCGTCTAACTTAAACGGGGTCCTTAATCTTATTATTACCTCTACATTATTTATCGATAAATGGTGAGGCTCTTCAATGATGTGCCGTGCGACCATTGATTGGATACTTGTTGTACTCGTGTTCTTTATTTGCAACGCTTCTGCTTCTTTTTGATGTTCTTTGAAACGCGTTGTCCCTAGTCTCCTTTTAGAAATTGAGGGCATGAAATGAGTTCTGAGTTGTCGAAGGTTTCCTATATATATATGCTAAATTCGAGCCTGTTATCTGATCTGTGGATCATTATGTCTAGGAAAGGGACTTGGTTGTTTGCTTCTACTTCTATTGTGAATTGGATTTTTTCGTGGACACTATTGAGTTTTTCGAGTGAGTTTTTTGCTCATCCTGACCACTGCAAATATGTCATCTACGTATCTTACCCAAAAGCGAGGTGTGATTGTAATGCATTCAGTTTCTTTTCGAATGCTACCATGAAAATTTCGCTCAGTAGCGGTGACAATGTATTCCCCATAGCTGTTCTGAAGTCGTTTTATAAAACTTACCTCTGAAAGTGAAATAATTCTAGTTCATGCAGAGGGCTGCGAAGTTGATGTAGTGTTTCCCTCATCTTTTCCATCTTAATGTGTTGTCTATCTTCAGTAGGTTGTCTTCTAAGTATCGTATAGCTTCTTTTACAGGTATACTGCGAAAGATAGCTCGAACGTCGAACGAAACTAATATTTCGTCTTTTTCTAGTTTTACCTCCTTCAACTTGTGGGTTAATTCCTAGTTGTTACGAATTGATTTAACTTCCGTTTTTAAGTGTCCTAACTCCTTGACCAGCCATTTCGCGATGTTATAAGTTGGTAAGTTTGAGTCTGCAATTATTTTGCCCATTTCGTTGCCTGGTTTGTTTCCCTTTGGCATGCATCTGATCCGTGGTAGTGATGGATTCGGCATTTTCAATTTGTTGATATCCGGGAACTCAACGCACGCTGCTTTTAAGACTGTATTTACTCTTCGTATGGAATCTGGTAAAGGGTCTTTCCTAAATTTGAAATAATGTCCGTTATCTAGTTTGTTGAATACTTGTAGATCGTAGTCCTGTTGGTTCATAATAACCACATTGTTTCCTTTATCTGCTCTAATGAAGTACACTGGCTTCTCGTTCAGCTTTTTATGGTTTCCTGGTGTTTTCCTTTGCGGGCTGTGATCTTTTGTGTTTTCAGTATTTTTATCGCTTGTTCACGTATCTGCTCTTTGATATCGTTATTCAAGTGTTTCAGGGGAGATTCCATATCTGCTACGAGTTCTTCATGGTTTATATTTTGATCGAGAGCGAAATTTAGCCCCATGTTAAGTAAATCCATTTCTTGTTTGGATAAACTTTGGTCGGATTTGTTAATGACGAAATTTTCAAGGTATTGCACCGATGGTTGCTCTTTCTTCCGTATGTACTTCGTTTTGATTGAATTGTGCAACTTTTTTGTCAATATCATTTGTTTCCTTCGTTTCTCACATTCGTATGCTCTGATTAACTTGAAACACATGACTTCTATTCTTCCGCCCTCTTCAGATATTTCTTTTTCGATTTTTGAATCAATCATCTATATAATCATCAATATTACTGTCGACAATTTCACATTCAAGTTAGCTCACCAATTGCAGCATATTATTAGCAAAACAAAAATATTTTCATCCATTAGATGTGAAAATAATACTTTATACCTTTGGTATACAGTAATGGTTTTATTATATTATTTATTGGTATTTGGTACAATACCTTTGGTTTTAAATTTGACAGTGGAGTTAACATTACAGTTAGAAAAACAATTTGTATTAAGGAATGGTCAAACATACTACTTGAATATTGTATTCATTATCAAATGGATCGCTAAATCATGCACTTTACTCAGTCAACGTTAATAAAATATGTGAATGCGTTAACTTTTATATTAGAGTGTCGGTAATAATTGTTGAGTACATTCAAAAATAAAACAAAAAAAGGTAGTTAACAAAATAATAAATAAATGGTAATTATTGGGGCGGCCGATAAGTCGCAGAAGAGACAAGGTTATTTTTGAAAATACAAAGAGCGCAGAATGGCAACCGCAGGAAGTTAATTTCGACTAGCTTACCGAGTGGGCGTGGGGGACATTCTGAAAGCCTGGATCCTTTCAGGACACATACATACACACACAGAAAAGAAACTTACTCTCTCATATTTATGTTATAAAAATGAAATAATAAATACAAAGACAAATATAATAAAAAAAAAAAACAAAAATCGATTTGCTTTTACTCCTTTCTAAGTTTTGTATTGTTGTTATAGATTGGAATTTAGGGATGTAACCAACTTTTTACTATTTGTCGATCACGTTCAGAGAGGCGATGCAAATGTAATTTTACACGTCAAACGTCTTCTAGTGTTGCGACTTGACTGATGATGAATTTTCCACAGACGTCTGCACTCCACCCGGTTTATGCATCTTTTACCGGGAATCCAAAATCCCCAAACACGTCCACATCCCGTCCCTTTTAGTCTCAAGGAAAAGTTTTTTACCTTGTATTGGAAACTCGATTTCCACTTTTTCACTTGGCACTTTTTTTCCGGATCGAAATTTTGAATGATTGTGCCATCGATAAAGCGACTAAGCTGTCGCGAAGCGTGGGCGCCGATGTATTAACGGCACGAATTATTATGAATCGGTGGAAATTCATAGAGATTCGCACGACACTTTTTTTCTTTCTTATATTATTTACCAAAATGTTATTTGATACCTTAATCTAATTACAACTTTCATTTTAATTCTAGTCTAAGTTCTATTTTATTATGTATGATTTTCTTTTAACTTGAAAATATGAGTACAAATTAAAATTTGATCAAAATTGCATTCGATCATAACAAATAATCCTCATCCAATAGCGCTTGCTCCATTTTATTATTTTTTTTAATTTAGTTTATTTATATATTGTTTGTTTTTATGTCTTTATGTCGCCTACACATCGGGAAATGTAATATGATACTGATTGATAATTTCTAACTTCAACGCAGGTATATGCCCTCCGACAAAAAATGTAAAAGTAGTACATTTTTCAACTGTTATTAGTGGTTTCTGAGTGTAGTTTTCGAATTTTTGGTTGGAACGGATAGTGCATTGTGAATGTGGAGTATATGCGCTTCTAATCGCGCAAATACTTTAAAACTAAAAACTTTAAATTTTCGGTATAATTTCGTATATTCTGTTGACACAATTGCATATGACACAATTGGCAGGAACGAATTGAACTGAACATTACAACAGCTGATGAGGGGGACAAAAGATAAGTTTAAAACTTCGGACGCTTACGTACGCTCATGTACACCGATGGGGCTTCTTTATATCTTATACTTTTATGGTTAGCGCTGTAAAAACGCTGTGGCATTGAGGATAGACAGGAGGCGACAAGCTTTCATTTTCCATGGAAACTGGCGAAGCCGTTTAATACAAGGTGTGTCATCCAACATTTCGAATCAGAACTATAGGTTATTTTGAGGTTGGATGATTTGATGACATTTCCGATGTGGCAGAAAGTTAGTTTTATGTCTTAATTTTTTACTCAAACTGTAGGAAATTTACGAAAAAAATTGTCAAACTGTATGTGTCAAAAACGCAGTGCACTTTATAAGCGAGTTCGTGAAACTGGATAGTTGTTGAATGAAGCAACCCGTGTACGTACTCGACCAGTGAGCTCAGCCGAAAACATCGCTGCGGTGTGCACACTCGTAAACAACAATCAACATCAACTTGTCATTGTTTTCAAGAATTGAACATTTCATGCACTTCTTTGAGGAGAATTTTGCATAAAGATCTTTGTACGAAAGCGTACAAGTGTAGTTAGTGCAAGAGCTGAAGTCGCATGACGAACTGAAGCGTTTTCGGTTTGCTCAATGGGCTCAGCACCGCTTGATCAAAGATGAGCATTTTTACCGAGAAATAAAATTTTCACATGAAATCAATTTTCACTTCGGAGGATATGTCAATAAGATAAATTGTCGTATTTGGGGCATAGGAAACCCACACGACATCGTAGGTGGACATGTTCGGTGTGTATTTTGGTCCGGCGGCATTATTGGACCATTTTTCTTCCAACCTGAGCAAGGAAACGCCGTTGTAGTGAATGGTGCCGCTTCTGAGCGAGTTTGTGTTATCCGAAATAGAAGTAGCTGACACACACGACATTTGGTTTCAACAGGGTAATGCAACGTGCACACAGCCAACATAATAATCGATCTTTTGTACACTGTTTTCGAAAATGTAAATCAACCACCTCTAAAGTGCTAGTTGACTCCGTTGGACATTTTTTTCGCGGGAGCCGTTAAGGACAAGTGTTAACATCTAGAGACTATTGACGACTCAAAACATGAAATCAAGGTTGCCATCGACGAAATAGGGGACCAAACAATTCAAAATGCACTGAAAAATTGGACTGATCGAATGGGGTATTATAAGACAAGACACGTTGGAGTCATTTGAATGATGCTGTCTTCTATTCCTAAATCGAGAAGTTCAAGCATTCTAATAAATTCATAACTTTGAAAAAATATTCATTCTTTTTTTTACAGCCGATTCAATTCCAAATCTTAAGTGGCCCACCTTGTTCGTCCAACTATTTCGTAAATGGATATGATGATTTTCGAATGTTTTTACGCATTTTGTCTAATAGCTTTATAAGGAATGTGTAAACATAAAAGCTGCTCGAAATTTGAAATTGACATTAAATTTTTCTTTCTAACATAGATACATCGAATATGTTCGGATACTTATTTCTACCTTCATAATGTATTTCCAAATATCAATCATTATCTTCCTCCGTTTTGATTAAATGAAATAAAGCTGTACTTTGTTTTGTTTTTTCCCGCCAGAAGTTGAATGAAAAAAGTAATTCTGCGTTCAAAATGAATTCACACGTCCCTGTTCTCTGTTGAAAAGGGTTGAAGCGAAAAATTTTAAGAAAAGAATTTGCACGAAGTGCATTTTCTCGTGCTTGATTTAAAGTTTAACTTGTAATTATACTTCTTATGACTTGTCATGTAATATAAATGAGTTATTGACATAAATTTGTAATATAAACTATAATTTTGCTTAAACTAACTAAATCAAGAACCATTTTTGACACTTTCAATTAATTTTATTTGCAGATATATCGGTTTTAGGTATCGTCAACACCGCAGAAAGACGAGCGAAAAACTGGTTGTAGAAACAGTTTACGGACCCGTTCGAGGAGTAAAAAGGATTTCGTGCTGGGACGATGCGTACTATAGTTTCGAAAGGATTCCTTTCGCCAAACCACCAGTTGGAGAGTTGCGCTTCGCAGTGAGTGTTACTATTACATTATTTTCGTTTGATTGCATGTTTAGTAGCAAATGCGTTTCTATTCGTATTAAGTGTTTGCATAAACTAATAATATGGTGTGGGCTTTGGTATGGTATAATGTTAAATATTTAATTTACAACAGTTTTATTTTAATTCAATTGATTTTATTGCTTGGCTGTGTTTAGTTATTTCCATGCATATATAGTATCAAACGCGAAGACTCGTTTGGCGAAAGTGTCCATGACAATGCCCCCAGAGTTTTTATGTTTAATTTTTTGTAGAAAATCCATTAAGTCATATTTTTCTCGAAAGTGAGTATAAGTGAGTCCTATTTTCCAAATTGATAAGCTCACCAAAAGCTAATTTGTAAAATAGGACTTATTCAAGCTGAAAGTAAGAATAGCAATTCAAATAACCAGAGAACACCCATCTAGCTGGTAGTGCCAATCGATGCGTCCCAGCCTGTGAGTCGGCACCTGGCGAGAAGCGTAAGGGGCGCGTGTTCGAAACCAGCTTGAGCTCTTTCCACCTTTCTTTGTAAATATTAAAACTTTTTTTTGTTGTTGTTGGACAGAGTTCATCTACATGAAGTTGAAATGGTGTCCATCTTTACCTAGCCATAATAGTATTAGATATTGAAGAGCATCATACGATTGGTGTGTTCCATCGGAAAAAAACTGACAAACCTTTATTGCTAAAAATGTTTGAATTTCTAAGAGAAGTCGTTTGAGAGTTCGAATTGTATTTCTGAATGCTTGTGCTTGGACAACGCTGTGTTGTCAGATACTGAACAGTTAAAACTTGACTTTACCATTCGTACAACACATGCCGGGTGAACTTTTGAAATGTCAGTGCGTGGCTGTACAAACAAAGAACGGAAAAACTCTGATTCGAACTAATATGATTCGAATCATTAATTTTTCTTCGTAGAGGACTTGAAAATTAGATTGTTGGGTGGTGAAAAGTCGGTCTTCTCCTCGTATCTTTTTCTTCACAATTCTGAAGTCCTTTTAACAGTCATTAAAAGAATAACTACGCTGCGAAAATAACAACTGTATTTCTACTATTAGGCGTATTGAGAGAGATTAAAAAGATTTTACTATAACACTCTTCCTATTCAGCCGTTACAAATAAGTAAGTTCTCTGACATTATCAAAGATTTTTTGATCTATATATTGTTTCGAAAAGGGTTTTCCATTTATTCGGATCTTTGAACATTTGCCTTCATGATAAGAGTAGAAGATAACCTTTCAAATTGTGAACGCAGAATTAAACTGTAAAACACCTCTTGAACTTGAAGCACATGAGTGAGAGGTTCTACCTGTAATTTAATGAATGGATTCCCAAACCTTCCTCCTGAACTTATTTAATTTTGACATAAAAATTAGATAAGCTAATCATAAGACACTTATTTGCTAGATCATTGAAATGAGTTTTACACCCGGTCAATAGTTTTACACCCACTGCCTTACACTTGTAAAAGAAATTTTCATGGAAAAATTTAAAAGAAAATCGCATACTCATACTCAGATCAATTTGAACAGAATGGTGACATTCAGGACATAAGGGAGGTACCTGTTTGAGATTCAATTAGAGTAACGTACCTACATGTTTTTTAAGGAATGTCATTAATAAAGTCGTTAATTATAAGGCTTGCATTTCCTGGAATAATACAACTTTTTAAATCTGCTGTTCTGCCAAGTCTATCTTGGGGAATGCAGTTGTTTGTATTCATATCGCGCAGACGTTTAACCCTTTCATTTGAAATGCAGTAAAAACTAAAGACAGGTTTTCTCCACAACAAATTTCTTCCTCGATTCACATCAGCACAGTACGTGTCAGGAAAATTTTTGGTTTTGATGCTCTTTCATTATAATGGTGTTTATTAGTGCCCTTTAGGGAGGGGGGTGCGGTTGTCTCTAAACGTCCTCGTAAGAATATATATTGCTCGTTTTTCGATTCAAAGTTTTCAAACTTTCTACCAAACTTTTGCTATCAAACCGGAACGCCGTCAAAATTTTTTTCATGATTCCAGCGCAAATAATATAAATAATTTGTGGGCTATCCCATAAAATTCAATAAAACAAGGATAACTAGAAGATCAAATGTAAATAAATCAACAATATTACTCCTGATAAATACCTCTTTCCAGGTGTGCGAGCAAGAATGTGTTTACCTACGTGGTTGTCATGGTGAAGGCCTTTTACTTTCGCACTTTTAATCGCGTAGTATTTGAAAGCATGCTCGTTTTGCACACCTTTCCTTTGTGTTCCTGGGGCAATTTACATTTCACCAGAATCGGTATGAGAATCAGTCATGTCCAATGATGAAAGGAACAAAGAACATAATAGCACAATACTGAAAGAGATGAATACTAGTACAGAAGTGCAGAAACCAATCCATAATACCATTAAAAAGCGCTAACAGTGCAGGCAGGAATCACATAGAAAGTGATATGTGCAAAACATTTGGCTGATAAAGTGACTTTTTCAAAGCTGAGAGCTTAAAAACTGAACGTCAAAGTTGAGTGGAGAGATCGCGATGGCTAGCGTTCTGAGCTTCAATGTATGTGAAAATAATTCTTCCGGTACTACTGTGAGCGTCAAAACAAAAGTGTACACCTATGTGTAGCATATTCAAAACCTCATAAAATGAGTTCTAGACGTCGGATTTTAAAAATGTTTTGTGTTTTGAAAACGTTTTTCTATTTTCTAATAACAAAATTAAAACTTTGATGGTAAAACATTGGATTGCATTGCAAAATTCAACAACAAAATAACAAAAATACTTCATTTTTTCACTTCTTCGATTCAAATGGACTTCAACGACTCTTTGCTTGTTATAATCCGTTTTAGGATTTGTGTATCGAGATAATCCCACAAATGCTCGATGGGGTTAAGGTCTGGGAATTGCAGAGTATAATCCAGCTGCTTAGGTGTTTGATACAATAATCATTCCTGCACTAGCTTTGACTTGTGCTTTGGGTAGTTGTCCTGCTGGAAGACCCATGATGTATTTAACCCTACTTTTGCAACACTAGGTAGTAAATTTTCTTTCAAAATTCCTAAAATATCAGTTTTATTCATCGTAGTGTCAATAAATACCAGATTCCCAACGCCTGATTCCGCCATACATCACAAGACCATAACCGAGCCATCACTATGCTTTATGGTTGAACTTATGTTCTTCTAATCAAATTCGGCGTTCTTACTTCTTCATATTCTGGGTGATTTCTTGGAACCAAATATTTCAAATTTACTTTCATCGCTGAAAAGTACGTTTTCCCAGAATGACATATGCTCTTTTTTATTCTTTTTGGCATAAAGCACCCGGAGTTTCTGAATCTTTTCAGAAATGTATGGTTTTTTTTACGTGGTACTCTACCATGTAACCCATTCCTATTAAGTACTCGGCGGACAGTACTTACGCAGACACTGACCCTTAAAATCTACTGTTATGTTTTCCACGATTTTAACTGCACTCACTGGTGGGTTTTCTCGCACTTTCTTTACAATAAATCGTTTATCACTAACGGAAAACTTTTTTGGCCTTTTTTGTCCAAAAGTTTTTTTTCACGGTGTTATGGCTTCTATACTACACTTGTGATATTTCCTGTAACGATTTTCCTTGCGTTCTTAATTTTACAATAAGTTTTCGGGGTTTCAATTGCACTTTACTCACCCATTTTAGATAATGTAGAGACTGGATCGTTATATGGTGCAAATAAAATTATGTATGATTGAATTATCGCGTCATGTATACCAAGTTTGCATTTTAGAAGAACTATAAACTGAATCTAACGGAAGTTTCACCGTTAACCACTTCAAATACAGGGTGTGCTGCAAGCTGTACACATATTTTTGACGCGTAAAAAATAAAGTGTTTTTTGTTATTTGTTGTTGAACTTTTAGTGCAATGTTTTATCGTCAAATTTTTCATTTTGTTATTAGAAAATAGAAAAACCTTTTCAAAACACAAAACATTTTTAAAGTCCGAAGTCTAGAACTCATTTTATGAGGTTTTGAATATGCTACACATAGGTGTACACTTTCTTTTGACGCTCACAGTATATTGAACGAATAATGTAAAATTGATAGTTTGTTAGAAGTGTTCTTTAGTGGTTACTTTATGTAACTAACGAAGGCCCGGTATGGGCCATTTTCGCTACGAATCGTCGGATACATATCAGTTTTTTTATTAAAAATGCAAGAAAATAGAAATCCGAGAAGAACCCGTTTCGAAATGACCGATTGAATTGATTCATAATTTAATATTAAGTTTTGGAGTTGGCGTTTTCGTCTCAAGTTTTCGATGACTTTTTTGATATTTTAGCTTAGTATGCCATAGGAAAAGGCTTTTTTAAGGCTGATATCTGGGATAGAGGACGCCAAATGTGTTCATTTGCACACCAAATTATTAGATGATAGGTGCTAAGTGTTACCCATAGGAAAGAAGCGTGACGTACGGATAATTATAGCATTGCAAATATTTTTGTTTTTATTAGGGAATATTACTTGCTGAGTTCATTTATGTAAATGATAAATTAAAATCCTTCATGTACAAGAAAGGGATTTTAAGAATTCACCGATGAAATTTGTAAGGAGAATATTTCAGGCAATCTAAGATGATCTATTCTGTTGCTATTGTAAACACCATCAACTGACCAGTAAACGAAAATAAGCTTGAAGAAAATATAAAGTGAACGCCACCAAGAGGACTCAATCTGTACCGAAGTGTGGTTTATATTCACAAAGTCTTTCCTGTTTGTTGACCGCGCTGAATTTCCTAGATCGTTTCGATATTTTGTGTTGAGGGTGCTAATACAGGATGACCAGCGTGTCTATGGTGATTGATTGATCTTACCTTCTGGTATTGTAAATTGATTGCGAAAGAGTTGTTGCAGATATTATGAATAAATATGAGTTTTGTAGCAATAATTCTTTGTCGAACAAATCCAAAATTTATTTTTTGGGCACTCTTAAATTCTCTTCACTGTCTCACATTTTATTTTCACATAGAAAAATTATGTTTAATTTCTATTTGTATAAATATTGCATGTTGTAAATATTTGCAATAAAATAAGAGTACTATCCTGCATGTTTGTTTGTATTTACATATATGTACGTACATTTATATCGATTTATGATTCTATTAACATATTCAATTATAATTTTTATCCGTTATATGCCATCCTTGCATATAGACTTTTGATTCTATTCTTTCTTCTGAGCATGGATAATGGCTTTCTGAATTTAATAATGGTCTTCAATTTCATAAAGGCTTGAAATCCTTAAATCTCGAGTAATAAGATCATAGCATAGTATTGTAGAAATGCTTTCGACTTGCGTGAAGGAGGCAAACAACTTGTTTATGGGACATTATAAAATCCAATAGAATTATGAACCAGAACTTTTGATTAGTAAAAGAAATTGTTTTACTTTAATCGTGGGGAAGTATTCCGAGAGTTGAATGCACGTAAGCCGACTATACGCTCGTTGTTAGTTCGCTTTTAATAATTTGGATTTTTTGTGATTTCTTTTTTATCTATACATTGGCCAGAAAATAAGGCGGACGATCCATTACAAACAAGCTCTTATACAAACTTCTCAAAATGTATGAAACAAACATTAATAAAATTTACTCTTACAAAAAGGGCGTTTAAGTATTAAGGCGGCGTAGCAACATACAGCGCTGACACACTCAGGCGACTTCTCTCAGATAGCGATAAAAAACAAGCAGATTTATATTTGTAATGCTTGTTTTACGCGAAACCTTTGAGAAGGGTTTGTTGACTTTACGAGGGTACAATCAGAGTAAATAAACCAATCCACATAAAATTCCACTTATTTTTGTCAAATATCTTTAAATCGGGAGTCTGTCCGAACTGTTCGTGTTATATATATTTACGCTCTGTCCTGGTTCCACCGATGAAGATACCACTATCACACTATCGCTTTCGGGCAAACTCAATTCGTGCACGAAGGTATGGTACCGTTAATGTCTGGCCGTTTGCAGCTTTTTCAAATCAGGTTCCGTTCAGTATCTGTCTGAATGTATCTGAAATTATAACGCAGGCTCCGATTGAGTTCCTACTTCTAGGAGACGCCAATTTTGCAGAATAATATGTTGGATATAACGATCATCTGCGGCTAATGTAGCCCTTTGTCTGCCTGGAACTGGACGGCGATCAAATACTCAAGTCTCTAAGCATTATCTGTAATCTCGTTACAACGAAGATTAACTGATTGAAAGTCTTCGAGCAACCTCACTTTGTCCAAGGCCAATAATGAGTGCTACAGCTGGCGTTCCTTTTCAGGTATCTTATCAATAATTCACCACTTCTAAGCAACTGATGGACAAAAACTAACGCAAGCAATATACGTGCGCCTATTGTGCGTTGACTTTTTTGTGTAAAAACGGACGAAGTTCCACAATATCGTTAATTGTTTGGAGAGCGATCCACGCGCTGTCAGATTTAACACGTAACTTCAATACAAATGCTTGCGTCGAACAAGGCAATAAATGATCATTTTTGCATGGTTCAGAGTGGGGATTTGAAGAACTTTTGATTTCATGCGGACAAGTTTTTCCCTTGCTAATTGTATCATGATTATTGCTAATGAATATGGGCTAACTAACATACGTCTTCAAGTGATACTGTTTGGTCTAGCGAAAGCATTGAAGAAACTTGTATGTCATTTGAAGTCAACTAAAAGTATGAGCGCCATTCCATTTGTCATTGTGCTACGCGCTGTATTAAAGTTCAAAATATCGTTCAATTATATTCCAAAGCACTTTATTTTAAGTAAAAGAGTTTAATTTTATCTGAAACACAATATCACAACCCATTTTCAAAATTTAAATTCCAATCATCAAATTGACATTCGAGCTGAATGGGTCAAACACATAAAAATCCTCTTTTTAAAGAATTATAATTTCTCGGAAGATATTTAAAAAATTAAATTTTATATTTATCATATTAGCTTGCTTATATTTAAGCTCAAGTCAAATCTATTTATTTCACTTAAGCTAGATTAAATATACTCAATAATGGTATTCGCACCATGGAAGCAATTCTTTTATTGTCGAAACCTAAGGACTCAATCAATATTGCGATTTTTATTGTTTGTCGTGCGATTTTTCTGTCCTTGCTTTTATTTGAAATGTGTTTCTTCAGCGCATGTTTTATCCAATATAACAAGTTAAGAAGATTTTATGAGAGATATGGAAAGCTAATAAGTTTCTCTTATGTGTATCTATTCCTTTTTCGTGAAGTTGACAAGAATGGCTGCATTATAATGTGTGCCATACTCTTAAAAGTGTAAACATTTAAGATCAAGTTTATCAATTAACATTTCAGGTTTTTGCTATACGGCTTGTCTATTTGCTAAAAGAAAATAACACGTGTGCCAATGTGTGACTTTTGAAAAAATAACAGGATTTTGATTTGGAATATTAACAATGTGGACATACGTTTTGTACATTTACATAATGTTCAGATTTAATTCTTCCAAGGAACCGCAGCCTCCGGAGCCATGGACAAAACCACTCAGTGCTACAAAAGAAGCTCAACCTCCGCTACAGTTTGATAATATTTTTCAAAGACTGAAAGGAAAAGAAGACTGTTTGTACATTAACGTTTATACTAGAAATGTTAGTAGACTTAAACACTTTTTAAATCAAATAAGTAGAATGCTTGCTTCAGTCGTTTTAAGAATAACAGAAAAGAATGTTACCAAGCTCTAAATTTTTTCCTGAAATGGAATTTTAATTGAGTTATCAGGAGATTGACGTTAATGTAATGCACATAATTTCCACCATAGCGAATCCACTAACGAGCGCGTACACTTTGGACAAACTCTCCATCCAATAAGATTTGATGCAAATTTTGCAGATGCATTGGTATTTGTAAGCAAAACTTGGAACTAGAGAAGATAGAGACGAAGATACGAAGAGATCTGCATTTATAGTCTCTTAAATTTTGTATCCATACACAATAACTCACATTTATTATTCACCGGATAAATGCACTGAAGTTCAGAGAACTAGCCATCGCAATCTCTCCACTCACTTATATCGATTTCTTTACAAGCTATCTATCTTGCAAAGCTCGATTTATTGTAACGTGGGACATGGATATGGGTTTCCGTGTTCACATAAGAATTGATACAAGTGAATTTCAATTTCGCCTCATGTTTCAGTGGGCAGGGGTTTTTATTTCATATTTTATAAGTCCCTTCAGGAGTTCAAACATAAAGGAGTTCATTCAAGTGAAATCATTTGGTATTATTTTGAGGACTTCCGAAATTTTTATTTTCTAAATGGTTTCATGTTTACGTCATCGTCAGCAAGCATTCTATTAGCATTTGTTGGGAAGTTCAGTTGATTAGAACTATAAAAATTAGGCCAAACCTGACGTCCGTAAACCAGTTATGATTTGGATCTACGGGGGAAGTTTTGAGCTTGGTGGTGCTACAAAAGTTATTTACAGTCCTGATTACTTTATGCGGAAAGATGTGGTTTTTGTTACGTTCAACTACCGAGTAGCAGCATTAGGTAATCTATTCGACTAATTAATTTCATACACAGGCTTTGTCAATGATTAATTTCCAGGATTTTTAAGCCTGAAAGATCCTACGCTAAAGGTTCCCGGAAATGCAGGCTTAAAGGACCAAATAATGGCGTTGAAATGGGTGAAAGATAACATATCAAGATTTGGAGGAGATCCAGACAATATAACAGTTTTTGGTGAAAGTGCTGGAGGTGCATCAACTCATTTTTTGATGCTTACAGAACGCACCAAAGGATTGTTCCACAAAGCAATTCTTATGTCAGGTACTGCACACATGTACTGGACCATTGTTCCAGACCACGACTGGGCATTCCGACTGGCGAAGAAGTTAGGATACACCGGTGAACATAAAGACTCAGACATTTTAGAATTTTTGAGAAAAGCGGATGGTAATGCGATTTGCAGAGCAAGCACAAAACTTTTATCAAAAGAGGAAAGGCGAAATAGACTTAATTTTGCTCATGGCCCTGTTATTGAGCCGTATGAAACAGAGCAATGTGTTATACCGAGAAGTCCTCGAATAATGGCTCGGAGTGCTTGGAGTAATGATATTCCTTTAGTAATTGGAGGAAATTCATTTGAGGGATTGCTTTTGTATGCAAGTAGGTTTGAGGTTTCGTGATTATTAGAAGACCCGTTTGAACAACCAAATTATTGTTTATAATGTGTACCCTGAAACTGTTGAAAGTGTTCCAACGGATTTTCAATTTTCTGAAAATTAGCCGAATGATGATTTTTTAATTGTGAGTTAAAGCCATTAAAGTTAGCCGCACTTAACAAAGCCACTTAGGCCGTAATACCATTTCTGCTCTTGCCCAGAAATTATTAGTTGCTTGTTTTGTTTGTAAAGCCAAAGAATTTGGAGTTCATTTTACTTATTCCATATCGAAAGTATTCCTTTCTGTCTGACTACTTCGTCTGATTTCCTCTGTTGCTTCACAGATGCTAAGGTTGCCTTAAAGGCCGAAATACAATACTGCGAGACGATGATGCGAGAGCGCGACGAGAGTCTCGCAGCAAATGTCAAGCAGTTTTGTAACATGCATTTGTATACGACATCGTACAATGCATAGCGTAACAACAAACAGCGCTAACACTCCGAACAAGCGACCGATCTAACGGTAATCAAAAAATTCGGGAGAATTGCATCGGTGTTCGTAAAAATGTTTATTTTTCTCTATTTTGTCTATCTGTTTACATTGTGCTTGTAAACAAAACGAGCAAAAAATAAATATTTTTACTAACACTAATACAATTCTGTAAAATCCGTTCTGGATTTTTCTGGATCGGTCGTTTGTTCGGAGTGTTATCGCTGTTTGTTGTTACGCTATGGTACAATGATTGGGATGCGTTGAGGCGAGGCGAGAAATATTGGGAACATCGAAAATTACGCGCAACGAGATGCGTTAACGCTTGTCAGATGCTTGATGGGGCTTAAATAAAATTTGAAATTCAAACGCCTTAATAACTTTTTTAGTACTAGGGTTATTCTGAATGAATTTTTAATGAAAATTTCGTGTATCCTTTTTGAGGCTATTATTCGCCAAACGAAGGAAAATTCCAAACACAAAACTTTTGAAAAATCTAAACTAATTTTAATCAAAGTTAACTAAAAACGGCACCAATTTGACATCTATCATATGTACATTATTCTTCCTCGCATCGCGTGCATTGTAAATTGAATGCGCTGCGCGACGACGAGTGAGAATCGCATCCCGCAGTATTTATTTGGGCCTAAATTGTGTTAACTTCTGCTTTATTTTGCTGGCTTTGAAAGCTTTTTCTAGCTTGTGCGTAATTAAACTTTTCTTCTGCACATTTGTGTAAAGGGAACTTGTTGGGACGTACAACACGCTCAGATTAGATCCTTTCGGTTTAGTGTTAGTTAGTTTCAAATAGAGATTGGAAAGGCATAACACGCTTTAACACAGACGCTTTGAGAGGAGTATGAGAAAAATTCACCAATCTAAAAAAATTTTTTCTTTCGTTGAATACCATTAAAGTGCAGAGATAGATAGAATGTGTTTTTTGTCCCGGCTCTTTTTCAATACCATTCTTCTGGCTGCCGTAGCTACAGTTATTACTGTTTAACGCCGTGTAATACTCCAACATATAGCCTCCTTTGTGTTGTATATGGTCTCGGGTACCAAAGTTTTGTTCCAACTCGAACATACATTTCAGAACCGTTGGTTTGGATTTCGAAATCGTCTGCCCATATTCATATTTTCTTAGTGAGTCGATTTTAAACGGACCTTTACACCTTTAATAACTGGTGGCTGTTATTTATTCATTTCCAATGCCATTGAAAAAAGAAGTATTGAATATCTTCTGCTGTACTTTTCAGTTTTCATTTCATTTACTTGACATATTTGACGGAGCCTTCTTATGGGTTCTTGTCTTATGGGTTCGAACTCTAGATTGTTGATCTATACGATGTATTTGAAGTTGAAAGATGCCATTCTAAATCTTTTAGTTGAGGCAACCAATTGGCCTTTATCAAAAATGTGTAGGAATATAATCTGCCAAAAGGTGTTCTATTATTCGCAGTTCAGACTTTGTTTTTCTTCGGGCCCCACAGCGTATTGTGTAAGTTGAGATCTCCAGAAAACATCATAGGTTGATGTAGTTGATCGAGTTTTCCTTTGATGCTTCTTTCGAACCATATGCGATTTGGTAAATAAAGGCTCAACAGTGCACGCTTTAAGGGGTAACTTGCAGCAATTACTGCCGATTTCTGATTTGTTTTGATATGTATTCTCTCATGTTAGTATTTTTATGTAGGATTTGTGTGCAGAAACCTCTTAAATGACCACTCTAGGATTGTGTTTTCATTCATGTAGTATCCTTGGAACACAATATTATATTCGACTAAAATTAGGTTGTTGTATGTAAAGTATGCCGTCTTTGAAGGTTCAAATAATTACTCATAGTTCACCTCATTTCATGATACAGTTGTCGACAGTGTTTTCACAGGAGTATTTAGGATTTTCCTATGAAGACCATTTGTTCTTCCTGTCGTTTGTTTTTAAAGATATTTTGTCCCACTATGGAAGAATTAGGTGATTGATAGTTTCGACTTAATTTGCGGGTTTCACTTTCAGACAGAGAGAGAGAGAGAGAGAGAGAGAGAGAGAGAGAGAGTGAGGGCAAAGTTTTCTACCTTATCAAGAAATTTTGATTATAATTTCGTTTTTATTATATCATGGCTTATTTTAAGACTGTTGACGAAGAATCTTTTTGCTAGCTAACAGTTTAGTCAATTTTTTAAGGTCAATTAAAGTCAATTAAGTTTGAAGTAATTGCAGGATAAGCGTGTTTTACATTTATGTTTGATAGGTACAACCCTGAAGCAATTCAAGCATGACATATGACTGATTATGTACGGGGCTGATTATAACCGGCTGCTTTTATGTTGAATGTATAAGGTTGCATCCGCGTTTCCAAACTGAGATGGCTGTATGTTTTCAGCAGTTCACTATTCTTTTTCAATTGTTAGAAAGATGTTCATTCCATTTTTGTTCTTCTGTGTAGCCTATCACAACTTATGCTTACCTTTGTAGAATTTTTAACTTACTTTGTACGTCAAAAGACCTTTGAATACAAACATTTGATTTCCATAACAAATAGTTATATGCCAATTAAGTTGCTGAGTGTTTCTTTAGCAGGATATTGGTTGAGTATTGATTGTACTGCACGTCAACATTCAATAGATTTTTGCGTTTGCCAACAATTAAAAGTTTGTTGCGAAGCACTTAACACACATCAACAATATCAAATTTGCTAAGTAAGCCAGGGATCTGCTTTGGCTCTAGTAGGTCAAGAGTTGTTCTCATCGACAAGAAAGTACCTTCCCAGGTTGTACATTCTTCTTTGGAACAGGCTTTGGAACAGTGTTCTAATAGATCTGGCAGTGTTGTTTCTGCAAAATTGCAGTATTTGTATTCACTATTTGCTCTCAATCGCCTTTTTCGAAGTGTCCACTGAATGTGCTAGGCCCCATGAATATCGCAGTAAAGGCTCTCAGCTTTCTCTTTTACATTTCAATACAAATTCGAAAATATCTACCTTCATTTTCTCTCAGATTGATGAAACTGGTTTCAGTTGCACTAAAAGCTTCTGGATATGGAATTCGAACTCCAATATTGAAGATTCTTGGAAGGTTGCGTGAACATGCGGTATTTATAGTGCTTTATGAATAAGCCATGAATATTTTGGGTGGTTCCTTGCTTTTTTTTTAGAAAGGGTACTCGAAATCTTCCTTCAAAGCGCGAACATGTCTTATTTCATTACACGGTATTTTATTATTATTTCGGTAATACGTTCTGGAGTTGTTCCGAATGTTTTCCACACTATTGAATGGCAGTTTCCTCACACGTTGAATTGTATTTCCCAAAACCCGTATATTTTTGACGACGTCATTGAAAGGTTGTTTGGAACACGCTAGCAATATGCGATATAGAAATTGCCAATATAAATCTCTGGGCTCGGAAAAAGAAAGATGTTTTTGTTAATGAACATGGGGTAATTTGGAAAAATTATATGCAAGGAGATTGGACAGGAATTAGGACCTAAAATCACTCAAATAACTTTACTCTTCTTTGTTGACCGCTGAAGCCTGAAGTTTTCATTTTTATCCCAGTCAACAAGACGAATCACGTTCACAATTCTATCTTTTTATTTTTTTACTTTTTTTCTAAGAAAATCGGAAAACTTCGTTATCACTTAAGAAGAAATCGTATTTCCATGTGTTACTTTGGTTCGCAGCTATTATTTGAAAGAAAACGTATTTTAGAGCCGTTCAACATTAGATTTACATTTGGCTAGTGTATACAAGGATCCTCTTTTCACCCATCAACCGCCTTTACAAGTCAAACGCCTATCATTCTTTATCTCACGACGTTGTTCTTATTGTGATTATTGTACTTATATATTATATTTATTTGAAATTAATTTGGACACGTTTCAAACTACGCATTATGAACAAAAATTAAATTAATTTTGTTGTTTTCTTCGGGGATTCAAACTATTATCTTATTTATGATCTGAAATATGAATTTTAGCGGTCAAACAAGATCCATCTATTTTGAAAGAAATAGAGGACTGTGAATACTTAGTGCCTATGGAACTAGGACTGGACAGAAAAAGTGAAGAATGCAAGCGACTTGGATTGATAATTAAGAAAGAGTTCTTTGGTGATAACGAGCCAAACTTGTTCTCCTATCTTAATGTAAGAAATTCAATTTGTGCTGATTAATTTTCTTGTACAATTGTTTACCATGTGCTTTTAGTTACTATCATACAAAATATTTTGGCATGGCATTCATCGGACTATATTATCTCGTCTAGAGTATGCATCTGCACCAACTTACTTGTATCGCTTCGACTTTGACTCGAAACATTTCAATCATTTCCGAAATTTAGTGTGTGGAAAAGGTGTTAGAGGTGTATGTCATGCTGACGAGTTAACTTACTTATTCAATAATATGTTTGGTACACAAAAAAATCCTGACACAAAGGAATACTCAACAATTCAGAGAATGGTTGGTATGTGGACGGAGTTTGCCTACAACTCTGACCCTAATTTCGCTGGAATTAAACCAGTGATTTGGAAACCTGTGCAGAAAGGAGAAGTTCCAATCAAATGTATTAATATTTCGGAAGATGTAACATACATTGATCTACCTGAATATCAGGGGATAAAAGCTTGGGACAAATTATTTTCTAAGGATATGTTAACATAGATTAATTTTTTCTTATGATGTTATAAAGCTCAATGTGAACAAATTTTTCATAAAACTTGATACTTTTATTACTTAATACTAAATAATAATGCTAATAAAATACATACCTTTTAACGTCTGAGTTTCTGATGTTTTTGCAAAATGTTTAGGAAAATTTAGGAAGGAATGTTCAATGAAAGCCTTAAATGGTGGTTTTCCAGTGTTTCTTAATTCGGAACACCAGAAATACTTCCGAATGAAATACTCAGCAAAGAATGGACACGCTAGTTTACTGGAACTTCATTGAAAAGGCTTTTGGCAATATATGGAGATTTTAACACTGACCCTCCCAGTTTTTGGGAGTCCAAATTTCAATTTTGGGATGATTTTATCGACAAAACTTTGATATCACGGCCTAATATTGCATTTTGAGCATTTTATCAATCTGTTGCGTTTGCGCAACATTGGGAAGGTAGGGTATAGAAATTTTTTGAAATTTTTGTATTTCGTCGAGAGTATATAATATTTAACTTAAATATGATGATAAGCATAGAAACAATTCTGGCCGTTTACAAAACATAGTCTTACTTTACATTTGATATACCGTACAGTTGTTATATTTTTATGGTACTTGTTACATTTTTATGGCTTGTCCCCGTTCATCTGCTCTTATGTATTCTGAAAAGTGATCGACTAAATCACATCGGGTTTGAGTATCGGGGTGCCGGAATTTGGCACTGGACTTTCGATCATTACTTCCTGAAGTGCTCTCATTTCATAACCTTGGACGACCAACAGGTCTTCTCGCGCTGGCTCTCCCCATATTTATTAATCCGTCAGAAACCAAATTGTCGAATTTCTTCAATGACAATTTTGGAAGTCTTGCCTTCTCCTAGTCATGAGCCATCTGTATGTTAAGCACATGTCTACTAAATAAGTAAAAAGAGGATAGTACCAGCGTTGTACTAGACACATATGTGTTATGAACTGTTTAACGATTGCTGGGCACTGAATTTGAGTTTTACTCTTTCGTTCAGGACTGTTCCGATATAGTGAGCTTTAAGGTTCAATATCATACAATATACTGCCGAGGTACATCGTTTTGCTGTCTTGGAATTTAACCATGATGAATTTATTTCCAAAAGATGGGAAGTCGAACGTCCCGGGTCCTTTAGCTTTCAAAACCTTGTCACTTTTGAGGGGGCAGTGCTCAATCCGATTTTTCCGAAAGGTCGCCACAGTATGAACCTTCAGTTTTTCCAATAAATATACAAATAATTTCACGCTGATGAAATAGTTATCACAAAATATTGTTAGATTTTTAGTCTCCGCAAGGGACTTCAATAGTGTTATCACGCATGATGGTCCACACGCGAACGCTTTTCAGCGTCACTCAACTGTAAATCGGGCCCTTCAATATGTTTAGTGTGCTTGGACCTTGATAAAGCAATATCGAGTATATTTGGCAATTTGTATCCGCAATTGATATTATTTTATAGACCCAAGGGTTAGGCTTTTTGAGGTTGTATTGCCTTGTGATGCCTCCTTTTTTCCCTTTGTATGGAACCATCGTTTTGTCTACTGAATATACACCATCGTCAGCTCTGAAATTTAGGCAAGTCGCATTGATAATATTGAACTGGGGATGTATTTTGATAAATCGGTCTATACCATTTGGATCAATGGTCCTATTATCTATGAAGTTTGAATTATTTCTTATTTTGAAAAATCTATTTCTTGTCATTATGTCTGCTACCTTCGGGACACGCGTTTTATTTACGCAATAATCTGTTATAGGTGGTAAACTCACAGTACTCATATATATGTTGATCCCTGAAAACTGCAGCAATTATTTCGGTCTAGTTTCAAACAAGTTCCAGTTTTTTGGCAACAATACAAATTACTTGCCTCTGTTATCAAGTCAATGGCTTTGTAGGAAAAAAAATTGAGGAAATATTCTAAACTTATTGGCGTGCCTTGCGAGGGAAATTCCTGCCCTTCATAGTCAGGTATCGCTACAGCCAAATCGTTTTTCCCCATACCCTGACATCGTTTTTTTTTTAACTTGCTTTACTCGGTGGCCGACCCATCGGCTTCTTTCTGGGGACAGGGTCGAGATCCTCTTCGTCTGAACTTTCATAGTTCTTTTCTTCAATAATATTTTGCCCTTCAGAACAATCTTCTAAGATGCAATCGCCGTAACATACGTACTGGCTTGGTCGATATTCTTCGTCGTCATCCGAAACATCCGAACAATCGGATATGTACGGCCGTGGAGGAGCAATAGCGCGAGATTTACTCCATGTTTTATATCGCAACATGCTGGACCACGAAAAGATTTCACACAAACGGAACAAGACAAAACTTACACAAAAAACTGAAATTAAAGAAGACCCTACCTTCCCAAGGATGCGCTCACGCAACAGGTCTAATAAAGACGCCTTCCTATTGACTTAGAACGTAATCTCCAAGTTCCAAGTTGTCTATACTCGGAAGTATTAGTGTCCAACAAGAACTTTTTGCTGCCGTAAGTCCGATAAATGTTTCTCGTCTGAAGTTTTGACCACGTTTCTCTGATACAAAATATAAATAGAAAAAAAATGTTGAAACACTGATCAGTGAACCTCGTGCAAACAAGAGTGTAGGCGTTTTGCAAGGTCCGGGCGCGTTTTGGCAGAGTCAATCAAAACTTCGATTTACAACTTAGATGGCACCACACACATTACCATTGTTGATTTGCGCGTTATTTAAACATGTGTTGCGTGAGCGCGACTGTGGAAGGGTCAGGGTTAAACTTTAAAAATTGACAGTACTGAAAATTGACAGTTATTTAGTGAGTTTCATTTACGTGGACGAATCTTTAAAGTTAAAATGAGAAAAAAGCTTCACAAGTCCACAACTTTGAAAAGTGAATCCATATTGACCTGAATACTTTCCGAGATTGCTACTAATTAAATAGAAGATGGACTATTTACAGAAACTAAGGAAATACAGTATTTAAACAATTTAGTGATAATACCAGTAGGAACCAGTATAAACAAGTTGGCATTGAAGGCAGTTGTTAACAATAGGAATGAAATAGTAGAATTCAGTTCACAATTTTTAAAAGTTATGGCATTCATAATCTTTTGTTTTCTAGATTTAGAAAAATATTTAACGTTCCACAGTTCAAATTCGCGTCTGTTACTACCCTGCGATTAAAAATTGACTTACTCATGTCCGAAAATTGAAGTTCAAAGTTCAAAGTTACAGCTCATAACGCAAGCAATATTTAGGCTGAGAGTTATATATGTCAGTATATCCAAACGTAAGCAAAATCAACGTTCTCGCATGGCTTCTAGCATAGTGTGAGGTGGAGAAAGCAATGGTAGATTTATGGTTGTGTTTTTCTTGGTAAACAAAAAAAGCTATCGTGGAATAAGGAAGTATTTACCAACACATATGATTTCCTTCCTATTTTTGTTGAATCTCGTTAGTTCTGGAGGTTATTCGGTAGTGTTATTGAGGACTGTTATAAAAATATCCTTAAGGTAACATCGCCTCTCATGAAGGAGTTTTGAAATTATACGTTGATTAATTGTAATATTCCATTCTGCTCCTCTGTTCAGTCATCGAAAAATGAGATTCACAGGTGTGTATAATGTCTACCGATCCTTTCGGCAGAACGATTTCTATAATCACATCATAAAGTTCAGTTTATTATACAATTCCACAAGCTGTGGCACCATAGTATGCTGTATGAAGTGCTAACAATCTTGCCAAATGCTCTGAGATAGAGATAGTAGATTAACACTTTTATTTCGATCTTACACAAAAGCTTTGAGAGGATAATCATCTTTTAGGCAAAATTCACAGGAAATTCGCCAATAGAAATGTCATGACACTAATTTTAGACAAACACCGTCAGATTCATGTCTATTTTCTAATTCCTTGATTCAAACTTTTGCGTGAGCGCGAAATTAGACGATGTAGGTGATTTGAAGATCACAATTCCTGACTTTCTACTGTAAGCAATAGAGTCGAATATGTAACATACAGTGATGCAAAATATCAGAGAAAGGTGGCATTCACTGTCAAAAGTCATTAGACAACTATTTATGATAATAAAGAAAATTTAAAAAAAATTATATGAAACTAAACAATGACTTCGCATTAAAACCGTTAATCAAACATTAACAACAGAAAAAAATGTTTAATAAGAAGCAACTAGAACAGCATGAAGAAAGACTTGGTATGAAGATGAACTTGGTATGCTCGAGCTTTTATTTTGAGCCATTTCTGATGCATTTATGATGCTCACTTTTTACCCGTTTTATTCATTATTTACGATAATTATTTTTATTTGGTTCCATGAAAACCTTCAAGTCGACAGTCAAGTCGATCTCTTCCAGTAAGTTACCACGTAGATAGTCCGTTTACGAACGGGCTGATTCATATCTCCCAAGAGGCTGTACAAGGATATGGTTTGAGTCATATCTATTTGCTATAACGTAAACGTAACCAAAGATCTCAAATCCGACGTCAATAAGTCAAAGAGATATCACATATGACGAACATAACGAATGTGAAAGTTAAAGGTCAGGTCAACAAAGAAGAACAACAATCCACTTGCTCTTTGTATACAGATAATAATAAATATGTTTAAACTAAATGTAAATGTAGAATAAACGCTCACAAAAGAATGAGTACTATGAAATAAAAATGTTCACTTTATTAAAGGACACAATCTTTAGCAAACGAAGTACAACCTTTATAAAATCCGCGTCACACTCGCAGTTCACAGTGTCGGTAGGCCAAAGATCCTGCACTTGTGATACCTCTCCACATAAGTTACAAAATAAAAGCGTAGGTACTGACCAGCAATGACAATTCGAAAAAACTTCTGATCTAACGGTATTCAATCAGCATAAGTGGAATTTTATTCATTTAAATTTGTACTGTTTACCTTCTCTTTAAATTTTTGTCTTCTAATTTACATTATTAAAATTGTCAAAAATTTGTTTCCTAGTTAAAATTATTGGGTTTTTAAATAAGTTTCCAGTGTCTGACAAAAGATAATTCCACCAGAATGTAATGGCTTTAATTTTAAGACATAAAACGATTCACTGCAAGAATATACATTTGGCAACACCGAAACCCGGAAGTATCATCAATTTGTCAAGATTTGAGTTAAATAAATGGTATCTGTGTGAACTTTTGATTTGATATGTTGGAGTTGTTTTAAAAGCGAAAACTTGTTGTGAGCAGTTTGAAACGTTCAATAATGCTAATTGTGATGTCGTGGAGGAACGAATGTGTCCGAAGAGAAGAAACCGGAAGCATTATTAGGGAAGGATTCTTGCTAATTGCTAGAACAAACTGACACAAACTCTGAAACGTGAAGCGCTTGGTTTCATGCATATAAATTTCTGCTTGTCAGTAGTTGTGGCATCAGCTTTTTGAATCTTGTTGTCTCTAGTGATTAAATAAAAGACCCATTAAAATAGCCCAAAGAAAAAGAAGTTATGGCGACCATGCAGTGACGTTTACTCCTCACGAGATAAGTCAATTATGGACGGAAAAACTCTCATGTTGTGGACTTTGGCAAGATCACCAAAGTCATAGCGTAACAATATACAGCGATAACACTCCGATCTAACGGTATTCAACGAATTCTGCAGAATTGCATTGGTGTTAGTAAAAATGTTTATTTTTCTCTATTTATTTTCATTTAGCTTGTAAACAAAACGATCGAAATACGAGCAAAAAATGAAAATTTTTACTAACACCAATACAATTCTGTAAAATTCGTTAGATCGGTCGATGGTCGGAGTGTTATCGCTGTATGTTATTACGCTATGCCAAAGTATTGTGTATTATGTGCTGCTCAAACTGAACGAGAGCTTTACTTGTGCTCTCAATGCAACGCAATTGAGTAGCAATACTTCTGCTACTACAATGCTACTCCGAATTAAATGAAGCTCGCCCCGACCGACATTGTCTCTTCCTTTTATTGTTTGTTCTGAATTATTGCCGTTGCCTGGTTGAGCAAGATTTCCACCCCTGTGACGATACGAAGGATCGGAGATCAAAACCTCAAAAGGTAAAGTGTGTCTTGGCGTAATATCAGTATGCTGCTTGAAGTATTGTAAGAAGTAGAAACTACCACTGGGGAATACTCTACACAAACTATGGTGTGTCTTTCTTTTACAAATAATGTCCATTTTTTTATAAAAGGGTCATAACTTATATCTGTTCCTAACAAGTTTTTGTGTGTGATTTTTAACCATCTTAGTTATTTTAAGAATGTCTTCGACTAACTTAATGCACTAACATGCACTGGAAACTATGTACTAACTGTTTATTGCACTCATTTCTCTAACTCATGATCCTTGTTGAATAAATTTTTTTGTAGAAATTAATTTTTGAGGAATTTTGATTGCCAGAATAACTTGAGCTATAATAACTACAAACGACTTTCTAATTAGCAAAACACATCTGTTAATCAATATTTTTCGTTGGTTTTATAATCGTGTATCTAACATAAATAGCTTAAAATGTATTTTTTTTTGCATGCAACAATATTCACTAGTTAGTGCCGGTACTGGATAGTATATCACTTACCACCCCGTTTGTTACTGAATTGGCTTGCAAAGTATTTGGATAAAGCGGTGCATGTAAGATATGCATGTATGCATGTAACTCAGCCCTCTCAGCTACTGAAAAAACTTCTTTTTCATCTCTATTTACATATTTTAAGGAGCCGCAGCCACCAGAACCGTGGACCAAAGTCAAAAATTGTGGAAGGGAACCACCAATGCCAATGCAACACAATTTCGTTATAAGAGTGTCCTATGGCACAGAAGACTGTTTATTTTTAAATGTCTACACTCCAAAAGTAAGCGATCACTTAAATTGTGCTGAAAAGGATGCACTTATAGTATGTTACAATTCAGATACACACGCAGGATCTCAAACCCGTCATGGTCTGGATTTACGGTGGCGGATTCGAAATGGGCGCAGCAAATCGCCTTCTTTATGGTCCAGATTATTTCATGCAAAAGGGTGTTGTTTTGGTTACAATAAATTATAGAGTTGGACCCTTAGGTATGATAACATTGTAGTTATTATGGCGAGAATATAACGGAAGCGTGGATTCGAGCCCTTACCCAATTAACAGCCCTTACCTTACCCATTAACAGCCCATTGAGATTCCCAATTTCAATTGAAAATGCTCACTAATAAGCAAAAGAGATGATGTATCCTTTTTGTCCAGCGTAAGTTCAAGATTACACAAAAGTAGCATTCTTTGCTACTTACGTCGCTGCATAAATACAAAGCAGCGATATTTAATCAGAATAAGTAGAATTTCATTTAAATTGGTAAAAAAATCCCTCTCATCTGAGCGGATCATTTGGTTAATCAATGTTTGATTTGCAAAGTTTTTAATAATTAGAGTGGAAGATATCGGTTAATCAACTTGGTTGGTTACATATTGATATGTACCATCTATCTACATCAAATTCCCCTGTTTTGGACACACTGCTTAAAATTATTCTCCAAACTCAACATTTATTTCTTCTATCTACCAAATAAAAGTTAGAAACTCTGCATAAATGCCAGGTTTAGTTTCCGCATTTATTTTTCTACGCAATCATCATTTACCCTTATGCATTTCTTTCAACGTAGAACATTTTTTTTTGAAATTTTCTGTTTTCTCTCAATGCCGGGAAGTGATAAGCGTCTGCACCTCATTATTCAAATTGATATGATAACCATTGATGAAAAACTCAGTCAGCATAAGATCTGCCGAGAATGGATCTAACGGAATCCGGTTAAATGTTGGTATGACTACATTCCAGCATTAACACCTCGATGTAGTAACATGTAGAAAGAGAAACAAATACTCTATGCAGCAAATAAAGCAACGGTATGCATGATGGGTTGTGCATGATAGGAGACCGGCAAAAAAGAACATTTTGGACAGATTATGAACTAGAAGGTTTTTGTCATTTACCTAATGGCATATAGAGCAAGTTCGATGAGCAGGGACTGTCCGGAAAGACAGGGTAGACATATCTGCTGTTTGATCGTCGATTGGTCGAAATCAACTTCCACGAGAATTTCTTTGTATTTCGCGACAATTGCAGAAACCCCAAGAAGAATATCAGGCCCCTTACGCTTATACAGAAAACTTCCTCAAGCCGTCACATAGGAGGAGTGCTTACACTTCACTTCACCAATATCGTTGACCGGTTCTGCATCTCAATCGCAATGTTTATTGTGGATTTAATTTCAATTCATCCGCGAAAATGATTCGTTTCGAACCGATTCCGTCTGATCAAAAGCGGCATTTTCGGAGGGCGGCAAGAGTGTAAACTTAACTCATTTACGCCTTCTTTGGATAGCTCTAGTTTAACAAAGCTCATTCATCGTTTTAACATATCTGATCGTAGTTTTGTCGTTGATTTGATCCGATTCGCTCGGCCACGATCTTTAAATGGCTTTCACCTCATGGTGTGGTACCTCGATTTTTTCCAGTGCCCCTTTTCGGGCTTCCAAATTCTTGCTTAGTTATGCCCAAATCGCTATTGTCCTTCCATGCATTTCACTTGCCGAGTAACTTCCGATTCGGACTTACCCAAGTTGAAGGAAGGCCCAACTTCGGTCTTTTGTTCGATACACACTTTCGGGTTTTTTGGCCTCTCCTAAGTCATTACCATTTCAAATTCGTCGTATGGGGCCAACATGGATATCGATGCTCAGCGTCTTTTCGGTATTCCTCCGTCTTCTCCCTTCTGGATCCGAAGGAAGGATCCATGGTTTGTTTGCAGTTAAACTGTTTGTTTTCGCCTCTGAGAAACAATTATGTATAAATTTCAGGATATTGCAATCGTTCAACAATAAATCAAATCAATTGTTTTAATAAATCATTGCTGACAATTTAGCAATATTTACCACGGTTGGACGTTGGTTAGTTGAGGTTGCTTTATCAAGACCATCACATCGTAACTACTAAAAAGCGCTAGCACTACGCGAGTATTCTCGGTTTAACGGTGTTCGATTCCGATTTTTCGTATTTGCAAGAAAAACTTGTTGCAGAAAGGACGTAAAGACGGCTCATATATAATATTATCCCGTAAAATTATCGTCTAGGAGTAAAAAAGGGACGCATATGAACTGATAAGAGTGCACAAGAAAGTTTGTAGCAAAATACCTGTAAACACTACTTGTAGTTGTCAGAAATTGAAACTACTACTCCGTCGTACTCAGCGTCTACTCCGTACTACTCAGCTCGTGCATGCTTCGTGCCGCCGATGTGCGCATTTGGAACATTCGATCCACACTTGCAGGCTTTGAGTACAGCTCTCCACATAGTAGACATTTCCACAGTTCTTTTTCGAGAGTCTTCTTTCGACTTTGAAAACGGTTTCTGACCTAAAATGGTATTTTGTTTTCTATTTTTTGGGGTTTTCTTTGGTAGTTAATTCTTTTCCAGACCCAATCGGTGAGGAGATTGCCCTTTTAAGGTTACTTTTTGGAATTACTTCTCGTGGTAATGGAACTACATCAGCAAGTGGTACACGAGGTGCTTTATGTAATTCAATTTTGAAGCCTGAAGGTGGTGTTGCGTATTATCCATACTATTATCCATACAGTGTGTTATCCATACTATAACCAGAGACCATTATCCATATTTGATGAGTTGGTTGCTTCCTTTGATATTTCGGATATACGACTGTTCTGCTCCTGATAAGACTTCTTGTGTCCCACGATGTAGTCAGTTTAAATTCAATCTACCACCTCGCTTATTTCATTTCAGACGCAGATGTTGCGTTTGCCTGAAAATCCAAAATTATTCAAAGGGCTGAACTGGTTGGAAACTTAGGAAATCATCGGCTTCCGGCAACTTTCGGTCACTGCACTGGCTAAGAAATTTTCTTCTCCGAAAATTTCCGGATTGAAGGGTTGTATTGCTGATACTTTGAAGCTTTCCATGGCATTTCTTGGAGCAGCTGCATTGAGATATGTCAGAGCGAAAATTTGAGCGATTGAGATACGAGCGGTTGTTGCTGGACAAGGATGATTCCACGTCCGTTACTCACATTCGGTTATGTTAAATATTTGCAGCGCTCAAGTTACTGTGTTAGGGTGCCCTTTTGAGTGCATGAATGTGGTCTGCTCGGAACTAATCCATTACTTCTAAGGCATTGTTATCTAATATCAATAGCACTGGGTTCTCTTTGCTAGTTCTTGTGTGATTTTCGAAATGAGATACCAAGTCGACAAATAAAGCACTGTTCATGCACGCTGGCGTAATGAAGTTACTAGAAACATTAGCCACATTTAAAACTGATATGTTGACAGCACGTTCAGCACTGGCAAATTTGTTGAAGGTGCGTTTGCTTTTTGTTAATTTGACCTTTGGTGGTTCATTTGATACCGTGGGTATCCTAGCCTAGATAAATTGTATGAGGGGGTAACTTGTACCCATCAAACAACATCGAAAGATTTTCAAAGTAGCGAACACATTGAGGCTTAGGCATTGAGGCACATTGAGGACCTCGTGTATTGATTCGTGATGAGACCGTACAACATATTATCCACTTTCTTAATATAATCGCATAGCTCTTTTGCAATTTCTGAGGAAGAGAATTATAGAGAAATAATGTTCACTATTAAATGATGAAATAAAAGTAGAAAGGAACCGCAGGTTGATATTCACTCCAGCTAATGTAAAATTTCTCGAGCAACATAAACCTTAAAATATTGATACTTTGAGCTGATGAAAAACAGCTTAAATGTGACCGATGCGCTTTTGACATGAAATTTTTCTCCTAGGTTTCCTAAGCCTTGCAGACCCCAAACTTAAAGTTCCTGGTAATGCCGGTTTGAAAGATCAAATATTAGCTCTCAAATGGGTCAATAAAAACATTAAAAGCTTCGGTGGTGACCCAAATAACATCACACTTTTCGGGGAGAGCGCAGGTGCGGCATCTACTCACTTTTTGATGTTAACAAACCAAACAAAAGGACTTTTCCATAAGGCAATTTTAATGTCCGGTACCGCGCTGAGTCCGTGGGCACAGGCAAAAAGGACAAATAATGCTTACCGCTTAGCAAAGAAGTTGGGATATACCGATGAAAACAATGACGAAAAAATTTTGAATTTTCTGCGGAAAACTCGTGCTTTAAGTATAACAGCTGCAAATGGACGACTTTTGACGCAGGAAGAAAAACAAAACGGCGTTATTTTTGCCCATGGTCCCGTCGTAGAACCATACGCAACAGATCAGTGTGTTGTCCCGAAAGATCCTGTTTTAATGGCTCGTGATACATGGAGTAATAATATTCCTGTGATAATGGGTGGCTGTTCTGATGAAGGATTTATATTTTATTTTGGTAATTTACAGAATATCCACCGAATCGTTGTATGTTTCAATAGAATGATGATAAAAGCTTTTTCGCAAGTATTTAAACTTCACAAGTATTTGTTTTTTTTTTGAAACTGCAACGATTTTTTTAACGGAGGACTGTTGGATACATTTGAAACACTTTATTATAGTTGCTAAGAAATTAGACATTAAAAAAGAAGTTGGCGATTGTGAAAAAATAATACCAGACTGTGCAAAGGAGTCAATCGATGAAAAGACTGATCACCTCGAATTGAAGCAACTGTATTTTGGAACAAACGAGCCTAGTATTTTTCCCTTATTAGAGGTAAACGCATTATAGTTTTTAATACCTTTTTTTACTTACGGTATCCTGTTTGGCGTTGCAGCTGCTGGCTCATAGAAATTTTTGGCATCCAATTCGCAGAACATTATTTTCTCGTTTGAAGTATGCTCAGGCACCAACATATGTGTATCGATTTGCGGTCGACTCGGATTTAAACATGATGAGAAGGATTTTGTGTGATGTTCAAAAAACTGGAACTTGCCATGGCGATGATTTGCTGTATTTATTCTTCGGTTTGTTAACATCTCCTGTGGAAAATGGAAGTTCGGAGTACAATGCAATACAAAGGTTTGTGGGAATGTGGACACAATTTGCTAGAACTGGTGATCCAAATATTCCCGAAATCGAGCCTACGGTTTGGGAGCCTGCTACAAAAAATAATGATCCTGCTAAGTGTTTAAATATAAGTGAAAATGTGGCCATGATTGATTTTCCTGATCAGAAATATTTAGATATGTGGGACAGTTTTTATCCAAAAGACTTGTTAATTTAGAAAAATTTAGGATTATGTGTAGGCAGTAAAAGTTTGATGTGTAAATATGAGTAACTGTGCAAGGATGCGATAAGATAATACACTACACATTTCGATACAAAAATTTTGCAATTTTATATATTTGATTTCCTTCTTTGAAATCAGAGCAGCATGTGAATATATTCTCACTTAGATGTTCATTGTGCAGTGCTTATGTGTTGCGTTTAGTTCTGAAAGTAAAGATACGACTTTGAGGATCCTGTGATCCTGATCCGAGGAGACATCAGATACGAAATTAGCGGCAGTCATCAAAAAAAGAAAACATCAGGAAAACTCCGCAGATGGCGCACGCAAAACGAAAATAATGGAGAAGTCAAGATCCGCAACCGCAAAAAAAAAACTAAGAAAGAAACTCCGGCGAAGAAGAATACAAAACAAGTAGAAGTAAAAAAAAGGTTTGAAGGTATTTCTAATAAAGACAACATTAATTTTATTCAGTATTTAAAAAATAATATTATTTTCTGGAGAGGTTTCACACTTCCCCTTTACCCCAAAAAGTGAAAATATGAGACCATTTTGTTGAGGGGTTTGAATAGCGGTCGATCTTCTTCAAGTGCTCAAGGAAGCTGCACTAGAAATCGAATTTACTGCCCCCAAATCGTTCACGACAAGAAGATCGACCATTGAAAAGAATAATTTACCACTTTACCTGGTACCAATTTCAAAAGCAGTCCAAGTGCCTATCAACAAATAAGGTACTTGAATTTCAGAGTGGTAAAGTGGGAATGTCTCCAAAAAAGAGAAATCAACCAGTGTCATCGGCGTCAAAGATTTGGGCATTCGGCTGCCAACTGCATCCCAAAATCGGTGCGCTAAATGCAGAGACGTTCATGCCCCGGTGAATGCAAATTGGCTCAGACGGAGCCTAAAGAAAAATTATACTGCGCTAACTGCGGGGTTTTTGGTCATCTAGAATCGTATCGAGGATGCTCGCGATATCAAGATGCAAAAGTAAAATTTTTTCCATAGAAAACTCAAGTACACCGCAGATTCATACCTTCCAACTTCGTTAAGCCCGGAGCTGAAATATGAAATGAAATAATGCTGCAAGTAATGTAAGCGGCAACAATGAAGATTCAAAAATTAACTTGGTTTTTCAGCGTTTAGATCTTTCAAATGTCTCAAAATAACTTGTCATCAAGTTATTTTGAGACATTTGAATCCATTGCCATGGTGGGATTCGTCTCATCTCGATCAACGTCAACTCCATTGTTACTCTACATCGACGTGACATTCTCCTTGAATTCATTGCTAAGCAAATCACACTTCTCACTGAAACTCGCCTCAATTCATGGCACTGCATGACATTCAAGGATTTTGAATTCTTCAGAAACTATAGGGTAAAGGGTGATGGGCAGCGGCACATGGATATTGGTAAGAAGACCCTTTCGTTTCCAAAATTTTGATAACATATGTATTGTAGAGGCATTGATAGAGTTTTAATAGGAATCGACCAATACACTACACGATCTTTTCAAATTGATGCAGGGTGTATTGAATTTGCTACTTTTTGTGACGTTTTTTTATACTAAGCATATTCGGAAATTCTACGATTCGTGGCTACATAAGCGATCATGTATTATGGGTTTCAACTACCAGAAATATATATTTTGAAAATTCACTCGATTAACTCGATTTAACTTAACTCGAAAATTAATGGGCCAGGAGGTGTAAACGATCATTCTAGTTGCAAGTGATTAGAACGTTGTTGAAGAACGATGCGGATGATCCAGATGTTGCGTATTGACTCCCGTAAGTGGGCTGTACTGTCCATTGTGTTCGGGCTGGGCGATAAAATGGCCGACCGCTATGCCTTTATACATATCGCTAGTGAAAGGCTTGTCAGGTGTCAGCTCAGATGGTAAAATCTTCAATTCATGCCGCCATGTTCGGCCGGTAATTAAATTGATTTTAAGTTCAATTATTATAAGTTCAAATACATAAGGCGAAAAACGCAAGCATTGATTCGAATCGTGATTCGTGTTTGTGGTTCAGTTTTCTTTTTTTATACCCGCATTAGATTCTTTGAATATTTTTCGAAGTGCTTCGAGCTTGTCTTGATTTATTGTGTCTACGTATATTGCCAAAAAATAGCAAGTGAAACGTAACGCTTCCGTAACATGATCGCCAAACAGATTTCGCAACCGGTGTGGTTTCTAGACCAAAGATTTTTGGTGTTGAGGTGTCCACTTACAAAAGAGCAAACCAAACTTATCTTTGATTTCTGTGATATCTGTGGGCTTATAACCTCCCTTTTGCAGTGGTAAATAGATAAAATGTAATTACTACAATTATAAATATGGTAATTGAAAGAGTCGCTAGTGAAGGCGCGTGATCAAATCAGTTGATTAAGAATGGCCAAGAGCAACTAATCAAGTGAAGAAGACGATAAGTAATTCTCCTCATGAGCACTTAGAAGTGCTATGCGGCGGAAGACAACTAAAGTGATTGTAACGGTGAGAAACGACAGGTTCAGGAAGGGTTCTGTCTTCTGAGAGAAAAGAAAGTTCTCTTCTTACTTACTTACTTATTTTAACTTAGCATCGTCGAGAACGAGGAAATATCTCGTAGAGATATCAACGAGAAAATATCTGTTTTAGGGAGAAAATCGCAGAAAAAGGAAAAAACAGAAGAAAAATAAGCGAAGCAAAAACAAGAAACGAAAGATTGTCAATTCCTCGTCTTCCTCCAATAATTCAAACACCCCTTCTGGAGCAGTAGAGCAAGAAGAGGAGGATTTCCCCACTTCTTTCGGCCAAAAACAATCCAAAAGGCAAAAATCCTTCCACAACCCAGTCATCCTACCTCCAAATCATCTCCCCTCACGGCTGCAACAAAACCACTCTGATGCATACTGAAAAACGGACAGTACCGGACAAATGAACATTACTTACCACATTATAAATTGGAATAAAATCAAGACACTCGACAATCGGCAAACAGGGGTTTATAAATGATCCCTGAGATAACACAAGACCACAGACAAATCACAAAAACATAAGCTGAGAAAGACTTCATAGGAACAAACAACTCACAAAAATATTGGCTGAGAAAGGCATTAAAATATTTTTCATCTCCTGTAGGGAAAAACCTTAATTTAATCATTCAATCATAAAAATAAACTTGCAGTCCCAGGGCTTCCATTCTTTGGTCCATTCAAGACCCAAAGCGAGGGACCCCGTTAAGGTCCTCTTCGCAAAGGGGGAAAGTGCCATATTGAACATAGTGGCGATATGCCATTTATTCTTCAAAGTGGAAGCCATCAAACCGCGATGTTGTCAACAGCTTCGATGAACATGAACTCCTCCACCTACCATGATCAGGCTCGCTGTTTAAAATGTTAAATATAAATGAAATTTGACTGCGATAAAAAATATCATGCAAACTCTGACGGCTGCCCAAAAAATCCCAAAAACATTAAAAATTCTTTGCATAGATGGCTGTTCGAAACGGTTTGCCTAAGCAAACATCACAGAACCTCAACACACCTGAAACAAATAAAACCAATCAAATACAAAATTGTGCATGAATTTTGGCAGCACAAGGTATAGGAACATTTTCGCCAGCACGCAATCATATTTTAGATTGATGATGTAAGATCTCGTAGTAAAAAGGGTCGAGTGGTTTTGCAGCACAAGTCACAACACTTAAACACAATTGAATCAGTTGAGTCGCATCTCTTCACTCAGGTGGAATGCCTATTTCTTTGCTCCAACGAGTTGTTGAATTGAGATAATTCATTCTCGATGATAAACTTGAAATAATCCTCATTCAGAAAGCTTTCTTGAAGCCTGCAACGCGTCTCGACTTCCCCAACTATAATCTATACAGAAACGGTAGATTATCAGGTAGAGGAGGGGAACGGCCACTTTCGTGAGGAGAAATGTGAACCATCAACAGTTTCGTACACCAAACGAAAACATGAAATATGCCATCTCCTTGCTATGAATTATTTTCATGCTCACTGTATTCTAAATTTTTTCAATTTCAGTAATACATTCTCTGTCACTTTTTTCTTAAAGCGGGTTTTCTTCTCTTTGCTCTGATTGCAATAAATAAGGCATCAAGAAAGTATAAAAAACTGAATCTAGATAAATAAAAATAATGATGTGAAAAGTCGGTACTATGTGAGAGACACCCATTCGCGGCTTTTACGTCTGACTAAGCAGCGCGAGTTACGTTGGAAAATATAACGCATAATCAAAATAAATATGAAACCACGAATTCCATCGTGAATGTTCCAGTAAATTCAAGTAAGGCCCTTTTGTGCAAAATGCACATTAAGGCATTTTCTTAATTTTCAAATGGAAATGCATTTCCTGTAAAAGATTCTGAATAACTGGGAATGCATTGAAACATGAGGATCTAACCAGTGGAAATTTGGTTCCGAAGAACCAAGTTGGAAGTTGATTTTACTTTTTAAACGAATATCGTAATAATTCGCGCGACAAATGTACGTTGTTTGTATTTTGTATTTGTGAAAAAAACTACAAATCATGTGATTTTGTATTTTCGATCTTTAATGTTCTACGGGTTCTTCAGAACTGACTTTACAATATAACTCATTCTTATCATTACTTCTTATTTGTATACAACGTATTTGTATTTGCGACGCGATCGATAAAGTTCATAATTGCGAATAAGCTGACTTTTTATGAATTGAATTCTAATTGTACCGACGAACTAGGTCAAGGAAGTTCGTTGGTACTTTGGGTCAATTCGGCACAACGTGGTTAATTTCGTAATGACGGCGTTGATGTTTGATTGATTGACGGTAGCGGCATCAATGACGTCTAGCGTCCACATTGGCCGCTTATTCAAAATGGTTGACTGTCACATGTTCGTTGAATGGTATTTGAAGTGGAGTAGCGCAAAATTGAGAAATATTATGATATAAACGTTTACGAATTGATGCACTATGCACGAAATACTACGATAAAAGAGGAATTTCGACATTTAGTCGATTTGCTAGTGTTTTACTTTGAAAATTTGGGCAGTGCTAGCTGAACTTTGAATAGGTCGTCGTGTAAACCCGCTAGTCCTGGAGGAATATGCATTCATTACAAACGTTTTCGTGGAATAAAATTCATTTTGGCTGTCTACCGCATCAAACCTCAAAGGCTAAATTTTTGTTGTTGTCTTTATTTGTTCTGCTTACGTTAGAAGGTTGGTCTGTTTTATTTATTTAATATAAACGCTGCTTGTCATTTCATGAGTTGTCGTCTGTCAAATGTTTAATGCAATAAATTTGAAGTATACATTCCAGAGTAAAAACGTGTATGGATCAGTAGGAGCTTCCTCTACAGCGTCAACATTTGTTTCATGTCAGTAACAAAGTGCTATCCGTTCATTTTTGCCAATAAAGTTTATCAGGTTTAGACGACATTGTTTAATTTAATTTAAGGAACCGCAGCCGCCGACGCCGTGGACGAACCCATTAGATGCTACGAAGGAACCAGAGCCGCCGCTACAGTTTTCAATGACCGCTAAATTCATGATGGGAAGTGAGGATTGCTTGTATCTTAACGTTTACACCGTAGATGTTAGTTGCACATTCTTTATGTCGCATAAATGAAATGCTTGCTTATAACAAAACACATATCAAACATAGTCAATCCAGAAAATATTGAACATAATATTTTTTTGAAAGCTACGTCCATGAAGACAATTGCGGAGGAAGTGCTACTTGACTTTTCTCCATTGTACTGGTCATAGTCAAAAGTCAAGTGCTTCTTCGTGAGCCTCATTACTGAAGTCGCTCTTATTATATAAAAAGAAGAAGAAGAGGAAGAAGAAGCAAAAAGAAGGATCACATGTATGGAGTGCCTTGAAAAGATAACTTTTTTTTATCTTAGTAGATGACATGGAAAGCACAGTTTTTACTCAAGCCAAATCATGAATTCTAAGAAGTTAATCAAAGTGAAGTGTGTGATGTGAGAGTTCGCTTCTGAGCACACTTTTGCCATTATAACCTTTGTTGTTATTGTGCTTTTAAGATGTTTTTCTGGTTAAATTACTGCGTCTGACAGTTAAAATAATTTAATTAAAATCAACAATTTAACACATTCACTGTTCTATTCTTTAACTTGACCACATTGCTGAACACATTCCCTTTAATTTGATTGCTAACCGCGCTTATCCTCCGCACACAGTTGTTTCTGCACTAATCCGGACATTCACTGCTTCTTAGAAACCTTCTTTAAAATCGAACTGTACGAGAGTGGTCTGAAAACTTTACGACCTAATAATGATACCAGACATTTTTCTCAAATGTTTTTTTTTATTTTCATAGTCTCCGGGTAACTTTGCACACTTCTCTCATCTCTTTAACGCATCTAAATAGTTGCTCATTTGACGAAAATGTCCGTCCTCCGGCCGCAGGTTTTAAATGAGAACATAAAGAAGTCGCTTGGGGCTAGATCTGGCAAATAAAGCGGAAGACCAAGCAGTTCAACCGAAATTCGTGGAATTTGGCCATGGCAACCGCTGAGGCGTGTTGTCTTGGTGAAACAGGATTTTCTTTTTCTGCAATTGTAGTCGTTTTTCCGCAACTGGTGCCTTTAGCTTGGCAAGTGATGATGCTTAGTAAACTCTTGTAATGGTGTTTCCTTTCTGAAGATAATTGATCAAGATAACTCCATGATTTTCCCAAAAAACGGTCGCCATCACGTTTCCAGCAAAAAAAATTTATGTTTGCTTTTTCGGAGTCGATTTCTCTTTTGCAGTCCACTGTTTTGACGGTATTTTCATTTCGGGGGCTATAATAATGTGCCCATATTTCATCTACAGTAATTAAGTGTCGCAAAAACTTGGATTTATTGCGCCTAAACTGCGCCAACAGAGAGTTGAAAATGTTCAGTCGAACTCGTTTTTGGAAGAACGTGAGCAAATGCACCCAACGCGCGGACAACTTTCTCATGCCTAAATCTTGATTTAACGTTACGTTAATTTTTTAGACAATTTAATAACCACTTCTATCCCTCTAACTCTTATTCAGCGGTTGTCAGAAAACATTTGGTGATCTATAGCAATGTCATCATCAGTTGTCGCAGATTTTTGACGTCGCAAATGTTCATCATCCCTAGCTATTACGGCCATTTTTAAATTCAGCAGATAGTGCAGAGTCCCTCTTCACAGAGGCTTTATCCATTTTAGGTTTGCGTGGGCGTATTGTCTTTCAAAAACAAAAAAATAATAACAGTCTCGTATCTAACTTTCGCGTTTTCAGAAAAAGACTCACATCAACTCACTTAAACGACTATCAACTAAAAGCTGTTGTTTTAACTTTGGTGAGTAAATGTTGAACGATGCACAACTACATACACTAGGTTTTATTGACAAGTACCGCCAACTGTACGTTGTGGTCGGAAACTATTCAGATCAACCTCGTATTTGATGTTTGATTTCCGTTTGTTTCCCTTCTAATTCACTTGTGGGCCGTTATCTTGAGTTGTATAGCGTACTCGCCTCACTCCTGGACCCAAGGTGATGCAAAAGATCGGTAGATATGGCTTGACCTGGGAACTGCATTTGGATCAAGGACGCAATTTTGAGTCGCAAGTTTTTGGCATAATGTACAAGCTGCAAGAAACTTGGAAAACAATACCGATAAAAATTCATCATTCACTCATGAGTGATGATTGAAGGCATTGAAGGGACGCGCAACAAAAAATTGGCTTAGAAATCCAAAAGATTGGCAAACGTCAACGAGTCATATCAACGGAGCATCGCGCATTTATTGCTGAGACTCGATCTCAGTAGTTTTTGCCTTAGTTGTTCAGCAATATTCGTAGTTAACTGAGTGAAACTACGAGGCAAGGCAACGACATTGCTTGCTTTACTACCTTACCGTGAACTTTTCTGAGTCATATGACCTGATCCACCTATTAACTTTTCATTTGGGACGTTGAAGTGGACGACCCGTGTATCTCCAAGTAAGTACATTATTGTTCGTATCAGTATCAGCTGCAAAAGCCTTTTCAGGTTTGGGGTATATGAACACAATCTTTTCTTATCAGTTCTCGGTATCGGACCAGATCTCTACTTTGGTATGTTGATGAAGTTTTTGAATAATCTTCGACCTAAAGCCGCAAATCTCAAAAGTACTAGTTGCTATTTGTCTTTGGTATTGGTTCGTTTTCGCAGCTTCTGTTTTCAGGATCTGTTTTGACATTTTGTGTTGATACATTGTGTTACAAATATCGATTCATATGCATTGAGAAGGCCCAAGCTTCATGTTCTCCTCCACAACTCTAAAAACACCTCTTACAAAATCGTTTAGAAAATTGGAGCCTCCACCTTCAACGAATATATTCCTTTTGGCTGAACAGAGACGAAACTAGTGATCATAGCAAAGCCAGCAAAAGTCAATCACCACAAAGTTAAGCCAACCTATCAGCTCGCCGTCTGTTTTGTTCAAAGTCCTCGGAAGATATCAAAAGCATAGTAAACATAACGGAGTTTTGTTTCATCTAACATGCATACCTTTGAGGATGCTCAGTGAAGACTGAGCGGTACAGAATGCACAATAGATAGGATCGTTGCCATCAAAGATTATATTTGGCAGCCTTGAAAAATGAAACGCAAAAGGTAGTAGTGAGTAAAAAAAAAATGAAGTCAGACGGAGATTGTTGTGCTATTCATACTGGAACTTAGACTTGGCAAATCGGAAGCCGATAATCTTTGAATGGACGTCTACAAAGAATTGTTTATCCTCGTTCTACTCAAGAATTTCATACTCATGGAGGCAACATTTGTGAGCACTAAACGGAGCATCTATACACGATAACACAAGTCAAGAGAATCGTCTCATCAAGCAAAAAGGAGTTGGATAGAATGCAACCGGTAGTGGATACGATCCCCTATTACTAATAAATACTTAGAATTAAAATACCGATCAGAGAAGAAATGCAATCAATGCAGAGCTTCACTTCGGAAAGTGAAATCGTGTTCTGCATTGATGATTCCAGAACTGATCAGGGAAGTAGTGCTGGAATTTTGTTCCTATGACCTCGGAAGTTAACCAACTTAACCAAAGATACAAACGTGAGAGCCAAACCTCTAACTGTGGAGTTTCAACATTGGCATAGGATTGGCATTACGTGGGTATCCTGACTATCTAGACGAAAAAGTTAGTGAGCTAACATGAGAAGTGCTTAAAATATACAATGAAAGTAAAAGGAGGAACCGAGACAACACTTCGAAAAAGATACATACCGTTTAAAATAACAGAAATCTTAGCAAAATAAGCTGTCCCCCTGGCCTTACCCTGTCAAAACAAGGACATGATTTTGAATCCAAAAACTGGCAAAGAAATGAGAATCAAAATGGACGAAACCAGCTAAGATCCCAGTGCGGATGAAGAAAGTACCGAACACTTCCCTCTAGATTGTCAGAGTCTGGCTGAGAAACGTTTCACTTGTAATCGGGCACTTAGTGATCACAAAGTAAGGAGACCTGTTTCGTTTCTGTGGGACGACAACCATCAGTGAACAATAGTAGCCCAGAGTCAATGCTGACATGTGCTGCTGTGTATGTCCAACAGTGGGCTCCAGGTTAAAACTAAACGATCCTTTTTCGATGAAAATATCTCATCTAATATGGAACACGATGTACATGGTTCCAGCTAGACTACGTGACAAACCCTTCATCATTCCTTCCAAACCTGCTGTAATCTTACAAAGGTATGGTGAAACGCCTCAACGGATTATTGCCATAATCCGGTACCTTCTGTAAAGATGGTCTTCTCCCCGCCTGTTTTGTTTTACCACTTTTGAAAACGAGGTTAGAGAACTTTCTTTGTAACGTCGTTAAGCTGTCTAAGGTCAAGATAAAACCAAGTGGGTCGATCTGTTTTCTTCATCAAAACTGCAGACGAGACTCACGGTAGAGGTGACGGCTCAGTGACTCTTTGTTTGTTCATTATTGAGATCATTATGTTTATCTCTCTTGTTTCCTCAAAGGAAATTGAAACGATATTTGTTGGCTTCGCGCGTAGCTTTGACATGAGTCAATAATTACATACGGCCTTCAGCATCTTCACTTGTTGAAATAGTCCTTGGTGCTTAGTAACCAATTCGAAAATGTTGTTGCGCTTCACAAACAGTGGCTGCGTTGGGCTTAACGATACCAAAACTAAATTCCGAATGTCACTTGCACATATGCCTTTTGTTCGATAATTGGTAAGTCTCAGCTTAGTGTAGAGAAAAGCTGGCATTTAGCATATATTACTATTGGTTTTCTAAGCCTCTCCTTGTGAATAAATTGCTTGGTGTCGATTTTGTCGCAATTGATGGGTTTCAGAATCATAATCAAGACTGGCCCTCACGATGCTTTCCGGAGATTTCGGTACGTCTGTTGTGATGGTAATCAATGTTGCTACACCGCACCTATACAGGACTCGCCTTTTCAAATTCAACGTTCAATTAATCCATTCATCGGTATCATAATTTTGTCCATAATGCTAGTAACGGTTGGTCTTACTCGCAAGTTAATCTCTGCAAGCGCTTAACGGTGGCGATTTTCAAATAAAATACCATTGCCTCTCGTGCTTGACAGTTCTTTGTTTGAGCCGTTGCAGTATCGACCTTGTTAATCGCTGGTAAAAGTGATATCTCTTTTTCCATCATGCAATCATGCAATCATGCAATCATGCTTGTTAATCGCTGGTAAAAGTGATATCTCTTTTTCCATCATGGCATCATGCAATCATGCAATCATGCTTGACGCGATGAGCATGGTGCTGGGGCCATCGATCCTCTTAGTCCCACTCTGCCTCATAAAGTAAACTCTTACGTGTGTTCCATACCCTTTTTGTGGACCCTTACTTCAAGGTTGTGGACTTGATTTGCAGCCCCTCCCGGCGGCACAGACTGCACACTTTCTTTTACTCCTGGCATTATCATTAGCAATATCTTTCCCTGTCGACGTCAACGCGCTGACCTCTACACAAATCCACACCCGTTTCACGAACGCCGGCTGTTTGATGAGCAACAATTTGCTCATACTCAACTGTTTTGAAATGCAAGCCATTATCTTATGCGTTCTTCACTTACACACGACACTTATTGGACAGCTCGACCGACAGCGCTGAAACTTTTGATTGCGCTTATTTCAAACTCAAATCTCTCGATGCATTGGTATCTAGGACGTAAAAACGCCCATGAACATTCCCTTGAATTTTGTTTTCAGACACAATCACCCACAAAATCACACATTCATTTGGGCTCAGAAAGCTTATCATCGCAATCCCTCCTCTCATCCAAATCGCTGGATTATCAAGCTCTCTATGTTGCAAAGCTTGCTTTAATTTTTGCATCGGACATTCATCATCCGTTTTCCCAGATGCCCGCCGAAGTATGAGCACTTATCGGTTGTTACATAATAATCGAGTTATAAATAATATTTGCGGAATAAACTCCCAATATAACGTTATTCGACCAATGTCTGTGAAATTATATTTGGATTGGTGAATTCTTTTTTGCTCTGAACAACAAACCTCATCCCAAAGCTTCTGCGTACCGTAGCAATGAAATTATGGATCTATCAGAGGGTTCTTTGTAACCTGATTTAAGATAAGTGTCCGAGAGTGCTAGCACTGTATGAGTAAAGGGTGTGGTCGAGCGTCTCTGACAAAACATTAACATTGTGTACTAAGAAAATTATCGCTTTGATGCTTTTTCGTTCGTTACTTCTTCTTCTGCACACTTTCCCTTTTTTCAGATTGACTAATTCAAGATTGTTAAAAGAAATTTTTGTGTGATAGTTATGATCACAATAATGCACGTAATCTTCGTTAAATTGATTAAGTAAAAGAGTATTAGATGAGATAAAAGTATATATATATCATATAAGATTAGATAAGATACAGTTGTAAGATATAAGAATAAGAACCATGCCCCGAAAGTGACTTGACCTGTTTAAATTTGAGGAAAACCTTCTATGTAGAACATGCATCAAAGGTAAAATATACAATACTGTGTACGTTTTCTTAACGCCTATCAAGGATTCATTTTAGTAGTTGTTCCATTGAACTATTGACCGGTTGGTGGGATCTGAAGTCAATTGTACTATTTCCGCAGTTGTTTCCCCAATCATTTAAGCAAGCATTTTATTTGTGAAGGTAATTTCTTAAACTAAATCTTCGAAATATCGAAAAAGGTCAAACCAGACAGTCTTAACCCTGTCATGATTTGGATCTACGGAGGAGGATTTGATTCTGGTGGTGCGAGAACTGCTGTTTACAGTCCTGATTACTTTATGCGGAAAGATGTGGTTTTTGTTACGTTCAACTACCGAGTAGCAGCATTAGGTAATCTATTCAATTAATTGTCAATACTCTTGTCAATAATTAATTTCCAGGATTTTTAAGCCTGAAAGATCCTACACTGAAGATTCCCGGGAATGCAGGCTTAAAGGACCAAATAATGGCGTTGAAATGGATGAAAGATAACATATCAAGATTCGGAGGAGATCCAGACAATATAACAGTTTTTGGTGAAAGTGCTGGAGGTGCATCAACTCATTTTTTGATGCTTACAGAACGCACCAAAGGATTGTTCCACAAAGCAATTCTTATGTCAGGAACTGCACACATGCACTGGTCCATTGTTCCGGAACGCGACTGGGCATTTCGACTGGCAAGGAAGTTGGGCTACACCGGTGAAAATAATGATTCAAAGATTTTAGAATTTTTGAGAAAAGCGGACGGAAGTGCAATATGTAAGGCAAGCAAAACACTTTTATCAAAGGAGGAGAAACGAAACAGAATCGTCATTCCTCATGGGCCAGTTATTGAGCCATTTGAAACAGATCAGTGTGTTATACCAAGAAGTCCTCGATTGATGGCACGGAGTGCTTGGAGTAATGATATTCCTTTAGTAGTTGGAGCAAATTCGTTTGAAGGACTTATTTTATATGGACGTAGGTCATATGTTGTTCTATTTTTGTCGATTTTTATTAATGTGTACCTTGTATATCTACATATTCATTTGATAATAACGTTGGTGTTTCAGCGTGTTCGTAATTCAGTTGTTTCTAGAGTTTGCTGAGCAAAAAGTGGTTATAGGAGAAGTTGTTTAAGTAGCGCCAATCATTTTTGCAACTAATATCGGGAAAGTTCGTGTTAAACGAGTATAGAAAAGCTATATGAGAGTGCGTTAAAATTTTACATTCAGTGCAATTTGAGATATCCTTAGAAAAAAGACAAATCTCGAGCTCCCGTTAACATAAGACCGTCAAGGACAGATCGTTCATCAGGACATGACATTAATTTTGTAATTGATTCGAACGGATTTTAACGGAGAGATTTCGATCTTTTTATACAAGCTATCAAAATTTCTTTGTGGGTTTACGTTTTTGGGACGCCCGAACTTATACAAGATATTCTTTTACGATTAAAAACTCTGTCGTGCGATGTTTTTATGATAAAACCACTCCCTCTATAGTCACCTAGAAGTGTCTGAAGATTGTGACGCTGCAAACACAACGGTGTGGAATATTTTTGAAAATTTTGATTTTTTTTCGAAAAATCTCCTGAAATGTTTATGAATTCTTAACGCAATTTTCAATTGTTCGCATTCTACCACTTTTCCATTTTAAGTTCAATAAACTATGTTTGTTAGCATCCAAAGAATTCAGCAAATTTCCTTCCTCATCAGCAACAGCAATATGCAATATGGTATATTGCATATACATATATAGAATTTGGATATAATATATCCAAATTCTATCGAAAAGAGTCCCGCCAATACAGTGTCCAGCGGGCTTAACTCACAATATCTTCCAGTCCAGTTCACAGGTCTAAAACGAGAAATTTTGCGCTCATCAACTGGTTCTAACAAGAAGTTGATGCTTACACGAGCTGTTTGGCATGCGCCGCCACCGTATTGATTTCTGGAATGAGAAATTGCAATCTGCACTGATCTTGGCTCCATGGCGGTTACCACTGACTTTAACGTTATTCCAGCAGCATTTTTGATAACACAATTAGACCGATACTTCCACCGACCCATAAATCAAAACACAAAGAGCCTTTCTCCGGATGTAACAGTGTTTGGACCGTTGTTTTGAACCGCCTGTAGGTCATCGCTCCATATGCAGCAGATTGGCAGACATTCAACCAGCAATGAGCCTCGTCGCTAATTATGATCCTTATGATGAGTTTCTGATCCTTATGATGGGAATTACCCATCAATTTTTTTTCGAAATAAATCTGCACGATTTGCAGACAATTCTCAAGTGTCAAACTATGATAAAGTAGCAAACCACAATATTCAAATAACCTATGACATGACCGTCACACCATACGTAGCATGAAAAAGTGTTGCAAACGTAAAGTCCGATACTCCCAACGAAACACGTAATTTTCACAATGAAGTGTCTTATCATAGTCAAAAATGGAAATTGCATTCAGAAATCACAATGAATAGCTAATACCTGTATGTTCATGTATCATGTATATATTTGCCTTGCAGTTGGAAATAACAAATCGATATCATTTAAGACTATCAATTAAATGCTCCTTGAAAGCTTATAATAATGTAGCTTATAATGTAATTTGCAAAACGAAAACATTTTTATTCATTAAATTCAAAAATAAAATCAATAATTACATTATCCATAATGTTTTGCCAACTTCGATTATTCGGTTTAAAATTGCTAGTCAGTTAATATTACAGCTAGAGATGCAATTTCTGTACAGCAATGGTCACACCTATTTTATATACATTGAATTCATTGTGTTATTGGTTCGTAAATCATTCATTCTGCTTAGTAAACTGTAATTAATAATGTGACAGCACTTATATTTACGATTGCTTATACTCGTTACGTAGAAGTAAATTCTCATTAATGACATTTTGCAACGGGACTATTGATTCGACTTGATATCAGCTGAATATTGTATTTTCCCCAACGTTCATTCGGCTCCTGCAAATGAATCCGATCTCCGCTCATTATGTTATGACGATTTAACGGACAGAGACTCTTCAGTTAAATGCCATTTTATATGAATATATGACTGAAGTTTCGATTGCTAGTTATATTTTGTTCAAATGTAAACTTTCTACCGTTGGGTCAATGGTATTGTTATTCAATGATCAATAAATGAAAAATGTTAAAGCTAACTCAACTTAATTCAAGCAAAACCTATATGCATTGTGCTTATAACTCAGTGGTTTCTAAAGTGGTTTTACCAAACGTCATCCAAGCGCATCCAAAGCGCTTTTGAATGCATATTTCCACCCGAGCTGGTCATTTAATTTTTCATCATTTTCCGGATAACTCATTTGTGTATACGCTCAATTAGAAACTAATTCAAATCCAATAATCTAATTCAGAAACTATCGGACGCTGTTTCGTAGAAATCTGGTTTTAAGGAAATTCGTAGGTGTTGGTGGTTATGTTGACATTCTATGAGAATTCTGAGCGTTGAGATTTTTACGTATTGACCCCTTGATGGTATTTTCATGCATATCAATGTTGTTGTTTCAGTATCAGCGTATTTCACATCTTCAATCGGCTACATGTATTGTAGTTTTCTAGGTGTAGAATTGTAGCTGAAAATTTTATGTTTTTTCAACTCTGAGATAGTTTTTAACGACGATTTTTGGCGCTTTCTCTTTTACTACTTTTTATTCTCTGGCAAACGATAAACCTCAACGACTTCTGTGGACATTGCCGATTGACGCCCATTTCATTTAATACAATAGTGCGAGACTGCGAAACGAGAGCGCGACGAGAGTCTCGCAGCAAATCTCAAGCAGTTTTCGTAACATGCATTTGTATGCGACATCGCACAATGATTGCGATGCGTCGATGCGAGGCGGGAAATATTCGGAAAAACGAAAATTCCTTGCAACAAGGTGCGTGACGATTGTCAAACGCAATATGGCGCTTAAATGAAATTTGACATTCAAACGCCTTAATTACTTTTTTAAGTACGTTGGTTATTATGAATGAATTTTGAATGAAAATTTCGTGCATCCTAGTTAAGGCTTTTATTTGGTAAACGAAGGAACATTCCAAATTCAAAACTTTTAGAAAATCAAAAACAATTTCCAGCAAATTTCATTTAAAATTTCACCAATTTGACATTTGTCATATGAACATTAATGTTCGCCGCATCGCGTGCATTGTAAATTGAATGTGTTGCGTGACGACGAGGGAGAATCGCATCGCGTTCACGTATCACCGTCACGCAGTATTGTATTCCGGCCTTTATTTTTTGATGTAAAGGAACAAGCAGAAATTATTGAGTTCCAAGGGCGGCTCGTGACTATTTGTATTGGGTGGGCACGATTTAAGGAACACTCTATGTCAGTAAGAGTACTCAACTTAAGCACTCTATTAGCAGCGCGAACCAACGTGAAGGTCAAGAGCTTTCACGCAATGGAAAGGACGGGGTTAAGGGGAATAGATAACGTTAAAATTGGAAATCTAGAAATCCGTGCTTGATTTAGCAAAAAATAAGGAAGCAAGAGTAAATATGCAATCAAAAATGATTAACTCATAAATGTTTATAATGTAATTCAATTCTACGATTATTTAATTCAGCAAAATGATCTATAAGGCCATCATAAAACTTAGTGTCCGGATTTTTTATTAGTTGTTTCATCAGTTCCTTTTCGATAGTAATTAAGGAAAGTTTGCTCAAACGTATTTGCCTCATAGAGTTTCTGGAGTAACTTTTACGTTTTAGAGTAGAGTAGAAAACGTTTAACGTTTAAGAGTGGAAAAACTTCGCTCTACTCATGCTGAGGTAGCCGGTAAAGAAACCGCCGAGCATAAGAGCTTATAAATTTCAAAAACATCATATTTTAAATTATTTGTTAAAATAAATTTTAAAGTTTCAACGTTATCTGTTGAAAAACCAAGAATACTGGGGTCAGAAGACCAAACTGAAAGTTCATTATGAAGCTTTTGTTTTTCAAACATTTTCGGATAATGTAAAAAAATCTATGATGGTTTACCCACTGAGATGGAAACATCTTCGAAAATATTTTCAAAATATGCATCCTGCTCTCGATACCGTTTAAGGGTGGTGATCAAATTATTAATTCTACTTTTGCAATAACTAACATCTGAATACTTTGACTGTAAGACATTGAAAATGACATCCGTTTGCTGATAGATCAAGTGAAGTACTTTTAGTAAAAAAATGAATGGGAAATTGTTCAAAATACTTTTAAACCCTATCGGTTCTCGCAAAGTTTCTCGATCGTGGGCAAAATCGTCGCTCTCTAAAATTTCTTCAAAGACTTCTAACGAATTACATCGGTTATTTAGCAAAATATCGTCACAGCTGCTCCATCGTACGTTTGGGCAACTAACTTTTCATTTATTTTGAAGCTAGTAAAATTATCTTTTTAAACTTGAAATAAATTTTGTTCAGTTTTGCCCGCAGAAACATCAAAAAATCTCATAAATCTTTCGACAAATGCACCTTCCTTTGTAATATATCGTAAAATCAAAGAGAGTTGTGAAAAATTGGAAACATCAGTTGTTTCATCAATCTGCCATGGAAAGCAAGGTGTTACATTTATTTCAGAAGTTATGAAATTTTGCATTATAGAGCCGATACAAATAATTAAATCACTTTGGATAGTTTTGGAAACTCCGCTGAAAACGGATGATGTGTCCAAAAATCCGCAAGTTCCCGAAAATTGCTTCGGTTGGATGAATTATATGATTCATCGTGACCACGAAATGTTTGCCCCTGCGATGCCAAGTAAACTACCATATCGCTTAAGCGTGTAATTTTTACCGATTTCTTTCAACGAGTTTATTATGCCTCATGATAATTTCCCGATAAAAATAATTTGCTGTTTCCCAAATAATTTAAATTTCAATGAAGCATATACGTGGTCGCTAGAACTTCTATGTTTTTGTATTGACTCACTGATATGTTTCAAATCACCATATCCAGTAGAATTCCACGGAGTTGTTGATTTGTCATTGAACAAAAGACAATTCTAGCAAAATATTTTGTTCAATGTTTCCCTACTAGTGAGCCAATCACATTTCGCGTACCAAGCACGAGATTTGTTATTCTCCCGAATGACTTACTTTTTTATGTCCAGACATGGTCGTAATTTTATGATATATATTTTACTGCCCAACGATAAGGAACTGAATTTGTTTTTAAGAAGGTTAAACACTATATCTTCCTTATTTTCAGCTTTTACCTGAATGTCCTGTTCGTGCATGGTAAAATTTATTTTTTCCACTTCACTGATTCTTACTCAATGATTAGCACTCTACTGAAAAGTTCCCGAAAATTTGTAAAAAGTCGTTAATGTCTCTTTGGAAATTCGGCCTGTCAATACATAAATCGTACAATGTTTATCCCTGTGTGATTTTATATCCCCCATTGATTCCCCTAGGACAAGAGACACAATTTTCTTGAAATTTTCTGAGGTTGGGCTTGCCCATCAGAGCAACGATGAAAACGTGTAAAAGACAAGCCAAATTTACAATTTTCTTTCGCACACAAGGCAAAACCATAGCGTAACAACATACAGCGATAACACTCTACCTAACAACCGACCGATCTAACGGTATTCGACGAATTCTGCAGAATTGCATTGGTGTTAGTAAAAATGTTTATTTTTCTCTATCTATTTTCATTTAGCTTGTAAACTAAACGAGGAAAAAATAAAAAAATTTAGTAACATCAATACAATTCTGCAGAATTCGTTAGATCGGTCGATAGTCGGAGTGTTATCGCTGTGTGTTATTACGCTATGGCAAAACGTGTATGCTGGAGTTTCTGGCGCATTGGGCCTGTGAAGATTTGCCGATCGGATGCGTAAAGTTTTGTTTCTACTACGGACTCTGCTTTCGCTAACGTAGAGGACGGGCTCGCCCAGTGCCATTTATGAATGAATTCAACTTTATGTGTGAATTTGTATGCGTTCTAATGCGTTCCAAACGAAAATGGTTTGCTTTTATTTGTATGCAATTACGAATGAATGACGATATCCATGGGAAAATATTCGAAAAGTGTGACATGATCAAATTTTTAATTGAAATATTCAGAGACCGATCAGAGACCGAAAACAGGCGAGCATTTGCTTCACACGAATAACTTTCTTCGGGTTTGGCTCGTCTCTAAAGACCCACTCGTCTGCTGTTTTTTTCGGGCTCGTATTTTTAAATCCATTATTTATTGCTGTCTATACTTACTATTTGTCTTATAAATGTTTTCTAAAGTACCACGACACCAATCGACACGAGTGTTTTTTGGCAATTGTAATTATTTTGGAAAAGTGAACAAAGTTTGTACGGTCGATGTTCAAGTACTATCTTATGTACGCTCGTAAATTTAATACCGTTGAAAGCCGCAATCTCATGGTTTAACATATGACGATCATCGGCTATCAATTTTTGATAGAAAACTTATCAGTGGGCGTATGGCATTGGTTATAAAAGATATTTAGAATGCTTAAGGATGAAGTTTTATCACCAAAAGTTGATTTGAGTTGACCAATGCACTTTTGTCTTGAAAATCCACGTCGAAAATAGTAGTTAATTATCTCACAAAAATGTTCACGATTTTATTCTACATTTCGTATGACAAAAATTTTTCTAGTTACTGCGGTCAGCGCTCGTATGAAATTGTGATAATGAAAAACAATTTTATGAATATAAATATGTCAATCTTTAGCATTGGTTAACCCAAATATTACCATGGGCCTGTAACAATTTGAAAAATAAATACTTTGATATTTTTACGTAGTTTTCTTTATTTGTCAATTACTATTCATTGGTAGTTGATTAGACATTAGATTAGTTTTTGTCGTAAGGAAATATTAAAACGTTAAATAATGACTTTCGACTCTTCAAGTACACCTTCATGTACACCTCCTTCAATGGCTGAATCCTTGACATTTTTGGTTAACTTAAAAAAATCGCGTGATGCTGTTGTGACGTTCATGATTACTAACAATATATTTTCCGCAAAAAGCTTGTCAGTTTTCTCTTAGCAAAAAAAGGGTTGGCAGTAGGATAAGAAGTCTTGTAAACATAGGTTTTAAATAACAAAAACAACACGACAATTTTGACAATTCTAAATAATGTAAAATGCGTTTCAACTGAAGTTTCAAAAGTAGAAGCCTATAATTAAGACACGGTTGAGAAATATAGAATAATGGCACTCTATCAGCTTTTTCATCATAACGTGGGCTAGATTTATCTGAAACAAAACGCATTTATCTGAAACAAATTATTTCTTTTAGTGTATTAGTTAAGCTAGGAACGAACCGAACAATTCTTTGTCACAGAATTGAAATCTGAATTCTTGTCATGTACGGAAAATTCATTTTTCGAGAACATAAGTGTATTGAGACTGCCATGTTAAATAATCAATTTGCGATCAATGCAAAAGAAAATCCGTCGTTCAGTCCAATTTGGACAATGCTTTTTAACAAAACTCTTTGTATAAGTGTTTGTAGAAGATTGATGCTGTCAATTTTGACCAATCGTCAATTTCGGGAAAAAAACGTGTTAAGGCTGTCTGCCGCAGTTAAAATTTTTCTTCTAAAGAAAATCGATGGCTATAAAGGACATTTGATGATGAATGTTGTTACCGTTACAATTGATGGAACGATCACCCCACGAGTGATAACGTGCGTTGAAGTCATCGGCGATATTCAATAGGTAGTCGAGGTTGATGGTCAGTGTAGAGCCTAAGCCACAGGAAACATAGAAATACTCAGTAAGGAATTTTTTAATAGTGCCCGTGCGGGCATCGAAGGTGCAGCAATACTAAGGTGCAAGATATATCAGTCAGTAATTTGGAAAATAAAGCCGAAGTGGTGTTCGCAGACAGGTTTTGCTGATCAAGACGATGTTTAGAGATTATGTATCCAACATGCGCTGCAGAGCCAATCGTTTGTCGTGGCGCTGCAGAGTTTATGTTAATTGCGAGGAACGATACTTTAGTCATAGCGTAACAACAAACAGCGCTAACACTACGAGCAAACGACCGATCTAACAGTATTCAAAAAATTCTGCAGAGTTGCATTGGTGTTCGTAAAAATTTTTATTTTTCTCTATTTTGTCTATCTATTTACATTTGGCTTGTAAACAAAACGAGCAAAAAATAAAAAAATTTACTAATACTAATAAAATTCTGCAAAATCCGTTAGATTGGTCAATGGTCGGAGTGTTATCGCTGTTTGTTGTTACGCTATGGTTTAGTAATGGCTCGGAACATTGATGTAGAAGTTAAGGGAAAATTTTACAAGGGCAAAGGATTTATCCTCGGAAGAAAGAAGACAGTATGTGACCGCAAATTCTCGTGCCTTTTGTGTGTGTAGTAGCAACAACTCCCAGGGGTTCCTGAGTTTCTCTTGTAATAGAAGCAAATGGGTCATGCTCAACAGTGTTGCGAGTATAGTTGGTGGGAGTCGTTTCTAGCCTGTTCGTTCGGGGCTTGGTTTGAAGGGCGGGAAGGTAGTGATGGATATTTTAGAAGATATTTAGAACATTTTAGAAGAAGATATTTCAGAAGTATAAAACTTTAAGTTGGCAACACTTTTTAATGCTACGTATGGTGTGACAGATGTAATGGGTTTTATGATTATTTTGGTTTGCCATTTTATCATAAATTGGAGGCCTGAACATTGTCTGCAAATCGTGTGGATTTATTTCGAAAAACAAAAACGGTTCTTCCCCAGAACCTCACCACGTTTACTCTCACTGATTTTTATTCAGACGTCTCACAGTGCGTAGTGAAAAACCAAAGCAGCTGTAGAACGTAGTATCAATGAATCGTAGTATCATAATATAATTATAGCTTTCAAGGATCTTTTCTGTGATAAAGTCGCAAATGATATCCATAAATTACTTCCAACGGCAAAGCAGGTGTGTGTCCTGCAACATAAAATTTAATAGTAGCATATGTTTCAGATGTGTTTAGTAATTTATGAATGCTGAATGAATATTAAGTAAATGTGTTTCTAGACGCTTGAAAAACATTGAAATTTATTGTTTTCCATTCGCTGGCTTATTGAAAATTGAAAAAGTTAAAATTTAAATTGTTTATTTTTAAATATCGAATAGCAAAAATTATTGCTATAAAAATTTTAATTAATTTCTATTTCTTTGAAAATATTAAGTTTTGATATTCTGATTAAGCATAAAATTACAATTCATGGAATTAATTTCCTTGTAATTAGCTTAGTTTTCTTTCGTATTGCGTAATATCCTTAAGTATGAAAACTCCAAATACGTAATACGTACTGAAGTCTCTAATTCTTATAAATTGCCCTTCAGTGCTGAAAACGCATCTATATAGCTAGTTTTTTGGAAGATTGTGTAGCAAATTAACTTTGGTGCTTCCATTTTTGTGAGCAGTTGAGCCTGCACTAGGTGACAGTTCACATTTTTTCTCATTAGTAAAATGGCCGTTCCACCTCTCCTGCCTGATAAACTATCGTTTGGTGGGGCCTGTTTCAGGTTTAATTTCCTCTGCTCAGATGAGGTGGTTGCTCATTGCCTTTTTGTTATAGATGGATGTCTCGTTTTTCGGAGGGAGAACTTTGACTGGTTTGGACCAGGCTTCTAAACGTTTTTCGTTCGAACGAGATTTTATAACTAATGCAAGTGTTTTCAGATGTATTAGTACCAATATAATTCAATAAAAAAAATTTATAAGAAATAAAGAGAGGCGTGCAGAGCTTCATTGAAATATAGAGAGGTGTGCTAAGCTTCTGCAGAGGTACTTCAATTGTTTTGAGACATTTTAAAAAATGTTCCTAACTAAATTTTTTTTTTGTACTAAAATGAAATTAAAAATATCTCAATTTTTTCCATGATCATCACTAGACATATTTCGTAAATAGCTACCACATTTTATTTGTTCGTTGTTTGTTTGACTATTACGAACGATCAGATACAAGGTACACATTATAAAACAATTTCTTGTTGATTTTTTGAAGTCCTGCAGCTACAGTGACTGTTTTTTTTTCTTATCTGACTGGTTGAAACATTTTAGTAGTAAAGCAAGACCCAAATATTTTGAGGGAAATTGAAGACTGCGAATATTTAGTGCCTTTGGAACTCGGACTAGACCGGAAAAGTGAAGCATGCAAGAAGCTTGGATTAATACTCAAAAAAGAGTTTTTTGGTGATGCCGAACCCAACTTGTTCGCTTACCTTAATGTAAGGAACGCGATCTTCTATTTTACAATATGAACTTTACTCGACTATTAACAATTTTTTTTTAGCTAATGTCTTATAAATTGTTCTGGCATGGGATTCATCGGACCATTCTATCTCGTCTAGAGTATGCAACTGCGCCAACGTACTTGTATCGCTTTGACCTCGATTCGAAACATTTTAATCATTTTCGAAACATTTTGATTAGTGAAAATGTTAGAGGTGTATGTCACGCTGACGATTTGTCTTACTTGTTCAATAATATGTTTGGCACACAAAAGCATCCTGGAACAAAAGAATACTCAACAGTTCAGAGAATGGTTGGTATGTGGACTGAGTTCGCCTACAACTCAGATCCTAATTTCGCTGGAATTGAACCAGTGATTTGGAAACCTGTGAAGAAAGAAGAAGTTCCAGTCAAATGTATTAATATTTCGGAGGATATTGCATACATTGATCTACCCGAATATCAAGGAGTTAAAGTATGGGATAAATTATTTCCCGAGGATATGTTATTCTAAGTTGATATTATTAAAAGGTGTGAATAAAGGAAATTTAATGTTACAAAAATATTACTCCAGCTGATGGATTTTGATGTTTTGTTTCTGGATAATGATTTAGGACGTGCATTAAGCTGACGAAGTTGCTTGGAATAATTCTTAGTGTTTATAAGTGACAGATTTAATATCATGGAGGAAAGTGTTTGTTACTAAGATTTACTGCGGTAGGCTGGAGTAAAGAATTTCTGTGGTGATCGAACTTACTCTCCTTTTTATAAAATTCCCAGTCATTTATTTTGTAATCAACTCCATATAATTTTAGTTTTTTCTTCAGTGTTATAACGCAGGATGACGCGAGGTTTGAATGCAAAAAAAACTTTATTACTTCTAAGCAGCAAAGTTGCATTTCTTTTTACTTTTGAAGACTAACAAAGTAAAGCGTAAGGCAAGGTAGCTTACCTGAAGGAAGTATTGATATTGATGTTTAACATTTTTACTTACTTGCTGCAAAGGCAAAATTATTTTTCACTGAAAGTTTTTTCTAAATGTTTCGTTGATTGTCTGAGAATATGGAATTGGTTTCAAGCAAAGTGTTAGTGCTAATAAGAGTCTTTGGACGTTGAAGAGTAAAGACGCATAAGACTTTCAGGAGCACATCAGACAATGTAAACTTTGTAAAAACCTAATACGGAAAACTATTTCGAGCTTAGATTATCTATATTAACCACTCACACGCTGGTCATTGCGTAGTGGCAATCGGAAGCTAGTTCAAATATTGATGCAGAGCTCGCAAAAGAGCGGTTGTTTCACAAGGACGTGAGGGACGAGTAAAGCAATGAGCAGTAGTGATGACGATATCAACGCTAGAAATTTATCTACTGTGTTGTTGAGCAAAAGTTTCGACGAGTCAAAAAGTTCTCGGAGTGAAAAAATAAAATTTATCACGATATAAATAAAACTAACTGACAACGCCCTGCTCGGAAAAAACAGCATGAAAAGATTAATGCGGCTCTGCTCGTGCAAAGGAACGTCATTTTGCTGGAAATACTGGTTTTTAGGTCAACGTTTCAAATTGAAATAGAACGTTACCCTTCCCAAAACTCTTTGATGATATGCCATTCTTTTTGAAAGCTGCTTATATCCTCTACTTCACATACACACCTCTTGCAAAAATCATATCGAGATAAAAACTCCCAGGATGAACAAGATGTAAATAGTGAACTTGATTAGCTTCGAGGAGACAAAGTAGCTTTAGTCAATTGACTTGTCGACTCTAGTTAACAAAACGAAGAGCGAAATCTAAATATTTTCACTTGAAACCATACTTCAAGCTTTCTTCTGACATAAAAAAGGTTCTAGACATAGTATATACATTACTTGCAAAAACGCAGCATGACACGATACTTCAATTTGTTGCGAGACACTAGCAGTGCACTTGGTTCACGCAATGCCCACTCTGACGAGTAGCATACATGTTAACATTGGCCTATCCAAAAAGGAGCAGACTTAGCCATTTGTGTGAATTGCAAAGCACCGTTCTGTTAGGTACAGGAATGCCTTTGCAGCGAAGGAACTGCAGCAGGGACGTAAGTTGATGGAGATCCAGCAGCGCGAGTGTCAAGATCAAATCGATAAATATTACTGAAAAATCTACCCCATTCACTATTGTAAATGTCCAACACAAAAACCCTAATATTAACATCGGCCAGGATTGCAACATCAAATAACTTCTATCGATCATGGGATGGTTAGAGTTGAGTTCAATAGCCGCGGCCTCCATCCAATAGCTTTGAGTTTCCGCTAAAGAATCGACTCTCGAGTAAGCGTCCTTTTTTAAAGGTTATATCAACACATCGAAGGACCGCGTCCTTCAGTGACTTCTTCATCGCTACACTAGGGTCACTGAGGCTTTTTCAGGCCTTCAGGTGTAGCTGCGAGAATATGGTATCCATACAAAAAAGGAACTTAGACTACTTGGTGGCAGACTTTCACCGAGTGTTAGCAGTCTCTTATTAACGTCCGCAATCTTACTATACTTCAGAATGGTGCCACTTTATAGGCTTTATAGAGCATAACACGTCCTGGAACTTCGCCTACAACAAAACCTGCTCGCAAGTTTATATGACCGTTATCTGAGGAGAGACAGCGATGCGTTGAAGGAAACAGTGCCGTCTTTTACATGTCTCAACATTTCACTTATGGTGAAGACAAGAACACTTGAACCGTAAATACCAATTCATGAAGAAGATGACATCTGACGTTATCACGAAGTATGACCATAGACTAGTAGAAGATGCCATTAAAAACAACAGAAGCATCAAAAAGGCAAGCAGAGCACTCCTCATTGGGGAAAAACAGGTAATAGCCCTAACTCATGACAATACACGACTCACTGATAGACAGGTAATAATTGAGGCAATATTCAGCTTCTACCGAGACCTGTATATGGCTCCAAAGAATGCCCCGAATGCAACCAACGATAATGCCCCGAATATCCTAGTGGAAGAGATCGAGACGTCTATCAACTCCATGAAAAATGGTAAAGTGGCAGGTAATGACGGTATCACTGCTGAACTGCTCAAATACGCAGGCAGAAAAACCTGGAAACTACTGGCAGAAATTCACGCTGGTTGCATTAACGCCTGGTGTATACCTGATTATTGGAATAGTGCTAATATAATACTGATTAACAAGAAAAGCAGCAAAGAAGACATCAGGAACTACAGACCAATAAGTCTACTGTCAGAAGTGGTCAGAAGTGAATACAGCACTATAGACCTAATTTCACACATTGCGGGAAGTCTTGAATATATATAAAGAGTATGAGCAACACCTAGCACTGGCCTTCAGAGACTTTGAAAAAGCCTTTGGCTCAGTATTCACTGATGTAACAATAAATGGAATTATAACGCAAGCCATAGACAAACTATGCGTGGGAGTACTAGCTAACATCTACTGCAATGCCAGAGCAAAGGTCAAAGTATTAGAAGACGCTCCAGAGTTTCCCACACAGAAAGGGGTAGGACAGGGAGACATCGTATCACCGATGCTCTTCAACGCCACATGAGAAGGCATTTCCCGAACTCTACATTGGGAGAATACAGGACCACTTGACCACTACCACTTGAAATTCAAATGACATAGTTCTCATAGCCAACAGCCGGCTAGCGGAAAAGTAGACTTGAAAATGAATCAAAGCAAAACCAAGATCATGTTCAACGATTTTGTAAGCACTCACTCGACACATGTAAGGCAGTATCTTTTTCCTTCCGACAAAGCATGATTATGATGTCAATGTGTACGTGTTCTAACCTGGTGGATGGTGGTGCGAAGTTGCCAATGGGTGCTGAAACGTGGCGTGAAACTTTAGATTTTTGGCATTGAATGCAGGCTCGTGCCTATTCACGACAGTGCTTTTTGATTGACGGCCACAGGAATCGCTAAGCGACTTTTGTGGTGGTCTTGGCTCCAGGATGAGAGAGCTTTCCTGAAGGCTGGTGTGACGTATGGACGAGCTTTCGTCGTTGAGGTATGTCAAAACATTGTGCGTTCGTTCCTTGAGTTGCACGGAAGATCCGGAATGCGACAGAGCTGCAAGTTCCCTGTCATTTGCCTGTGATATCGCAAGGTCGGTGTAGTTGATTGGGGCTTCCGCTTCTTCAATGCGTGATAACGTATCAGCTACGATGTTGTCTTTGCCAGAGATGTGTTGTATTCTGGTTGTAAACTGGCTGATAAAATCAAGATGTCGTGGAGAAGCCTTGTCAAGTTTCTGGTGGAATGCGAAAGTCAACGGTTTGTGGTCAGTGTAAACCGTGAATTCTCGAGCCTCAAACATGTGTCGAAAAGGCTTGATGGCTACGTAGATTGGCGAGCAGTTCTCTGTCAAAAGCGCTGTAATTGCTTTCCGCTTGGGTGAGCTTTTTTGAATAGAAAGATCGCGGTTCCCAAACGCCGTTCACTGTAGGGTTGCTCCCACCGAGTAGTCTGAAGCAACGCTTATAAGGACGAGTATAGCACCGGGTTGTGGATGTGCGAGCAAGGTAGCTTTCGCCAAGCTCTGTTTTGCCTCTTCAAATGCATTTGTGGCTGTCCCTGTCCACTTCAGAGGGGCTTTTCCTTTGATGTTTCCTTGGAATAGAGCGTTTAAAGGGGCTTGTATCCACGCAGTATTTGGTATGCCAATTCTGTAGAAATTGATCATGCCCAGATACTGTCGAAGCTGTTTGGCAGTTTGTGGGAAGTCAATGATGGCTTGTACTTTTCTTGTGATAGCCTGATATCTTCGCTAGATACAACATAACCACGAAATGGCACCTCGTTGACGTCGAAGGTGGTTTTCTTCACGTTGATGGCTACGCCGTAGTCTGCTAAACGCTTGAAGACTAGCCGCAGGTGAGCAATTCTGAGGCAACGAGGACATCGTCAAGGTAGACAAAAACGAATTCCAGGCCTCGGAGTACTTCGTCCATGAACCGTTTAAATGTTTGCGCTGCATTTCGGAGGCCAAAGGTCATGAACAAAAACTCGTATAAACCAAATGGCGTCGTTATGGCAGTCTTGTGCACGTCTTCCTCGGCGACAGGAATCTGATGGTAAGCTTTTACCAAATCGATTTTTGAAAAACTCGTCTTGCCGCGGAGTGTTTGCGAGAAGTCCTGGATTTGCCGAATCGGGTATCTGTCCGGAACAGTACGAGCGTTGAGTCCGCGGTAATCTCCGCAAGGACGCCAACTGCCATCATGCTTCAAGACCATGTGCAAGGGTGCGGACCAACAATTGGATGATGAGCGCACCGTTCCGTGTTTAATCATCGCGTCAAATTCCTTTCGTTCAATTATGAGTCTATCAGGAGCTAGGCGACGAGGTCTGCTTGCTGCTGGCGGCCCAGGAGTTGTATTGATGTAATGCTGTGTATTGTGGCGTATGGCCGGTGAGCGTCCGTCGGGTCTTGTAATCTCCGGGAATTCCTCGAGTAGTTTGTGGTATATTGTGTCACCTGAGACTACTTTAATGTTTGGTATGTCCGTACAAAACACACGTCATTGAGACGTGAATTTTGTGGTCTTGTCGATGAGTTGTCCCTCCTGTATGTCAACGAGTAATCCGTAAGATGCCAAGAAATCTACTCCGATTATTGGTTTCGTGACATCGGCAACTACGAAATTCCACGGAAATGAGCATCTTAGTCCGAGGTCGAGTGTGAGAAAGAAAGAAATCGGGTTCGAACTTTATTATACAAAAATGACACACTCAAGGACCTCATTTGGACGGCTTTCGACTAACTGCTGACAACGCTCAGACTAATTGTAATGGATTTTGCATCCCAGGTCGTCACGGCGACGACTCGGGATGAAAGTCGGCCTTGCACCGACAATTGGACGTGCAGTCCTGAGACGTGGCAACGAGTCGTACCCCGTGGGTCAAAAACTCGGCCACTCGGAAGTCCCCTCGCGTGGTGGCTGCTGGCTAGCTAGCTCAGTGCGGCGAGGATTGCGGACATGGGTCGGACCCAAGTGAACTTCCGCTCTTGGTTCCATTTGAACCAGCCACCGAAAAGCCCGATTTACTATGCGACGTTTCTAAACAAATTACGTTACTTTACTCTAATTTTTACCATCAAGATCCAAGAATCAAACTCCCCGACTAACGCGCATTCACAAACCGATATTACCGCGGTGCCTAAAAGCAAACTACTTTAATTTTGCGACCGTAATACACGCGAACCCGAAAAACCGAACTAGTAGTCCGCGACACGACTACAAATTATTACCGGAACAAAACTACAGCACCGCGGAACCCGAGCGACGAAACACATTGTTGACCCTACATCATCCTGCACTTACCTTCGCGCCATTTCCACCTGAAAGAAAAGGTTGTTGGAATGAAAGAATGTGGTTTTTCTTTTAGCACTTCATTTTATGTATTTTTATCAATTTTATCAATATAAAGAGTGTATTTTGATTCTACGTACTACTTCTCCAAGAAAAAAATGCAACGATTACAAACTACAAAAAAACTGGATAGGAGGAAATTAAGAGAAATAAAAATGAAAACAAAAATTGCTTGGAAAAAAAAATAAAAATAAATCCCAACTCGAGTAAATCGCTTGTACACTTTGAATAATCCAATGAATTATTTATTCCTTTTCTTTTACTTCTAATTATTTCCTGGCTCTTTTAAATGTTTAAATTACAATTAAAATTTAACTAACTTAAGCAATTAGAAAACGAAATAAATGTTGCTTCTTTTCTGTTAAAATATAATGTATGTTAATTTTTGTTGTATCTAAGAGGTTTCTATTCTAGAGTACTAGTAAAATAATAGAGCGTAAGTTTCTTAACTGTCAATGCGTTGTTTATATTTCCATCTACCTTTACACTTGTTTGACTGTTAAATTTATCGCTTAACGTTAAATTTATTTCAAGAATAGTATTGGGAAGGAAAAGTTAAGTTGTTAGTTAGTATGTTGTGTTTTTCGATTCGATGGAAAATTTACATAAATTAAATATAATTCTGATAAAAATATACATATGAACATATGAACAAATTAACCTGGCTTAGTAATTGTTTAAATACTTGATAGTTTAGGTTTACCTTACGCCGCAATTACAACAACTGTACTGCTTTCAGTTGTTGCACTGGTTGTTTCAACGTAGTGGCAGCATTTCACGAATAAGAAGAGAAATCATTGTAGGCTTTGTGGGTTGCGTGATGGTTGTATGGATCCATGCTTTTGTTTAAGAGCTAATACTTGAAGATATTTTAGCGATTTGATTATTTTTGAATGCCTCAGCAATCTTATGAGTGGTAAGCTTCCTCAATTTCAACTCAGACAGATGGACTTCAATGCAGTCTGCAGTCTGAAAACAGGAAGCAGATTCCAATGGTTACAAGCCTCAAGTCAACCGTCCGTGCTGCGCCCGTCGTGCGGCCCCTGCACTTTTCTGCTCTTGATGCTGAGCGCCGTCGATCGAGTGGTGGCTCGGTCGGGTCGATTACAATACGGCAAACATTCGAATCGGACGCCCTGGTCTTGCAAAATGGACACCCCACAGCGCGTGGTTTAAATCGCCGCGCAAACTCCAACGATCGATTCCACTGTTCACAGAACTTGAACGAATTAAAGCAGCCGGCGAGTAATCAAAATTTTATAGCAAATCTCAATCGTATGGACGCCATTGCATAGCCGACATGGAACGCATCATTTTTCAAGCAAAACTATATTTTAAGGAACACTTGAACACTCGTCACTTAAAATTTTTTTACTGTCTATTGATTTTTCTTTCTTTTTTTTCACTCAATTCAATCCTCTTCGGATTTTTACACCATGCGCGACTCGAGAACCCCCCCTCCCGCATGGGTTTTCACGTCACACCGTCATCAAACCTCTGGCGATATCTTTGTTTTAGTGGCGTTGATGACAACGAAAATATCCATTGCATTCGACACGTTAGTTTTTTTTTTCGAAGAAAACGAGAATTGCGGTTGCATTGAAATCGGCGACGATTTCGTATATCTACAGTACATTTTACGACCGACCCATAAATCGATTTGAAACCGCTTTTCTACTTTCCAACAGGTAATCGCGCGCGAAAGACACACCAAATTGTCAAGATAAGTTCACGTTTGGAAATAAAATTACGTCGAGTGATTTTCCACGAGATCACTTTTTTTTTCTTTTCCACCCGCGTGTGCCTCTTCTCGCGGTCCTCTCCCAACTCTCCGTTCCGGAAATCAAAAAAAACTGTCTTCCGACCTGAAGTGGTCGCCAGGTCGTAGGTCAGCTGACTTTCGACCTGTCCGCTGAACTTTCGCCTGCGGGGAAAAGATGGTGACACCATCTTCAGGTCGGTAGTCACTACATAATACCCTTAATTGATCGGTAGTTGCTGCCTTGAACTTACTTAAACTTGTTAAGTAAGCCAGAAATAGTGAGGGGTGAGAATCACTCAGCATATCATTAAACGGCTAAAGGTGGAAGCTTAGAAGGTTCCTATAGCATTAAATATTGAAAATTTATGAAATTGGGAACAACTTTTTGTAATTTGACCAACGCTGATGAAAAAATTAATAAATAAAGGAAGAAACAAATGCTGGATTATTCGGAGAATAGGAGAAACTCCAAAATAAATGGCAGTGAAAGTAACAAAGGCAGTATTAAACGTTTTACGTAGATTTGATTTACATTGTTTGCAAGGTGGAAATCCTTTATAAGAAAAGTTGCGAAAGCAAAAAGTTCAACCTCTCCAGATAACACGGCCCCACATGTATATTTTGCGACCCAAAGAGACAGCTGCTTTGGTTTCCGGCTGCCTAGTTGTATGCAGGAACCGCAAGTTTTCCAGAAATACAAATCAAACTATATAAATCTACATTTCCGTTCTTGTGAAAAATTCACCAACAAGTGGACTTGAATTTGGGATTCCAGGTCGTTATCACTTGTTTGAAAAAAACAACATGACACATAACCTTGTTCGCTCCCGGTTGTTGACACTATATAATGATACCCACTTACTAGGAGGTCCTCCCCAATAACCCAATCTAAATGTAATTGAGAGCTTTAGGGCGATTCAGTTAATTAATAACTATCATTTTTCCGGAGGTAGATTTTTATGCGTTCTGGCCAGGAAATGGTGGATAATCCCGCTTATAAATAAGTCCATTAACACTGAGGAAGATTTAGAAGATGTTATAACAAAGCAATGGAATAATATCGGCACCTCTTACCGTGATTAATTGGTAGAGAGCACGAAGTTTACAAGTGGCCATCAGAACCATAGGTTTCTGCACAAGGTTTTGATAATTTGCCAAAAAATCTTGAAAAAATACGATACAACTTGCTCCTGATGGTGATCTAAATAGCGAAATTTGGTGTCTTTCAAATAGAAAGTGTTGATGAAATTTTCAAATAGATTTCAAATAGAAAGTCATGATATAAGTTCAAAATTGATCCTTTTTCTGAGATATTTGAAGACTACCGTGTTTTGTAGAGACAAGAAAATTTAATTTGGTGATGGTTTGATGATTTAATTTGAAACTAATATTCTTCAGGACTTTTCGAGTATTTTATTCGATTCAGAATACGGACAATTGATCACAAGCTCGGTTTGTCAAAATTTGCGGTATACAGGAAAAATCGGGGAAGATCCTTAGCTGTTCTGTTTGGTAAGGTCCTTAGCGGTTGTTCATTGTTTTTCTTGGTGTCCTAGGAATGGTTTATTTGAGTTTTAATTACCAAAATTACAAGAAGGAAAACCTTTCGACGCAGCCATATACCTGGAGACGCTCAAGAGGCCGAAACACTGGGTCACGCTCATCAAACCTGAAACCAAAGACGTTGTCAAGCTTGTTACGTATTCCGAGGTGTAGGTGACATTAAACAAACATTTAAATTATAAATAAATAAATTACACACATGACATTAAACACACGACATTAAATAAATGAATAAATAAATAAAATACCAATTAATTTTGAATATAACAATTAATTGTTTTGGTTAAGTTTTCCAATAAATGTTCCAATATTTTTAAGTTAAAAGAAAATCATACGAGATGAAATAGAAGTAAGAATAAAATTAAAATAGAAACATTTATAGTTAGATTTAGGTATTAAATTAAATAATATTGATAAAAAAAGTAAAATTATGTGTCAGTAAATCAAAATCAGTAAAATTAAATGTCGAAAAAAGTCTCAAAACAAAAAAAATATTCTCAGCCGCAAAAAAAAAACAAAAAAAAATTCTTGGAAGTAATTTGCGATAAGTTTTCTATGGATATGATTCACTAGGTTGTTGTGTACGTATCAGTATAAATAGAATACAAATTGTGAGGTATGAGATAACCAATAGCGGAATAAATTCAAGTATCAATAGAAGTATCGAGACCAAAAACCAATAGAGGAATCAATTCAAGTATCAATAGAGTATAGAGACGACCATAGAAGCACAAAACCAATAGAGGAATCAATTCAAGTATCAAGAAGTATAAATAGAGTATCAATTGAAGTATCAATCGGAATTTAAATAGAAGTATCAACGAATTGAAGAATGAACCAATAGGACTATCAATCAATAGAGGGAGCTCGATCCAAGGTAGCGCAGTAGATCAGGTGAATCCTGAAACCAGTTAAGGTGCAGATTCGTGCTACAGGAAGCACGGTTAGAGGTAGCGCAGCAGAACAAGTGAAGTCCCGAAGCCAGCTGAAGTGAGGGTTCGTGCTACAGGAAGCACGATTAGGATTAGCGCAGCACAATTCAGAAGTGTTCAGAGTCAGCGCAGCACAATTCATAGGTGTCCAGAGTCAGCGCAACACAATTGACAGGTGGTCAGGATCAGCTCAGCACAATTGACAGGTGGTCAGAATCAGCGCAGGAAAATTCAGAGGTGTTCAGAGTCAGCGCAGCACAATTCATAGGTGTCCATTGTCAGCGCAACACAATTGACAGGTGGTCAGAATCAGCGCAGCACAATTCACAGGTGCACAATTCACATCTTTTGATTTTTGACCCTTTTATTTTAATCTAATATGAAGGAGTAAGATTTTTCCTCTGTGTGTGTGTGTATGTAACATGGAAGGATCAGGGCTTAAATAATGCCCTAACCCCCATGCCCACGCGGTGATCTAGTCGGTTAAAAGTAACTTTCTTCGGCCGCCATTATGCGGCCTTTGTATTTTCAAATAACCCTGTCTCTTTAAACTTGTTCCTTTCTTCCGCTGCAGGTGCGACCGATCGGTTGCCCCAATATTATTTAATTTATTTATTCTTAATTATATTTTATTATTTTTTTGAAAATATGTAACATGGCGCCCAAACGTGGGGCTGCCCGATTATTATCATTTCATCATTAATTATTAATTATTGATTTATCATTTTATATTTTTTGAAAATACATAACAAGCTCAATCACGACAATACGCCAACCCAGGATCATAGGGCTTTCGTCTTTACCAAACACCTAACGCATCTTGGCTCAGTGTGATGTATTTTGTCAGGAAGTGAGTGCTTACGTTTCAAGGTTCATGAGAGGCATTCCAGTCAAAAGTTTCAAGGGTTCCATCCAAGCATGACACAAAAGTTTCTGATTTATCGCAGGAATAGACTAGTGTGAAGACTTTGAAACATTTCATTCTTGTTAAAAGAGACCTTTTTTTCTCATTTCTATCTTATATCTCTATCCTATTTTCCTGATAATTTTGGACTCTGCGAAATAGTTTTAGCTCAAACTTTTAACTGTCAAAAATTTAAACAAATCATGTTCGCTCTAAATGATTTTTTGTGGAAAAGTGTTTCTCATTATGGTATGTCAATTGGTACCTTTATGTTATTTTTTCAATCATTTGTATTCATATGTAGTATCTTAGATTTTTGGTGGCGAGTCTTTATCAAAAAAACTTAGTATATGCAATATTCTTTTCTGTCTTACAGGAGCCGCAACTTCCTCAACCATGGTCACATATTATTGATGGAACAGCGGAAGGAGAAAAGGCAGTGCAGTGGGAACTAGGCACCGAAAAAATATTAGGTTCAGAAGATTGCTTATTTGTTAACGTATTTACGAAAGATGTAAGTCGAAGAAGCTTGAAGCGAAAATTTCATGTTTTAATGTGAGAAACAAGGTAGTTTCAAATTTGCCACTAATGTTAGCGTCACCTTATACTAATAATAATAGTTAGCGTACTCACGCTTTGTGCAACAGATTCTGGGTTCGAGTGCCGAATTAGATTTCATCTTTCTGGTTTCGGAATAACGGTTCCGGTGATCTTGACCGGATCATCTCCTTATGTACCTATGGTCTTGTAATTAGGGCAGTCTTTGCCACAGTCTAAAGTTTCCCGGTAAGCCGTTGGACCTGAATAACATTAATAATACTAAATTAATAAGGTTGATTCATGGTCGGTACGATCCTTGTTTTGTAAAAATTATGCGACAACGAAATCGCAAAGTTTGTTGTAAGTAGATACGGAATTATTTCTATTTATTCCTGACGCCAACCTACTGTATCAACAACCATTAACATGCCCAAACTCCTGTTACCTTATAGGCTGATCCATTTATACTGATAGGCGGTGAATATAACGCCAATGTTGAGGTTTGTAAAGTGGGTCGCACAGATACTGCATACGCTAGTAACTTATAAATTCGGCCGCTACATTTTGCACTAAGATTATTGTACGCGATTCTCGAAACGCGTATTAAAACTACCAAGGAGCATACTACGAAGGACAGTTTTCGGCAGCACAGACTCACTGATTTCAAGTGACTCACAGATTTCAAGTGACGCGGAATTTCCTGATTTAGACGGTGAAAGTGACGAGGAATTATTTCAAACTGGAAGAGATCGATTTTTGCCAATACCATCATCCAGCGACTCCGAAGACAGTGATGATGAAGTGCTTGGTTGGTCAACAACTGATAATGTACCAATTATTGAATAATTCTTAGGTCAAAGTGGAAGTTTTGTAATGCCAGATAATTTAGAGAGTGTAATATTGAGCCTTTTTTGTAATTTTTCGATTGAATATTTCTATTATTTAAAATGGATTTTATTTACGGACATATTGTCCTTTATTATCTACGCCCTTTTGCCATTTTTTGGGTAGAGCCATTATTCCATATGTGTAGAACTTCTGTGGTTTGTCGGTGAAAAACTTGGCCAAGTGATTTTCAAAGTTCCTTTTTGAAGTGAATTTTTTTTCATTAAGGAAGTTTTGCAGAGACCGAAACAAATGGTAGTCTGATGGTGCAAGGTCTGCACTATACTGTGGATGCATCAAAACTTTCCAGCCAAGCTCTGTAAATTTTTTCCGGGTCATCAAAGATGTGTGTGGTATGGCATTGTCATAATTGCAGACAAAGCCCTTTCTATTGATCAATTCTGGGCGAGTTTTTGAATTGCTTGTTGCAATCTGGTTAATTGCTGACTGTACGGAGCCGCATTGACTGTTTTGCCAGGTTATATAGGGTGCGCCATATAACGTTTGCATTTTGAATCGGCTATAAAAAAAAGACTAATGGTTATTCTTCCAAACATTTTTTTTTCATTGGAAAGCTTGAACTTTGTTATTTATGAATAAAAAATGATATCGTTCATATGACTGCCACGACTGGCTTTACAGTACGCCATTCGGTCAACCCAATTTTCAAGCACTTTTTTGATTGTTTCGGCTCGAATTTCATTAATGGCTACTTCGATTTCGTGTTTCAAGGCATCAATCGTCTCTGGATGATTAGCGTAACACTTGTCCTTGACAGCTCCCCACAAAAAATAGTCCAACGGGGTTAAATCGCAGCTCCGAGGCGGCCAATTGACTTCAGAATTTCGGCTGATTATTCGATTTTCGAAAACGGTGCCCAAAAGTTCGACTGTCATGTTGGCTGTGTGGCATGTTGCGCCATCCTGTTGAAACCAAATGTCGTCCATGTCATACTCTTTAACTTTTGGAAACAAAAATTCGTTGAGCATGGCACGGTAACGCTCGCCATTGACCGTAACGGCGGCTCCTTGCTCATTTTCGAAGAAAAATGGCCCAATGATGCCGCCGGACCAAAACCCACACCAAACCGTAACTCTTTGTGGGTGCATTGGCTTCTCAATGGTGACGTGTGGATTTTCCGACCCCCAGATGCGACAATTTTGCCTATTGACATAGCCTCCGAGGTGAAAATGGGCTTCATCTGAAAAGACGATTTTTCGATGAAAATGCTCATCTTCGGCCAAACGATCTTCTCCCCACCACTGCGAACCGAAAACGCAACGGATGGTCATTATGCTTAAGTTATTGGACTAATTGAACTTTGTAAGCCTTCATACCGAGGTCTTTATGCAAAATTCTCCTCAGGGAGGTGCGTGAAACACAAATTGAATGACATTTGAGCTGTCATTCTCTAAATAAACAGTAGTTCAAAATGCAAACGTTAGATGGCCCACCCTGTAGCACCTCATGATAAACAATTCCCTTCCAATCCCATCATACACACAGCGTAACCTTATTTGGTCTCAAACCTGGCTTTGAAATCGTTTGTGATGATTGACCTTTTTTTACCAAAATCTTTTTCGAACGACATTCTCGTTTCATACCCATTTTTCATCACCCGTAATGATTTGTTTCAAAGACGGCACGATTTCGTTGCGTTTTACTAGCATTTCGCAAATGGAAATTCGGTCGATCAAATTTTTTTGTCATTATTCATGCGGCACCCAAACGTCGAGCTTCTTTGGATATCTAGCCTTATGCTAATGGTTCAAAACTGTTTGGTGAAGAATATTCAGTTCGTTAGCAATGTCATGGTTACTTATGTGTCGGTCTTCCTCAATTTTTTGTAAGATTTCATCGACTATTTCAGTGGTTGGTCGACCTGAGTGAGGTTCAGCTTTGACATCGAAATTGCCCGAGCAAAAGCGAGCAAACCATCTCTTGGCTATGCCTTTTGATAAAGTATCTTGACCGCAGACACCACAAGTTTTTTCACGAGCCTGCGATGCATTCTCACCTTTATCGTAGTGATATTGTAAAAATAACGATTTTTTTCAGAAATTTCACTCATTTTTAAATCAATACAACTTTTGACACGAATGACGAAATACAAAATTGTCCCTATGAAAATTGTAGACTGGAATGTCGCCTTTCAAACGCATATCAGTTTGACTCAATCTGATTAGTATTGCCCGATATGTGACAACGAACACCGAAAGACAAAAAAGGCTCAATACTTTTTAGACTATCCAATTTTATTGGAGATGAATTATTTGAATATATGGCAACGGAAACCAATCTGTATCACGAACAAAAACCAGATGCATTTCGAGACAGAGCCAAAACTGTGAAGTGGAAGGATGTGAATGTGGTAAATTTAAAAAAAAACTGCTCGGACTACTTCTCCTAACGGAACGAGTTCGTAAAGATACAAGAGACGAATACTGGTATACAGGTGAAACTATCCAAACTCCAATTCTCCGAATTCTCCAATTTCTCGGAAGTAATGAGCACGGATAGATCCCTATGTATCCCTATACGCGGCATTTCTCCAATAATGATGACAGGGATGACACAGATCGCCTGAAAAAAGACCAGCCCATTATATCTTACTTCTTACCTGAATTTAAGGTGGTTTATAAGCCAGAGAGAAAGAGTTGTCACTAGATGAGAGCACCATGCCATGGAGGGGCCCTTTATCATTTAAGGTTTGAAATGTATCAAAAATTATGAAGTATGGTTCATAGTAAGCCGAGATACATTTGTAATTTTCGCATGTACTGTGGCAAGAAACAATTTTAAATCTGCTTGAACCCTATTCCAACTTATGGCTTCACATATATATGGACAATTATTATAATAGTGTTGCCACTTGTGAATTACTTTTACGGCATATTTTTCGGTCTAGCGGCACGATTCGGGTAAACAGAGGCCTTCCCAGTTGTTTGAATGATCCTAAACTAGCAAGGACGGAATCTATATTTCGTCGTTGCCAAAATATTTTATTACAATGTTGGCAACCAAAAAGAATAGTCCAAATGATTTCAACTGTACATTCAGCTTACATCGCGGAAAGCCATAATATTGACTGGGTAACAAAACAAAGAATTTCGAAGCAAACATGCGTGATTGATTATAGCAAATACATGAAAGATGTATACCAATACCAATACTTCTTGTATTAATCGATTGTGCGTCGTACCAAAAAATGGACGAAAAGAGCTATTATGTTTTTCATCAATTGTGCGTTATTTAATGCATTTAGAGTATTGTAAAGTATTAAATCCATATTCAAAAAAAGTATTTAGTGTATTTTCATTTTGTAGCAAAGGAATTGATTAACGAAGTTGTCAATAAGGCAATACAGAATATCCTGTATCATGTACATCCGCTACGTCCAGTAGCAGTGATCCTCCAGGGAGGTTATCAAAAGATCCCAAAAGGCATAAATTACAAAATTGAAAACTCAAAATCAATGGCGCGTATGTGCCGCACATAAAAAAAAAGTTTAATGTGTTACATGTGTGAATTTTGTAAAGTTTCGCTGCATCTGGGAGGTAGTTTCTTCGAATATCACACTCAACATCAATATTAGGAACTAGCCTTGACTACACGTTACTTTATAAACTTGTATAATATTAACGTGTATATATGTACATAGGTTTATATTTTTAAAATGTTTATTGTATTGTTTTTGTATAATTTGGTTCTTAAGAAACTCGACCAGTAATATTGTATTTTTATAAAATAAGTGAGTCCTGCAGAATCTCATGAATTTCTGAAACATACTTATCAAACAAAAAATATAAATAAATGTGTATAAAATATTGTCGCAGATAAGACCCATTACCAACTTTAGCAAAAATCTAACCATTACCTTTACGTTATCAAGTTTATTTTCACACGCATATATTTTGCTTGGCTGGCGAATTGGCTCGCTACACAGCACTATTCCATATCCTAAGCTAGCCGCTTATAACGTGTTTATATTTAAGTGTATCAAATTTTTATCGATTATTTCTTTCGATTTAGTTCAACATGCTCATATTTTGGAAGTAAACAGTATTAAAAACGTATTTGAGCCATAGTATATTGGCAGTAGCATGAAGTGAATTGACCCTAAGTTCGCAGTGTGTCATCTAAAAAATAGTGCGAATTCAGGTATTTAATACCCTTTACTTTTTGAGTTTAGCAAACAGGAAATGAGTCGTCCGTTTTCCAACTACAGTCAGTCCTCGACTTACGAAAGCTCCAACGTACGTAAATCCGCACATACGATAAAACCTTTAGATAAATTCAAAATGTATGAATTCCAGTATTTCACATAAACCACAAATGTACTTTGATCGTTACTACGCCAATTATGTATACGCATATATAAATGTTATTAGTTGCACATTACATCAAATGCATCTTCATCCTATGACTAACAGTTTCTTGTTAGCGTAACGACTCTCCACACAAATAAGTGAGTACACATTCGGCAGATTGCTCCCGTCCGCAAACTGGCAAATAACATTTGCGGATAAAGAAAAATAGTCCGGCCAATTTAGACATTCGGTGCTACACAAATTCCCACCAAGCTGAAAATCAGTAAGATTGTTAAAAATATGATTACAAATAAAATTTGAAAGTTCCCCATCTTTCTCCTGTGTGGAAAAAATTTTATTCATGGTCAAAGGTCAAAAAAATTAGTTTTTCGCGATTTTCTGCAAAACGGTAAGTTTTGTCATAAAAATACTTCAGAGAAAAATTGTAGATCATAAAATTATCTACAAAAAATGTATTAATACTTTTTTTCCTATGAGCCACCGTTTTTGAGATCTAACGATTCAAAAAGTTGTAAAAGGTGTAATCGTCATAATATGCATGTAGCAACATTTCAGCTTTCAAACAACACGCTACAAAGATCGACAGCGACTCCAATATAAATGTCTATGCTGAAGCTGTCAAAAACCTTCTTGCAAGTGAACCGCCATATTTTGTATACTTGATTTTTCCTAGTGAATAAATATATCTTTTTCAATTGTATCTGGCGTGTTTAAAATAGACTTAGGTTGAGTGAATCCCTAAATGCATGAGTACGCCACGCCACCTATGAGGTAGTGTATTTAGCGCGTGTTTTTGACGTGGTTTCCCCAGGAGGCCTATTCCACGGGTCTGTTGTGATCCTGTTTAATTTGAAACTATTGCAAAATAATGGATATTAGCAGAGATTGAAAAGATAAAAGCAATTTAAGTTAAAAAAAGTAGTGAAATTTAATCGTGCGAGTCGTAACTTTCAAATTCTTCTTCTTGATGTTCTTGTTTTTGTTCGTCTTGTTCTTCTTCTTCTTGTTCTTCTTCATTTTCATCCTGAGTACATGTAAGCTGCGTTAATAGCGATGTATTGCATGTCGCCTCGTAGGAATCAAACGGATCCTCCACTGTTGGTGATTCAATATTAGAGCACGACTGGCCTTGACAATGTGTACATGCCAGAGAACAAAACAGTCCGACTTTTTTGCAACCACATTTAGCACTGCACCCCTTTTTGCAGTTGCAAAAAATTGTGTTCAGCAGTTTTTCCGGCGCAGGTGGAAGTAAAGTTTGGACTGGTTCTAATGAATTACTGACCAACGTCCAACCCCAGTCTGTAGGGTCTAGCTGATAACCAAGCCACATTTGAACTTGGTAATATACCCGAAAAAGATGTTGATGAGCAGCAACTGAGGTTGGAGGAAGACAAGCTAATTGTACTTGTTTTTCACTTTTAGTGTTTTTAACGAAACATGCATATCTATACTTATCTAAGTCGGTAGTTTTTTTAGGAGCTCCGTACATAGAAATAAGAAAGCGAATGCCGTTAGTGATAATTTCTTGTCGAGTTGAATTACTATTTTTAAAAACTTCAGCACATTGAACTAAATTTTGTTTTTCAAACATTTTGAAAACTGTTATTTTACCCTTTCTGTAAAATGCAGATGTTGTATCACAGCCAGTTATTGCGTGTAAGAATAGTACATGATTATGACACTTTGCAAAAGTAGATAAACTTTTTGATGAATACATTTCCGATTGATGTTGAGCTTTTCCTGGTTTTAAGAAGAAAATAGTTTTTTCAGTTGGAGTTCGAGCAGTGAGTAATACGAGTAAGTCTACATCTTGTCAAATTGAATTGTTCTATTGCTGTTTCAATTAGGAATACATCAGCATCATTATTAGCTTGTTTTACCGATATATTTTCAGCAGTAAATTTTTCTTTCAACATTGAAATGAACCGAGATTTGATGTGAGTATTTGTAAGAAATTTTTGTTGATTGGTTGGAACTGTCATATTTTCATCAAATAAAATATCAATTGATGTATATGTTGCTAAAGTTCGACGACGTTGTTCTGCAGCTTTGGTATTTCTCGTGCAATAATTATAGCCATCAAATCCGACAGTAACTCCGGAACAAAAATGTCGACGTACATACTGTACGTATTTATCTAAGATAACGTTAAATGTTTCTTCGCTATCCCACACAACGCGATGTAGTAAGTATCCTCCGTCAATGATGTATGTCGCATTTGTGTTTTTAATATCAAAATCTACCTTTTCGAAACAATCGTAAATGGCAGACTTCTGTGTTTTACGCATCCCGATGTCATTAAAAAACGATAAAGGGTAGGGAGATAATTCATATTCAAAATATTTCATCTTGAAATGCTGCAGTAATACTCATGCGTTGGAACAACAATACAGGGTCAACCGGTACTTTTTTTTCATGAACTTAGTACCATAAAAGTACTTCTTTCATGCCGTTTCCTTGCATAATATGACCGATTGCTCCCAGGAAGGACATCAGTAGATGAAATGATTTTTGATACTTCAAAAACAGGAGCTGGTCGAAAGTCACGATGCATACAGTGTGGCCATACCGTTTTGCATTCTCTAATGCACAAAGTAAAGTCGTATAGACAGTATTATGGTTACTGGCTGGTTGGTGAATAAACGGTAAAAATGAAATTTGAGATTTAGAGTAATTTATATGATTGTGTGTTAAACGTTCATTAAAACCATTCCAACGAGGTAAAGACGCATTTTTCCATTTCCCATTAAACCATACTGCATCAGTTTTTTGAGGAAAGATACCGTTTCAGTTCCATAAACAAAATCTTTAACATTTATTTTACTGTAACCTACTACACCGTTATTTTGATAGATCTGTATCGGCACATGAGCTTTTGCCTTGAAATCTTTTGCTGAGAGAGCTTCTCTTATTCGTGGCATAGGCTCTTCTAGTAAAACTGAATTTTTGGAGTAACAATTTGAATAATACCCATTATGTGGAGTGTGTTATTGTCGTCGAGCGTATTCACATTAATATCAGCATTGTCGGCAACATATTGAATAAGTGTGCCAGTTTCTGGTGGTAGGACATGAGGAGGACGATGAAAAACTGCTGCTGCCTCATACATTATTGTTTCGTTATAGGATGCACACAAACCATAAGACGAAAAGATTTTTAAAAGACGTTTTGACCCGAACCTTCGATGAAAAAAAAAACTGCTAGGCCTTATTGTAATTTAGACTTAAAAGACCTTGGTCGAACAGCAGTCATGATACTATGGGAAATATTTGTGCATATTAATTTAAAATGATCTAAATTTGATCATTTATTCCTTAAAATCACTCATTCTACAAAATATGTCAATGATTCTGGGATTTCATTATTTAAATCTTCAAACATGCAACCTGGTGGAGGATAGTTAGAATTATCAAACACTGCGGTTTGAATATCTGCGCGAATGATAGCTGCAGCTGCATCTAGGACTCTGAATCGTTCTTCTTTTACATTCATTTCTCTTTTTTCGTACCAGGCTTGATTTAAAATATCATGATGATTATCTACTAAGCATATGAATGTTGATGCTCCCGATTTCTCAGTGATAATAAGTTTATCACCATACTTTAGTTTATATTCATACTTCGTTTATATTCGTACTTCATACTTCGTTCTGTTATCTAAAGTCGTAGTTTTGCAAATATTCTGTAATTCGTTTAAAGTGAACTGACAGTCATTGCTATTTTTAATGTAAGTAAATATTTCCTCCATTGCCCGATTCGTAGCTTCGTCTTTAGGACGACCGACTTTAAGTCCAGTGGAAGGTTTCATGAAAGAAGCATAGCAATCATGATGATATTTAGCTTCCGCAGCAACTAAATCATATTCAAATTCGAGTCGAGCAAGAACAGCTTTTGCTGTAGTATCGTCACGAGTCCGAGCTACTTCCAGAATTGAATCTTTAAATTGAAGTGAACTTACTTGGCTAATTCGACGGCGAAAATCTGAGGATTTTCTTTTCTCATACTCTTCATTCAATTCGTGGCAACAAAATAAGCATTGTTTTTTAAAACAAAAAGCTGAATCACTGGAACGTAATCTAGTACGTGGAGGACTTACTGTGGATGTACTAGCTTCTTGTTCTTCACGTTGTCTTTTATTAGCTGCAGGAATAGAAGACTTTCGAGTATAATTTTTACGACAATTTTCATGTATTGTAACAGATTTTTGATTTTTAAGATATTCCGAAAATTCGTCTGCTCTTTCGATACTTGCATTTATTAATGTCTTCATACCACGTTCAACAGTAACAACTTCACTTTCAGTTAAAAGTTTAGCACAAATAAAACAATATTCTGACATTTTTGTTATAAAACTCAAAACAGCACGATATAGGTTAGGATAAACACGTATGTTCACTACTGACTAGCGTTCAAGACTAACGGTATTTCATTTATTATAGCAGGTTTAAGACCCTAGCCACACACACAATTGAACAAGGGACAGATGTTGTCTCAAGGTTACAATGACGTATAAATTAAGGGAATGGGTTTCATTTTACCTGATATTTTTAAAGTTATATCTTATGTATACTTTATATTATAAGTATAAGTTACAATGACCGATAGAAAAATATTTTAACATATATTACAACTATAGAGATGTATATACGTGAAGTACTCATGCATATTATGACGATTACAAATTTTACAACTTTTTGAATCGTTATATCTCAAAAACGGTGGCTCGTAAGAAAAAAAGTATTGAGATATTTTTTGTAGATAATTTTATGATCTACAATTTTTCTCTGAAGTATTTTTATGACAAAACTTACCGTTTTGCAGAAAATCGCGAAAAACTAATTTTTTTTAATTTTTTTTTTTTCAGAAGTTTTTGGTAGATCAATTTTCCCTTTTCACTTACAACTTATAAGTGAATTATACCCTTGCTAAGCTAACTCAGCGAAGACTCATGGGTGCGGAAGTTCTGATCAAATGTTTCGAATACCTCGATAGTGAATTTAATATTTATAAAGAATTGTGGAAAGAGCTCAAGCTGGTTTCGAACACGCGTCCCTGCCGCTTCTCATCAGGTGCCAACTCACAGGCTGGGACGCGTCGATTGGTCTGCGTCGATGGACGACATCCACCTAGCTGGTAGTGCCAATCGATGCGTCCCAGCCTGTGAGTTGGCACCTGATGAGAAGCGGCAGGGACGCGTGTTCGAAACCAGCTTGAGCTCTTTCCACAATTCTTTATAAATATTAATTTTTTTTACCTTTGACCTTGAATAAAAATTTTTCCATACAGGGGAAAGATGGGGAACTTTCAAATTTTATTTTTAATCATATTTTTAACAATCTTACTGATTTTTAGCTTGTTGGGAATTTATGTAGCTTTACTCTTATTTTTTGGTCTAAATTGACCGGACTAAAAGACGCGACGCATTAGAAGAGAAACCAAGGTGTCTTAGTCCTGAAGATTGCCCAATCATAAGCTCAAGGGGAAAGATCTTGTTTAGGAGATTGAAAATTCGTTCATGGTTTCAGGATAAAACTAGTTGAAAGAGGCGGTAATCTGGTTTATGGCTCCGTCTAGCTAGCCCATTGAATGTTCAAAGTAAAGCTTAACATTTTATTGTTTATTTACTTTATTTTTTACTGCGTCACCATAAAAATGCTGTGAAAATTAGCAAAGTGCGTTTAACGCGGAGTGCTTCAATCCTCCGGTCTTTGTCTAATGTGTCGTTAGTCTGTTATCCCTCATTAAGTGTGTGTATTAGTGCGCGGATGAAAATGTAAGGTGTCCAACAGAAAAAGTGGAGAAAAACTATTGATGGAGGAAAAACTGACAATTATTAACATGTACGAAGCAGTTTGTCGGAGGTTGCACGACTTCGCAATATCGTAGTATCTACCATTAATACGGTAGTGAAAGATAAGGATAGAATTAAAAATGCTGTTTAGAAATCTGCGTGACTTAAATCAACGATCATTTCAAAAGTAAGATCCCGTGTAATTTGTGAACGGAAAACTTACATACTGTTGAATGGAAGAACACATTATAAAACATTAAATTTGATAAAGTGTAAGGCAAAGAGCATCTATAAAGACCTTAAGAAGAAGCATAACGATACAAGCACTACATTCGTAGCTAGCAATGGGTGGTTCAATCGGTTTAAAAAAAGCAGCTTTCGTAATGTTCAAATATCAGGAGAAGCAGCAAATGCAGATAGTAAGACTGCAAACAAATTTATAAAAACTCTGGCACAGACAATAGAAGTTGGACATTACTTGCCGGAGCAAATATTCAATGCTGACGAGACAGCACTCTATTGGAAAAAAATACCAGATAGAACGTATCTTACTAAAACGATAAAATCAATGCCTGGCTTTAAAGTCGCAAACGATTGAATGAATTTACTTTTTGGTGGCAATTATGCTGGATATAAACTAAAACTGTTGATGATATATCACTGTGAAAACCCGCGTGCATTCAAAGGAATTAAAAACTCTTCCGGTTCATTTCCGATCAAACCGTAAGGTAACAGCTTCCAGTTTCGAAGATTGGTTTGGAAGGTGCTTTATTCCAGAAGTTCAAAGCTACTGTGAGAAAAAGGAAATACAATTCAAGATCTTCCTTTCAATAGATAATGCTTCGGGTAATCCTTATCATCTAGATAGTATTAATGAGCAGGTTAGTGTCGTCCATTCGTCCTTCAGAGCCACTTTAAGCTCTACCTTCGTAGAAATTACCCGCGATCTCAATTTGTTGTCTACATAGGTCTACAAATGTTCGATTACATCTATATACGGAGATTGTGCGGGCGTTTCCATCACGTGAGGACAATTATACACAACCACATGCTCGTATTGTGAGCTTTGTGTTTTGGGTCATCGTCTGGATAGAACGAAAATGTATCAGAAATGCCCAATTTATCTATACTTTCTTTAAGACTTTCTTTTAAAATGGATATGTACTTGTGTTGGTTCATTATATCATCAATAAAAACTATATTTCTTGGTCCAGAGGCAGCCATACAGTCCCAAATCAACAAAGATCCAGCTCCATGTTTTACGGTCGGTTGAAGATTAACAGGTTTGAACTCTTCATTAGGTCGTCTTCACACATATATTTGTCCATCTGACCGGAAAACATTAAATTTGCTCTCATCAGTAAATAGCACTGTATAGCACTGCAATAGGAAAAGAAACGAGATTTATGCTCTTTAGTGAACTTAAGTCACTTTAGCTAATTTGTCTTATTTACAAAATGTTTTTGCGCGGAACTCTTCCATTAAAATCGTCACTCCGTAGACCTTTTCTCACAGATTCTGTACTTGCTGTAATCTGGACGTAGTTGGACACTTCTGATGTCAATGTTGTCGCACTTATCTTGGGATTTTTCTTTTCTCGCCGTACGATTCACCGTTCATGTGCCTTTGAAAATTTTTTTCCCTCTAGGATTATTTTCAATACTTTTATTAATTTCAAGCCGTTTAATGATGTTATGAACCGTCGAATGGCTTCCCGTTTTTGTGATATTTCATGATGATTTCCGAACTTCGTTAGTAGTTTCTCTACCTCGACGACCCATGCTAGATTTTTATAAGAATTTATTACAAAAATTTCGCATCAATTAATCTATTCTTTCCGTTTACACTTTGACTACTGTTATTCACACTTAATCTGTTTTCATTCGGGGAATTACCATCTCAAATGTCAAAAGAAAACCAGGTGCTAGGTGTTCGAATATTTAATTGGAGTTTAAAAATCACATATTTTGAATTTTAGCTTATAACTTTTTTCGTTGACGTGAAAAAAGCTACTTTTTTCTTAGATTATAAACTATTGCTAGTAAATAAATGTATATGCATTTCATTTTCTCCTAAATGATATTTACCAAGTGTTACTGACATAAATTTTCGTCTTCTAGCTTTGTCCGATTACTTAATTGAGCAATTGTCTGTAAAATTCGATTGTGTGTTTGTCACAGATACTCATCTAGAGGATTTCCAAGCAACCGGCGTGTTCACACCCAGCAAACATTTTGTCGGAATTTCGCTTAGGCGAACTAAATTCTGATCGCCTATTCTTCGCCAGAGCGAACAAAAGTCGGAAAATAAAATATGGGGCCCGTAAAGTTATGGACAGACCGAACAAGAAAACATTTCTTTTTCCTGTTTTCTGGATCCAATTTGATTTTAATGGGTTGTTGATCAGTTTGCTCTTGTCAGTTTCAGCTAAGAGTTCTAAGTGACATTTTTGGTTATTCGTTTTCTTATACGTCTTATTCGCAACCAAGGTTTATCCCTTTAGGCTTTTTGATTTGTTTTCCGACTGCGCGAGTTATGTGTTAATTGTGTGGTGTGTTTAAAAAAACAATTTAGTTTAAGGTTTCGAAAGAGTGGTACTTTACCACTCTTTGAATTTCGAACCGTTATGAGCTCTTCGCTATTCACGGATTCTCGACCAACTGTCGGAACGCCAGGTAAACTACAAACAGTATACTTTTTTAAATGCCGAAGCTTTGTCTCCCATTTTTACAATATTTTACAGAAAATTGTTTAGCTAAGTGTTTTAATGTTTTGTTAAATTAACATTTTAGATAGTGTGATCCTATGTGAATTTCATTCAAATAAATAAATATTTTTTTATGTAATCCGATATTAACGATTTTTGCATCTTGAATGTATGAACTTTCCACATGTGAAAGTCGGTGATATCAATTGTAAAATCAATCACAATATGGATACATGGATTCTCGGTGCTCTACTGTAGGTGCATGTAATGAAGTGTACATTGGACAACAAAAGGAACAGCTGTTATGCTGATTAGGATACTGAATAAATTAATAATAAGCACTACAACTGGTTTTGTTGTGTGACATATATATCATTTAGATCTCATACATTCACTAATATTGGCAGCACCGCAAGAAAATGGCGATCGTTCAAAGTGACATCACGTTTGCGTCATCCATTGGTGGAATATACATATCATCAAAGCCCCTCTGACAGAAACTTTGGGCTGTGTACTCGACTGATTTATATCCTACTTAGAAGAAGTCATCTCTTTTGACTTGTTTACAGTATTTCAAGATTCGAGCATCCGCAGTTACTGAGAAAACATGAGAAACGAGTGAACAGACAGGAAGTCGTACTGATGGATAGGCAGGTCGCCAAACTAGTAGAATATTGTAAATCATTTTTATGAACTCCTAAATATGCTGTGCTTGAATTTTCTGTAAAGTTCAGCGAGTTTTGCCTTTATGCATATTCCCATTATCTGAACTTTACTGTCTCCCAATTTTATTGATAAACTAATTTTTAAGGGCTCGTCAGTTTTCCTTTTCCTGTTTTTATTAAGACGTGCAAGACATGGATTTTTTTACATAAGCTTGATTGTATTCTCCAAGTTTCGATGGTTTACAGATCCTCTGTGGCTTTATATAAACAGAATTAATTCTACTATTCAATTTCTTTCATGAAGAAAAGTCTTACTTTACACCCTGTTTGTATTCCTATTTTGGTAACGTGGAGTCTGTAAGAATATTATAGATTCCTTTTTAAATAACAATAATCTAATCTAGAACTTATGAAAGCTCGAGACGATAAGAATTATGTGTAATCAATTATTTTTCTCTAAAATGTGTTCAAATCAAAAATGTATCTTATTTAGTTCAGATACAATTCCACCATGCAAGCCAGTTCCTATTGATGACAATGTCGCGAAAAACAGTTCAAAAAGAAGCTTGAAACATTATGAATTATTTGACGATTGACTTCAGTTCCACTCCTTAAACTCCTTCCGATTCGACATTCCGTAATAGTTATGCCGACATTACTTACGAAAACGTTTCATATATATATAAGTTGAAAAAATATAAGTTAGGGACTGAATAATATATATTTCAGTCCCTTCAACTTATATTTTTACCGTTCAAAGTAATGTGGATAGTAGAATAAAAAATAATATTGTTTACGAATTGAGACGAAATATTGAAAATATTTAGTAAATAATTCGACACTGAATGAAGTGTTAAAATTTCTAGGGCACTGGATTTAAGACGTTCCAAGGGACTCACATTGTTTAAATAGCACTCCCATTAATCACATCACATTATATTACGTCTAAATTCAACTACATAAATATCCTATCAGACTCAAATCCTACAGCCGACTTTAAATGCGACTTTACTTTAAAAACAAAACCGTTAATGGGGTTCTCAGGCAATATTAACTTCCAGGAAATAACATGGAAAACTTTTATTTCAGAACATACAGCAAACAAAACGATTGCCGACGATGTGAATTTGTATCGCCATTTCGAATAATTTCAACAGCGATCTGAAGTACTGCGGCACATCGAAAACAAATCGGCACGTCGGATTACAAACACATCGCAGGGGCAGTTCACTAATAAATCGCCATGGCGAACCGTTGGCGTTGCGCCGCGGCGATTCGTCTGGGAAGTGACATATTGTTCGCAGACGATTCGAATTCGGATCAATGGCGGATTCGCCGGCGAACTCATTTTCCGACACAGCGATACGAATTCGTATCGACGGCGATTCGTTTTGTCTGCTGGGCGAAGTGGAAAGAGCTTTCGCCGTATGCAGCTTAATTTTCAAGTTTTTACAAGAATCCATCACGCCTACTACAAGGATGAAACGTCAGTAGCTCAGAACTATTTGATTTTACAGTGCGTCCATGTTTTCACGCCGAAACGATGTAAAGATGGAATTTAAAGGGAGTTCAGTACGGTGTTTTTTCTTCCGGGCAAAAAGGAAAATATCACTGAGTGTATTTGTATTTTATTTATAACGTCTACCGTGCCGTCTAAAAGGTTGCAAATCGCAAGAGACAGGCTGCAAAGATTATGCTTAAAGTCTCTAAAACCTCCAGAAACTCCACGAGGAAAATCAAGTGACCACCAGCAGCAGTATTTTGTGAGAGAAAAGAAAATGTTAAAGATCAAATTAGCAAAATTATTCCCCTTGACGATCACTAATCAATAGCTAAGAACTGTGACCGACGGTATCTCAGCTCGGATCTTTCGGTTGTAAAGATGTATGAGGTGTTTAACAAAGAAAACTCGGGTACCCGAGTTGATAACTAGTTTTTGGAAAGAATTTTTTGTGAATTTGGTTCCAGCCCGCCCTGTTTGGAACCTTGCTAAACATGTTTCAACGAATATCGTAAAGAAGGCAAATCTAAGGTTTGAACTGGCGGCAAGCAAAAAGAGAATAGACTTCTTCTACGAAAAATCGAACCAGGACCACAACGATACTGAGTTACGACTGCTAAGAAAATCTTGTGATGCCTAACCTCTCTGATCAAGCTACGTATTACTTGCGTAAAATGTAGCTATACTATTTCACGGTTTGTCAAGGACTCATTTCAAATTCAAGAAAATGTTCACTTGCCCGTTTGCCATGACACTTATTTTGCCAAAGCATTGCACCAAATTGCTTCTGTCGTCCACCAAAACTGTCTCAGCAAGCGAATTTGGAAGGGTTCAAAAATATGCGCTTGCTTGAATGTTTTATGAATGAATTAGAATGTTAATGCACTGGTTCTCAAAATACGTCAACCAACTGTTAAATTAATTCAAATGTGGTTCCCAGTTGTCGGCCATTCGTTTATTTACGCGGCAGACATTTCGGAAGTTTGGAGTGGGTATTCAAGAAACTCAGCTTGATTGATAAGTCGGAAATTTAAATGGACATCATGAAGAAGCACGCGATTGGTATTCTTCGCAGGGGTGAAGGTAGTATGCAGAAGGAATGGTTAAAGAGCCTGGAAATTGGCACTTCCAACTCCAGAAAGCTGCTTGTCTAGTTCGAAGGGAGTTGTTCTATAACTAGAAAACAAAAACGCCTTGCAGTTCCAACGATAACGATGCGAATGATGAATATAATCATTTTGGGCTAATGGATGAAGATCATGCTGAAAATTTGTGATTTTCAATTTGAGATAATACCAGTTTTAGTTAAGTATTACTTAAAACACTGCCAATTTTGCTAACATGTCTGCCGTAAAATCTTACTTTTAACTTTGCTTCTGTTTACCAACAGTAATTCTGTTAAAGAATATTTTTTCGTGCTAATTTTTAGCCAATATTTGTATTCAAGCTGTTTTAAGGGGTTATACCTATGTGAAGGCTAAAAACCAAGCCTTTTTTCAGGATTTTTTTTTCAAGGATTTTGAAAAAAAAGCTTTTATAAATAATCAATATATATCAATATAAAGGGCAACTTTTCGGGAGTGCAACAAAATTTTTTTATTGTAAATTCAATACAAAATGGCGGCTGTACTGCACGTCAAAGTCACTAGTATTTACAAAAGACGTTCCGCGGCCGGACAAGTTTCCCAGCCCCATCTGCATCTGGAACAATTAAAAATTTTTTTTCATAAATTCCATGAGTTTTGCTAGTGAAGTACACAAGATAATAGTTTAATATTGATTTTTCGCAAAATGGCGACCATTTAACAAAAAATTGCATTTTCGACCCAAAAAAATAAGTTCAATTGCTTATAACTTTATTTAAACAAAACTAATCGCTAAAATCGTGTGCTTTTCACTAGATAATCATATCAAGAAGCTACAGTTATAACGGTAAGTCAATCGGATGAAAACTGGAAGAGTTTCGTTTCCGGCAAATTTCAAAAATACACTTTCGAGATAAACGCGTTTAAAGTTTCAAGACCTAATAAAGTTGTGAATATTCAAAATTTTACTACATACAAATTTTTTTACCTTTACTCTGCTATTCCAGCACCATACAGTTGGCCTTCCAAGACCGTGGATTTCTCCTCCTCTTCTTTTCTTGATGCTAAAAGGCCGCGTCTCGCCCCTTTTACAACGTCGGAAATTAAGCGCTCAGCAGCCTTTATTCGCTCGGCGTCTGTTTCTAAGCAGAAATTGTAAAAATTAGGTCCTGCAGTCAATCCTAATGAGTCGTAGATGGGGAGAAGGCCCGACACTCCATCATTAAATAATATAACTGCGATATCCGTCACGATATCAAGCACCGCCTTGCCGCTCGACACATAATTCGGCACGATGGACCACACGACTGCATTGAACGATTTACTATAGAACTTTAATGTCAAATGCAGCGTGTAGTCGATCGAGTAAACAGAAGCTCTCCTAGCGTCGTTTACGAAGGAACGTGCCCTATACAGTGTGTATTAATTACTATGCAGTATAAAGCGAGCAAATTTTACGTTTTTCGAGCATTGGAGTTGCTTCAGAAAATTGATTTTCAAAAATTTTCTGAAGTGTAGTAGTGTTTTGACCTTTTTGAGTTCAATTCTAGGCATGTGTTAGCATACTTTTAGCCAATAAAAAAAAAATCGAAAACAAAAAAAATTCACATAAAAATTCACCTCATAACTGGAATGTATTTGTCCTAATGCAAGAACGTGTTTCGCATCACGTGTTTTCGCATTATGCGGATTTCCCAAGTAGGTTTTATTATTTATTATGTCTTTTCCGCTTTTTTAACGATGAAACTATTGGGCTGCGAAAATCACTGAAAATCACAATCGGTCTGAAAATCACTGAACGTGGAGGTCATATTGATCAAAATTACACTTTTTTCTTAAAATTAATGATCAGTTGAGTGAAATTTGAATAATTAATATACATTAATAACACAGTTTATATACAGAACACAGTAAAATAAGGAAGACCATAGCTATAATAAACAGTAGAATAAAATGAAACAGTATTCAGCGATGACTGTGCAACGATAAATCTGTAGTAAAAGTTAAACATTATTGTTGTCGTGATTTGCTTTCCCCGTCAGTGGCCTTTGTTAATATTATTATTATTATTATTATTATTATTATTATTATTATTATTATTATTTTAATGGGGTCCACTTGTTGGAATTTAGCATAGGCCAGAACTCGGCCCTTAGCTCCCCATGTGTAGTACTATTGTTTACAGATGGTCCATCCTGTCGTCCTACAGAAGCCAAGGAGTTCTCCCAGCTCTGTGGTGGCCAAGTGTTCCAATTCTGTTGCGCCAGTACATCTCAGCCAAGTAAGGCGTTTGTTGGCCAGACTCGGGCAATCTAGGAGCAAGTGTTCTGTACTTTCTTCGTCCTCGCCGCAAGCTCGGCAAGTGTCATCCGTTCGGATTCCTATTCGTTTGGCGTGTTGACCTAGAAGATTATGGCCCGTTAATACTGCCACCAATGTTCTAACGCCATTTCGGTTTTTCCCTAGGAGTTGTTTTGTCCTCATTTGATTAGGGTGAGGCCAAAGAGCTCGGCTTATCCTGCAGTCGTTCCTGTCATTCCAAGCCGTATCTGTCTCTTTCCAGAGGAAATCGTCTAGTTCCCTTTTTACGATTGCTAGTGGCACTTTAACTGTGTCTATTCTAGTGAGGTTTTGGTCGGCTGATCCAGCTCTCGCTAGCTCATCCGCTCTTTCGTTTCCCTCCACACCGCTGTGTCCAGGGACCCATGTCAGTTTTACATTTACTCGGGCTATTGCGGTTTTGTGAGCCAGCCTACAATTCTGCACCAGTTGTGAAACTACGCGGTTAGAGGCAAGCGCCTGCAGTGCCGACTTACTGTCCGAGAGTATTTGTATACTTCCATCAAGGTTGTTTGTTGCCGCTTCTATAGCCGCTTTTATTTCAAACACTTCCGACTCGAAAACTGTGGTGTGGCTCTCCAGTTTATAACTTCGGTTGAGTTGCGGGTTATCTGGGAAAAAGATTCCGGCGCCGCTCCCCTCAACTGTTTTGGAACCATCGGTGTAGATCATGATCTCACTTCCAGATGTGAAATCCACCGTTTTCCACGCTTCTCTGGTCGGAATGTTGATTTTGTATGGAATTGTTGTGTCCAATATTGGTTGAATTCTATCCAGCTCCCTTTTACTTGACGGGGCCATTCTCTCCATTTTTTTCAAAATGCATACGTGCCCCGATTGAGTGTGGTTAAATAACCCATATGTGGATTTTAATCTGATACTCGCAAGTGATGCCTCTCTGAAGATGAATTTGTCGAGTGGCATGAGATTAAGCATTATCTCCATTGCAGCAGTTGGCGTAGTCGTAATGGCACCTGTGATGCCAAGGCAGGCCATTCGCTGGATCTTCTCTAGCTCTTTTGCAATGGTTTTCTTGTGTAGTGCCTGCCACCAAACTAATGCCCCGTAGGTGGTTATAGGCCTCACTACTGTTGTGTAGATCCAGTGGACAAATTGGGGTTTTATTCCCCAGGTTTTCCCCACTAGTCTTTTCATTGTGAAGAGCGCCGCTGTAGCTCTCCGTCTGACTGCTCCTATGTGTGGAGTCCAAGTTAGTTTACTGTCCAAGGTTACTTCTAAGTTTTTCACCTTGTATACTAAACTGATATGTTTTCCGTCAATGGTCGGGTGTGTAAATGTCTCCGGTTTATGGCGCTCTGTGTAAAGCATAAGCTCCGTTTTGTCGGCATTGATGCGCAGTCCGTTTAGCTTCGCCCACTCAAAAAGATGTGAGAGTGCGGTCTGCATCAATTCCGACATGGTTTCCGGGAACTTTCCACTTATCAGTATAACGATATCGTCAGCGTACGCTATCGTTTTGAAACCCTTCTCGTTGAGGTTTTCCACTATTTGGTTAACTGTGAGTACCCAGGCATGATACTATGCCGACTTGTGGTGCACCCCTGTTAGTCCATTTATTCAAGGTTACGCCTTTTTCCTCGGCTGTAATCTTCCTTTTACCTAGTAGTTCCGCCATCCATTTGGTAAGATATGGGTCTATTGCACATCTTTGGATGGCTGCTACTATGCTCTCAGTTTTTACATTGTTGAAGGCTCCTTCGATATCAATGAAGGCCGCCAAGGTGTAATCTTCGATGGCTAGGTTCCTCTCTATTCTGCTTACTACTTCGTGTAGTGCCGTCTCTTTCGAGCGCCCTGGGAGGTATGCGTGTTGGTTGGGGCAAAGCTCCGTTAAGTTCACGGTGCTTTTTATGTACCCATACACCAGGCGTTCCAGGGTTTTCAGCATGAAAGACTTTAAGTTGATAGGTCGGTAATCCGTTGCTTTGTAGTGGCTAGCTTTTGCCGGCTTGGGTATGAAAACTACTTTTGTTTCTCTCCAGTCCAGAGGAATATAGCCTTTGGATATGGAGGCTCTATATATTTTGGACCAAAATCCGTATTATTGTGATATCCGCTTTCATGAGCATGATCGGATACACTTTTTCGGTTCCTGGTGATTTGTAAGTTTCGAAGGTATTAATGGCCCAAAGGACATTTACTTCGCCTACGATTTCTTTTAGGGGGGCCACGGTAAAGAGTCACGTTGTTTGTTTGTTCTGTCTCCTCATCCGTTGAGCCCGGAAAGTGTTGGTTTAGTAGGAGCTTAAGACGTTCTATGCTATTTGTTGTCCACGATCCGCCTTCCTTTTGGAGCATCGTGTCCTCATGCGGTTCTCTTTTCAGAGCCCTGCTTAGCCTAGATGTCTCGTTTCCTCCCTCAATATTGCTACAAAAAAGATTCCAGGATTTCCGTTTCTCTCTTCTTACAGCTGTTTTAAATACTTTCAGATTTCGTTTATAGTCCTCCCAATCCGTATCTCGGTTTGTGAGGTGAGCTATTTTGAATAGTCTTGGAGTATTTTTCCTGATCTCCTCCAGTTCTTTGTTCCACCAGCTTACCTTTTTTTGTTTAACGGTAGTGGTTGGACACATTTCACTGAAACTATCGACCAGTATACTTGTATACTTTTACAAAGTATACAGATAGTATAAAGTATAGAGTATAGTATAGTATACAGACCAGTATACTATCACTTCAATGTCGATGTCCTTTCGACTTCTCAATGGGTTCGACTGGTGTGATCCTATATATCTTTTAGTAGCATTGGTGTAGCCGTCCCAATCCGCTTTCCTAGGATTGCAGAAGACCAATAGGATCTTCTCGCCTCTTCTCACTTGAAAGGTGATCCATTGGTGGTCCGAGAGGCTAGGTGAGTCACATACTCTCCAGCCGTGCAGGTCCGCCAATGCCTCTGTTGTGATTAGAGTGACGTCAATCACTTCCGCTCTATTATTCGTTATAAAGGTCGGTGTGTTATCCTTATTTGCTAAGTTGAGGTTAGTGCTTATTAAGTAATTGACTAACTGCTCACCTCTTTCGTTGCACTTGATGCTTCCCCAGAGTTCGTGTTGCGCGTTCGCATCGCATCCGATGATGGCTCGCTTCCCCCGTATATGCTCCGATAGGGTGCGGAATTCTTCGCTTCAGCGTAAAAATTTTTAACCCCTATCGATTTCTAATTTTACTGGGGTATCAGTTACTATTAAGCGGTTTCCTGATTTTCTTAGTTTCCGAGTGGATGTTAAATGTCCTGCCTTTTTAGGATTTATAAACTGAAAATGGAATATAATCATTCTGTTCTTAGAAACATTAGAGGGAAGCGGTGTTGCAGTTGCTGCAGAGTTGGTTCTGGCGATCATATCCATCAGCGGTGATGGAGGTAGCAATAAGTCAGCCGGAACATTTTAAATCCCATGAAGATCCGAAAATTTCCGATTGTTTCAACGTGAGATGTTAATGAAGATCCTTATTATGCCATGGTTTGCAAAATGGAAAACTGTTTCAGCCTAAGTTGTGTGAAGATAGGTTTGTAGCTACTGAATTTGATACAGATTAAATATTTTCTTAAAGCATATTGTAAGACCAGACTTACATGAAATTCACGGGTTTGAAAATCTGCAGGCTAAATTGAACCCATTGTAGAGGAACCTTGTGTAATTACATAGATCGCTACAATATTTAGGAGATGGTGTTTGTATTGAAGATACTTTTTCACATGGTTGACAACCAGAACATAGCAGGTAGGTAACTGAAGATGGAAAGAAACCGTCATTATCGAAGAAATTTCTTTCAAATTGGGATAAACCACAAGCATTGAATGCTTTCGTTATGATGACTGGTTGACTGCCTCTTAGTCAAGCAACCATCTATTCCCTTATCAAAGAAGGTCCTTGATTGCTTATGTATGCCTACGCCAAATGGCTGCAATTTTATCCAAACGTTATCCAAAGCTTCAATAGATAAGTCAGATCTGTGGCTTTTCTCACACATTATCAATATATGTCTATCTGGACAACATTAGGTGACCTTACTTTGTTTCTATATTATGTTGCTTATGAATTTATACTTTTAATTGAGAAGAAATGCAAGTATTTTCATGTTTCTTTGAGATTAAAAGAATTTATAAAAGAATATATAAGACTAGAAAGAAGTGATTGTATAAAGTATATTTTTAGGTAAATAATCTAACAGAAAGGATTACTCAAGCTTAATATTGGCTATTTCGAATCTATTTAAATACATCTGATGGTTTGTCTTGCGCCTGAGATTTGTTGCTTCTGATTCTTTTTTCCTGATACAGGGTATGCCATTTGTCAAATTAACATTTTCATATAGAATGTATGCCAAGATGCATACATTCTATATGAAAATGTTAATTTGACTATGTTTTAATTACTTTTAAAGGACGATGTGGTGTCTGTATATGAATACCGTCTAAACCAGCATAGTAAGCTATACAAATGTAGGCTTTGGCGGACAGTAAGACATACTGTGAGTGTCAAAAAAAAGTGTACACCTATGTGTAGCATATTCAAAACCTCATAAAATGAGTTCTAGACGTCGGATTTTAAAAATGTTATGTGTTTTGAAAACGTTTTTGTATTTTCTAATAACAAATTAAAAATTTGATGATTAAACATTGCACTAAAAATTCAACAACAAAATAACAAAAAATACTTCATTTTTTACGCGTCAAAAATAAGTGTACAGTAAACAAATGAAGCAAGCATCTGCAAATTAGTACTTAGTCTGCTTCCCTTTCGCCTTTAAAACAGCTTCTAGTCGTCTTGGCAGTGACTCAATCAATTGTTTAGTCAAACTGACTGGAATTTTCTGCCATTCTTCGATTAAAATGGACTTGAACGACTCTTTGCTTGTTATATTCCGTTTTCGGATTTGTGTATCGAGATAATCCCACAAATGCTCAATGGGGTTAAGGTCTGGGGATTGCGGAGGATGATACCTATAACAATTCCTGCACTAGCTTTGACTTGTGCTTTGAGTCGTTGTCCTGCTGGAAGACTCATGATGTATTTAACCCTACTTTTGCAACACTAGGTAGTAAATTTTCTTTCAAAATGTCCAAGTAATCATTTTTATTCATCGTAGTGTCAATGAAGACCAGATTCCCAACTCCTGATGCCGCCATACACCCCCAGACCACAACTGAACCACCACCATGCTTTATGGTTGAACTTATGTTCTTCTGATCGAATTCGGCGCTCTTACTTCTCTTCTCCATATTCTGGGTGATTAGTTGGAACCAAATATTATATTCTGGGTGATTAGTTGGAACCAAATATTTCAAATTTACTTTCATCACTGAAAAATACGTTTTCCCAGAATGACAAATGCTCTTTATTATACTTTTCGGCATAAAGCACCCGGAGTTTCTAATTCTTTTCAGAAATGTATGTTTTTTTACGGCATACTCTGCCATGTAAGCCATTCCTATTAAGTATTCGGCGGACAGTACTTGCGTTGACACTGACCCGAGAATCTACTGTTATGTTTTTCATAACATGTTATGTTACAATAAATCGTTCATCACAAACGGACAACTGTTTGGCCTACCTGAACGAGGCCGATCACTTAGGTCTTTGAACTTCTCGAATTTATCCAAAAGTTTTTTCACGGTGTTATGGCTTCTACACACCAATTGTGATATTTCCCGTAACGATTTTCCTTCCGTTCATAATTTTACAATAAGTTTTCGCGTTTCAATTGCACTTTGCTTACCCATTTTAGATAATGTAGAAACTTGATCGTTCTATGGTGCAAATAAAATTACGAATGATTGAATTATCGCATTGTGCCAACCAAGTTTGCATTTTTGAAGAACTATAAACTAGATCTAACGGAAATTTTCCCGTTAAACACATCAAATACAGGGTGTGCTGCAAGCTGTATACTTATTTTTGACGCGTAAAAAATGAAGTATTTTCTGTTATTTTGTTGTTGAACTTTTAGTGCAATGTTTTATCATCAAATTTTTAATTTTTTTATTAGAAAATAGAAAAACCTGTTCAAAACACAAAACATTTTTAAAATCCGACGTTCAGAGCTCATTTTATGAGGTTTTGAATATGCTACACATATGTGTACACTTTCTTTTGACGCTCACAGTATTATACTCTAAATATGAACAGAAAGTGCGGAAAACAGACATAAATTAGTCCTCTCGCAGTTAGTAACAAACCTAATGACTTATACGACCGATCGGTGCAGTGTGTTTGACAATCTTCACCAAATATTACTATGATAATGTTTTTTCCGAGCTGTATTTATTTAACCTGCTGTCATTTATTTAACCCGGCGTCATTGTTGTCGGGTATCTAATATCCGGCGGATTTTAAAACCGTAATAACTTTAAAACAAAATACGCGCGTTAATGATGATAAGATACTTATTTTATAATAACTAAATGTTTAATTTTTATAGAAAACTAGAGTTGACATAAACTTGATTCAGTGTACAGTAATGTACATAGGTTAAATATACCCGGCCACAACGGCTAAGTTCCGTTTAGAAGCCACATTGACGCCGGGTTAAAGAACATACACTCACTGTTGTTGGAACTTTTCACGGTAAGAAAACCTTCATTGCACCCGCTTAAAAGAAAAATCACGAATTAAATAATTTATTTTATTTTACCAATTTTATCCTATAACGAATGAACTCCTGATTTTTTTTTCATTATTTCTATCCTGAAGCTTCATTTGCTATTTTTCTGAACCTGAATCTTTTTCCTGAACCTTTTTACCTGAAAACTAACTAAGCATAACATGAATTTAAGTTAATCAAATTATGAATTTTTCTAAGACTTTGTATATTTAGTCTTTTTATTTTAAATTCTGAGTACTTACGAAATTTAATTGAATACTGTAACTCGATTGAAATTCCGCGATTTCTACTACATTACGAAAATTCTGCAATTAATTGCTTTCAAAAGCAATGTCTTGATCCTTGATGTTAGATCCTTGTTATAAGCAATAAACTCCTTAATAAATAAACAAACCCTTGGGAAAAATGGTGGTTTGGCTATAATTTCAATGAAATAAGCAAATTTGATGGGGTTGCAATTTTCTTTCATCTCCAAATACATCATTCAATGCCTCACATAGTATCTGTTAGTGCGACTTCTAAATTTGCGTTGGCTTTGCTAGCAATAAAATAAGTGAAAACCGTATTCCATCAAATTAGCTACCCATTCCTTAGAGAATTTTCTCTTTTAATTCTAAGGACACGTAAGATATTAAAATATTTTTATACAAAATGTTACCTAAATTTAGTCGGCAATGCCTGGGCAATATGATAATCCTTCCTTCTGTTCATACTCTTCTCCCATACGTGACACAATCTGCACGTGATGTACGGCTTTCGGGCCAATTGTGACTCCCATAACTTGCATGATCTTCAAAATTTTAATGAATCCTTGATTGAAGATTCATGCAGATGTATTTCTAGCAAGTTTAATGATATTTTTCGCTTGTTTGAAATGGAAAACGAAAATGTTTAAGATTAAGTATCATTACGGCTATCGCACCATACTAGTATTTAGATCCTAATTACAAAAATGTCAAAGTGGCGAAAGGTTTTTGAAAAAAAATTTTCTGTTTTTTTTTTAAAGAAAAGAACTTTTTCACGAAAATAAGTGATAAAAACATAAAAAACGACGAATGTTATTAATATTTGCTTAAATTTGCATTGCAACACTTTCGGATATTTTATCAACATGAGGTTGAAAATCTGTATGGAAAAGGAAAAAAGGAACTTATGCAAAAAAGCAAGGAATGTATCTCGTAAATTTCAAGAAAATCAGCATACACACTCAACCACAGTACAGTAGTCACGAGTACTTCGGCAAGTAAATTATTAATAAGTAATTTTGACGTTAAACTCGACGATAGCCATTCTTATTTTGTTTTGTCGTTTTCCCAAGTTTTCTCGGTGTTGGCGAGTATATCACAGTGTACACTGTGCGGTAAAGATGATGAAAATTTACAGTAAAAAAAACTATAAAGGCGATTCTCGACATGGTGTTTTTCAATCGGCCCAGACTTATCCTTCGCAACCACTTGACGGATCTTTTTAATTTGTAGTGAGTTTTGTTTGTTTTGATGTCATCTATCGTAGTTTACCAGAAAATTGCAGAAAAATTTGAAAAGGGAAAAATGTGATTTTTACAACAATTTTTTCACATATCCGCCATTTAGCTTTGACAACAATCATTTTATAAAAGGTGGTGAATTACGATGTAAGACCTCTTCATCCGCAACACGACTCTAAAACACTTAACTAACTAATTTTTATCCACGACACGAGTCATGCACATAACAAGTTCAAACAAATAAATGCATATGATAAATAAATATATGTTGTAAAATAATGTAGAAAATGCAGACATAGCGCCATCATATTATTAGTATATTAATTTTAGTTTACCTAGTGTTCCGGCAGTTGGTCGAGAATCCGCGAAAAGCAAAAAACTTAACATCGGGTTTGAATTGTAGATGTGGAAAAGTATCACTGTTTCGAGTGCATGAACTAAATTGAGTTTATTTAAATTCGCGCCCAAATTAACACTTAACTGGCGCAGTCGGATAGCGAATCAAGAAGAAGTCGCAAAGGATAACTCTTGATCGCGTAAAAAACCAATTTCGAAAAAGCCGCACAAGGATAAATCTTGATTGAGAACATATTCGGGAATTTCGCGATGCAAATTAATAATCAAAAACCAGAGTGACTGAGTCCGAAAACGGATAACCTGATATGTCACTTAAAACTCTGAGCTGAGGCTGGAAAGAGCAATCTGATCAACAAACCTTAAAAATTAAAAGTGGATCTAGAAAACAGGAAAAGGAAAAGTTTTCTTGTTTGCTCCGGGGATGAAAAAACGATTTTTCCATAGTTTTACGCGCAGCATATGCTATTTTCCGACATTTGTTCGTTCTGGCGAAGAAAATGCGATCCGAATTTAGTTCGCCTAGGCGACATTCCGCCAAAATGTTTGCTGGGAGACCACGTCAACAATGAGGTGCTACATTTGTGGAGCACCATTGAAAGAACTCAACGATTTAGCTATCAAAAGAGATGATGATGCAGACGCACTTTCAATCGGATTACCCACTTTGCACGTCAGAATTTGTCGGTTTGAGAGCATTGCTCATATAAACTCACTGTAAAAAAGTGGCAGTTAAGATCTAACGTTTACAAAGCTTTTGTTAAGGAGAGGAAAAAAATCATTCAAGAGAAATTTAGACGTGAAACTGGTCTAATAGTGCATGTACCGAAATCTGGGTTTGCAAATACCAATGATGATAACACAAGTAGAAGATTTTTTTCCAATCCTGACAGCTGCAGAAATACCTGGAGTTGATTATAATTTTGACTCGAAAAACCGACTCAAAGTCATCCTTGAAGTCATATCAAGTGGTCATGAAGTCCATTAGGACAAGTTTGCAGATTATTGCATAGACACTGCGAAACTTTATATAAGTTTGTACCCGTGGCATCCTCTGACACCTACGATGCACAAGATCCTGGTGCATGGTGCTACTGTCATAGACAAGGCATTGTTGCCAATTGGATTGATCTCGGAAGAAGCCGCTGAGGCACGGAATAAACATTTCCGGCTGTACAGGCTACATCCGGAACACTGATGTTATAAATAGATTATTACTCATTTCTGACCCACTGATTACTGGAATGAGACAAACCCCAAAAAAAGGACGTTGCCGTTAACGAAAGAAGCAATTGCCTTGATGATTCCTGCTGTACTTGACCCTGAAAGAGGCTCAGATTCTGATTTGGAGGACGTTTCTGGAAGCACTGAAAGTGATGAGGATGATGAAGAACCATGAGGCTCATCATCATTATAGTTACCTAAATTTTATAACAATTTATTTAAGAAAATAATAAATGTCGAAGTTATAAATTACAAAATATATTTTTATTATATTTTTCTCCAACATTTTAAGTCATTATTCATTAAAAAAAGATGGCTTATAGTTAACCAGGGCAAGTCCCTGGAGTAAAAAAACTAAATAAATAATTTTGACCGGATAGATCAGCAAAATACCCCTATGTGCGTGGCTTTGCATTGCGCCTTCCATGAAATCGTCCCATCATTCCACGGTGTGCATATTGATGAAAAGAGGGAATTAAATATTGCTAGCTAAAAATAGAATAAGTCTCTATGAAAATTCATTTTGGGTTCTTTGTAATAGCAAATAATAATAGCAAATTTACGTCAGTCTTGTATTATGTTACTCGGGAATTAGTGTATATAAACTTTAAAACCATTCAGTCATTGGTTAATCTGAGTGAAATCGAAGTATAATAATAATAAAAAAAATCATGAATCAAAGTTAAGACATTGAGTACTCAATACTCATCGATGAGATTGAAGTAAACGTGCAAATCTCGCATTTCCTCTGAACAAACTATATTCCAAGGCAAACGTCGAATCCTCCAAGTTTGCTTATACTGGCCATTTACTACAACTGAGACAACCAGTACCGACAGAATGAACATGTATGCCTTATTTTTACCCTCTTCAGATAAAACGAACTTTTCTGTTTTCACTGACCACCATTGCATTGAGAGTTCTTTGAGCTTCAGTTTTTGAAGTTTGAGAACTACCTCATCCTTGATTTCACGTTGGTAAAAGATTATTGAATTGGAATTGTAAAAATATCTTTTTAGGTAAAGCCACAAAATTTGAATCCAGTGATTGTTTGGATACATGGCGGAGGTTTTGTTGTAGGATCACCCACAAGAGACATGTACAGCCCAGACTATTTTATGAGCAAAGATGTTGTGTTTGTATCACCAGCATACCGTTTAGGGGTGCTTGGTAACTCGTTTTAATAAGAATTGCTTGACCGTGTAAGGTAATAAAATCGCTTCGTTTTCAGGTTTTCTATCGTTAAAAGATCCGGAGTTGTGTGTACCGGGAAATGCAGGTCTCAAGGATTTGGTTCTTGCGTTAAAATGGGTGAAAGAGAACATTTCACGATTTGGTGGAGATCCGAACAATGTGACAATACTTGGGGAAAGCGCAGGAGGAGCGGCAATTCATTTTTTAGGACTAAGCCGTCAGGCAAAAGGCTTATTTAATCGAATGGTTTGCATGTCGGGATCCGCATTTTGTCCATGGGCTTTGCCACCACCTAAAAATTGGCCCATCCGACTTGCCCAGCAACTAGGATATCAGGGTGAGAATAGCGAATCAGAAATTTTGAAATTCCTCCGGACAGTTGACAGTAAAAGGTTGGTTGCGGCAGAGCTAAGGGTTTTGACTTTGGAAGAAAAGCAAGACGGATACTTGTGGGTAGCTTCACCGGTCGTTGAGCCTTATGAAACTGAGCAATGCATACTACCAGAACACCCTGTTTCTTTGGTCAAACACGCCTGGAGTAATGATATTCCAATGATAACAGGTTGTACGTCAAAGGAAGGAATTTTCTTTTGTGATTGTAAGTATTGCAGAATCTACGTATTTATGTAAGTATAACAGAATAAATAGTGAAGAATGGAAATATAATTCGGTATTTTATACTAACAATGCTTATTTTTCTTTGTAGTAAGACCTCCGGGTGTTTTCGAGAAATGGGAATCTGAACCACTCTATATGTTGCCATTTGATTTGAAAAACAAGCCTAACTCCGTAGATGTTGCGCAGCGATTAAGTAAGGAATCCTTTGAAGATCGTAAAATTAATGACGATTCCTACATTGATGTAAGTTACATTTATGCTCTAATACATCTCTGATGTATCGATTCCACATTTCCAGTTGATTTCATACAAGTACTTTTGGCATCCTGTACATAGAACAGTGCTGTATCGTCAAAAATATGCGCAGGCTGCAACATATCTGTATTCATTTGAATTCGATTCACAGGATTATGCTTTTTTTAAAAGATGGATTTCATCGAATAGGAAAGGTGTATCGCATGGCGATGATTTAGGATATTTATTTGTGAATATTTTTACACCAGAAACGAAATCGGGGTCACCAGAGCAGAAAGTAATCAAGCTTTTGATTGGGATATTAGCGAAATTTGCGGCTAATAACGATCCAAACTGTGAAGAATTATTTTCAATCAAATGGGACCCTGTAAAATCGATTGAAAAGCCACATATGTGCTTGAGAATTGATAGTGAATGCAAATTTGAAAAGAATCCATTTTCGAACATCCTCGAAAATTGGGACAATTTGTATGATCAGAAAGAACTAATTTAGTTTTTATTTTGTCTCGATGAAATTCCTTATTATGCAATGGGTCAAGATTTGTTTTTAAAAATTTTTATATGAATTTATGTATCCTATGGTTGTTGAAAAATAAAATATTCGTTGAAAGCTTTGGGAAAACTGAGGGTTTATGTAATTCCATTTGTAGGACTCCATTGATAGGACACTTATGAGATGATTCGAAATCGGTTTTAAGGCCAATGTAGTAAGGTAGTAGTTAAGGTGTAGTTAAGGCCCGTAGTAATTTGAGCATGGCCAAGAAAGCTAAAATATGCACCAGACAATTTAAAAATTCCTTATGATGGGTCTTTATTCGCAACACAAATGAGTCCTAGTGTGTCAATAGCTTATACTCCAGGAGTCAAGGACTCCTGACTGGACGCAAAAACTAGTGATCATACGGCATATAGCTGCTGGTGTTCAACGAGTTGGGGCGCTCATGCCGCGAGTCATCTCCTTGCTAATTAGCCTTGCTTCACTACTATCAAGTACTAACACTTTTTGTTGACATTACCAAGAATGAGATACAAAAACATTTTATGGATGAAACAAAGATTAGGGTAAGCACTAAAAAGGGCTGACAGTATGGAGGGGCATCACAATGGCAGAAATACGATTACCGTATGGAATAAATAAAGGAAGCTTTGTTTCATACAGAGGTTAGAAATTAAATGATGCAGTGAGTGGAGAGATCACGATAGCTATGTTTCTGTGCATAAATGTGTGTGAGAATAATTTTCCTATGTAAGACTATGTATGAGTTATTGTGTATTAATAGTTATTGCGTATGAGCACAAAATTTAAAAGAATGTTAAAGCGCAGCTCCAAGTACCTGCGTCTTTATGTCCTACTTGCAATAAGCTTTCCCTGAAAATGCCAATAGATCTGGGAAATCGAAGTTGAATACCGATAGATTGAAAGTTTCTTCTAAAAGTTATCGGTTGTTAGCGGTTAAATCAATTTTTTTCTAAGTAATGCATCATGACGGTCATGCCTTGTGGTTCTAATGAGCATAGCATAACATAGCATAACTCCTGGAAACCGGTTACACTCCGAAGAGGTATCATTAAGAAAGATATATGAAAATCTCCTATATCAAATAAAGTGAGTTTTCGCTAGATAGAAAACTAGAAAATGAAATTGTAGTATTCAAAAATTATAGAAAAGAGCGAGTCATTCTCCAAGTGCTCGTCGACGTATAAACACGCGGGTTGATAATTGAGTTAGCTTAAAAAATGTAATTCATTTGCCTTTGTCTGTATCAAATATGATCCGTTTGACGAGACAGCAGCATTCTCTCCAAACCTCTGGCGGAGTTGTTCTAATGTTGTTTTGTTCCTCAGTGCGTACAATAAAGTTTAATAGAACACTCCGTGTCTTTTTCTGTCTATGAGTGTTCCTGTATTCATTTCACGCAGGTTATGGGCCCAGGTTACATGACTTACCAGTGAATAGTATGAAATTTTAATGTTTAAATCAATAATTGTGTTAGTAAAGTCATTAATGACATCCTAATAAAATATGTGATGTTAACTCACTGTCAAATTAATACCAGAAGTTTTAAATGAATGAAAATGTTTTCGATTTGCAAATTACATGCTCTTATTAGTTAGTAATCCTCTATATCAAATCTTCGGTAATGGTTTTGATGGAAAATTTCCAATGTCAAGGCGGATATCTACCCTCCAACAAGACAAGCAATAGTAATGCAATTTTCAGCTGCTATTAGAGATTTATGAATTTAATTTTTGACTATGATTGGATTGTACATTGTGGATATTAAGTATATGTATGTGCTTCTGATCGCGTGGGAAACATTTAAATTATGATAGAATTTCGGATATCATTTTGCATTTGACACGAATGGCAGGAACGAATTGAGCCGAACATTTGAACAGCTGATGACGGGAAAAAAGATAAATTTAAAAATTCAGACGCTTACTTACACTCGCACACTGTACATGGATAGGGATTTTCTATAGCTCGTGCCTCTATAACTTGGTTAGTTGCGCAACTTATCAGATGTGAAACGACAAGTACATATGAGTGAAAAGGAAGGGAAAGAGAAAATACCTACAAGTGTGTTAAGCTGTAGAGCATTTCGTAGAATGTATCGGTGTCGGTAATGTGAACTTGTGAATGTGAAGGCACCTTAACATTAGTGATTTAAGAAAAATAAAAAACCTAAATTTGGTTAAAGGTATACGCTTCAACTAAAAGCAAGCATCATAAGTTATGAAGTTTGTGCAAATTATTAATCACATGTTCAGCCATTTAAACAATCGCTGACCCCAGAAAAGAAGCGATAGGATTGATACACTCAAATTTAGTCGATGAAAACCATACGTTTTTTTGTGGTAGAGAGGTGAAGGCTGTTTACGCCCTGTGGGACTCTCAGATGCACAATGCTTTTGGACTACCCACTAAAAACCTCCTCTGTCAACCTGAGAACCTAGCCTGGAACCGTTTGACACATGACTTCGGACTAGGCCTCGTTATGAGAATCTCGACTCTAACGGCAAGGAAGGAAGAGGATGGAAGTGCTAATAAAGAGATCCCTTATCCCCAATGGCTCCCAGCGCTCCAATAAAGCTTTCTTCTGTATCAGCACTGTCCGAGCATATTGTACCACGCGATTCCAATTGTCAACATTTCTCCGACCATAGTTTCCGGACAGAGCTCACTCATTTCGCTGAAGAGGTCCCCGCGCTGCTGGCTCCATTTTTTACAAAAGAAGAATATGTGACAGGCGTCATTCAACCCTCCTGCACAAAACACACAGTTAGGCGACCGTGCTCTGTCAATCTTGTGCAGGTATGACCAAAAAAAAACCGTGCCCGCTTAAGAGCTGGGTCAAGTAGAAATCGGTCTTACCATGCACTCGACTGAGCAACGGCCTCACGTCAGGGATCAGACGTGCAGTCCACCTTCCCCTTTTGTCGTGCTCCCAGGACTGTTGCCCATCGCCGAGAGAGTGACGTCTTTCTTCCTGGTGATCTCTTTTGTTCGGTCTTCGCCTCAGCGCAGGTAAATACTTCTGCGGTCTCTCGCAAGGAGGGCGATGGGTTTCATCCCTTAATAACCAGCACTGCCGTCCCGGAGACTGTTTGATGTACGCATGAGATTCGCAATGTTCCTTGTTTCGGCACCGGTGCCAACCGCTTACGGTGTAATTCCTTACTGAGAGCGTCGCCTCACAGTTCTGACCCATAGAGTAGAAGTGACAGCACAACTTCATTAGGAGTCGTCTCCTTCGTGCGTCTGTCTCCTTCGGACAGCGTTGATTATACCATAAGCACTCCAACAAACTTCTCAGTATTCCACTGGAGCGCAGAAGAACAAGCGCGTGGTCTTCGGGTAGCACAGTGATGGATCTCCAGAGCTATGTACTGGTGATCACTGTCCAATAGTCCTGTAGCACTCTTAAATTTTTAACTGATTGTACTAGGCGCTCCGAAGCGAATGTCACATCAGGTATGGTTGCGACGTCACCCCACCGACGGAAAGTAAGGGTGTGGCCTGTGTTCAGTACGACGAGCCCGAGCATCTGATTGAGGCATGCCCCAATCGATTCCTCTTGCGTTGAAATCACCTCCAATGGGCCCTCAATACTCGAAACAGCGTTTTCCAAAGCATTGAGCCTAAGTTGAACGGACGGTAACGATTTGTTTGGAGTTAGGTATACACTAAAGACTGTAGTTCCCGAACACCGAACCCAAACGAAACCACCTCCTCGACCCCGATCCTGCACTTGAAGGTGAGCGCTGTTCCAAACCCAGATGGTGGCTGTACCGGATTCGTCAGGATACCATGTTGGTGAGCTTCTGTGTGATGTTGCTCGCTCAGCAGCAGTAAGTTAGCTTGCCTGTCTCTCGCAATCTGTTCGAGTAGATCTTGGGCGATAATGCTTGGATGCAGATTGATTTGAAGGATGCGAATCATTGCAGAAGTGCTTTGACCTTGCTTAAGGCTTCATGGAGGACCCGACACTTCCCTGTGCTTGGATGTGTTTCAAATCATCTGTTCTCGGGTCATACTCCTGGCAAAGAACACAGTGTTATCCGTCTGCGCACTCCTTCTTGTTATGTCCTGTCTAGCCGCAATTATAGCACAAGGAGCTTCGGTCAGTTCCATTACATGCCTGTGCGGTATGACCGTATCCAAGCCATTTGAAACACCGGAGAGGAATCGCTCTTCGCCCTATCCGACAAATATCCTACCCTTTTCTAATTTTGCCCTGCTTCAAAAGTTGTTCAGCTTCCTTCTCTGTGAGGTTGACTTTGGTCATGCGTTGACCCCTGTTGTTTGGTTTGGCCAGCCTCGCATAACGGACAAAAGGGCACTTGTTAAGATTGTGATGTATTTTCAAAAATATACTAATAAATAAATAATTAATAATTAATAATAATGATATTGTGACATGTTCGAAAAAGGTTACGCACCACTATAGTCGTCTTAAGAAAAAAGTCGTAAACTTGTTTACGACTACCAATACATCGATAATTCTCGAAAGTATAAACATAAACATGTCGCGTGCATTGAGTGCAATAAATCCGGGTGCAAGTGACTCAGCGCGTCAACACGGGAACAATCCACATGGACGATTCTGGGTTGATTGGTAGTTGTATAAAAATGACTACGGCGAGCGGCGAAGAGAGTATTGTGAATGAAGTGAAGCAGCGAGCGACAGTGCGCGTTAAAAATAGTGCGGTAAAGTAATTACGAAGCAAGTAAAAGTGATTATAAAAGTGATTGATTAATTAATGTAAAGGTGAACTCATAAAAGTGAAATAATTGTAAAGTGTGAAATTTTAAGAATAAAATTTTAAGCACCTAATTTTAAATTATTAGGGTGTGTTTTATTCACTATTGCTAATATTTGCGAAGAGCAAACAGAGGGCAACACCGGTGTCAGAAGTGGTATAACCTTTTCCGAACATGTCACACTATCCCCGCTTTATATCTTTTTCACCCTGAAAAAGTGTCACATCAGCTATCTCTGAGTCTTCCTGCTGATAATATGGGGCGGTCCAGTCTGTCGGTCGGTCGGTCCGGTCTGTAATAAGGCGGTCCAGGTGCACAATTTTCATTTTTGTCCTAGATTTCTGGTGTTCCTATATCCGGTATACCACATCATTGATCTGTTTGATGATTCGGTAGGGTCCTTCCCACTTTGGCTGTAGCTTCAGAGATCTGGCTTTCCGACGCCATGGGTTATATAGCCACATCAAGTCGTCCGGCTGGAATCCAGATGAGTTTGCCATTAAGTCGTATCTGGTTTTCATGCGATCAGTGGTTGACTCTATTTGCTCCCGCACTATTTTGTGTATCTGATTCAGCCATTGCAGTTCACCACAATTCCAACATGTAGGTGAAGCATACACCGTCGACCTCCTATTCATGCCAACACGTTCACATCTGCATTCTTCCGTTGTAACCTGCCGGATCCTGGCTGTGTTATGAGCGGTTGTTTTGGTGGCTTCGAAGTTTAAACAGTAGGCCAGTGCGTCCTTTACTGAGCGTTGCCACATCGGGACGATGTGTGGGTCGTATGCAAAAGTGCAAGCCTTTCAGTATCCTGGGCTAGCTGCTGTAGGGTTTCACCTGGCTTATGCATCCGGTTGCGCAGCTGCGACCTGTAGATCTGCTTCAGGTGATTATCTCCATACCTCATGTCGAGTGCGTTCATGATAGCGTTGGAGTTTGACTGTGACTCAGCGGGAACAGTTTGAAGTATTTCCGCAGCTGGACCTCTCAGGGCAAGAATTAAGGCTGTTGCTCGCTCCTGCTCATTCCAGTGATTCGTTAGAGCGGCAGCTTCAAACTGGGTTTTGTAAATGCTCCAAGCTATTTGTCCATCGAAAGTTGGTGCTTTTACATTCCATGTTGAGATACTGGCTGTACTTGTTATCGGGCTCGGGTTACTCACTATCGTTACTTTGCCTTGTTTTAAGTCTTCTTTTATTCTTTCAATCTCTTCCCGAACCGTCTCCACTTTGCTCATCCTTTCTTCCACTTTGTCCATCCTTTCTTGGAAACCTTCAATTTGAAGGTTAAGCTTCCGGCTTAGTTCACATAAATCTGCTCTTAATTCAGCTGATTGCTTGTCGAATTTCTTGTTGAGGCCTACTAATTGCTGGTCCAGTTTCGAGTTCAAGTCTGCTGATTGCTGGTTGAACGCTGTTGACTGCCAGTCGAGCTTCTCGTTCAACTCGGTTGATTGCTTTTGCATTACCATCAACATCCGCATCAACCCTTTCGCAGTCAGAATTTTTTCTTCCTCCTCGCCTCCAGGGCAACTTTCGGCATCAGGAAATTCAAACGATTCTGGATCCATCCCTCCCGCTGCCAGCGCTTCGTTTAACCGGGTGATTAGTCTAGCTTTGCTTCCTTCGGTGGAAATTTTCCGCTTTTCCAATTCCTCCTTAACTTCTGGCAAAGTAAGTGCGTTGATTTTACGGTGCATTTTTCTTACGAGTTGTCTTCAATGCAAAAGTTCATAAAAGTGTTCACTATATGTTATATATGTATATGTGTTTAGAGGGTATTCTGGTAGACAGGTCGGTACTGCTGCCAGCGAGTCCCTCACTGCGGATGTAAATGTCTTCATCGCCCGCAAAAAAAAAAAAAAAAAAAAAAAAGAAAAAATAGTTCGTGTTTTTTTAAGTGTTTGAGTTCACTTCACTATTGCACGAATAATTCCGCTTCTGACACCAGTGTTGCGCTTTGCCAGGTGCGTGACCTGTTTGCTCTTCGCAAATATTAGCAATAGTGAATAAAACACACCCGAATAATTTAAAATTAGATGCTTAAAATTTTATTCTTAAAAATCGAACACTTTACAATTATTTTACTGAATCACTATTTCACACTTTTATGATTAATTAATTAGTTCACCTTTACATTAATTAATCAATAACTTTTATCATCACTTTTACTTGCTTCGTAATTACTTTACCGCACTATTTTTAACGCGCACTGTCACTCGCTGCTTCACTTCATTCACAATACTCTCTTTGCCGCTCGCCGTAGTCACTTTTATACAACTACCAATCAACCCAGAATCTTCCATGTGAGTTGTTGCATTAAATCTTGTTGCTATAGCACCTTACTCGCTTTAGTGCTGTTCATGGAAGGAGTGCTTGTTACTCGCGAAAAGACTATTGCGATAACTTAATCAGACTTGAATTGGGCAGGAGACATTGATGACCGTAAATCCTGTTCAGCTAATATTTTAATTTATAAGTAAAGAAAACGAATATGCAGCACTATCTGAAGTGTCACGGAAAATCGTTTATATAAAACGACTTTTATTGCACTGGGCTTCAGAAGTTTACCGAAATCTTATTTCTATGTACTTTGTGACAATGGAAGCGCGATTGAATTATCCAAAAAGAAAAAAGATTATAAGAATAAAAACATATAAGATTTCAATTTACACGCGAATGAGTTGAATAGAAAGAAATTGGGATTAATAATTGTCAAACAGTACAGAAAAGCGCAACGGTTGCATAAACTGCCAAATTTGAATTACAGTTGAGTTAATTGATAAATTTTGTTGTAAAAACTTTTGAGTAAATGTCGATAGAAGGGGTGTTCGTAAAAAACTGTTTTCAATATAGTCTGAGCAAGTGCTCAAAAATTATTTAAAAGAGAGAGAGTAATTCCTCAAGCGTCCGTCGAAGTATAAACACGTACAATAAAGTTTAACAGAACCTGTGTGTTTTTCTTTCTCTGTGTGTGCTCATTTACTTATTTCTAATACGTCCTTATGTGATGACGTATTAGAAATGTATGAATACCAGTCTTTCAGCTGAAGACAAGGAACGATTTTATCTTTTGATCTAATTGAATCGATTCCGCATAGATATTAATTTTTCATTGAGAAAGCTAACTATGCCACAATTCGTCACTGGTTGATGAAATTCGAAATTTCTTTTGACCACATTGGAACTCATATTAAATGTTGACCTTATGTTATGTTATGTAATGTTGGTTTGCTAACTGTCCTGGACTGTCTTCCACTCGAAAGCGCTTCTTCAATGAGGAAGTGTCTTGTTGGAACCAATCCCCTTGTTCAGGACTCACAGTACCCAAATTTGCCGGAATGAATTTGAGATGAGAGTCAAGCATATTAACTTTGATTAACATATTACACCGCAAACCTTTTTGATTTTCGGCTTAATAGTTTGCGGGAAAAAAATTTTGGAAAATATATACAGAACATTTTTTGGTGAGTTTTTCCTAGTCATTCAGCTTTTCTTCAAAGCTCTAATACATTATCTGTTGCGGGATTGGTGGACCTATAAATAATCTGATCTGACGAATTTTCAGATATAAAAATCTACAAAATTTTTCATTCACCATTTTTAATAAATCTTAGTGAAGTGAAGAAGAATCTAAGTGAAGTAAGTGGTTCACAGTTAGTCCACACATTTTCTGTCTCTGCGGTCCCATTCGCAAATAAAGGACAAAAAACTCTGTATAACCAAGCTTTAGTCCAAGTTAAAGTGCTATGACTTTAAAATTGCCACAAATTTTCCAAGCATATTTTCTGGATTTAATTTTTCCAAAAAGAAATCTGATATTTCGTAAGTGTCTAAATTTTCATAGCTTGAGAAGGTAAACTCGAGTTGTTTAATCTGCACCCCAAAAGCCTGTTCTTGTAAGATAAATTGTTAGATAAATTTATACCACGAATCGTCCAAATCGGTCAATCAATTTGTGTGCGGTTCAGACCATGGGTCACTATTTCGAGATACCCTATCGAAATTTCATCCCACTGAAATTGCTATTTTAGGCAAGTTTTACCTTCGTTCATTTCCGAAACTAAAAATTCTTTTTCAAAATTGTTTCAATGTATTATAAGAAGAATACCTTTTTTAGTGAATTAACTTGTAACTAGTGAATTCGGAAAAAAGGTTACAGGGAAATGATATAATTCAAACAATGTGATAAGGTTTTATTGATAAAAACGATAAAAATGTAGTAACTCCCGGAAACTACTTAACGTACTGAGTTGTTTAAAGCAACGTTTGTTGGCTCTAAATTATTTACATTTAATTAATTCATGCAAAATTAATGCATGCATGATATTGTTCAGTGTGTGCAAATTGCATCCCATATATATATGTATATATATAAATTGCTCTCCACAAAAGGCAAATTCCTCTCGAAAAATTTACCTAATAAATCACTCTCCACCTCCACAATAGGTAAACTTCTATCGTGAAATTCACTTCAAAAATTCAGATTCTATCCATCATTATGTTGCCTTTACGGAAATCCAATTCGCAACCCTTCCATGCAGGTATCGATAATTTTTTCTTTACGAACTCTATTCATATAACACACATAACTCTCATTCAAATAACATAAACATATGAAAACATAAAAAGCTTGATCCGACCTGTTCATCAAAGACCAAACCAAACGAAATACACATTTCCCACGTTCGGTGCGCGTAGAACCAAGCATGTACGAAAGTTGCAAACGTTACACGGAACGAGAGAAGGTCTTAGTAACAAAAAGCGATACCGTTCCGAAAAACGATAATGCCTGAAAATGACGAAAAGGTTTTCGTTCTCTGAAAAACGTAAAGAAAGAGAACGACTGAAGGAACGAAAACGGTTACACGAAGCGATGAAACTTTCAGGAACGTTATTCGCTACCATTCCAAAGTAACGCGTTCTATCTTCGTTTTGGAACGTAATGTAACGTTCCAAAATAACGTTATTTAAGGAACGTCTCATCTATAGGCCGGAGAGTGTTGTTTAATATGATTTGGAAACAGTAACCGTGGAGAAGGTGAACAAGATTGTGTCATTTCATTTGTGAAAGAGTACAGTCAAGAGTTGATCACCGAGAAGCTTATGGAGTTGCATCATGCTTGGCGGGAAGAAACTATGTAGAGAAGGAGCAAGCAGCAGACCAACAATTTTCTGTCGCAATGAAAGAAATGTTTAAGGCAACGGAAACTGTTGCATAGTACTTTGAGAGGTCCCACTCTAATAAGGAGGCGGCTATTTATGCTACAAATCATATAATGATAATGATGGGACACATTTTCGTCAAACACAAATGTCTTTGAATATTTTTCTAGTTAAAAAGTATTAATTATTAGTCATACATTCATATTTTTAATTAAGTTTTCGGTTAACAATTATCAATTGTTAAATGACAAGTAACCTTAACAATTCATCGTTAATTTTATTTGAATGCATGCAAATAAATTTTTTCGAAAAGTTAGTGTTTTTGTTTTATTAATTTTTCGAAATATTTTTAATTTTTCGAAAAATTAGTATTTTTGAGTAAGCCAGTAAGATTCTATAACGAATTGTGCTCGTTATGAGAGGTTCCACTGTACAAACTGAAATTTTAAATTAATTTTAGTTTCAAGTATTTTATGTAATGAATAAGGGTTATTACTGGCTGTGTTTAATTTACAGCGTTGTCATGTAGAAGAATGAACCTGTACCTACCGCCAAATAGCTCTGTAGCCGAATACTTTATTTGGTTTCCCAGGATTTTGAAAAAAACAAAGCTAAAGACGCGTGTATATGTGTGAACATACATGCCTCCAGCCAATCGATGTCCGATATCATCAGGTGAAGTGAAGTGTGGTGAGATCCGGTTTGGACGTTAGAACTCACCAGAACTCAGCAGGAACAGCGGTCCCCAAGAGTGAGTTGTGTCTAGGATAGGTTGTCGTCCAACGGGTGAGGTGTGTAGTGGAAGGATCAGGAATTCGCTTAAGTCGTCTACGTTTCAATTCAATTCCGTTCCAATTCAAATGCAAAAAGTATTTCTTGCTTCTTGGGCCTCCGTTTTTGCAAGTTTGGTTCTTCGGAGAGTAAATTCTAAATAAAAAGGTAAATTCTAATGGACAAAGCCGTTTTGAATTGAGAAATTATGAGCAATTTGTTTGAATTGTCGAAGACGTGCGGGGTTGAAAATTTATAAGTAATGAATTCGAATGAAAGAAAGTTAAGTGACGTTACGAAACAAAAAATTATTAACATGAAGAACGGTGGGAAAATTCAAAGAGAAATCGCGAGTGAAATAAAAAGGTTTAAACATTTAGTTAACAATTTAAACAATTTAAAGTTGGTAATCGAAGATTATAGGAGAAAGCAGTCTTTTGGACGCCCTTCAGAGTATTCGCCTGCTGTTAAATGGCGGTTTTAGACTGTGATGCATGCTTATTGTGAAAAATTGTTTGCAAAAGTCAAAATTGACTTTGCAACACATTGATACAATATTATCCAGAAACCAGGAACCATTTGGGATCTGGTGACCTTCGGCAATGGAAAAAATTTAATTTTTATCGATCGACGGTTTAAATTATTACTGGCATGATTTCCGGAATGGACGAAAAATCATCTCAAAAGGAGCACACGAAGGTGGGTCTGTTAGAATTGGGGCGTTCGAATAATGTTCACGGAATGAATTCGTTTTTGTAAATGGAAGAATCAGTGCTGTTGATTACCAGATGTTACTAGAGGAATATCTCAAGCCTAATGATTTTTGTTAACTTGATGCTGTTTAATTTGTCAGTAAACTCTACGGTGTTACATATCACGAATTCGTTTGGGAGTCGGGGGCTGCTTCTTAGTACTGTCGCTAAGTGTTTGCCTAGTTTATATCCTGGCACCGTTTTGTATTAACTATACGCCTCATCGGAGTGGTTAGTTTGAGAAACTTCGGTACCGCAATCAGTGATGTAGCCGGAAGGAAAATTGTTCTTACTGTGTGCACTATGTTGGGGTCTATCATTGTGTTTCCTACTTAGTTTGATTGTCGTCCGTCTGATGTTGCCTAGGCTTACATTTCACCAATGAGTTTTTCCGTTTTTATATTGCATTCTTTCTTGCTGATAAGTACTGCTGTGTTTCCGTTGTGTGCTTTTGTTGTTATAAAGTTCTTTGTTTTCAGTTTCTCCTTGTGGCTTTTCAACGTTTTAACTTCCTTGTTCTTTTCTTTCTTGGAATGGATTTCATTTTCAACAATTCTTCTGCACTTATATCTGACCTGGTTTTTTCTGTTGTTCCTGTTCCATCCCTGTTAGACGAAAACGTGAATAAAGCGAACCATTTTATATTCCTTGTAGCATAAATAGCTCTCTAGTTGCTACTTATAAATGCTTTCTCGATGGATTCCCTTCTTATTTTTGGCGCGTTATCCACTCTCTATGCTTTTGATCTGTTTTGATTTTCACTTCCCATGTGTGAATGGAATACTAGCTAATACTTGGTTGGCCATCTTCTGTGACGAAGCTCTACTTAAATTTTATGTGTATCTCAATCAAATAGTTGCTTATTTTCCTCCTCTGCAAGCTGCTTGCAAAGCCATGCATAAACCTTGGGTCACTCAGTGTGTTTTGAAAGCAGAGGATAGTGACTTCTGTAGCGATAAATATTGCCGTACTTTTAAGTAAGGAAAAATTTGGGCAGGGTTACCGGCTGAAGCTTAAACTAAACTAACATTGAAACAATAATTTAAACATCATTTTTAAGCCTCTCAGTTCTATTCGTGTTCTGTTAAATCGTTCTCATGTTCTTCGTTGGAGTGGTATTGCTACGTCCTCCTCGCAAACCCTTTCAGATCTGTTTACTTAGTTCTGCTTTTTCCCATCTTCTTTTCCGTCTGTGGATCTTTTGCGTAATCGCTAGGAACACACTCTGTTTTATGTTCTTCTTTGGCCAATAAATCCTTCGAAATCGACCTTTTAACTTACGTTCTGAACAACTCGAATATTCAATGTCACCCCTACGTATTCGTAGGGCCCATATCCTATTCAATATTTTTTCACTATTCTTTTACGCTTAACTTAAGTTTGAGTTATTGCTCTTTTCCACCTGATTTTTAGAGCGTTTGTATAGGGTATTCATCCTGTGCATCCAATTATCGTTCTGTTTACTTTCCTTTTTTTCCTAAGTTGCTTGAAAGCCTGATGCTCAATCCATTATTAAAACTTTCTTTAACTGACTGAAGTTACTAGCCGATTCGCGAAGGCTTTGGATGAAAGACTTCAAGTCGATATAGTCTTTAGTGATTTCTTAAAAATTTTTGCTACTCCTCTCCGGCCTCTCATGGGTATTGGCATACTCCTTTGTCATTTGTGTTGTTTTAGTTTTCAGGGTAAGACCTCGATTCCTTCTCTATCACCATTCGGTGTCCCTCAGGAATCGATTCTGGGTCTCCTTCTTATTTTCTTATTTTTATGTTTCAAATTTATGAAATGGATGGTTTTTTCGCTGAACAAAGACAGAAAATATTAAAGACTTATTTCCATAGTGGTGTCTTCTACTCGAACTGTAAAAAATTTACGAAAAAAAAAATTGACAAAAAGGATGTAATATTTACAAAGAAAGGTGGAAAGAGCTCAAGCTGGTTTCGAACACGCGTCCCTGCCGCTTCTCGTCAGGTGCCAACTCACAGGCTGGGACGCATTGATTGACACTACCAGCTAGGTGGATGTCGTCTGGTTATTTTTACGTGTTATGATTGTTGCTATCAGCTTGAACTTGTCCTATTTTCTAAATTGACTTTGGTAAGCTTTACCAGACGACATAACAAATAACTAATTTAATTGTATGCGAGGGGTCCCTTAATTTAACCTCGCATCCAAGCTCGGCCTTGGAAATAGCGAGAATGGGTGACGTGGGAGCGGAGGGGAGCTCACCGCGCCAAAGGCTGCTTTCACGCGGAAAGTTAAGAAAAACCTGCAAAGGTTTTGTGAGAAGTTTGGAGGGAATGTAAGGGACGAGTTCTTGCTAGACTTACTAACAAGTTGCAAGCTCCAACTAAAATTTCCTTCAGAGGGATCATGAGTAGAGGAGGAGGATTTCCCCACTACCGAAGGAGACGCTCTCGCTAATTTCAACAGCGAATCCGAGCAAGAGGAGCCGATGGAGACGGTCCATGAAGACCATTCTCATCGGAAAAGACCAATTGTGTCTCCAACACCGGAGCCCACTTCTAAGCCCTCAGTAAGACTGGGCGAAAGAAACTTTTCGGAACTTCACGCTGTCGTTTCCAAGGCTTCGGCAAGCGTAAGAAAAGACGAAACTGCATCCGCCCCAGTGCGCAAACTAGCTGTTAAAAAACTAGCTAAGAAAAGTCCGCCCAGTGTTGTAGCTACTAGGAAGCTGAATCTTAATCCTTTCAGGGAAAGAGTTGAACGAGCATGTCAGAAAAACCAGCTCGATGCGCTAAAATTCAATGTAACGGTTAACAGTTTAACATTAACTTCGTTGCACCTGTTTTTGGGTAGACCATAAAATAGAAGATAGAAGACCATAAAAACCATTTTGATTTTTTTAAATGGGACAAGGTGGCGTGCTATACCTATACACTCCCCACAGAAAAAAGCTGACCCTGATACTGAAGGGTGTGCACTCTTCCTACGAAGACAATGATTTCAAGGAAAAACTCGAAGCCATTCTAGGGGAGGATGTTTTGGGAGCCAAAAGATTCTCAACAGTGGCGTCAAGGAAGGAAAAGTAAACTCACTCATCCTTCGTTATTCAATTTAAGCCAGACTTTGACGTCAAAAAGGCGATGAGTGTGAAAACGCTACTTCGTAGAAAACGTAGAATGGGAATGTTTGGCTAAATCAATCACCTCGCAGTGTTTAAATTGCTAACGATTCGGTCATTTAGTTTCGAATGAATAATTACTGCAATCAATTCTTTGGTTGTTGCTTGTTCTCTCTCGTCCGTAAAGTGGATTCATTCATTCCACAATACAAAAAACTCACTAATCTGAGAAAATCGATGTAGTGTGTGTTTACTTCTTGATACATTCTAGAACAAAAATTTTTTTTAAAAAAGAAAGAAAAAATAATGACTTAGCATTCAAAGTATCAATTTTTTATTAATAGAATTGCACGACGCGTTTCGCTGAACTGGTCAGCATTATCAAGTTGCACTGCACTTGATAATGCTGACCAGTTCAGCGAAACGCGTCGTGCAATTCTATTAATAAAAAATTGATACTTTGAATGCTAAGTCATTATTTTTTCTTTCTTTTTTAAAAAAAAATTTTGTCACTAATCTGAGTTAGAAAAAAGCAGCGTACTTAGACTTCGCCTTTGTTCGCCAGCTGAACGTTTCAAAGGAACTTTGTCCAAGAATACTTGAACATGCATAGACCAGATTTCTTGTTCATTTCAGAAACAAGACTGAAAATTAAACCCAAAGTTCACTTGGGCAAATATAAAGTCATAAGGGATGACGACCCAGATAGAACCCTTGGAGTAGCTATTGCTTTCAAGGAACATCTCAAAATTCAAAGACACTTTCTTTCAAGTCTGAACTGTGCCAGACGTCATGATATTAAGCTCAGTTCTGGGAGGGTACACATTTGATTTTGTAGGAATATACGTTAAACACGGATATTTGGGAGGGGATCTCACTGAAGACTTGGGAACAGTATCCGCTTTGTGTGAAAAGTTTGATTAATTTGCGATAGGGGGTGATTTCAACGCAAGACATCCTTCCTGGGATAATCGCGTATCTAATGGATATGGAACGGCTCTGTACAACTGGTGGCAAGCAAATATGGATCTCATTTTAATTGAGCCGAACGAGCCCACCTTTCGAAGAAGCTCGTCAACCATTGATTTTTTCATTGTGTCTGCCAACCTAGTAAATATCTCTCACAGCTGGAGGAATTTTGAATGTGGAGTCTCCGACATTGAGTCTGGTCATCTTTCAGTAGAGCTGACCATAAGAGTGAAAAAAGGTGTAAAGCTGGAGGTAGTAGAACCTCAATTCTTTATCGACTGGGAAGCAGTTAGTGCTGACTTGAGTGGGAAACTTGACGATATTTCAATCAGCAGATTGAAAAATCTCACAACCATCAAAATCGAAGAGAGAATTGAAGAATTCTCGAAGAGAGAAATTGCTTAAATTCAATCCTCAATACGGTCATCTCAAAGATCTCCATAAAAAAATCCTCCAGAAATTATCTTTATAGAGATTTACCACATGACATTTTGATGCTTCATCGCAGACGTGGTACCCTAAGAGAACTACTCTCGAGAATATACAACCGTAAATTGAATGTAGTTAACTGGGAGTACCAGAGGGTTCTCCTTCTTATACTCTCCCTTAATAGAATGATTTCGAGAACATCTGATTTTGCCAATGAGGGATTTGAACAGACCCTGGCAAACATCAGACCCGGTGCTTGGGTGTTTTCCCAGATAAACAAAATAACTGCCAGGAGTTCTCACTTATAACGGTTCCATGCTCATGTTGCTGCTCATGATGACAAGACTGTTGCTGACCCCATCGCAAATCAATTTGCGAAAGTTCGTCAAGGGGAGAAGGTAAGAGAGGACTCTGCTTTCAATTCGTTGGTTAAAAGAAATATGTCAACGTTTCACAAGTACCACAAGAATTTGTGCTTGGCTAGATTTTCCGATTCAAATCCGTCGGACGCTCTTATTGGCAGTACCTTGCAAATCCTCGCATCTCAAATCAAAGCAAATCTCGCAATCCTTTTTAATAACTGCATAAACATTTGCTACTTCCCTCAGCAATGCAATTGCGCCAAAATATTTGTCATTCCGAAATAGTCCAACAGTACTGACGTAGTCAATACTCGTCCGATATCTTTTCTGTCCAACGTAGAGAAGTTACTGGAAAGAATAATCCTTCAAGGCATCACATAGTTCGGTATATCGATTACTCAGTAAAAAATTATGTTCGATTACATGAATCGTTTACTTGTCGATACACATCCTTAGCAGAAATCTAGTCATGCGTTCGACTAGCTTCCCACATCGACGCATATATAAAATGACCTGCGTATCACCGGATGACAACACACAAAATCTGGATGACAACACACAAAATCAGATCGACATTGTTTTGATCCAAAAACTTTGGGCCTTCAGCATACCTGGCGTTCGCACAAACCGAGGACTATGTCGTAACTCGGATCACTACTTGATTAAACTAATTATCGATGTCCCATAACAAAGGCGTAGTCGCAGAAGACCAGCCCTCTATAAAAATTCAGTATTGAAAGGCTCCAAAAGGTGCTTGTTTCCAATAATTTAACGAAGTCCCTCGTGAACCAGCCAGCTCCCTCCTATCAAAAACCTTGCTGAAAACATAATATGGGTGGAAGTGACAGCGGCAACTAAGACCGTGGCAGAACAGACGATCGGACAACAAGACTGGTGCAAGAGCATAACTAGTTCGATGACGAATGTCAGGATGCGTAAAACTAGAAAGAAGAGAGAAGAGTGTGAAAATTTCAGTAGGGAATAAGATAACTAGAAATAAGAAAAGAAAAAACTCTGACGACCAATTGAGGAGCATCTGACGAGTGAAACCAATCAATTGTATTGCCTATCGATAAAAAAGGTGACAAGCTACAACGCAACACCTATAAAGGCATATAACTACTTCGTTCGGCTTACAAAATATTTTCGAAGAAATTAGAAAATTAAATCAGTTCATACGTCACACTTTTATTAGGAAGTTTCAAAGAGGGAGCTGGTAGTTGGACAGTAGGCCCTTGCCTGATATGAAGCAGGCGCTTGAAATATGCAGCATAGACGTTTGCCAGATTTTCGTTGACGCTAAGGAAGCGTACGACATTATTGATCTTAACATACTGTACCAAATAATGCTTCGCTTGGTATCCCAGCCAAATTAGTCCATCTTCCATAGATGACTAAGACGTTGATAACCACCCAGTTGTGTGTCAATAGCCAACTCACCGACATCTTTGGGTTGGTCCCTTTGCCATTCGATTTACCTCTAGAATATGTCATAAGAACGCCAAGTAATAATCTATGCAGATGTCATCAATTTCATCATGGTTGCTAATAACCGCCATAGAACTCTTAATGAAACTCGACGGCGAAGCATAATTAGTAAGACCACATATCAATGAGAATAAAACAAAGCTCATGAAGCAGTCGAGAAAATTACTCAAATGCCGAAAATATCACAGTTGGCGAATACAGTGTTGAAAATGTGGGCGAATTTGTGTATCTAGGCGGCAAAATAATGAGAGCAACTGATGAATGAGACTAAATATGCCGAGTAGTGCAGCTCACAACTAAAACCTTATATTCAGTTTTAGCTACATAGACAGGAAAATATACTAAAGTAAACAAATCTGTGGTAAGATCTGTTCTTTACTATGGATTTAAAACTTGGACCCTGACCCAAACATCCACAAATATATTGAACGCCTTTGAGTGACGGGTCCTGAAGCGAATAATTCAAGTGAACCTCAGACGGGAACCAATGGCGAATTTGATACAATTATGAACGGTATGCCCTTTTTGGAGAGCCGCTAGTTTCAATGATTGTGGGACTGCGAAGGCTGCAATGGACTGGTCATATAAATCGTGTGGACGAACTACGGATACAGAAAAACATAAACGTTGAGAGAACTGAAGGAGGGAGACTATAAGCGAACCGAGGAACCGCTGATCTGACTCTTTTGACGAAGACGACTCATCGCTGCTCGTATTTCGAAATTGGAGGACGCTTTTAATGGACCGAGATATTTGGAGGCACTTGATGCAGAAAGCGAAGGCCCGAAAGGGGCTGTAGTGTTAAGAAGAAGATATAGACGACATTTGATATCACCAGGAAGGCGCAACGTGTCACACAGCTAACGTGACAATCGATATTTAACGCACTGTTTTTGGAAATCGAATATTCAACAGAAATGCTGATGTCAATTGGCCATCCTGAAGCTACAATTTGACTCCGTTGGACTTCTTTTGTGGTGAACCGTTAAGCACTACTGTGCTGCCAGTCTGTTGAAAGTCAGCTAGCGTCTTCGAGAAGACTTGATTTTTCGATTCTCCTCTATGTGGTACATTCTTTGAAGACTAGAAACTTGATGTTGAAGTGCTTTCCAGAGTATTTAAAGTTCTTTAGTTAAATCCTAGAACTTAAAGAGTTTCAGGTTTTATACTAAGACTCGTGAATTATTTCTAGAGTACAGTTTTGTCTTTTGGTACCCTCTACCTTTGTGCACTGAGTGTTCTTTTGATGGTTTTTAATAAAGATTCCCACGATTCTTGGTTTAACCTTAACCTAAAGTTTAACCTTTCCTCAAAAATTATTTTTATGAGTTCCGTTTATCCATTCTCATTCTTCACACCTTGGCTTCTCATAGGATTTACTTAGATCAGAGGTTTTTCCTTCCCACTCGTTCACCATGACCAAACTTATTTAAGCTATGGCGCTTGTGTATGCTTCCGTCAGATATCGAAATATCGAAATAGTTAAAATAACTTTTAATCATGCTTTCTGATAAATTTTAATTAGTATTTGGTTATCAACTTTCTCTTTTTTCATTATTGTTTGCCACTTCTCAATGTTGAAAAAGGATTTCAATTTCTGCTAAATAGAAAATTTATAAATTAATAAGCAAATGTGTGTTTGCAATAAGAAGGAAACATAATAATATCTTTTCACTTTCGACTTTATTGTGTTTTAAATTGTATTTAATTGCATTTATCTAAATAATATCTTAAACATGAAATTTACATTAGAAGTTAACTCCGAGCGTGTTATAGGATTAAATTTAAAAGGGCGCGAATTCTGTAGCTTTTCTTTTTTGTAAGAACTAAAATGGCTTAGAAAATAAATAGAATCTAGTGCTCATCCATAACAGGCACCTTCAGTATACTCTTAGATATCCTTTGTGAATAAATTAATTTTAAATTCATTTAAATTGACAATATTACACATTACGCCTTATCGTCCTAATTGGGTTTCACTTATGCTATACATTTATCCATTTCAATACGTTTTGTCTTTAATTATATTTCTGTTTTCATATTGAGTCCGCTTTATTTTAGTCCGACAAAAATTTAATAAACTTTACTTGGGATGCTAAACAACCCTTCAGAATAGTCTCCATTATACCATAGTCAACCCTTTATTTATACTTTCTAAATGCTCCTTGGCCTTGTTGCGAAGCGTGGCTATAGAGTTGCTGCGAATATCGGAGGGCGAGTCGGTGATGTTGATGGCGCTCTCCTTGGGAGACAATAATTGTCCGTCGACGGGCTCACAAACATCTATTTTGGTGGTTTTATTGGGTACTCCGGACCCCTCTGCACTAAGTACCGTCGACGAGTTGGATAGATTCTGCGGCGATGGAGTCAGCGACAAGTTCTGCGGCGAAGAAGATAGAGGGATGCTATTTCCAGTTAGGGGAGATGGATGTGGCTGAGAAGGAGGAGGTTGTTGTTGTTGGTGGTGAAGGTGGTGGTGCATAGCGACGGCTGATGGAGAATGGCGGGCTACTGAAAAAATCCGCTGGTTAGAAAAAGCCTTGTCTGCTAGACATTATGAGGAAAAGCATTCGAACCGAATACCCATTCAATTACAATGATCTAAATCACCCTTACCCGAAGGTGGCAATCCTGAATTTTGGGAGGGAGACAGTCGCATTCCTGCCGGAACATTTAATTGTGGTGGCATTGTGGCCATACTTGGTGGTGAGATACGTAAATTTTGTGGTCCGCTTGGATGTCCAATTCCTAGTGTGCTTATTGAAAGATTTGATGGTGCCAAACTAAGGGGTGGCGTTAAATAGCTGGGATATACTGTTTGTGGGTGCGAAAGAAAACCTGTAGAGGAAATCTAAATTTAGTGATAAAATAAAAATGATTAAAAATCCATATAAATCGTTAATACCTGGCAGTGCGGAGAGCAGGGGTGGAGATAGCCACGGGTCTACGGGCAAACTTCCTCCATTGCATGACAAACGGTGAGGCAATTGTGAAAAATGAGTGAGCCCAAGTCGCAAACTTTCTGATTTTTCCTGCCGCCGCCATTTCGCCCGTCGATTCTGGAACCAAACCTGAAAGAATAAGGACAGTTCATTATCACTTATGCCTGCGAGCTTGGAACTTGTTAGTAAAATTGAATGAATTTGCTATTTTAAAAAAAAAACTTCCTTTTATAACTACTAACTACTACTGAATGTACTATTTATTTGGTATCAATACACAAAGTCAGTACCCAGTAAGCCATCGTGATTAAACAGGACCATGTTGAAGAACGAAACACTGAGTTTGAGTAAAAGTCAATGCTTATTCAGTCTAAAGTTGACAACAGAAACTTCGGGGAAAAAACTTAATTAAAACTTCTATCCGTTAATATTATATCGCATGCCGAATTTATTGTCCATGAAACGAACAAGGGCGGAGTTGTTTGAATAAAATCGAAAATGTAGATTCTCGTTAACAGCTCTTATATGTATGTATTAAACGGTACTCTACCGCCATTGCTGTCACCAGAAACATTTTGTTTTCCTCCTTTCATCCTTGTGTTTACCACCGTAAACAACGATCCTTAGCTTCAAGCAAACAGCGCTATGTTGCCAACGACTTAATAAAATTTACATCATAATTAATACTGCGAATTACGTTTAATTAATTTCGTCATTACTTCCTAGAGATTCTGCTTTTTCCACTTTTTTCACGTTAAGTGGATTCGAAGCGTTAGTCTCATTATAACGTAAACCGAAAGTGAAAAGCTTAATTTTAATTAAAGCTTCTGCTAATTGAATTTTCCATTTTCTGCTTTCTCCACTCATTTTCTCCATAACAGCTTTCTTTAAATTTACTGATGGTCGCCTTTTCACTCCTGTTAAATGCTTTAGGGTGAAAAGTATATAAGGTTTGCGAAGTATAAGAGTTTTGTTTAGTGGAATCAAGTTTGCAGACAACTTAATTAGAATTTTCTTGGAATAATGTAACACTCGTTATCTTATACATAGGATTATATATTACAGGTAATTTCTTTGAAAGTGTGATGAATCTTATAGAGGGGTTGTTTAATATTATACAAGCCTCACCAGAACATCCATTTGAAAGGGAAATATGATTGACGGTAAATGATTAATAATAAAAATTTTAGAAATGAGTTTATTATGACTTCTATCGCAGTCAAAATTTTTGGAAAAATCGTACTTGATCACACATTTTGAATTCAATTTCGCTAACTTCAGCAATTTCATGTGTTTTTCAAGTTGAGAGAGATGTAGCGAAAGGTTCGTCGTAAACTGTCCCCGCGAAAAGGAAGTTCTAGTATGAATTTCATCGACACGTCTTTCTGAAGTTATCCAACCGCGATTTGTGAGTTTCCCGGTCCAGCGACGATGTCTCAAACTAGAAATCCTAGTGATTCACTATCTTCGCAAACTAGGTATCCGTCGTAGGTATCTAGGTGTCTAGTATCCAACGTAGGTATCTTCATTCTTTCGCTGCATATCCGAGCATTATATTCTTTACATATATATGCAGTTTAATAATCTTGTAGACCTCTGGCTATCAAATGGTGGTTGAAGCTTTTCCGCCACTCATTCCGTGGATGTTTTGTTCTTTTGACGCGTTTTGGAATCTAGCTTTCAGCTGTATTTAATGTTTTCGGATTTATGCAATCATCCCACAATCGTAGCACAACGTAGGCTTGTATTAATTGCAGCTTTGTTCTTCTGTGTATACTGCTGACCTTAAGAATGGACAACACAGAAAAGAACGGTTTATACGCTATATTCTTTTTACTTCAGCTGAATGACATTTTCCCATGTTTTACGCCTAGGTATGCGACATTATCACAGTATCGCTTTTTCCACTGTTCATCATTATATTAGGTCGATTTGAGATTGTTCTTCTTGTTTCGGCACTGAAATTAGTTTGAGGCTCGTTTGTGTGTAATCCAATCTGCTTAGCATCCTGATACTTGATAACAAGTGTTTTTATAGTGGATATAGGTACAGTAAGATGCAACTCCCATCTTCGTATACTACTTCCTGGTGCCATGTGCTATGTGTCTTGAAAAAAAGTGTCATGAAAAGTGTCTTGTGCTTTTTTATGGTATTTTAGAGTTAAGCAATGCAGCGGCATAAGGCCAGAACCAAGCCTAAGCCTCTGCTTCAGGCTATGTTTTATGTCAAACGCATCTATCAGCTGGTTGTTGTTCTGAATTCATAGGGCCCGCTTGAATGTCACTTATGTTATACGGGCTGGGCTTATTGTGATGACAAAATTTGGTAAAATGTAATTCAATCGATACTATCGTACCGATGTATTGGATCAGCTGATGAACAGCATTTTCACCACTAGTGCCAACATATTATATAACTTCCAGAGGATTCAAGCCAATGCCTGGTACTTTTTTATTTTTCTGGCTTTTGATATCTTCTTTGAACTTACCTCTTTCATCATTGAAATGTGAAAAAGACTCATTAGTCATTGACGTGCTGGTTGAATTGAGGAGTTGTTAAAAATATTTATTTCGAAGCTTAAGCGCTGGTTAGCTCTCTAATACAGGGTGAACTAAAAGTCCATTAAGAATTAAATCAGCAGCTGCGTCGCATCGCGGCTCCGGTGTGGAGCAGAGGGGTTACGCATCGAAAGAGCGATTTCAATGCCATGGTGTTGTTCACCGGAGTAAAACGTGCATTCTGTGTACGTGAGTACTTTCGAAACAACGATTTCTCGACTCTAACGCAACGAAAATATGTCGCCCACTATAACATACGGCAGAAAAATGAAGCTACATCGATTCAGTTGATCAAAAAATAGATGCAGAAGTTCGAAGAAGCGGGTTCAACAATGAATTGATCACGAACCATCTTAAAGGCGCATTCTTCACAAAGACATACATTTCCGTACAAAAACCATATTGCGCAAGAATTAGAGCCTCAAGATCATGGTCACAGGTTGCAGTTTGCTAATGAAATATTAAAAAAGTTCACCAGATTCACCAACTTGCTTTCTCAAACGAGGCGCACTTCCGCCTGAATGGGTAGGTAAACAGGCTAAATTGTAGGTACTGGAGTTATACTAATTCACAGTTGAAGCATCAGAAACCTCTGCATTGACTCAAAGTGACTGTATTGGTAGCTTTGTCAACAAGAGGAACTATTGGTTTATACTTTTATGAAGATCAAAAAGGAAATACTGGTACAGTGAATACAAAGCGGTAAACTGCAATGCTACAGAATTTTATTCCTCCAGCAGCATGTTTTCAATGGTTTTAATCAATGTACGTGGTTTCAACAAGATGGAGGAACATGTCACACCTTCAATGACCCATTGAATGTAGTTCACGAAATTTTTTGGATATTGATTTTCTCACATATTGATTTGTTAAAAAACCCACAATCGGTTTTCTAGTACTTACCCTTCCCTTATTTCCTTACCGCTAGAGAAGGGACTTCCCTGATTTGAAGGCACCTGATCACATAGAAACAAGAGGGCTATCCCAAATTATCTTGTAGTAGGTTCGGCTCTCAGGTTGACAGAGGAGGTGTTTAGTGGGTGGTCCAGAAGCATTGCGCGTCTGGTAGTCCTACACTGAAGGAATCAATAGGTTTTACCTTCCTACCACCAAATTATATTTGAAACGTACGTAATACAGAAGCTATTTGATAGCGGAAAAAAATTAGTTCATAAATATATAGACATTAAAATGTATACAGTTACATATGACGTATGTAACATATTTATATATTTTATTGACACATATTATATTTTTATATACACATACATACTTGATTATCACGAATCACTGATGTGTTCTTATATATACTCATATGTAGGGGAGAAGTGGCATGAAGGAGCCAGGTTTTGAAAGAGCCACTTCTATTATTTCGGTAGTTTAGGAATGGATTTGGTTGGGGATTTTATTTTTAAGTGGCAACACTGATTTCTCGTCACCCACAAACATTTGACAGTTCGCCGATATCAACGGACGCCGGTGTATTGAGTTACAGTTTTTGTCACTAAAAAGTAAGTATTTTACTTCATTTAAGTTGTTATATAGGTACATGAATTGTAGACTGAGTTTGTGCATATGTTTGGCTTTGCAGCTGCATAAAAACTGAGCCGCGAAAGTTTTGATATTGTTGTTATTTTTAAGGTTATATTTTTTTTAAGAATAAGTTTTGAAAGAGCCGGGTGAATGGGCCATAAAAGAGCTGGCTCTTTTATAACCGGCTCGTTTTCAATTTTGTAAATAAAATATACTAATAATTAATAATTTTTTTGTTTGGGAGGTGAAGGCTATTTACGCTCTGAGTGTCGGACTCCCCCGCTACCGGACTACCGACTAAACACCTCCCCTGTCACACCCCTGTCACACGTAGCCTGGAACTGTTTGTCACATTACTTCGGACTAGGCCTCATTAATCATCGCTTAGCGATGTCTTCAGGGTAAGGGAAATCTCTCTTCACGGATGGATAGGAAGGAATTGCGATTAGTAACTATAATATTGCGTTACAGAGATGTTCCCTCCCTCGCCAAGCAATCCATTATGTCCTTCTTTATAATGAGTACTGTTCGTACGTAATGCGACACACAGTTCCAATTGTCCTTTGATTTCATCATTTTTCCCGTTAAATTTTCTGGGGAAAATACGCCAATTTTCTCCGAGAGAGATATACTAATAATAAATATGCATTTTTTTCATATATCATTAAATTATTTGCTTCAGATGTTGCACTATGGAGAAGCCTGGTCTAAAAAAACGAAAAAGACCCGAAAAATCGGTAATTGAAGAAGCAGTCAATGAAATTTTGGAGTAAGGTCCGTCCATAAACAAAACTGCACTTGCTTTAAATATATCGAGGGCTTACTTAGCTAAAATAGTTAAAAAAGTAAAAGCTTCTGGTGAATCATCTTATAAGCACTGTCCTTATATAGGAAATAAGCGTATTTTCAAAACAGACCAGGAAAATATGCTTGCGAATTATTTAAAGACTGCTTCTAAAATGTGCTATGGCCTAACAAGACATCAAACTAAGAAGCTGGCATTTGATTACGCCATGGCCAACGATATCTGCACGGATAAATGGAAGGAAATTAAAACTACAAGTAATGATTGGCTCAAAGGATTTATGAGCAGACACAACGATTTAGCTGTGAGAAAACCTGAAAGCACTTCTCTAGCCCGTGCAACAAGTTTTAATAAAAATAATGTAAACACGTTTTTTGAGAAACTAAGCACTGTTTTACGCAAATACAATTTTTCTTTCCATATGATTTTTAACGCCGACAAAACAGGCTGCAGCACCGTCAACAATCCTTCTAAAGTCATAGCTGAAACAGGTTCGAAACAAATTGGGCAAGTTACCTCAGCTGAACGAGAAGCATTGGTGACAACTCTGTTCTTTATTAATGCTGCTGGTGGTTTTTTACCGCCTATTTTTGTGTTTCGTAGAGTAAACTATAAAGATATTATGTTAAATAATGGTCCGCCTGGAGCTCTAGGGTTGGCTCAAGCTTCTGGATGGATGACTGAGAACTGTTTTGTTAAAGCGCCTGAACACTTTGTGATGCATATTAGGCCATCAAAGGAGAATCCAGCATTGATATTGATGGATAATCACAGCTCTCATGTGAATCTTAAATTGGTTAAATTTGCCAGACCAAACTCAATCATTATAGTCACATTCCCGCCGTACTGCAGTCATACACTACAACCAATCGATGTCACAGTATATGGGCCATTCAAAACTAGATACCGCATTGCCATGAATGAATGGATGTTGTCAAACCCTGGTAAAACGGTGACTATTTATCAAGTTGGACAATTTGTAAAAGAAGCATATCTCTCAGCTTTAAGCCCTCAGAATATAACACAAGGATTTTTGAAAACAGGAATTTACCCCTTAAATTCTAATATGTTTGATGAGGAAGAATTTTTATCTTCAGATGTGACTGATAGACCTGATTCATCACAATCAAATGATGGTACTGAGTTGAACTTGGACAAAGAAAATATTAAAACCAACTTAAGATCAAAACCTCTGCCTTCTACAAAACCACCTGAAGCTCACGAAGAAAGTGACGTTGTAACAGATCAGAGTATCAGACCATCTCTCCATTTAACCTCAACTCCTACGGTTGCGATGCCGAGTACTTCAAGGCAACAAATTATACCACCGGAAACGATAAGACCGTTTTCTAAAGCGGGGCCAAGACAAAACACGACACGCAATAAGAGAAAAATGTCCTCTGCCATCGTAACTGACACTCCCGAAAAGAAAAAATTAGAAGAGAAAGAGGGTAATGCAAAGAAACCAAAAAATATTATTAAGAAACTGACTACAAAACAGTCCATAAAAACCCGTAATAGAAAATCAACAATAAATCAAGAAAATTCTGTACTGCAAGGTGACTCTGATTCGTCTGACTCTATCGTATTGGCTGAAGTAAGAAAAAAGATTATTCGAAGAAAAACAAACTCCAAAACAAAGAAAAATAGTGATGATTGCGTAGTTTACAACAAAACATATGAAAACATTGATCAACATTGGTTTAAGTGCAAAATTTGTTCTGGTTGGGCTCATGAATCCTGTGGCATTAAGGGGAAATTTAATTTCTTTGCAAGACATGCTTCTAATTTCAAGAAAATGACATTATATTCTAAAGTCCCTAAAAAGTCTGAATCTTAAACTTAAGCAAATTGATAGTTAAGATTTTGAAGCTTAAAGTGAGCAATTGTTTTTTTGAATTTCTTAAAGATTTAACGGTGTTGTTTTTGATAGAAGATATTATTTTTTTATCTTGTTAAATTTTTGAGATTGTTATTAATAAAAAATAATCCTTCCTAATATAATAAGATTATATATATTATAGTAGGTATGACTGAATAATATGTTAAGATTAAAGTGCTTGTTAAAATTATATATATAACTCATCACTTATAATGTAATTGTTCTGTCTCGCGATTATTTTACCGCGAGATTTAGGGAATATTGGCAATTCAATATTCCTTTGAATGTTGCTGCTTGAGCTGACAAATGCTATCTGTTTCTTTTAAAACATTTTACGAACGAGGAAACTTATTAGCGATTACAAAATTTTGTGCTGGGAAGGACGGAGGATTATAATTGGTTAACAAAAAATTGGAAGGCGTGTTGCAAAGGTACATATTTTTATTTTTCTAGGAGTAGGGCGTCGTGCCGTAGAGAGGAGCTAGGTAAAAAGGATACGGCATCGAGGACTGATTTATTATAGGAGGACATAAATTTTTATTGCGGGAAAATAGGCTAAATTAAATGGGTTGTTAAATTAAATGCTAAATTAAATGGGTTTTTTCTGCGTTTTTTGTTATAATAGCAAAGAGCATGTTGCAGACTAGACTGGGAAATTTCCAAGAATTAGGAAATTTTTCGGCGACCAATTTAAAGTAATTTACGTGTAAATATTCTGAAAGATTAGCAGAGACGGAACATTAATTGACAACACAGTAGAAAAAATAACTAACTCTCTTATCAACATTGCCGAAAAACATGCTCCTACACGTGCCCCGAAATATTTTAAAAACGGTGTGTTAACCCCTATTACCTTATATCTTGTCAGACTTGTTAATCGATGCCTGCAAAAACTTAAGAGAATATATAATAGGCATTTAAATAGAGTCACTCCCCAATATATACGAATGAAACATCAGATACACAGTATGACAAACTTTCTTAAGGCACAAATATCTGCGGAGATGAACCAGATATTCCAAGCTATGTTAAAAAACATCAAACCAAGACCTCAAATGTTTTGTGAAATCAACAGAATCACTGGTAGAAAATTCTAATCAATAAGTATCGACAAGGTGAACTTCACGAACCAGAATTTATTTATCGCAGACCGCAATAGCAAGCTTGAAGCTTGTGCCAATTTATATGAGGAACTGTACCAAACCTCGGCAGCAAGTTGATCACCGAGCCAATACAGCAAAGCAAACACACGCGTAGGAGAGTTCACCCTTGGCATCACAGGATCCTTTCTAACAATTTTCTCTAATGAAAACCTATCTTCCAAACCAGCCGTGAGGCCACACTCTGCCTTTTTCACAAAAGAGTCTGGGGCGCTCGAAGACATTACCTCACTTAAAAGTAAAAAATCTACTGGAGCAGATAGGGTCTCTAATTTTTTACTTAAAAAAGTTGCAAGCACCATAGCTCTCAAATTTACAATAACTTACAATAATTGTATTAACAATGGGTACTTCCCAAACCCTTGGTAGGTTGCAAGATTAATCCCAGTTCCAAAAAAAAAGGATTTGACGGGGAAATTGCAGATCCCCATATCAATACTCTCAGCACTTGGGAAAATCCTGGAAAAGATCATCGCAAAAAATTTCGACTATAGCTTCGCTCCTAGGCGGCCAAATAAACGATTTGGTTTCACCTCCAAGCACTCTACAGAGCAAGCTGCCCTGGTACTACAAAACGACATAATCGCTGGGCTAAGAAAGAAACAGGCAACGGTAGCCTGCGCTCTGGATCTAGAGAAAGCGTTTGATAATGTGTGGGGAAATGGTCTGTTGTACAAACTGAATACAAATCAATGTCCTATTCCTCTTCTCAGACTCATGATTAGTTACTTAACAGAAAGAAGGCTTTTTGTGGCCCTTGATAACTCCCTTTCAAAACTTGTTGATTTTAAAAGTGGCGTGCCGCAGGGCCCAATTGTGGGGCCAAAATAATTCAACATTTTATGCACGATATTTTATGCACGACATAGCCCGCAAACGCAGCATTGTCTCTATCAGCCGAAGACTCTCATGTATGCAGATGATACGATTCTATACGCAACAGGAGACTGACCGAGGGACACACTGGTCGCAGTGAAAAATCAACTTAATTTGATACTGGAGTATGTCAACACCTGTGGATTAAAAGTTAACCCCAAAAAGTCTGAACTTATCTGTTTTCGCAACGCAAGTGGGAGAGGACACTCATTTGCAGTTCCGGAAAGCAAAAATATTACCATCTGCATTAACAACACACAAATTCCCCTAACAAACTCTATCAAGTACCTTGGTGTAAACTTCCATCACCGTCTTAAAGTTAACCCACATGCCAAAATTGTACTCAATAAAGCACCGATAGCCTCTCAACTCCTAAAGTCCCTCTTCAGATCCCCGCATCATAATTCCCAGTCCAAAATCCTCATGTATAAAGCGCTGAGTCGACCGATACTCACATATGGGTTTCCGCTATGGATGAAGAAGTCGCCAACTATAGCTGAAAATTTCAAGTCTTTGAGAGAAAAATACTCAGGGCCTGCTCTGGAAAATATAGAACAACAGACCTGAAATATTTTAAAAATGCCATACTCTATGAATACACGCAAATAACACCATTCCTAAACTTTGCAACTAATCAAGCCAGCAAAAAAATTTTTTTCAACACCTGAACCCACTCGTTAGAAAAACCGCAACTGATAACAACGTAGCCTCGGCACTGACTTATTACTATGCCTCCCCTATTGCACTGCTGGGAGATGAGAGGGTGCAATGGCTTTAGCGTTCCTCTGAGAATATGCAAAAACCTCTATTCTATACCGAACCTCCGGAAAATATTTATATTGGATAAAATAAAAATCTAAGCACTCACCAAAAAAATTATGTTAACATGTTATAAATACATCCAAATAGTACCTAGCAATAAGAAACTGTTCAAACTCAATATAAGTATAAAAAAAAAGTAAAATAAACAATTGCAAAAACAAAAATTATTAAAAATAGCATTAAAGGTACACTACACCTGCTTCGGTATGTAAGATTTAGCATAGCCTACCCTCATCACTAACTTTTATCATTGTAAATGTCAATTTTAATTTTAATTTTGTTTTACATTTTGTTTTTAAGTTCTACTATATTATAAGTCTATAGAATTAAGCGATATGTTATACGCCTTAGGAAGCGTAATGAATTACCTCACCTCACCCAAATTTTGTTTTTTTTCCAACATATGTAAAAATAAAATTAAACTTCACCACATAGTTTAAGTGACATATTGTTGCAGCTATTAACCAATCTTGTCAATGTATTCTTAGTATAAGCTCATTCATAGTTAAAGTCTCAATAAACTTCTGAATCTGAAAATGAAGTTTGCTTGCAATTGTTTTTGATTTTTCAAAAGTTTTGAATTTGGAATTTCCTTAGTTTGGCAAGTAATAACCTCAAAAAGGATGCAAGAAATTTTCATTCAAAATTAATTCAGAATAACCTTAGTACTTAAAAAGTAATTAATGCGTTGAATTTCAAATTTCATTTTAACGTCATAAAGCATCTGACAAACGTCAACGCAACTCGTTGCGAGGAATTTTCGATTTTCTTAATATTTTTCGCCTCATATAGACGCATTGCAATCATTATATGATATCGTATACAAACGCATGTTACAAAAACTGCTTGACATTTGCTGCGAGACTCTCGTCCCGCTCTCTTATCGCATTCTCGCAGTATTAGATTTTGGCCTTGAACTGAACTTTGTATGCGTGCAATCTGAAGATAAGGAGATAGCTTTTTGTCAGATCTTAAGAGAGCTTTTTGGATTGTCCAATCGTTAATTACGACCCTAATAAATGTTCCTGTGCTTTCAGCATCACGAACTGCTTCGATATTTTGTCTCAAAAGAATTTTAAAGAGCGTGGGAGATCTCTCATTGATCAATTCTCCTGAAATTTTTGAATTGCTTTTTTCTTGTTTGACATATTAAAGCCACTTTAAGCCTAATCTACGGCAGTCGATAGTATGTATATGTTTAGCTTGTTTAACTAGCTATAACCTTGGCGTGCATCACCAATATACCAATCGCATCCGTCTCAATCGCCTAATTTAGACTTGTCAATAAAAATTTTTAAGAGTCTGTAAATATCGTTATCCAATCATGAAATTCTGATGAACTTCACCACTGATATGACCACTCTGCTCATTCTGATCACGAATGAGCAACGTAAAGATAAACGTGGGGTAGAGGGAGCCAACGTTTTTTCTTTGTAGCATAAACGTTTCTCCCGGTTAATGGAGATTTTAATTAAGTTCAGTTGAATTCAAATGTTTTCACTCACTAAGAGGAACTATTTTCTGAGCCTTCTTGTAGTTGATATTGAGCTGGCTCTAATACTTTAGGCCCTAAGAGTCCACACATTTGCTTTTTGTAGGAATTCAACATTGCTGTGTTTAATTTCAAACTAGCCTTGAAAATTTTCGGTTGTATTATATGGGATGGTGTCACTGTTTTTCAAGAGAACGTGGATGTTCTTACGATTAGGTATCATTGATCCTTTGTTTCTTAATCAAAAACCCATAAGTTTCAATGAAAACGGGGCAAACAAGAGTCTCCACTGGCACCCCATTCATTGAAGACTATAAGCAGCCTATCTCGCCAAGAAAATTTTTATGAGAGTTTTGTGGTTTGTATTTGGGATGTTACGGAGGTAAGCTTTAAAATATGGGATAAAATTTAAAGTATAGGAGTCGGAGGAGTCAATTAGGAAGAGAGATTTAATTTTTAAGATCAGGCCTAATGAAATAATGGAAATTGAGTAATCAGTCTCTTTACTCATATTTACCAGAATAACATACGTACATAAATCATAATTCACAAATTAGCCATAGATCCGTAGTGTTGCGTGAGTATTACTTGCTACGTAGCAGTCAATTTCAAAGGTGAAATTGTTTATAAAATGTAAATTCTTTATTAATTCTATCAAATCAATTTCATCCCCTTCAAAGTAGTCCCCGTCCGGTAAAACGCACTTTTGCCAAGGCTTTGTCCAGTCCACGAAGCAGTCGGAATATTCTTTTTCCGGTCTAACCTTCAATCTCCTCAATCGTATCAAAACGGGGTCCCTGCATTGGCCTTTTGAGTCTGCTGAATAGCCAGAAATCGCCCGAAACCAAATCAGACGAATACGGTGGTTGTGGAACTATATGAGTCCAGTTTTTGGCAAAAAAGTCGCGAAGAACCAATGCAGTATGACAAGGTATATTGACGTGATGAAGGAACCAAGAGTTGTTTGCCCATAATTCCGCTCAAGTTATATTTTTTGTTGACAGTTTGGCCCGGCGAAAGGAATTCATAGACACGCTTTTCTCTGGATTGGTCAGTGGTATCAGGGTCGTATGCGTAAATCCAAGTCTCGTCTCCAGTAATGATTCATGAGGTCCTGAGAGTCAGATAGCAAAGTTTCACACACATTAACGCGACGCAGTTTTACAAAAGAATTGAGCGATTTTGGCACCAATCGAGACTTGACGCATTTGAGAGACAAAACATCTTTCAAAATGGTTTGGGCTGAGCCAAATGATATTCCAACACTATCAGTGAGGTCTCCTTCATTGTCAATCGACGATTTTCAAGCACCAAATCTTTGATTTTTTAAACGTGGCCCTCGTCGGTAGACGTTGATGCTCGTCAAGAGCGCGGTTCGTCTTCAACGTTTTCTTGGCCCGCTTTGAACTCGTTATACCATTTATAAACGTTTTTTATGCCGTAGTTTGATGACCAAAGGCCTTCTGCAACATTTTCAACGTGTCCGCACAAGAAAATTCGTTCCGCAAACAAAATTTGATGCAAGTTCTTTGCTCAACAAAATCACCCATTGTTAAAATTGAAAAATTCACTTTTGGTTGTTTACAAAAGCACATCTAACTTGGAGACAATTGTCAAAAAAATGTCATAGACAGTCGTACAAATCTAGGAAAAAAATTACCTGCCTTTCTAATGCCCGGGAGCTTTAAATGACAATTTCACCTTACTTTTTGATCACAGTAATATATTCTTCCATACAATGCATTTATTAACAGGATATGTGTCGTTTGTGGTATAAGTATCCTCATCATCGCTTCTCAACATGTTTGAAAAAAATGGTTTGGACATTATTGTTAGGTACATCTGCTGATGGCGGTGGGGCCCTTACTCGTTATATTCCAGCAGCGTGAGTATCTTCACCTTCTGATTTATTTGCAGAGTTTGCAGAGCTATCTGTTTTGTCAAGCAAAGTTATCAATTCAGAATTAAGATTTTCTATATTTACTTCGTTAAAAAAATTTAAGTATTTCATAACGAGGGTCCAAATATGTGGCTATTGCAAAGAATTTGTTAAAAGGAAGATACTCGAATCTTGAATTCAATTGTTCGATAGTAAATTTTATTACAGTTTCAAATGTTTTGTCTGTGTCTGGCTTCCTTCGTTCTAATTGTAATGTTTGTTCCAGAATTTGTATAAGTGAACTTACTGAAGAAATACGAGTATTACTCCAAATACTCGCAGGACACTAATTTATTGAGATGTAGCCATTCTTCAGGAGATACATGCGGGATGTTGTGTTTACTAGCATACAGGCACAGCGAATCTTTTATTTTGATCATTCGTTCCAACATATGAAAAGTACTATTCCACCTGCTTTTAGAAGTAAAATAACAAATGTTACAATACAATATTCGAAGTTGTATAGAACTATTATATTCGCTTCCTACCGCGTGCTACACTCCTGCATCACGCGTTAAGGTTTTTGGTTTAGTTGTTCCTCTTGTATTTTTTTGGTTCCCTTTGACGAAATTGAGAGTGGTTAAAATGTGTAGAAATTTTTTGGCAATTTTTGAATCGATTCTTTGATTACTTCATCAGAGTCTAAAATCATTCTCACACAATTTTGTAATTGATGTATGATGCAATTAACATCAGGAATATCAACTAGTTTCATTGCACGTATCATGTTTGACCCACAATGGCGAACGAAACAGAGAATTTTATGGGAGTTTATTTGCCATTTCAATAGCATCTCATTAAAATTTTCATGGATAACGTGTTTTAAACGTAAACATTGGAGCTAGGTTCAGTCCAAATATCGGTGGAAAATTATATTTTTCTTAAGTTTCTTATCGAATCAACTATCTTACTAGCCAAAAAAACTGCCTCCTTCTTAACTGATAATTTGGCCAAATAATTTGTAAAAGTCGTCGAAATTCGATACCTTCTAAAAAACTGCAAGGAAGGTCTTACAGAGCAACCATTTGAGAAATTAAATTATCTATTTGCATTGATTTATGATTAGAAGAAGTTCATTTTCGGTTTTTTATCAAAGCTTCTTTGAAAGTTATTTGTTTTTTAGCTTTTTTAAAGTGGGTCGACGTCAAAGGCTGGTCTATTTTTCTGGTCACCCTTTCTCGAATATATTTTTTTCGCATATTTTACACTTTGCCTAATTTGAATCAATTTCTTTGAAATAATTCTATTTAATACTGGTTTATGGCTTCACTTTTGAATCTTTAAATAAAATTGACACGTGAAAACCACTAATGCCAGTGAACATTCTGAGTGCACCACTTAATACAAAATGGGTGAACCAAACAAAGCCTATGTCCTAATAAGGACTTTTTTTTAATTCCCCGCTTCACGATTTCAAAGGCGAGAGCGCGATGCGAAAGTGCGATGCGATTCTCGCTCGTCGTCGCGCAACGCATTTAATTTACAATGCACGCGATGCGAGGAAGAATAATGTTCACATGAAAAATGTTAAATTGGTGACGTTTCAAATGAAATTTGATTAAAATTGTTTTTGATTTTTTTAAAAATTTGAATTTGGAATTTTCCTTCGTTTGGCGAATAATAGCCTCAACAAGGATTACGAAATTTTTATTCAAAATTCATTCCGAATAACCCTATTACTTAAAAAGTAATAAAGGCGTTTGAAGTTCAAATTTCATTTACGCGCCATAGAGCATCTGACAAACGTCACGCACCTCGTTGCGAGGATTTTTCGTTTTTCCGAATATTTCTCGCCTCACATCGACGCATCGCAATCATTGTACGTTGTCGTATACAAATGCATGTTACGACAACTGCTTGACTTTTGCTGCCAGACTCTCGTCGCGCTCTCGCATCGTCGTCTCGCAGTATTCTATTTCGGCCTTAACGCATACAAGCACAGCAAGTGGCCCGTACCGCGAGCGCGTTGGAACCTGCAGTTGAAAACAACCATGACGTGGACCGCGTTTTTATAAAATTCTGGGAGAATAAACGGTTTTTTATTTTGTTTTCATTAGTATACGGTGTGCTTTGTTTTGTCAATGAAATAATTATACGTTTAGTCATCACCTCACATAATTGAAAGAGCTGTAATTTTTGTGTATTCCATATATTTGTTGTTTTGTTTACCTATGTGTCAAACCCTAATAAAGCCTATAAAAAATATATAGGCCTTATAACGGCACAGATACAGGCTTTATTAGGATAATACTTTGTGTCAGTAAGAAAAGTATCACAGCCCACAGTATTACGAATCACCAGCTTTTACCACAAGGTAGAAAAGGGAATATTATCTACATATGCTACTGCAGTCAGATACAACATTCCAAGAAGAACCCTACGCAAGCGAGTGTGGTTAGACTACACGCGAGTGGTTCGACTACACGATAGCTAGATCGGTCGGCTATATTGACTTCAGAACAAGTAGCTGGCTTTGTCAGAAGAATCATACGATTGGCTAATGTTGGAGTACCGATGACTTCAAAGATATTGCGCGTACAGGCTTTTCCATTCTGTAAAATTAAGAAAATTCAAAACACTTTCACTGATGCCAAAAATGTCGCGAGGAAGAAATGGTTGAGGCTATTTCTCAAACGACACCCTGAATGAACACGTCATAAAGCACAAGTGAGGAATCCAGCTCGTGCTCAAAAATGAAAAAAAGATATTTTTGGCGATCACTTTTCCAAATACAAAAGCGTGCTGGATAGACTTGGAATTCAACATAAACCTGAAAGCATCTACAACGGCGATCAACAAAATTGCCGCATATCTTTGGACCAGCAGGAAGTTCTGACAGCCTAAGCGAAAAGAGAGTTCATCAAAACGCGAATGAGCATGCTGAAAGTGTAACTGTGGTAGGCTGCGGAAATACTACAGGATTAGCTATTCCGCCGATGATATTGTTGAAAGGCAAGAGACTAAAGCCAGAATTCCAAGATAATTTACCTCCTGGCTCTTTGGTGTAGATGACCCCAAACGGAAGTATCACGACAGGAACTTTCATAGAGTTTATTAGTCATTTGCATAAATACAGAACATCAGGGCCATGTCTCCTCACATTTTATGGTGCAAAATGCACCTGGACTTTACTAGTGTCGAGGAAGCTGAGAAATGTGGCATTACTTTATATTGTCTTCCGTCAAATACCACGCACGAGATACAGCCCATGGATAAATCCGTTTATCGTGCTTTTGAGCACCATTGGGACCAAGAGTTGATTAAATATGTCAGTCAGCATCTCGATCGAACCCAAAATAAAACAAGCTTCAATGTCATTCTCTCACAAGTATGGCCGAAATGTATGACAATTACCAATATCTCAAATGGGTTCCGCGCTACAGGGTTATATCCATATAACCCAGATGCTATTCTTGAATAGGCGTTTCCGCCCTTTGCGTTGTCAGAACTTCCAAATCCTACAAACAGTGAGAATATTGCTGTCTTATCTGATGAATCGGGGGAACAAGAGATTCTAACTGCAAATTTTGAAGATTCAGATGGGTCAGGCACAGATACAGAGAATTAGCCACTGTCCTTGCTTTCAAAAACAATCCGATTGCTGGAACTCCACATAGGATAGACAATCAATCAACCACAACAATTCATGAAAAATTCATGAATTTTTACCAACCTCTAAGTTGAAAGTTGCAGCGAATTAAGTCTGATTAATATAGTAGTTATACATGATGTGAAACTCGTTAAGTTTGATCAACAATGACCAAAAGTAATTCATAGGATTTCGTTAGATTTAATAAAGGTATTGACAACGTTTTGTATTAATTAAGAAGTTGAATGCTTACTTGTTTTTATAAAGGCTTTATTAAGACACAGGGTTCCCAAAAAGGGAAAAATGACATTTTAGTTGCTTGTGTTCACAAAAGGATGATTTTTGTTTCTAAAGCAATTTCGTTACATTTATTACAAAGTTTAATAAATAAGTATAAGTATTTCAAATTACCAGTGCATTTTTATTACAAACCTGCTAAAAAAAATTATGGTAGGCCTTATTTGGTTCATCAATCTCAATTAAAGGCGTTTACAGAAAACGAAACCAAATCAAACAATTTAACGGGAGACGCGAGGGTTAAGGATTCCCCGAGCAACAAGTCAAATTTTTTTAAATAAAATTGTCACGCGCAAATTCTACATATTGCTGGACACAACGAGTGCACTACTAAATACAATGAAAATCGCCTACTGACGCAAACGTTGGCGATAATCAGAGCGACATGTCGAATCTCGTAGCATCGCACTCTGCGCGTGGTCGCTCGCTGCATTTTAAGGAATTTCGATCTTACTTATAACCTTTAAAACTTATCGGAGCCAAAGTCGGAGCCGATTGAAAAATCAATCGAAAGTTCCGGCTTTCGGAGTCGGAGTCGAAGCTCCGTAACATCCCTAGTTTTTTTGATCGCGTTTGGACCATGTTGGAAATAAGTACTGATTTTTTGGGATATTATCTTCTTTTTGCGTAGGAAGTGTCACACGGAAAAGGTGGCATTTAGCGAAAAAGTGAGTACGTGGCAAATGTTTGAACTGAAAAATTACTGTTTTGTTTACGTTTTGCATGTATTCTTTATCGAAACGTCCCAGCGGCAGTGAAGATTGTTTCGCTCCTGCCATCAATAGCACCATAATTCCACCTTAGTCGGTTCTGTGATGACAGTCGTTCGTTGGAGATTTCATGAGCGCCGCCATATTGTCTCCTGTGCAAAATTAGTAGATCACTGCTACAATCACATGCAGGGGCTAACTGGCCGTAATAATGTGCCAATTAAAGTGATTTGAATGCCATCGAATATTCACAGTTTTATAATTGTATCATAAAAACATGTGTTTTTTCTAAAAACTTTTGAAATAAAAGAAAAATATTCACTTTTGAGGTCAACAGATATTATAGATATAGAGGTATAAAAACTTTAAGATGGAATTCGAAGAACTCGATAATACTCTGAAATTAAATGGGACTTATGAGCTTCTATTAATTTACTAGAGTGCATAAACTTATTTTCTCGAAGTAGACAAATATAACTGGCATATCCTTGTTTCCCTCCTGATAAAGCCTTGTGATCCATTCAACGTTTGTAAATGCTTACCAACGATACTTTTTTAATAACTAAAAAGTCCTCCGTTTCAATATTTAAATACTATCAATTTCCCTATTAAACACGCAACGATAATTGTTGGTGGAAGCAAGCAAGACGCAGTCTTTAGTAATAACGAAGCATTGAATCGTATATTTGTGTCTGTAACATGCGTTGACAACAATTTAGAGTACAAAACTTTGGATACCTCAAACTCAAACTACAAAGATTTTTCGATACCGTACACATGAAGCTCTAAAGCTTTGCAACGCGAAGCTTACTAAGAAATGATCAATTAAAATGATTTATAACTTGTACAACAAATAATAATTCAACCCGTTTCAAATAGGAGACATGTAGATGAGTAAGTGCTTTAGGTCTCTTATTAAATTGTAATTACGGTTTCGCTACTGCCATTTACTTTATGCCCTGGAAGGGTGAACGATACAAAATCCTTAATGACATACGCTTGGCTTTGTCGACGTATGTGTTTATTTATCTGATTTCGTGTTACTACTATTTCCATTTTCACATAGTTGCTCTTTTTACCAATTTCCTGGCGTTCAACATACTCCAATCGGAGAATATAGTAACGTACTGTGTTGTATGTCCTTAGTTATTTCTACGAGCTGTGATAATTAAATGCGACAAGGAATTACCTAGTAAAGTGGATCGTTTGTTCTACTACCATTCGCTCCGCCGTCGCGTTAAGATGGGTAGGGACTAGAGATAAGTAGAAGGATTTCATCGTATTTGATTGGAATGTGTTGGTTGAGAAAATCCCCTTGTGCGCTTACTTCCAATCTGCATCCTTAGAACGAGCCCGATAAGTAGTATAAATACCTCTCGGTATTGATTGGCACATAGTACACAGCTCCTAATTTATATTCTATGTATCAGCTATTGGATAACCAACGTTGGGGAGCGATAGTATACGATAAATATATTTGATGAACGCAATTATAAGGAAATTAGATTGAAATTAATCAGTTCGATGAGATAATTGTTTTGCTTATGTACGTTTATCGTTTGATTGATTGAAGTTTATTTGTCTAATGAGATTGTTGATTCTCCTGCTTTAACTGGTCGCATTGCGTAGGAAAGGAATTTGTGGTAACCACATCGTAATGTATTTACTCGTGATTTCTGTGGGTTCGAGTAAAATACATGACATAAGTAAAATAAATAATTGAAATTAATCAATAATATCTTTTTAACACGGAATTGTAAAAGTATTTTTCAATACTAATGCGGTATCAAACTATAGACAAGAAAATCTGAGCAGGTTCTCTAGTTTTTCGGTGTCAATCTAGAAACCTGACCCGCCTGAATAGTGGACTTGTACAGGATATCGGGAACATTTATCATTTTTACAACTTTTTTAAAATTTTCGTTTATGGTGTCATGAAAATTGGAAACTTGGAGATGTTTTCTTTGAGAAAACTTTTTCTTTGAGATTTTAACTTTTTTCGTGGTTTATTAAATCGTTCTGTGTATTTATTATAAAGTCGGATCTTAAAACGACTTTGAAAAGTTCTAAAAGTTTTCTGTTCGTGAAATCGCACAAATGAAGAAGGTTTCACCTCTAACGGCGATGCGAATCAATAAAGTTGCGCTTGAAAGTGTTATGCAAACTTTAAATCTGAAAATTCTGGCGGAAAAGGATTGCAACAATTCAAACGGACCGAAGAATTATGACGACCAACATCACAAAAATTGACGGCTCCTAATTTATTGAGAATTGAACAAGGACTAGATAGTAGATCAAGATTGCCCGGATTCCCTCCCTTGTCTAATTTTGTGCTGTATGAAAAGCGTCTATCATTAAATAAACTTTTTCGGTGGCAAAAATAAAAAGTCGAATTTCGCTGGGACATTAATTTTTATTTTTAGAAAACGTTAAAAATTAAATTCGTTGTTCTGGACACATAAAATTCTTGCAAATTTGTACTTAACCACCCTTCTTTGGCAAGAAATATTTAGTGTTGCTATCCCACGCCAGTAGTTTTAGCAAAAGGGTAATCAGAAGTATATGCTTTAAATTGACTTGATCTTTTACCCATCTCCCTAGGCAAATGTGATACGTATTTTTGAGCAAAAAGGTAAAGTAGAGTAGTAAAAGTAGTAAAGTAGAGTAGAGTAAAATATAAATTTTTCAATCGTTTTTTTAAATTAGCTTAAAATTTGTTTTGATTATGAATTATGTATGCGTAAATTGTTGATATATTTAGTGCTTTATAAGAAAAACATCAACGGTCAAATTTTTAAGTTCCAACATTGTTTCGTTACTCTGCATAAGGCAGGCTTCGATATTTTTGATCACCCACCCTACAGTCCTGCCCTGGCTGGAAAAGGAACTTTCGATGGACGCAGTTCTAGCATATTTTTCAGAAAAAGACAAAACATTTTATGTTTTTATGAAGATATAGTCTTGGCGTTTCTTGTCATTTGCATAATAAATTTTCTAATTTCGTGACAATTAGCGCTGCGGGTCACTAAGCTGCGGTATTAGCTAAAAATTTCAAAATTTGTAAGTTGTAAGTCCAAATTGTTAGCAAAAAAATATTATTCTGCTTGTATGGTAATTTCCTTTTTCGCTTTTGTGTTCTTTCCTGTGTAAGAGCACATCGACATAAGCAACAAATGAGTCGGGCGCAAACGCCAGCGTGAATTCGTATAATCAGATCACAAATGCACGTATTTGATAATATCAGGAGTTATTACAATACACCCGAACTGCCGTCAGCTTAATCAAAATAACTTAGATGTAAATTTCTTTTCAATTTTATGATTTTAACCTGCTTTAATGTTTGCAAATTTCTAACTATGAAAAATTTTATTTTTAATTTTAACCTAGAAAATATTTAAAACAAGATATCATTATCCATCTAAATTATTAGGTGTACAACTTTGCTTCCGCCGTTTTTTCCAAAATTCAAGGCTTTATCGTAAAAGCTGGTTATAAATTTATGATTCAAAGTATTGTCCATCGCTGGCCACTACTTTCTCCCATCTTTCGGGCAGCGTACGAATCCCGCGTTGAAAAAACTGATCATCTTTTGAAGCGTTCCACGAATCGATCCAATTTTTTACTTCCTTATAAGACCGGAAGTGCTGGTCAGCCAGGTCGTGTGCTATTTATCGAAACAAGTGATAGTCCGAGGGAGCAAGGTCTGAAGAATATGGTGGGTGGGGTAGGACTTCCCATTTCAACGTTTCCAAGTATGTCTTGGCTACTTTCACAACATGGAGTCGAGCATTGACATGCTGTTAAATCACTTTATCATGTCTCTGGTTTTATTGCGGCCGTTTATCTTTCAATGCGTTCGATCGCTTGTGATTGTTTCAGTCAGTTTTAACAACTCATAATACACTACGCCGAGCTAGTCACACCAAATACTGAGCATGACCTTGGAACCGTGAATATTCGGTTTGGCCGTCGAAGTGGAAGCATGACCTGGATATCCCCATGATTATCTGAGCTTAGGATTATCGTAACGAAACATATCGTAAACAAACGCCGTTCAACATCTCTCAGCTTCAACTTGTACGGCACCCAATTTCCTTGTTTCTGAATCATTCCCATGGCTTTCAGGCGTTTTGAAATGGCTTGTTGCATCACTCCCAATGATCCTGCCAATTGTTGTTACGTTTGACAAGGGTCTTGATCAAGTAGTGCCTCCAATTCTGCATCTTCGAAAACCTTCTCTCTTCCACCGCCATGCTGGTCTTCGACGTCAAAATCACCGTTCTTGAAGCGTTGAAACCACTGTCGGCACGTTCTTTCACTAATACCGGCCTCACCATAGGCATTTGAAAGCATTTGATGAGCCTCAGCCGCAGATTTCTTGATATTAAAGCAGAAAAGTAAAACGTCCCGCAAATGACGAGAATTTGGCTCGTAAGCTGACATGTTTAATCGAGAATAACTTTATGATGCAGACACAAATCGACTAATATTTCGATGGCGTTATATTTACAAATACCTAAGCTTATTGTATGACATCTACAATCTATTTATTTCGGCTGCCACTTACCGCTACAGCCATCTATTGCAAAACGGCGGAGGCGAATTGTACACCTATTGTAACAAGGTGATATTGAACAAGTAATGGAAAAGTTTGATTGATGTTGATACCCAGTCAGCGATTTTATCATTGGCTGTTTAGATAAAACAACCCAAATTTTACCGTACAAACATGTTTAACATAGTTATTATCGCTTTTTTTCGAATGAATAGTGTTTTACCAGGAAGGTCTTTAAGTCTTTACAAAATTTCAGATGGCGTCTAAAACATTACAAAATATTATTATAACAGAAGGTTTGCTTCTAACTAGACTATCTACTCTATTAAAGGTATAGGTAAATTAACAAGAAGCTACGTTTGTATTGTCGATAAAATTGAAAACAGTAAAAAAAATCTTTCAAGACATTTTAGTGATCAAAAGAAAAGAACTAGGACAACCACTGGAGTTCAGCGATGGTTAACTAACCAAAAAATAGCTGGCCAAAAAATATCTCCATACAAGAATGAAGTTCTCTTTGAAGTTCTCTGTGAACACAACAAAGTGCAGATGAATCACTCACTTCGAGCAACTGTACAGTAATATCCTAGATCTTTTTTGGGAAGATCAATCTTTTCTGCTGCACCATAATATTTTCTATGTTTGCCAATGAGTTTTCTTTTGTAGAAAACCGAATCCAAAGAAAGCTTAAGAGTAACATTGCTGTCTTAGCCATGTAATAGTCCATGCTTAACACTATTGGGAACCTTAGCCCTCGTATGGGAAGGAAAATACAGAAAAGTTAGCCGTCTACAATTATTTCCTTGAAGCATAGGTTTGAACGGATATGGTTCGAAGAAATTACAAGAGAATTCGGAAAAATTATATGAACCAATCCCCGGAAAGGAAGTACAACATCATACATGAAAATTTATTTAGGTACATAATACGCTTCGCATCCTAACCAGCAAATAGTCTGTATATCATTGTGATAGTGAAAAAATTATGCTTGAAGCTAATCAGAACAAATTCTTCTCTAAATGATACGCCAAGCCTATATATCTTTATAAAAATGTTTTGTCTTTTTCCCTAAAACAAGCTGAAACTGCGTCCTTCAGTTCTTCATCACTTGAAAGCTTCTTCCTACGAAGTTCCTTTTCAAACTCTGGGAGCATATAATAAACTCTTAGAGCCAGAGTAGGTGGGTGATCAAAAATATCCAAGCGCACCTAGCACAGGGCAGCATACGCCACCCGGTACTTGTGACCAGCCGCGCTGTCGTGTAGAAGGAGGTCACTTGTGGTCAATTTCCTTCTGCTTTTTTCTTTGGTACATTCTTTCAACCTCTCTGTAATTGAAGTGTAGTATTCTCCGATTATAGAGATGCCTTTAACTTTGTAATCTATCAACATATTCCCTTCTAAGTCCCCAAAGAACTATTACCATGATTATACTAGCCGACCGTGACGTCTTGAAAGGGCTTCGGTGGTGATGTGTCCTATTTGCGCTACAGCACGGAGCCTAGTTTAGATTCAAGTGGACAATGATGAATCAAAGTTTCGTCAATAGTAACAAATCGATTCAAAAGTTCATCCTTGCCTTCACTATAGAGGTCCAGAAACGTGCGGAAGACTCTACGCGGTGTTGTTTCTGTGGGGCGGCGTGAGTGTTATCAGCACCCTGTTAGCGGCAACGTTTGGCATGCCAAAATGATCGCGAAGAATTTTAAAAATTGTCGGATCCAATACTCCATTGGCATTTGCATTCTGTTCTTTCTTCAGTCTAGCATCTTAATATTTATAATAATTAATAATTTTAAGATTTTTTGAATCATTTCTGGAGTATTCACTTTGGTTGGTTATGCGAGTCGTGGAACGTCTCTAACTGAGTGTTTGAAAAGACTGTAAACCATGATTTCACTGCGGCATGAGCCCCCGTTAAGGGACGCCATCTTTTCTAGTATGGTTTCAACTGACCTTCCTTGCTTGGTAAGGAACTTAATGACGTCGCGGTACTTGATTTGTTCCATAATTCACACTTGCTTTTACATTGAAATATAGTAGACCATAGTTCAAGGATAAGATAAAACTTGCTATTTATACTGATAATGAACGCGTTATCAACTCCATTTATTGTATTTGGAAATGACCTACACCTGCATTCGACGAATTTGAAAATGCACCCTTGTAGGATGTCTTTTAACCAATGGGTTCTGGGTTCCTGTAATCATAAATTTTTCGCAAAAACGACCAGTAAAAACTTATTCGATTCAACTTATTCAATTTCTTTCCATGAAGATTGAACTATGTTTGTAGTATGGAATAGATGATATAGATGGTAGATGTACTATGGAATAGTTGCTAATGCATACAATGATATCCACTTAGCTTGGAACAGGTCTTGAAATATGCAAACATTCAATTTTGGATGCAATTAAGCCATTGACTCCTTGAAAATTTAACTTTCTATTCACGGAACAACATTGGTGCAAGACTCATTCGGGGCATAATTTTCATGAATTGTTAGTAGTTTTTCTAATTTTAAAGAAAACCTGATGCGTAAGCAGCATAAGGAACCGATACCCTTATTCACTGGCTAGTCAAAGGAAAAGAATGATTTTAACAAAAGCATGTTTTCTCAGGAGTCTCCTTAATTTCATTTATTTAGTCAATTACAAAAGCAAAATGTGATTCGGTGCCATGCTTGGCTTTTTTTGTGCAACAACATTGAATGGTAGTTTACATCATCACTGTTTTTAAAACTACGATGTTCTCTTAATGGCTTGATACATAATTCTCATTTTGAAATATTTCAGAAAATGAAAATAGTTAAGATTATCCTTAGACATTTGAAATCCTAAAAAAGGAAATGGAATAATCTCTACACGAAATATGTTCAATGGTGCAAATTTGAACAAAAGGATTAAATTAAAACGAGGGCCCACTCTAATGCATAAGATTTTTTATTAAAGCTAAACTATAAACGAAAAACCCTCGAGATTTCGACAAAAATGAACAGTGCCATTGATTAGGCATCCATTATACGAAAATTAGCCAAAGTATGTGCACACGTTTACACTTATTTTGAACGAGTATTGTGTGTGCATCATTTCATCTGGGCAGATGTTCGATGGTCCTTTACCATAACTTCAAAACAGAAATAGAATTCGAGAGGGTCTAAATGAATGATTGGCCGTTTATAAAGCACTTTTCATGTCAGGCATCGTCAAATCTCAATGAGTTCACCTTGTTGAAGGGTCCTGTTTACAAATTTGACTTTTTGGCACATGAAAAGCTCTATTAAATAAGGGCAAACACCCTTCGAACGAATCAAGGAAAGGGGGCACACATTATTAATTTGAGCAAATCTCTTTGCTCTCACGATGGAAAATTGACAGAGTTGCAATCAAAGAACGTTCGCCCGAAGGTTGTACAAGTCGTCCCCTTCTATCATCACGACAGTAAACACAGTTTTGTTGCCAAAGGCGATTGCAAGGACTGACTGCAATTGTCCTTTGCTTTGTCACAAGTTGTTTACTGCCAACAGCCTTGCACGTGCCAGACATTTAATTAGGCTTCTAATAACTAGTTAAATCGGTTGTTAAAAATAAGTAAACACGACCTTCTGTGTAATTTGATGACATGCGCACCTTCAGCCTCCAAGGGGAGGCTGGATAATTCTCGCCCTTATTGCAAAATAGAGGAGGTCGTGTGAAAATGGGGTGGACGCGCGCCGAATGCTTGTGTTTGCTTGAGCTCCAGCGAAAATAATAGAGTGAGAATGTTCGAAACCTGGGAACAAACACAATTGGAATCAGTGGGATGCTGCAGGATTTGAGGTACAATAAATGAAGATACTTTTTATAGACATTGTATGTAAAATAAAGTCATGCGCATCGCATCGTTGGATTGAAGCTATAAACGAATATTGAGAAGTGGGTAGCGTTTCTCCCCGTGAAAATGGCTGCCGGTTGAAACGATGTGTGTATACGTGAATGGAATGCAATGCATTTCAGTTTTTAATTAAAATCGCTACTCGTTTGCGGTTGGTTTAAAATTTCGCAGGTAAATTTTGCGATCTGACAAATATTTTTGAATGTATATTGCATGAACATATTGTTACAAAACATATTGTACGGAAAAGCAAGGAACTTTTACGGGATACCCTCGGTATGAAATCGTTCGCATAATCGTATATTAAAACCTTTTTATATTTTTAAAGATAATCCAGCTACATTACAAGTATAGCTGTGCAAGCAACGATAAAATATTGACAATCTTGAAACTTACACTTAGAAATCCTTTAAATTTACTGAGAAATTCCAATTAAAAGTATATAATTCACTTAAAATAGAGAAATCACAGTTTTTTGGCAGGGTTTTAGTGAGCTTCGTGATTTTACTAAAGTAGCCATGCACGATTATTATTTCTATGGAATAAAGAGCCATAATGTGTTAGGAAGCACAAACAGATTACTTATTTTAACTGCTGATATTTTCCATCACAGTGATGGAATCCAAAGTGGTCCATCCAAACCACTCGTAGGATTGCTACCAGGATTAATTTTATTCGAATCAAAACAAAGCGAGTTTATATATAATAGAAAAATGAGCATATTCAACTATGTATTTTTGAACATTATGTTGACGGTTGGTTGTGTCACTGCTGTTTGGAAAAGATACATGCCATTCATGCATGCCATTTACTCTTCTAGGAATTTATTCCTTGCTTTCGCTCAAAACCTTTGACTCTGTTAAACGTAGAAACTCACTCAAATCACTATTACAAGCTTTAGCTTCATAGCATGCATTCTTTTCAATTCAAAATATTCTTCGCATACGGCATTTTTAATATTATCAAAAGCAAGCTTATTCGATAGGATTAGGAATGTCCGCTTTGATTTTCAGGGCTACAATCTGAGCAGACTGGATAGGTTCTCCATTTCACGATAACAGGAGATGCTCTTCTTGCTTGGGTAGAACTACAACCAATGGTAGCTTATCCCATCAAAGTTATTCTTCTTCTTCAATATTTTATATAAGTTAGAATGATTGTTGTTTCAAGGATTGCTTTACATTTAATGTTCTCTATGGAATGCTTTAACGCTTATGGATGCTTTACTCAACTCATACGCCAAATTTATTTTTCTTGATTCTGTAAATAAATTAAGAATTTGTTTACATTGATTTGTTTTTCGAATTTTTAGGGTAGAAGTTTTTTAGTTAAATAAATACAGAAAATAGCTAAATTGTTTTTAAAACCGAAGACAAACGGAGTAAGATTTTCTAGAGTTTCAAACGTGGATCTAAAATGTGTTTTTAAAATGTGTTAAATAAAATGCAATTTCAACAAAATATGAAACTTTTAAAAAAAAATAAATAAAGCTAGTGGGGACGTAAACATAGAGGTGAAGCTGGTTGGACTAAAATTCCATCCTCTAAAATGAACATAATTTGAAGAGACTATTCTGAATAAGTTGATTTGGCAATTAAATTTAATGGTTGATCAATTGCTTTCAACGTCTGAATAAACCTTTTTGTCTGTACTTTGGCTTGAGTACCCAAATTCTGTTTCACTCTGTTCATTTCTAACAAAACTTTATACTTAATCTCACAGCTATGAGGATAAAGAATTGTAAATTTCAAATTTTTATGCCGTCGAAAAATTTCCAATTTTTAGAGATTTCCCAATGGAGTCTGCGACATTCTGTTTGCTATTGTAATAAAACATACCAAATAAAAAAAAAAATAACTAAAATAAAACAAAAAAAAATAAATATATTATTCACTATTACAGTACCTTATAATTTTAAATTAAATAATTTTATCGCAATATTATAAGGACAGAATACAGGGGACTCGAAATCCTGTATGAAGAATCCTGTATGACGAATCCTATGTGACGAAGTCCTCTGTGGTAATAAAAACAGTCCTAGCCAATGTTTGATCAACGCAATATACTCTTTCCTTTTTGCATCCTTCGTCCAGACGCCTTGCTTCTAGACAAAGTATGTTCCTTTGCAACAGCCTGTCTATTTCATGTAAATCAACTAAAGTTCTTCAGTTACCAAATTTAGTTATTACTTCTGTTTCCTCGTTTGTGAAAATTTAGAAAGCATAAGATACAATTATCAGCTCGAGTAGCAATATTCAATTTATACCATCAATTGATTTAGCAACTTGTTAAACTATATAAATAAACATTATATTCATAAAGAACATCCCAAATTATTCGATGAATCGCAAAAGCCTGCTGAAATATGACATAAGAGTATTTAATTGCCATGAATCCAAAATACCGCAGCAAACTAATCGGGATACGAAACAAACTTCATATTTAATCGTTGATATATTGCAGATGCAATGATTCAATGATTCATTTTCTTGGCATATTTCTGCAGAATTTATATTAATAAGTTTTACACCCAATTGCAGTTGGTTTTGCCTGAAAACGTGGATATCTAAAGTTGTTAGCCTGAATAAGTATTTCATATTATAGTGTGCTTCAATGTATTTCATTCCCATTACACTCTCAGTCCAATGTGACAATGAATATAATCCTCAATAAATCGCTAATTTGCGGAAATAGCTGACAACTGTTGTGGTTCCTTATCAAAATCAACATTCAATTCGTCTGGCCTATATCATATTGATTTGTATAGCACAACAACATACTCTCCTTAATAATTGTAAGCGAAAGGGAAATGAGAAATGATCCTTAGCTAATTCCACGTTTTCATGTTCTTTCGTTGTCACTGCAATCGGCCGTGTAAGATCTCGAACTTGTTTCGAGAGCACCTTCAACCCCTAAGCACAGAAAAAATATGTAGAAAACCTGCATGCATTTATAGATATCATCCACTAAGTTATTGTTGTGAGAATCAACAGTTTGCTTTTGTTGCGGACCAAGGATGAACAAATGAAAATAGAGGAAAAAAGAAAAACGGATTAGATGCGTTACAATCGAGAATAGTGAAATAAATGGCGTTGATTTCATCCGTACAAAAAACGATTAGTTTGTATTTGTATTGCATTCTTCGGGGAAAATGAGACGAACCTTTTGGATTAGGGATTAACGTCGACGTGCCACTTTATTTGTGGTTCATTTGTCATAATAATGCCTGAAGAGGAGTGAGGTCATCGTTTGTGAATGAAATAAAAAAAAGTCTTTAAAAGGAATGCAACGTACTTGCATAGATTGTCGGGAAATTTCCAGAGTGTTGGCTTGAAATGGATAAATTTAAATATGCCATGGGAATTATTGTGAGCCGACTTAAAAACAATAAATAAACAAACATGTAGCGAAACCAACATGTAACTTTTTATATTTCTACTGTAATCGTTGCTATAGCATCAAATAGTCTGAAGTGTCCAATTTAAACGTTGATGCATCAAGGATGAAAACAGCCTCGAAGTGCTGCGGCGTTAGGCATCCTTCTATGTTTTCATGAGCTAGTTTTTGTGGATTCAGATTAGTCGTCAGGAAAATTTCTGCCAGATTTCGGCATAAGTAAAAAAAATTCGAATCAAAGAGGACTTTCGCTCCACATCTACTACAACCAAATTGATGCAGATGTTACTGAAACTCAAAAACAGATTCATTGCTAAAAACGACGCACCTTGATGGGCTTGTTTATAATAGACTTTTGTGGACTCATTGTGGACGTGCTTGTAATGGCCGACAAGCCATGGAACTTTTAGCTCAACACACTCTACTATATGCCTTTTTCACAGTTTAGTTTAGTATAGCGTACCGTAAGGACACTACAAATATGAAAAAATATCAATTTGATGAGCGATAAGTTGAAGTTGGTTGAAATTCGATTTAACATTTACAAAACATAGAAGATTCTGAAATGAACATTCGACAGAAAAAAATATTTACTACCAAAGAAATACTTGCTCCTTGAACATTTTTGAAAAGGCCTTCAAGTCAGATGCATAGTTGGCAATTTTATTGATTAATCTATAGTCTAATTTATTTAAATTATTCTATGGTTTAATGTGGCTTATTTCTAGTTTTATCAATATAAGATAAATCAATCAAATATATTTAATTTAACCAATCAAAAAAGTCATTCATCCAATAAGCAGTCCAAGCTCTGAAACTTAAATTGATGACACTCACAATGAACAATTAAGATTAAGAATCATCCTCTCCAGGGACATAACAAACTTGACTAGAATTTTCTCAGGGATCCCCACTTTGTACAACAGTAGTGTACAGTGGTGGAGGTGGACTACTAATTCTGATATGGAAAAAAATAAAGTATTAAATATTCGATCACATGTGAATAAGTAAAAAATAAAAGTAAAAAACACATTCATCAACTTGCATAACTTTAACGAATTTTAGATATGTATAACTTTCCGATAGAATTTCCATCACTGTATGGTTTCCAATCAAAATAAGGGTGGTTTTTAGAGGTATATAACTTTAAGATGGCAACACTGTTTAATGGAACGTATGGCCTCAGAAATCATGCGTTTTATGATTAGTTTAGTTTCCCATTTTATCATAAATCTGCAAATCGTACAAATTTAGCCAAACGAACGAAATTTAGCTTAGCAATAACGTTCATTGCTGGTTGAATGGCTATGTCCGTTACATCCCGAGAAAGTCACTGTTTTGTGTTCTCTAGAATCATTGGTCCATATGTCTTCAAAAATGCTGTTGGGATAACATTACAGTAAATGGTGGACGCTATTGGATCATGATCAATGATTTCCTCGTTACGAAATTGACTCACCGTAATGCACGGGATCTCAACAGAATAGCGCGACATGCCATACAGTTCGTGCAGCCACCAACTTATTGAGGGAAGCCTTTGATGTGCGCATAACTTCTCGTTTGGGACCCGTGAACTCACCTGCAAGATCTTGCCACTTAACACCGTCAGACTTTTTCTTGTGGGAGTACGTTAAATCTGTCGAGACATATGGTCAATCCCGAAAGGCTTGACCATATGAAAGACAACATTTACCGCGTTATTGGCGAGATGCGGCCCCAATTATTGTTAGAGTAGCCGAAAATTGGACTTGTCGTTTGGGCTTGCTCACATGGTCACATGCCCAAAATAATATTTAAATCAAAATGACAAACAATTACCTTTCTAATAAAATCGTAGCAATTAAAAATTCGTGGCAATTTAAAGTTCTTCAACTTCATTTTACCTCTATTGGCCATGTTTAATATTTTCAGTACCTTTAAGATTGAAGTATTTTGCACTGAACTACACTCATGAGTGCTCTTCACAAGACTCTAGACTTCATTCTCAAATAGTAATACCTGTAGGTCGACTATGTCAATTCATGTCGATCATTAAAAGTGTATTGTAAATTGTGCGTTCAAGCTATCAGTAGCAAAGATCAAGGTAACTTATTAAGCACTTCGAGTATTACAAACTGTGTTCAGCGGACTCACTCAGCATTCCCAAAATGTTCTCCCCGTTTTGGGAATGCTTTTCTTGGATATTTTTATGGAGGGATTGTTCAAAGAAACGCTTACGTCAATTGTCATTTCTGATAAAAGTGGCGATGTTTCATTATCTTAGCAAATTGACAACAGAATGAGATCGTATTACGGTAGAAGAACTATATTTTTTTAACTGAGCTTTATTTAGGCCTGGAACGCTTTGACGAAGACTTTTAAAACTTAAGGCATTTGCAAAACAATCATCAGGAGCTACTTAATTCACTCTATGAAACTCAGAGAAGCAACGTTTATATTACAGAAAGCGTTTGTTGGTGATTGCTGTTTCTTCAGGCTATTCATGAAAAGCTGCTAAAGATTCTTGCCTTATCTTTGACAATAAGAAAAGAACTACCTCACAGCTGTCTTAGTAAGCAAAAATTTTCTAGTTCACGCAAAGAGACAGAAGAAGAGATAGTAGCATAAGCTCAAGAAAATGTCTGTATATAACCTGTAGGACAATCAATAAAATCTACTCAACATTGTTATCTCGGTGCGGTTTCAACATCTCAAAAATAAACGCTCTCCTAAGGTACTCTAATATTTGAAATTGTTATTATTGAAGATGTTATGGGTGGTAGCTCCATTTTACATGGTGTTTTGGCAGTAACATGTTTGGGGGTCTTCACCTGTTGAAAGCCATAAGTTAATTTTTCAGTACTGACAATCAAAAGCGATAAGTGTATCTTTTGGGAGGTATCAACTCTTCTAGGAATGGCACCCGTGAAAGTCATATTTGCTTCAGAGGTTCAGTAAGCCAAAGCAATCGTAGAGTTCAGCGAACGTTCAGAGCTATCCACAAATATGTTGCAGTTGATAAAATACCTCAGCTTTGACAGTAACAGCCACAACAGCCGTAACAGCCATAACAGCCAAACCAAAAACACATCACGATGAAAAGTTTTTAACAGAAGATACATTTCTTCCCTCTCCTACGAGCAATACAGCCAAATTAAATTGAAACAAATCAAGAAATAAATCCTATTGCAATTCTTTTAAGATTTTCAATATTTTACTTGGCAGGATGTAGTCGTAGATTCTAAAGTTTTCAACAATTTTCTACAAGCCAACTTTCTCGACGTCGTCAAAATTTGTCTTAAATTAAGCGCTCACTAGTCCACAATGACTTACAACACCCAAAAATCGGCTATTAGTTATTGCAAATTAAAATTCAATGGATATTAACAATGAATTGTAAATTAATATAAGTCCAACATACCATTCATAATTCCAACTGAAGTAAGACTTAGTCAGATACGTCTGAGACTAATCGCTCGTAATGAATCCATTGGGAATGAACTATGCAAACCGCAAATAAGAAACGTGTGTCTGAGATTATATTTGAGTCCCCCAAAAACGGACAAATTACTTCGCCAACCCTTCTCATTCTCGCTCGGTATTGACACTGCGCAAATTTCTCCCTTCGGCAAACCATTCACTGTCTATGTGGGCGCAGTGCCTCATTCATATGAACAACAAATGTTATCCTTATGAATGCATATGTTCTAGTGATCTAATTAATTTAGACACGAATTTGACCTTCGATCACAGCATACTCTTTTATGAAGACGAACCACGACTACCACAATTGTGCACAAAGTGATTGGGACGCCGTTCAAAGAAGGTAATTTCAAGTTTCACATCGTCTTCCACAGCATCCCCAACAAAGTACTACCGCTGAGTACAATAATAATTGGGGTTGGACCCGAGATTATAGAAAGCGGTTTTTAAGTGAAATTCAACACGTTTGAAATTTGATATTGCCGACCGACGGCACGATGAGCGGCAAGCTTTGTGAATTAAAGAAGCAAATACTTGATACTACATAATAAGTCGTAAAGGATTAAAAGATAAATCCATTGAGTATTTGTGAGAAGGATTAACCATACAAAAATGTTAATTTTACTAAGTACAAATGCATTGCAAACAACGGAAAAGTGGAAAATAATTTTAATGTAAACGTTTTAGGAAACGTAAGGACAAGAACTCTATTAGGTAAGTTTTAAGCCTATGAATTCTAGAACGTGGTTCCCTTTAGTTTTTTGTTCAAATCGCCAATTTCCATTTCAACAGTGCATGCATCCCTTGTAACTCCGAAAAATTAAGCATAAGTTCAGGCACAAAAAACCTCTACGCTAAATAAATTTTGCCAAATATTCTAACACAACAGAGCATGTCGTCGTTTCATATCAAATGTCATAACCTTTCATCATTTCGATGCTTTACTGGGCCAAGCAATCTGCTCCTATTCAAAGACCTCTTCCACCATGTTTCTGACAATCGTGCATTGAAACTCCCAGGTGAAATGTATACCTAATTCTTTTGAATACAATGCTGCCTATTGTGTGTTCCTAATTCAATTAATCCTTTTAAGCAGTCGCCGTCTAATGGTCGGTGGTATATTCTTTTCTACGAGGCCGCCGATAATGACTAGTTGTATAATAACTACTCCATCAAATTAGTAAATCACACATGTAATATACCTGGAGCGTTAAAATGTACCGCATATTGATACGATCCTTATGTTAGTGCATAAATACTACGTTAGTACGTCATACTGATTGAATGTCTACGCAAAACTATCAATTAACTTCTAAAATTGGTTCAATTACGTTGAAAGGGTTGAATGATACGACGGGAAACAATCCATATCAGTGTACGGCGACTTCCCTAGAGACGTAATTTCATTACAAGTTCTCACGAAATTGATACGTTAAGGCCAGCGGCAAATACGTTAAATAAGGACGATTAGGTTTTGAATTTAAATAAATAAATAAAAGCTTTTGCACTAACGCTTTTAACAAATCAACGACTAAACAATTTCAGCAAAGGCACCTCATGAAGAATTTTCATGCTGGTGAGGTCATTTGAAATAAGCCCGTTGTACATAGTATGCAACGAAAGGACTCAGCAAAACAATAACAACAACATACCTGCAGCGGGCAGCAACATGGTTTCGAAAATTTTAATTTTTTAACCAAGCATATCTAATTGGTACAACTTAATTGAAAGTGACTGAGAATAAATAAAACAAATGAATATTAAGGAATTGACTCTTGGAGTCATTAAATTGAAGGTGTCTTATGAAAAAGAGTTCGATGTAACGTTTATTTACTTTTTGATACATTCCTTGACAAGAATTTTTCATAAAAAATAATTACTTTGCAAATATTGGATCAATATGTTTATCTTTTTTATTGCACGACCTGTTTTTTAGGAAAAAAATTCGTGTCTTATGAATTCTTTGGCAAAAATGAAGTTGTTTCCAAGCAGGTTCAGGTAGCAATGGATTGAGCTCCAAAGAGATATATGCATGCAGCAAATGTTCATATTGTTTTAGCAAAGAGGTCCACCGCTCACACTAAGGTATTTGTCACCTTATCCAGTGAAAACTGAAAAATGACAGCATGAATGCACTTTTAATTGGAATCAAAACGGTACCTACATATGCAAGATGCACAAAGATGCTTTTTCATATGAAGTTACATTGGTGAAGTCTCGTCTGAAATTTTCAAACTCATACACGACGAACAAGCTCTCTCATTTGATCGTTGTCATTTAATTAATAAAATTTTTTTTTGCTGTTGTTTGCTTGTTAGGACTAATTGTTGCTAGTAACGAATGTTTTGGGCTTATCGTTTCTAATGCAGCATATGTGAAGGTTAAAACTGAACACAAATTCACTTTCCATTATTTTAAATGTGCGTGTGGTAGCAGGATATGTGCAAAACAAATGACGTACTTCGTGTTCAGTAAATATATTTATTGAGGAAAATACGATGAAATAAGTATGTTGGATTGCGACAAATGTACTGGAATTCGAATTTATCGATTCCTTTTTCCAGCATTATTGAAAATTTCAAGCTAGCGAATAACGACAGCATCCTTTCTGAACATAATGTACTTGGGTATTTCTCGCATTTTATTTCGCGGATACAACTTTCTGCTGTCCAAGAAGTGACCAATTTCGCGTGTTATTTCATCTATTTTCCTGAAAATTTATTGATAAGACAGCTTTAGATAAATATAAATAGCTTTAGATAATAAATAGATTTAGATAGCTTTAGATAAGCTTTAGATAAATACTATTTATAATGGTCTGTTTATCTGTCCTAAGTGTTCCTTTTATAAATAATGCAAGGACAAAACTTATTTCAGCTATACAATTCGTGCAATTCGCCGAGCATTCGTCTTATTCGAAAATGTTAAAAAAATAATGAAAAATCTTATTCGACTGCTTGACACTTGTAAAACTTTAACCAGAATGGCCAAGTTCATCAACAACGGCATTGAACATGAAGAGTCAGAAACAAATCTGTTCGTGATTATACGAATCTTTCAATTTGGAAGCGGGCAAGTGATTTAAATAATATATACTAATAAATATTAAATATTATTACACCGTATTTTGTGTGCAGGTCCAAAACTACGCCCGTAAAAAATTCAATCGGGGGAAAGAATTAAGTCCCCAGAATGCCAGTCATAGGCTTGACTTTGGAAACCAATGCCGTGTTTTCGGAAGAAGCTCATTTTCACGTTAATAACGTCGACGAATCGCAACGAATCCATACCACTCTTCCAAAAGTAACTGAATAGCCTACGATGTTAATATGTTAATATTGGCCCTTCCTTTTTTGCGCAAGAGCACGAGCGATTACAGCAGATTCCGAGCATGGAGATGTGGAGTGTGTGGAAATGTTAGAAAAGTTCTTGGTGCCAGAACTGCTACATTCCTCTAACTGTAATATAAGTACACGGACCCAGAAAGACGGAAAAACCTTAGACATGTCAAAAATAGTTCAATTTTTGAGCTGGAAATTTTTCTGAAATCATATTCGCGGATCAATCAATGAAAGTCTAATAAATTACGTGGTCGAGGTTCGAGCGGACGAAAAAATTAAAATTTCCACCCGAATTAAGAACAACTGTATTAAATTTAGCTTTCTTTATTTTAACACCGATTACTAGTATTGTACCTTACAGCTACGCGTCAACTGAGAGAGAGGTTACTCCTCCTAGCAAATTTATAGTTTCGTAATTGCTGACACCTGCGTCTGGCTTCTTAGCATTTCCTAGAAACGATTCTGCAGATGCATGGAAATGTTTTTTATATGTAACTAGTAAGGGTTTATATACTGATGTTAAAAAGATGCTGAGATGCACAAAGGTATAGTTTATCAATTTATATGTAATTTGAAGAACTGTTCCGTATAACGAACACTTGGAACCTACGAGGAATTGAGATTTTCCGGTTATAGCTAATGCATGGTGTTCTGTGGAACTTTTAACTTGTTTCTGCACATGTGTGACAGCACTTGGAAATTTCAAAACCATAAATGACATACACATCTGTACTCATTGCAAAACTAAGCTCAGGAAAAGTTTTAAAATTTTCTTCAGCACTTGTTCATATTTCATAGTTCATTGGTTCATAGCACTAGATTTATTTATTCCACGGTAACGAACGTTGTGGCTATGTAGCACTCTCTGAAAAAATGGACACATTCATCAAATGAACGATGGATCGAACTTTTTGAATTCTCATTCTCATGGACGAGAAGATTAAACGAGAAATAAATGGCCCTTCTTACTTGATACCATGCTTCAAATAAATTTTTAAATGGCAAAAGGGCCTTATGAGATATCAATTCATAAGATAGGAATAACATAGGGCTTGTCTTGTTGCTTCATAAATTTGCATTTCATATCGGTCAGTGTCAACGTTGAGCATATGATTCGCGCTTAGTGCTATAAATGCGAATCATTTAAACGCTTCCCTGTAAAAATCTAGAAAATAGGTTTGGTGGAGAAGAAGAATGAAATCTTATTGATAACTCTTGCTAGAAAACTAACCTGGAATTCTTCCACAGGAAAAGTCAAGAAAATTGTAGTAGTAGAGTTCTTTGTTATAAGGAGATTGCCGCATAAGACAAGGGTGTTAATGGATTGTGAATGGATTAATGCCGCATAAGACAACGTTCAATGGATTTCACTTAACGATTACATACAGTAAGGCTTGGAACTAAAGTAAACGTGTGGAAGTACCAATAGTGCTCAGAGGACCGAACAAACTATTGTGATGGTAAGAACCTTCAATCTGTTGAACATCGATACTCTTTGTGAACAAGAGGAACTGAATATAAATCAATAATTTATTGATCTTAAGATCCTTCATCGATTCTTTCTACCAAGTATGAAAGCGTGATGAACGGTGCAGGAGTTCACCTTAGAAAAGAGCGATATCAAAATCGAAACAGATGCTTGCTTCTAAACAGATGAGGCTGCTAGATTCAAGCCAGCATATAGGACCGAAAACATCCACCAAGATCGCCATGAAAGGTGACAAGCCGCAACATTCATACTGACCATCATAAATGGCGAAAGGTGAAAGATATTGCCAGAGGTAGCCACAAAAATGGTTGTTAGCAAATAAAACGAAATACAAACACCCGCTCGAAAAGCAAGTCAGCACTTTAAGCATTTTCCTCTCATCGAGTAGCTTCACAGGCAGGGCAGGAGTCATCCTCAAAAATGCAGCTAGCCGAGAGAAAGTACATCTCATGTGGATTTTAAACATGTACGTGTCAAGGCAAATGAAAAATCGGATGACTTGTAAGAGCTAGCGCAGTAAATGCAGTAAGAGCTGGTTCAAGCAAAGCATGACTGAAAATGAAAATGAAAATATGACGGAAAAATATTCGGCTTGAAATTGCGGGAACGATTGCAGGACATGCCAAACTTCTTGGTCTTAACCTAACAAAATGTAGACCAAGCGATCCTTATGCAAGAACGGGAAAAATGGGAGGACCATAGCTAACAGACCGCGACAGTGTTGATCTACACACCAAACTGATGCGTATTCAAACAGGTAACACATGCTTTTGACCCTTTTTTCTGAATTGTTCCATCCTGACTCAAGCGATTCAAATTGCGAGTGCGTAATTATGCAACAGAGTTGGAATATTTCGTAAACTGCGAGTTGATTAGTTGGAAGGTAGCCACTGTGATAAGCGAGCAGGGAAAATAAATTTATAATAGCAGTTAGAGAGAATATATTGAATAGTTATAAATCAAAGATATTGAATATAATCGCGGCCAGCAAACGTGAAGTCAGTATACACGAGCATATGCAAATCTAGTTATTTTAAGCAGTTAATTTCACCAAAGGTCTGTATTACAAAATTAACTCAATAATAAGCATTTCTATTATATAAGTGCCTTCTAGCAAAAGACGGGAGATAGAGAGACTTGTTTCGAACCTCCTTTTGCATTCGTTGGGTTGTCTAACTCGATTGTGATCAAAGATAATTCAATAGAAGTGGAATTTTCAGCATTAAATGTTACTCAGCTATATAAGTATAATCTTAATAGCTGCTGTTCCCACCTTATTCATGCAGATCAAAATAAAAGTAGAAGAAAAAATTTTATATGGGCATCAGTTGTTCGAAAATTTACCATTTCAACCCGACAAACATAAAAAACTTATTATTAATCTCAATGCAAAAAAAGTTTAATTGAATTCTTCGATGAAAATTGCATGCGCAACTAAACTATAGAACAATTTAGTTTCATTTTAATTCATACTTTGATTTGCAGCGAATTACATTACTTGATTATGATGACTTTAGGTTGCCCACCTATAGAAAAATCGTTCAATTCACTATGAGTTCCAATTTAAACTCCCACTCGGAAAACTTGTAAAACTAAATTATATTCCAAGTCAAGTATCAGACAAGGGTTTAGGCAATACAGTCCAAACAATTTATGAATATGAATATAATGATACAATGAAATTAGGAATCCAAGTCTTTTATGTTTTTAAGCCCTCAGGCCTACAGTCACTTTCACGCATTCAACCTATAAATAAACCACCGCAGCGCTACAAAACATACACATAACTTCCCTCGATGTTCATATTTGATGCGAGGGTGCACAAGTTCAGCATATAAATGCATATTGCTCGCTTCGGTGTTCACCCCTATTTCATGCTAAGTTGATTTTTATAAAGTTATTTGGTGACAATAACAATATCAACAAAATATTAACAACTGTTACACGTAAGTGCTCTTAAATATGTGGTAATTGTTTGTACATCTGTTCAGAAAATTTTTAGAACTCTTTTCGTAGCGCGTTCGGTTTTATGGCTGCATACAAAGTCGCGTAGAAAACACCAAGGACTTTACTTTCATTCTCCGTACGCAAGAATAGTTAATGATATTTTAAATGTGATCAGAAGGAGATAGAAGTTATTAGATATTGTGAAAAACAACTAATAAAGTCAAAAAACAAAACGAATGTTAACGACATTTGAGAAGACGATTTCTATTGGTAAATTTCTAGTTCATGGGGAATATCAAAAAATAAATCAGTATTGACCACTCACTGACATCCATCAGTATGTCCAACATACAGAAGAGAAAGCTGAATTAAATTATCGAATTAATCAATTTCAGTAGATCATCATTGAAGTTTATGTGAAACTTCCCCAAGTGGAACATCAACAACAAACCACTTTGATTCCATTTTATTACATTTCAACCAGCCCTCCTCGACCTCTCCATTTTCCCGGCCATTGATTGTCATAGCACACCCGCGACCGCACTTGGAGCATACGCCTACATTGACATGGTCTCCCGTTCAGCTCCACGTTCTTAATAGAAGATTTCCTTATCCATAGCATTATGTTTGCTTCCCTTTCATCCTGTAGACACATAAACTTGGAAGGCGGCTGCCGGCGTTGATGGAGGTTCATTTCATCCCGCCCTACATGCTTTATCCTTCCAGATCAAACCTCTTAAGCTGTCTCTTGCATTGCCATTTTCAATTTTGCTACAAATTGGTTATATTGTTACTCGCTACGTTAAGCAATTTCTGCCACAAAAACGTATTTCGAATTTCTCAAGGACTTTTTCTCGTGTCGTGGGGGTGCTTTCCACAGGGAGATCAAGGAGCTCGTCGAGGGCATCTGACGATAGGAATGTTAGCATTTCTTTGGTATTATGTTTATTTTATTCTCTTTATTGTATTAGTGAGGACGACAAAATGAAATTTTTCTTCGGTGTTATTGGTGGGGACGAGCATTCGGGTGTAGACTCAGTTGATTCAATGTGTAGCTTATTTTATAGATTAACAATCACAGGATGCTTAAAAAACGTTGAATAGTTTATTAAAGCTTTCAATAAAGATCCAATTGTTTCACCTTGAAAATGTATTCTGAGCCAGCATGTGTAGTCCTGTAGAGAAACGAATTCGGTGGAGAAATTGATAATAAAAATGGTCATATCCAGCTGCACTTACTCGTAGTCAAGAAAGTAGCTTTCAATCAATGATTTTGCTACCGATGTTTTTTTACACAAAACGTTGTCCGTGCGAAACGAACAGCACTGAAATCCGTCGAACGCCAATATTTTCCAACGGTAGTCGGAAATTCGATTTACTGATTTTTCTTCATTTCCAAGTTATTTTCTATCTGAGCCCGTGCAGCAAATTCAACCTTCCGTTTTCGTTTCAACTGCACATCATATCGATTCCATTCGTCGAGGAAATTCTTTCATTAAACATTTTGCAAGAATTTTTCCGGCATCATGAACTAGACAGCATCTTAACATTATTTCATCCTCAGAACGTGTAAGCACGAAGGATACATCCTGATACGTTTATTTGAATGACGTGTAGTGTTTTGAACCAAAACAAAAAACAATACAAAAGACTCACATTCTTCTCAACCGTGAAAGTGTTCCTAATTGAGCGTAATAATGTCTAAAAAGAAATTTGTACCAAAGCAATAATTAACATCAATTTTCTCTGGTTGATGTGCTACGAAAAGGGTTAATTAGGAAACAGAAAACAGAGAGCCTGCATAAAGGATGGGTTGCTACATTAATGGTTTCTCAATTTGAACATTTAATCAATCTTCAGCCTTTCCCTACAGATTGACATAATCGAAATTAACCCTTTCTGGGAAAATCACTTTCACGCTACATATCCTTCCAATAGTGGCAACCGCTCCTGATATCGTACGACAAGAGTGCCCTTCACATATTTCATGCTATCCAGAAAGGCTGCACGGTTCTGTGAGTATGTAGTAAAACCACGATGGCAATAATGGGTTTTGTAGCAAAAAATTACAAAGTGAACATTAATAGGAGATGAATATTAGCTCATAATGGTCACACATGCTACGGTCACACAATATAAATCCTTCAAGACGTTTTTTATTATTTGTTGGCAAACAAAAAACATAAATAAGTAATATATTTGTTCATATTAACGAAGGTAACTATTGCATGAAATGTTAAGTTTAACTGTCACAAGTTGTTTCTAATTTTACTTCCCTGTCATTGCTCGGCTTGACATTGATAAGTAAATCTAATTTTTCTTGGTATACGCAAAAAAAGTTTGTTGGAAGGCAGTCATACGCCACAAAGTTATCATCAATCAATTGAAAATAAGTGTCAATCTATGCCAGTCAAAACGCTGTTCATTGGAAACCGCGACATTTTAAGCGGGCAACTTTGGACTTCTGAATAAAATTTCAATTAATTTTAAAAATGCAATAAATTCTAAACTGTTGTGCAGTCTAACATGTTCCACGAAATTAATGCAAAGAACGAAAACTTTTGTTCATTTTTGTAGATAAAAGGACGGTTATAGCGGATGAACTTGAAAAACTGCCTGGCACGATATCGACGTTGAAGCGCTTGAAACGAAAAAAATCCTAGACACATCAATGTCATCAAAAATCCTAGACTTACAATGTAAGTGATTGGCCATAGATCTAAACATGGGAATGTGGAAGGTGGACTTTTCAATTCGTTAACTCTTTTTTCAAACTGAAATATTAACAAAATGGTCAGAAACTTATGAAAAACTCTAAAAGCTCAATAAAATTTCAGCCGAGAAAAACGAGTTCATCGTTTTATCGAAGAATGTTGTAATAAAATGTCCTACTCTCAATAAAGGATTTCTGTTTCGTACAATTTGCCTCTTTGTGTTTCAAAACCATCATTCGCCACTGATTTACGCTTCGTGAGCTCAGTTCTGCGTTCCTTTAAAAGATTGAGGCTACAGGATCTGCAGAATTAATCCAGTTATCATCAATTGGCTTTTTACCGACGGCATCTCCCGTTACTGCTTTAATTTTCAATAAAGACAAGAATTGCATTTTCAACGATATTTTCACTAGCAAAAAAGTATTTTGGAGCAATGCGCCAGGAGGAGACTTTTTCATTTGTGGCTGAATGTCCCCATTTTTCCTCCGCTTTCGCAGCTCAATATGAGCAATTGGAAACCGCATCATCAGGACAATTCTCATGCGGTGAATAAGTGGTTGCTCAAGATTTTGCGGCACTACGTCACTGGAATAGCATTTTTCATATCCTCAATACAACCAGAATTTTGGGGTACAGGAAACTCGTATATCCGCACAAAACCCATAGTTCTTTGTTCTTCGATTAATCTACAGTCACTTTTTTAGTTGATTCAGAAATTTCCTGATTCTTTTCTTAATTTCTTAATAATTTATTTTTTTATTTTTTTTTATTGTTTTTTTTTCCGTATTTGAGACCCGTTTCGTGATCCTTCTTTAACATGAAACACACGCTCTGTTTTTGACAGTTAAAATATTAACGAAAGTTTCAAGGAGTTTAACCCGTAGGAGATGTAATATTTCTAAAGAATAGCGTCATACAAATGCACTGATTTCGCATATTAACAGTAACTTTATTTACATTTCCCTACTGCGATTCATTTTCGAAACAGTAATTACAATTTTTATCGACTGAAGTTCAAATAGACTGGAGAACAAAGCAGTCAAAACTACGACAAAAAATTTGCAAGAATTTCGCTCCGTGTGTGAGCAAACTTCAAAAATTTTAAGTAAACTTAAGACCGCTGCATCAGCAACGATACAAATTCCAGATACATTCCCCAACGCAATGCCGTTTTACTTAAACTCAAAAATGGTCGTAGACTTCTTGGCATAAATGAGTTTATTAAAACTTCACATGAAAGTTAAGGTTGTATGGTCTAAGAATATGCACTCTGAAAAGTCATGATATTGTTGACGATATGCGTTCGTCTTCAGTGTTATCTGGAAGCCGAAACTAGTGTGCACTGTATTGCGAAAGTGAAATACAAGGAAAACAAAAACATTAAGAATGCGTAAGGTTAAAAGTTTTCTGCCATTTTCTTGAATATTTTCGGCATTTCAGAGGACTTTTGTGGTTCAGAAAAACTGACGAAACGTGATAGCGAGGGTGTTTTCAGTAATAAAAGTCAATAGATGGCGCTGCTCTTTACTTGGCAGGATAATCAAAAAAAACGTGTGTGTAAAAGTAAAAACTTGAGTGCATTGCAAGAGTAACTGCATATTCTTACACGTAATTTATTTATATTTTTAATGTGTCTTTAGTCTACCTTTTTTTTGTGTGGCACCAGGATGTCAAACGCCAAAGTAGCACAAAGAGGAGTCTTGGTGCAACGGCAAGAAGTAGAAATACGAATCAAGGCAGGTGAAAGCACAAAAGCGGCAGCAATATCTTGCGCATGGATGAGACAACGTTACGGAAAGATTAAACAGAAGTTCTCCAGCCCGTAGCCTAGGTAGCTAACGAAGATAACGAAGACTTTTTCCCAGGTAATGGATGAAGAGCTACGCGAGTATATTAAACAAGTGGATAAAATTTTGTAGGGTTTGACCACCAAAAAGTGTGCAGGGTGGCTTATAACTTTGTTGAGAATAATGGTGTACAACAGCGTATCGATAAAGAGAAACAAATGGCCGGCGAGGGGAAGCTTTGACTATTTCTGAAAAGACAGGAAAACCTGTCGTTGCGTATACCAACCTCAACAAGTTTGTCTCGAACAATCGGCGTTAATAAGCATCAATGCGTTCATTATTTTGAAAATCTGTCGAAGTGCTTGGAGACGCACAAGTTTCCTGCTCACGCGAATTATAATATGGACGATATTGGGATATCCACGGTACCAAATGAACCGTGGATAAGTCATCTCAAAAAAAGTCGCTGCGTCAACAAGATTGCCAGTGTGAATTGGTGTCAATATAACAATCATCAATGCGGTAAATGCTCCTGTAAACCTTATTCCGTCAGCTATCATATCTCCATGGAACCGTATGACAGCTGAACTTTTGGATGTGGTTCCACCGTCTTCCATAAGAATAATCTCAGACACGAGCTACATGAAGTGTGCTTTATTTGTGGATAAGGTCGCTATCTCGTTTCTAAAACCACGGGAAGCCTTGTGAGTCAAATGCAGGGCTATTGATATTAGATAACCACACTTTGCACTGTTTCTTTCAGGTAGTTTATTTCGCATAGCAACTACGAAACCCAGTAAACCAGTGACCGGTAAAACTATCAACACTGGTTACAGTCCTAGATGTTTTAAGCATCGGAATGTGAGAAACGGATACCGAATCATCAAAACCGAGCAACAACCTCTTATCCAATCGCCCTAATAATGTACCCGAGTTTATCTCAAGGCAGCGAATCCCACAAAAACCATCCCAGGAATACATCCATTCATCCCGGTAATTTTCGGAGAGGAAGATTTTCCAACAAATTCATGGGCTTTTGTGAAATTTTAAGCAAACGTTACATGCATTAGCGTTTACACGCATACCATTAGAGTTGATGATGGAAAGAAATAAGAGGTGGTGGGAGGTGGGCGACCATCTTCAGACGGGCTAAATCTAGCGGCTAAAGAAGCGTAACGAAGAGCAGAGCTGCAGTATATCCGTAATATCAAAGTGAGCTGTCAACTCATCAACTAAGGATAATTGACCAAGAACTTCATCAATTTCTTCCGCGACATCACTTGATGGCGTCAAAGTTCAAATAAATGAACCACCTCATGTTTCTCTTGCTGATGTAGCCACACTATCACGATCGGAAGTAAGCCCAAGGTGCAACCTTAAAGAACCAAATTTAATATAGTGATAATCCATAGAAACGAAATACTGAAATACTGTGAAATAAAATACTGGCCAAAAAAATTCTTCAAGAAAAATCCCGGAAAGAATGTTCGAAATGGCCAGACTGGTGACACGAAGTATATACGAGCTATGACGGTGTTGCAGATTACATTCAAGATCACGGTAAAGTTATATTGTGCCGGAAATTCTCAGGCGCGCTTATCAATTCCTATGCGTACTCTTGTCCAAAAGCTCTTGTAAGAGTTTACAATTATCTCATTCGGTTTTATTTTTTCGCCAAAAATGTGTTAAAACGATATAAAGACTTAGCTGAGTATCTAGTACTATGTGTGCTTATTGTGCATGAGTTTGAGTTTAGTCTTAGACCATGCTACCCTACAAGTTTTAAATAAAAGGATACTTTATAATAGAATAGAATTTATAGAGAAAACCAGGTAAAGTTTTCTATTTAGTACTTCTAGCTAAGAGCAATGTTTAGTTCTGTATTATTGCTCCAATTTTCCGAGCACAAGCACTTGCAGGACTTGTATCTTGTTCACTCGTATGTCGATTACCTTTCAAATAACTCTTTATTTTTGATCTCTCAATGTATAACTATATTCTGAATCTTTCGGCTATTTTGTTGTTTTGCGTCCAATTAATTAAATATTACTCTTACAGAATAAACGACTAAGTAGCCTAATATTTAGTTCTAGAAGAACTTCACAAAATAAAATACGACCATAAAATCTTTGCACATTCACATCTGTATCGAATGTTAGGTGAAGAAGACAAGCAGCTACCGAAGCACCAGCCGAACGAACTCACACATAATTTGTCAACTGAAAATTAATACAGTGTCCTCGAAAATGTTATATTAACGCAAAGGCAAACAGGCGTCTTCGCCTGTTTCAGGAGGATCATTCACTTGTCTATTCACTGCGAACTGCCTGGAGCATACAACTGCTGTTTACTGTGATGTTTTGACGCAAGACCCTTGACTTTACGTTCAAAAAATAATAAAAAGACGTCGATAACTTACAAATACATTAAAAAAGATGGGCTCGGACATGTCGTAGCTGCTAGCGCAATATAACACAAGGCACACCTGAGCTCCTTCAGATGCATTCCTTAAACATGATTCAGCGATATCCTTATCGGCATTGTTGGACAATTCAATACCTCGCACTCCTCGTTCCCTCGAAATTTAAATTTCCGTACGCTTTCACGATGATCGCTCACTTTACAAGATCACCCGAGGCGTTTTCAATCGAAACCAAAAGTGTGTTCTACTGTAACTAGATTCTGCACCATGGAGATCCTATTGCGCAAACTTGAGATCCTGGATCACAATTCGTATCCCTGGTTTTCCAGTAACTGGCCTACATAGTGACTTATAAGAAAACACGAACTCTGCCTATCACCTTATAGCGGATGGCAAGCTGGATCGTCGGCGTCGGCCTCTAAAAGCTGCAATTGTGTGGCATAAATGCCAAGAATGGATTGATGTTGACCGAGGCCTTTTATTTGAACCCCGCACAAGTATTAAGAACATTTTGCACGTCGCATACCCTTGGTATTTGTCTACAATGAAATCATGCCGTCAAATTTAAAATTTTGGGGACAAAGTTGACAAAGTTGAGTTGAAGATTGAGAAGGGGAGTGCACCTGCTTAGGTGCATTATACAACAGCTTTTCTTTCACAAACTTCGCAGTGTGCTTTGGATCATCATCATCCTATTCCAAACAGTTTTAAGATCCAATTTATGCTCACTACACTTTAAATTATTTTTCAGAATCAGAGGATAATTCCTGCAATTCATCTTCGACACAATGAAAGCGAAAATTTTCTGTGTTTCTGCTGACATGATTACCCAAACCGCTGCCATGTTTTTCTCGTTAGAAATGAGGTTTTCTGGAAGGTGCTCGCTGTTTGATGATCTTCAGAGCTTTCCTTTTTTTATCCAAATGTCGATAATTTACTTTTGTCAGTGAAAATGACATTATTCGACAACTTTCAGGGAATTTTTAAATGAGGTACTCTTCCATGAAATTCATTGGTATTTGATGCACTACAAACTTTAGATGCAGATGAACTGGGTTATCGCGTTCTTTAGACATATCATATTCTTTAGACGCTATTTGTACTGCACTTGTACTTTTCCCCATAGCAGTGGTGGCTCATCAGGGTGGACAGGGTGAGCGAGGCCCACCCTGCAAATCTCAACTTATTAAAGAAAAAATCAAAGATACGAATGTCAATACATTTGATTCAAATCTAGAAAAATTTAAAAGAAAATTACAATACTTCAAAAGTTAGCTTGAACTTTCAATTAGAAATTTGATCTTGCCACACTTTTCGAATATTTTCCCATGGATATCTTCATTGATTCGTAATTGCATCCAAATAAAAGCACAACATTTTCCTTTGAAACGCATACAAATTCACACATCGAAGTTAAATTCATTCATAAACTATGGCACTGGGCGAGCCCGTCCTCTACGTTAGCCAAAGGAGAGTCCGTAGTGTAAACAAAACTTGAAGCGTCCGATCGGTACGATGTGCAGCTCGGTCCCAGGGTGGGCAAATCTTCACTGGCCCAACGCGCCAGAAACTCCAGCATACACGTTTTGCCATAGCGTAATAACATACAGCGATAACACTCCGACTATCGACCGATCTAATGAAATCTGCAGAATTCGATTGGTGTTACTAAAAAATTTTATTTTGTCCTTGTTTTGTTTACAAGCTAAATGAAAATAGATAGAGAAAAATGAGAAAAGTAAACATTTTTACTAACACCAATGCAATTCTGCAGAATTCGTTGAATACCGTTAGATCGGTCTTTTGTTAGGTAGAGTGTTATCGCTATATGTTGTTACGCTATGGTTTTGCCTTGTGTGCGAAAGAAAATTGTAAATTTCGCTTGTCTTTCACACGTTTTCATCATAGCTTTGATGGGCAAGCCCAACCTCAGAAAATTTCAAGAAAATTGTGTCTCTTTTCCCAGGGGAATCAATGGGGGACAGAAAATCACACAGGGATAAACATTGTACCATTTATGTATTGGCAGGATGAGACGCCGAATTTCCAAAGAGACATTAACGACTTTTAACAAATTTTCGGAAACTTTTCAGTAGAGTGCTAATCTTGAGGTAAGACAATGAAGTGGAAATAAATAAATTTTAGCATGCAGGAACAGGACATTCAGGTAAAAGCTGAAAATAAGGAAGATATAGTGTTTAACCTTCTTAAAAACAAATTTAGTTCCTTATCGTTGGGCAGTAAAATATATATCGTAAAATTACGACCATGTCCGTACATGAATAATTTAGTCATTCGGGAGGATAACAAATCTCGAGCTTTTAATTGTGCTCGATACGCGAAATGTGATTGGCTCACGAGTAGTGAAACATTGAATAAAGTATTTTGCTGGAATTGTCTTTTATTCAATGACAAATCAACAACTCCGTGGAATTCTAATTCCAATATTATTTGATTCGGTTTATTAGGAAAATATCATGAGACATAATAAACTCGTTCAAAGAAATCGGTAAATAATTACACGCTTAAGCGATATGGTAGTTTACTTGGCATCGCAGGACCAAGCATTTCGTGGTCACGACGAGTCATCTAATTCATCCAACCGAAGCTATTTTCGGGAATTTTCGGGATTTCATTGCCAAATACGACAATGATTTGAAAAGCTTTTTGGGCACATCATCCGTTTTCAGTGGAGTTTCCAAAACTATCCAAAATGATATAACTAATTGTATCGGCTCTATAATGCAAAATCTCATAACTTCTGAAATAAATGTAACACCTTGTTTTCATGGCAAATCGATGAAACAACTGATGTTTCCAATTTTTCGCAACTCTCTGTGATTTTTCGATATGTTTGAGAAGGAAGGTGCATTTGTCGAAAGATTTATGAGATTTTTTGATGCTTCTGCGGGCAAAACTGAACAACATTTATTTCAAGTTTAAAAAGATAATTTTACTAGCTTCAATATAAATGAAAAGTTAGTTGCCCAAACGTACGATGGAGCAGCTGTGACGATATTTTGCTAAATAACCGATGTGATTTGCTAGAAGTCTTTGAAGAAATTTCAGAGAGCGACGATTTTGCCCACGATCGAGAAACTTTGCGAGAATCGATGGGGTTCAAAAGTATTTTGAACGATTTCTCATTCAGTTTTTTACTAAAAGTTTTTCACTTGATCTATCAGCAAACAGATGTTATTGTCAATGCCTTGCAGTCAAGGTTTTCAGTTTTTTTTTGTTGCAAAAGTAGAATTAATAATTTTATCACCACCCTTAAACGGTATCGAGTGCAGGATGCATGCTTTGGAAATATTTTCGATAATGTTTCCACCTCAGTGAGACCACCTCTTCAAAGAAAAGAAAATAAGATCATGATGGTATTTCTGAACCATCATTATATTTCAAGCGTCTTTACGCTGAAATTATAGATTTGGTGACTAATCAATTGGAAATAAGATTTCAAAATTTAAATAAATTAAATTTCTTAAGTCTAACTAACCGCGAAAAATTCACAAAAACCAATTTCCAGTTGACTTATTAGAGAGTCTTGTTTTACATTACCCGAAAATGTTTGAAAAACAAAAGTTCATTATGCATTATGCAGGTTCAGTTTGGTCTTCTGACCCCAGTATTCTTGGTTTTTCAACAGATATCGTTGAAACTTCAAAATTTATTTCAACAAATAATTAAAAACATGATGTTTTTAAGATTTATAAGCTATTGTGCTTGGCTGTTTCTTTACCGGTTATTTCAGCATCAGTACTCTACTGATGCTGAAGAGTTTTTCTACTCTTGAACGTATCAAAAGTTACTCCAGAAACCCTATGAGTCAAATATGTTTTAGCAAGCTTTCATTAATTACTATCGAAAAGGAACTGATGAAACAACTAATAAAAAATCCGGACACTAAGTTTTATGATGACGTTATAGATCATTTTGCTGAATTAAGTAATCGTAGAATTGAATTACATTATAAACATTTATGAATTAATCATTTGTGATTGAATATTTATTCTTGCTTCCTTAGTTTTTGCTAAATCAAGCACGAATTTCTAGATTTCCAATTTTAACCTTAACTATTCGCTTCAACCCCGTCGTTTCCATGGCGAGAGAGCTCTAGACAGTCACGTTGGTTCTCGCTGTTAATAGAGTGCTTAAGCTGAGTACTCTTACTGACACAGAATGCTCCTTAAATCGTGCCCATCCAATACAAATAGTCCCGAGCCGCCCCTACTCCGTAGCCGCACTTTTTCGTATTTCGGTATCTGAAAAAACGCGAGGACAGGGCGTGGTATAGTTCTCATGTTACATCTCAAGTTCTACCTCTCAATAATTATCCGCAATGCAGCACTTCTTTTATTAACATGTTTTAGGAACTTCTCCTGATAACTTTTCCCCTTTTCGACGCTGCCTCATTAAATTGGTGCGTTTCGACCGAAAGTACCTTCTCCCTCGTCGTCGCGCAACGCATTCAATTTACAATGCACGCGATGCGGGGAACATTTATATTCATATGACAAATGTCAAATAGGTGACATTTTAAATAAAACTGTTTTTGATTTTTGAAAATTTTTGAATTTGGAATGTTCCTTCGTTTAGCAAATAAAAGCCTTAACTAGGATTAATTAAAATACTTAAAAAGTAATTAAGGCGTTTGAATTTCAAATTTCATTTGAGCGCGATATTGCATTTGACAAACGTCACGCACCTCGTTGCGAGAAATTTTCGTTTTTCCGAATACTTCCCGCCTCGCATCGACGCATCGCAATCATTGTACGATGTCGCATACAAATGCATGTTACGAAAACTGCTTGACATTTGCTGCGAGACTCTCGTCGCGCTCTCGTATCGCAGTCTCGCACTATTGTATTTCGGTCTTCAAGCTTCTAATTTTTGTCGTACGCCTTCTGGTAGTCCAGCTTAGGGGATGCTGTTGAGAGCCCCCGTCGATGCTGCTTGAACGTTCTGCATCGAATTAAACCAATGTCAAATAGTTGCCAACAGTTGCATTTTTTAAATGGTTTGTGTCATTTTAGAAAACTTTACGTTGCCTCATTGTATATACCCGTAAACCTGCCTCCCCTTTTGCACTGTCTCGCCTGCCGATTTTCAAAAAACTTTAGCGCTTATCGCTGCTCGAGATTTCGACTCGTTTTGTGCATTGGCAATGACAAAAACAAACTAGGGACTAAAGTCCCTGTGGAGTGTCTCCTCAACTCGCCTAGCGAACTAGCACGACAGGAAATATGTCTTACTACTATTAATATAGACTCTGCATATAATATAGACTCATATATGCAGCAATAAATCAATTGATAGAGCTTAAAATGGAGAAAGGCCAGTAGTTATCTCGTCATACTTAGCAAAAATGTTGTGTTGATGCAATCTTGGGATCGAGTTGCCGTAAGCTATGCTGACACAGGCAGCTCCTGACGAAACCTGCCAAGCTCGAGAATCCATGTTTTGTTCAATAGTTTACAAATTCCCAGAAACGCAATCTTAGATACGATTGTGTTTCTGGGAATCATTGACATGGAAACACAATAATGGACACCAAGGATACGAAGGCTCGGTTTGAACTCAGTGCATTTTCAAAAGTTTAGTATAAGGATCTGCGGTCATTCAGATCACCCGATTGTCGTGCCTGTGGGGACAACGGTGCATGATTTGCATAATTTGCAACGTTCTAGACGAATTTTCTAACAAAATACGCCAGGATTAAATATAAAATTTCAGGAACTGTGGCAAGGCTCATATAACATTCTGATTTAAAGAACGTTTACAAAGTGTGGCTTGTATTTCTGATTAAACTTTAAATAAAATAAATTTAAAACTTTAATTTAAAAAAATCCTTAATTTTAGTTGGAAACTGTATCAAAAAGTAGTTTTGAGAGTGTAAACTCTCTGTTTCACGTGCATTTCCGTTTAAGTTTAACTTGAATCAACAAATCAAAAGCAAACATTACCAATGAGTTCAAGACTACCGAATGGCTTGTGCAGAATGTGTAGATATTCGCGCGTTAGTTTGATTAGAATTATCCTGAAGGAATAGAATAGAGTAACATTAATGTTCTGAGGGGTTTCATTGCAATTGTTTCTTCTGTGTTCTCATAGCGTAATGCTGCGATGTTGATGTTGAAACGCACACAATTAAATTCTTGGATCAGCAGATTCAGTAGGAGACAATCTCTATTCAACTGATTTAAACAATCAATGAGAACTATTGAGGATTGCAATCGGCAGTAAAGTTAACATTGCTAATATTACTGCACAGTAAGAGTGGGAGTTGGATTGCTTAGTGAAATGAGTTCCAGATCATTTACATTTAAGTTCATTTTACTCAAATAGCTTTCTTCTTCTGCCAGTTGCTTTTTATAAACTTACTAGGCAATATACGCTTAAAATTGTTTAAACGCACGTATGAGTAGTTTCAAGCAGATTACTCAGGAATGAAGCCTCAATATGAGCCAAAGTAGGCTAGAAAATCCTTTTTTGCCCAAAAATCATAGGCTTATAACCTCCAAAAAGAACAAAATATCGTGAATCACGTTTCATAAGATAATATTTATAAACGTTTCACGTTTATAAATATTACCTCATGCAGCGTTACATTAATAACATTTAAGTTAAGAGAAATTATATTTTCACATACCCATATTGCTACATCGGAAACTTGAGATGTAACATATAAAAACAAATTTTCATAAGCAAATGAAGGACCACGGCATAAGGACTACGAGGTCGAAATTTCGTTGTAAAACAAACAAACTACATTTCCACCTCTGTGAAGTGGAAAACCTGATCTCAAAACCTGAGATATAGAGAAATCCATATAATTAATTTTTTCATCAATTTTTCTTACATGAAAATAAACTTTTGTCCTTAAAGTTATTCATCTTTTTTCAATCATATAAAATGAGTATTGATATATTGGTCTTACGCTTATTGTATCAGTAGGGCATCACTTGAAGACAAAGTATGATGGTCTTAACAAAACATCACATCTCATAAATGTCTTACAAAATTTTATGACAATGTGAAGTGTAATTTGGAAAAATGTATGATTCGTCTCTTTCAAAACATTGCCCATTTAACACTGTTGGAAAAGGTAATGGAGAGTTTTTTTCATGACCTTTGTCGCATCGGAATGTAAATAACATTTTGAACGAATTTCTTCAGTTAACACTGTCGTAAAATATCCATTTTGTATTCTTGTTTCGATGCAAAATCTTTTCACTGTAAGCAGCATTTCAGCTGAAGTTGAACACTTTTCTCCTTCGTCAACAAGGATTCAATGAAGAAGTGAATCCTTCATCATCAAGGATTCAATGAAAAGGCGAATTCTTTTTGACGGTGACTTCAATACCAAGGCGATTGAATGGAGAGTGTCTCATTCAGATTCCAGAGGAAAATGAACCCTAGAAATGACGGCTAGAACAGAACTTGTGGTCATGAACGTTGGAAGCATACCAACCTTTCACCGGAGAGGCTGCTTGGAAACCATCCCGGGCGTGAAGTTTGCTCCGGAGTTCTTCGTACTTATGGTACACAAATAGAACGTACTGAAGGGCTAATTGGCAATTGGTCGCTGGTAAATTGCACTTGAAATCGGTGAGCGTGCTGCGCGCATAACCCGTAGTAACCCGGTCTTCAGCCGTAGGCTGGAACATTGCTATAAGCTCCCCGCTAGCAAAACCTTGTTTATAAACAGGAACTAGTGGGACTTAGGCTATAAGGAGCCTCATTGACGCACTCTGTGCTTCAGGCGGAGAAAATAGACAAGGTTAATCGAGCACTTTACCCTAATGTGACGAATTTTCCGTTGTGTGCCCGCTCTTCAGTAGCATCGAACTTGGCAAAAGGGTTCAAAATTTTAGAATGAAAAGGGCCACGGGACCAGGCAGCTCAAGCGGTAGCGGTTACAGCTTGAATACCATCTTTGCCCTGAAATGTTGCTCAGCGCAATCAACGCCTGCCTGCAGGAGTATGTGTTCCCAAAATGCTAGAAGGAAGCAAGAATTGTAGTGATCAGCAAAGGAGAAGATCTGTATGAACCATCTACATATCGGTTCCGCTGAGTATGTTATTGCGAGTTGATGACCAACAATGGTCTTAGTCTATAATTAGAACAGCCGAAGTCGTCATACTGAACAAGATGTAGGTCCTTCGTTTTATTACTGTCCGGGTTGAAGAAACGATCATCAAGGTAACGAAGCAAGCTTATTGCTGTGATGAGGTCCAAAGTCAACGGATATGGCTGCTACCGAAATGTTTGCACCCTGCAGAGGGCATACAAAGGGCCAATTAGACAATGAAATTAGTTTCATTAGTTTTCAGTTTAGTGTCTCATTCAATTAGACAATAAAAGTTCTAAAAAACATTCCATAAAATCCGTAAATACTTGACTATTTACGAAAAAGGATATTAAGTTTGAAATCAAGACCAAAATCAATTTTTGACTTTTTTGAATGATTTCAGATTCAGATAATTTCAAGTTCAGAATATTGAAAGTATACACAATAAGCGCAAAGTGCTTTATTGACTCCTAAATATGTTGACCTGAATGTAGCTTAAGTTGCTGCCAGCAATACCCAAAATCAGAATATGACATGAATACGTAATAAAAGTTAATGAATCAAAGCAACGGTCCTATTCAATCAAAGCTATGAAATATGCTCCCTGAAATAGTCTCACGATAGGAGACCGGAATATGTTTCGCAGTATTCGTTGTCAGCCACATATTTGGAAGCATATATTTGCCATCTATACATCAGCAAAAGTTGGCTGGAGTGGAACTTTTATTCGGCAGCTTGCACAAATTTTTTATTCCGATTGGGCAAACACATGAAGCAACCAAGCATTCCCACATATCAGACATAATTCATTTAAATGACATCGTGTGTACCTATATCATTATTTTCGTATTGAATTACAATATTACCCAGTTTAGTTTTATCACAACGAATAAATGTCCTTGTTCATGGTTTTGTGACTAACTAAACGGAAAATCGATATCCCGAGATATCACCAAATCATCAAATTGGAGTCACTTAATATAAAATTATGAGCATTGTCAATCGACATGTATGTATATGTCCTAAAACGATAAAAGTAATGGTAACAGAACGATATACACATACGTCGTCGAATGAAATGTGATTGAGGGCGACATGATAGTTAAGGCTCCTAATGCAAAAGTTCGAAGAGCGATTGAGTTAAGCACGGGCAAATTTTATTTTACCTTTCCGTTTATTTTTGCAACCGTGATATTTGGAGCTATTCAAATTCAATAAATTGCTATCCTGCACGATTCGATTGTGTGGGGCTGTGACGGCTTTCGGCTCTTGTTCGCATTTAAATCACTTGCTCTGAAAAACTCCGCCCATATAACAAGTAGGAATTTGTGCAAGGCAATCGTCAATGAAATCTTAGAATGTTCTCCTTAGAATGTTTTTTTTTTGGTTTAAATTGTTGGTTAAAGCTGGCAGATGGATATGAAATTCGTTTTTCAAAGAACATAATTTCGTTCTTAACAGTGCTCGTGGCCAAATGGTCTCTTCCTTTTTGCCTGAACTTTATGAATAAAGAAAAAAAGATTTACTGAGATAACTATTGATTTGTCTCAACTTTATGATAGACTTGATATGTCTCCCTTTTCCAAATGAGCATACATTAAACCCAATCATATCGACAACAGCGATACGGCTGTACGGCATTAAACTATTCCCATCGATTTTCGCTAGTCCTTTGTTTACTATTTCTCCACAAACCACGATTGAAATGAATTCGAGCGGCATGTCATGAGCTTCCAAGTGGACATGCTAAAGAGGACAAAATGTTTGTAAAACGCCAACGCTCCTAAACAATTGCAAACGGCAGAGTTGGGTGGACTGGGTACACCCTGAAATAGTTTAATGTACCTATACGGTCAAACACGCATTCCAAATGTTATCAGGACAGGTAAGGAGGCAATAAAATGGTTTGCAGCAGTTGGAAAATGCACGGAAAACCAGTTTACATGATCACAGACCATTATTGTTTAATCGATACTTAAGATATGATCTTGGCGCGCACACTTAGTCCAAATAATTAAATTAATTAGTGTCACCACATATATCGCGTGTCTGAAACCGTTGACGAATATCCTTTTGCCTTATTCTCGTCGCTGCTCGTGGACAAAATTTATATTTTCATTAAGTAGTTAACAATGTACTGGGTACAATCACAAATGAAATTGCATGTAATTGTTGAAAGCATTTTAATTTTACCAAACAAGGGCGAAAGTGTTGCCTTCACCAATAATATTGCTAACCAAAGAAGACGAAGCCAAACAAATTTATGGTTTTGCTTTGTGTCCTATTCTGTCGAAGCATTACGGGTATTGACTGTTTCCTTAATTCCACATTATCTAGAATCCTGAATTATGAAATGTGTAGACTCCAGTTGCAATTGAGTATTCTTGTAGTTTTATCAATCATCCATTTGATCTCGTTACATAATTACAGCTGCGATGTCCTTTTGCATGAAAAATTTTTAATCCAAACTAGGGTATGCATTTCTATAAGTTTACTTCGGTTTTCGGGAGTTATTATAATTTTTATGTGTTTTCGTAGAAAAAAATTTTTGGTGTGTGTTCCACCTCGACTAGTCCCTTTTGAATTTGAGTAAAATTTGAATCTCACAGTTACAGTTCGCGGAGAGTGTTGTGAATGTGTAATCTACATGTTCGCGACGATGGCTTGATGCAGTTTTATATTAACTTTTGAATACGGGATTGGTTGATTGAATTTTCTGAAAAAATGATTTCTAACTTAAAATTTATCCTGGATATGCAATATTTAGACGCTTTTAAAATATGCCAGTATGAATTTTCATCCGCTAGACTTTTACAATCATTTGTTGCTTTGCAGATTCAACTTTAGAGTCCAAATTTTGGCAATTCCTAACAGCATTGACGAGTCTTATGTTAAATTATGTCTTATGTTAAATTAATCATTAAGTCTTATGTTAAATCTATCATGCACGGAACTTGACAAAGACTCTGATTTAGATGACATAGAAGACGACGATGCGGAGGCAGTTGAAAATGATCTATGGCAACTGGGGAAAATATTGCTTCCTCAGGTAGCATGTGTTCAACTGACGACTTCTCAACCAGAGAAAAGTGATTTTTATCTTGACGTGACTCAAATACCAAAGAACCATGAGTTTCGACACCAACCGTCACCAGGAAATTCTCTAGCGAGACGTGAAAAAAGAGAGAGAAAATCGGTTGATTCACTTTATAAAAGCACATTTTTCAGCGGAAAGATTTCCTTTCAAAGAAAAGCGCTACTGAACCAAAAATCAAACTGCCAGCAAAATGGAAGCAATAATTTCAAACGAACACAAAGGAATAGTTACAATAAATTCAAGCAATGCGACTCCATACAAAATCGATACGATGATAAGAGGAGGATTCGCAATTAAAAAAGACTCAATTAGAACTTTCCCCTGGATAAATTCAATTCTAGGAAAGCAGTTTCAATTACGTTTCTATCTGACTATGTGATGTTATCTAGTTATAAGTTATCTAATTGAAAGTCGGGATTAAAAAGGGACGTAAATAATGCCGCAGTATCGGTGTCCATTTGTTGCGGTCGATTACTTCGAATATTCAAATATCTGAATTTGAATAATAAAAAAAAACGCTGATCTCAGAGATAGCTATTTTAAGAGCCGCCCATTATTGAAAATTTAGGACAGCAACTACGTAAAATATTTTCAGCCTTTGCCTCTAGTTTGGCCATTTGGTTAGTATTTCAAAAGTTTGGTCAGGGAAGAGAACCATGCCACGGTAGACATCACATGAAGCGACTTATACGAGGAAAATCGTTCAGGTTCGGTTGTAAATGATGGTGTTTAGGCACACCTTAAGGATACTTCAAAATATTTGCTGTTCGCCAGGACAGAGAAAAAAGAGTATCAGGCATGATTTTAGAGGCTTTGGTAACAGAAAGAGTCGGTGAAGTCCTATAAACCGTGAAGTTTGCATGGATTATAATTTCAAATCTTTTACTTCATAATAGCTTTAGAAGGTAAAGCAAATGATTTTTTAATTTTCTCAATCAACAGATATGAGCCTCAAGTATGCTTGACGTTCGTACGTACCAAATAGCTAATAGAATTTCGGACCAGTACTTTATCAAATAACCCTATCGATGTGTATGTCGAAACATACTGGATAGGAGACACGGAGACTCAGAAACATCGCTCAAATTAAGCTACGTGCAGTGGATGGACGTGAAGGATGCATTCAAGAATGTGACAGGAAATACTGTGGGACATGAAGCCTGCCCGTAAGGAACGCCTGGTTTGATGATATATGCCAAAGTGTCTTAGACAGGAGGAATGAGGCATACCGACAATATGTATGTTGAAAAACTAGACTAAAGATCGAACAAAATGAAAATCTGAGCAGAGCGATGAAAATGAAACTATTAGAATTAAGGAACGAAAATACTACGACAACCAATAGAGAAGTTTCGATGTGATCCTAGTAAGAATAAAACAAGAGTAGCCTACAAAAAAGTAAAACGAGGATATCAGCCTAAGTCCAACACCTGCTGTGTTGATATTGGTAACAGCATTGCAAATGAAAACAAATTTAAGGAAAGGTGGGCAACGTATTTTAAGAATCTTCTTAACGCATCGGGCAGCCCAAGAGCATCAGAACCAATAGATATTTCTGAAGAGCTTCCATTGGTAAACTACTCATTTTAGACAATGCAGAATGTCATTTGAGACAATTTAGAATGCTACGTGAAATCAAAGATGAAAATAAAAATTGCAAAAACTACAGAAACATAGCAATAACTTGATATAAAAGAAAAATAATAAAAATCATGCGAGCAATAATTTCACAAAAATACCCATATGACAGCAATACTACTGGAAGTCTCAAATTCTTGTTTAATTTCATTTCAGAGTATGTAGTTGAGAAATCCAAGGTGTTCAACATTGCCTTACAATATTGCTCTGTATTGGGACTTCAAACAATCATATGAGGGTGTTGATAATCATGATTAGCCTAAGATAAGGCCTGTGCTATGATACTGGTGTGAAGCATTAACCCTTGCCCAAGTATCCGTAAACATACCCAATGCTTTCGAGAAGCGAGGTACGAGGCGGATTAACGGAGTAATACGAATAGTGAAGCAGTGTTGATTTCGGTATAACCATGAGCTATATGAAATATTTCACGAGTCGGGGTTCCCTTAGATCTTAGTACCGCGTAAGCTTCAATTGGTTGGTCATTGGAATCGGACAGACGATCAAGTGGTAACCAAAAACATATTTGATGGGAGAATCAAAGAACGTAGATCAGTGGGAAAGTCCAGAAATCGCTCGTCCAACTCAGATGACAAAAAAAGCTGAATTTGTCAGACACCCTTTCCCTGCACTGCACTGCACGTCACGTTAGATAGCTGCACGATTTCTTCAATAGCTTACCCTAAATCTTCCAAGATATTTTCGTGATTTTTTCAACATTTTTGTCGGCTTGGGCCATGAAGGAGCGACCAGAGCGAAGGTTTGTCGTCAATTGATATTTCATTTTTTTCCAAACGGGAAAACGTCAAAACCACTTGATTTTCCCGAAAAACGAAACCTTCATAGGCTGTTTTCAACATTTCAAATTTTCTTTGTCAGCGTAACTGACCAAGGAATAGAACTTTACTGACGCGCACTGTTCGCGAGAATCAGCCACTGCAAAATCGAACAGCACACAAAACAACTGCCACTAAAAAAATTCAAATAGAACGTTACTTTCTGTAGTCATGACACATTGCTTACTGACTCGAGAATGGTGGTGCTTTACGCCCCTATCTGCAGGATATGGTACTACAAAAACTAAGACCATCACAACATCCGTTCGGTTTCTGATGGGTACTGACTCGTAAAATTCAATTTGTCTCGTGTAAATCCCGTTAGATTAGCAGTTTGTGCGGAGTTTTATTGCCATTTTCTTATTACGCTTTAAGCGCACCATAGTTTGCGGTTAGACATCATTATTTAATTTGGATGGACAAGAGAATAAAAGTCGCTCTTTTCGAAATCAAAAATCTTCTGATCGTATATGCTTCTGATTGTATATAACATAAATAAAAGGTGATAAATGATCATTAATTAATTGTTCTTTGTAGTATGGTTGGCATGGTTTTTTTGTTTGATAATATAAAAAAAACATGAACAACCAAATAATTGATACCTAGATGTGTAACTATGTTCGGGAAAGAGAACGTAGTAAATCTTACTTAGAGAAATGAAAAATCGTTGGCTTGGACTATGTGTCATTTCGTTTGTTGATAACATAAATGTATAAAAGGACAACAGGACAAGGTCCAAAATTATAAAATAGAACATTCAATGCATCTAATTTGAACAGCAATTGATATTTCAATATTAATACAGAACAAATGTTTTAATTTTACTACTACTACTACTACTACAACTACTACTACAATTACACCTAGGACTTCTGCTACTATTGCTGCTACTGCTATTACTACTGCTATTACTTATACTACTAGTACTACTACTGCTACTATTACTACCACTACTACTACTACTACTACTACTACTAATACTAATACTTCTAAACTGAAAATCAAGCAAAGAATATCAATGCATAACGATATAAAAAATCAAAAAAGCTCATTTCAACTATGATGTGATAAATTTATCAAACTAAACTTTCTCCATTCTCAATTTTTATTTCGACTGATTGATCATTCTTACTCCGGGTTTTGCTAATTTTGATGCACTAATTAATGTTTTTTACGGGAATTTTAGTTCTGGCGCTTATTTTTAATATTATATTCATTTTATTGTTTTCAGCGACCCGATTCCAACCGGGATGTGTTCACGGCTCACTATTTTAAAGAATCAAATAAAAGAGCCAAAAGCTTACTTCTCAATCCATATTCAATTTTTCCCCAAAAAAAGGCACTAGTCGATTTAGAAAATTCTAGTATAAGACTGCATTGAAGTTCACGCTTCAAATCCATCGCTCTGAGATTTCAAAGAAATATTCTGCATCTATAACAATTACTTTATGTATATACTTTAATTTGGTAACCCTAACTGATTACTTAGAACTCAACTTCATTTACCAGTCGTTTATAACTGGGAATGCATGCTTAGCAATAAATCTTATATGCAGTTCGATTGTTGCTTCAAGAAACATTCACTTCGAGCAACAAAGTTCATTCTAAACAGGGAAAATAAAAGCCATCATATGCAAATGCTAGTTGTACAACTCGTTGCTACACCACCAACTACAAATTATTTACAAGGAACTTCTTACACTGTTGAATCTCAAAAGGATTATGCATATTGAAAATAGCAGTACAATAACGTTGGTGGTTGTCGGGTTTATTACCAGGTAAAATTTATCAAAGTTATATTAAAAGCTTGCACTAGGGTAGTAAGTTAGCAAATAATTACAGTAGCACGAGTGCATGTGGTTTAACGATTCAATATAACAAGGATTGCACTTGACTGAGTTCAAGCCGCACGCATTATTTGACCTATTTCGAATTCCAAGTTCAAAAAATCTAGTGCATCAAAAGTTCTAGTGCAAGAGCGGTGGATTAAATGTTAAAAGTAATAAGTAGCATATGAACGCCAATTGCAAGGTTTAGTGCTTTGTTTAGGTTTTAATGCTGTCTGACACCATAATCTCTTGCATTTTTAGGCATCGCATCGATTAGCGCTGGGAGCCGCAACTCCTGCATTTCCCTTTCCTTTGCTGATCACCAGAAGCCTCGATTTCTTCCAGCATTTTGGAAAAACACCCTCCTGCAGACAAATGTCAAATGCGCTGGGCATCATGTCAAGGCAATGATCGTGAAAAAGTTACAGCACTAGTTAGATTGTTACTAGTTCCATTACGTCTGCGACCTACTGTCCGGTTGCGTTAATTTTATAGTATTGCACTGTTGTTTCCAGCCATTCGCACGAAAACTACAGCTGTCAACGAAGGTTTTTTCAATTACAGCGTCAATAATAAAAAAACGAGCCCCCATTGATCACCTTATAACGCAAGCTCCAAGGGCTCCTGCTGTTTTTGTCAATAAGAACAGCAGTGATTTGATTCGTTTGACTTGAAAAAAGTCGTATCCGAGCATCAAAAAACGTCGTGTCTGAACACCGGGTAAATCAACTCCCCGAGAATAGCTCTGAACTAAAAGCAAGCGCTTTCTCGCTATCCTAAATGGTGTGGTTACCACATTGGCAAAATTATCCTGTCTTCTTCGCATTGTGGTCCTGTAAACAACAGACCGACTAGTTTTTTACAAGAAACCTCGTCAAGCATGTTCTGTGCGGCTGCACTACGATGCAGTTTGATGTGATGAACTCGAATCATGCTTTATTTTTTGCATTGCTAAATGAGTATTACCTAAAATCAGATTTTGCCACATCTGTCTCCTGGGTTCATGCAGGAGAAAATTTGCCGTGTTTTCCACTCTTTCGCTTTATGCGCAGGGCCGTCTTAAACTAGGTTGGGGCCCTGGGGCACACACGAATTCGGGGCCCTTTTGGAAAGTAAAAAAGCGAATTATAATAACATTTTTTTACTAATAAGTATGAGTATGACCATTTATTATAGGTAATCAAACATAGTATGATATAATATGTCATTAACGATATTGGAATGCTGCTGGGTTTTTGGTGACGATTACGATAACGGTTTCTTTCGGGATTTCTGTTGAGAAAAATCTTCTATTATATCCTTAAAGTCAATTTTTTGAAGGATATCACTTTCTATGCACATAATTGAGTCGTTCTTGTAACATTGTTGTTCGCAATTCTTTTATTATTCTCTTAAGCTGCGAAAATGACCGCTCTCCACTACAATTGGTAACCATTAGGCAAAGGAATATTCTTGTAGCAATTTCTACGTTTGGGAAAGTTTCTTCCAATTTATCTGATTTTATTAGGTTATGTAAGGTTGAGATATTTAAATCCACTGATTGCTTTGCTATGTTTTTTAAATATTGGCTTAAATGAAAACATTCTGTTTTGAGCTAATCTGCATTAATGCCTTCATGATAAAATTCTACAAATTCTTTGCATTTTTTGGTCAACTCATCAGATTCGATTGTTGTTAACTGACAAAGAAAACTAAATCGACTATCAATTTCTTGGTATACTGCCGAACGTTTTTTAAATGCGTATTTAATGTGTCAATTATGGGAATTAAAGTATCTACACGAAACTTTTCCTTGCCTCTCAACTGTGCAGTCTCTGATGATCCTTCAAAAAAAGTGATGCGTGTGCTGCGAAATTTTTTTCTTTCAAATGTATCTTTGTGGTTAGCATATGGATTTTTTTCTTTAGCAGCCGTTTCGTACTGATCAAAATTATTGCGTGCGGTATTGACATAACTGATTAGAGATTCGTAGAGTTTCGTTACAACATCCATGGTCATAGTGCTATTCTGTAAACTTAGACTTGTTTTATTCATAACTCCGAAAAGATCATTCCATATTTCCGTTAGAAGAGCAGTCTCGAATTTTCCCGTTTTTTTTTGCTAGGCTTTGGGCTTCCTTTCTAGTGTCTCCTGGTTGATTGATGTCACACGCGATAGAAGACAATGCTTCAGAAATATTTAAATTACCATTTTGCAAAGCATTAATAGCATTAGCGCGTGCAGACCACCTAGTTTCCGAAAGAGACTTTAGGACTCTATTTGCACCTAAATGATCTGTCAAAATTTTCCATCGTTTTGTCGAAGCCGAGAAAAAATTGAACAATTTTTGTACAAGTTGAAAAAATGTTACTGCTTCAGTAACACACTCAACAGCCTGAACACCCACTAAATTTAACGAATGTGCTGCACATGGAACGTAAATCGCAAATTCACAAACTTCTTTTATTCTTGACTGAACACCAGAGTACTTTCCAGACATATTTGATGCATTGTCGTAGCTCTGTCCGCGACAATCTTTTATAGGAATATGAAGGCTTTCAAAAAAGTTTAAAATGGTATCTGCTATATGTTGCGCATTATGTTCATCCATAGGCAAAAATTGCAAAAATCTCTCAATAGGCTGTCCGTCTTTTACGTATCTAACTATAAAAGTTAGTTGGTCAACGTGGGACAGATCGGGCGTAGAATCGACGCTAATAGAGTAGTACTTTGCTGATTTAAGTTCTTTGACAATGGTTTTCAAAACTTGCTGTCCCATTAAATTAATAAATTCATTAAAAATATTTGCCGATAAATATGATGTACTTCCTTTTCCACGATTTCCGTAGTTTTGTATGTGATCAGCAAGAAAAGGATCAAATTCACTAATCAGTTTTAAGCATCCCAAATAATTCCCATTATTTTGCGATCGTAATGTCTCATTATCACCACGAAAAGCAAGATCTCTTGAAGCCAAAAATTTCACGACTGCAACAATTCTCCTGAGCACATTCTTCCAATAGTTAATTTCTGTATTATATTGGGACAGCAACTGAGTATCAATTCGTCCAGTAGTTTTCATTCTTGCAACATAATTCATCATAAATTCCCTGTGCTGTAAACTGTTCTCATGCTCTATCAATAAGTTACTTATATGCTTCCATTCTTTATATCCATCAGGAGAACTTAAGTTATGTCCAGTACCAGTAGTGGTATTAAATAGACGGCAGCAATAACAGTATACAGATTTCTTTGCTGGTGAATAAAGGAGCCATTTTCTTTCTAAAGACACCGTTCGTCAATTTACGAATAAAAATATTTTTAGTCAAGTATCTAGTTTTCGTTTTCCATTTGCATCTGGAAAACTTGTAGAAGTTTCAGAGAAGTCACTTTTTTTATTTTGGAAAAACTCTGGCCCTTTTCGAATCCAAATATCACGGACTTCTTCCGGTAAAATGTCGTCACAGTAAGTACCAGGGTCGGGAGACATTGATACATTTTCTAAGCTTGCAGTTATTAATTCACAGTAGCTTGAAGTCGATGGTTCAGCATCTAAAGTGTGTTTGTCATTGTCGTCACAGGTAACCTCTTTTTCCTAGTGACATTCAGAGGTACTTTTGTCTTGCGGTGATGAGAATGAATAATCCTTCGGCTTATTTGTTTCTTCAACCGTAAAAAACGAAGTGAGCTTTGGAAGTTTTTCCGTTGTTTCTTTTTGAGCTATAACTTTTTTTCTTTTTTGTGAACCACTTAAATATGTTCTTATCGACATGATGAAATAATGTTTAAATGAACAAATCGAAACTTCTGTTTATCTTACTCAATTTTAGATATCAAACGAAACAAAATAACGCCACTCACTCTTATCGGACTGATAGTTTAATACATCATTCGGGGATTCCCCCAACCATAGGCAATGTCGACATTTATGTTAGGCCTTGTTTAGACGGTGCAGCTTGACTTAGGAATCGGAGGGATTGCGTGAGTGATCGCCAGATGGTGTACTTAGTAAATTAGGTAGGACACGTTAGGAAATATTATTAATTAGTACAGTAGGAATAGGCGCAGTCATCGATATAATGACGTAGTATATGCCTTGTAAATATCTTCTGATAAGGTTACTGATTTGTGAAAAAAAGTGTAATGTGCCCGACAAAAATGTTCTGAGAATAAATGTGTGAGAGAAATTGTCGGTCCTTCGGGGCCCCCCTGAGATTGGGGGCCCTGGGCACGGGCCCCGTGTGCCCTTATGGTAAAGACGGTACTGTTTATGCGCACACTTGAGACACTGTGTTTACAGGCCTCTTCCGATTGGCGCAAAGGGGATCCCTTTTTGAAGAATTCTGCAGGCGACCCAGCGGGTTTCAACTTCGCCTTACCTAAGAGCAACAAACGTTGCTCTTGGGTAAGGTGCAACGGAGAATCGGCTTCGAATCCTGCTGGTGATTTTAATATTTAAATTGTTGTTTCTGGGTTCTAAATTTCAACGTAAGTAGTAACTGTGTTTGCTACCTTCGGGGAAATTATCAAGGTCAAGCTTGATTCTGTTTACATCACCTTCTCGCTTATGTTTGGTTTTGAAATAAGTAAGATCTAGGTATTAATCTGACGCGGCTTGAAAGTGACAACTTCTAATTCCACGGGCGAAGCGGGATAGCGTCGCTTGAGGCACCACAAGTAACTTCCTAAGTGGCCAGCAAAGCTCCTCAATAACGAACTTTACACCACACTTAGGAGAGTACATTGAAACTGTAGGTGGCACCAAAAGACCAGTGAAACCACAATCTGAGAAAAAGAACAAGCAATTTCACTAGAATCGTGAAGGCAAAATTCTTCTCTGTAAACTACTTTCGTGATAGCCACCTTAAAAAAGGTAGCTCATGACAGAATACCCAAATCAAAATAAGGACTTTGATTAGATAATAAATACAAGCCCTATTAGAAGGCAGGTTTACAATGGGTTTGGTTTTGATGATTGATTTTGATTGATTTTGGGTGAATATTGAAAGTATTTGGAAAACTCCATCACGGCGGGACTTTGAGTTGTTTAGTATCGGATTTTGTGCCAAAATTACCAAAACCTTTCAAGTTATTAATTTATATTTTAATGTGATCGTTTCTTATTAAACAAAATACACACTGAATGTTTGCAGTAGACAGTAATGAATAAGTTTTCAAATGAATTAGCTAAATACAACTTAACCATGTCAAAAAACCCTTTTATAAAATAAATAGTGAATTTAGAAGTCATGTGTTTAAGAGCTCATTTTTTGTCAACTTCATGGTTTTTATTTTAGAAATTAACTAAATTAACTAACTAAAACACAATCCAAAAACAAGAAAAGATTTGACATACCCAACATTGTAATCACTAGCTATACATCGGGATAGGAGCCTTGCACTGCCATTCTTGGAATGATTGCAAGCTGAAGACAGTGACAGTAATGTCGAAGAGGTATCTCAACTGTTGAGCAAAGTACAAGGCGCAAAAATAATTTGAGCAAAGTACAAGGAGGATACAGTTATTTCTACAATCAAAATTTAACGACTTAACGAGGGATTTCAACCTGCTAAAAGACTTAACTAAGCTCATTGGCTCAAAACTATTGGAAAAGGATATGTTTCCTTCTGGCAATTCATTTTCTCGATCTGGCAATAGAGAAAAAAACGTTCTACCATATTTTGGTGAAAATCGTGATCTAGTCTGTTGTGAGTGCATTTGTGGCTTAGTGAAAATGTTTGGTATCGAATATGACGCGAACGAATGGAGATTGTTCATATTATGAAATCAGTCCTTTTGCATAATGGAAATAAGTATGCTTCACTTCCAGGCACCCATTCTGTACATTTGGAGGAATGCTGCGACAATTTGCAAAATGTGTTGGATAAAATAAAAGTCGTAAAATAAGGTTGAATTGTCCGTGGAGACCTGAAAGTATGCTGCTCGATCAACAAGGTGGCTATACGAGTTATCCTTGCTTCATCTGCGAGTGGGATAGTCGAAGTTAACTTGTAACGAAGAAGGCGTGACCACCGCGGACTGAACTATGTGAGAGAAAATTTAGTCCCCCAAGAAAAAGTTTTGCTACCCCCTTGACACATTCAACCGTGGATAGCAGGGATGAGTTAGAACGCTGAATTAAGAAGGGAAAGGTTAGAAATATACACACCAAATTTAAATTTACATTTGATTACATTTCACTAAATTTCCCTACCCCACAGAAGTTGGCCGTTGGCCAGAAAATAAGAAAATTAATGATAGCTATAGTTTGCCAAGGGAAATTAAATGAATTTCAATAAGAAGAGGCTTGGAAATCTTTTAAGGAAGTAGTAAGACATTATCCAGGATCGGAAAGGTGTGATGTTCGTTAATTGTTAAATTTTACTTCCTTGATACGCATTCACCCTACTTTCCGGAAACTTGGGAGCTGTAAATGAAGAGCAAGGCAAAAAATTTCACCAGGATTTAGAAGCGATTAAAGTTTACTAAGTCGGCTTTTATAATGAGCTGATCCAATGAGGAATTTCAAACAAAAATCGCAATCGGAATCAATAGGAATCATTCGGGGCTTCTATGAAATAAAAGCAAGACTCCTGAAAAGTATTTTATACTTTTGATTTTTTGAGAAGGTTACTTAAATTTATTTCTAATGATTAAAGTCATTCCATTACTTCTCATTTTTATTAAAGAAAAAACATTTAGCAATGTTTGCTTCGTTTTGCGATCACATACAAAAAGATTATCCGAAATAACTGAGCGTAAAACGAAAATTCCATTTGAAATTCGTCATCAGTCCACCAAAATATCCCAAGATTAGCATTCACATCCAATAGGAAATGACAGCATTTAAAACATTCAAACTTGTGTTTCATGTGTGTATAGTTGAGTATAGAACTGAATGGTATAACTTTCACTAACAATAGAAAAGTTATGAAAATTCCACCAATGAGTGGTGCACAACATTCAGCATTCCATTCATCTTCTTTGTCTTAATACTACAGCCCCTTTCGGGATTTCACTTTTTGCAACGGGCGCCGCAAACACAAAAAAAAAAAAACAAGCCTCCTACAATTTTGAAATCCGAGCAATGATGAATTGCCTTCGTCAACAGAGTCCGGCCAGAGTTACCTCGGTTTCCCCAGTGGTCTCCACCCTCCAGTTCTCGCAAAGAATAGCTTTTTGAGAATCGATTCTTCATTCTTCAGAATCGATTCATATGGCCTGCTGATTGCAGCACCACAGTCCTACAATCGTTGAGATCTCCGGCTCCCCAAATATTTCATGCAGCTCATGGGTGTATCGAATTCACCAGTGGTCCAAGCTTAGCTCCACCCCAATTATCGGTCTCAGGACACATCACTCAAAGGCTTTCGACATAATTGCGGATACTTGGGCTAGTGGTCATTTCGCACACCCATAGCATAGCACAGATCTTTGTTTTCATGTGTATACAGCTGGTCTTCTGAATCGTCAGAACTGAAAATAAGGTTTTATTTGCGTGCTGCACTGTTCGGCGTATTTCTTCTCTGTCATTAAAGGTTCTCGTTATATTGGGGCCTTGATACAAAGATTCGCCCACATTTTCAAATCTGTATTCACCAGTTGTGATATTTTAGGTATGCGTCATGAGCTATGTTTTCTTCGCATTGATTTGTAGCCCAACTAGTTTTGCTACGCTGTCATGTTTCAGGAAAAGTTATTTTGCCGTTATTAGCGACCGTGACAAAATATCATTTAAAACTCTCCATTAGCTACAGCATATAAATATGGCCAGAGACAGCAACATAAGTCATTCGAAGAGATTTGTAGACTTCATGCTTTCTTCTTACCTATCAAATGGTTTGGTAGATACCTTTCCTGAAACTGGTCAGTCAAACATGGGCCATTATCCGCATGAGAAATGAATTAGGTAGGTATCATTTTTTCCGTTACAAAGCTGGGGTCTATCTCTTTCTTCGGTTGACACCCTTTATCTTCTTTTCCATTGTCTTTGACTCAGTTAGAAGTGCGATGAGGATATTCCTAAAAAAAAACTAGACAGTGCTCTATGTCGCCGCAATTCATATGGCTCCTCGCATCTGGGTGTGCTTCAATCGTGTTTTGTACAATTCCTTATTTAGAGCGTCAGCTTAAAGTTTAGAATCAATAGGAGCACAGATTCTTACGCATTTTCTCTCTAAATTAGTGATAGAAAGTGGAAGCTGATACCCCAATGCAGTGCTTTGTTCCGTCTAACTTTTTTGTCAGTAAATCTTATCTCCGAGTTAATCAAGTAAAGTTGTTTGCTCGATTCAGTCGATTCGGGGATGATTTCAAAAATCAGATTAAATGTTACAATAAGCCATGTCCTATTAGGAATTCTAAGCTCTAAGTGCAAATAGGGTTCACTATATTACTATATCAAGATCAATTCACGATAATACAAGATAAATTGGAAAACAACTCATTATAAGGAATTATATTTCTTTATTTAAAATGATACTAGGGTGATAGAAATGTTTCTGACTTTCTACATGAAAATTCAACCCGAATGAATTTTATGGACACATACAATCTTCAAAAATTGTTGACACCCACTTGATGTTTCCTTCTACCTTCATAGCTTCAATGATTTTAATTAAGAGTGAAAACAGAAATTTCAACGATAATACGAAAATAACTACTTTGATTTAAAAGTCAGCAAAACGAGGTACGACAATTCGAAGAGGTTTTGTAGGTATGCCTCATTTCAAGTAAAATATGCAGACCAGTCATTACTCCGGTAGTGTTTTATTAGCTTAAGGTTTTAGCTCCGGTACTTCTGTTATTCATTCGGATTTGCTTGCTTAACGCGACGGTAACGACTTTAGAGAGATATAGACCTTAATTTGAACGATGTTTTATCCAAACCCTACAAACTTTGTCTATTTTCAACGGATTGGATTGAAATTTTTTTGCGACGATAGTGGCATCAAAAGCTGGAAGAACAATTCATTCAATTGCTGAAAATAGGCCGGGAGAGGGGACGCAAGCAGTGACAAACCGGCTTAACAACTCTCCGGAGGCCAATTAAAAACGTAGCAAGGTTAACTGTTCCACACATTCGATCCACCTGGGGCTGGCGATCCTCTCTACAACGCAAAGACACTCTACTTTCCGAGAAGAACATTCGTGACCGGCTGAACTGTTGCTGATCCAATTCACCATGGATTTTCTGATCAGAATGCTCATGGCTGCGTGCAAACATCCTTTTTATGGACGAATCGTACCTTCAACTGCGTCATTCAAAATTAGCGAAATTCGACTCCAAAATCATGGTAGCTGGCAGAGTAAGCAGTTGGAAAAAAGCAAACTTTACTTTGGTCAACAATAAGTGTCTGTCAATCGAGAATATTGCAGAAAAATACTCTCACTGTTTTTGTGCCTTGCCTTACTAATTGCTAACAATCCAGAGACGAAAAGGAAGTTTTTTAATTAATCAATACGCTCATACAGCACTGAACACGTACCATCCGCAGACATTGCAAGACCATGTTTTAGTTACTGCCATTTTTCATCTAATAAAAAACCAGAACCAAAGAAAATCACAGGGAAAATGTTAATGAGTATTTAACAAAACAAAAGCGAAATATTCAAATGAAATGATTAATGTGATAAATTGCCACATTACCTTCACCTTCGATAAATTAATAAGCGCTCGTGCGTTCTTCTTGATACAAAAGGAAAATGCAAGAATATTGCGGCAATTTATGAATTAAGATTTTTATCGAGAACATGCAAACGAATTGCGACCGAGCGTTCTAATGTTCAAAAGCCAAAAGCAACATTCGAAAACGACAGCAGAAAAGTTCGACAAGTATGTTAGAGAACTCCAAACAAATGCGTGTGATTGACTTTACAAGGGTAAATATACCTTGAAATCGGGCAGGATTTACGTGCGCTTACAATTCAGGAAATACAAGTCATAACCAAGTGTTTGAGCTTTCCCATTTCGCTTTGACACGCAATCCGGAGCACCCTTTTCGGGACTTTAACTAAATCAACAACCAGCACTATAAATTACACTAATAGGCTCGAGTAAGTAACCCTCTTTATTGTTCGGTAAACGAGCGTGGCAGCCTATGGGTTAACACTTTGCCATCTCGTGCAGCGCAGAATTCCTCCAGACACTTGGAAATTAGCGACAGCATTCCAACAATGTCGTTATAACACCAGTCTTAATTAGTACTGTATTCGAAAGGATTTGCTCTGGCTTTCTTGAATTAATTTATCAGAGCCCACCAAAAAATGAGTCTTTGACATCAAACACTCATTTGGTATGGTAATTACCGACGGGAAATTCGATATTTTCATTGTGATCAGATTTATTAACTCGGTCGAGAAAGCTGCTTTTCAGCGCAGACGGCAATTGGGGCGAGCTCTTGGTATTGGAATTCTCCCTCGAGAAGCAACTAAGCTCGTCTGACATTCATGAGTTCAATTGAAAGACCAACAAATAGGGCTGAAAAAATTGATTCAAACAAATTGATTCAATTCGATTGATATGACATGTTAAGCACATTAAACCGACAGCCTGTCTAATTGTAATCCGATGTTAAATTGATTCACTTACCAACTAAACAAAGGAGAGTCCGAAGAGGAAGTATGGCTATTCATGCTCCTAGTTCTTATAGATTTTGATAAGCATCCATTAGGAACGTGGGCTCGATTTGAGGAGAAAGAATTACGTCACAAGAAACTGACTTTTGGCCACAGTCCAAGCTGAAAACCTTACAGTCAAGTGAGATTATATTGATTGGTACTTTGGATTTTGAAAATATTCCACTCAGGTGCGGATTTTGGGTTAAATTATTCGTTGCACAAGAGAAATTGTCTCAATATGATAAACATGAATTCATCATTTAGCTCCTTGGAAAGGTCTTGCTAAGCAAATTTTTCGCTCAAATCATTGCCATTAAAATTATGATTTCAACTATGGTGATGTAAATTAGGAGGAGATGGAGAAGGAGATGTCAGTATTTCACAACAACAAGCCAAGGAATATGGCGTTTAAGGAACATTGGATTGTAGTGGAGTATATAAATTGAAATAAAATACCTAAATTTTTTATGATTTCTGATTTTTTCTTTGGAGAGAATTTCCTATGCCAGACCAATACAACCCTATTAGTTTCTGAGTAAAATATCTAAAGGTAGGAATTTGAACAGCTTCTGCTACTTAGAATAATAGTTTCAATATGAATAAATAATTCTATTTGCCTTTAAAAATTCAGTTTTTAAATTCAAATTCAATTCAGAAATTCAGATACATCGCGCTCATATGATGGATGAGGCAGTAGCTCCTACCCCTTTAGTGCAATTTTTTCCATGGATTATTTGAAGTGCAGCAGACTTCGATTATTATTCGTAGAATATCACCTATTTTTTTAAAAATTGTTAGCGTAGTTTTGAATAAAGGTTGGATTTAATTGTCAACCGGCACAATTAACTTCCAATGCATTCCAAGACGAAGAACATTGGAAATATTTGACTCGTTTTTGGTTCTAAGCCTGGCTCAACAGTATTTCATTGAGAACCACATTCCCAGAATAGAATGCTCAAAATAGATTTCTGTATTATCTGCTCGAAATGGTTTGGAAAAGTAAAAAAAAAGGAGAGTAGAAGAAAGGAAAATTCTTGTGAACCTTGTAGCAAAGAAAAAACGAATCGGGAAATCGGAATATTGGTTGCGTGACCTTATTCAACGGTGAAAAATATTATTAACAGATATTTTACAAGCAAACAATGATGAAGTATCCCCAGATCGGGCCAATTGCAAGAGTTTACAGCTTTATATATTACATGTACAAAAAAGTTTTACAGGATTTTATTGAATTTTGACGCTTTATTGTGTTAAAATTTGCTACAAATTGATGTTTTAAAGTATTAGCTCGCCACTATTGTTTCCTATCTTTCTGGTAGTATACGGATTCAATGTCGAGAGAACGACTCATCTTTTGAGGCTATCCTCTAATCGATCCACTTTTGGAGTTTTTCAAAAGAACGGAAGTGCTGTTCCTCAATGGCATGCGTCATCAAAACAAATAATAGTCCGAAAAGGCAATGTCCGGGCTATACGACGAGTGGGGTAGGACTTCCCATTTAAGCATTTCAAGGTATCTTTCGGCTGGCCTTGCATTATGTGGTCGAGCATTGCATGCTGAAGAATAAATTTATCGTGTCCTTACTCGTATTGCGGCCGTTTTTGTTTCAATTTTCGGCTCAAACGTATCGATTATAGACGGTAGAGTTGCTCTATGATGGTTTCATCTGGTTTTAACAGCTTAGAGTATACCACGTCCGATTAGTCCCACCAAATACAGAGCATGACCTTGCCACCGTGAATATTCGCGTCGATTTTGGCGTATTGCCGGGCGGCTCGTATAAATTTTTGTGCTTGGGGTTATCGTAACGAACCCATTTCTCATCACCAGTTACAATCCGATACACAAATCTATTTCTTTTTTGCCGTTCGAGCAGCTGTTCCCAAGTGAAAAAACGTCGTTCGACGTCTCTCGACTTTAATCCTTACGACACCCAATATCCTACCTTCTGGATCATTTTCATGGCTTTTAAGCGACAGAAATGGTCTATTGAGTCACTTCCAATGCTTTTGCGAGTTGATCTCTCGTTTGGTACGAGTCTTCGTCCAATAGAGCCTCCAATTCGGCATCCGCGAACTTTTCAGGTCGTCCTTTGCGCTCTATGTTATCAATATTAAAATCACGACTTCTAAAACGTCGAAACCAGTACACACAAATAGAATTCGATGGAGGATGATCTCCACAGGCTTACTACAGCACACGATGAATTTCAGCTACAGATTTCTTCAAATAAAACCAAAGAAGTAATCCTTCCCGCGAATTGTGTTTTGTTGGTACAAAGTTGATTTGTTTGGAGCACAAAAAAGAACATGTTACTTCAGAGAAATGACACATACTGAACAAATGAAATGAATTTGGTTGCAATGTTGTCCGATTCGATTTAATGGCGTGACGCCATCTCTTGATAATTCTTTAATCGTTTAAAACTTTACTTAAATAACAAGTAAAGTTCAGACTGAATTCAAGAAAAATATGAGCATAAATACAATGAAGTATGTACTCTATGGTGATGGATTTCGTGGTAGAGTAATCAAAAGAAGACCCTTTATTAGTAACATAAAGAAAATAAAAAGGCTCTTGTATGCTAAAACTTACAAAATCACCAGAACGAGTTTCGAAGCAACTTGCCGAAGAAAGTAAATAAAATATTTATGGATTAGATGAAAGATGCATCGCGAGAAAATACGAAGCAACAAGAGATAAACTTGAAGCCTTAATTTAAGCATGGAGGTGGCTCCTTATCACTATACTTTTTCACCCAGGACAATGATCATAAGCATACATGGAATGCTGAGAGTTGGAAATTTCATGATACGCCGAAATGGATTGAAACTCTGCCGTAATCTCCAGATACTAATCTGATTGGAAATTTGTGGAATACATTGAAAAAAAAAACATATTATTTGCGTAATAGAAAGTAAAACCGATTTGGAAGCAGCTTTAGCTACTAAGAAAATATAATTAGTAGTTAAGTGCAGAATTTCGTTGATTCTGTACCAACAACATTAAGACATATGCATATATCAGAAACAAAGGGGTCTGCCAAATATGAAACACCAGAAAACTAATAACCTCAGAGCCGTACAGTAGCACTGACTGTACAGCACTCATGAGGAGTCGGCGTTTGCTCGGTGTGGGCCCACCGATGTTGCACGTTAGTGGACTTAAAGCCGAAGCGCCTATCGCGGCCTTTTTCGCCGTTGCCCTGATCTGTTCCGAAAAGCTCATTTTGGAATCGATCAATAGTCCCAAACATTTTATTGGAAGTCTAGACTCAACAGTCGCATCTTCGATCTGCAAAGGAATTACCGTGGGAATTCTTTTCTTCGTGAGAATGACCACCTCGGTTTTCTCTAGTGCCAAACTGGACTCGCGGGTGGTCATCCACTCCTTCACTCGACGCATTAGCATTCCCAGTCTGCGCTGCGCATGTTTGACTGTGCGTCCGGCGACCAGTGCTGCTATATAATCTGCATAGCCGACCAAGTGCGACTCATCTGCCAGCTCAAGCCTCAATAGCCCGTCATATAAGGCGTTCCACAAGTCTGGTCCTAGTATGGAGCTTTGCGCTACACCAGACGTTATCTCCATACTGCGCCGCCCATCTTGTGTGTCATAGAGCAGACTGCGGTCCTTTAAGTAATCCCTCAAAATCATCATCAGATACCCTGGCAATCGGAAAAAAATTCCCAATGTGCCAAGAATATCCGTCCATCTGGCGGAGTTGAAGGCATTCCTGACGTCAAGCGTCACTAGCAAGACAACTCGTTTGAAATCAGTTTTGTGCGCTTCGGCTCGACGGACTACGTTCATCACTTCCATGATGGCATCGGAAGTGGATCGCCCTGCTCTAAAGCCATACTGCCGAGGAGAAAGGTCCCCTGCAGCACGAATTGCGTCAGTGAGGTAGCTTTTCGAACACTTTCCCGGCTGTGTCAAGCATACAAAGCGGACGGTATGTAGAAGGCAGCCCGGGGTCCCCTTTCCCCTTGCTAATCAATGTGAGCCTCGCCACCTTCCAGCGAGATGGGAACACACCTTCTCTCAGGCAAGCGTTGAACACATTGAGCAGCAAGTCAGGACAAACGTGGAAGACCATTTGCAGCACCTCGGAAGGAATGCCATCTGGTCCTGGTGCCTTTCGAGCTTTTATAGAAAGCACCGCATCCTCTAGCTCATTTTTTGTGAACAATGGACAAAAAACAACAAAACAACAACAAAAAAACAATGGCTAAACAATGGAATAGAATAGAAAGTATGGAGTGAAAGTTTTCTATTGAATCATATCTGAATCTTCGCTCATTGCATTTACAAGTTTATATTTTAAATTCAAACTTTAAACCTTCAGAGATAGAAACATTCCTCACGAACACACGAAACATAACGGAGAACTATTATTCTCATCCTTGCAACTGTACTACAACGAAAACGCGAAAGCTGTAAAGTTGTGTGAATTTTCTTTAGTCTACAAATAATTTTCTTGGTGTAATAAAAATCACAACATCAAATGCAATAGTGCTAAAATTTTCCCAATCTGATGGGGATACATATAGACACAAAATTGCAGCGTATCCGTTTAGTAACGTTTGCGTGTAAATTGAAACAAATTTATACGTTCTGAATGCACACGCTCCAGCGGTGGTATAAATGTTGTTTTCAATAGCAAAGCGAAAACACCAAACATAACTACAATTTCATACAAATATACGATGTAAATCCTTTTGCCACCCTCAGTCATTCTCGGTCGCATTTCCAGGAAACGTGGCTCTATTTTCATTTCTGCTCTATGTCGACGGTTGAAAGTAAATATCAAATGTCATGGGTTGACAAATCATTTTTATTGACTAAACATCAAAGTTGAGGGCGACGATTCATTTCCAGTTATTGTAGAAGCGTTTTCGGTCGATTTAGGAATGGAGAAATTTGCAATGATTCGAAGATTTGAATACACTTAGTAAATAACATATTTCTGTATATGTAATTGTTCTACTCCACGTATTTCAATTGCTATCGCAGATTAATCGTTTGATTTAACTCCGCAATAACTCCTTTTGCCCCTAAATATATTTCAATTCTTTCTTCTAAAAATTTATAACTAGTTTACATATCCTGAAGTAGATTCTGTGCTACTACTAAAAACATCTTTCGGGATGTTTTGAATCAAAGTCGATCACAATGTTTTACACTTACTTGCACTCGAACTTCAGGTAAATTAACTTTCATTGCAAGCTCTTCACGTGAATAGACATCAGGATAATGTGATTTTTCGAAGGCGCGTTCCAGTTCATGCAGTTGGTATGTAGTGAATGTGGTTCGATTCCTCCGATGCTTTTTCTTCGAACAATTATCATCTTGAGCTGAAAATAAATTAAAATTCCGTATAATAATTCCTGATTCCTTAAATAGTCTAAAGTACGACTTTGAAATCAAAGATAGGCTAAAATAAATTGACACCAAGAAATCATGAGCTTGGCATTTAAATTTTAGATCTATGAGTTTTATTGTAACCGAGATAATGTCCAGGACTTGATAATATAAGGTTCACTAATAGGGACGATAGAACATTGCGTACAGCAATGCGTAAAAACTATTAGAATTTATTATCGAAATGATTATGCAGTTTACCGGACGTTTACTTGTTTGAGGTAAATATAAAGTTTACATAATCGCTCTAACACAATATCTCCACCAAAAAATTAGGGAGAGCTGATTAAGTTGCAAATGAGTCGAATTCGTACAGCATAGCGTAACCATTAAAAAGCAGTTAAAGTCTGGAGAGACTCCACAAAAAAGAAGATACAAATATCCTATGAAGAAAATAAAATGAGATTTGGAAGATATAGAGCTTAGAAATTAGTCGACATAAGTGAATGGAGGGATCGAAATGGCTAGATCTCTGACCTTACATGCATGTAGCAATAATTTTTTCGAAGTATTAGTATATGTTCGTCATTGCATAAGAATAAAAACTTTAAAGAATGTTAATGTGCATTTCACCACAACTTCGTCTTTATCTCCTATCTCCAACAAGTTTTGCTAACAAAAATCTATACATCAATTAGGTTGCTGCAGATGAAATGGCCGATTTAGTAATAAATTTTTAACCAGCTGTAACTTTTTATAAAGACAATTTATTCAATCAAAAAAGATACCAATAGATAGAACCCACTTTTCCAAACGAGATACAAGCACATTTATTCCAGTTTTGTAGAAGTCCGAATTTCTAGTTCGAAGAAACTCCACGATGGCATTTTTGACAACAGCTTCATTATTAAATCTTTTTCCTGTCAAAAAGTGAACCAAATGTTTAAATAAATGGAAATCTGTTGGTGAGCGGTCTGGTGAAATGTAAGGTGGTGTACAACTCAACTTTACACAACTTGGTTAATTTTTGGACCGTTTTTCTCGATACTTAAGGTCGAGCGTTATCATGAAGCAAAATCACTCCATCCCTGTTGACAAGCCTAGGTCGTTGGACTATCAATTTCTGATGCATTTCATCCAGCTGAGCACAGTATTTCACAGCATTGATGGTTTCGCCACGTTGCAGGAACGAATGATGGGTAACTCCAGCTGCAGACCACCAAACAGTTTCCATTACTTTCTTTGAATGGTATCGGCATGCCTCATGGCGCTTCATCGACATCTAGCCATTGGGTCGATCGGCGACGATTATGGTATAAAATCCACTTTTCATCGGAGGTCGCAATTCGGTGCAAGAACGGTTCCTTTTTGTTGTGGGATAGAAGAGAACATGAAATTTCAATTCAACACGTGATGTTTTGCTCAATAAGATCATGCGGAACCCGTTTGTCAAGCTATTTCACTTCTACAAGTTGTTGGAAGTGGCGACAAAATGTCGAATTGTCAAAATGTTGAATTGCCTAATTTTTCCCCGTTAGTTCCGCGGGGTCTGACTCCACTAATGAACGCAGCTCCTCATTATCGATCGATTGCCCTGGGTGTCCACGTGACTCACTTCCAATATCCATATCTCCGGATCGAAATTTTTCGAACCACCGCCTCGTAGTTCGTTCGCGAACTGTATCAGGCCCAAATGCGCTGTTGATATTTCTCGTTGCTTTCGTTGCGTTGTACTCTAATTTAAATTCGTGTGGTAAAAGAAGCTCTTTTTGATTCACTTCCATGTTCACTCTCTCTTTTTGTTTTTGCGATCACTATGAAGTGCAAAATGTAACAGAAATTACTCTATAAACCAAGGTAGCAGTATTTATTCTTCAATCTGTCATATCATTTGCGACGCCTTGTGCCAACATAATACAATAAAATGCAGCCAACTTTATGTCGTTGCTAAATCAGCCAGGTCATTTCATTATCATTTTGGATTTCTCAAACGGCTAACATGTTAGTTTCCGTTCTTTTTCCTCATTAGGCCGATTGTATTTTATATTAATTTATTTGTGCAACACTTTTTTGTTCGCAGTTTGTTTCGCAGAATCCCACTCACAGCGAAGTAATTTTTTCGATGTCAAAAATATTTAGATATATTCAAGTTCACCAGTTCATATTTGCTGAAGACCTCCTCACTTAGGTACCAGCACGCGGATGCATGTGGTAATGGTAACTTACAGGGCTTTCGGACCCCGATTGAAAACGGACCACGATTGGACTGCATTCAAATGCTGACTTTCCACCCAGCATTTGAATGCGGTGCGGGTAAGATATCCCTTAAGTAGTTCTTTATCGTCGAAAGACGTTGAAGAAGGTCCTAAAATTATAAGTCCAAGTATTTGAAGGAAAAGTGGTTGCGACTGGGAATGGCGAGCCCGAAAAATCGGAAGTGTAAAAAACTATCTTAACCGGCTAGGACGACTCACCTTCTGCTTTAGCAGTATGAATAGATCGGGATCATTCCACCGGAATAATCTTTGACAAAACTTAGTCCAGTGGTGGGACTAAGGTGGTCTAGCGGACACATCGCGGTAGTTGCACTTGACATCGAATCACGATAGCACTAACGCGAATTTAAGGAAGGAATCAAAACAGTTATTCTAGTCTAATTGGAAGAACTAGGCTGGTAATGTCAAGGGAAATTGGGAAGGCTATCAGACGATAACAAGACACGCGGCAACCCGTAACAGCAAACTGGCTTGAATCGAAAGGAGGCACAATGTCTAGCCGGTATCACACAAGAGGTCGCAAGCAGCTGACTCAACAAAGATACAGATAGGTTCTATTGAAAACTCAATAAAAAAGTTGATCCAGAAGCTCCACTCCACATACTTAGTTGACGGTTACTCCAGATGAGGTTACCGCCACCAAGAGAAATAGAGGTGACAAATGGACTGAACAGGTATCGTCCAGTGGATCAAGGACAATGATCCATTTAGAAGGGTGGTTACTGACAAGTGAAAAGATATACATGCAAGAATTTAGGGAGGACTGGCATATATACATGGAAAAATATGGCATATAGCAACATATGGCAACATATGGCAAGCTATCAAGCTGGTATTTATTGATATAGCCAAAATCTGAACCATTCCAAAGGCAAAAGAAATTTTATTCAATTAGTTCCAGGCGTGCATACATACCGGCACATCCTTCAAACAGTTGATGCGGCAAAATTGTAGTCTATGTTTGTCTTGTTTTCTACCTCAAAAAAGAGGATCAGAAAAAGGTATAGAGGAACATATACAGAGGAAAGAAAAGGAAAAAGGAATATATAACTTTTAGAAATGACGGAAGGCCCGTCATTGGGTTTGGCAACGTGGAATTAGTTCAAATAAGTATAAGTAGGAAATGTGGCAGAAATGTGTCTTTGGACGATATCACTATTCCATACGTGCGCAGAGTTCATCACTAATCAGCAAATACGAAAAGGAGGTTCAGGAGATTCAAAACAACTCGCGAAACATTAATTTGGCTCGTCTGCGCTGCGACTAGATATGGCTTTAGACAAGGAGGCACGGGCTGTTGAGCAAAGATGACAACAAAGATCGTTGAAAGGAACTCATAACGAGAAGTGTGAGGTTTTTATTGACAGTAGTCCCAGCTATCAATAAAAAATTTGGGTAACCAAGGACAACAAAGAGAGCGTCCTTTGTTTTGTCCTCGATAGCAATTTATTTATACATGTACATATGAAATAAGGGTAGTTTAATTTTTAATGCCTAGAATTTGTCGTTAGTAAGATTGAATTTTCCTTGATCTTCCCCAGATGCCCAAGCGTAAGAACATACAGTATTAATTCTTCGAAATACAAAATCTAACGTAATTTAAACTTTGCTATGGTGGATGTAGCAAAGTTGTTCGTGCCTGTTTTCGATACGAGATGTTCCTGCAAATTTAAATTTTGGAGGCTGCAAAATATGTGGAAGAAATACAATATGGTCCTGCAATAGACGCCTCCATCGAACTTGACATATTTGCGGTGGACACGTTTACTTAACAAACCATTAATCCCAACGATTCCAAGTTTCCTGACAATTTTGGTAATTATAATAATTGAAGCCTGAACGAAGGATTTTCAATTCGTTTGACAAACATTTTATTTTTGTTCGCACTTTTGAAATGTAGCTATTCGGTAAAATTGCCACCATTTTGTTAGAAATTGAAATTTCGGCAAACACTTAAAATTCTTTAAATTATGAACGAAGTTATTTTCATGAATGATTTCAGATACACCGTCCCTCGCAGAGATGCCCACAGAAAGCCCTCCTGAGAGGAAGCAAAACATTTTAAGTGGGATAAGCAAGGACATGAAGACATGTTTTACTGATGTAATATATTAGTTTAATAGTTTATACAGTTTATTAGTTATTTAAATATATTAGTTATGATCTTGGAAACAAAATCAAGAAAATGTCATTGTTTTTCCGGCACCATTTGATATAGTACTTTAATACTGCTTTCGAAGATAAATGTTTCAGTTGCCTCAATAAGTATGTACATTTGGGATCAATTATTTAACTTTAATCGGAAAAATCTAGTGATAAAATGCGTAAAGTAGTTGACATGAGGCCGAGGTTGACACAAATTTGTAACACTAGGATTTAGGACCTAAGTACTTAGAAGAATGTCCTTAAAAGAGCTCAATTTGTGATAGTGCGATATACGATCAAATCACCATCGACTATTTTTTTCAACTCTAACAAAGAAAACAAATCACCCCCAAATAGGAGCTGCAATATTCATAAATTAAAATATAAACATAAACTTTGCGAAACTAATAAAATTTTTGTGGAGAATCAGTTTGTATAAAAATAAGTTTTCGCAATGTACGTACAAAGGAAGTAGATATATCCTATAAAAATGACTTAATATTGGCCCTTTGCCGATGTGTGATAAGATATTCTTATCGCTGCTACGTTCGTGGACCAGACTCGACCGGCGCTCTTTCCCGATTCTCAGGTTACCTTAGTTAGTTTCTGCTTAGCATTCGCCTAAAATAGTCTTGAAGATGAGAGTAGCACTGATCTGATTAGCTCAATTCAGACGAATTCGAATTTTTCGATTTTCGAATGAGCAACTTCCAATTCACGATGGGTAACACTTCGAAACAAACGGATAAAATGGAGAAGATAGTGAGGAAATGAAAGGTGTGAGAGAACAAGAAATTAGAACTATAGATAGTGAAAACGAAAGTGGAACTGCAGAAAATGCAAGCTGTTCAGAATGAGATTTTTGCGGAGAATACCAAGAAGTGCCGCGAAGAAAACAGTTTGTAACTGGCGAACACCTCCCCGGTCCACACATATCTTCAAATATAACAGAACCGGTCAATTTTGGAAATCTGTTTTTCACTGATGATATCGTTGAAAAAATAGTTTGTGAAACGTAAAGAAATGCGAAAATGAAATTGAAAGGGAGAATATTTTCCGCAAATTCGATATGGCGGGGTTTATGTCATGGGGAGAAGGCAAAATTCTGGGCATTTATTGCTACTGTGATCAATATGGGCACAATGTCGTTTGCCAATTTACGAGAATACTGGTCAAGGAATAATGAGAGCTACATCCTTTTCTATCAGGGACATTTTCTAGTGACAAATTCAATCAAGCATTCTGGATGCTTCATCTGACAATTCCAACAAACAATACCAATCCGAGAACACGCCTGCAACGAACAAGTTGCTTTTTAAGATCAAATCCAAAATTCTTGGATAATTTTATGTTGGGCGAGCTTATATGTGTGGCCAGATGAGGTAAGCGGTGCCGGAATCTTTTTCCCAGATCACCCGCAACCCAACCGAAGTTATAAACTGGAGAGCCACACCACAGTTTTCCAGTCGGAAGTGTTTGCAATAAAAGCGACTATAGAAGCGGCAACAAGCAACCTTAATGGAAGTATACAAATACTCTCGGACCGTAAGTCGGCACTGCACACTCTAACTGCGTAGTTTCACAACTGGTGCAGGATTGTGGCCAGGCTCTCAAAGTCGGAACAACTCGAGTAAATGTAAAACTGACATGGGTCCCTGGAACAGCGGTATAGAGGGAAACGAAAGAGCGGATGAGCTAACGAGAGCTGGATCAGCCGACCAAAATGCCACTGGGAAAAGGGTAAGTAAAACGGGAACTAGATGAAATACTCTGGAAAGAGACAGATACGGCCTAAAATGACAGGAACGACTGCAGGATAAGCCGAGCTCTTTGGCCTCACCCTAATCAAATGAGGACAAAACAACTCCTGGGGAAAAACAGTAATGGCGTTAGAACATTGGTGGCAGTATTAACGGGCTATAATCTTCTAGGTCAACACGCGAAACGAATAGGAATCCAAACGGATGACACCTGCCGAGCTTGCGGCGTAGAGGAAGAAAGTACAAAACACTTCCTCCTAGATTGTCCGTGTCTGGCCAACAAACGCCTTATTTGGCTGAGGTGTACTGGCGTAACAGAATTGGAACACCAGGCGACCACAGAACTGGGGGAACTCCTTGGCTTCTGTAGGACGACAGGATGGAACATCAGTAAACAATAGTACTACACATGGGGAGCTTAGGGCCGATTTCTGGCCTATGCTTTTTTCCAGCAAGTGGACCCCAGTACAATAATAATAAAAATATGTGTGGCCAAGTCTACTGTGAAATCCAAGGACTGAATTTAATTTACTATTTATATTCCCAAAAATCAGACATAATGGGATACCAGAATTTATATTCTGGCTGGCTCAAATACTTGGTATGTTTGTTGTATGCTACAATATTATGGATCACTCCCAATTTTACAGGTGGTTGGACGTGATATACCTGTTTCCTCAAGAACTATAATAAATCTATATAAAATGTTCGACAAAATTCCTGGTGCTCAGGGGCACCATATGTACACTTACCGCTACTACACTATTTATGTCTCGGCTCAAAAACTAGCCAAACTGAAATACCATATTACCAGAACGGTTCTAGCGAACCGAAAAGAATTTCGCGGTGGAATAAAGAAGCCAAAGTTTGTTCAAGAATCTACGGTATCTTACCAATGGAATACATTTTTTTAGCGTGGAAGGACAAAAGGCCCGTAACTTGTGTAACTACTAGAGTGGCAACTTACTACTAGAGTACTACTACTGAGTAACTACTAGAGTTGGCACAGGAATGGACCCCGTCAGAAGCATGAGACGAGAATGTGTGGAAATTACGACCAGGAAACCAGAAGTTGTTTCGAATTATATGCATCAACATATTCTCGGAAGGTTTTTCTCCCTTAAAATTTCCCTTAAATTTCCCTTATCAATTCCTGCAAACTGTATAAACCAGTAAAAACGAAAAGAAGGGAATGGCCGCTCAATCTTACGATTTCTAAAAACGCTTGTGGAGCGACACAGAGGCCAGAACCGCCAGCGTCGATGTCTGCGTCGACCGATGATTATGGACTAAAAGGAAACTCCATGTTGTGGTAAAGGGAGCGAAAGGGGACTCCAATGTTTGATCTGACCATAACAAACCCAGCCATAGACGAGAAACTTCGTATTATTATCCTTTTTTTGATTTTTCATGCCAAAACTCTATGTTTTGTTTGAATTTTGACAAATATGCCCACCCTACCGACTGCGCCATTTATGTTTCTTAGACGGAGAGATAAATAAAACTCTTGTTTCACTTAATAACACCACTATATTAATTTATGTTTACTATATTCCCGGTGTACAATTTATGTTGTATACATGAACCGGTATTCAAAAAGGTACCCCAATGCAGCCTCACATTGGGTGATAGGAAACAGAGGCTTGTCCGTACCTTTTGACGCGAATGTATAAATATTTGGGAGTAAGTTGCTCCATTCTTCAATGTGAATTATTTCCTGATATTACAAGGCCTTTTTAGGGATATTTATAATAGAAAATCAGAAAATAATTGACGCTGAAGAAGGGAGTAACTTACTCCCGAAATATATACCTGTCTAAATTAACACAAAAAATATCATTTTGTAATGGAAAATCAAATAAAGTATAGTTTGGAACTGCCAAGCACTGGAAAATATACACAGAATTCGTATTAATATAAAACGTATCCTTATAAACCCAGGCGGCATCTTGAGGATTGTTTGAGTAAATATCACACAAAAAATAATTATAGATTGGAACATTGAACAGATTTCGTTGTACTCAATGTAAAATTAATAAATTGGCAAAATTATTAGCAAATTATTACATGTACATGTTTGTTTGAGAAATATGCCGATTTCAAAGTACCCGTAAAACGCTCCTCTAACATAGCCGAAATCATCTCGAGTTGCTAGTTCGCCTAATCGAAAAAGCCCTTGAGGGCAGAGTGTTTACACAATATCTTTTGCAATAATAAAAGTTGTGATGCATCTTAAATCAAATGAATGCCATGACTATCACAATTGCCAGTGGCATCATTCATAAACTTCTTCAACAACATATAAGATAACTATAAATAGTCTATTAGTAATCTGATAAGTCGTTTATAAATGTTCGGAAAAATGAAAAACATCAGAGAAGATTCTGACCTGTTTAAAGAAATTCTAACTTTCCATCACGACTCTAGGAAACGCCGCTGTACAGTTTATATTTTGACTTAATTTTTTGCTAATAAGTCGTATGAACCTCTGTGAACCACAGATATTCACAGCTATTGCAATACGCGGTGTTTTTGTGGCATATATAACAACAGATTGAGGACGTTCGCTTTTTAACACTAGATAGACCATCTGCTTACAAAATTTTTCCTAAACTTAGTCGATTAAACAAATATATTTATATATTTAACATAGTGTATTACAAAATATTATATGCTTTACATACGAAAATTATTGTCACTGCTTTGTATTTATTATATTAATACGAAATTATACTGTGAAGGCTTCTGGTTTGTTTTTATAAATTCGTATCATCTTTAGGTTTACGTTTTCTTAAGGGTTAAATTTCCAAAAACAAAACAAATCTAAAAAAATATATACCGTAGAAGCGGGTTTCTTTCGTCCTGGGAGGTAACTTTGTCCCAAACCAGGAAAAAGTTTTCACTTCCCGCCTAGTCACAACCGCATGAGCGACCGGCTTAATCCGTACTCTGAATTCATCAGCAGCATTTCACATGCCACTTAGACTTCTTTGTTGCTTACCAAAGAAAGCCAGGTAGTCGTTGGTACATCGATTATCGAACGGCAGGCTTAGAACAATATCTAGCCGCTATAAGGTCAAACATTCTGACACATTCTGACAAAGGCCCAATATAACCACAAGTACAATTAAAAATAAATTAGTTTAAAGATATGGTAAAAAACCTGGCAAATCGACTGTTTTCACGAAAGAAGAGGAAGACACGTTTGTGACACATATAACAGCACTATCTGAATACCGATTTCCACTAACAGACTTTGATCTTAGAATGATTATTCAGGATTCTCTTGAATCTCAGGGCCGAATTGTGACAAAATTTAAAAACAACATTCTAGGAAAGGACTGGCTAAAATCATTTCTATTACGAAACAGAACATTATCTCGAAGACTCTCTAATAATATTAAACGAGTTCGTAGTCAGATTTCCGAGGCCGTCATTGCTGAATTCATCGAAAATATCAACGAAGTAGCAACGAAGAAATGTTCCACCTGAAAACATCTGGAAGTAGGATGAAACTATGATGTTGCGATGATCCAGAATACCACATATCACCGTTTGAAGATGATGTTTCTCTGACCAATGTTATTCAGATACAAGGGTTTATACAAGCTGAACCGGACCTGATGACTGTCGAAGAAGAGCAAGAGCTATGGCTAGAAACTAAAAATGAAATAATGAACGAATGAATTCAATAATCAAAGTATTGGCCATCGTTAGCTACGACTTTTTCCCATCTTTCTGTCAATTGATGGATTCCGTCCCAGTACCACTTCTCATTTTTTGAGGCTAACCACTCATTAAGCCAATTTTTAACTTCTGCATAAGAATGGAAGTGCTGTTCCGAAAATTCGTGCTGCATCGATCGAAACAAGTAGTAATCAGAAGGAGCCAAGTCTAGTGAATACGGCGGGTGGGGCAAAACTTCCCAATTAATGTTTCGCAAGTAGTTCTGGACAGGTATTGCAACATGCGGCCGAACATTGTAATGTTGAAAAAAGACTTTATCATGTTTTTGGTGAAATTCTGGTCGTTTTTCCTTAAGTGTGCGGTTCAATTTGATCTGTTGTTGGTAACGTTCGCCGGTAATAGTCTCACAAAGGTAATACAAAGTAATACAAAGGTCCCTTACTATCCAACCAAATACACAACAAAGTCTTCTTTCCATGAATATTTCGGACTGGTTGTAATGTTGATGGCTGGCCTGGGTCGACCCATGTTATTTTCCGCTTGGGTATGTCGAGATAAATCCACTTTTCATCGCCAGTAACAATCCGATGCAAAAAACCTTTTCTTTTCTGTCTGGCAAGCAAAATTTCACTAATGGTTTTTTGCCTTTCGATGTCACTTTCTTTCAATTGATACGGCACCCATTTTTCAGCTTTTTGGATCTTTCGCATGGCTTTTAAATGTTGTTAAATGGCTGCCTGAGTAACTTCCAACGCTTCTGCCAACTGTTTTTCAGTTTGTGTGTTGTCTTCATCCAATAATGCTTGAAAATCTGTATCTTCGAATTTTTTTGGTAGTTTTCCACGGTTTTTGTTGCTAACATCGAAATCGTCACTTTTAAATCTTTTAAACCATCGTTCACAAGTGTATTGACTTGGGGCATGTTCACCATATGCTTCCACAAACAATCGATAAGTTTTTGCTGCCGTTTTTTTCAAATGAAAGAAGGTTATTAGACTTCCCCGCAAAAACTCTTTTTGTGGCACGTAATTCTACATTTTTGAAGCGAAAAAAAACTATGTTATTTGTACAATCAAAACCTATGACATACTGGAATTTGTTGACAGATGTTTACCCTCCAAAATGCCTTATTAGTTATCCCCGACACAAACCATATGTAATGGTTACGCCATCTGTTAATAAAATCAAGTTATCGTGACGTGGAATTCAAGGAATTACCCCGGTCAGCTTTTGGATACGTCTGAAGAAGGTGCATTTGCAGGCTGCTTAAGGAAACGCAAAACATTCTGGCGCTGGGTTACAATTAAAGATGAACAACTTTGCAGTTGGGGTCATATAATTTGTTAGATCGGTTTGTTAGAATTTGTTTGATGAAGAGCTGTTTTTCTATTCCCGAAATAGATCATCATTAATATAATTTGATTATATTTAGATTAAGTTTGACTCTTGTAATTTAACGATGGATGAAACTGTAAATTAAAAGACTGATTAGTTATAACTGTCAGAAAAGTGTTTTTAAGTTTTTGTTTAAAAAAGTTTTAAGAGTTTGAATTAAAATTGACTTTCTAAATACTGTTCTTCTGTTAATAATTCATCACTTAACCAAACCTTCCTACAACATTCTACCATACGTTCAGCGTTGGTTACAATGATCCAAGCTCTCAATTAGATGAATAATTTCACTTTAGGAATTTATCGGATAATGTAACCCTCCTCAAAAGACAACATGGGCCGACACATTTAATAAAAAAAGGAGAATGTTTGTAGATTATTTTCGAATTAAGCAGTCCGTATTAATCAGCATACTCTTGAGTTTCTATAAAACGCCGATGTAACACTTATCATAAAATATGAAAATGCAGCAAAAAAATGGACAAAATAACCCACTCTTACGGTATATATGAAAATTCATCTAGTGAAATGGCATGGAAACTATTTCTAACAAACGAAATTAGAGGAGCGTAATTCGGGTACCAACATATTCTGGCGAAGATTATAGTGATAACGAAATAACAATAGCTCTTGATAAATAGATGATGAATACATATACAACATATCCTATACGGATATGAAATTTTCATTTTCGAAAGTTTGTAGGCATTTTAGCTAAAAGCTTTGTATCGAATGTATAAAGATCAAAGTTCCTTGAAATCAATGTCGAAATTAGAAAGGGACTCCGAAACACATATAAATCTTGCTTTGCAACAAATATTAATCTAATAATGTTTCCACTTTCTTGAAGTATTTCAAAATATCAATCATTTGCCTGCCTGCGTTTTGATAGACTGAAATAAAATATTGCTCAGTGCCTGAAATTAAATGCTCTCCGAAGAACTTTTCCACCCAAAGTTTATTGCCATATCCCTGTTTTCAAAACATGACGTGTCTAGTTTATTTGCCAACAATATCAGATATATATTTTAAATTTTAAGCTTTAAGGATTAAAAAGAAATGGGTCCAATTCGTGAATAAAATTATTAAATAATTAATTGACGCTTCTGGGCTATGGTATATTGAATGATAACCAAAAAGGGGAAACTATACTCTGAAAATAAATTTAGTAAGCCTTAGTAATTTCCCAACATAAAAAAGAAAAGTCTTCAGTTGCTTATTTACTTTAAATGATAACCTCAGCAACCCTTACAATTCAGAAAGCACGGTTGGATTAAATTTAAATATTAATTATGTCTTTGATATTTTGAAATTTTGTACCGTGTTTGCGTTGGTTTCAAATAGGGATTATGCACTAAAAACTTCGATGGTTTAATTAAAAATAGGGTTCAAAATTCAGAATTGAAGTAAAACAGAAGCAAATTGTTGAAGTATACAGGATCATTTAGAAGTATCTTTCTCGCATATGCGACCTCGGCCGGTCCTATCAATTTCAAACTATTCAAAAGTTGTATCCTAAGTAAATTGAAATAAAGTTAGATTTGACCTCACATGAAATTGGCAGATAAAATACTTCTCAACAATTTGGTTCGATTTCAGCATAACCGGCATAACCCATTTGATATTGGCTGAATACTGTTAATACACTTGTAGATCTGCATAGTAGGGTAAAGAGTGTACCACATTTTCAATGTGATGAAATCCTTTAATTCAATTTATTGATATTAACCAAACATGGAGCTTTTTAACACATTATGAGCTGCGTAGTGGGCCAATTTGCCAGATAAGCAAAATATATGCGTGTGAGAATAAACTTGATGACATAAAGGTAATGGTTAGATTTTTGCTAAATTTGGTAATGGGTCTTATCTGCAACTATATTTTATATACATTTATTTGTATTTTTATATTTGATAAGTATATTTCAGAAATTCATGAGATTCAGCAGGATTCACTTGTTTTATAAAAATACAATATTACTGGTCGAGTTTCTTAAGAACCAAATTATACAAAAAAACAATACAATAAACATTTCAAAAATATAAAGCTATATATACATACAGGATAATATTTGACTAGTTTATAAAGTAACGTGTAGTCAAGGCTAGTTCCTAATATTTTTCTTGAGTGTGATATTTGCAGAAACAATCTCCCCGATGCAGTGAAACTTTACAAAATTCACACATATAACACGTTAAACTTGTTTTTTTATGTATGGCACATACGCGACACTGTTTTTGAGGTTTCAATTTTGTTCCACCAGTGGTAATTTTAACTAATTTATGCCTTTTGGGATCTTTTGATAACCTCCCTGCAGGAGCACTGCTGCTGGACGTAGCGGATGTACCTGGAACAGGATCATCTGTATTGCCAGGAAGAGCTTTGTTAATCCATTGCTTTGCCACATCATGAAAACACACCAAATACTTTTTTTGAATGTAGATTTAATACTTTATAATACTCTAAAAACATTAAATAACGCACAATTGATGAAAAACATAACAGCTCTTTTCGTCCATTTTTTGGTACGACCCACAATCGAGTAATAAAAGAAGTATTGGTCAGCGCAATCAACATCTTTCATGTATTTGCTATAATCAATCACGCATGTTTGCTTCGAAATTCTTTGTTTTGTTACCCAGTCAATATTATGGCTTTCCGCGATGTAAGCTGAATGTACAGTTGGAATCATTTGGACTATTCTTTTTGGTTGCCAACACTGTAATAAAATATTTTGGCAACGACGAAATATAGATTCCCCCCTTGCTAGTTTAGGATCATTCAAACAACTGGGAAGGCCTCTGTTTACCCGAATCGTGCCGCTAGTCCGAAAAATATGCCTCAAAAGTAATTCACAAGTGGGAGCACTATTATAATAATTGTCCATATATATGTGTTGCCATATGTTGGAATAGGGTTCAAGATGATTTAGAATTGTTTCTTACAAATGACTTCCTTCACCACAGTACATGCGAAAATTACAAATGTATCCCGTTTTAGCTTCACACACCATTCTTATAAGTAAACCATACTTTATCATTTTTGATGCATTATAAACTTTAAATGATAAACGGCCCTCCATGGCATGATGCTCTCATCTAGTGATAACTCTCTCTCTCTCTGGTTTATAAACCTCCTGAAATAAAGGTAAGAAGTAAGATATAATGGAGCGGATTTTTTTCAGGCGATCCCCGCATACCATATCTGTCTAAATCTATCCCTGCTCGTTACTTCCGCGAAAATTGGAGTTTGGATAATTTTATCTGTAGACCAATATTCGTCTCATGTATCTTTACAAACTCGGCCTATTAGGAGATGTAGTCCGAGCATTTTTTTAATTCTACCATATTCGCATCCTTCCACTTCACATACCTTCTCTCTGTCTCGAAATGCATCTGGGTTTTGTTCGCGATACCGCGAAACATATATTCAAATAAGTCATCTCCATTAAATAGCTTGATCACATCTGAATTATCTGGCATTACAAAAACTCCACTTTGTCCTAAGAATTGTTCAATAATTGGTACATGATCAGTTGTTGACCAATCAAGTACTTCATCATCACTGTCTTCGGAGTCGATGGAAGATGGTATTGGTAAAACTCGATTTCTTCTAGGTCTAAATAATTCCTTGTCACTTTCAATGTCTGAATGAGTAGATTCCGCGTCACTTGAAATCTGCGACAAGTCATTTTGCCGCATGACTTTGAATGTTTTGTGTAATGCGTTCCTGGTAAAAATACACTAATCCATATATTTTATAAAACATTATTTTTCCCTTGTGTCACTTGAAATACTCATTTTAAACGGGTACTAACGCCTATCCCGCTTTTAAACAGCAATGTGCGGAACGGGTACTAGTACCTGCCCCGCTTAGAAGTGACAATCCTCGCAACAGGTAGAAATACCCACCCCGCTCATAATGTGTTAATAAGATAAATAGTTGCTCCCGTTTTCAAAATAAGTCCTTTTCTATGTGAAGAACCACAAGCGCAAATCGTAAATCTTCTGGCTTCAACCGATGGTCCATATGCTGTCTCCTGTGTATACCTCAACGGGTTCTACTAGCTCCAGGCCTAATCACCCTTAAAAATTGACAAAACCAAAAAAGACTTGCTGTACCATTTCATTTTAAATCAGGACCGAATATTATGTCTATATAGTGTAACAAATGGCTTAAAAAAACTGTTAGTTCATAATTTCAGATATGGCCTTTACAAATATTTCATAATATCCTGGACACAGCTGCATCCAATGCTTGTACTTTAAAGAAATTACGGGAATAAACAATTCCAGAAAAGTCTTTTTATTTCAATTCGCAGAAGAGCTTTCTGCAGATCAAGATTCCTTCGAACGAGAAAACATAAATGCAAACCTAAAGAGAGCAACTAATTCCCGAAATATACACTAGGCGACATGATTCATCGTACGATGACATTTTCAAGCATAAACAATTGATGAACTTTCAGATCATTCTCGTTTTAACATATCTTATTTATTTTATTACAAGTGTTACTACCATACTTGATTACAATTTCCAGCTGACATTTTTTTCTCATAATAGCAAAAAAAGACTAGAACTCCGTTTATTACCGGCGACAAAAATTATCGTACGGCTATTTTAATCCTTTTCCGTACCCAACATTAGGGGTGTACTGCATGGAAATTAATTCAGTCTCAACGCAGTAATCGTGATAAAATACTGTCAAGTAGTTTCAAGTTTAGTTGCACTATGGCACCAATAAAAAATAAACGAAAGGAGACATCATGTGATTTTACAGAAGTTGTAGTTAGTTTGTGGGCTTCTGGAAAATATCTTAAAGCGAAGTAGCAGAAATCACCAAGAAATCGAAGTCAACAATTCAACACATCATAGAAAATTATAAAAAAACTGGAACAGTGGAATACAAGAAAAGGCAAGGTCGTCCGCGTAAGCTATCTCAAAGAAGCGAAAGGGTAATAGTGAGGGCAGTGCGCAAAAATCCTAGAGCTAGTGGTGTGAAAATAAAAGAAGAGTTGTCAGAAAAGTTCAATGTAGAGATAAGTGCTAGAACAGTACAGAGAACTTTCAGAAGAAACGGGTATCCTTCGAGAATTGCAAGGAAGAAACCATTTATTAGTGAAGCTTATAAGCTTAAAAGAATAGAATTTGCTCTCCTTCACAAAAATGACGACCGTTCATTCTGGAAACGAGTTATTTTTTCAGATGAAAGCAAGTTCAACATATTTGGTCACGATGGTCCAGCAAGTTTGGCGGTAGAAAGGCACTGCGCTAGATGCTAAATACTTGCGGAGCACCATGAATCATGGTGGAGGTAACGTACTTGTTTGGAGGTGCATGAATTGGTCAGGAGTCGGAAATCTGCTTTTTATTGATGGGAGAATGGACCAGCATGTGTACTTAAATATTTTCAAAAACAACGTACGCCAATCTGTAAGTAAAATGAATTTGGGTCCCAACTATATTTTCCAACAAGATAACGACCCCAAGCAAACAGCTCATATTGTACGTGAGTGGCTACTATATAATACCCGTAGCGAATTGCATTCTCCACCGCAGAGCCCAGACGTAAACCGTATCGAGCATTTGTGGGACCACCTCGAAAAACAGTTGCATAAACATCACATTTCTTCAAAGCCTTCTCTAAAGAAGACTTTGCAAGATGAATGAAATAGTATTCCTCAAAATATTACCCAGAAACTTGTCGAATCTATGCCATCGCGTATGCAAGCGGTCCTGGAGGCTAAAGGAGGCGCAACCAGGTACTGACGCCTTACTGTGAATAAATATCCTTAAGTAAAAGTGATCGTACGATGACTTTTGTCGCTTGAAAATTTTAATTTTTAGATATAATCAATTGATATTTCCAAATCTTTGAAATGAGTTAAATGAATAATGGTTTGATTTGAATTTTCTTGTTGCTGTTTGTCTTAATCTAAATTTTATGTAAATTTTTTTTAATAAATGGATTATTTGTCTTATCTATTATGTTTTCATATGCCGTATGATGAATTATGTCGCTTAGTGTGTATCTGTCAAATTTGAAACAAAACATAGTATTTTGGAACGGAAAATCAATTCATAAAGGAAAGCTTAGAAATGCAAAACAGGCGATAATACACACAGTATAGCTCAAATCAGTGTTGTTTTCAAAAAATAAAAAACATATTTGCGGGAGATGCACACCTATTACTTTGTATGAATTGCACTAAAAACGTCAAAAATTAAATTAATATTATTAAATTTGTTCATAAAATATACATGAACACTTAATTGCATGTTTAATGAATCCGAATGGTAAATATTTAATTAAAAAAGACATCCCGGTCATTTTGACCGGCTGATGACATCAGAGCTGGGAATATCTAGTTTAAAAACACTTGTAGAAAAGTTCGTAATCTATTTGATTTCAAATTGAGATTCATTACTCGATTTGGTGAAGACTGAAGCAAAATTCACTGATGGAATCAAATTTATCTGATTCCTTTTATATAACAATAGAGTGCAACAACACATTCGTTCCTCTTTCAGCTGGTTGAGCGTCAGCGAAAGGCTTGTAATATTATTATTGATTTATGGTTTCTCACCTTGAGTTCCTTCCTCGTCGCTTCCCGAGGTGATTTTTTCGCCTGGCTCGCTGGAGTTGGTCTGGTTAAGGTCTTCGCTAGAAGCACAGCTGCCATTCATGAGGCTTTCATTGTCATTAAGGCGATCTGATTGATCCATAGAATTCAGTCGATAGTCGTCGACGGTCGCGGATCTTTGTTGCTGTTGATGCTGCGCCTGCATGTTGTGTTGATTGGCATTGTGCTGAAGATGTAGATGATGCAAATCACCAGATTGTGGATGTTGTTGCTGCATGTCCTCGAAACTGCGCGCTCGGATCCCGTCAAACGGCTTCATGTACGATTCATAATTATTTTTCGCATTTGATTCTGCCGACTCATTGCTAGCAGCGCGATCTTCTAGCTCGTCGTAAGCCCTCCTTTTCACGCCCGCGGCTAGCAGTTGTGAGGTCGTTCGAGCTCCAAGAGTAGACGGTGTAGATGGTGGCAATTGGACTAGGTCCTTGCTGATATCGCCATTAGCCGACATCGAGTCGTCGTAGTCTTGAGCGTTGTCCTCGTAGTAGTTATTTGTTGTCAGGCTTTTGGCTTGATCGTTACCCTCCATCCGCGAATGCCTTCCAAAATCATTATCACAGTTGCTACCGAAATTCGTCGAATCGGCGAAGTACTTAGTGTTCGCGGCGATTTCCCTTTGATTGTTTTCCTGTAGAGCTGCCGCCATTGCGGGGTGGTTGGCGTACTCTAGGTCCGAGTTATTACCTGGATCAATCGTCATCGATGGGGCCGAGAGCGGACATCCCGAGCCTGAAACAGACGATGACGAAGGCGAAACGTTCTCGGCAGTCGTTTTGAAATGTGCTGAGTAATTAAAGTGATTGTATTTGTCGGAATGCGAGTGTAATTGACTCAATGCATGATTTAAGTGGTTCTTGACGTTATTCAGTGGTTGATGATTGTCAGCTCCTCTAATGTGATTTAATGGAGGACATCGAAGATCAGTAGCATCGTTCAATTCACCTGTAATGCGAATGAATGGAGAAGTTATATCTGTGTAAAAAGATATTATCAAGTGAACGGCTAAAGATACAAAGAGGGTCTGTAATTTGTTAGTAATGATAAGTTATTAACTAACAAGAAAAAAGATTTAAATGGGCTATTGTTGTAACTTCTCAATGAATAGGTTTTTTCTAACAGAGTTTTAGATTCAAACTCATTTTATGTACTTAACTACTTTTGCTATTGCTAAGATGGTCAATAAGATAGATGGGTAAACAAATGTGAAGGATCTGTAAAAACTGAGAATTATACCAAATGCATGCGTTACAATCTTCCAACTATCAATGAGTCTTATAAGTTACGGTTGCAGAAACATAGTAAAGTCCATAGTAAGTATTGCAATAAAATAGTAGAATAAATACCGATTATCTCAGGATTTCGTACTCGCGGATTCGGATTCTCGGAATCACCAATCTTTCACTGTAACAAACAGATAATCTCTATTCTAAAAACATTTAGTTGTTAGAATAGAAATTTTAGAATGTAGAAAATTTTAATCGAAAGCTCTAGATGTTTATTATTTTCCTCATTTTGACCGTAAAAATGTTTTTGTTTGCGTTTCGAATGCTAAAAACATTCAGCTTTTGTGGCAATATTCGAACCAAAGAAAGTTTTTCAAATTTCATAGAATTTTTATAACGGTTTTTATTTACAGAAATTTTGCTACTTTCTCATTTGATTCCCTAAAATATATAATAAAATATAAAAATTCCTTAAATATTATATAAAAATCAAATTGAGTCCGAATGTCTAGAATGCGGGTTAATCATTTCTTTTTCTTCAAGAGCAGTCCAATCCGCCATCAAATGTTAAAATATACCTTATCTAAAAGGGTATGAGAGAAATCAAGGTGAAAAGGATCTGTCCATACATTATGTTGTGATGGATACATGGGCAATCGATGGGCGCATGAATTGTGTCGAAACATTATTTAAATTATTTAAAAATAAAGTAAAAGATAAATTAAGAAATGCGCCGAAAAAAAGGAAGCAGCATTGTGACAAGCCCATATTTAATAAAGGCATATGAAAATTGTAAGGAGAAACATTCCTCGAACTGACACCACTGTGAACGCTTTTATCTAGAATTTGAATTATCTCATACTGCTAAATTTCTGGTAAAACGAGAAGGCTTAAACAAAAATAAATACGCGCATCGCGAATTTCTTGTTTTTTGTTTAAATTATTTATTTTTTCATAAATCTCCATTCCCTATCAAAGCCATCCCCTTCAGACATAACACTCTTGTGCCAACGTTATTTTCAATCATCGAAGCACTTCAAAAAATCCATTTTTTTTTGTGAACTTGTTCAGCTCGTCCTTCAGCTGTCTTTATCTTCTTAAACGTAGCGTCCACGCCCACGTCTAGGGAAACTGGTGGCTGCAGCGTTGTTCGAGTGTGTTTTTTAGCCAAAAATTCGCAAACAAAGAATGATTTGCGAGCAGGGACACTATCATTGTGCAAAAGACAATTTTCGTTTCCCACAAATCCAGGCGTTTCTGCCGGATTTTTTTGCGTATTTTCGCATTCAGCGCATTACTTACAGGTAATATTCCTTATTTACCGTTTTAGCCTGCGGTGATAATTCACGATGCACCATACCTCTGCAATTGACGAAAACTGTAAGCAAAACATTTACATTCGACCGAATTTGGCGCATTTTTTCACTCTTGGCTCGTGCGGCAGCTTCCATTGGGATTGACCCTCTGGAGCATATTTCGATCGTTATGGACAGAGTCAAACAGCTTCTTAGCAATGTAAATACAATGCTGTTTTTGATAGATGTCAAGCAATTCCAAAACGCAGTTCGAGTGCCAATGGATACGTTTCATGCCTCAGCAACTTCTCTAACGATAATTCGATAACTGGCAAATATAATTTTCGTCACCTACTCAATTTTTTCCGTCCCTTGATGACGTGCTTGGGGGTCTGGTCTTTGAGAACATTTTGTACAACCGATACACGTTGCTTTGTTCCAAAACAGCATTCGAAAACTTGTTTTTCATGCAAAATTTGATACAGGCTCTTTTATCGATTTTTTGGAATAGACAAAAATCGACAAAAAAAGTCAAGCCAAAACGCTTCCATCAAAATGACTGTGAAAAATCAATTGAAATTTCGAAATGGCCGAATTTGTAAGCATATGTCAGGGACGTTTGTACCAACATAACGACACGAAAATATCGAATATACAGTGTACCAATAATGTATTCATACAGGAGCTATTTGAAAATCAACTGATAAAAACAACAAATTGTTTCAAGAAAAATTAAAAAGTTTCAATGCAGGTTTATTCATTAAAAATTTTTATTTACTTTAGAAAAAAAAACTAATCCATTTAAATTATTTACTACAAACGTATTAACTAATAATAAAACAAAGTCGACAATTTGCCTCCACTAATGTCTTCGTGCACTTACGAAACAATTTATGAAAAATCTTAAAAACAAAAGATACATAGGTGCACATTTTTTGTTAATATTTAGTTGGGTAGCCTTTATTTTTAATTACTGCTTTAAGGCGGCGTGGCATAGATTCTACTAGTTTTTTTGTGTAGCTAGGCTCTATTTTCAACTTAGATTTGGAACTAATATGATGAGTTCTGATCCTTTTTTCGAGCATGTTCCACATGTGCTCAATGGGATTGAGGTCCAGACTTTGCGGTGGTGTTTTCAGCAAATGTTGAGTTTTGTATGCCAAGAACATCCTAGTATTATGAGCCATTTGCTTTGGGGTCATGGTCTTGTTGAAAATAATAATCCTCTGAAACTCCCAATTTTTTTACACTTGGCTTTAAATTTGTTTTAAGAACTTCGATATATGCACGATAGTCCAGAATTCCTTCAATAATTTCCCATTGTCCATAGCCATACAGCTCCATGCCATTACGCCGCCGCCACCGTGCTTTACAGTTTTGATGGTGTTTTTTGGTTTGTTTCTCCTGGCTTTCTCCATACTCTAAGTCTCCCATTAGACCCAAAAATATTGTATTTCGACTCATCAGAGAATGTGACATTGCGGCAGAACTCGAGAGATTCGTTTTCGTATTGCCGAGCAATGTCCAAACGTTTTTTTTTTTTTTGATTTACTTCACTTACCAGTGGCTTCCTGCGAGGTGTACAAGACTTAAATCCGGCATCAATCACGGCTCTTCGTACTGTTTCTGGGTGGACTTCTTTTTGGCTGGATTGAAGGAGCTGCGTACTAATTTTCGGTGCACTTATGAACGGATCGTTGGCAATCATACGCTTTCATTTTCAACCGATCTTTATCAGTGAGAATTGCGGGGCGTCCTGATTTGGACTTATTTTCTACCCGACCTTCATGTATAAAGCGACAGATTACAGACTGGATAGTAGAACGGCTCCGGGACAGTAGTTTGGATATTTCCGCGTATAATTTTTGTTCATTTATATGTAAATTTACTATGCTACTTGTGCACTACTTCCAGCGACAAGTATTTACCAGGCATTATTTGGAATCACACTGAGCGAAACTCAAAATTTACATTTGTGTCCCTTTGTTTACATTGCTACAAACCGCTATGAGTGGAAAATATGTGATGATAACTATAAGCAAAGAGATCGTAGGGCAAACAAAAACTTAAATGTACGATGACATTATTGGAGGCAAGTTGTCGATCTTTTTTATTGTTATAACTTGGTATAGAATAATCTATATGGCTTGGATTGATTTGGTGTCTACATTAAATGGATGGATTAATTTTTGTGTCTGAATTAGAAACAAATGTTTAATGAAGAAACTTGCTTTAAAACTTTTCCAAATTTCTTGCAGCAATTTGTTGTTTTCTATCACTTGATTTTCAAATAACTGCTGTACGAAGACATTATTGGTACACTGCACCTAGCCCGCGGAAATGCAAGACACGCGAAAATTTTTGCAGTCGTTAAAACACAAGATATGCAAAACTGTTCTGGAGCCTGTATTTCCAATTGCTTTTTCCTAATAAAATTCTAATTAATTTTACATATCACGCAAACTGTGTAATTACATTTTAATCACAGCTAGCAATAACCGTCTTGCATCAATATCACTTCAAGTTGGCCACTATGCAAAGGATTTGTGTGCATGCAGTATACCACTGGCCTCGAATGAATTCGATATTTCGTCGTTGTAGTCCTATATCTCGACCAGCACGTTCACAGCTCGCCTCAAATCCTACTTTTGCTAGTTTTGGTGGGCTCGCAGTAATGCCCACAATGTGTAGCTTTCTCTAAGTAGGTGAAATCCATTAGCAGTTGGAATGCATGTTAGCAAGGCAAATTGGCGTGTAACTCCTTTTATTGTGTCATGAAGTGTGGCACCTGTGGCGTGTTAATGAAGGCCAAGGCGAAGAAACACACGGCAGTAGCCTAATCATATTATGCATACCATTAAAGTTGGATACACGCTGCCTTGCGAGTACGGAGCATGTTCAAATTTTTCTAATTTTTCATTCAAGTTTTTCTGGCCATGCCCGACTTATCAATTCATCAAATTCATCATAATATAAAAATAATTCACTTTGACTGGTATCGAGATTGATAGTCGCATGCTTACATTACGTTTTCAGCAATTCATCCGACAACCATTTCACCTTTTCATGGGGAAACAAAAAACAAGTCAGCTGTTTTCATTAGTCGTTAATTAGCTACTACACTTCTTAATCAGCTCCACAATTTAGTCTTAAGTGGGTGATGTAAAAACTTCCTTCAATTTCCTTTGGCAAGTTGGAAAAAGCTATTTCATTAGTGTGGTGCTCCTCAACCATTAGGCGGCGACCATTCGCGTAGTTATTGGCCATTTATTATTGTCGACTATTTGGGAAATTGATTTCGTGAGAGATGTTTTGCTTTAAACAATAACCTGACTTTGTTGCAATCATTTCATAAATAATAAGTTGGTGGTTTGTCCGCAATTGGTTTAACATTTTAATAGAAGAAAAGTGCAGGGAAATTGAAATGGTTGTTGCACGTAGAACAATTGCGGCGAAGCTATGTCAACAATAAATGGCAAAATCATATAAATAAACCTTCAACCACAAACTTGAAATGGAACCACGCTGGGGCTAAGAACGAACGTTTCGGACCACAATCGTGCAACACAGAGAACACAGCAACAATACCCAACGACGACAAATAAAACAAGAAAATTGCTTTTCACTTAAGACTTAATCTCTTTTTTATTTGGCTCTGCTTCATTTCCATTTCATTCGAAGAATTACGTGAATCAGGTAAATTAGCAGTAGACACCTGCACCCCTCATATGCTGGCTCGGACGATTTCGCCAACCTTCTTCATGTCGGCGTTTGATTCGGAAAGGGGTCGCTGCACAGGTGGAACGGAAAGTGGGTAGGTTTCGTCTGGCTGAAATAAAATTTTCACTCAATGTTTTGGTAATGACTTGTTTGCATGTCAGGTGCTAGTTCTAATGAGTGAACCATCCAATTGCGCTCGTCTTAATTGAAAGTGATTTAATGCGATTTTATGTCGCGCACCTTCTTATCACCACCAACAGATCATATAATCACATGTACATAAATTCATCGAATGTTTCACATGAACGGGCCACTCGTTATGAAATGCATGGAATTGGAGGAAATTATGAAACTCAGTTTCAACGGTTGAAATGGCCGTAGTCATGCTGACAGCCTTTGACGTGCACTTTTGTTATTGATTTATCTATTTGAAACGATTATCCTGTAGATAAAAAGGGTGTTTACATATTTTCGGTCTACTAAATTTGTATAGATCTGAAATGAAAATGGAATCCCACACATATGTTACATATTGCATCAAATCTATTTTGTTGAAATGTAGCATCTAAATGTTAGAAATATCGTTGTCGTCATGTGAACTACATCTGTATTCTCCGTTTGTCAGCTAGGAGTATCGTTGAATCGAACCTAGTGCGATTAAGCACTCTGGCTCCATTTCTATCCGGGAGTATCAAACACCCTCCGCTACTTTACTTTGTCGAGTCTGTGGTTTTAGAAAGGAGACTTAGGTACACCTGTCGCGTTCCTGCCTCCGAAACGCGAACCCACTGTACATAATAAACTGTAAACATAATTACCCTCTCTTATCTGAAATTAGTACACAACCACGAACCGAACTCTACCTTCGGTCTCAGTTCGAACTTGACAGCCGTGGCAATAGAACTAGAAAAGTTGAAGTTTTTGATCCTCATTACCATGGAAAGCAATAATGAAATAAGCTCTAGTGAAGATGAGTTTGATTTAGAGTTGCTAAACGAGGAAATAACAGCCATACACAAAGAGCTTAGCGATAGAGAGAACGCGAGCAGTGATGATGGTAATGATGAAGTAAAGGTTGTGAGAAGGTGAAAAACTAGAATAATAGACAGTGAAGGTGACATTGACAGTGTTGCTGGACAAGCTCTGCAGAATCCGAAGAAATACCCCAGAGAATAACGTTTATAGCAGGCAAGAATCCTGCAGGACTGCACATATTGAAAGACACGAAAGAACCGTTAGATTTTTTTTATGTTATTTTTTACTGATGAACTCTTAAATGAAGTAGTTACAGGCACATATAATTACGCAAGAAGAAAGTTAGAAAATACAACACTATCACTGTGCACGATATGGCGAACTTGGAACAACGTGACTACTGAAGAAATATGGGCATTTATTGGCGTTATAATAAATATGGGGACAATTTCGCTGGCAAATTTGCAAGAATACTGGTCTCGGAATGATGTCGGTTACACACTGTTTTATTCAAACAATTTTACCAGAGATAGATTCAGTCAGATTTTTTGATGAACAGATGCAGGTCCAAGAACCCGTTTGCACCTAGTCAGCTGCTTTCTTGATCATATAAATTCCAACCTTGTGAAGTATTATACACCGGGAGCAGAAATTTGTGTGGATGAGTCCACTATCAAATTTCCTTTATCCCGGGTTTCCTTTATCACGTTTAAACCGAAGAAATCAACGAAATGGAGTATTAGAGTCTACACAATGGCAGACTCAAATATCTGTGGTATTCTGCCTTATTATGGAAGTCTTAGTACGGAGAAATTGATAAGGCCTGACCTTCCGATATCTGCAAGAATACCGCTGCACCTTTATACAATGCTCCTGGAGAAAGTGACTGGTACTCAAGGACACCACATGTACACCGATCAATAACCCACCAGCTTTATCCTGGCTGAAGAGTTATTGAAGCTGAAATGCCACTTGTCAGGAACAATACTAACAAATAGGAAGCATTTGCCAAACCAAATCAAAAAACCAAAATTCGACAGGAAATCGACAGTAGCGTTCCGCAAGGGAAATACATTAGTTTTATCATGGAAAGACGAGGGGGTTGTCACGTGCTTGACGAACTGGAACAATGCAGGAATGACTTCTGTGAGAAGAATGTTACGAAGTGGTGTTGCAATTACCGTCAAGGAGCCTAATTTTGTAATAAATTATATAAAACATATGGGTGGTATCGATCGTGCAGATCAATTAGCCGCAACGTACTGTTTTTTTGCGATAATCATTGAGATGGTCACGTAAACTGTTGTTTTGGGGGCTTGAATTATGCTCAATAAATTCATATTTACATTATAAAATGACTAAACAGCAAAAAGGAGAACTGCCGCTTGGTCACTTGAGGTATGTCAAACCCTTAGTTCAACAATTGCCTGAAGATTTTCATCAGACATGTGCTCAATCCTCAACCTCAACCTCCAGCTCTGAAAACGACCGCCTAAATGGAAAGCTACACAACGTTCTAACAGGAGTTAGGAAGGATTGCGAAGTCTACTTTCGAAGAACTAGATATGACATCAAATAACATACTATTGTGATACTTGTCCCGATAAGCCGGACATACGTCTCGGCAATTGCTTCATGAAATATCATACAAAACAAAATAAGAAAGACTAATGTCAAACAAATTATACTCGTAAGGACGTAAAAAAACATTAAATATTAAAATATAAAAGTTTTGTATGTTACTTTGCGAGTGTAATGATTTGTAATGACTTTATGTTAAAGGTAATAAGGTCACCAAAGCGCTACGAAACGTCTCGAGTTGCTGGTTGGTCCGCACGGAAACGGCGTCGAGCGCAAAGGATTAAGAAACGCAAATGCCTTTTCCGCCAATTGGCCAAAAATTTCCTCAGCTTACTATGGAAAAGATTAACAAATAAACCAACGTTACTTCTACCTTACAACATCTTCTTACAACGTTACTCCTAGATAAATTAAAACATCTAAGCTCCGATAGTTTTGATGAAGGACACAGGAAAAAATATATGCAGATTAGCGAGTGCTGCGCAATATTTACGAGCAAAGAAGTTTTAGTAGTAAGCATGTTCAAAATAACACTAAAGCCTAATATAATAACATTTAATCGAACCTCGCAGAAATTATACTATAAAATATCAGGTCACTGTTAAATGCAAAATGCTTCGGGTGTTTTTTTATCAACACTGATAATGACCATTGCAATATCAAACGACCGAGCTTACTATGGTCAGGATTAACTTGGTAAGCACTCGTCTCAAAACAATAATTACTTGAAAGTTCGGGAATGTTGTTAGACAAACAAATGACTTCCTTCCCAACGGTGGATCCGCACTTTCGTCGTATTTTAGCACCCATCCCTTTATCGCGCATTAGATGTACAATGCAGAGTGTTGGAAACAGAATTTAACTCCTGGGGTAAATGGAACATAAAAAAGTTCGAACCAAAAAAGACCAGCGTACAAGTCCCTAAGTGTGGATGAAAGAAAGGAAAACTACGAGAGGCATTTAGAAAGTAAGAGGTTGGCTCGCCAAGTTAGACATTTGAATAAGGAGTTCTCAAAAATAAACGCCAATGCCATTGAATTCATTATTTATCTACAGGCCGTGTTAATTGCACTGAAAGTTCAGACTGACGAAATATTTTAAATGCGGAAACTGGCAATCTACAACTTCACGATCTCCAACCTTACTAATCAAAATATTGTGCTATCCTTAGATCTTTGAGATGAAGCACAAGGTAAGAGAGGGTCAAATTACACTGCCATCTGCATTTTCAACTACCGGTGAAAATATGCTAAGAATGCCGAAGGTGTGACAAAAATTTTGGAAATTTGCGGCAGTCAATACAAAATTCGATATTTACAGCAACGTGCTTAACTCTTGTACAAACCCACAAAAAATCGCAAACAACTGATCACAAATTTTTTGAAAATGAACACACAGAAATAGAATGCGATTCCATCGTCTTGGAAATAGAAAAAAAAGATAAAAGCTTGTTCCAGTTTATACGCCAGAAAGTTGGTTAAAAGTATTATGACCAGCTAGGGCAAATACATTTATTTTAGAATTAATGCATGAATTATAAATTGATTTCATCTAAAACTAACTTCAACATTCCACGGCGTAGAGTTTCCTGCCTTCGGTACCAAAAAGATACATAGGACACTATATTCTACGAAATCAATTTCGGTTTTTCCAAATTAGTGTAAAAGAGACGTACGGTCGCCAACTTTCAAAACGATTTCAACAAATACCTTGCTATATCTAATGCAAAAAAAGATCTAATGAAAATGATGGAGAATTTGACAATTCCGAAGGCATATCACATTATTGAAAACTAAATAGGAACACAACTAGGAGATTGGTTACGCAAACCAGACCTAGATGGGAATTCAGGGTATTAATAAATAAGTTATTTTTTTAAAATTTGCTTACAGATAAGCATTAACATGAAATGAAGGAATCTTTAATTGGAAAGATAAAACTTGCATCAGTTTTCTCAAAATAATGGAAAAAAACTAATTCGTTGAATTTCTTCGTAAAAACGCAACAACCGCGTGGAAAACTATTCTATTCAAAATAATACATTTACTCTGTTCAAAAACAAAGCCATTTAAAGGGTTTTTTTTGTCAGAGGTATAAAATTTTGAAATGAAATGAAACACGGATAAACTCTTTTCATTGCCATGATTGATGATGCATTGCCATGGTTTTATTGGTAGGACAATCTCTAGCATTTTTATTTGAATATGATTTCGAGCATGTAAGCACATTGAAGCCCAAACAAGAGGTCCAATTTTCTAACCCATAATTGGTGCCATATCGCACCAATAACGCGAAGAATGTTGTCTTCAAGACAGTCAAGTGTCTCGGACTTTCCGGCGTAGACGAGTGATTTGACGTTTTCCCACAATAAGTAGTTCAACGGTGTTGGATTCGTAGTAGTTTGGCTTCGATTTCAGCCCGAGTTGAATTTTTTAACCTCATAAATCATGGTTATTCCGTAAAATATGCCATAATGTGTATGGGCCCAGGTTAAATTGTTGAGAACGATGCCGAATTGACCCGCTCGGCTCTTCATCGATACTACGCTGTATAGCTGCTAGGGTTTCTTCATTACGCACCGAAGGATGTCGGGCTAGATGCGTATTATGCGTGAGAATAAACATGGTACGGAAGCTATCCGTGGTAATTGAATTGAAAATTGACGGAGTGCGCGATGAGTTTTCTCGACCAAGGTCGTTTTTGTCGAAACAAATCTGCACAATTTGCAGACGTTGCACAAACATCAACATTTTCATAATTAAATGGCAAACTTAACTAACCATAAAATACATGACACCTGTCAAACCAACCATTGCATTTAAAAGTGCTACCAAAGGAAAGTTCTATGTCTCTAAAAGAACGCCTTTATATTATTCAAAGCTAATCAACAAAAGAAGGTCAAATACTGAAATGCAATTTTCTCAAAACATAATTTATTCACTTTAATCGTTTTGCCACTATCCCGTCGATGTAAACATGGAAATCATTATTATATTTCAAATTCGATTTTTTGATTTAACATCGTGTTTTGTGTCGAAATTAGACTCCTTTTGCTAGCAGTTGAAGTAGAGGCTTGTAAACAAGATCGTCAAAAGATGGCAGAGTTCAAACTTGAAAAAATACAGCGTATTGGTGCGATGAAAATTTAAAAGATTTAAAATTTAGAAAATTTTAAAACTTATTTAAAAATCATCAACCATTTTAGCGGATGATTAACCTAATTACAAGGCTGAGATACAATAAGATAAAAAAAAGGCCACTTGAGAAGCTGGTCCATTTGCTCATTGAAGCAAATTGCTTTCATCCGAAGGTTTCAAACAAATCCATTCCAACGTACTCCACTAAACAGTCCCCACAAAGCCTTTGTGAATCCATACAAATTTCAAAATTACTAAAAAAAATAAAAAAACTCCGGGTGTCAATGCAGTTCCCAATATTGTACTGAAGCATATGCCCAGTAAAGCGATAGAATGCAATTTAAAATCTGCTATTTAATGCGTGCTCTAACTCGCTTCCTTCCCAACGGCACGGAAACATTCAATGTTGCTGCCAATACGTAAGCCTGGGAAGAACCTCAAACTTGTAAATAGTTATCAGCACATCAGTCGACTTCCCGCAATCAGCAAAGTATTTGAAAGACTTGTTCTGAAACGCGTTAATAAATTTTCGTGTAATAAGAATATATTAATACAACTTCAGATCGACGGCAGTACTGATCACTCAAGTGAACTTCAACTCCGTCGGGTCGTTACGAAAATGAAAAGTTCACCAAAGAATAAACTTCCTGTTGGCTTGTTAACCATAGGCATAAAGAGTGCTTCCGATTTCATCCAGCATGAAAGACTTTTTTAGAAATTTTCTCTTTATGCTTTTCCAGCCTACCTGGTGAAACAAATAAAATCGTTTCTGATTGGGCTGACATTTACGCTCAGCATCCAAGAAATTCATTCTGCCAAAAATCAGTCCCAGCTAGAATCCCGCAAGGTTCTTATGTAAACCCAACTCTTTTCAACATCTTCACTGCCGAGCTACGTATTCACCCAACGTGTAATCTCGCAGCCTTTGCATGAGGATACTTGTGCGTATATACATATTATCAGTCGGTTCAAATACTATGTTTAAAAATTGAAAGGATATCCTTTGTAAACTATACCACTCCTTCCATAGCTGGAAAATTAAAATAAACAAAGAGCAAACCAGACAGATTTTCTTTTTTCGGGGTAGAAGAGCTGGAGTATTTGGAACACGTACTGGAACACATAGAGTGGCTTTGCCTCAAAGTTTTGAAACCAATTTTCGCTCTATATGCTTTGATAATTGGAAATCAAGATTGACTGAAGAATATATTGCCCTCGTCATAAAATACTACCACCAATAATTTAATATCGATCTCCTGTCTGGATGCATCACGTTAAGTACCTAAAATCAAAACAAAAATCTTTGTTTGAAAATGACCAGGAAACTACCGTTTTTGACCTGAACAAACTTTTCCACCAATCCTTTTATAAGATTTTTGGCCAAACAAAACGACTAACCCAAATCAGCCATGCTAAAAATCCAGTAGGTTAAAATCCATGAAAATTTTTCATGGGCTTTCCTTCGATACACAATTTTTCTAAATTTTTTTTTCCACTATTAACGATCGAAGATTTAATGTAGAATATTCAGGTTCCTTAATTTTGTCAAATAAATGTAAAACAAAAAGCCAAAAAAAAATTTTGCTGGTTGATTGTGATACTTAAATTTCTTGTTTATTATTTCTATGCACATTGATTTTCATTTCTGTATTTGTTATACACTTTTGTGTTTTGAAATATCCTTGATGCTATGCATATCTCATACTGTCAGCAGTGAATTCACAATATGTACGGCCTAAGCAACTTTATACTCCCGGTAAAATTTAATTGTTTGATTGAATCTAAGACGATTTTTATATTGATTATTATGACAATAAATTTATGTAATTTTAAGTAATAAATACTAATCATATTCGTGATGAAATTCAACTCCGGAAAAGGAACAACTCAGTTGGAACAATTGAAAGAGTCGTTTTATTTCAGTAAACTACTTCAGGGAAAACTTCTTACAAGTATAGTGTAATATTTTTTGTTTAATACTTTTCTTTTCTAGAAGTTTTCTTTTTTTTTATTGCGAATATTATAGGAAAGTTCCTAACGCCAGAAATCAATTGCAAACTTCAAGGCTATTATCGAAGGAACCCCTTCTATTTGAAACAATTACGTACAATATAAGTCGCCATTAAAAATTCTTTATCTCCCTTTATTTGAATAAATCTCCCTTTATTTGAATTTTAATAGCGCGAAGAAAAGATGTGTCATATTAATCCAAGTTTCATTCAGTATTGACCGAAATTGTGCATTTCTAGTTTGCAGTTTTTTCTCCACACTTTGCATAATTGATCAGAACCATCATTCAGAATATGTTCACCCCTTCAAACTCTTCCCGAACTTGTAGGGAATGAATGAACATTTACAATTGTTCCCCAATTAACCTTAATAGAGTGCAAATTGCCCACTAAGTCACTTCCCGTTTCAAATCACTAACCATTAGTTACATTTACCATAGCAGGGAATGAAGACTCGCGCCCGAAATTGAAAATTTCAGCTTTTTTCCAAAAATGACTTAACATCTTGCAATGAACCAACAAATTATCTTCCTAATCTGCTCCGTAATTAAATTAAGTAGCTCCGAAGGAAAACTGCAGAGACAGTGCCGCGGAATGTGGAAGACCTCTTTAGACGTTAAACAATATCCAATTTGTTGTTATGGACGTGGAACAAGCAGATTATAACATATTAAGATCGCATATCTACTTTCTGAGCATCTGCTGCTAAGTATCTATCGTGGCTAATAACTCGGAATAATCACAGAGTCGATGGATGCTTTAAAATCCATTAAGAGTGGCAAACACACAAAAAAGTATTAATTCATAAATTATACACCTGGAAAGGGATAAAACAACAAAATTTTACGGACTAACAATGCCTCTATCTTGAAATAGATAAAGTGCTTCTGACACAGCTCAGACCTGGGATTGAGTTCCCTTACGTCGCAAGGAGCGAAGCGTCGGGTTCCAGATGTAGCCGTTGATAATCCCCGGTCTGATTGACAGCTTGATGTCTTGTTTAGCTCGAAACGAATTGATCTGTCGGACAAGGGATTTTCGGGTATTCCCTCGCCACGTCCCTGCTCCTGCTACGCACTGCTTCGCCACCCCACACTCAAACGATCTACTAAGCCTGTGGCACCACAATCTATTGGATGTCGATATCAAATTGCAACAATCTTAACTTGCGTGTGTCTGTAGATAATTACATTAATTAGAGTACGTAGTAAGTGAGTTTGATGCATTAACAAGGTTACGATTTGAGTGAAATGTCAGACTTAAAAATTTTACTGTCCAATCAATTTATGATTTGCCGAAGATGTATGTAGATACAGTCGCAAAAACGGGTGTATTGGCTTAAATTATGTTTTCAGTAGCATACATCAAATAATGTGAGAGGGCCCAGCAAATTAGTCGTTTTGTTTGCAAGAATTTTATTGTTGAGCTTGCGTCAACCATATTCACTTTATTTCATGACAATCAAGTGTCCTGACGCTTGGTATTCATTCTCAGGTGAAAGGTTATAGCGTCGTAATATCTGATTCGTCGCAATATATGTTTCTCAACTGAATAAATGACTTCGAAAAACGGAAAAATTAATAACACAGGAATAATAATTAGAAATTTATGTTTTAAGAGGAATGATACCTTGAATATTCTAATTCTTTTTTTAATTTACATTTTATAAATACTTTGTTCGAGTGATATTGCTGTGAAAGAATTTTAATCAGTTTTGAAATTACATTCTACAACATTGGTTTTAATTTCGTTACCATGAACAACATTATACTCAAAGTCAATATACAGAAGTGAATATTTCAGTCAGCAAATGTCTACAGCTTCTCAGGTATTAGAAAATATGAAATGCGTTAGTGAATAGTTTCATGATTACAAGAAACATTGTTAAAATTCAAAAACCTTCGAAGACAAATGTTACATTCTGATGCTGTAGTCGTTTCGGGAATAATGGTAAAATCTTTGTTTCCCCGACAGAAGATGCTTAGAATATTTAAGTGCAATACGTTTTTAAAAACATTAAATGAGTCAGTACATATGTTTGACGCTGATTAAACTAATGAAATTGCTTAAAAATTTGTTGTGTACGACCCAAATTTTGTTTTTACTTCCATGATAATCTGTTACCGTCACGAAGATAACTATACTGGGAAAGTGACATCTATTCTTAAACCTTAAACTTAAGTTAAGCCTTAAAACCGTAGTCGAATTTCCAAAACCGTTCAAAAATCAACTGGAAGCCACTTAGTTTGAGCATATTTGAATCTGAACCAGAGAATTATCCATTCATAGTACCTATTATGGTCGATGGAACAACCATTTTGGTTATTCATACAATTTCATTCAATACTAGTAGTGACAACTCTTGGTTTCCAAAATATGTATCAAATAAAGCATCGATATTGCACAGACTCATTGATTTTGATGTCGTTTGTCTTAATATACTGTCAATCTAAGCTGTAGCGTAGCGTAAACGTAGAACATTCCCTGATGCCCTCGGTGGAAAGTAAAAGGTATGGCAATAGTAGATTTACATTTATATTGCATTTCAACTTGGTTATCTTGGTAATCGAAATAATGACAGCTACGAATTACCCACGACAACTAAAATTTTACTTATTTTGGTTTGAAATCATCAGACCGAAAGTTTGGTGGAGATTTTGCTGCTTTGTGCTTACGCTATGGCTGAATCTAATCAAAAGGGCTTCTGATCTTCACTCGCACCCGCAACATACAGGACCAGGACTGATCCGTCGCGAGAAGAAGCATGGAAGTTTAAGTTTTATTTTCAGATGCGTGAAATGTGGTCCAAAAAATGTGTGCGAGCATTAGAATATCGTCTTGTTGAGAGAAAATGAAAATGATATGCCTGTGGGCAAATTATCTCATTAAATTAAGAAACAAAAACAAAAAACATGAAAATGCGCATGTGAGCTAAATGTAACTGATTGGTGAATGTAAGTTTAATATTTTGAAAAAAAAGCGCGGTAGTTCAGACACAGCTATTGACATTTAATTAATAAATATACAAAAATCGCAATAGAAAAAATAATCAACAATGAAGATTTGATTAATATCTAAAACACAAAATCAATCCGCTTTGACATATTTATTAATAACCTTTTCTCCGATGTTTTCTGGGTGGAAGTCTTCATTTTTCACGTTGTTTCACACCCAGTTAAAATTTTCGTATTAGAATGCAATTATTTGAAAAAGTTATAAACATTGCGGGTAGATTTCTTCGATTGGTTGAACATACGGAATTGATTTCAGAAGTTTTTGGTAGATCAATTTTCCCTTTTCACTTACAACTTATAAGTGAATTATACCCTTGCTAAGCTAACTCAGCGAAGACTCATGGGTGCGGAAGTTCTGATCCAATGTTTCGAATACCTCGATAGTGAATTTAATATTTTATAAAGAATTGTGGAAAGAGCTCAAGCTGGTTTCGAACACGCGTCCCTGCCGCTTCTCATCAGGTGCCAACTCACAGGCTGGGACGCGTCGATTGGCACTACCAGCTTAGGTGGATGTCGACTGGTTATTTACTAGTTATTAATATTGCTCTACAGCTTTGAACTTTTTCCTATATTCCAAATTGCCTTTGGTCTGGCTTTATCAATTTCAGAAGTTTTTGGTAGATCAATTTTTCCATTTTCACTTACAACTTATAAGTGATTTATACCCTGAGTTAGCTTAGCAAGGGTATAATTCACTTATAAGTTGTAAGTGAAAAGGGAAAATTGATCTACCAAAAACTTCTGAAATTGATAAAGCCAGACCAAAGGCAATTTGGAATATAGGAAAAAGTTCAAAGCTGTAGAGCAATATTAATAACTAGTAAATAACCAGTCGACATCCACCTAAGCTGGTAGTGCCAATCGACGCGTCCCAGCCTGTGAGTTGGCACCTGATGAGAAGCGGCAGGGACGCGTGTTCGAAACCAGCTTGAGCTCTTTCCACAATTCTTTATAAAATATTAAATACGGAATTGGTACAATGCATGATGCCACCATAGTTGAGAGAGTACCGTGCATTCGCTATCATATCGTTCTTCAAAGTCGGCAATTCTTACCTTACCGCTCGCTGGCACTTTATCAAGCAGTTCAATATACTACAATTAAGTCATAGTGCAAGCGTGAATTTCATTCAATCATGGGTACTGAGCTACCATACCACTACTTTCGCTGGGAATAATCCAAGATGCCGGTTTTTCAATACGCAAAGAGCAGCATCATTGCGTCTTTCAAAGAGGAATCGTACGCGCGGCAACAAATGTCAATAACGTGCTCCCAGTTTATCCCTCATCTTCATTACAAACGTGGTTTTAGCCGGATGACGCGAACCCTCATACAAGCAGAACTTGAATGGTTTTGCCTCGAAAAGCTTTTTTTGAAAACTTAACTACTCAGTGGTTTTGGCTATACCCCATAGCCACAAAGGAAGTCTGACTTAACACCAACGGAAATTTTAATCTTGCTTTCTCAAAAAAGGGCTTTCTCGACAGCAATCCGTGAATTATTATACAACTATGTAAACTATTGTTGCCTTGGAAGAAAACAATCCAACAGCATTCACCCGAGCATATTCCAACGTGTGGCACGAAATCCGAGGCTTCGTTTTCAGATATATGCGACCCCATGGGAGACATAAGAGCGACGTTGTTGACCTTAAATCAATTTCGTTTATTTACTGTACCTTAAAATCTTGCAATCTCTTCCACCAGATAGCTTGTATTTCACGTCAATCCCTATAAGTGGAATTTTTCAAACTCAATAACTCGAAAACGTAAAAAAGCATCGAAAAGCTGAAGGAATATTTCAACTTATGTTTAGAAAAATTATCAAACAACGCTGTCTATTAGTTGGTTTATAGAAGCCGTCATCCCGCTGCAATATTGACAATTTATTATTATTTATTTTTATTATTAAAAAATATTTTATTCAAGGAAAGCGTCCTTAGCCGAGTGCTTCAGATGTAGATTGTTGGACAACTTGTGGTACCGCTGATTGATAACCACGAAAGAGATGCCGATCGCCATTTTCCCAAAGATTAATTTCCCAAAATTAGTGTTAAGGGGACAGTACACCCCTGAATTTTCAATAAATCAATTTTTTTGATGATTGATTTTGGTTCAAAAGACCTCAAAGAATCTATTTTGAATGATATAAAATTTGAAATTACTTTCTATGTTAAATGGTGAAGGTTTTAAACGCAGAGCATCAAGGCCATATAATCGGTGATTTTCTCGTATTTCGTTCTTCGTGCCTTTCTTTCAAAAACATTTGCTCTGTGAACATTTCTATATATATTATATAGTTATATATTGCATACTTTTCTAAGACAAACATATTATGAAAGTAGAGAGGAACATTTTGGAGCGTACTTTAACTGCTGTATTTCATAGTTTAGTTCGTGTAAGCCACGCGACTTATGGATACTTCCTATCCTTAACACATATTGCATCTATAGTATAAGGTTCAGAAAGGAACAAAATACAATATAACAACAAAATAACCTCTTCTGAATATTTCTTATGATGTCTAAATGGTGTTTCATTTTCAAAGACTTTCGGGGACTTTCAAGTCACTACTAGATGCGCAGCCTTATGGTCCTGATCCGTTGTACAAAGAGAATGTGTCTTACACCTAAAAAAGCGAACTTTCAGAAGGGCTAAAGAAGCCACAAAGCAAATGACAATTGCCGAAAACCAAAAAATTTGCTGAAAAAGCAGCTGAAAATTCTGAATCCACACAGCAAAAAGGTACAAAAAAAGTACACCGCAAAAAACAAAAAACCGTCCAAAACCTTTTGAAGAATTGAAATCAATCAATTGAAAACAATTGACAGTTAAATTAATGAAAAATTTGTCACCGTATTATAGGTTAGCAATCTATCGCCACCCAGGCTCTCTTGAAGAAGTTTTTCCCCAAATGAAAACCCGCAACATTTTAATCGCCCAAATGGCAAAGATTCTTGGTGCAAGACCAGATGATTCAAAGATAAACATCCAGCAGCATTAAATCTTGAAGTGCAATAGGTTTTGAAACCAATTTATGAAAAATTGGCTTCAGATGATTTATTGAAGCGTTGTTTGGGCAATAACATGTTAAATAGCAATGAGAGCTACAACGCCTGCGTGTGGAACCGGACCCTCCAAACACACTTCTGCCGGCAAAATTCGGCAAAAAAATGCTACAAATACCTCAGCATGCATCTTCCATCAAGGATTCATTACAATTTGAAGATCATGCAAGTTATGAGACCACAATTGGCCCGCAACCCGTGCATCACGTGCAGGATGTTGACGCTGCTCGAATCAAGCATAGGAATCGGCGCCGCACTGAGGCGTGTAAAGAAGCGAGGACTGTTCGTAGGGATGAAAAATCACGTATGGAGGAAGAGTATGAGCAGGAGGAAGGATTATTATATGGCCCAGGCATTGCCGACGAAATTTATGTAACATTTTGTATAAAAATTATTGTTAAAAACTTTTAAGCGCACTTCTAGAAATCACATTTTTTGAATTGGCGGGCGTGATTAACAAAAATACTGGACTCATCGTTCTGAAGTTTTAATATGTCATTGTACATATATAAATCTATAGATCGAACCACGGACATAACGATCAGTAAATTATTTTTTGGTTTTCAAGGGTTTTTTTGGTCCCAAAAACCGGATTTTTGAGAAAAACGCCGGCCAAAAATGTTTCTTTTAGTTCTATCTATTAAAACCCTGTTTTTCAGACGTTTAAGTGAGCCAAAATCACGCCTGCCGTGAGTTTTTGATGTTATTTTCAAAAAATTCTAGTAGCCGAAAAATACGCTAAAAAATTGCAAAAAAAATAAATATGTAAAGTTTCAATACACTATCTCTTGCTCAAAAAAAATTTGCATTTTAAAAATCTCATTTTATAAGAATCCAGGGGTGTACTATCCCCTTAAACATTTAACATATTAAAGATTTTCCAATTGAAAAAATTTTAAGATGTTTGTGTGCTTCTGAGCTTGGAACTGTCACGAAATAAATGAATAAACTAGGCATCGGAGTTGGGTGTTCCATTGGTTATGACAGCGATGTCAAAAAATTGTTTTAAAAATGTCAGTATCTGCATTTTAACGGTAGTGTCACCTATCCGCTGTCAAATTTTCAAGGTGGGTTTGAATTGAATAAAAGCAATATTAGCAACGTTCGATAATGTCAAAGTATTCCCTGAAATAGAAACATTATCTTTGAATGAGTAAACGCCACGCAAATTGTGGTGCATAAGGGATATATGGACTGCTTAAGCAGTCAGCCAGACTTGACAATGCACATACAATATATTATAAACATTCTTATACGCAAAGCATATATTATAGATATTTTTGATATCTTACGTGTCCTTAGGATTGAGGTAAGAGGTTAGGAAGAGAGAGTTATCTAAGGAATGGGTAGCTAATTTGATGGAATACGGTTTTCACTCATTTTATTGCAAGCAGATCCCAAGCAAATTTAGAAGTCGTACTAACGGATACTTTTGGAGGAATTGAATTATGTATTTTTGGAGATGAAAGAAAATAGCAATCCCATCAAATTTGCTTATTACATTGAAATAAGGGGGAACAGCCTAACACAATTGAGTTTTTGGATATTTGCAGATGTCTGAATCACTGATCTTACGGCTTTTGTAGGAATACTTCGAAATTTTAGTGTAATAACAAAGGATCTGGTATTTCATCCTTTGAATGCTTCCGCCTGTCTACATGAGAAAAACAAAGCTGGCCAGTTAAACCACTTCGTAGTAACAAAAATACAATATCACTCCAAACATACCATCCAACGGGACGCAAAAATATTAATAGGATTTCAGAGGTGTTGGTAAATATTCCATCAATCTATCTCGTTCTTTCGTTAAACATGAATGCGATTGAGTTAAAGCACAACCCGCAACTGCTTGCTTTATCTCTTTCTGACAGAGACCGACCGCGAGTGTTCTCACTAGATTGTGAATACACTATGGTGAATCGTAGAATATAATATTGGAGAGAAAAAGAGGCTGTGCCTTGTATAAGAATCAGCATAATAGAACATGGTCGAAGCTTTGCATAAATTGTCTTTTTTGTGCTTTCTGAATTGGTTGAGAACGATGTTATTATGGCACTTTTGATGAGCACCTAGATAATCTCGCCAGCAGTTAATAGCAGGGCGATGAGAAGGGAGCTGTTGAAAGAATAAAGTTTTCACAACATTTAAAAAATCGGTAATTGGATGGAGATTCGTCATGCATGGGATAGAAGACATTCAGCATCCATGCGAGAATAGATATGAAAAATAAGCGTTGTATTATTGGAGAAACAATTATAGCCAAACCACCATTTTACGCAAGGCTTTGTTGAGTTGGAATTTATTGCTTTTAACAAGGATCTCACATCAAGGATCACGACATTGGTTTTGAAAACAGTTGATTGCAGTATTTTCGTAATGTATAAGAAATCTCGAAATTTCGATAAAGTTATAGTATTTCGTAAGTACTATTCAACGCTTGAAATAAGAAGTCTAAATTTACACAGTCTTAGAAACATTCATAATTTCATTAACTAAAATTCGTGTTTTGCACAATTCATTGTCAGGTGAGACATGAAAATTGCAGGAAAATGACAAAAGAAGCTTTAGGATATAAATCATGAAAACAACCAGGAGTTCGTGCGCTGTGTACCAATTTTTTTGGTAAAATAAATGAAATTTTTTACTTCGTGATTTTTCTTTTAAGCGGGTGCAATGAAGGTTTTCTTACCGTGAAAAGTTACAACAACAACGAGTTTATGTTCTTTAAATAAATGACTAGTGCTTTCACAACTCGTAAAATAATTTTTCGTAGTAATATTTCGTTAAGATTGTGAAACACACTGCACCGATCGGTCGACTAAGTCATTAGGTTTGTTACTGACAGCGTGAGGACTATTTTATCTCTATTTTCCGTAGTTTCTGTTCATATTTAGAGTATAATATGTCTTATTATCCACCAAAGCATACATTTTTATTTAGACGGTATTAGATTTAGACGGTAGTTATAGGCGGACACCACATCGTCCTCTAGAAGTAACAAATATATCGTCTATAGTAACATTTCCAAATGGAATGTATGCATCTTGACAATGTTTTACAAAATTTTTAAAATTTCGTTCGGATTTGGCTAATCTATCTGTCTAAATTCTGTCATTAACCCATATCATCCCAAGCATACTTAAATTACTTCACTTTGGATGAAACTTACAGCACATCACCATATTACCCTTTTTATTATTAATAAGATATAAAAAAAAAATTCGTCCTTCTAATTTTTCAGTTTCAGTACCGTTCCAATTATGGAACAGTAGGAAGATATGCCACTGGTAAAAAAATAGCTTTTATATATAGAAATGGTATAAAATAAAGTCATTCGGTTGAGTATTATTTATTATTACATATATAACAGCTCACATTATAGGCTATTTGAAAGTTACAATATAAATCTTAACTGAAATTTACTTACAATGAAATGCAGGTGAACATGTTTGGTGCAAAGCAACGTTACATTTTTCACACTTCATAGTAGTATTTTTATGGCACATCCCACAGCGGCTTTATTTATTATTTTTTATTATATGATGGGTTTTACCATCTAGTCTTATACTAGCAGGAACTCGTTTGATAACTGCAAGAGAAGATCTAGGTATCGGATTATTGGCAGCTGAGACAGATGTGCTAGGTATTGTTTTTGTCATAAGGTAAGTTTTTACAATGTATCTCGTAAAAGATAAAAAGTCGTAAGAATCATTTTGTGCCACTGGAGATAATTTGTACAATTGAAATGCATTATTGATGCAGACGTTAATAGGGAACATCAGTAACTGCCAGTACCATCTCTTGAGGCGTATAGAAATCCGATAACATCCCACATTTTGATCTAGTCTATCCACCCCTCCCATATATCTGTTATAATTCACGATACATCGCGGTTGACAAACATCCTTTTTTTGCTTATCGCAATAACGTTTGACTTTTCCGATAGGCTCTACACCGCATTGTGTAGAGGCAACTGTAACAATATTATTATCGTTGTAACGAACGAGCGTAATATCAGACAAAATATCTGTGCACTGATTATATGATCCTCTTGTCATCTTCTTCATGTCTTTCAAATCTTTCAGAGGCGCTTTTTCTACTCTGTTTGCTCTTATTGTTCCCGTCGCATCGTGCCCTAATTTCTTTATTTCGTCCAACAGAGGCAAAGAAGTAAAATAGTTGTCCATATAAAAACTGTAAGTTCCAGGGGGCAGTTTCGATATAAGGTCTAGAACCACAGAAGCACCAACTCCTAGTTCTGGGTGGGTATTTCCTGTGCTAGCTCCTTGATACAGCTCTCCATAAATCAAATAATCAAGACGAGTGCATATGGACCAGTTTTTATACCCAAATCTAATAGGTTTACCATGGATATGTTGTTTTGCTCCATGTTTACCGAAATATGGAATCATTGACTCATCTATGCTCAAATTTCTATCACCTGGATAGTATTTTAGCCATTTCTGGTTACATGAATTCCACAACGGGCGAACTTTAGCAAACTTATCACGTGGAGCCAGATTATTATTGCCCGCAACATGAAAATACCGCAACAACTCTTCAAATCTATTTCTAGACATGGCTGAAGCTACACCTGGAAAATTGCAATCTACACTTTGCTCCCAATACATCCGGTATCTTGCAACAGGACAGTAGCCTGATAACAAAAGAATACCAATAAAACGTTTTATTTCTTCGGTGGTAACTCGAAAATTGTGATTTCCCTTCTGGCTCGCGTTTTTTTGAGTTTCAGAGCAAATAAGCTCAAAGATATCTTCATCAAAGAAAAGTTCAAAAAACTGTACAGGATTATCAAGATCCTCTAGAAAATGAGGAGGCTCTGAAGCTTTGTCCGGCTTTTCAGGGATGTCTTTGTGTCTCCATTGTCTTGCGAGTAGGCACCTTTTTTTTGATGGAGGAGGTATCACCGCTGATGTGCTAGGTATTGGTTCAGCAGATTCTCTCACGAGTAATTCCCTGGAGACATCTTCTATCGCAGTTATTCCTACCTGGGTATTAACCGATGCTCTTACTTCGGCTTCCGCTAACAGCTGATGTTTGGACAAATTATTTATATTGACAGACTCCTCATCACCACTGTCTTCATCGCTTTTTTCATAATTTTCTGGGGGTGTTATGTATACATCCGCAGACAATACATCATCATCCTCTTCTAGTAACGTAATAATATCATTAACAGACAATCTAAAACAAGAGAATGGAAACAATTGAGTAAATGTAGTTCCACATATAATAACATTTCACATAGGCATATCCTACTGTTCCACTAGTGGAACGGTACAATAAATATAATTTATTTTATATAAATACCTTCATCTTTTGTGTTATTTTGTAACCATCTCATAAATCACCTTACAGTTGATAGTATTTGAGAACAATAGTAGAAATACTCATTACAATATATAAAAATTACTTACATTTTACGAGTGGACATTTTTTCGCCGTAAATCTCAGTGAACAACTTGAAACAAAACACAAATTTCGCGGGAAGCTGTAAAAAGTAATAACTGGATTTGACAGATAATAACTTCAGTGCTGCCACAATAAAGAAATAATATAGGCTACGTTCACGTTTAATAAAATAAAAATATCAAAAGTAACCGATCCAAAAATGGAACACTGGGAAGATATGGGTTGAGGGAAATGTAGCTATCAAATTTCAGATTTGTGGGCCATTTGAGATTTGGAATTTGAATCGATTATTGAAAAAAAACCAATTAATATTTTTGCAAAGTTATAAGTTTATTAAGATTAAGATTGAGTCTTTCCATTTGGGAATGGAAAGCAATACCCGATTTGATCAATCAAATTTTTCAGTACATTTTCGATTGTTTGGGTCTGTATTTCGTCAATGGGAACTTCGATTTCAAACGTCTCTTGATGGTTAACGTAACACTTTTGTTCAATGACTTACCACCCATAAAATCAAATCGTCAAATCGCCGGTTCAAGGTAACCAATAGACATCAGTTTTGCATTATATGTTTTTTTTAACACAGGACACAAAACATCGATTGTTACATTGGCTGTGTGGAATATTGCGTCATCCTAGTGAAACCAATGTCATCTATGTCATTCTCTGCAATTTCGGTTAAACGAAAAACCGCTTGGCATGGCGCGTTAGCGGTCGCCATTTATATAACGGCGTTTCCTTGCTCATACGCGAAGAAAAATGGCCCAATAATGCCGTCAGATGCAAATGCGCACCGAATTGCTACTCGTTGTGGATGCCGTGATTCCTCCACGATACCGTGAAGATTTTCAGAGCCCCGGATAAGACAATTTCGCTTATTGACGAATCCTCAGATGTAGAGATGACTGACTCGAATCGACTGGAAAGATGCGTTTTCGATAAGTATGCTCATCTTCGAAAAGGCAGTCATTGTTCCATTCAGCAAAATGCATAGGATGGTCATGCGGCTTCGGCACTTGCGCTAATTCCCTTTGGACCCATTTATACCGAGAACTTTATGCCGAATTTCTTCTCAAAAAAGTGCGGGAAATGTTCAATTTTTGAGAACGATCACAAGTTGATGAGAGTGTTTTTTTACATACATTCTGAGCAACAGCTGCGATCTTTTCAGTTGAGTGAACTGGATGAGTACTAACATGGGTTGTTTTATCTAATAACCAATAGTTTCACGAACTCACTTTACACATTGATTCACAAACTGCGTTCATTTTTTTTGTAAATTTCTGACAGTTTGATTAGAAGACTCACCACATTGGATATAAGTTTTTAATTTTTTTCCAATCTTGTTCAAGGAAAAAGCTGCACTTTTCATAGGTACCATTCAAACATAAAACTAACTTTATGTCGTATCGTAAATGTCAAAAAACCTTCAACTTGAAAATAACCTACAGTTCCAATTGCAAACGTTAGATGACATACCCTGTATCAGGAAAAAAAGAATCAGAAGCAACAAAGTGGTGCATTTTGGCTTGCGTCTCTCTTTATCTCAGGCGCAAGACAGACCATCAGATGTATCTAAATATATTCGAAATAGCCAATATTAAGCTTGAGTAACTCTTCTGTTTCTATTTACCCAAAAATATACTTTATACAATCACTTCTTTCTAGCCTTATATATTCTTTTATAAATTCTTTTGATCTCAATGAAACATGAAAGTACTTTTGATTTTTCTCAATTGAATTAACGTGTAAATTCAAAGCAACAGAATGTAGAAATAAAGTTAAGTCACGTAATATTGATCAGGTAGAAACATATTGATTATACTTTCAAAGTATCTTAAGCATTACACTTAATTTTGAGCAAATTCCGGTAGTAGTTTCTGATTACTTGCTGGTACATATAGCTTTTATCCACGAACCGGCAACGCCATACCGTTAGATTTGATACCATTAGAACTCATTATTCACAAGCAAACTGCTCGCCATTCAAATTAAGTGCAGCGAACATGAATTCGAATTTGTTTTCACCCTTTTGTTACTTGTCGCGTTATATGGCATCCTGCGTACTTTTCCATAACGATCGCCAGGCCGAGTGCCACCTCGAAGCAGCAATCAAACTGACTAAAAGTTTTTCACTCTATGAAACTTTTCACACGACATTCATTTAGCGCTATCTCTTTCACAAAATCTAAACAGCAACATTTCGCGACTTTATCATGAGATTACAGGAAAAGTGGCACAGGAGCGCGTAAAAGTAATTACTTGTGCTTCATAAAACTTCTAAATCGCAATGTCAAAGTTTGGTGGGTGTCAAATAAAATGGAAAACTTTCCGCTACATACGAAAGAACGACGAGAAAAGTAACTTTAAAATTGTACTTACACATTTGCACGACACCTTGTAGAATTAAATGAAAGTTTACCATGGGCAATCTTATGCCGATTGTCTCAAGAAACTCCTTTCGCTAAGAATCCGAGTGAAAGTGAAAAAGTACAAAATACTTCATTGGCATCCACTTAGATGTGTTAACCACAATGCTCGAAATTTTCCTTCTTTTCACAGAATTCTGCGGCACTAGACTAGGGCAAGTGTCTACACCAATTTCAGAAGATTACCCTCCGATGAGACTCGCTATCAGATTGCGTGCATCTAAAATGTTTGAAAATGTGATGCATCAAATTTGAAATTATTTTCCTAGTCGTGCCTTTTGTAATTGGACTCTATTACGCTTCCCGCGGGGCGGAAAGCATTCAAACTTTTATTAAAATGGCTCGGAAGCCTTCTCGGTTGGTTTTGTGAAAAAACAAATTTATAAAGTGTCTTTGTCGTGTCACAATCATGTTATACTACAGACAAGTAAAGTAAATTAAGCTGATATTGTGTCTGGAACCCAACGGCAGTTGATAAAGTTAACTTTATAGGTGATTTGCTGCGCGCTTCCATCCAAATTTACCCTAGGTTGAAATCGTTATTTTCGGAAGGTTTTTTACACACCATGTTTATTTTACTTCTTCTCTTACATCTTTAACGCCAATCATCAAAAGTAAAGCAAGAAGATAAGGAACCATTAGGCTCAATTATTGGGGATGCTTGCTATAATTCGATATTTTTCCCCAAGTTTTCTAGCTTCTAGCATAAGGATCGAGCGAAAATGTTTCGTTTGTCACAGAGTCCATCATACTATTGTGGCCTTCAATGCGCGTAGCGATTCACGTTGAAATCACGTGTCTTTAATTGATTCAAAACGGTTTCCCTGGAGCGGTCGTTTGAGTTTGCTGAATAGCCAGAAGTCACACGGAGCTAAATCAGGCGAATACGGTGGTTGTGGAACGATATTGGTTGAATTTTTGGCGAAATTTTTTTTTGAAAGTGCAACCTATTCTGAACCAACAATTGCGCTTCAGATAAGATTAGATACATGGAAACGACCCAACATACAAAAAATTGATAATGCAATCGGATCCGGGAGTGTTATGTCATCCGAAAAATCTGGTGCTGTTAATTCATTGCTAAAACAGAGTAGTCCATACATGCTTAATGGGCTAATGATTCAGGAAAGGAAATTGAATGTTACAGGAAATCAACCATAAGTTGCGGCATCATGATTGATTTCATAATTGAAACGTGGGAAGCCTGGTCGAATACAGCGATTCCAAATCTACGACAGTTTTGGAGTCGCTGGAATTGTGCGTGGGATAACCAACTTCAATCCAATAAACGAGCCATTTCACATTAAAACCAAATGTTTCAACCAGTGGCTGATTAATCTTTACGTCCAGGAAGAATAGGACGAAGAAATGAAAGACATCTTCTACAATTACCTCAAAGAGATATGGGATAGTATAGAAGGGCTATCCCCGTGTATATAACTATCCAGGTGCACCCGAAAGAATTTGATTTAGCTAATTCGTCCACTTATCAGCGCTCAGCTCTATTCGTGACTACATCTAATGAGCCAAAAAATAGAGTCAGGAAATTTATCAAAATTTCGACGATTATTAAGAAAGCACAGGGACACTTGCTCATAAAGTGTATTAAGCACATACTTAAGGCTGTAACTTAGGGCAGAAGTGACATGAAGGAGCCAGTTTTTGAAAGAGCCACTTCTATTATTTCGGTAGTTTAGGAACGGATTTGGTTGGGGATTTTACTTTTAAGTGGCAACACTGATTTCTCGTCACCCACAAACATTTGACAGTTCGCCGATATCAACGGACGCCGGTGTATTGAGTTAAAGTTTTTGGCACTAAAAAGTAAGTATTTTACTTCATTTAAGTTGTTATATAGGTACATGAATTGTAGACTGAGTTTGTGAATATGTTTGGCTTTGCAGCTGCATAAAAACTGAGCCGCGAAAGTTTTGATATTAATGATATTTGTAAGGTTATTTTTTTTTAAGAATAAGTTTTGAAAGAGCCGGGTGAATGGGCCATAAAAGAGCTGGCTCTTTTATAACCGGCTCGTTCATAACCCTGCATTTGAATTTTGTAAATAAAATATACTAATAATAAATATGCATTTTTTGCATACATCATTAAATTATTTGCTTCAGATATTGCATTATGGAGAAGCCTGGTCTAAAAAAACGAAAAAGACACTGTTCTCATATAGGAAATAAGCGTATTTTCACAATAGACCACGAAAATATGCTTGCGAATTATTTAAAGACTGCTTCTAAAATGTGCTATGGCCTAACAAAACATCAAACTAAGAAGCTGGCATTTGATTACGCTATGGCCAACGATATCTGCCCGGATAAATGGAATGAAATAAAACTGCATGTTATGATTGGCTCAAAGGATTTATGAGCAGACACAACGATTTAGCTGTGAGAAAACGTGAAAGCACTTCTCTAGCCCGTGCAACAAGTTTTAATAAAAATAATGTAAACACGTTTTTTGAGAAACTAAGCACTGTTTTACGCAAATACAAATTTTCTTTCCATATGATTTTTAACGCCGACAAAACAGGCTGCAGCACCGTCAACAATCCTTCTAAAGTCATAGCTGAAACAGGTTCGAAACAAATTGGGCAAGTTACCTCAGCTGAACGAGGAGCATTGGTGACAACTCTGTTCTTTATTAATGCTGCTGGCGGTTTTTTACCGCCTATTTTTGTGTTTCCTAGAGTAGACTATAAAGATATTATGTTAAATAATGGTCCGCCTGGAGCTCTAGGGTTGGCTCAAGCTTCTGGATGGATGACTGAGGACTGTTTTGTTAAAACGCTTGAACACTTTGTGATGCATATTAGGCCATCAAAGGAGAATCCAGCGTTGATATTGATGGATAATCACAGCTCTCATGTGAATCTTAAATTGGTTAAATTTGCCAGACAAAACTCAATCATTATAGTCACATTCCCGCCGCACTGTAGTCATAAACTACAACCACTCGATGTCATGGGCCATGTCATGTATATGGGCCTTTCAAAACTAGATACCACATTGCCATGAATGAATGGATGTTGTCAAACGCTGGTAAAACGGTGACTATTTATCAAGTTGGACAGTTTGTAAAAGAAGAATATCTCTGAGCTTTTAGCCCTCAGAATATAACACAAGGATTTTTGAAAACAGGAATTTACCCCTTAAATTCTAATATATTTGGTGAGGAAGAATTTTTATCTTCATATGTGACTGATAGACCTGATTCATCACAATCAAATGATGGTGCTGAGTTGAACTTGAACAAAGAAAATATTAACTTAAGATCAAAACCTCTGCCTTCTACAAAACCACCTGAAGCTCACGAAGAAAGTGAGGTTGTAACAGATCAGAATATCAGACCATCTCTCCATTTAACCTCTACTCCTACGGTTGCAATGCCGAGTACTTCAAGGCAACAAATTATACCACCGGAAACGATAAGACCATTTTCTAAAGCGGGGCCAAGACAAAACACGACAACGAAATAATAGAAAAATGTCCTCTGCCATCGTAACTGACACTCCCGAAAATAAAAAATTAGAAGAGAAAGAGGGTAATGCAAAGAAACCAAAAAATATTATTAAGAAACTGACTACAAAACAGTCCATACAAACCAGTAATAGAAAATCAACAATAAATCACGAAAATTCTGTACTGCAAGGTGACTCTGATTCGTCTGACTCTATCGTATTGGCTGAAGTAAGAAGAAAGATTATTCGAAGAAAAACAAACTCCAAAACAAAGAAAAATAGTGATGACTGCGTAGTTTACAACAAAACATATGAAAACATTGATCAAGATTGGTTTAAGTGCAAAATTTGTTCTGGTTGGGCTCATGAATCCTGTGGCATTAAGGGGAAATTTAATTTCTTTTGCAAGACATGCTTCTAATTTCAAAAAAATTACATTATATTCTAAAGTCCCTAAAAAGTCTGAATCTTAAACTTAAGCTAATTGATAGTTAAAATTTTGAAGCTTAAAGTGAGCAATTTTTTTTTTTGAATTTCTTAAAGATTTAACGGTGTTGTTTTTGATAGAAGATATTATTTTTTTATCTTGTTAAATTTTTGAGATTGTTATTAATAAAAAATAACCCTTCTCTAACATATTAAGATTATATATTTTATAATAGGTATGACTGAATAATATGTTAAGATTAAAGCGCTTGTTCAAATGACTTAAAATGACTGATAGAATTAAAAATTTGTTAAAAAAGTCCTTAGTTTATAAAAAGGATTTGTTAGAATTGTCTTTTTGGTTTTTTATAGGGCAATAATTATTATTTTGCACAATTTTCACAGACTGGCTCATTCATAACTTTTGGTGGCTCTTTCAGTACCGAAAAGTTATGAAACAGCCAAAAGACACATTTTTTAGAAATGAATATTTAACTGATTTTTGTAATATGTGTAAGGTTTTTTCGTATGAAATTACCTACTTTAATAAATAATAGTATTTGACAAAAAAAAAATTTCTTTCATTACAAGTATATTTCTTTGCGCCCGTTTAGTAAACTGGCTTTTTCATACCACTTCTCCCCTACTTAAAATTGACATTAAAAATCCTTTCATAAATCATAATAAAAAACTTATAGAATGCGTTGTTTTTCTAACATTTAATTGTCAAAATGGAGTTTCCGTGATTTTACACGCATGTTTTCTGACAAGCAAAAGAATGAAACCCCTGAAGCATAACTCTTTAATAAATGAAACGTAAATTTAAACTAATGTTCGTCCGTGTCCGTTTCAAGTGTTCCCAAAGATTCCGTCCGAAGATATATTAAACTTAATGAATTGTCAAAATGGTAATTTCACGCTTTTACGCAAAATGATTTAGTTTATGCTTATGCTTTAGTTTATGCATAATGCTATAAATATTGGTGATTAATTATCTTATCTAAAAGCATGCCAAGTTTATTTAGTATCATATTAAATACACACGATCACTTCACAATCGTTTTGACAGGATGAACAAAAGCTGCGAATCACTCGTCGGAGAACTGGCAAAAGTCAGAGTAACGAATAGGTCCCTACCAAGAATCCCATGGTTGCCTAACATTCACAATGAGGCAAATGGGATTCGTGAAATCATATCAGGTGTAACCGCCACGACGAAAAACAAGCATTGACTACTTGAGGGATTCATGCGGATGTAACCGTTTCATAGCAACTCTGTCGAAAACACAGAAGGAATAAAGATAAAGCTTTTAACACGCGGCCCGTCAGAAGAAGACGAAATGATGCTATTGTTTGACGAGAAAGCTCTCTTTCCCAGTATACCACTGATGATCATAATTGGGCACATCCAGGAGTGGCTACTCAACTAGGACATTTCTATGGCATGTGAGACGAAAACGAGACAGTATCTCCAGTTGCCGAAGCTGTGAAAGACAGAGCGCTATTTGAAATTAGTTTGAAGTTTGTTTAAACTAAAGAGGGGGCAGCAGAAATGTTCACGACGCGAAGGGAGGATGGACTTAAAGCATAGGACCTATGCTATATCAGGTAAATGGATGATTTTTTTTCGCTTTCATTGCGAAAGGAGAGCCGCAACACATCCTCGTGGATTTGCACAAAGAACTTCAATATCACGGTAGTAGTCTGGTAGTAGTATAGGCAACATGGCTTTCGAGAGAGGCGTTGCACTAGTGACGCATGGCATGGTGTCCTCTCTAAGGTTCGAACAAGCCGACATAAATACGTGCTAGGTTTGTTCCTAGCTTTCAAAGGCGCGTTTGACAATCTTAGCTGGCCCGCCATTTTGTCCAAGCTGGTGTCTGTTGGTTGTAAGGAGATAGGCCTCTGGTAAAGCTACTTTTCTGGCAGATCGGCGTTTGTGCAGGGAGTGTATGATGTTGTCAATGTGTCGGTAGAGAAGGGTTGTCCGCAGGGATCCATTGATAAACCATTTATATGGAACCTAGTAATGCATTACCTGCTGGGGAAACTAATGAATGTATGCTATGTGTGTGCGTATGCTAATGACTTCTTTTGTTGGAGGAGGGTAACAGTTGTAGGCAGTTGGAAGACGTTGGTATACAATGCATGGCTATGGTAGAGGGATGGTGCGGGAGGGTACGACTGACCGTCTCAGTAGAAAAATCGTCAATGATGCTCCTGAAAGGAGTACTCAGCCCGAGCCACCTGCCATGGGTGGGATATGAGGAACGTGCCCTCAAATACGCGACTTCGGTCTCATACTTTCGGAATTCATGTGGGCGAGCGGCTGACCTGAGTGGCCGAGGGAACGCCTCAAGCAACTAGCCTCAATGTTGCGGAGGATTTGTAGGAAGGACTGGGCGTTGCGCCGGGAAGCTCTCAGGAAAGTGTATTATGGGTTGTTTTCTCTGTTGCCATGAGTACTACTGGCAGGACGCTTATCGTGCGTGGTTAACGAACGGTGCTAATTGCATCCCTGCGGGTATGTCGCACAGTTTCAACTAGTGCTTTGCAGGTCCTCAAAGGGATCCTACCGCTGGATCTGGAAATCATCCGTAGAGGATTGATTCACAGATTTGTTGATTGAGGATTGATTAACCTTCCGTCGTAGATGTCTGATATGTGGTGCGGAGAGTAAGACTTGGCAACATGTTTTGTTCGAATACCAGGAATATGCCGGCTTACGTTTTGCGTTTCTATTTCCATTTCTTACATTAATTTTTTCCGTAGGTCTTCAGTTTTTTTGTTGCCTAACCAAGAAAATAGAAAATACTTTGTAAATTGGGCAAATAATTAATATTTAGAAAGAAAGGTGGAAAGAGCTCAAGCTGGTTTCGAACACGCGTCACACTTCCGCACCCATGAGTCTTCGCTGAGTTGGCTTAGCAAGGGTATAAATCACTTACAAGTTTTAAATGAAAATGGATAAATTGATCTACCAAAAACTCCTAGGAAAGAATTAATGTTATTTTTTCGTTTTCAATTTATAAAATTTTGTTTTGAATCATTTTCCACAGTTAGTATTCAGTATTTAGTAAATCACTTTGGCGAAATTAAATTAAATTCTGACATTTCGTGAGTGGTATTCATTTTAAAGACCTCTGTACAGTTTCCCAAGATTTCTTAATGTTTTCGGACCGGCACTGTGATACTTCGATTCTAAAAAAAAATCCTTAAATACTCAATCTGGCATTGCCACAGGTGATTGCAACAGTCTATTCAGAACGTTGATTTTCCCCAAAGAAGATTTCGGTTCGGTTCTCGCTAGCAGAAGAAAACAAAACTTATGACAGCGTTTATTGCAAGAGTCGAAGGACCATAATGTATTCTTCCGCCCGTGGGAGCATGAAATCGTGTCAAAAGTCAATTGACTTCTATTGCATCTTAGTAAAAAGTGTCACAAAAGCTTCTAAGGTATTTGAAAAATTCAAAAGATAGAAAAATTGGCAATTAAAGATTTTTGTTAACGTTTTGAAGTTCTCACCCAACGCCAAACACCAAAAAGGGTGAAACTTGAAAACGAGCAATCAACCATCGTTGCGATCCAAGTTCTGAAATTTGATATGAAAGTAATGATAGCTACTGGGGTCAGCATTTGCCGTAAAAGCAAACTTCACTCAACGTTACTTACTTTATGACTAAGTGTCAGTAACAGCGGAATGTCATAGGAACAATATTCTCTCTATTTATGCAGAATATCTCGGAGCTGAGAGTAATTCGGACTAGAGACCGTGTGAAGTTGATCCAAGATAGAGTCTCAGCAAATACGACCTTGAAAATATATTAACCGATATTTGATAATGATAATGTGTCGGGGATTTCGTGGAATTTCTATATAACAGCAACCAAAAAAATAAAAACGTGACAAATAACAACATTCGACTCATCAACAATGTTCTTGCATAAGAAAGAGGTTGATATCATTAAAAAAGATGGAGTTTGACCAAGAAGGATGCAAACAGTTGAATATGATTATAATTATAATCTGCATAAAAGTCGTAATCAATTAAGTTGCAACGCCAATTCAAGTTCTTTTCACTTACAGGAAGCAATTTGAATTGATTCTCATAGTTATTTCGGACTGGTGCGGCTAAACTGGCCTGAAATATCAGCAAATCAGTAATGGAAAATTTGTAGTCTACGTGAAAGAATGGTGTGTTTAGGCATCCTCGACCCGAAAATAGACAACAATTGATTCAAGTCTGGGATTTGACTACGTCGCAGAATTGCGAAAATTTGTGCAACATCTTTGAAAAACACTTCTTTATGTACAGAAATGATCATGTTGTATACATTCATAGTATATAGTTGCATACATTTATTACATAGAAAACCAAGAAGCCACACATTCACTGCCGGTCAAAAGTTAGAGATCACCAATAAAATAAACTTTTGTTATTAGTAAATATTTTCAAAATATTGGTGATAAAAAGTAATCTGCACACCTGAATATTCTATTTTTTATAAAGCTTATTCTTTTGTATTTAAGATAAGGAAAGCGCAATAAACAACCTTTGTTTCCAAACTTCAATCTCAGCCGAAGAAGAGCTGGTACGATTATTGATTGTAAAAATATGATTACCTCATTACCGCGACTGACAATTCTTTTATTTTACATCAACTTACAAATTGTTCTAAATTCTTAAATCTTTATTCAAACCCGATATCTACGAATATCTGCAGTTAGCCTGAATTTGTGATTCCTACAGTCAAGACGTCTCTAAAATGGGAAAAGTTCGCGAACTTAGTATTGAAACGCGATCTGCCATCGTTGTTATCCATAATGAAGGCAAATGTGAACCTGAGATTGCATCTCAACTCAATTTATAGAAGACTTGTGTTAATTGCACTCTTGTGCGGCAGAAAGAAAATGGCCGTAATCAAGATCCTCCGCGCTCCGGAAGACCAAGAGCTACGAATTCTAGTGAAGACAAATTTATTGTGGTAACGAGCAAGCTAAATAGACGCCTAACAGCCCCAGAAATTAGTGTTGAAGTCAACAAATCTCGGGAAAAACCTGTGTCAGTGTCTACAGTGAAAAGACGATTGCGAGACACCAAGTTGTTTGGTCGCGTTGCTGTTCGAAAACCTATTCAAAAACCGCAGAATAAGAAAAAACGGATGCTCGGAGACTGGACCGAAAAAGATTTCAAAAAAGTACTTTGAAGTGACGAATCAAAATTTGAAATATTCGGTTCAAAAAGAAGAATTTTCGTTTGACGTTCCGTCGAAGAAAAGATGATGCCACAGTGGGTAGTCCCAACTGTCAAGCATGGTGGCGGATCTGATATGGTCTGTGGTTGTTTCTTAGGCTTTGGAACTGAACCTGGTCCAAATTACAGGAATTCTGAAAAAGGAGCTGTATAAAGACGGCAAATCGGAAGCATACTTCAAAATTATGTAGGGGCTATTTAGACAAGAAACAGTCAGAAAAAGCGTTGAAAGACAGGACATGGCCACCCCAAAGCCCCGATCTTATCCCTATAGAGCTTTTGTGGGAAGAGCTTGACCGAAACTTTCGGAGACAATGTCCTTTTTCACAGCAGGTCATGGGGAATGCATTCGAAGAAAGCTGGAGGAATATATCGTAAGACACCAAAATTAAATTAATTGCTCGCATGCCATGGCTGGTTAAACAGGTCATATAATGTAAAGGAAGCTATTTTGATGAAAAATGTGTATGAAATCTCTTGTGTATTTTTTTAAACATTGTATTCATCAAGACTTCATGTAATTTAAAATTTTAAATCTTATGTGCAACATGAAAATAAAAACTGTTTTTTAAAAAGTTTTAAAAATATTGAGTTTAATTTTTTTCACAATTTTTTTATAATGGTATCAAACTTTTGACCGGCAGTGTATATTGATTACAAAGTTTCTAGCTGAGAGCGCGCTTTTATTGAAAATATATTAAATTCTAATTTCAGTTCACTTCCAAAAATTTATCGTCCGATCTGGCGTATCAATTAAAAATAAAATTTGTCATTACACAATCAACTGTAACGCTGAATCTTAGACCAGATTCGCTGTAACGCTTAAGTATGACCAGAAATAGACAATACTGTCTAATTCTGCGTTTGGTATAACGTAAATTTTAGGTTTATTTTTGTATCATCCACAATTGATTTCTTTATTGTTTCGAAACAGTAATTTCAAATTTGAAACAGTAATTTGCATATTTGGATATAAGGACCACAATATGCAGTGCATGTTTATACTAAATATCGGGATCCTTATACCGAATTTTCTAGATTTTGGCATTTGAAAGATGAAAAAAGGAACCGTTCTTGTGGGTGATCATAACTAAACAAAAAACAGAACTGTAAGGAAGATTTGGTAAGAAACGTAAAAGCTAATGCTCTTGACACTCGGCTAACTAGAGCTGATTCGAACTCATTGCAATTGAGTTGTGCAAAACACAGACGCATAGATCTTCGCAATTTAACTTATAATAATGCTTTCCATAATTTTCAACAGTCTGGGCAAGCATAAGTGAACCTCGGGACGTCAAAAGTACAAAAACCCCAATTTGGCCACAAACAATGAATCATTTACAAATTATGTTGCCAATTCAAATCGCTGAGTTCATCCGAACAACACTAAATACCAAACTATTATCTACGCTATTTAGATTTTGAATTCTAGGAGCAATAGTGGCACCGTATGCTTCCCATGACTTTCTAACCGTATTCAGTGATGAATGAAATCAAAAGAAGATGCTTCTGAAAAAAACCATCCGCCCTCAATTTGAGAAGCCACAGGTGATTATATCCACAAAACGCCCGTTCAATTTAATCGATCGAGATTGACAATAAAACGATGAAACAACGAAGCTCACCTGCTGCTACCATAATTAGCTTCACCATTGAATTATTCTACAATTCCAGTTTTGACGGTATAATAACGTAAATAATTTCTGACTACAATAGAACGTTGGAAAACACAAACAAAATCAATAAAAAGTTACAGGTATAGCTCTACTGGTTTAGCTATTCAGAATCCGAGTATGGTGCGTTTGAGTCCATCGATCATCCGCAATAATGGTGGACAACGGTGTAATTCACCTGGATTGTTACGTAGAAATACCTAAATCCGGGAGGCGTGTTGCCGATAGTGTTTTTTTTTCTTTTCAAATATAACAATCTTCCTGGCGTTTCGCTTGTATCCTTTGTCACTCAATATGCGCGATGCAGAATGTCGCGAAATGGCCAAGCAAGGACGAATCTAATCGAGACTGCTTTTCGAATCCATGATACCCTCGATAGGTGCTGCTGCTCAGTAACGGCAACACTACTCTGTCGGACCCTGGTTGATTGGGTCAATCGCCACAATCCCATACGAAACTGAAAGGCGATGCTGCAGAGGCACGAACAAAACTGTACGACACCAATTTGTCATCAATCAAATCGAAGAGAACCTCGATCCGACTTGGCTTGCACAAAAGGCGTGAAATCTTAATTAACGATCGTTCACAGAACCAAAGCCTGTAATGGGCGCTGTAACGCTGGAGCTTTGTTCTACTCGAAATTAGTTTGAAACTAATGGACCACTGGGCCAAATCCTAATGAAATTTTCTCATTAGACGAATCGTTTTGTAATTTCTAATAGAGACATCGCTCAATTCGACATTTACTGGGCGCAGCAGTCTGGGCCCGCGAAATTCGCAGGTTCACGCCGAGATAATAAACATGTCAAAGATTTAAGTAGCTGACCCAACTCCGATGATCAGTAATTGGAGAGAAATTATTGGAAATTACAATTAATCGTCTCTTGTTGGGATAAATGGTATTTAATCATTATTCTGATTGGTAATAATAAAATAGCGACGGGAAGCATCGGTATTGTGAATTTCGTTGGTAATATTTCTACTAATGAAGTTTCAACGGCTCAAGTATTTACTTACCTTCGATTTCACCCGCTTTGTTTTTCAGACCTAGGATCGCGTCGATTGTGTGACGAGGAGTTACATTCTGCCCGCTTACACCGAATTTTCGTGTCGAGTCCTTGTAGCACAGGTCGTTGTCTAGAAAATAAATGCGAAAACATTTCCATTTCAATTGGCAATCTATTCATTATTACAAATTATGAAATCAAAACTTTATCAACGAAATTCCGAGTCGATTGGTTAAAAACTACTGTTTTATTTGCATGCAACTTGTACCCCACTATAGAATTTCATGAAAATTTCATTAGGGGAAATGGGTTTGAAAATTAACGAATAGCTTTGAATAACGAATAATAAATGCTCTCTTTATGTTTTATTTAACAGTTCAATATAGCTAGAATAGTTTCTAAGAAACAGAGACATCTGATATTCCGCCTATGAGACCATAGCGGTTGCAAGGAGTTTTCGATGTCTGGCTTTCTTGTTTGCTTTTACTTTGTGAAGGAAGGTTTAGCCACCAGCTTGTTTTGAGATTAAGTTTTCGCTGGGAATTTTTAACCAAAAATTTTCTTTACTTATTTTTAAAATGCATAAAGTGATTAAAGGTAGGAGCGGGCGCTCAAATCAAGAGTAGTGTTGAAGTCGTCTTGAGTTATCCGATTCTAACGCTCCAGAGGTAAAATGGAGATTTTGTCAGAACCACACAAAGAACTTATCTGATCCTACTGCGAACACAATTCGATCCTGGAGTCGGCATTTTGAGGAAACCGGCAGCCCACTAAGAATAGGTACACATGGCCGACGGAAATCCACCAGAAAATATGGAGCTAGTGAGCAGCAGTTAAGCAATCACCGAGACTTTCTGTTTGAAGGCATGCTTTTGCATTGGAGGTCTCAGACGGCAGTTTGAGGAGAATCCTGCAGCTAAAATTTGAGTTTCCATTCCCTCTGAATGATAATCAAAGCAAGCAAATCAATGCAAAACCACAATTACAATAGAGGCGTAGTGGACGTTTGGGGGAGCCGAACTGCCAACCCCAAATTTTATTGCCGGGAACTGTTGATAGTCACAGAAGAATCGGAAAAAATTATGTCCAGCAATCTCAAGAACCCCTAGCTGACAATGGAAGAAAATCTGCCCCTGAAGACGAGCCGATTACGAAAATAGCTACCGGCATTAAAACGAAAACAAATACCGGCTTAAACGAAACGTAAGCGTAGTCCTCAAAGTAATGAGAAACGCCTCAGACGTTCAAAAGAATGTCAATATGGACATTAAAAACGGGCTTAAGGAATTCATCGAATATATAACTCCCTGCATTCAAAACATTACTCCCTGCGCAGTGGACAGAGCATTTGATAGTGTTGCGGATGTCAAAGAAATCGAAGAGTCGATTAGACAATCTCTTCCTACGAAAGACAGCCTTAAGTTGACGCCTGCCGCCTCTACAGGGCAAAGCGACGCAACAGAAGACATCTCAGTAAAAACCGTAAAACCGCTTGCTAAGAAGAAATTCAAATTGCTGAATTGTGCAATCAGCTGAATTGTGCACCAAATAGCTGTAAGTACTGCTATAAGTACCTTAGTTCCGGACACATTTTTCAAAGATGCACTTGGGAAGGGAAAGACAAAACTATGATTCATGTCCTACAGACTAACTTGATTGATTCATTGATTGATTTGCTACCGGGGATGGTGCACGTCAACCTTTACAACCCATTTCTGAGAAAATCAATGATCTGCTTCGGCCTCAGGGGTCCCAATTCCTCCTCGACAGGGAAGCAGATTCCTAAACTGTCTCTTCTCCTGCGGAACAGAGCTCCGCAGTGACCAACTGATCAACAGACCATACAGACCAACTTACATCGTAGTGCAACAGCACAGAACTTGAGGGAAACTCGAGCACGGAAGATTGAATGCTTGTTGGCGGTGACTTCAATGCAGGCCGATTATTTAAGGAATGTCTCATCCACATTTCAGACGAAAACAAACCCTAGAAAATGCAGCTAGGACGAAACTTTTCGTAATAAACGTTGGCAACCCACCAACCCTGCGCCGAGAGGCTGGTTGGAAACCATCCTTGATGTAACGCTTGCTTCGGGGTCTTCAGTGCCTATGTTACACAAATGGAGGACACTGGAGGACTACTCTGGGAAAAATTATGAGTATATTGCATTCAAAATCGGCGGCCGTGAACTCGACGCACTGCAATCGGCCCTTCAGCCGTAGGATGGAAATTTACCAAAATTGCGAAAATTGTTGTGGCGTTCGATTGAGATCTCATCAGCGGTAAAACCATGACGAAGGCAAGACAGGGACTATGGGGGCCTCACTTGAAAAGATGGTGAACTGCAAGATATGTAGTTAATATACACATGTAGAACAATCTGTAGCAAAGGTTAAATTACCGGTGAATTGATCGATGGATTTAGATTGGTATGACCTGCAATAAGGAGAAACAGTGAACTCAGCACGAAAATGCTTTGGAGGGGAGGGGGGCGTATTTTTGATTTTACGACGAATAATTATGAATGTTTGTTGATTGGTACAGCCATTCTAAAAAATTAAAAACTTATTAATAACTTAATTACTTACTTAAAAATAAAAAATAAAAAACAGCAATTCGAAAAAATAGAGATTGTAGGATTTGTCACTGCTGCTTATTTCAACGAATGGGTCTCAGTCTCATTACTTTTTATGCGCGCTATGGATTTACAATTTGGTTCAAGCAACCACGAGCATAGATATCATACTCAGGCCTGTAAAACCTTAACGCTAGGACTTGAGTAACCAGAATTTGTCATAGGCGAGAGGAAATGGAACGAATTTTAATTGCGTATTTCCGAAACTCATTTTTGAAGTTGTTTGTCAAACTTTCTCAAAAACTTTTGTGAACTTCTTCAAAACAATATTATCTAATGCTTGTTTGCACAGCTTTTTTATCTCACACAAGACAATAAACCGCGATATTCCAACGAAAATGTGGAATTAATATTTTATTTTTCTACACAACAGAACTTAACAGAACAAAATGTGCTTAATGATACTTAGGTTAACAGAAAATCTTTTTCAATTTCAGTTGAATTATTGTGAGTTATCGTTGCAACGCCGAAAGAATACTTTTCAACAAAAGGTCTGAGAAAATACGGCTCTAATGGTAAAATTTTCATATCTTTCATAATAAAAATATGTTTATGTGAAAGCTTTTAAATAAAAATACAACTAAAAGTACTAAAAGTTTTTTTTTTATTGAAATTATTATTTTCAGCGTGTCATAAGTAATAATATTGTGAATTAACCAGAAAATTTTCTTTTTAACTTTTAATACAGTGAGACTCCGCTTAACATGGGGATGCGTTCCATCAAAGTAGAGCGTAATGCAAAGCAGCGCTGAAAGAGGCAATCTGAACATGTAAATACATATGTATGTTATGGGTTTAAGGGAAGATGGATAGAAAATTGGTTAGGTATTAAATATAGTAATTATGTTCTTTTAATAAAAATAGAACCAAATATTCATTTCTTACAAAAATAAAAGCAATATAAACAAATATACTTATAAGAACAAATAAAATTCTAAGTCATTCAGATCATTCAGTCTATTTTGTGTTTCCAATTTTCTGGCTTTTTGTCAAGAAGACAACTAATGTAGTTGGCGCTTTCCTTTTGCGTTCTATTAGAAGTTGTTGATAAGTGGATAAAGCATATAAAACACCACGCCTTGCTTTTGGACTCCTGTCAAAATTTGGATCATTTTCAATAAATTGGTCAATAATTTCAGTTATAGTGGTCAAACTCCTTTTTACAAACACCATCGAATGTTCTTTTCGCTCTTCTTCGAAATCACTACCATCGAAATTTTTGTTTTCTTCTTGCTCGCTTTATTCCTTGAGCGCATCATTAGAATGACTAGCTGCTGTTTCATGAACTATTTCTTCGACGTCTTCCACATTTACATAATCCAAACCGGTTTGTTTGGCTAATTCCACTATTTCATCCATATCGACAGAGTGTCTGTCCAATGTCTTCGCTCTTACTTAAATTTGACCAAATATTCTTCCATACTCTTCTCAAAGATCTTTCTGTTTTCTCATTCCAAGTAAGGTTTATGTTTTCTACAGTATTCATGAAATTGTGGTTTTTCCAAAATTCTCTTATTGATTGCTTCTGTTCTCGGTCAGTTTTTTGAAACATCTCCTTAAATGTTCCCGGCAAGCAACTTAAAATTGGATGTAACGCCTTGGTCCATTGGTTGGATTAAGGCAGTTGTGTTAGGCGGCAAGAAAACCACTTCGACTGGAATGCATGTTGTTAAGTCTGTTAAATTTTGTTGGGTGGCTTGGTGCATTACAAATTAATAGTAGTGCTCTTTGTTCAAGTTTTATAATTTTGCAATAACGTTTAACAGACGGGTAGAAATGTCCAATGAACCAATCCTGCAAAATTTCGTACTTATGCATGATTTTTTATTAGACTCCCAAATTACAGGTAAAGTAGATTCAGAGATACCTTTCATCGCTCTTGGGTTTTTGGATTGGTAAACTAGTAGTGGTTTTAATTTGAAATCTCCGCTGGCGTTACCAACCAGTAGAAGCGTTAAGCGACCTTTTGCAGCTTTAAATCCTGGTGCTCGTTCTCTTCGTGGGATAGAAATGTTCGTTATGGCATTCTTTTCCATAACAGGTCTGTTTCGTCAACATTAAAAACCAATTGTGGAGGATAGTTTCCTTGTTCAATTATTGTTTTTATTGTCGCTGGGAATTCAGCCACCGCTTTTGTATCACCACTTGCTGCTTCTCCTGTAATGTTTATGTTGTGAAGATTATTTCGATGCTATTTATTAAACCATCCTCGACTAGAAACCTCAGCCTGAATGTAATTAAAAATTCTTTGAGCTTTTTCCATTATGATACATTGGCTTGTCTATGATAAGTTGGAATTGTGCTTATTGTTGAAGTTGCCAAATTCAATGCAGCACTAATTTGAGATTGACGTGCACCAGAATCTAATCTTCTAATCAATTGCATTTTAGTTGCCAATGAAATGATTTTTCGGGTTGCTCTCTTTTCTTGCTTTCCATTATCACCCATGATAAAAACTAAAGATCATAATATTTGTCACTGTATTAATCGTTATAGATAAATTTATACTTACAATAATCCCAACAAATGTTATAAATGATAAAAATGTGTTCGTACAGCACCGCACCAAACAAGAAACACAACTGCACTGTTTCTGTTTCACTGTTTCAACTGAAATCTAACGCTGCGCACGATTTCGGGGAATCCCCAGCTTAAAATAAAAGAGCGCTAAACGATACAGCGTTCAGCAGTGTCTTACTGTACATAATATGGGAAGATAAGGACGGGAAGAATCTATAAACTAGTTATATAGTCATAATTGATTTCGTTTTTCACAACGTGTTGAGTTTTTTTCACTATTTGTAAAGTTACAATGGGAACCATTAGGAGAGATTAACGATATACCAATCATAGTAGGTACAACACGTTGTCAAAACAAACCAAGGTCTAGACAAAGTAAACTTGGTCCGTTGACAAAGCTAACAGAAAGAGATAAGTGTATTGGTCGAAGATTACCTTAAAGTTAGTTCTCCGAAAATTACCATCTATCGAAAAAATGTTTAAATAAGGAAATTTACATAAGCGCGATTCAGTGTCCTATAAAACAATAAGGGAACATTACTTGTGGCGAAAGAAAGAAACTTCGCAAGAGTAAGGTAAACCGAATTAAGCGACTTGAACATATACAAATAAAGACTTGGAGGACAAACTTTGGTTTCGTGATAATTTTCTTCGCGTCATCATAAAGTTTTGTGTTAGTAAATTCAAAGTGCAGGCAGTATATGCATGTTTCTCTTGTCATACCATTTCATGGCGAGCAATTGTTGCGATATCCAGAAATTCGCTGCGGCTTCTCTTTTTTGATCTATTCTTGGAAAAACATTACTTTTCTTTCTTATTATACCATAGATATTACTTCCATTTGTGTGCGAAAAATCAACCAGGCGGAACTCGTGTGCCAATTGTGCATACAAAAGCTGTGTCATTTATTTAAATACGTCCTCAGTATCTCCCCAACAATATTTCAAAATTTTCCAATAATATTGGACAGAGATTCGTCTTAAATTATAAAATAATGACAATCTGGTAAAATACGTAGATTTTTTATCTTGTCTATACAATATCTTACTTATAGGACAATCTGCCCTTGTACAATATGAAACTTTCGGCAATGTAAATTTTGGAAATGGATATAATGCATTTCTTGCTGGAAGTATTTCTGTCTTACATTCCATTCTCAAGCATCATCAACATATGATTACATATCAGTTGTATTTAAGGTACTAGTACATTAATAATTTTTCGAAAATCAAGTTTTTTTTTATAGATTTTGATTCCTTATACACTCAATAATCACCTCCTAAAATTTTGTAAAGAAATTCGAAAAAATAACAAAGTTGTAGCACTTTGTGCGCGCACATATTTTCGACTCTTACTACGCTACAGCTACGCTCCTCTCTTCGGACAACCGTTATTATACATCAATACTAACATATTTGGCTGTTGGCCCGCCCGGCTTTCTTTTTCATGTTCAGTATATCAGTTGACGTGTAGAATAACGCTTCATATTAAAATGGGCAAAAATTCGTATGGAAATCCTCAGCGAATATCACACGAATTTCGTAGAAATCAGAATACTCCTGAACAAAATACGGAATACATAAGTGCTTCAGCAAAAAGTTAAGTACCCCTAATTTCAATATAAAACTTGAAGATGGTTTGGCCTACCGTGATTTGTCATTTTCCCTTGTTTTTTCGGCATTGGCAAGTATGTTACCGTGTCAAACGTGCGGCAATGATATAAAGTTCACGCAAACTTCAATGCGGGGTCTAGGTTTCAAAATTAACATTGAGTGTGAGTGTGGCAAATAAATACGTGGTCTATGATAGGCAAGGCGTTTGAAATTAATTGTCGAATTATATTTGTTTTTCGACTGCTTGATATTGGCCGCAATGGTTTGGAAGTCTTTTGTTCGTTCATGGATATGACAGCTTGTTTTAATAAAACAACGTACTATAATTAATTAGAAAATGTGAAGATTGCAGCAAAACGTATTGTAAACATTTGCTTGAAAAAAAAGCTGGCGACGAAGAGAAGCAGAAAAATAAAAAAGCTGGAATGCCCGAGGACGAGTTAGTCGTTTCGGAAGACGGTACTTGGTCAAAGCGCGGTTTCAGTTCTCTGCAACTGTTATCGGTAAACTTCCGGAAAGATTCTAGATTTTTCATGTTTCTTCAAAATGCTGCAAAACCTATGAGATAATGATGGAAAAATTTAATTCCGTCGATTTTGATATTTGGCACAAGAGCGAGCATAAAGAAGATTGCAGCGCAAATTACGAAGGTAGCTCTGGTGGAATGGAAGCTCAAGGTATTATTGAAATTTTCAAAAATTCCGTTGATATGCATAATGCTAAATATGCTTACTACATCGGACACGGGGATTCTAAAACATTTACGAATTTATAAATAAAACGATGTTTAGGAAAAAACACTCAAAATATTAACGAGTGTTTTAATAAAACGCTTTGGGCTATAATTCCCAAACATTCGTTCGTTGGGAAGGATGTGGCAACAAATATTGCATTAGCAATTTTCAATGAGGGTTGGATGACACTTTTGAAGGCATTAGAGCATATGATGTGCACTATTGGACGGTCAGCCCTCACCTATGTCCAAATGAAGGACGACGAGCGGATAGCAATGGCTGAAAAGGTCAGTACAGCAGCGTCAAAGGAAGCCCGTTTGGCTTAAAAATCGGCTAAGCGAAATGAAGGGGAGGCTTTTATTGAATCGGGACATCTTTTACATGGACCAGGGATAGCAAATTCATCTTTTGTAAGTGATCAAAATTATTTTTTTTTTTTTGATTATATAAGAAATAAACCAAAAAATATTATTTTTCGCGTTTTTCTCGAAACTACATTTTTCAAATCGGCACAGACTTATTTTTTGTAACTACGAGTCCGATTGTTCTCATTTTTTATATGCAAAAATATGTAAAATTGCAAAAATATGTAAAACAAAAAATGTTTGCTTGATAATAAATCCGAAAAAAAAACATTTAAAAAACTTTTGTTTCATATTGCCACCATTTTTTTTTAAATCGATGTTTTTATAAAATTTTGGTAGATTATGGTGTAATCAACCTTCCCTTTTAACGTCTCATTTTTATTTTGTGTGCAGCCATTTTCAAGAGTAAGTCTGTTCCATGGAACAATATAATTTTTACGAAGAGAACTTTAGCGCCCTCTGTAAAATTAACATGAAATAAATGAAAATAAATTTTAAAAAAATTTTTTTTTGTGTTTTTCATCTATATAAGTATAAGTATATATAAGCAAAATTAAATTTAGCTATTTAAAAGTGTACTAGTACCTTAATTTGGTGATGTTGGTATTTATTTTCAGTAATAGTAAAAATTGATGCCTGGCCATTATTTTACCAAAAGTGATGCTTTTCGAAAATTCATCAATATCCCAATATTCAAAATGAGAAGACCAAATTTTCTATCCCATGCAGAGGATATCTAGATGAAATGTATAATCTAGAGAAGTCCATAGTGAAGAACTCTGAGCGGAATTATCATTTATGAAATATAGAGTAAAATGTAAAAGGTAGAAAAATGTTTGTGTTGCTATACGTCTGACATGTTACTTATATAAATTCAATGAAATATAATCACAATTCACTATATTTAAATAAATTTAATGTAATTTTATCACTTTGTATTCTCTGATACTTTCAACTCACAGCTAAGTATGGTTTTACACGTGAGTCCCAGGGGATGGATGTCAAAGCAATGACGAAAAAAATCGAACATTCCAATAGAATTGGCAACTGTTTCCAGACAGAAGTAAAGGACGGGATAGCAGTTATCGTAACGTTTGGTTCCAGTTCTGGAGCGGGCCATCTGTCATGTATAGTTGACATATTACGACGAAAGGGTTAAACTTGCTTACTGGTTTTAATGGTAAAGGAGTGAGTGACAATCAACGAAAGATAATCAACTAACAGAATAATGTTTCTAAACACCAGGCAAAACGTCATTATGCTAAAAATCTAAGGATGAAAATAATAAAGGAACATTTATCTTTTACTTTAAAACATAACAGAAGTAGCAATTTGAAAACCGAAACGTTGCTTAAAATCACGTTAATTTGATTTGTTTCAAACAAATTAACGAAAAGGATCAAGAAGGAATCAAGAAAACGAGAATATTTCTAGATCTAGAATATATCTAGATCTAAGGTCTAATCTGGGAATATTGAATGAGCAATGAAACACAATTTCGGGACAGTCATTTTTAAATATTTTTCAGTGTAGAAGCTAAACAGGAAATATTCATTGAACCAAGAATGTTATCTGTTGTTTATGAGATACCTGCAATTCGTTCTTTTGTTCACAATGGACAATTATCCTCTTCAAACTTTTGGCCACATATGGGGACATTTAGTTGCTTTATGATTAAAGTTACTGTTAATACCAATTTTTCAACTACAGAATCCATCAATCAGAGAAGTAGACAATTTTTGGTTTGTTTTGATTTGTCACAGTCTCTATTGCTGGATTATTTGAACAAAGTGGTAATATTTGATAAAAATAATATTATATTGATTACATATATTAAATTTTTATTACTTTTTATTTCCTCTCTCCAGAAAACGTAACGGGGAAAATGATGGAGTCAAAAGACAATTGGAACTGCGTGTCACATTACGTACGGACGATTGTTCTAATGAAGAAGGGCATCATGGACCGCTTATTGGCGCAGACGGAAGGGGGAACTCTCTGACGGCAATCCTCTTCCTTCCCATCCATCCGTGCTGAAAGAGGGATTTCCCATAACCAGAATGTGCCGCTAGGCGACGATTAATGAAGCCTAGTCCGAAGTAATGTAACAAACAGTTCCAGGCTAGGTTCTCGGTGTGACAGGGTAGGTGTTTAGTCGGAAGCCTGGTAGCCACCGGGAGTTATTTCGTGTAAGCGTATAACGAAATATCATAATTATGATTTCATGCTCCCAGGCAGCAATCAAAATGGAAAAAAAAGTTTTACCAAAACCAAAGTTCATACAGAATTACAAAATGACGACAATTCAGACATTGAAGATTCGGAAACATTCTCTCGTGGGAAAATCAAAGCGACTTCTGTAAACCATTTAGGATTGTGGACGAATGTTTGGATTCTGAGGTAAGTGTGCAATATTGTCGCCAAAAAAACAGAGACGTATTTTAGGAAGTAAAGATATGGGTCCAGTAAATACAAAGCAACATCAACGTTCTACAGTTATATACTATATAAAAGATTTTATGATTAGGGTGATTTTGTACATTCCCATGAGCTAAAAGAATTAGCCGATGAAACAGCATCCTTATATTTGACCCATTGATTCAATACGCCATTTATTGCGGAAAGGATTCATTCAACATAAATGTGTCAGAAATGACAAAATTCTACACGATTAATATTATAGTGGCGTATATGAAATAACTAAACTAAAGGTTATGTTGGTCTTTCGATGCTTCACTTTGGCTTCCTGTTATTGCTAGAATAATAGCACTAAATTGTTAGGAAGAAATAAAAACATATATCCATCATAAAAACAGCAATTCCATACTAAACGGTTGTGAAGATAATTTTTAAAAGTGCGTCCACTATTGGATATGCTATCAAAAACCTTTGCGAATACCCCGACACCGATAGAACTTCAGGAAATTGTTGAGATGATAATACGAATTAAATGTGAACGTAGATGGAAGCAGTATAACAAATCCGAACCGAGGAAGTGAGAATTCAAAGCTTGGACTAGAACTTCTTAAGTGAGGAGTATTTCAAAATTTGAGATGTGTCAAAAATCGGTAACTATCAACACACAATATCGTGTCATTAGGGATACAGCATTACTACTATGTGAAGGCTCTAATAACGGTGACCATCAACTTTTTTAGATAAACTATTTACATAATGACCATTAGTATAACATTGCCAGACAAAGAATATATTCGTAGTGGGTACTACGGTAGGATTCGGCAAGATGACGTGGAGTTTTATTTTCTATAGTTTATTATAATCGTGATATTAATATTATAATTTCTTTCTTTACAAGATGTCGAACCGAAGATCAGGACTTCAGAGCGTTCTTTGTGTTTTGGATATAGCAGTAAGACGAATAGAAAGTGGTGAAAGTAAAAGGAAAGTAGCGCCCTTATATGGCATGAAAGACACTACTTTCAGGTATTGTTTGAAAAAAAATATAAGCTGCAACAAAACCAGGAAGATACGATACACTTTTCTCGCTAATTATGGAAGAATTATTTGATAAGTTTCTATTAAAGCTGCATGGCTTGTTGGGAGGAATGAGTGCAACAGATTTAGGAACTGTAGCTTACGAGTTTGCTGAAAAAAGGCGGTTCCCCACCGTTTCAACAATGAAAAGAAGGTAGCAGGTAGACATTTGCTCCACGGTTTTCTGAATAGAGACCTTTATTTACAGATCAATGGTCCTTAATCAGCCCCAGTATTCTAGATTCTAAAAAAAATTGCAGAGTTAATTGACAGGTATGAGTTTCAACTCCGTTTCCATCCGTTTATAGCGTGGTTGAAACAGGAATGGCTACTGTACTCAAGAGAAATTTTTGCGGAAGGTGAACGCGGCGTCAGTAGAGTAGTAAAATTAGTAAAGTACCTATCTAGTGCTGAACGGGACATCAACGTTATAATCACTTATGCAATGAGTGCTACGATGCAAGCAGAATTGTATTATGGTGCTCAACTAGCGTACATTGTGATGGTTTCTGACTCAAGTTTTATTAATGGTGATGTATTTTGGGGATCATACGACACCAAGGGAAGAAACTTTACTTAAATAAAAAAAAATTTACCCAATTTTACTGATCCTTGATAATCATCTCGCACAATGAATCATTAATCTGTCGGTTTTTATCGGCAGAACGATATAGTAGCACTGACCTCGCCAGCTCACAGCGGCCACAACATGTAACCCTTGGCTAAAGGTTTTCATAGTGCGTTCGAAATATATGTTTCTAGCAAATGTATGAAGTGGTTCTTTAACTTTAACAAGTAACTACTTTATTTACCGCAGCATATAACGAACCAGGGACGCTTGCTTGCGCTGCTTAATTTGGGATATACCTTTATATCCCAGATATCTTTACTGAAGTGAAATTTCTGCCGTGCTTTGTCATTGAAAGAGGAACGGATGATAACACTTCCTGAGCTGATGCAAGGTAGGCTGCTAGTAACGAAGAAACTTGTCAATCCTCTGCACCTTTTCCATCCTGGTTATAAGAAACTTTTTCCTTATTGTTGAGTTAAAGATTCGCTACCAGAGATCCCGACGAGCTTTAGAAACTCCGCGCTCCCGGACTTTGTAAAAACACTAGAACTGGGTTCTCAGTTCAAAGCATAGCGGCAGAGCTTGCAGGGGAACCGGTGTACGAATGTGACTCGGATGGCAAACCTCAAACCTGGAGGTGAATTCAGGTATCACGAATAACTGATAAGCTTCTATTTTCACATAAATCAGTTTGTTGGTTACGGCCATTTTGGGAAAATAGTAGTGGCTTTGGTACACGAGGGTGACTTTGTCCCTAACAAATGTCAGGAACAGTAAGGTTCCACGTCTACCAGTATAACCACCTGGAGACACCCCAATCTATACACTACTGCACGATCCCGGCAATAACTAGAAAAAGGTTGATAAAGAAGGCGTGGACATTTGGCTGTTACGATATAATCATTGACGCTTCTTAACGACACGAGAAGATTGTTTGTTACAGAAATTGGAGAGCATGGTGCATATCCTCCGTACGTCCAATAATTCAATGGCTTGGGAGATCTGATGAAATGAAAATATATACCAGAAATATTACACTAACATATAAATTAAATTCATTGAGGTTAATATTCTGCAACAAGATCAAACTTCAAATATGCTCGTACGGATTCGTACACTCACCTGTGAACCCTCAGAAGCCTGGGCGTTCAAAAAGGAGAATTTTGTGGAACGTGGAACATGCTTCTGAACAGCGATCGAAAATGAATATTAATTCTGGGAATAAGCTGGAGCATTACAGGATGGTAAAAGCCTCTTACATTCGCTTTCATATGTTTTATCTGGGTTCAGTTGAAAAAGGGATGGCCAATGATTTAACTCAGAGTGCATCTGTATGAGTTTTGGCCGTGAGGCTCAAGTAGTCGACGCAGTAGGTCTGTAGATCAACACTTTTCTATCCTGTTGCTGAATTTAACCACATCCAAAGATAGTTAAAATAAGAGATACACCTCCAGTCCTTAAATCATATATAAGACAAGCAGGAAATAGTTAGGGAAACATAAAAAGTGAATAATATCCAGCAGTTTTTCCTACAAACAACAACTTGAAAAAGAGAATGGAGTCAAAGGTATACCGAAAAAGAATAGAAGGTTAAGAAGGGAAGCCGTAAGCCCACAAAGCCTGCATAGAAACCACCGAAGAAATAAAAAACTTTCCATGTGTAGATTGCAATGGAATCTGCACAGAGTCAATCACTGAGCATTACATCGGCTGTGTTGATTGTGAAAACTGGTGGCAAGAAAATTGTACAGCGTATATTGGTATTGGATCTTTCGAATATGTAAATATTCTAACAATTGTAATATTTACACTTCGCCTTGGTGCGCAATTTCATTTGTGAATGGCTGTTAGACAGCACATTTCTCATTGTTTCAGTTTTCGTCTATTCTTCCAAAAATTGTTGCCACAGCTTTGATCAAATATAAATTTAAGCAACCTCATAAACGTGTTAATTACGCTTAATAAAGACGATTGTGACAGTTGTTGTCTTTCTCTAATTACGGCTAATCCAATATTAAGTGTGCAATCTTGGGAACTACGTCTCGAAAGCTCAGTGGAGAAAAGGATTAAATACAAGCGTGAACGAGGATCATGTTCTTTTGTTACATCCTCTGGTTGCACTTCATAGGTGGTATTACAAAAATAGTTGCGTAATTTCTTCTTACGCGAGCGTGGATCTTAAGGGCAATTAGCCAAGATAGGACCATAAGAGAAAAAAAACATAACGAGCTCTTTTAGTATAAAAGACTTTAATGAATTTGCGGTAGATGCAGGTAGGCATCATTTTTTCTGAGCACAATTTCCTCATTCTACAAAAAGTAGGAAATTTTCGAACAAATTGTTATTTTCAATTTTCCAATATATCTATTTTTAATATATTATTTCATTGTCAATATGTAATACACATATTCGCTTCAACAAAAAATACTCTTCTAGAGTTTAAATAAAGATACCAAAACCATTTCAAGACCCATTTCAAGTTGAGTATTTAATCAACTACCTTAAAATCCAAAAACTTGATCAAAGCTGATCCTGAAATCAGTCTGGAAATTATCACCCTAAAAACAGAAATGAAAAATGTTGGAGATTTATCACGATAAAAGTTATGCAAGACGAAATCTTTCATTTGTGAGAAATGTGAAGAGATTTCTCATTCTTAGCTGCACTAACACTAATATTCTGCAGCTACAAATTTGGACTTCTTTTCCTTTTGTGAAATGTTATTTTCACCATTTTTTACTTTTATTAATATAAATGAATTGATCTTAAAGAGGAAAAAACCTTATTTCTTTTTTTTGCCCTTAGAAATCATCCCTGAATAGGTTAAAATAGATATTGATGCCAATGCTGGTGAAGAATGGAAAAACGATACGGCATAAATGTTCTTACCAACGATAATAATAGAAAGAAATATTTAAAAATCCCACACAATATGAAAGAATAATCAACATTGGCCTGTTATTTTTAATTTAATTCATTTGATTGGTCGAGAAGGAGGTATTTGACTCAACAATGAGATCGGCTGCAGTCTGATGAAAACTCTTCGAAGCTAGCTTTCTGCGAATCGGGGCCGTGTACAGTTTTCAATGCCGAAAATATCGCCCATGCAATGACAAATCCTTTGAATTTTATCCTGGTATAAACAAGCAGTTTGGTTTCAGAAGTAATAGTTTTACACAGAAACCTCTTCTGGGTTCCTTTCTGATGATCATTATGGATACCGTAAGTCTCGAAAAATAAGACAACTTGAGTATTTACCGTAATTTGACTCCACTGCTGATTGTTCAAGATTTGCGAAATTTCATTAGGGTCTTCTTGATTGGTTGTAAACGGACCAGTTGTAATAGTCGTAGACAATATATAGCCAACCAATAAACAGTTGTTACCAATTCAAGATAAGGTGTTTATGCTTTAACGTCTTTATCCTAAAACAGAATTAAATTAGCAGAATTGAAAATTCTCACTTTGTACGCTTTATATTTTCTAACTAAAATTGTTGATTAGACAAAAGTCAAATTTTAACAAAAAAAAAGTCAAATCAACGAAGCCGTTGTTACTACAATCATTTGCCCAGCAACTGGAAGATCGTTTGCCGTCGCTGAATGCAATCTACGATTAATTTTTCAAGAGAGAAAATACTCTTTTTAATATTATAAGCGGAAAACTTATTTTCATCGCAGCGTAGAATAAGCGAAATCCAATTCGCCCGCCCAAGGCAAGCATAATTCAATAAAATCAATCAGTAAATGGTTCACCAGCACATCCTAATTACCTTCACGCGATACCTCATCCGAAAGACTACTCTCCAAACTCTCCGCCGACTTGAATTTCTCCATAATGCTTTGAAAGTTTTTAGTGTCGCGAATGTTTTCCAATAAATGTCGGAAATTCTCGATTTCCTTGGGTTGGAACTTATTGTTATTAGCAACAATTTTCTCCACAAGGTGTTGGAAAGTTTGTTTCTGTACGTCCGATATCGGCGATTTAATATCCATTTTCATGAAAATCTTAGTTTCTGTTTCACACACGGCGCCACTTTGTAACGCAACTAATTGCCAATGACTTCCCAACTCACGTTTTCTAACAGTTAACGTAACCAGCACAATCAACACTGCACCCGCGAGACACTGAATCGGCCACCTGACACCACCCACTCACTGCGTAATAGAACACGTTTTTCAATTGTTTTCCAAACGGATTAAGACACACTTGAAACTCGAGTCGCTTCCAAGCGCCCTTCGCAAATCACGCTGGCGATGGAACGTTGTTGACCGAGTAATTAAGAAGTTTCAAAACGGCATTCTTGAAGGAAAAACGAACTGACTACCAGCGATCAGGCAGCAGGGACGACTTAACGCGCAAACGGCAAGCCAACGTCTAGCAGCTGCAGGGATTTGCTGAGCAAACAATGAGTCGACCATCGTGCCAAGCCGCGGGGCGGTCGTTAGCACTGGGCTGGCTCCCCAACGCACCATTGCCGATTCCTTTCTTTTCCTTTAGGTGTGTTCGCAGAGGCCGGTGGTGGCTGCGATGGCTTTTCCAGTTCCCTGCTCTAAGAATGGATTTCGTACGTAGGCCTCTTATGCGGTGTGAATGTGTGCGACTGTAAGCGCGCAGGGTGATGCGCAAGGCGTCAACGTACGTTGACTTGGCACTCGGTAATCGCGTCGGAGAAATTTCGTTGGGATGATGACGCCCCTTTTGCCTGCTTCCGCGTCGTGTGTAGTTATGTTGAGTGATGCTGGGACGCTTGGCAGTGACCACTTTTGAAGATTATGATGGGAACAAATTAGTCCACCAGTGATGGAGATGCAGAAAAAATGGAGTTTACGGCAGTTGCACTTTTTCACACAGAAATGATTACTTGCTGCAAGTTTTCGCAAAGATGTTGATTGTTTGCTGTTGGTGCTCTCGGGGCAGACAGTACCGCCGGCGAAACGAGTGCTCGGCATTGAAAAATTAGTCTCCTATTTTCTGGGCGAACGTGAGTAAGTTCTGCCGTTTTGTGTTTCGTTTCCATTATGGACGAGTTGTTAAGTGAATGATGCTGCCAACAACTAATGTGGCCGGTATAGTTGCTGTCTCGAGTCCACTCAATCACAAATTAATTTAACGTAGAGCATCAACTCTAAGTGATGAAGAAAAATCTTCATTGTTGCCGTATGTGGTTAAGTACAGCGTTTTGCAGTAAAAGAACGGAATACAATTCAATTGAAAATTTACTTTACTTTTTCATTCACACGTCACAACAAATTAAAATGATTGAATCTTCTTTCAATTATGTGTACTTATTGGCAATATTCAAGGATAATGGCCGCAGTTTCGCAAATCATTATCTTAATAGGCATAACCTCCATTTTACTTAACTTATTGTACTAGTCTATTACTATGGAATGTCGGAAGATTTTATAGTTATTGCACAATGTTATAAATAGTGCATGGCTGTGAGCATGGAGCAATTATGTACGGAATATTATTTATGGTTTGGTATCGATCGATGATGCTTTATTTGTAATGATAATCTAACGAAATATGAGCTTTCAAGATTTTAAGGTAAACATTAGGTATTTGTTCCTTTCACAGATTTGATTAAGCCATAAATGTTACTTCTTTTCTTCTGAAAAATTATTGAACGCTTACAATATTTTGTAACACTCAAATCATGATTATGCATTGGACAAACTGGAAAGAACAAAACGGTAAAACCGGGAAAATTTTTGCGTTCGTATTGAATTCAGGCACGTACAAAACCAAACCAAGGACCCTACACTATCCTGGTATAACAAATATTCTCCTCCACTGTAGTTAAACACACACCCGCGTTTTCGGAATGATGTCATTAAATATTGAAAAGATCAATTCGAATGGACAGTCAAGAAATGATTTAAATGAAAATTCGAACAAAAATAATGCGATTGAATCTAGTAATACTAAAATTTCGACAATTTTCGATGAAATTCATTTAAAAAAATTATGCAACTTTTCTCGAGTGTTATTTTTTTAATTTCTGATTATCGATTACTGAAGCTGTAGATATAAACCATGTGCGAAAATTGTAAAAAGAAAATTTCTCGTTTAGTATGATTTTTACCAGCCTTTTACTTTCAAGACTGTTAAGCGAACATAGAATCTTCAAATTGCCAAAAAAATGACGTTATTGTTGAAGAAATATGCTAGAATAAAGATTTAAAAATTTGGTTTTATTAAAATAAAATTAACTTTCTTGAAAGCTGCTGAGCAAACAAAGTGAAATCCGCCTGTCAATTTATCCATGATTTTCATTCACTTGGCTCTATAACTTTATTGACTTTTCTTAGTAATATAAACTTGCATTAAACAGTCAAATATAAACGAGCGTTTTGCTTCTAAGGGCCCAAGAGCGTAATTGAGGTAAGCTAAGCGTCGGAAAGGGTTAGGGGGGGGGCTGTCCCCTAAAGATGAATCGAGGCCAAATCGACGGCTCCAACGGTTTTTGTATTTGTCCTCAAATAAGCGAAAGAGAAGTTTACCCTTCGGTTACGCAACGCGTCATAGTAACGCTTTCGTCAACGGAAGGCGTTAGGACAGCCATTATTTGGGACCAATTGCATGCACAGTTTTGGTAGAATTTAAAGAAGGGCGTCAAAAAGAAGAAAATGTGAGCCGCCAAAGACGCCAAACATTTCGCCTGACCATGCTGCAGCATATCGCGAACTAATTGAAATAAAGTTAACCTCGCGCTACTATAAATGGGAATCAGTGTAGAAAGCGTACCCACCATCCTTGAATCCCGGCGAGTTGGATTCCACATCTGCTTACCCAAGAACACAAAAATACGAGAGTTGAAGTATGTTAGAGGCTTCTTGTTTGCATTTAAGATGAACGGAAGGCTTTCTTGCGACGCATTGTGACGTGAAACGAAACGCGGATTCACGACTATACTTTTGCATCGAAAGCGGATTATATGGAGTGGGGTAGAAAGGGGAAAAAAACCAAAAGACGCCTGTCAGCTCCGAAGATTATTACAATTGTTTTTGAGACTCGCAAGGACCTTCAATCATTGATTTTCTTCACAATCGGGGCTGATAAACAATGCCTACTATTATGACATTCTTGACCAGGTTCGAGCCAAAAATAGGTCAAAAAAATACCATCAGCCCATCCAAAGCGTCTTCTTTTTGCGTGATAATGAAAGAACATTTACTGTGGCCCTACAAACCCAAAAATTGGTTAAAATGCCATGGCTTGCACACCCTCCCTACAGGCTTGACCTTTACAACGTGATTTGCACATGTTTGGGAGAGCAAAAACAAACAATCAACAGGATGACCAGTTTGTGCCCAATTGGTTAGATAACCGGCCAAAGTCATTCTTAGAAAATGGGATGAAAAAGCTACCTAATCGAAAGGAAAAACGTATGCAGAAAAATAGCTGTAACAGTGTGTTTTCTTCTTCAACGTAAAATAAATTTATTTTTCGAAGAGGCTCCTTAAGATAAAATACGTTATTCTCTTACAAAGCAGTTTCAAAGACAGATGGGGATATTTTGGGATACCCAAATGCCACACGACTCTTGTTGTTTCTTATTTAAAACGTTTAAGTCTGTTTTCGATATTAAGACTGTTAATATGCGTAAAATTTGCCTAAGAAAACTGGAAAAGCACCTTCTGATCAACCGCTGCTGTTTCCAAAAAATTAAGTAACGAACTCGATGTATGTATCTGTTGATCCGTTTTTTCAAAAATCAGTGCACTGTATTTGATAACTACAGACTATTTTAAAATGCAAGGTATTGTAATGAGGATTCTAAATTTTCTAAATCGGATTAACGAGGCTTGTATTTCGGGCTATGTGTTTCGTGTGAATGTAGAAATGAATTTGTTATTTAGTGCCCAATAGTTGATCACCCATACAAAATAAACCTCTCGCGATTCGTACTTTTTATGAGGATTCTCGGTGTTGTCACATAAATCACATTTTTCATTGTGGCCAAGTTCCTGATTTGCTTCGGTTGCAATAAGTGCATGGCATCCGATTTGTTCTGCCGTTTAAACCATTTAAACTAAACTAGAGCTTCAAAGGCTACTGCTTTGGATGGTACTCGACATCAATCACCAATTTCAGTCTCTTCTTTATCTTCTTTCTCGTTACTGTTCATATCGTCAACGACTTCTTCATCAATTAACATTTGGAATCCAGGGTGTTCACTGTAGCAGTTCAGCCTTAATATTAATATAGTCCTTAATATACTCCTTAATATTCTCTTCATCACACACTTCGCCAATGCTAAAAATTTTCGGTGCTTCTGTTATTTCTTTGAAATCATCGTGCGGTTCTATTGAAGAATTGAATAGTCTTCGATATTTCGTTCCATGTCCTTTTCAATGTCTGCTATTTCGCATAGTTCCACGCTTCTACCAGCATATGGCAACAATCTTTTAAATTCATTTCTTTCTCAAAAAATTCAACTTCGTTTCTATTTGCTGACAGCTGTTTGCTGACAAAAACGACGCAATAGCTGGTTTTAGTATAAATGCGTTAAAGCTTCAGTGACATTTTGGTTCATAGGTTCACATAATTAAACTTCCCATTTTATCAACATAGTGTTTCAGTGGAAGGGTACGTTTGAACATTATCTAACGACAACACATCGCCCTTCCGTCCCACGTCCTTTTGAAATTTCTTCACCTCAATAATTCTTCACCTAAATATATCTGTGTTCACTTTTGTTGGTTAGCGTAAGATAACGGGATTTTGCATTTAATGAAACAGCACGGATTTTTTGATTTGCCAATAAGTAACAGTGGCAATCGATGTGTTTGTTTAGCGTTTAGGCAAACCATAACCGTAACTCTTTCCTTACTCACTTCATGCCTCGATGCTGCATTTTCACGACGTGATGATAGTGATCTGCATGGTAGTGATTTTCAATTAAGACCTGATTCGTGAGCATTGTATATAAATTCTAAATCGTATTCCTTTCATCTAGAAATACTTTTAACTAGTTTACAAGTGAGTCGACTGAGACAGCAGATAGTTTTTCGCCTTGAATCTCCAATTTGCGAATTCCATGTCGGATTGTCGCATTGTAGCATGCTAACGAAAGAAGTATTACCATCAAGCTTTTGATTAAAATCCAATGCGTTTTCACATCAAAGGGATCTAGATACGGGCTGCTAATGGTCTCTCATCTCTATTTTGAAGGAATCAGGTGATAACTGCGTTCTCCAGAAATTTATTCATGGTCTTACGATGTGAGCTTCCATCTTCGTTACCATGCGCAAAGGTGGATTTCAACATGGTATCAGAATTTTTTGATATCGTGAAAGTTCCTACACCGTACATTTGCGCCAACTAACTGCCATATTTACCCTTTTTAAACTCTCAATTACCTTCACTTTGCCATTAAGAGGTAAAACTATTCTTTTTTCTAAGACAAAACGTAAACAGAAATGTAAACAAAAAATACAACCTATGAGTTCAACGCTATCAAATAAAATGAAAAAATAACAAACATTACCTCGCAAACAAATGAGAGCGGGAGTATCTACACCTCCGAGGCGGGAATAAACTCGTCGTAACATGGCTCATTGCGACGTCAAATTATTTCATTTTGAAGAATGTGTCGGGATCATTGGATACCCGGGATAATCGAAATTCTGCTGTACAATCTTTTGTGGTCTAATGGGTATCGAATCCTAGTGGGGGCAACAAATATATTATAGTGTTGACGAACACATGATGACGCTGTTCTCCTGCTTGTGCAAAATAGAGCTTCCAACGAAAAAAAATGTTTGCATCAAGCTGCTGGTAAAATTAAAAATAATTTTGCAATGTCAGGTGATGGGTCGTGGGCAAAACGTAGATTTACATCGCTTTCGGAAATAAATTTTTTAATCGGAAAGTGAACCGGTAAAATAGTTGATGTCATCGTAAAATCCAGTTATTGTAAGCTCTGCTCTATGGCGAATTCAAAAAAGAAAGACTGTAGAAACATTTTATTTTAAGAAGAACATAAGGAGACTCGCACAACCAATCATGAAGGTTCGGACGGAAATATGGCAGTCGATGGCATTATCAAATTGTTTGAAATGTGCAAAGACCTGCATGCGCTACGTGAGCATTTTATCGGTGACGGTGATACAAAAACATTCTAAAGTCTATTGAAAGTGTGGTCTTTAAAAAGACTTGCACGTTTTGAAGACTTGAATTTTAATTATTGAACTTTAAAAGCGATTTTCCCGAAATACCCTTTTTCAAGCTGGCGTCCATAATCAAAAAAAAAAAGGATTTATTCAATCGTATGAGGCATATAATGGAAATGTACAAGGTTAAATTAAGGCATTTGCTTTCATGTCATTGAATTAAAAATGAACTTTCGAAAATTTTCAATTAGAAGGTTCTATGTCCCCTTGATTTAGCAGTTTCTTTCACGGAATACTAATAGGAAACAAATGTTATTAGGCACTGAAATTTTGTCATAATAATTTTTATTTGATTGATTGAAGCAATTTTAAAATAAGTTTTCATCTAGGAAAATCTAATCAAACACAGAAACAATAAATTGCTCTGCAAAGATTCAAGAAATTGAACAAAAAAAGTCAAGTTTTTCTCATGTGTATCAAAATTTCGTCAAAATCGTTGATTATTGAATTAAAATATATATATTAAAGGCGTAAACATCATGTCCTGAAATAATACTTGTAAGGTGGGTGAACCAAATAAGGCCTACCTTAATATTTTTTTATTACCTAACTAGCAGGTTTATAATAAAAGTGCACTGGTAATTTGAAATACTTATTTTCTTTCATTAAACTTTGTAATAAATGAAACAAAATTGCTTTAGAAACAAAAATCACACTTCTGTGAACACTAATAACTAAAATGTCACTTTGGCCTTATTGGGAACCCTGTCTCTTAAAAAAGCCTTAATAAAACCATGTAAGCATTCAACTTCTTTATTAATACAAAACGTTGTCAATACCTTTATTAAATCTAATGAGATCCTATTAATTATTTTTTGTCATTTCAGATCAGACTTAACGATTTTTTCATGATGTAAAAGTACTATATTAATCAGACCTTTTCATCTTTTTTTTAAACAATCTCCTGACCAGTAAAATATTTTATTGGCGGGTGTGTGTCCAACACATAACTCATGATACCAAACGCCAAAAGTAAGACATTGTCGCATATCATCAACTCGATTTTCTTTTTTGAGTTTTCAGTGCTTAGAATTTTTTATAAAAAACAATTTGTTTGCTGTTATTTAGATCAATATATTTTCTTTCTATCACACTCCGCGTTTCACTGAACTAGTCAGCATTTTTATAAAAAATTCTTGTTGAGGAATGGGTCAAAAAGTGAACCAAAGTTAAATCGATCTCTTGTCAGTATTAAATAAATATCATCGCTCGGTGTCCGGCGCACATTGAACGCATCGCATTGATCTATGGTCTTATCATCGAGGTAATCTGCATTTACCTCAAATGTATTTCGTATTTCTGTCAATCTTTCGTGGACAGAAGGCACACAGGGTTATTTGTTAATTTCATAATCAATGTCAACCAGGACTGAATCACTCCTGTAAAAGCACGACGTGAAGCACTCGGCCTAATACACGTTCTTTAAACGAACGAATTCTCACGCAGAGAGTTGGTAGTCTGAGTTGAAGTTGTCAAAATCGAGTAACCAAATAGTAAGCTAAATTTCAAGTAAATTCTCGACAGACAAAAAAATTAATGTCTCTGCGGTCTCAAAGTATGTGTATGCTTTGTGTGGAGACGATACCAAAAAAGATTATTTTCTTTATTTTTTGTATCATAGTTTCAGGTATTTCTCGCTTGTTTTAACAAATATTCCCAACCAATGTCAATGATTTATCTTTCTTCAATTTTTCAAACCAATAGAATCGATGCGAACCAATTATCGCACGTAATATATTCCAAACTTCCCTAATTAATTGGTACTTATTTATCTGTCTCCTTACTTTCTTGATGTATCGATTTCGATTCGTTGGAATGAACTTTGCCGAAGCCATTGTTGTGCGAAAAAGCACTAAACGTTATGAAGATAGTGAGTAATTTATTTTGTTTTTTTTTTCATTACTTTGCTCTGTACACATTTACCTTGGCTGATAGAATTTCGTCAGGATATTTTTTTTTTTGTAACTTAATGTTCATTCCACCATGGAACAAACAAGGTGACTACAAGAAAGAGGGGAGATAGCGGCTCCTCCAAAAAAAATACATGCGAAAGAAAAGAAATGAAAGAAAAAGAAAAATGAAAAGAAAAAATTAATAGGAAAAACAAAGTATATGTGCAGCAGGAAAACCATGCCCACACCGGAGCGAACCACAAAAGAGGAGCAGAGACTCTTGCAACCTGGAAGAGATGTGCACACGGTAGAGAAAAGTGAAACGGTTGAGAAACCTATGCTTGTTGCCACCACCACCGAAGTGACTGAAGCACGGAACACAAATCTAGAAATCCTACGACAGACACCATTTGACAGCACTTCGATTACTCTGGATCGCGTAGAAGAAGAGCGGCTCTACAGTAAAGCGGATAGTCTTATGAAACGCATCATTACCACATGCGATGCACAAACGAGCCTTAGCAAGCGGGTTAAGAACGGAGTCCTGGGGTTGGAAGACTTACTTATCCGAATAGGCCACTATAGACGCAGGTGGTTGGTGACAGAGGAAAAGCAACAGGGTAATTCCTTCAACAGTACAGTGGTCGTTTCGATTTCCACCCAGCAAAAGGTTGACCTGCAGCCCAATTAAAGGGAGGACGGTTGAGGACAGAGCGTCGAACGATCAAATTGCATTGTGGGAGGAGTTTAAAATGGCACTTTTCAAAATTGCTAACAAAGCAGCTAAAAGCGGCCCTAAAGTTTAAAGTCGATAAACCTCCACAAGAACCGAACAATGAGTCATCGCATGTAATCTAAGAAACAAAGATTAAGAAGCGGCGAAAACCTTTTGGATTTTTTGCAACAAATCAAGGGCACGGCAAAACTGGAAGACATCCGAACTGCAATCAAAGCTGTGCGGCCAACTCGGTCATATGATTTACTTGCTTAGTTCGGACCAAATGCAAATAACGAAGACACGTTCCGTGACGCAATCAAAAGAGTCCTCGGAGAGAAAGTAGCCTCACTGGAGACAATGGTCACACTCGAACATTGATTGCCTTATGGATCTGCCCAAGTCAGGTTCTACGAAAGTCAGGTTGAGCAAGCCAAACAATAGGCGTCAACGCATGGCCATAGTTGACCTTACAAAGTGGGAAGCAAAAAACTGGAACTGATGGAAACAGATGATTTGAAACACATCCCAGGCACAGGGAAGTGTTGAAGCCCTAACCTTCAACTTCAAGGCTAGAGGAATCCAATGGGTCATGCCTCAATAAGATGCTCGGAAAAAACGGCAGCCAGAACTGACGTTGTCGTATTGAACACAGATCACACCTTAACTTTCCGTTGATGGGAGGGGGAGGGGGTGTTGCATAGGAACCGCACCTAATGTGACATTCACTTTGGAGTGCCTAGTACAAACAGTTAAAAATTGGAGAGTACTAGAGGATTACTCGGTCAGCGATCACCAATACATAGCGCTGAAGATGCATGACGGTGTTTCCTTCAGACCAAGTCTTTTGCGCTCGGGTGGAAAATTTGGAAAGTAGATACTGAGAAATTTGTTGAAGTGCTTATGGCATGATCATCGCTGACGGGAGCTACGCTGGTGACCGGAGGACCTGCGGCAAACGATGTGGTGAACTCAACTGTGAACATTATTACGTCATACTGTATGTTTGACCACACCCCCCCCCCCCACCAGTATAGTGGCGGTAACTTGAAACAGCCGAAGAACGAAGAGAGTATCACAAACTACGATGATAGGCCCAGCGGGCACGAACCCGGGAAGAGCCAAGTACCCGACCGGCAATTTATATTATATAATATTATATTATATATTATTGTAAGTCAGCTAGGAAATGTCTCCGTAGACTATTCAAGAGCAGAAAGGCCAGCTATGGGGTCCTGGGCTACAAAATAATGACGCGGAAGCTCGGTGCCCTAAGGTCGCTTCACTTATGCGAGGTAGGAAATATGGGCGAATGAGACTTCCACTTTTTACGAAAATTAAATTGGAGAAAGCTGTCTATGAAGGCAAGAAAGGCTCCAGGACCAGATGAGATTCCAGCTCAATTGCTACAGATGGTCTTTCACTTCTGCCCTGACCTACTCTTGAGCAAGTTCAACACATGCCTGCGAGATGGGATGTTCCCAGTGTGCTGGAATGTGCTGATTACCAAGGGGAAAGGCAATCCCGAGTCGCCAACTGTATATCGGGCACTGTGTATGCTCGACACGACCGGAAAATTCTCGACAAAGTGATCAGGAGAAGAGTCGCTGACGTGGTTCATACTGCCGGTGACCTATCTCCACGGCTGTATGGCTTCAGAGTAGGCCGCTCCACCATCGATGCAATCGGAGACGTGAGCGTTGTCCAAAGTGCGAAGTCACACAGTCTTGATGTCAGTCAGATGTCCGCAATGCATTTAACTGCGCTAGATGGCAGATATTCTGGAAGCGCTAGAAAAGCGTTTTCAAGTACCAGTATATCTGATGCGGATTCTGAGGGTCTATTTGAAGGACCGCAGTCTACTCTTCGCTAGACATTAACATTTTAAAGACGGATCATTTGACCCGCTTTAGTAAGAATACGATTACATGAAGTATCGGTAGGTTTAGTGTCAAGAAGACCCCCACCTCCCCGTATACTGGCCGTAACTGAATCTGAAGGACAGCAGCCTACTTTATGACTCAAAGAAAGGTAGCCGAAAGACGATTTTCACTTCAGGTGTCGCTCAGGGCTCCATCAACGGCCTGGACTTGTGGAGCATCTCCTATGACGCGTTGCTGCGGCATGAGCTGCCGAATCAGTCACGCTTGATCAGCTATGCACTAGTCGCTGGACGCAGGGTCGACCATGCGCAACTCAGACTAAAGATATTTTTGCGGTGGGTAATGGACTGAATGACCACTCACGGTTTCAGGCTGGTACTGGAAAAATCGAAATAGTCATTCTAACAAAGAAGAGAATCCTCAGAGTAAGGTCTATCATTGTTGGGAACACGCTGGTTGACTCGTAATCACCAGTGACATAGCTGGGCGTCCTGATAGACTTGAAGATGAGTTTTTGCCAACAAATCAGGGCGACAGCTGACAAGGCTACAGTGCGTGTAACGGCACTCATCCGATTAATGGCCATCATAGAGTGGCATCACATCAAGGAGACGACTCCTAATGAGTACTGTTCAGTCGGTTCTTCTCTATGGGCCAGAATAATGGGGCGATGCTCTCAGCAAGGAGTTACACCGAAGGCGGTTAGCACAAATGCAGAGACAAGGAGCGCGGTGAATGGAATCCGTATATCGAACAGTCTCTGGGATAGTGGTTATCAAAGCGATAATATTCACCGCCTTCCTCGCGAGAGAGCGCAGAAATATTTACTTGTGAAAACTGCAGAAAAGACATGACCAGGAAAGAGAGATAACGCTCTCTTAGCGATTGCGTCTGTTCTGGGAGGAAGACACTTGGAGAAGGTGGCACGTCTGATCCCAGAGCTCAGGCCGTGGCTTAATCGAGTCCGTTAGACCGATTGCTACGTGACCCAGCCCTTGAGTGGGCATGGTTGTTTTGGGTCTTACCTGCACAAGATAGACTGGTAGTCTTCTAATTACGTATTTTGTGCAGGAGTGGTAGATGACGCATGTCAAACATTCTTCTCTTGCAAAAGACGGAGTATGCAGCTCGAGGATTTCTTCAGCGAAACGGGAGAGCTCTGTCCGGAAACTACGGTCGGAGAAATGTTGAAAACGGTTGACAAATGGAATCAGGTGGCACAGTATGCTCGGGCTGTGCTGACATTGAAGAAAGCTATATTGGAACGCTGAAAGGCGTTGGGGATGGACGGATCTCATTCCTAGCTCTCCCTTCCATCCCACTGGAGAAAGGATCATAGTAATCTGAAGTCGCTTCTAGGCGTAGGTTCCAGGCTAGGTTCTTAGGTTGACAGGCGAGTTGTTGACTGGGTAGTCCAAAAGCATTGCACGTCGGACTCCACACTCAGCGCGTAAACAGCCTCCATTTCTCTACCAAAAAAAAAAAACATGTGCATTCCGAAATAATTTCTGCCTTATCATGTTCTCAGTAAGGCACAAACTTACGGAGTGTCAACATTGTGTTTAGAAAAATTCTGTGCATATAGGCGATAAATTATTTTTAACTAACCCAATATAGGCGGAAGAAAAGGTAAATGAGACGCTTAAGTCACTTTATCGTTTCTACGATAAAAAAAAGAAAAAGTTCTACATAATGGGGACGATGAAAAATCTTCTATGAAATCTAAGTAGGAAGATTTGGATCAAGCTATGCTGTCTGGGGTCAGTCCTGAAAGCTAAGGCAACGATTTTTTCTCTTATAAACTTGTCTTGTCGGTTAACATTCTATTAGAGAGACCGTTTGAAAAGTTCTAGAAATGGCGTTATATCTCATTTTCAACCCGGGCCAAGGAAAACCAATAAAATACCCTAAGAAGACAAGCTTTGTTTCGCGAAAGAAGGAGCAGACCATCATCGGCAATATAAGTAGGATATTGTATTGTTTGTCGGATGATTTTTTGCTATGGAATGTAATTAATTATAAAATAAAACATTAATTTCACCTGTGTCCATAGAGTATTTTATTTTTTCAAATACGTATTTCGAACCCTATTGTGGGTTCTTCTTCAGTTCTTGGTTCTTCTTAACCACTGAAGAATAACCCACAATAGGGTTCGAAATACGTATTTGGAAAAAATAAAATACTCTATGAACACAGGTGAAATTAATGTTTTATTTTATAATTAATAAGTAGGATAATTAAATATATATATATCAAATAACTGAGTGAAGACCTCGGTCCACGAACGAGGAACTCCTCACATAATAAAGGGTACTTATTAGGAACATTATATAAGTGGTACAATAGGTCATAGTCTCACCACAAACCTAAGACGAAGTACAAGCAGCAATACTTGACATCAGAAAGAAAAAGGCTCGTGGAATAGGTGGAAACCTACCAAAACTTCTCCAGAGAGGGCCTCTATTGAAGAACATTTTCCACCGCTTAATTTACAAATGTGGTCTGATAAGCAGATACCAGGGAACTGGCGAAAAATTATTACTTATCCTGTGTCCAAAATGGGAGATAACTTAGTGTGTGAAAATGATAGAGGCACCACGTTCCTGTGTTCTTCGTATAAAGTGCTCGCCAAAATCATAGGAAGCAAATTGAAGTCGCATTGTTGACATATTTTTCAAGAATATCAAGGAGGCTTTCGAAGAAGACGGTCTACGAACGATTAAATATTCTCAGTGATGCAGACGCTCGAAAAGTATTAGGAATATAACATCGACATGCAGACTTCAATCATAGGACGGTATGGACAAAAAAGCGATGTTCAAATTAATGCCAGACTTTTGTGTTCCAACAAAACTAATCCTCCAACTAAAGTAACAATGACTTCCAACTAACTTCCACCTAAAGTAACAATGTTTAACACAGAGTTCCAGGTTAGGTTGAACGGGAAACTAACGGACAGCTTCAAAATGGAATCAAGTTTTGAAACAAATTCCAGTTGAAATGCTTTTAAGATATAATCAGTTTTTGTCCAAGGTACAGCACTTTTTGTTGTGAGAAGTCAATTATGAATCTTTGCCAATGTACCGAGAAAGCAAATAATTGTATACTCCAAAATAATTCTAAAAATTGAATCGGACTGTCCTGGCATGCTCTTTTGCGAATTTTGTTGTGTCAAAAGTCTGTTTCAACTAATCTAATGATTGCTGTGCTTTATAGTCTTCTAATGTTGATGAAACAATAAGATATCCCAATCAAGCGTAATTTTTTATTGATTTGTATCAATGATGTAATGCCGAAAAACAATGGTTTCTGCTAATGTGTAGTGGAATTAGTATAATATGGAAGGAGAATAGATTTGATTCTCCAGGTCCGTCTAGTGTTTGCATATCATTTCTCGATATATAAAGACAAAATTAAAATATAAAGATATTAAAATATAAAAACAAAATTAATATAAAGACAAAATCCTAATTATTACAAAAATATCATTCGTTGATTTTGGAAGGAGTGTCAATGTTTTGAAATTTTGGTTTAATGGGTTATCTGTTATATTTTACTCTTCGAAAAACGTCGCATTTGGTTATTACAATTGGTTTAAGCTCAAGAAGTTTCGAGAAGTATATTTTGTTCTTTAATACAGCATAACATTCTTGTATTCCAGAGTGAATACTTTCTCGTACGTGATGGAATTTTATATGCTTGACATCATCGGTCTCTATTTCAATGTCTTTTGCTCCAAGTGAACATCTAAAGCATTTCAATGAACTGTTCCTCGAAAATAATTACCTTAATTTTCCCTATACAATATGGTACTTACTTTCTGCCTTCGCTGCATAGCTGTTTATTTTGTCTTTATTTACATACGTTTTAATAATATGATTTAGATTTTCAAAATCTATATATATTATTCCTTTGCCAAGGACGATTTCAAGCTCTACGGTTGCTGCAAAGTAATTTGAATCTTTGGCATTGAGCTTTGAACTTTTCTGTAGATATTTTGTTAAGGGTTGTGCGACCTTTGCGTAATCTTGAATAAATTTACCCCTTAAAAATTTTAAAGTCAATTTTAATTTCGCTAATTTTGCAAGTTCTAGATCTTTTAATAATCAGATTTTTCCGGATTCTGTCTTAAACTATCTTTAGTGACCAGATAGGATAAAAGGGTGCACTAAGAGTCCACGCTGTTATTTACGTGATCATATTAACTCTCAACCGACAGAGCACTCAGACGTTGCAGATACAGGCGCGTGCCCAATCTTTAGAGAGGCACTAGCAAAAGCAAAAACAGCTCTGGAATGTTGATCAGGGCCCTTTAAATTAACTTGCACCGTAGCATCAATGCATAAGATTTGCTAGAGCAGTTCCCCAGAGAAAAGGGGGCTGATCTGCTGCTGCTGAGCGAACAACATCAAAATAAGATTTCACCAGCCTGGTTCTCCGATGAGTCCCATACTGCTACTGTTTGAGTTCAGGGCAGCATGCGACTCCTAATCCAGGGTCATCGCCGAAAAGATGGCTTTGTCTGGATTCGGTGCTCGGGTATAACGTTTTTCAGCATATACCTGACGCCGAATGAGTCAATGCCATCTTTTCAAACTAGACTGGACGCGTTGGAGGATGTTATCCTGAATATAGAGGGCAAAGTACTCGTAGCAGGAGACTTCAACGCCAGAGCCGTTGAGTGGGACATATCTCAAAACGATTCCAGAGGGCAACGCATTCTGGACATGTCGGCGGGTTGGTGGTATTGAGTACCGGTAATGTACCTATCTTCCGGTGCTGGGGCTGCGAAGAAACAATCCCAGATGTGACATTCGCCTCGGAGTCCCTTGCTTCGGCGACGCTGAACTGGAGAGTACTTGAGGATTATTCAGCGAGTAACCACCAATACATCGCGTTTGAGATCGGTGATACCACTGCTCTCTCGTCTCAACGATCCTCCATTCCCGGGTGGAACATCGGAAAATTGGACGTGGAGACTTTCGCTGATGTGATCCTGAAAGGGAGAACATCGGGGAGCTCTTCGGGAAGGGGAAGGACTTCAGTCGAGGGAATGATGGAATCAATGATGAGCCTCATCACTTCTGCCTGTAGCTCATCTTTGCCTCGACTGAAGCCTCGACATTACAGGCCTACTGTACATTGGTGATCAAAAGATATCGCAGACAAACGAGGTGAGTTTCACAGACTTCGACGGGCAGCTCAGCACTCGAGAAACGAAGAGGATGCATCCAATAGGACAGCAGCATACAGGTCAGTGAGGAAAGAACTCCGAAGGCTCATCAACGAGAGTAAGGCATGCTGCTGGCGAGAACTTGTGGGTGACGTGAACAGGGATGTATGGAGGCTCGGCTATAAGGTAGTGTGACGCAAGCTTGGTACCCCACGGAAGCCGTGTTTACTTCAAGCAGACAATATGGACGGGATAGTGCGGGCGCTCCCAACTCATCCCGTCCGTGTTGATACTGTCCACGAGGTCGAATCAGTGTAATGTCCATTGTTCACAAAGAATAAGCTGTAGGATTCGGTGCTTTCAATGAAAGCTCGAAAGGAACCAGCACCAGACGGCACTCCAACCGAGGTGCTATAAATGGTCTTCCACATTTGTCCTGACTTGCTGCTCAATGTGTTCAACGCTTGCCTGAAAGAAGGCGTATTTCCATCTCGCTGGAAGGTGGCGAGGCTCGTATTGATGAGTAAGGGGAAAGGGGACCCCGAGCTGCCTTCTGCATACCGCCCGCTTTGTATGCTGGACACAGTCGGGAAAGTGTTCGTCATCAAGCTCATAAAGGGAAGACTCACTGACGGATTTCGTGCTGCAGGGGACCTATCTCCTCGGTGTTATGGCTTAAGAGCAGGGCGATCCACTTCCGATGCCATCATGGAAGTAGTGAATGCAGTCCGTCGAGCTGAAGCGCACAAAAATGGTTCCAAACGAATTGTCTCGCTAGTGACGCTTGACGTCAGAAATGCCTTCAACTCCGCCAGATGGACGGATATTCTTGGCACATTGGAAAATTTTTTCCGATTGCCCGGGTATCTGATGCGGATTTTGAGGGATTACTTAAAGGACCGCAGGCTGCCCTATGACACACAAGATGGGGGGCGAAGTATACTATGCAACATTTTTTCGTAAGATCACGGAGGATGTCGTTCATAAACCGCTGAAAAGTAACTGAAGAATTTTTCAGTCGGAAAGGCAATCTTTAATATCGATTTTGTGGAGCGATTCCGTGCGTGGAATCTAAAATAGATTGGAGGAGCATGGAATTTAAAATAGATCCGATTTTTATTTGTAATTTCATTCAGTTTACGATAGTCCATTGCGATCAGATATCATTTCGCTCTGAAATGATCGGGTCTTGTGTGAACCACTATCAGAGGAGAGGTATTTTGAATAGTATTTTGCATTTTTGAATAATGCTTTGGTTTTCCATGTCCGAACCTTGAGTTCAATGTTTTGGTGACCAGCGATATAACTTTACATTGATCTGCATGTGCGTCATAGTTATGATTTAGTGTTCGAGTGCGGGATGCTAGTTAGTTCAACACCTTCCTGAACAAAATTTTCTCTCAAATCTTTTGAGAACTTTTGATAGTTCTCTATTTTCTTCTAAGTTTCAACTTTCTAACTTTAGTCTTTTTAGAAAATCGGGATACATTATCTTTATGCTTCCAAGTAAGCAACTTCATGAAGTTGAATAGGGTGAATAGGGAGTATTCAGAATACTGATCACCCGATCATATAGGCTAATAGTACCTCTTTCAAAATCAATATGTGTTTGTAAGTTATTTACATGATCAATTCTAATTCTAAATCCATCTTTTCTTTCGTTGAAACTTTTAGCTTTCCCCATAACCAGAATCTCACCAGAAAAAATTAGATAAGCAGGCCCTGAAGTATGGGCTCCATATTCATATACATACATAAAACATACATATACATAAAAAAGGATTTACTTTCATTTTAGGAAAAACTTTAACAGAGTCAACAATGAGACTGAAGGAGGATCTAGTATCCACCAGGCTTGAAATTCGCCATTTTCGAATGAAATTCTAATCAGTAGTAAATGGTCCCAGGCTATTCGATTTGTCTATTATTGTCGGACTGTAAGTTCTTTTTGTCATCATTGGTTTTGAGGAGCAGTTGAACTTAAAACTATCTTTTATATAAGTCTGTTTCATTCGAATGCACTAGTCTTCAAACCTGCTCTATTTAAGAATTTCTTAAATTTATTATTACCTACAGCAATTTCTTTCTTTACAAAATTTTGTTTCTTTTTACAAAATTAGTGACATCGTCAGGGCTACTGTAGGCAGCTTCTTGTCAAACACAAAAACCAAATATAAAAAATAAATGAACGTTTTTTCACTGAAAAAATTTTCACATACACTGAAACTAACAAACCCGTTCATATATAGAATCATTCGTGAATACATAAGAAAAAAAAATACATCCATTTAGTTCTAAATGTTATTACGTGTTTTAGCCAGGACGCAATCTGTGGGTCTCATCGGTGGAAAACCTTCCACACACCTTCGGAAAATTGTACGCAACGTCGAAAATTAAAAAGGATCTATGTCTTCTCAAAAGCAGAGGCCACACTTAAAAATGCCAGTCTCATAGCTCGTGGAGCTTTTGTGCCACCATGACTTGCCTTTATTGTATTCAATCAATTCACTAGGAGGATCTTCGTACTTTTCCTATTAGGCATAACAGGCAATGCAACTTTTGGCCTGTTTTTTTTTCTCTCTAAATCATTTGCTTTTTTTTCATCCTTGGCTTTGATTCTCATTTTCAAATTTGATATTTAAATTTTCTTTGATTTGGGCATGTTTTTTTCATTTTAGTCTTCTGGCATATTGTTATATGCAGCATCCGTAATAATTTCATCCAACTTTCTCGAACGTTCGTGCCATTCGTGGGCGTGCGGTGCCTTTAGTAATGAACTTACTTTGATTGAAGGGATGAAGTTGAAGTGTTGGTGGACACCAGCCATTAAAGCCTAATTTCATGGTCTAAACGAACGCGGTAGAAACAATGTGCCAACGATCACCCCCACAATCTGATCTCGGAATGGAGATTTCTTTTAAGCAAGTGTTTAACTACAGCGGGCCCACGTTTTGATTTCATTGTTTAAGTTGTGCTTCCATCCCATCTTTTGGGCAAATTCCTAAGCTCATACGTGAATGGTAGTTTTTCAGGTGGAAATCTGGGTATATTCCTAGAGGTTCGAAGGCTGAGAAGTACAGTTTTAAGCTTGGCATCATACTTAGAGTTTGCCGTTTCTGGTTTGTCTTTCCATAGCGTCTTCTTAGCGTTCGACAATATGTTTCGTATATGTGCGATATTGAATTAATCTTTCTTGTTCTCGTCCAGTTTTTATATGCAATAGCTACGCGATCTTCTGTCCAACTAATGTACTGCGGAATCACACCTGCTTTGCGTTTGTACTTGCGAGGATAGTTTCCCTTAGGGCGACTATCCGTTAAACTAAGCTCGGTGGCTATACTTTGCGTTGCGGGTATTCATTGTCAAATCAAAATCCAGCATGCATGTCACTGTTCTTAAGAAGTTCTTATTAAAGTTTCTTATTTTTATTTGAAAAATCTGTTGGTAGTAACATACTGTTTGCTCATGCGGAAATGCAGGCTTAATTCTTCCCAACGCGTTTGCCGTGGAATTCAGTTTTACGCGCATTTTCAAACTACTTTTGTCGTTCATTTAAATTTTTTCTCTTCGATGAGTTTTGCAGCTGTATCAATCTGCTATGGTGTATATATGTACCTTGCGATGAGATCATGTACATATTCACAATAAGAAACTATATATAAAGTCCTCATTGGTTAAAGCGTACCCATTGTAAGTTACGATACCCGCCAATATTCAATGCCCTTGAAAGCTAGCGTAAGTTTGCGAAAATGACGTTTACGCTTGACTTAAACGAGATCACTTTGCTGCCTCACTAAATCTTTTTGTGCTTTGGAAATTCACGGCAACAAATAGCTGATTCTATGCACAGCTTTGCCTGTTGTTTGGCGTTTCGATCGTTTGAAGACAACAGGACTTCTGCAGACCTCACTGCGCGCACTACCGCACTACATGTGTTTCTTCCACATGCCTTCAAGATAAAATAAAGCGATACAAATACAGCAATACGGTCAGTTTAATATCTTATACTTCACCTTTCTACAATGAATACTTCAGTATGCTAATAGTAAAGGAGAATTGATTTGCATATATAATTGTAAATGGAAAAAAAATTTAATCCTTACGAAGTCATTTACATTTTACGTTTTTTTTTAAATTAAAACCCCCTTTTAATGTACCTGAAATAAATTTCTAACAAACTTGTATACTCCGGGATTCCAATGATTTATTTTTTTTATTATTATTTCATTTATAAACACTTAAAATCAATTTTTAAAAAAGTGACTGTCATTAAAAGTATGGGATTTGTGGATATTTCTTGTAATATTTTGTTTTTGAAAATGGCATAAGTCAATTTGGAGTTTAAGACAATTAATTGTAAGCAGGTTATTAATTGTTGTTTTCTTTCATTATAAAATCGAAAGGATTGCAGTGCACAGCGCTTAAATTTATTAACGTTTGCCAATATGTTCGAACTAAGTCGAAAATGAGGATTATACCATTTTCAATATTACAGCTTATTTTTAAAAACCTCAAATGTGACAAGTCCATCATCAAAATCAACTCAAACGTACTAATACGAATTAAGAAGATATTACGAAAAAGCTTACGTAATTTCAAATTCAAACTTTCAATTTGTCATCTCCAGATCGCTCCAACAGATTATTGTTAATCGCGCAAATTCAGAGAGAGCTCCTTAGAGCCACCCCATTGCTGGGAGCTTTCATTCGACGAACGAACAACAATAATAACGAGATAACAAAATAATTGCCAAGCAAATCGTTCAAATCCGCAAAAGTTCCTTTATTTTTTGCCTCCATTCACTGACTATTTGCATGAACCAAGTGAGGGAGCAAATCAACGTCCCATCAAGCTCCCGACCTCACTTCCCTGCCCCCACACAATTTCGTATATTTCGTCTGGCATTTACAATAATTTTCCAAACGAGATAATTGTCATAATTTGGCCACAACCACATAAGCAGTGCTCCCTGCCTGTGTGCTTCTTTCCGCTCATCAACCGCCCACTCCACATAGTTGGTCTCTTCATCGGCAATTTAGTCGTTAGACCAGAAGAACAGAGCGAGAAGGAGTCGTCATCTTCCACGAGCGTGAAGAAAACGGAGATCGCCCAGAACACAACTCTCCTTTGGAAGGGAGGCGGCGGCAAGCGAACGGGCGCCCTAACGTCATTAATTAAGAGCCCAATTGAACGCTTATAAAGCGTACAGAGCGCGCGTTTACCTCCGCCCGCCAACCACTCACCAACACATTCAAACGTATGTGATAAGTGCGGGCTTAATGGGCATTAAATGCTCATTAGGTTTGTAAGAAATCATGAGCCGGCGAGCCGCGACGATGTACATGGTGCGTTTGATCTGGATGAATGCCAAGAAGAAAGGAAAACGGAAAAGCGCTCCACAAAGAGGACTAGGGAGAGGTTTCTCGAAGAAAAATGCTGGGCCAAGCGAGTCGACGAAAGTGCGTCCGCTGGCAATTGTGCGTGTGACTCCATTAGAGTTTCGTGCATGAAGGAGAAGCCTTGTGGGCGGGGCAATACCATCAGTATGTTCGGAGTGCAGCCAATGGTGTTCGAAAAGGCGGATTTCTCCTTCCGAATACTAATTGTCCGTGGGATTGTTGACTCAACGGATGCCATTGCCAGTTTCCACACACATTCACTGAGTTAGGGATGCCAGATGACTGCAAGTTTTTTCTTGGCCGACAGGATTTGGTTCGTGAAAGTTTCTAATGTACTCGAGATCTTTGTTGTTCCCCTGTTATGCTGTTTGTAGCGTTTGTGTCATACGCTTCTATAAAGTGAAATCTCACTCGGTAATTGCTTCAATTTAAAATTCAACAACACATATTAAAGTAAGAAGGGTCAAAATGAATATAAAGACGACACTCCGTTAGAAGTTTTTTGTAAGCTACCTTGCATTCGAGCAGTTTGCAGAGGGCCGTGATATAGTTTATGTGGTTCTATACGTTAGAAGTGTTTATATACACACGTATGCATGTGTTGAAGGATAGTATGATTACCGAACAATTTCGGGGGAAAGCAGTAGTCACCAGACATGCCTGCATATGCATATGTAGCCGGGAAAACATGTCAATTGTTATCAATTAAATTAGAATGTTTGCTAAACAAATAACTCGCAAACAGAAGAGTTGTCCTTATATTGAGCCGATAAAAATTGTGGCTAGGATTAACGTTGGAGTGAAGGAGTGAAGTCCTTGGCTGTGAAAAACTCAGTCTCAGTATTTGCTTGCGAAATTTTCGAGAATACAGCAAAACGAAACTTTGTCTAATAAAACATGCTCTGCTCGAAATTACTCTCTATAATAAGGACTCCTTTAACCATAGTCGGAGCCATGGCATTGTGAGTCTTACTAGGATCTATCATAAAAAAAATTGGCAATAATTGGTTAACATAAGGTAAGCAAAATTCAGTTAGTGCTGGGAAAGAGTGAGTTAGTATTAACATTTTCGAATCTTCTATAATTACTCATTGAACGATCACAGCAATATTGTTTTTGGTCATATTGGAATTAAGTTATTCGCTCGCATAATCAAATATAAGACATAACATAATTTGCGAAAGTGGCACTTGTTGAAATCAAGGCCTAATGTTATATTTGCAACTCTAAGAGAGTCATTTGTAACAAAGATGATAGTCACTTGTAACGCACAATAATTCTGATTAAAAATTCAAACACGAAAAGTAGGCTAGTTTTAGCACATCTATAATACGCTCATTTATGGCAATCTTTGCGCAACAAGCAACCTTCATTACTGCTTTTGTAATCTCTGGAACAAACCATACTATAATTTTCTTTTTCTTATTCCCAATTTTTTAAGTTTTAGTTTGCCTTAGTTAGATGCCTTTTAAATTGTCCCAATAGCTAAAACTTTTGTCTCAATAATTGTTTCAAACTTGTTTTTTTTTGTAATTTTGTTCTTAAAAACAGTATAACACATGCCTTTTTCTGCATCTCAATTTTTTCAGCTTCAGGATTTTCTTGTCATGAATCATTTTTTTCAGAGCCTCCAACTTAATTTTTTCTGGTGCATCGGTGTAAGTTGCACTTTTTCCTTTGATTCTTCTAGTTTTGCATTTTGTATTAAGTGGACTATTTAGAAGCGGCGCCACATCTGAAAAAGATAAGTAGGCGGCGATGTGTCTACTGGCAAGCTTTGCGTTGACTGACCTGATATGGACAGGGTATTTTGTTGATTAGATTGTTCAGCGGTGAGTCCTCTATTAAGCTGTTGAGTAATCGTAGCTGGAGAAAAATCAATACCTGAAATAATTTCTTTGTTGTGAAGATAAGCCACTAGTGGTGTGGTTATTGACATTGAAGCATATGTAATAGCGCTTTTAACACGCCCTGGCAAATCATAAACAGTCAATAGTTTCTCCATCCAGCAACAATATTAGATTAAGTTTAAAAGGGTCCAAAAACTGCCCTTTTAAGGATTGCAGTTTATCCAACCTATGTGGAGGAAAAGAGATAATAGAGATAAAGTTTTCTTTTCAATATTCAATTACATGTATGTTTTTGTGCGATGAATCCTTGCCCTCTTAACTAAAACAGGATTTTCTTCTGCATAGTCAGAACCATTTCTTATTGATATCTTGCAAAAAACAAAAAAAAAACAGATATAGCATTTCCGATCGCATTAAGAGCCTAGCCCACAGTTTCTAACATACCACGTTCTTGTGAAGTAATAACACTGACTCCTTTCATGCCTTTCACGCCAATACCTGTTAGGTTTCTGAGTGGTCGGAACGCCTGTCTCATCTACATCCCAGCAAACAATATAATCATTGTATAGGGCTTAATTCGGTGTAGTTTATTCCTTAGTGCATAAGACCTATATTCCTAACATTGGTCATGTCATTGGCAATCAGGTAATCAAGCAATCAGGCAAAAAGCTTTTATCATTATACAGTAATGTTTCGGTAATCCGAATAAATGATTGTAGGGGTTTGTCAGATTATCGTAGATTTTGGATAAACGAACCTTTTCCCGTATCAGCAATACAAACGCTAGAAATTTGATTTTCATTTTACGTATTTATTCCCAAATAAAATATAAGAATTATTTAAAAAAGCACAAAAAAATTCATCAAATAAAATAACATGATAAATATTTAACAAAAAACAAAAGTTTATCTTATTCATGGCGCAAAAAATTGACTGAGACTGAGATTTCTTCGATGTCACTTTGCGACACATCGAGTGGAAAAAAATTGGTTTAAGGAGACCTGAATTGATTGTCTACTGTCGGTATAAGTTCCACTATGTTGCATCTCTTTCGCTATCCATGGAGCGAGTGGTGAGTTCCTCAGCCTCATCCCACAATTCAGGAAGTGATTTAGTCCAGCATTTTGTAATTATGTCGGACCTAAGTTCCTGCCAAGCACTATTTAGCATATCGTAGTGTAATGAACTTTAAAACGTTCATTACGTTTTTCTTCGCCACTCACCATTATTTTATGGATTCACTCAACCTAAGTCCATATAAAAACATGTTGGATACAATGTAATAAAATATATTTATTATCTAGGAAAAATCACGTCTATAAAATATGGCGGTTCACTTGCGAGAGAGTGATTACAGGATTAACTGTCAGAAATTAATATCCTGCCGATCCTTACCTCGTTCCATATTCGATGGTTTGAGTGGCAGTGTCGCCACATTATTTTTCCTACTATTCCATCTTGTATTCCATTTTCGTCAAACGAATGGCGCTTTGATTCATTGGCTGTATTAAACTTGTGCAGTTAGAGGGAAGGAACACAATCTTATGCCTTCCAATTCGGGTTCTAATTGTTTCGAACAGTGGCATCTTGCGTTGTCAACAATCAGTAAGGATTACAACGGTAAATTGTTCTCTAGCTGATATTTTTCAATCTGTTCAACGTAGGACTTAAGAAACCAGTGCCGGAAGATTATATATGTCATCCAGGCATTCTTTGTTGAGAAGTAACCTAGCGAAGGATGATTGCTTTTGAGGGATTTTTCGCCTTTCCCACAACTTCAAGTTGTAACTTATACCCACCTGAAAAATTTGCGCAGCACAGAAACATTACTCTCTCCATGTAAATTTTTCTTCCAGGCGCGTGTTTCTCCTTTGCATGCACTAGTGATCTTGTTGGTAACATTTTCCAAAACAATGAAGATTCATCCGCATTATAAAGTTTAGAATCCAACAAACTACTGGGTTGAATATCTGCTTGAAGTTTCAGACGAAAAGCCGAGATCGACTCAGGTTGGGCAGACCTCGAACGCCATACCGAGTCTTGAACTCACTGAACCATCCAAGAGTTGCAAAAAATTTTTTAGTAGATCCATAGAATTTCCCATGAATCATCTTTGATTTCTCGCATAAAATGCTCTCTTACTAGCGATGGGAAAAACGGCTCCTCCATTGGAACGTTCCATCCAGTAACGTTCTGCTGGTATAAAAGCTGGTTTTATAAGTTGTAAGTGAAAATGGAAAAATTGATCTACCAAAAAACTTCTGAAATTGTAATTTACTTTATCGAGGAGTCTAAATATACATTTTTAAGCAACTAAATTTCACTATAAAAACTCATTTCAACTTACTCTTTTCATTCATAGCTTTTGTTTTTTATGCCGGTAACAGTCGATCTGCCTATTCCATAGTTTTTAGATATAACTGTAGCATTCACACCAAAACTTTCTTTTTTTTTGTAAAAGACTTAAGGTCTTATAAGGACGTCTTTTTATTGTGGCCATTATTTTTCATTCAGATTAACACTTTACCTCACGAGATACAAGGTAAATCTTTTGATCGATAGAAGAAAATATTGTCAACTTGATCGCAAACGCGTGTTGGCTTTCAGTAGCGCGCTTTACATGAATGTATTGTTTACAGAAGTTTCTATCCTTTTATGGTAACATACTGGCTCATTAGTATTCTTATTTATGTTAATTATAAGGACTATTTATTTCATGTTGCGGAGCGAGGGGGTGTTGCGCATAATCGTTGCGTTGTACGAGAATAAAGGCATAATGCATTTATATTATCCTGCCCATCGACGAATTTCCATCATATGGAAAACTTGTTCGAATTTTGTATCATTTAGATAATACGATTTAGAGTACGCAATGTTTTCTTCCGAAAAGCAGGTATCAGATACGTTGGTGTTTGCTCGAAGCTAAAATTCTTTGGAAAACACATTAATTTAAATGCGTAGGTTTCAACATGGGAATTTACTTGATGAAAAAGGTTAAAAAAAAAACAGAAAAAGTAGATCGGTTGATGCTATTTTGTATCTGCATTTGAAATGCGTGAGGCATATCCATATAAACGGTTTATTTGTAAGTGCATGCATATATTATAAGATAATTGTCTTAACCAATTTTTTTCAATATACACAACACTTTTGTTATATATGCACACGGTTAACTGCGTTTTTATGAGAAATTCGGATTATTGGTACAAAAATGTCGGTTTACTGGACCATAATATTAAAAGTTTAAGTCTTCGGTTTACCGGAATTCCGGTTTAATGATACTTCGGATTATTGAAAAATTATTGTATATACCTTATGATAAGGCATAAATAATGATATAAGAGAAGTGGTGATTGTACTGCCCAAAATACGCTTACTTAAGAATTATCGGTCACTCCAGATGTTGTCACTCACTTTTCACATTCACCATCCCAGTCCAATTCACACATACACTGATAATCCTTAGGCACGCCTAGACTCAAATTCCTGTTGACACATTGACACTGACCTTGAATCTGTTCGGGCACGTCTGATCTTCTCAACTACACAACTTGAAACAGACTTTTTTCATGGAAATACCAATAAAGACAGAATATTTGAAAAGAACAGTTCAAAACTAGTATAACATTCGAATATGGCTTAGCTAAGGCTTATACTAACCTTTAGTTAAGCATTAGCTTGATATTGATGATCGCTCTTTTTGTTGGGAAGTTTTGTGGCTGAAATGTGTGGGGAAATGTTGTCAGTATTTGATTGAGAAAAAATTGTCAGCACAAGGACATTTCAGAATGTCTGATAGCTAAGGTTCGCTTCGTTATAAAAACCCCATACAATCAATGCTTGCCAGTTTTATTGTAATTACAAAAAAATCCGGACATTTAATTTTCTCTATAACCAACAAGTAACAAGTAATATCTTTCTACTGTCATCTAGTGCGCAGAATGGTTGGAACTGTCAACTTGGTAGGTAAAGCAGTATAATATGACGATTCAGTTGAGATCAAAAGCATCCACTTCTTGACAGAAGGTGGCGAGTAGGGCCAAATGGCACAAATGCCTACTTGTTACTATTGATTCACTTTTCCACTATGTACTCATTTTTTATTAAATCAGAATGCTTTGCTATTTACCATCATAACTTATTAATACTGTCGATGATGTTATGTGAGTTTTATTGGATTTTCATTATATTTAGGGATTTAGATTGATCAATTCTCAATTTGAACAGTAAATTATTTACAGGGATCGTTTTTTCTTATGTTTACGGTTGTCTCTTTAGAAGCATTATAATACATTGTTTTTTGTTAAGAATTGATTGGATATTATTTTTAAAAATCATGAAAGGGCCCGGCGACTTATGTAATTATTTTGCCGTTTCAAGAACAGTCTTGGAGCACCTCAATTGGGAGGAAACTGCTTCAATACGTTAGATGCCTAGTTACGTGTGTTAAATTAAGTATGCTAATTGGTATTCAACATACTAAGATTTTGATCGTGAATGAAATAATGACAAATTGGCGACGAGTTTTCGAAAATAATACAAGAAAATTCACTAACCAAATATTTAAATTCAATATATCGGCAATATTTTAGTTTGCCCGAGAGCGTTACATGTTAAAAACAAAGTGGCTCAAAGTTTCAAACAAAAGGTAGCTTAAAGGTAAAAATGTAGCTTTGAGAAAATACGTTTGAAGTTAGCTTACATGAATAATCGTGAAAGAAACTCACCTACGCCTCACGTCTGGTTCTAAGGTCCATGGTAAAAATTGAAAATAAATTGGGATATTGCTGCCTCAAAATTTAAAATAGAACTGCTGCTGGAAAATACTAGCCGCCATTTCGCAGTCATACGTAGATGTAAAGGTTACTTTGCGGCATCAGGAATCTCGTGCGCTCGAGTCATATGTACCAAGCTCTCCGGGATATACTGTTATACTGCACCGATCTTCATGCATTGACATAATAATTTTGGATATATATACTGTCAAAACGTGAAATTAAAAAAAGCCGCTTTTTCCAACCAGTCAAAGTGCACGCATGGGACTATCGAATTATGCTATGCTAATGTTATTTTGTACGTTTATGTCACTTCTTTGCCAGAAAACGAATGTTTTTTTTAAGAATTCGTTGTTGCTCGGTAGGAACTTCATTACGCCTGCGCTTGGACCGGGTGAGTTAATTTTTCTTGGTAGAAAATTGATTGTAATAGAACCGGCTATTTATCTTTCCTCATAACCCTAAGAAAACTCGTATTTTGTGGTATGACCAAAGGGTAATTTATTCCCGCAGGGGGAATGCTGGTTACCAGGAGTATTCCTGAAAGCTAGTATTCTTTGGGGAGTGCCGCCCCCACGTACCCGAGGAAATGGAGGATTTCATGGAATATGACCCTGAACCAATTATGGACTACAATTCGACTGATTAACCGAAATTGACGCCTTGGGCTGGCGGATATGATATTTTGGACCTAGTTGCGTTGCACGGTAGCACCGAGGTGACACTCGAGTGTGAACGGCTCCAATCTAACGATCATACCGTCTACGTCCCGGTAAAACCTTGGCAGGCCTCGGAGTACGTTTGAAGTTCGCACCATTGAGTTGGTGGTGCAGGTTCGGTTGAGACGAACTCCCGATTGATGCCAACCCTCGCGTGGTCTCCCTCCTTAGCAAAGATAACCATGGGACCAATAAGGCGACTACAGACTACACACACGAGTGGAGATAGCGGCTCTGAGGGGGGACCCATTAGAAATGATAGCAGACAAATTATGCACGAAAGAAAATATTTCGGAACAGAAACATTCGAAAACGGATGGACGAAAAGTAGGAAATCTGGTACAACCAGAGATTTTAACAGCATTTGGGTGCAGCAAGAAAACCATGCGCACACCAGAGCGACCGAAAAAAGAAGAACAGAGCCTCTCGCAACCTGGAAGAGACGAACACACGGTAGAGAAAGGCGAAACAGTTGAGAAACCTATGATTGTTGCCATCACCACCGAAGTGAATGAAGCACGGGACACAAATAAAGAAATCCCTGCACGGCAGACACCGAGCACTTCGATTACCATGGATCGTGCAGAGGAAGAGCGGCTATACCGCAAAGCAGAAAGGGTTATGAAACGCATCACTGCCACATGCAATGCACAAACGAACCTTAGCAAAGAGGTTGAAAACGGAGTTTTGGAGTTGGAAGACCTCCTAACCCGAATAGGTTATTATAGATGCAGGTCGATAAAGGCAGAGAAAGAGCAACAGGCTAATTCATTCGACAACCCAGTAGTCGTCCCGATTTCTACTGCCAACAAAAGATTGGTCTGCAGCCCAATCAAAGGGGATCGGGATAAACGGAGGAAGGATGAGGACAGGACGCTGAATGATCAAATCGCGATTAAGGAGGGCTTTCAGACAGCACTATCCCTAAAGTCCCTAGGCCCTAAAGTTCAAAATCGATAAACCTCCACAGGAACCGAAATGCAATGAATCATCGCAGATAACCCAAGAAACAAAGATTAAGAAGCGTCGAAAACCCATTGGGCAGGCACTGCTGATTAAACCCACCGACGGTATATCCTATGCGGATGTTCTGCGAGAAATCAAGGGAGCTGTAAAACCCGAAGACATACAAACTGCAATAAAAGCTATACGGCCAACTCGGTCGGGCGATCTACTTGTTGAGTTCGGATCAGATGCAAATAATAAAGACGCGTTCCGTGACGCAGTCAAAAGAGTCCTTGGAGAGAAGGCAACTGTAGCCTCACTCTAGTCTAAGGCCACACTGGAATTTAGAGACATTGACTGCGTTACGGATCTGCCCGAAATAGAAGACGCCTTAAAACGTGACTTCCCCATGCTAGGCGAGACGAAAGTCAGGCTGGCCAAATCAAACAACAGGGGTCAACGCATGGCCATAATCGATCTCACAGAGAGAGAAGCAGAACAGCTTTTGAAGCAGGGCAAAATAAGAATAGGGTAAGTTATTTGTCGGATACGGCGAAGCGCGATCCCCCTCCAGTGTTTCAAGTTCCTTGGATACGGTCATACCGCACAGGCATGTAATGGAACTGACCGAAGCTCCTTGTGCTACAATTGCGGTAAGACAGGGCATAAAAAGAAGGAATGCACAGACGAGTCACACTGTGTTCTTTGCCAGGAGTATGACCCGAGACCAGATGATTTGAAACATATTGCAGGCACAAGGAAGTGTCGGGTCTTCCAAGAAGCCCTAATCAAGGCTAAAGCGCTTCTGCAATGATTCGTATCCTTCAAATCAAACTGCATCGAAGCATCCACCTGCAGGTGTGGGTTGGAGTGTCACAAACTACGGCGCAGGATTTAGCGAGCTCGAACCTGGGAAAAGGCATGTATCCGATTAGCAGCTTACAAGTCATCTAGAAAATGCCTCCGTAGACTTATCAGCAGCAGCAAGGCCAGCCGCTGGCAAAACCTGATGGACGACGTGAATAGAGACCCATGGGGCCTGGGCTACAAAATAGTGACACGGAACTCGCTGACGTGATTTGCACTGCCAGGGACCTATCTCCACGGCAGTATGGCTTCAGAGTAGGCCGCTTCACCATCGATGCAATTGGAGAAGTAGTGAGCGTGGTCCAACGTGCGGAGTCTCACTGTATTTCAACACGACGAGTCGTCCTGCTGGTTACTCTGGATGTTCGAAATGCATTTAAGAGCGCTAGATGGGTGGATATTCTTGAAGCGCTAGAAAAGCGTTTTCAAGTACCAGTGTACCTGATGCGGATTCTCAGGAACTATTTTAAGACCGCAGCCTACTCAGCGACTCGAAGGCGGGTAGGCGAACTACAATTCTTACTTCAGGTGCCGCTCTGGGCTCTATCCTTGGCCCGGACCTGTGGAACATCTTCTACGATAGACTGCGGTAGCTTGAACTGCTTGAAGTGAATTGAGTCACGTTTGATCAGCTATGCGAACGATGTCACGGCGCTGGTTGCTGGACGCACAGTACACCATGCTCAACTCAGATTCAATATGTTAATGCGGAGGGTAATTGACTGGAAGCTAGCGCTGGAAAAAACCAAAGTGGTCATCCTAACGAAGAAGATAATCTCCAGAGTAAGGCAGGTCCTCTATCAGTATAGGGGACGAGCTGGTTGAATCAAAATCAGCAGTAAAGTACCTGGGCGTCCTGATATACTCGACAAGGCTGCAGCGCGTGTCACGGCACTCACCCGATTAATGGCCAACATAGGGGGGCCCACCACATCAAGGAGACGACTCTTTGTGAGCGTTGTGTAGTCGCTTCTACTCTACGGATCAGAACTGTGGGGCGAAGCTCTCAGCAAGGAGTTACACCGGAAGCGGTTGGCACAGGTGCAGAGACAAGGAGCATTGCGAATCTCATGCGCATATTGAACGGTCTCCGAGGCGGCAGTGCTGGTAATCGCAGGGGTGATATCCAAAGCCCACCTGGCGAGAGAGCGCAGAAGTATTCGCAGAAGCTCGGAGTCTTCGAGCAACTGCACGAATGATTACAAATTACATTTTGTTTTATAGTTTTATGTTTTTAATATGAAAGCAAAGACCAAAATCTTTGTTAAATATAACGCGATATCGCTTTGCAATCCTCGAATTTAGAAAAGGCAAGCGTTACTGGGAAACAAAGAAACAATGAAAGGTACTCGTAATATGAGGCTGGCTATGGGAAAGGTTTAACTCCTCGCCCCTTAAAAATCCGTGTCCCTACAGATTAAAAGTGAAGAGTAACAGGCTCTGGGTACGTGTAATTATTGATTCTAGGCTCTAAAGTGGGTCCTTTTTGTCGGAGGATACGGAGAAGGAAAATGGCTATGGCTATTAGTAACTATAACCAGGTCAGAGGTGGCGTAGATTGTATTACTAACGGAAATTTTTTTCAGTTTCTTAACGGTATCTTGATGAAGCTTGTGTTGGTATTCAAGATCTAGTTTCATATCCATTTCGAACCCAGCTTTGGGGTTAGAACCTCGGCACTACCTCATGACGGTCCCAAACCCGTGTAAATGAGGAGGGAAGAAGGGAGTTTTGTGTCTGATAAAGTTGATAGCAAGCCGAGTAGGGAAACTGAAAGGTGGATTTGACGCTGAAGAAGACGTTGTCTTTGTCTTGATGAGTCTTGAGAGATTGTGAAATTGTTAAAAATTGGACACTGACGGACTGCCGAACTGTTAATGTTGTTCACGTCCTGCTGATGTAACCTGATGTAACTGAGATGAAGAGCTTGGATGTGAAGGAGTTTGCATTATTAGAAGGATGAAGCGATGTAAATACCAAAGACGTCACTACAGGCTATTTCGTCTCTTGTGGTCTGTGTGAATGAGGGAAAGCTAGTGGGACCCTACTGAAGTGCATGGACTGTTGAAAAATCGTTGAAAAGTTGGTTTGATGAATGTCGAATCGATGAATTGGAGATCTGAGACCCTGACTGATGACTTAGTGACCCTAGAGAAACTGACGAAATGCTATAACGGTGGTATGCTGAATAGTCGAACTGTTGTACTGATGACCGATGACTTACCGACAAATGAAATCATGATGAGATCATGACAGGCGTGGTTATGTTGAAATTGTGTTTTTGATAAAATGCTTCAGTGTTTGGACGTTATTTATAATGTTTTTCTGTGTGTAAAATAACTTAAATTACTTATAATTGTCATGTCATATCACCCAAATCACGGGGAATATTTTTAAAACCATTATCATTAACTGATCTTTTGCTATTGAATGAACAAATGCATAAAAAGAAGTCACGACGCGCTTATTCTGCTCATCTTCTGCTTTAATTGTGCAAACCACGCCGTTGAAAGGCGCTGACTAATCAACATGATTAGTCAGCGAATCAACCTAAGCATCCATGCGTACTTTAACTCGACCGTTCATAAATTAGTCTTGAAATTTACTCGATCGAGCCACGCTTTCAGGTCAGGGAATAGGCATGCAATCCTTTGTCCATGCGTGTTTCTATTCCAGAGTTCTTTTTAAGCGCTACAGAGAGCGTTGTCTCTCTTTCAGGGCGTCCAGTTCCCAGTCGTTTTTGTTCCTGCCCAGATAGAAAATTCTGTTTCCTCTGGAGGGTGATGAGTATCAAGACTGCGGCTAGTAACACAACACAAACTAAAACAACAACATAAGAATAGAACATACTGTCGATATTTATATTCAATTTGCAGAGCTCTTTACCTCTGCAACTATGTCTACCATTTTCGACCACTAGATCTTTACCATCTAACGGTAGTAAATCGCTACGAACTGCGGCATCAACCTTAACAATCATTACCGACAAAATTCATCACGAGTCTGTTGATACTGTTAGGTGTTTCACATCTGGTTTCAATTCGACCAGCACTTCCTCAATATTGAAAGCCCTGACTCTAAGGACTCGCTGCAGTGTCAGCCTGGTCTCACCACTTCTCCGAATGCAACGAATGCCAAGAATCCTGCTCTGAAAAGCATCGATTTGAGAAAGAACCCCCGACAGCATGAGTCTCATACTGACGAGTTTTTCGAGAGCTTTTATTGCCGAGTCTAGCAAACGTCGTGGGCGAAATGCTGATCGCGACTTTCCATTTATCATCCCTTTACTAATCACTAATATTCGACACTTCGAGCCCCTTAGGAATACTCCTTCGCGCAGGAACATTGCTTTCTCCAGCTTCCTCTATATGGTAGTTTTCAATGGTATATCTTCGTGATCAGTGCAGATCAGTAGGAAAAAGTTACTGCAAAATTTTGTTTATTTCTTGTGCCTTTTATGAGCGAGTCACCGACACCATTAAACGCTCAGCTTCTATGTCACTAGTTCACTTTCATCATGCTGCACACTAGGATGTGGTGGTTGTATACATTTCTATGGTGATTTATTGGAATGGACGAATGACTTACAAATCATGCTAGTACATGGTATTGAATATTCGACGTTTGACAGCGAATTTAAAAATTATTGAAATATCATGGAAAGCGATTTCGTTTAGCATTGAATCTCTTATTCTTATTTACCGTATCCCTCTTAGAAAGTTGGAAAATCTGAATGTATTCTTATTATTATTATTTGTACTGAGGTCCACTTGCTGGAAATAGCGTAGGCCAGCATCGACCCTTAGATCCTTTAGCTTCGCTTTACAGAGGGTCCATCCTGTCGTCCTACAGAAACCAAGGAGTTCCCCCAGTTCTGTGGTCGCCAAGTCTTCCAATTCTGTTACGTAGTTGGCCAGGTCTTGTGTTGGTCTGTATGTTGGCCAGGCTCGAGCATACTAGGAGGAAGTGTTCTGTTCTTTCTTCCTCCAAGCCGCAAGCTCGGCAGGTGTCATCCGTTTCGATTCCTATTCGTTTGGCGTGTTGACCTAGAAGATTATGGCACATTAATACTCACACCAATGTTCTAACGCCATTTCTGTTTTTCTCCAGGTGTTGTTCTGACCTTCGTTTTCCTCAAAATCTGAATTATCTGAAATAAAAACTTTATTTGAAGAACGTTATATTGTCATGTGTTCCTAAAAATAGCTACAAAATATTCTTTATATTATTAATAATGAAATAATAAACCAACACCTTAACTTATCTTAGGAAAATTTAACTCCTATAGTAAGTTGGACAGCGCCAATTTTTTTTTATAAGTATTTCGTTGAGAAACTGTAATGATATTTAATGTCTGCAATGGTCACGACGATGACTGCAAGATGAGTCGGCCTCACACCGATATTCGGACGTGAAGTCCTAGAGGTGTGGCATCGAACTGTACCCGGAAGGTCAACTGTTTGGCCACTCGGAAGTTCACCACGTTGGTGGCTGCTGGCGTACTAACTCAGTGCGGCGAGGTATGCGGACGTGGGTCGCACCCGAGTGAACTTCCGTTTTGGCTTCATTAATCAACCAGCCACCGAAAAGCCCGAGGACATTTGAAAAGCAATTTTACTTTACGGTATAGTTTCCTTCATAAAAATTGTCGCGCATCCGTTACTCGAAATACCGCGGTGCCCCAAAATAAGCTACTTTAACTAAACTACTGCGAGAAAAATAAGGAGCAAGTTATCACGTGAACACAACAACGATTTCTAACCGAATTACAAACTACGGCACCGTGGAACCCGAACCGGCGAAACACTTGTTGCCTTATATCACCTTTCTCCTGAAACAGAACGACGGATGGAAAGAAAGAATATTATTGATTTAGTGCTTCATATGCTTTTAACCCACATAAATCTTAATTTTTCCCTAATTTTAACTTATTATGAAATAAAATATGATTATTAACCTATAAATTTAATCGAAAGAAAAAACAAATAAGCTAGAATTAAGCTACTTAGAATTCAACTAGAATTAATTAAAACAAGAGAAAATAAACTAATATCCCAACTAATCAATGCATTTATTTTTATATTTATATTATATTATTATATTATGTATTATTATATATATTATTATTTATTATATATTATATTATATTATTTTATATTATATTTATTTTATATTATTTTTTATTTATATTTTGCATTTTAATTAAGTTTGTAACACCAAATTACAATAATCTAGTCGTTTCCAAGAAAAATGTAGATTCTCTCAATTTTTTTGTTTTGTGAGCTGTAAGCACAAGGATATAGCAGTCCTAGTTCGACCGCATTTGTGTACTGTTCAAAAAATGTTCTAGTCTAAAAATATCTGGAGATTAACCGTTGTGGTAATGCTGGACCTCTTAAAAGTCCTTAATTTTTTTACAATCCACTTGAACGAAAATTATCACAATATGATTAACACATAAACACTTTTTTTGTCTTTTATTCGTTCTTTCTTGTATATAATTATCTAATACCTGAACAGGGCACTCGGGATGAAGAATAGTTTTATGGAGCAATATAAATTAGTAACAACAAAAAAAAAGCAATATGAAATTAGTAATATTCAACTGTAAATTCTAATTTAAATATTTAGCAGATGAGGGAGAAGGCAAATTGAAAGCTAATATATTCCAATTAACTGCTATAACGATATCACAAATACAATGAAATAAGCAATTTTCGATCAAGTGCATGAGCTTAGATTAAGTTAAAAGAAAAATATCCATGGTAAAAGTATCTCAATAAAATCAATTCGAATATGTTTATGTGCATTTAAGCGCAGAATATCGTTACTCGCTTTCGGCTCCTTGTCATGGATTTAAGTGGAATCATGGACCATAGATGGTGTGAAGCGGCATAGATTCACAAAAAATATTCTGGCCCTTCCCCGTTTTCTACAAGCTCGGTAGAAACCGATATACTGAATCAATTGAACCGATTGAATCTCTTGCATTGTTTTCTATTTGCACGTGTTACTTTTCACGCCATTCAGGCCCATTCTTCTTTTTTTTTATAATTTTTTACAAATTTTTCAACGAATAATGCGCACTGGAGTCTATTTTTGATATTAATTCGCGTAATGTCGCCTGTGTATCGAGGTTCCGACGAAATAATCAATCGGGCGCGGTACATGTCGAATGAATTTTTTGTCAATTGATCGAAAGAACTCACAGCTGTATTTGTTGCGATATAAATGTGTGTTAAGGTTATAACTCACGAATTAGCTGCTTGAAGCTCGGCATTTTCCCTCGTAGGCAAGCTGAGTCGGCGGTTTGATGGAATCAACACATTTTCTTTGTCCACCGCAAATTCCTCTCTCCTTCTCTTGGCAATGGACCATTTAGATCCGAATTCGGCCACCTTTTTATTTTCATCGAGTCTTCACTGCCCATTTATTTGGATTTTTTCGTCTTCCTTTCACGACTACTGTAATACAACTGTCCACTTCACTATCTCGCAGTCCCGTTCTGTTTCTCTTAACACCTCGTGTTCCGTCGTGGTGGCTTTTATCTCTCAATTCAGTCACTCTGACGGCATTGTCACACTTGCGAGGTGAATGTTGATAAATTTATAACTCCTCACAAGTGTGTCATCCTGGCGAAATTGCCATAATTGAGGGGCGGATTACAACAAACCCCGATAAGCGTTTACTTGTCGAAGTCCATTGAGTTTTTTTGTACTATTTTTTCAAAATCTTGGATCCATGTTTTTCCATTCCTTCTTTGAAATGAACTTCAATCAGCCTATGGATGAAATTTTGTGGTTGGCTGATGAGTTTATTTCAAATGCTCTATTATTTTATGGTCCGGAGATTTGACAATGCTGTAGGGAATCTACAAAACCCAATTTATCGGCCCTTCATTTAACGATTTCCTTTTGTATTTCTGAAAAGAGAATCTTATCCATTACTCCGTTTATAATTAGCCAATAATGTAACTAGCCAACTCCTTCCTTGACCACGCTTCCCCAAATCATAACCGCTCCTCTGCAACGTATAAGGGTTCCTCGAATATGCTTTCTCTCTAAATTGGGGCTCGGTAACCTCCAAAGATATCCTACCCCTTCTGAACTTATAAATTCACATTCGCCTTCATCTGAGAAGCTCACTTAATTTGAAAGTTATTAGAACTAAATTTTAAGTGATCTGGGTGTATTGACCTTGCTGAAAAACTGATAATTTTTGTCTCCATACTTTTCTTCAAATTACGGACGCATCCTCCAATTTTTCTTCGAGATAACTGGTTTCCCCATGACTTGTCCATTATATTTGGCTTTAAAGAAAATCTTCTTAGAAGTTTTCGCATTTCAACTTTTTTCAAACTAATTTCAAACACAGATGCAATGTTTGGCGCTGAAAAAATACGATTTTTTTTTTAAATCTTGTAAGCATTGAATCTCACTTTGGCTTAAAATATTTTTTGGTTTCAAAAAATTTCAAGAATAGTTAAAGTTGAACGTTAAATTTGAAAACGATAAACGTCTACAGGAACCGAAATGCAAATATTATCGCAAGTAATCCAAAAAACAAAAGGAACGACGCAAATTTATTGAGCAGGCAAGTTAAACCCACCGACGGGATATGTTGCGGCCACACTCGAAGGGACTTTGGTTATTATTGACATTGACTAGTTACGGATGTCTCCTAAATGGAAGAATGGCCAACGTATGGCGATAGTTTACCTAACAGAGAGGGAAAGCCGAACACCTAGGAAAGAAGGGCAAAATTAGGATGAATGGGTTTTTGTCGCACGGGGTCATGAACGATTTTTCGGTGTTTCAAGTGCCTTGGATACGTACAGTACAGTCGCCATTTGAGTTCAGTGCAGGGTCAGAGGTGGGGAGATGGGTTCTTTTTGGTTCGATGTTCGGAAGCTACACACTTATGTGCATACCTAACACCGAACGAATTGGGTCAATGCTTTCGAGGACTCTGTTTCGAGTACAGAGGATCATGTGCTCGTTGGAGATGATTCAACGCTGAAAGAATTGAATGGGTCTCACTCAGATACTCGGGGCAAGCGGATCCTGGACATGGCAACCAAATCTGGGCACATCGTATTGAACAAAAGGCCACACTCCTACTTTCCATGGATGGGGCTGCATTTAAGCAAATTAATGCCTTGTACAAATTAATGCAACTAGGAAGAGGCATGTACCCGGACAGCAGCTTAATAGTGAGCTAGAAAATGTCTCCGCTGTCGCATCACCACCAGCAAGACCAAGTGTTGGCAAAACCTTTAAAAGTTTGTAAACCATTTTAAAGTACCAATATATATGATGTTGATTATGAAGGACTAACTGAATAAACAAAGCCTATTCCACGACTTGAAGGAAGGTAGCCGAAAGACGATACAAGACACCTCACTCACGGCTCGATTCTTGGTCCGAAGTGTGGAACATGACGGACTGCTCCGGCTTGAACTGCCAAATGAGTCACATTTTGATCGGCTATGCGGACGATGTTGTTGTGCTAGATACTGGTTGCAGGGTAATCGATAGTTGCAGGGTAGTCTCCGGGGAGGCAGTGCTGATAATCACAGGGGTGATGCTGGTGACCCAATGCCCACCTGGCGAGAGAGCGCATTAACATGTACCTGCTCAGAAGCGAAAGGAACAGAGAAGAGATCACCAACGAAGAGGGACAACGCTCTCTCAGCAATTGGCAACAGTACTTAAAGCAAGACACAAGGGGAAGGTGGACTGCATGCCTGATCTCTGACCTGAGGCCATGGCTCAATCAAGTGCATGAAGAGGGTGATTTGTACTTGACCCAGCTCCAAGGCGAGCACGGATGTGTTTGGTACCTTACCTGCACAAGATTGATAGGTCACGGTCAACAGAGCATTTTGTGCAAACACCTGTCACACATTTTTCCCTTGCGATGGATGGAGTAAGCAGCGCGGGGACCTCTTCCGTGAAATTGGAGAGCTCTGTCTGGAAAATTTGGACGGAGAAATGCTTAAAATGGCTTAAGAACTGAATTGCGTGGTACAATATGCACGGGCAGTGCTGGCACTGAAAATTCTTTAGTGGAGCATTGGGAGGCGTCGAGAATGGAGGGATCTCTTTTCTAATTCTTCCTTCCCCTTCCTTCCTTCCCGCTGGAGAAAGGATCGCCGTAATCTAGAGGTGGATCTAGGCGTAGCAGCATGAGTAACCCGAAGTAATGTGTCAAATAGCTTCAGGCTAGATTGACAGGAGAGGTGTTTGGTGGGTAGTCGAGAAGTATTGCGCGTCTTGGAGTCCCACACTTGGGGCGTAAAAATCCTTCAACAGCCTTTTACATTTCCGACGATTCGTGATATTTCCCCGTTTTTAACACTTCGAATGAAAACCTCCCTCTTCTCAAGATTGCTCGTTTAAATTTACGAACCATTGTGAGAATTTGAGTTTAAATGCATATATCCACTTCGAAAATCAAATTACAACTCAAAAAATTCATCAGATAAAGAAAATTGGACATGAAATATTGTAATTTAAAGTTTTCTGAGTGTCAATCTATCTATGTTGGCGTGATTTCTTGGAAAATCAGTTTACTTATTTTTCTCTAAGTGAAATACTGTATGTATTTTCAAGGCAACGATATTAGTTTCCGAAAGGAAGGAAAGTTCTCCAATAAATTAGATGATGTTAGGAGAGGCATAATTGCTAATAAAACAGATAAATTTACCGACCTTTTATTCAGTTTGAGTTTATGAGCTCTATTGGCATGTAATCATTTTTTATTTCTTTGCAGAGGAGCTCAAAAACGAATGCTGTTAATATTTCCCTCAGCTCTAGGTTTTTAATGATTTGGCTTCGACAGCAATTAGCAACGGATCAACATCAATTCATCAGAAAGCGTAGTTAACATTGGTATTTCACCTAAAGATGCTTAGATCAAGTATAATCATTTTGCAGATGCCATTCTCGCCCGCTTAGCTTTCAAAGAGAATCGAAGTAGAGGACTATTTTGTTCCGAACTTGTCTCATTTTTATCCCTACTTTCTTGCAAATTGACTTCATCCAAAACTTTATAAAAAGCATTCTTAAACGAATTTGCTGGAAATGATCAATAGAGCATTTACTACGATGCCAGGTGACAGGCAAGTGGATACCTTCTGCGATTACCACCATCCTTATCATGACTCGCTCTACAACCCTGGATGGCCTCTATACCCACAGCTCCTGGGAGCAAACTGCTCACGGGACTTATTTTTATGGCAACCAAATTGATAAACAATGTCGGGTAATACTTTTAAATTTTCGCTGTGTTAAATGACTTTTAAATTGAATTTGCACTCACCAGCACACTTTTTTCTCGTCATTGTGAAAAGCACAGCGCATATAAAACAATTATAATTTCATTACGAAGTATTGCAAGTTTCATGAAGTTTACGACAACGTGTAGCATATTGAATATAAAATGCAAGGAAAATTGAATGAGATGCTTAAAAGTGTTTCGAACGAGTATAAATGGAATTGAATTAAGATGTGAATATTTTCAATCACACATCAATATTCGTCAGCTTTTTTAAGGCGAAGACATTAGAGAAGCGTATTTATGTTTTCAATTTCTGCAATGTAGTCGAAATTGTTTGAATGAGACAAAGGCGCCGCCAGAGGGAGGCAGGGGGCCGCAGTTATCCCTCTGAAGGCCATTGACCTATTAGTATTTTGGTTTGGGAGGGATTGGGGGAACAATTGAAAAGAAATTAAAAAGAATTCAGACAGAAAACCAAGTCGAGTGTTGGCACGTGTAAACACTACCGCTTCTAGGATTTTTTGCGGACAATTCGAGGAAAATCATAAACAAAAAATTTCAAGCGAAAAACAGCGCCCAGTCAACGTTTCGATTATGTTCTTTCTCTTGCATTCTTCCTTGAGTATCATCAGGCAATCGCCACGAAGGACACAGAATTCACTTTTTTTCGTTGTCCCTTCATAGCGGACACAAGAAAGTTTTGCGGTGAGTTTTTTGCAAGTAGGCTCAAGATCAATTGCCACTACTTTTTGAGATGTATTTTCAAGATTTCCCGTGTTCTGTTTTCCAGTAAATCTAAAAAGAAAAGGGTCTTAGAACGGGGAAGCGACACCGACAAGCTACATGAGGACACTCAAGGGAAGAGCTTGTCGCGCAAAATTGTGTTTTTGTTACGGGAATACAAGCCGAGCCGGATCAATGCTGTGTTTCTATTGTAAATGAATGCAATCGAAATGATAATTGTCAATTATTGATCGTGCCTCGCTTTTATCCACTGAAACAAAGAAAGAGTTACTCGAAAATTGCTGGATGGGTCCCTAAAAGTTATACCAAACGAAAATTCAATTTTCGCGAATGGAGACGTACTCGCCATGGCTTGTTTATTCCCGACGACAGAAAGGAGCCTTTTGTAAATATTGTGCCTTGTTTCCGCCAAATGCCAATTCTTCCCGAGGTGTTCTGGGGTAATTTATTGTTAAGCCGTTCGCGAATTCTAGGACATTCATGAGCAGTGCAAAAAGCATGCAGAAACTCACATTCATTTGGCAGCGATCAAACTGCTTGGTCATTTATTTGAGATTTATCGTTATCTCGGTGTTTTTGCGCCATTCAAAAAACTTTTTAAAACAATACTACTTTTCCCAACAAAAACGCAAATAAATTTAATTTTTTATAAAACATATATATATTTCGGAGGTAAGAGTTCCTCCTTCTTCAGTGTTTGTTCTTTTTATGGTTTTGTTGAAAACCATATGGTTTTGGTTTATGGTTTTGTTGAAAACCATAAAAAGAACAAACACTGAAGAAGGAGGAACTCTAACCTCCGAAATATATATATGTTTTATAAAAAATTAAATTTATTTGCGTTTTTGTTGGGAAAAGTAGTATTGTTTAAAATACTACTGAACTAAAATACTGTTTTTTTTATATTTATTTGACGTTTGGCTGTCGATGTTCAACTCAATGAAAACTCGCAAAACTCTGATCGCAGCAAACAGAAAAATTGTAACATCCATTATTTCTTGCATTACATTTTGTGGGGCTTACGACTTATCGCTGCAAGGCAAAATCATGCCGAAGGAATACTGGAGGATTTGTTCAAGCTTCTAATTGATTCACGGGATGCGGTTTTAAAATCACTTATTGGCACGGGGAAAATTAAATTATTAAATTAACTAATTATATTAGTTATCGTTCTGCTGACATTCAAAATCAAATACTTGAGAATTGTGGCGACGTGCTGAAGACGGATCTTATTGCCAAAGTGAAATCAGCAGACGGTTACAGTGTATTAGCAGACGATACAGCTGGCAAGTTTGACAAAGAGCAAATATACATTGGTCTTCGATATTTTTGTTAAGAATCCAATGCAGTTGAAGAAGTATTATGGAATATAATATGGAAGGGCTGGAGTCGAGGGAATGGCGGAGTCAACGATGAACCTTATCACTTTTGCCTGTAGCTCATCTATGCCTCGACGGAGGCCTCGACACGACAGGCCTGCTGTACATTGGTGGTCAAAAGATATCGCAGACAAACGAGGCGAGTGTCACAGACTTCGACGTGCAGCTCAGCGGTCGAGAAACGTAGAGGAAGCATCCGATAGGACAGCAGCATACAGATCAGCAAGGAAAGAACTCCGAAGACTCATCAACGAGAGCAAGGCACGCTGCTGGCGAGAACTTGTGGACGATGTGAACAGGGATCCATGGGGGCTCGGCTACAAGGTAGTGTGGCGCAAGCTCGGTACCTCACGGAAGACGTATTTACTTCAAGCAGATAAGATGGACGGTATAGTGCAGGCGCTTTTTCCAACTCACCCTGTCCGTGTTGATGCTGCCCACGAGGTCGACTCAGGCGAATGTCCATCGTTCACTAAAAATAAGCTGGGGGAAGCGGTGCTTTCTATGAAAGCTCGAAAGGCACCAGGACCAGACGGCATTCCATCCGAGGTGCTACAAATGGTCTTCCACGTTTGTCCTGACTTGCTGCTCAATGTGTTCAACGCTTGCCTGAGAGAAGGTGTGTTCCCATCTCGCTGCAAGGTGGCGAGGCTCACATTGATCAGCAAGGGAAAAGGGGACCCCGGGCTGCCATCTACATACCGGCCGCTTTGTATGCTGGACACAGCCGGGAAAGTGTTCGAAAAGCTCATCAAAAGAAGACTCGCAGACGCAATTCGTGCTGCAGGGGACCTATCTCCTCGGCAGTGTGGCTTTAGAGCAGGGCGATCTACTTCCGATGCCATCATGGAAGTAGTGAATGCAGTCCGTCGAGCCGAAGCGCACAAAACTGAAAAACGAGTTGTCTTGCTAGTGACGCTTGACGTCAGAAATGCCTTCAACTCCGCCAGATGGTCGGATATTCTTGGCACATTGGAAAATTTTTTCCGATCGCCAGGGTATCTGATGCGGATTTTGAGGGATTATTTAAAGGACCGCAGACTTCTCTATGACACACAAGATGGGCGACGCAGTATGGAGATAACGTCTGGTGTAGCGCAAGGCTCCATACTTGGACCAGACTTGTGGACCACCACATATGACGGACTACTGAGGCTTGAGCTGCCAGATGAGTCGCGCTTGGTCGGCTATGCAGATGATATAGCAGCACTGGTCGCCGGACGTACAGTCGAACATGCGCAGCGCAGACTGGGAGTGCTTATGCGTCAAGTGAGGGAATGGATGACCACCCGTGGGTTCAGTTTGGCACTAGAGAAAACCGAGGTGGTCATTCTCACGAAGAAAAGAACTCCCCCTGTAATTCCTTTGCGGATCGGAGATGCGACTGTTGAGTCTAAAGTCGCAATAAAATATTTGGGATTATTGATCGATTCCAAAATGAGCTTTTTGGAATAGATCAGGGCAACGGCGAAAAAGGCCGCGATGGGCGTCTCAGCTTTGAGTCGACTAATGTGCAACATCGGTGGGCCCACACCGAGCAAACGCCGACTTCTCATGAGTGCTGTACAGTCAGTGCTACTGTACGGCTCTGAGGTTTGGGCCGGAGCTCTCAGTAAGGAGCTGTACCGAAAGCGCTTGGCCCAGGTACAGAGACGAGGAGCTTTGCGGGTTGCGTCTGCATACCGCACTGTCTCTGAGTCGGCGGTGTTGGTGATCGCAGGAGTGATACCCATCGCCCTCCTTGCTAGAGAACGACGGAGAATTTATGACCGTAAAGTGGAGGGCTCAAGATATGCACCGAGGCACCGAGAAGAGAGGCAGCGCACAATACTCGAGTGGCAACAGTCATGGGAAGGCGACTCCAATGGCCGCTGGACTGCCCGCCTTATAGGGGACGTGGGATCGTGGCTAAATCGAAGGCACGGTGAGACTGATTATTACCTTACCCAGCTTCTTAGCGGGCATGGGTATTTTCAGTCTTACTTGCACAAGATTGGTAAATCACGGTCCCCAGACTGCAATTTCTGCCCAGGGGAAAGGGACGACGCATGTCACACCTTCTTCAACTGTAGAAGGTGGAACAGGATGCGGCAGGACTTGTGGGAGGTGATGGGAGAGCTTTCTCCAGACAATCTGGTCGGAGAAATGCTGAAAATTTTCGACAAATGGACCTGCGTGGCACATTACTCTCGGGCAATACTTATTGCCAAAAAATATACGATAGATAACCTTGGGCGCGGGGTCTAGGGAGGTCTCCTTTCCAGCAGTCCTCCTCCATCCTGCCCCCTCCCGCTGGAGGGAGATTTCTCTAGACTGACGGCGCCCTAGCGCGAAGTAAAAAAGAGGCCTAGCCCGAAGTAATGTGTCAAACGGTTCCAGGCTAGGGTCTCTTGACAGGGGCGGGGGGGGGGGTGTTTAGTGGGTAGTCTGGTAGCATGCGCTGCTAGGAGTCCCACACTCCGGGCGTAAATTGCCTTCACCCCCAACCCAAAAAAAAAAAAAAATTATTTCTTGCATTACATTTTGTGGGGCTTACGACTTATCGCTGCAAGGCAAAATCATGGCGAAGGAATACTGGAGGATTTGTTCAAGCTTCTAATTGATTCACGGGATGCGGTTTTAAAATCACTTATTGGCACGGGGAAAATTAAATTATTAAATTAACTAATTATATTAGTTATCGTTCTGCTGACATTCAAAATCAAATACTTGAGAATTGTGGCGACGTGCTGAAGACGGATCTTATTGCCAAAGTGAAATCAGCAGACGGTTACAGTGTATTAGCAGACGATATAGCTGGCAAGTTTGACAAAGAGCAAATATACATTGGTCTTCGATATTTTTGTTAAGAATCCAATGCAGTTGAAGAAGTATTCGTTGAGTTTGTAGAGCTAAACGGTTTTGACGCGAAATGTATTGCACAGGAAATTGATAATTTTCTAGCTAGGGAAGGAGTTGACCTAGCAAAATGCGTTGGGTTGGGATTCGATGGATGTTTAACTATATCTGGGAAAGACGGTGGTGTGCAACCGATCTTGCGAAAAAAACTTTGGTGTAAGCTTTGTTCTTTCATTGTTCGTCACACAAACTGAATTTAGTAATTAATAATCTCAATGCTTTGCCTGAAATCCGTAACGCTATGGGAGCCACCAAAGATATTATTGAATTTTTCCGGGAGTCCATTTTGAGAAAAAAATTAATACCCAATATTTCGCGGCTCTGTAAAACAAGGTGGAGCGAGAAACAAAAGAGCCTCAGAGTTTTTAAAGAACACTTCTGTGCAATAATGGAGGCATTAGAAACCCTATCAGTCGAAGGCAATAGTGCGACTCAGAAATACGCTTTTCAACTCTATTCCGCTGCTTCTAGAGTTGCTTATATTATGTGCCTTTTCTTGATATCCAAATACTCAGCTTTGATGGAACCGGTGGTTGACTTCAGGCAGTAGATTTGGACACGGTCAAGGCTTCGCAGCACATTAAGCGCCTTTTACAACTTTTCAAAATGCGCCGTAATGATCCAGATCAAGTCACACCTGAAATTTTGAAAGACGCTACTGCCATAGTAGAAAAACTCGGATAGTATGAAAATATTTCGGTAATTCCACGCCTTGTTGGAAGACAGCGTTAGCCGTCCAGTCGTCCAGCAGACAGTCCATCAGAGTCTTTAAGGAGGTCTTTGGTTAAATTTGGTAATCTTTGGTAGAACGTTTTGCTGAAGATAACACTCCAACTTTCGCATTATCATAGTTGCACCCTGCACAAATGCAAACCATGTCTCTAAAAAAATTATGTTAAGCTTGGGAAACCTTCAGTCGATTTTATAATTTACCAACTAAAAAAATGAAATTGAATTGTGGCAGAAATTGTGGGAAAACCCACACAATGTCACTGATTTGACCGTTGTTGAAGTGTTAGCAGGTACGAAGCCACTTTCCCCGGAAATCGTTGCAGCCTTAAAAATCTTGATAGCTTTACCGGGCATCACTTGTACTGTTGAACGCTCCTTCAGCAGTCTAAGGCGTATCAAAAGTTGACTCTGAAGTAACATGGTGGAAACTCGACTGAATGGCCTGGCAATGATGAGTGTTCACCGAAAAATTATCGCGAGGAACTTGTTAGATTTCAGCAATAAAGTGGTGGATAAATTTGAGAGAAATCCAAGGAGACTGTGCTTGAGATAGATTGAGATAGATTGTGCCTGTAATTGAGATAATGTTTGTTCATTATATATCTTATAGCGTACTATTTTTTGTATGTAAATATAATTCTTGTAGTAAAGTACTTATTTTATTGTTTTAACCTGCAGTTATTTTACTTGCAGTTGTACCCTCAATCAGGAAGCTCGTCCCATTGAATGTAAAAAGAGCAAGGGATCAACAGTAATGAAGTAAATGCTGACTGTAACTTCTGGGTAATGGCGTAACTTTCGGTTCATAGGTTTCAGTTTATTATGTGCAATGGTTTGAATAAATGTGGATGTCGTGTGATCTGAAAGATTTTAAACTACACATGAGTAATGAATTAATGAAGATTGGTTGGTTGCCTATTGCCGTAAAATGGAGCAAGAAGTATTCATCCCAAACTACGCTAATTCTAATTTCACGCGAATTCGTAGATTAGCGATTTTTTGTCTTGGCCGCGCGTATCAGCTCTCCCTTTCCACGCTGTTAGTGTTCCGTTCGCACCAGGTTCGAAGGTGAAATTTTTTACATACTCAGTACATTTATTGATAATCTCTAATTATTCCATCAACAAGAACAAAAAAGTGCCTTTCATAAATTTAGAGCGTAAACTGAATATACGTAAATTGAAAACCAAAGACGCAACATAAAAGCAAAAATAAATTTGTGAATTGGTGAAGAATTCGGACTCACCAAAATCTACAGTCCGAACTGATATAAAAGTTATAGAGCAAATTATGTAAGCTGACACTCAATCTTTGAATTCAAGCATCATTTGTGAACTTTACGGTTTTATCGCTCAGATGGAAACATAATTTCAATCATGGTGTGATAATCAAGTAAGAGTGAAAAATTGTCCTGTTGCCCGCAACATTGTGTTCTTTCATTCTAAGCAGATTCTTGATAGACAAAAAGAAGAATCTAAGCCCTTGGCAATAATGGAGCTTTTAATTCTAGAAACGAAGGAATTCTAGTTTGAAGTTTTTTTTAATTTGCATATCATCGCAGAGAGTGCAGCTCTGTTAAAGAAGCTGCGTCTCGCCATCCACAAAAACAACAAAAGCTACACTAACCTAACCATTTTGAATGTCGAAGAAATCGGTTTTTTAAAAGAATATTCAAGAACCTTCAGAACAGATCTAAGGCCGGTTGTACTGTCATTGAGAAGTCTAATGCAAAAGCTTTTGAAAATTGGTTAGGTCATTATTTTATTCCTTTAGTCGAACGCTAGTGCGATTGCTACTGATCGACAATGTTCCAGATCATCCTCCTTCGCCTCTAATTAATTTTGATCCGCCAGTTGTATTTTCTCCACCAAATACTACTAGCTTGCTCTAACCAATGGACTAAAGAGTAATCAAAACATTTAACGTTTACTACACAAGGCTACCATTTGCTTATGAAGTCATGAGACAAAACAATGAACTTTCTGTGGAAGACTTTTGGAAGCTATTCAAAATTTTAGACAATCCCGGAATCAGATTTCACAAAAAATTTTGAAACTGTGTCCATTTTTGCCCGAAACTCACTCAAGTCTCACATCCTGAACAAATCAAATTCATAATTGAAGATGTTGACTATATTGGCAAAGAATAAAATTTAGAGGCCGATTTACGCAATGACGAGCTAACTAATTGACACAATTCGAAAATGCGTGAACATGAGAAGATATTGAACAAACTGTTTAGTTAGACCCTGTTGAATCTGAAAATGAAATGATGATTATAATCTTAACAGGAGGCCTGAGTTCAATTGAAAATGAACTACAAATTTTAGAAACAAGAAGAAGCTGTAATGAAGAGCACATTTCTACCACCAAACGAAGGTTAAGAGTATTACTGACATGCTACGAGGGAACTATGCGCGAGAAGAAGAACAACTTAACTCGTCAGGCGACATTGTTTGAACATATGAAACCTTCGATACCAAAATAACTCCGGATTATGTTGTTTTATTCCTAGCGATGTAAATTGTTTTATTATCTAAAATTTTATTAAATTTGTTTTTTTTTAATTATTTCTTCAATGCGGTCCCGATTCCGATGAAACGTATCGAAAGTTGAACCCCAACTTACTTGAATTCGATTTACACATTTATCGCACCTATAGCGTAAGTCCAGGGTACTAATCGATTCTTTGATTTGAGTTCTTTTAAATCGCTTTCTTGCACTGGTTGCCTCACGGTTCTGTTATTAATGTGACATTGCCTTGGACCGTGAGGCGTGAAAAAACCACTTATTTCGAGACCAAGAAAGAAATACGAGAAGATTTGGTCAAAATTACGTTTCACCATTGCCTGAAAAGCTGATAATGCGACACCAGAAGAAAAAATTCACACTACGCAGACCACAGACGAGCTCAATTTCGTTTGATTATATTGTTGTGTTAATTGTAATGAAACTTGACCAGAAATCAAACATCTGACGTTTTTTTGATTGTGAGACATACTTTTGTAACTGGTGTGCTTGGCAAAACTGTCACGCTTATAGACATTCACCAACTTAAAAGACAGTTGAAAAGTTTTTGAAAGTTCTATTATCTCAAAGAGAGTAACTCCCCCCCCCCATGGGTGCTACCTTGTCGTGGTGGGGGGGCTTGACGAGGTTGCCCGTCATCCAGACGCGTGATCAAGTCACCAAAAGCACCCGCCAAAAAAAATATGATGAGTGACAACAAAAATAGAAAATTAGGGGTGGGGATATACACCCCGACGTGTGAGGGAGCCTCGACCTCATGCGGGCTTCTCTCCAGCATTCATGCTGGGGATAAATCGCCAGGGCGTTTTTCAGTGGTGGAACACTTGGCCACTGAAGAATCAAAAATTACAAGTGAAATAATCAACGACGCAAGCATGTTCGCCCGAAAACTAAAAGGCCAAAACTACTGCGAACTCCGCCTCAAAGAGTAGCCAAGCCTAATCAAGGCAACGAGAAAACATCGTGCAAGCAAACCAACATCGAACGCTTTGCAACAGCGAAAAAGGTGCTTGTCCACAACATTGCTCCTACACAAGGCGATGGAGCGAACGATACCAGAAGCGTAGTGGAGGCTTCGGGCAGTGGAGTCATCGATCTGAAGTGCCATTCTCCAGGGGCCATTAAAAGTCATATACTGAACAACGTGGAAGGCGAAACCAATGATGCTCAACTACAACAAGACCCTCCTGCTGACAGTATATCGAGAACTTCGCCTGAGGAGGACCTGATAACGACAATTGCCGCTGACAGAAGTGAGGAAGAGCGTCTAACAAGGAACATAAGCGCTTTAATAAAAGTGATGAGAAATTCAACAAATGTCCAAAAAAATGTCAACAAGGGCATCAAAAATGGGATTGACGAATTGGAGGACCTCGTTGATAGGATCCAGCACTATCGCCGCAGGTGGCCACGGGCGGAGAGTGAATTGAAAGAACTTAAGAAAGTTCCAGAAAATAAAACTCCCTTCACCGAAAATGCTACTCCTCTCGTAAAAGGCAAAAGGGCAGCATGCAGTCCACTTAAACCTGACCGTAGGAAAAGGGCGAAGGAGCCGATAACAGTTGAGACAGGAGACAACAGTCAAGGGGAGGAGAAAAATGATGGCTTTCAATTGGTGCGCTCTAAATCGCAACAGAAGCCTGCGAAGAAGATACACCAAGCGATAACAAAAGATTCCAAACAGGCGCCCGAAAAGCAAGAAGGCGCGAAACACAGCGCAATGCCAAAAAAGACCAGAAACAAGCAGCGCAGGGATGCTTTACTGATCAAACCTGCAGACGGGAGAACTTACGCCGAGGTCCTCAAGGAAATCAGGCAAAATGTGGAACCCGAAAAAACGGTGTCTGTATACGAACAGTAAGAGCGACCAGAACAGGTGGTCTCCTCGTAGAACTCGGAGCGGAATTCACCGACAAAGGACGGTTCGAGAGCGCTGTCAAGAACCTCCTGAAAACAGCTCTAAAGCTGTTATCTCGACTTTGCAGGCAATGGCGTATTTGGAAATAAGAGAACTTGACTGCATTGCGGATGCCAAAGAAGTAGAAGATTCAATTAGGTTAATTCTTCCCACGGTAGAGAGCTTTAGGGTAAGGCTAACGCCTACCAACCCTAGAGGACAAAGGGCGGCAGTAAAAGACATCCCAGAGAAAGACACTGTGCAACTCCTGGTCAAGGAGAAAATTAAAATCGGCTGGGTTGTGTGCAGGATACGTCGGAGGGTAGCCCTAACTCGATGCTACAAGTGCCTTCGCTTCGGACACATCTCCTTGAACTGCAAGGGGCCAGATCGAAGCAAACTGTGCTACAGGTGTGGCACTTCCGGCCATAAGGCGAAAGACTGCCCAAACGAACCCAGTTGTATCTTGTGCAAAGATAAGGGACGGAAGTCTGAAGATCTGACTCATATTCCAGGAAGTGGTAGGTGCTAGGAGTTCAAAGAGGCACTAAGCAAAAAAAGAGCAAAGACATGATCCAAGTCCTGCAAATCAACCTACACCGTAGCTCAACCGCACAAGATTTACTAGACCAGGTTGCGAGAGAGAAAAAAGTTGACTTGTTGCTGATATCTGAGCAACACCACAACAAAGAGGAAGCTGGATGGTATTGTGATCGATCAGGCACCGCCGCCATCTGGGTACGTGATAGGGCTCTACCCACAGCTCGGACTTGCTCCAGCGGAAATGGCTTCGTGCTCATTGGGTGCGCCGATTTGACATTCATAAGCGTCTATTTCACGCCGAATGAGTCAATTTCATGTTTCCAGAGCAGGCTCGATGAACTGGAGGAAGCTGTCTCGAGCACAGAAGGCCGAATTCTTGTTGGCGGTGACTTTAACGCCAAGGCGATAGAATAGGGAATGCCTCTGCCAGACTCGAGAGGAAAAAGAATCCTAGAAATAGCGGCTAGGAGGCAACTTGTCATCATGAACGTTGGGAACACACCAACTTTTCGACGGGGAGGCTGCTTGGGAACTATACCGGATGTGACATTTGCTTCGGAGTCCTTAGTGCCTAGGATACACAGATGGAGGGTACTGGAGGACTACTCGGCGAGCGATCATCAGTACATTGCTTTCGCAATAGGCGATTGTGCTACTCGACGCGTAGCAACCCAACCCTCAACTGTAGGTTGGAATATATCTAAAATAGATGTCGACGCGTTCGCCGCAGCTCTTATGAGAGGTGAAACTATGACGGTAACGGGAGGAGCCTCTGCTGAAAACATGGTTAACTCCACCATGAGGCTCATCAAGAATGCGTGAGTTTTGTTCTCGAGCGGATGAGAACAGAAAAAAATATTTATTCTGCAGCTCCACGCTGGAAATGAAACCACTACACAATGTATTTATGAAAAAACTTTATTGCGACAAGTCAACGGACAGCGTTTCGACAAAACGGGAAAATACGACTACTGGGGAAATGTATGACCAACCGTATTTATTGGCGTAAAGTGCTGACGCTAGCGTCTGCACTTTACACTTGCATTTACTGTTAATTTTGAGTAAGTGAAATTTGACGATTTACTTGTTCTATGAGAACTTGTAAATCGTGGGAACTTATGGCGCTGGGCGTTTGGTTATACATAACTTCCCCCTCCTTATAAAAAGAATTCTCCTGAATTCTGATACCTTCTGTATTGTTACTATCGTTTTTTCTTTTTATGTTTAACAACTTTTTATATTTTCTATTTTGATAGTATAATACAATTATTAAAATGCTTATGATTAAAATCGTTATTATTATTTGTGTAACAAAAGGATTTACGTTCTCATGAAATTTCCATGTTTCAATCTTTTGTAAGTTTTCCACATTTTTTAGTTTTATTTTTTCAAAAATCATCTTATTTGTTACATTATATTTTTCTTGGTCTATATAGAAAAATCTGTCCACGAATTTAACATTACTATTACTGATAGTTTGATTTAAAATTTGAATTGTACAATTGTTAATTGTTATCAAATAATTTCCGTTCATTGATATATTTCTATCATCACAATGATTAACAATATTTTGGTTTTTTGTATTTTTAATAATAATTGTACTTTCATCGATCCTCTTAATCTCAGGTACTTTATTTTCTTTAAGTTCACAAATGTTTTGGGTAATACAATTCTTAACTGGTATGAGTTCTTTTTCAATTTGAATTTCCTTGCTATATTGGTATTGTTTTTTGTTTATCTCTACAATAAATTGATCTTCTATATTGATTTCTAAATTATTTTTATTTGGAATGGCTGTAATTAATTTGATTTCAACTTGTTTGTAATTATTTGGAATTCTAATTGCTAGCGTTATTGAGTCATTGTTGTATCGTAACAGTCCTGTCTTTACGTACTTTAGTCTGTAAAAGTCCAGTTTTTCGGCTATTATTTCTGTTGTTGTTAAAAGGCTGGGATGAACTATTCCATGCCTTGCTAATGCTATGCTGTCCATTATTTGATCGAATTTTTCTTTCAACGCTTGTAATCTAAATATTTGGTTTAATTTTATTTGTTGTAGAATTATTTTTCTTTCATTAACAGTGATCTCCTCGTATGTTCTGTTGATTTGATTTCTATCAGCTTCTATTATGTTTCTAAAATTTTTAAAAGTATTTGTGAAGTGCGAGTTTATTTCTATTTGTTTGTTAATATTATTAATTGCATTTTCTTGGTTTTTCCTTAGATTTTCAAGATGCTCAGAAATTTCTTTTCTATCGTCGTCATCCATAGTTCCAAAAAGCCACTTGTAAGCTGTACCTATTACATTGATTAAACCGCGTTTTCGCCTAGGGCTTGGCTTGATTGTTTTCAGTTTTGCATGGATATTTTCCAATTCTTTTGCAACCACAGGATCATTTCTTATCTTTAGTCTTTGAATATTGTCTTCTATTGCGTCGATTGTTAATTCGAGTTCTTTCCTATTTATTATATGTAGTATTGTCTTTGTGTCGTCGATTATTTCAGTAGTGCCCATATTAATAATTGTATAACCTTTTTCCGTTAGTATGGGTTGTATGATCAATGTCGAGAATGTTGGTTGTATAAATGATAATATTATTATAAAATGCATGATTATAGTCATCTGGAAAAAAATTGAAGAATTTATTTATTTTATGCATAAATTAAGCTGGTAGCGCTATTTTTCATATGGTGAACACAGTTTTCCTTCAAGAATTTCTACAAGCATTTTCTTTCTGATTTTAGGCATATCTTCTTGCGAAAAATCTGTTTCGCTATTCCGCGTAATATGCTCAGCAAATGTACAGATGAATGCTCCGCAATCATAACCATTTTTTTGTTGTGGACCATTAACAACATTTTCTTTTACCCATGCTGAAGTCTCGAGAAGTTCATGTCTTAAATCCATTGATTCTTCTTTAAGATATTCTTCTAAAAGGCTTAACACTTCGGGGTTAGTCTCTCCCAACGGATCGTAATATCTTATTATTTTGTCTTCCATGTTTATTATTCCCAGACACCAGTGGTTTTGATTCACATGTATAGGAATTAATATTATTTCGTAAGCGAATAGGTCTACTTTCCTAGTCCATCTTTTTACAGATTCGTAGCCTGTTTTTTCTAAACATGTTATAAAAAATGTACTCATTGCATGAACTTTAGGCAAACTTTCACTCTGCCTACTCCGTTCTGCCAGAAGATTAACATAGAAATTCACAATCTGATCGTTTAACCATTCTGTGCCTGTAAGGGTCATAATATCACTCCTTCTTATTTGTAGATTGAACTTGGTTATGAGAATTTCGTCTTTGGGTCCTATTTTTGCTGTATTTTCTGCAATGGCTATTCGTTCGCCTAAAACAGATCTATTGCAGCTACTTGTCTCGTCATCAGCAAGTTTTGGTTTCCTCTTGATGTTGCTGGGGTGGACATTTTCTAGCCTTGATCTCCTAAACTTTGGTTGTTCCTTGTGTCTGACGGCCTTGTAATTTTTAATAAAGCCGGTTGTTCTGTGTTCTTCATAATCTTCTCGTTTCGAATTTAATTTTTCCAAATACTTGTCTTTTACTTTTGTGATATTTTCTTTAACTTTTTTGAAATCTACTTTATGGTGCTGAACTTCGTACGGAGCACACTTAATCGTTGAATGGTATCTATTGTTATAATTTCTTACAGCCTTTGAATAACTTGTTTTGGTGATATTTTGGAATTTTGCAACCATAGAATTCTAAATTTCTCTACTAATGTATTATGAAAACGCTCTATATTTGCATTGCCAGTATGATTATTTGGTTTCGTTACATGTATTGTAACCCCTTCATTTCTTAAGAATTCTTTTACGTGAATAGTGTTGATTTCGTTTCCACCAATTATTTTATTGGGTTTTCCTATCTTAGCGAAATGTTCCTCTAGCGTTTCAATTATGGTCCGATGAGTTTTATCCGGTAGGAAATACGCGGATCCAAATTTCGAAAACCTGTCAATGACAGTAAGAAAATCATACTTCACAATTGTGTAGATATCAACGTTAATAATTTGGTTTATGTCCTCTGGTGTTTCCGTTGTCTTAAATTTTAGTTTGATTGGATTTCTGTCATATTTTACCATCTGACAAACGTCGCATTGGCTGATAACTGTTTGTATGAGTTCTAGGAGTTTCGGATAGTAGATTTTATATTTTATCGTACTAAATGTCTCTTGTATACCAGAGTGTAAACTCTCTTTCACATGGTATAGTGCTATTTGCTTCACTGCTTCGACTTCCGTACCTATATCTTGTGCTCTGACCGAACATCTCACGAATTTGACAGTACTGTCATTAGAAAACAATTCTCTTATTTTCTGTTGTACAATATTGTATTTTCGGTCTTCTAGTTCTGTGTAGATACCAATTATTCCTTTTTTAACGTATTTTTTCAAGATTTCTTCTAAATTATTGAAGTCATACTCTGCAATGTATATAATTCTCTTTTTATGTATTACTTCGAATTCTTTAATTTTATTGTTCGTAAGTATAAATTGGGTTTTTTACTTGTTAACGATCTCTTCCTTGATCGGAATGTGATCTAAAAGTTCCTCTTCGGCTGAGTGTATTGTTGCCATAGTGACATCGTCTTTAGCTTCGTTATTCAGTAATACTCCTAGATCTGAAAAAGAGTTTGTTCTACTTCTCGTTTCCTCTACTTTTGGGCTGTCGTTTTCAATGTGCTCTGTTCTGCTTAGGAAGTCTGCAACTTTGTTGTCTTTTCCCTTTAAGTACTCTATCTTAAACGAATATTCACCCAATTTGAGTAGCCACCTTTGATGGCGTGGAGATAAATCTTTCCCATTATACTTCGCATAAAGATATTTAATAGGTTGATGGTCCGTGAAGATTGTAAATTTGTTACCATACAAATATGGCCTATAGTAATTTACAGACCACATGATGGCAAGAAATTCCTTGTCTGTCGCAGAATAATTTCTTTCATGACAGTTTAAGGTTCTGGATATATAACTACAGGATGGATATATAATGGATATATAACTACAGGAACAGGATGTCCGTTTTGGGATAAAACAGCACCTATTGCGTATTGCGAAGCGTCCGTTGTTAATTGGAAGGGTTTGCTAAAATCTGCGAATCTTAGTACAGGATGGGAAATAATAAGCATTTTAAGTTTTTCAAAGGCTTCAATATAATTGCTATGGGCATTTTCTAAGTTACATATTTCATTGAAAAAGTAAGGATTATTAATAAATTTAATGGTTTTTCCATTGAGAGTAATCACTTTTTCTTCTAAATCAATTACTGCGTCTAAATTATTGAGTAGATCGATCCCGATTATGAACTGATATTTTCTGTTCTGTAATGTTCCTACTTTCCATCTTACTAAAGCTTTAGATGGTGGTGGGATGATTTCCTCAGGGGCGGGGGTATGTATTTCAGAATTTATACTGTTTTTACCATTAATTGTGGAAAAGTAAAAGGGTTCAATTTCAACCTTAATAAAATTTTCGATTCTACTATCTGCTATACTAAATGATGCCCCCGTATCGATCAGGGCCGCATATTTTTGCCTATTGAGTGTGATCTCGATTATTGGTAATTCCGAGGCTAGTTGAGAAAAAAAACTTGATTGTCCATATTATTTGCTTCTAAATTAGTATAATTCATATCTTGTAGCCTGCCTACTTTATTGCTTTGTTTTGAGCTTTCCCTAATATTTGATTGTTGCATATATCGTTTATTTTCTATGTTTTCAATTTCCATTGGTTCAGGTTGTTGTTCTTTACCCCATCTACCACTTTGTCGTTGAGCAGATTTGTTACTTATTTTACTTTGGCCGGAATAATTAATATTTTGCCATCTATTTTGTCCAAAATTATTATTATTATTTCTGTTCCGTCCATTGTCGTTAATATCGTATTTATATTGGTTTTCATGTCTGTTATGTCTTGATTTATTGTGTCTGTCTTGGTCCCAATTTCGGTTTTGATGATGATTATTAAAAGAATTTTTATGTCGTTCACTGTCGTTATTGTCTTGTCTGTTAGTTTGGTTGTTGTAATTAAGATTTGAATATTTTATTTTGGTACTTTTGAATTTTCGAAATTGTGGTCTTATACATTCATCTTCAAATTTTCTTGTTCGCATTATGTGAATTATTTTATCTATGTCTTTTTCTTCATAAATTTTGTCTAAAAGGACCCCCTGACTGATCTCTTTAATTGTATTTGCAAGCAATGAATCTACATTTCTTAAATCTATATGTGTTTTATCTTTATAATATATAATAAGTTCATCTGTTTTATACTTTAAATTTTGTATTTCATCTATTAATTCACTTACGTTATTAACTTTGAGGTTGGCGATTCTCCTGTAAATCTCGGATGGTTCCATTTCTGGCCTATATCGCAGCTTCAACTTTTGCTTAATCATCTCCCAGTTGTCCGGTTCGGGTATATTGATTATGGTGTTTTTCGCCTCTCCTTGAATTTTCTCGTAGAAGATCGTCCTGACCGCTGACCTTTTCGCTTCCTCATCCATTATTCTTCCTAGATAGTGTTCTGTGCTGTTGATGAAGCTGTTGATTGTTATGCTTCCAGTCCCGGTGAAGTTGTTCATGTAACGTATTTCTTTGAGGATCTTTTCTCTTGCCTCTAATGTTGATTGGTGCATTGTCATCTGCTGCAGTGCTGTCACCAGTTGCTGAATCTGTTGCTCTTTTTCTTGTACTTGCTGTTGTAATTGCAGAATTGCATCCTCCATTTTTTTCTTTCCGAAATATCTCGATGAATTAAATAATTCTTCCCGATGTTTTCTCCTCCTTTTCATATACCGTCCGTTTATATCACTTCTGTGTTTGTTGAGTTCACAGTTAACGCTATATAAATATTTATATATATATATATATATATATATATATATTTTTTTATGCCAGATACTCCTGCCAGCCTCAGCAAGGAGTCAAAGACTAATAAAGGCTTTTGTCCTTTTCGGACTTTATCACTCTGGCTATGATAACGGATTTTATGCCTTCACGACTATTATTCCGATTTCCGTCGCGATTAAAGTGAGTCGTTTTATCTTTTCGATTCACAACTTTTTCACTATTCGCATAAAAAAAGAAGGAATTTTCCTTTGCGGCTTTTTCCTTTAATACACTTCGCGTTTACCGACTGCGCCAGTTTTGTTCTCGAGTGGATGAGAACAGAAAAAAATATTTATTCTGCAGCTCCACGCTGGAAATGAAACCACTACACAATGTATTTATGAAAAAACTTTATTGCGACAAGTCAACGGACAGCGTTTCGACAAAACGGGAAAATACGACTACTGGGGAAATGTATGACCAACCGTATTTATTGGCGTAAAGTGCTGACGCTAGCGTCTGCACTTTACACTTGCATTTACTGTTAATTTTGAGTAAGTGAAATTTGACGATTTACTTGTTCTATGAGAACTTGTAAATCGTGGGAACTTATGGCGCTGGGCGTTTGGTTATACATAACTCGTGCGACTGCTCTATGCCCAGGCGACGGCCTCGACACAATAAGCCTGCTGTATACTGGTGGTCGGCAGAAATCGTCGATAAGCGGAGAGAATGTCATAAACTCCGCCGCGAGTCTCAACGTTTAAGAAATCGAGACTAGTCAAACTCCCGAACGCTGGCATACAGGTCAGCTAGAAAAGTTCTCCGTAGGTTAATTAAGGAAAGCAAGGCTCTCTGCTGGCGCAACCTAGTTGAGGACATCGACAGAGACCCGTAGGGGCTGGGTTACAAGCTTGTCATGCGGAAACTAGGAGCTGCAAGGAGGCCCTGTGTCCTTGAAACGGAAAAAATGGACCAGATTGTTAGAGCGCTCTTCTCTATGCATCCTATTCGTCCCGATGATGCAGATGTTGAATGTCTCGGAGAATGCCCACATTTTACCGCCATTGAGCTGGATGATGCGGTGAAAGCTTAAAAATCGAAAAAGGTATTCCAGCGGAAGTGATACAGCTTGCACATCAACTTAGTCCTGATAAGCTGCTCACCACTTTTAATGCCCGTTTGCAGCAGGGCGTGTTTCCAAATTGCTGGAAAGAGGCGAGGTTCGTGCTGATCCACAAGGGGAAGGGGAACGTGGTGCAACCATCTACATATCGGCCCCTATGTATGCTGAACGCCGCTGGGAAGGTACTCGAGAGGCTCATTAGAGAAAGACTTAGAGAAGCCATTCGAACTGCCGGGGATCTGTCTCCTCGGCAGTACGGCTCCAGGGCTGGTCGATCCACAATTGGTGCAATAGCAGAGGTAGTGAGTGCGGTCCAGCAGGCAGAAGCCCACAATCATTACTCGAGACGAATAGTACTGCTCATAACTCTAGATGTGAGAAATGCCTTCAACTCTGCTAGATGGACAGATATTCTTGGTGCTCTGGAATATTTCAGGGTGCCGAGGTATCTGATGCGGATATTGAAAGACTACCTCAAAAATCGAAAACTCATCTATGACTCGTTGGGAGGACGGCGAAGAATTAATTTGACATCAGGGGTGGCGCAACGTTCCGTTCTGGGCTCGGACCTCTGGAATGTCTCATACGATGAGCTTTTGAGGCTGCAGTTACCGGGGGAGTCGCTCCTGGTTGGCTACGCAGATGACTTAGCAGTACTAGTCGCCGGACGTACAGTCGGACAGACGCAGCTCAAACTGGGTGCGGTAATAAGTCGAGTGAGCGAGTGGATGACAGACCGTGGGCTTAGCCTAGCGCTGGAAAAGACCGAGGTTGTCGTCCTCACCAATAAGCGAATCCCTCGTGTTATGCCGGTTCGGGTGGGGGAAATGATCATCGAGTCGAAAGAATCAATCAGATACCTTGGCTTGATGATTTACTCGAAGATGAGTTTTTTCGAGCAGGTTTGAGCGTCAGCGAATAAGGCTTCCGTGTGAGTATCGGCTCTCAGTCGCCTTATAGCCAACACGCGGGGACCAACCTCGAGCAAAAGACGTCTACTGATGAGTGCAATGGACAATGGAGTCAGTGCTCTTGTATGGCTCCGAAGTTTGGGCTAACGCTCTTAGCAAAGAGACGCACCGAAGGCGTCTGGCACAGGTGCAGAGGCAAGGAGCTTTGCGGATAGCCGCTGTCTCTGAACCTGCAGTGCTAGTAATCTCGAGGGTAGTTCCTATTAAGTTACTTGCAGACGAACGGAAACGTGTATACTTACGTGGGGGGGAGTCGGCGAGAGAAACCGTCAGCCGAGAGGAACGGAGAACAATCCTAACCTTGTGGCAGCAAATATGGGAAAACGAAACGCGAGGCAGGTGGACCGCACGGCTGATAAGTGACTTGGGGCCGTGGTTCTACAGAATGCATGGTGAGACTGATTATTATCTGACGCAACTACTCAGTGGTCACGGGTATTTTCAGTCTTACCTGTATAAGATGGGAAAGACACCATCCCCAACTTGCGTGTTCTGCCCGGGGATGACGGGTGACGCCTACCATGCGTTCTTTACGTGTAATAGATTCACAAGACTCCGTTCGCATCTCTCGGAGAAAATTGGCGTAATTTCCCCAGAAAATGTAACGGGAAAAATGATGAAATCAAAGGACAATTGGAACAAAGGACTCAAAGGACAATTGAGGCCTAGCCCGAAGAAATGTGACAAACAGTTCCAGGCTAGGTTCTCGGTGTGACAGAGGAGGTGTGTAGTCGGTAGTCCAGTAGCGGGAGTCCGACACTCAGGGCGTAAATAGCCTTCACCTTCCAAACAAAAAAAAGGAAGTAACTGAAAGGTTTCTTGTTCCAGCGGGTGCTTATCCTTTATGATGTTTCGCATTATCAATGACCATTAAACGAGATTAATTTTTGGAGTTCAGAACGCATTAAACCCAAAGTTCATTTTTTTCCAAACAAAAATGCTAACCACTTCAAAATTGTTCCCTTTGGCGACTAGAAGCTGGCTAAGTCGCTGTACCTGTGCTTCTTTGCACCGCTGGAAGTTTTCAACTGGTATAGTATCAACTTTTAATTGGCCAGCCATAATCTTTTGAATGTTCTCTAGAATTTCAAATTGACGTGCATTTAAGTCATGTTCCATTTTCGGGAGCGTTTCTATGTGTTATCCAGAAAATTCACTGATAAAAATTACCACCTGATCTGCAGAGTCTTACAAGGATACTTTAATGAAACTCTTATTGAAAGTTTGTGCTGGTAGAACAAATTCTTTGTACACGATGCCCTTATTGTGAGAAAAAACAGCATAGTCTTAATCTTTGAATGGTTCATTCACCATTTTGTCTGCCGAGGAGATGATGGAGTGTGTCTCTCTTTGTTTTATTGTTTTTTTACAAACCAACAAATTTTTTAAAATATTAAACAATTGAAAAATACTTGGTCAGTTGCTTTATTGGTATAGAACTGTCTGATCTTATAAGAGCCTTCGCACGTTAAACGTTTCCGTCAGTTTTTTCAGTTCAAGGTCTCCTAGAGCCAGGTTGATCTTCGACGTGTCTCGGTTTTCCAAAAACTATTTGTTCCAGTGGCGAGTCTTGTGCTTATTAGTGAGGGGAAGGGTTATCCTGAGTCGCCAGCTGCATACCGCCCACTGTGTATGCTAAACAAGGCCGGAAAAGTTTTCGAAAAAGTGATCAAGGGAAGACTCCCTGCCGGGGACCCAGCACCATGGCAGTATGATTTAGAGCAGGTTGCTCCACGATCGATGCAATCGGAGAAGTGGTGATCGCTGGCCAACGTTCGAAAGTGCAAATCATTTCCACACGACGGATCATCTTGCTGGTTACTCGGCATGTCCGAAATACTTCAGGTGTCATTCAGGGCTCCATTCCCTGCTTGGAGCTGTAGAACATCTCCTATGAAAGATTGCTACGTCTTAAACTGCCGGATGAGTCACGTTTGATGTGCTATACGGATGATGTCGCAATGCTAATCGCTGGGGGGACAGTCGACCATGGTTAACTCAGACGAAGTATATGATTACGGTCTTCCAAAAATGTGCTGTACCAATGGAAAAATTGTGCTGCTGATAAGTATCGTTCCCCATTTGCCTGTTTTATCCTTTCGGAAATCAGACTCAGAATTCCTTAAGTCTAAAACAAAACTTGTACTTGTACACACACTCTTCTTTGTACACACAACAAAAACACAAGTTCACTGAAGGCGCTGTCATACATAATGTGTAAGCTGTTCGAAATTGAAGCTCAGACCCTGAAAAAGAAAGCGACTAACAAACCGGTCTAGCGTAAGGAAGTCCTCAAACACCTTGTTGCACCATTTTTTTTTTAAATTGAAAACGAGCCACTATTTATTTTGTTTGCCCTAAAATTCAAATTTCGTCCGCTGGGTATGTGAACAGTTCACCACATATATCATAAATCCAAATCGTACTCACAATGAATCGCTAACATCTGGAGTAATTCTTTCACAAAGATTTTTCTAAAGAGATACAAGTTTGATTACAAAATATTCGGACATACTCGTATGCATGTAGCACCCAGTGAAGAATGAAAACGGTTTTCCGACATCAAAATATAATGTAAGATTGAAGAATTACTGGGCCTTGTGGGCAAACGTGGTGCGATAATCTCAAATCCACCTTGGTGGATGCTTACGTCAGTCAGTTATAACTGCAGAGTCAGTTATAACTGCAGGTGAGATATGTTGCAATGATTATATCTTGATGTGTCAATGTAACAGCACTTCTTGAAGCACTTCAAGTTCTGGTATCATGATTCTGCAGAGACGGCGGCAGGGTTGTTTACAGGGATTATAAGGTTTGATCTGGCGTTTTGATTAAAACAGCAACAGCAGAGCAGCATGTGAGACCTTTAATGGTCATTCCCTCAAATTTATGTGTTTCATTCTCAATCTTCTCTCCGAGATGCAACAAAGGCTAACTAATTAAAAAGAATTCAGGAGTTTTTGTGCTGTTGCTCTCAGGTCTTTTGAGACTTATGAGTTTGTGTTGAAAGCCAACAGATTTAGTTCCATTTCTAGAGTGACAGTATCAATTTCATTGACATTCATTTGCCTTGTGAGGGCATATGAAACGCAATGTCTGTCGTTTTAAACGCGCCGCATTGATTTCTGCGAAGGGAGGGAATCATATTCAGCTTTTGGAAAGGATTTACCGTGGCAGTGTTTGTCTCATTAGTTATTTCTGCCAAACTTACACTCGCCTCAATGTTTGGTGTTTAATGAAGCAGAACGGACCGCGAAAAGCAAGCAATCGCCGAGGGAATCACAATACGAAAAAACAGGATAATTCCGCGAAAAATCTGGCATTATATTATAGCTGCAAATACAAAAACAGAAACTACTCCGATTTCTGAGCCATGCAAGTTTTGTACTATTGTGACCAAACTTCCAAAAATACAAAGTGTTCCGCGCACCCAATCAAAACACGAAATCTTTACTGGTGTTCACAATCTTATTTAACGACTATTTACAGACAGAGTAGCTATTGGTTGACTTACGAAGGGGTTCATGAATACGCTGCTATTTAGTTTATTGCCTCTTATACTTATTCATTTATTATACCAATCAAAAGTGATTTCCCGAACATTCGGGTTTCCTTTTACTCACTACTGGCCATAAGACATTTAGTTAAATACAAGGAATACAATTAATTATCGGTCAATGTTGGAAAAGTTATCTTCCTGGCTACTTGGAGTCAGCGTATGCATGACTTGCACGGGATGAATGTTTTGTGCTTATGTGGTTTGTACTAATTTGCTTGAAAATGTTTGAATATTTTCAGATGCATAGAATAGAAGCGATTCTCTCTATTCCAGATTCCTCGATCCCTTATGGAACTTGTCAGTATGGAAATCCGTGGTGTACTTTTTTTCACTTGAGAAGTCACGTGAGAATCGTCTCGGATGAGATATTCACTTTATATTCTTGTTCTTGCTGTTGTTGCTGCTGTTATAAGTCTCGTCGAAAACTGGAGGAGCGTAATTAACGTATGGTGAACTACATTTTAGAACTAATCGTCCCACTACAGATGGTTTCTTGTTACTCAAGCAACGACCACTTCAGGATAGTACATCCGCCATGTACTGGTGGCTTAATGACTTATAAGTAAAGCGAATGCCACAAGCTTCACTGGAAAGCCCAGCGTTTCACCGATCGGGTCCTTTATATTAGCATTATTTCATTTATTTCATTATCTGGACGACTTCCCGCTCACTAAAGCTCAATGTTTCAACCTAATTTCGCCAACTTGATACGGAAAAATGGACAAGGTATTTAGAGTACGTTACCTAGCGCAACCCATCCATTTTGATGGTATACCTGAGAAGAATCTGTGTTATTTCCTTCTCTTCAGTGCCATAGAAGTGTGCGCATTGTTGCACGGTTTTTGTTACGGTGTTCCAAGCAAAATTCTACAATGAGTGCATCACGTCTACCCGGATTTGCGCCTTGAAGCATTCCACTGAACGAAAAAGGTACGTAAATACAATGAAAAAATTCATTGTATATATGAAAAAATCATACTTTTTCAACCAATAAAAAGGTTCATTGCCACAATGAATAGACATTCATAAAAATTTTGAATCAAAATTTTTAAAGAAAGATTCATTGGCAGGATGAATGTAGCTCATAAAATCAATGAATGTGGTTCGTAAAAGCAATGAACTTAGTAGATAAAATCAATGGAAATAGTTCATAAAACCAATTAATATTGTCCATAAAATCAATGTATATAGTTCATAGCACCAATGAACGTTATTTCTAGAACCAATAAACGCAGCTCATGAAATCAACACATGCGTTGTAATAATGAAGCATTCTGGATTTCTATATAACATTTTTATTGTTATGTTATTTTCATATATTTTCTATACCATAAAAAACAAGAATTAAACTAAAATATACATTTTCTTTGATGCAAGATAAAATAATTAAAATGAATCTCCCTTCACATTACTTTACTCTGAGTAAACTTTGCTCTACTTCTGTCTTCTTTTTAAATTATCAATAAGGATATTTACTTTACAGAACTTTTCTTTAGACTTAATATTATAAAAATAAACTTGAATGAAATTCCAAAAAGTAGTGGATGCTTTCGGGTATTCTAAGTTAAATAAATAATAAATTTTAAAGCAAATATCAACTGCTTGTAGCAGGCTTTTAAACGGAATTTTTAAATTATCAAAGTAAACAAAGATGTCTTTAACCCCTCTTAAACTATCACCAATGGTAATTATAAAAGGTTGGATATTTTCTAGCCTACTTTTCTTAAATCTTAATAAACCTTCAAGTTCCACGAATGATTTGCAAGAAATTATAAAAGATTCTTGTAAATCTGCAATTGTGAATCTTTTCATAACATTTTTCCCTATGGTGTTCTTGCTTACAACTCGTTGCCAGGGTAGTAAGAAGCCATGTAGACCCCATAGCAATATCGCATCGTAACTATCTATAAATTATATAGAATTAATAATTTATTTATTGGTCATTTAGAGGGAATACACTTAGTCTCATCCAAATGAGCATCTTTCAAAAAGTTAATTTCAGCTCTTATAAGTTTGCAATTAAGAGTCCCTTCAGCGGGAAGAAAATCCAACAGATGCCTTCGAACGCTCCCTCACTCTTCGACTATCGATAATGAGGTTTTGAACTTTGTGTTGAAGTCAATATCAATCTAATGAAAAGATAGTAATTTTAAAGCACACATGAATGTAAAGTAATCTTCTACCAATCGATATCCTTGCGGCTGTTTATACTGTGGCCATTTTGCGAAAATTTCATCTGATGATGGTGATTCGTCAATTTCCTTCAGCCGACATTTGACGCACGCCTTCCACAAATAATCGAACTCTTCAATTGAAAGTTTGTCGTGGACTAGAGATCTTTTTATTGTTTCGGCGTCATCTTCTGGCACTAGAAGATAAGTTAAAATTAAGTAAACATTTTTTCTTTCGTTGTAGACGGTACCAATAGTTTCCCGTCGATCGCTGAACTCGCTGAACTGTAAAAATCGTAATGACATACTCCTTCAAACAGATCATGCATTACACCGACGTAGAAATTCTCGACCACATGAAAAGAAGGAATATCATTAAACTTGGGTTCACCTGTTATACCAGTTATTGGCATATTTTTCTTTTGAATATCCTCTGCATAATTTATTTTGTTTCTCATTAAGATTTGTTTTTCTTGACATAATTTTTGGCATTCAGATTTTAAAACCTTACAAAATCTACAATATGAGTTACAGGAAAATGATTTTGTAAAATTTAAAATACTATTGAGACCTAAATTGTCACCCAATATCAAACCCAAAATTATGTGAATTTTATTGATAGTACTATCTGGTGATTTGACACTTATTCCGTTGATTTCAAGGTGCTTCAAATCATTTATCAATTGTTGAAGACATTTTTCATTACCATATGTGTTCAGATCTGACGTTTTTGTTATTGCTGCTAAGAAATGTTATCTAACTGCGATTCTTTTTTGGGAAAACACGGAAAAGAATAATAAATATTGCATATTGAATGAGAACCAGCATGAGTTCCAAGGGCATTGTTAAGTTCTACATCATCTACATATAAAAAGTAAGGAACTGTAACTTTGTCTAGATAAATATTACATTTTTGTTTCCATAACTCACACTGAATAAAATTTTGGATCGTCGGTGTGTTTCTTAAAAAACTCATATGGTCAAGCATTTTTCCAAGAAAATTATCTGTTTCAAAAACTTTTATAAATTGAAACTCTAACGGCATTAGGAGCCCACGGACTTCATTTTCGTTATAAATCAAATTTCCATTATGGTGTACTGGAACAATTTCCGAATTGATTGTGAACTGTTTCATATTTTGTAATAAACCTTTATTCCGGAGATATTGGCTTATTTTATAATCTGAGCCAAAGTCTTTAAAGGAATCTTTACAGCAGGTAATTATGCTCGAAATTTCATTTCAAAGTTCTGCATGTGCCTGAAGTTTATTTTTAGAAAACTCTTTAAATACGTTTAGAAGAGGATGTAAAACCAAAGTTTTCATGTTCTCCTGGATATCTGAAACATCCTTCCGAGTAAAATTATCATTATCATGTAATGATATTGCGAATTTTAAAGTTGACTTTATGAAATCTTTTAAGGGATCCAAGCCATTTTTATTATGACTTGAAGGATAAACCATTTTAATTGCACATCCTTCTGCAACAGTTGAGTTTGGAACTAGAGATGGAATTTCAGCAAAAGAGTAATTGTCGGAGGGTAGATCTACTGTTGGTTCCTTTGAAGAAGTCTGCTCAAAATGTTTTCGCTTCAGATGTCGTCTAAAACAATCAAGTTTTGAAAAACATTGATAGCAGTTATTTTCGATGCATCTAAAAGTGCTATTTTTTGACAGATCGTGGACACGTTTCAAGTGAACTACGCCGAGTTCTATTGAAACAAAAACTTTATGACATGTAAAGCATTTCATATTAGGGAAATATATTGGAAACCAAAACTTGTTTTTATGACTTTTATTATAGGTTCGAATTATTGATCTGGAAGAGATTATTATGGTATTAGAGTAATTTACTTAGATTATCCCATAGAAGGTAATCCACAGTCAAAGCTTGTTGCGATCACGCTGCCGCGGTCGCAGACATTTATATGGCAGTGATCTCATGTTCCCCCAGGTGGCATACTGAGGCCGGCTAGGCTCAGCTGGTCGGGGTCGTTCGGGGAAGATCACTGCCCGTGCTGTGCCACCTAATTCAGAATCACAACATTACACATTGGAGGGGAATAAGGGATAAGGACGAAGGAGAGATGGCTTGGAGAAATGAAAAAAAAATTTTTACTCTACTTAATTTTTTTATTAAAATAACAAACAAAACAAGAAAAAGAAAAAAAAATATAATGAAAAAAAAGGAAACTTAAATAAAATTTTTAAATTTAAATTATAAAAAAAAGGAAGAAAGAACAAAATAAAGAAAAATTCAAAAAAAAAAAAAAAAAAAAAATATTATACCAATAAAAATACCACCACCAAACCCGATCGGGTACGGTTCACAGCATGCTATATATTAAGTGCAGTTATAAAAATAAATATAATAAATTGCCTATTCTATTTTTCCGATTTTTTTTATTTTTCTGATGATGTTTTCCATATTTTCTTGTCGCATACGATGATCAACTATTCCTCGTTCAGAGAAAGCCTTTCACGATGAGTGCAATTCAAAATAAAAGTTTAATCGTACCGAGTAGATTTTCGCTGGATTTTCAATTTAAGCTTATTCAGATAAGATTTTCATTTAATGTAAAATGTCTCTTATAGGTTTTGTTACAAAGTCACATAATCACCATATATTTCCTTTTTCTTGTTTTTTTTTTTTTTTATGGAGTATCCTTTAAAAAAACATTTTTCTCACTGTCACCTCTCGGCATTTCACGCCTTTATCTAACTCTACTATTTTCAAATGTTTAATTTAATTGGCTTCCAATGGAAGCAACGAATTCATATTTCACTTTCACAATTTTTCAAATGGTACTCTTGGGCACAGAGATTTTGTTTGGTATTTTCGTTTCAAAATTCACTTGTTTAACTCTTGCCCTTAACGAACAAAAATGTTATTTTTTTGTAACGATTCCTAGCCAAAAACCGATTTCACCAATTTCACTAATTTCTTCCGGCGCACGATGAATTGTATCCCGTAAAACAACGTGTGAAATATAAATTGAAAGTACTGAGCCGTGGGGTAACACAACGTTAATAAAATCGCATAAATTCACTTAAAAATTTAGAATAACAATTTTCAGAATTCTATATGTAACACCGCCAACTTGTCGACCAACTCTCCTCCTCTTTCCGAACAAAAAACTTCTCGACCACCCTCAATCAGCACCATCCAGCAACTCCCTCATCATCCAGCAAAAATCCCCATCACCGCCAACCCGCTGTCGTCACCGGTACAGCATCCCGCTGTCGACAACTGTCCCTCACTGGCTCGCGGATGTTAACCTTTCACCCTTCGGTCAGGTCAACTTCCCCAGGGCAATTGGATTAAGATATTAATTGCCCTGAAAAAGGGGAACTGACAAAAGGTTAAAAGATTACTACCCACGATGGATTCGAACTCAGAAGTCGGGGTTCCACAACCTGAATCAGATCCACTATGCCCAGAGTCACCTGATGAATGTTAATTTATAACAAAGATCACGCACCTGCGTCGCCACTCGCGATGTTGACGTCGGGTAACTAAAGGCAGGGATTGTTGTTGGTAGAATCCAGCATATTTGAATTATATGAAATTAAAATATATTGGATTGTGTACCAACTATTTGGAGTGGATACTGGGATGAATATTGTGAGGAACAAGGTGAAAAGGAACATGACATGTGAGAGGAAAAGGTGAAGATGGGATAAATGAACAAGGAATGACGTCAACTTGCGTACCTTGCTATGTAGAGAAATAGCGAAGCAGCAGTGGTCGCAACAAGCTCCGGAAAAGCCCGAAAGCCCGATGTCAAAGTTCCGGAAAAGTCAAATGTACAAAACAGGGAACACACGTTAAATTAGTGGATTATCTACTATGCGAGTATACTTTGGTTTTAACTTACCTTAACGACACTCAAGTCACTTAAAAGTCCATTAAAAATTTAAAAATTCACTTCACTGAGCACTTCACTTGAACAAATAAATAATCTGATCAGATATTGACGCGATGGATTCACATTCATCACTGTTAGGGTATGTGCATTGTCGATATCAACGCGTTGTTTTTTGTTATGCACGTGTTCATATCTTCTATAAATAAATTCATAGGGACTATGAACTTGTTCATTATCTCTATGAACCAGTTCATAGATTCACATTCACTATAAACTAGTTCATAACTACTATGAATGAATTCATAGGATCTATGAATCGAATTCATAGGATCTATGATCGAGAGAGATAACTTATGATTATGAATTTACATTATGAACTAGCCCATAATTTTTATGAACATATTCATTGAAAAAAGCCGAAACTAGGAGAAAACTTTTATGAACTCGAATTCATTATATTTATGAACGGCTTATAAAATCTTGAATTTCTGACAATGCAAAGTTCATTGTGAGAATGAATTGTTCATACCGACAATGAAATTAGGCTCTATAAACGATGTTCATTGACGCTATGAACAATATTTTTTTCAGTGTCAATACCCGGCTATAGCGGGTGGCGAAGATGGCTAAGATACTCAATGGGTTAAGGTACTTCAGTAAGTAAGATACTTCAATCGCATGTCTGCGCAGAGGATGCGGGTGGCTCTCTCAGTAATAACTCACCTTATCTTTCCTTGCCACTGTGAGAGCGGTCTCCATTGCCTGAAGGCGCAACTAGGCGATGCTAAAGAGATGTAGCCGGATATAACATGAAAAATGGTTCTATGCTAAGATTTCGGTATGATAGGGAGATGCTCAGACTTCGCCAGGTGCTTCGTGCTATTATGAGCTCGACAATCTGATTTCACCTTCCAATCCCCAAAATTATTAATCTTATTAGGATTTCGATTATATGTTATCGCATACCTTGAATAATGTTTCTTCAATTTTCGTATACCAAGAATTCACATATTTCCGAATTGTCGTCGAAAGTAATGCGAAAAAAGTAACTCACATGTTCAATTTGTCCATGAATTTTTTAAGCGTTCGTATTAATTTGATGGATATTGATCGGTCCATTTCGCCTTTGGGTACATTCGAAGAGAAATCAGAACCAACCAACCAATGTAATATTATGTACCACTTGCTTTAGCATCCTTAAAATAAGTTGGTTTGACTAGCTCATTTCCGCTCCTACACTTATGCGTCCCATCTCCAATAGATGTCTTCACAAATTCCAACTTGTAAAATTTGTACTTTAATATAATAAATGTTGTAATAAATGTTTTATGACCTGCAGAATCAGTGCATCAAACTTGAAATTTAAATATTTCGGAAATTCATTAGAAAGCAAATTAATCAAACCCAATTTTGTGTGAAACAAAATGAAACAACTATAACATTGGAGTTCAGTTGAATATCTTAGTTTTCCCATTCTTGAACTGGAGTCAATTGAAATTTTATTCCGTTGAAATCTTCTTTAAATCTTGTTGGTCACAATATGCTGAATTTGTTGGTAACTGTTGCCTATGCAGCCACGTAATTTCATGTTATCAGGATGTGACTGAAGAATAAAAGGAAATACTTTGTTTCGAATATCCTGCTGTTATCAGCATGCTTGTCCCTCGACATCTGTCTAATTTTACGCAAGTAATTATGGGTTGTCGTTTGATTACATAATTTGATACAAACGATGGTAAGGAGTCAAGCCTAGAGCTCGTTATCGAGTTTATATCGGAAAGCATCACTTTAGGACGAGTAGAATAACGCGAACGCGGGTGACTCGGTCGGACATACGCCGTGGGCACTTCAACTCAAAACTCTCATCTCGCTACTGAAATTCGATTTGCTCGTTGCTCTTTAATTTCATCAATTCTTCCTTCTCGCTCTGATTATTATTTTTGGAATTGTTTCACTGTCGATGGTTCCATTTTGTTCCTGGCACGATGTCACCCCCTCGAAATATATGGAGTAGTCGCCTCGGGATCCCTTCGAATCCGTCAGAACACCCAAAAAGTTCATTGTCCCGAAGGCAAGCATCATCCTTCTCTCATTTTCGATTAATTTTTGTTCTCTGTTTCGTTCCTTTGTGACCCCATGCTGGAACCAAATCAGAGGACTAGTTAAGAGCAAGGATAAAGATTGCGAATTTATTGTATTAATAAGTAATCATTTTCGCTGTACACATCGTGCATTGTAAGTTTAAAATGATTGTCCAATTTATTGCTTATGTCAAAGGATCATTCGCGTTAATTTACTAGAAAATTTGTGAGTTTATTTTGGTGAAAACTCACCCCCTTTTGAAACCTCGATAGGGTCGTTACCCGGTAAAGTGTAGAAGAGGTGAGGATGATGCTTTGCCGAATGAGATGTGTAATTGGTCGAGTGGAGTTTTCATGAGCATCAGCTTAAAGATCGTAAGCAGTCGCCTGTTTAAAATATTAAGGGAGAGGTTATACGAATTTAATATATGAAAGTATTTGCATCGAGGAAGTACAAAACAGCGATCAAACTTTTAGAATGAATGGAATCGAAATGGAATTTAGAATAGAATGGAAACATTTTTGCAGAAACAAGAAGAATTCTCTAAATCCTGTTTGTATCCTGTTAGGTCAGGGGTTGCAGCTGTTTTGGTGATACGCTTTATTACTTAATAAAACGAAATAATGCGAAAATATTTATGGATGCAGATTTAACTTAAGTTCATTCGGATGAAACCCGTTAGATAGCGAGTAAGTTCAGAATATGTTCCCTCCATGGTTATTTTGGTATAGTGCTAGTTTGGAGCAATACCAAATATAGTAAGGCGTTAAAAAGCTCCGACACTCTCGGCAATCATCACGGAAAGAGATGCGTATAGCCCATGTAGCAAAAGCAGTAAATGATAGTAATTTTTCTATTAGAATATCATATGTGAGTCATATGTATGAATACAAAACTTAAAAGAATGTTAATACTCATCTCTTCTCAACTGCGTCTCCAATATCTCCAATAAGTTTTACTTACAAATACTAATGCTCCTGGATAATAAAGATGTACTCCGTCTTCGTGGAGGCCAAAAGTGTGGAGGCCAAAAGTCGACAAAATCACGGGCATAAACGTAGATTCGGATAATTCACAGGAAGGCTCGAAATGAGTGATTCTCCAGAAATTGTCAACACAAAAGGTTTTGTCTTCCATCAGGACAAAGCCAGGCAACACAAATCTATAGTGACCTGTCAGGAAACTCGGGGAGAATGGTTGGGAAATTTTGATAGACCTACCATGTAATGTGGACCTGCCATCGAGCAATTACTGCACAAAAGGTTCGCACACTGATTTCACTGAAGCTTGTATAAAACTAGCTAACTAGGTTCGAGGGCGTGCCTTGTGCCTTAACTTTTTGATCTGAAGTAGAAGGAAGATTAATCGTATGTCTCTTGACTTATATCGTACCATTTGGATCAAACGTTGGTGGTCACGTACAGATCTACCTTGGCGTTAAAGCTTGATTGTGAACTTAATGCCGATCACGCAATGATAGCTTTCATTCCGTTAAAGAATGTGCTAGTGAGAGCATTCCGCTCTAAAAGCATTTTTTTCGATACATGTAACTGATGTTAGATCTCACTCGAACTACCCATTGCCAGCGCTGCATGTATCAGTGCAAGGTGAGCAAAACATCATTAACTGTTGGGCGTAGCACTAGCACCCTACAATTCAAATCGATTGAGTTCGATGTCTTGGGCTTACCGAGTCCTTTTTCAAAGGGTGAAAGTATTCAGAACGAAAAAATGTGCTCAAAACTAGCGCAACGATTGGAGTTATAATACGGAGGCTCGGTTGAGTAGTTAAGCTCGAATTAGTACTTACATACAACTACTCCGTCCATTTTGTTTTATGTGAATTCCAAGAATGCTTGACTTACGTATTGCATCGCCCCTCTCTTAACCACTGTTGACTTTAGATTTCCCTTCTTTTAACGTGGATGATGACATGTTGGCATCGGGTTAAGAAAGACTTGGAGTAACTGAAGCTCGACTACTGCGCTTCTGTGTTGTATAAGGGAAACAATAATAAGTGAGAAGTATCAACTATCAAAGCCGAATGTTTTCAAATATCTTCGGGCATTTTTTAAACATGCTATGAAAATATAGCGAGCAACGTTCAAAATAACAGTTATGTTCTTCAATGGCTAAGTATATTGAAAAATTCAGAGCAGAGTGCAGTCGTACAACTGGCCATCATGAAGATGAAAATCTGCAGATTGATACATAGGGAACTGAAAAAAGGCCTATGAAATTAGTTAACACAATTTATTCTGATTACTTTCTAGCATTTTCATTCGACAAGGTTGTAACCGCCTTTCCATAGCTACTGTCAAACAATCTATAAGCGGAGAGTGTAGAAATGACTGTTCCAGGGGGATTTCTCCATTAAACGATTTCCTGATCAAATCAAAACTTTGAAGGAAAATCTTCTCTGTGTGGAGGATGGTACAATGAAAGTGAAAACAATTTCGTCATACATACAAAAATATACATACGCCTCTGCTCACTACTCAGATATATTATGCAGGTTATACACATTCTTCATTACTTCAGTTCCTTTCATTTCCTCATGTGTGCTAGATAAAACCATCGAATTAATCTTCGGGCGACAGTGTAGCGTGTGTTTGACTGGAACTCATCAGCAGAATACCTTTTTCACCTGCATTTTCCCGCCGTTACAGAACACCCCTGTCGCTCTAGTAAAGGTTACACGATGAGCTGCTCTGGTGGCCTTAACACACATCCATATGCGAGTTTACTAGTCTGCATGTCCGCATCCTTTAGTATTTAGTGCTTCGCTAGTGTTCCGTGTTCATGTAGATACATTGAAATTCGTCAATTAAGCTCCCTTCAAACTATTATCCTGTTTGGAAAGCAGATTTTAATTAAATTTGCAAATTAAACCGCACATCCAAGCAAAGCGTGCGCTTGTGTGTTTGTTGCGAGGGCGTGGGGAGTGCCAGTCTCGAACCTGCCGTCAGAACGCTACGAAATTCGAATATAACTTTATAAATTTGTATGTTTCTGCAACCACTTGGAACTCGGAGCTTTGAAGTGGAAGAGAACTTGCTCTTGTGTGGTTGCTTAATGGACTAATAAAGCAGGTATTCAAGGTTTTCTTAGGTTCTTAGATTGTTTGATGATCTCGCAAAGTGAATTAAGATTAGCTAGAGACGAGGAGCGCGTAGTTCTCCATGCGACTTGCAAGAAAATGAAGTTGAGCAAGTTGAGTTTATTTCGGCACAAATAGAATTAATACAATGCTCGCATTCAGTGGTGTAATTACGGTTAAATGGAAAAACTTTGCTAATGTGTCGTTATATTGTTTTTGACAACACCAGTAACTTTCCCTCGAGCATAAATACAAACAATATTTTGAAAAGATACGCGGTATGCAGGTTCCGCCTGTGTATACTGTTAAACTTGAGTATTGATAATACCAGAACAATTCTTGCAATTTAAAAACTTCTCGGAGACTGTGAATAAAATTTCAAAATGGAAAATAGAATGAGAGCGAATTTTACTAATCAATATTCTACTAAGCAAATCAATAAATTTGTAATGTTATCCAGAATTGGCTGTCTGTGTATTTCTCCTGTACTAAGTTCAAGATTGTTTTGCATTTGATATGCAATCATATATTCTACAAATTTTAGACAAAAACTTGCGTGGATATTCATTTATGTTATATTTAAAAAAAATGCATACATCTGCATGTATATGTTAAAACTTATATACGTACGTACATACATTTTTATGTATTTAAATACCCAACCAATCCAACACTACCAATGTTTCACGGCAGCATGTGAGGCAGCCTAAACTAAATATCCGGCGAAGCCCTCCTCGAAGACCAGTAACACCAGGACCGATACACAGAGCTTATTGACTACGCGAGGGGGTTATCATGGAAGGGATATTCCCCCTCGCTGAAACGGAAGGCCCAGCATTTCGACCGGACCTAATACTTAAAGGACTGCACCAAAATCGCTGAACAACCAAGTGCAAAAAGCTATGACGGGCAACAAGAGGTCAAGGCTAAAAGAAAGCAGGCTAGTTGAAAGCTATGACCTTGGCCATTTGTAACACAGGAAACAACCAAAAGTAGCTGAAAATAACGAAACTTCAATGAAAACCTGCACTCGTTCACAGTGTTCCCACCGATAGAGCTAAGAAGAGTGGCTGACGTGAAAGTTCAGCACAATGATTATGAAAAGGCTAGAAAATGTGAGCAGAAATAAAAAAAATAATTAGCAAGGGCAACAACAACTGTATCGGAAAGCTCGCCGGTCTCATTAAAAGGATACAGCGCCACTCCCACAGACGGCTAAAGAGAGGAGCTGACAGAATCGAACTCAAACGCAATCATCACAAAAAACTTTCCACCTACAGGAAAAGGAATCATCGTCTCGCCTTTACCAGAAAATGGAAAACATATTCAAAAAGCAGGACTGAGGCCAGTACGGAGAAAGGCCTAGTGTCGACCAATCGACTCCTGATAAAACTAGTTGTCGTGGAATCCTACGCCTAAGCTCTGAGAGAAATCAGGAAGAACGCCGAAGCTGGTGCACTTGGCACAAATATCTAACTATAAAAACTGGTAATTTGTTCGTCAAATTTTATCAAGAACGAGCGAATAACGGAGCTTTCGTTAACGTAGTAAAGGAGACCTTGGGGGAAGAGGCTATAGGTTCAACCTTACAACAAATATGTACCCTGGAAAGATGGGATATTGTATGTGACGAAGGGAGCACTGATGCCGAAAAGGCAAGCAGATAGATTCTGCAGGATGATAGTAGATTTCGTGCTGAGATAATACCACTCATCCCTAGAAGGCAGAAAGTGGCAATTGTAATCTATGGAAAAAGGCAGGAATACAATTGTTAGGTTGGTCATCAGCTGGGTTATCGGCAGAACCGTCTGAAGGACACCCTTATCAAATGTTATAAATGCTTTGCTTTTCGACACATAGTAGTAAACTGCAAAGGACCAGTCCAAAGAAGTCTGTGCTATAAATGGGGAGTCCCCGGTCAGAAGGCTGAAGGAACAGCGTTATTCTACGTGCTTGAAAGATGACAATTACGAAGCCCTAAGATCCGACCCATGTCTTAAGCACCGTGAAATTCTTCGTCTTTATGAAGATTCGATGCAAGGTGAAGACAAACCTAAGATAATCTGAGTTCTACAGGTAAAATTTGATCAATGTGTGATTCTTCATGATTTGCTTGACCAAACTGCAGGAGATTAAAGAATTGGCATACTATTTCTATTCGAGAAATATCATAACAAGGACCAGCCAAAATAATTCTTAAACCAAACTGCTACTTAAAATTTGTCTCCAGATCAAATAGGAAAAGAAGCAACAAGCTCTGCCCATTACAATGAGTTTGAGGAACACTTCCGGCTGTGCAAAGTTAGCGAATGTCATTAATAATCTGGAACATGCCTTATTAACGTATTGAAATATCTAATGTGGATTCCAAACGATTACCTGAGAGACCGCAGGTAGCGGTAGGGGTCAGGTAGACTCCTGATGAAATGACACCAGGAGTCGGAAAAGAATCCATTCTAGGCCCCGACCTATGCAACGACTCATATAACGATCTTTTGAAGCTGCGAATTCCGGAATGGAAGAGATGCGACTGATTGGCTATGCAGACAACTTGGTGGTCTAGATCGCTGAGCGCTATGTCGTAGAAATACACACTTACCAAACGCTATTGATTATCGCGTTCAATTTGAGGGCAGTAATGCAACAAGTTAGTGGGTCAATGTTCAATGTTCAATGGGTCAATAAGTTCAATCCGATATATGAAAAAACCACAGTGGTTATTTGGACGAAAAAACAGACCCATCTGCGTCTTCCTCTACTAGTGGGAGGAACTTTTATCGAGTCCAATAACGTAGCCAAGTACTTGCGCTTGATAAAAGGTTGTAAAGTCAGATTGCTTGGACAAATTATCATGGTCACAGGTGCAGAGAAAGTATCAACACATGACCAACGAAAATGGACCACAGACTCAAGCAAAAGATGCCTCTGTAATGAAACTGTTACCTTCGGGTCAGCTGTTCGGCCACTTCAAAGTTCATGAATTTGGCGGCTGCTGACGGACTAGCTCTGTTCGGCGAGATTTGCGGACGTGGCTCGGATCACTAGTGGCCTTTCCCTCCTGTTCCATTATTCAACCAGCCACCAAATTTTCGACATTTCCAAATATGATTTTACTTTAATTTTTACTTTAATTAATTATTAATTATTAGTATCCATAGCGTAACCTTACCCTAAATATCCTCTGCTGCCCGCTTACTATCTTCTTGACCTTCTTCTTAATTAAAATGTTCTCTTGGGCTTTGGTAATTCAAAGATTTTGCAACTCGAGAACTTCTAGGGCTGACCACTTCAAACAGCTGCTAATACTTCTTGATTCTCTTTATTTTCGTCAATCCTTAAGTTACAATTTCTCTCTTCCTTATAGCGATATGTTCACAACATACAAGGGAATCATATCAATAGAAAATTTCTACCCAAATGCGTTCCAAGAATTTTTTGTTTTTTTTCTACTGAGAATTTTTTTTCTGAGACTGTTTATTTTTCTTTTTTATTTGCTACTAATGTTATTTTACTAAATATTACTTAATACCTAAATCTAATTATAAATGTTTTTATTTCCATTTTATTCTTAGTTCTATTTTATCTCCTAAGATTATCATTTAACTTATGAGTTAAAATTAAAAACTTAACCAAAACAATTTATTGTTATTTTATTTATTCATTCATTTATTTATACATTTTTTGTTGTGTTTATGTCGCCAACACGTCGCAATACGTATCACAACACTACGGATAAAACCACTTATCCCCGAATCAAAATCAATAATTGAATGCACAAGCTACGGTACCGTGAATACGATCCGACGAAACACTTCAAGTCCTAACTCATGATGCACTAACCTGCGCCCCGAAACTTTCCTCCTGAAAAGAAACCACAGAGAGGAAGGAAAGACCATTATATATTTTAACAATTCATTATTTATTTACATCCATTCTAAATTTTTTACCAAGAAATACAAAAGAAGTGTTGAAGAAAATGTAATGATTGTCTTCTTTACTCTTTATTACTTTATTACTTACTTATGATAAAAATTCTTTTAGTAAAAAAGTTTGGTAATTCTGATAAAAAAAATATGATAGGTAATTTAAACTGCTATTTTTTTGTGTAATATTTCTGGCCATTAATCTTGCCGGAACTAATCAATTCAATGAGTAAAAATGCTGAATAGTATGCATTAAACTCCTTTAAATTTTTTTCTACTATGTAATATCTAAATTTAAAATAGATCAAAAAAAATTTCAAATGGAATCCAATAGATAGTATCCATTCGTAAAGATAATTTAATTTAACTAATTTAATATTGTGACGCGTGCGAATTAAGATTTTGCTTTTATTTCAAAAAACCGAAAAGAACAAAACTGAAAGGAACGATTGTAACATTATACGATTGTAACATGTATCACCTTAACCTCAGTTTAATTCTACATAAGTGAAGATTTAGATAACAAGGCATTATCGTAGTGTTGTGATCATTTTCTTGATTATATTGCTGAAAAATATCTTCAATGTTCACCTACCGTCTGCCGTCTCCTATACGATCCACATCATCATTTTTTTTTGTTTGGGAGGTGAAGGCAATTTACGCCCTGAGTGTTGGACTCCCACTACTGGACTACCGACTTAACACCTCCCCTGTCACACCGAGAACATAGCCTGGAACTGTTTGTCACATTACTTCGGACTAGGCCTCATTAATCATCGCTTAGCGGTGCCTTCAGGTTAAGGGAAATCCCTCTTTCTGCACGGATGGATAGGAAGGAATTGCGATATTGCGATTAGAGAGAATTGCGATTATTAGAGAGTTGCATTAGAGAGATCCCCCCCCCCCTCGCCAAGCGATCCATCATGCCCTTCTTTATAATAAGTACTGTCCGTACGTAATGCGACAAACAGTTCCAGTTGTCTTTTGATTGCATCATTTTTCCCGTTACATTTTCTGGGGAAATTACGCCAATCTTCTCCGAGAGATGCGAACGGAGTCTTGTAAATCTATTACACGTAAAGAACGTGTGGCAGGCGTCATCCGTCATCCCCGGGCAGAACACGCAAGTTGGGGATGGTGTCTTTCCCATCTTATACAGGTAAGACTGAAAATACCCGTGACCACTGAGTAGTAACCTCAGGTAATAATCAGTCTCACCAGGCATTCAGTAGAACCAGGGCCCCAAGTCACTAATCAGCAGTACGGTCCACCTGCCTCGCGTTTCGTTTTCCCATGTTTGCTGCCACAAGGTTAGGATTGTTCTCCGTTCCTCTCGGCTGACGGTTTCTCTCGCCGACTCCCCCCCACGTAAGTATACACGTTTTCGTTCGTCTGCAAGTAACTTAATAGGAACAACCCTCGAGGTTACCAGCACTGCTGGTTCAGAGACAGTGCGATATGCAGCCGCTATTCGCAAAGCTCCTTGCCTTTGCACCTGTGCCAGACGCCTTCGGTGCGTCTCTTTGCTAAGAGCGTCAGCCCAAACCTCGGAGCCATACAAGAGCACTGACTCCATTGCAATCATCAGTAGACGTCTTGTGCTCGAGGTTGGTTCCCGCGTGTTGGCCATAAAGCGATTGAGAGCCGATATTCGCACAGAAGCCTTATCCGCTGAAAAAACTCATCTTCGAGTCAATCATCAAGCCAAGGTATCTGATTGATTCTTTTGACTCGATGATCATTTCCCCCACCCGAACGGCAATAACACGAGGGATCCGCTTCTTTGTGAGGACGACGACCTCGGTCTTTTCCAGCGCTAGGCTAAGCCCACGGTCTGTCATCCACTCGCTCACTCGACGTATTACCGCACCAAGTTTGAGCTGCGTCTGTCCGACAGTACGTCCGGCGACTTATACTGCTACGTCATCTGCGTAGCCAACCAGGAGCGACTCCCCCGGTAACTGCAGCCTCAAAAGCTCATCGTATGAGACATTCCAGAGGTCCGGGCCCAGAACGGAACCTTGCGCCACCCCTGCTGTCAAATCAATTCTTCGCCGGCCTCCCGATGTGTCATAGACGAGTTTCCGGTTTTTGAGATAGTCCTTCAATATCCGCGTCAGATACCTCGGCACCCTGAAATATTCCAGAGCACCAAGAATATCTGTCCATCTAGCAGAATTGAAGGCATTTATCACATCTAGTGTTATGAGTAGTACTATTCGTCTCGAGTAATGATTATGGCCTTCTGCCTGCTGGACCGCACTCACTGCCTCTGCTATTGCACCCATCGTGGATCAACCAGCCCTCAAGCCGTACTGCCGAGGAGACAGATCCCCGACAGCTCGGATTGCCTCTCCAAGTCTTTCTCTACTGAGCCTTTCGAGCACCTTCCCAGCGGCTTTCAACATACATCATCACTTTGGGCATAAGGCTTTTTGCTTTGCATCTCCAAAATTCACCACTTCGTGATTGCCGTCAAGTCACGATACCATTCTTCTTTCAACCATTTGAAATACAAACAATATTGGACCGAAATAATCTTGTTGCCAAGTATCGCTACGTGTTGGATTTTATCATTCCCCGCCAATTTGATTCGAACACGATTCGAACACTCACCAATCAAGTCATGAAAGAATCAGTCGAAGGACCATTTTAATTGTAACACCAAACTTTCATTGGTTCGAATCCATGGGCAGAATCAGTAAGGAAGAAAGTTATGGGAAATTGCAAACCGGAATCACTGTCACTTTTTTATCGACCATATAGGGAATGTTCTAACGACGGAAACGCGTTACGATCAAAGGCTAAGATCAGCACAAATTTTTATCCACACGCTAAAAAGGTACCTAAGGAGGATTACTGTTGGAATTGCCATACCTGCGAGGTCAATTGCAATGCACTTCTTCTTGTTGGGATTGTCATAGTTGAGAGGTGCTTTACAATAGTTTCCATACCGCAAACGTACTGGAAACGTTTAATGTAGGTACAAATACGAGGAACCTTATGAATAGCAGCTAGATGTGTTCGCACCTATTGCGAATCTATCTTTCGAGAGGTAAACAAAAGAGGGTGGAGAGGCAACGGGCTTTCGCTCTTTGGCAAACCAACTGGGCTTGTCCGCCTAACCAAAGGGACCTGTTCAAAGGAAAATAGAAGGCTGCTTGATTCCAAGGTGACAGCCAAGGTGTAGCCTAGTAGTCTAGTAGTTGCTGGGAGTCTCTCACTCAAGACGTAAGCATATATCAGCATCATCATCACATTCAGGTTGTTCAACCATATTTCTATCTTATGGTGCAGCTTCCATACATACTGTTTCCTCATTGCTTCCCAAGTCTGCCTGTTTTCAGCTATTCTCATCCAAGATTTGCCGGCTATTTTTTTTTTATACCATAGTCCCATATAATGTTTGGGTGTCCCCTCGGTCGTTTAGTACCTCTTGAGTACCACTGCGTTATTCTTGTGGTCCATCAGCCGTCCGTCATTCTCGCCAAGTGACCAGCCCATCGCCATTTCAAGGATTTCGCTCTATTTATCACGTCTGCTACTTGGGTCCTTTCTCGTAACCACGATAGTCTCTAGCGATCCCTTCGTATTGCTTGCATCTTTCCATGGCTCTTTGACCAACCTGGAGTTTCCTCCAGATTGCCGTATAGCAGGACTGGTAGGATACATTGGTCGAAAGTTTTCTTTTACAAGTACATCTTCATTTTAGACTTGAATATAATCGAGTTCTTTCGGAAAGCATTCCATGCCATCTTGATTCGTCGATTGATTTCTGATAGTAGTGAACCAAATTTGTGTATTAGCTGACCAGGGTATACATATTCTTCAACGTTTCCTCGTGTGGTGTTGGTCAATTTTGTATGTCCTTGAGTGCTTCTACCTGTATAATCATTGAACATGAAAATTTCAAGCCTACTTTTCCACTAGCCGCAATGAGTTCATTCAGCTGCTCTTCTAATTACTCTTGCCTGTTGGCTATGTCATCTGCGAATCTCAAGTGGTTGACATGCTCACCATCGATGTTCAATATTTTATTCTACCAATCTAGAGTTCGGAAGATGCTCTCTAATGTGGCGTTGAAGAGCGTCGGCGAGATGGTGTCTCCCTGCCTAAACCCTCTTTGCGTGGGAAACTCTGGAGTGTCTTCTGATACTTTGAAATTTGCTCTGGCATTGCAGTTGATGTTAGCCAGTACTCTCGTATGGTTTATCTATGCCTTGTACTAGTAATATATTTATTATCACATCTGGGAATACTGAGTCGAATGATTCCTCAAAGTCTCTGAAGGCTAGTGCTAGGGGCTCCTCATACTCTTTATATCTACTCAAGACTTCCCGTAATGTGTAGCTATGGGCTATAGTGCGGTTATCATTTCTGAAACAAGCCTGGCCCCGTTGCTGTTTGACATATAGTGCTGCTTGTATTTGGTTTCTAATGAGCTACGTGAATTCTTTATATAAAAACGATTGTAGACTTATTGGTATGTAGTTCCTGACGTCTTCTTTGCTGCCTTTCGTGTGGATCCGTCTTATACAAGCACTAATCCATTGATCAGGTATGCACCTGGCATTAATGCAATCAGTTTAAATTTTTGCCAGAAGTTTCCGGGTTTTTCGGCCTGCGTTTTTGGGCAATCAGCAGTGATATCATTTTTCACGGTGTTGATAGCCGTCTCGAACTCTTCCACTAGAATATTCGGGACATTATCGTTGGTTGCGGAGAAAGGGGTTGTTATTAAGTTGGAATTCGAGTTATCTGGAGCCATATAAAGGTCTCGGTAAAAGTTGGTCATTGCTTCAATGATTTCCTGTGTATCAGTGAGACAGGTATTGTCATGGTTTAGTGCTATCACTTGCTTTTGCCAATTAGGAGTGCTCTTTTTGCCTTCTTGAGGCTTCTGTTGTTTGTAATGGCATCTTCCACCAGTCTTCCGTCATACGGCAGATACGTCGCACCTGCAACAAGAAGAGATAAGCTTATTTTTGAAAATACAAAGATCGCATAATGGCGGTCGAAGGAAGTTAATTACGGCTAGCTCCTCGCGTGGGCATGGGGGACATTCTGAACGTCCTGCCATTTTCAGGACACGTACACACACACACTCACTCACAGATGAAAGAAATTTATTCTTTCATATTTTTTTAAAATAAAAATATAAAAAAAATACAGACACATATAAAGAATATAAACAAAATTCAATTTTTTCTACTTTCTAAGTTTTGTAATATTGTTATATATTGCAATTTAGGGATGTAACCAACCTTTTTACTACAAGACACAAAACCACTGAGATTAGTCGACTTCTGCGGCCCATTTGTATATCACGTCCAGAGAAAAGATGCAATTGTAATTTTGCACATCAACGTCTTCTAGTGTTGGGATTTATTTAATTTCACATTTTTTTAATTTCATATTTTATTTTTGTTTATCTCTACTTCAATATATTTTATTTCACATCTTTTGTTTTTCTCGACTTCAATATTTAATTTCACTGTTTTTTGTTTTTGTTCTTTTCTCTCTATAAAATAACACTTCGTTAGCACCTTTTTCTTATCGGAATTCAAATAAATCAAATATCAAAAGACAACGACTGAAATTCAATTAACTTCTCTCTCCAACTTGCTTAGTTGACGCGTTAAACTTCACCTTCTTATAGGTGGTTCACTACCAACACCCGAAGTATGGAACAATGGAAGTGTGGAACAATGGATAATTTCTTTCCAGATAGAGTTCCCAGAATTTAATAGGGGGATTTTTTTGTTGAGTTTTTTCTTTCTTATTCTTACTGAGAATTTTGTTTTGTTCTGATATTATTTATGTAAATATTGATAAAAAATACCCTAATCCAATTACAAACATGATTTTAGTTTTATTCTCATTTCCATTTTATTATGTATGAATTTCTTTTATATAAAAAATATTTGAGCACAAATTTACAAATAAAAATTTAACCCAACACTTCATATTATCATAATAACTAATCTTCATCTAATAGCGCTTAATCTCTTTGATTATTATTTTATGTGTTATTTTATTTATTTATTTATTTATTTATTTTTGTTTGTTTGTATTTTTAATGTCATTATGCAACGGAAACGTGACACTGGGTAATTATATTACACTTGAGGTTTTCAGTGTTAAAGCCGGGTCTAATAGGATCTCTGACCAGTTTTCATCTTTTTGCTTTCAAATCAAGGGTCATTATTGCTCTGATCAGGTGATGATCCGACTTAAATCTGTTGATTACAGAAACGTCTTTGACCGTTCTTTGTTTGATCAGTATCAAATCAATTTCGTTTCTGTCTTCCCCATTGGGTGCTTCCCACGTCCATTTCCTATTTTTGTTCTTCTTGAAGAAGGTATTTGTGCTATTCATCACACCGTGGTGGTGGGTGAAATGTGCTAGTCGTTGACCTCTTTCATTTCTTTGTCCTAGTCCAAATTTTCTTATCAGCACTTCTTAGTCTTTCCTTTCCCCTACTATGGGGTTGTAGTCACCTATAAGGAACTTGAATTCACCTGTAAGGCAGGTGTAATTGTCCCATGCTTGGTAGACGTCGGTGTAGAATTCCTCAATTTTTTCTTCAGTGTGGCTAGTTGTAAGTACGAAGATTGGAATAATTTGAATAGTGTATCTCTGTGAGAGTCTGAGTGTCAGGCTGGCTACTCGGTCTGAGACGTTTGTTACACTGACTATTTTCTTCCGCTGCTTATCGTTTATTTGGGATCCTACTCCGCTAGTTCTACCCGATTGTGTGCCCTAGTATTACTAATCTTTATATAACATATATATGAATATATATATATATATATATATATATTTATATATATATTTATATATATGAATATATATATTACGCATTGAATGAAAATCAATAGACAAAATGTTAATTAATAAATCGAAAATGAAATTGAATAACAAAAAACAAACACATACAAAAATATCTAGGGTGAAATATCTTCAAAAGATGCTGATTTTAAATGTCAAATAAACAGGTAGTGAAAATAAAGATCCAAAAACTTAAGTTTAAAAATTTACTGTAAGTTCCTTTGTAGTTACCAACGACACTAGTCCTTTTTTTAGTCGACGAGAATTTTTGTTACATTAGCGGCGGTTTTAGCTCATCCTTCTAAAAGAATTATATTAGATCCTCTTTGTTGAAAATGATTCGCTGCCTGATTTTTCTGTGGAGATTTTCCCAAAGGTGCTATATCGAGTCGAATCCATTTTATTTATTTTTGAGTCAATAGAATCCAAATTACCAGCGCCACTTGCCACCATACAGCCCTAGACCACTATGTAGCCTCCACCATGCTTAATTGTTATTTTCATAATATGGAAATCATTTGTATCTCGCTATATTTTCGGTTTTTCGCATCAATACGTTTTCCCAAAAATTAAAACCTAGTTTTTATACCTTTCGACGAATTCTTTTTGATTTTTCTCGTTTAATGTTCTTATATATATGGCTTCTTGCGTGGTACGCTGCAATACAAGCCATATACGTGGAGAGCTTTCCTAATGATATTAGCGCTAACTGAATTTTGCTATATTTCCAGGTTTTGTTTCTGTCATCTTTCTGTATTAGAAGATGGATTTACCTTGACTTCTAGCTGTGTGGTTCGAATTTCTGTATCAGCAACACGTTTTTGACTCCATCTCCGGATAGATTCTTAACATGTTCATACTTAGTCGAGATGGGAAAAACGGTTCCTCTATTGGAAAGTTCCATCCAGTAACGTTCCAGAAAAATAACGTTTCAAAATAACGTTACTCTGGAACAGTTTAGCATGTTTTTTGGCATCACATCAACATACCATAGATACATAAATTTCTCGAGAGAAATATGTCCTACACATACATATATAACAAAAATAGTGACGCTGCGCCGGGGGAGGAATTTCGCTTTGATTCGCATCGAATTTTCAGGAAAAGTGTATCGAGTTAAAGTATCGATTCCTGGATATGCTAGATTGTATTTAATTTGTATGCTTTTGACCCTTTATGGAAAATGTTCCAAATGAAAAAGTAAAAGCGTTACCCAATATCTATCATTGCCAATTTACCTTTTCATCTGCTAATAAAAATCTGTGTTTTCATCTTGTCTAAAAAAATGTAGTAATTCTCGGAAATTACTTAACGTACCGAGTTGATTTAAGCAACGTTTGTTAGATCTAAATTATTTACATTTAATTAATTCATCAAAAATTTAAAAAAAATTTTGCAAAAAATTTTCTAGAACAAAATTTGTTTTTATGGCTACGTAGAGGGCTAAAGTTTTTAGAGGGCTAAAGTTTTAGAGGTTTACTCTAAAATATTGCTGTCAGCACCACTAGTCGGAATGGCAAATTCCTCGTAGACACCTTTAGTTTCCATAAGCCAATTGGTTTGCCTGCTACTAGATTCCGATCCTATTAAGAACAAAGTTTGCATTCATGTAGAATTTGAGTCAAGAGAACATATATTTAATAAAATGTGTTTAGAGGCATGGCCACCGCACGGGAACTCAAAAACCTGAAAACCACCGCTATATCGAACCAATAGCCTCAAAATTTAACATGATGAAATCTTAAATACATCGATTCTTAGTATTAAATTTATTTAAATCGTATAAAATCACGTCTTCAACATCTTTTGAAACTTTCGAACTTTTTTCAGCGGCCATTTTGAAATTGGATAACAAATCTTTACAAGACATTTTCTCCTTTATGATAACTTTTAATCTCAACCGTTTAAAACAAATTCATGAAAAACTAGTGAGCACTTTGATTTTGATTGATTTCCCAAAATGATAGATTTCGCCACTTTGAATGTGTTCATTTGACTTTGCATGGCTTTTGCATAGACAGATCGTTTAGTCTCATCAACCGTTGTAGCAAATAATGTTCATATCCGAGTTAGAGAATGAGAGAATGAAAATCACCAATTTTTAATGAAAAACAGTACCTAATAAACTTACGATAAAATTTTTCGACGTTTTTAGTTATCGTCCGAATTTCACAATTTTTCATACGATTAAAGGACTTGATCTAATGACGTACAATACTCAGTTTCATCAAAATCGATTGCGTAGTTTGATCACTCAAGAGAGAGCCTCAAAATTCTCAAGAAATTTCGCTTTAAAATCCCACCATTTTCTAACCCACTGTTATATGAAACTTGCAACTTCATTAGATCCTGATAACATCTAGCTCGGTACAAAGTTTGGTTAAAATTCAATAGAAATTGTGTCATTTTGAAATTTGAGACGTGATCTCAAAAATATTTGCTTAACTATTTCAGAAGTTTTTTGTAGATCAATTTTTTCATTTTCATTTACAACATTGTAATATTGAAATAACTCGAACGTGAATTTTATATTTGGAAACAAAGGTTTCGGTTTTGCAGGCTGGTTTCGAACACGCGTCCCTGCCGCTTCTCATCAGGTGCCAACTCACACGCCGGGACGCGTCCCGTTATTTAACGGTCTATATATCTTTTGTTACTACCATACAACAAAGTTTCATCAATAACGGTTAAACGCTGTGGTCACAGCTATTAGAACCATTTTTACTCCGTTTGAACGGCCGCCATTTTGAATTTGCTCGTACGATTTTGGATTTTTTGTTATTAAGTTAAACTAGAAATTACGAATTATCGTCTAAAATGGCCGCCATTTCGTTTTCGCTCGAGCAATTTTGCTGGGTAATGAACTTAGTCGAGAATTTTACTTGGTACACCTCTCCTAAAAATTTTCTGCAAATCGAACAAAAATCACAACTTCCACTGTGCTTACAAATTTTGTTAGATCCCATATACAGTGGCCTCATCGCATAATCGGACAAGCTCTTTTTGAATGTTTGAGTGAGTTTAAATTAAGTAGAAATAGACTTTTTATGCTTTTTTCGCATTTATATATTTTTTGGTATTTACCTAACTTAGTTTTAAAACAAAACAAAACATTTATCTTCAAGTATTATAATACAAGAATAAAGACAAAAGTAAGTCAATTTGTGGCGCAAGTTAAGGTTACCAGGGTAACCCTTTCCTAAAAAAAAAATAAGATTTCGAGTTTACAGAATTTATTTGAGCAGAGTTTCTGCCTTCAATCACGAATTACAACTGACTGACTTAGTGCGCTAATTTACTTTATATCACAATTTTTTGCTGATACTATCCATCATTATTTTGCCTTTACGGAAAGCCAATTCGCTATTTAACGTTCACTTATTTACCAAAGAATCGCATTCAAACCTCACCTTAAATGAACTCTTCGATAATTTTTTCTTTCCGAACTCAATTCATCATATCATAGTCCTACCTAACATAGAAAAATAACATAAACAAATGAAAACATAAAAAGCACAATAGCTTGTTCCGACCGATCATCAAAGACCAAACGAACAACGAACGTGGGAAATGTTCGTTGCGCGTAGAACCAAGCATGTATGAACGTTGCAAAACGTTACACAGAACGAGAGAAGGTCTCAGTGACAAAACGCGATAGCGTTCCGAAAAACGATAATGCATGAGAATATCGAAAAGGTTTTCGTTTCCTGAAAAACGAAAAGAACGAGAACGACTGAAAGAACGAAAACGCTTACGCGAAGCGATGAAACTTTCAGGATAGATAGATATTTATTTATTGAGACATTATACGTACATGATTTTCGTTATCTGATATGATTATGTCTAATCTTTGACAGCGACAGTTTTTCAAACAACTATTCTATAGATCTGGTCGTAACCGAATCTTGACATAGGCTTAGATTACATTTTTATTTTAAAATTTATCCTTTGCTCATAAGACTTTTTTCCCTTTGATTGGTAAACCCTAAACCTAACTTATTCTAACGTAATTCTACGTACTTTTTCTTATTTACAATTTAAAGGTTGATATGGAGGTAGTAATCGGATGGAGGTGCGAGTTCGGAGTCTTGGCTCCGTCCATGATGATGTTTCTGTATCCTGCTTCCGATGGCGTGATTGACCTTGGTCAATTATGAAGTTCGCCCGTTGCTGGCGTAAGTTGGTTAGCCACGGTCGCCTTGTTCTGTCCGTACATAGAACGGAGGCTTGTGGTTCAATATTAAGCGTGGGTTTGTCAAGGTAGAAGAGTTAGAGCTAAGCAGTTTGATGGGCGAGAGGTATGGGGAAGCGATGTTTTCAGCGATATTCCGGGAAACCAATTCACTTATTATAAATTCAGGGTGAGTTACCCATTTCGTTAGGCGTTTCGAGCTCGTCTCAATCATATACTGCATGATAGGCTTGATTTTTGTTTGACTGTATGGGAAGGTGCTCCGATAGTGCTTCTTGTTTGGTCTTCTATACTTGGACAAACACTTCCTCAAAATTTTCCGTTCGAAAATTTGCAGCTCTTCTGCTACGGTAGGCGAAATAGTGAGCCAGACAGGGAAGCAGTAGCTAATAATGGGTCTGATGAGGGTTTTTTAGGTTAAAAGTTTAGTACTTACTTGGACAGACTTTTTAGAGAGTAAGGGGGCTAGGGCTGCGGAAGCCCAAGTGGCTTTTTCAATGGCTCTGCGGGCGTGGGGATTAAACTTGAGACGGTGATGGAAAAGCACCCCCAAGTATTTTATGCAGTTCCTTAGGGGGACGGGGATTTTATCAATGTAGAGAGTTCTTTACTTTCGGCTGGCGCAGATCGGTGTCCTTTGCCGGAAGCGTTTCGGAAGCATATGAGTTCGCATTTTTCAGCGTTAATAGAGAGGGCCCATTTTGAAAGGTACTTTTGTAGGGATTCCACGTGTAGAGCGATGGCTTGCTGGGCCTTTAGGGGGGATGCGTGGGAAGCAAGAACAAGTATGTCTTACGCATTTAGAATTGTGTGTGGGAGGGGGTTGGTGATATTTATTTGGGCAGCATACTGTGTATTGTATATCGGTTGCACTTGTGTTGGAATGTCGTGAAGAAAAAAATTAAAATTAAAAGAAAAATTAATTAAATTAAAAATTAAAATTAAAAGGTGGGGGGGGCGTACGTTGATAGAATCAGAGAAGGTATTGGAAATTTTTACTAGGAGGGTTCTTTGTTGTAAAAAGTTGGCTATAATTCGAGTCAGTGGGGTGGGGCATTGTGTTTTAACGAGTTTTTACAAGAGACCCTTGTCCCACACGGAGTCAAACGCTTTCTCAAGGTCAATGGAGCAAGCCACACTTGCCTCTTTCTTCCTCAAACCTGATGGTATGTAGTCGTGTAGAAGGAGGACTGCTTGTTCGGTTGACACCTTTTCTTTAAAACCAAATTGTTGTGCTGGTACAAGGGGCTTGGCGAAGACTTTAAAGGAGAGAAAGATGATTTTCTCCAAAATTTTTCCTAGGTTAGAGAGCAGGGATATTGATCTAAGCCTTTTTAGGTTGCCGTTGGCCTCTTTTGTCGGTGTGGGGAGTAGCAATGCCGTTTTCCACGCGCGAGGGAAGTACTCATTGTTAATGCATTGATTGATAATGATGGTGAGTGGCCTATGAATGGCGTTGGAGCATTTCCTTAGTACGTAATTTGGGATATCATCGGGGCCGCTGGATTTTTTGGAATTGATTGAGCGGAGGGCGATTAATACCTGTTCGGTACTTGCAAAGAAACGTTTGAACGGCTCGCTTGAGGGGTTAGTGGCTCTGTTGATTGGCGAAAATATGGTGAGGTAGAGGAGCCTTGGTATCCGTTTAGGAAGTCATTGACCGTTTTCTCTACAATTGTGTTGGTTCGTTGGTGCGAGGACATCTTCTCCCTGTATAGATGGGCGTAGTGTAGTGCACAAGCTGCTAATTTCTGTTCCGTCGTGATAAACAGTTGTCCATTTAATTGGATAGGGTCTCTGTTTATTGAGAACTTGGCAGTTTGACGGCCCGTAAGGGCATTAATTTCCTTGAATACGTTGGAAGAAGGTTTCATAGCGGATAGCCTTTCTTTAAACGCTTTGTTCATTTCAGCATACACGTTTTCCCTTATCAGTGTCTCCAGGCAATTAATTTGGGACTTTAGTGTGATACATTCCTAATTAATTCGATTTAAGTTTCGGTGGAAGATCCTTTTAAGGCGTTGCTGCCACCTAGCCCTAGTTCGAATTAAGTTCCTTGTTTGAGGGGATATGTTACCGTATTTGGAGGAGAGGGGTGGTTTAGCTGGTGCGTGTGTGTTCATCAACTCTAGAATATAGCAGGAAAGCATTTGAATTGACTCATCTATTTCATTGTTGTTGTATATTCGATGATCAGGAAATTTTTCTTCTAGGTGGCCGGAGAGTTGTTCATCAAAGATCTGCCAATCTACGCCCCGGTATGATCGGGTGAGTGCTTGAGGTGGTGGCATCCTTGCACCGGGGAGAGCGACGTCAAGAAGTAAGGCATGATGGTCAGATGGTGCCGGGATGCTGGTACAATTTAGGGGTAGGCCGTTCAAGCCTAAGAGCGAAGCCGATAAGATGAAGTTGTCGAGGAAAGAGCTTCCTCGTGGGAATGTTGGCACACCTGCGTTGATGACGCTTAGAGACGTTTGGTGCCCGGACGATAGCCAGTTGAAGATGACTGAGCCGTTAGTGTTTATTGTGTGGTCCCCCCACGATGGATGTCTGGCGTTGAGATCACCCCCGATAATTATTTCATCATATCCCTGCCCTATGGTGATTATTTGGTTTTTAGGTGGTTTGGTTCTTAGCTTAGGTGCTATGGCATGTCCGCTGTCGCATGGGATGTAGAGTGACCCGAGCAAGACTTTGCAGATGTGGCCCCGTTGTCCCCGGAGGTGGAGCGTGGCTAGGACAAAGGATAATGGCATGACACGGCAATCAACTTGATAGATGGTTTGATTGGTGCGTGCCAAAATGGCGGTACCCCTACCCTCATCGTTGCGGAAGATATTGTAGTGTGGGAAGTGTGGTTTATGCTTTTCTAGAAGGTGTGTTTCGTTTAAGAACACTAAGTTGGCCCTATATTCTTCTAAAATGTGCTCCAGTGCTATACGCTTTTCGTGCCTCTGGAGAGGGTTTATATTAATTGCCAGTGTTCTGAGCTTACTGTTCCCCGACCACATTCATGTAGAAGTTAAGAAGGGCTTCTGTTTCCTCTTCATTCGGGAGGTGCCTGTAGGTCAACCAAAATTCTCGAGCCTTTTTAACTAGCACTACAAAAGAAACGCCTGAATGTTTGACAGTTTCTTGTGCAATCAAATTTAGTACGTTCTCGTTCCGGGGCTGATCGTGATGTTCAGGCTCGGGATGAGTTGCAGGTCTCTTTAAGACTTCGGGGTACTGCTGTCTAGGGAGAAGTCCTGTGGGAGGTTCTATATTGAGAGCGGGTGCTGGTGGGCTCAGCTGCTGGAAGCTATTAAGGTTGAAGATAAAATGAGGTTAGTTTTTTGTTGCTCGTTTTTCGGCAATTTTGGCTCTGAGTTTAACCCGGTCGGGGCAGTTTGAAAAGTTAGCTGGGTGGCCCGTGCTTGAGCATAGGACGCAGAAAACTGGGGGGATGGTGGGGTCTGTTGTAGCCTCTTCTCTTGGGTTTATTACACTTTTTCTAGGACACAACTGGCTTTCGTGCTCTTGACCGCAAGCAACGCACCTTTGGGAATAGCCGCAATTGGCGCAAACGTGACCAAACCTCTGGCAGCGAAAGCATTGGGTTAGGTCACCCTTTCTGGGCTTTTCCCAAGTTGCCTTGCAATTCAGGACGAATTTTATCTTAATAATTTTTCGGAGGTCTTCCTCTGACGGAAGAAGAACTCCGAAAAGGTTGAGGGACAGGTTGTTCTGCCTCGACCAAGTGGTAGTCATTTGGGTGACAGATACGGGTTTGAGCTCGGGTATTTGCTCGATGATATCCTCCAGGATTTCTTTCTCTGTGAATAGAGAGCTAACACTTTTTAATATTGCCAACGGTTTCCTGCGCGCGGCTGGGGTGAAGGAGTGGCCACCTAATTTGTTCTCTCGCATGAGGCTCATTAAACCGTCGTAGGCTTTCGTCCCGTCGACCACTATCTTGTGGTACGAAGGGGACAGCGATTTGATGCGGTACTTTGCCTCAGGGAAGCTACGCATCATCACGCGGAGATACGTTATTAATAAAAATCGGTGGCAACCAGGATGGCTTTGAAGTTGCCGTGTTAGTACATAGTGGAGTAGAGGAGTTATTTAGGGGTGATATTTTTTCAAATCTATTACATTTGTTTATATTATTATTTTGAGCTACGACTACATTCTTTTTCTTAATAACTAGCCTCCCGGTTGCCAGCTTGAAGCATTCGGTATCGTTTTTGAGTGCGGTTTGAACCTCGTTGTTGGTGCAGATTGGGCCTTCGCTTTCCATTTCAACGTCCTGGCGAACAGGGCTGGTGGTTGTCTCTTCCCTTCGTGTGGTTGTTGTTTTTAGAATTTTCGTTTTTTGTACCATAGCGTCCTGTGTTGATTTATGGTCTCCACTTTTTAATATGATTTGCAATTCTCTACTTATTACTTCCTTGATTTGAGGTGATAGGAGGGCATTTTTCATTTGCAGCTTGCTCTGTGCTCCATTTTTTTTTGCCGCCTGCTCTTTTGGCAGTAGCTGGGGATCCGTGCGGCTGAGGCATAATTTTGGCTCTATTTTTGCTTTAAGTTTTATTTTGCTCCGAAAGTGTAATACCTTTTCGGTGAAGCGTAGCACTGGCTTTTGGGCGGAACGTTTGATATGTTAAACACACTTCATCACCTTCCACTATAAAATGGCGCTCGACAACGTCTCTTTTTGGCCCGGACGGGCGGTGCAGTTTGTGGGGACCGGGGGTTGTCCTGTATTTTTTTTTTAATTATTAAGTATCACGTTCACTTGTTCATAAGTCAGAATCCAATCCAAGTTAAGAAAAACCCAAGTTAAGACTATATTAACTTGTGTTTGAGTTTAAATTTAAATTACTGGATGAATGCCACTAGCAACGTCGCGTCTTGTCACCTTGACAGCACGACCGAAACTCCGAAACTTTCAGGAACGTTATTCGTTTTCGTTCAAAAGTAACGCGTTCCATCTTCGTTTTGGAACGTTATGTAATGAAATTTGATTAGAATTTATTTTGATTTTTCAAAATTTTTGAATTTTGAATTTTCCATCGTTTGGCCAATAATAGCCTCAACAAGGATGCACGAAATTTTCATTCAAAAATCATTCATAATAACCAATGTACTTAAAAAGTAATTAAGGCGTTTGAATTTCAAATTTCATTTAAGCGCCATATTGCATTTGACAAACGTCACGCACCTCGTTGCGATGAATTTTCGTTTTCCCGACTATTTCCCGCCTCGCATCGACGCATCGCAATCATTGTACGATGTCGCATACAAATGCATGTTACGAAAACTGCTTGACATTTGCCGCGAGACTCTCGTCGCGCTCTCGTATCGCAGTCTTGCACTATTGTATTTCGGCCTTTAAGGAACGTCTCATCTCTAGTTTATAGTTGGTAGTTTCTTTATTTTAACCCACATTTAACAATACGCGCAGCCATTCAATCGAAATATGTGTAACAGCTAAAGTTTTTTTGCTTGCTGACTGACTGGCTCTTTATGTTCGAAAGCCTTTTATAGTTTTATTCTTGCTGGCTGATAAAAAATTTATTTATTAAGGAATCTTAGTTGACAACTTATAAAATTTCATATTCTGAGAATCTTAATGTGTAACTTGGGAAGTTCGATATCAACCAAGCTCATACTTAACCTAAACAATTCTCAATTGAATTAAAACGCGAACTGTTTCTTATCATTTTCATTATTGGAGTTAGCATTTAGGGGCTTAAGCTTTGAATCATATTCACCATTTGAGTCAGCACATTGGGACTCAGGTTTTGACATAACATGCGTTGATGCGTTAATATTTTATATGGAAGTTAGTATTTAGTATTGTGCTGGTGCTTCATAACTCAGAGTGAGAATGCACGTTGAAAGCGGCTTTCGGTAAACTAATGAAAAGACATGTGGTAATTATATACCTACACGCTGTGTTCATATTTATTGTCAATTAATTTTAGCTCAAACGATTGAGCTTAGTGTGTCAGAATTTTTCAATTAACTGTCTAAATAAAAGCACAACGCACTAGGATTTTGATTTCTAAAAGTGACTCACTGCTTAGGTAAAGTTACCACCAAGAATTCCAACAACGGTAAGTCGAATTTATGGAAAGATGCAACATCATTTGCTTAAAGTTCACCTAACAATTGGTTAATACACTAACTTTGTGCACGCTTTGTCTAAAGAATTCATAATTTCCTTAAATGTAGTTACGGAGCTAATAAGCACACAGCTAATGCATCCTTTTAAATTGATTGGACTTACGTTCACTTCAATATCTCGCGCACTTATTTGTTAAAATACTAAAATTAATAATCAAAACCACGAATTTACTCCAATCATAAACCCAATGACAATGCATGCACGCAATTATGAAGCAGGTCAGACCGGAACGCTTGCTGATGTTGCTGTGTGCATTTCTGCATAGAAGAGGATATAGCTCGGCATCCTAATAGGCAATTATAGGTCCAATCTATTCACAATAGATGTTTGGTTTATTTTCGGCCACAAAGGAATTACGTTTGAGCTGCAATCTCTTGATTCTCCACAATTGCACCGATACATGTTTTGGCTGAATTCTATTAACCCCGAAGATGGTTTTAGGATTCGGAACACAGACTTCAATGAAGTATAGTTGCAAATCGATTAGAAATCTTGCATATTCTCAAATAGGCAGGCCTTGCATAGAATTCGTAATTATTCATTTACGTTATAACTTCAGAAGCAAGTTGGAATTAGTTCCCCTTAGGGTTGGTAACGAACACATGAAGTCATTATTCAGCGTCTCTTCTGTCATGCGTCCTTGTCTGCCAGATTTGCCAATCAATAGCAATCCAGAAAATTCAGTTTATTCCTATCTCGACTTGGTCAACATAATTGTTTGGTGAAAAAGCGTGGATCCTTTGAACCAATGAATGTAAATAAATAAAAAATAATAATTCTCATCCCAAACTTTACCCTTAAATCCTCAAATCTTCTCGTAGCTACGACGTCGATAATTTTTCCAAACGTTTATGCACTTGATAAAATAAGTAGATGATTGAGTTACTGTGATTCCGATCAATGGCTCATCAAAAAAGTTCACTCTGGTCTCGACCCCATTTTGTTTGAAATGTAATCAAAAAGTTAAAAGGAAATCATAGAGCGAATACAATGGTCATTTACAAACATTCGGTGATGTTAGGGCAGGAAACAAGTGATTTATGGGGTTGATAAAATATTACAAGTATTTGATGTTTGCAAATTGAATTGTTGGTACTTTCCATTTAGTGTCGTTCAAAAAACTTTCAAATTTATACAAACTCAATTATGGAGATTCGCCCGCCCCACCCGTATGTCGTTTCTTGGGATACTTGCCGGCAGGGAATTTCACACCCTTTTTTATTCAATATTGCAAGCATAGAAATATATTCATAGAGATTTTGAATTCGTTTTGCTATTGCGGCTGCAATTAGTTTGTGTATGTTGAAACGACAATTCTGGTCATAGAGTTTTCTTAACAGAAGGAAAACGATAATTGATGCAGGTTGCAATTGTTGCATTGATGAATTGGACTCTGATTAAAAACTGCGTTGCCTGTGAAGTTAAATTTTGTGACGTAATATTCAGTATTTATTATGCGTGGTAGTGGTGACATGATTTGGTGTTTGCCATTAGACTTCCGTACTCAAATGCTTGAACGTTTCAGATTCTACCATGAATAAAGGTAATCCCTCATTGCAACGATCGGTGATATCATAGACTTATTTTAAAGTTTAGTGTTTTTAATTTATGTCATAAGTCATTGGTCGCTCTCAACTTATAAAAAGTAAATGGGCAACGATTCCGCCTGAGGTAAAAAATGACATTTGAAAAGTCTGAAAAACAATGTTCGGTTTACGATTTTGTCTGACACACATCAACAACCCAATCCCTCTGTACCTGGATAAAATAATCGTTAACCCCTTCCCTTACACAAACCGTCTCCAATGTATATGGCCTCCAATATACTCTTTGGACCGAGTTAGAAAGCTGTAAGACGTCTGCAAAGCACTTATGGAAATGCGGGGCAGAACAACATGTAGAGAATTTGTGGAGTGTGAAGAAATGCAATCAATCTATTGGTATCACAAAATTTGGATTTTAAAAACCTTATTTCTGCCCTGGTATAATGTTTCGGTGAAAAAAAGGTCATGTTGGTTGTCACCCAAACATTTGTCAACTCGTACAATCTTCCGAAATTCTTTTTTGGAAATTTTATACAAGCTAAAGAAGCTTTTGGGAGGTTCATGGAGGTCTACGCATATTTTGTTGAAAATTTGAAATAATCCTGCAGGAAATAATTTTATTTTCAAGAGTTTTCTGAGTGACAACCGAGAATGGATATATTACGATAATATGTTAAAAAAAAAAAGAAATTGGCATCACTAACTGAAAAAAACTCACACTAAAAATTTATCACGCAATTCCGATAATTTTAACTCTGTATTATTTTCATACTAATCCATCAAACCTTTAATGGTTTAGAAAAATTGTACAAAATGAAACCGAGTAAAACGTGAGATAGAGCCCATACAAAGTGCAATGCATACAATTTTCAATCAACCCGCAAATCGTTTAAATCGATTTAGGGAAGACCAAACTAAATTGAAGATATGTTCATTATAGGCGTGTATATTAAGACTTGGATTAAATAATAAAAAGGCACATTCAATTTCAATTCAATTCAATTTGAATTTGAAAATTTAAATTTAAACATTAATTAACACTATTCCTGTCAAACAAAAACAATAAAAAAAGGAATAAATGAACCATATCCTGTACAAATACAACCAAAAATAACATTCAAATATAAAATAGCCTTTATAATAACTGCATTAAAAAAATAGAAATAAAAATCAGCTCTTTTGAGTTTTGTGAGGCTAAGATTCCCCTTTTCTTTGCTGAAGCTGGTGTAACATCACTATCCGAGTTACTAACAGAAAGTTCATCAACGTTTCCCATAGATGCAATTTTACTAATTGAAATGTTGGCAACATTTTCTTCTTTGTTATTAAAAGTTGATATACTTTTGGATGACAACAAATCACTGTAAATATTTCCACATTTACACTAAACATTTTTCAGTTACAGTCACATTTTATACTACTTCAGACGATATGACATTCCACCAAAAATTTAATGTGGACTGTTTTATTGCGGTAACAGCTGCAGCGATATTTCTTTTACAATTGAATATTGTTCGATTTTTCGACAACGCAGGTAGAAAAAATGAAGGATTTTCGGTCTTGATTCGAGCGAAAATCGACCGAAGTGTAGAGTGATAGACATAGTGATAGATCAAAGGCTAGCCTTTCAATTAAAGATAAAATCCAGTTATTAGTTATTTTCGATTTTCAAGCTAACTGAAGCAACTTGCAGGCAAAAGTGTGTATCAGACAACAGAAATACATATTCCTGTTCCAAACAGGAAAAGAATTCGGGGATCATCCCCGGATGAAACCCTCCTCAGGGACCAGATCAACAACAGATTCGCACCATTAGCCAATCTTCAAGATGTCAACGACCAAAATAACGAGCTGACCTCCACGAAAGCTCAATCAAAGGTATAAGTTCCACCTATCACCTTTACTGATCTATTGCAGGGTTCAATAGACGCGACTATGACGGAGTTAAAGATTTCCAAGCTTATGTCTAATGGAAGAAGACTATTCTTCGACAAAATAGAAGATTACGTTAATATCCAAAAATATCTCATTACGCAAAAAGTAAATTTTATCACATATCCACGTTCCACGAAAGTAGTACTTTCAGGGCTGCATGATTTGCCTGTAGACAACCTGTAGACGACCTGCAGAAAATCCTGAAAAGCTGACCACAAGCTCACCGTACTTGACATAAATAAATTTAGTGCAAAAACACGGCATCGTGGATGTGTATACTTTTTGCCTTATATATATAAGAAACTCCATAAAATAAAATCCCAATAGCACAAGATAGTGAAATAGAACTACTGTAACGATAATAAGAATGGCCCAACTCAATGTGGAAATTATCATCTGTATGGACACGGCTCTTCAAATTGCTACCTACCTACAAAGTGTTCTACTTGTAGTGGTAATCATAATTTCTCTATGTGCACTCTTACTAATGTACAGTGCGATAAAGTTAAATAGTACCAACTGTGGTCGCAACCACTACTCATATAAAAGCCGATTGGCTTGAGCTTAATGGCTATGTTGCCATTAAGGAGAAGTTTTCCAAGCGTCAATCTCGAGACAAGAGGCAGGTGTTAAAGTTTAAAGATCGGGAAAGTTTTGATAGGGAATTTGCAAGCTAACCAGCAAAATCAGCGTCTCCTCTTTAGCGTCTCTAGCCAGAAAATCTAAATCCTCTAGCCAGCACATTAAGAAACTCAAGCAGCCCAAGCAGTGAACTATTTCCTGCGGAAAAGATCTTGCGCATGAACTAATTCAAGACTGAAACATGGTTTGAATCGGCTAACAAGCTATTGCTCTAAAAATACATAGATGGGGTCGGAACACTGGAGATGGGGTCGCGATCGCCTTTAAAAAGTCATTAAAACATGAAGTATGACCTCTTTTTGAATCTTATTTAATTGAAAATATCGGCGTCCTTATTAAAGATGCTAAAGACAAAGTCGATGCTATGTGTTTGCCAGGGACAAAGTTCAACAATTTAAAAGAGAGTTGATACAATTTAGCGTTTCTAATCAGAGATATTTGCTTTGTGCTGACCTGAACGCAAGACACCGTGACTGGAAAACAAAACTCTTTCTAACGAGCTAGCACCTAAATCAAATATCTTTCTTCACCCACCTACTGAACCCACATTTTACTCCTACAAGAGACTCAGCTCTGTTTTAGACATTGATCTTTGTGACGGAAAAGTAAATCTAGCGGAGATCACCGTCTTCCAAGCTCTTTCTTCTACACATCTTCCCACGTTCTTCGAAATTGAATCTTCTAATTAAAACACATTTGAAGACGTTCTCTTGTACAGTAAAGCAAACTGGCCAAAGTTCAGAAACGCCGTCAATAACAACATTCTCTTAAACATCCTCTTCAACTCGATAGATACATTGAGAAAGTAGACGACGAATCCGACCTCTTTGAGGGAATTATTTGGAATGCTATAGATTGTAGGGTTCCGAAGAAAACATAATCTTTCAAAGTATTCAACTGGACGTTGCGACGTTAAAACTAATCGAAAAAAATACTTTGAGGAGAAAATGGCAAAGATCGAGAGACAGGCTTACATCTGTCTGTTTTTGTCTGTCAAAAATTCGGTTTCTTCGGCATAGCCAACGGAACTGTATGCTCAATAACCTTGAGTATGGCTCTCAAAAATTTTGGAAACTAGATGGAAGATTAAAAGGGAACCCAACGAGCATACCGTACCTTTAAGAAGACGCGGGAGGGGGGAAAAATATACTCCAGCGAAGGCAAAGTAGAACTACTGGCGAATACCTTTGCGAAACACAATGTATGTAATGTAACATCTGGTCACGCGAACGTAATCATAGGGTCAAGGGTGAATAATTCTGTTATTTGCCTCCCCATACTAACTACCATATCTTTTTCTGAGAGAGTTAAGCCCAGAGAAATAGCAAAGTCGCTTAGAAACCAGAAACCCGATAAAACTCCAGTATTTGATCGAACTACCAACAAAGTATTGAAAAGTTTACCAATGAAAGCAATAGTTTATTTAAGTCAGTTATTCAATGCTTGCTTCTGTATTATTTTCCAATAGGATAGAAGCATGCAGTAGTAATTCCTCTTCCCAAGTCAGGCAGAGACCCTTACTTGTGTACTAATTATATGCCTATAAGCTTGTTACCGGCTCTGGGAAAACATTTTCATAAGCTGATCCTAAGATGATTAGCGGACTTTGTAAAAATTCACAAATCTTTTCGAATTTTCAATTTGCCTTTCGGAACAACTATTCATCAGACCTTCAGCTTTGTCGTGTATCAGGTGAAATAAAATCAGCACTAAGGACAAACTCTCTGTTGGTATGGTTATGTTTGATATTGAAAAAACCTTCAATATTGTTTGACACCGAGGTCTTCTATGCAAACTTGTCACTCTTGAGTTTCTACCTTATTCGATCAATCTGATTGATTCTTTTCTTAACGACAAAACATTCCACGTAAAAATACGAGAGTCCAAATCTAATCGTTACAGGGCACCAGCTAGAGTTCCTCAAGGTTCGTGTCTTAGCCCAACGTTATTTAACATTTTCCCTGCAGACATGACAGTGGTAACCAGCTGCTCAATAGCCTCTTTGGCTTACGGTATCTGCATGTATGCAGCATCATTGGATCCGGTTGAGATCATTGGGATTCTCGAAAGAATGGTCGAGAAAGTCATTCAATATTTTCATCGATGGCAAATCAAATCATCAAAATAAATATTGATAAGACCAAAGCTATTCACTTCACTAAGAAAAGAAGCGGCAACAAACTACCTGACTCATTCGTCAACTTTTTAGGCAAGGAAATTCCATGGTCCCACAATATCACATATTTAGACCTTGTTCTGGATAAAAAGGCGACATTCAGCGACCACATTGATTCTATCCGTGGGAAGATTTCGAACATCATTCGAGGATTATACCCTCTCTTGAATCGGAAATCATAAAAAGTCATAAAAACAAAATCTAGTTGATCGAAACTGTCATACAGCCTATAATGCTATACGGAGCCTGAGCATGGGGGTCTTATGCAGCTTACCTGATAAGCAAGCGTCAGATATTGTAAAACAGATGTCTCAAAATGGCTCTAAATAAACCAATTTATTTCTCTACCCAGAGATTACATACGTTGACCAATGTCCGTCCTATAGGAGAACTTACATTTAAAAGAAGAGCAAAACTTCTATCAAAAGCTCGTTCTTACTCCAATCCTTTAGTTGCAGCATTGAGCAATTCCGATTCCCTTTAGCTTTTTAATTCTTATCAGCAGGGTCTTTGCTTATTAATTGCAGATTCAGGTTATTTAAGACCCCACTACATTTATGAAATATTACATTTGAATAAAGATTATTATTATTATTATTTGAAAGATTTCCTTTAATTTCAAGGATCTGAATTTCTCAACACATCTACAAATCTTCTTCTTATATAGTAGGCCTTAAACATAGAAATTAGCCCTTGGTCTTGAATTAATGAAGTTGTATTGGGAGGCAAGACCTCAGTTAGTAAATTTTGATGTAGCAAGTCTAATGGATAACTTGGTGAATTATCTAAGAGTACAATAATAGAACTTTGAACTCAAGGTTTCTTCTTCAGTTTTTCCACATGTTTTCCTTTCATCGGACGAGGCCTTTGAGATCTTTTTCACCTGATGGGAGCCAGAGGGCTGATCTTTAATAATTTTGACAAATGAGTTCTTGTGAACATTTCTTTTCAGAATAACCCGATCTCATAAGCATTAAATACTTGATTAGGAACGAAAGAATTTTTTCAATAATTTCTGTCCATTTTGTTTGGTATTCTTTTACATAGTTTAAAAAATCGGAGGCGATTTCCCCCTTAAGTTGAATTTTATGCAGATTGGGTCTTTTTAAAAGTTTTCAAACGATCCCTTGCTTGCACTGAATTCCGAAGCAGATGAAGTTTGTTGATTTTCTTCTAAAGAGTTAGAAATGTTAAATAATTTGTGTCTTATCGAATTAGGATCTAGCTGTACTTCTTTTTACTATTGTACTCTATCCAAATTACTAGAGCTTTTAATTCAGTTAAGGGGTAACACCACTGTAAATTTTTCAAAAAGTCGATTTTTTTAGGCTTAAAAAGTACTTTGGACGTTTTAGAATATGGGGAAAAATATTTCATACCTCAAAGTATTTTTTTTCTTGTAATTTCGAGCTCTTCCCCAAGCGCGTCGGACCGCTCCGAAACGACACCTGCGTCAGATGAATACCTGCTGGGAAGGTACAGCCTAATGTCCTACCTTTTGATTTCTATCTTCTCAAATACACTAACAGATGTCATTGTAAAGCATTTATATTCAGGTGGAAGCATTTCTAATCAATAGTACGTTAGTGTAGATTCAACACGTGTACAAAAAGGACATAATTTCGTCGCATGAAATCACGATTTTTGTGTGTAGTGCTGATTTTTAACAGTTTATTTGTAATCTCAGAGTGCTTATAAGTTACAATGAGTAATGCAAAAGTGTACCAGGGCAAGAAATGTACGAAAAAATCGTATCCAATGCGGCGTCGGAGCAACGCGTCGAGACGACCGTTGAATAGATATTAGACTGAGAGTGATTCGAAAGGAGTAAGTGCTTCTGCGAAGAAATTAAAAGTTAGTGATGAAGATTTTGAGATTAATTATGAATTAAGCTATAGAATTATAAATTTTGTTGCCGTTTTTTCTGTAATTTCACAACACGTGAAGTGTAACATTTGTGATTTAGACATCACGTTTCATGAAAGAAATCCTCGGGGCTTAGGCTTCAAAATAGTTATCGTTTGTCCGAAATGTCCAGATATTGTTATTCCAAGTACTAAATTCATACAAAATGCATATGAAATTAACCGTCGAATCGTGTTAGCAATGCGACTACTAGGAATAGGACTAAATGGGATAATAAAGTTTTGTGCTTTTATTTTTAATTTTCATTGCCACGACCGATATTTCAATCTTTTTACGACAAATTACTGGGTATGGTTTCGATCGCAACAGCAACCGTACGAGAGGCTAGTATGAACAAAGCAGTGCAAGTAGAGAAAAAGAAAAATGAAGAAGATGGACAACTTGAAGGGATAACTGTTTCCGGTGATGACTCGTGGAGGAAACGCGGATTTTCTTCGCTTTTTGGAATCACCTCATTGATTGGATGGTTTACAGGCAAAATCGTCGATGTTGAAGTGAAGTCAAAGTACTGTAAGTCTTGCGAGCACTGGAAGAACAAATTGGAAACAAGTGAGTATGAAGAATGGTACAAAAAACACGTCGATGAATGTCAAGCCAACCATGAAGGCTCGTAAGATGGAGGTAGACTTTGTCGTCGAGATGTTCCAACGCTCCGAAACTTTGCACGGTCTCAAATACGCAAACTACATCGGTGATGGTGACAGCAAAACCTTCAAAGGAATAATCGATAAAAATGCGTACGAAAATTTTAACGTACAAAAGAAAGAGTGCATGTACATAAGAGAATGGGCACTCGATTGAGAAATCTGAAAAAACAAGTTAAAGGCCTCAGAGGAAAAGGTAAATTAATTGATCAATTAACAATTTATTATCGCCTGGCTATACGTCGAAATCCGGATTACTTGGAAAATATGAAAAATGAAATCTGGACAACTTTATTTCATAAGTTATCAACCGACGAAAATCCGCAGCACGAGAAGTGCTCAGAGTCTTGGTGGAACTGGAAGAAGGTGCAAGCAGTGAATTCCTTGGACACCTTCCATCATAAGCCGCTGCTTCCTGAGGAAGTTTTTGAAGCCATCAAACCGATTTATGAAGAGTTGAGCCGAAACGAGTTGCTAAACCGTTGCTTAGGAGGCTACACGCAAAATAGCAACGAAAGTTTTAATGCTACTGTTTGGATTTGGCTCCGAAATCTTATTCAAGCGGCAAAAAAGTGTTGAATATTGCGACTGATATTGCTGTGTGTAATTTCAACGATGGTTTGAGTAATATTTCACAAATTATGAAAGTTTTGGAGATTGATGTTAGCGTCCAATCATATAATTTTTGTCTTGAAGCCGATGCTAAACGGGTTAAGCACGCTGAGCGGTCTTGGACAGATGCGGCAAAAGAAGCACGCTCTAATATAAAATCATCGAGGAAAGAGATTGAGGAAGAACATTTAAATATAGAAGGGCAGCTGTATGGTCCTGGGATAGCAGATTAATGGTAAAAAAATTTAAACTGTCGAATTTTTCATTTTTTCATGTCTGTAATGCATTTCAAAACTTTAAATGCGTTTTTCTTGAAACACGATATTTCAAAACGGCACGCAGCATAACTCCAAGAATTTTCATTCTTTTCATTCGAATTTGTTACAATATCTTGAATATAAGATTTTGAAGAGAAATACGTAGGGGATTTTCGATAAGTTAATTTAATCATTATTTATTAACAAATTATTATCTTTCTTTTTGTTGAAAATTTAACGATTTAATTCAAATACTCGCCAATCACACAAATATCAATATTTTTAAAAATCCTTACGTATTTCTCTAGCTATAAGCATGTACAATAAGTTTTTTTTTCTAGATCCAAATTTGCAGCAGCTACACTGCGTGCCGCAAAGCGCCTCAAATTCTACGTGCCTCGCGAAAATGGCTGTGGTGCTGTCGTTTTTGAATATTTTTTTATAGTAATTTTCTATTTTGTTACTTAAATATACGCTAAATAACTTCCTCCAATATTATAATTTTATTACCTTTCCTTCCGCCCCAAAAAAAGACAAAAAAACACGTTTTTAGGCGGTTACAGTGGTTTTATGTTAAATCTTCCGATGATATGTGGAAATCTTCGCGCTGACTGCAGTTCTACTGGCTACACTTTTGCTTCATGACCTACTAGTGTGCCAAGCTCATTCCAGATTCGTTTGCTATGAATATTGAGCCTTGTCCAGACTTTAGTTTATCTAAAAAAATTTTCCAAACCGATTGTTGTTTTTCTTTCGGTTTTGATTGACATTAAAGGGCCTTTATAACGTTGAATCACTACTACGAAATATAGTTTCAAAACTGAAAGCTGTCATTAGAAATCTATGAAAACAAATTACTTTGAAGTTTCTCCTTCTTCTTCTTCTGAAAAAGACGCTGATACGAGCAAGAGCGCTTGAAGTTTTGAAAAAGGATGATTTTGGTAACTTTGAACGAACTTTTAAAAGAATAGATTCATCATTGTAAGACTGATAAATGGCAATTGTGATAAATAAATCAAAAAAAAATTTTGCTGGGATTTAAAAGCTTTTTAAAAACGAAATCGTGTAATTCGAGTACCATGCAAATCGTGAACTGTTGTATTTAAAAATTGAAAAGCATTTCTTAGGTCCGATTTCGCTTTTTTGCAGAGAGAAAAATGTTTGATATCATACGATCAGGAACATCTACCCTCCCGGTGAATTCATTATTCTCTTCCAAGCAGAAGGTTTTGTCATTGATTTGCATTGCCACACTAATGCAAGAAGAGATCATGTGAAAGATACTATTTGTTGCCACCTTAGGGGTGTCATATTTTCGGAAGATGCAATAAGAAAACGTAATCCAAAATGAAAAACGCAACTTTCACACTAGAGCTTTAATCGAGATAATTACTTGTTGGTAAAGGTTATCGGGTTCGCGGGGTTGTCATTGTCGGATTTCTCACGTTTTTTTCTGAGAAGGATTGGGTGGAGACTGGTGAAGACTAGTGTGTGTTCCTCAGTGTTAGTAGATTTCGAGTTTTCCAAATTTTTATAGTCTTAGTTGTGTCTTTTGTTTGTGTAATAGCGTCATCGAATTTGACATAGTGCGCATTTACGCAGTTCTAGTCTGTTTTGTTGTGTGTAAACGAACGCAGATATTCCTTGCACCTAGTTGATAGTCTTTCCCATATATTTTGTTTATTTATGCTAAATTTTTTAAGAGGAATTTTTTCCGACGCTGTTTCAAAAAAATGCTGGGTAATTGTTATTTACTTATTTTTTCCGAGCTTATTTTTCTGATTTTTCCAATCTCGATTTTGGTTTTCACTATTCTAAAAAACTTCCCTAGCTATATGTATTTTATATCAGTTAAGGTGTTACCTACTTCCGTAGACTTTTATGCGCTTCATTGGATCTATCTGTAGTCCCGATTGATTCGACCGATTGTAATCGTTTCCGAAGATTTTCACTAATCGGTTCCCTTACATTATTTGCTCTTAAGTTGCTGGTTTCCTTATAATTTGAGCTAAATCTACGTCTGGACAGTATTGAAATGTCAAATGTACCTTTATCTTGTTTCAACTGCCTAATAATGATCACATCGTTTGCTTCTCCCTGAGTATTCTCGTAATATAACTAAAAATATCGCCACAAGGATCTCAGAACGAGCGAGCGAACGAACCAAGGCTCGGCGGACACAACAAAGAACAAAAAAAAAAACAAAAGATTGGCCTGCGGAAACGCAAGAACGAACATTTAATGTATGAATTTAAATGTTTTGACAAAAATCAAAATCCTTCTCTGCTGAAACAAAATTTTATGCGCACTAATCAAATCAAAAAATGAATTCAGAATAGCTAATAACCAAGATATGGATTCGTGCAGCTGGTCCTGCTAATGCAATATGTGGAATCTACCCCGTCAACCCAAACACTTTGTTTGACACTGAGTTTGTTTTATCAGATATTGCATTAGAGGGATTTTCAAATGAAGGAGAGCCTGATTCTTTAAAGGATCAAGGCTCTCTTGAAATGGAGCCTGCGTTACGTGATGAGCCTGATCGAGGCCGGCTTCTACTGAATGAACAGATTCCAGTGCCTACGAGAGGCATTTGACTCTGAAGCCGAGCAAAACACTCCGAAATAAATGGAGAAAATTTGCTACTATTAATAAAAATAATTGTGAGGGGTCTCTTCAACTTAAGACGTGAATCCCTTGGAAAATGTTGAATATTAGACTACTTTTTATTGCAGTATGCAACCAACCCGTATTTAGACATCAAAGAAAACAGGCGAAACAATACTTATTATAATAACAAAAAAAAGGGTAGACTGAAACACAGTGTAACCTGCATAATTGCTACCTCCGATATTGGCAATACTTGAAATTGAAAAATTTTTCTATTGTAGACTCTTAAGCAACTCTTGTTGCTATTTCAGAGTCGAAATCAAATCAAGACTATTACTTTAAAATTTCTTACCCTGTAGTATGCACTCACAAGATATTTATAGGAAATCTAGTGACAGAATAGTATTTTCAGGTAAATCCCCCAATACGCGTGCTTGTAAAGTGATTTTCGTTTAAATTTCGTTTATTTTCGCTCTTACGTGTTTATTTTTTTAGTTGGGAGGTGAAGGCTATTTACGCCCTGAGTGTCGGGCTCCCAGTGGCACACAGCAACTGAACTACCGACTAAACACCTCCCCTGTCACACCGAGAACCTAGCCTGGAACTGTTTGTTATATTACATCGGCCTAGGCCTCTTACGTCTCGCCTACCGGCACCTTCGGATTGGAGAGATCACTCCTTCAGCAGGGATGGACAGAAAGGAGAGGGATTACTGAGAGAGTGAGCCCTCTTCCCTCTGCGCCGACAGGCGATCGACGATGTCCTTCTTCATAGTGAGAACCGCCCGAGCGTAGTGCGACACACAGTTCCATTTGTCTTTAGACACCAGCATCTTCTCCACCAGGGTATCTGGAGACATCTCCCCTATTCCCTCCCTGAGATGTACACGTTGCTCGCATGTGAAGAAGGTGTGGCAAGCATCATCCGCAATCCCCGGGAAAAACAGGCAGGCAGGGTACCGTGACTTTCCCATTTTGTGCAGGTAAGACTGAAAACACCCGTGTCCACTAAGAAGCTGTGTTTCGATTGAGCCACGGCTTTCGATTGAGCTTTCGATTGAGCCACGGCTCGATAGAGTGCATGCATTGAATATGCCGAGCAACATGTCAGGGCAGAGATGGTACACAAGCTGTAACACTTCTGCTGGAATGCCATCTGGTCCCGAATCCTTTTTGGAGTAAAGTTTTATTTGGTAACGAAAATTTAACATTTTTGGTCATAATGATAACGTTTCACGAAGAAGAAATGACGAACTGGATATTAGAAGCATGTTAACATGACATTTATCCTAGTTCTAGAAGGTCCCATTATGAGGGGTCCAAAAGTATATTTAAAATTTAAAGATGTTGCAATTTGATTGCATATGTACATACATATGAGAAAGAAATGCATGTTTTATTTTGCACAATTTTTCAATCATAATTTCAAAGAAAACAAAATTAGTGGCTTGAAAATCAGTTTTTATACTAACGTTGATATTTTTCAACCAATTAGCAGGCGATTGCTTTTTAGATTCGAAATTTGTTTTGTCTGTGCACCAATATGGAGCTTGTGATGATAGAATGAGAATGAGAAGTATGGGGTGTTTGGCTAGATCCGAGGCTTTTAATCTGAGACCCTTTCTCCTCCTTCTAACCTGCACTTGCTTAACTAGGAACATTCGATTTATTGTAGACTGATCACTTTGAAAGCCTCCGTGATACTCTCTTTAAATTCTTTCATAATAGAGCTTCAATTTGTTTTTGTGATTTTCCAGACCCTTTATATGACATACAAGAGACCTTTATAAGACAGTAACGCGATGCTTCTCTTCTTTTATTGTGTGATTATCACACATTGACATGTCGCCAGTTTTGTGCACAGGACAAGTAATACTTTTACGACTGTGCTCGAGTAAATACTCCCCTAACTGGAGAGTACCAGACGGAGAGCTACAGCGGCGCTCTTCACAATGAAAAGACTAGTGGGGAATAACACCCAAAATTGCCCACTGGATCTACACAACAGTAATGAGGTCTATAACCACCTACGGGGCATTGGTTTGGTGGCAGGCACTACAAAAGAAAACCATTGCAAAAGAGCTAGACAAAATCTAGCGAATGGCCTGCCTTGGAATCATAGGTGCCATTACGACTACGCCAACTGCTGCAATGGAGATAATGCTTAATCTCATGCCACTCGACAAATTCATCTTCAGAGAGGCATCACTTTCGAGCATCAGATTAAAATCCACATATGGGTTATCTAACCGCACTCAAACGGGGCACGTATGCATTTTGAAAAAAATGGAGAGAATGGCCCCATGAAGTCAAAGGGAGCTGGGTAGAATCCCACCGACAGTGGACGCAACGATTCCATACAAGATCAACATTCCGACCAGAGAAGCGTGGAAAACGGTGCAGGATTTCACATCTGGAAGTGAGACCATGATCTACACCGATGGTTCCAAAACGGATGAGGGAAGACGCAGACGCAACTCAACCGAAGTTATAAACTGGAGAGCCCCACCACAGTTTTCCAGTCGGAAGTGTTTGCAATAAAAGCGGCTATAGAAGCGGCAACAATCAACCTTAATGGAAGTATAATACTCTCGGACAGTAAGTCGGCATTGCAGGCGCTTGCCTCTAACTGCGTATTCTCACAACTGGTCCAGGATTGTAGGCAGGCTCTCAAAGCCGTAACAACGCGAGTAAATGTAAAACTGACATGGGTCACTGAACACAGTGGTGTAGAGGGAAACGAATGAGCGGATGAATAGACGGAATAGACTAGAATAGACACAATTAAAGTCTATTCTAGTAAACTGTAAAAAGAGAACTAGACGAAATCCTCTGGAAAGAGACAGATACAGCTTGGAATGACATGAACGACTGCAGGATAAGCCGAGCTCTTTGGCCTCACCCTAATCAAATGAGGACAAAACAACTCCTAGGGAAAAACCGAAATGGCTTTAGAAGATTGGTGGCAGTATTAACGGGCCATAATCTTCTAGGTCAACACGCCAAACGAATAGGAATCCAAACGGAGGACACCGAGCTTGCAGCAAGGAGGATGAAAGTACAGAACACTTCCTCCTAGACTGTCCGATTCTGGCCAACAAACGCCTTACTTGGCTGAGGTGTACTGGCGCAACAGAATTGGAACACTTGGCGACAACAGAGCTGGGGGAACTCCTTGGCTTCTGTTGGACGACAGGATGGACCATTTGTACACAATAGTACTACACATGGGGAGCTAAGGGCCGATTTCTGGCCTATGCTAATTTCCAGCAAGTGGACCCCAGTACAATAATAAAAAAAAAAAAAAAACTGGGGAGTACTAACTAACTAACTCCCCTCTTTTTGAGGTCAAGTTCTGCTGACTATGAACTCTTGTTCTTTTCTGGAACGTTGACAGTTTCAATTGTTGTTGGATGTTCTGTGAATAGCTCCTTGAAATATAATTATGAAGTATATACATCTGTTTTTGAAGTCAACTGGCTTACTTGTGAATGGTCCTTATGCACCTTTGCAATGACTCGTTCGTGGATTGAAGCTTTCTCTCAATTGTACGATAGAGGCATACGCCATTTGAGATCCTGCAGTGTTATGTATTCGTTTAATAGTTCTAACTGCATCTAAACTTTGGTGGTCAGCTGCTCCTTTTTTCGGCATACTTTCTTAGTTTTTCAACTTAATGTATTATAGTGGTTTTCTTCGGCTGGGGTTGGTCGTTGAATTTATTCTCTTGTACGCCTGGTTCCTTTTATTCATTATTATTTTTTGAATTGCTCTTCGCGCCACTCGTTCAGAATTTTCTTTGATTGAAGCCCCAAAGACCTCTTCGGCTGCATCTTTTAACTCATTTCTCACCATCCTAAACATGGTTTTGAAGTCATCACTGTTTCCTTCCCCCTATAGAGGTGTGAGGATACGATTCTCACCGGCTGAAATGTATATATGGGTGTTACTAAAATTTGGTTTACCCTGTTTAGCTAGTATCTTGGATTAACTGTTTTTTGTTTGCAGACCTTGAAGATACTGCTTCAGAACCTGACCGTATCAGATACCGACCCAAATTGCAGACAACGCCGTGGGATAAGATAGTGCTGTCACAATGGTCTTTGATTTTTTCCTTCTTCCGTTCCATAGGCGCATGACAGTTGACTAGCCGTACATCAAAGATCTTTTCTGAACACAAAATGCACGGATTCTCTCGTTTGAAGTGCTAAATTTGGTGACAATTTGTTTGAAAATGTTGTCTACAAAAAAGCCACTCCAAAATTTTTGGAGGGTGTTTATTATATATATTCTTACTTCATAAAGATACTGTCGCAGTGAAACAAGTCTGTTTCCAAAAGCGTGGTCTTTAATTCGTTGTGAGAGTCGTTGCCTTTTTCCATTCCGATCCGAGACTGATGTTTTGGTTCTATGTTTGCGCCATGACAGAAACCCTCCCCTCTTATACTGAGTTAGGAAACGCACATCCACCTAGTGGAAGTATATAAATGCCTACAATATATGTACCAATGTCTTGTACAACACCAATTTAAAGACAAATGATAAAAAACAATGAACTGATACTAGGAATTTGAAAAAAATTTAATGCAGAACTCGTTGTTAAATATTTTTATTTAATTTTTAAACAAAAGCTAATTCATTTAAATTATTCATTACAAAGGTATTCGCTAACAATAAAACAAAAGCGATAACTTGTCTGGAACAATGTCTTCGTCGACTTATGAAGCAGTTTATGTAAAATCTTGACGACAAGACTTTGGGGTGGTGGTTAAGCAAATATGGGGGGGGGGGGGGGTAAGCAAAATTGCGCTCCAAAAATAACCTTGAAATACATGGCTCGTACATGGCAAACAGGCCAGGGGATCATTATCTTGTTGAAAGTAAAAATCCTTTTATAAACCCTTTTTTCGGCACTTTGCTCTTGAGAATGTCGAAAAGTGCCCGATTATCCATTATTCCTTGATTTATTTTTTAATTTTTAACGATTTTGGCAGCCATACATTCCCATATCATTACGTAGCCACCGCTGCCACTTGTGTTATACTTTTAATAATAGTTTTCCAATTGTGAGCTTCCCCTGGCATCCTCCAAACTCTAAGTCTGCCATCAGACTCTAAATGTTGTGTCTGAACTCATTAGTAAATATAGCTTTGCGCTAGAGATGTCCAAAGGCTGAAGTCCAAACGCTTTTTTATATTTACTAACTTATTTTTGATTGGATCACAGGAGCTCTGCATTTTTTTTGGTGCACTTATGAACGGATCCTTGGGAATCAAATGCTTGATTTGCAGCAGATCTCCATTAGTGAGAATCGCAGGGCGTCCAGATTTAGGCTATATATAAAACGCCTGAATGCAGATTGTGTAGAAAAACGCCTTCGGATAAGATTTTGGTGATTTTCACATATGATTTCAGCTCCTTGACGTGTAAATCCACTACGAGCTTGCGCTCCTGAATCGACAAGTACTTACAGGGCAATATTTCGATTTATACTGAGAAAAACTGATAAAGTTGACATTTGTGTTCTTTTGACTCGTGTTACTACACATTGTTTTCACGGGAAAGTAATTACGATCAATAATAACAGCAAAGGGATCACAGGGAACTCAAAAACTTATAAGTGCGAAGACATCATTTAACGTCGACCTTGTTTTCTTTTAAGTAAGTAATTTTGCAAAATAACTCCTTCCAATTTCTTACGTCAATGTACTGATTTTTATCACTTAGGTTTCAAAAAGCTGCTGTAGGAAGACATTATTGGGACACTGCATGGTGCTGCCCCCTTTTTTCAAATTAGTTCGTACCTATACAAAAACCGTCTTTTGTATGCCTCTATGGTTTAATGTGAGTTAGCACGCACTAGGTCATCGCCAGGTGAAAAACAGCTTTGCTGGAATTTCATAGAAATTAGAAAATACTATAAATAACTACCCCTTTTGCACTTTCCGGCAAAATCTTTGTATGTGCTTTTAGATTTCTCTTTTATTGCGCGTCAGAAAAAGTTAATACGTCGGAGAAATACGCATCCTGCGTTAACGCATTGAAATTGCATCATCTCCGTTAAAAGATCGAGTGCATTTCCAAAGTTTTAAATTCATGACCAGCTTTGTAACATTCTCACTTACTTGAATGAATAAAAATAAAAAATTGTCAATTCTAAGATGTGCAAGTTAGAATTCCTTACAACTGAACAATGACTACGAATGTTTCACTGATCGGCGGTTATTAAGTTTCCTGCGAAGACACCTTTCTGATTTTCAAGTATATCCCGAACTAAATAATTCCTTACTGTGCACTTACAGTTCAAAGGCGTTTGAAAACATATTAAGTCCTTAGGACTCACACATCCATTGAACCTTTAGGGATTACCAACGTTGGAAAAAAGTGCAGGAGAAGAGCTATTATCTGTTGTTTCTCGGATTAGCATTCACTTCTATTTAGAATATTATATTTTGAGCCGGGGGTTTGTTTGCGGTTCATAAGAATTTCTTTTCAATATTTGTTATTATATTGGAAACTGGAACGATGTCACAAGATGTTACATTGTGTTTTGCTCGAGACCAAGGAAGGCGTTGCATCCTATGTTTGAATTGAAGCAGAATCCGCAAGCATTGAATTAATGTCAGCACACATAGTTGAGAACATGATAAGCATCTGCCACACTTTCCCTCGCCTTAAATGTCCACATAACAATTGAAGAACGAAATTGTGGCTCCTTTGCAGTAATAAAGAATTTGTGAAAATTGCTTTATGCATCATTACGAAGGATTATATTTATAATTGATCTTATAATAATCGATTGATGAATAATTGATCTTACAATACCGGCTTAATGCTATATGTTCAAAAAAGTTTGAAAGAAGCTTCTGTAAAATAAATACAGGAATAATTCGTACTACAAATTCAACGAAATTGATTAAATCAGATGAATTTTTGTTTTCAATGGAGTGTACATCTAGTTTTAGTTAATTAGCTGTTTTGCCCTCTGTTAGCAGAAACGAGTGACTTTCCGTAATACGAACAAAGAAAATATAAGTTTATCAAATATATAATTATCAAACCAATTAAGGCCCCACTGCAATAAATTAATTGTTCTGTTGGTGGCGTTTCTCAAATATCAAGCTGATGTGTTCTCAAACATCCTCATTCGGAAGCATGTTACATAATTTCAAAGCAGCTACTATAGCCAAAACATGTCGAACACACTCAAGTCTTGTGATTACTGATGACAAGGATAATCTTTGGCTATTGCCGTTCTCCCGCCAGTACTGTTCCTCCTTAATATTTTGATAAGTCAGATATCAACGGCAAAAACAGCACTAACAACATCATTTAGAGTCCATGTCCCGTAACATAATAACAAGACATTGCCCCCTATAAAAGCGTTGTCCTATTTCGTATTGAACGTCCTGGCTGGTCGAAGGACCAATCTGATGGTTGCTGAGTTTTCATAATAATTTCAATAAGAGAAAAACGAGCCATGATAATTTTCACAGCAGGAATTCCCTGATAGTCGGGTACGGGAAGGAAATCGCAAATTATAGGTTTAATGCCTACAAATTGGTTACATTTCTCAGATTTGTTGCTGTTTTGTATATGAAGCGAGTGATTGAAAACAAACTCTTAAACTGAAAAGAAGAATGTTGTTGGAAGAAATTCAATTTGAGAAACCTGGAAAATATTTCCACAAACCAAACCTTTTTTTTCATGATATCGATATCGATATCGGCTCCACCAAATCGGCCGAAACGGCTCCATGTGGGAAGTGTCAGCCTAATGAATTCGAACGAGTTTATTCTAGTTTCGAGTTTCAATTCTTATTTAAATCTATTTCGCACGATTTCTGTTTTCTTATTTTAATCAATTTGAACTATAAATTTCTTTCGCTCACGTCAATATCAACAAGGGTAAGTATGAAATTCAATCGATGTTTTACATATGACCGAGAGTATCTGAATATGAAATGAGGGTGACTGGGCGAAAATAAAATCTATACTAATGACTTTATCATCCACATCCAATTATCAATCAATCAATGCGGCTTAATTTTCGCGTAAAATCGAAGTGCAGGTAAGGAATACATGCATATTGGATATACACACAACGAAGCTCAAAACCAGCCAATGCACATGTGATATAATCTGTTTATATATTGCTACTGCATTGAATATACTGCGTACATGTTAAAATGTGTTTTGATTAAAATTGGTAATTTTTTATCGATTTATAAATTCTAGACCTAGGTTTGAAAAGGAGATTGGAGGACTTACTGACGTGGTATCACTGTTTTGTGAAATGAAGCATCCATTTACATCTATATAGGTGTATAGGATATTTTTCCTTTCAAGCTCGGGCCTATACATACCTTAAAGAAGAAGATTGAGTACAAACTACAAGTAAAATTAGAACATAAATACAGCCATCGATCGGTCATTGACTGTATATAAAATGCCATCAAATCTCTGCGTAGAGTCAGAATTTCGAGTGGAAAATATAATGCAGAAAAAAACGGATCCAAAACAGTTTCGCGCAGATCGACGTTCGTTTGTACTACAACATATTATGCTTTGTTAAGACCAAGTGCAAATGGTGTAGAAATTTAGCGACATCGGGGGGGTAATGTCTTCGCAAAAGGATATCTATCGCGCATGAAAGACATTTCAGCGGTTTTTACAAAATTTAAAGCTTGACGTGTGGTTAAAATAAAAATTTTGCGATTTGTTTACGTTTCGTACTTATGAGTCGAACGTCAAAGTGACAGCGATACATGTTAGCGGAAAATTCTCAGGATAATTGTTTAATGGTTTAAGTTAACGTTTTCGTGCTGAAAAAAGTATCTTATAGGTAGAAGAAGTTTCTTGAATTCTAAGCTGTATTATTATAGAAGAAGTTTCTTGAATTCTAAGCTGTATACTGCGCCTCTCTTCACGTGACTACAAATGGGCTAATTCATCGCAGAATGTGGTGCCATTTTTATGATCACGCGAGAAACGTGTTGGGGAAGTAAGTTATATCGGAAGATTACCGTTATTCTTTTGCATAAAGGTGCACGTATGACACTTACGTGTATCATTTCAGCTCATTTTTAGACTCATGAGCAAAAAATGGGAGTGGCTTCAAACGTTCGTCAAGGTCGTTCAGAATTAATAATAAAGAATGGGTGTTCAGGTGGGTTTTTTTTATCAAAAATAATAAGAATAATAAGAAACAAAAATAATAAATGTGCAAAAAATGCATCTTTTTGATAGTGGAATTGTGCTGCCTATGCTGTTAATTACATACAGTCTCGGTTGATGAAATCTATAACAACTATGAATTGCATTTCTACCGAAAATATCTAATCTAATATCTCTCTAAATCTAAAATTTAATCTTATCCAAAAAAATCTTCTCAGTTATCTAAGAGCAGTCATCAAAAGCAGAACATTTCACATGAGTGTGATTGAGAAGTATAAGAGAATAAGACAAAACTCATGCTTTGATTGAATATAATAAATTTGAATATACAGATTTGAAGAAAAAAAAATGTTCACGCTTGTATAATGCAGAAGGAAGATGAAAGTTTCTCTATCAAATTTTCTCCCATCACGACGAACAAACAAAGTAAAATTTGGAAGCGTGCCAGTCGGAATTTCTCGCGAACGTTTCAATTAGGACGCGGATAATAAATCAACAAATTATTGAAGGAAATCAAAGTGTTTCTTTTTGTAAAACAGTAACATTTACCATTTTAAATATTTGATATTATTGAAATTCATATTTCTAATGCAGGGATTGTTGTTGTTGGATTTCATTCATAAAATCCTCCACCACTTTTGAAAGCCGAAATTCCTTGGAAAGTGTGCAGCGCTGATATCGAGCTCCTCATCTGTCAGATTATTTCACCTGATTTTAGGTGATTCACATCAACGCAGTCTCAGAAGATGCCTTAACTTTGGAAAATAAAAGTTACATTTGTGGTATGCGTTATTGTTTGCGTTAGATAGCAGAAAAGAACGGACAACATTATATTTGTCATAACCGCATGGTTTTTGTCTATTGTTCCTGATATTTCATGAAGTTATGAGACCATGACACAACACCACTCTCATCCTATCCACTTTCAAAACCCGGCCTTCACATTCTAGTTTGCCTGAAATGACAGTTTTTTTTATGTTTCCATTCCCTGCTTCGTAGGGAGGTGAAGAAAACACTAAGTATTTTTCTAAAATATGTTCTTGCAAGGTTGCAACTTCTCTAAAGAGGCTTTATTGATTATGCGAATCATTATTCACGTTTTTCAATTTTGGAATTGAACGGTTAGATAGAAAACAGAAGTGGTACTAAAGGTTGGGATTATGACTCTTGGTAGAAGAATACTGAGAAGTTTCACCGATTGTAAGTTTTGGCAGCTTTCTCGGTTGTATAAAGTGTTCTCTCAGTTGGTTTGATTTGCCTGTGTATATGGATTCAGTTCTCAGATTTGAAGAGCATAAAAAGTTGATAACAATTCGTTCCTATTTGATGACTACTTCCCCTTATCTTGTTTTATGACTGGTGTTAAGCGAAGCGACCACCCTATCTGTGCTTTAGAGTTGTTGAATTTGTCCGCGCTTTCGAGCTGAGAGATTAATGTCACGATGAACTTGGTTCTCTTCCGGTATTAAGATAAAAACTAAACTTAGACTTCCGGACCGAAACAATAAAAATGAAAATAATACTTTACCTTTATTTCGTTTTAAACTAACAAATCTCTCAAGAAAGTTTTTTCTAATAATCTCTTCTTTCAAACTGTTATTGTTTGCATAATCTTGCTTTGATTTGTTTCAGTACGACTTACACATTTGTTCACTTTCAAGATCACCTAAATTTTTGATTTTTTTGAAACGCATCTTTGGTACGTCTTCTTGAAGGGTATCTACTTGATTCGCCTCGGAATTTACCCATCACCCAGGTTTTACTGAAAACTATTAACAGTAGTAAAAGTATTAAAGTAATAATCAATATAAAGTTGACGTGAACATTCAACAAGACCGGTGATGGTGCTATTACTAGTTTCAAGATGAAAAATAAGACAACTGTATTGTGGAAACTCCCTGAATACTACATCACTAACTGGCAAAGGCGATTTTTTAAAAGAAAAAAAAAAACAAAAAGAGGACGAAAGGTAACAACAGTACCCTAATCATCAAAGTATTGTTGTAATGTAGTATTATGTAAGTATTGTTATATATTGGAAATTTAGGGCAACCAGATTGTAGTTGAATTCCCACAGCTCTTTCCGATATATTTCCCTGAAAACAAAAACCACGCCCACTTTATTGCGCAAAAATGGAAGCTGTGATACAACAGCCCGTCGCGTGCATTTCTTGAAGTGTCAGAAATGATTAGGTTAGGCTTGTGTCTTACCAAAACCTTTCTTCTACCTTTGAATAAAAGACTCGGTGCAAGTAAATTTAAAAATATTTTCTTTTTCTTCTTCTCTTTTCGATTTTTATCACAAATTTTTCTGTAAAGACATACTATTTAAACATAAAACAGTTTAAGTTCTCTTTCTTAAATGAAGTTTATTTGTTTTTATTCAGGAGTTTAATTTGGCTTAATACAAGATTAACTAGCTTTGAAATTATTCGTAATTCTTCCAAAACCAATCAGGTTGACTGATCTTTACAAAAATACTTATGAAGGTTTCCAGTCTTTGTTCACCCTTAAAAAACGACAAAATAAATTGGAATGCATGAATGGTACCTATTTTGAATTGAACGCCTAATGGTTTCCAGTTTGTGTTTCGCAATTTCAACGTGAGTAGATTTTTCTGTGTGTACATTTTGTGAATACATATTTTTTGCAGGTAATATAAATATTTGTGGTCTTATTGTTATTGCAATATCCTATCTGACACCATTCGTATACAGGAACGGTGCCAGTCTATTCTGAAATGTTCGGAAGTACATAAGTTCTTCTGCTATTCTAAACAGAAAGTCTTTCCTTGAGATTTTTCCCCCAGTGGGTTTTTTACGATGTTTAACTATTCAGTAGTGCTAGATCTAAAATGTTTCATAAGAATTAATAGTTTTTCATTATTTCAGATTCAAAAAGATTCATTAAAACAAATTCACTAGGTACGGAAAGCCATTTATCACATATTTCGTCTGTACATCAGACGCTAGCAAAAATTGTAAACCACAATAATGGGGTTTGCTTGGCAAGGACAAGGTGAACCTGCATTCGGCCTTCGTTGAAAAAACTTTCAACTTAAAAGTCCATAAAATATATTCTTTACTTATAGATATAAAAGTCATGATATCATTTAAGAAAGAAAATTGTAAACTGAAATTTCACGATCAGAAAAATTACTGCTCTGTTGAATCGAATGTTAATTAATCGGTTATTTTGCTTTGAAAAATTTCCAAAATTGGAATATTTACCTCTGCACAAATCAATATATATTATGCATATGCATTTTAATACATCTATGATATGAAACTGCGCATGCATTTCACACTTATATTTTTTTTTATTTGTAATTATATGAAAAAATTGCGAATTGGTATTACTCAACTTCAAAATTAAAAGCAACTAGACGATCACCATTTTTTTATATAATTACAACGTTATGTGCGTTTTATTATTATGTTTGTATAAGTAAAAGTTTAAAGCAAAGAAATATAAAATGTTTGTGAAATAAATCAATGGAATATAAGAAATTTATTTTTAACATCCCGATTTCATTTACACACGTAATAATATAATTATTAAATAAAATATCACACATAAAATAAATTTAAATTTGAAATAAAATGCAAATTACAAAAGAAAACTATTCAAAAGATAGCTTTCTTACACCTTTCTAAAACTTATTTATTTTTGAAACTTCTATTTATTTTGAAAAATCTTACAACACCTTAAGCCTTGCTAAGTTTCACTTTCTTGCAGTCATTCACATAGTCACATATGTAATTCAATTAGGAATAAAAATACAAATAGCTGCAGTAAATTTTATTATTGTTTTTAAATAGTTTCCCTTATTTTTAACTATATATATGCCAGTTCTAATATTTCTAGCTTCAGGAAAAGTTATATAAAATAACCCAATAATTCGGCTAAGAAACCTCCACGTATTGGCATTGATCTTTCAATTAACAAAATTCTCCTGCACACCCCAAGAGCAGGTTTCTTGGTGTGTGCAAGTACCTTCGGGGATATTACTGCACAATAAACACTTCCTAGCACAGCAGCCCACAAATTTATCTTATGTAAATTCGCCTCTTTTTGACATTTTTCTTAGGGTTAGTTCTCGGGAAAAGTCTTCGAATCTCAACTTAAATCAATACAAACTATCATCGCGCTCTTGTCCGGAGACTTTTAACTTCTCTATTCAACCAGTTCCTACCATTGATTTCCTCGATCATCCAAATGTAATGTTACAATGGTCGGGAGCGACGTCCATATAAAGTTTTCATATTCAAATTGTCAGCGTTTGTACTTTAGCGGCTATTCGTCGCTTATGTTCCTTGTTATAATAAATCATTTTGATTGCATTTGTTTGTTCCCCACATAGACACGTCAGTTGGTTTTCTTAGAAAACTAGATTTTACTAATCCCAGTTTCCTTTCAAAGCGCTCTATTGACAAAGTTCTGCAGGATTGATGCTCGTTGGATCAGATTACCTTTGAAGAAGAGTAGCCTCCGAAAAGGGCATCCCTTAAAGAACTTTTGAATTTCTGCTTCCTATATAAAGTTTGCCTCATAGCATGGCTGGAATTGAATTTTGAAAATAAAAGCAGAAAAAACACCGTACATTGGGTTAAACTAGAAACGCATGTCATTTAACATTACGGCACATTTAATTTTCAATTGTCACGACGAAGTGACTGCGACTTTTAGAAGGGAGCATAGTCACATGATACGGTTCGAAAGCAGTTTGACCTCACTTGAGTTTTGTCATAATTCTTCTTAGAATTCGAAAGGCTTTACACCTGTAGTATAGTCCGTAGTCCACGTACTTATTTTGAAATTTATAGGTGGAGCTCAGATTCCTGTGAATGCAGCTGAAATTCAAGAACGTTAGGGCCTTAACGCCTTAAACGTGGGCTAGATTCTTTATTTGATAGATAAAGTTTCCTAACTCTCATTGCCAGTGTGCGGAGGTATGCAGAACTCTCCCGTTGTCCTTTGTCGTCGCTAGTTTGTCTGGTGGTCGACAGTTTCCTTGTTTAGGAAACATAATTTTCGTTTTACTATATATTTATTTGTAGAGCAGTTAATTAGCTGATAGTTAAAATAAATGGTCAGCTGAGTTCCTATGCAGATGGAAGAATGATATGGTTGATGTACATGAATGTGTGACGGAACTTGTATAACAGTATGCCTCAGTAGGCTACTGGGAGCATTTTGATTATATGTTCCTCCCATAATCCATCTTGTGTCTATTTTTGTGGATTGGACCACTCCTGTGGCAGACCTGACCATGTGATAAAGACTATGCATATGAGATCTTACTCGAAAATCAAGCTTCTATTGGTCACCTTTTTGTATGACTTCTGCAGAGATGTCCTCAATACCGCTGACAATTGATCGCCCGTCAAAATCTATTATATCATTTTTTTTTGTTCAAGTCGTTCAGGTGCATGGATGCCATTGACGAACTCTCATCTCTACTGTTGCAGAGAGTCGGTTTTCATTCAAAACCTCGGCGGAGTCATAACAACTAGTAATACAACCAAGCAAAGAGAAGAACTTCGAGGAATTGTAATGAACATGTCATGCAACAGATTAGATGGCTGCGCGTTTTGAAACAGAACACATTTGGTAGACATAGACTTTAACAAATGAATAACATTACCAGAATTCAGACGAATTTTCTAACTCTGCTGACACTCTATTCACATACTTTGTACAGTTTTTATAAGGGTTATGCATATAACCGCTAAACTCAAAATGTTTTCAATCGAAGTCAACGATTTTTATTTTTAATTCTTTTCAACTAATTATCGCTCATTTTTATATTTCGTTTACTAAATTGAACGTAAACTGAGCAAAGAATCGCTTCGAAATTTTGGGCAATTGAATCGACAAGCAATTTTCTTCACATTTTTCTACCTTTTTCTGTTGAGTCATAAACTTATTATAAGAGTCCACAGGAAGAAATTAATAAACAATTTCATTTACGTTTAATGCCTGTTGCAAAAAGTAGTTACTCAATACATTGATTAGAAAAGTAGTTACTCAATACACAGATGCAAGAATTTGCATCTATGATGTATTTTTCATGAGCTTGTCCATTCTAAGAATCGCATCAAAGTGATTGTTTTTCATAGGTGAAAGGAACTGCTATCATGAATTTCTGTATTACATAAGGGAAAAAGGATGAACCTAGCCGGCGGGTAGTCTCGGCCATAGTAGATAGTTGAAAATGTGCTTTTACGAGTCTATAAATTGAAGTGAAAAACATTGGAAAATGCTATTCAACCAGTACTTGAAAATAAGTGGTCTACGAAAGCTGCGGCAGACCGATACTTATTTCTAAGCACTTTTCTGCACTTTTAGGCACTAAGCATTTCTGCACGACCGTTTCAAAGGCATATAATGAGGCATTCGGATTACACTCAAGTCAAAACTAGGACGCTTTCAACAAGCATTTAAACTTCACTTTGAAAGACAACTCTGTTAACATGTAATAAATCTAGATTTCCTTGATGTTTGTATTTACGCCGAACCTTTAATTTGGCCGAAACAAATCAAATTCCTCAATGGTTTAAAAAACACAAGCAAACAGCTAGAATATGTTTTTTTCTGTATGTTCAAGAAAAGAAATGCAGTTGTGGTACTAAGACTTCCTGAGGCAACGAGTTTGAAGCGTTCTGCAGGTTACAATAAGCATCAAGTTAATAGGGACCTACTCTTTAACCTGTAGGAAAAATTTAAACTCGAGTATCATGTTTATAATACTGACATTGCAGAACTCTCGACTGTCCATAAAAACAGTAATGTTTTGTCAGTGAGAGGTCAATACCTTGGTCAATAAGTTAATTTTCCCTAGAGAGAAGATGGCTTACGATTGGCGGACCAACAAAAATCATCAAAGCTGTCTTCGAGAGTGGTTGGCTGCATGACGAAATCCAGCATGTTGAGAAACATTTCTGATTTTCTGAGGCTTCCCCTGTTCTACTAATATAAGATTGATATAATAGTCACAAAGACCTTTATTATAGTGAATATGTTATGGATAACCACATTCATATGCTGAGCACAACTCCCCAGACGACTCATAAGATTCAACCATTAGACCGAGTGTTTTTCAAGCTCTTTAGCAGGCTTATTGTTGAGCATGGGTATGACGTGTGCGTGAAGATCCTGGGCTCAGCTAACAGATTATGATATTATAGTTTATCAATCCTCCTAGATGAGAGATAGTACAAAATGGATTACTTTGTACACATAACCGGCCCTTTTATCGAGACGTGCTTAAAGCCCTGGACTTTTTATGTTCTGTGTTAACTGATAAGCCGGTTGAAGACCTTGTTAGTCAACAATCCAGGTTTGACACCAGAAAATGAGCCGGGACCGTCAAATAGCGTTCTATCTGTGTCGTGAATAGGCTTCCGACTTTACGAAGCAATACTAACCACAAACTTAAAGCCAACAAATAGTGTGCAGTACAAATGTTGATGTTGGCAACATCACTGATGTGCTTAAAGTTTTATCTCCTCACCCAGATGTCTGATGGAAACAATCGACTGCTTGAAAAAGACGACCACAAAAGCGCGAAATTGCGACATCTTCACCTTATAAAAAGGGATCAATGGAAAAGGCCGAAGAAACTGTAGCTGTTGTAAAGACAAAGAACAATTGGAAAATGCAAGTGAAGTGAAGGTTGCACCTGAGCTGTATTTGCAACATAAGGAAATGGAATGCATCATTTGTCGTGAAACTTTCGAGGAGGATTGGATCCAATGCAAGATATGTCAAGACAACTCTCACGAAGCATACGTAGATATAAATGCAAAGATCTACGCATGCTTAGTATGCATGCGCCGCCAAGAAAATTTGTTGGTCATTAACTACACAGTAGGTGGTCACGTACACGTAGGTGGTCGAAATTAGACGTGCCATTAAAAAAGTTATCAAAATTTAATAAGTATTTGCAATTGTTCGAACTAGAATTTGATTCTATAATTGTTCAAGTTTTCAATATTGATCTTGATGTTGATTATTTTCCGGTAGTGTTCCTTTCTATTCTCTTATAAATATAATATAATACTCAAAACCATACCAGGAACTTCTCCTTACCTATCTTACCTTAACTTACTTCTCCTCTGGAAGTATTAAAGCATTTTTTATCGTTTTGGTCAAATGCATGTACTGACTTATTATAGCTTTTTAACAGATTCGGTCGTATTACATACGGGCATTGTATCGCATACTCGTAAAGCAAATAATTTTATCTACTTTTATAGAAAGTCAACATAATTCTTTGATATCGAAGGTATATAACATTAGGTAGTACCATCATCGAAAGCTGGAAAGAAAGCTCTCTGGTGAAATAATGTCAAGGCTTTATGGTGTATGCAATATAAATTCTCAACGAAGCTCCAAAAAATCATGCCGAGATCAAAGACCTATGTGACCTAGCTTTGTCCTAATGAAAAATAACGACTTTTGCCTCGCTGTTTTTTCTACAGTTTTGTATATTCGGCTTGTCCAGTTCTTTATAGTATGCGTTCAAATAGAGCATTTGGTTTTTATGGAGTAACCCGAAATAGCAACAAAGAACTGTTCCAGACTCTCCAAATCGAAATCAATATTTGGTTCTGTTGTTTCGATGGGTATTATAGTTAATAACGTGTCATGTTCTATTAATGTCTCGCGCCACAGTAGTCGTCCAAAGAGCAAATTTGTAAACAAGTATCAATAACAAATCAACCGATCATTCTCGAAGGCGAAATAGCCATGACGAAAACACATTGCGTGCATTGAGTACGACAATACATTTACAAATGACTAAATACGTAAACTCGAAAATGATCCACGTGGAAGATTCCGGATTGGTTGAATCGTGTATATAAGCGACTACAGCAAGCGGCGAAGAGAGGTCTTGTTGACTAAGTGACAGTTCGCGTTCATACTAGTGCGATAGCGAAATAGTGAGTCCAATTGTACGCAAATTTGAAAACGCAACGAATTAATTAAAATAAATGGAAAGTGATTTCTATAAAAGTAATTAATTAATTAAAGTGAAAGTGATACCTAATAAAAGTGAATAAGAACTATTGAAATTCGTGATGTAGTAATTAAGTGAAAATAATTAAGTGTGAAGTGTTAGTGAAATTTATTGGAGGAATAAATTGTTACACAATTAATTTTAAATTAATTCGTGTGTGTTTGATTCACTTGCAAGAACATTTGTAAAGCAAACAGATTGCGCACCTGATAAAGCGCAACAATAATTAATATTTCGTCGCCAGTGATGATCCGTTTCAGAAAAGGGTTGAGTTCTTCTTCTGCTGCATGATTTCCTTTATGAAATAAACAAGTCAAGTATGATGAAATCACTCATGCTTACCTCATAATAAAATAATAATTTTCTACAAAATATACGTTTAAGTTGTTTCTAAAACAAATTCAAAGTGACAGTTACCAAATGTCACAAGGAAAATAACATAAAATTCACCGAAACACAATACTAATAAAAAGGCAAGTTTTCGCAATGTCTAATGGCATCCTGCAGTCTTCTTTTCAAGACTTTAGATTGAATATTAATTTTGGTAAATCGGGGGAAAATTTGATTTGTAGATTTATAATTCAAAAAAGCTAGATGGCAGATTCAATATTCTGTAGATAGAACATTTCTTTTTCTAGCCCTTGACATTTCTAACTATTGCATCAATTGGGGAGACTATCACAAAGTTCAATTCAGAGACTTCACACTTGAGTCAATGAATGTTCAGAAAATTCATTGGAAGAAATATGCATCATTTTCCATTTATCTTCTGCATTTTGTATTTATCATTAGCATACAATTGACAAATACTTCTTGGAAACATCAATGGTTGTCCTTCTTTTGGCCCCAACAAAATTTGAGGTATAATTCGTGAAAAAAATTATTTTGTATCTTCTCCAAACAGATCTCGACTAGAGATTGCCTTAAATTGTAGTAACAGATGGGAAAATAAAGTGAAATGTTATGAATATTCTATGAAAATCAATTTTTTAACTTCATTTGATTGCATATTTTGAATCATGATTTGTTTAAGGTGAAAAAATGCATTGTGTAAATAAATCTTTGAGTAAAAATGTGTTTAATTTATGGGCAAAATAAATGGGAGATTTTTTTACTTACTACAGGGTGGGCCATCTAGCGTTTTAAATTTGAACTATCAATATTTTGACATTGGAAACGTCAAATACCATTCGGAAAGTGACAGATATTCAGTAAAGAGTATAAAATTTACGAAATGGGTTGCTATTCTTTAGAAGGAAACTGGGAAATATTGAAAACTTTTTTTCCAAAGTGGTGAGTCTTTAACCCAAACTGTGAGAAATTTGACAAAAAAATGGACAAACAAAAAGTGCCATCAGTTCAATTTGTGCAGCAATTTGTCAAGCGTGTGCGTGAAACTGGCTCGTTGGTGGATAAACAAAAACGTCAACGTTCATTTCCCGCGCGTTCAACACAAAATATTGCGACTGTAGCTGAAAGTGTTAGTGAGAATCCATCCACCTCAACTCGCGTCGATCGCAAGAATTGAACATTCCACGAACAACTTTGTGACGAATTTTGCAAATAGACCTCGCTATGAAGCCATATAAAGTTCAATTGGTGCAACCGCTGAAGCCACTTGACCATCCGAGCCATCTTCAGTTCGCAGATTGGGCGCAAGATCGTTTGACCGAGGATGGTTAATTTTACCGAAAAATCATCTTTTTGGACGAGGCTCATTTCCACCTCGGTGGTTACGTTAACAAGCAGAATTGTCGCATTTGGGGCACAGAAAACCCGCACTTAATTGTCGAGAAGCCAATGCACCCAGCACGAGTCACTGTATGCTGCGGATTTTGGTCTGGTGGAATCATCGGCCCATTTTTCTTCGAAAATTAATATGGAGCCGCCGTAACCATCAATGGTGAGCGATATCGCGCAATGTTATCCGAATATTTCTTCAAGCAAATTGAAGAGGAAGACTTGGACAACATTTGGTTCCAGCAGGACAGCGCTACGTGCCATACAGCAAACGCTACACTCAATCTTTTGGGCCCTATCTTCGAAAATCGCATAATCAGCAAAAGAGGTGATATGAATTGGCCTCCCAGAAGCTGCGATTTAACGCCGTTGGACTATTTTCTTTGGGGAGCTGTTAAAGATAAATGTTACGCCAACCATCCAAAAACAATTCAAGATCTAAAGTACGAGATTCAAGCTGCTGTTGCTGCCATAAGGCCTTAAACCATAGAGAAAGTACTCCGAAATTGGGTGGATCGGATGAGCTACTGTAAACTCAGCCGTGGTGGTCATTTGTCCGTAATTGTTTTCCACAAATAAATTTCATAACCTTTCAAACCTTTCAAATAAATGTTCAATCTTTGAAAAATATCAAGCCGTTTTTTTTTTTTATTGACTTTTTAAATCTAAAATTTTATATGGCCCACCCTGTATATACACTCTGAATACCACCCTATATATGCATTCTTACCTACAATATGTGTTTGACAGTCTTTTCCATAAGCATTTGGTCGGCAATCCGTGAATTGAATTTATTTCTGGAAAATCGTTGACCGAAAACGAAGTAACCTTCAGCTTATGTATGTTCTAATAGTAAAAAGTTTGCAGCCAAGCCGCATGTAGTTGCACTAATTGTTCAGCGAAATTGTAAGGATTTGCATCCCTTTCAACATTTCGCTGATCCAATTTAACGAAAACACAAAATGTTACCATTATTTCATTTGTAATTTCCTCACTTGAAGGAATATTCGTTGTACTAGTGCTGTGAAAGACAATTCCGCAATTTCGCAGCACAGATTGCGAGGAAATTAACTTTAACGGAAATTGTCCATGCTTCATAATTATCTCGTCCTTTTCTCCAACTACGGGCAGCCCATTAAGGAATAATTTTATATAAATCAAATTATCCACGTAATTTCAGTTTTCAATTAACGCTAATATTCCACAGCATCATCGCCATGGGATTAGGTGGTGGAATTATGGTAGACACAATGCGTTTCCTCTTCAATCCTCACCTTGACGGGTGTGAAGGACAAAAGTAGGACATCATTAGGTCCTTTACAAACACCCGTCGTGTTGAAGGTCTATTTCATCTAATTTAGTTTTAAGTGCTTATTGAGGGATGAGGGATAGGGAAAATGTTGTTAGGTGTGAACTGGCGCACATTATCTATTGTGCGATGTGCCTGTGAGAATACCATCCGTCATGTTTACATGAGGACTCGTCGATTTTCCAGAGTACTTGAGATGTTTTTCCCTTTTGTTAGTGTCGCTAACAATAACGTGAGTACATCAATACCTTAAGTCGGATTGTGCGGTTGGTTGCGTTTTTGAAATCAGTATTTAGAGATCCTAATTTCACATGAACGCTTTGTTGTTTGCAACATAACAATATCATCTAAATCTCGAGTATCCTTATTGTAGGTAAAACATTATGCTTTGTCAATGAGATGTAGGTTTGGGTTAATTCAAACTTGGCATAAATAAACAATATCGGTAAATTTTAAATGATGCAGTGTCATTGGATGGACTGTTCGTTTAAAACATGTTTTGAATTTGCACTTATCTTTATTTAAGCAATTGTGCTATTACATTTGGAAGTCTAACGTCACCAGAATGGTTCTCGATTTGAGCTATATTTAAATTAAAGCTACATGATATAAAATCACAAGGAATATTCAATCAAAATAGCATTCGAAATATGCTCCATATGTGGCCATGTAGATTATCCCTCAAAAATAAATAGGAGAATTTACTAGATAACATTTTGATTTTATCGGTAATCAAGACCTGTGAAAAGATGAACGAATGGGAAGCAATGTTTTCGTAAAAAATTAAAATAAAACAAAAATTATAAAATTAAACGAATTAAATTAAAAATTATTACAAGCCATTGTCGGAAGTTTTTGTAAAATATTTGATTTTGTAAAGAGGTTCTTTCAAAAATTAACAGATTCAAATAATTAAATGAAAGTGCAGAAGTTTGGCTGAAAAGGATATGATGGTATTCCATCGAAAATCGGCAATTTACATATAATTTTTGAACTCACCTTAAATATTTTGGTGAGATTTTCCAGATTGGCTGGTGAGCTTATTACCGACAACATAATACATTTGGAAAATATGGCATCTGTGCAAAAATATGACATCTTAAAGTTGTTTAAGGATCGTCGGTTATTGTTGCAGGCAAGAAAATGTAAAAAAGCTTCTACTTAACGTACAGCCTTCAAATATAGCTTATTGAAAAGAGGAAGGTATAGAAATCCAAAAAAGTGTTAGAAACATCTGACCAAAAGGGATAAAAAGTATCTTTACGGTGTCCTTTATCCGTGCATATATCAAAATACTCCACTTCGATTTTCTTGACCTTTCTTGTCTGCTTTTGTAGAAGAAAAGGATTGTGTTTTAATGATATTTTCATTCAAAGGTGATTTTTAAAATAAAGTGAATATGAAAAATGAAAAAAGTGGACGGAATTTGAGAAGGTTGAGATCTGCTTCGCAGCAACTTCCTCTTTTTTTCATACTCACTTAGTGATACATATTCACATTTCATATTAACAATATAATCTTCAGCCGAGTCATATAGCTGAAGTTGTGCCGTTATTTGGTTATCATATGGTCGCTGCAATCCCGCCATAGCCATCAATCTGTCTAGAATGTCACTTAATCTATGATAGAAAATTTGAGTGTGAGCCGATGCATAGAAGTGATGGGAAAATGGGGTTGTGTCAGAAAATTTGACACAACCAACAGGAAACACTTTGTTTCCTGTAGCGCCTGAATATACTTCATTGATATAATTTACTATTGGTAATCTATTGTTTGTTTCTTTTGTGGGTAATTCCTGATTTATATTAAATAAATTTTTGGTCGGTACGTAAGTACGGATTTTTAACTTTCTCGTGATGAAAGTAACCTTTTTTCATCTTTTTCTTCCAAATTCTTGCTCACCAGTAAGTTTGAGGCACTCATTTATGATATCTATGACTACACTTGTATAAAAAATTTTTCATTGTGTAGCGCAAATAGGAGTTCTTATAATAAATAGTCGATCAAAAGTCGAATACAAAAATTTTGTCACATTCCACTATTCACCTTATAGTTTTAAAGCTTACTAACCCCTACATCATTAAACGGCCAATCTAGTGACGCTGATCTCTACTTTCTATCTTGACCGCAGTTGAAACTCAAGCATCGTGTGAAACGGTTGTGTTGATTTTCAGTTATCTCAGTAAAAGTTCAAATTTAAACCCGGTTTTTGTGTTTTTGTGCGATGAAATCAAAGAAGAATCTAAATGAATTTTGAAGAAGGAGGTATGTTCACAAGTAAAATATTAATTCTTTTTGCATCATACTTGACAATGTTCCGTTACCCACCATGTACATTCAAAACTAAAAATTTAACGTTTTCTTCGCAAACGGTATTTTTAAAAGTGTTTTTGTATAGAAGTTAAGCCTGGCTAAGCTATGGTTTTGTGCAGAACATAATGTTCAGCTACTCTTCTTGACATTTTTAAGCAGAAAAGTCCCACATATTTACGCCATTTTTAAATATTATTCAATTTATTTAGGCGGCAAAATCATTTGGGTTCCTGGGGAGTCAAAACACCCGGTCGACTGTTAAAAGATTTCATTGAATCGAGTTCACCAACAAAGAGGCGCAAAACAAAGAATTTGAGGAAGCAAGTATCATGCGGTGAGCTAACGTATGTAGCTGAGTTTGTATGTATGAGTTTGCGAGCTGCAGGACATAACGACACTTCTTGACTCATTAAAGATATTCTTTGTACAAGGAAACAATTTGATGCTGTTATCAAAATGGGGTTGTGATGGCTCGCAACAGCAAACATTTATACAAACAAATAGTACAGATAGTGATGCAAATATTTTTTTAAATTCATTTGTCCCGCTGAGGCTCATATGTTCAAACGAAAACAATATAATTTGGCAAAACCCAGGACCGTCTTCAACCAGATATTGTCGCCCAATACGGGATTCGTTTCATCCATAAAAGTGAAGACAAATCAAGAAATCCGCTATGTTGAAGATCAAATAAAACATAATAAAAGTGGAAATACCAATAGCTTTTGGTCGCAAACTGCAAGTAGAACACCAATTGGCGTATACCATGGTCGATGTAAAAGTTTGTAGTGCTGCAAAAAACACGGCACCGACTATGAGGTGCTATATATGCAGGCTAATGTCAAAACATTTTAACAGCTTCAATCAAAAAGCAAAAAAAATTCTGATGCTCTTAAATTCGGGCTATTAATACTGCACGCAAGAACGCGATTCTTTGATTCTTTCCTTCATTTATATTATAAGATGCTCATAAAGAAATGGCAAGCAAGGGCTCAAGAAGAAAAGAAAATCAAGGTTGAAGCAAATAAGGAAATTCGAAATAAATTAAAAGAGGAATTGGGGCTGCTGGTGGATATTCCTAAGCCGGGTTTTGGAAACACGAATGATGGGAGTACTTCCAGAAGACTTTTTCTGATCCCCAAACTTTTCCCGTATCACAGGACTTGAAATAAGACTAACCGAACAGTGCAACATAATTTTAGAGGCTAAAAATCAAAAATTGCTCAAAAATTTGAAAATTTCGCTGAACAGACAGCAAAACTTTATGTTGAAATGTATGGACGGCACCCAATGACTCCGACAATCCATACAGTTTTAAGACATGATTCCTTAATAATTGATCACGCTATACGGCCTATCGGGTAACTATCAGAAGAGGCAGCTGACGCGGGTAATAAACACTCCCGTGCTTATAGACAGAATTTTTCCAGAAAATGCTCACAACAAAGTTGCAATAGAGACATTTTAAATAGACTTTTGCTGAGTTCTGATTCTCTGTTGAGTAGTACAAGAATTTCACAGCAAAAAAGTAAGCCTTTCTCCAATGAAACACACAGTTCTTGTTGCCGGAAACACATGACGATATTGGAGAAGAAGACTCATCCAGTGAAAACGAGTCTAATTAAGTGAAATAAAATATGTATATTAGTATATTTTCAGTTTGAGTTATTCAAGAAGATATGTATTAAATTTAGAGTGCCCTTTGGGCCATTAAGTTTTCGGTCAAATCACGTTTCTGTCCAATGGCAAATTCGACACAACCATGAGCAGTATGAAATTTTTGACCAGCCGGAGGTCTCAACGATGGTAATACTGCGTAACCTGCAACGGACTGGCCATATGAATCGTATAAACAAACAACGGATACCCTAAAAGGTATTCGTTCGGAGAACTAAAGGGCTGAGAGTACTGGGGACACGAGAGAACCCTGGTCTGACTTGGTTGACGAAGACGATTCACCGAGACAGTTCGAGGCACTTCTTGCAGGAAGTGAAGAACCGCGAGGTTCTATAGGGCTAAGAAGAAGAACTAAATATCAAATCTTTTTTCGACAATAATGAAAAACAAATAAAAGTCTACAGATAAATTGATGAAAATATTCAAAATATGGCAAAACATACAAACAAATATATATACAAACAAAATATGGCAAAACATATAATAAATATGAAAATCCAAAATCGAAACCTACCAATTAATAAAAGAAAACTTACAAACTCTTTAGGTTCAATAGAAGAAATTGAAGAAATCGTATTGTTCTGTAGATTAAAACTTTATGGGAGGAGGAGTTATATCCTGTGATTAACAGGAAATCAAAAATACATTTTTTTTAAATAGCTCGGAATCCACCTAAATAATATTCTTTCTCTTCCAAATTGAAATTACGTAGCGCACAGGCTTTGGTTATATTATGGAGATAGATTCCTTAATTATAAGTTTTAAAACTTTGAAGTAGTAAATAACAAGGACTCAATACTATGGTTGGTATCAGTTACTTGGTTCAGCTTTTTGTTGCAGCAAACCGAAACGGTTAATAAACTGGCTTGTTTTAGCGATAAACTAGCCGGCAGGAAACCTCGATGCTAAATGTTCGAACAACATGGTCAAAATGTTGAAATGTTAAATAAGAGTAATCCGCTGTATATAATAAATATAAAAAGCTATAAAGAAATCGTTACCGGTATCATTATTTTCAATTCTGACAAATGTGATTAAATGTTGTTCAACAAAATGTTTATTGTCAAAGACGAAATTCAAGATATAATTTTAGCCTGTCGACTAACAGAAAATGGTTGTACCCAACAAAAGCTAGGTGAATAAGTTAAGTATTCGGAAAATTATCCTTGAAACAAAGCGGCTTCCAAACAAAGAAAAGCGTGGAGATATTGACCGTGCTTCACTTCTTTTGTATCTTATCCGTCCATTTGCATGAATTTCATCCGAATTCGCATTTGCTTCACGATTAAGAACATTAAAGTTATTTGACCTCAAATTTTCCTCTCTATTTCTAAAACCAAAAGAAAGAAAAAAATTAGTTTGCTTTGATCTCCACGATTTAACTTTTTACCTCCGAAAACAATTACAGACGCTTCTTCCTACCGATTGCCTATCGCGTTTCAGGAAGGGTGGGGATGTTAATCAGAGGTTACTGAAAGTAAACCAATACAATCACTCGTTCTTCTCTGATATTCTGAAAAAGGCTCTGAAAAAGAAATCCTTTATTTTTAAGGTGAACTGTAAGACATTATTTAATTTGTTCGGATTGCCCGATTTGAGTCATACAACTCTTTGTTCTACAATTCGCTGTTTAAAATTAGTTCATAATGCCCCTCGCATTGAAGGCTAGTCGTTGCGGCGAAAAACTCTGTTTATTTATTTTCGTAATTTTCTCTTGGTGCCAATTATTTATTAGTCAGAAATTTTTGCGATACAAGAAGAAAATGGTATGCGCTTGATGTCAGATGGATGTATCAAAACTCCGAACTAAGCTCCTAGGGTTTCTCGCAATTCACAGTAGACGCGATTGGGCTGGCGTTGTCCTAATGGAACAGGAAACCTTTTTTTTGACCAATTGACCGAATGAGCTGTGTTACCACACTTTTATGGTCAATCTTTCATTTCTGAACCATTCTGCAACAACTAACATGCGGGTGGTCAATTTCGATCACCTTTTAATTCGTTGACGTTGCACGCACGGGAAAATCACCAGTTAAGGTTGACAAAAGTCAAGTAAAAAATTTGTAATCCCTGAGTGCTTAACATTTTATTATTAGTTGGTCTGACACTTAGTACTGATATTTCCCGCCATACCGTGTTTACAAATAATTGATGATTGTTTGATGTGATTCCTGTTGTGATTCCAATGATTCCTGTTTACACAAGTGCCTAAAAACCGGCAGTGAGATTATTTTTATTCAATGGCCATTTATAATGTTCAAGCAGTGTGTAGTGCCAAGTCTTTTTGCTTTTATTTGACAATGGACATTGCTGAAACAGGTAAGATATTATATTTCCACACTCGTTATTGAATATACATTGCAGTCTACCAGTAGATTTAACTTATCAATTTGTAAATGTATGCCCCTTTTCACTAACGAAAAACTATATAACCCCCAAGTTACCTCAAGGATAAGTTTGTATGATTTATTTCATCAATCCTTCTAGTCTTTAAATGTTGCAAAAACTTTATGCGATTTATGCGTTTTGGGTGATATATAATTTTTTTTCAGCCACAACACTCTGAATCACGAGGAGGACATTTTTTGAAGAGTGGATTAACTTTCCCAAAAAAAACCGCTACGATCACTTGCTGAAATTTATTCTTACTTCCGCTCACATTAACCATCAAGAAGATGTGGAGAAAGGTGGGACAAATGTCACAGAAAACTGGAAGATATTTTCAATAAATACTCTAGTTGGCTTGATTCTGATGACTTGGATTTTAGTTTTTCAGCTATCCAACTTACTTGTCAACGCTCAGGACGCCCTGAAAAATTAACTTTGGCTGTACGGCACGCACTTTATATTTCTGGTAAGCGTGGTGCTTCCAATGTTATGAAAAAGGCATCTCAACAGCCATCTTCTTCTACAAGAATGCCGACCCTGTACCAACATTCTACGTTTTTCCCCTGAAAAAGCTTTGGCTCTCTTTTCGACTGCAATTCAACAAAGGCTTCGTATTCATTGCTAAGACAAAAACCGAAAGAAGTAGGTCACGATCTTCAGTAGGTCTCCAATCTTACGTATGGCAGAACAGAGAACCCGGGTCAACTAGATATTGTCGCCCCATAAAATTTATGTTTCAAAAAAAACGGCCTCTATAATATATTCTGAAACGGAACTGATTAAACAAGAAATTCCAGTCTTAACAATTACCAAAGTTAATGTCGAAGATAAGGAAATATCCATCAAACATGTAATGCATTGACAGGCACAAAGTCGATTCGGACATGCTGCATAGGCAAAGCAACCCCCAAAAGTATTTCAAGATCCGAGTTGCTCACTTGCACTACACTCAGAAGAAAATTATAGTTTTGGTTTGAATACATTACATGGATGGACGAGGACTTTTGCATTCCTCCTCAACATTGCATATAGACTAACTTTAAAAGAACGAAATGAAACTTTGAAAACCGAGTAAGATCGACAAGCATTAAGGCAAAGGCTGAATAAGGCAAAGATTCAAATAGAATTCAAAGCCTCGTTAGGTCTTAATTTCGACCAACCAAAGCAAGGATTCGGCAACACCATTGATGATAACATGCCTGGATGATTTTTCAAAAATTTGGGTATAACTGTTTCTATCACTGATTTAGATGAAGCCCTCATAAAGCAATTCAGGGTTATCATTCAATGTCTTTCATGAGGATGCAAAATCAATGTAGGAAAGTTCAACGAATATACGTCTGAAACTAAACGGGCCTACTTTGATTTGTATTCCTGGTACTGTGTTACTCCAACGATTCATAAAATCTTCGACCATAGCGTTCAGATTACTGAAAAACAATGTGTTCCGATTGGAAAATTGTCTGAAGAGGCTCAGGAAGCCAGAAACAAAGATTTCTGTCTCATCCGAAGAAGACTTGAAAAGACTCATAAAGTTGAGGTACATCCTCAATTGCGGAATAACCTGGGAAAAACCTAGGAAAGGAGATATCACACAGTGGTTTAGATGCCAACGTTTCGGTCATGAAGCCGTGAACAGTGGGTACTTCCCTAGATGCGTAGCATATGGGTAGTAACATCAGGGAACGGGTTGTCCCCGAAAAACCCTTGCCAACCCCCGGGAAGAGTTCCCAACAGATGCTTCGATCCCTCCAGTTTTTTGCGTTGGATGGCTTCAATATGCCATCCAGCCGATTTTTCAAAATGCCCTGGGAGGATTGAACTATGAGCCTGTATCGCTTAGAAGCGCACGCGTCATTTAAACAACACACACACAATTAACCTGAGCAATTTTCAGCCACTACCGGAGCTAAACCGCGAAATTCTAAATCAAAGAGCACAGGCTACACTTTCCGAACTACACTTTGTTTTGCAATGACAACGGGTGAGGAACAGCCATTCTAGCAAGATCCAAGCACACCGTTCATCAGGTTCATTGCCAGGCAACTAACCTATCTTGCACCCTAGCCTCCCTTTACCTGCGAAAACCTTGGGGAGCAACTCACAAAATGTTGTTGGGATCTTTATGCATACCCTGTGAGACGGGTCAAACGATAGAATCCGACCTCAATAGTATTTTAAACAGAGACAGCGGTTACCATGGAGTAATTTTAGATGGAGACCTAAATGCGAGACACACACACTGGGGAGATTACATTACAAATGACAATGGAACCTCTCTCTTCGAATGGAGCTTCTCAGGTAACCAAACTTCTCTGTGCGTTATCAATGCTGGAGTGCCTATATTTGCCAAAGGAAACTCCTTCCTAGATAACTTCCTGGTGTCCGCAGCTCTCATCAGCCCCGACCCTAGAAACATCAATTGCATAAATGTGCCGGCTCCCTCCGACCACCATGCGTTGATACTCAACATATTTTTTCTCCAGAAACCGTTCAAATCACTCCTCCCGCTACGCTCAAACTTTCATAAGCCAGTGTGGAGTAGAGCAGATTGAACGAAGAATGGTCGCTCCAATTAAAGTTAAAAGTCGCTGAAAATCAGGTATACAGTGACCAAGATATAGAAAACAAGGTTCAAATTCTGTCTTCGCTTATCCGCATGCGAGTATATAACGCTAAAATCGCAAATTAGCTGTCTAGATACGCTCATCAGAATAAACGCACACGCCGAGACAAACGCGGCATTCATAATTCGTCTGGCCGCTATGAAACCTGCCCCTCACGTTTAAGAGCGATCAACTCGCTGACAGGACGCCTCACTGCAGGGTTCAACATTAACAAATAGCCAATAAAACATAACGGTCAGACATATACCACTCTTGAGGAAACGATAATCGTTTGCTCGTCCTTCTACAGCCAATCTTTCCGCAAAAAGGCCCTAAAACATGAATCAATAACAACGGTTATTTCCCTAATGCCCGGAAAACCGCGACGCTTCTTCCTATCCCCAAGAAAGGGTCGAAAAGGGAGCTAAACAAATTCAGGCCAATATCGCTACTTTCCAAACTTGGCAAAATACTGGAAAAGGCAATACTCAAACCTTTCAAGATATTCGTAAAACCCCTAATCCCCTGGGAACAATTAGGGTTCAAAGAAAAAGTCTCCACCGAACAAGCTTCTGTCTTCTTACATGACTACATCTCCACCGGCTTAAAAAGCAAAACTGCTACCGTAGCACGCACGATTGACCTAGAAAAGGCTTTCGACTCAGTCTGGTCAAAATGACTTACATACAAACTCTTCCCGGCTAAATGCCCCATCCCCCTCAGTAAACGTTCTTTAAGGATAGAAATCTCTAGTACCATTTCAGAAGCTATCGATGTTCGCTCCGGAGTCCCACAGGGCTGGATCCTTGGACCACATCTATTTAATTTTTCCTACACGATATGCCCGCAAGCGTTCGTCAACTAGCTGATAGGAACAGCACAAACCACATTCCTCGTAACCGGGTATCTCCCCTAGCAATTTTGTACGCCGATGTTGTGCTTGTGCTCTCCAAGCACTTTACCCCGATGGTAGCTCTACGTACACTAACTTCGCTCATCGAATCACTCCATAACTACTTCAAAAGATGGGCTCTAAACATAAACGAAGAAAAATGCGAACTAATATGTTTCCGAAATGCCTACGGGAAAGGCCATCGAGCCGCTCCTTCAAAAAGTAAAGAAATATCTCTGTCGTTAAACGGAGTAAACGTCCCTTTAAAAAAAATCTATCAAATACATGGGAGTCCATTTCCATCATCGCTTAAAATTCAATCTCCACGCTCGCCAAGCACTCGATGAAGCCACCAGAGCATCGGCTGCACTACCGCCACTGCTGTCAAGCAAGTCTATCAACAAAAGTACGAAGCTGCTCTTATACAAGACTCTAATACAGCCTATAATTGTGTACTGTTTCCCCGTGTGGATCACGATATCCCCCTCTACTGCGGAAGAAATACAAATCTTCGAAAGAAAAATTCTTCGGAAGTGCCTTTCAAAATATAGGCGGCCCAATAAAAAGTATTTTAGGAGCTACTTTCTCTACAAAGAATCCAAAATAATCCCTATCTTGGAATATATGATCGAACAGGCAACGAAACGACTGAAAAAGTGGATCCATGATCAGGGAAATCCATGATCGGAATCTGTCCCTAAACAACTCGTCGATTTACTTAACTCCCATACAACTTCTCTGCGCCAACCAATCCGACTTTACTGCACGTCCCCTGAGCCATAACTTGAAACCATCCTTTTATATAAACTCAAACCAGGGTATCATTGCGGCAATCTACCTATTCCAAACACTCTCCCACTCACTGAAAATTCTAAAAATTGTATTTAGATTTAAGTTGGAGTTAGGCGCTCATTGCAAATGTCTGTGAAACCGAAAATTAAAATAGCACCACCATGACCATTTTTTCTTTTTTTTTTTAAAAAAAAACATTTCGTGTCGATAGTTGTTTGCACATTGCTGATAAATACAGGGACGGATCTACTTAAAGGCTTTTTGGGCTGCAGCCTAGGGCCCTGCGAATACAGAGGGCCCCCAACCGAACTGAAACCAATAGACGATATTGTCAATAATGAAAATTGTCTAGAATTAAAAAAAATCCGATCATAAGGTTGGCAACACTGCGATCAATCAACCCGTGTGCGCATTTATCAAACGGAACGGAGAATTCCCTGTCGCTTGTTTTCGGTCGGTGTATTCCGTGTATGGTCTATTATTGGGGACTTCCCTCCGCTTATCGCCCGACGCAATTTTGTTATTTTTCCGCACTTCTGCTATCGTCGACTATATTAACGAATTGACTTTGTTATTGTTAGAAATGTGTTTAGTACGTGTGTTTAGTTTACTAAGTGATAGATAACTTAAAAGTTATAAGGACCGGACCTTTCTTTTAATTTACTAAAATTGAAAGTATTCAGCATAACTAGACTTCCTGCTTTTAATAGGCAGTAGGTAAGTAAAAAGAATTATAAAACATGACTTTTTTATTTTTATTTCAGTTTTCAAAGGTAAATGAATCGAACTCGCTTGATATTTAATGATAATTTGTGAATTGCTACACTCATTACAAAGTAGGTATTAAAATTAAAAGTTCTATCCAGTTCTTTGTTTATTTTCAGAAAAATATCTTATTTTACAATATGTCTACTAGAAAATATAAAAGTGGAGCTGAAAAAAGAAAATTACAGTTTGGTCGAGAAAAAGAAAGAAATAAACGCGCAAAAATTGAAACTTTTTTTCAAATCAGAACATATAAATGCGAATGAAATAGCTATAAATCCATTAAAAAACGTAAAGGAAGGTATTTTATGCGAAGAGAATCTAACCGAAGGAAGCAAAAAATCGCAAAACCAGGAAAAAATACAAGTGATGAAAATATAGAAGATTTTGAAAACCAGAAAAAAATACCAACGATGAAAATGTGCAATATCTTGACTTCCAGCAACCCTCTGGTTCCTGTGAAAACGAAATTGGTGTTCAGCAAAAGGAAGGTAACACCGATTCCGAGGTGGAAAGAAATTTAGAAAATATAAAGTTTGAGTTTGAGAAATATGTTGACGTGGGCTTGTGGCCAGATTTGCTAAATAATGATTTTATTAATTTCGTCCTCTCACATGAAATGACTGACTTTCAAAATAAAGATCCGAAGAATGAAGAAATGAAGAAACATATGCTTCAATGAAGAAATATAAAGAACAAAAAAGATCTTTTTCAAATAGGTATTTCAATAGAAAAATGAAAAATGGCCAATTACTGGAAAGATCTTGGTTATGTTATTCAAAAAGGGTTGGTACTGTTTTTTGTTTGACTTGCAAACTTTTTTCTAAAACTCCTTCTCAATACACAACCGGATTTTCTGATGGGAAACACATAGGATTTTGTTTAGAAAATCACGAAAATTCTAATGAACATAAGAATTCAATGTTAGTGTGGTTGACTCGAAAAGAAAATAAGTCTGTTTTAGACAAGCAGCTTCAGGAGCAATTAAATAAAGAAACAGAATATTATCACAATGTCCTAAAACGGGTTATTGCAGTGCTAAAATTTTCGAGTATAAGAGGCTTAGCACTTAGAGGTTCCGAGGAAGTATTTGGTTCTCTACATATTGGTAATTTTATGGGTGCTCTAGAGCTATTGGCAGAATTCGACCCATTCATACGTGAACATATTGAACAACGAGAGCTGCGACCAAACCCTGTAATATCTTATTTATCAAAAACAGTATATGAGGAAATAATTGAGATTATGGGTAAACAGGTAATCAAACAAATTGTAACTGAAATAAATAACGACGACACAAAGTATTATTCAATTATGATGGATTCAACCCCAGATCTGTCTCACGATGACCAACTTGCTATTGTATTACGATACTGTTTTCGGGGAAAAGTGTATGAAAGATGTGTATCTTTCATTACAATTAGGAGTCATACTGGCTTATATTTATTTAATATTCTACAAGCCTTTTTGGAAACAAATGGACTACTACTGGATAATTGCATGGGACAGTCATATGACAACGCTGCTAATATGGCCGGAATCTACAATGGTGTACAAGCACCAGTAAAAGAAAAAAACAAATCCGCGGACTACGTGCTATGTGCTGCGCATTCCCTTAACCTAGTTGGTCAAGAATCCGTGAAGGTTGCAACCGAAATTGTAAATTTTTTTGGAATAGTGAAACAAATATACGTTTTCTTCTCTGCTTCGACCTATAGGTGGGAACTGTTAAATCGTGAAACAAAACTAAAATTTACGTTAAAAAGTTTAAGCCAGACCAGATAGTCTTGTCACTTTGATGCTGTCAGAGCTTTGAAAAGTAATTATGATGGCATTATGAAAATTCTCAATAGTTTCGGCAAAAATGACGATGAAAAAGTTGATTTCCGAAAAGAGGCACAAAATTTATTTAATAAACTGGCGAAACTAGAAACTGCAATTTTGATTGTTTTTTGGGAAGAAATTTTGGAGAGATTTAATGTAGTTAATAAAAAAGTACAGAGCCCTGGTTTAGACATTGGTGAAGGCAATAAGTTAATTGTGTCATTAAACAAGTTCGTGAAAAACATAAGGCAACAATCAGATCAGAAGCTAAAGGAATACGAAGAGAAAGCTAAAAAATTAAGTACTAGTGTGGGAACAGACTACAGTGACATAAATAAGAGACGCATTACTTCAAAATTTTCAGATAAATCTACAGATAAAGTCTCAGTAAACGGCGCAGAAAAATTTAAAAGAGACACGCTTAACGTTGCGTTTGATAAGATGATTATGGATTTAAATAATAGAAGCCAAGCCTATGAGACCTATAGCAAAAAATTTAAATTTTTAATGGATTTGCAAGACAAAAATTAAGAACACATAGATCTGGAAAGTGTACGTAATATTATTGATTATTATCCAAATGACGTAGACGAACATTTAGTGAATGAGTGCATTCTGTTGAAATCTTACTTACTGCAGTCTAAGACAGAGTCTTACACCTCTTGCAGTGAAATTTTTTGGCTAATTTATGAAAAGAAACTTGTTGATGTTTTCCCAAACTGCTATACCATCTTAAAGATTTTTTTAACGATGCCGATCACTAGCTGTGAAGCGGAGCGTTCGTTTTCCAGGATGTTGTATATAGAAAACAAATACAGGACAACAATGTCAAACTATCGACTGAATCATTTATCAGTTCTTTCGATAAATTGCGATTTAACAAAGGATCTACAGTGCGATGACCAAATAAAAGAATTTGCAGCACAAAAATGCAGAAAGGTTGCTTTATAATTAATATTACATAACCATTTATAACCTGTCCATTTATTTTGCAATAAATAATGTTTTAATAAATAAATAAAATATTTTGTTTTCCTTTTTTCTTCCTGTACTTAACATATATTACATTACATATACCTACATCACTACAGAAAACAGTTTCTTGTCACAATGGCAATTAGTTGAGTAATTAGGTAGGGCCCCTAAGCAGTATAAGCCCAGGGCCCCACAAATTCAAGATCCACCCCTGGATAAATATATCACACAACATGTTCACTTTCCATTTTTCACTTTTCGTTTTTTCCATTTTAAGCAGTTTTCACAGCAAAATGCAAAATAGAAAGAAAAAAATAATAGCACCGCTGAAAATTCTGCTTGAGAGCACATTAGTTAAGTTTATTAATTAGGCCCTTTACAAGTTAAAGTGTTCTCAGTTTTTACACAAATCTAATAGTAAAGCTATTGTTTAAGTCACGAAATGTGCCGAAAAAAGAGACTTGATTCGGAAACTAATTTTAGAGGGCAAAACTTCTAGCGAAGTGTGTCATTCTGGTGGATGTTCAAACGCAATGATACGTGTTATAACATTCTAAAAAATGCTTAAACACGTAGACGTAAACGCGCCATATCGAAGTTGCTTGAAAATCGGTAAATTCGCCTGAGTAAGAAGGAGCCTTTTAGGCCAGCCACTAAACTGGAAAGGACCTCAATATAGCTGCAATGGTGCAAACAGTTCGTAATCGTTTAAGAGATCACATTTTATGAGCCTGTAGCCCTAGGAAAATTCCACTCCTAAGTGGGCAGCATGGGCAGCCAAACGATGAGTTTAGAAAAGAATACCTGAAATACTTAGTTGAACAGTGGGAGAACATCTTATGGTCAGGGGAAAGCAAAATTGTTCAGCATAGCGGAAGAGGATCTCGTTCATACGTCAGATGCTCTGCGAATGCAGGATGCAATCCTCAAAACACACGTAAACATGGAGGGTCAAATATAATGGTGTGAGCTCGCTTTTTGCATTATGCCATAAGCCCAATATATTGGATGAAAACAATTATCGGCCAAGACGTTATTATGGACTAACACATTTGGGTTGAAATAATTCAAAAAATTATGCTACCTTATGCAGAGTACGAGGTGCCTTTGCTGTCGGCTTTCCAACAAGGTAACAACCCCAAACACAACAGCACGAAAGTGAAAAAATTATTCAGAGAGCATTCAGTGAATGTCATGGAGTAGGCTGCGCAGTCACCAGATCTCAATCCTATAAAGAATTTGTGGTGCCAAGCCAACCAGCAACGAATCACTTTGGAATTTGATTAAGGAGTCCTGGAGCGAAAATACGTTAAGTCGATGCCACAGCTTAGTTAATACAATGCCAAAACGTGCAGCCGTTATTGCCAATAAAGATCATGCAACGAAACTTTAAAACTGAAGGACGTCATCAGTTGGGACTAATAAATACCGCAGACTAATAAGCCTTATTCATATTTTATACTATTTTTTCCTTGAGTGCACTTTGGAATTATTTTTAAAGTTTTTACAAGATTTGTTTGAATAGCTTTCACAATTTTTATAAAGCTTTTTCACTATTGAAAATGTGTTCATTAATGGTTGAAACTAATGAATAGAATTACAATGCCCTTGGAAAGATTGTTGGAGACGTTGGTGCAGCTATATGTCCGTACTCGAAACGCAGGTTCGTAGAAACTGTCCGCGATCCGTAAGACCCGGAAAGTCTTATACGCCATTGTGGAATGGAGCAGACTAAACGAAGAATTGTCACTTAGAGGGAAAGTCGCGGAAAATCAGGTATACAGTGACCAAGATATAGAAAACAAGGTTCAAATTCTGTCCTCGTATTTCCGCAATTCGATCGATATGCATGCCCCAGAAAAAGCGCCCCTGTTAACAAAGTTCGGAGAAGTCTCCCAATGCACCTTACATCTGATACACACCCGGGCCAGGTGACAGCAACGACTAAAACGTATATTTCATCGGAACTGGAACCGTGTGAATAGCGGGTATATAACGCTAAAATCGCAAATTAGCTGTCTAGACACGCTCATCAAAATAAAGTCACGCGCCGAGACATACGCAGCATTCAAAATTCGTCTGGCCGCTTTGAAACCTGCCCCTCACGTTTTTAGAGCGATCAACTCACTGACAGGACGCCTCACTGCAGAGTTCAACATAAACAAATACCCAATAAAACATAACTGTCAGACATATAACACCACTGAGAAAAAGATAATCGTTTGCTTATCCTTCTACAGTCAGTCCTACCGCGAAAAGGCCCTAGAAAATGGATCAATAACTGCTGCCACCGAAATGAAAGTGTGCTCCTTCGTCAATGGATGTCTTCTCACCAAACAACAGCGCTTCCAATCCTACATGCTCCAAATTCAAAGAATTCTTCGCAAAACCAGATGAAGTACTCTTCTACCTTCAATCTCTCAAGAGCAAAAAGTCGGCCGGCCCGAACGGCATTCCCAATTACCTATTCAAGAAATTTAGCGAGGCCATTTACAGACCACTCACCACGATCATCAACCATTGCATCAACAACGGTTATCTCCCTAATGCCTGGAAGTCTTATATTTGACCCGTTGTCAAAATCTTGACCGATGTTCGATGTTATAGTGTCTTACTCTGCTGCTGGTATACTTTGCTTTCCCAGTGGCTTGATTAGATATATTGAGGCACCGTCGTTCTTGACACTTGTTTGCTTCGTTGAAGCATTTTCAGGGACATATTAAGTTACTTCGTTGTGAATCGTTTATTTTCGACAATTCTTCGGTTTTCCCAATTTCAGATGTGAACACTGATTGTCGACCACTCCTTGCTTTATCAGCCTCTTAGTCTTATAGTTGTTGACATGATATTTTAGTTTTTTAGTTCAGTTTATATTTGGTCACAGCCTATTGAATACAAAGTTTGGATTTTAATGTGCTTTGAACGGTATGGAGGCATCTCACTCACAAAAAATACTTTAAAATATGAACATTGTGAGCTGTTTTTCTTTGCATAGAACTCTATACAAAGAATTCCCAAGCAAAGAAATCTTTGCATGGAAGTCTTATCTAAAGACTTTTAATGCTACTTATGTTAAAGGAGTTTAAGGTGGCTTTTGACACTCATTATTAACAGCTAGTAAAGTAACTAAACGAAGTTTTTACTTGCTGATGTCTCCCGGTAGAAAGTGTTGAATAATTCCAGAATATTTTTGGGCCATCCTTTTTGCTGCACACCTAGCTTCTCCCCGATCATAAGCTTACTGCCTCAAACGTTGAACACGGCATGAAAAAGTAATATTTTACTCGAATCGTGTGCTTGGAAATTATTATCGATATTTCGCAGACAAATAATATGTTCCATGTTCTGGTTCAGGTTACAAAAAGAGATGAACGTAACATTAACACAATCTTCGCACAACGCCGTTGCAATGTGGAAATAAAATCATCAATCATCAATCATATGGGAAGAAAAGTCAAGTTACACGTTTCAGATATGAGGAGGTTGAGTTTCCTCTTTATGAAAGTTAAAAAAAGACTCAAGTAGTATCCAAGACTCTGAAGTACGATTGCTCTTCTTGTATTAGTATGCACTCAAATCTACTCGACTCGTTAATTCTCGTCGTTTAGTTCTCGTCGGAGGAATAGTGCCAGCTCAGTTTAAATAATGTTGTACCTGCTTAGTAAAGACTCAAACCGGCAATGAGAGACTGGAACCGTAAAAGACAAAACTGCTATGCAGCGGACCAAAACCACTCTTAATTAGTTGATGTGTTCTCCAAATGGTGTCGCATTTGACGTCTTTCGGTATGAATCTTAGCAACAGCTTTATGCAAGTAGTAACAGTCGGAAGCGAACCTTATTGCGGATTCTTAAACGAAAATGTTGACATTAAAACTATTATGTGTTCTATAGATTAGAGAATCAGTGATGCAGATTTAGCTTTCTTTTTATATGTAACTTGCGTTGATCTGAAAGCGCTTAAATATTTTATATATATGTTGCCCGAAAACATAGTAAAGGTAATATGATCAATCGAAAACGTGAGGAAATGGATACAAAGTTAAAAAGAATTGATATATTGTTAGTTATAATGTTGGCTGCATGTAGAACAATTTGTTTGCGACTTGTGAGTCCAGCGAATATTGTATTAATTCTTCTGAATAAGCAATCAAAGTAACTCACAAAGCAGGAATATTTGTTAATTTCTCTCCAGGTATTGGTAATATCAAACGAGATATTTAGCTCCAAGTGGGTTCAGACGCAATAAGGGCCTTGGAAGTTTCCATTCGCACCTATTGATACATTACGATCAGTAAGCAGACTCATCGCAAAAATATGTATAGAAGTTCAGGATTTTATATTGGAGAGAATAACATATTTTGTGGTATGCCACGTCGAAAACCAGAAATAAGACTATTTCATTTTTTTCGGTAAAACATAACAACTTTGTTTCGAAAGTTGAGTGAACACTCTTGAGTGTTCAGCGAATCGCTCTTTTATTGATTTCGTATTTTTTCTCGTGTCCGCGGTTCTCCCTGACCTATACGAGAGCGATGACAGGATTTTAACCATTGGGACAATAACCCAGGCTTGAGGTTAAAACCTCATGACGTTTCCAACCCCGTGTAAATGGGTAGGTGAGATTGTAGTGGAGTTTGTTGTCCTAGGAAGCCGATGTGAAGCCAAGTAAGAAAATAGAAAGGTGGAATTTATGCGGAATAAGACGTTTTCTATGTTGAGTCTTTGGAGTGAAATTGTCGAAAAGAAGAAATGACGACTGACGTACTTTAGAACGAAATATATGTTGTAGATGTTTAGCTGCATAAAGATGAAACCGAAGTATATTGAAGTGAAGTGAAGATGAAGTGAGAGGGATGTGGAGGATGATGGGAAGCAGTTGGAAGGGATGTGAATGAAGCAAGTACCTAAGACGTCACCAATAGGCTTTGTCCCTTGCCTGTGGTGTACTGAGGAAAAGTTATTTCAACCTGGCCGCTGTATCAACAAACATATGGTGGATGAGTTGAACTGATGGACTGTGGTACTGATGACTTAAAGATTACTCAAGAATGAGGAGTCGAATTTGTGTATCTCGCTGAGAAGAGGACGGACTGAAGTTAGTACTGTTGACGTCACCAAATGGGATTCCTAATGGTTGCAATTCTGGGGCGTACAGAAGGAAAGCTGAGGGAAGCCAAACCGATGGATTTAGCTGCTAAGATGAATCGATGGACTGAATGATGACTAAGGACTAGACTTGACGAGAAGAAATGAGTGGACTTAAAACTGACGGACTGAATGTAGACTGATGCGTGAGTGTACAGTGGAATATGATGAAGAGAAGGTTGACGAAGAAATCGTTGGTGAAGCAAATGTTTAGTTAAAGAAGATGATGAATAAGATGTTAATGAAGTTGCTGAATGAGAAGTTCCTGGTGTAAAAGATGATCAAAATGAACATGAAAACTATTACGAAGAAGATTATTTAAGAAGATATTGATCTAGAAGATAATTTTGAAGATCATAAAAATAATTATGTAGAAGTTGAAAAAAAAGATTTCGAAGAGAAGAATGTAGAAGATGGTGGAGATGATGTTGAAGATGCTGTTCAACAAGGTGTTGAAGAATTTGCTATGAGTGAGTGAGTCGATCTCTGTGGTGAATCATTGTAAGAGAAACTGGCAGACGACTAATATTACTGAAGGTGACGCACTAAATGTCGTGTTAAATGTAAACGAAGTGGAGTTAATATTAAATGATATGAACACTAACTATGCGTGGAAGTCGAACTGTAGTAGAAATTGTGCTATTAATGTTGGATCACATGTTGTGACAGTCGTTAACCCGAATCCTATAGACTAGTGCTATAGGCCTCCGGGTAACGCAGGGGAGCTGATGGTGTAGGCTTCGGCTTGTTCAATTCAGTCTTTGAGGAGTCCCCTAGCCGTCCCCTAGTACCCTAGGTATGAGGAAGGGCTATCAGTTCCGTGCGCCTGGAGAAATACTTAGAGTTTTTTTCGGACTGTAGAGAAGCGCAACCTGATCAGTGGTTTATCTGAACCACGGGTTGACAGGTTACTGTCAGCCCTCCACACCGTGAAGAGCCTATCCTTGGCTGAAACGTGGTGGTTGTGGATTCTAAGGCTAGAGAGTAAGGTTAGTATTCACCAGTTGTGTTCGGAAATCCAGGAAGCTTTAAATAAATTAGGACCTGGAACTCAAACTTGTTCAAGATCTTAGGGATGGTGGTTGACACATTGTTTCATGGAGACCGTGCAATTAATCCGTCAAAGCAGGTGTCCACGTTAAACCTCTCGACTTCATTTGGGGCAATTTTCGATTCTGACCCAGTTGCATTTTTCAATAATGAGAATCATCACATGTCCTCTCCCTTCTACCTGCAGATTCTCCTAAATCTTTTCCTTGAAATTATTAGAGAATATGTTATTCAGGACAAGTAATGAGACCCATCTCTGAATAAGTAATATTAATAGTCATATAATAGTAATAGTCATAGTAATAGTCATATAATACAAATTTATCTTTTTTCGTCTCTCTGATTTCATTATTGTATTATTATTATTGTATTATCGTAATTACTTCTAACTTATTTTTTGAATGTAATTAATTTGAAAAAGTAAGTCCGATCTTAAATACGTATAAAAGAACTTGAAATGTTCTACAATTTTTTCTTTCGAAAATGTTTCTTCAAATTCCAAATAAAAAAATTAGGAAAATAATTTCTATTAAAAACAATTACTCATCACAATTATGTGTTGTATCTAATCCTCTCATATTTAGCAGCAATGCTTTGTTCACCTTATATCTTTACTTGTGTTTCATTATTATATCATAAGTTACAATTTCTTTCCAATATAGCAATGAATAATTAAATGGAAAAGTTCTACTAATACATTAGGTCCATGTTCACTAGGCTAATCATTTATTTCACGATATACTTATCCCCGCTATATATTTCAACATTTTTTTTGTTTGGTACTAAAATTATACTTTTTTAATCGATAAAATATATAATATAATATGATATAATTTCTAACTAGGTCTTCAATTTATAACTATTGAATGTATTCGTTTTTATATTTTGAAATTCCAATTCGTGACGAGTTTATATAAGCTGATCTCATACACCTTCCTTGCGTTTGTAGTTAATATGTTTTGCACGTGCGATATTATCCTGGATTTGATTTGCTTCTTTCGCCCAGAGATCGTAAAATTATTATTTGTGCTAAGAATTAATGTTGATGTTCGATTTACTTCGTTGTTACTTCCAAGTCTTTATTAAACTTCTAAGATGTTTCTAATCCTAACGTAAGGGACCACCACAGATGCAGGTGGTTGAAGAGAATCTAAAAACAACCTTCGTCAACGCGGTAGTTGTCGTGGTATGGGATTGGCATAAACGGAGGAACGGCGTGGACGAAGCATCGAAGGATCAAATTGCGCTGGAGGGGACGTTCAGACGTTTGCAAACAATTCCAAAAATTCCATACAGGAACCTAAAACGAAAAGACCATCAGGTGTAACTCAAGAAATGAAGAAGAAGAAGCGATAAGCACTTTTAGCATATCCACTGGAGATGGATACTACTTGGATTTTCTTCGAGAGATCATGGTCGCATTAAAAGTGGAAGTCGGATGTCTTCAATTTTTGCAACCAAAGACCAAATAAAGAAAAAATACAAGCGCGCTTTATGTGACCCAGCAAAAAAAGCCCTCAGAAAAAACAGTCATAGCTCCTCTCAAGCCGATGGCTGCATTCGGATTTCCCTGCGCTAAGTCAGATGCTCCAGGTTGGAGAAACTAAATAATAAGCATCAAAAAATAGCCATTGTTCACTTCACACAGAGTGAAGCTGGAAGCTAGCTAATAAAGACGGAAAAGAAAGATAAAATAAGAACGTTGGAATGTTCGTCGGATATGACGCGTCTCCTGTGTATTGTATACCACGGGGTAGGGCATACCAGGGTCTAAGGTCACCAATGGGGGCTCTTTGTATTAGACTTGGTGCAAGTCAGAGCAGAAATGACAGCAATGCACAGAAAAAGTAGGCAGTATTCTGTGCGGTGAGTCTGATCCATGTTCATGTTCGATGTAAAGCATCTGAGTGCAACATCTCAGATACGGTTCAAATGTCGGGTTTTCTAAGAAGCCCAAACAAAAGTCAAAGTGCTACTTAAAAGTTATCTGCATTGGAGCGTAATCCGCTAAGCTCAAAAAGTTTGAGAGCTCATTGGTGCTGCTTATTGAGCAAAATCACCTTCTGGCAAAGCGCGACCAGCGTGTGTCGCGATAATCAAGCGAGGACGGGTTTAGTCGTCAAACACAGCGTAAGTGGCGCTGTTAAAATATAGGGTCAAAAAGAGGACTTCGATTTAGAAAATGAAAAATTGTATTAGTAATATTTATACTGTCGCTTAAAATGAACACATGTTTATACATGGTGAACGGAAAAAATTGCCTGCTCCGAAGCAAACATGCTTTGGAATGCTCGTTAACCGTTTACACAAAATACCAGTAAAAAAGGATTGAGGAAGCGCAAAAATGTCCAGAAATATTTGCAAATAAAGTATCTAATATATTTCCTTTTTTGGTTATGGTACATCAAGGTGAAAATCAGGATCAGTTAGCTCTCAGGAATCTATGAATTAAAGTCAAATTATTTATAATTTTTATATTTTTTTTTTTTGTTTCATTTCGTCTTGACCTCTAAACACTTTTAAACATATTAAAATTTACTTTCCGCCAAAATTACAATTTAAATATCAGATTGTAACAGAATCTTAAGCATGAGTCGTCATGACACATAATTTATATATCTAATGGGTATACTCGTCAAACATCGTTACCTGGTTAAAACTTCGGACGCTCATGTGTACGGATAGGTGGTGCCTGGGTGGGTGGGGAAATTTAACTTGCTATATTTTCATTAAGACACACAAATTAACGTAAGCCACTAATTTATTCAAATAGTACACACAAATAACGTCAAACACAAATTTGTTAGAGATCGAAAACTCGAGCACTGATCTCGATAATCGTTGGAGGAAGTAGAAGGAATCGCAACGTCTTTATTGCGATTTAAGCGCAGCGGTGGCGAGCTCTCGAACTTGGTGTTATTTGGGGTCTTAATCTATCAGGGTATTAATCAGGTAATATGGATTCGCTACATTCTCCCTCAACGCCTTCAATTCGATAGCGTAATTCATGACCTAGTAATGCATCAATCTTCGCGGAGCTCACCTCCACGATTTATACTGGCGCTGCCGTCACATAGGGGGAAAAGTGCAGTGAATACACTAGTACAAAATAATTTAAATCGATAGTTTCATGTATCTATTTAAGTGACGGCGCCTTAAATCATCGCAGCCATACAGACCGTATAGAAATCATACAAATTGGTAATTTGTTTAATACGTGCAGGAATAAGCTAGCAAAGGCGAACACTTGTAGTCAATTGCTTCAATTCGCTTTTCAGAGGCAATCACGTCGGGGTCACTTATTGTTGGGATGTGGTAAGATAAACGCAACAAGTACTGAACTTAACACTACTTTATCTTCACGTATAACATCAACAATAATAATAATTAGGTTCGAATCGTGTACGATGACAGACGGCAGCTTGGCTTGGAGACAGTGTTCGGGGAACCACCCGACTTTACCACCTGGGCATGGTTAAGACCAAGTGACGGCAGCGCCAGTATCAACCGTAGCAGTGAGCTCCGTGGAGATCGCTACACACTTATGATTTTAACTTACAATCCCAAATTGTGTGGTTGACAGCAGCCTCTATGTTCGAGTCGTTTTGAATGCTAAAATTCCGAATACACAAACCTATGTTTCCAATGCTCTTTATAGCTCCCATTGTGTTCTATATATATGTCTAGGAACTATTCATGTTACATGTTCTTAACATACATTGTGTTTCTCGACATAGTGGTGTCAGGGTATACGCGAGTTGGCAGTATGGATGCCGCTGCGATGCAGTTTGTAGTAATTGTCATATGACAAATTAGTGTTAGATTTCACCACTAGGTAATGGAGCTATAGAACCGGCAGCGAGAAATTTATCTCTCTCACTTCTCCATAGAAACTTTCTAGACGCTTAACAACTGATGTAAAGTAGAAATGTTATTGTAATCAACAACTTGTAATTAAATAAATTAATACATTACAAGTTTATAGCTCCATCACCTAGTGGTGAAATCTAACATCAATTTGTCATATAGCAATCGCTACAAGTTTTTCAAAATACCACAAAATTCGCTTTCGGCAAATGGGTCCTGTGTGTAATCGCGCTGGATGAGCATGCTTCCATGCAGTGGTGACTGACGATTGCAGTTTTCTTTTCTAAAAAAAGCTAAACTCTCCATACATTTTCCAGGTTGCACATCATATATGACGTTTGTGAATATTGAACGAGAAAGGAAAAAATTGAGTGGGTGGACAAATAGCTGTATATTGAACTGAAATACGTGCCGAATATTATAGAGAATGTAGAATTTGAACAATATACAAATAACTGGTGTTGCCTTCATTCGGGTCTAAAGGCCGTCGTCGTTTGGAATTTCTTCCTGGAAGAAGTAATTCCAAACTGCAGGAAGAAATTCCAAACGACGACGGCCTTTAGACCCGAATGAAGACAACACCAGTTCATCAACTGGCCGCGAAAGCCTCAACGAATTCAATATACAAATGAATGAACAAGCATCAAGCAATAACTTACTTAAAATTAAAGCATTCTATCAACACCAACAAATTTTTGAAAATATTATATCAAACATATATTGATTATTATTATAACAATATGTGCTGCATGGATAGTAAGTTAAATGTAATTAAAGCTAATAAATGTATAAGGAGAATATACCATATTATGACATGTTTCATTCAGCTAATTATATAGTTCAGCAGTATGAACTGCTCGTCTGGATATAGCTTTATTATTATCAACTAATTAGCTTGGCTATTGACTCGGTTCTTCTCTGAGCTATCATCGAATAACTCAGAACTATAAAGCTAAAATTTAGCTTAAACATTGTAGCATTCCTAACTAGAGCGAAAGGAAACTTCAATTTGTATTTGTAGTTGTATATCTCTATTGTGTTGCAGATCTCATGTTAAAACCTATAGGCACTGAAAAATAAGTGATCTTAATTTACAAGGCCTACCAACATAAGTGTACTGCACGAGCAGTAAACATTCTACAGATCCTGAATGCTTGATGGCAGGAGAAACTGCAGAGGTAAGTATCCCTGGAAAGTCCCCTTCCCATCCTTTTTCAGATAACGAATCTGTCAACTTACCATGTCCATTCTCTAATCCACTTGAAGTGCTATTCCGAGCAGTACACGAGACTTTGGACTCCCTTCAAGGCTTCGTGTGTGAAGTGTTTACCCATCACAGTCTCTTTCCTCAGACCGGTGCCAGAGGCAACCAGAGCCATGAAAAAGGAACACATCCTTAAAATCTATTTTTCGTCACTACAGAAAAACCCAAATAAGAAAACTAAGTTCGAACTTCAGTAGAAGTAAAGAATGTCCTGGGAATACTGTTCAGGTACTCATAAATTAACAGCTCTTCCATAATTCGAATGACCCTTGGTAAATAATGAACAGAGTTGTTTAAATACTTTTATATATTTTTGTTTGTTATGTTTTATATACTTTTATATACATGGCGAAATTTCCATTAAACTAGCTACTCAGGTTTTTACATATTTCTGCTTCTGCGTTTGAATAAGGATATTTTTTGCATGGTAGCAGAGAAGAGGAGACTGACTTTAGTTTGGCATAATTAACATCAAAGATGAATAGGCTCTACTGCTTCGTTGGGCTGGTCCGTAAGATTATTGCTATTAACCTGCTATAGAAAGATAAATTGAGCACTAAACAGTACCTGATAACTTCGCACATTAAGTAAGATCCTATCGAAATTATGATTTCAATGCTTCGAACTTTTAAAGAATTATACCAAAGAAACCGTTAAAGGTTTCCGTTCTATCGTCAAAGGATCTGCCACCAAACCTATGCCACCAGTTTATTGCATAAAAAATTGACATGTAGAAAAAATCACTTTATTCAAGAGTAAATCCGTTTCCTGTTGCTGCTACCATCAAACAACAAAATTTTCGGAAAGATTTATAGTATGTTACATATAAAATGTTGATGAAGATTTCATCAAGTGCTGCTTTTTGAAGGCTTGTGAGGACTTTAATAAATTGCTGAAAACTAGGAAAATACAATAGAAAATTAATCAAGTTTTAATTCAGACCACTCTAATGAACATTTAATTAATTAATACTACAAAATATAAAAAGTTATTTAATAAAAAGAAAAAATTCGTCTGATGTAAAAATTTTTATTAAATTTAAATAAAAAAAAACTTATGACATCGAAAAAATAAAACTCTCTTTTTAATTTTGCGTTTTGTTTTAGTTTTCGAGGTCAACTTTCGACCGTAATTATTCGGTCTTCTTAACATTAACTTATATACAGTCTGGTTACTTAATCTACTCAATTAAAAGTCACTTAGTGAAGTGAAGTGGGTAATTAAGGCGACATAAATTTTTCTAATTTTATGTCATTAGCGGGAAAAGCCAAGAATTGCAAGTATCCTTATCTTCGTTCATAAGAATATTCTTCTCTCTTAGAATCGTTAGGGTTTCTAGTGCGTCTAATCCTCTTGTATCCATGACAACGTTACGATTATCTGTATCTGCATCAAACTAGTCATAAAGAAACAGTATATTGAAACGGCGTCAGAAGTTTTTGAATTAAATTATTTAAAGAATTTATACATGAAAGCATTTCTTCTTAATAAATAAATCTAAATATAATAAATCAAACAATTAAATAATTTCAAACATTTCCTCAAAATCCCGTCGTATCAATTAATCTAAACGTAATGGTTTACGAAAACATGCGTGGCGTATGAAATAAATTTCCCACGTAACTTTTAAATTTCCTTCTAGGAGTGGAGTTCTCGGTAGAATATCCTTATCTAAGACACAGACCGCGACAACAGCTTGAGTTCGCCTAATGTAAGGTTATTTGACTTCATCCATAACATCACATGTGTAGAAGCACAGTGCTAAAATCAAAAATTATTTTAGGGATTTACTCAACCTAAGTCCAAATAAAACACGTCGGATACAATGTAAATAAATATATTTATTAGCTAGAAACAATCGCGTCTATAAAATATGGCGGTTCACTTGCGAGAGAGATTATAGGATTAACTGTCAAAAATTAATATCCTGCCGATCCTCACTTCGTTTCATATTCGATGGTTTGAGTGGCAGTGTCGCCACAGTACTCCCTCCTGGATACATTGGTCGTCTGACAACTTAGCAAATGTTGACAATTGAATACTAAACGTTGCTAAATGTCACATTTCGCTGTTTTGTTTTAGGACCGGCATACGTTCTGGGAATTTGTTTTTGCTGATCTGAAGACGGCTGCATAGCTGGATCCGCAGTGGATTCGAAATATGCAGGTTTGATTCTTTCGGTGCTGATGTTAACATATTCCCCTTTTATTTCCAGCTTGAAGACATTTCCGGAAGTTCGTTCAATGACTTTGTAGGGGCCTTCATATGGATGCTCCAAAGGCTTCCTTACTCGGTCGACACGAACGAAAACATGCGAGCAAGTTGAAAGGTCTTTGTGGACAAAAACTTTGCGTTTGTCATGACGTGATGCTGGAGTTGCTTGTATGTACTTCATATGCTCACGGAATTTTTGCACGAAAAGTTTGGGATCAGGTGGCATGTCTTCCTTGAAGAAGAATTCTCCTGGCATACGGAGTGTTGTCCCATAGACGAGCTCTGCCGATGTTGCACCAATGTCGTCCTTGATACTGGTGCGAAGTCCCAATAAGACAGTGGGAAGAATGTCGACCCACTCGTAGGTGTTATGGCACATTATCGCTGCTTTTAACGACCGATGCCATCGTTCGATCATTCCGTTCGCTGCAGGATGATAAGCTGTGGTTCGTATTTTCTTGCAGCCCACTAAATGAGTTAGTGATTGGAAGATTAGTGATTCGAACTGTGATCCCTGGTCTGATGTCAAAACAGCAGGAGCTCCAAAACGCGATATCCAGTTCGCGTAAAAGGCGGTGGCGATCTCGTCCGCAGTAATCGTTTTGATGGGAATCGCTTCAGGCCATCTCGTAAAGCGATCGATGATGGTCAGTACGTATTGGAATCCTTTTGATGGATTCAAGGGTCCAACTATGTCGATATGGACGTGATTAAACCTTGCGTCAGGCATTTGAATATGACCTTGTAGAGGTTTTGAATGTCGTCCGGTTTTACTCCGCTGACATGCGAGACATGATCTGGACCATTCGAGGATGTCTTTTGATATGCAGGGCCAAACATACTTCCGGCTGATTATTTTCTTCGTGGTTCGTCCCGCAGGATGAGACAGGCTGTGTGTCATTTCGAATATTTTCCGTCTGAAAATCTTTGGGATGTATGGACGGATTTCCGCAGTTGATACGTCGCAATATACAGTTGTATCCGAGTCGTCGATGCGAAGTTTACGCAATTTCAACGATGTTTCCCCTCGAAGTAACTGCTTCAGCTCGTCATCGTCTTTTTGAGCTGCCGCTAAGTCTTGGCTGGTGATGGAGACTGGCATAGTGATTGAGCTGATCCGTGACAATGCGTCTGCTGTGATATTCTCGTTTCCTGCTATGAAAACTAAAGTTGTAGAAAATTGGCTAATGTAATCCAATTGACGCAACTGTCGTGGTGATGCCTTGTCAGCTTTTTGTTTGAAAGCAAATGTGATGGGCTTGTGATCAGTTTTGATTATAAGTGGACGTCCTTCAACCATGTGCCGGAAGAATTTTACTGCACTATAGATTGCCTGCAGTTCGCGATCATACGTGCTGTATTTGCATTGCGCTTCCGTAAACTTCTTTGAGTAAAATCCTAGAGGCTCCCAAATATTGTTGGTAAACTGCTCCAGCACTGCTCCCATCGCTGTATCTGACGCATCAGTTTTGATCGCAAGCGGTGCGTTTTCAACTGGATGACTTAGCAAGGTTGCATTAGCAATTTGCTTCTTGCACTCGTCAAAAGCTTTATCCGCTTGTTGATTCCATTCAATCAGACGCTTATCCTTCTTTCTTGCACCAACGAGAAATTTATGGAGAGGCGCTTGGATAGCAGCTGCGTTTTTCAGTGATTTTCGATAGAAATTAATTGCTCCCAGGAATCTGCGCAGTTCCATAATAGTTGACGGCTTCTTAAAGTTGAGAATCGTTTCAACTCTTCCTGGAAGAGGTCTGATGCCTTGTTGTTCGATGAGATAGCCAAGGTACTCGATCGTTGGTTTTCCAAACGTACATTTTCCTACGTTTATAGACAATCCATATTCACGCAGTCTATTTAAAATGACTTTTAAATGTTCGCGGTGCTCCTCATGTGTCTTGGAAGCAACGAGGATGTCATCAATGTACGCGTAGCAAAAGTTCAGGCCTCGTAGAGCGTAATCAATGTAGCGTTGAAAGGTCTGAGCCGCGTTACACAAGCCGAACGTCATCACTTTGAATTCGTACAGCCCGAATGGTGTTATTACGGCCATCTTCGGGATATCTTCTGGAGCCACGGGAATTTGGTTGTATGCTCGCATTAAATCCAGCGTTGAAAATACGGTGCACCCACTCAGTTTGTGAGCAAAGTCACTTAGATGAGCGATCGGGTATTTGTCCGGAACAGTGATCGCATTCAAACGCCGATAATCTCCACATGGCCTCCATTGGCCGGTTTTCTTCGGGACAAGATGCAATGGACTTGCCCACGGACTGCATGATGGCTGACAAATTCCTTGTTGAAGCATGAAGTCGAATTCTGCTTTTGCTTGACGAAGCTTTTTGGGAGTTAGGCGTCTTGCCTTTTCGGCGACTGGAGGTCCTTTTGTCAATATATGGTGGTAAATGCCATGAGCCATCACTTTTCTCGTATCTGAAGGAACAGTTAAATCGACATATTCCTTCAGTAGATCGTGGTACTCCATGTTTTCTTTAATTGTCATGATCGTCACATGGGCTTCATTTGTGTGTTTAGTGTTGGCTGCTAATTTTGTTTCGCCATCCACCAACCTTTTCCGACGTAAGTCAACTATTAGGCCAAAATGTTGCAATAAGTCCGCTCCGATTATTGGTTGCTTTACATCCGCAACTACAAATCTCCAGGCAAATGGTCTTCGCAGTCCGAGGTCAAGCGTCATCACCTTCTGGCCGTATGTTTTGATCGGTGTGTTGTTGGCTGCGTACAATTCCAATTTTCCTGGAGTGCTCAGAATTTTGTCCCGTGGCAGGACTGAAATATCGGCCCCAGTATCAATAAGGAAACGCGTTCCGCTTTTTCGATCAATGATGATTAGTCGGCGATTACTAAATCGAAGTTGGTCGTCCTCGGCCGCCGTTATTCGGGACGACGAATTTAGTTTTCCGACGTCGTTTCGGAATTCTTCCACTGGCAGGGTGGTTTGCAGTTTCTGGCTAGTTTGCCAAAGCGCGTGTGGAAAAAGCAACTTTCCTCTAGACCGCGATCTTCTTTGGTTCGATCTGCTGCGCGTTTTAGAACACGATCGATTTTGCGTCCGCAATTCTAATCTTTCAAGACGGTCTAGGATCTGGGATAAAACTTCGTTTCTTACCGTTGACTCTGGTTGTTGACGAACTGTTGAGACTCCAGGTGAATTTTTCAACTCCAACATTAAGTCTGCCATCTTTGCCAGTTTATCTAAATCGGGCTCGCTTGCTATGGCCAAAACGACTCGTATGTTTTCAGGAAGTTGCTCCAACAACAGCGACCGGAGCATCGCGTCCGTTACCTGCTCTCCTCCCGTATTGCGCAGATCCTGCAAGTAATGTGATGGCTTCTTACCTTCTAGATTTTGGCCTTGAAATATCCGCCTCAATTTCGACTCTGTGGATTCTGCGAATGCCATCAATATCCGGTGCTTTAAGGCTTCGTATTTATTTTCCAACGGTGGATTCCTGGCGATAGAAATGACGTGAGACAAAATCTCCGGTTCCGCATACTGGATGACGTACTTGAATTTGGTCTCGTCTTGCGTGATGTGATGCGTATGAAAAGTGGCTTCCACCTGCTCGAACCAGAATTCGGGATCCGGTCTGTAAAATGCCGGGAATTTCGTAATTCGCGACGCTTCCACAAACAGATTCGCGGATGTTGAAGGTCGCGGCGCGATCGGTGGTAACACACTTGGGCTTTTAGATGTTTTCGGGGTCTCAACATTTGGTGCGGTAGCCATTTTGAGAATTGAGTTTCACTTCACGAAAACGAGAGAAATGCGTTGCACTTTCACAGTTTAGAGTCAATCGAAATGTTATTTTAACCAGGGGAATCACGTCGGGGTCACCAATTTAGGGATTTACTCAACCTAAGTCCAAATAAAACACGTCGGATACAATGTAAATAAATATATTTATTAGCTAGAAACAATCGCGTCTATAAAATATGGCGGTTCACTTGCGAGAGAGATTATAGGATTAACTGTCAAAAATTAATATCCTGCCGATCCTCACTTCGTTTCATATTCGATGGTTTGAGTGGCAGTGTCGCCACATTATGTGGCTGACAGCAGTCCCTGTGTTCGGGTCCTTGTAAATGCCTTTACTCCAAATACACAAACCTCTTTTTCTGATGCTGTCGATAGCTCTGATTGTGTTTCGATACATTTGTTGTGAAACGATTGATGTTACATGCTTCTTACATATGTTTAGAAACACAATGGGCACTGTGACGAATGAAGTGTTCTTGTATGCAATATCGTCGGGTAGGAAGCAGAAATGTCATAAAAAGACTGGTTCTACAATTTGGTATAAATCTGTTTGAGGAGAAAATACTGCTAGAACAGCAATCCGTGACACGATTGTTGTTGATATGCACCGTGTTTCCAATGCAGTCGATACATTATTTCTAGGTGATTTATTTCTGGGTGATCTTTGCAGGAGACAGACCAACGTCGGACTCGAAGTAACGTTAATTAGTCACTTTTCTCCTAGAACAATCAACCTTATCCCTGGTAATCCTAGCGAATGACTGGTTTTCAAACTTTTGTTCTCTGCAAATCATCAAAGAGGATGATTGGCAGAGAATAAAAAAAATAATCGAAAGCAAGAACCCGATTCATATTGATAGCTTTTCTTTTTATTTTATTATAACTCAAATTTTTGAGCTTGTAATGGTACATGCTTGTTTCCTTAAGGAAAACTTGAGGTTTTCCTTAAGGAAAACCAATATTTCATTTCATATTCCTTGACGTGTTTCAGTGAAATCATATTTGCTCCCTTCTTCAGTGTCAATCATTTTCTGATGCTCGTGTAAAGCCAGCTCGTGTTCTTCTTGCTTTAATTTTCCTCATCATTGCTGAAATCGTCCTTTTTTCATCTCCGTTTTTTTTCGCTGTATCCAGAAAGTAATTTGTTTCCTTAATTCGATCTTCTTCTGGATTGAAGAAAAGATTGAACAAGCAGGCAAAATGCCCAAATTTCGGGTTTGGTACGTAGACGATATTTTCGCCATAGTAAACTTAAAGGACATAAACAACTAGCTACCGAAATTAAACAACATCCATAAAAACATCAAGTTTACAATTAAGGAAGAAAAAAACAACGATCTAATTTCCTTGATTTAAAAATCATGAGAGCTAACGGAAAATTAGAATTGGACACATACCGAAAAAACACATGCACCAAAAGGACTGTACCGAGGACATCAAAACATGCTTTCTCACAAAAAATGGCATCTTTCCGAGCGTGGATACATAGGATGATGTCAGTACCCTTGAGCATGAAAAACCGAAGTAAGGAAAAAAGTAAATTCTGGACACAGTGACGTTCTGGCCACAAAAACGGATATGAAACAAGGACGATTTCATTAATGATGAGGAAAATTAAAGCAAGAAAACACAGATTAGAGGCCAAACACCAGAGAACAAAAAAGGGCAGTGGTCGGAAACTCAGATCTTACTGGGGCCTTAAGCAGAATGCTAAAATAAGTCAACATCCAGCTTATCCCAAGCAGTGTCCAGTTTCAACTAAAGATAACCATAAACATTCATAAACACAAAGGACAGCAAGAATGAAGAGAAGAGATTCTAATGACAACATAGCAAGTTAAGCTCAAAACCCGATCAACTAGACACGAATTTGGACCAACTCCTTTTATAACCAGTCAGGAAGAAAACTCTATTAAGAAGTGGCTGATTGAAATGTCCCACAAGGGGTTTATGGTCACAAAAGAGAAAGCAAATATTTATTCAATTGTGCAGTAAAGAAATATAACTGTATTATTTACGTTTTCTGCAGCTGGGAAGACATGCATAGTATATCCATATAAGCGGTCACCTGATAAAATACCAAATTCAGGGAAACAGGGTGGTTGACAGCCGATATTTTCTACCAGTTTGTCACTGAACTATTTGAACTGTATCTCACGGACAAATTAAATAACTGATGCTGTTATTCGTTGATGGTCACAAAAGTCATATTGCTTCACACATTAGTTTGATATGCAAGGACCAATTCAGCTGTCTGTACACTTAGACAGATGAATTATCTATTTTTGCCTATTTTTGAAATGCCGTGCAACAACTTCAAATGGTTAACGTGAGAGAATCTATAACAAAAACGTATATCACAATTATCCTTAGCAACGTCATTACTTACATAGATACTCACAGTATTATTAGAGAGTTTCAGAGTATGTGCACTTTCGACGAAAATTCATTAGACTATTGTTGTTGAAATATCAACAAACTTCATGGCCATGGTTCAAAGAAAAGAAAGAGAAAAAAAGCGAAAAAAATGCAAAACTTGACCAGAAAGGGCAAAGAGATTAGAAACAATCTTTACGGAACCAAATCGCTATGAAAAAGAGAAATAATAATAATAAAAAAAATAACAAAGAAGAAGTAAACATACGGAAATACTAAAGAAGTTGGTGAAAAGGATTAACTTGAGGTAAAAACAGCGTTGAGTCATTAAAACACCACCAGTCCAAAGACTGTCCAATTGAAAAGGTAGAGGGTGAAGATGCCGTTTTCTGCGTAAATTGCAACAATAAAGGCCATCCCGCGAGTTTCAGAGGCTGTCCTAAGGTCAAGGAGGCTGAGGAAGGGAGAGCTATCTCCTAAAGAAAAAGGAGAAAAGGAGAAGGAGGGATTTTGTCACTGCTTCCTTGAAAAACACTTTTCGAAACGGTGTCTCATTCGCTAACATAGCAAGGGTGCAGCCAAACCAACTGCAACTCAGCCTGTACGGCTAGCTAAAGCGAATAGTAGACAACAGCAGCAAAAAGACAGAAATCCTGTCGTGAATAACGACTGTAATTAATTCTTCAGGTGTGACTTGTTCACCCTCATCCGAAAAGTAGATTGATTTATTCCACAATACAAAAAACTCACTAATCTGAGTGAGAAAAACGAAACGGCTCTGTTCAACTGGGTGTAAGCAAATATGCCACTCATTTTGATTGCGCCGAACGGATCACTTTTCGAAGAAGCTCGTCAACCATTGATTTATTCATTATGTCCGCCAACCTGGTAAACATCTCCCACAGCTGGAGGAATTTTGAATGCGGAGTCATCGACGCCGAGTCTTATCATTATTTCGTAGAGCTGACCATAAAAGTGAAAAAGGTTGTAAGGCTGGAGATAGCAGAACCTCAATTCTATATCCCATACAAGCGTATCGCCTGGGAAGCAGTTAGTGCTAACTTGAGGGGGAAACTTGATGATATTTCAATCTGCCGATCGAAGAATCTCACAACCACCGAAATCGAAGAGGGAATCGCTTGCTTAAATTCAACCCTTAATGCAGTCATCTCAAAGATCTCCATAAAAAACTCCTCCAGTAATTATCTTTTTAGAGATTTACCACAGGACATTTTGATGCTTCATCGCAGACATGGCACCCTAATAAAACTACTCTCAAGAATATATCACCACAACTTGAATATAGTTAACTGGAAGTACCAGAGGGTTCACCTTCTTATAATCTCCCTTGATAGAATGATTTCGAGAAGATCATCTGATTTTACCAATGAGAGATTCGAACAGACCCTAGCAAACATTAGACACGGTGCCTGGATGTTTCCCCAAATAAACAGAATAACTGGCCGTAAGCGCCTGCCAGGAGTTCTCACTTATAACGGTTCCATGCTCATGGATGACAAGGCCGTTGCTGACTTCAACGCAAATCATTTTGCGAAAGTTCTTCAAGGGGAGAAGACAAGTGAGGACTCTGCTTTCAATTCGCTGATTAAAAGAACTATATCAACGCTTGACTAGGGTTTCCGATTCGAATACGTCGGACGCTCTTATTGGCAGTACCCTGTTTGTGAGCCCTGAGAGACTCAAGATACTCGCACTTGAGCGATATTCCAAAATATCGCCTGGAGCTGATGGAATTTCATTTTTTTTTATAAAAAAACTTCCCCATACTTATTTTGTTCTTCTCGCAATCCTTTTTAACAATTGCATAAACATTTGCTACTTCCCTCAGTAATGGAATTGCGCCAAAATATTTGTCATTCTGAAAGAGTCCAACAGGAACAGTACTGACGTAGTCATTACTCGTCCGATATCTCTTCTGTCCAACGTAGGGAAGTTTCTGGAAAGAGTAATCCTCCAAGGCATCACACAGTTCTCTGAAGAAGCAGGAACTGTACCGGAAAGACAATTTGGCTTCAAAAGAGCTCACTCAACGGTAGACGCCTTGGCTGCTTTTCAAACCAGTATAAAAAGAAAGGCCGTAGTAGCGTGCCTCATTTATGTAGAAACGCCTTTAATTCGGTTTGGGTCGACGGACTTATCTACAAACTCATTCAATTTGGCTTCCCGGTAAGCGTTACAAAAAAAGAAGGCAGTTTCATGAAGGGACGTACTGCCTTTGATGTGTCTGGTGGAGCTAGTTCGGAACGCTTTGGTATCGACCCAGGGGTCCCCCAGGGGTCTATTCTAGGCCCCTTTCTCTTTAATTTATTCACGTTTGATATTCCCGGTATCAGAGATAAATTTGAAGCTAGAATCGAGTTGAATCTCTTCGCTCACCTTCAGTGACGCCTTCAAACATCTTCAGTGCCCACGTAGACTCCGTTTGGAAGAAAACTATTTATGCATACAATCTTCTTATGCCTCTTTTTAGGAAACAGTCAGCGACCAACAAGCGGGTCAAAATACTTGCCTACAAGGCACTGATCAGGCCCATACTCATGTATGCGGTTCTGATCAGGCATCCAACAGCAGCGTACAAGTGGAGCAAGATAGTGTTGTTGGAGCGAAGAATCCTTCAGGCTTGCACTGGCTTATACAAAAGGGAGGACGGACGGCCCTACCCCAACCGACTGCTGTACTGGGGTGCAGAGGCGGAACCGATCAACCTCTATGCTAAGAGGTTGTTCGAGCGAGCGACCAAACGTATGGCGGAGCCACACACAGAAACCGCCACAATTAGGAACGCGGCAGACAGCCGAGCGTTGGAGGCAGCCAACGGTTGGGATAAGTAATTGATTTAATATTTTTAACAATAGTTATAAGCAAAAATTGTGTAACTGTAACTGTAACTGTACTAACAAATTACTGTACATAAATTAAAACTCCTTAAATATATAAAAAGAAACATAAAAATAACTGAGGTCACACTTAGGATGTAAGTGTTAGCATTAATAATTTTAAATTGTAATATAAAGTTAGGTCTATTTAATATAATATCTGTTAGTATAGAGTTCTGTGCCAAGCCAATAGGCAAAGCCCGTAGGCTAAGTATTAGGATAAGAAAACCTTGTAAATAGTTGTTGTAAATACTGTTAAAAATCAGCCATTAAAAACAATTTGAATTTGTCGAGTCATTAACTCCAAACATGCAAACTCAAAGATTGAAACCCAAAAGAAGAAGAAGCATAGAACAATAAAAAGGAAGGTAAAAAAAGGATATTTGATACAATATTAAAGTCGCAACAACAGTCACAATTGAGCCGAAATATACCTCACAAACTTTAAAATTGGATGAAAATAAATAAATGAATAAGAAATAGATACAAAAGCAAGATCACCATTTTTACCTCTAAATAGTTAACACTGGAGGAAGTAGACAATTTTGTTATCTGCTGATATGCTATCTATGGTAAATCTTAAGAAAATACTTCATCTACATTGTGTTGACAACAACTAGATCGATAGTTAGAGAATTTATAATACATAATAATTTTCTTCAGTAGTAGATATAAGAATTAAGAATTCACTTTTGTAACTATATTTTGAAATATAATATGAATTAAATTAGAACGTATATAAAATATTCGTTTCGGAAGAAAACTTGAGTATAATGCCTCAGAACATGGGAAAATGACTGAGCTGTCATCGGTCAATTTGGGTTCAGTGGAGCGCTAGGAAAATTAGGTAGAAAAGTCGAGACCGGAACGCTTGGTTTTAACGTCGAAAAGGGGCGGAGGTTGAAACACCTTACAGGAGAAACGTTTTTGTCTTACCATCGAAGAGTGGAGATCTAAACACCTCAGAAAGAAGTGTTCATGAAGATACGCAATAAGTAATGCGAGAGACTGGCATCTCGTCCGAGAAGTTGGTTGAAACTTTGTCGAAAGGCGCATAAGCTTACCTGAGACGATCGAGTAACAGTGATTATCAGTTAATTGAAGAGGATTCCGTGTCCCGTCAGCGGTGGATAAAAGCCATCTAGAAATTGTGTCGACGCATGTGTTTCGGTTTCAAATGAATTCTCAGGAACCTAAATTTAAGTATATATGTTAAAAATAAGGATTGTGTTTTGTTGCGATGTATATAAAAAAAAAGATGAAGCGGTTAGCCATTTATTGTGTGTGTGAGCTGGGATGCGTGGATGGAAGGATGGAAGCCTTTCACATTCACGATTTGGTCGTGTTTCTTTCACAGTGTTATTCCCATTTAAATCATAAAACCCCTTACGCCCTCACTGTGAGCTAGTCGGTTTTCACTAAGTAAAAGAGCTATCTTCGGCCGCCATTATGCGGCCCTTGTGTTTTCGATTTGGATTTTTGTGAGTCTTCCACCTTCTTCCTTCTTCGCTGCAGGTGAAGTTGCGCCAGATATGTTAATTTCGTATCAGATCATTTTTTTCTTGCTTATTATTATTTTTTTGTTTATTATTATTTCACAACAAAACATTCTTCTTACCTTGTTATTTTCGGATTTTGTTGAATAACCCTTGAATAAGAATAAAAAATCTTTTTCAACATATGGAACATGTTGGGGCTAAACAGGGTGGATAAAGCAAAGCAATAAGTAAAGTAAATAAAGTAATAAAGTAAAGTAAAATTAGTTTCTTTTTAAATAAAAACTTATGTTTGAAACGACGGTTCAGATTTTATCATTATTTCCTCATGGCCAATAACTTTGTTAATGTGGCCAATGGCTATGTATCTTGTAATTACGCTTTAAAAGTGACTGCATACCGTTTTTCAACCAAGCAAAGCCAGCAAGATTCGATGCAATGAGTGAGGATCTCAATGGTTTAGAAGAATTAATGCAAACAGTCAAACTCTAACAGATCGAGGACTTTCCACCGTATTAGCAAATCTTGCCGGCCCAAAAACTGATCACAAATGATCGGAATGATTCCATCCCATTTAGCGGACATTTTGAGGTACAGTCCTTCTTGATTTGATTAAGTTCTATCCATTTATTAAGACCAAAAAATTGAAATGTGTCTTCAAATTCAGTACTGAATACTGTTGATACCCAAGATCCCAAGTCTTTTATGTAAAAGTGCAGACCATGAGCCCACAAAGCAAAAGTACTCAAAATGGTTCAATTTTAAGTTAAATTTCAAACATCAGTCAAAGTCCCATCAACAGAAAAAATTAGTCAGGACCTTGATTTAGAAGACTCAACAGATCACAACTTTCCCAGTCTTACAAACAATTATAGGAGCAACTTTAGAAACTCTATGATATCTTCCACACAGTTTATAAACCAAATATACCCAAATAAAAACTGGAGATGGTTCCCATCCGCAAAATCCACAGACCGAACTTTAAAGAACTAACAAAAATATTCTCCTGACAAGCGAACCCGTATGGCTAGTATAAAAACCAGAATAAATTAACCATCATGGAGTATGTACTTGAGAGAAACTACGAAGAACCATATTGGTTTGTTGCATCTGATATGACCCCTGCAAAATGGTCGATTTATCGATTTGGCTTTGCAGCGTTTAAGTAAGTTTGGATGGGTTCTAGTTTTACCATTTCCTTCATTTCTTGCAATACATCTGCGTTGAACCGACTGTTGGGATTTGGCCAGGACGTGCCTCACAAACGGTTTATGAGAATTCTTAGTATTTATTTGTTAACTTACTTTCGATGGTTCTTGCCATTTGGGTAACTGTAGAATGTTATCTCTGTTTAACCCGTAGGCCTATTTCATGGCTGGTTTATCTAGAGTGGTCTGAAACTCCTTATTGGCATTACTCCTATTGGCATTGATACTATTTTTGATAAGTTTTGATGATTCAAAGATTTGAGGATATTAGTCTGCTTCTGCTATGTTTTCTTAGATCTGGGGTTAGGAAGAACACGGATTTATCTTCCCGCTTCGGGTATCTGACATATGTTTACTGCTTGGCTTATGATGTGGAATGTACTGTCGCTGTACCACTGAATGTCATTGTATCACTCTGTCACTGAGTTTGGGGCTGTTCTTTTCTAACCAAATCAGATGTGTTATCTGCTTGCTCCAAAAATTCGTTGCCTGTTTTTGTTTTTCTATTTTCCAATCTTGTAATTTTGCAATTGTTTCGAGAGATACTAGTCAGTTCTATATAGAGTATTTATATAGTTTTATCGTTTTACCTCTGTGGATGGGGGAGGCTTGAATACATCCACGTAACCCAACTTGTCGTAAGAGGCGACTAATGGGAAAACAGCACCGAACCCGGACTATGATTTGACTTTCGACTTTATTTGACGCATATGGGCTGGCGGCCATGATATTCTGGACCTAGTCGCTTCTTGCGCGGTACCGCCGGGGTGAAAACCGTGCGCGAACGGCTCCAGGCTAATATAACACCTTCTCCGTCCCGATAAAAGCTTGGCAGGCCTCAGAGTATGTTCGAAGCTCGCACCATTGAGTTGGTCCTGTAGGTTCGGTTGAGTCGTACTCCCGATTGGCGCTGATCTGGCTCTGAGCACCTGACTCCATAAGGGCTGGTGCCAACCCTCGCATGGCCTCCCTGCTTGCATAGATAACCATGGGATCATTAAGGCGACTACACATCCGAGTGGAGATAGCGGCTCTGAGGGGGGACCCTTAAGAACAAAATGATGAAAAACAACAACAACAAACAGAATAATGCAAAGGAAACGAACAAACGAGCCGATGGATATAATTCTGACAACCACAATGATTATCTTGGCGTGTTTGCCCATAGTGGAAAAACCTTGCGTTCACCACCACGGTCTCACTCAGCCCCAAGCGGAAGGAGCAGTGATGGGCCGGTAATAAATGTGGCTCCAAAGGTTTACGACCACCTCACTCCTAAGGTTGCTACTGCTGAATCGACCTCAGTAGGAGGAACTAACAGCATAGAACCTAAGTTCCCGGAGGAGAAAGTCGGCGAAAAAGACCTGATGGTTAAGGAAGTTATCGCGGAGAACCGTTCCGAGAAAGAACGGTTGACTAAAAAATGTTATGCGATCCTCAAACGTATGAAAGGAGCGTGCATAAATCAAAAAACAATCAGTAAGGATGTAAAAAATGGAGTGTTTGAGCTCAAGGACCTCTTGGATCGAGTTTGCCACTACAGTAGATTCTGGAAAAACTTGGAAGAAGAACATCCAGACCAAACGGTGTACGTTAAAGTCACCCAACTTTTCCTCCCCAGTATCAAGAGGACTGCTGCTAGCCCTCTTGAGAGCGAACAGGAGAAAAGGCGTAAAGAGAACGCTGAGCCAGAAAGAGAAGCGCCACAAAGAAAAGGCGCCTTCCAACTCGTGATTTCAAAGTCGGCAAAAAAATCCGCAAAACGTGAACATAGGCTAAGCCAGCAAACAGTGCCTGTTCGAACAACGGCAAATACCGTGGACAAACCAGCAAGAAAAAAGCGAAGAGTCCTTGGGAACGCCATTCTTGTGAAGCCCACTGACGGAAGGAGTAAGAATGTCAAGCGGGAGGAAACAGGGACGATTATTAAAACTCTACGATCAACGAGGTCCAGAGGGCTACTCGTCGAGTTTGGAGCGGACTCCTCCGATAAATCGATATTCCGCGATAAAATAAAGGACGTCCTTGGGGTAAAAGCCACCGTCTCTACCTTGAAGCTAAGGGCTTCATTGGAAGTAAGGGACCTGGAAGGCATCGCCGACCCGGCTGAGGTTGAAGAAGCCATTCAAAAGGATTTCCCTGAAATAACTCTATTAAAAGTTAAGCTTACTCCAGAGAATCGCCGAGGGCAAAGGCTGGCCATACTCGACGTCACGGAGAAAGATGCTACACAACTCCTAGCCAATGGAAAACTAAAAATCGGCTGGGTGGTGTGCAGAATTCGCCGTCGAGCCATCCCAGTTCAATGCTACAGGTGCCTTGAAAATGGGCACACCACTTCGAATTGCAAGGGCCCTGATCGTAGTATGCTTGGCTTTAAGTGTTGAGCGTCTGGGCATAAGATAAAAGAGTGCGCTGAGACTCCTCGCTGTTTGTTATGTAATCATCTTAACTCTCAACCGACAGAGCACCCTCACGTTGCAGGTACAGGCGCGTGCCCAATCTTTAGAGAGGCACTAGCAAAAGCAAAAGCAGCTCTGAGGTGATGATCAGGACCCTTCAAATTAACTTGCACTGTAGCATCAATGCACAAGATTTGTTAGAGCAATTCGCCAGAGAAAAGGGGGCTGATCTGCTGCTGTTGAGCGAACAACATCGAAATAAGATTTCACCAGCCTGGTTCTCCGATGAGTCCCATACTGCTACTATTTGGGCTCGGGGCAGCATGTGATTCCAGATCCAGGGTCACGGCCGAGGAGATGGTTTTGTGTGGATTAGGTACTCGGGTACAACGTTTTTCAGCGTATACCTGCCGCCGAATGAGTCAATGCCATCTTTTCAAACTAGACTGGATGCACTGGAGGATGTTGTTCTGAATACAGATGGCAAAGTACTCGTAGCAGGAGACTTCAACGCGAGAGCCGTTGAGTGGAGCATGTCTCAAACCGATTCCAGAGGGCAACGCATTCTGGACATGTCGGCAAGGACCGGGTTGGTGGTATTGAATACCGAATATTGAATATTGAATACTTTCCGGCGCTGGGGCTGCGAAGGAACAATCCCAGATGTGACATTCGCCTCGGAGTCCCTCGCTTGAGGTTGAACTGGAGAGTACTCGGGGACTATTCAACGAGTAACCACCAATACATCGCGTTTGAGATCGGCGATACCACTCCTCGCTCGTCTCAACGATCTTTCACTCCAGGGTGGAACATCAGAAAAATGGACGTGGAGACTTTCGCTGATGTGATTCTGAATGGCGCAACGAGATCAGGGAGCCTTTCGGGGAGGGGAAGGGCTCCAGTCGAAGGAATGGTGGAGTCAATGATGAGCCTCATCACTTCGGCCTGTAGCTCATCTATGCCTCGACGGAGGCCTCGACACGACAGGCCTGCTGTACATTGGTAGTCAAAAGATATCGCAGACAAACGAGGCGAGTGTCACAGACTTCGACGGGCAGCTCAGCGCTCGAGAAGCGTAGAGGAAGCATCAAATAGAACGGCAGCATACAGGTCAGCGAGAAAAGAACTCCAAAGACTCATCAATGAGAGTAAGGCACGCTGCTGGCGAGAACTTGTGGACGACGTGAACAGGGATCCATGGGGGCTCGGCTACAAGGTAGTGTGGCGCAAGCTCGATACCTTACGGAAGCCGTGTTTACTTCAAGCAGACAGGATGGACGGCATAGTGCAGGCGCTTTTCCCAACTCATCCAGTCCGGGTTGATGCTGCCCACGAGGTCGATTCAGTGGAATGTCCATTGTTCACAAAATATGAGCTGGAGGATGCGGTGCTTTCTATGAAACCTCGAAAGGCACCAGGACCAGACGGCATTCCAAGCGAGGTGCTACAAATGGTCTTCCACGTTTGTCCTGACTTGCTACTCAATGTGTTTAGCGCTTGCCTGAGAGAAGGTGTATTTCCATCCCGCTGGAAGGTGGCGGGGCTCGTATTGATCAGTAAGGGGAAAGGGGACTCCGGGCTGCCATCTACATACCGGCCGCTTTGTATGCTGGACACAGCCGGGAAAGTGTTCGAAAAGCTCATTAAGGGAAGACTCACTGACGCAATTCGTGCTGCAGGGGACCTTTCTCCTCGGCAGTATGGCTTTAGAGCAGGGCATCCACTTCCGATGCCATCATGGAAGTGGTGAATACAGTCCGTCGAGCCGAAGCGCACAAAACTGACTCCAAACGAGTTGTCTTACTAATGACGCTTGACGTCAGAAATGCCTTCAACTCCGCCAGATCGTCGGATGCGAATTTTGAGGGATTACTTAAAGGACCGCAGTCTGCTCTATGACACACAAGATGGGCTGCGCAGTATGGGGATAAGGTCTGGTGTAGCGTAAGGATCCATACTGGGACCAAACTTGTTGAACGCCTCATATGACGGGCTATTGAGGCTTGAGCTGCCAGATGAGTCACGCTTGGTCGGCTATGCAGATGATATAGCAGCACTGGTCGCCGGACGCACAGTCGAACATGAGCAGCGCAGACTGGGAATGCTAATGCGTCGAGTGAGGGGGTGGATGACCATCCGCTGGTTCAGTTTGGCACTAGAGAAAACCGAGGTGGTGATTCTCACGAAGAAAAGAATTCCCACGGTAATTTCTCTGCAGATCGGAGATGTGACTGTTGACTCTAAACTTGCAATAAAATATTTGGGACTATTGATCGTTTCGAAAATGAGCTTTTCGGAACAGACCAGGGAAACGGCGAAAAAGGCCGTGATAGGCGTCTCAGCTCTAAGTCGGCTAATGTGCAAATTCGGTGGGCCTACACCGAGCAAACGCCGACTCCTCATGAGTGCTGTACAGTCAGTGCTACTGTACGGCTCTGAGGTCTGGGCCGGAGCTCTCAGTAGGGAGCTGTACCGAAAGCGCTTGGCGAGGTACAGAGACGAGGAGCTTTGCGGGTTGCTTCTGCATACCGCAATGTCTCTGAGTCGGCGGTGTTGGTGATCGCAGGAGTGATATCCATCGCCCTCCTTGATAGAGAGCGACGGAGAATTTATGACCGAAAAGTGAAGGGTTCAAGATATGCTGTCAACCGAGAGGAGAGGCAGCGCACAACACTCGAGTGGCAACAGTCCTGGGAAGGGGACTCTAATGGCCGCTGGACTGCCCGCTTTATAGGGGACATGGGATCGTGGCTAAATCGAAGGCACGGTGAGACTGATTATTACCTTACCCAGCTTCTTAGCGGGTATGGGTTTTTTCAGTCTTATCTGCACTAGATTAGTAATTCACGGTCCCCAGACTGCATTTTCTGCCCAGAGGAAAGGGACGCCGCATGTCACACCTTCTTCAACTGTAGAAGGTGGAACGGGATGCGGCAGGACTTGTGGGAGGTAATGGGAGAGCTTTCTCCAGACAATCTAGTCGGAGAAATGCTGAAAACTTTCGACAATTGGACCTGTGTGGCACATTACTCTCGGGCAATACTTACAGCAAAAAAAGTGAGCATGGATAACCTTGGGCGTGTGGTCTAGGGGGGTCTCCTCTCTAGCAGTCCTTCTCCATCCTGCCCCCTCCCGCTGGAGGGAGATTTCTCTACGCTGACGGCGCCCTAGTGTGAAGTAAAAAGAGGCCTAGCCCGAAGTAATGTGTCAAACAGTTCCAGGCAAGGGTCTCTTGACAGGGGGGGTGTTTATTGGGTAGTCTGGTAGCATGCGCTAGGAGTCCCACACTCCGGGCGTAAATTGCATTCAACTTCCAACCCAAAAACAAAAAAAAATAGTTTTATAGGTTACAGAAATATGACCTAGTACAGTTTCAATCTTATCTGAAGGTGTAAAATATTAAGATACTGCACGTTCATATAGTTATTAAGAATTTTTTGGAATTTTTCCTTGTTGCATTGGAACCTCCACAGTACACTTACTTCATTTAGATCGTTTCTTATTAGAATGTCCATTGTACAAGTCCAAAACATTTGTAAGTTTGAGGAGTTCTGAGGTTTTGGTAATGATTGTGCAAAAACGGAAAAAACTATCAGATTGTGTTTTAGATTTTCCATAGTTAGATTAACTTTCCAATCATTGGGCGTATATCTAAATTAGTCCAAATCTTATATCCTTTCCAATAAGGAGAAACATTTCTTCTTTAATATTTGCTCAGAGTTTGTTTTCTATGTTTTATTTGATTATTTTGTATTAACGTTATAGTTTCGTAGGTTTTTTTGGTAGTTTTTTCGTAGTTTGGTAGTTTCGTAGGTAGTTTTGTATAAATATTAAATTCACTATCAAGGTACTCGAAACATTTGATCAGAACTTCCGCACCCATGAGTCTTCGCTGAGTTAGCTTAGCAAGGGTATAAATCACTTATAAGTTGTAAGTGAAAATGGAAAAATTGATCTACCAAAAACTTCTGAAATTTAATTTAACTTCCTATGAGTTTCTCTTCGCGCATTTCATTAACGAGCAACAAATTCAACTCCTACTTGGCGAATTAACGGAGGGCAGTGGTTTTGCTTGTTTACCTCATTCGTCATTTACATTACTTCCGGAAGACTCGTTCGCCGGGTTCTTTGCGTTGTGGAAGCTCCCCCGAGGGCAGCGAACCCACACCGTAACAAGACGATTGGCTCATGTCATATTTGTCATTGATTAAAAAAGTGATTAATTGATTTTGGTTATGATTTCGTGAAAACGTCTTATTATAAGGTTAAACGTCTCTTATAAGGTTATTATAAGGTTAAGACAAATTGAAGATAGCAATGTATAGCTTGTAAATTTGGAAAGATCCTGTAATTGTCGCATGCGATTACGATAGTAAAAAACTATTTTAATAAAATTACCGAGACCACAGCTAGCTCGTTTATAACTTTTGTTAAATTTATTTGGGGTTGCCTGGAAAAGGGACTTTACATCAAAATCGATAGTAATAAAGAACAAGGGAAGCATATCATACTTAGGTTTTCTTAAACACTGTAACGAGTCTTGCAGACAGACTTGAAATTCTTCTTAAAAACAGCGGTTGAAGAGGATCAGTTTCATTTTATATGCATTTTCATATTGTACTCATGTATATTATTTGCTTTTCTCACTAAAAAGAAACCATTTCATTTTTTGTAAAAATCCTTAAGCGTCACTTTCATTATTCCTACATAATTTTGATAAATTGAAATTAATTAGCTAGCTGATTTGTTTTTACAATTGTTACATGACGAATAAAGCGATAAAAAAGACAGGACGATTACGGTCGATTTTTCAGTTTGCGTATGATAACAAAGGCAAGTTTTTAGCGGTGTGGCATCACAATTTATAAAACGGCTTTAAGTAATAACAATTTTTTTGCCAAGACTGTAAGTTAATAAAAAAATTATTTCATGTGTCATGGGTGCTGATCAAGCAAATATTGACAAAATGACGATTGGCGAACTTTGTTAAAAGTTAGAGGAGCTAGGAATCTATATCCTAGGTACGAAACGGATATTCAACGAATGATTGCGCATGGCGTTGGGCAATCGAGAAAACGGTCCACCACGAGACCACAAGAGAAATGAAAATAAAAATGATCATCCAAAAGATGAGAGTGATGATAACTCACAGGAAGAAACTGAAGATGCTGTGGTCAGGACGAAAAAGAACAAATAAAGGCAAGTTTTATTAAACAAACTTGCAGGTTTTATAAATAAAATTTCAAAACGCAGAAGAATCAATGTAAGTAAATGGCTAGACAATTTCTAAGAAATGGTAACTTTATGCGAATGGTTTGTCATCCAAAATGTGATATATGCTAAAAAATTACTAACTGAACTCGGTAAACTCTTCGTACGGTATGAAAGAATGCCAGCAAGTCCGCCGCGAATTATCGCAAAGAAAAAAACAACGAAAGCTACCAAGCATACACATTTGAAATTTGTTGATCAAGTTGACATGGCGACCAAGACAGTAATATATAATTATATAATTCCTCGCTCTCACGATTCGATATCAGATGTTGCCAAGACTGCTAAACTGCTAAACATTGTAAAGGTTTTTACAATATCGGAGCTTTAAAGACAAAGTCAAAGTGAAAACTAAATCAAGGTAAAAGGAGGATAATGAATCAGGAAAAAGTCAATAAAAATGGCAAAACGACAGGCAGTGCAAAAGTTAAAAGATGCTCAAATTGTGGTTTGGAAGAATATTCAAATTTCAAATTTTCCGAAAAATCAAAAGGACAGAGTGTTTTAAGTGCATGATTATAGACATGCTGCCGTCCGTCAAAATCAGTTAAGAAGTCAATGGTAAGAAAATCGTTTTCGAGGAAGTTATCAGGACACTAAAAGACACTAAAATTAAAGCACTTTTTAACACAGGGTGTGACTTTACATTAATGAGAATCGAACTGTTGAGTATTTAAGAATAGGTTCGTCTAAGTTGTTGAAATTTTGTTTAAAATTCAACGGTATTGAGCTTTCAGATAATTCAACTCTAGAAGAACTTGCGGCTGATATAACTTTTGACATTTAATTATGCTAGCCTAGCAAAGTTATCAAATAGGCCCTGCGCATAGGCACCGATTGTCCAATTGATATTGATATCCAATTAATTTTAAAAGAAGTGATATAAAACTCAACATTAGTAGATAATAGACCAGTTAGTCCTGAAAACCACGATAAATTTCAAATTAACGTTGTTGAAGACCAGAATACAGTAGATTCTAAAATGACATCGAAGCGGAGCAGAAAAACTCAAAATAAATTATAAGCTCGATAAAACTAAGGAACTTAAATAGGCGGTAAAATGTAAATTTCGTTAAAAGGCGAAAGCCCCGTGTATTGAAAAGGGCACTTGAAAAAGAAGAAGTCAAGAAAGTGGAGAACAGAGTATAGTAAAAATAGTATTTGATTTATATTGTTCTCTTAACTTAACGTAGCAAAATAAGATATTTTGATCAAATATTTCAAATCAGTTCCTTACTCAATGCAAACATAGGTAGAAAGACGCGCTCATGAACGTGAACACTTCAGAGTCATTAAAAAAGAAGCACTTTTTAGGAAAAATTTTTGGTTTAAAGTTGGAATAATTGTATGAATTGTTTTGTTTTTTTACTGAGCGAATGTATTGAAAGCATGAGTTTTGTTGTTGATTGATTGGCAAAGGTATTGTTCTTCTGGATACACATCAAATAGACAACATAGGCCCAACACCGTCAACAGGTTCAACCGAGGATACAAAGGTATTTGATTAGTATTAGATTGCCTGAGAAAGGAAGAACTATTTTAGTTTATGGCAGGCTTAAGACAAATTGAAGATAAAATCTAAAAAAAAAAAATTTGGTAAATTTATAAATAATCATACAATCGTTACAGGTTTTTCAAACAAGAATAAAAAACTAAGAATAAAAACAAAGTCAACGCGTCCGCTTCCTAGTTTATAGCTTCATTAGTTTATTTTGGCTTACCTGGAAAAGGGACCTCACTTCAAAATTGACACATGTGTTGATAGTAATAAAGTGCAAGAATAACATGACATACCGAGATTTTCTTTAACATTACTGTCTTATTTCATTTATAATTTCACTCATTATTTTCTTAAGTACTTTCAATTTTTGCAAAAATTCTTAAACTTGACTATTCCTATATATATATATATATATATATATATATATATATATATATATATAATAAGATATAAGATAAATATTTATATAAATTTAAATAAAAATAATATTGTCAAAAGTATATATAAATATATATATATGAAAAATAAATAAATTTCAACAACTCTTAACATTATATTGTTATATAATCTTATCAAATAGTGAAACTATTATAGTTTTGACGTAATCTATACTAAGCGACTCCTTGCTCCTCCACCGGTTATGGGGAAAAAATGATCCACAAGAATTTTCGGAGCAAGGTAAAGAAGAGCTCTTCATTGAAACATATCTGAAACATCATAAAGTCACCCAAAATATTTAAAATATGCCAATTGAGGCAGAATATTAGTTGATCTTAAAAAATGAATCATCTGATCATGTCGCAATTCTATTGTTATGAAGAATCTCCACAGAAAGGGGTTTGTTTGTTCAGATTACATTTTTAAAACTTCCTCGAGCTCTGCTGCTTTTCTACTACACAGGAAAACGCTCTTGTTATTCCAATCCTAAATTCAACTCAGGATCGTCACTTCCTAAGCAACTATGGGCCAATGACACTCGGTAAACTACTAGAAAAATCAATCGTTGGCTGGATAACCCATCTTGTGGATCCTCCCTGATTTTTCAATTTGATTTTAGAAACAGGTACTCAGCCGGGTATGAGGTATACCGCGTCGTTCAGGAGATTAATCTTGCCTTGGATGAAATGGGAAGGTAAGTGGGAAGTGTGTTTTGAGTCTGTCTACCATCTTCTACTTCTCCACTACTAGTTGGTTCAATTTCTATTCCTACCAGAAATCGAAGTAATCAGATCCTTTGAAAAAAAAAAATACTCTGTTGAAATTCGGGACACTTCTTTTCTCGCAGAATATATATATGAATGATTCAATACTCATACCTAAGCCGGTTAGTGTTCGACACAAATACCTTGGAAATGCCTGTTCCAAATCCTAGAAAATAAGTAGCAATATAACCATTAGTGGAAAATTAATGCCAAGATTTCCAAAAACCCAAGCAATGTTTCTTAAAATTAAAAAGAAACTGAACCTTCTTCCTAGCCTATACATCAAATTTCTAGGTCAGAAAATAGCATGGTATAAAATCAATAGAAATGCGATATTTTGTTTTATGATATTCAATGACTATATTGAACCAACTGTCATCAAAGTACCCTTGGCAATATTGGCAGCATTCCTTTTGATGAGCCGCAAACCACAATTGGACCCAAGAAACAATGTCCTTATGGTATAAAGGGTGATATGTCTATTGTGCTGCGTAAAGCATCTGCCTCGATCTCATTTGCAAAATACGCTAAACATCTACTCTAAGTCACACAACTCCTCCTACTCCTTCACTGACTACAAAAAAAAGGTGGAAATGACATGAAGTGTTAACTTAGGCTTCTTGCTCCTCATGTCTGTTTATTTCAGCACTTCTGAATATTAATAATTTGTAGCTATCAAGCCCCTTCATCTTAAGCGTAAGTGTCAAAGTATTTTTACGGGAAAGTATTTTATTATCAATAAATGTATAAATAAATTTTTAGCTAGGCTGGAGTAAGGAGATGCTAAAGTTTTCAGTTTATAATTTTTATTTCCAAATTTAATAATGAAAAATAATTACCAAATCATAATTTTTGCTGATTTAGGTTGAGTGAATTTAATCCAAATGTTGAAACTTTATTGCCAGATTAGAACACCAAAAGATATTAGCAAATTAGTTTTGAAAATTCAAATTAATCTAAAACCAAATTAATAATTTTTAATAATAATAAAATTAATCTGTTGAGGCAGTGCGTTTTGTTCAAATTTCGCTTGAGTGATTTATCTGGTATTATAACTTTAATTTGCGATATGAATTATTCACTTTCTAATTTATTGCCTTTTTGTGTGATTGGAATCATTGGTTATGCTTGTATCAGATGGTACACAGCTGAACACTATACATCAAGGAATTATGATAAAAAACGTAAAGTATCTGCGTCCATATCACTCTTTAACGCCTCAAACCGACTACATTTTAATGGAAACTTCAGCTTACAGAGTAATTTTTTTATTATTATTTTTAGATAATTACTTGAAAATTGTCGCATTATAGGTTGCGCAAGAACTCCTTAAGGAACCAACATGTTATATTGCAATCTTCTTATTGATGGCTAGTGGCCATTAAAACTTCACTTGACTTCTTCCTTTAATTTCAAGCTTAGTCTTATTTATACAGGTTAAAAATAAACAAAATCTTCTCTGTTAATCTTAAAAATGTCATCACAGATTTTTTTTTGATTCTGTAACGAAACTCGTCGTTTTGCAAATATATGTTAGTAAATGTATTACGGAATAAAAAAATAGGAAGCATACTAGACATAAACAAAAGTTTTCGATTGTATACATTTTCCCAAGGTGTACAAATTTATTTAATAGCCGAAGCTTTCACAATATGTAAATGGCATAAAGCCGACAGAGAAACTCTTTTTATTGTCTTTCAGAACATTTTCTACAATCTCTTATCTCATTTTAAAACTCTCCCATTAAAACCCTTGCATTTTATTCTACCAGGACATAACAATATTTCGATTTTCTTCTTCAATTCGATCCAGCGTTAGACAAAGGGACATTCTATCCCTATATATTGCAAGTCGTAAAAGAGCCCGTAGTCGATTGCTGAATCGATTTTAATTCGCCAATATAAATTCAATACGTTGCTCGAAGGCGGCTACGTTAAGTTCCGGCATAAAAATGTCCTAAATATCCATTTGTGAGGATTTCGATTACATGTGGTTGGATTCCAAAGAACCAAACGTTTCATACTATCTCTGGTAACTGAATTGGTCAGGGTGTTACCAATATCACAGCATTTAACTTTTTTTTAGGTTAGTCGTTTATCCACCCATAAGTGAAGTTATCAGAATACTATTTCTGTGTATAATTGTTGCTAATAAGAAAGAAAATGTAATGAAGGGCAATAAATTTGATAAAATCTCTGAAACGCGGTCTGCAGACTTTGAATCTTTAATAATTTTTTTTATCCAATCAAATCGGAAGCATATTCAAACTGACAGTTAAATATTCACGAAATAAGGGTTTATATATATTATATCAATATATATTTAAGCTTTCAATGATAATATTCGAAAGAATACAATCATACATTATTAAAATAGAAATTTTCGAACTTTCTTTTAATTTCGGCGACTAATAACCTGGAACTTGTTACGTCATTTGTCCTACATACCTGCACCAGTTTTCGATAACTGTACGGAAGGAATTCAAGTATTTATAGATATAAATTTACTAAACGACATTAGTTATACTACCACGTATGAGAAGTAGTTTCATTGATGTCATTCATTAGCGAATGGAGTGCTTCTGTACTATTTTATGAAAAACCAAACAACTGGAATGTAAATTGTGTATTTTTGACAATATAAATTTCTATACAACGACAATATAAATAAAACAGTATTAATTTCTTACGAGGGCGGTCCGACAAGTACTTAGCCTAAAAATGAAAAAACTTAAATTTTGGAAAAAATGCAATTTATTTTCCAATATAATCTCTTTTTAGTTCGATACGTTTGACCTAGCGATGCTCTAAGTTCTTAACCACGTCTGAAAAAAAGTTTTCTTGAGGTCTGTAAAGTAGCCCTCCGCGACGGCGATAACTTCCTCATTCGAGTAAACTTTCTGTCCGGTGAATGACTTTTTCAAGTTGAGAAAATAAAAATGTCGCGCGGGGCCAAATCTGGACAATAAGATGGATAGGGCAGTTCGTAGTTCAATTTGATCAATTTAGCCATAGCGAGTGTGAAGGTCTGAGCTGATGTATTGTGATGGAAAAACACTTTTTTATTCGCCATGGAGCCGTTTGTTGTTTTAGTTCGGCGTCGAATTATTCAGCATAGTATTGCTCTGTGACCGTTTTGCCCTTCTTCAGGTAGTCAATATATATCACACCTTTTGAAGCCCAGGAAACGGTGGCCATCAGCATCGGCTAATGAGACAGTCTTCATCTTCTTCGGAGCAGGTTCACCTGGTAAAGTCCACCGTTTTGACAGTTTCCTGGTCTCTGGTGTGAACCAGGGGATTTATGTTTCGTCAACAGTCACGTGACGACGCAAAGCCCCTTCGGATTGCGCTTAAACAGCGCCAAACACTGGATTGAAGTGGTCACACGGTTGCACTTGTTATCCGGAGTGAGCAAACACAGCACCCGTTTTTCCGACAGCTTTATCAAACCCAAACTCTACATGAAGTTTATTAAGTGGCGTATATGAAGATATACGCCACGCGGTCTTTTGAGACGCCTACTATCTCAGCTCTCGCACACCTTCAATCCGTGGTCTTCCAAAACGAGATCTTTGATTCCAAAACACTCTTTGATTTCACTGCGCGATTTCCCTTCCAAGAATAAGAATCGAATCACCGATCTGCTCTTTTCCATTTTTTGCTCTTGCTCTTTTTCATTTATTTGAAATCAACGGGAATGCTTGGTTTCATGAGCTCTCAAAACAGAAGTACTAGTCCGATCCGGCTGAAATTTCGTCAGTAGCCGTCGACAGAAAGGTTTCTAGTGATATTGGCACCATAAGACAGTGTGGCTAAGTACTTATCGAACCGCCCTCGTAATTACGTCTTGCATATTTCCATATCGCCCCATGATTTATAAAGAACTTTATTGAACTTAAAATAAAAACAGCACGGCACCAAAGAAGAGCCTATTTATGGTCCAAATACAAATAAAATTAACACAATTGATGCAATGATTTACTTCTTAGATGATTGACAAAAGAAACGAATGGAGTGGATCCAAGATTAATCAAACAAACACGAGGTACGAATATTTATTATCCTCAACACATATGGCATTCATGAATTAAGGTTTAATAAAAGATAAATGGAATAAAACTATAAAATAAGCTTTTCCCAATCTTTCTCGTGATGCGAGGGAGGTGTGAAAAATCTCAAATATTCAAATATGTGTGAAACTAGAAACTAACAAAACAAACAAATGTGTTAAAATAATGAACGATATTTGCTACATTTGCTTTAGATATGTTTGCAAGAAGGATAGATTGTAAGATGTTACATTTTAGTCATTCTGAGTGTGATCGCAAACAAGAAAAGTCTTGTTTTAAAATAAATATCTATAAGAACTATAAAAGAGTTGTTTTACTCTAAAATCCCTTTATTTAAGCACAGTTAAAACACATCCATATGTATCTTAGTTTGTTCAAATTTACAGAGAATATTCCTCAGTTCATCATAGATCTCGTTGCTTCCAGCAATTGTGCAGAATGAACCAGTTCTGCAGATCTTCTTCATCTAGTTCTAAATGTGGAGCGTTCGTGGTGGCTTCTGGGCCAGAGCAATACCACCAGCAATTGCACAAAAGCAAACTAAATGTGATTGCACAAGAATCCGTCAAGAGTTCAGCCATTTTCTTTGTAGTGTTAATTCAAAAGATAAAGGAATTCCGGATGTTTACCAAGGAAGGCGAAAACAGAGGCTTTACTTGACTTTTTCATGAATCCGATTGTGTTGGGTCAAATCTATGGCAATTAGCATACTCTCTCGAAACGCACGAAAAGAGTTTATCATTGACGAATATGTAAGAACAATTCAGGCTTTTCTTTTCTTTGACGAACAAATCTCCTAGAAATGCGTACACAACCTTCTGGATTACAATATTATCCGCATATGCCTTAGCATTAAAGCTTTACCAAATAATTACGACAGGCTGTGTATTCGACGAAATGATGACCTCAATGCCAAACAAAGAAGCAGGTCTTAACCATCTCTATCTGGCTGCCGGCTGGAAACGAACCGTCTTTAAGCGTCCCAACAATCACACATAGCAATTCATTTCTCGAAAAGTTCATCCTTTTAGCTGTTCTAAGTCGTTAATAGCTTACCGCTAAGTCGCGCTAGAATTCTCGAGACCGCTGTTTCGGGAGCAAGGACCCCTCAACCTCAAGCAACACCCATTTTTCAGCAAATGTGGAAAGGATACATTCATAGAAACTGAAATTGATTTAACTTAGAATACATCACACTGAAGTCCCAAATTAACTGCTAGGAGCTACTCATGAGGGAAATGTGCACGCTTAAATAAACAGAACTTGTAAAGAAAGACTATGAAGTCTTTCTTTCTTTAAAAAGATTTATGTCTTCATTGGCCGTCAGATTGCGAATTTCTCAATGAATAGAGGCTCTGCCCAATTTAAAGATTAAGTCCCGCCGGAAAAACCATTGGATAATAATACATATAAGCTACATTATATCTACCTTTACTGAGGAGTCATTATTCTCCGACTATTGCACTTATAAATTTGGACTGAGGGACAGATCAATGTTTTCTTTAAAGAATTCAACGGACAAAGCACTCTCACCAACTATAAGAGCCTCTAGCCGCGCAATTGTTTCCTTGCATGTACTGATTAAGATCTAATCCCCCTCCCTTTACCGGCTCAGTCCGTTCAATAAGTCCAACGAGCTGAATGATATTCCAAATCAAATGTTAAAGAAATTGTATGGTGTCCCGAAAAATCCCAGGGAATATTATAATATTATAATATATTATAACATATTATAGTCTTTTCATATCTCACGCCCATTAAACTGTTTAGATTAAACTCTGCTACCATAACTAACCTTCGCACAATACAGAACAACATGCCTCCATTCTATGCACAACAGAAGATCACAGAGCCTCATTCTATGTACAGGCTGAGATCGATTATGTCATCGAAAATAAAATATAGAGACTCCTCCGACAAGCTTCAAATTAGTCAGAACTTTTGTTCTCCATCTTAATCTGATCACCATTTCGATAGCCAATAACTCTGCACCACTCCGAGGAACTAATACAATTTGATCCAGCAAACGGTCACGCTATAGATACTGTTATCCTTCCAATTTCTATCACAACATGCGAAAAAAAGTCCTCCAAGACTGTTATATCGTAAGACGGACCACTTGCTAATAGAGGACAAGTAGAAGTAGTCAGACTTTCCAAAATGCTCTAGACCGATACCCAGGATTTAAATACAGTCAGAATCATAAAGTTGATGATTAAACAAATAACAAGCAAAATAATAAGACAAAAGAAGACATTACAGTTCCGATTTCGGCAATAGTTTCTACCAATCGAATAAGAGACTGTTTATCTGAGTTCAATAACCGTCAGTAGGAAGGTTTCTTACATAGTCTAGAGGTCTAGCGAAAAGTAAACATTCTCACTCATAGCTGATGTCTTTGTTGATTATCACTCATAGCTGATCTAAAAGCATTTAATTTTTGCAGAAAAACTCCGTGGAAGGAAATTACACATAGAACTAGAAGTCTAGATATCTTGCCGATATCTTGCCACTAGACCCGGCAGAGACCAAAGACTTAACACGAGGACTAAATATAAACAAAGCACACGTGCACCACACACTCGAGACATAAGTTGCGATTCTATCTAGAAAAGCTGATGCAAAACATTTTGGACATCGCTATCGGTATTTTTCGTTAAAGACAGTACTGATATGAATACGAGGTCTGTTCAAAAAGTACCCGGAATTTTCGTTTTTTCAAAAAACTATTTATTTATTCGTCTACATCATTGTGGTCCCCTTCAAAGTAGTTCCCCCAGATATAATACACTTATGCCAGCGTTTTTTCCAATCTTCGAAGCACTTTTGATATTCACTTTTTGGTATGTCCTTGAGCACTCTCAGAGATTGGGCCTTTATTTCTTCAATCGAGGAAAAACGCCGTCCTTTCATGGGTCTCTTCAACTTTGGGAACAGGAAAAAGTCACACGGAGCCATATCTGGTGAATATGGAGGTTGGGGCATGACTACGGTATTGTTTTTGGCCAAAAAATTACGAACAAGCAACAACGAGTGAGCAGGTGCGTTATCGTGGTGCAAAAGCCATGAATTCTTTTTCCATAAATCGGGGCGTTTTTTTCGGATTGCTTCACGCAAACGTCGCACAACTTCAAGGTAATACTCCTTATTAACCGTACGACTTGTGGTAAGAACTCGTGATGCACTATGCCATTATAATCGAAGAAAGCAGTAAGTAAAACCTTGACATTTGATCGAACTTGACGTGCTTTTTTCGCTCTTGGTGACGTTGAATGCTTCCAGGTGGAAGATTGTGCTTTGGTTTCGACATCATAACCGTACACCCATGTTTCATCACCAGTTATGACCCTTTCAAGCAAACTTGGATCGTCGTTGACATCATTTAACAGCTCCTGAGCGATGTTCATGCGATTTTTTTTTTTTTTGAATGAATTTTGCTGCCACTCGTTTCATGCCCAAAACTTTTGAAAGAATGTTATGACATGAGCCAATTGATATGCCAACTTCATCAGCAACTTCTCTAATTGTTATTCGGCGATCATCTATAACCATTTTTTCCACATTTTCATCGATTATTGACGTGCTGGGTCGACCGGAGCGTTCGTCATCTTCAACGTCTTCGCGGCCATCTTGGAAACGCTTATACCAAAAAACAAGTGTTTTTCATAGTAGACTCACCATAGGCTTTTTGTAAAATTTCACACACTTTGTTACACTTTATTTCATTTTTTACGCAAAATTTAATACAAATTCTTTGACTTCAATTCTTCCATTGTTTAAACAAGCAAAAATCGCCGAGGTTATAAAAACACGTTGAACCTTAGCGACTACCACAGACAAAGTAAACAGTGAATATGGCTGAAAATTTTATCATACTTTAGGAGCATGTATACTAACACAATAAATGACAATCGGACTCTCCAGACCCGCAAAATTTAAAAATTCCGGGTACTTTTTGAACAGACCTCGTATCATCAAAATTCCAAACGAAGGCAGCTTAAACAAAAACAAAAATGGAAGTACTGTATCGACGCAAATGACGTAGATGTACAAAAGCACGCTCCTTTGAAAAAAGGGGATTAGTAAAACTTTCAAATTCCACGGAACATGGGAATCATTCAAAAAGACATTAAAACAAACAAAATTGGCAACTGCATACGTGACCACGCACTGAAACAATTTTACAAAGTAGGGACTCGTCAATTCGGCGGGTGCACCCGAGCCACAGATCGATTGGTCAGTAACCATCAAAAAAAAAAAAAATAAAAAATAAAAAACCTATTAAGATTCCTAGTGTAGCTCATTTTTGACATGCTCTGTGGGAAACTGATCTTCACCTACAATTGCAAATGAGTTAAGGTGTAGGGCCAAACTTACAGGACGAACGCAATGAACTAAACAGAACTGACCTCCACGGGCTGAAGATGGTTTCACCGAACTCGTAAAACATACACTTTCACATACTGGTATCTATATCTAGAATAAAAGAATATCCGTAAGGACCTGAAAACTTTTCACGATTTACGAAGTATTGTACATATCTTGATTCATAAAGAAAAAGTGTATGGCGAGGACGTTCCGATCTACCAGTAGGAGCCAAAATTTAGGAATTCTTAATTGGGAAGCCTTAATTCCTTACAACCAACCTGGAAAGAGTATCATTTGAAATTTCTGGTTATCAGTTTACGTTTGGAAGGTGATCGTTTAAATTTACATCTATTTAGAAAGTTTACTGAAAATGTTACATACATAAGGGTGTTTTCAGAGATATAGAAATTTGAAATAGAAGAAAACAATAATATATTGATTTGAACCCGACGGATTCTGTCTTATAAATGGTCAAGCGTTGCGAGCTTGTCAGTGTATACGATTGATTTGACGTATCTTGTGATCAATCACAGGATCTTGCATGCCCTTTACATGTCTAAAGCGAGAAATTATGCGCTGGTTACACGAGCTGTATGGTTTGTCATCCTGTTGAAAACAGAGGCCCCTGCATTACGGCGGGTCAATTTCGGAACGCGCAATTCATTGATCATGCCTCTATAACGGGCATCATTAACTGTAATGATTAATGTTATGTCCAGCCGAATTTTTGAAGACATATGGATATATGATTCCACCTGCTCATAAAAAATACAAAAAATTCTCCGGCTGGTCATCACTCAAAATTCGGCTGTTTTCTTTATTGACATAACCATTCAACCATTCAAGAAATGAGCCTCATTGCTATACAAAAGTTTCTTAACAAATTCGGGATCTACAGTAATTTGTCCTTGGGTCCATTCTTCGAATTTATGCCATAACCAGTTATCGTTCGGCTCGAATTCCTGCACAAGTTGGATTTCGAAAGCTTGCAAAGCAAGCCTGCAAGCCTTGTTCTTTACGAAATAAATCTGCACAATTTGCAGACGTTGCTCAGGCGTCAACCTATTTATGAGAAAATGGGAGACCAAACTAACCAAAAAACGCAAAATAGCTGTCATATCATACGTCGCATTTAAAAGTGTTGTCAACTTAAAGTTCTGTATCTCTATAAGACGTTTTTAAGGAAATTAAGTGACTACTATCTTTTTGGTCGTTAATGCTTCATGCCGTGTTGAAGTAAAACTTACTATTTCATTAAAATAATTTACATTTATTGAAGAAAAATGAATAAAAAGCCTTCTTGAATGTTTATAATCGCATTTTTGTCAGCTTGCAAACTAGCTTGAATATAAACCAACCCAATCGATTTTGAGCAAGGCAATGATATGTGGCTGTTATTGTGTTAAGTCAGCGATCTTATTTATTCATTTAACGCCTGAAAACGCCTGAAAGTTCATGTAGCTTTCGTCTATAAAAGTTGAAAGGATTATACGGTGCAATTTTCAAACAAAGACTTTAAACTTACAGTTTTAACTTCAACTACTCAGCGCAATGCATCCAGGTCGAAGGTATTTTTAGGAATATTGGGTAAAGTGTATTATGATTAGGGCATTATTTTCTTCAGTTGATTTCGGGTTTCAATCATTTAAAGCGCAGAGGGTAAAAATTGGTTTCGAAACTTTGAAGCAAAGCACTCTATATAGTTCATGAATGTGAGCTTTTTCTTGAGTGTGAGCCAAAAATATTGTAGCTCATCTACTCATGGAATACTAAACCTCAAAAAATTGAGGCATATACCTGAAAGAAAACAATTGTTCCTTCGCTTTGTGAAGATAATGGTTCTGGTTTCCTCTTTCATTTTCAATGGCCACCTTTAGAAGTTATCGTATAGTTTATAAATCTTATGCTCTAAATTTTCAAGTATTTTGTGGTGGTTAATTCGACTGCTAATGTCACCATTATCGTTTGCAAACACTGCAAGGTTACATGCTAGATGAAAAGGTTTTACCAGGTACTCTAGGAAACCTTGAAAGGATATAAGGAACTCCCTTGGGCCAGACGGTATCGAAGGCATTCTCTATGCCTATGGTACCGACAGAAAGTCTTAAGTAAACCTTTGATGTATTAAGAACCCAGAGGATTTATAGTTCAGTTGAGTGATGGACTCTGAAGGCAAACCGAAATTGTGGTAATATTTTATTATTGCAAAAAGAAGTATTCACGCGTTTCAAATCAGGACTTACAAATACTATGCTGATGGCTGGAAGCATACTGATTAGAAAGTTTGAATGTTGCGAATAAAGAGCGTTTGAAACATAACTTTCTGGGTTTGAATAACGCTCCGTGGGGAGTAAAAAATGTATTTTTCAAAAATACTGGAATGATACAACATTTTTGCTCATCAGTAAGGAAAAGAAGAATACAAAGCTACCGTGTACATTTTGGCCCTAATGTTATTCAAACTTTAATGAAAGAGAATCAATGATACAGTTAAGTAAGCAATTTTTCCACATTCCCAGAGATTCCGCATTATCCTTAAACAATACAATGAACTATTAATGAATGATATGTCAAGAAAAATTAAGCATAAAGCGGAAAATGCTTATCCTGGCAAAAACAAACATTTATGAAATTATCGACATAAACCAAAAACAAAAAGGAAAATCTATGGCTGATTTTTAATTCTAAAACATAAAAGAAATATATAGTGATGCAATCAATCATCATGGCAGTCGTTATGTCGTTACCCGCGCATTTTAAAATAGGACCAGATCTCATATTGATCATGGCATTTCATTTTTCGGTAGCCCTACTTTAGGTGTCGGCTCCCATTCAAACGGAAGTTTACATTTCCTTTGGTTGTTTTCTTCAAATTTTTGTTTTCCAAGTGACTCGTTTTATTTATAGTTTTGGTTTTGGTTCTCAAAACTCTTGTTTGGCCTTGGGGAGACTCCAGGAAGGCCGAAGTAGTAGAGAATTGATTACTTGTTTCCGAGAAATACTAGGAATGGGGAATCTTACATGTAGTCTGAAGGATGTGCAGTGACAATCTTACTAACCTGTCTCGAACAAAATGATCCTGAAAGTAAACACATCTAGAAATAAATTCGTATCGCCACGCCTTTAATACGAAAGCAGCACTTAGAACCAAAAACTTAAGGGGCTCGTTCAGTGGAAGTGAAAGCTCCTATTAGCCGTATGCCACATCTTGCCACCACGGTCTCAGGTTAAATTGCAGTGACGCCTGTTTATCCTTTGCTTTACAGATACGTTTGTCCAGTACAATTATCGTATATGTAGATACATATATTATATAATAATAATTATCATTAAACATTTTCCAAGTGTTTTGTTTGAAAGCTAGTAGCTTAAGTAATACGAACATACGGTAAAGAATTTCTTATCATTAATTAACACAACCCTTCCTGTTAAGTCGCGACTCGTTCAATCGCGCCCTTTTCCAATCGCGCCATTTTTGGTTTTTTCAGTGAAAGCCGTCAGCTGTCATCCTTCTTTTCTCTCTCTCGTTGTTCAACCTTTGAAGGAAAAGCATCGCGTGTCCATAGTAATCTCCAACCGTGTCTTCTGATAGTTACGGGAATCCCCGAAATTGCGCTTCTTACTTGACATTCAGATTCTCAGTTTAAGTGTGCAACTGTTTTCTGTTCGCTTTTCGTGCGAATAACTCGAGGAAAGTCTATTGCCGACCACGAAATCAATGTTCCAGAATCCCGAAAGGGCTGCAGGAGTCGACTCATCTTCATTACCCATCTTCCTTCTTTCCTCACCATCCTCCGCCGACTCTCCGTGGACGCCGCCATTCCGGCAACTAGCAACCGGTAAGTTATTTTCATTCTTTGAATTGTACTTTTTCATTGTATTTTTGTGGTGACGCGTCGTCTTACCGCCACACGCGTCACTTCCAATAAATTCATTTCATTGGTTATAATACTTGCAAATATATTTCATAATGAATCTCTTGTTTGACTTTTACACTTGAAAAAGAATATCCGTGTATTATATATCACGTCATAGATAGAACACTTCTATATCCGTGTGGTTCAAGGATAGTTATTTATAATTTAAATTCAATGCAAGATGCTACATACAATGATGGAAAAGATGGACGAATAAATCTAGAATATTGTTCAGAAGCATGCAATGAAATTCACCCCAAGCACCTATGAAAATAAGAAAGTAAATAGTATCACATACTAACGGTTTTGTCTTATTCAAAAAAAAAATTGGTTCAGAGCCTTATATTGTTTTCAGTATTATTTCTTGGGAAACGGAAAACGATATTAACATAGTTTGAAATATGCACTCATGCCAAATCTTATCATTCAAATATTGAATAATTTAATCATACATTCTATACTTTATGTCCTTAAATGTCGAGCTTGACTTAAGAATTAAGGTTGAGAATATTCGTAGTATTTACTAGTAATCAATGGTTAACGTAAAGTTTGTGTGTTCATTCATTGTGAAAAGTACACTTCTACCACCTCTTAAAGTTTGTGCAAGAAAATGCACATTTTCCCGAGCGTATACATTTCCAGTTCGATAAATCAAATAACAAATTTGACACCACACCACGCCATACAAAAACAAGAACGTGAAACTTAGAAAATAAAGACCATCTCTTAAAGCCATTCACGTCGCAACCTAGTCCTTGTGCAGTTCGCCAACAATTCACTCAGTCCCTGCTACGCCCCATCTCTGAATCAGTGCCATCGGTAAACGCTGGAACGGACTCACAAACATGCAACTCGCCCTCCGCTCGGTGAAGATTGACTCAATATTGCAAATCCTTTATGGAAAATAAACTGAGAGAAATCTCTCCATAAATCAACTGTGCGAAATCTTTTTTACAGCTTTGACTCCCGAAGAGGATATCACCAATCTGGTAGCATTAGAATCACGAAGGCTTTGAAGTTTGCTTTTGGCTGAGGATTTTCGTAGTTTTAAAGACATGAACAGAATGTGATCTGAATTGTATGTAATTCGAGGGTGAAAGGCTTAGCATTGTTGCAGCATAGGTAGTCGGTATATGTTTATATAAATTAGTGTCCTTGCAGCTTAATCACTTACGAAAAACATGACCTTTCCCAGTTGCTAGGTGATAATGAGAACACCTGAGTGGTCATTATCTAGCATCAATTGGAAGTTAGTGAATGTAGCTCATCCGTCCTTGTAAGATTGTTATGTGTGTATTCTCTCCAGTTAAGAAAACAACAACCGGACAGACGCGTCGAGTATTCACATTCACACTTCCATTGAATCGAAAGTCCCGGACAGATGTTCTCTTAACTAAGAATAATGTGTACACGAAAGTGCACTAAAAGTAGCAGAAAAGACAAATTACCCAGAGGTTTTTCAATGGAAATGCTCGAAGGACTTTTTCGGGTTGGCAGGAGAGGACAGCGTCAGACTAAATCGTCACCCTACTCCCTAACTTAATATCCAACAGCCTTGGAGACTTTGATCTCGTTTGAATGAGAATTTGAATGCTGACTTATCCTAAATCGTATCATTCCGATTGCCATTGAACTTCAGGCGCTCTGGCATGAAGACGTCGGGAGATTTTTGTTCCTAATTAGGATTTCAATTAGAAGTAAGTCAAATTTTTCGTTGGTGTCAAAAATATTTGACTGATTGCATTCATAGATAAGAGCAGGTAATTTATCATTTAAATTTTATGATTGAGCCTGTTAAAAATGGGATTGCTTAAAAACATAAATGTGAACATAAAACACATACCTCTGAGAATTTTATTGATTCAGTAAGACATTGAATAAGGATTGAGATGCCTGAATCGTGATTTTTCGTCTAAACACAACTTACAAAAAACTGAATTTCAAGTCCGTTGTTATATTTTATACTGAGCTTACTAGGTGTGTGGCAGCATTTGCAAGAACTCTTTCGCAAGTTGTGACTAAAATACTTAATTTAACTGTATCAATAGAAAATTCACCTTTTATCCATTTTTCGAAGACACCGCCGTTTATTTGTACAATAATGAGATGAACACATCCAAAGCGCCACACTAAATGAAATACTAAATTAAAATTTAATCAAAAGTTCTTTTTGTTTATTTATAGTTATATAAAAAATATAGCACCACCCGTTTTATTTATTTTCAATTCATGTTCAAAGCATATCACGTGAAGTTGGCAGCGAAGATAATATCAGATTCTGGATTTAGTTCATATTCGAATTAATAGATCTTCTATATCAGCTGATCTACATGATGATCATTATTTTTTTTACTATGCCTAGTCGTCATTTTATAAGCCTTTAAAGAATTAAAGAAATTGCAGGAAGGGATTTTTTGAAAGCTTTATGCTGCTATTACCCAAACTGATGATAAATAAATTAAGAAGTGTTTGTTAACTTAATTTATCGAGCTTTCTAGCTAGTGTTATTAAAATGAATAGGAACACGTTGAATAATTTATTAGTTAGATTTTTTATTTAATTTTTTACAAATAAATAACCAAATATATTTTTTTACAAATAAACACATACATAAAAATACAGATACTCTCCTCTGTTTAATCTTGATACTCTCTTCTACATCAAGTTTCCTGACATCTTTCGAGCTGCATATGAGTTTCACGTCTCTTACGTCGATCCTGTTGCTCTCCGCTACTTTTGACTTTATTTCTGCTAGCTAACCTGCTTTGATATTCTTCTTCACTCTGCTTGCCTCGCTGATGTGTTCTGTCGTCCATATCCTGACTGATAGTTTTGCCTGCCCGGTGTACTTTTTGTTGCAATCCTTGCAGCTGATTTCGTATGTTCCGCTTTGCTCCATTTTATTTATACTGTCCTTTGTTATTCTGAGTTTGTTTTTCAACTGGTTTTTTCGGCTGCTAAACACTATTTCCGCCGCTTTAATCCTCATTCTAGGTTTTTTCGTGACTTCGTTGTATCCCATTGGTAATCTGTGTTTCTTTACTTTCCCTCTTCCTATCTTCTTGTGTTAACTTCCACTGCTTTTTCTTGATTATTTGATCCATTTTTCTTTTTTCGTATCCGTTAACTTGCCATCACGCTTGCCTCGTGATGTAATCTGACTAATATATCGAGTACTGATATATTAGTACTGATATATATATTATATCTGACTAATAATCCCTTCTGACTAATATATCGAGAAATGGTAGTTTTCCATACTTAACCCTCATGGTTACCCGCCTTGACGTACCGAGGTGGCCTACTAACTCCAATGAACCCATCGACTACACTGCAGGAGACCTTCAGCATCAACCCAGCAGGTAGGCAAATAGCGAGAAGTGAAGCGAAGAGGTAACCAAATAATAAACATGGAAGTACAACGCGAAGAAGCACCCTCAGTACCCGGCATACGAGGGGGATAAATCTCCGGGGTCTAGTCCCCGGAGAACTGGCGTGACGGCACCAAGCACCAGTTGCCCAGAGCTATTGGGCCAGAAATGTACGCTGAGGGAGCAAGGCGTGCATTTGACGAGTGACTGCAACAAAACAAGTGTAATGGCAGGTACCGCACCCCTGGGGAAGACGGGAGCATCAGCCAGAACGCTAAGAAGAAATGCGCAAAGGAAACTGAACGTCAAAACACAATCGGGGAGAAAAGCTTCCCAACGAACCCTGGCACCAGCCAAAAAGTGGCAGCCAACCAAGGAAAACCTAGAAAATTGCCTGCTGCTGCCAAAGAAGCTGTACCATCAACCGCAAAGCAAAAGGGTGAAACCGGACCTAAGCGGATGAGGTCGGACGATAGCACCCAAGGCTCTGGTAAAAAGGAGCAGAGGGTAAGCCCCAAACCCCAAACTCTGGCGAGGAAGTCCTATCGGGACGCAGCAACCAATGCACTAACGGTAGCAGTGATAGACTACCTCAATGAGAAAGGTAAGATCCAGAAGGATCAAGGGGCACTTACGCAGCAAATCAGACAAAATTTCAACATTCAGAGGAATGAAACCGACAGCGGGTCATCTGGTTGTGACCTGTAGCGCCGATCAGCCTCTAGAATATCTACAGACTGCAGTTGCCAAGATAAACACCACTCTGAACGAGGAGTTTAGAGTCGTCCCCATAAAGGAGGTACCGCGTTTATGCACCGTCAAGGTATTTATACCCGAAACGGAGCAGACACCGAAGGAAGCCTTCGAGACGCTTTAACTGTAAAACACGGGGTATGAAACGGTAAGGTGGCATCTCTTCGCGGAGAAAGAAGTCCACAACAAAGGTATGGTCCTGGTACTGGGCATGCGAAGGGAAGACGTCAGCACTTTAAGGGAAAAAAACGGAAGACTGAGTTTTGGTTACACCCAGGGGACTGCCAGAGCTAAGGCGACCGAACCGTTAGAGCAAAAACGAAAAACTGATGCGGGTGACCGAAGCAAATCTGCACCACAGCAGGGCGGCAACAGCCAACCTGCTTAAGCATCTAGCAGATGGGAGCACCGAAATAGCACTGGTACAAGAGCCTTACCAGCTGAATGGAAAGATACTTGGAATCAGTGCAAAACAAATTAAAATCTTTGCTACAATCGGGGTAAATAAAATCCGTAGCTGCATTATATGTCGGAAGGAAGTTAATTTAATTTTTCTACCGCATTTCAGCGGTGTTCGACGGAAGGGATGGGCAGGTAATACCTACCGTTCGACGCTCCGATGCCGACCAGTGAATTCCGCACCCTATCGGAACATATACGGGGGAAACGGGCAATCAACGGATGGAACGCGCAACACGAACTCTGAGGAAGCACCAAGTGCAACGAAAGAGGTGAGCAGTTAGTCAATTACTAAATAAGTACTAACCTCAACTTAGCAAATAAGGGTAACACACCGACTTTTATAACAAAAACTAGAGCGGAAGTGATTGACGTCACTCGAATCACAACAGAGGCATTGGAGGACCTGCACGGCTGGAGAGTATGTGACTCAACTAGCCTGTCGGACCACCAATGGATCATCTTTGAAGTGAGAAGAGGCGAGAGGACTCTCTTGGTCTACTGCAATCCTAGAAAAGCGGATTAGGACGGCTACACAAACGCTACTAAAAGATATGTAGGTTCACACCAAGCGAATCTATTGAAAAGTCGAAAGGACATCGACAATGAAGTGAGAAACATCACAAGTGTACTGGTCGATAGTTTCAGTGAAATGTGTCCAACCACTACCATCAAACAAAAAAAGGTAAGCTGGTGGAACAAAGAACAGGAATAGATCAGGAAAAATACTCAAAGACTATTTAAAATAGCTCGGCTCACAAACCGAGATACGGATTGGGAGGACTATAACCGAAATCTGAAAATATTTAAAACAGCTGTAAGGAGAGAGAAAAGGAAATCCTGGAATCTTTTTTGCAGCAAAATTGAAGGAGGAAGCGAGACATCTAGGCTAAGCAGGGCTCTGAAAAGAGAACACATGTGGACACGATGCTTCAAAAGGAGGACGGATCGTGGACAACAAATAGCACAGAACGTCTCAAGCTCCTACTAAACCAAACACGTTCCGGGCTCAACGGATGAGGAGACAGAAAAAGTAAACAACGTGACTCTTTACCGTGCCCCCTCCCGTAAGCAAAGAATAGGTCCTTTGGGCCATTAATGCCTTCGAGCCTTACAAATCACCAGGAACCGACAATTATCATGCTTATGAAAGCGGATATCACAATAATACGGATTTTGGTGAAAATATATAGAGCCTCCATATCCAAAAGCTATATTCCTCTGGACTGGAGAGAAGCTTAAGTGGTTTTTATACCCAAGCCAGCAAAAGCCAGCCACTACAAAGCAACAGATTATCGACCTATCAGCTTAACGTCTTCCTGTCTTAACGTCATCCTGAAAACCCTGGAATGCCAGGTGGATGGGTACATAAAAAGCATCGTGAACATAACGGAGCTTTGTCCCAACCAACATGCATACCTTCCAGGGCGCTCAACAGAGACGGCACTAGACGAAATCGTAAGCAGAATAGAGAGGAACCTTGCCATTAAAGATTACACTTTCGCAGCCTTCATTGATTTCGAGGGAGCCTTCAATAATGTAAAAACTGAGAGCATAGTAGCAGGCAAAGATATAAAATAGACTCATATGGATGACGGAACTACTAGCTAAAAGGAAGATTACAGCCGAAGAAAACGGCGTAACCTTGAATAAATCGACTAACAGGGGTACACCACAAGGCGGGGCATAGGATCACCACTTGCCTGGGTACTCACAGTTAACCAAATAGTGGAAGACCTCAACGGGAAGGGTTTCAAAACGATAGCGTACGTTGACGATATCGTTATACTGATAATTGGAAAGTGCCGGAAACCATGTCGGCATTGCTGCAGACCGCACTCTCACATCTTTTTGAGTGAGTGAAGCTAAACGGAGCTTATACTTTACACAAAGCGTAGTAAGCCGGAGACATTTACACTCCTGACTTTTGACGGAAAACATATCAGTTTAGTAAACAAGGTGAAATACTTAGGAGTAACCTTGGATTGTAAGCTAACTTGGACTCTACACATAGGAGCAGTTAGACGGAGAGCTACAGTGGCGCTCTTCACAATGAAAAGACTAGTGGGGAATACCTGGGGAATAAAACCCAAAATTGCCCACTCGATTTACACAACAGTAGTGAGGCCAATAACTATCTACGGGGCATTGCTTTGGTGGCAGGCACTACAAAAGAAAACCATTGCAAAAGAGCTGGAGAATATCCAGCGAATGGCCTGCCTTGGCATCACAGGTGCCATTAGGACTACGCGAACTGCTGCAGCCAATCTCAAGCCACTCGACAAATTCATCTTCAGAGAGGCTTTACTTGCGAGCATCAGATTAAAATCCACATGAGGGTTATCTAACCACCCACAAATGGAAATAAATTTTGGAAAAAATGGAGAGAATGGCCTCATCAAGTAAAAGGGACCTGGATAGAATCCAACCGATAGTGGACACACCGATTCGATACAAGATCAGCATACCGTCCAGAGAAGCGTGGAAAACGGTGCAGGATTTCACATCTGGAAGTGAAATTATGATCTACACCGATGGTTGTAAAACAGATGAGGGAAGCGGCGTCGGAATCTGTTTCCCAGATCACCTGCAACTCCACCGAAGCTTTAAGCTGGAGCGCCAAACCCCAGTTTTCCCGTCGGAATTGTTTGCAATAAAAGCGGCTTTAGAAGCGGCAACAAACAAACAACAGGTATACAAATACTCTCGGACAATAAGTCGGCACTGCAGGCGCTTGCCTCTAACCGCGTAGTTTCACAACTGGTGCGGGATTGTAGGCAGGCTCCCAAAGCCGCAACAACCCGAGTAAATGTAAAACTGACATGGGTCCCTGGAACAGCGGTATAGAGGACACAGCGGTATAGAGGGAAACGAATAGGCGGATGAGCTAGCGAGAGCTGGATCAGCCGACCAAAATGTCTCTAGAAAAAGGGTAAGGAGAACTAGACGAAATCCTCTGGAAAGAGACAGATACGGCTTAGAATGACATGAACGACTGCAGCATAAACCGAGCTCTTTGGCCTCAACATAATAACAGGAGCACATAACAACTCCTGGGAAAAACCAGGAATGGCGTTAGAACATTGATGGCAGTATTAACGGGCTATAATCTTCTAGGTCAACACGCCAAACGAATAGGAATCCAAACGGATGACACCTGCCGAGCTTGCGGCGAGGAGGAAGAAAGTACAGAACACTTCCTCCTAGATTGCCCGAGTCCGGCCAACAAACGCCTTATTTGGCTGAGGTGTATTGGCGTAACAGAATTGGAACACTTGGCGACCACAGAACTGGGGGAACTCCTTGGCTTCTGTAGGACGACAGGATGGACCATCTGTAAACAATAGTACTACACATGGGGAGCTAAGGGCCGTTTGTGGCCTATGCTATTTTCGCAGCAAGTGGACCCCAGTACAAATAATAAAAACATTCCCATGCTTTTCCACTTCAAGTGTGAACGGTTTCTTCTTGTGCGCTGCGTTCAGATCTTGCAGTGTTCTGTGTATTTCTTCCTTTTTGATAACTGCAAAACAATCGTTTATGTATCGTAACGAGAGTTTTGGCAATTTTTCTTGTTCCTTCAGCTTGCTTTCGATGGTGTTCATGAAAATGTCACTGATAAATGAAGATAATGGAATACCCATTGATGCCATCAAGCACTATTGGTGCTTGATTTGATGTAAGTTAACCTTGGTGTTTTCAATTCTTCATCATATCTATCTTAAAATGTTGCTTACTGTCCAAAAAAAATACATGTACAGTTTGAGAATGGGATCTGCATTTCTTTGCAGATAGATGGACCAAAGTGTAACAAGACTGCTTGCGCTTCGCACTGACGATTTCTTAAATGGTGGTGTACAAGCCAACAGTTTTGTTAAAATCGTGCAAATTTTGCAACCTGCTTAAGTTTACTTAGCTAGTGTTAAAATGGTAAAAATGAAACTGATATTGTGTTAAAAGGGAACAGTTTTATACTATAATTTTTATAATTTTGCATTTCGAGCTTTAACTTGCTTCTTTAACAGTGATGCTATTGGTTTTTGGTAAAAAAGAGTGATTCTTTCTAGTGCCAGGAATACTCAGGGCACAATTAAAACGTTGTTGTAGAAAATCTCTTTGTTGTTGAACGTATTCTGTGGAACAGTAGTGAACAGCCGTTTTGGGAAAGCTGTTTTTGTCCTCTCATAGAATCTTTTAACAGTTGTGATTGCCTTATTTGCTGGTTATTGTAAGCTTGCACTTGTCGCTTATCTTTTAAAATTCCCAACAAGACTATCATTTTGCCCTTTCTCATCTGACGTTGCATGAAAACGAATTTCAGCTTCGATGTGGAAATCTTCTTTATAGTGATATAGATTTACAAAGTCAAATCTATTCTTAAAATCTTGCGATGCCCCGTCCGAGCCATATGTTATTTTTATACTATTATTCAATTAATTAAAAGTTGCTGGTGTAATATTTTTTTTCAAAACCACAAAATGTAGCTTAAACATATTTAAGACCATTTGATATTATGACTATACCCCTGTGCACTATTTTTTTATATTTTTTGATTCTGATTTGTAGTAATATATTGATGTACGGTGAGTTACTTCAGTGGTAAACTGTGGTAAATTGTGCTGCATCTTGTATTGCGAAACTATAATTTATCGCAAACTCACACTGAAGAAAGAGTTCACCATCAGAAATTTTCCCCCTCAGGATTAGTAAGTTGTTTGCGTTTCAGCAACATAGTCAAATATCCAAGCAACTACGTAACCTATCGATAAAATCACTAGGGTGAAGCATTTGTATGACTACCGTAAAGCCATTGCGCATGCCCATTGTTGAAACTGAATTCTATTCACTTAATTATCGCTTAAAAAATATTTTTAAATGGCCAAGAATTACATTAAATCCGATGTTTACATCGTTCATTTGGAGCTGATTTTGTAGTTGTTAAATAACAAATTGATGTCGGTATAGGACACATTATCCTTCAAATACACTCCTTCTAAGATGGGAGGTGGACGTCGCTTTCTCTTGTCAGTGAATCAATATAACCTCAACTTCGCATAATATACTGGTGGTGCGTATATACACAAACAAGAAGTGTGCCAGAGTCTCCAGCAGGGATATATTGCTAACTCTGCAATGTGAAAAACTGGTTATGGTCATGGTTACTTCAATATCAGGACATTCAGTTTTAAACTTCTGATTTTATTTTTGTGAGTTCTTGTGCCATCTTTCAATTGATTAGACACAATCTCTTTCCTACCAGGTAGAACTCAACTAATATCTGCTCGAGATAGAAACTTCTTTTTCTATTTCAACTGGTAACATCTGACCACTATGACGTGTAGGTGATGATCAGATATCAAATTGATTTACAAATTTTTTTCGCTTTGTTCGCCTGCCGCCTAGTTATCCCATGCTCTTCAGCGAATTTATCTACCTTCCAAGATTTTGGTGCAATGATGAGTATCAAAATTGTTGTCGAATTTTATATGGATGGGTAATCGAATTTTTCCTTTAATTGTTTCAAAGTTTTTGGATCTTTTCCCATAGTTTCCGTCTGTGTCGAAACATGATTGCACTTGTCCTCTTCTGGAAAAAACTATTCGTGCTAGACGCGCTGGCAATCGTCACTTTATGACTGACTGCTCTGTGATTTCACAAGATCTACACTGGCATCAGGCACTGTTTCACTAAAAGGACGTTTCTTTCAGCCCTACTCATTTGAAAAAAAGCTTTATTTTCTTATACTGTTTCATAAACTATAACTTTGTTAATTCTGATCAAATTTTAATCGATCAATTAATTAAGATCAAATGTGACGAGAGACTTTACTAACAAACAACTAATTACAGAAATCCAGCTAGTTAGGTTGAAATTGAACCATTTTTCTAAACATAATTTAGCCTTTTCAATAAAAAATATGAAATTATTAATAGTCCTATTCAAAGCTACTTGTAATGATTTTTAACTTTTATTTTGTTCCATGTCCAAAATACTTATCATGTTTTCTTTGAATTAGTTCAGTCTATTAACATGTCATAATGTTATAAACATCTAAAGGAGTTACATTATTTCCTTCTAATTTTTTAATTGTTTTAATGAAAAATTTGAAATATGACAGATAAAGAAGGTAACAATGAACTAAATTATTTTTCATTTCACCATCCAACATCAATAAATTTTGTATAACCATTGGACAGTCAACGTTCACACTTACAAAGTAGTTACAAATCGGTGTCCAATTAATTAAAATTGCATCTATTGCTGGCAAAAGAGATATCCAATGAGTTGCTCTCTTCTGCATGCATAATATTCTCAATGTCATTATTTAAACAACTCACAGCATGTTTTACTGAATTCTGCACAATATGGGCATGCCAATTTCCTTTTAATAAGTCAGGCAAAACTTCTAATATGTTTTTGTATAATGAATGATTATGTCTAAAATTTTCATTTGCATGGTCAGTGCTAAGACCAGATCATTGGCTGAACGAAAGTTGAAAGGGCTCTGAGGAGTTTTCAATGGCTGAAAGCATCCCAAGACATGATTCATTTGTATTTTCATAAGTAACTTTTGTTGAATTCCATTCTCAGGACTCAAACATTGAGCTACCAGAGGAAACAATTTTATATTTTTCTGGTCAATGACAGACTGTAAAGAGTATGGGTCAAAAACCTCGGTCATTAATCGAACGTCGGTCACTAATGCCTCCATTTTTGTCGTAGCCCTAACCTTGAGCAACCTTTATGTCGTCGAACGCCGCTATCTGTTCCTCTCCAAACTCCTACAGCTCCTTTTTCAGCATTGAACTCAATGAGTGCAATTTCAATCTCGGAAAACTTCGTTAATGAGTCGCCCAAACGTATTGCCACTTATACATAGACCAAATGGCGTTTTACAGAACTCGTATTGGCCGTCTTGCGTAACGAACGCGGTATACTTTTGACTGGATTCGGTAACAGGAACATGGAAATAAGAATTTTTCAAATCAAGTGTCGTATAAACTCGTGGTGATGCCAAGCGTTCACGCAGGTTCTCAATGATCGGTATAGGGAATCGATTTCTTACAACTTTACAATTCAGGCTACGGTAATCTATGCAGAGCCTTTGCGATCCGTCTTTCTTCTTGACGACGACCACTTGACTTGCAAAGTCGCTCAATGATGGCCGTATTACACCTTCATCCAAATATTCCTTCACTTGACCGTCAACTACGGCTTTTTCTAAAGGTGTCCGTCTTGGGCGATGGTATATGGGCGTTTCATCCGTCAGCGCTATAATCGCCTCAGTACTTGGCTTCTGTTTCTCTTTCGGAACGTCTTTGAATTTGCTTCGAACGTTGAAATCGCTTTACCAATCGTCGCATGAAGTTCTCATCATCCACCTGTCGTCGTTGACTGGATCGTTGATCGCGTGAATTAATCCTCATTTGCACGAGTGCATTAATCCTCACATACTTGGGCGTAATAATGTAGTTTACCGTCTTCAAAATTTTTCTACCGATTATCATATGAACACTCATAGCGTTTGTTGGGATGACGTAAAGTTAAATATGAAACACTATTTCTTCGATTTCGATGTCTTCGATTACTCTCCCGATCGCGTGAGAAATTGCGTTACCAAATCCGCGAATTTTTATGTTACTTGGAACCGTACTCGGAACCGTTCCTTCTGATTCCTGCCACAACACATGTCCTATCGAATTGCAATCACTATAAGTGTCTGTTACCGCCGTAATCTTTCGGTCACCGACTTTCACATTAACAACGTTTTCATCTGCCGTGAAACGCTCAATGCAATTCACCGTAGGGATCGATTTGTTCACACCTTTAATTTGCGGGCATTGTCGCGATAAATGTCCATAGGTTCGCATTTAAAGCACCTACTTCCCTTGTCTTTATCCAGGCAATCATTTGCTTTATGCCCCGTCCCGCCACATGAAGAACATCGCGTACTTTCGTTCGAAGAATGTCCATGTTGTTTGTTGTCGCTGCGCCCTTTTTTTATTTGGTTTTCTACCTCGGATTTTTCTTTCAGCTTCGCATAGACATTCAATTTCGATTTTAGGTCAGCGATCGTTGTCGCCTCGAACAGGATCGATGTGTTCGCTGCGTCATCATTGGATACACACTCGCATATGGTGGCTTCATCTACCTTCCTCGCCCTTGCTACGCGCTGCCCTTGCTACGCTCGTATACGTATTCTAACAAGCTTTCCTCTGGCTTCTTAGTACGCTTGATTAATTTTCTATGTACTTCCGCGGCACTGAATTTTCTGTCGAACTCGGCACATTGAGCACGTTTCAAGGAGTAAAGCACATAAAGGAGTTTTTGCAGTTCAGTCCAAGAGACGCTCTTACTAATACATGCGAACTCCTCGATCCACGTGGAGATACTTTGTCCATTCTCTGCACCGAAATTTTCAATGCTCTCTTCCACTTCGCGGAACGCGTATACCCCACTCGGTTCCCGGCCTGCACTCGCTGCTGCTGTGAGATTTTGAATCGTTGTTGGTGTTCCTGCTACACCATCCTCAACGATTGTCTCTTCACTCACGATTCGTCTCATTTGTCCGCCATCTCACACATTATGTTAGTTCCCACGGGATATTGTTCGTCGAACTCCACAATTCGAGCAGCTAATTCTTCTTTTGTCCCACTTTCTTTGAAACCCCTCATCCAGCACTTCCGCTGGAGCCCCTATAAGGTATACCGGTCAAGCCACTCTGTCACATCCAATCTTGCGCGAGTTACATACGACCAACTCACATTCCTTCACATACGACCAACTCACATTCCTGGACACCAGACATTCACCCGACACCTGCGACCTTAATTCACCGTACCAGATTTCATCACTTTTCTGATTATTCTGCATTTCGCACGAAATTTGAACATATATGCACTTTTAGAATGTACAAGTTAGAAGTTCAGTAAATCTAAAAAGATAAGTCAGTCGTAAATTGGAAATTAAGGAATAAAGTTCGATATAAGTAAAAACTTTGTTTTTTTTTGTCGGTTGAGTTAAAGGTGGACGTAACTGGCGCAGTCGAATAGGATACTTGTGTAGTGAGAATCGAAGGATTATCGATTTAAGATACAACAAGCTGAATAGCGACGGCTCAATTTTTGTCAACCCTCGAAGGATCATCGGGACGGAACTCAACCCATCGACGGCTGATCGATATTTACGAGATCCCTTGCGACGGCTTATTGCAAAGGACGAATTAAAATGATGCTAATTATAATTACGTAAGTCAAAATAATTTGGATACTTTCCTTCTATTCATATATATATATATATATATATATTCCTATGCCATATATAAACACTAAGATTAAGAAGTGGCCATACCCAAGAACAAGGAGCAACCTTAAAGTGATCCCCTTAACTACAGTGTTAGAGAGTGAAAGTGCAAGTGCCTCCTGTAGGGTGTCGGAAGATAGTGGCGAAGTACTAAACGATAATCAGTCGAATCGCTCTAACGAAGAATCTCAAATATCGGGAAATAGTGAGATTTATTCGACAAATAGTAATATGGCAAACATTGTTGAGATTTTTAATTCCTTGAGAATCCCTGATGCCGTCAAGGATTTGCCAAAATTCAACGGCAATCCGCGATTGCTGCATGATTTCATTGAAAATATCGAAGAAATAATCTCCATTATTCCACCCGTTTCGCCTGCTTATAACAAAATGATACTCCGTGCTATACGCAACAAGATCGAAGGTCCCGCCAATGAGGTACTTAACATGTATGGTACATCATTGGACTGGGAAGAAATAAAAAGAAATCTCGTCCTTCATTACAGCGATAAAAGAAACGAGACTTCGCTGATTAGAAATTTGCACAATCTCAACCAACGAGGCAAGACAGATGAGAAGTTCTAATGATTAACCACATCCAACTTCATGAATCTAATACAAGTGTAATCACCGCGAAACGTGAATTATATTCCGAAATGTGCCTTAACACATTTCTGGCAGGACTCCAAGAACCACTTGGGGCAACTATACGTGCCATGACACCAGACTCCTTAGCAATAGCATTCTCATATTGCATTAAGGAGCAGAACACATTTTACGCAAAGTACAACAACTCGAACTCTCATAGTAAAACTCAGGCTCCTTCAACTGTTACACAAAGAAACCCCGCGACACAAACGATCGGTCGACAAATGAACTATACGGGTAACTTAACACCATCAAACATTTTTCCAAAACCAAACTTTCAGGCAACGAATATTTACCCACAAAGATTCATTCCATCTCATATTGCAAACAACAGGCTTTACCCCCCGAATAATACATCAAATAATCGATTTAACGGACCATCTTTTCCGAAACCCGTTCCCATGGACACAAGTTCGGGCTACACCCATCTCCGCTACAGAAATGGCCCACAACCCCAACAACAGAATAACTTCTTCAGACCCACTGGACAACTTAGAGTCACCAACCCCCCAAATCACAACTTCTTTAGATCAACAGGACCACCTAGAGTTATAAGCAAAGAATTATTCAACTCACGGAAACAGAACCAACCGACAGAACAAATTACACTAATACGCCCTCATACTTCCAACCTTCCCCAAACGACTCCTATAGACAAAACCGTGACGACTACTACTACTATACAGAACCTGATTACTTCCAAAATAACCTCAGTGAGCAGAACACAGAAAACTATCAAGACCAGTATAATAATAATGGACAAGATACCCAAAATCAGCTCGATACACATGAAATCGATGACGGAAATTTTATGCCACCCGCCTCAACAACCCAACCGGATACATAGATGTCAATACCCACGGTTCAAATCTTCCTTTTGTAGAAATATCTTCTCCATTTGGACGAAACCTCAGGTTCCTCATTGATACGGGAGCATCCTCTTCATTCATTGATCCTGAATTCGTCCACCCAAATGATATAATAGAAACCAAACCCATCTACATTAAAACTATCCTTAATAAATATGCATTGAACAAACAGGTCTTCTTGCCAACATTTAATGAATTTATGCAGCCAGGAAAATTAAGATTCTTAATATTTAAGTTCCATGAATATTTCGACGGGCTATTGGGACTCGACACCTTAACAGTACTTAATGCTGAAGTAGACTTAGCCCAAAGGGTTTTAATTACTAACAACGCAAAAATCCCTTTGTTTTTCAAACCAAACCTTACTTCTTCGCGATATACAATTCCCCCAAAATCAAAACTTATCGCCAAACTCCCAGTTGATGTTCAGAATGGAGACATATTTATCGGCCATACCGAAATTTCACAGGCACTACTCATCCCCGAAGGCATTTACACCGCTAACAACTGGCACAGCTTAATTACCGTCACAAACGTATCCGATAAGGAGCAAACGCTTTTCCTCGAACAACCCTTAAGAGTTTCCACATTCTCATCATACGAATTCACGGAAACCAATAATTTTAATATTGATTATAATTGCGAACCCGACACCTCCATCCCGCCTGAGGATGTCACTAAATTAATTCGAGTTTCCCATCTTACTAAAGAGGAAAAGGACCTGATATTTCGCATCTGCCGTGAATATGACGATGTCTTCTACCGCGAGGGGCAAAACCTCACATTCACAAGTAAAATCAAACACAACATCCCAACTAAAGACGACGTACCGATATATACAAAATCTTATCGGTATCCTCATGTGCATAAGGAAGAGGTTAGGAAACAAATTAATGATATGTTAGACCAACATATCATCAGACCAAGCTACTCGCCATGGAGTTCTCCAGTTTGGATCGTCCCCAAGATAGCGGACGCAAGTGGGAAAAAGAAATGGAGACTAGTGATCGATTACCGTAAGGTCAACGAGAAAACAAAAACCGATCGGTTTTTACCAAATTGAGATGAACCCGAAAGACGTTCCAAAAACCGCATTCATGGTGGAGGGAGGACACTACGAGTACGTCCGGATGCCGTTTGGACTAAAAAACGCGCCATCCACCTTCCAACGAGTGATGGACAATGTACTCCAGGATTTACAAGGCAAAATATGCCTAGTCTACCTGGACGATATCATTGTGTACTCTACCTCGCTCCAAGAACATGAAGAGAACTTGAGAAAGGTTTTCGATAAGCTGCGCGATGCCAACTTCAAGGTGCAGCTTGGCAAATCGGAATTTCTCCACAAAGAATTAGCCTTCTTAGGCCACATAGTTACAAACCGTGAAACCGAACCCGGAAAAAATTAGAGCGATAAAAAATTTTCCAATCCCCCAAACCCAACGGGAAATTAAATCCTTCTTGGGATTGTTGGGTTATTATCGAAAATTCATTAGGGATTTCGCCAAACTTACAAAACCACTGACGGAATGTCTGAAAAAGGGTAGAAGCATTAAGTTCACGGAAGAGTACATAAGAGCGTTCGAAACATGTAAAGACCTGTTGATGAATGACCCGATCTTGCAGTACCCAGATTTCAGTAAACCATTCATTTTAACTACCGACGCCAGCAATTTTGCAGTCGGCGTAATATTATCACAAGGTACTGTCGGAAATGACAAACCCATTTGCTATGCCAGTAGGACGCTGACAGATTCCGAAATAAATTACTCCACAATCGAGAAGGAGCTCCTGGCGATAGTCTGGGCAGTAAAATATTTCAGGCCCTATCTATTCGGGCGCAAGTTTCAAATCATAACCGACCATAAACCTCTTACTTGGCTTATGAGTCTCAAAGACCCGAACTCCAAGCTAGTGAGATGGCGATTAAGACTCGAAGAATTTGATTATGAAGTTGTATATAAAAAAGGGCGCCGAAATTTAAACGCAGATGCTCTCAGCAGGATAAAACTTCCCGATAATACCTCCAACAAACTTGTCGAATTGAACGCTAACGAGTCACTCTCAGGGATCGACAATACATCGCAGGTAGCCGAAAACGGCTCTACTATCCACTCTGCCGAGGAAAATTTAAATGACGGTATCCCAATATCTGAGAGACCGTTAAACGAGTTTACACTCCAAACCATTCTAGAGGAATCTACAAGCACTCCTCAAACCTTGTTGCAGATGCCATTCAAAAACCGGCAGAGACGAACAATTCGTATATTTGATTATACCGAAAACACCTTATTAAATCTCTTAAAAAAATTTCTGGCCCGAATAAACTCAATGCAATCTACACCTCTGACGAAATCTTCAAAATCATTCAATCCGTTTACTGCAAATTATTTTCTCAATCTAAAACTTTCAAAATAATCGGCTGCATGGAAGTCCTACAAGACATCATTGACTCTGACGAACAAGATCGACTCATCAACGAATACCATCTAAACAATAATCATAGAGGTATATGTGAAACGGTGCTACACCTAAGAAGAAATTACTACTTCCCCTGCTTAAAAGATAAAGTTACTAAAGTAATAAGCCAGTGCGAAACCTGCCAAACCCAAAAGTACGACCGTAGTCCACACAAACCACAATTTCAAATCTCGGAAAACCAAAAAGAACCATTAGACAGCATATACATTGACGTATACACTATTAATGGCAAATCAATCCTAACCATTATTGACAGATTCTTCAAATTCGCAGCTGCTTACACCCTAGAGACAAAAAATAGCTTGAATATTCTTAAGGCGTTGAGACACTTCATTTGCCTTCATGGTACTCCTAAAATATTAGTAGCCGACCAAGGTACCGAAATGTCTGCCTCAATATTCAAAGATTTCTGTGCACAATACGGTATCACAACACATTTCACATCATTCCAACAAACTAGCAGGAATACATACGTAGAAAGATGGCACTCAACCTTGACCGAAATCTACAGAATTGTTCTGGAAAAACGGAAAAAGAGCAAACTCAATACTGACCATGACGACATACTCAACGAAGCCATAATAACTTACAACAACGCCATACACTCGACAACGAAACTCACTCCTTATGAACTATTTTCAGGTAGAACGCATGTATTCAGTAAAAATTTTAGTTGCAGTAATGAACATGAATACCTACAAGAACTTAACGAATTTAGGGCTAAACTATACCCAAGCATAAAAAACAGAGTAGACGAGCTAGTAAACAGGAATATAGAAAAATTGAACAGAACTCGAGAAAACCCCCAAGCATTACAGCCAGACGAAACTATATACCGAAAAGAATGTAGAAGAAACAAAATTACACCTAGGTTTACCAAACATAAAATAAAAAAAGACAACAAAATTACTGTAATTACTGACAAAAACCAAAAATTGCACAAATCCAAAATAAAGAAAAAACGCAAATTTCCGAATGATCATCAAGACACAAGGACAGAAGATAGAGATACAGGACATGACTGAAAACCATGGCCTACTACCATTACAACTTGGGACGAGCAGAATAATACGAACCTACGAAAATCTAGTTCACATTGTAAACCTAGACAAGTACGACCACGCTGTACAGAAGATAAAAGACTCGCTTTCAGAATTTGATAAAATTAAGGACACGACAAATACTATCCAAATTACAAAAGTGAAAGTTAAAGAGCTAATCCATAAGTTACAAATACTAAAACCAAGACTACGAACCAAAAGAGGTTTAATTAACGGACTTGGGACACTCATCAAGGGCATTACAGGCAATATGGATGCGAATGAAACGCTTTTGTCGAATCAATCCAATATTAAAAACGTAATAAATAAACAAACTAGACTAAACCACTTCATGATAGAGCGATTCGATAACATAACAAATCACATCAACAACCAAAGCGATACCATCAGGAAGTACTTAGAGCACTCACAGAACAAAATTAACAGAGAGCTTGATTCCATGGTACGCATACAGTACCTCAACCAATTACACTACAATCTTGATTTATTAAATGATCATCTGTCAGGAATAGCAGAAGCTGTTCTACTTGCTAAACTAAATATAATATCCAAACAGATTCTAAGTCCACTTGAACTAACTGAAATCTCGAGCACTCTTGAAAAACAGTCGATAAAAGTTCAATCTGATGAGCATGTTTATGAACTATTAAATCTTCAAGCCTATTATAATGGCTCCAGCTCCATCATATTCAATATTCAAATACCAATTTTATCCACAGAAAACTTCTCCTTTTTCCACATAATACCTCTTCCCATACAAAAAACTCAGCTAATATCCTCAAAACCTTATATGACCTTCAACCATAATAGTATCCAATTTTTTGACAAAAGATGCCCAAAAATCGATATACTACTGCGAAGAAATGAATAACCAAATAGATTCGAGTAATTCTAGGTGTATCCTCAACATCATGAATGGTACACCAGCATCATGCCAATTCAAGAATACCACAGAGCCATCAGAGATAATCCAACCTGAAACAAACTACATACTCACCATCAATATACCCGAAACTATGCTAAGTTCGACCTGCGGATTGTCGAACAGATCCATATCCGGAACCTTATTAATCCACCATCAGGACTGCCAGGTCGACATAAATGGGATAACCTACATCAGCCAGACCAGCGTTTTCTGGGACGAAATCAACATACTTCCTGTCACCCTCAACAATAACTCGACCTTCAACGACACCATCATTCTACCTACCTTAAGGAAAACCGAGTTGCCAAACACCGACTTCAGCGAATTCTTTAAAACCTTCAACATCATCAACGGATCCATCTTACAACCACTCACCATCCTGTTAGCCGTTATTACAACAATAAGCCTATACCTACAGTTTAAAGGAAGAAACCACGATCAACAACAACATCCGCCCTCGCTCCACATTAGAGAAACTCCACCATTACAGTTTCTCTAAATGTCGCTCATCTTAAGGAGGGAGGAGTTACATACGACCAACTCACATTCCTTCACATACGACCAACTCACATTCCTGGACACCAGACATTCACCCGACACCTGCGACCTTAATTCACCGTACCAGATTTCATCACTTTTCTGATTATTCTGCATTTCGCACGAAATTTGAACATATATGCACTTTTAGAATGTACAAGTTAGAAGTTCAGTAAATCTAAAAAGATAAGTCAGTCGTAAATTGGAAATTAAGGAATAAAGTTCGATATAAGTAAAAACTTTGTTTTTTTTTGTCGGTTGAGTTAAAGGTGGACGCAACTCGCGCGACATCCTCTTTCCCCGTCTCTCTCTCTCTCTCTCTCTTCAGGACAATCAGAAAAGTTCGCGCACCAATCTTTTTGTGTCTCTCTAGACAGATAGCAGCTCGCACACACGCGCTATATCACTTCAAAATGGCGTCGCCAATCGATACCGGGTTCGGAACACAAACGAATTAGATTATTAACCAATGGTCATTCCGGTTGAGCCCCCTGTAAAGGTTGAATCATAAAATAATCTTTATTCATTGAAAAGGTTCGTTGTTAAATTCAGTATTAAGGATGAACGAATTTGATAATTACGAAGGACGAAGCGAAGTCACGTCTGCTCACTGCACGCTCTTGTAGTCGGCTCCTTTCGATCATGTTGCAGGCGACGATCTCTCAGCTGTCAGTGTTGCCACCAAACATATATATTTAATCACTTTATTAAATTTTGAACTCAAAGACAAAGCGAGATTTATTATGAAAAAAAAAGTTTTTGTCTATACTTTTGGCTTGAAAAACGAGATGCAGTGTGACGCGCCGTGCAGTGCCCTCACACTACAGTGCATATGTCTCCGAACGAATGCTGATCCCACTCTCCAACTTCACATGTATGCTATGTGGATTATAAGCTACATTACAAGATAAAAATTAAAAATACGTTAAGTGCATTTTTTTTTTCAAATTCCTAACAATTACCATTCTCAAAAAACATATGTTTAACAATAGCAGCAATAGGTTTTAAAAAATCCTTTCGTGCAATTGATTTAATTTTTTGAAGGCTTGGAAAGTGGCAACTAGACATATCAAAAAAATATTAAATGTACATTTATTGTAGAACCTGACATTATCTTCGCTGCTCGCTTCACACCAAATGCCCAAATGCCCTCGAAATAAATCTTTTGAAAACTATTTATAAGCGTCCCTACCGTCGTTTCCTTCGAAGCAGTCGCTCTCCATACTTATATACCGGTCCTAAAACTTTCTTTACTTTTGAACGGTGTTCTGCAAGTCATTTTCTGAAAACGAAGCGAGTGCAGCTTGCGAATTTCGTTGATGTTTTGTGATAAGAAAACGATGTGGTTTCAAGTAAATTTTTAATTTTGAAAGCGACCCATAACACCCTAAACTGTGGAATCGTGGAATCGCATAACCGCATCCACACGTAGCAGAAGAATTCACAGTGTAACCGATGGTACAAGTATCTATGGACGGTTCCTCTAATTTGAAAAAAGGATGATATGCTTGCTCTTCACATTGCTATTCGCCAGGCTGCTTTTTTTCGATTAAAATTTCTATCAATATTTTCTTTCAACCAACATTTTGGCACCTTGTTGATTGCGTTCTTGTTTTGTGTCATTTTCACGCTTCATCCCCGCGATCACTTGGAAAACGGTTACCATCACTCGAAACGAGTTCTTTGAGCTCTATCCAGATATCAATTATTTGCTGCTCCTGATCAGCAATCATCAGTTTTGGGATGGAACGCAAAACGTTTGACCCCTGTTTGGGTCGATCCTGGCAGAAACCAAGCGCGAACTTTTGCCGGTATGATATGCGTGATTAATTATACAGTCGAAATACACGGAAATCCCAAAACTTTTCGAATTCCAATGAATTTGACGTCAGCTATCAACTTAAATTTTCCTAGCTTTACAGATATAGAGCTTAGATTGTCAGGATGTAATGAAAGTTCACTCACTTTTTACAACATGTTTATGGTTTTTTCTCCTGGTTTCAAATTGGGCATACCACGCAAACGCTTGACATATCAAATACTTCGTTCATCTTTGCCGAATCATTTTACGCATGTCAGTAGTATTTTTCCAAGAGCAAAGTAGTATTCAATGCAAACATGTTGCTTGCATTTTTTGTGTATCTTGATAATCTTAGGACTGTATATGTAATACAAAAACATACGAGAAATGTCCGCCACAGCGCCAGTCAAAGTCAATCTTATAAATATATCATAAATAACAAAGAGCGTTACTACTTCGAGCTAACTGCCAATCCGACTGTATTCTACCGTGTTCACAAATGCAATAGTGTTTGAAAGTAAAACTAACTGGAAAACGAATCATCAGAACGAAGATGCGGAGAGATAAGTATTAACATTCTCTCAGCAATGACTCATAAAATTATTCTATCATGCATTAAATTTAGAAAGCTAATCATCGCAGTCCGTCCACTCACCTGCGTCGTTTAATTTATAAGCTCTCTATGTCTAAAAGCTCGCTTTGTTGTTATTGCATCAGTCTGGGAGCTTTTGGATACTACCTGTTACAATACAAACTATAATGTCTTGAGGAAACACCACAGTGAATAAAATAGTGCAGGTAAGAGAATTATTCTTTCAAATTATAATACAGTGAGCCATCGGTTACCGAACGCCTCGGATAGTGAACGTTTCGTAGAACGAACGAAGTATTTTTTGAAATAATTGTTTTGTTTGAAATTGTTTGTTTGAAAAGAAGTTTGTGTTTCAAAAGTTCAATCTCTGTTTTACTCATACATAACACGTATTAAGGGGGGAAATACGTGTAGAGGCTTAAAAAAATTCAATTTTTCATTTTTTCGATTTCATAAATCGCTTGTAAGACTATTCAAAAATATAAATTTAAAATTTCAAGACAAAATTCTTATCCGTTCAAAAGTTATAAGCGATTTGGTAAGTGCCCCCGGTACAGCGTCCGAGAATATAACTTTCAGAACGGAGCGGTCGAGTTACTCGTGTAGGTAGTCATTCATATACTTCCAGGTATGTATTTTTAAGAGCGGAAAGGGCCATGGGCAGATGTTCTTTTATTTTATTTGTATAGAAACGACTAGAAGCATTAGTGTCCTTGACAAGGACTCCTTGTAACAAACCATCATATAGTATTAGTTCACAACCGACTTTCGTAGCGTGCGTTTGAAGTATCAGTTTAGAGTTAAAATAATGTCTTCGTATCCAAAAAAAGGGCGTAGTGATTCTACTCGTCGTAGTAGACCACGCAAAAGATCAGATATTCTCATATGTCGAAATTGTAAGCAGGATGTTAAATTTGCTGAAAGTGGAATACGAGGCCTTGGATTCAAGCTCGTTGTTAGTTGCAAGTGCGGATCGAAACAAATTCCATCAGGTCCTTTTATAAATAATGGATTCGAAATAAATCGTAGGATTGTTTTTGTCATGCGACTCTTGGGTGTTGGCCGAAAGGGAATTAATTTATTTTGCAATTATATGGACATAGGTGCTGGTATATGTGAAAATACTTACAACTCAATATATGATCATATTCACACTGCTGCTAAGAAAGTGTATGAACATTGTTGTAAGAAAGCTGTAGATGAAAAAAAAAAGAAAATGAGAAGCACGAAAGACCTCTTCTTAATTTAAAAGTGTCTGGTGATGGAACTTGGAAGAAACGAGGTTTCAAATCATTATTTGGCGTAACAACTCTAATAGGATATTATAGTGGAAAGGTTATAGATCTTGTTGTTCGGAGCAGTTACTGCCATGCGTGTGCAATATGGAAAAACAAGCCGAAAACTTCGCCGGAGTATCTAGCTTGGGAAGAAAATCATGATGAAGAAAGTTGCACGCAAACGCATGCAGGATCTGCGGGAAGCATGGAAGTTGAAGCTATTAAAATGATGTTTACAAGATCAGAAGAATTACACGGAGTTAAATACGGTAATTATATAGGCGATGGAGACTCCAAAACATTTGCAGCAATTAATAAATTGAATCCATATGGTGATGAACTGCCGGTAATTAAAAGTGAATGTATAGGTCACGTACAAAAGCGAATGGGAACGCGGCTTCGAAAAGTAAAAAAGGACAAACATTTGGGTGGAAGAGGAAAGTTGACAGAGGCCTTAATTAAAAAATTAAGCACTTACTATGGACTAGCAATTAGAAGAAATATTGATAGCGTTGAAAACATGAAAAAAGCAATAATGGGAACTTACTTCCAAATGATATCAACAGATGATAATCAACAGCATGACAATTGTCCAACGGGTGTAGATAGCTGGTGTAAATGGAAAAAAGCTGAAGCTCTTGGGACAGAGCCTCCAAAACACCCGCCACCTCTACATCCTGACGTTCAAAAAGAAATTCTTCCAATCTACGAGAATTTATCCCGGGATGATTTATTGGAGAGATGTTTAGGAGGCCATACTCAAAATGCTAATGAAAGTTTCAATTCAACTGTTTGGCGTATGGCTCCAAAACATTTGCATTGCCGTTTAAAAACTATCGAGATTGCTGCATACTTGGCTACTTGCTTGTTTAATGAAGGCAGTTCAAGTATTTTATTAGTAATGAACGAGTTAGATCTCATAGTTGGTAACAGAAGCTTCAGTCACGTACAACAATACGACAGTCTACGCGTAGCCCGACAGAATTGACGCAACTCCTTGGACAGTAAAGAAGCCCGAAAAGCCCGAAAAGAAAAGTTGCAAGCTGAAAATGACGCATATGAAGCTGAAGAAGGTTTGCAATATGGTGCTGGAATAGCTGATTAATTGGTAGGTTGTTTCAATTAATTTAATACTACTTTACATTAACTTTTTCTGTCACTTTTTTTTAAACGCGTTTTTCTCGAAACAAGTTTTTTCAAAAAGGTGTACACTCTAGCTTAAAAAGTTTTATACCAATCATTCTGAAATTTGGTTTATAACTTCTTTACACAATTGTGCTGTATATGGACCTCAATCATAAGCGATATTTTTAATTTAACTATTTTTTTTATAATAAACAATATATGAAAAAATGGTTAAAAAACATGTCTTATTTGAACAGCTCTCTAAAAAATGCAAATTTTAATTTTTTTTTTAAATTGAGGTTCATATAGAAGATACACATATAATAAAAGTAATTTTTATGGGCCATTGATTTCAAGTAACAATTGTGGCTTCCATCGTGTACACCAACTGCTCAGTCGGATGGCAACATGCGATCTGTATCAGCTGATATCTCTGCTACTTTTTGAATTTTATTATTGTAAAATATGAAAATAACTTATTAATATGTTTATAAAAGAACATAAAATAGTTGCAATAAATAATATTCATTTTTTATACCTTAAAAAAATTTTTGAAAATCACCATCAAAACTTCCTTTTACACGTATTTCCTCCCTTAAATTTTTGTGCTGTTTGTCCATTTGTGAACATGAACTTTAACGTTCATGTATTAACATGACGAAAAAGAAATTTGAAAAGAACCACTCTTAATATTGAATCACAATCAATGTGTTTCTGTAGCAGATCTAAGACAAACATTTAGCTTATCTAAGTCAACAGATTTTACCATACAGAAGATTAAAGAAAAGTTTAAAGAGGCAAATGTGTCACGGGGAATTTTAAAGATTGTCTTTCAAAGATTGCCAATCGCCAGGCGAAAATCTTCGCTGATATTGCTTTAATCAACTGCAACAGAAGAGTTTAAACAAGCAAAGGATGTTTCCAAAAATTCAAAAACTGAACGGGCTTCCATTGTGTCATCAGGCATAGCTTAGCTTAGGCATAGCATAGTTTAGATGTAAAGGCAGCAGAGGCATTTATTGATGAACTATGAAGATCATCTACATCAGTAGCAATTCAATGCCTTTTGGAAACTACCGAAAACGAAACTGCCTTTTTTGGAAAAAAAATGCCTAAAATGAACTACATGAAAGCATAAGAGCAAGCGATACCCGGCCACAAGCCAATAAAAGACCGCCTTCAAAAAGCATCATGTAAATAACAGTAAATTGAATGTTAAGATTTAATGGTAAAGCTTGGATCACACGACCTATTTACCGATTGAGTCAATTAAGTTTTTGGACCCTCCGTTAAAAGACAGCTGACAGAAACTGCATCATCCGAAGCCAGCACAGGAGTTAAAAGAAGGGTTCAAGTTCATAAAAGCACACTTTTTGCCTCCGAACTCTACTCTTTCACTGCGTAACTGCAAGTAATCGTCAATTCCAGAAAATTATTCAGTAAAGAATTCTTTAAACATTAAAGTTTCTTTACTTTGATGTCGTTGCACGCACTTCCATATTGTGGCATGCCTGAAAATTATTGCAAACGTAAGGCATGGTGTAACTCTTGAATCTTCCGAAGGCAACATTGAAGTAGAAATACGATCAGTTGATGATGACATTATATCATCGGTAAGTTAGATGGGGCTCGGGGTAAATAATCTGGACCTAGATGAGCTTGTAGCAGCGGACAGTGAGGAACTGACAACTGAAGAGCTCACAAAGTTACAATATGCTGTAGAAGTTATGAAGTAATTACAAAAGAGGTGCAACCGTCGAGTACTATAAAAGAGATGCCCATAGCGTGGGAGTCTGTTTCCTCATTTGTTCAAAAATACCATCCCAATCAGGTTGTGGTTAAGCAGATAACCAACCAACATATTTTCTCATCCAAATACTTTCTCTTCCACTTTAGATTTCATTCTACAATTCGATTATGAATTCTTAAACTATTGGTTATGGTTATATTATGTTTAATCATAACGTTCATGATGTGTATATAATAGTATGCAGAATATATATTTTTTTCAGCCTCAAACGCATACATTATTTTCACTTTGGGAAGAATGGTTTCGCTTAAGGAACGTTTTACATAACGAAGGTGACTCCAGAACGAACTTCGTTCACTAACTAAGGGTCCACTGTACTTAAAAAATCCAGGGGTAAACGATCAGGAATGCGAATCATGTTAACAAAAGGAAAAGGATGTTGTGCAAGAAAGTAGCATCCTTCTTACGGAAATTGTTAAGGTCCACAACATGTATTGAAAACGTTTATTTAGAGCAAATGGCATTGAGAAGGTGAGAAGCATGTTATAATATTTGGTATAATACAAATAAGTATCACAAGCAAATTGATTCCCCATCGAAGTCTTTTACTGCACTGTCACGTTGACCATAAAACGAAAACCATCTTTTTCTTTTTTCCCAGTAAAACTAACGCCAGAATAAATGGTATCCAGTAGAAATTGGTGATCATTCCTATCACATTCTGCAAAACTTGATTTAATTATAAACATTGAAATTTCAGACTACCAAAAACATTTTCTTGGTAATCAAGTTGTTCCAAAATTGATGCAAGACTTGCGAAAGTTAATTAAATTTTTTACATAACTCAACTTCGCATCCTTTTCCCCTCAAAACGGTGAAGAATTTATCGTCTTAGGAAAGAGTTCGAAATATTCCAGATTACTCGCCACAATGTTTACCACTTTCAAGACAACACCTCACCTTTAAGAGTGTTATGTTAGTATTGAAATCATTTAAAGAATCCAATTACCAGTAATTGGCCCCGATTGAACGTACGAAACCCTGCAATCACACATTAGAGCTGTTTTGAATCTTGAGCTACTTGCGGTTGCGTGATCGAATTGAATACCTGTTTTCCGCAGTTTTCGCATACTACTAAATAACTGCAGTAAAACCAAAGACAAACGTACACATGCTGTGGATAATGACTCATGAAAGGTCTGACGACAGGTGTACTATTGTTATCATCAACCGAGACTAAAAATGCTGTAGAGAATATCGATTCCTTCTTAACCATCCCTTTTGCCTCGTTGATCTACGATTGGAAACATCGTGAATGCACTAATGATCAGAATATGACAATGCACCTCAATTTTCAGACTCTTTACTAAGAAATATGCATGTATACAGCTATGGGGAAAATACAAATATACTTAAAAATAATTACAACGTATGTAGCGTGAGTAATCTTAAAATACAGTCTTAAACTTTTTCAAATAAATCAACATTTGTATTTTGGTATGCTACAACGGACGAAATGCGGCTTTCTCATTGACGTAGTGTTAGTACGACATTTAAGCTAGTTCCATGTCTATATACCCGATTCTTCCAATACATTTTTGAATCCCTACACATTTTTTTTGTTTGCAGAAAAGAAACTTAATGGAAATTTCCGAAACTCCTATCTCAAATTTTATTCAAAAATTACAAAGTAAAATAATTCTAAAATTTGCTATCTGAAAAAACTTCGCAGCCATTAAGAACCTCTGCACGCAACCTGTTTATTGTAAAACATTTATTTTTTGCTTTATTCATATTTTGAACGTACACTCAACCTATACAAATTCTTAATATACCTCGGAAAACCCTACAATTCACAACTCTAATCAACAGTCTTACACACAAATTAAATTTATACGAGGGTCAGTCAGAAAGTAAGTTGAAGGATGGCAGCGCTCCGCGTGGTGAAAAGATCTACTAACGAAATTTTAGGAGGCTATTCTCTCATCTACCCTGACCAATTTGACGCATTGCTGAGCCCGATAAGTCTATTTTTGTGTTTTCACAACAATTTAAAATGGAGACGCCGATAGAAGTAGCGTCCAAGTGTAAACCGAGTAGGGTGATACGTTTTTTTGACCGCAAAAAAATTATTCGCTAGTGAAATTAACCGAGAATCATCGTCTGTATATGATGAGCAGTGTATGAGCCTTCAAATGGTTACGCACAGTTTTCTCCACATGCAAGGTGTTGGCGACAGTGTTTTGGGATTATCGAAGTATTCTTTTGTTTGATTACCTCGACAAAGGCAAGACTATCAACGCAGAGTACTACTGTGGTGTTTTGGATTGTTTACGAAAAGCAATCAAAAAAAACGCGCAAGTTTGTTGAGAGAAAAAGTGCTTTTGATTCACACGTCCGAATTCTGCCCGTTTAACCCTAGAAAAATTGGCCTCATTTAAATGGGACGTTCTTGAGAATCCTTCTTATTCCCCTCTCTTGGCCCCAAGTGATTTCTACCTTTTTCCGGCGATAAACATACGATTCGCAAAACATTTCAACGTCGGAATTACGAAATTAGTTTGTAGATACGAAGAAATATATTGAGAAAGATGGCGACTTTGTAGAAAAATAAAAAAAAATCTGAGTTTTCTGAAAATTACCTTGTTTTTTGTTTTGACAACTGCTTCCCTCCCTAATCAGACACTCAAACTTACTTTCTAACTAACCCCCGTAACTACGATCCTAAGCAAACACTCTTTCCAAATTTCTTTGCGGCTTTATTGAGGTCATTTATGACACTACTAAGCGCAAGCCATAACGTATTTTCATATGGTTTTCATTCATATATATTACAGACATATTTTTCTTCGCATCTTCCTCTGTTTAATTTGCTTACTCGAACTTTAGTACACAGTTGACATCCAACAGGATAACAAACCTTAACTAAATCGAATCCGAGTGAAAGTTCTTGCACCCTCTCTTTTTATTTTTATTTTATCTCAACTAATGTCTTGTATCTTTACTGCATGACACTTATAATTCACGTTATTCTAAATGATTTCAGCTATTGAAAACTAACAGACACTAAACATTATTGAAATAATTCCCACTCCGATCGTCCAGCAAAAGTAACACTTTTGATTTCGTGGTTCTCTCCAAAGGATCGGCACTAAAAATAGAAGTGAGATATTGTTGTATATTGAAAATCTATACAAACTTTTCCTTTTTTGAGAGCGATATGATTGCTGCAAATATAACACACGTTTTAAGCACTTATTTCGCACGACTTTTCCTTAAAGGCTTAAGTTTCTTAAAGGATTTGTAGAACGCTGTAGTGTTTTTTTGTGAATCGTCTTAATTTATCGGATTTGGTATACAAAAAAATATGACTAACATCGCAGATTAAGGCAGCAAACGAAGCAGTTACCATAGATTAATTAAGGTTTCGTTTCAAGACTAATTCCTGAAGATATCCGAATTATGTAATTTCATCTGCATTTGATTCTCGCTTGCTTTCCAATTAGACGGAAATTCCATAAGATAAGCATTATCTACATCATTTATTTGGGTATTGAATGAAAAAGAATGAATTTTGGTGTAAATTGTACCAATTTTAATCATTTTAATACATTTTCATCAATTTTTCTTTTCATTTTTCCGCTTGTTTTTGACTGCATTTGTGAACTGCATAAACTTCGCTGGGCCATAACAAAAACCACAAAGTCCCCACATGCCAAACAACTAATTGGTACTGACCATCAAGCCTTAGCTCCTCGAAGCCAATTACTAAGGATCAATTAAGGTGCGCAGTCTACAACGTAAATTTCTTTATTCGTCTAAATATGTATAATGAACTACCATTTTTTCGAAATAAAATGCGAGCAGTAAATAACGTGCAGACAAATTTCGGGAATATTCACTTCAGGTTCGATTTCTTGGTATATGTTGCTGATCCCACTGTAGCGTGAAGGTGAGAGAAAGTATTTTTTCGTTTTACAGCTGAATTTGTGTTCTCCGCCGGTGTAGTAACTATGAACTCGTTTGTTAAAAGCAATCTTGGTTTGGCAAATGTTACAAAAAGCGGATTGCATACGTGGACGACCTCGAAAATATCATGTGGTACATTACGAAGGCATTTGTATCCATGCACTCGCGCACTTTGAAGTGACGAAGAAGATCAATTTAGTTGAGAGTTTTTACTTCAAAGCAAACATCACGACTGCTGCGAGTTTGTCTAATTAACACCACAAAAAAGACACAAATTCTAAAAGCGCCATTTTTATTTTCATATTTGTTCCTGTTTTTTCATTTTCCTTCGACTATCAAAGTAAGACGTTTAACGTCTGTCATAGGTATGTTTACATGTTGGGTGACTTTTTGTCGGCTTATTTATTCTACTCATTAGAGTGCCGAAAGTTGCTAAAATTGCCAAGATATATATTTTTCCTCTAATAATGGCGTTCTGGTAGGTACAATTGAATGTACCAAGTAGTGGAGTGCGTATTTCGGTAGGGTATTGATTGAGTAGCCAATTAAAAAAACATACACGTGATTTTTGAGTTTTCGTTGACTTAGGCTTGATATTGTGATTACAACATTGGAATAGCACTCAGGTTCAGTATTTGGTGGGAAATTATATAAGTATGTTTTCTTAATCGTCTGTTTATATCCATGAGAAGAGCTAAAAGTTCCATGGAGTTTCGAAAAATATAAATCAATTGCTGATAAGTTGCACTATGTCACGATGGATATTTCCATGCCACTATGTACTGATTAATAGACTTTGTCATGATGAAATGGCTTCAGCACGAAGTTACACTTTTTATAACGTGTTACGTAACAGAGCATATTCTTAACTGAATTTGATATTTATCAGCCATATTTCTTAAATTTCGCTGCATTGATTGCATTTTAAATAAAATGCGATAGTATAACACAATACACAATCAAAATTTTTTTTATCCTTTTTACTTCATAGAATATCATAACTACAGTGATTTCTCTTTATGAATACATATATTATTAGATCATTAAAAAATCGACTCAATTTTCTTTCATTCTTCCACTAATCCGTTCCATCAAAACTTATTATCTTATTTTCATTTTTCTTTTTTTGTCATTTGCACAATCCTGAATATTAGCATTTAAAAACTCTATTGAAAATAAAACAGAAAAATAAAACGGCATTGCATTTTTATTATTTTTGTCTCTTTATCCTTACAAGGTTTCAAATCAACCAAAGAGTACTCTCCTCTAGTCAACCTACAAGTTATTATCCCATAATTAAAATTTATTCCTTTTTAACTATTGTTCGTTGAATTTTCGATAATATTTCTTAAAAATTGATATTAAAAACAAAATCCGAAATTTCATGACCGGCTTAAACTCCTTTTAAAAGCCTCGAAGAAAATTGATGTATTCATTGCATTCAACAATTATTGAATTGACAGAATAACAAAAGATTCACCTGCCAGATTTCTTTAAAATACTTTTATACACATACCAGCACAATTGGATGAACACAAATAAAACCTCGTTTGAAATTTCTCTTTCTATGAATTTTTTCCTTTTTTGACTTTTTGTTTACACGATTGAACGATTGAAGTTGACTTTCTGTACAATTTTAAACAATTAAATTTTCAATTTTTAAATAAAATTAAGTTATAAATATTGCCAATCTTGGCATGTAATAGAGCATTAAGTGTGGTAACCAATACTCTGATTAAGACTTGCAGTTGATTTCTGTAAAATTATCCCACCCTTCGACCAATGACAATTTTAATTCATTAACCCTTAGCACTCCGTTGCCAGGCACGCCAGCATCTGGAGGCAACATTGTATCTTTATTGAGGTAGGAAGATGTTTCGGCACACGCTTAGTGTAATCCGATTGGCCCGGTGACCGAGCTTGCTCCATTTCTTTCGATCGTATTTTTGTCTGTAGCGTAAAACACGGAAAAACGAAAGTTGAAGAGCGATCAGGTCAGCGCTATAGAGCCTAAGACTGATTTATGGTAGGGTCCTCCCGAAGACGGTCCGCTACAGGGTAAATCTGTGACGCAGACCAGACCTTGAACCATTGATGGTTGCTGGTCGAAAATAGCGTATCTGTCGAGTGGCTAAGACGCCTATTGTTTGTTTATTAGTCCACATGTTGACGTTAGAAAAGCGGTACAACGTCGCCCTGCCTAAAAATTCACTATCTGGACGCTAACTCCTTCGGCCACGGAGTAGGGAAACCAGGGATGTTATCTGGTAAGAGGACTGTAACGAACCCCACGGCACTTACTCCAAAAATTTTGTGGTGTTAAGATCTCTGAAAGTTTCCTCTGCGATACACGTTTGTCCAATGCCAAACCGATCCTTAATTTTCAAAGTCGTTCAAGCTAGAATATTTCTTTACCGTAAAATGGCAGGAAATAATAGTTACGAAAAGAGTGGATTTTCGGAAAGTGAGGATGAATTGGACCTAACGATATACGGAAATAATTTGATTCAAAGTGACGGAAATGAAGATATAGTGATACTGAGAGCGATAGTGACGACAGCGATGTAAAAGTTCACCGAAGACGAAAGATACGGCGTATCGAATCCTATACCGTTGATGACGCAGGCACCTCAATGGGAAATGATGACTGGGTCGACGTTACGGAGGATGGGTACAGGCCCCATCGAATCAATTTTTCCATTGAATGACAGGTCCGCAATTTTCCTCCGATATTTTGGAACCGATCCAATTTTTCAAGCTGTTATTCACGGATGAGCTGGTTCATGATATAATAAGAGAAAATATAATTATGCAAGATCCGTGTTGGCATCAAAAAATCTCAACAAAGACTATGTATGGCACACGTGGCATGATGTTGATCCAGATGAATTCTGGGCATTTATCGGAGTCACCCTGAATATGGGTACAGTGCCTCTCGCCAATATGCAAGAGTATTGGTCTACGAGGAATAATAGCAGAATCCTCTTCTTTTCGAGTGTATTTACAAGAGCTCGATTTCAACAAATATTTTGCATGCCCCACCTAATAACATCGGACTCAGGTAGCACGGATCTAAACACCCACATACAACGGTTCAGCATTTTTTTTTTTTTGAATACCTGGATTCGAAATTTTCAGAATATTTTATTCCTGGACAAAACATTTGTGTGAACGAATCCATAGTCCAGTTTAAAGGGAAAGTCTCCTTCATCGCTTATAACCCTATTAAGCCAACGAAGTGGGGTATAAGAATTTATTCGATGGCGGACTCAGAAACCAGATATATTTACCCCATTTCACCTTATTATGGAAGTCTCACATCACAAAACCTTGTTCGTCCAGATCTACCAGTTGCCACCAGGATTCCGCTGCATCTGTACCAAAAACTCTTAAATAATATTCCCGAGGCACAGGGTTATCACATGTTCACCGATAGGTACTATACCAGTATCCCTTTGGCAGAAGAGCTCAGGAAAATGAATTGCCACTTAACTGGCACTATAAAAGTCAATAGGAAAGGTATTCCATCGGTCTAAAAAAACAAATTTTTCTGAGGAAAATACCTTCGCCAGCAAAAAAGGGAATGTCATGTTCCTAGCCTGGAAAGACAAAAGAATCGTCTCCCCCTTGAGCACGTGGAATGATACTGGTATGGTGGATTCAGCAAGAATTCTACGAGGAGGGGAAGAGGTTAACATGAGGATGCCTAATCTGATCGAGCCGATCAATACGCATCCACGTATTGTTTTTTATGAAGATCCCTTAAGTGGTGGAGAAAAATGTTTTTTCTGGGGAATGGAGGTGGCTGTCATTAAGAACTCCTATATTTTATATAAAACTATAAAAAAAAAAATCGAAGTGAGAAACCGTTGACGCACCTAAAGTACGTCAAATTACTGGCCGATCAACTGTCTTCGTCTGCGTCTGCTGAAGTGAGGCTGAACGAGAAGCTTCACGAATTGCGGAGGGGGAAAAAACAGATTGCGTTGTGCGTTCCAACAGGCAGAAGAAAGGCGAAAGACTCGAAACCAGCGAATATTGCGATATCTGTTTTCGTAAACCACGAATGCGTCTTGGGGATTGTTTTTCAAGTTACCATTCAATAAAAAATTTCAAAAAATAATGGTTATTTTTGTATATTGTTATATCTTTTGTATTGTTATATGCTTTTTATTTTTATTATTATACTCTTTTATTGTTGTATTCTTTATGTTTTGTTTTATTCTTTATGTTTTTATTGTTATACTTTGGTATTGTAATATTCTATAATATAATATTCTATAATATTCTAATATTATAATTTTGTTAATAAAACAAAATTTTCAAATGCATACAAGCTTTCTTTAATAACAAGGCAGGGTCTTTGACCTTTCTCAGAAGCGCGGTCGCAACATTGTAAATACTATCAGATTACCGGATAGGTCATGGTAAAAATCACCCGAAGCTCGCAACATTGTAAATACTTTCGCAGCAGGTGGTAGCTCATGGTCAAAATGACCCGGAGTTGCTGGAACCTCATCTCAAAAATCGTCCGGAGTGCAAAGTGTTCATATTCCCATAGGTCGGGTTTCGCTCTCAAATGTTTCTTCCTATCCTTTCTGAATGCATGTCCACTAATCACGCTGGTCTCAATAATTGAGGAACACCCACCACATCAAAAAGGCTTTTTTGAATATTCGCTTTGAATGGAGACAAATTGTATCATACATCACTCACCTGAAAAGCTCGATTTTCGATGATACTATTCTCAATCGCAATCCTCACATAGATCAACGAATATCATCACTGGCGTTCTACTATAAGTAACACTGTCTGTGGGGTGTGTTTGATCGGACCGTTCTCCTCGATATGTCCATCCAAGAAAGTAACGCAAGAACGGCTTTCATTACTAAATAAAATGCGACTCTATTCAGTCATCCTCTGTCTTGAATACTTATCTTGCCACAAGATAAGTTACTTATAGTAACATGAAGCTCATGAAGCTCCTTTCGGGACATTTGACTTAAGGACGAATTCATTTGATCATCTTCTTTCGGTCCAGTTGCTCATATTTACATTACAAACCTCTCGCAAATGATTTCGGTTCAGAACATTTGTTTTTCGATGATTTCCTGAAGTCTTCAACGGCTATTTACAGCGGTGATTCCTAGATTTCTGCATAGTTACCGAAGATTGTGAGAATCAGTCTCCCTATAACACAGAACAGTGCGATGAAACACCAATGCTCATAAGGCCAATGCCCGGGTGATTGAATGGTAAGAATGCTCTCTTTGATCATATTCAGCAATTGCCACCAAGTTTGAATCGACTCATTCTAGGTTAGAACGATATGTACTATTAGCTTCTAACCATGAGACATTCTGAAAATTCTCATCTTTAAAAATAAGTTTTTTCCACATTTCAACCATATTAAGATCCAAAGTATAAAGTACAAAAAACCGCTTTGACAGAAGTAAAAAGAACATACGGAAGTAAACTAGGTCAAACGCCATTCATAATTCCTCAATTGACATTACAAAGCTGATACACCGCGATCGGTGAAATATAAATTCCTAATACTTCATAACGTTAACCAATAAATTTAACAAAATGGCAGTTTGGTAAGAATTCGAAATTTATTAAATTTAGTATTTACCGAACAGTGTATGAAAGATGAAACGATAAGGCCACGAAAAAGGAATTGCGCTATACGAGCTGATATTATCAGTCAATCACAATCACAATTCAATAGAGATAGTCCAGCGGTGTTAAATCACAAGAGCTTACAACTGAGTTTACGAGTCCACAACGAACAAAATGCGCTCATCAAATGCTTCAATCACTATCTCGATGGTTGCACGAGCTGTACTGAATAATCCGCTCTCTTGTTGAAACTAGAGGTCTCCTGCATTACAACTAGTAAATACCGGAACGAGAAACTTATTGAACATATCCATAAAGCGGTAACCATTTACTGAAATATTATTCCCATCACCATTTTCGAAGACGTATTGACCATTTATTGTTTATTGATCGGTGGTGTTTCGGCTTAAATTTCTGCACGAGTTGGATTTTGTAAGCCCGCAAACCATGATCCTTCCGTGAAATCTTCAATAATGTGGACGGGCGCAGAGTTAGTTGTTGAGCAGTATGTCGAAGATATTCACTTGAGTCTTCATCGCTATTCTGATCTACAGCTGCTATGTACTGCAATATACGACATCCAGATGGATGTTTATCATCAGTGAGAGTAAACGTCGTGCGGAAACGATCCACAGTTAATAGAATTAACTGTTCTGATGGACGATAGTGTCAGCCAAATAATTGGGGGAGTGCAGAATGAGTCAAATCTGCACAATTTGCGAACGTCGGTGAAACGTATTCATGATAAAATAGCGGAAAAAATTAACAATGAAACGCATGACAGCTGTCACACCATACGAAGCATCAAAAAATGTATTCAATTCAATTCCTTACCTCTTAAAAATACCCATTATAAGTAACAAAAAAAATTTTTAAACAATCAACATTTGTTAATGGCATTTTTCTTGACAAATTGTTTTGCAAATATTGTAATATAATGTTTTTCTAAGCATAACAACTAGAGTTTCAACTACGGCCTTTATTAAACGAAAATATATAAATTTAGAAAATATAAATATAAAATATATATTTTATTAAACGAAAATATATAAATTTAGATGTTCTTATGACTGCAAGCAAGTTTCTACAATACAAAAAGGAAAAATTTATGAAAAGGACGTAGCATGAGCTGGTAGACTTTAGAGAAAAGAAGAGATTAGATGATGTTTTTTTTTTATTGGGAGTTGGAGCAGATTTTGTAGCGGTCTCGTGCTGAATTGTTGTATAAAAGAGGTTGCCACTAGATTGGAGCATGCTTAATTGTTCGGTGATATTTTATTTGTTCGGAGGGATGGCAGTGGTGAGCTGATGGGATGCGGGGTTGCTTGGAATTGCTGCATGGTTAAAGATGAAATGAGAAAGAACCCTGTATGTTGGTTGTATTGTTTGTTTTTGTGGTGGGGTACGTGGGACAGTTGTTAGTTAATGGTGACTCTAAGGTAGGTTTTCTGTTTTTAAATGGCGGAGTCATCTATTTTTCGGGGTGGGAAACGAGTATAATTCCAGAACTTTTTTGCAAGCCGATCGTTTTATTTTGTATTTATAGGTTCGCATTTGCTGAAGCTTAGTTGCAGCGACGCATTGTGAGCCTTGTGGAATTTCGGGTCAGTTTGGAACGCAAAAAACTAGGTGTCACGCTAATTTTGACTGAGGACATTCGTTTGACACGTAATGAGTGAAAAAGTTTACATAAGTGAGGACGAAAGTAGAAAGTGATGAGCATTTTATTGATCAAACCGCTTTACCATACGTGTTGATATCGGATCTTGGGAACTCCACAACAAAGTAAATATTAGTGTTGATATTGATGGAAAGTGTTAAGCAGTGACGTGAAGCTGATACTTCTAGGAGGTGTTAAATACTTTCCAGTTGGTCACAGTAGTCAGGGATGGTTAGATGTAAGGGGCAGAGAGGTCAATCGTTAAGAAGGAAATTCAACCGCCATTGTCACTGAGGCCGGCTGTTTCCAGGACGGATGTAAGGATCGGATTGTGTAAATAGCGATATCAGAGCTGTGAACGACTTTAATGTTGAGCAGTATTTCCGACTCATAACAATGAGGACGAGGAACAAGTAGATTTGTGTTGAGCCCGAGTTGCTTAATTTCTACGATGAAAGGCAAGGAAAGGGAGCATAACCATTGATTTTCAATTAGGTTACTCGTGGCATTGAACGGAGAGAGCTGGTTGAAAAGATGCTTATTTGATAAGGACGATTTATTTCCGTTTCAAAGAATGACGACTACCTCGGGGTGCCGCAGCGGTCTGCAGATGTGCATGCAATGCTAGGGACGATAGGTGGTGGCGTACTATTGGTAATCATTTTAGAAGTAGACACTTGTTGGCCCTCAGCTCCCTCCCAGAGCTCAGAGTGGTACTTTCGGACGGTGATGCGATTGCGGTACTTGGTGGGATGTTGTGAGGAACATGAGAACCGTACATTTGGGACATTCGTCCTCCAATTATATCCATCGCAGGAAATATGTGGTCCAGACCACGGATTATGAAAGAAGTGGTCTTGTGCTCTGAAAGGACAAGGTGATAAAGTAAGAATTATTCTCAGATAGTTTTGTAAACGTGTCTTTAATTCTTTTTAGGGAGTATTTGTTGGGGATTAAGTTGATCCTCGTCAACGAGGAAGAATCGAAGTTTTTCCGGCTTGTCTTTGAAATTCTGTTCCTGTGTAGATTTGCTTGTAGATTGACTTTATTGATTTTCGGTGGTAAAGTGAACATTGTGTTCTTTGCTAGTAGTAGTGCAACACGCTCCACGCTTCAGATCATCTTTTGTTTTGTTACTCAACGGCTGAGAATTCGGAAGTCATTCGCAACGGTTACGCACTGCAGTCTTATCAACAGGTATAACCATATATGGTGCGTCAAATATAGATAACGCACATAACGCTATGATTGTTGTGATCGCTGCTGTTCACTTCCGATTTCTTTGAAGAATTTGAGAGCAGTTGGTCGAACTTAGTCGTTCGTGACACATTGTAACCTTGTTATTATGTTATTTGCAGTATTCGTTCCATTGAAGTTGCCTCAGAATATCAAGCGTCTTTTTCTGTATTCCGTCTCTGAAGTAGCCTAATTGATTGAGATTAGTTGCATTATTGATAGTTTTTGATTCCCTGGTGATTTGCGTATTATTTTAAATTTGCCTACCAGATCGTATTTCTTGCATGTAAGTTTTCACCAACATCTGGCCAATCAAATTTTTAAACAATGAGTATCATCATTGTCTTGTAATGAACTATATATTTGTGCGCACAAGAAATTTTGGAGTCTATTGGTGATGATTTTCTAAAAATTCATCAATAGACTCCATAATATTCCGAAATCACGTCCAGAGAATGGTAGAAACTTTCTGACATTTCTCTCGACTTAGGATGGTCTCAATCACTTCATCACTGATTCATACCATCGGTTATGAATCTAAACAAATTGTTTGAAATACGAATCGCTTGAAATCGCGTTCCAGTTTTCAGCGAAGCGATTTGCTTTAACATCTCAGCTGGTGACGAAATATCTTATATGAATTATATTTGTCGAAAGAAATAATCAAAATTATCGATGTGGTTAACAATTTCATAGAAGAAATATTGCGGGACGAATGTTATATAAATAAATAATATGCGGTTTGCTATATGCTAAAATTTTTACCGACAATTTCAATGAAAATGACAAAATGTACTAAATGATTTAGCTAAGGTCGTTATCAACGATTTAAAAATAACTTGGATTTGTTTCTCATTACATTGAACTTTGTTAAAAATACTTTCTTGAACCTGAAATTGAATTTTCAATTTCGCTAGTAATTTAAGCTTAGTTACTAAGTTTTATATTTATCTAGACTTAGTTATTAAAACCATTAATATCATTCCTATATTAATAATTTTCATCATGTAAGATCTGTAATTTTTCCATTTATTTGAAGTGAATGTTAGCTCGAAACAAACGTTAATCGTAATATAAACCATGAGGAAAATAGTTTAATTTTCAATCAGTCGTTATGGGCAATAGATTACACGTATACAAAAAGTGTTTTATGCACACGTGGACTTGGGACAACCGAATCCTCATTTAGGGATATTGCTTTCAGTTTCTAGTCCAAAACAACCCCCATTAATTCTCAAATTCTAAATAATGTCATAAAATGTCAAAAATATCGAAAAATGGCAATCCGAAGTTAAGTGTGTAGTATGTTAGTAAACACCGAAGAAACCTGTTCTTTCACAACAACTCTTTCACAACCGTTCAATATTTCGAAAAATTAAAGAGAACCTAAGAAAATGAGCTGGTTTTCAAAAAACCTACTTACGGTAAGTTCACAAACGTTTTTCTGGCCTAATTTCTGTACAGGTAACAAGGCGTAGGAACACCAGGCCTAGCCCGAAGTAATGTGTCAAATGGTTCCAGACTAGGTTCTTATATTGACAGTGGAGGTATTTAGTGGGTAGTCCAATAGCATTGTGCGTCTGGGAGTCCCACACTCAGGGCGTAAACGGCCTTCACATCCCTACCACAAAAAAGAAGAAGAAGAGAGCAGAGACAATTAAAAAATTTTCACATCTACGCAATATAGCTTCGCATCCATAAGTTATTCTCCCAGAAACTGTCTTCTGAAATATTAGATGAATAGGAAAAAGTTCACAGGTACCACTATTTTCGAATGGTTATTCGGGGTAATGGTTTTCATCGTCCAATAATTAGGTAATTCGTTTGATTTTCTGGCTTTTTTACTTTTTTTAATTATTCAGTGTAAATAAATCTAAATATTTCTCATTAACCAGATAGTTTATAGGTGGTCAAGTTTAAGATCTAGTTGAACACAGAATCTTTCTTACATAGTACTGTTGCAAAAGTGCTCAACTGATCAAAATCTAGGTAACATTCACTGTTGGAAGGTTTGTCCAATCTCAATTTCAATTTCATTCATTTAAATTCAGTGCTTCATTCTATTTCAATTTGCTGTTTATAGCTTTCAGTAAAAGAACAATATGCAAAGAACAATAGCGTATGTCTACTGAAGCTGCTATATGATATAAAACGACACACTGATTCACTTACGTTGCGTCAGGAACGGGTTGATATATTGATGCAAGTTTTTACTAAACACTATTGCTAAGCTAGCCCTTTCAAAAATAAATATAAGACTACCAAAAAATTTAAACCCTGCAATAACGATTATTAGGTCGAAAAATTAAGACCCACTTAACCCAGAATGAAGCCGAAAATCAGGCTTCAAACTGAATATCAATTCAGTCCACCGATCCGATTCTGCAGACATCAAATTAGTAGAGCAGATCTAAATGCTTCAGATTCCACTAAATAGGCTGAGGTACTGACCCGCCGACGGAAACTTTCGATGTTTCTGGGTGAGCATTCCAAATATAATTGATTAAATCTTTTAAGCACGTTTGTCAATTGTATAATTTTTTAAGTCAGTGGGCGCTGTATCCTAAAAATCACTTTTCCGATCTTCGTGAAATTTTGTACAGGCTGTATTAAGACATTCTATGATACCGAGGTATATTTTTTTAGAATCACACGTGTAGAATTTTAACTTTTTTCCCAAAATAATATTTTTTGATTTCTACATGATGCCATAAATTGAAAAAATTTAATAACTGAAACTCAGGGTTATCTAAAGAAACTCTCTTCGGTCTTTTGAGTTTTGATGAGCCAGTGGTGAGATTTGTAGTCCACCAGAAATTTCCTTCTCTTGGAGTCTGCGAATATTTGTTACGAGAGACAAATTTTTCAATATTTGCCTCCTTCAATTTTAAGGTATATTCTTGGTACTAAAAAATGCTCGCATGAAAACTGATTCGTTCACCAGCAGGATAACGATGCCAAGCAAACTTGATTGGTTGTTGAAGCATGTTTCTTAAATGATGCATAAAAGCAGTTGCACCACCACAATCTCCATTTCTAGGATGAAGCGAAATGTTTCCATGTTTCCTGTGAAAGCAGGGAAATGTGTATGTCTATTACATTACGGTTAAAAACCATTGATGAAATTATTTCATGTTTTATGAATAAAAAGTCTGCAATCACATTTGTTTTTCCTTGTAAGATTTTTCCCCGGTTGTGTAACACCCGGTTGATGTAAACAGACACATCAGAAACGTGATTCCTGTCGAAATTTCGGTTAGATTATTAACTCATATTCAAAAAGGCCTAGAATTGATGTGTAACCCAGCGAAATCGAACGCACTGAAATGATACAAATCTAGATTACACAGGAAATTTCCAAAATCATCTCTACCCCTAGAAGTCAAAAAGTTGGATCAGAATTTTTTTTACGCCCAATAGATTAGCGTATACAGTAGCACAATCTTAATATTTACTAATATTGTGATTTTTTAATAATCAGCTGGTGCGTAAGCCCCAGCTACTTCATCAATAAATTGCATTAACCCGACTAATACTCTAATCATACTCTGAGCGTCAATGGATTTTACAGGCTCAATTTAAAATTGATAAGTCCAAATTATTATCGAACGGTTACAGTCCTAGTCAAATTACAGGTACAGATTTCGTGAAAAATCTATTGGGATTTCCCTTTAGGTTTTAACAGTCTCTCAACTCGCGGAGACAATCAACGTTTAAAAAGAAGAAGGTATACTATAACATATTTATTTGGTAAGAAGTTGTTAATATAAGTGAATTTCTATTTTTCAATAAGGTTAAGTCAAAGTACTAAATAAGTTTTTTTTCAAGATTTTTAAGTGTCTTCGTAGGAGATGATCACCTCAAACAATTGAACCGTTATCCACAGAGGTATTTGACAATGTCAACAAACAATATAAGCATTACGGCATACATGGATCCTTTGGAAGATTTTGAGTGCTTATAATTTTCATAGTTTTAGGTATTCGTGAAATTACAACTATTTGGCAATTATGGTAAACACCGAAATAAAGAAAAAATCAGGGGTCCAGATATACTCCCAACAGTTAGAAGTGAATAGACCATCGAGAGAAGCATGTTTGCCGGCAGGCAATTGCTGTAAACTCCAATTCAAAAAGTATGCGAAAAACCATTTGTGAAATTTTACTTGCCAGACAGAACAGAAAAGGTTTTTTGCATCGAATTGTTACTGGCGATGAAAAGTGAATTTATTTCGACAATCCCAAGCGGAAAAAATCATGGGTAGACCCAGGCCAGCCATCAACATCACAACCAGTCCGAAATATTCATGGAAATAAGACTTTGCTGTGTATTTGGTGGAATAGTAAGGGACCATTGTATTACGAACTGCTGAAACCTGGTGACACTATTACTAGCAAACGTTACCGACAACAACTGATCATATTGAACCGCGCACTTAAGGAAAAACGGCCAGAATTTCACCAAAGACATGATAAAGTCAACATGACAATTTTCAACATGACAATGTTCGGCCGCATGTTGCAATACATGTCCAGAACTACTTGGGAAACATTAATTGGGAAGTTCTGCCCCACCCGCCGTATTCACCAGACTTGACTCCTTCTGACTACTACTTGGTTCGATCGATGCAGCACGGACTTTCGGAACAGCAGTTCCATTCTTACGAAGAAGTTAAAAATTGGCTTGATGAGTGGTTAGCCTCAAAAAATGAGAAGTGATACTGGGACGGAATCCATCAATTGACAGGAAGATGGGAAAACGTCGTAGATAACGATAGCCAATACTTTGATGATTGAATTCATTCGTTCTGTTATTCAAATAAATGCATATTTCAAGCAGAAAAAATCCGCATTTCATATTTATACACCTATTAAAAAATGCCATTAGACAAACTCTTTTAACGGCTGACAACTTTAGGGATAGGTTGACGCCTGCCAAACGTGGAGGGGAATAGATGACAGTTTTTCCAGAGAGATCCTCAAGCGAGAATCAAAGTCGGCTTGGAAATGTACAGAGTTCGCCGGAGGGTAGTCTTAACTTGTTGCTGTAAGTACCTCAGCTTCGAACACATTTCTACGAACTGCAAGGAGCCGGATCGAAGCAACATGTGCTACAAAGGACAAATAATATGTAGACAAATAATTCTCGTTGCGTCTTTTGCAAGTCTAAGGGCCAGAAGATCACCATCATATTCCAGGAAGTGGAAAGTGGGTGGAGTTCATAGAGGCTCCTAGCAAGAGGCAAGGTAAACTATAATTTAAATCCTCCAGATCAGTGTTCATCATTGTTTAACGGTGTAAATTTTATTGTAAGCGTATAGGGAAATAATACTCGCCTAACTCTGTTATGATATTTTTTCAATAGTGACTTGTTTTACCAAGACGCTCACTGTGAATTTTTCAGTAAAAATTAATTGAAACGACAAATTTCACAATGAATTTAATATTTCTTGAAAAGCAAAAAACAAAAGGAAGTGAACACGTCGCGGGTTAGTGGCAGAGTTAATATTTTATTTTTCTTAGTTAATACGTAACCTCGGATATTATGAAGGTACATATTTCTGGTTAAAAACATGTGTCTAAAACAATGTGCTGATGACGTGTCAGCATTAGTCGCCGGACATACTGCCGAACAGGCGTTGCTCAAACTAGGTATGATATTGTGCAGAGTGTGCAAGTGGATGACCGGTCGTGGACTTAGTGTATCACTGGAAAAACTGGGGACGTCTTACTGATCAAGAAACGAATCCTCTTCCGTTATTCCCGTTCGGGTTAGAGAAACGATTTGGGAGTCGTAGGAATTAATAAAAAACATTGGCTTCATGATTGCTTGAAGATGAGCTTCTTCGATCAGGTCCGAGCTTCGGCGATAAGGCTGCTAGGGAGTGTCGGCTTTCAGTCACCTTAGGACCGACGCTGGAGACCATACTCGAGCTAAAGATGACCTCTCATAAGTGCGGTAGAGTAAGTGCTCTTGCACGGCTCCAAAATCTAGGCTGACGCTCTTTATAGGGAACCATTCTGAGGGCATGTTGCACAGGTACGGAGACAAGGCGCTTTGCGGATAGCAGCTACATATTGCTCTGTCTCTGAGCCGACAGTGTTGATAATGGCGAGAATGGTCTCCCTAGTGCTTCATTCTAAAGAGCGAAGGCGAGCTTACTTACGTAGGGGGGAGTCGGAGAGTGGAATTGTTAGCCGAGAGGAAAAAAGAAGGACTCTAGCTGTGTGACAAGAAAACTGGGTAAACGAAGAACGAGGCAGGTGGACCGCACGACTTTTAAGTGACTCGGGGTCATAGCATCGCACAACGCATGACGATACTGATTATTATCTGATGTAAATACTCAGTGAGCATTTTCAATCTTGCCTGCATACGATGGGAAAATCTCCGCCCCTTGTTTGCTTGTTCTGCCCGGGGACGACAGATGGCACACTATCTTCACTTGTGAAGATTGAACAAGTTCCGCTTGTAGCCCTCAGAGAAAATAGGCGTGTTCTCTCCAGAAAACATAACGGAAAAGATGGTGATATCTGATGATAATTTGAACTACGTGTCACATTACGTGCTGAAATTTCTTCTTATAAAGAAGAACATCATGGATTACTTGGCGGCGCAGAGGAAAGGAGGTTTTTTCATGAATTTGATTCATATCGGAAGGAGCTCGGCTTGAAGTAATTTTTTCTTCCCAGTCTTTCTCTCATTGCATTATCATACTGCTGCTTGTCCATTATCATTTCAAGTTCTCTTAATCCATGCATATATATAAGGACCGACTTCTGCATCAACTCTTTTAACAATCTTTTATGTTTATTTTGTTTTCTTCTTCTCGTTACCTTGGTTGCGTTGCAGTGCTTCGGTTATTTCCTTTCGTATTGCTTGTTTTCTATTTAAGTCGTTTTCAGTTAGGCTCAATGGCATTTTTAAGTCTCTTTTTTGTACAGTTTGTACAAGCTGAATCCTTTGAGTTCTGAGTCATGTTTTGATTTTTCTTCTTGTATCCACGTTCAAAAAGTCCAAAAAATAAACCTGTTTCACGTAACGCTTTACCATGTTTTCATCGGTTTGGTAACCTCTGCTTATCTGGTCTGGAAACAATCATGTTCGACCTTTTGAACTTTTCGTCTCCCGGGATGACATCTTATTTCAACTTTAACGTCTTTCTATGAAGGCTCGAATACCATTGGTTTTTTTTTGTAGCATTTCCTTTAAACGTTCATCTTTCTCTTAATTTCAATAAACTATTTCAAACCAAATACAAACGTTTTGATAATTGCGTGGATTCCTCTATAACTAGCCTTCGAGAAATACTTTAAAACGTTTAATATACTTTTTTTATGTTTGGGAGGTGAAGGCTATTTACGCCCTGAGTGTCGGACTCCCGCTACCAGACTACCGACTAAAAACCTCCCCTGTCAACCGGAGCGCCTAGCCTGGAACTGTTTGTCACATTACTTCGGACTAGGCCTCATTAATCATCGCTTAGCGGTACCTTCAGGTTAAGGGAAATCCCTCTTTCTGCACAGATGGATAAGAAGGAATTGCGATTAGATATACTTTATATTAGAATATATTTTATATACATTCTAGAATATACTTTAACAATTAATACTAAAATTAATACTAATTCAATTGGAATTGTTGGCGAAAAAGGCTTATAAACATGTCTCAAAAATCAAAACATCATATGGGTAATCCATTGTCGTTAAGGATCTTTTTATCTGTGCTATGGATTTTCAACGAAGCCGACAAAATTCATTCATAAAATTCTCATAGAGAAAGCAAAAAACAATCACTTTCTAATTTTAAACACTCTTTTAAATTTAAATTTTTTCTGATAGGAATGGGATTACACTTGAACAAATATTCTTCGATATCAGTATTGATGACAGAGATAATAGTGCTGATGCCATAATCGCCATAAATTATCAGATTCGTCCTACATTATTTGAGTAGTTTGATGTTAAAGTTGATTGGGTTCTGAAGTGTAGGTCAGGAGCCAGTTCGATTCTTTTAATAGTATAATAATAAATAACAAAGCACATTTTCGTAGCTCCTTAAATAAGATTTCGAACTGAACAGACATTTCAGCCCCATTGTTTGCAAATTGCATTGGGCATATGCATAAAAATGAACACACCCCACATTCGTTGAATGTTTCAACGAAAAAAACTGACAAAATTAGAATAGTGACGCGTGTCTAAAAGTAAATTTAATAAAATACATTGGAATTCCTGAAATTGTTCAGGTGGGCATCACCTGGGAAATTCTGTCGGGACAGACACTGTCAGCATGTCAAGTCCAACGAATCGAGAGGATGCATGTCTCATTATCATGAAGGAGGCCACGTGTACTGTATAATAAATTTCTGCGATCAAACGAATCCAAGAAAAGCATCTTCTTGTCAGTGCGGTCGGCGAGTGCCATACATTCACCTGTGGTGTTGCTAGGCGCTGCGCCGAATCATCCTACAGTATCAACCCCTGCTTGCTGTTAAAATAAAGCGGAGATGAATATTCACGAAACAATACACAGCAAATAAAGTCGGATAAAAGTCAAAATACAAATGTGCGATTTCCTTTCCAATAGATCAAATCTGGCGATAGTTTCATTTAAACGTCTATAAACACGATTATATGAAAATGCATTTCCCAACAAGAGGACATGCGTTGCTAGGACGAAATACAGGGGAATTAATAATGTATCGTGACTAGCAACTTTGTCATTTAGGCTTAAAGTCAACGTCGGTACATTGCAACAATCTTATAAATAGTTACAGAGCTGTTTAACGAGAGCATTTAAAGCTGAGGAATCTTGTTTTGAGAAATTGTTTTATCTAATCATGTCGCAAGGTTTATTTTTATAATGGAACTCTTTGAATTTACTTATTCTAGGACCAATTCCGAATTGATTCCGAATATATTAAGAATTCATTGATTAGGTAACATCTTGATTGGAACTTACATAGAAAATATGTCGATTAAAATCATCAATTAGTAGAAGAAATATAAATTCCATATTATTTATTATATTTGAATCAACGCTATATGTTTATGGAATAAAATGATGAACGACAACTTGTAAAACCAATCAGAAAAAGTTGAAGTAACACTTGTCAATATTGCTGAGAATAAGATCTAACATTCAAACATAATTGTATATATCAATACCAAAATTTGAAAATCTAAAGAATATTGTTTGGCCGTGAATTAGACCTTTATTCTACAAACTTTGCTGAAATTTAGAGCTAAGCATATGGTATGTGACGTTTGATTTAGTTAAATTTGCCCAAATCATTTTTCAAACTAACTGTGAAATTCCGATTTTTTTAGTTTTTTTGTATTGTTGCATTTCTTATGAAAATTATTTCCGACTTATTTACGATCACAATGCGTGGAATTCTTTTGGTTTGCTCTAAATATTTCAATAATAGAGTAATATACAGCGATTGGATTTAGATTTGAAAGGATTGAAACTACTCAGATACTTACGAAACGATGAAAAACCTATGGGAGTTGTTTTTTCAGTCAGAGAAAAGTGTTGAGTTGTTTCCGCGTGCCAAAATTGGCGATAAATGTCGGATGGGAAAGCTACGAATAAAACGAAAAGTCGATGGGCTACGCTGATGTATTAAAGTGCGCATTCCAATACAGCAACTTATAGGATTTTTGCCACCGGAGTATGTGAGAATGTTCTGGGAAGTAAAAAAACTAAGCCCTTAATGATCTAGTAGCCTCCAGTTGAAGATGCAACAGGTGTTTCGAAATACAATAATATCTGTATCTTGCGACAATAGATTCTTCCCACCAAGCATTTTTTTTTAAATTAGAGAATTACTGAATAGCTGAACATAAATTCCACTTTAAATTTCAAAATAAATGGCTCTTCACATATTTTAAATGACGAAACCATAAGGCTGTACTTTGGAAGGCGCGGTCTCAAACAGCATATCCAAGGCAAACTTATAAGGTTTAGTAAGAAGGTCTTGTCACCAGCTACACGTCGTAAAGTAAAGAAAATTCTGAGCTCCATCAGGACGCGTCCGGCCGGGATCTCAAGACAACTTCTTAGTGTCCACGCTAAGTGACATAATAAGTTTACTAACCGTTTATGAATTTAATTTTTTGCTGGATTTTTGTTTCTTCCAGGAATATTATCAGTTCCGCGTTATCAACTATGTTTCTAAACTTAAACTAGCAATGAAATATTTGGGAGTATTGATCGATTCCAAAATGAGCTTTTCGGAACAGATCAGGGCAACGGCAAAAAGGCCGCGATAGGCGTCTCAGCTTTAAGTCGACTAATGCGCAACATCGGTGGGCCCACACCGAGCAAACGCCGACTTCTCATGAGTGCTGTACAGTCAGTGCTACTGTACGGCTCTGAGGTTTGGGCCGGAGCCCTCAGCATAGCGTAATAACATACAGCGATAACACTACGAACAAACGACCGATCTAACGGTATTTGACCGAATTTTGCAGAATTGCATTGGTGTTAGTAAAAATTTTGTTTTTTGCTCGTATTTTGATCGTTTTGTTTACAAGCTAAATGAAAATAGATAGCATCATTAATGCCAAAGAGTAATAGAGATGCATAATAAATTTGTTCGAAAGTAACTCAACGAACATCGTGATTGGTTAGAAAGGATTGAACGAATGACATTTCTGAAATGTCATTATGACAATTGTGTAATTTGGGTACATTTTTGCCGGTGTCCGGAGATAAATTAGTTGATTTGCACTTTAAATTCGAAAGTAACACAATTACATTTTCCCGACTCGCCACAAATGAATTCCGCCGCAATCGCTCGTGTTTCATGTAGTCGCATAGAGTGTGATTCGCGATCGGTTCGCGTAAATTGTATCGTAATTTGTGTCACGTTCGTGTTCGCTAATGATCAAGACTTCGCTAATGATCATTTGCTAGTTCAAATTATCTTTGTATTTTAAAGTGAGTTTTTAAAGAATAGAACAGTTCATAAGTGTACAAATTTGTGCGTTACAAAGTTAAATCTCGTTAAACAACGTTTACGAGAAATAAATTTAGTTAGTTAGTTAACACAAGTTAACAGTTGAGTACTTCAACTTCGACAAATGTTCAGTGCCAAAAAAGTGCTAAAATTGTCGGGTTTCTGTGAGTAGTGAAAAGTGCTCCAAGTGAAAGAAAACAGCTCGGTATTTACATTTCGTACGTGCATGTACGAAACTTCAAAGAGCCCGGCGAAATTTGTGGATTTGCAGCTAGCCAAAGCACCTTAATTCCGCCAAAGCCGGTCCCAAGCCCGGTTCCTAAAGGAAGAGGGGGGTGCTTTGCAAAGCTTAATAGGATTCGGAAGAGTGAAAGTGGAATAGAATGCATTCAATTGTTTTCCAAAGCAAAATGGAAATAAGATATTTCCAAAATATCGTATGGATTTGGTCTTCGTAGGCCGAAGGGATACGATTCTATTCATGAGTAGGCTAACTTACAGTTAGTCTCGGTATTGTAGATGAAGATTAGTTTTACCCTATTGGCTTAAATGATTGTGAGTTTTTCAGGTTGAAAAGTTAAGCAGTAACATCTGGTAAAAATAAGGTAAGGAGAAATTAATTAGAAAATTAAATAACCAATTGTGTGCTTGAGATGAGTAAAAAATGTACTGTGTTCTCTTCATGTGAGTTTTATTGGATCAGTATTAGTTTTATTATGTGTACTTAACTGTTTTCATATTTTCAGGTTACAAAGTTACACACTTCCATTTTAATTCATGTGCAATTTGGATGAGCTTAACAGGCTTGATGATATGAGACTTAATAAAGGCACGGTATTTATTTTTCCATTATTACTATAAATAAAAATAACATATTTGACAATCAAATCTTTTTCAGGAAACATAAATCTCTGCCAAAACGTATTGCACGCTTTCATTCATATCCGACTTGAAAGATATGAAGATTTGATTTAGACAAAAAATGTTACAAATCAATAAAACGTCAACTTTAATTTAAAGAAAAGGGCTTTCGGGATCGGGATCAGCCAATTAAAACCCCTTGTTAATTTGTTTTATTATTGTAATTAAAATACTTAAAAAAGTATGACAAACGTAATTAAATACTGTACTTTAAATTTATAAATAAGTAATACACCTTCAGAAATATCATTATAACTTCGTACAAAAACAATGAAACCAATTACCAAAAGCAAGGAATTTGAATTAAAGCATACAAAGTATTTTAAAGAGAAGCAAGTATAACTTAGAAAGCTAGATGACCTACATATAGTAAACTAGAAATTATATTAATATTAAATTACTGAAATAAACTAAGCTATAACTTATATATATTTTCCTTATTTATTTTTATATACTTATAAATATTTGTGAAGAAGTTCTTTGTTCTAGATTCAGAGCGAGTTATTTCCATATTTCAGTCTGTACTTAATTCTCACTAAAACAAATAGTTTTAATAGGAACTCTTTATCCATTTTCTCGCAGCAACGGTGTTCTGATATTTTTGTGAGTTCGTCAACTAATATTTTACCAATACCCTTGGCAGTTTTAATATCTTCAAAACGCCGTTCGAATTCCCCCGCCAAACGCTTCACATACTCAGTAAATTCCTGAGGAGGGCAATAAAGTTGGCTTGTGTCAGTGTAGGTTCTAAACTGAATATATACATTCTCAGGCAAATTCATATCCCCTCTATATGTACAAGCGTTACAATCATGCTTTTCGATGACCCGTTTATACAAATATCCGGCAAAGTATTGAAGGGCATACGTATTTCCTAAGTCGACATCTACAAGCATATTGCCGTCGTCCAAAGTGACTGCTGAAAATGTTTCTGCCACATTACCGACCGGTATGTTTAAATTCACCGGTAAGGGTAAGGGGAATTCAATCTGTGGTTCGCAATTGCCACTTTTGATAATTCCTATGTACTTCATAGTGAAAACTTTTCGGAATGTAGTACAGAACTGGTAAGGAGTTGGATTGGTATTATTGCCGGAATTCCTTCTTAGTAAAGAAAATGAATGCTCTAAGCTGTCTTGGTTTAGATGTCTAGTGAGTAAATACTTAAAATCTAACCCTGCGCTCAATTTTCCATATATACCGATCAGGCTATTTATTGATACAATCCAACCTTTTATACATTTCATTTTACCGGTTATATCCTTACCATTGGAGTCGACTATCTTCATTGACTCGAAAATAGTTTTCATTTTAGAAAGATGAGCCATTTGTTCTTCATTCCCCACAAACGGGCGACGTAGTGTTTTTGCTTCGCTTGCTCTAGAAGAGTTAAAAATGTCGAACAAGTTGTCGATACATTCAACGAATTCTGCTGTATGAGCTGCACCGGAAGGAATTCGGTCATTTGTTGCAACTCTAGTTAGTATCCCAGCTGCAACAGTATGGCTAAATACATGTGCCGCATACTTCACTCTCATTTTCTGGAAGTTATTGGGATATATATGTTTCCGAGTTAATTTTGGAGCAAGTTTAAAATCCTCTTTACTATCCACCTCAAAAAACGCTTTTATATGGCGCCAATCTGCAACTTTCTGGTCGCCAAATTCGAAAGGATTTTTTATTAAATTGTTTCTAATGGCCTTTAACAAATGAGGAGGATCGAAGAAATAATATATTTCCTCTGAAGACTGATCGGTTTGGAAATAACTATGATCTGGCGAAATCCCGAGGAGCTTAGATAACGCCATAAAATTCGACCCTTGATCTGCAACAAATGCTCTCGGTCGCAATCCAGCATTTCTAAGCATATTGATGCTCTGAAATAATGATTTTTTAGCTCTCTAGCAGAGCAAGATGTGCGAACAAATGCATATCCCAACAACTGCTTGTAATTATAAGCAATACCTCTTGCTAATATCGCTACGACCGATTTGGCGACAAGATTGCTGCGTAAGTCCCCATTATCTTCAAATCCGACGATTGTATCACTTTTCCTGTCGTACTGAAGATTTGGCATGATGGACATTTCGTCCATGCATACCACGCAGTCTTTCGCAATATGTGGTAGAGGTTGCAGTCTTATTTCAAGACTCTTAAAATAAATATCTTTTATACCTGGACCCAATGGCCTGTCGCTAATAAATCTCCTAAGAGTCATCTCACTGGGAAGGGAAAGAATCGTTGATAAAAAACGTTATGCCAAAGGTGACAAATGGAATAAGCAAATAGCCATTTGCTTAAAGTCTTCTTTGTATCTTAATCCAGGTTTTTCCCGTTTCATATTTGAAATATGGCTATCTACTATGCTAGCCATTTCCGCTGGTAAATACATTTTGGCAAGTTCGATTAACATCGCAGGAGTTCGGTGTTTTTTTTCGAGTCGTTTTCTTGCAGTTCGCTCTTCTCTAAGCTGCTGCTTTAGCTCGTTGATAACCTGCCGATCTTGCGCAAAGCGTTGTTCTTGCAGGTACTGTTCCGTTTGCACGGCAACACTTGGCAGGGTTTTTCTTTGAGGTATAACGACCTAATAAAATATTTCAATGACTATCAATACTATAAATAACAGGAAGTAATCTTTCTACATTTTCTTGTTCCCTGATGGAAGATGACGGTCCAGCCTCGTCATCCTCAGAAAAAAAAGGGACCGCCGTTGATGTAAGGCGGTGGCCCGAAGGAACAAACATGTCCCTCTTAAAATGCTTATAGCATACGAAATGGTATTTTTTGGAGTTGATCAGGTCCATTCGACGAATATTTCGTAGCCACAACTCCCGCCTAAAAGCGAAAAATTCATACGAAAAAATTAATTTAATTTCTAATAACTCTTCCATTCAATTTTAGAAATTTTTTCAATCTAAATATTATATTATACATTCACGTTTACTTTGAGCAGGTGAAAATTCTTGGCTCCAATCATGTGCTCTTCCAGTTACATTCGTAAGCTATTTTCGATCGTTACTTCCGCAGTAACTCCTTGGCCGTAACGATCGAAAATCGACTTTGCTCACAAATGTAAATGCACAAATTTGAATTGAATCCTGTTTCACTTGAACACACTGTAACCATTTAATAATTAAAAAACGTTTTGTCGCTTCCATTCAAAAGTGTGCATTTATTCTTGTTTTCGTAAGCTATTTTCGATCGTTACTTCCGCAGTTCTTCCTTGGCCGTAACGATCGAAAATCGACTTTGCTCACAAATGTAAATGCACAAAGTTGAATTGAATCCTGTTTCACTTGAATACACTGTAACCATTTAATAATTAAAAAACGTTTTGTCGCTTCCATTCAAAAGTGTGCATTTATTCTTGTTTTCGTAAGCTATTTTCGATCGTTACTTCCGCAGTAACTCCTTGGCCGTAACGATCGAAAATCGACTTTGCTCACAAATGTAAATGCACAAATTTGAATTGAATCCTGTTTCACTTGAACACACTGTAACCATTTAATAATTAATAAAAGTTTTATCGCTTCCATTCAAAAGTGTGCATTTTATCGTATTTTCGTAATCGATATTCGACCGTTATTACACTGTTTTTTCAGACTTAACGATCGAAAATCGATATCAATAACCGAGAAAACAGCACATTATTAAATGGAAGCTCACTTAACTTACGCTTTTAACTCCATTGGCAATTGTCCAAATCTAATATCCGGCACAAAGCACCCCGGTACGATACAATGTTTCTTCGACATCCTTGTAGAACAAAGTGAACATCTTATCACTCTTCTATTGTTATCATAAACAAAACAAAAGGATTTTAATAAACAAACAAATTTTAACGAAGAATCGGACAAGCTACAGTTGGTATCATAAAAGCCTATACTTTTTATATCAAAATTTTATTCCCCATGCTAACATTAATTATTTGATGGTTGATAAGAAAAGTGAAAATACATAGTTTATATTCCTATTCAACAAGAACTAACAAAAACAATTTTATAATTTGAGCCATGTTCGTATTTTTGAGTCCATTCCATAAGTTACACATCCGAGATTAGCAAATATGAAGTGCAAGGGGACGTTAATATACAAGGAAATTGATTGATAGTACCCAACGAAACTGAACATTATTTTGGTTTACATTTTTTAACCAGCACCGATCAAATTGAGTCGACATCCTTGAAAATATGAATTATGTTTAGATTCATTTACACCGACTGTAATGCGGATGAGCAGTTACCCGATGAATATTTTCTTTCGTTAAAACAATAAAATGTTCATCTGGCCATTCTAATTGTTTCGTTTTATCAACAATAATACACTCTCAAAATGTTTGCGTGAGAACACAATGACCTACTTCTACAACAACGAATCTGCAAAATTGGTTGCACACATTCAAATCCATTAAGACAGCCATCACACTCTGTCTTCTTAGGTATGTCGGTTAATTGTCTCGCTCTCCATCACGCATGAGTTAATTTTGTATACCACACAAAGTATTTCTTTCTCTTTAAATTCATGCCCCCCGTGACTGTTACAGCTAGTCGTAGTTTAGCTATGCCCTCAGTAAGGAGCTGTACCGAAAGCGCTTGGCCCAGGTACAGAGACGAGGAGCCTTGCGGGTTGCGTCTGCATACCGCACTGTCTCTGGGTCGGCGGTGTTAGTGATCGCAGGAGTGATACCTATCGCCCTCCTCCTTGTTGTATTGTCCTTGTTTTGATTTTGTAGCATCGGGTTAATACGAGACATTTGACTTATTTAGAGGATTCTTGTTATGCCACCAGTAATAAGAAAGCATTTGAATTGGCTTTCAATTTTTGAATTCTTTCCTTATTCCTAATAGAACGAAATTGTTGAAAATTTCACAAACAGAGGACCATTGGCTGTAACGATATGATGCCAATTCCTTATTTATGTTGACCAGCAAAGAATTAAGCTCATCTGCTAGCTTACACATAACCCTATAGATATTTTGCAAATATACCTTGAGAAGACATTTTAGCAGGCGCACTCTTAAGTACAAAGGTTTTGAGTAAAAACTGGTGTACCTCAAAATTTATTATAACAAATTTAGTTATTAAGATTCATAGTAGCTCTCAGCCATATAAATAATAAACATGTTTCAAAACCGTTTATCTAGTTCCTTTTTTGGTGTTCCTAGGGGTACTTGGATTGTGCTCCATCAGATTGTACTTTGCTAGCTCATTCTCCTTTACATTTCAATCTAGACCTCTGTATACAAGTATCCATGTTAATTTCACATTTCCTCAGATTATTGCGGCCTTGATGACCGATCTACAATTCTTCTTTGGTTGTGAAATTACGTGGTTACAGGGAAGCAACTGCAGTTGCCCACTTGGTATTCGAAAGTGCCTGTGTTTTCCCGCTAGGGTTGATAGTTTTCGCTTATGTCGCAGCTATTTATGACAAAATACCACATATTTTATGAAACCATGGTTGTAGATCACGGTTGATCTGCGGCAACTACGGCCATTTCCCACTCTTTTCTGGCCCATATCTTAATATTGTATGAAAATTATTTGTGCTCTATGGCTGAATCTTACGCAACTCTACTCAACATGACGAGACCATCCTCTTCATTTGCATCAACATTCAGACGAGTCCCGTAGTAGGGTATTTACAACCTTTTTATGGATTTCAATCTGATGTTTGCAAGGATGTCTCTCTGAACAATGTAAAATACATGAGAAAACAAATTAAATATCAGAGGAATAAGACCCGAAAATAGTAATAAACAGCACCACTCATCTTAAATGGTACTGAAACATTTTCAAACTGTGCATTAAGATCCTTTTGTTTAATGCAACAAACTCTTAATTGATAAAGAAGTAAAACATTTATGTATTAGTTTTTTGATTTAGGGGTACCATTTCCACCAATTTTTCGAAATCATTGCGGTTGTATTGTTTGGTTTTGTAATAACTCTTGCCTAAAAAATTGTATCCACATCTCACATGGCGTGCATTTAGTGATGTTCTTCTTCATGCCTTCTTGTGATAATTTACAGTAATTTCATTTCCGCTGTATTCACATTTCATAAAAGATTATTTCCATAGAGATTTATTTATGTTTTTAATAAGATTCTTCGTAAGAATTTTCTTGTTGAAATCTTCTATTTTATTCTCGAGTTCTTCTTCACGGGAATTTTTTGTAATAACAAAAGCCATTATCCTTTTTTGAATAAGCAGGTAAAGCTCGTATTGGGGATATTTTTTAAGCGCTGGTCTGACTGCATTTATGTTGAAAACATAGGCATTGGTATCAACAGATCTTTAAACTATATGAAGCCGTTTGCCAATATCTTGATTTTGTTGTGGTCGCTCTGCCTTTGAATTTGTGGTCCTGTTGTGGTGTTGTGGTCGACATACTATACAAATAGCTCGAATTTATTCCCCTTGCAAAATTTAAGCCCAGTTGCATGTTTTAACAACAGAACAAGAGTGATTCCGCATCCTTGAAGAGCAAGCAGTACTGAAATGCGATTTTATCGGTTACAAGTAACAAAGCCGTATCTTATGGTTGCAGTTGGTGTGCAATTTGCTGGTAGAGAGAAACTGATTAGTCTACACTCCCTTCCAAGTCTGATTGCGTCAATGTCACACACACATATATATATAAGACTTCATTATTTGATGGATTTCGTAATGACAGACAACTTATATAGTTTTGAAGTCATTTGAAATATAACAAATAACAAAATAATCTTAAAATACATCAACTTTGTGGACAACGTATTGATGTTATCCTCTTTTGGGTAAGTTATTTCAGAAGGCCAGTCACCCGCACTTAAGTCTGTTTTGACCATTTTATAGTATATTTCAGTTGTAAATTTGCCTGAATCCAGTATTTGTCTTGAATATGCCCTACATGTTTCTTTTTGTATCACTTTTTGAATCTTCGTTAATTTTTTGCACCGTTTCCAGCAGTAAATTGCGATTGCTTATTGCATCTATCTTTTAGTACATATTTTTCAGCTAGTTGAAATGCTAAATGGTGTTTAGACACTGGTGTTTAGACCTTTGAAATCTCGCCTAAATGTTAGTTTTGGTACTCCATATCTTGTTTAGCTCATGAGTTATATTTTCATTTTGACATTTTAATCTAAGCAGCCATTAAGATGTCAGGAACATTAATGTGATTTTTTATGGATAAAATTTTATGTCTTGGTTTAGCTTGTTGAAGAATCCAAATCGTACGGGCAAGTTTTAATGAAATCACCAGAGGATGACATAGGCATATTAGTCATACAATTTTCAATTACGAGTAGAAAGGTTGAGCAAAACTTTTCTTTTATTCATTTCTGCTGATTTAAACGTTAGCTATGTATTTAAACAGCTACGTATTAAAACTGCTAGGAAGTGTAGTTTCGGAACAATACTCGATTGACATTTAGCTAGCAAACGTTGTAGTTTAGTTAACATTTTAGCAAACAGCCTGCCACCCCCCCTTGGTCAATCATGTGTAACTTAAGCTATAGTAATTCGTCATTGTATCCGAAGTCAAGCCAAATTTGAAATGTTCTTCCTTACATTCGAGTCAAGGATATGGTTCTGCGAGGCACCGGCGGTTACTATACTGTCCTTTATGTAGTAGAGTAGGCTGCGGTCCATCAGCTATGCGTTTGGAACTCGCACCAAATAATTTAGTACTTGAAAATTGTTTTGAAGCTCTTACAGGACTTCAGCCCATCTAGCCCTGTTCAATGCAGTTTTTGATGTCCAGAGTAACTAGCATGACAAAACGTCGTGAGGAAGTTCTTTGAAACTTTGCGCGCTGGACCAAGCTCTTCATTTTTCCGACTAAATAAGTGTTGTTTCGTGCTCCGATACAATATGCCGTTGGAATGAATCCCCGTTAGCATGAATCGCGTCGTCGAGTCTGCTCACATGCAGTGGGTGGTATGCAATATTCTCCCCTTTTTGCAGAACAACCTAAGCTTCACGACCTTCCACCATTCTAATAACACCAATTTGTACAGGCGTTAAATGTTGTGTTGAACCTTAGGAGTAGTAGATCAGGACACTGGAAACTTTCTTACCTTCATAGACAAAGTTGCTTCCTGCAGTTTCTTGTGCATAAAAATGAGCTTACCATTAATATTTCATTGTTACTTGCCTCAATAGGGGTAGGATGAATATGAAAAAGGGCCAGAAGTAAGTTTTCCATTCTTTGTTCCCGGTATAACCGAGGTGATCTTTTGTCACAAACTTCAGTATTTATTGTTTTTAGCTCAGAATGCGTGGATGTCTCTTCTGCTAAGTTTCACCACTGACTTGCTTTACCGCTTCGCGAGTGTACAGAGGCCTTGAGCTGTCCAATGATCTGAAATGATCTCGCACATACCTCGGCCTCTCGTCAGAGTTTCAGCCGGCTTCTTCGCTATTCAGTAATTTAGAGTGAAATGGTCTTCAATGAGATATGGAAGGAATGCAATCACATTTGGATATGATTTCTACTCTTAATTGAGTTCACTAGTTCACGTTTTCCAGAGGAGTGTGGAGGACTAAGCCTGTGTGCTCCAGAAAGGACCGTTATTTATCGCAAATGTTGTATACTGGTTGATTACTTGGTACGTAATACTTCGACTAAGTAATACTTCGAAAGCCATGGTTCAACCGCAACTCCGGAATGCTTTGAAGCGCACGAAACACGTTATCGAAGTTGATAATACAATATGATATTTTTCGATGTTGGGGAATGCAAATCTCGCAAGATTGAAGCTCAAGCAAGATCCCACGACTTTATGAATAACAATACTGCAAGATCTCGGCAATTTCGAGATCTGTTTTTTCGATTTCGAGATTTCGATTGTTTGACGTATCCATCCATAATTTTTAAGTAAACTTCTAAGTAGTACATTACAAAATTACAAATGAAAGAAACAACCAGTCTTCTCTTCTAATGGCAAACAATAATCTTTTTGTAATAAAACAGTTCTTCTATATCAAACAAAGCAACGAGAAGTCAAAAAAATGAAACCATTATTACGAATTATTTTGAAAGTAACTCTGGCTTAAGAAGCACGAAATGTCCAAAGAATCGTCTGCTAAAGGGCTTTTTATTTTGTTGGCCAGATAACCCGGATAGCCGCTGAGAGGGCCCTTTCGGATTCCACGCTAGTTGAAACCACAGATCTCCGGCAATTATCCTCGAACTGTAAAAGTTCGCCTTTTGACACCCCGGATAAATACATTTCCTTTTTGATTAATGCCTCCAGAGAATTCGTAGTTAGTTTTCTGTCTCTAGGTTCTTTGAACGCAACAGTCAATGTTTCCCGAAGTTCTTCTTGCAATGAAATACTCTTGCGTGTCTCAGAAAGAGATGAAATCGGTTCATTATCGTCATCATCAAATTCAGCTATATGATTAGCGGTGGCAGCTGATATTGATGCGATCAACCAAGATGAATCAGAATTTGCATGTGTCTGTAAATTAGTCAGACTGTGTTGCGGATGCAAACGCTCTATAAGTGATTTCATTTCATTTCGAATTACCTTTTTCGGAAGTGGAGAGTTTTCGCACACTCTTCTTTATCTGGTTGGTATTTAGCTGGATCTCTAATATACAACAAGCATGCTGTCAAATTCGTCCGGCGTTCAACAATGCGCTTTCTCAGGGAGCTAGCTAGTTTTTCTGCCAATGGAGTTTTTAGCTCTTCCAGTTTGCGAATCATAAACCTAAGTGTTGTTTCTGCGATAGTCATGTCAATATCTTGACAACATAACGCCTCCACAGCCAGTTTTACGCGTTGAAATGCCTTGTCTAAGTTCGCTAAAACCGCATGTTCTTCCGCATTCAAAGAGTAGTTCAGATCAGCTTCCAGGCTGAGGTCGATCAAAGCTTTGCTGACAACCAGCTTGATTCTAATAAATGTAGAAATCATGTCTGCTAGGCTCGACCATTGAGTTTTACAATGAAGTTGCAACTTAATATCCTTTAGTATCTTTATCTTTATCTTTATTACTTTATCCTAGTAGGTGGTCATTTAAAAAGTTTCATCAATTTCTTAACTTTTTCAACAATAACCGCTTATTCTGCATCTAGGTCTACTTCTACTCTGAGCATAGACCAACGAAAAACATCATCTTCTGAGTATGAGCCTGTGCTAGAAATTTCGTCTATTTCCAAAGGAATCTTAACGTCGTTTTCTTCATTTTCAGATTCAATCACTGGTTCCTCAACATAATTATATGGTTCCTCATTTTTTATAAATAATATCTATTATGCCTAGTCAAACTCCATGGGCATAGCGTAGCTGATGTGAAAGTGATATCAATGACCCAACTTTTTCATCACACTTGCCCCATCTGTAGTAATATTGATAATATCTTTTGCCTGAATAAGCACAATTTCGATGAACTTTGTTTTCAAAATACTGACACCACTTTCAGCAGGCATACTTTCAAAGACGCGCATCAGCCCCAAGTTCCAAAACAGAGCATTGCAGGTCAAAAATGTGTATACGTTTACATTCATGTATCGCTTGTTCATAAAAGAAGTCCACTCATCAAATGTTAGCATATATCTGTGATCATTCTCCTTCAGTTGAGCTTATGCACGCATTATTTTCATTTTAAATGTCATGCCATAGCGTAACAACAAACAGCGCTAACACTCCGAACAAATGACCGATCTAACGGTATTCAAAAAATTCTGGAGAATTGCATTGGTGTTCGTAAAAATGTTTATTTTTCTCTATTTTGTCTATCTGTTTACATTGTGCTTGTAAGCAAAACGAGCAAAAAATAAATATTCTTACTAACACTCATACAATTCTGCAAAATCCTTTAGATTGGTAGTTGGTCGGAGTGTTATCGCTGTTTGTTGTTACGCTATGGTCATGCCATGATTCATAGCTATAAGACTAATTGTGTTTGGGGACATAGGCAGTTTGTGTCCCGAAGAATTGAAGAGATCTCTCATATCTTTGGAAGTACAGAAAACACGGAAAGGTAGTCCATGTTTGGTTACCATTCTTAGTTCTTTTTTCTCCATAGAAGTATCTTTAATCGGGAGGAAATGATCAGTAATTGTTTGCCTCTTCTTTCTTGCTGGTGGCACTGGTGCCGACGGTCCTGTTGATTCTGGACTTCGACGTAGATGCGGATGCTGTTACTAATTGATGATGGTGGTGGCAACGGCAACGGCGGGGGTGATATGACATTCTTCGTTTTCGTGTCAATTTTATGAATCGCTTTTCAATGCATATGTAAGCCACGTGGAGATCGATCTTTGGTTTTAAGAATCTTCTTATAAACTTTGCACTTAGCACTCAATCCATTTTCTGCTCTCCATACTCCATAAGTATTTCCATACTTACGACACACTCTCACAGTCTTTAAAAACTACATTCGCCGACACCGTTCGTTATTCCACACGTAGACCTCAACAGAATTTTTTTTGCATAAATATCCAAAAAAAATACTCGAATGCAATCAAACGCAAGCACGTCAGCTAGCAACAACTTTTAGTAAACAAAACAAATACGCGCTGATGACGCATTTTTGATCAATCGCACGCACCAACAAATTTGAGAGACACCTCGTCCCGCGACTGCTACCGCAGGGCCACAGCCTCCCGCGGACCGAACGAAATCGACAGATTGCAACTCCGTCCGTATCAGTCCGCGCTTCGAATAAGACGTTTTTATGCTCGAAGGCAATCTCGTTAAACTCGCGAGATCTCGCCCTTTTTTCGTTCCAGATCAATCTCGGTAATAAAGGCCGAGATCTCGCGAGAACGAGTTTGTATTCCCCAGTTATAATATAGTTTACAACTTGTCATTATGGCTTCGAATTATTTACATGCCTTTATTCGGCGACAACTGTTACAAATTCCGAAGTGTAGGCGACATTAAACAAACGTTTAAATAATAAATAAATAAATTATACACAAGACTTTAAACACACGACATTAAATAAATGAATAAATAAATAAAAAAAAAACAATTAATTTTGAATATAACAATTAATTGTTTTGGTTAAGTTTTTTATATGTTCCAATATTTTTAAGTTAAAAGAAAATCATACGAGATGAAATAAAAGTAAGAATAAAATTAAAATAGAAAAATTTATAGTGACATTTAGGTATTAAGTTAAATAATATTGATAACAAAAAAAAAAAAAAAAAAGTCTCAGTAAAATTAAATGAAAAAAAAGTCTGAAAAAATATTCTCAGTCGCAAAAAACAACCAAAAAAAATTCTTGGAATTAATTTGCGATAAGTTTTTCTATGGATATGATTCACTAGGTTGTTGTGTACGTATCAGTATAAATAGAATAGAAATTGTGAGGTATGATATAACCGATATCGGAATAAATTCAAGTATCAGTAGAAGGAAATTTCAGGAAATTCGGAGGTCTCTACAGCCGACGAAAATCAACTTTAAAATTAAAATTCCTTGCAAAACATGTTAAAAATCAAAAATGTATCTGTAAAAATTGTTATTAAAATGAAATAAACTTATGATAAAGCTTAGGCTAGCTAGGTTAAGCATAGTACTTAAGTTAATTTAAAATTTTATTGTATATATCATATATGTAGAAAATAAAATGTAATGTAAGGTATGATGTAACCGATATCGGAATAAATTCAAGTATCAGTAGAAGTATAGAAACTACCATAGAGACACACAACCAAATAGAGGAATCAATTCAAGTATCAAGAAGTGTAAATAAAGTATCAATTGAAGTATCAATCGGAGTTTATAAGGAAGTATTAACCAATTGAAGAATCAACCAATAGGATTATCAATCAATAGAGGGAGCACGATCCAAGGAAGCGGAGCAGAACAGGTGAATCCTGAAACCAGTCAAGGTGCAGATTCATGCTACAAAAAGCACGATCCGTGCAAACCAGTTTAGGTGCAGATTCGTGCGACAGGAAGCACGATTAGAGGCAGCGCAGCAGAACAAGAGAAGTCCCGAAACCAGCTGAAATGGAGGTTCGTGCTATAGGAAGCACAATTAGAGTCAGCGCGACACAATTGACAGGTGGTCAGGATCAGCTCAGCACAATTGACAGGTTGTCAGAATCTGCGCAGCACAATTCAAAGGTTTTCAGAGTCAGCACAACACAGTTGACAGGTGGCCAGAATCAGTGCAGCACAATTCATAGGTGTTCAGAGTCAGCGCAGCACAATTGACAGGTGGTCCGAATCAGTGCAGCACAATTCACATCTTTTGATTTTTGATCCTTTTATTTTAATCTAATATGAAGAAGTAAGTTTCTTCTGTGTGTGTGTGTGTGTATGTAACATGGAAGGATCAGGGCTTAAATAATGTCCTAACCCCCACGCCCACGCGGTGATCTAGTCGGTTAAAAGTAACTTTCTTCGGCCGCGATTATGCGGCCTTTGTATTTTCAAATAACCCTATCTCTTTAAACTTGTTCCTTTCTTTCGCTGCACGTGCGACCGATCGGTTGCCCGATTATTATTTATTCATTCTTAATTACATATTTATTATTTCAATATTTTTTTATAAAAATATGTACATAACATGGCGCCCAATGTGGGGCCCAATATTATTTATTCATTATTAATTATATATTATTATTTTATTATTTTTTTTTGAAAATACATAACACAAGCAAAAATGTATCCACAATGTTATCAGTCAGTTAACTATTTAAAACTTCGATTCTTATCAGGGGTTCTTTGGATGAAATCGGCACGAATCAAAAAATTCAAATCCGTGATTTTGCAGAGCCTTGAGCATGGGGTGGGTGCAATCTTCTAAACGAAACGAAAACAATGATCAATGACTCAATCTCTCTAAGTGATTCTCTGAGATGCAACATTTCAGCAGGGATTAACCATATGAAAAAGAACTTCAAAGAAAAGCTTCGACCGTTTTTCGATACATATAGCGCAATAGTTAATGAACAATGTCCTTTCCAAGTTGATGAAGAATATCTTTTCTTGTAATAATATGTTTGTATCTTTTGCTTTCGGCGATTCGGCCAGTCGGGAATTGGGTTTCTCGAGGATTTCGAGAAACTCAAAGAATGTCGAATATGCAGAATTTATTCACATCATCAAATAACAATGTTTCTCGTAAGAAGCAGGGCGCGTCGTGTCAAATTCATAATCAAAAACACACACTTTATCAAATTTTTACTGTATTCAAATATATTTTTAGTAGTATATTATTACAGGTTACTTTCTTAAAATATCAGGAAACAAACAACTGATGTCATGTGTTTTTCGAAATTAATGTTCCTTTCCAAATCCAACTTAAACAAAAATTTAACGAGAGTTCCTTCGAAATTAACGCTCTTTACCAAATATCGCATAAAAATTGTCGTCTGAAAATATTGTAAACGACCACCACACATTCCCCCACCAGCAAGTCTTCAGACTGCGTTAAAGACTTGGTCTCTACAGCTCGAATCTCACGCGTCGATTTTTGGTTGCATTATTATTAATTGCTGAATATTTATTTAGTTCAGATGTATTATTGATAATAAAAGCAGGTTTGATTCTGTCCACAGATGCCGTCATTAATTTATCCTTTGCGCTTATTGTAAAAATTTTTTTCTGTGCGGTGAATTACCTGGTAGGGACTGCTATATGGTTGTGAAAGAGAATATTGACTTGGTAGTTTTTTAAGAAAATCATGAGAATACGTCTTGAGATCTATGAGTACAAACACTTTATGTTTTGAGTTTTTGGGGGATTGTACAGTACAGTTTCCCAACTAACTAATGCTCTGACATTTTGGTTGACTTTGATTCAGCGAGGAATTCTCCCGGAACGCGGATATTTTCTCTATTTAACATCATTCCTGGTGAGAATTCATTTTGGTTAGTGAGCGTTGTTCGAAGCCCCAGAAGAATAAAATGTAATGCTCCATACCAAGAGTGTGAGAGTACAGATTCTTTAAAAGTTCTTTGCCATTTATTTGGGGATGATAAGGAGAAGATGTTTTACGTTTAAGCCCCAGTACCTTTGCTAATTCTTTGAAGAGTTTTGATTCGAACTGTGCTCCTTGGTCTGTGATAATTCTCTTTGGAATACCGAATTGTGCTACAAAATTATTTATGAAGGCTTGTACCACTGACTGTATAGTAGAGTCTATCATAGGAATGGCTTTCGTTCTTTTTGACATGCGATCATAATGGTCAGACAATATTAATAATTACAACATGCAGTCAATGGATTAATTATATCCATATGGACAGTTTTCAAAACGTTCGAAAGGAAGCTCAAAATTGGAAACAGATGAAAAAACGTGTCTTGTGATTTTTACCCTCTGACAATTTAAACAAGATACTCTTTATAAAGAATTGTGGAAAGAGCTCAAGCTGATTTCGAACACGCGTCCCTGCCGCTTCTCATCAGGTGCCAACTCACAGGCTGGGACGCATCATTGGCACTACCAGATTAGGTGGATGTCGACTGGTTATTTACTAGTTATGAATATGGCTCTACCGCTTTGAACTTTTTCCTATATTCCAAATTGCCTTTGGTCTGGCTTTATCAATTTCAGAAGTTTTTGGTAGATCAATTTTTCCATTTTCACTTACAACTTATAAGTGATTTATACCCTGAGTTAGCTTAGCAAGGGTATAAATCACTTATAAGTTGTAAGTGAAAATGCAAAAATTGATTTACCAAAAACTTCTGAAATTGATAAAGGTATTACTCTGTTTTTAATGTCGGCTTTCATTTTACTCCATATAAATTTGCTGGTGAGTAACTTAGTAGAAGCTTTAATGCCTGGATGATGAAGACTGTGAATTTTTTCAAAGACTTGTTGCCTAAATTGATGATATGTAAAAGGTCTATTTGAATTTTGTTCAATTGCTTGCGACAATTTGAACATCCGTACCGGCAATTTGGCAAAGAAATTACTTCTAGTTCGTTTTGCTGTGATCGCGCAAATTCTTCGAAATCTGTAGAAGGAGGCAAATTGATCGCTTCTATCTGTGATAGGGTATCTGTAACCAAATTGTTAGATCCTGAGATATGTCTTATATTAGTAGAGAATTGTTCGATATAATTAAGATATCTTGTTTGTATTGGAGACGCTCTCGCAGGATTTTGTTGAAAAGCATAAAATAGAGGCTTGTGGCTGGTAAAAATAACGAATGGTTGACCTTCCAGTAGATGTCTGAAATGCTTAATAGAGTAGAAGATTGCCAAAAGTTCTCTATCATAGGTGCTATAACGTGCTTGTGACAGTGACAATTTGGTTGAGAAAAAGCCTAGTAGTTGCCATGAACCTACGCACTGCTGTTGAACAATCTCTCCAATAGAAGAGCTGAATGCATCTACTGCAAGTGATAATTGAGTATTTGCAGACGGAAAATGAAGCAGTGTTGATTTGGATAACTGTTGTTTGGATTGTGCAAACGCATCTTCAGCAAGACTATCCCAATTTATTTTTTTGCTACCATCATTTTTGCTTCGAATACGAATTTTATTTAAATGACGGTGGAATGAGACGTCGATAGAATTTGATCATTCCTAAATATCGTCTTAATTGTTTGATGGCTTCAGGTTTTTTAAAATTTTGTTTTAAATTTACTCGATCTGGACATGGTTTAATTCCTTCCTTACTAATCCAGTGTTCTAAAAATGTCATTTCAGTGCATGAACACTTCTCCAAGTGGATGATAAGACCTCATTCACATAATTTATTGAAAAGTAATTCCAATTGGCGTAGTTGTTTTTTATCATCTTTTGCAGCTACTAGAATATCGTTGAAATAGACGAAACAAAAAGGAAGGTCTCTTATAAACCGTTGAAAGGTCTACGCGACGTTGCACAATCCAAACGTCATTCTTGTGAATTCAGAAAGGCCAAATGGAGTACATATTGTTGTCTTTTCAATGTCAGACGTTTCATCAGGAATTTGGTGATTTGCTTTAACCAAATCTAAAGTTGAAAATACGCAAACCATCTTCGGCACGTTCTATCACAACCTCCATCACGCTTCTGTAGCATTTCTTTCCTGTTAGAATTCGTACAAAATACAGTGGCGAAAATGAACTTTATCGGTACCTATGTATGTTTTCGCGATCGCGTCTCACTCAATAATGTCATGAGGCATTCTTGTTTCGTTTTTTAGGAGTGTACATGTATGTAAATGCAATAATAAAGAGAAATAGTCATATATGTCTCATACGTACATGTGCATATGCATTGAAACTTGAAGTGACACTATCGGATAGAGCTTTCCGAACTAAACCTAATATATCAGTGTTTCTCGTCTATTCGCATAGAATGTTTTTTTTGTTGTTTTTAATTCAATAAATAATCATACTTTAAAGTAACCTTTTTGGCATGCATATTAAATTGACTACATAGGTTTATTGTGATAATAATCTCTTTTAAAAGTAAAAAATTAGTTTTTGAGTGGAATGTAAAAAATGTTTACTTGATGAAACCGATTAGTTTCTCTCAAAAAATCATTATTTATATGTTTTTTTTTTCAATAGAATATCCAAAAATGGTAGTCTTCTTCCATTTTCGATGTCGTATGTGAAACTTATGTCCTTATGAAGTGTATTAAGTGTGACCAGAGTTAATTCCAGATCCTTTCTTCTTAATATGGCGAATATGAAGTTCACGTAAAATCTTGATGTAATACTTTTAGCTTTTTAGCTGATCTGAATTTAGTGTAGCCACGAAAATTTCTCCAATGTAAGAGAAAGAGGGTTACTCATCGCTGCACCTTTTAATTGTTTGAAGAATTCTCCTAACGTAAAGTACGTCCTCTTCCCATACAAAATTTCGAGGGTCTGATGTACTGTTTGCCCATTTCCTTACATTGTTGTCCTGTCTGTTGTCCGTGGAACCACTTTCCATAAGATAGATAGTTTCCTTGACCGGGATACTAGGATATAATGCGTTACGTCAAACATCATCATGGACTCATATTTAGAAAGAAAGGTGGAAAGAGCTCAAGCTGGTTTCGAACACACGTCCCTGCCGCTTCTCGTCAGGAGTCAACTCAAGGGTATAAATCACTTACAATGTTGTAAGTGAAAATGGATGAATTGATCTATCAAAAATCCCTAAAAATAGATCATGGACTCGTCCTCTTTAGTTTGAGGAACTTTTTGTAAACTTTTAATAAATTTTTTGATGTTTTTAAATGACTGGGTTTAAAATTGTTCCTCTGCACTAACCATCTAGCTAACCGATATGTTGGTGATATTTCTGCTGAAACGATCTCCCTGATCTCATTACCTGGCTTATGGTGTTTGGGAAGTCTCTTTTTCCTCGCAAGTATTGCGTTGAAAACTTTCAGTTTGTTGTTCTCAATGTCGGAATGGCATTCTTTCAAAATTTCGTCCACTCGTTTGATAAACTCCAGATGGTGATCTAAATGGTGATGGTGATAAAATCTAGATGGTGTTGTATTCTTTATCCAAAATTAAGGGTGCGTTTCCTTCATCGGCGTTGAAATGATAAACCTGATTTTGTTTGAGTTCCTATATGACTTTCTTCTCGCGCATTTCTATCGTTCTGGTTTTCCTGAATGCGTTTTCTTCGATGGTGTTTGTTACAGTCCCGCTCACGCGTTCGTTTTGTTCCGCTGTGGAAGGCAAATTCTGCCAATTCGTATTGAAACCCCGCTCCCAGTCCCATGACGGATTTTCGGACGTATCGTTTTTTTTTTGAGTTCACACTGGGAGGATACCAGCTTAAAATTGGCCCGGGCTGCTATGGCACTGGCCAGCGTTGTCGATCCTGTGAATTATATCATTATTACTTGTTCATAGTTAGTCTGTGGCTTAGTTATATATTGATTGTGTGGGTATGAGTGATATGTCGTTGGGTGTTATATGTTAGGGTTCGCTTCTGCTAAGAACGCTCCAAAGCTGTCAAGTAAGTTAATGTCGTTTTTGAGAATTAGGTCTTTAATATTATTGTAATTAAGAAAAAGATTGTGATTTGCCCTGATCCTTTCGTATTTAGTGCAGTGAAACAATTGGTGATCTATTGTGTCAGTTTTGTTGCATTGTATGCATAGATCGGTAGTGCTTTTTTTAATTTGAAAGAGACGAAGTTTGTTGTAGGCTCTGTTTGTGAGGATTCTGTTGGTGGTTTTGATATGTTTGGGGGTGATGTTGCTTTTATGAAACCATGGTTTTCCTTTGTTGTTGAGATGGTGTGCCTCTTTCCATATGCAGGGTGCGTAGTTGGTGGTTTGAGCTCTAATTCTTCCCTTCCACTCATCGTCAATTTCTTCTTTTATTAAGTTTATTATTTCGTCCAGTTCATATTGTGTGTCCATGATACTATGGGTTAAAACACCTATTTTGGCTTGTTTTTCGGCTATTTCTAACGGCATGATGCCCGCGTGTCCCGGGATCCAGATGAAATTGAAGATCTTCTCTGAATGAATTTCCATATATCTTGTGTGGTCTTTCTGTATTCTTGATTTTCCTTTAGACTTTTGATAGCATTGTTGGAATCAGTGAAGACAAAAATCTTATGGTGGTTCTGTATGTTGTTCCTATTTAGGGCCGACAGGATGGCGTGTAGTTTCGCTGCTGTTGTTGTTACGCTCTTGCGGAGGCTAGAATTGTAGGTGATGTTGTTGTTAAGGTTCAGGAATCCAATCCCTGTGCCAAAGAGATTTTTGGCTGCATCGGTAACCAGTATCAGGGCATTTTGTTTTTTAAGGTTATCTGTATACTTCTTGAAGGTCAGTTTGGGTTTTGTTTGGTTGTGGGTATGGAGGAAAGAGGACGTTGTTGAGAAAGGTGTGGTGAACAGGTTAGCTGGTCTTTTAGTCCGGTGAGTTGGGTTGAGCTTTCTCAGGTGGTGATTAAATTTGTGGAGGATGTAATTGTAGCTGCTTTTGTGGGCTGGATCCTGTTCAGTCCATGTTGGTCTGAAAGAGTTGTTGACAATTTGTTTACCTAATTCTTTCGCCGTTAGTAGAGCTGCTCTATCTATAGATTGGTGTTCGGATGCCATGTTAAAAGCATAGAGGTTGGGTGTGCTAGGGAGTAAACCTAGGCATTGCTTGAGAATCTTAGCTTTGAGCCTGTCCATGGTATTGAATAAGTATGCCGGTGCATGTGTCATTGTTGTTAGTCCGTATTCTATTTTGGGCCTGACTAATGATTTGAAAAGATTTAGAGCCAAGGTGGGGCTAAAGGGATTTGTGGGTCTGTTCAGATATTTTATGATGTTGCCTATGTTGTTAAAGGTTTGGATGTGTTCTTCCTGTGTTCTAAAGGTTAGATTTTTATTTAGATTGATGCCTAGGTATTTTATGCTATTGCTCCATTTGATTTGGGTGTTATCGTGTTTGAGAATTATATCTGTGTTCCTACTATAGTGGAAATTAATGGCTTGTATTTTGTCCGGGTTGAAGGGTAGCTTGAGGTTGTCACTCATTGTGGAGAAGAGATTTAGTTTAAGTTGAAGTAGATTAATCGTGTGCTTTAAATTAGTTCCCTCAGTTAGAATGAGGAAGTCATCAGCATATTGTAGAAGAGTTGTGTTGCTGTCAGAGATATTGTGCAGTTTGGAAGTGTATATATTGAAAAGAAGTGGGCTCAAGACGTCACCTTGTGGCAGACCATTGGAGATTGTCGTGTGTTGTTGGTTGAGGTGGAGTATTCTTTCTTTATATAGATTTATGATCCATGACGTGTAGCTTTTTGGGATGTTGAGGTCTGAAAGAAGTTTGTTCAGGATCTGTAGGTCGACTTTGAGGTCGACGCATTTGAAAAATCTATAACACAGGCAGTTTTGAAGGGGAAAATGGATTTGTTTTCAAGTTTTTGTAAAAGGGTGTTAAAGCATGTTGTCGAGGATTTGTTTTTTGTGTAAGCAAAAGTAAGAGTTGGTAGTGGATTTGTGTTTATTAGGTGTGTTTCGATTCTTTGTTTTATAAGTTTATTTATGATTTTAATGGGAACACTGAGGAGGGATATGGGTCTATAGTTGCTGAGGTCTTCTAGATTTCTATTGGGTTTGGGAACGGGAACGATTCTGATATGCCTTCCTGATGTGGGTATGTCACATCTATTGACTGCATCATTAATAGCCTGTAAAAGATTATTCGGGTGATGTGTGAGTAAGGCTTTAATTAGATTGTAGTTAATGTTATCAAGCCCAGGGGTTGTGGATTTACGTTTCTCATTTATAACATTATTGAGTTCTTCCTGTTCGAAGTCAGGTGGGTGTTCCAGTGGATTGTGTGGCATCATGTTTAAGGTGTTATCAGGGTGGTGCTTTGATTTAATCATGTTGAGGTAGGTTTGGGTCTGGTCCTCATCAAGGTTGTATCTTGAGGGGGGTTCTTTATTATTCCTGATACTGTTGATAAATCTCCAGAAGTTATTTATGTTTCCGCTGCCTCTGATTTGTTCTAGTTTGTCTGTCCAGCTTCTCTGCTTGGCCTCTTTGGATCTTTGCCTCCAGTTTGTTTTTGCCTCGTGGAGAATTGCCCAGTTGGCATTTGATTTGAGTCTGTTGTAATTAAGTAGTGCCTTATTTTTTATTTTCCAGAGCCTTGCTAAATCCTTGGACCACCAGTGTTTGGGTGTGTGCTTGTATCTTATCGTGTTTGAGTTTAGGTCTATTAGGTGGCTTAGTTTATCGTATATATTATTGAGGTTTGGTGAAAAAGGGGTTTTATTTATTTCTTGAGCGATGTTCCTATATTTGATTTTCTTGGTGTTTGAAATGGGTGTACTGGGCAAGCAGATTTTAATTGTTATATGATTACTGTTGCTGATGTGTTCTTTGTCTTCCATCCAGAGTATATTATTCCTATTCATGTTACTAAGAGTTATATCCGGCGTTGACTGTAAAATTTTGCCGTTCTTGTTTGTTGTTTTATAAGTGTATATGCCAGTGTTCAATGTTTTGAGGTTGTGCTCCGTCATCCAACTTTTCAGAATTCTGCCTTTGGCATTGTTAAGATGATCTCCCCATGCGTTGTTTCTTGCGTTTAGATCTCCTCCGATGAGTATGTCTTTGGTGTAGTCTAAGATGTTGGAAAGCTTGTCTAATTCTTCTTTGAAGAATTGGGTATTGATGGCGGGGGGAGCATATCGGGATGCTAAAATTATGTTGTGTTTAAGGTTTAGGGTCTGGATTACTACATTTTCTATACTACTGTTCGTGTGGATCTGTCTATACTTAATGTCCTTTCTGATTAATATTGCAACTCCTCCTCCTATGTTGTTGTCTCTGGTTTTGAAGATTATATTGTAGTTGGTAAACTTCATATTAATATTGAAATTACTGAGTATTTCTTGTAGGAGTGCGAAGGCTATGTTATTCTTGTATAAGTAGTATTCTAGATTGTCTTTGTGCTTGTTGATACTTTGGATGTTTAGTTGTAAAATGTTCATGTGTTAGATGATAATGTTGTTACTCTTTCTTGTGTTACTTTTCTCATTACCAGAGTTGACTAGGTATTTCTGTAGTGTTTTTGCCCATGCTTGAACACTAGTTATGAGTAAGTCCTCGTTTTCCTTGTTGTCTCCGGTATTTCTGTTGATTTCCTCTACCATCTTTCCTAGGAGTTTTTCCAATTCAGTGGTTTTGTGTGGGTTACATGTAATGGGTTTGTTTGGTATGGTGAGAGTTTCAGTAGAGGGGAAACTATTTTTAACGATGTTTCTTGATGTGTTGGGTTTATTGTTTATGCCAGCGATTTGAGCAAAGGAGCTTTTGAATAGTACCTTTTGCGTGTCCTGTTGGGGGTTTCTGGTATTGTGTCTTTCCGCGTTCGTTAGACTGGGGAAGTTGGCTTCATTAAGGTCCACTACATCTAAACCCGCAAATTTGTTTCTGTTGATAATAACTCTTGCTTCTCTGTTTGTGATGTTCAGGATAGAGCTAACATCTACCTCTTGTTTATATGCTACCCATTTGGGGCATCTTCGATGTGTTGCCTCGTGCTCCTCGCTCTTACATAATACACACATTATTTTTGTGCATTTGTTGTCGCAATCGTCCGCACCACATTTAAGGCAGGTTTTTTGTTTTTGCAAAACTGCGCCGAGTGACCTAGGAGGCCGCAGTTTGTGCATTGCATGTGCATTTATTATGTATTCGAATTTCAGAGAGTCCGGGAGGTCAGTTCCTGCGAAGGTTATCTTGAGTGTTGTGGTTGGTATAAATTTGTTAGGGTCGTTTCTATCTCTGGTATTCAGCCTTTGTGCTTGTAGTATCTTTATGTTTTCTAAAAGAATTCCCATTCTATTACAAGGCTTAGCTCAGTTTACTATCTCATCTGTGTTAATTTCGTGCGGGAGGTCTCTGATGACTCCATATCTGTAAAAAAAATTGCCGGAGATAAAAGCCCTGAGGTTGAATTCTTTCAACTTGGTGTTGTCCACTGCATTGTTTGCTTCTGTAGCAGTTTCAAAGATTACCCTGAGTCTATTGAACCCAGCTTGCTTAACATCTTTAATGCCTTGGATGTTTAAGCTTTTGTTGTATACGAACATCTTCATTGGGGTTAGTCTAACCCTGTCACCATTTGTATCAACACTATCGATGAGGATTGCAAAGGATTTACCTTTCGCATCGGGTTGATATTTATTGACTTTCATGTTGGCTAGCGGGGCTTGAGATGGTGTGGCACGTGGTATGTCTTCAGAGGGGTTTGAGTACAAGGATGTGTTATTTGGTACAAAGCTTTTCAACTCTCCCTTGCTTTTTGTATTACCGTTGTTTTCAACTAATCTTCTTTTTTGAGAGTTTTGGTGTTTGGGTCCCCTGGGTCTGGGGGTCTATCCTCAGATTTTTCTTCCATGTCACAATTCACAGAATGAAATATTAAGGTGCTAGATGTGTGCTATATTATGTTCACCAATTGTTCACTTCACTTAAGAAAATAAAAGGGTACTCACTGTTGTTTTCCTTTGTAAAAGTATTCCAGTATGTCAGCCAAAGTCCAAAGATCGTAGTTACGCCAGGAACCAAGGTATGGCGTTCGTAGGATTCTGAGAAAAACAATAGATGCTCGGGGAAAACCCTTCACTTCACTGATCTGAATACGTCCTGCCACTATGGGACGTATCGTTTAGACAGTAGAGTAGACACTTTGATGATCCGGGAACATGTACTATGGTTTATACATATACTGGTTTATTACGATATTATCGATTTGTTGGACGGGGTCGGAGACCTTTCTTGGCGTCTGTTCCTTTTGTAGATTCCTACATAGATTCTACGTAGATTCCTTTTTTTTCGCTCTCGCATTCCTTGGCCAATTTAACTTTTGCCAGGAGCAAATGGAACTCCATAGAAAGTAATCGCGCTAGTCTAAAATGAATGTTGTAACCTCCCAATGTTTTTCGGTCTAATTTTGCTCGGAGTGTTCTGAAGCTGGGTGTGATGATTTCTCTTATCAGTGTTTTATCCTTTTATAGTTTGTATGCTGATGCGATGACTCCTGAGTGTGATGATAGATAACTCACCTTCTGAGAAATGCAATATACGATTAAAGAAAGGACAATATGTAATCCCTTTGCTCAATCGTGCACAGACTGAGGAAGCCGGCAAGTCGCAGGCGGAATTCGAATTTGTGCAGGAAACCCAATAAATAGTGGAATTTAGGGGAAACTATTCGGTTTCATTAAATAAAAAAAATCCTGTTTTATTTGACTTTTTCAAAAAGAAATATGAAAATTTTCATATTTATGTAAAATTGTAACCTCAAAGATTTTCTAATTTTTTTTTTCAAAATTAGGAAACTATTTGTTTTAGTTAAATAACTAACATCACATCGATTTTTCAATGAACTATATACAAAAACACCTAAAACAATATAATTTTTATAATGATGCAAATTATAGCAGACATAGACGTAAGAGCAAAATAAAATTTTTAGAGTTTAAAAATTGTCAGACAAGAACGAAATTCAAGCATGTTATGTATTTTTTATTTGCTCTTTATGGACTCAGAGGTTGAAAAATACTTTTTCTAGAATATGCGACTGCCTTGCGATGATAATGAAAATGTTTTAAAACACGATTAATTGTCTCGAGGGTTATTAGAGGTAATTCGCTATGATTCATAGATGTATGATCGCCATTTCCTATCTGCTGAAAACTCAATGTGAGATACAGTCAGCAGAAAAAATCTACGTTCACCATCGATTTAGTTATATAGAATGCGAAAAAAACTATAAGTTGCGACACTTTCGAAGAATCATTTTTCTAGGAATTTCTGGGAATTCTTTTTTTTTGGCCCTCAAAAAGCTGTGATTGGTAGAGTTTTGTCTTTAAAGGAAAAACCGGACTGAAAAAGTCTACCTTCAGTTCTGTTTAAAAGAGGATTCCCGCGAAAGTAACATTTCTCTATGTTAGTTTTAAAAACTGGTGAACCTTACAACATACGTTAATCCTGGACCAACTGCAAATCAATAAGCAGTTAAGGATAAGGAGAAATACACTAAGGAAATTTGCACCGATATGGCAAGAAAGATCCTCAAAAAAGCGGAATATCCCGGATTCCACTTGGGCACCTTTTTATCTCAAGAATCAATTGTTTAAAGCGAGTAAAGGAAGGAAGAATTTATGGAGCAAAAAGAAAAGGCCCTCGAAAAAATTAATCTAGTACCTACTGTGAAACATGGTGGTGGCAGAATCATGGTGTGTAGGTGGCCAATAGTGCTGCATGTCACGCAGCACTATTGGCCAAATGGAATTTATTGAATCTATTATGTATATAGTATGAATACCTTAATAGATTGGACAACTTAAGGTTATAAAACTAAACAACAAGGAATGCGTTGGAGTGTGGCTCATTGATATCGAGAAAGCCTGCGATACCGTTTGGTTAGATGGACTAATTTTCCAGCTTCTTCAGGACAAGTTTCCCAAACACCTCGTCGGCATGATGTGTAATATATTGTACGGGAAAACATTTCTCGTTACTGATGGATATCTGACAACCATGCACGATTTCAAGGTCCTAAATGGTTTACAGTAACTGCGACAAAGCTCTTCTGTTTATTCTTTCGTAATCTCTTGAACAGCTTTGGTTTCAACGTGGCGCCAACACAATCATTAGTAGCATTTGCTGATGACCTAATTATCTCTACGGCTGATCGACAAGCTTCAGTTGTTCAGGAGAACCTTCAAAAAATGTTTAACGACGGACAGTTCTACACGGACAATTGGCGAATGATAGTAAATGCGCGAAATTGCGAAACGATTTTGTTTCGAACATTGCTGCTTTCGGCCAGTCGAGACCTAAAACGTAATTGAAGAGATTTCCACATTATGTCGGGTGAGGGAAGTTCTGAACGGGTTCCGCATAAATCCTTCGTAAGATACCTCGGTATTCATCTGGTTCAGCAACTGTACTATAATCAAAATGTTCAAATCATGCACAGTAAAGCGCTCAAGGTGTACATGTCCCTTCAACGACTGTTTCATTCTAGATACATTGATCGAAAGGTCAAATTTATCTGCTATAAGGGATTCGCCCAGTCTTTCCATACGTATGCCAGATCTGGTACAACCAGTGCTAGTTTGATGGAAAAGTTACGAGTTTTCGAAAGGAAATGTCTTTGCTCATATACTGGTCTGTACAGAAAACCTGAGACAGATGACATAAACATTACATTACATTATTAAACATTACATATCAAATCGAAAACTTTATCAAACTGCCAAAGTGACGAGGGTCGATTTTTTTATTTTGAAGCTGGTTCGAAATCACATCGCGAATTCTGTTGCTGTGAGGGAAAATCCCTGGATTTTGCAGCCATTCCATCCTACAGACGGGTACCATAAGAGTTCTCTCACTGCTGGCATCATTCCTCCAGAAGCATTTATGTATTTGGATATGAATCGCTATCTTTTTGATTCTGACGGTGTTCCGATTATATACCATGTTTAAAGACGGACCACCGAAAAGAAGGTAGAATATCCTCCGAATTTGAATGCGAGGGTGCAACACTGGCGATGGAGATATTCAGTTCCAAGGTATGTTGAAATTGATTGAAACGCAGAAATCTTAGCCTTGGTGGCTGAATGACAATATTTAAATTCGCAGTAGGTCTCGTTTTCTTATGTTTACTAGCTCATTATTGCTACGTGCTAGTGTTCTGTAGTTTGTTGTGTTTTCGTTGTTAATAAATAGTGATAGGTATACTTTAGAATGGAGATATTGTTTTTATTGTATATTAGGATTAGGATTATTGTTAGAGTACTTTATACGATGTAAGTTAAATCAAGTAGTTATAAGCCAAAAGTTCGTTTTGTGTTCTTACATAATTATAAAAATAGTAATGTCGTTTGTTGTCCCCATTTTTCCAACTAATTAAAAATAATATTTAATATTCATTAATTTAAACAGATAAGTTCTTTTTCACAAATTTTTTTCAAGTAGAATATGATTTAATTTAGAATGCCTTTTGTGCCAGTAAGTTTTATTAAATTGTTCACTTTGATTTTGCTTTATATTCTTTGTATCATATGGTTATCGCAATATTGACTTTGACGGTTATAAACTTAAACTACATTTGGATTTTGTCTTCAATAAAGATTGAGATCCGAAGGAAACTGCTGAAATTGTGAGACTTTCATCTACAACGTAACAAAGCAACTCCATGAGGCTCCACAGTCACCGGATCCCAATCCCATCGAACACCTTTGGAATCTAATGGAATGGAGAATTCGTCAACATATCATAGAAAACAAGGAAATGCTGAAACTCTATTCAAGGAAGAATGGGATAAATAACATCTGTTGTAAAATCCATGCAAAAATGGTTCCGGAAGATAATACGAAGACGAGGCTATCCTACGAGCTAATAAATAAGTCCAATTTAACATATTAGAGATAAGAAAACACGTTTTTTAAAAGGTGAACACAGAATTTTCAACCTTGTACTGGGCTCTTTATTTTAGGGCAGATCAAGAAATCACAGATCAAGAGCAAAATTATGCTCACAGAATTAAAATTCAATAAATTAAAAACATTCATTAAAAAACTTCTAAAATAAATTTTTAGTTTTTTGACCTGTCGGGAAATTGAACACTGGTTAATCACTGTGGTCAGTTTTCCAAGGTAGCAGCATTTCAAGAGCAGCTGGAGGAAAAGATTTGGACTTTTTGGAGCCGTTGGTCGTGTGTTGGGGGAACCAGTGGTAGGTTGTGACAGTTTTTTATAGAGCGATTTATTTTCTTGGTTTGTTGCTTATGGGTCTGCCTAATTAATTAACTAGTCAAGGTTTGAAATAAAAATGATTTTACTTATCAGTCTTGCGCAAATTATACAAATTGTCGCAAAAACCCGGCGCCAGGGGCTGGTTGTTGCACCGCTCAGGGAAGAATAGTATAGATTGGCTATACTATTGAGTATAGCCAACCGCTATACTCAATATATAAAATATTCCAAAATAAATAAATATAAAGTAATAAAATAAAAATAAGATAAAATATAAAGTATTCCAATATATTTTAATTTAAAATATATATAACATTCCAATAGAACATTAATGCAGTTTTTTGTATCATCAAAGTGAAACAACATTATAACATTGACTTCAAACAAAACAAAATGCTTTTTTACGAAAATGTAAGGCAACTTTAGTTGGAACTTACGTTCTTGCGTTCTGCCTTTCATAATCAGAATATGATATCTTCAGCCCAATTCAAGTTCACAGTCATGCCTCATATAAAACTTCATCATTTTCCATAAGAGATTTGGTATGAGACCATTTCTTACAAACCACACATTGTACCCACTCCTTACCAGCTCGACTATGGTCGACTCTGATCGGACGTTTCACAGCATACCAAGCAAAAATAAAGATCTTCTGCACTTTTTTCATCAGACTCTTTACATCAATTTTTCTTATTCGAAACTTTTTTTCCATTTTGTCTGGCTATTTTCTCTAGCTCAGATGAAGAAAGACAGTTCTTAGTAACATTTGCTTTTTTTTAGATTTTTTTTGTTTTTTCTTGATTTTTCTTTGGTATGTCATTTAAAATAGCGAATTTGCGAGATTTCTGTGTGAATTTTGTTCGTTCTAAACGCAGCTACATAATAAATATACATACATTGCGATCTCTGCTGGAACCAGATATTACTCTATCCGTTACAAAAGCAGATAGATATTCATCTTCCTGAAAAATATTTTTATTGAATGGTGCAGGGCCCATTGCTTCTGACCCAAGCATTTTGATGCGTTAAACAATAGTTTTTGCTGCAAACCAATCGACTCCCGCTTCTTTGTTTTTCGGCCACCAGGCGCAGCAGTATTGTACTTTAAACACATGTAAATGCCAATCGTCTGCAGGCCCCGACTGGGAATGAAAATCGGCCTCATAAATGCAAGGAAAGGGAAAAATATTGCGTAACAATGACAAACTACATTTTTTTGATGGTAATATATCTACTTAAAAATATGTATCACATTCTCACAATCACAAACTAAATTCTTTTAATGGTAATATTTTCATACAAGAACAATATGTATCACATTTTCACTGGAAGATTCGCATATTACATATCACCCGATTAGGCATTTTTGGAGTAGTGAACTTGTCGGTGATTTTGTGGGGTGTTGTGGTTTCTAAAAAGTCTTTTTCTACAGCCATGATCATGAATTCATCGAGTTTTTCCTGGTTCATTGAATTCCTCAATCTATTATTGACAAATTTAAGCTCCGTTTGCAAGCCACTTGGGTTAAATATAACGAAAAAATGTAAGCCAAGCTAATAAGTGGGAATATGTTCAAGAGGAGGTATCTCTTTCCAAAGTTCTGAAAACGCAGATTGAAAAATTTTAACAGAACAGGGACTATTTTTTTGTACGCTTGACTTGAATTCAGAGCAAAAATTAAAATTATCTTGCGATGCTTCTCCATTTAGAAACTGTGCGTCATCCAGAGGGAAGGGCGACAGGATTTCCCATTGCTCAGCTGACTAGACCAATTCCTTCCGTAAATTATCGGCTGAAGCCATGGCACTGCAAGGCAATGAATTCAAACTTAGTAACAAAATGCGGGATCGAATAATCCATTGTCTTTTTTATTACTAAAGTATTTTGGATCCAGCATAGTAACGTCTGAATAAAATAAGGTTTCTTTGGCATCGAAACGACGACTCATTGTCATAATGACATTATATATGCTGAAGGTGGTGAGTTTATAACGACTTTATATAAGAATTGAATACGTTGATCTTGACTCAGTTCTCCTGGCAAGACTATCTTCTTTGGACATCGAGTGGCTGCGTTCAAATTCAGAGTTCGATCTTTTGGTCAGTTCATCGTTTGCCCATTCAATAAATTGGTCTGTGTGTTCCATGATTTTCTCGAAGTTGTCTCTGAATTTCGCAAGCTTGTCCTTGCTTACTGATACCAAAATGAAGATAATTTAACAACGGCGTGCTTACCTCAAATATACTGCGCAATACAAAGGATGTAAGTATTGTTTCATATTTCATCAAATTTTCCCTGTTTGACCTAGCTATTCATCGGACGTCAAGTTTTGATCTCGGATCATTTAAAATTATTTCGAGAACCATCACAATCTCCAAGAAAACCAATTGCTCCCTGTTGGCTGCTGGTCCAAATATATTTATCAATGATGCATCTTTTGCACACCATCTGGTTTCTCCAATTAAATTCAACCGTCGGCGATCAGAAGCAGGTAAACTATTGGTCCAAGTATCCATCTGATGTAAGAATCCTTAAAGAACATAGCAATTTTATTCAAAAGACCAAACAAAGAAATGCATGAGATACAACTGCTGGCAGTGCCAGAAATGATGAGGTTCAAAATGTGGAAATTGCAGCAAACACCGACCGAAACCATTATATTCTCCTCTCATACATGCTGATTCATCAGTGGAACAGTCAACACATTTTTTGACAACGATGTAATTTTTTTGCTGGATGTCAACAACGAGACCTTTGAATTCGCGACCGCTAGAATTTCCATACATTATTTTACCCAACAATCTCTCTTCGATTCGACTATTCTAAACATATATGGTAATCACTGAGCATTGTTCCCGTCACGTGATATCCTGAGTGGTATCAATTTTGATCGACAATATCCCTGCTAATCTAACATCTCCCGATACTGTTCTTTTCATGAGCTCAGACATGGAATGTATCACGTGTTCCACAGTATGTTTTGAGGTTAGGATTACAAAGTTGCCACGACCTAGTCGCCCTCCCTGTTTAGAGGCACGTCATGCACTACTCAGCGTTACACATCTATGTGTTTCTTTAGATCTGCGTCATATTTTGCCAAAAGAAGTAAAATTTCAAGATAATTTCCGTAACTGTCGTTATCATTACTGAATGTGTATGCAGCTTCCTTCTTGTAATCTCTGTGGCACATGCCATTTTTACCTGGAAAAAGAGAGAAGACTTGTACGCAATCTATGCAACAGCTGTTGCTTTTGTATTTTAAGCACGACCAAGAATTTTCTACCGAAGCAGCTTGTCATTGACCAATATCCCGTTTTGGCCCATATTTGCCCAAGTTGAAACAACACCGACTACTCCGAAACAATTCATGCTTGACAACGTAGTTGATCGTATCACGAATTTGAAGTCGGAAATTGAAAGCGTCCAAATCCCAGGTGGCGGCAGACGCCTCTTGGGTCAACGGTTTTAGAATACATTCACAGTACCTCCACCAAGTGGTCAAAAAACCCTCATTCGCCCCACCCCTTGAGATCGAATTATAGAGGCCGAAATGGACATAAATGCAAGTAACTGCTTAACTATGAGTTTGATTACATCGATTACGCAGGCAATGATTTTTCTATTCTTCATTATATTTTCGTGAATTTTCCTGTTAAGGTTCGGGTCGATCAAATTTTCAACTGTCAGATTTTGTTTGTATGCAAAAAATGTCTCTTAAGTTTCTTCTGTGACAAGCACAATTTAAATGTTCCTATATTCAAAGATGAACGTGCTTTCGATTGACACAACACAATTGTAAAACAATTCTTTTCAGATTGGTCTAAAAAGCCCAAACAAACTGAAAAATAAGTCTGGTGACTTTATAATCAAGTGTGAGCCACGCTCGGTTAGTCCCATCGTTTTGAGCAAACGCCCGCTGGATCACAATGTCGTCACTGACTTGTTTGGGGTGAAATGTGAAAAATGCTTTCAAGTTTTGAGCTTTTGGCGATGTAAAGAATCCTGATATTCCGGCGTTTCATCTTGTGATTTGTTTCGTTTTTCGGTATTTCCGATCGCAATCACAGATGCAGGGGTTTTGGTTTACATAAAAATGATATTTCTAGGTCAAATGTGCTCTAACTAAAAAATTAGATAAAGAAACAAAAACAATCGATGATTCACGAGAATTTACCATTAATGTCACTAACGGGTTCGCGAAAATCATCATCACTATCATCATCGTCATCATTATCATCACAAGGGATCTGAAAATCATTGTTTCCATTCACCACTGTTTCCTGACTGGTTTTAATGGACAAGTCTCAAGCAGAGACGATGAGGAAAAGTGGTCAACCGCTTTCTCTGCGATTTTTTTGCGCAATTATCAACAGTATTCTTCAGAAATAAATTTTTCACTTTGCAGCAATCCTTCCCGCATCTCTTAAAAGATTTGCTCTTCTAGCCCTCGCTTTTTGGGCACCCGCTTTATTTTTAGCTTTCACTATTTTCGACATTTGAAAACTACAAAGTCAGTTCAAACAATAATTCCAATGACGCAAGGCGGTAATCTGTGCATTAATATTACAAATCCTGAAATAAAGTGAAGAAAATAACTGAAACAAAGACATTATTTTTGACCGCGAACTAGGAGTGTGAGTAAGAGCGAGAGAATCGCTGATGTTTCCGGCAGTTTTCTACGTTGCTATATCGCCCAGCCCTGCAGTGGCCCGGCCCAACGGGAACTCTCCTAAGTTTTCTTTTGGCCAGTCCGGGCCTGATTGTCTGACACCTTTTGGCATCAATCCATGGCATATTTGACTGCACTTCTTAAGGTAACCTATCAAAACGGCGTCTTATCCAACAATAAAAACTTTTCTATTTTGCGTATAGCCAGCTGGCAGCAGAATGGAAAGGCCAAATTTGAAATTGGCTGGTTCTACCGATCTTTTTGTTAGATAAGCCATAAATTTCTTTCGCAGTAGCTTTGCGGATGCAGCGCCTCATAGTCGATGCAGTTTTAGTAGCTGCGTTACACACCTTCCTATCTATTAAATTAGTAAATATTGTGAGAATACGGTGTATAAAAAGAATACATTGAAAATCTTTAATTTTGCCTTTAAATAATTTATCTCTACAATTGTCACATAATTGTTTTCGTGTACGAATCATATTCTCATTTGCCTTCAAATTCGCGGAGATGAGTCCGTGTGATTTCGCCAAATTATTTTTCCATTAACATAACACAGACGAACGATGTGTTATAATAATAACATAACACTAAGGATGACTGGAATATGTTTGAATCAGAGGCAATATTTTTTCCAAATTTTGGTTTGCTGTGCTCCATCTCAGCCGTATAGTAATTGTATAGTAATTGTACATATCACATTCATTAACGTCCATTGCAAAAAAATTAGGATTCACTGACTTCTGTAAAAATGAACAGGAATCGCGAATATGTTTTTCGCACCAATTTCGTAAAACAACTCACAGATTCATCAACGTATTCGAAAGAGACTGGCAGGTGTGCCTCGAAGAGGCATTCTTTTGTATTTCTATTTTCTTTAATTTTTACTACTGACTTTTGACCAGCTTTTTGGTACAAGAACCTTACTATGCGGTGTTGCGTGTAGTCCGGTTGATATGAAATGTCCAATCATATATTGTATACCCCTTCCTTATTTGAATTTGTCAAATCGTCGAATCTCGTTGAATAATTCAAATAAGGAACACGTTCTACTCGGCGCGGAACACTAGTGGTCCACGGGCATTAAATGCATCTGGTGGCGTGGACCACCGGTGGTCAACAAATCTTTATATTCTTATTTCAAAACCTTACTTTAAATTATTCCTGGAAAAGGACAAAGTGATATGCATTGGGAAATAAAAAAAATCTATTAGAGGTAGTTGCTTTCAATATGCAATTAAAAAGATTTATTTGTCAAAGTTTTTGTAAAAGTAATAAAATTATTTGTTACAGTTATTTTCAATGTGGAAAAAAAACAACAATTTTAGGAATAACGAAGCCTAAATTAAAAATGTGATGAGATGTAACTTATTCATGGACTTTTGCAAAACATGATATTCAAAGTGTTGGTTCATCTTTGCAGCCTGGGCAAGAAGTGTTGATCCTTTTGGTGTTGTTGATGGCATTTTCCCTTCCCTACTTCATAGCTATTGAACGATAGCAGCTTTTCCATCGTTTCGTTCTAGTTCTTAGAGGTCCATCCACACTTCTTCAGAATATGAACGAATGGTTTTTTTTTTGGGTTTTTAATTTTCAATCAAGCGTACAAAGTTCTTGCTTCATGTAAATGACGATCCATGAGCTCCATGACCACACTATGTAAATGCGACTTTTTATTGCTTTTGGACTTCTTTCAGAATAGATTTTTATCTTATATTTTATAGATAAATAGGTATATCCTTCTAAACAATATAGTTTATAAACTTGAACACCTTATTTATGACGTTTATTCGGAATATATTGGCGAAATTGTAATCGACCACGCCAAGGCATCATACTTTCGTCTATTGTTAGTTCTTTCCCAGGTTCCACTACTTTTTGAAAGCTTATGTTTTCTAAAAGGGTACTTATTTTAAATTAACGATCTTCGGGATAGATTTGACCACTGTCAAAAAAATGCCAGTATTGAAACTGTGTACGAAACCTCATCTTCAGAGCTCAATAATGAATATTCTATTCTAGGAGTTTTTCTCCGTGAATAACGCAAAATCGTCTGAAGTCATAATACTAAAGGTAAATAATAAATTATTGAAAATTAAAATTATTGAAGAAAGCTCCAGATAGGACATGTTAAGTGGGCATACGGCAGTCTTTATCGTAACACACTGTATTATTATATACATATATGTTTATTTTTTGGTTCAGATACGTTGATAACATCCTTCTTGGCTTTATACGGAACAATTACCAACTCTCCCAGCTTCTAAATTTTTGCAACAATAAACATCCCTCAATCTCCTTTATAGTTGACGACAAAATAATCGGTAAATTAATTTTCTAGATCTGACCATCAACAGGAATCAATGTTACTGCTTAGAATTTAACAGTTTTAGAAAACCAACCTTCTCGGATGCAACTATTCCAGCCGACTCATGCCACACTTGGTCGCACAAGATATCGACTTATAGATAGATGATTGACCGTGCGTTTTCCATACTTCTTGTCAAGGAACTTTTGAATACAGAAATTTCAAGGATCAAAGAAATAGCAAATAATAAACGTTTTTCGAATCAACTAATCGATCATCTTATTAATAAAAAACATAAGGAAGAAACAATTCATAAAATTTATCCAAAGATAGAAGAAACAATCCAGAGAAAATTTGCACTCCTTTCATATTTTGGTCCCATATCCGATAATATTTCTCGAATTTTGGCTTGTGATAATATTCCATTGCCTACAAGCCTAGCCAGAAAATATGCACCCTTTTCTACAATGCCAAACAACCAACGAGCAAATTAATAAATCAGGAGTCTATAAAATTAAATGTGGAGAATGTAATTGTGGGTATATTGGCTAAACAGGTAGATCCTTTAATGTCAGGTTTATTAGCATTTCAAATCCTACATTTATCAAAAATCAAATTCTAACGTAGCAAACCATTTCCTGGAAACCAACCATGAATTCCCTTCAATTGAAAATTTACAGATCCTCCATAATTTATTAAGTCCCATAAACTCAATATTTTAGAAGCATTAGAAATTCATAAACACCTAAGTATAAATGTTTTTACTGTTTCATAAGCAAACTAACACATTTAAATCTACCCTCTTTGATGCATTAGCATAATTACTTGGTAAATAAAAATGTTTTTCATTCATGATTTCAAAGTATATAAAAGGTAGGCTCAAGTCCGAAATTGTCAATGCACTTGATAATGCTGGCAAGTTCAGTGAAACGCGTCGTGCAATAGAAAAGAAAAATAAAAAATTGATCACATATCTGCGAAGTTAATACAAATTTATATAAAATTATATAAATTTAATATATATATTATAAATTATATATAATAATATAATATAATTATTTTAATAAAATTTATATTTATTTATAATAAAAAAGCTACCTGTCGATATAACGGGCACACTTTTATGCAAGTGAAGACAAGTGGTAACCTATGCGGATGACAACTTTTACTGAAACTCGACCCCGAAGCAAAACTGGTAGGACTACAAATCAATGAGAAGAAAACAACGTTCGTTACGCAGTCGATAAAAAATACCTCAAATGCCTAAAATATTTCAGTTGACGAATACAGTATTAAAAATATGGGCAAATTTGTGCATCTAGGCGCCAAAATAACGGAGACGGCCAATGAAAGGGACGAAACTCGCCGAAGAGTACAGTTCGCAAATAAAATGTTTAAGTCAGTTCTGACGATTTTTGAAGATCCCCGCTGCATATACAGGAAAACAAGGTTACAAGTATAGAAATCTGTTGAGAGACCAGTGCTATGATATGCGTATGAAACATGGACCCTAACAAAAGTATCCACAAATATATTGAACGCCTTTGAGCGATGGTTCCTGAGGCGGATAATTGGAGCGAAGGTAGACGGAAACCAATGGCGAATTCGATACAACCTTGAACTTAATGAAATTTTTGGTGAGCCGGAGGTTTAAATGATTGTTAGACTGTAAAAGCTGGCCATATGAATTGTATGGACGAACATCGGATACCCAAAAAGGTATTCGTTGGGAGAAATAAAGGCCCAACCAGACCATTGGGGAAAACTAGGAAATGCTGGTCTGACTTTCTCGACTTTCCGCTGCTCGAGCTTCAGAATTGGAGGATGCGGTATCTGTCACAGAGGATACCGTGACAGATTGAAGCGCTTGTTGCAGAAAGCAAAGCCGCCAGAGGGGCTTTTAGGCTATGAAGAAGAAGAACAATTTTTGCAATAACGGGTGAGCACTTTAGAGCTAACTTAAAAGTCCATACCACCCAGACTCTTGGAACATGAACACCTTGCTGAAGAATAATCGACAACGTGAGTTAATTATCTAATAACATGTTGAGAAAATGTTTGAATATGTTTGTAAACGAAAATTAAACGTTTAATATGTTTTTATATATGTTTTTTCGCCTTTTTCTTAACTTATTGGAATTAGGTTTTGGCATTTTTTAACTGTATGATGAAATAAATGAGGAAATAACAAAAACCTTTTGCAAAAGTGAAAAGTTTGTGTAATCTTTGGAACATTTTCAATTGTTTAAACAATGCCGAGAAAATACGTTAGAAACAATAGAGTTTTCAGAGGGCAATGGACTGAGGAAAATTGAATCTTTGCCATAGAGGAAAATGTGAAGTTTCAAAAAATTAATCCCAAAGGCGCTATGGCTTACCGATCTGTACCGTATCAAGGCGGTTCAAGACAAGCAATATTAAGAAATACGGGCTAGGCCCTCAAGGTATGTATTCTATGATATTAAATTTATATCGATTTGTTCTTGCGAATATAAGCTGTACGGTATTCAACACAACCCAGCAAACATTTTGGCGGAATGTCGCCTAGGCGAAATGAATTCGGATCGCATTTTTTTCGCCAGAACGAATGAAAGTCGGAAAAACGCATATGCGGTGCGTAACACTATGAAAAATCATTTTTTCTTCGCCAGAGCGAACAAAAGGCGTAAAATAGCATTTACGGTGCGTAAAACTATGGATAAGTCGTTTTTTCATCGCCAGAGTGAAGAAAAAAACTTTTTTCCCTGTTTTCTGGATCCACTTTTAACTTTATGGGTTGTTGATTAGATTGCTCTTGCCAGTCTCAGCTAAAAGGTTTTAAGTTACATATCAGGTTATCTGTTTTCGGACACAGTCACTCTAGTTTTTAATTATTAATTTGCATCGAAAAATTCCCGATCATTTTCTCAATCAAGAATTATCCTTGTGCGGCTTTTTCGAAATTGGTTTTTTAATGCGATCAAGAGTTATGATTTGTACCTCCTTCTTAATTTGTTTTTTACGCAACCAAGACTTATCCTTTGCGGCTTCTTCTTGATTTGTTTTCCGACTGCGTCAGTTAAGTGCTAACTTGGTCGTGAATTTAAAAAACACAATTTAGTTCATGTACTTAAAACAGTGATACTTTTTCACATATACAATTCAGAAAATAGTGTTAACTATTTTGCTTTTCGCGGATTTTCAACCAACTGCCGAAACGACAGGCAAACTAAAATTAATATTTTCTACAATATTTACAATCGGCATTTTCTACAATATTTTACAAAATATAAATATTAACAATATTTATTTATTTATTTGAACTTGGTATGTACATGACTCGTGTCGTGGATAAAAATTAGGTAGTTAAGTGTTTTAGTGTCGTGTTGAAGTAACACTTTAGATAGGGCTTTTTTTGTGGGAACACAACGTTTTAATAAAATCTAAGTGAAATTCATTTGAATAAATAAATATTTTTTCATAAAATCCAATATTACTGTTTTTGCATGATGAAACTATGAACTTTCTACATAAGAAAGCCGCTGATATCAATTAATAAAAATGACAAATAATATAAAGTGATTGAAATGTTGAAATCACATCACGGACACATGGATTATCGGTGCTCTACTATAAGTGCATGCAATAAAGTGTACATTGGATAACAATAGAAATAGCTGTTATGCTGATTAAGATACTGAATAAATTGCTAGTCAGGATAACAGCTGCTTCTGTTGTTTTTCATGTCCAGTATACACGTTATTGCATGTACTGTTGACCACAGATAATTAGTACATATCCGTAATTGTCGTTATCATTGTGTTTTTACCTTCTACTTCTTCTTTAACTTCTTTTTATAAATGTTATAGCCGTTTTAATGTTTTCCAATTACAACAACAACTGCAAATGACTTTACTACTATATGGGCTTTCCATCGAACCAGACGCGACAGTTTTGATTGGATCTTCTAAAAATTTTCAGATAGTATTTGTGACCTAAATATCTTTGAGATCTCATACATTTACTAATATTGGCAGCACCGAAACAAAATGGCGGCCGTTTAAAGTACGTCACGCTGGCTTTGCTTTCTATTGGTGGACTACATATCATAGTTTGAGTCCAAAGTCCTTTTGACAGAAAGGTTGGGCTGTGTATTCGACTTATTTATATCTTACTTAAAAGAATTCATCTCTTTTGACTCGTTTACAATATTTCATGACAAGAGCATCCGTAGTTACTGAGAAAACATGAGTAACGCATGGACCGACAGGAAGGCGTACTGACGGATAGACAGGTCGCCAAACTAGTAGAATATTGTAAATCGGTTTTATGAACTTCTATAACGCTGTGCTTGAGCTTTCTGTAAATTTCAGGGAGCTTGAGCTTATGCATATTGCACTTATTCGGGCTCTACTGTATCCCGATTTTATTGATAACCTGCAGATTTATGGAGCTGGTCAGTTTTCCTTTTCTTGTTTTTATTGAGACATGATTTTTTTCCATATGCTTTTCCATTAAGCTTTTTCTCTATGTCTTGAAGGCTTACAGATTTTCTGTAACATTACCAATAAACAGAATTAATCGTACTATTCATCGATGAAGAAAAGACTTCCTTCAGAGCCTGTTTGTATTCCTATTTTGTTAACGCGGAGTCTGTAAGAATCTTATAGATTCTTTTTTAAGAAAACAATAATATGATCAGGCACTAATGAAAGCTCGAGAAGATAATAATTATGTATGATCAATTATTATTATTTTTAATGTTTTCAAATCAAAAATGTTACTTGCTTAATTCAGATAGGATTCCAGATTGATTACAATTTCGCGAAAAACAATTTAAAAATGAGTCCGAGATATTATCAATAATTTGACAATTGATGTCAGTTCCACTCCTAAAACTCCTTCCGATTCGCCATTCTTTAATTGTTTTGACGATATCAGCAACGATCATGTTTCAGAATGCAATGTCGCTTAGAGTAAAGAAAATATTTCAGTCCCTGCAACTTATATTCTCACCGTTGAAAGCGATGTAGATAGGAGAATTAAGAATTGTATTGCTTCAAAATTGGCCGAATGGGCTGCAAAATATTAAATAAATATTTTGGCACTAAATAAACTGTTACAACTTCTAGGGGACTACATTAATGAAAGACGTTCAAAAGGATGCACGTAGTTAGAATAGTACTCCTATTAATGTTACATCTGTTGATGCAGATGCAGAAGGCTCCATCATCGTTATCGTCAACAACAATGACTAGTTTAAACATACAGTATTTCTGAGATTAGTAACAAACGCATTCCATTATGTTATGTTTTAATTCAACAATATAAATGTCCTATCAGACTCGAATCCGATCAGTTTTTAAATTGTTTTTTTCTATTTTAATGTGAAACGGTTTATTAATATTGGTTTGAAATTAACCACAAATATGTTTTAAATTAAGATACCTATTTTTTTGTAATTGTATAGACCAAAATCGAATACTGGGAAAAAAATGTTTAGGAATTTTATAAAAAATAACAAAACCGACATTAAATGCCATAAATATGGTAGTTTCCTTATAATTTCTACAGTTTTTTATTTAATGAGTTTTTAGACAAAATTAATTTTCAGCAAAGTAACAACCTGGAAAACTTTTATTCCAGAAATTCCAGCAAACAAAACGATCGCCCGGCGATGCGCATTCGTATCGCCATTTCGAATAAAGGCCGAAATACAACACTGCGTGACGGCGATATGTGAGCGCGATGCGATTCTCCCTCGTTGTCCCGCAACGCATTCAATTTACAATGTACGCGATGCGGGGAACATTAATGTTCATATGACAAATGTCAAATTGGTGAAATTTTAAATGAAATTTGCTAGAAATTGTTTTTGATTTTTTAAAAGTTTTGAATTTAGAATGTTCCTTCGTTTAGCAAATAAAAGCCTTAACTAGGATGCACGAAATTTTCATTCAAAATTTATTCATAATAACCAATTCACTTAAAAAGTAATTAAGGCGTTTGAATTTCAAATTTCATTTAAGCGCCATATTGCATTTGACAAACGTCACGCACATCGTTGCGAGGAGTTTTCGTTTTTCCGAATATTACCCACCTCGCATCGACGCATCGCAATCTTTGTGCGATGTCGCATACAAATGTATGTTACGAAAACTCCTTGACATTTGCTGCGAGACCCTCGTCGCGCTCTCGTGTCACAGTCTCGCACTATTGTATTTCGGCCTTAACTTGTACGCTGCTGAATTCGACAGCGATCTGCGGAATATCGAAGACAATTCGCCACGTCGAATTACAAACACATCGCGGGGGCAGTTCACTAGTAAATCGTCATGGCGAACTGTTGACGATACGCCATGGCAAATCGTTAACGATACGCCGCGGCGTTTCGCTTGCGAGGTGACATATTGTTCGCAGGTGATTTGATTTCGGATCACTATCGGATTCACCGGCCAACTACTTTTTAGACACGGCGATACGAATTCGTATCGAATTCGTAAGAAGAAATGGAGAAAAATAATTTAACAAACAAACCTGAAAATATCTTAAATGCTTAAAAAGTTGTACAATGAAAGGAGCTAAATACGTTTACGTGATTACGCCTCGGTAGAAGGGAGAAACGATTTCACTGGTTTCTTGTGCAGTGCAGAAGACTGTTTCTTACCACCAGATATAATTATGAAAAGAGTCAATAAAAAATCGAATAAGCTGATGAAAAACCAAAGACTGAAAAATCAATTTTCATTTAATATGGCCACACTTCCAATTCCAATTCCACAAACCTTTTAAACATAGCTAATGAAAATGATGAAGATGAACGCAAGCACTTCAACTCTTGGATCGTAGTTTCTTTAAACATATGAAGACCTTTTTAATCAGGAAGCTAATGCATGGATGCTCAGATACAAAAATAGAATTATCACAAGACTACAAGTTGGATCTTTACTAAGGAAGGCTCGGGGAAAAGCCGCGACTGTAGGGAATGCCACATCAGGCTTTAAAGCTTGTGGAATATTGCAGTTCAACAAAAACAGAGAGGCTGTGTTTTCATATTTCAGAAAAAAAATATATACAAAACCCTTAAATCGAGTTAAAACAAAAGCAGCTAATAAACAGAATAAGCTGGGCACTTCAAAAGCAGGGTTTTCGTCTTGTCAGCAAATTGATTCCAGCTCGATTGAAGATGACAATAATGTGCGTACTGAGTGTTTGGAAAATCATTATGTAACGAAAAAGGAAGCGGCTTGGATCCAGTACTTGTTTTGCTACAAATGACTTCATGAGTCCTGCACAATGTACTCGCCATATTGTAATAATTGTGGTAGAGAAACCATACGTAAAAAGAATCAAAAAAAGTCGTGATTACATTGTTGGCATTTCTCCCACACCACATGGCATCTCCCCTACTCTATATGGGAGAGATTACCATTTGCTGACTTACGTTTACTTTCCCAGTTTTTATTTTCTTATTGAAAAACAAAAAGTTAATGATTTTAACATTTGATATATTTGAATCTTTGAAATAAAAACCAAATGATTGAAATATCGAGGGATTTTTTTACATATTTTTACGAAAAATATGGGATCCTTCCCGCTCTTAGCTTATGTGTTTATGTTTATTATTATGTTATGTTATTTCTATGTACAACGATCATTTCATGGATCCTATTTTCGTCGCTTCAATTGTTTTCTCAGCTCAATTTAAAATAATTGTAACATGTTTCTTATAGTAAAAATTGCTGAGAATAGTTGAGAACGAGCGCTTTTATTCCATTCTTATCGTTTAGTAATCGTAGGAATACTAGCCAATTTTTGGTTGCGGTTCTATGTTAACCATGTTCCTCAATCGTATTTACGTCATGAAATGCTTTGATGAAAACATTAAAAATGTAACATTTTACATGTCATTTAGCATTATCAACTTTTAAAATTGAAATATGAGTACGTAAACTTTTAATTGAGATTATTACTACACAATCAGATTCAAAGCGGCGCCATCTTTCAACAAATAATCCACAATCATGTGTCTTATTGGATTCATACTCCTGCAATCCTGATAGCAATCCTTTTCCACCTGAACGAACTAATTTAGTTCTTGTAGCTTCTAGTTCTAAATATGTGTTGCTTTCATATCACGGGAATTTTTATATTAAAAACATTTTATATTTTTGATTTTGAAATGCCTTTGAATGAGTTTACTTCTCCACTCAGTAACGTTGGTAACGGTCTTTTCAAAAGTTAGTTGCTCCAGAAAAAATTCCTAAATACAAAGGTAGGCAAGACGCACCTACTTGCCGTGTAACAAGTATCTTTGGAATTCTTCAACATCAAGCATCGTTATTATCAAGCAAATCTAAACGAAACCAAACCAGAACAAGAGCCGGTGCCGGGGAAGTGGAAGACAAAGTTTGAGATGTGGCATGCTCCACTGATGTGGTCCTTGTTGATAAAATAACATTTTTAATAAAATTCTTCTCAAAGGCAAAAGAAAATAATAAAAGTCAAAAATATAAACAAGAGCGGTGGGAGGGAAGGAATGGGAAAGTAAATATTAAAATTAAAATAGTCGACTCAATATGATCCGCAAACGATGAGGGGTGAAGGTGTGATGAGTGCAAATAGACTTCATCCCTGCGATTGGAAAGTGCTGCGCGTACGCAGCGACTGGAAAATAAGCATACGTACTTACGGCATGCGATGCCACATTTCCAACAATAGAATCGCATCTCGAGTAATTTCAATGTTGGTTGGATGTTTCGTAAAATTCAATATTTGAAAACCTGAAAATTTCCCGACGAAGAGTGTTGCCATCGTATATATCCCCCTCGTATGGGAAACTTCTAAGAAATTATTAAAAAATCTTGTCCTGTGAAACTAATTCTTTTCGAAATTTACATTTACCATAACGTGATTATTTGAACATTGCTATGTGGTTTCTTGAATTTATCGAAGTGATGCTCAACCAGGATCATTGTTGCAACTCCCGTAAGCTTATAAGATTAACTTACATTACTAAAATGATTATTGTATTATTTTAAAATTATTAAAACTACTCATTACTGTTTCATCCCGTCTGTCTCGATAATATCCTAGCCAGGACAAGTATCCCTTCACATTTACTTTGAAGATGACAAACGGGTTTATATAACAAAAAATATTACATTATGTTTCCAGACCAATCAATAACTATAAATTAGTGCCAAAACTATGTAATGAATTTGTAGAAAATTAATTGAAAGCTGTATGTTGTTTCAATATTTTACTTTAGACCGTCTTTTAAGACTTAAAGTTAATACACAAGTTAATACAGAAACTTGAGAAAACAAATAAATGACAAAGACAAGACCAAGATTATGAGACAGACCATTATTTAAGAAGTTTAGCATGCATGCAACTAGATCCCATTGTAATCTTCAGGGCAAAAGCTGAATAAAATATAATACAATAAAATATGAACAATCGTCAATCAAGCAGCGAAAGGATTTCAAAAAGAACTTCAAAAATATCGGTAACTGCACGCCTAGCGTCAATCCAAGTAGCGTTTTGTTAAGTTGAACCCTGAGAATGTTCGGCATTTTACCCCGCAGAACTACTGGTTTGCACACTGGCTTAAAAAATCGTCTTCCGAAATTTCTACGATATTTTTATGTGAAAACTAACTTGTTACACATCATCAAAAGTTTTTGTTCTTTTATTTTGGGTCCGTTGAAACTGTTGAAACCTGAAAATCTTTCGCACAAAATTAGATACTAGACGATCAAAATCCTTGGTAGGTTGAACAAATAGTTCAAAATTCAATGCAGCAGCAGCGCTCGAAACCTTATCTAATTCGAGGATGAGCCTAGAGCCGACCATATATCGATTGTCAACGCAACGAACTTCTTTGCATGTGTGACGGCTTACCCGATAAACTTACACTGCTTAGTGTCAAGTGGTCACCTGGTATGCGATCGGCACCTCTGATATTGGCTTCCCTGAGATTTAGATTCGATTGTACTTGAATAGCAATAATATGCTATACAAGGCATGTCTCACAGAGAATCGCGGGTAAACCAGATTCCTTCCCGGTCTTTCAGAAACGTCAACGGCTCATTCACTGCGTCAAATTGTCATCCGATTAGGATGCTTTCGAGACTCGGCAGTTTGGAAATCGTGAAATAAAATTGTATCAACTAAAATTGTTTCGGAAGTAAAAACAAATCGAAAAAACTGGCTAGACGCAGAAAGTTCAGGAATTTTATATTTTTTTGGACTCCGAAATGCTCATTCCATTATTAAAGCACTGATGAAAGTAATCTCCTACATATGATGGTGATTTTCTCTTATAGAATTTTCGCGCTCAATAGGTTTGCATACAAGCTCGTGAAATTGTAGTTTCTGGAAAATCGAATAATCCTTTACATAGTAGTTATTCGGAATACCATGTTTCATTACAGCAGGAAACCTTTATTGAATTACGTACTTACGTACGTACTAACAGAGATATACTGCAATATGTGAGGAATTGCGGCATTTTTGGTTCGGCAGTTCTTGGCTTGCGAAATCTTTGTGTATACGGATATTATGGGAATGCAACCAACAGAATCCTTAAATTTTCCGATGTCTTCCGAAGTTTTCTCGGAAATAGACAAATTCTTGACTCTGACGGTAACTTTGTTATATATTCTATGTGGAAGTAGAACTGATGAGATACAGCACTTTCCATAAATTTGGATGCGAGGATGTAAATTTGGATCACCTTTCCGCCGATAGAACAATCTTATCCTTCTTCGGAGCAAGTTCGGAGGGTAAAATCTCCGTTTTCGACTGCTCCTTGGTCTCTGATATGGGTCACTCAGCTTATATTCCGTCGAGTAAGCCGAGTAAGCCGCATTTTGTTCTTCATGTCCAGTGAGTACGGAACTTTTGACAATAGTGAGTGATGTACCGATTTCAGATGCGATTCGATATCTGTTTTACTGCCAAATGCTGATGTCAAACTGTGCCAAACTGTGTGATGTATTTTCAAAAAAAAAAAATAATAATTAATAATTCTGGGCAACTGATAGGTCGCATCTGCCGCAATTAAAAGAACACGGTTAAGAAGACAGGGTTATTTGAAAATACAAAGGCCGCATAATGGCCGCCGAAGGAAGTTACTTTTAACCGACTAGCTCATCGCGCGGGCGTGGGGGTCTTAGAAAATTATTTAAGCCCTGATTCTCCATGTCACACACACAGAAAGAGCTTACTCTTTCATATTAGACAAAATAAATGAAAAATATTAAAAATTTATCTTCTTTATTATCCTTAATAGTTAAATTCACAATTTCTATTTCCAAAACATTATCCTGGATTTCTATCCATTATTTTCCATTTCTATTCTTCTTATAGCGGTGTATTCACAACAAACAAGTGAATCATATCAATGGAAAATTTCTTCCCAAAAAACATCCAAGAAATATTTTGGTTTTTTTTTCTACTGGGAATTGTTTTTTTCTGAGACTTTTTTTCTGTCATTTTTTTACTGAGACTTTATTTTTTTTGTTTGTTACTAATATTATTTAACTAAATATTACTTAATACTTAAATTTAACTACAAATGTTTTTATTTTAATTTTATTCTTAGTTCTATTTTATCTCGTATGATTTTCTTTTAACTTAAAAATATGGGTACAAATTAAACACTAAACCAAAACAATTGATTGTTATATTCAAAATTAATTGTTATTTTATTTAATTGTTCATTTATTTGTATATATATATTTTTGTTTGTTTGTTTGTATGTCGCCTACACATCGGAATACCTAACAACTGTCTAATTAAATGTTTTTATGAACGCATGCTGTTCTTGCATTTTTTCGTTCAGAACATTTATTCCCCGTTTTCTCGGCATTTTACCATGTCTTCAATGGTTTTTTTTTTCCACTAAGGTCAAATACAGCAATAATGTGTTTTAGAATGAGTTAAGAGTTAAAATTGATTGCAGCGAAGAAACGAAGACACTTGCGTGTATGACGTTTTATTGAAATGTATTCGAAAAGTGTCAATAGATTTCGGGGCATTCGATTCATTAAACCCATTTTGAATTTAGCCGTTAAATTTTCAAAATTTTCTGAAATTCGGTACTGTTCTGAGCGATTTCGTACAGAGGATCACGCGACTTTTGACACCTTCTAATAAAATCTTAGATGGGTGTTCATTCAATGCCCAAATTTTACAAAGAAATATTGGAGACGACAACTAGTATTAGAGCACACGAAAAGAAGAGTTCAACTTACGCTTGCATTGTGAACTTTGCATGAGTTGAGCAAGAATATTCGAATCTTGTATGCCAGATTCTGTACAAAGTCTAGAGAACGAAGAAAATATAAGAAAAATATGTGCATCTTATCTTGTTCACCAAAACTTAAAAGAAAATCCTTATAACAATGTTATTCTTGCAAGAAACATGTTTGTTTAGAGTACCCTAAATGAATGCGCTGTGACTTTGGATGATTGGTTGCCAAACAATTCGTCGCATGTAAAACCTTTCAATTCGAGATAACTTTTTGCTGAGAAGTGTGCTAAAACTTGCAAGATGCATACGTTCCAATGCTAAATCTAAACGGTTATTTTGTCAAAAAGATGATTTCCGATTTCTAATAAATTTAATAGATTATATAAAAATTTAAATACCGGAATTCATCAAACCAAAATTGATTGATAATAAATGTTTATGAAGAATCAGAATCTAGCGTTATTGCAGAATCTGTATGGGACAATGCAGTTATTGTTTGATGTGTAGACGAAGATGCTGATGGCAGCAAATATTATTCCATAGTTTTAATTTTTGTGTTAATAAGTCTGCTTGTTGCAACTTACGAAATCAGCTAAGGGTCGTAAAACTTTTCAACTTCTTTTCTCGACAGGATAATTTTGTGTAAAAATTGAAGCAACTTCGTCAAATAGGGCCATAGCTTTGCTAATTTTTTTCGAAATAAATATTTTTGGATCATAAGTTTCCACTAAATTTTCTTTTGAATTTTCTTTACCCATCAAATCTAAATCTAATTCCCTCGAATTATTATTAGTCCGTCTTCATTTTGTGTTAAAATAATCCCTTCAAAGTATCCGATAACTATCTATTTTTAACCATCAAAGATTTTTTAAAGATTTGTATATAGACTAATATGAGCTCGTTGAGTTCGAAAATGCATTCAGATTCACACCCGACAACTGCGGGATGTCCTATATGGACATGCGTGTAGAAGGGTCATATTTTTCGTTTTGTTTTGATCCAAAAGGCCTATAATAATGAAAATGAGTTAGTTAGTGCTTAAGTGTCAAAAAAAAATCATTGAAATTGAATTGAAATTCACCTTTTTCGATGGTTTCTTCCCCTTCCTCTGGCATGGTTTGATGCGTTTTTTTATCTTTATAACCAGCGAGACGCACGAACAATCACTGGACACCCATAACTCCTCTTCTGACGTAGTAATGGTGCATTGATGCCGAGGTGTTCGTCGAAGAATTCGCTCAGGATGTTGGACGACCACGGTGGCACTTCTGTGCTTCACTTTCGCTGAATGCGTCGAATTTCGGCTTAATGAGAAGTTTGGCCTATTCTACGCAGGATGCCCTTGAATCGAAAATGCACTTGTCAGCAAAAAGGTCTTAATGCAGTCAGTTATGTACTCCATGCAAGCGGTAATGATCGCAATATGAAGGAAATGCTTAATCACTCGAACAATCCATATATTAGTTCGTATGTTGATTAGATAGTACTGGGTAATTTGATCGAATAAATCAACCCCAACCACACTCCCATTGCACAAACGAACTACATTCGGACGATTAACTTCGATGTATCTATACGTCTGTTTGTCAAATCATCGATACGTCTGTTTGTCTTTGATGTCGATTACAACGAAATAAGAAGCCAAATTGACAGCCTTATCGACAAACCAACGACTGAAAATGACTTTGCCGTCAGTGCTGCAGATCTGTTCGCTGCAGCCGCGCCTTCGGGCAGCCCTCGTTTTGTCCTCTCGGAGAGGTGAATTTGCGAATTGATTGACACGAGCTGTTACAGCTGCGTTGATTTGTCGATTTCTTAAGACTTCAAACAATTGGAACGAGGAAGGGGATCCCGAGTCGCCAGCTGTATACCGCCCACTGTGTATGCTTGACACGGTCGGAAAAGTTTTTGAAAAACTTATCAGAGGAAGACTCGCTGACGTGATTCGTACTGCCGGGGACCTATCTCCACGGCAGTATGGCTTCAGAGCAGGCCGTTCCACAATCGATGCAATTGGTGAAGCAGTGAGCGCGGTTCAACGTGCGGAATCACACAGTATTTCTACACACGATGGGTCGTCCTGCTGGTTACTTGGATGTCCGAAATGCATTTAACTGCGCTGGATGGGTGGATATTCTGGAAGCGCTAGAAAAGCGTTTTCAAGTACCATTGTACCTGAAGCGGATTCTCAAGAACTATTTGAAGGACTGCAGCCTACTTTACGACTCGAAGGAGGGTAGACAAAGTACAATTCTTACTTCAGGTGTCGCGCAGGGCTCTATCCTTGGCCCGTACCTGTGGAACATCTCCTACGGTGGACTCCTGCAGCTTGAACTGCCGAATGAGTCACGTTTGATCGGCGATGTGGACGATGTCGCGGCGCTGGTCGCTGGACGCACAGTAGACCATGCGCAACTCAGACTCAATATGTTAATGCGGAGGGTAATGGTCTGGATGACCGCTCACGGATTCAAGCTGGCACTGGAAAAAACCGTAGTCGTCATCCTAACAAAGAAGAGAATTCCCAGAGTAAGGCCTATCAGTATAGGGGACGAGCTGGTCGAATCAAAATCAGCAGTAAAGTACCTGGGCGTCCTGATAGTATCGAAGATGAGTTTTTCTCATCAAATCAGAGCAGCAGCTGACAAGGCTGCAGCGCGTGTGACGGCACTCACCCGATTAATGGCCAACATAGGGGGATCCACCACATCAAGGAGACGACTCTTAATGAGCGTTGTGCAACCGTTTCTTCTACGGATCAGAACTGTGGGGCGACGCTCTCAGTAAGGAGTTACACCGGAAGCGGTTGGCACAGGTGCAGAGATAAGGAGTGTTGCGAATCTCACGCGCATATCGAACGGCCTCCGAGGTCGCAGTGCTGGTAATCGCAGGGGTGATACCCATCACCCTCCTTGCGAGAGAGCGCAGAAGTATTTACCTGAGCAGAAGTGAAGACCAAAGAGAAGAGATCACTAGGAAGAGAGACGTCGCTCTCTCAGCGATTGGCAACAGTCCTGGGAGCAAGAAACAAGAGGAAGGTGGACTGCACGTCTGATCCCTGACCTGAGGCCGTGGTTCAGTCGAGTGCATGGTGAGACCGATTTCTACTTGACCCAGCTCTTAAGCGGGCACGGTTGTTTTCCGACCTACCTGTACAAAATTGACAGAGCACGGTCTCCTAACTGTGTGTTTTGTGCAGGAGGATTGTGTGACGCCTGTTACACATTCTTCTACTGTAAAAGGCGGAGCCAGAAGCGAGGGGTCATCCTCAGCGAAATTGAAGAGCTCTGTCCGGAAACTATCGTCGGAGTAATGCTGAAAACAGTTGAAAATTGGAATCACTTGTTGCAATATGCTCGGGCAGTGCTGATACTGGAATAAGCTTTATTGGAGAGCTGGGAGACATCGGGGATGGATGGATCTCATTTCTAGCACTTCCTTCATCTCCCTTCTTTCCCGTTAGAGAAGAGATTCCCATAATCCGAAGGCGCTTCTAGCCGTAGGAACACAAGGCCTAGCCCGAAGTAATGTGTCTGTAGGAACACAAGGCCTAGCCCGTAGTAATGTGTCGAACGGTTCCAGGCTAAGTTCTCAGGTTGACAGGGAGGTGTTTAGTGGGTTGTCCAAAAGCATTTTGCGTCTGGGAGTCCCACACTCAGAGAGTAAACAGTCTTCACCTCCCTACCACAAAAAAAAACAATTGGAACGACGGAACATAGTTGTTGGAAAACTCCTTGTGTCCTACTTCTTCCTTTGGAATTTCTTTTTCGCCAATTCATGAAGGATTTTCAAGCAACTGCTGATCGCTTTCAACAGAATTTTATCCTTGGTGTTGTTGAGTCTTGTTAGAGAAGAAAGTCAAACGGCATTCCACTACCGCAGAGGAAATAGACTTTGCTTCCCCATGGACAAGGCGACTAAGTTGTAAATAAGAAACAATTTAAATATGAAATTTCTTTGCACATTTCTGTCTCAAAGTAAACTGATTCTATTTTTGCTTGTTTAACGTCCTGAAACGTTTATATCCCCAACGAAATATGATAAAATGTGGAGCTTGAAAAATAAAGCGCCTGCATACGAACGGTGTGAGTGATCAAAATAGGCGGCTTCCTCGAGGACTCGGGGGACCTCCATTGACCATGGTTTGAGAGTGCCGTCAATAACATCATTGGCTTTAAAGCTCGATATCACAAAAGGTATTAAGACAACTGGCTGTGGTTGCTCCAAATGATGGAGCCTTGTGGTTTAACTCAATTATCTTATGAATTTCGGGATCTGCAGCAATTTATTCTTTGCCGCGTACACCGACTCTACGGCGTGTCCGATGGTCGTTGGCCAGTTTCTACACAAGTTGAATTTTGTGGCCCGCAAACCAAGATCCTTCCAAAAATAATGTGGATTGGTCAGCTTTAATTTTTGAGTTTATTTATCCTGAGATTTTACTCAGGAATCAACCTATTTATGGCAAACCAAACTAACCATAAATAATTAGAGGACTCAATGATGACATTCTGCAGACTTTCAACAGGCTGGCAGATAATGTGTCAACAACCGCATAAAGTAAACACTTCCACTATATCAACTCGACAAGGAGCTTCGGATGATAAAATAATATTAAGACGTATCCGACATAATATTTGACACGATATTGACGTTAATTTGCCCGGAAATTCGGAGATGGATTAGGGTAATTGCGGGAGATATGCCGCGTCGGGATAGATGCCGCATTCAACCAAACTCATACATCTAGTCATTCGCGCTAAATAATATATGTTGCTTTTACTTTGTTAGGTATTCAACCGAAAAAGTAGAACAAAAAAATTGGTTGCAGCTGACATATAACGGAATTTTTTTATATTTGTGCGCTCCCTTTCTCATTGTGAAAATTTTTCAGTTTGTTACAAGAAGTCAATGCGGAAGCAAGTTATCGTATGTTTTTTTCTTCAAGGGTAAGTTTTTTATATGAGAAATAAGTGTTATAAGATACGTGTGTGTATTTTCTTTTTGCATCACTTTTTCCTTAAGTTTTGAAGTGTGGTGCGGCATCTCTCCCGCAGTTCGGTGAGAAACGCCGCAGTTTTCTTTGAGAGGATGCCACATGTTGAATTTTTGTGCTTTCTAAGAGAATATTAAGTAGCTAATACATCTTTATTCCCCGCAAATTTATCCGCAAGACTGCAAGGGTAGTTGGACTAAGGAGGTGCTAGAAGAAGCACGAAAAAAAATGGACGCTGGGATGCCCTGCGAAAAGCAGAAAAACTATTTGGCGTACCAGCCAGAACACTTTCAAGACGATTAAAAGGAGGAAATTTTGTAAAGAAACCTCTTCGCTTTATATGTAAGTAATTCTTCAGTTGATTTGTTGTGGTAGTACGTGAAAAGTATTTTTATTACTTTTTTCTATCATGATTTTTGTATTGCTGAGCTTATTTATTAATTATACGCAAGGAAAACTTTAATTTATTATGTTTATTCTCTTCAAGATGTTTTTGGGATTTTGGGATAGAAAATGAACATAAAAACAATAAAGAACTGCGCACATAAAAAAATTTGCGTCTGTCGAATTTGCTGTTGACAGAGAAGGCATTCGGAGCTTGGCGTTTGTACTAGCGGAGAAATTGAATGTAACACATAAATTTAACACAATTACAAAAAAGCAGGCTATGCATGGTGAGCGTCTTTTTTGGAAAGGAATAAAGCATTTCATTGAGACAATCTGAAGGACTTTCTCTTACCCGAACCCAAGGTATGAATCGATCAGCAGCCGATGGATTTTTTGAAATACTTCTACTTTTATACTATACATACTACTTTTTGAAATAATAGAAGGTTTTGACAGAAAACAATTTAATGGACAAAGCCGGAAACATATTTAATATGGACGAAAGCGACCATATTGCAACTGAATAATAAACCCGGAGAGGTGTTAAAGCAAAAAGGTGTTAAAGACGTGCATGTGGTTACTGCTATGGAGAAAGTCGAAAATGTTACCGTTGTAGCTTGTTGTAACGCGAAGGGTAACTTCTTGCCACATGTTCTCATAATGAAGGAAGTAAACAAAAAAGTGGATCTGAAGTTTATATCAGCAGAAAATCATCCTACATCAATTCTGAATGTTTTTTGAATGGTTAAAAGTACATTTCACAACACGGAAACCTGTAGGCAAGACACTTTTAATTTTGGATGGTCACACTTCTCACAGTAGTGCTTTCGAGATGCTGGAATTGGGGGAAAGCAATGACATCATTTTACTTTGATTATCAAGACACACTACACAAGCGTTGCAACCTTTGGACCAAAGTTTCTTCAAGCCATTAAAATCATATTTCCATAACGAAGCCAAGGTTTGGATGAATCATCATAAAAACAGAAACTTGATAAGATATCAAGCCGGACATTTAATTGGGAATGCATGGAAGAAAGCAGTGTCCATTGGAAATGAAGCTTCAGGATTCAGGGTCTCAGAAATCTGCCCCTTTAACCCTCAAGCTATTCCAGACCACTTTTTCACCGTACCAGACTCATCTCAAATTGAACTTCAACCATCAAGAGCTCTCCCTTCTGAAACTACCGTTTCATGTCCTGAAACAATCTTGGAACCGGTAAGTCCAACCATCATTTCATGTCCTGAAATAATCTTGGAACCGGTAATTCCAACCACTAGCAATAGATCGCATACCCGCAATAATTCCAAAAATGAAACCCACACTTCATTATGTTTCGAAACAAGACTACTTCAAGCAATTTCACCACTACCAAAATTTCCAGTGTCGATTTTCAAGACGCAGGCAGTTAGCAGAGGTTTTAACTTCTCCCAGTTCCATTGAAAAACAGAAAATCTCCAAGTCTCCTGAAGAAAACAAAGAAAAATTATCTACTAAATGGAAAGTTGAGCCAACTGAGGATCCTAATATTTGTGCCGAATGTTGGGAAAATTATTTTGAAACAAAAAAAAAAGAAGACAGGATCCAATGCACCAACTGTTAAAAATGATTACATGAAAACTGTACACGGTACAAATCACTCACTACTATCTACGCTGTGCACAGACTATGGACGTGAGCAACGACGCAGGAAACATGTTTCACAGTCAAATTAGTTCCTTAAATTCAATGAATTTATCATGCGGCATTTCTCCCACACATGCAGGGAGAGATGGCACACTTGATATATTTTTCCTTTTTTGTTATTTTTTATGAAAATTTTTATTTTATAAATAATTTTTTTATGGTAGAATATAAATTCATTGTTAAGTTTTTCCATAAAAAAGTTTATTAAAAAAATTACATTGATGTTTGGAAAACGGCGTTTTTCCCGCAATTACCTTATCTAAAAAAGTAAAATTGATAATATTTGTACAGAATGTAAGACAATTTAGTCCTTAACGTAGACTTTTTGAAAATATTGGTTTTTAAGAAAGTAAAAGTTGTAAAAATTGAAATAGAAACGAATAGAATAGAATAGAATTAATAGAAACAAGTTGAATATTTTTCTATTAGCTAGTATTTTTTATTTTATTACAAATAACGTATGCGTATCCAACTTGGATACGCACTGAGGAAGGCTGCAAGTAGGAGCCGAAATATATATTTGTAATAAAATAAAAAATACTAGCTAATAGAAAAATATTCAACGTGTTTCTATTAATTCTAATAACATTAGCTAGAAAGCTCAAAAAAAAAAAAAAATATATAAAAAAAAAAAAGTTAAAATATATAATTAATTTGTCGGTTGAATTTCCAGTTAATTTATTACGGCTACTAAAATCTATTCCTGCATTTTTCAGTTTTCGAAGGCATGTTCCAATGTGTTTCAGAATGTGGGCGATGTAATTCTTTTTATTAATAAGCTTATTGTAACCATAAGGGTTAACAGCTTCAATTCCCTCATATGTTTGCGAGTTACGATCGCCCAGACAGTTTATATAAATATCTCCATGGGCTTGCATGTGCCGTCACCTGTACCTGTTAATTTGAATAGTTCAGGCGACAACTCTCCTTTTTTCTTGCTCAATTTTTTTCTTGCTCGATTAAATCAAGCTTCTGCTACTAAAGAAGCTCGTCATATGTTTTAAACATGTAAATCATATGTCGCTTGTGTAACGTTAGAGGCAAATCCATAACTCGTCAAAATTTCTTGCACCTCTGCAATTCAATCTCAAGCAGCCTTTTTGTAAAAGTTGAACGCCGATTCACTTCATACGTTGAACCTATGTACGAATGTGATGATTTTGAAGCTGTTCCTCCACGTATATCACAGTTTACTATAATCTATAGATTATAGTCTTCTATAATCTTAAATATTAACTGCAGAAATATGAGGGATTTCTTTTGATGATTTTAGTTTTGTAGTTGGTCCACTCGTAGTTTGTTTTTCCGCCATTTGATATCTATTTAAAACCCATTTCCTCCCATTGCACCTATATTTTTTCGAATTTTCTGTTCAATCTTTTACACGTGGTCCTTTAGGTCTATCCATTTTCCAATTCAAAATCACTGTAATTATCTCCACATTTATTTCATTACCCAATACGGTTGCGCACAGTTTCACTTTGAAAACCACCCCAAATACGCCAAAGTTAGCACACTTAAAAACATATTCTTTACGTTTAACTTCCTTTGATTTATCTTTCTTTGTTCTTTGATTTATCTTTCTTACAAACAGTAACGACAAAACTCCAAGAATCGCCTTTCATCAAAAACGAACACAAGAATTAGCAGGAACATTTTACTTCATTCGCAAGTAAAAACCAACCAAGCCTTTCTACTTAAATAAGATTTACGTTTTTTTTGAGTTTTTTTTAGGGTTCTAGTCATATATCATATAACTCGTTGCCAGTTCTGCTAGTTGGGGATACTAAATTCAAAGTTTATCAACTTCAAACAACAGTTCAGCGTTTAACCTGTTGCTTAATCTCAGTCCTTCTAAGTGATCTTTTGAACAATGGAAAAACTTCACAATTGTTAAATTGCTAGAAAAAAAATTGGGAGAAAAAGTTGGAATCGTAAACTGGCTTGCACGAGGAGTTTAAATGAAAATCAACCACTCAATCCTAAAGAGACGACATGTAGAACTGTTCATAAACACCGCAAGATCATTCTAGATGATCTAGTGATTTCGGATATTAAAAAAACTACAAATAAAAGACTTATTATTACTGTTTACAACTTATACAAAAATATAAATATTTTACATCTGTATTTATTATCTAACACATAAAAAATTTAATTAGGAATTTTCAGAGAAGTGACCACACTTGGTAAAACAAAAAGCCTTACATTTGCATGTAATTTTCAAAAATGCGATTTTCTACTCAATAAACGCAAAACTAACATATGAAAAAATTTTAAAAACAATAATTTTTGATATTTTTAAGCCTTTGCATAAAACTCTGCTAAAAGCTGTTAGATTATTTGTGAATGTGTATGTGCAAGTGTATACTTCCCACAAGATTAAATATCATTTTATTTAGTTTTGGACTTGAATTTCAATTTGGAATGCTAAATATAACTTCCGTGGAAGGTGATCATAATTTATCACCGTCTTTCTTATGTTTGATTTTCTTTGATTTTCGCTAAAGGGTCACTATGAACAATGCAGTTTCATTTTACCAATCCTGTACTATGAGAACGATAAAATTTGACACGATATTTATAATAATTTTTCGTAGAATTTTCTAATCTTCATGACAGACACTCGAAAGCAACTTGAAAACTAGAGTTCAAAACGAACTTTCCACGCGATTCGCTGTTATAAACTTACCATTCTCTATCAATGCTTATTATTCAAAGTACTGGCTTAGATATTTCCTACGCAAGAAGCGGAATATTTATAAATTGGTATTACAATTCCATTCCTATAGCGCAACGATTAGAATTTTCAATAGTTTATCGCAATTGTGCAGGCTGGGCAACACCATTTATTCAGAATTATATCGGAAAATGCAACTCAATACTTTCCCTCTCGAGTTGGTTTTCCATTTTCCAGAAATTGGCAACTAAAGCACGCAATACTCCATTCTTCCAATATCAGTACAAACAAAGAACCATAGCATGCGCATGGCCGCCGCTCATCTGTAAGAAATTGGAAATGTTGTCACGCCCACTTGACGCTAAATAGCATTTCGCCCTCTGGGACAGTTGAGGTAGGAGGAGTTTGACATTATGTGCTGGTGGAATGCAATCTAGATCTTCTAAGAAGTGTGCAGTCTGCATATTCTTGACTGACTCGATCCGGGCTGGATAGTACATTAAAATGACGTCCTGACCAGCAGCTCCGAAAACCATGTGATTCGCAGAGTGTGGCGATGCATTGCCGCCATAGAAATAACATCACCCCACCCATTTTGCCATTGCTCCCATTCGGCCATTTCAGCTCATACGTGAATCGTAGCCAATCCCAAGGCTGGACGACGACTGGTCTCAGGCGTCTCCCACCAGATCGGCAGCCTGGAGCTTGTGTTGTGTTACCGCAGAGATGGTAGCGGCCTCCGCGAGTTACTTTCAGACCGTTCGAATCTCAAGGTCCGATCACGACCGAAACGTGGATTTTGTTTGAGCAGTGCCGGCGCTAGGATGAATCGTCTTCTAACTGGACTTTGATATTCACTGCTGTCCAGAACGCTCGCGGTTCCGTGGCGCTCTGCTCATTAAGCGTCGTGAGCTGTAATAAATCAAAGATAATTGCACGTCAATTACAGCCCGCAATCCAATTGCAGCGGCTCGCGCGTCGCTCGTTAAGGCATTTACGACCCGCGCCATAATTTAATTGCTACCCTAGTGTTGTGCTGTTGTTGTATTTTGTGAACAAATAAAAAATAACTCAAGAAGAAGTTCGTGGTTCGAGCTTTTCGAGTCCCAGCTGCTCCCTTGTGCCTCCGCATTCGCCGTTGCTTGCTCGAATGTGTAATGAACAGGTGGTGGCGCTCATGTGTAGGACTTTTCCGTGCCCAGCAGCTCACTAATAAATTGAATTTGTCCGTTACTTATTAAATTAATGAGACCGAACAAGTGTTGTGAGGACACTTTTGCGTGAAGGAGAGCAAGAACGACATGTTGAAGGTCGCCTCCTTCCACGGATCGGTGTACGAGTGAACGTACAACCTTCGGCCACCAGCCTCCCACCACAAACGACAATTTAATTAGTTGACACGAAAACGTTTGCTGGTGTTGTTTTCACTTTTCGCCGTGTTTGGTGATTGAAGTGCAAATTTTTGTGCAATCGTTTATTTAATAATTCCACCGTTACAACTATTTAACAGTTTTATTTGTTGGTTATCAGCAGAAAAAAATTTTTTGATTGATTCACATCATAGATCGTGATGCACTTTATGACAAGTAAGGGATATTCACATGATTAAATTATTATTTTTGTATTCGATTTATTTCCTTTATTTAAGCATTTAATGTAAGTGGTAGTCGATTGAATCCAGTAATGTTATTATTAATTAAGTAATGCACTTTATCTGACTAAATTTAAATATTTGACAAAAAGCAAAAGATTGAAACGCTGACAAAAGCAAAAGATTGTAGCGATTGGGGTGATTTGAATTGTAAATTTCAAAAAAATTTCTTAAAAATAAAAATATTTTTAAGTAAAATTGCTATGATTCATACAAATAAAAGTACACAATTGTACTCTTATTATTCAAAGGACTTTGATTTCTATTCTTACTATCCAAACTTAGCACTTGATCTGCTGTCAGATCCCTATCTTTGATCTTATCTTAAAAGAAAGTCAAGAGACGGAGACTTAAAGAGTTAGTTGAGTTTGTGGTTACAGCTATGGACCATCGACCTTAAATTTTTCACACCTATTCAATTATCGGGACTTAAACATTGTTTTTCGATGGCTTTCACTCAAATTAACCAAAAAGTAATCAAAAATCCGAGTCGCGGGCTAAGATATTTTTCTGAATAAAGGTTGTATATTTTCATTAATAGTTTAAAATGCTCAAAACTTATTGACCAAGTCGATTTAATGCTCAAATCCATGCTTTTCATACTGTTTAAATTGTAAATTTAGGATTGCATATTAGGATTTGAACCCGCCGAGAACTCAGAATAAATGTGTCAAAAGGTCAACTAATAAAGAAATACAAAGGAAATGCTCGAAATTATATTTAAACTCAAGAAAACAGGAAGATAATCGAAACATTCAACTAAAATTTTCAAATAACAATATTCATTGAATGAACGAAGAAAATTTAAGATTAAAACAGATTTAAAAGATTTGGATTTAAAAAAAGAAATTCATGATGAGCAAGTTGCGTGTTATTATCTTTAAAGGTTTAGTGTTGCAGAATGTATTTGAATTGAATTAACAATATTATTGGCTATCACTTCTTTCAAAAGGGTCAAATTCATAGTAAAGTACAAAAGTAGACATTCCGTTTTACAGGTTATATATTCGGTATACTTCTGCGTTTTGGACATATTTTAAATTACTTATTTACACGGAAAATGAAAGAAAAGCAAAAAAGAATAGAACAGTGAATAGTCTTTTCTTCGTGCTGCAACATAGTCCTAGATTTGTATGAGGACTCAATATTCTTTTATTTGCCCCATTCACGTAAAATATTCAATCATAGACTTTTTCAATGTTATTCATTATGTGAAATGTATTTTTATTGCTTATTGACTATTCAAATGATAAAAGTTCTTATTATAGTACATTTATGCACTGCCTTTGAAAGTAATAACCGTATCTGTTAATTCGTGATAGTTTTCCTGCTTTTAAGTAAACTCTATTCCAATGTTTGTATGGTGAAAGGCCTTGTCTGCTACTTCTGAGGCCCTGCTGAGCGAGGAGCGAATATTACTACATTGTACTGTATTTAAGTTACGATTTCAGTGAACCCGACTGGTTGTGGCGATCCTGAGGGCCTATGCTTAGTAAAACTAGAACTAAGAAAGTGGAAGTAGAATTTGTATGTATTTGTAAGTTTATTGTAGTTTCATACAGAGCAACTAAATCAACCAGCGATAGGCTAATACAGTCTCCATAGCCACTATGGGCACTCGAAAGTCTGGGTGTTCAAAAATGAAAGGCCAAATAGGCTCCTGACAAGCTTCCAAAAAGCAGTCTCGCATAAGCAACAAATAATCACTCTTGGAAACATCGAATCAGTGCAGGAATCCTTTTCATGGACCCTCTTTCATGAGTATTCACATGTCTCATCTTGATTCGGATTAAAAATGGATCCACTTTCATTCAACTCATAGTGACTCTAAGCAAGGATTGTCCGCAAGGCTAAGATGCTAAAGGCAGATTCACTGTGGATCTAACAAGTTTGTTTCTCTTGAAAATCTCCATGTAAGGGCTTTGGAATAGAATGCATAGTTAATAAACGGCTAATGAAAAAGGTGATTCTCTTTTTTCTTTGATTAATCCGATAAGCATTAAAAATATCTTGTGTTTGGAGTTATCTATGCTAATGGCTCACATTTATTAAGCTTTTGTTGGCTCATAGGTAGCTTTTCATTTTCATTTTTGCCATCTTTCAAATCCTTCGTCGTCCTTTTCATGGCTTCCTTATGTATTTTAACATTCTCTCTTTTTCTTCAGCGTTTCTATAATAGTAGGAAGTGAGGGTTTCCCTTTTTTCACTTTTCCTATTCTTTCTCTTCACTTTTCACTTGAACGAGAGTTTCGATAATCTCCATAAAATTTGGGGAAGAATTTGCAGAAGACTGAGATTAAAGCTAAAGTTGGTAGGTGACTCCAAAATGATGCTTGTGTTTTGCTCAGGAGCTAGATTTTTCACCACCCTTGCTAGGGGGACATCGTTCGTATGTGACTCATATGTAGCGATAGTTACTCGAGTACATTGAATGTCAGCAGTTATTCTTGAAACAGAATTTGAGGTAGTTGTCAAAGTAGGGTCAAAAATCGCAAGTTCCAAATATTCAGATTCTTCTTTCAGCTGGTAGGAAATCAAGGTCTTAAAAAAGCATTTTTGTCAAGCGGTTTAATGCCTGTGCCTTTAAAACCTGATAACGCGATTTCGATCCTGACTGCTTTTGTAAACGCAATGTTACCCGTAGCGACACTGTTGTAATCGATTATTCTTGCTCTAGGATTCGCGCTCACCCATATGTCACATTGTTCCCGGTAGGCAGTTTTGAATAGTTTCATAAACGTGCTGTTCAGAGGTTGCAATTTATGTGCTGTGTTAAGTGATGGTCTCATTTCAAGGATGTGATACTCCCGACAAAAGTTTCTAGTATCGAATTACTGCAATGGACATCCAGCAGCAGTAGACAATGTTTTCCATCGAAGGATGAGAACATTTGATAAGATCATATATGGCGCTATTTATACAATCCTTTGGTTGGGCCACACGTAAGCTTTGAGCTGAAGTCTTGATCATAATCGATCGTTCATTGTTTGCGTTAGGAAAATTAAATAGGGCTGTATAAAATAGCCATTAGCACTCATAAAAAAGATTATAGTAATATTTTTTCCTCTCTCCACTGAAGTGTGTTTTCCCGTTTGTTCAACAGCGGTAGGAACGATGACTTTTGAATGTTTTTGTACATTGTTGATGCATGTTCCATCACACTTATATAGATTAGACCTAGAAAAACCTCGAAAATTCGTCAAATGATTAAAATTAAATAAAAACTGTGTCACTTCTGGCCTATTAAACCTGACTGTGATCATTCAGTTGGTAGACTCTGCTCTTCTCAATGATATGTTTAGATGTTGGGTCATTAAATCGTGATGAAAATGTTCACCACTAGCACGTTTCACTATTGAAGCGCCAATAGGCAAGTTGTACACCAACCTAAGAAATTCTGTTTTTCGATGGTCTTTGTACCCTTATTATTGGTATTTTTTTAATCCTAAGGAAACAAAAAGAAAACGAGATAAACAAAAATGAGAATAAAAGATACATAAAGCAGACATGTTTAATGTCCGGTAGTAAAGAAACACAAATCTGTCCGGTACTAGGGGGCAACGGAATTTGAAATTTACTAAATTATCATCTGAAATACCGTAGCAAAAAAGCAAATATTTACAAGTTTTGTGAGAAAATTAGCGTAGCTTCTTGTTCAGAGTAAAATCGAAAAACGCAAAACATGCATATTTCCGTAATGTTCCCTCAAATGTTAACTTATGCAGCTTTTTCCGCCAAAAACTGGGACTTAGAGCTCCCGACGCTAATTGCGTGGTCCCGTGTTCGAAATTATACCCGCACCCTTCTCTCTTTGCATCATAGTGGCTTGTATTATTGGTTGTTCAGAAAATGGTAGCGTCCACTATCAGGACCACTACCGTGATCTATACACAGATATATAAAAGCTTTTATTGAAAACAGAGAAAAATGACTGGTTGCAATAACCAGTGATGTTAGTTATAATTAGATTATTATCTATTAAATTTGATCTTATGTGACCGAGTTATCAATAATCGACATTTCAAGCATTTCACATTTCATCCGTAAAGTCTCTTCACAAGTGCCACCGCCCTTCGCATTTTCCTCTTGCTTTGTCTCTGAAATAATGTCGTCAGTTAGCTTTTCGAATACTAGGACATTTTCCTTACACACGAAATCTTCAAAAGTGGACTGTCATTTTCGTGATAATGACAAGCGGCAACAATCGAGTTTCATTCTGCACAGAGCCTTTAGCCTTACCTTCTGGTTACTTTAAATCTAAGTTTTTTGAAGGAGTTACTGACTGTTGTATTCTTTATACAAAAGCAAGTTTTTCTCGTCAATTACATAGTCCGGAGGGTTTTAATTTAAATTCTACTATTCTCTTCCATAGTTTTCAAAGCTAGATTTCATAGATAGTGTACGACTTCGTTTCTGTAGTAATTTTAAAGTTGTTGACAGAACTTGATCTAGACACGACACCAACTTGATCAAGCCATTATGATCCATTTGCAATAATTTACTTGCAGTATTGGTAAGTAAACATAATAATAAAACATAGCTATAATGCGAGGATATTATTATGAACTGTGCAGTTATCAACAAACACAGCAGATTTCCTTTTTTGAGTCTTCACGTTGGCATTTACGGTTTTCATCGAATCCACAAACAAATCAAAAGTCAACCAGGCAGAGTTTTTACACCTGTGAAGCATCTTGAATTTTTGATTTTCCAATCAAGTGAAGAGGCGGTTTTACAGTTCCAGACATATTTTCACACAGAAGCACGTTGATCGTACCTTTTCCCAAGTTACCACCATGACAATGCTGAACTTTGAATGCAAAAGTGTTATCTCGGCTTTTAATAAGCCCGGTTAATCAGCCTTGAAGACTTTATTGGGTGAAATCGAGTAATAAATCCGGACGGTTTCCAATCTACTGATTAAATGTGGTCCATACCATTCTTCTCTCCAAAAATACATTTTAAAAGGATTACGAAGAAGGCGATTCTTTTAATTGGTGATGACATACAAACATGATGATTTGGAATGATTTTGAAACAGTAATACTGCATATTTGCGTCAATACATTTGTGATGAACAAGAGCCCTTTCATTACTAACCTCAGAGGTTTCTCAAAAAGATTCAACAAAAATTATGGAAAACGTTTTCTTTCATCCTTAAAAATACAGAATATATGCGGAATAAGGAAATAAAGCAAGCATTTAAACTAGGCGAATTAAAACTCGATTTCCTCGCAAACTAAGAATCTTTTACGAAGCTTGTTAATCAGAAGCTTGTTTCAGTGTAGAGAAACTTCAATGTTCAGTTTCTTCTCGAGTTTGAAGGACTTCAGAACTAGCCCGCTCATTTCAGTGTATGCCCTCAGCACAACATTCCTTATCGTAAAAAGTAGTAATCTAAGGTCTTGGAACTTGTTCTTTTTTTTCGTAATATTTCTTCTTTGCAATCTTGCTTCCTCAACAGGCATAGTTTATTTTCAGTACGCCTTGAACACTAGCTATTGAAGTACAAGGTAATGACGTTATCCTCCAATTAAAACGCTTCAATAATGTCGGAAATTGCATTGGTCAGATCTGTACACTACCGTGAAATGTAGATACGGTCAATTCTTCTCAATTTTCTTCTAATAACTCACAACGTCCTGTCTCGTCCATCCAATCGTGACTCTTTACAGGAAAACACTGTTTGATTTCCACATTCCTCAGTTTTGAAAGAGCTAGTAAAAAGCACAGTGCGATGATTACGATTTTACGATTAGAAAAATAACCTGAATTCTTTAGGAGTTTATGGTATATTCTTGTTAATATGATCATTTAGACCCGTAGACCAACTTTTTTAGTTATCCCTTTTTGATAACATTATGTTATGTTTTTCGAGTGTTGAGATCATGAAAAAAAAACCCAAAAACAGTTGAACTCCACTTCACTGCCACTTTTTTCAAAGCAAAAAATGCCGCAAAAACGCAAAAAAACGATTTTTTTTTAAGGATCCACCACTTTGGCCGCATCATTCAACGTAGTACTTTTAATTCTTGTTGAAAGATTTTCGCACTTACCACAAACATTTTTTGAGGATCGACCGCAAAGATCATTGAAATTTTCCATAAATACAAATAGTAAAAGTCCCATTTGACCATGGAGTCAGGGTGTTTTTTCAAAAATAAAGCATGCACTGTCTTGATGTTAAGTTCCACTGGAGGGTATTTGACAATACCAATGGTGTAATGTGACTTTTTCAAAGGAAAGCTGCTGATATGGCCCCTAATAAGCTTGCATATTTCACCCGACATCGCGTTTTCTATTATTTTTCCCACGCTGGTCTACAGCATATTTCTGTTTGCTCATGAGAATTGGAATTCTGCGTAGTCGTTTGCTACTAACTGCATAGAGAGTCAATAAAGCTACCTTGCAAACTCTCTGTCGACGTCCATTTGCGATAAGACTGTATGAAATTTTATACTATTTACTTTTTGCTGTAGTGCATTTAGTGGTTTTCCTTACCTATTCGCCACTGCAAAAAAGGATCTTGCTGATTTTTACTTGCCAACTCATAAAATTCGAGAAACGACGCTTCTGTTCTTGCGACAGTTTATCCAAACACCTTCAGTTTGTCTGTAGCACCAAAAAAAAACACAATTCTAGAATTTGATATAATTACTTTATAAATAGTACTTTAAAAATAAAATAAAAATAAAAACCTCAGGAAGCTCATTCTTTTGACACAAGCAAATCAAAAGCAGTTACTCAGCCGCATGTTTCACTCATTGTCTTAGCCGTCGCAACATTTCCTTTATAACTTGTGTCAGTACTGTCTTTCAATTTAAGCTTTTATATATATGTATATTCCTTTTAAAGTTTTTATCATGGCGGACAGTCAACTTTCGTTTTCACGACACAAAGGTGGCATATTCACACACAGAATCATTTGTCGACGAAGTTAGATTGATAACAATTTGAAACTGAGCTAATAAAATCAGATGAAATATTCCTAAAGACAAAACGGACGGAGGTAAATAAACGGGCCAGTGATGAAAGGGGATATGCAAGGACGAAAGGCCGCATGTCCTGGACATGAGCCGATTCAGCATTAAACGAATTCAAAACACTTGTGAAATTGTGAAGGATCAAACGGAACATGTGCTATTTCAACTATAAACAGCTCTACTGTAGTGAAACAGCATTGCACCCAGATATATATAACGAAAAAAATTAGACATGTACCTTTTCAAAACATAACGATCCAATTGCAGGCTGCCATGGCAGTTCGCATCCAATGATCTCTATAAGTTTCAAAAGGGGCATACGGCCTTCGTTTAACAGCAGGTTCCATAATTTCTTTGCCAACAAACGTATGTTTTGGCACAATGGCTCAAAGAGTCTGGATGTAGCAGCCATTGTTCTTTTGCGTGTTTTTTTCCCAGGCATTGAGTAAGCGAATCCTCATTGGTCAATTTTTCAAAAACTACTTTTAAATACTCTTTTTTTCTTGGTTTCAGAGCGGGATCGCGCTTGAACTTTTTGATTTCGTATTGAGCCTTTAGATACTTTCACCAATCTGGATTGCAAAACTCGATAAAGTTATCAAGAACAAATTATCAGGATATCGTGGTGTTACAAAACTGTAATTGAATGACTTTTCCCGTCAAATCTGTGTTTTTTGCAGGTGTCGGTACTAATTGGTTAGTGCTTCGTTTTTTTCTATGCTTTCCGTCTCTTCTGGCTCGCATTTGTCCTCATCTCTTCAGCACTTTGAATTTTACATATTTCAGTCAACAATGTTTCTTGATCTTAGAGTTTCCGAAACAGGCGTTCGTTTCGGTACAAATTCTTAGCTAGTGCTGATATTTATAACAAGTACGGATGAAATTTAACTGTTTCCAAGAAGCATATCATAACTTGTCTAAACTTGATACAAACCGTTACTTATACTATTGAACTTCAAGGCTCAATTATAGAAGTGAGCACCGTAAAAATTGATGAAATTCAATCTAAGTTAACAAGATCCTTTGCTATTACCTCACGGTTGAAATTGTTAAAAACCGGAGTCCACTTTCGTTTCCGAAGTAGAATTTCTTTTCGGTAATTTGATATGTTTCAAATCAATTGATTCCCGGTTTTTCACCCCTGTAGGCTGCTTGCGAAGCTTAGCATAAACCCTGGTTAACGATCATTCAGCTTGTTACTAATGCTTTAAGAGAGGATAAGGTATTAAAATTTTTTTGCATTTTTTAAATATTTTGAATTGAATGCATAATAATTTAAGAATATTGTGTCAAAACATCAAGTCGATTGGAGCAAAATTGACGAAGTTACGATTATTTTTATACCTGTCGGATTTGAATCCCTACTCGACACGAGCGTACTATTGTTACCTGGAAGATGTTTCGCTCTCTGTATAATACCTAATCTTAGAAATCCTAAGCCCCCCGTTCTATTTATACGAATTTCGACTTAAGTATAAACGTCCTTATAACTGTACCGTATATTTTGTCAGTGTAGAGTATAAAATTCAGTGTGAGGTAAGCCGATAAAATTTGCTTATAAACGCTTTATACCAGATTTTTTAGTGTTCAAAACTTTAAAGTGTTTCCCCCACAGCTCACGTTTTCAAAGTCGGTGCCCCTCATAACTGCAAAACTACTGCACCGATCCTTTTGAAATTTTCAACACTGTTTTTGTACAAAATTTACGAGGTAACGCTGGAGAGTTCTTTTGCAAATTCGTTAATAATTTTTATTTTAATATAACAAATTAGTCGATTTTTTTCGCATAAAATCGCGTTTTCCCTTCAAAGTGTTCCAAAAAAATGAAAAATTAAAATTTCGAAAAACACTCCCAGCGTTACCTGGAGAAAACTATTCTCTAACGAATGAACTATGATTTTTTGAATTCACATTCGCAATTCTACTTTTTTACGAGAGACGTCCGAATAATTGCTGCCATTGCCATGTTTTTTAATATTATTTCGTGAAAATTTTATACAATATTCTTTAAATGCCATACATTAATGTACTATGGGTTTTAATAAAGATTTTTTAACTGTGTCGTCACAAAAAATTCACAAAAACATGCTATTCTTCGTACGAATTAACCTTACCCTCCCCTTAAAAGGAATGGATGGGGCGTTCCATAATCATAAATCTACTTGTGGTATCATATCAGGAGCACATTTGACGTTCCTACGTACTGATGCAAGAATGGAGACTATATTAACTTTGAAATGCTACTTTAAAAGTTTAGAAAACTCTCTTCACACCTCGTGGTTCTCTTTGAGTTTCCTTAAATAATCCTCTGCTACTCATGCTACTCATTGGAATGAAGTTGTAAGATTCTCTCCCCAAGCCGCTTCCAATCTGTTTGCTCAGTTCTTCTATTTCACATTTTATCTTCCTTCTGTAGTTTAGGTAGCCTTAGGTTGTCTAAACTGTACATCAATGCAATCTATACAAATTTTTCCAAAGCCTGTGATAGTATGAGTCATTCTTGTCTTTGCTATAGATTGTCGTACGACACAATTCTGCGTGCGGAATTCCTGGTGATCTTCCTTCCTGGGTACCATCCGCCTCTCCATGCTCATGTCGCGTTAGTTAACATCGACTGTTTTGCTGAAATCCGTTGTTCCTCAGGGATCTTTTCTTGGTCCGCTTCTTATCCTGCTGTTTGTTAGCTCTAATAATTTATTGCCATACTGGACATGAATTAATTTATAAAAAAAAAATTTCAATGCAATAACAGCTACCAATTCAATAAGAACAGTAAAATCATTCACATATTTAATATAAGAGCATTGGTGGCAACGTGGTTATTAAATAACAGAGAATGGGGTTTTTAGTAATAGCTCTTTGAAACGATCTGGAAATGGTTGAAGAGTACAGAATGTTTAGAGAAGTGAGAAGCAGACAACATCTGCGTAGACGTTCAAGGAGCTTGAAGGCCTTACTAGGAGCCTGCTCATAATGCAAACTAAATCGACTAAATCAAAAAATTGCTTTTCTTTTTTACAAACAGTGTGATTTTTTAAGATCGAACGACATGGCAAATTTTACGATCATCGGCATAGAATACATGCGGAATATATGATAAAACTACTGACATATCAAAAATGTTAACATTCAAAAGCATGGTGGAGATATCGCTACCTTGCCGTATTTCAGTGCGAATCTCGGTTTTTTCAGGTATTAAACTGAGTTCGCATTGGGTCCGGTTATAGAGATTAATGATTTTTCTTTTGAAATGTCTTCTCCCTATATTTTAAATGCTGATGGTTTCCACGTCATCCAGGAAATGAAGTCTCGTAGAGGCAGCCAGTCTCTTTTTATTTACCCTGATTATTAATGCCAATTATAATTGTAACAGCAAAATAATTTATTAAGTTGTTTTTTGTGTTTTTGCTCCGTCGTTTCCCGTTTTCACGTTTACAGACGCATTCTAAAGGTTTGCCATTTCTGCTGTTTGATTTCGTCCTTATATATTTATTATATATTAAGAATAACTTCTTAACGAAATTACAAAATAACTCTTATTCAGCCTATTCACCTAAATGTTCATTGTTACGAGTATTTAGTTGGAAGCTTTTCCTGGTTTTATTATTGTTAGTTATTTCTACATTTTGTAATTGGATTTGAATGTCTGTTAAAAGGAAAAGAAGAACAAAAAATTTTCACGCATATTGACAACTTTGCTCATAATATACATTTCGGAAGCTAATATATCTGATGCAGAAATGCACAAAAACTTTATGAAAATGGTGTTCAATTATAGAGACGGTGCAACAGGGTATAATTTTTCTCCACAAGTTAAACAATGAAACGTAATATATTGAAAAGTACCATTATGAAAACGTTCAGACAGTATGTTCCTTTTCTGTGAAATTTCAGTGGAGATGATCGTAATAAAGAAAGTGAATAAATTTTTGGCAGGTCGAACAGAGTCCATAATTTCATTTAAAATTCATTACTTTTACCACCGTGTAAAACATACTAGGTTCGACTAGTAAATATCTGGTAACTGAGTAATGTTTAGCAGATAACAAACTAAGGTTGAAAAAGTCCTTCTAAAGGACTTTGTTTCATGGTATCTTGTCGATTTCTCTAATTAAACTGGGAACTTCTGCCTACAATAATAGAAATGAACATGGACACTGCTGCCTAAAATAAAAAAATTGCATCCCAATAGTAATCGATTTCACTTTATTGTTTCACGTTGATCCTTTTACATCCGGATGAATTATTCATCAATTGAATGTTAATTTGTTTTCGGAATGGTCTTAAGTGCAGTTGTTGGAATCCTTTAGTTTCGATTTTTTAGCCACATGTTGCACGATCATATGTCTGGCGGAAAAAAGATAGTAAATTGGTAACGACGAAATAGATTTAACTCAATTAAAGCTTATCTTAACGGAAATAAATCAAAAGTCTGAAGAACGAGCTTGAATCGGCAGCTATGAACTCACCGATTCCAATTTCACTTATGCTGATTACACAGGTCTGAAAATTTTAACTTTTCTTTGCCTCTTTTGGATTTGATTGCTATCCTATAGGTATTTTGGTGCGCTGATTACGAATATGTACTTGGATTTTTCTTATAACCCTCAGATTTTTTGAAACCTTTTTGTAAATTCGGGAAAAAGCCAACATTGCTTAGAATTTTTTTTGATAACAATTAAAAAAACATTTATATTACTTAGTAAAGCAATAGTAATAGTAAAAAACATCTAAGGGGCAGCTATAAATTAGTTGAAAACATGTAATACATAAATTTAATGTATTGTATTTATTAAATTAAAAAACATTAACTTTCATTGAGGAATTTCGCAATTTCTTTCACCGAAGCTTCAATTCTCAGATATTCATTTGAAATTCAGACTTGGATCATTTCGCAACCATCGATACTCTGCCATTATTTTCCTTTTTTCTGATAGCGAAGCTACTTATCTTTCGAATTCTGGTGAATGCTTTTATAATAGTGTTGACCTTCGCTAACAACTGTTAAAGAGAAAAACTTATTCATGTGGAAAATTGAGACAAAACCGTCCTAGTAGTTGCAAAGAAGTTATTACACAAAAAAACTAAAAACAGGATATATTTTCGAAAAAGAAAATCAAGATGGTGTTAGAATATTGAAATGGAAGGATAAAAGATCTGTCCTGATGATTTTAAGTCATCCTGATTACACCATTAATCTTTTCAGTACTGGAAGCAAAAATCGTTCTGGAAACGGAATTAAAAAGCCGCAACCAGTAATTGCATGCAATAAAATTAAAAAAGACGTAGAATATTCAACCTATTCTTGTTTGAGGAAATCCGTTAAATAGTATAAAAAAGTTGCCTTTGAATTTATACTTGAAATTTCTGTTGTTAATTCTTGGATAATCTATAATTACCACATGAGAAAAAAGATATCGATGTCGCACTTCAAGGAAAAAAACTTATTCAGAATTTACTGAATGGAAATGAATTTCAGTTGAATCTATGGACAAGTGGGCAATCTGGCCCAGCTAAAACCACTACACCAACTTCAAAAACGAGAAGGCAGAGCAAGGGTTTGAACGCGATATGTTACTTGCTACGAAAACAGTGTCAAAAAAGGTTCCATTGAAGCTAGAAAAAAGCAAGAAGAGTTCAATCTTTCTGCAGAAACTGTGATAATCAACCAACAATGTGCTTTGAATGCTTCTACCATAAACATACTGTTTGAACTATCATGTAGGATCTTCTTTTCCAAATTTTACTAACCTAAGTACCTATATTAATCAAATAATATTTTTACAGGATGCAAACTTTGTGATTAAGACGTCCACTCAAAAAGTGCATTTTGTTCAGAACTTTTTTTTTTATTAAAATAATAACTAAGTATTGTAATCCAAAGAATTAAAAAAATATTTCCTATTGTTTTATTTCTTTTGTTTTTTTTCTTTACTTTTTTTTATCAAAGCAATATTGAATTGTCATTTGTATTAAGACAAAAATCCTTGAAATAAATACATGATTTTATGGAAGAAAACATTGCATTTTTGTTCAAGCGGCCACTGAATTATGTTGTTATACAAAAAAGAAACATTGTTTTCTTGCATTTTCAACAGACGTAAGCTCTTTGAAATTAAAGCCCAACGAAATTTTTAAAGCTGATTATAAATGTTCGCTCTTGTGTACCACCGGTGTTACACTACAATAATATATAAAGATACCCGGTGTACCACCGATGGCGCACGATTATGTAGAGTGAAATGGTTGATGTCGTCAACGTATTAAACGCAATTCAATTTGCTCCTTTACTTACTCCATAATTTGGATCGTTTTTATTTATTATATTTATGTCATTTATTTCTTCTAATAGAATCCTCTTTGTTTCTGAAGTGAACCACTCTGAAATTTTCCGTATATTCTCCCTATAGATCATCGTTACACATCTTTTCTTCAACTTTGTCATCATGTGCAGTCTTTAATTCAGCCACTTCATTTTTAAAAGAAGGGATAAAGTTTTCTCTGCTGATAAACGAAACATTATCTTTTAAAAAAATCAAAGGAATGTTAAAAAATGGCAAATGAAATAAACTTCGTGATAGAGATTTGGATCGAGAAACCATATTGCAAAATACTTACTTGAATATCAGGCAATGTACCGGATCTGGTACACAACTATGAGCGAGAATTCCATAATTTGTTACAATCACCGAAACACGTTGAGGGCTTCTAATACAAAGAAAAACGCGTAGAAACTTCAAAAATCCAAATTCGAAAAAATAAACTTTAACGGAGAAAACAAACTTGAACTTGAACTTGACTTAAACTATATTTCGCTTGAGAAAAAGTAATATCCATCCACAAACAATCCATCTAGGAAATCCATCGGAAAAGCTTTGATTAAGTATAACTCAATATTTGTGTAACTCTACGGATTGTCAAAGATTAATTATTCCATTTCAGCAAAATTATACAGTCCCTTTTGAATAATTTAGGAAAACTAAGATCCTTGCTAAAATTTACCCTATTACCGGAATTATGAAAAAATCTGCAGAAATGTTATAATAGTATTCAATGCAGCTAAGTTGTTCGTATGTATCTACTGTGAGGGTTGGTCTACACACGGTGAGGCTACTGTCTACACATTATAGAAATGTGCAAAAGTTTGTGGTCATCGTATTTTTGGCATAAAATTTGACAGAAAAGAGAATAGTTTAATGTTATCATTTAATTAAAAACTACTCACATTAGGGACTATGATAAATAATAAGTATGAAATCTGTCCTCCTTCGTCTTCTCTACACTCCAATAGTCGTTTTCTGAACTTTCGGCATAAAATTTCTTTGGTAGTATGCAGAAATTGTGTTCCACTCAAATTGTACACGTCGAATCATCTGCTGTAAAATTTTCAGTCTGGACTCTACAGAAACTTAGTGAATTTTCTAAAGATACCCGATGGGGTTTCAGGGCAATCAATCCCTTCATTAGAGAAATGCTCATAAATTGTCTTATAGGTTTTCAAAGCAGTATGCGCCATCTCTGATTAAACTTAATGCATGTTTGCCTCGACCGCTAAAAGGATGTTTGCACGAAGTCTTACACCACAGGCATTGTCATCAGCCAATCCAAAGTTTTTCAAATTTTGACAGGAATTTAGCTATTCGCGAATATTCTTCTTGAAAAGTTGAGGTTTCTTTTATTATCTATAGGTTTCCCCGCCCTAATTGTTGGAACGAATGTCTTGTTGAACGGTTCGCTTCATCACGTGATCCTTAGAACTCCGTAAATGTCGCTAAAGCTATATCCTGATAGCTTAAGACGTTGAATTGCAATAACTTTTTGGAATAGTTTACGTACCAGTATCTTCGCAAAAAAACTTTCAATTCATTCAGTGGAAGGTTCACGAAGTTTTTAAGGGTTTGTACAAAAGACCGTTAAAATTTAGGACTTCCGATAAGTTTTGTTCTTTCTCTTCTAGTAACCAAATCTTGAATAAATTTTCATTTTCAAATCTTGAATCAATTTTAATTCTTCTTACTGTGCAATAGTTAACACCTAAGGCTAATATTATTATTTGTATCGGGGTCCACTTGCTGAAAAACAGCATAGGCCAGCATCGGCCAACCATGGAGTTTTCCCCGCTCTGTGGGTGCCAAGTGTTCCAATTCTGTTACGCCAGTACACCTCAGCCAAATAAGGCGTTTGTTGGCCAGACTCGGGCAATCTAGGAGGAAGTGTTCTGTACATTCATCCTCCTCGCCGCAAGCTCGGCAGGTGTCATCCGTTGTGCATGTTGACCTAGAAGATTATGGCACGTTAATACTGCCACCAATGTTCTAATGCCAGCTGTTTTTCCTCGTTTTATTAGGGTGAGGCCAAAGAGCTCGGCTTACCCTGCAGTCGTTCCTGTCATTCTAAGCCGTATCTGTCTCTTTCCAGAGGATTTCGTCTAGTTCCCTTTTTACTTACCCTTTTTCTAGTGGCATTTTTGTTGCCTGATCCTGCTCTCCCTTGCTTATACGCTCTTTCGTTTCCCCCTATACCGCTATGTCCTCTATACCGCTGTTCCAGGGACCTATGTCAGTTTTACATTTACTCGAGTTGTTCCGACTTTGAGAGCCTGGCCACAATCCTGCACCAGTTGTGAAACTACGCAGTTAGAGGCAAGCGTGTGCAGTGCCGACTTACGGTCCGAGAGTATTTGTATTCTTCTATTAAGGTTGTTTGTTGCCGCTTCTATAGCCGCTTTTATTGCAAACACTTCCGACTGGAAAACTATGGTGGGGCTCTCCAGTTGATAACTTCGGTTGAGTTGCGGGTGATCTGGGAAAAAAATTCCAGCGCCGCTTCCCTCATCCGTTTTGGAACGATCGGTGTAGATCATAATTTCACTTCCAGATGTGAAATCCTGCACCGTTTCCCACGTTTCTCTGGTCGGTATGCTGATCTTGTATGGAATCATTGTGTCCACTATCGGTTGGATTCTATCCAGGTCCCTTTGACTTGATGGGGCCATTCTCTCCATTTTTCCAAAATGCATTCATGCCCCGTTTGTGGGTGGTTAGATACCCCATATGTGGACTTTAATCTGATGCTCTGATTGAGCATTATCTCCATTGCAGCAGTTGGCGTAGTCCTAATGGCACCTGTGATGCCAAGGCAGGAGCTAGGCCATTCACTGGATATTCTCCAGCTCTTTTATAATGCCCGCCACCAAACCAATGCACCGTAAATGGTTATTGGTCTCACTACTGTTGTGTAAATCCAGTGGGCAATTTTGGGTTTTATTCCCCAGGTTCTCCCTACTAGTATTTTCATTGTGAAGAGCGCCGTCTGAATAGCTCTCCGTCTGACTGCTCCTATGTGTGGAGTCCAAGTTAGTTTACTGTCCAAGGTTAATCCTAAGTATTTCACCTTGTTTACTAAACTGATAGGTTTTCCGTCAATGGCCGGGGGTGTAAATGTCTCGTTCAGGATGGTGTTTACCTTGGCGACTGCAGTCTTTAAATATTCTAGAGACTGCTCGTCACTACAGGTCACAACCAGATGGCCCGCTGTCGGTCTCATTCCTCTGAATGTTGGAATTTTGTCCGGTTTGCTGCGTAAGTGCTCGGAGAGGTCCTTCTTCAGGGCAGTTTGCAGCTTCACAAGTTGATCCTCCTGGATCTTACCTGTCTCATTGAGGTAGTCTGTCACCGCTACCATTAGTGCATTGGTTGCTGCTTCCCGATAGGACTTCCTCGCATGATTTTGGGGTTCGGGGCTTACCCTCTGTTCCATTTTACCAGCGCCTTGGTTGATATCGTTCGATCTCATCCGCTTAGGTCCGGTTATACCCCTTTCCTTTGCGGTTGGTGGCACAGCTGCCTTGGAAGTAGCAGCCAATTTCCTAGTGATCCCTTGGTTGGCTGCCGCTTTTTGTCTGGTGCCAGAGTTCGCTGGGAAGCTCTTCTCCCCAATTTTGTTTTGACGCTTCAGGTTCCTTTGCGCCTTTCTTCTTAGCGTTCTGGCTGATGCTCCCGTCTTCCCAGCGGAACGTCTAAGAAACGTTGTTTTCATCTGTAGTTTTTAATTTCTGCTTTGCCTTTGAATTAATTGAAGCTTTGTATCTATAAGAGAAGATAAAGTGGGTATCAAAACTTTTGAAGATAGTTTTTTGTCGACTGATTATTGGCTGAATTTTCAATTTCATTCCTGTAATTAAAATGGAAACGTATTAAACGTTTAAAGTTTTTTTCAGATTTTTAGATTACGATGGATTTATTGCTTGTTGATTTAATTGTTAATTTTCTGTGATAATGTTTTTGTAAGAGGAACATTTAAAACAACACCCTGCGAGATTCGCATCCAAATAATAACTATTTTCCTTATTTTCAACTTGAACCCGCTTGAAAATCGAATTAACCCAGCTAGATCCATGTATCAGTAGAGATGAGAGTAGTTCTTGTCGGCTTTGAAAAGCGCAGAGTTATTTTAGATCAGGATTCGAGGAATTTCGAGGCATGTTTTTTTAAAGTACTTATATTACGCTAATTCGCCTATAGTTTTCAGAATCTTGAGAATATTTATCTAGCTTTGGAATTGGTATTACAGTGGCATGTTTGCAGCAATTTGTAAGATAAAACAGTTTCGATGAAAGCTTAATATAAGGCGGATTAAACCAATTACTTTTTTTGACAGATTCTTGATAGCTGAATTAGTTACTGCATCAGGTTCGGGGCTTCATAATTTTTGTTTTAAATTTGTTCAATAATTTGTTTTATTTTTATTTTATTTATCTTTTTTTTGGGCTCCAGACGTCAATTGCCATTGATTGGTATAGCAGCTTATTAGCTTCCCTTGTTTCTAATTCTAAAGAAAATTTTGTGAATTTTGTGGAATTCGCCAGCATGTTATCCTGTTACCAATCACAAGCGTAGTTCGGATGACGTTTTTGCTTCAGAGCATAAGGGATATCATGGCACCAAAAAGGAAAATCTAAAGCAGATCTTAAATCTACAAATTATTACATGACACCACGCATATTATATTTTAAATCAGGTTTACAGCACCACCGTTTCTATTTATCCCGACGTATTTTCAGAGATATATATTAGGTTTCATCTTTGAACAAACAGACGCAGTTATATACAAATAACTACTTAGTTTATATTAGTAGTTGACTTTTGAGAAGAAATTAATCTACACCCTTTTTCATGAGTGAATAGAATAAAGTATTATTTCTTTTTCATTCTCTTTCTTGCTGTCTCTCTCTCACACACACTTTCGCGGATTTTTTAATTAATTGGATTTTAATTTGGATTTTTTTCTGGAAGTTCTCCGATATTTAGCTCTACGAGTTTTGTCTGGTTGTTGATACATAAATATATTAGGAATAAGTTGAATGCCACCCAAAAAAAAATTGACCCTGAGGAAAGAAGCAACGTACTCCTGAAGCAAATATAGGTCAAAAATAAAAAGCAATCCCATATGCTTTAAAACACAAAGTCTTCCGATCAATCAACCATACAGAACTTGACTTGACCTGGTTGAGTTACAGGTAGAAGTCAACGTGTCTTTTGTGTTTACACAGCACAGTACAATATAACTGCAGGATAATTCTGTGCCCAAGACGGCACCGTGTATCATTTTAGTATGTTTTGAAGTTATGTTCTCAGTTCAGAGCCAAATTGACTAGACACGGAGGGAACTGAACACCCTTCACCAATCGTCAGTTCATTGCGTTTATAATTGGCCTGTGGACTTCAAAACATTCAGCCCCAACTCCACCTGTTGGCTGAAGCATTGTAAAAGCAAATATCGAGCAATTCTCCTTAATTATTTTTGGGGGGACTAGAAGAATCATAGTTGAAAATATGGTTAACTCTGTAGATCTTACACACTTGCCTATGGCTGCTCTACCGTTCTATTTCTTCTCAACCCCCAAGAACCCTGCTGAGCACTTATGGGCAACAGAAATGGCTAAGCGAAGATGATGGTAATGGCTAACGCGCACCGATGTTACGCCCAAGAGTCGCGGAAATGTGCATTCAAGTTGACCAAAACACGTCTTCGCAAATTGATAAATGGACCAAGGCTTACTATTAGCAAAACCTCTCAATGGTATTACCCAGGAACGCAGGTGTTCATAAGCTGCTAGAAAAGAGGGCTGTATCCTTGCAACGAGCAATACGCGAAGCAAAAAAAAATCAGCAAAATGTGCCGAGCATTTTTAGACTTGACCTACCTACAGTTTATTCAAGAAATTCTAGAAGAAAGCGAGGATTTTGCTGGAAAATAGACACCGAAACTATTCTCCTAATGTAAGGCATTCCTTTATTACTGAGTAGAAGTATTAAGAAGGCAAACGATGGCGGAAAAGCTGGATGCCTGAGATTGGGCTGTCAGTCATCTCATGTCCAAGTCCAACAATGGGTACCGATTTGGAGTTAAAGTTTGCGCTCTTGTGCAACTCTGAGGTCTGGGCTGACGATTTTACACCGCGTAACTAAATACAACGCTGACAGTTTCCGGGAACTTCTCTTAGACAGAGATAGAAAAAGTGCCAACGCGTACTATCGTACGTACTATCTGAAGATCAGTGATTTGCAGAAAAGCAGCTACTCGAATGTGAAGAAGAGAACTCATTACTTTCTGATAAGAGAAATGATTAAGCAAAGTGCAAAGAAGCTGGGCTACAAATCTTGGTGGGCACACTGGTGGCCGTATTACGATCCAAAGCGTTTGACTGGATTATTTGACACAGCTACTCTATGGGTACAAGAATTTTCAGTATTACTTATATGGTGGAAAGGTCATGGCAAGCAGCTTACTTTTTTTCACAATAAACCATCGATAATATATATAGTACACCTCCTTCTCAAGATAGTTCTCACTTAGGAACGACAAGAGTATTACGAGTAATTGCCCACACAATCAGATTGCTAGTCACACTTTTCAGTAAATTTGAACTTTGTTTGAAAAAAATAAGGTAACATCACTGTATAGTTTGCTTAACTCGCAAGAAAATTGAAAAAGAAATGAATGAGCAAAATGAACTAGGAAGATTCGTGAGAAAACAATTACACCGAAATTTATTTGATTAGTTCTGAATAATAGTTTATGAATAAAGAATAAAGGCAATCTTCGGCACGTTTGGCGGGAAGATGAAGTATTTCATACCTAAATTATCTGAAAATATTGCCAATTACAAACTGAGTATCATTTCATCTTTATCAGTTATTTCATTTGTAGTGAATTGGTGATAACGAGAATCAGTCACAGCCAATCGTCCAAATGTTACACCTTTATACTCTAGTTCGCTATAGCTGGCACAGAAATGATTCCAATTTTTGACTTTTTCAATTGTTTTGATTTTCGTTCTCTTTTTCGAAACATTGATTCCCTGCACCAATGCACTATGGAAACGATTCATAGCAAGAGTATTACCGATCATAGACATTTAGAGAGCGAAACAAACAGTCTAAATAACAAATAAAGCAATACGTTGCATGAAAAATAAGCATCAGAATCAAGTTGCACAGCTTAAAGAGAAAACGAAAAAAAAGTGTATATGATGAGAACCTTTAAGAAGAATCTTGAGAGATTTAAGTTAAACGTAACTTAATAGTTACGTTTCTCGTATTTTACATTTAAGGTTAATATGTTGCTTGGACAATTTTTAATGCAACAATAAATTTATTTTTCTGTTTAAATTTTCTGTCTAAATAATTTAATGCATTCATACAAATTGCACTTCACTCGCACAAACTGGCACTTAAAATGTATTTAATTGAATTTTTCATTAATTTAAGTCCACTATAGATAATGAGGCGCTATAAATTAACGGATACAGGCTCATAACTATCACGCTTTGTACTATCGTTAATTGTCAATGAATACTTTTAATAATAATTAAATGTGTGATAAAAACATGCATGTTGTGTGCGGGAAACTAAATTAAAATTTATTGAGAAAGTAACATCAAGTGGTGCGTGAATTAGTCAAACAAGTGCATAGGTGACGTCGTTGAAGCTCAATCACGCTGTCGGCATTATCGCTTCGGAGCTTTTCAGCTAATATGCTGAATAATTTGAGCTCGTCAATGTTGGGAGGTAAGATTAAATTTCCGTTAAAACTGTGTATAATCATTGGACCAATGGCGTATGCACCACATGGTAACATTTATTAAAGAAAGCAGAAGTAAAGAAAGTAAACTAAGACATCCGAATTTCCAAACGGATATTGTATCCAAATAAGCAGAGCAACTCAAGCTAACCATTAACCTGTTTGTACCGACACGAGTATTTCGATACTTTTTCTCGAGTCCTTTTCTCGAGTATTTCGTTTTAAACATTTCAAAATACCAATTGGAATGTATACAAAGGGCAGGAAATATACCGGGCCACCTAAGAACTCGAATAAGGTTCCCTTGAAATGAATTAAACTTATGTGTATCAAAGTTATACGTACAAAAAAAGCATTGAGTGATAATTAAAATGAATTGGGGCTTATTCGGTTTATTAAGTTTTTTTTTTTAAATATTACACATACAGTAGGGGATTACCAATCGTTTTCAATTGTTAATCATCAAATTAAAAAAAATTAAAACTGAAAAAAAAATTAAAAAATTGGAAAAAATAGTTTAATTATTAGTACAAGTTTCTCTTCGTTGCTCGGATAACTTCTAGCATGCATGTATCGCAGATTTCGCGGGCATAGTGATTAAATTTTGAGGATTCAATCTCATTCTTCTTCAATTGAGATTCGCAGCTATGGAAGACATGTTTAAGCAGGGGCTAGGACTTGAAGCCAGCATTTCGAATCGTCCCATATGTGCTCTAACAGACTCAAGTCAGAACTTTGTACGGGCCAGTCAATCTTACAAATGCAATACTAGTTCACTCCATGAGCTAATGCATTATCATACATTAACTACACACCGATGATTTCAAGATGTAGCACGACAAAGTCAATCCGCATACAGGGGCCGTCGGTTTGCCGAAAACTATCGCTGCATGTACTGTTAAGAAAATGGCGTCCCACACCATAACCTCCTCCGCATTAAACTGTTTAGAGTGACGACATACTCTTTGAGGTCTATAACTCCCATGTAAACTCACCCTGATATCATCAGTAAAGAGCACACCAGTCCGCTGCCCGAGCGTCATGTCACTACAAAAAACTTAAGTCAAGTACAACGATGGACTATTATTAAACATGGCCCTATTGCGACCGTCTTTGTAGCCACTTGTCTTTGTAGCGTCTTTGTAGTCTTTTCTGCCTGTATTTCAGCTGATGACGTTCCTCACCTTGAAGGTTAAGACTAGAACTTTTCGAAAAATTTTACCCTTTTAACTCCACCATAGAAAGTGATTCGTCTCGAACAAGCTTGGTTAGCAAAATTATGTTTTACGTTTATCAAGATTTCAGTGGCATTCTGAAACTTCTTAAAAAATTACTTATCCATCGGTCTGACCATTCGTCAGTCCGTTCGAGCATCGCTTTTAATTTTCTCAGAAACTAAAGTAGCAAAATTCATCAAAATTACGGACAGGCTCAGACACGTGGCCCGAAAGTTCAGGTCTTATTACTATTTTTTAAAACTTTCAGGGAGGTTCTCCCGTGTACTGAAACTAGCCTTAAAAATAGTTGTTCTTTTCTAATGGTGGTCGAGTGGGTTGTTATATGAAAAGGTCTTGATCAGAACTTTACGAACCTAAAATAAAAAACTCGATTCATCGAGGAGCGGGAAGGAGGGAAAATTACTGCCACCTTCTTTTTATTAGATATATTTGCTTCAGTCGAAAAATTTGGTTCAAAATCACGATGTAGGTCGTAAGGGGTTACATGGATTTACTTGGTCGAAAAAAGGTCTATTTTCAACAATTTTTTTATACATATAAAATAAACTATTTCATTCAAACTTTTTACGGCCTTAAAGATCTACATTTGAAGAATAATTTTTTGAATTTCCAAAGAAAAATATTTAAATCTCTGCCATTGGAACGTCCTTTCCGATGACGCTTCGGGAAAAAGGTGCGTCCGCGTTGTCAGCAGAACTCATGACAGGATCATCTAGAGTGAAAAAAAAAATCTTGTTTTAGTTAAGAGCATAAACTAGAACTTGGATGAACGAAAAAAAATAAGTGAAAATTACATTTTTGGCAGGCATTTTTTGCAAAAAAATGCAAATTTTGGTCAAATTTTCTCTACATTTTTTGTTTTTTAAATAGTTGTATTTGAAAGAAAATAGAATTCTTCGTCCAAATTCTTGAGAATTGTATCTCAAATACCAGTGTAAAATTTCATCAAGACCGCTTTAGTAGTTTTCGAGAACTTTTGACAACCGATTTTGAAAACACAGTTTCGAGAAAAATGTGCTTAAAGTTTTGGGTAACAATAAATCTGGGGAAAAAAATTTTTTTTAACAAACATTGAATCGTCGATTCCAGATACGTGTGACACAAATTTTGGGAGGGTGAACTGAATGGAAAACATACCGCTTGGCCTATCGCTTGTGCTCATTGTAGAGTTATAAGCATGTTGGGTGCACCCTTAGTTCAGTTACTGGAATGACATGCATTTTTATGGTTTTCACCACATTACATCTGCAAGTTACAGTATCCAGAATCTATAGAGTATTCAGAATCTCCTATAAAATTTTGTCCGATTAAATTGTGTACATAATGCCTGGAATTAACCTGCACAAAGCGACTTTTGAGGCATGACGTATCTATGTGCGCTTGACATTATCCATTTTATGAGCTTTTTGTGAATCAATAAAAGGATTAACGACTTAATGTTCAGTAAAGATATAATTGCAACGCGAGGAGCCCCATCCCATGTCAACGACAAGAAACCAACTTTCGAAATCAGACTTCATAAGCATTATTTCTTTTGAATGTTTGGTTTTCACTTTTCGTTTTTACTTCTCAAAAAAATTTAGAATCGGGTAAGCAAATGGGTTTGCTAATATCGAGCTTCTTTGACATGAATAAACCAAGGACGAAAAAGATGAATATTGACTAGGAAACCATGGTCTAAGAACATATGCATATGCGAACATATCCTGGGCCATAAAGTAAACAACCTGCAGCAGCTGCAATATTCACTGCATCTTTTTGCTCCTGTCTATGACGAATCCTAGCTTCGTGAGTCTCGCTTGCAGATTTTTTCTCAGCTGTGCACACACGGTTTTCATCAGCATTTCGGGCATATTCGTGGGAATTTCGGCCAAGTTTCAAATCCATACCATGCATAAATAATAATAAAGCTGATGTTCCTTCATTAAAAGTGCAAGCAGCGACTAACGCAGCAATATTAATGATTTTTGAACTAGCAGGAAGTATTTTTGGAGTAATCTTCCAGATTAACTGGTTCAAGCTTTCATTTTTATTTTGAGAACCACCAACACACCGCGCCAGAAGTTCATCCTTACTGAAGTCTTCATAGATTGGTTTCATTGCAGTCAAAACATCATCTGCGAATGCAGTACAATCATATTTCAATGATGAAATAGTGTTTGTAGCTGATGTTCGCTGCCAGGCGCACCAGGAGTCTGGACCTTTTGGGCAATTTCCGTGCTGAGGAATTTTGTGTGTAGAGCTGTAGTGGTAATAAGTAGCCCATATAGCATCTTTCATTTTTTCAACTGACTCACAATTTCTTCTTATTGCCAAACCATAATAAGTAGTCAATTTATAAAATATACGCATAACAAATATGAACCGTCGAATAATTTCAGACATTTTTTCGATTTTTCTACATGCTAACATATATTTCGGATCACATCGTTCACATGCTACCACAATTTTGAATCCCAGACCGAATTTCAAGCATTGTTTAAAATCCAATTTTACATTGTATAATTTTTCTTCATCTTTATTTTTAATAATGTAAGAACACCGCACAAAAGATGAGAGTATTGAAAAAACTAAGGCAAAGTCTATAATTGAACATTGAAGCGTGTCTTCCTGTGGCACGTGCTCTTTATCGTCACTTTTTAATTTTTTTGCCGACGTGCTCGCGAAAAAAAACATCATCAATTTTCGGATTTTTAGGATTGAATGACTGTCTCCTTTTCCTTGGTCTATCTTTTCTACGAGCGTCGTTTGTTAACTGAGTTTTCGAAAGTTTAGACATTTTTAAATAAATTTCACAACACACACTTTGGATAACCTCAAATGAACCTCGTGATTGAAGAAGTAATCACCAACTGAAGTATTTCAAACTAGTTGCTCTTAGAAAGTCAAAACAATAGACAATAAAAACAAACAATAGACGAGCAGCTATTGCGCTCGGGGCCTAGCTGACCTCGAACGCGCACCTTCACAAGGCTGTATCTACAAATCTATTATTCGGATCGACTTGAAAATTTACGACAATATTCTCGAAAGGATGTAGAAATAAATAAGAAAATAAAAAAAATGGTTTTTTTGATACTGCGAAACCCATGTAACCCCTTAAATGACAGGGACAACAAAAGGTTCCGAAACTGAAATTCGCTCGATTTCATTAGCACTAGTATGTTTTCGGAATTTTATGTAGTCTTACCGTTTCGAAGTTTAAAGTTTCGTTTTCAAGAAAACTTCTCTAAGCCCGTTAATTTTAGGTTTAGATGTGATCAACATATTCAGTAGGTCTCTATTCGTCGACATACTTGATTGCTTTCGAGTGTTATGTGTTGGTGAAAGCTTCGGGACTTCCAGTAAAATCAATCATTTCTTTGGCAATAAATTAACTTAATTGGCGAAGACCAAATAGTGGAAGATGGCTGCGATTTCGTCAACTTCCTTTATCACTTTCATCTTGCAAATGGAGCGGGAAAAATGATAAAAAAAACTAAAATTCATCAATTTCTGCACTATTTGTGAACTGTTGTTTGTAAGTGTTGCGACCAGAACTTCCATCACAATCTCACTTACTAATAAGAGTAATTAGCGAACTAGGACACCAGATTTGAAGACATCGCTCTGTGTGATAATTAAATTGTCCACCGTTTCGTTTGTTATAGCTTGAAGTTTGATTCTGAGCTCTTTGTGCTGCCGAAAACCTGTTCTTCAGATGGAAAACATACAGCCTTGATTTGCCGAAAACTATATGACGAAGTGAAAACGTTATGACCCGGCTTGTACATTTGGCGCCATTCTTTCTCCTTAAAGAACCTCTGACTTTTGACTAGCATTCACAATTTTCCTCGCCACTTGACACTTCAGATTTTTTCTGGGACATGTGTTAACTGTAGCCAACTTTCAGTTTACAGAAAACTACGCTTGACCAGCAACCGTCAATTTATTAGCGTCACGTGATTGAAGTAAATCGTCAAATAATCTCCTTTTGGTTTTACTGCTGGATTCGCCAAAGCTTTTTCTTGGAAAATAAGGAATAGATTGCGCAGCTGAAAAAAAACAACAAAATAATAGTTTTGCAGTTGAAAATTATAACATTCTGAAAGCGTTTCGAAAAATTGTTGCTTCTTTAAAAATATTTGTCACAGCTTATAATATAACATATTCAAAAATAAAAAGACTACAAACTTTAAGCCTCAGTATCCATAAATCGATTTAAAAAAAAGTGCAGCCGAGAAATTGCTTTGATGTTTCAAATAAAATCTAAATAACTAACTAATCTAATCTAAACTAATCTAATCGACTAACAAGTTACCGACCTTTGTCTTAATGATTCTTACATTCAAGATGACTTGTGAAATTAGACTAATTGGATGGTTATCTATCGGATTAAGCAAGATAGTCTCTGATAACCCGATTTTAGTTTCAGGCTTTTCCCAATCCGATAATTCTTATTTTAAAAGTTAAAACTAGCTCGATAGTTACTTCGACAAGACCTTGTAGGCCCGAAAGTTTCATACATCAGTCAGAATCAGTCATTTCGCTTATGTTTGAATGGATATCATAGCCCAAAACCCAATCCTGCTTACACTTTCACTCTCTTTACCAATGCATCCTCTTCACCCTTCTCCACCTATCCATCTGTACCAGCGGCATATTTGCTGCTAGTGAAGATTTCGTGGAGATTTTTACTCCTTACATCACAGAGCACGATCGACCTCTTAGAGAACAATCGATGCACACGTCGAAGTCTATGTACGTTATAGCTTCCAAGTATATTGATTTTTTTCTCGAAATCGGAAACATCGTAGGGTTTTCAAAAATCGTAAGAGTGTTTTTGCAGAAAAAATGCAGAAATTTTTTCTGATGTTTCAGTTTATTTCATATTTATTCAAGAGAATCGGTGTTTATTGTTTTTAGAACGTAACTTTCGTTCTCGTAAAATGTTCTCGCTGCGAACGTCACGTTAGGTTCTAGAAACCTGGGATATGAGGTGAGGTGGGATATGAGGTTCTAAGGTGAGCTACTCTGAGGTACTAAGGTAATTTCTGATTAATCGGTACTCGGCTAGATGATGATTTGGCAAGACCAAATACAAAACAAAAGAACACACAGAGGAGATGTGCCTATGCATTTTACTATGCATTAACTTTATACCCAAATGAAAGGGTATGTTGCATGAAATCACATTTGCTGTTCGCGACCCGCCCCTTCCTCAAAGCAAACATCTGTCTGTAGGTTAGGACACCCAACAACAAAACCACACTTAACACCGCCTGTCTCCTAGACATTTGTAGTGTTCATCCACAGTCTGGCAACACAGTCTAATCCACAATATCGTCATTACTTTTCACTTCCAATCTCCCTTATATAAGCTCATACACTCGTTCTGTATCGAACTAACTTCTAAGCTAATGACACTCTGTCTCGTCGCTTTTCAGGATCTTCCACAAGGTTCTTTGTTTCTACCCTCCTGTTCTCAATCTGTACTTTGATCGAATCTTTCATTAGAATTCTTATTCAAAATATTTTATCGTTTAACTTCTTTTTAAGTATTAGGTGTATAAATATGAAATGTGGATTTTACTAACAGATGGCATAACCATTACATATGATTTGTGTCGGGGATAACTAATGTGGCATTTTGGAGGGTAAGCATCGGTCAACGAATTCCAGTATGTCATAGGTTTTGATTGTACAAACAACAAAGTTTATTTCGCTTCAAAAATGTCTAATTATTTGCGGGGAAGTTTAATAACCTTCTTTCATTTGAAGAAAACGGCAGCAGAAACTTATCGATTGTTAGTGGAAGCATATGGTGAACATGCCCCAAGCCAAGACACTTGTGAACGATGGTTTAAAAGATTTAAAAGTGGCGATTTCGATGTCAGCAACAAAGACCGTGGAAAACCACCAAAAAAATCGAAGATACAAATTTGCAAGCATTATTGGATGAAGAAAACACACAAACTGAAAAACAGTTGGCAGAAGCGTTGGAAGTTACACAGGCAGCCATTTCACAACGTTTAAAAGCCATGGGAAAGACCCAAAAAGCTGGCAAATGGGTGCCGTATCAATTGAAAGAAAGAGACATCGAAAGGCGAATAACCATTTGTGAAATTTTGCTTGCCAGACTGAAAAGAAAAGGTTTTTTACATCGGATTGTTACTTGCGATGAAAAGTGGATTTATTTCGACAGTCCCAAGCGGAAAAAATCATGGGTAGACACAGGCCAGCCATCAACATCACAACCAGTCCGAAATATTCATGGAAAGAAGACTTTGCTGTGTATTTCGTGGGACAGTAAGAGACCTTTGTATTACGAACTGCTGAAACCTGGTGAGACTATTACTGGCGAACGTTACCGACAACAACTGATCAAATTGAACCGCGCACTTAAGGAAAATTGACCAGAATTTCACCAAAGACACGATAAAGTCATTTTTCAACATGACAATGCTCGGCCGCATGTTGCAATACCTGTCCAGAACTACTTGGGAAACAATAATTGGGATGTTTTGCCCCATCCGCCGTATTCACCAGACTTGACTCCTTCTGACTACTACTTGGTTCAATCGATGCTGCACGGACTTTTGGAACAGCACTTCCATTCTTACGAAGAAGTTAAAAATTGGTTTGATGAGTGGTTAGCCTCGAAAAATGAGAAGTGGTACTGGGACGGAGTGCATCAATTGACAGAAAGATGGGAAAAAGTCGTAGCTAACGATGGCCAATACTTTGATTATTGAATTCATTCGTTCTGTTATGCAAATAAATGCATGTTTCAAACAGAAAAAAACCGCATTTCATGTTTAAACACCTATTAGATGTAAACTTCAATCAAGCCCCAAAAAATGTGAATACACGATAATAAAAAGAAAAACTCGTCCCCCATAACAAATCTGAAATAATGCCTGTCTCTCATCCATAATACTAAACAACTAATATGTTCCATTTCCTATACCTTGAAATGAACATTAACAACTGTCCCTCACATTAAACAAAAAAAAAAGCGATTGACAATGCACGTAACTCATGCAGAGCTCTTTTTCCGTTTATTTACAGAAGTTCGTTCCAAGCCTCAATATCAAAATGATGTGTTAACTCGACCTTATTTGCCCGATCTTCACTGAACGTCTCCGCATTAAGAAGCGTTTGATTGCCTAGGAAAACTTGAGCAAAATGCATCGAACACTCATATCCTATTATCGTTAGGCATAACGTTGCCTACAAAATTGCAACCGCAATCCCTCCGAACAAGTACCATTTCCCGTAACTATCCAGGATGCTCAAATTTAGTCGCGACCTCTGACCCCAATAAAAGAATTCTTTACTAGAACTCAACACGTTACTAGAACACAATACTCTGACTTCCAATGCATTAAGCGAAATCCACCTCCGTCCTTCCCCAAACACGATCAACCTATCTTACGTCCTTTTTGTTTTCTTTTGTGTTGTGAGTGGTTTAAATTAAGATTTTCAACCAGCCAATCAGGAGTTTTTTGACTTTCCTCTTGATCAAAGTATTCCAGTCTTTTAATAAATCTCTTAGATTCAAAACTAATTGCTAAGCATAAAATAAGATAAAATTACTGTATATGTAAATATAGTAATTTTTAGCATAAAATCAAAAACTGTTGCCAAGCAAAAACTAGTTGCTTTTGTCAGCCTTTTTTCAGACTTCCTTTACCGCATGATGTGGAGAATTGCAGAAGGATGTACTACTGAGTAGCTTTTAGTTGTTGCTTCCCTTGGTGGTTCCTATGTGGAAATTTGGCTTACTTTCGCATTGAGATTTTTGCTGATTGATGCACTTCCAAGTATGCTCAATGATAGTTGTTCCAGTTCCTGATAAGTGCTAGTGATTGGAGATTTTCCCCGTGATATGTCCTTTATTTGAACGCATGCTCTAGTTGATGTATCAGGAGTTCGCTGCATTATTATATACTCGCGATACTATAATTTTGTTTTGTTTAAATTTTATCAAATTCATCTGCATTCCATGCCTTCTCAGTTGATACTAAAAAATATGTAGAGCGCGGCCATAAATGTGAAACTGAGCTTAGTTAATACTATAATATCTCACAAATTTTGTCTTTAACAGTCTTATACAGTGGAAATTTTGTCTTTTCAGCATTACATATGAGTAATGTTCGATTACACTGATCAACACTAGTCATGCCACACGAATCTGATGGCTAATATTGTTTTTGCCACCTACACTCATTAATAAACAGCAATAGTTTTATTAGAATTGGTTTCTTGTAATGTGTTGATTCGTATAACCAGTACTACGGTGATAAACGCAAACAAACAGTTGCAAATAAACAGTCGTCAAATTAATTGTTTTCGTATTAGTTTAACTTTATTGATTTATAAGTAAATGCTGTGATTGTGTGAATATACCGAGACTGTGTAATAACGATCCTGACTTTTTTTGTTACATTTGTTGAGAATTAATTTTCAGAAACAAAGTGAGTTACCCTAATTTACAGTCAACTAAGAGACAAGTACTTCATAATGACAATTCACCCATACCAGTTACATCTGCGTCCGTTACGATTGACGATTCACAGCCCTCCACTTCTAGCGAATCGCGGGCTGTTGATGACGGTGAATCTGAGTTTGAAGAAATCTCAAACAAGCCACACTTGATAACTCAAGAAGACCAAAACGACTTGGTTCGCGACTCGAATTTATTAAAAAGGCAATCAGAACTCTTAGGATCTCGTTCAAAGGAATGGAATTTGCTACATCATGAAATTAAAATTAGCCGTTTTCGAAATCGTGACGAACTCTATAGGTCATACAATTCACAAGATGGAGACTTGATGAATTGTAATGATATAAATGGGGTGATGGAGAATTTAAAAATCGAATATAATCCCTCCAATTGGCGTTTATTCATTGACGCTTCTAAAACTAGCTTAAAGGCAGTTTTACTGCATAACGGAAATGTATTTCCTTCTGTACCACTGGCCCATGCTGCTTATATGAAAGAAACTTATGAAAACATGCAGTTATTACTGAAAAAATCAAATATAGTAAATATTCCTTCAAAATCTATGGTGATTTCAAAGTTGTTGCGCTATTACTCGGACTTCAGCTGCGTTATACCAAATTCAGCTGTTTTTTTTGTGAATGGGATAGTCGGGACAAAAGAAACCATTATCATAAAAATGTATGGCCAACGCGAACACCTTTAAACCCTGAACAGAGAAAGTCTAAAGTTGTTCTTGTACTATTGCACATTACATTGGCCTAATTAAAAATTTTGTCAAGGTGATGGATCGAATTGGAGCGGATTTTTGTATACAAAAGAAAAATTCCCTAAAATAAGTGACGCAAAGATAAAAGAGGGTATTTTCGTTGGACCTCAAATCAGAGAGTTAGTAAAAGATTCAGTATTTGAAGAAAAATTGAACGATCTAGAACGAGCATGGACATCTTTTAAGAACCTTGTTGCAAATTCTCTAGGTAACCATAAGAGTGAGAAGTACAAAGACTTTGTTAGCGAGTTACTGTTGGCTTATCAAGCATTGGGTTGCAACAAAACATTCAAGATTCATTTCTTAGACTCACATCTGGATTTTTTTACTGAGAATTTGGGGGCTGTGAGCGCTGAGCACGCGGAGAGGTTTCATTAGGTCATTTCACAGATGGAAAAGCGCTATCAGGGCAAATGGAACCCTGTCAAATTACTGTTGGACGTTAAAAAGGGACCATCCAGGAGCTAAATTTGCAAGAAATCCTAAATCGTAAATTCATAATAGAACTGTTTTTCTGATTTTGTTTCGGACGGTCATTATTTGTTGAAATATTTAAATTACATTAATCAATATAATTTTTGGCCAATAATTTTTTTTAGTTACTTATTTTTACTAACAAGCATCGACCAAAGTTGAAAAAATATGAGTGAAGTTTGTGTGGCACGACAAAGTTCAAATTTTGTTCCCCAGTGTTACCATTCTCAATCGCCCGGATAGCTAGCGTATTATAGAGGATTATTAATTATAAGCCGACGTGTCCAAAACACGTTTTCCGGAGATATAGCTTCTGCTTGAATTATTTAACGTTCGTAATTCACTCCGTTTTCGCGAAATATTCCTGGAAAAAAAAAGAAAGACCTTGCTTTTAATTTTGCGTATCAAATTCCTTTTGTCGTAATCGATTTTCGACCGATATCGTTCAGTTTTTTCCAGCGTTTATTTTACTTAACCTGGAAACTCTAAATGTTATACATCTGTATCTACAATCTATATAATATGTTTGTCCTTTATTGATGATTTTTGTTACTTCACTTGAATATGCGTATGGATTCTCATCCTCTTTTTTGATTCATCGGGGACACCCTTGTAGGAACCAACTCCGTTCCAGGAGGTCTTTCCAGAATCCATGTTCAGTGTTTTAGAGGTTTCTTTCTTTCGTTTTTACACGCCATTCTCTTGGTCTTTGACGGGTTGAATCCATTCAACTTTTCTATGTAGAGAATTTAATGCATTTATTTCGACCGTTTTTAGAGGTTGATCGTTCATCCTGTGAACGATGGCTCGGTAATGAGAAACGTTCGCGTTTTGCGTGTTGTTCGATATCTTTGAAATTGTCCGTTGCGTAGGTTTTGAAAATGATGTGACCACTTGCTCTTGAAACCAATGTGTCCACAGGAAAGCCAATTTTCCATCCTTCTTTACCTCCACAGTGAATTTGATGTTCTTGTGAGCATTGTTCTTTTCCACCCGGATTTGTCCCGGATCTCCTTTCTGGAGGTAATCGAAAAAAGGGTCCACATATTTGATCAAGCATCTCGTAATTGGTTCTTTGCATTAAGTCCATCCGACGGTCATCAACGTTGCAATAAAAATGGTGAGAGTAGATTATCCATAGCAGCTTCTCCATTAGCATTATAGAATTTTCCTTTAAACGCAAAAAAGCTCTTGGCCATGCAGAACTTAAATATTTAGAGCTAATACCTTATTTTCATCTTATATGCCATAGAATTGCCCTATTTGAGTAAGCACTCCTGGGTGTGCCCAAATGTTTCCATCGCTGGTATGCTGGGAAAAAAGCTTTCAGGTCAAATGTGACCGTTCATTTGTCCTCTCGTTGCAGACCGTATGCTAAAAAATTCCGTGAGTCCTCTGATGTTTATATCGTGAATTCCTTGCTGGGCCGGGTTGCTTTATACTGCTTGTATCTGTGTGAATATCTCAACGAGCCATCTTGCTAGTTTTTGCGTCAGGGAATTACAACTGATATGATTTCATGGCATCTCATTTCCCTTCTTTTGAATCTTGGGCAAATTTTTGATCCGTGGTAGGGTAGGGTCGATACTTCTTTTGACAATTCATTGATTAGTAATTAGCAGCTTATGATCTTTCTCTCAAATTATTTACCGAACCCTCAGAAGGGGTCCGAAGATGTTTAAGAATGTTGCAATCGTTTAGTTTTTGGGTAACCACTTCCTCTATTTTCACTGTCTTCGTAATGACAAATATGTCTCCTTCATCCGGTTGACGAAATACACTGTTTTATTTTTAATTCCAGGATTACGGCTGCTTTTTGTTTCGCCAGTATCTTTCGGGCTCCCAATTTGTGATTTATTATCTCCTTCCACACTTCCTCTTTCCTCACGTCTACAAAAAATGTTTTATGTGCTTCCGACAAATTGGTAATAGCTGCCTCCATGTCCACCATTATGTCTTCCTTCGGGACACTAGCTGGATTTATCGCACAGTTTGGGGCCCATGTTCAGCAGCCACATTTCATTCTCCTTGAATGTTACCGTAGATTTGTTGACCACTAGGTCAGGGATCTCTTTCTTATCGAATACTTTGGTGAACTTTGTGGTAGCACCTGCTACTTTTTTCAATTCCTGCGAATGTGTTTCTTCTTTTATTCTTTTTCTCATATTAGTATTATTCTTCCGGCTTCTCCAATAAGCCTTCAATATGACCTTTGTCACATAGAACTGATTGTTTCATTAACTCTGACTTTCATTGGATCTAAATTAGGAAGCTAATAAATTACGAACTAAATGTGAAGAAGGGCTCTCAGGTTAAGTAAAATAATCACTGAGGAAGCTCGAACGATAAAAGTTGACAATTGATTATGACAAACAAAATTTAACATGCAAAATTAGAAGTTTTCTAAGATCAAATAACCTCAAGAAAACTGTATTTAAGGCTCAGGACACATTGGTCTTCTCATTTTTACATTGAGTTGAAGTTTAAATTGATATAAACGGCACTTATGTATTCTGGTTATTCGCTTTCAAAGTTTTTGTGATCTTTTGAAATGTCGTCCTTGAAATGAATGATGGATAGGTAACCGGTCCGGAAGATATCCATTCTAGCCAAATCTTTCAACAATAAGATGATTTTTTGGATTGCATTTCAATAAAGATCATCACAACGGAATAATTCATCGCTCAGCACATACCATTGATTCCTGTACATGCAATGACTGGTCAGCAAACACCATTTAATTTTTCTTCAGCCGATACTGCCAAGTTTACGTTTTAAGTACTTAAAATGTACAAGATAATGTACAATATACGTAACTGCGTTGAAATATTATTTGTATTTCCATCACTTGTGAGTTCACATTAACATGTGGAGTCTGACATTGTGTTGGCTATAATTTGTGAGTCACGAGATTAAATATATTATTATTTTTCCCGTATTTCGAAGCTCATTATTTTGCAGTATCAAACAAACTACAATGGAACGAATTCTATGTGGTTACCATTTAACTGACGAAGATAGAATCATGTGTGCTATTGAAGCAGAGACGGTGAATGAATTGAAAAATTCCACGACTTATTGTGTGCAAGCCTGCAATGTACGTGAACCGCGGCAGAACGGTAGCTAAAATCGAATGGTTGTGTCAAAATTAACACTTGCATGTACGCGTTAAAGCTTTGTGAATATGAGATGCATTTCAGAAATGATTGTTATTCAAATTGACTGTACTCGGTAAGGAGTACAAACACTACTCTCAGAACCAGGACAATTCAACAAACAGTCCTGCTGAGAATGAACGAAGTACATATCGAATTACAATATAGATATTTGTATTTTTATATCATGTGTAGGTTAGTGAAATTTTGTAAATAGTATTAAGAACATCCCGCGGGGAAGCGGGAAAATTCTGATCAAGGTGTATTGAAAAAAATAACAATTTAGAATATTAAAAAAATATTTTTAGGTAGTTCTCGTCTAATTCAATAAAATTCCAAGGGGTTTGGAAGAAGCCTGTATAACGCTATTAAAAGATGATTTATATTTTCCAGCACCGCGCTCTTGTACAGCAAGGCTCATTTTCTTATCGGCTCTGCATTTATTTCGAAAATATGTAAGAAGGAAACCTCCACTAGCATTTGAACTGCATTCGCTCTAATCAAAAAGGACTCATACTGTTCAATCTGATGAAAGAAACAAACATTTTATGCACCAAAAGAACGAACTCACATTTTAGTCTCTGCGTGGAGTAGGTTCGACGCTAGATTTTATGCTTGGTGAGGAAAACTTTTCTCTGAACGTATCTGAACCTACGATATTGTAAGCTTTATCGTTCCCAAATTCGCTAGTTCTTTTTTTTTTTAAAATCAACCGGTCGCAGTAGAAATCTAGTGAAAACAATATATTCCGGCAAAAACCATATTCGTCACATGTCCGTAGAGTATTTGATGAAAATGAGTCATTATCAATTCCTACTCTAGGTACGATGATCGTTTTGGCTTCTTCAGTTACACAATTGGTGAAATTTTTTAACAATATCTGACAGGCGATCAACTGTAGTGGGCCAAGAGTCACCAATACTCTAAAAGGAACGAGTGAGATTGAGAAAGTCTCGATCTCATCAGGAAACTAATTGTGTCGCGGTGGCAGTGGCAGAAGACTCGGGACGCTGAGTTGAAAAAAAGGAGAGAACAGCTCATTGCACGCAATCAAAAGTAAAATGATTATAGCCTTAATAGCAAATATTGGAATAATGTCCTTCTTAGCCTAGATTACAGATTTCATGAGGTTTGGAGCCTGAATACAAACCTTAAGAGAAATAATCATTTCTTACCCCACCCGCTGAAAAGATAAAGCAGAGGTCGATTTTGACAAACGAAGGAAAAGCAGGAGCTCTGGCTGCAAACCTCTATAAATTTCATGACATATCAGATAGAATGCGTAAAAATTTCACCGAAATACTAGTCAAAGTAATACAAATTTAATCGAAATCCGTAAGGTTAGAAACGTACTTAAGAAGGTTTAAAACATAAAACGGGACGGGAATAGGAAACTATCATATTTCTAAAGAACTTGCTGAGAAAAGGAGGTGTATTTATGAGTTTAATTTTTATATAATACGTGAATTAAACTTTTATTTTTCCCTACTTTTGGAAAAGATGCAGTTGGTTTACGCACTCATAAACCCTTAAAGATCAAACCCTGCCCTAAAACTATAGACTGATCCGTCTACTACCCACCTTCGGAAAACTACTCTAAAAATTGATACAAAGAAAGTTTGCTTGCTTTGGGGAAAGTAACAACATTTTGTCGAATTTCCAATTTGATTTTGAAATAGTTACGCGATCGATTCGATTAACAACTTCACTGTGTAACGCGGAATATCCAAGTTGCCTTCAATAAAAAGTCATCCGTTGGTATGGTGTCGCTAGTTATAGAGAAAGCTTGCGACAATGTCTGGTTCAAAGGTCTACTCTATAAAATGATACCTTTAATACATCACTATATCTGATCATTCTGATCAAATCTTACCCGAAAGATTTGACAATACAAGTGAAAATTCGAGGAAGCTATCAAAAATCTATTTGCTGGCGTCCCTCAAGGCTCTTGTCGAAAAAAACGTTATTTGCGTTTTACACCTCTCACCTCCCTATCACCTCTATTCTATATGATGTGTCCTTGAATGCATATACAATTCTAGTCTTGATCGGGACATTACACGAAATTTATCGTTTTTCCATGGGTGCAAAACTATGATAAACGTTGGAAAAATGAAATGCATGTGTTTCAGCAATGAAACGAAAGTCTACACTGCCTGCAAGTAGATGATTAGGTTTCATTCAAGAAGACATTTTGTACTTTAAAGAACTATCATACCTTGGATTGCTATTAGAAAAAATGTTAACTTTCAATTACCACATCGAATGCAACAGCGCGAAGGCATTTATGACGGTCCTATCGTTTTAATTACTGTTAAACAACAATAAGGTGATCGTTATCGAAATGGTGATCAAACTCATCGTTATATGCGGAGCCCCAAAATAAAACAAACGTGACAAATGCATGAAAAATAAGCTACAAGTTACACAAAATCGATACCCTATGGTGGCACTTGATCAGCTTTATTACTGCTCTTCACGCGAGCTGCACAAGATATTCAGAGTAAAAAATTCATAAACTCACAAGATCGAGTAAGGAGACATTACTCTCCAGTTATGGAAATGCATCAACTCCTTGCTCCGAGGCTAATGAACCAACAGCTATGCTATGAAATATCGTATGGCTCGATCATGCCTGTCAGTGATAGGCTAATTCATTTTTAAGGCGATTAAGCTTAGTTTAGTTAAATTTATCACTAGACATAAATGAATTTAGTTTGTTAGAAGTTCCTCTTTAATGAAAATCATCATATAATAGCCAAAGCTAATTGATACAAACAAACAAATTAGTCATAAATGAAATTCACACATATTCAGCACACTCAATTTTAAGCTAAAAATGCAAATAAGCAAAAACAATCAAATAAAATTAATACATACATACATTGGTTATCGTCCCTATTCGCTTCCGAAGAGTTTTCATGAAACTGATTACATCAAAGTCAGCGCAGTACTTGCTCCATAATTAACGCATTACAACCTGAATCTTAGACGATACCTTCTTAGTGTCTTCAAAAGAGCAACATAGCTAACTGTGTACACTACGTTTTTTATGATAATCCTTCCTTCAACCGTTTCCTACTCTCTTCAAAAATTTTCGTCATGGTTTTCGCTGTGGCCTGTACTAAATTAACTTCTTCGGCAGTTTTTACCCTCTTGCATCAACTGCACTAACTACTGTTCCTGTCTTTGATCATATTGTTAAATTCAGTCTTTGCTTGGCGTAACGGAATGTCCATTGAGTTTCAACGTCACCCTCTTAATCGAGGGCCATGAAGATTTTTGGTACCTCATGCGTGCTAATTTCATTCATTTGCATTATTTGCAGAGAATATTCCAAACGATCCTGTTTGATGGCCGTGCTTCTACTTGGAAGCGTCTTTTTCATTAATGATCTATAAAAAAATCTAAAAAAAAAATGGATGTTAAAAAAATTTAATAAACAATACATGAAACGTAAAAAAATGTAAAACTGTGTAATGAAAAAATTGGCTGTGAAGGCATTTATCACGTGCAGAAAATTAACATTTATAAATGATAAAACACTGAATATTGTTGTATTTGTGGGTTTTAAATAAAGTAGGCAATGGTTATCTTCACTCTATTCTCAAACTATTTGTTTAATAAACATGAGGCGTCTTATTAGTTCTAACTAACACAATCTAGTAATCAATCCTTCTTGTATGCCGATCATCGAGCAACTACTCTTTTGCGCTCTCGCAACTTTCTCTCAAGTCTGGTCAGTTACGCGTCCCCACTACTCAATCATTGACACAACCCCAACGATTATGTACAAGTTGCGGCACAAGCAATGGAGCAATTAGAAGAGGCAGGTTTTCAGGCTTAGGTATCCCTTGTCATACACCTTGTCTGTATCCCCATTTTTCTTCCTACAATGGTTTAGACCGGAGTAAATTGTAGTTTTACAATATTCCTCGTAATAATTCTGTTCCCTATTGTGAACACAATTGGATCTAGGACTTAGAAGTATAAGGAACCTGGTAGAACATTAAATGTATGAGTATATACACATGACAGACGAAAATCCGAAAATCAACGAATATAAACAAGAAAATGTTGAGCTAGTGAGAAAATCATTCCAGCAACATCAAGACGTTCTGCTTGCAGATTTTTTAAGCAATGACTGGGCACATTTTCACCTAATCGGGATTGTGAATAAACGACATTTTCGCTATCGGGCTAAAAACAACCCGCAAATTATCAAAGAAAGGCCGCTGCATTTTCCTGAATTAACGGGATATTGTGCAGTATCACATTTTGGTGAGGTAGACCCGGACGTTTCATTTTAATGTTAAAAAATTTTCAACAGGCCCGAATTGTAGTGGTTGGTTAAGAAGAGGGATTAGGTGGCATTTTGTTCCAATAAATTTTGTTTCCAAAAATTTTGTTCCATTTTGTTCCATACGACTGCACCCCACACAACCCAAAATTTTATTAAACTCCCCGGGGAACTGCTAACTAACTTTAATGGCTGCAATAAAAGTTATTTATGCAAGTGCGGGAAAATTGAGCATTGATAGTTTATATTTTTTAAACCAGAGTATTTGGTAAGGTTTAATGTTTGTCCAAAAAACAATAGAATGGGTTGATTGCAATGGAAAAACCATTCAACTAAATTGAAAAATATTTCATGTAATGGCCCCAGGTTAATAAATATTTAATAGTAATTTCTAAACAAAAAGCACGCTGCTTAGTGTTTAGTAACAACCTATTTTCTAAGATTGAAATCAGAAGAACATTATGGTACAAAAGAGCTGATGTTGGTCTGAAAGTGGTCAAGGACGTAACTACAATGAAGGACTGTTAAAATCTTCAAAGCAGATGAATCTAGTAAAAGTCACTTAGTTTTTAAGGATAGAGCCATCTTCTATCATAACCAAGGGTGCAAAAAGCTGTGATCGGCTCTGACTTTAAACCAGGGCTCCGACTAGGGTCTCGAAATATTGGGGCCACCACTAGCAGTATTATTTCCGCGACATGGGGTTACAGGTTACCTCGTAAGCAGTAATCGCCATTGTGAATTGAACCCATGTTGCAATTTCCTGATTTTTGAAATACGTTTCCTTTACACAAGTACTACAATAAAGTTTTGTTTGACAACTTAATTCATACTTTTACACTAAAGTTTAAAGTTTGTGAATCTGACAATAAGATCCCTATTTGCATTTGCATGACCTAGTCCCATTCGGAACGCAAACCGATTGTACGTCTACCAGTGATAAATAGAATTAATTTGACTCGGGTGTTTCTTTCAATACTCAAAATGCCATGTTTGAATTCATATTTATCACCATTTTACACCCACGCCGGGCGCCAATCAGTGGCATATTAGGATAATATGAAATCTGAAGAGCCGAATTGTTTAGTAATAATCACCATCGTTTTAGCACTATTAAACTTTGATGTTCGTATTAATTTAGTCCTGTATGCATGGCGGTTTGATAGATTTATTTGGCGGGAAGGCAAACACCGCCAGGAGACTGCCGTCGCCATGATTACGTCGTCAAAACGTTACGAACTCAATCGTGCCCCGTGAATACCAAGATATAACGTGTGCGCGCCAAGATTCTCTAGTCCATATCAAAGATACACTCATCGTGATTTTCTCTTTGATTTTTTCGAGTTTTGTTGTTATTTCTTAGCATGGGTTTGCCGAAACGCGAAGTAAATGTAACTTTTAAAAATATTTTAACACGTAAGTGCGATTGTGATGGGCTGTTTTTTATGGTCGATCTGCTCGTTGCTCATCGTCACTTAGTCAAATATGTTTAAACATTTACCTGAGCTGAACAATAACAGTCATAACTCAATGCAAATTTCAGTAAGATAAACTGATCTATGAGCTTAGTGGATGGTAGCAGAACACGGTTAATGGCCAGGTAGGGTGAGTTGCGGCGAAGAAGGTATCGTCAATTTCGTTACGGAGTTTGAATGCAATTTGAGATTGGTAACTACTTATTTGCTTACGGAATTTCAATTACTGTTTTCATTCGACGGTTTTAAAAATAGAAATTCATTCTAAAGGCGATGTAACAATATTTACCTATGCCTTCTTTGCAACGAAATGCTTAAGAGCTGATTGAAATCAGTATTTGTTTGGTTTAGTTGATAAGTTAGATTTGTAAAACATTGAAATCAAATTAATAAAAAAGAAAGGACAAGCTTAGATAGGACAAACCTCTTTTGCAAGTCTTGCTGCAAACTCATTTTAATGATAACTCTATACTCCAACTCTATCCATAATTATAACCATAACCTTATATTATTATCAAGCTGCAATGTGTCAAGCTTTCCTCCTGAAGAGCGAGCCCTTCTCTTGGAGAAATTGTATTGGTGCGATGCATAGCTTAAGTTCGAATTTCGCGATACTAATCAGGAGCTTATTGGCAAGACTTATGGATAGCCTTTCTGCTATTTGTAATAATTTCCTAATTATGAAGTGATTGAATTTTGGCGATATTAACGTATCGTTCCCTTTTCTAGTGATTTTTCATGCAAAGGTTACATATTTTTCGAATACTCAGAGCGTGATAAATTATTGTTAGATTTATTTGAATAATCATTGTTCTTCATCGATGGTTATTGGATGCTATGGTCAGGACAAAATGATAAAAAACCAGGAAAATGTTATTCCTCCAAAAAAAGTAAGCAAAGCAAAGTAAGTGAAACATTTGCTTTCGAGCTAAATCAGCAAATTTAAACATCATTTGATTTACGTGAGGCGATCTTGCGGTCATAAATCGCAAGAAAATGCCGTACGAAATTCGGTAGACAAACGACACTTATTCTCAACATTGCCAAGAAGTTGAAAAAGTTCGTGGTATGACCTATCTTCTGACAATTTTACGCATACCTATGTTAGTTCTGCGATAAGTGTGGCCGCGATGACTGAAATCGTGAAAATCATCGTGTATGGGAAACGGATTCAACGGGCAACGGATTCTTTGTAATGATATTGGTTTGTGATCCTCGAAAGTTCAATTCGTCCTGCAATTGAAGCCCTGTCACCATCCGCTTCGTTATCGACTCACTAAGTGGGCATGCGGCTAATTTGAAATCGATGATAATTTCCCTCAAAAAATCATCCATCGAACGAGACGCATTTCCACCTTGGTAGGATATAAGCAAGCATTTGGGGATCGGAAAATCCACAGAAATATATTTTGAGAAGCCAATGTATCGATTGTGTGTTACTGTTTGGTGTGGATTGTGACATGGCGGTGTGATTGGGTCGCAATTTGGGTCAACGGAATCAGCTACCGCCTCATTGTAACATATGTTTATAGCCATAACTTAAAAACATTGATTTGGACCACATTTGGTTTCGCCAAGATGGTGTGTCATGCCAAACATTGGTCATTACAATATCCGCAGTGTGTTGAGATGGTGACGTAAATTGGCCGCAATAAATTGGAATTTTATTTAAAATTCAATATGAAAGCAATCTGCGAATGGCTCAGGAATCGGACCAACCGAATTAAGTACGCCAACAGGTCTCATTTGAATGAAATAATTTTCTGTTGCTAACCAGAATGATATTTCTTCCGAACAAAAAAAAAATTGCAAAAAAAAACATTGAGCCATTTTTTTTTAATTCAATTTTTAAATCTGAACTTCTATTCGGCACACACTATATGTACACCTAATTCTTTTTAACACAATACATACGCTCCCGAAAAATTCTTATAGAAAAAGAATATTTTAAATAAGAGTTTATTTCGTGCTTATACATTTTAATTCATTAAATGCATAATTAAAAAATAAACTATTCTTTGAAAGAAAAGATAAGAATATCCGAAATTCATTAACATAAAAAAGTCCAAATAATATTACCATAACATTATTTTGTGAATTGTCACTTTTCTATTTTAAATACATGCGTTTGCGTAAGACAACAATATCGCTGACATTACAAGAACTATAAATTTTGTTCATAATTTTCGAAATGTGTCTGGACTATCATCCCTAAGGATAAAATGGTTGCCTGAGTTCCTGGCAAGGCCACACGCTTTTTTAAATAGTGTTGCATTTAAAATGGAAGAATCTTGTTCGTCATGATCGCTATATTCCCTATGATGATGAGTCTCAAGAGTGAGTTCTCTTATTTCATTTTCATCTTTCGCTCGAACATTTACTAAACTAAATCTTGAATATCGGCAAAGGATTGATCATCGAATTTGTCTCCAACAATCGTATGTGCCGGCTTCGTGATGTCAGTATAAGCAGCGTTATTATGAATGACAGGATCAGGACCTTTACTTTTGACACATTTCGGCCAAATATTTTTCCAACGTGGGTACAAGGTAGATTGCCTTAACTCAGATAACGCTAACCTAACTTGATAAATTGCAGTCGACACATCAAAAACTACTATACTCTCATTATCGTTTTGTTTGTCTAACACGTGCAATACGTTTGAAAAGTGGCGATGATCCTTCGACCTAGATGTGGTATCAAGAATGTCGTGTAAGACTGATGGATGCCAAATTGAACAGCTGGGTGCTTAATGGCTGGATGGTCGTTTGAAATCGTGTAGCATCTACCTTGTGGGATGAAGTTTTTCTCGAACCATTATGTAAAGTTTGCACTTGTCATTCAGGCGCTTTGTTCTCCGTGCAGTGAATTGGCAATTTATTGAAACCGACACCTTTCATGGAGCGTGGTCTTAAAACACTATCTACTGTCTATCTATCTACTATCTAACATTGAAAAAAATGATTAATGGAATGTCCATTGGATTTCCGTCAGTTTTTCAAGTTATAAGTCTCGATAAGCGAAAGTTATCTTCAACATGGTCTTCCACAAATCATATGTGCCAGGGGAAAAGTTATGCTCTTGATGAGCAAGATTCCCCAGGGGCTTGTTTCAACTTTTCAAAAAAACAGCCATGCGGATTCACCGAGTTTAACACAAAACTTAATTGCACATCGTTGTTCTGAATTCCAATGCTCTGACAGAATATGTGTTAGCCGTACGAAGTTGCAACTCGGACTGTGAGCTGTGTGAGTGAGCTGGGGTTAACAAATCGCAGATCCGTAAATACAACGTCAGCAGATCTCCCGCAATGTTTGCCAGTCCCATTACTTTTCTCACACTTCGGACATGTAGGTGGGGGTATATGTAAAAATACTTTATTTTTAATAAGTGCGCCGCATTTTATAGAAAGAAAAGGTATGCAGTGATTCCTTCGTACGTCATATATTGAAGAGATTATTGTTTTCATTCACACCGTCACCGACATCTTGGATGATTCGAATGAGCTGAAGTTTCATCGAGTAGGCAAGTCTGAGCCAAGCTGTTTATCCCGATTACCGCAGCTTTTGTTGGTAATCCGAAACCTGAAGACGTCAAGACAAGTGTTTTTGAGAACTTTAAAGAAAAAGATCTGATCGATTGTGATAAATTCAGTGGAAATGTATGTCAACCTTTGGGATTGCTATTGCAAGTGAAGCATCTAAGCGTTGCGCTATTCCTGCAGTATATGTCTTTTTTTATATTGTGCTGAAATGTTGTAATCAGCTAGAATTAATCATATTTGTTGTTGCCTTAAATCACATCCAGTTGGCAACTTCTCAACTTATTACAATTACGTCAGGTTCTTCAGCCCAACAATAATCATATGTCACCTTCCTGCCTCCCAACTCAATTTTCCATTGCTGGTATTGCAATATTTGTCCCTTTTTCGGCTGTTATATGTTGTTAATTCATGCGGTATTCGAAAGAAAATGTATAAGCGACTATCGAAAATCCCCAAGAATTGCATTTCAAACGTCTGTAGTTTTGGAACTCAATTTCATTTGCAGCAAGTAATCTTACGAAAATTCATGCTTTCATTATTAAAGTTGATTTCGAAGGAACTATGTTTGTTAGTCAAATCAAATCACGAATGTTTAAGGTTCAAAATTAATAATGAAAGGAGTTTTCTTTGTAAATAGATAAAGCTGTAAAGCGCAATAATTTTAGTTCCATTTAAAAATACGAAAACTTTTCTTATCTTTAATGTCAAATTCTAACGAATTTTATGATGAAGATTGTCTGGTGTGGCAATGAGATGTTTATCTGAAATTAATAGGAGATGTAGTCGCGATAAATGAGTACGGGTATCAGTAGACTGCTATAGAAATGTGTATCAAATGAAGGATGAAAGCATGGACAAAAAATAAGTGATGATGCAAAGGTCCTAATAATATTCGATACAACAAAATAGAACACATACATTGAATAGTTCAGTGTAAATATCATATTTGGTCAAAGTTTTCTTTGTGCTTCAAGTAATTATCCTTACATCTTTTAAAGCCATATTGATGAGGATTCAAAAAACAGCCGATGGCATGTGCTTTAATCATGTTTCAGCAAATTTTATTGGAGGTGGCTCCGAAAACCCATTAATTTACTCAACGGTGCAATGAAACATCTAAGTCGACCACTCTGCCTACGAGGATATATGTTCCATTCGATACTTGTTCATAACCCTTGTTACGTGTGTTCTTCCACTACTTGCGAGTACATTATGGACTTCAATCGCGGATGGAACCCTCAGCAGCTCCGGTGTGTTATGAGCAAATAACATAAAATAAAAGTATGGGAGGTCAGCGATTTATGACACGAACATAAAACAATCGATCTGGACAAGATACCGTTCTGAAAACAACTTATGTGATCCCTTTGTCGGAAGACATCAAATAAGGAGAGCTGGGAACAATGAAACTAATACCGTCATACAAACAAACATATCTTTGACATGTAAAATTCTGCAATCAATGAATATGTTTAGTATGAGTATTAGGATCAGTATCAGAATAGCAGTGATAAGCAATAACGAGACGAATGCATGGTTTGAAATGATTTGTAATAAAGTCAAACTTTGCTTATTAAACAATTAAGTAGAAACGCGCTTTTACTGGAAAGATTTCGTAATGGGCACTTAAGATTGTATGCAATCGATCAAAGTGTAATATTTTGCAGTTTAGATGGAAATAACTCACGGTAAAATTATTTCGCAAACGGCCTAACAGCTTTCCATCCACAAATGATTGTAAGGACATATAAGTCTTTCCTTATCATTAAAATAAAAGCAATTATGTAGGTTGGACGAAATCAGAAAATAAAAGTATATAACATAAGGCATCAATGTCCATATTTGTTATTGTATTGGTAATTGCGCAGTTTCAGTTTACACTGGAGTTTACATCTCCAAATTTCATACTAGTAGATGCAAAATCCAGTTGTTTTCAGATAGCAGATCGTTTTTTTAACTTTTTTCAAATGTTGGTATCATAGCATCGATATCCATAGTCTACAACGGGTGAAAATGTTATTTGACATTATCGAAAAGGAAAATCTGCATGAAGGGGTATGCATATATAAGCATCATAGAATGTTTATATATGTATATTTCACAAGAAAATAAGACCATGATGTATTTGGTGTAAATCAGAATTTGAAGTGTACACATCTTTCTTGCTTGGTCGAAATAATAGTTCGTGATCGAAAAGGCTCGATCGAAGATCGAACGAATGGAGCATGTCCATCTTCAACTTAAAAACTTACCCATAGCCAAGTAGGCCATGTAACTTTAACATTGTGACATTGAAATTACTAACAAAAAAAAAAACTAAATAAATAAATAACTAAATAACTAAGCATAAATAACAACTATAACATTGAAATAACTTTAACATTGCACCAAGCAAAAGTGACGGCAGTTTCACGGGAAATGAAAAGGAACGCAATCTACTGCTCATAGAAACCCATTTCCCGGGAAGCTCTGTTATAAATGAAGGGGTTGACAAGATGGTACAAGAAAGAAGACCAAACAGCTCGGAGTGGAAGGTGGCTGCGACCATATGTATAGAAAAACGTAATAGATGGGCTTTAAAGTCTTTCCAGCCCTTTAAATCACCGGGAGTAGATGGGTCGTATCCCGCTCTTATTCAGAAGGGACAGAACCTGCTTATATCGCATCTGATACGCCTCTTTAGTAGCCTGGCACTGGGATGCATGCCAACGCCATGGAGGCAGGCGAAAGCAGTCTCCATACCTAAAGTGGGAAGAAATAATAAAACTAATCCAAAGGCGCGCCGACCGATTAGTTTAACGTCGTTTATTTTCAAAACTATGGAGAAAGTGGCAGATAATTATGTGAGGACAACTCATCTAACAAAATATCCACTACATGCAGCAGAATTAAAGAATCCTTAGAATATAAAGACTAGGTGCATTTCTTGATATTGAAGGGGCCTTTGACAATACCAGCCACGATGGGGTAATGAGGGCGCTGATGAGAGGCGATGTTAGTCCTACCCTTATTCATTGGCTGTCTCAATCACTGGCGGGGCGAACCGTCGTATGTAAATTAGGATCAAGCACCATCAACGTACGTACGGATCGTGGATGCCCACAAGGAGGTGTTTCTTCACAACTTCTATCGACTCTTGTGGCAGATGAAGTCTTAGGTAGGCTCTCAGAAGCTGGGGTGATATGTCACGTGTAGGCGGGTGATATTGCAATTCTAAACAGAGGAAAATTCGAAGGGAGACTGTGTGATATAATGCAGGGGGAACTTTGAATTGTGAACAGCTGGTGCCAGGAGATAGGTCTAAGGCATAACCCGGATAAAACTACACTGGTGCCGTTTACAAGGAGAAGAAATATGGACTAATTCCGCACCTTATATCTAAATGGGACGGAGATTCGGTATTAGAATGAAATCAAGTATCTCGGATTGCTGTTAGACGGCAGGCTCAGGTGGAACGGGCACATTAAGGCAGTGTCTGCAAAGGCTGTCAGAGTTCTGATCGTGTGCAGGAACATGACAGGCAAGTCCTGGGGTAACCCGGGAATCCTGTGGTGGATGTGCACCTTAATGGTGAGACCAATCATCACCTATCGAGTGGTGGCCTGGGAAGACAAAATCCAGGAACGCAAGACGAGGCTTGCACTCGATCGAGTTCAGCGTTTGGAATGTGTCTGTATCACTAGAGCCTAAATTCATGTCCCACAGTGGCTCTCCCGAAAATCTTAAACCTATCGCTACTTCGTTTGGTGATAGAAACATCAGCGACATCAACAATGTCAAAAACCTTCCATGAAGGAAGAGAAAATGGCCTCAGAATTGGGCACAAAGACCAAGCTAAACTAGTGAAGGTGACCCCATTGATATATGCACCGTCGGATCGCATGACGTCGGCATTCAGCTATCATAACAACTTTTGTGGATGAATGGAGCGTTGAATCCAATATGCACCTCATAAGACGGAATGCAGTCAGGTGATATGCGGATGGCTCCAAGACATCTGAGGGAACAGGAATTGTAGTATTTTGGCCTGGCACCAAATACTTCCAACCGATGGGAAGTGTGCCAAGCATCTTTCTGGCTGAGGCCTATGCCATCACTGATGCGCACAATTCAGCATAGACAAAGGATACAAAGGCAAAACCATACATACAGCCTTAAAAGCACTAGAATCCCCGATTACTATATCCAGAATGGTTTGAGACTGTTGCTATACACTCAACAAATTGAGTGCAGACAATAGGATTACCCTATACTGGGTGCCGGGGCACACAGGTATCGAGGGTAATGAGCAGGTGGACCAACTGGCGAGGAAAGGAGCATCGACAGCATTCATCGGTCCTGAACCCTTTAGCGTGACTCAAATGAATATCATTCACAGGACCCTAAGGGAAACAGAGGATAGAGAAAGCAATAGGCTCTGGAATGGACTTCCAGGGCTTCGAATGTCAAAGCTGTCCCTGACGTTTAATGAATAAAAGAAAGTTAAGGGTCCTGACTGGGAATTTCACGGGGCACTGCGCACTCGGATGGCATCTCAAAAGGATGGGTTTGACAGCAAACGATAAGTGCAGATTTGCTGGCACACTGCGACGCACTGTCCCACAAGAGATGAGACAGTTTAGGAAGCTGCTTCTTTGTCGAGAAGAAATCGGGACGCCTAAAGCCGAAGCATATCATTGACTTTCTCAGAAAGATCGATCTGCTTGAGGGGCTCTAAGAGCAACGGGAGCGGGGGCTCAATAAACCTCCAAACGTTGACGTGCACCATCTCCAACAATAAATCAATCAAATCAATCAAAATACGTAAAGTTCATGGTAATGACAGAGATGATGCAACCTAAGAAACAACAAGTTGATTTGCGAAAATACTTCAGAGCACATGGGATACTTCGTTTGATGTTTATTGTGATCAGACGTCAGTTTATCGCATATTGCATTCGACACTACAAAACTACGTAAAATGTAAAGTAGGTGCTGAAAATTTGTCGTTTTCTCAAAGTGGCAAACGACAATTTGGTTGTCAGTTGCACGAATTACAAGATCGTTACATAAACTCATGTCCCACGATCAACACGGCTTATTAACAAACATAAGAAAACTGCATCGAATTGTGTTTTCCATCAAGCCATAATCATCAGTTTTGCTCGTCGGCAAAAAGGGGCATTACTTTTCCAGTCGGTTTAGTTTCGCTAATTGGCAAATACCGCGGGAAATCTTGGACGTTACAGTGCGATCAAGTTTTTGTAAAAATTGCTTATATTGAAAAGGAAAACAACATTCGATTGAATTTCCTACTTGGTATGACATGAATTTCCTACTTGGTGCGGGTAAAATGGAGGTGGATGGAGTCGTCGACATGTTTTTAGGATCCAGCGAACAATCCAATGAAAGTCTTGGTTACTGTATCGGCGACGGCGAATCGAAAATTTCTAAAATGTTGTTAGATTTGGTCCGTATGGTGAAAACTTTACTGTGAAAAAGTTAGAATGCGTATTGCATGTAAAAAAAGGGTATATAAGCGAGGGTTTGAGGCTAAAAAGGTGCTTGTTCATAAGAAAAAAGCTCTTAAAAAGGCAAGAAGAAAGCCAATAAAGACGGCACAGCACAAAAAAAGTTGCCACAAAGAACAAACATAAAATCTTTCCAAAAACAGGTGCTTTGTTCCGAAATTTTTTGACTTATTATGGACTAGCTATCATCAGAAATAAAAATTTAGTACGGAATATGCGTAAAGAAGCTTGGGCAACTTTTTATCATAGAATATCGACCGACGTGAAACCGCAGCGTAGCCGTTGTTCAAAAGGCACCGACTCATGGTGCAAGTACCCAAAAGCAAAGCAAAGCAAAATTCATTGGACAAATTCAATCGTCCTGGTCCTCTTTCACGAGAAGTATTGTATTGTACAGCACAAAGTATTTGACGGTCGATCTACGAAGATCTTACTAAAAATGAGTTGTTAATAAGATGCTTGAGTTTCTTCAGTGACAGAACATACTACGAGAAAGTCCGAGGTGCAATATCCGCTTCCAAAGCTGCCCCCGCTGGTCTTCCACAAGGCTCTTGTCTAAGTCCGACACTTTACAATATATATATACGTCTGACATTCCTATAAGTCAAAATTGCCAATTAGCGGTTTTTGTGGACGACATTTGTCTCTATACCTCTGACAACAATCCTAACCAAATCATCTCCAATCAAGAAGAAATGCTAGAAAAAATTTACCAATGCTTCTACCGGTGGAAAATCAAAATCAATGTCAACAAGACCGCAGCAATATATTTCAGTAGAAAACGCAAGCCCACCATGCTGCCAAAAAGGCCCAACAACTTTTTAGGCCAAATGATTCCCTGGCCCGAAGAACTGACTTTACTATGACTTACTGACTTTACTATGACGGAGTATTTGGGTCTAAAACTAGATCGAAAACTTGCATTTAAAAACCACATCGAGCACATCGGTTCTAAGGCATTCAAGTCGGTTCTGTCCCTTTATCCATTGTTAAATCGAAAGTCGCACATGAGTTTGCGTAATAAAATCCTCATCCTCAAAATGTGCATACAACCCATAATAACCAATGGAGCTCCCACTTTTTACCAATGCGCTAAATATCTTAAAGCTAAGCTTCAAGTCACCCAAAATCGTTATTTGAAAATGGCTCTAAGCAAACCTTACTATTACTCTTCTAGATTACTACACCAAATACCTAATATTACCCCTATCAACAAGCTCGCGGAATCAAGTAGAGCTAATCTACTCAAAAAAGCCGAATACTCCCCGAATCCCCTCATCTAATCACTTAGCGATATTTAAAAACCAAGACCAAGTCTCCTCAACTATGGATCTTAGAATAATTAGTTTATATTTTACGTCATAATTATTATAAGATAAAGTTAATTATAAGTTAGATGTAATCCTAGTTGGGGTTTTTATTAAATTTTCTTCTCGAACTAGTTACTAGTACTACTCCGATAAATTGTCATGAACTTAGTATAAATTTTATGTTTAAATAGTTGTACTGAAGTTTACTTCAAACCTCTAGACATAAGAAACCAACAGTTTCTTATGTCTTTCTTATGTCTTTATATCTTATGTCAACCAACATCTCTGTGCATAAGGCAAATCAATAAAGAATAATTATATATATAAAAAAAAAGATGCTTGGGTGGAAAAACTAAAAATAATAACAAAAGCTTTAACAACTGTCTTTAGTCCATTGTGCCTTGCATATATACAAGCAACATATCTCCTTGCTTGTATATATAATGAAGGTTTTGCACCCATTATGAAAATAATGGAGGTAATTGGCATCCAAATCAGACCTCCAGTCATAAATTATGCATCGAGGCGCGATGACACGCGCTTGAAAGTGGCCAACCGCCGCATGTCGGTTATCTTCCAAAAAGGGAAAGGAAAAGCCTCCAACAAGAAAGAAATGATGAAAATGAAATGTTTAAAGAAGCTCAAAGGATACTGTAAAGACTTGGTATCGTAAATTAGCTTAAAAATGCTGTAAGTTTTCTAAAATTTTCTAGCCAAAAAACAAAAAACGCGTTTTTTTCGAAACTACTTTTTTGGGCACGGTGGCAGTAATTTCTCAAAATCTACCAAATCGATTCTTTTACAGCTCATTTTTAATACTGTATGGGTACCGTGTGAACATCAAACATCTTAATAGTTTTCAATTTTTTAGCTTTTTAAAGCCACAAATTTACAAAAAAGTACGATTTTTGGATAACTCTTTTCGAAACGACGCAATTTTGTTGTTTTTTTTACACAAAGTTTTATTTTTTGGTTCACACAATAGGCAATGACAGGAAAAAAAACATATTTCCGAGCAAGTCTTCCAGTTGGAATCAATTGCACTGTTTTTTAATCACTTTTTTTGTGTTTTAATGGCTCACTGTTGTGGTTATATGTATATATATTTATTTAAATATTTTTTTATTAGCTGGAAGCATTTAATCATTGATTGCAGAAAGATTTATACCAGCATATTTCACGGAGGCTCCACAATAAATTCGTAAACTTGACCTTTTTGGGCCTTGTACCTACTTTACAAGGCACGCGTTATTTGCATCATGTCTGCTCTTTCCTTGGTAATATTCCAGGACGTAGTCCTCCCACATATACCACAAACCACGCGAGCGTAACAAACACTGAGATTTTTTTTACTTTTAGTTAGATTCATTACATTTTACTTATTTATAAAAAGCAATTTCTTTTCTGTTTGGTTACTTATTCACAAATTCACTTCAAACTATTTACTTTGTTGTTTTGGTTTCAGCATTGTTTTATAATATTTAACCTTGCCTACTAGTGAGGCTTTTTATGATTCGGCCATCAATGTTATTTAAGAGAAAATAAAAGTTTCTTGAAATAGCCCTTAACAAACCAAAAAGGCAAGCGCAAAGGTTGGGATATTTTGCCTCTTTCATCTTGAAAATTTTACTGTCTCTATGTATTGAAATGAATTAAACTTCTAAGAAATAATTTCAATTCTGTCGACCCTGTTTCTGAAATTTACACATAAGACTTTATTGCAAATTAGCTGTCACATGCCGTCTATAAAATATAATCTGGCTCAAATTCTGTGTATTGTTTATGGTTTATGCCCGATATGGTTTATGGACAAAAACTATAACCAACTTATATGGGTTGTCAAAAAAGTAAGCCCAAATAGTATAATTGTTCCAACTAGACGCTATACAAATGCAATTTTTTTGAAAAAAAAATGCACATCGATCGACAAACTTCCACCTTCGAATACAACTTTAGCTTGACTTTAATTTACAGCCTTAAATTTCGAGATTTTGTGTTCCTGGTTCTTCTTAACACTAAATTTACGTGATTGTGACGTAATTTCTGTAATCTGTAAGGAAAATCACAAAAACGGTTTACATTTTTATTTTATCTCTTGTACTGATTTTTATCGTTTGAACGAGTTAAAAATCGTTTATACGAGTTATTGAAATCCATTTTCATCAAAAATTTGAAATATCAAAATTCTCTGTTTGTTCTATCTTACTCTACGGACATGCGTCAATTTGACGCGATGGCAATCTAGATAAAAATTAAATTTGCTTTACAAACATTACCACAACAATAAACAGGATTCTACCAACAACACTTCCATCCGATCAAATGATCAATCCAATCTCAAATTATCTCAAAAACAAACAATAAGCAACAGTAGAGATAACGGAACGCAGATTGTCAATTAATGTCAAAGTGCAAAGTGATTCTAAAGGTTCTGTTTACCAAGTTCGATTATTGAAAAAAAAAATACTGGATTGGTTTTGGATTTGTAATATTATTTCGAAACTCAATATCAAAATTGTATTCATATAAATTTAAAAAATTAAATACTCAGTTTTCACAATCATTTGAAATATTTCCAGCAAATTTAAGGCCATTAATCTCCTGTGAGTACTTGAAGCACAGCAATAAAGTGCATTTGCTGACTTTCGTGAAGCATTTCTCCAACAGAATCTTTGTTGTTAAAAAAAATTACATGATTTAAATCCTGTAATAAGGAGTGAATTACTTTCTTGACCAAGGCTGGCCTTTCGAACGGGGGCTAAGAGCAATGAGTAAGAAACATGGCCTGCAGATTGCTATCTGAAAAACAGATCTCGTCATGCTGATGTTTTAATCATAGAGTTATAAAATAGCGAAGCCCTATCAGCGTATATGAGATAGCGTGAGCGTCCGAAGAATTAATCTTACTTAGAATTGAACAGATTGCGCAACTTTTACACATGGCTTGTGTTTATTTGAAGGATAAACATATGTCATTAATTCTTTCATATTTATGGAACGAAGTCGTTATATTGCGTTCATTTGAAGAATAAAGGCCGAAATACAATACTGGGTGACGGCGATGGCTGAGCGCGATGCGATTTTCGCTCGTCGTCACGCAACGCATTCAATTTAGAATGCACGCGATGCGAGGAACAATAATGTTCATATGACAAATGTCAAATAGGAGACGTTTCAAATGAAATTGTTTTTGATTTTTTAAAAGTTTTGAATTTGGATTTTTCCTTCGTCTAGCAAACAATAGCCCCTACAAGGATTCACGAAATTTTCATTCAAAATTCATTCAAAATAACCCTAGTACTTAAAAATCAATTAACGCGTTTGAATTTAAAATTTTATATAAGCGCCATATTACATCTGATAAACGTCACGCACCTCGTTGCGAGGAATTTTCGTTTTTCCGAATATTTCCCGCCTTGCATTGACGCATCGCAATCATTGTACGATGTCGGATACAAATGCATGTTCCGATAAGTGCTTGACATTTGCTGCGAAACTCCCGTCGCGCTCACGTACCGCAGTCTCGCACTATTGTATTTCGGCCTTAACGCTGCTGAAAGTTATCGATTGTTGGTAAAAGCTTACGTTGAACATGCTCCGATATTTTGATTTGGAAGACAAAGAATGAGCAGGTCTGAACGTTTCAATGCAATGGGAAAGATTCGAAAACTTGGAAAATAGGTCCCACATCAACTGAACGAAAATCAACTCAATGTCCGAATCGCAAAATGCAAAAAACATCTCGAAGAACAAAAAAAAACATAGTTTTTTGAGTGAAATCGTTACTGGCGATGAAAAATGGGTTTTTTACGATAACCCTTAACGTAAAGTATCGTATATTGATCCCGGCCAATAATCAACTTCACAACCAAAACGTGACATTCATTGCCAAAAGCTTATGATGTGTATTTGGTGGGAGCAGAAGAGTGTTGTGTATTATAAGCTGCTAAAACAGAATGAAACAGAACAGTTGATCACTACCGACGCCAACTGACCGATTTAGCACGCGCACTAAACGAAAAACGACCATTGATAGCTCGAAAACATCCCAAAGTTCTGTTCCATGACGACAATGCAAGACGTCATTGGGCAAGCATCGTTAAAGAAAAATTAGAAAGGCTCGGTTGGGAACACCTTTATCACCCCCTCACCCCCAACTCTGCAGATCTTGGCCCTCCTGACTACTATTTGTTCCGATCGATGCAGATAAGATCAGATCTTTACGCTTTGGAAATGCTGAAGAAGTGCGAAAATTGGTCGATGAATGAATTGCCCGAAAGATGAGGACTTCTTCAAACGTGGAATCAACAAACTCCCCAGAAGATGGGAGGAAGTCATAGCTAACAATGAGCAATATATTGGTTAATGTACTCATTCATTTAGTAATTGAAATAAATGCTTTTTTCATGTAAAAAAATCGACATAATTAACCGACAACTCCAATATATTTACTGGAGTTTTACTTGAGTTACTGACTCAAAAATGTTTGGGAGCAGCGCAAGGTACCAGAGGAATGCAAGGGTGACAGGAACGCTAGAGGATAAGTAGCGGGACTTTTGATCGTTACATTGATAGTTATTCTGAAACTATAAGTAAGAAAAAGAAACTGCTACGATTAGCAATTCCAAACGGAGCATAGATATTTGTGTGAATGTCTCCATAGAAAGGAACTGGTTAGAATACTTTTCGGTTATTCATGCCAAACTAAAAGGAACAATATATTTCAGTTAATTTCTTTTTCTTGTGCTTTTGTGTCTCTATGAAAAGTATTTCTAACCCATGGTTTTTTCGGGAAATGCTTGAAATGTAATATAGATTTGTTCAGTCAATTCTTAGACCCACTCGGATCAAGTCCTATTTATGGGATCAATTGTATTCGAAACTTGATAATTATAAGCATGGAAACCCCATCTTAACAGATGTGATTATAAATGAAAACGTGGAAGGTACGTTTTTGTATAGTTCTGCATGTTTAATCCATTAAATTTCAAAAACATGAATGCATTTTCGCAATGCACACGACAAATTCAAACTATATTCAAAAAACTTTTAATACCTAGCTTTCAACACTAGTGTATTATGAGAAGTAATCTGTATGGGCTGAAAAGTAATTATTGTGACACAGAGATAGCCTTACAAACACCAAATCCATGAGCTCTTTGTATAGTAACAACCTTAAGTATCCTTCTTACATTTACGACGTTACGTCTGAATTATTGCAAATAATCGAAAAAATTGATTTCTGTATTTTAGTAAATTAATGATTTTTAATTGGATTAATACGGTCAAACAAAGGGATGGCTTGACAAATATTATAATACATCAGACCTAAAATATTCAACAACTAAATTTTGGTTAACTGAATTTCGTCGTGACTATAAGAGCGCTATCGATGCCCCCAATTGAGAAACCCTAATGAGGTGGAAAACGCCAAAAAACAGTTACGAATCTTGGGTTGAATTGAGATATCGCAAAAAAAGAAGAACATGTTCATGTTACAAAGCAACATTAGAAGCGATTTCGTCACAATAAAAAGGAATTTTTCAACAGCGTATTCTAAATGAACACATTGAACAAGAAAATAACCTTGTTTTACCAAGGCACCGCCAGCTTATTCTACCCTCAATATGACGGATAAATTGAAGAAATTACGTTACAAAGTGATCGAAAACCCAGCGCCAAATCGTCTGAATTAGGCCTCTATGACGATTCAAGAGATTTCATTCAAATCAGAAGCTCGAGTACGGCACAATTGCTGAATTCGAAGGTCTGACGTGAACCTCTATAAGGGAGGTATCAAAATCTTGGAAGATCGTTGCATTAAATTCATTGGTCTTTATGAAAAATATCTTAAAAATAGCGCTTTTGCATTGCCAGGCCAAAGAACAGTCACTCCATGTTACATTATAACTAAAGCGATGATCATATGAAGTCTCCTTCATAGATGAGTTTCCTAGCCGTGGATTATAATTACTAAAACTAGCAACCTGCCATTAGTGATATTGATTTTTTTTGCAGGGTTTTTAACGTAAGATCAGTATGCAGTAATATATTTCGGTTTAAATTCTGTGAATTAATTTTGACTTGACTATAATATTTATGATTGGAATATTTTGTCGCAATGACATAATTTCAGTAGTTCGACAAAAAGAATAAAAAATAAGGACACTACGTTGTTCAAGATATTCACCACTGTAAGACCATAAAAGTCTATTACTTTGTGTATTTTTTTTTGTATTTATACCATATGATAACTTTTTTTCTGTGTTATTCATTGGTACAGCGTTCAAAAATCTTGTATGATTCTAATCATAACGTAACCTCCGTTGTAATTGTCACTTTATATCGTGTTGAATTTAATTAGTCTTGGCGAAGAGGTGGTAATTTTGGCGGTGGTGAAAAATCTTAATGACGTTCTTTTTGCCTCAAGAAAGACACAAAAATTTTCCACGACTTTATGGTTGTTTTTTAGAGTAAGTCTCTTACGTTTCTGTCATTGTGGAAAACTCCTACGTTACCCCTACTATTGTTGTATTTGGTACAATACCACCACTATACCACTTTTTGATAGCAGTCGTTAGGGGGATTCTTTGGGGCTTGAAAAATGGCATATAGTTTTGCTTCTAGAAAGGTGAGCGCACTACGAAAGCTAAAGGAGTGGGTGCTGTTCAGGTTGCAATGGCCAATGCCACTACCAAACTGATTTTTCGCAGCATCCACTACGAGTACAAGTTTTACTTGGTATATTAGATTGAGAAAATGTTCACAAAATTCAGCCTTGGCCTGATGAGATAAATGTTGAAGTTAGCACCTGTGCCGACATTCAGGTGTATCAGCTTATGAATTTTATAATATTACGGCTCTGCAAAGGCTTTCATATGGGTCTCCAGTTCTGTGAATAAACAAATTCAGTTTATTGTTCTGCTTAGATATGTGATATTATTGCTCCAGTTAATGGAGGCGTTCCATAGAAGTATCCTATGGTAGGGCTTTGTAGTGCTGCAGGTTTCTTTACCAGATCTTGACTAAATCGAGCAAATTGATCCGCTTTGTGCTATCTCATATTCAAAGTGTTCAGCAAATCCGTGCCTCTACTAATATCAGAAAGTCGCCTACATGTTGCAGGACCCTGGTGTTTGAATTGGCTATGGCATTTAATTATGAGTTATAGATGTTGATGATGAGGGATCATCGTATGGGATACGGTTTGTGATCTTCTGTAATGAGTACGGTAATGAGTACAATCCTAATGTATTCGCCTGCTCAGGGTATATGACTTTTACCTCCCGCATGATTAATCGTATTGAGCAGACTGTAGTGATAATGCTGGAAAAGGGATTCCATCATTTGATAGTTAATTTTTTCAAGTACTGGTGCAGCAGATTTGGTTTTTTTTGGGAAGTATTCAAGTTCATTATCGAAGGAGACTAAGCGGTGCGCTTATGAAACTGATCTTGGATGCTGTTTCTATTTTTTCTGCTCCTGCGTGTGGCTTGTTTCTCATTGAAGAAGGCTTGCAGTTGAAGTTTCCTATCATGCTTGATGTGTTGGATGAAATTTCAGAACGGTTTAATATTACCTGTTTCACATTTTTCTTGCATTTTGTCCTTTTAGCGTTTCTCTCTCACTGTCCTTCTTCTTATCTTTCGCTCCTCTCGGAGTTCAATAAACCACCTGGCTTTGACTTTGCTGTTCTTTGGAAGAGCTTGTGTTTTGTTCCTCGTTTTAATAGCTTTGTGAACCAGTGCTTGGAGGAGAACTTAAAGGTTTGGTTTTCACTGAGTTTCACTCTATAACACCCATTATTTTGTCGTATTATCTTTAAGGTCATCAGAAAAAGCACTCCATTTAATGTCTAATGAATATCCTTGACAGCCCAATTGTAAATAATCTCAGGGAGCCTTGTGTGACTTCGAAAGTGAAAAGTACGGAGATTTTCAAAGACATATGTTCACTACTGTCTAATAGCTTACATTTGTCCAGTTTAAGATCCTTCTTGTAGATATTATCTATGCTTATATTCGTGACTGCTATATCCGGTGCCGAACCGAACCATTTATCTTTGGCGTCCAGTCTAACAAATGTATACATACTCGTATTTAAAATGTTCATATGATGTTCGGTGACAGATTCCTTAAGCAGTTTGCCTTTGTTATCCATAAAATTATCCCCTCACAGTTGCTGTCTGCCATCAGGTCACCTCCTGTAAGAATATTCTTGGTGTGGTTCAGAAACTTAGTCAATGTGACCAGTTCCATTATAAGCTCTTTAGAGTTTACTGCAGGCACTAATAAAACAGACCCATTACTAAACAGGCGCTAAAATGATATTTGTTCTCAAATTGAGTGTTTGGATGGCTATAGCTTCCAGGATACTGAACATCAATCATTCACAGATGTCTCCGTTTCATATGATGATATTGTTACATTTTGCCTTGCTTAAAGTCCGTTAGCTTTTTTTTCAGGCATTATATTTATTAGAGGTGTTCACCGATTCTTGTAGTTTAATATTTTTTATAAGTTTTTTGGGAAATTTGTTGGGTTCTACTGAAGGAAAGAGGTTTTTTGCCTTCCTATTCGAAGCTTTTACTAATAACTCTTACGGAGGCTTTTCAGACCTTTTCTTACTACTAACTCGTGCTTACAAGAGGTCCACATCGAACATGTTGCCAGGTGATCTTTGCCCTTTGCACAGCAGACATGATGCAGGTGCCATTGATGATGCCCGAGCCATTCTGAGACAGATTTTATTCTTGCCTTGCAGTAGAGCGCTGTGTCATAACTTACCATAGTTCAAGCAAAAACTCGATCTGAACAAAAAGTAATCTTTTTAACTTATAGAGTACACCATCTTCACCGAGCTTCGTAGTATAGCCACAGAGATAGTGATTTTTACTGAGTCCGTTGGTGAGGACTGACCCTACTACGAGGGTGGTCTGAAAAGTTTCCCGTTCGGGACGTCCAAAAACTGCGACTATTGACGATGACATTGCTAAAGATCACCGAATGGTGTGAGACGATCGTCAAGATAGCAGAGCTCATGAAAATGCCCAAAAAACGTGTTTGTCACATATTAAATCAAGATTTAGGCATGAGAAAGCTGTCGGCGCGTTTGTTGCCGCATTTTCTCACTTTAGAACAATAACCTGTTCGAATGAACGCTCCAACGCTCTGTTGGCGCATTTTAAGCGCAATAAATCCAAATTTTTGCGCCGACTTATTACTGTAGATGAAACTTGGATACACTATTAAACCCCCGAAACAAAACTACTGTCAAAACAGTGGATTACAAAGGGGCCAGGCTCCGAGAAAAAGCAAAAACTGTTTTTTTTTTGGTGAAAGGTGACGGCGACTGATTTTCGGGACAGTCATGGAGTCTCAATCGATTATCTTCAGAAAAGAAAAAACCATTACAAGAGCATACTACGCATCATTACTTGCAAAGCTAAAGGCTAGAATTGCAGAAAAACGACCACATTTGCAGAACAAGGAAATCCTGTTTCACCAAGACAGAATACCGTCTCACACCTTCCACCAATCTTGGATTTTCTGGCGAAAATCCAGGATTTTCGGTTTGAACTGCCTGACCATCCACCTCACTCACCAGATCTAGCCCCAAGCGATTTCATTTTGTTCCATCATCTAAAAGCTGCGCTCGGAGTGCAGACACTTTCGACAAACGATGAGGCAATCACCTTCATGAACAATTATTTTGCAGAAAAAAAACTGAGTATTGCTTGGACGGGTTAAAGCGATGAGAGCATCGCTGGGAGAAGTGAGTAGAGTTATAAGAGGAGACTATGTAGGAAAAATAAAAAAAAAATAAAGAAAAAAATCAGGTCGGAGACTTTTCAGACCAACTTCGTAGCATATTGGGTCATTGTGGCCCTAGTGTTTACCTTTGCTTATTTAGAATTTTAATGTTGTCGAGCTGATATCTCATTGTTCAACACTTCGGCTATCGGAATGATCTCACCAGTGGTGAGGTCTCTGGATTTGGATCACAGCCAATGTATTTAAAAAATTTTCCTGGATGAAGGCATTAAGGCCAAGGAATTACAGCTTCGTGTTTTGAACAGATTTGTTCGCCTCAATTGCAGAGTACAAGAAGAGTTTCCATCTGTTGTATCACACTGTTTAACGTCTTTGATCATATTTAGCCCAGTTTTTTGTTCAGCAGGATGACCTCAGTATGAGCCTCACCCGCTCATTATTCTAGTAAATTCCAGCCGTAACCTCCGGAAAAATACTATCCACCGAGTCTACTGAACTTTATTTTAATCTTGGAGCTTGATAAACTTTGTGATACATCTAGGCATATGCTATTGTATATTAGGCATTAAACGCGTAGCATATTATCCGTATACCGGAAAAGTTACCAATTCACCTTTGCTTAGTGTTGTGCTTTCAGATTCTACCAGTTATACTTTTTCTGTGAACCCGTCTAATTGCAGAGCACCTCCATGCTCCCATGATTCTAACTTCATCGGCACCTCCCATGTCGTTCTACCCTTCAATGTTCACTTCAAACCACTTCAACACAATAATCAGAAAATTCTTTGCACTTACAGTTTTACCACCTATAAGTTCTAGCAAGAACGAAGATTGTATTTATGCAAGGGTTTATATCGATTCACAAAAAGGCAAATTTGTAGACTCATAAACAGTTCTTGAAGCGAATTTAGTTAGTGTAATTCCTTTTACGAGTAATTAAGGATTGGAAATTGATTGAGATTGCGTGAATTACAACTGTGCTAAGTTTGCTTGCATTGCACTAGTGACGGTTATATTTATATTTAATATGCATTCAAAACATACCTTACCTATTTGAACACTGAGTCGCGGCGAACAGGCGATGAAGATAAATTTGTGAAGACTTTAATTCCGAAACTACTCATGATGGAAATTTACAAGGGATTTTACTACCCGCACTAAGCATACCAAATTCCACATATTGCCGTGGTGAAATGAAATTATTCTGGCTGTTCTAGCTAAGGACGAAATCCTGTGCTCATCGCAAACAAATTTACAGTCGATGCCAAAGTACCGAGGACTCATTGCAATCGTTCCGCTGAGCCGTTGTGTAATATTTTGCCGACGATTATTTTATAGCTAAAAAGATTTGGACTAATCCAAGCAATGCAGCAATTAGGTTGCTTTCCATGCATAACAATTCCAAGTCTGCAAGGCCACCGTTACCGATAACCATTTGCGGAAATCTCGTTAAAATTTTAGCTGGGAAAATATAAATAACGTTGTAAACCTGCCTGAAGTGTTTGAACCTAGAACAGCGGATAGATGTTGTAGAAAAACAAACCAACAAACAAACAAATAACAAGCGAAACGGACAAATATTTTAAGAAGGGCTTTAGGCGCCGCCAAGCCCGCCATCCGTGTAGTAACTACTTTCGACAACTGTGTGTTAATTCCTTTAATTAGAATTCGTATCCAACTTAATTGTAAACGCTTAATTATGCACGCCATTAATTCATATTTTAATTAATTGCCATTGGCCGATTTATTAAATAAGTTGCAATCGTTTAATTGGAATAAATGGCGTAGCTGCTGCATGGAGGATGCAACAACTTGCCAGGATAATTGAATGGGCTCGCTTTTGGATAGTGTACGAAACGAAATTATAATTTATTAAAAGTGTGACACTTTAACATAGATTTACACTGTAACGATAGTAATTTATGCTCTTTTGAGAGTTGTGTGAACATATTGCATGCATATGAATGATTCGTGTATCCTAAGACGTATTTGAGGGTTTGATAATGTGGTATAAAATCATGAATTGTACTGATGAACTTCGGAACCCGAAGTGTTTGAATTTATCGAAATCGAAGCGGCAAATGCTTGGTTGTGTTTGAAAGAGTGGCGTTAATCGATTTTTCATATGAGTATCAGAGCATATGGAACGTATATTATAGGCAGAAAAGGCGGTAAGTGGAGACATACAGTAAACCAAATCATCTGTTACGTTTATTTCGACCTGCCGAATGTGAGCCCTGAGTATTAAGCGGTTCTTCTCCACACTCACGAAATTTTAATTTGGCCCTTGTTAATAATCTCCTCACCTCACTGAGCTTTATGAGCATTTAGGTAAAGGAGTTTATGTGCAGTGAAGAAGCTCCTGAAATAGGGGATTTGTGGGTTATATTAACAGCAGAAAGTAATAGACTTAATCGGCTGGTGGCATTAGATGCGGAAGAGTTCCTTGTCAAATAGTCCTCCTTTCCATTCCCTTCCCGAGAGTAAGCGATTTTCTACAACCTGAAGACGCTATAAAGTGAAAGATTGGGAAACCTACCCTGGAGAAATGTGTTAACCTGTTCCAGACAACAGTGCCAACTATCTTGACAAGAGAGGTATTTACGGTGTTTTATCACTGATGAAAATTGATTTTTATGCGATTTTTGTGTGAAAGTTATTCAAAAACTTATGTTTCTCAGGTACGAAGCGCGGGGTTCAGCTGTCATCCTGCACAACATTTCACATTCGCATAGAAAATATCATAGTTGACGAGAAATGCAAACTATTTCATTACGTTTACTTAGTCCTACGAAACTTTGTAGGACTAAGGGAAAAATTACCTCGATTTGGTTTGGTTTCCTTTGGACAAAAACTATATCGTGCTGTTTTCTTTGCAAGCATTATCATTATTTTCTTATTACCTTATGCTGCGGTGCTATGTTCAATTGCGCAAAATGTAAAATAATTTTTGAGTTTGCTCCTGCATTCATTTCACCTTCGAATTTGGTAGCTGCTATGAAAATTTAACGACTGATTACGGAATCGTAATAAGCATGAGTGTAGGTGGGCCATGCGGCAGTGTTTGTTTGCATATGACAAACACTGTTTTGGAAGTCTCAGTTTTACCCCGAAACGAATTGGATCAACATAATGGAGCTAAAACACTAAAAAGACTCTTCAATTAGACCGAAAGATGTCAGACCACAAAAAAAAAAAACAAACCTTGTGCTGTTTCATATTACAATTATCGATGTACACACTATGGCCTTCAGTCGAGCTAACCTAAAGGAATGGTCATTTATGGCATGAGATCGTCCAAACTTATTTGAATGTGGGTAAGTCGAGGGTTCGCAGTCGCTTTTGTGGATTTTAATCACATGTATCTGACATCCAACAAACAGATGAATGGGAGCGTGCGATCCGCATTAAAATAAATTTGTCCTTAATATGGCTGATTATTTTTCTTGCCCCTACGGAATTAAAGAATGAAGAAATCACAGACATCTTCTGTTATGGCATTGACGCAGACCACTATTTAGTCAAATCAATCTTTTGATGTTGTATGTCAAACGCTCGAAACACAAAAGCTGTTGCTAACAACTCCTAGACGTCGATAGCAATGATGACTATTAACGAAATATGTCAGATGTGAAATTAACTTTCAAACGTTTGGCAGGGAAAATAATAGGAAATATTTTTCGGTGCAACCACATTCCTAAGGATGAGTCCCAGGATACGCTGGAGAGAAAAATTCAAGCATTAATATAGTATATTAAAAGATATTACACGAAGTAAAGAAAAATTTATGAAGTCCACCAACGAACAACAAAATATAATTAACTGTTTAAAAACGAAAGTTTTTTGATTCAACATTGAAAATGATCTACGAAAACATACCAAGCAATGACACTAGACAATTATAGAGAGTGGTGAAAAATATGAGGCATAAATATCAGTCCCCAACCATACTATGCAAGGACTAAGATGATGTATGATCACTAACAACAGGATTGAACTAAGATGGGCTAGCTTTTTTGAATAAATCCTCAATCTTACCAACGCTTATTCAGTTTCAGACACTGCCAATGCGTCCAATGGGTCTTCTCTGGCAGGAAGAATGAAATATCCCCATTAAAAGGCACACAAATCAAACACCAAGTTCCACTTGATAAAATGCCTGCAGAACTTATTAAATATGGTGACAACGTTGCACAAAAAGCCATTCACAAACGAATCCAACACATTTCACATCAAGAAGAATCTCTATCCACAACAAAAGATGCAAAATAAACTACAATAATTATAGGGAAAAATAACTATTCTGTCCTACATCCAAAATATTGACTTAGCTAGTAGAATGTAAAATTTTCATTCTCATAAGTTAGCGTTCAAATATGCAAATTTTGCTAATATTGGGTGTGTGCAATAGTTTTATCGTTTTCGAACAAAATCAAAAATATTTACTGGTAATGTACAATGATCGTATTCATTGTTGTATTCCCTTTCCTGCGGGTAGTTGTCCAGGGACCTAAATAAGTGATAAACTGTGAAAGCAAGATATGGTGGGTTTGCTAAGGGTTCCCAACCAATCTCCGTTAATTTGAGCTGGTGGTGAAAGATGACTCCGCAATAATTAACCAATGCAGTACGCTTATTAGGTATTGTTGGTTGAAGCTACTCACTTCACTGACAGAACAAGTCCGCATTAAACGTTCAACTTCATTCTAGAAGCAATCAATAAATGCTTGCTCGAGGATCCTGCCAAACAGTTAAGATCTTCTGCGGATGAAAGTCTGGGTTTCATAAGGATGCTAATGACTAACCTCTTTTGCAAACAGTCCTGCGCCGTTTCACGTTATTATAAAGAACCCACTTTTCATTTCCAGTAACCATTTGTTTGACGAAGAAGATGGAATACACAGCAGGACAGTCTGTCCTCCTTATTTCTTTGCGAAAGTTCGTGGAGTGCCCAAGCTTCTAGCTTTACCAGCCATAAAAGTGCTGGTTTCTTCCCTTCATTGTGGTCCTGTGGATTTGGAACTCCTCCAATATTCTATGATGCTCATCTCAGCGCAATAGATTATGACCTGTAATCTATGTGGGCCATCCTAATCGTGGCTGATCTTCAAACTTTCGTTCGCTAAAAGCGCTGCACACCGAAACCCTTATGTTGATACCGGCTAAAATTGTTCCTCGTAATGAGGACGCGCTAGGCAAGTAAAAAAGCTAACAAATATCTTGAAAAATCTATATGATATACAGTCCTTGACAAAGTTATGATGTCAGATAAGACTAGAAAAGGGCATGTCTTTTAGTCCAGTTTGATTTGTCTTCTCGGTATCTAGTTCTCTCTCTCTCTCTCTCTGCCTCCGTTGATGGTTACAAGGTTATCTGATGTGTATTATATTGAGTTTTCTAAAGCGAACTTTAGTCAAAGATTATGTAATTTTAACGTATTAGGCAACTTCGAAGCCTGCTTGAAATCAAAAGGGATGGTTTTTTACAGTTTTAAACTGTATATTTACAGTATGCACTATCCGTTTTTGAACAGTGAAGTATTTTTATGGAAACATTTTCCAATGACATTTTCGTGCTTTTTTTCAACTAACAAATTGATATTAATAATAAGGAATTAAAAGCAGGCTTATCTCATTTTCTGTCTAATACATCTATCCTATGATCTATCGTATCTTATCTCAATTCACAGCGGGCTTGGCGAATAACAATCGATAAGGTAAAAAAGAACAAAATTGAATGGTCCCGTATTGTTCGTAAGGCGAGTGTATATGGAGTGAAAAAAATTTAAAAGCTAATATTCCGTAGAGTATTCATTTCGACTGATAACCTCTCTCAATCCGTTTGGAAGGAATTCGATCAGCTATTCAGCATTAATTCAAGAAATTTATCACCATTCTTCATTGAAAGCCTTTCTGATGTGCTGAACGTTTCTAATGTCGTGCTTTTCAGTTTTTCTTGTATTTTATGAATGCTTGCAAAGAAGCCAGCGCCTGGAACTTATAGCTATATGTTTGCAATCGTTATGCTGGTTGAATACATAAATTTTCGGAGCACTTACTTGAAGTTCCGTTCGAGCAATATGTTAATATACCAATATTCTCTTCCGGTTAGCTTGTTACAGTTCTGTAACTGCTGTTTTTTGACAATCGGATCATGCATAACTAACCATCTTGCTTATTTCTCGCATTTCCCTTTACTAAGTAACCTTATAACTAGTATTCTAGCTTCCGACGCCATGTCACGCCCCTTCTTTCAAATTACACATTGGAAATAGTAATCCCAATAAAAGTACGCTTAGTTAGTAGCTACAATGTGTGATTCACCTGTTGATAATTTGAACAACTGTCAGCTGTCAAAAATCATGTTATTGCATATGTTACAATTAAACGAGTGACAAGAGTTCATAATACCATTGGTGCTTTATCTAAGCTTTGGCAAAGCAATTAACTGAGGAATTTTTATATTTACAACAAAATTCAATAACGTTTGGTGCATACAGAATGTGTCCAATTGAATGTTTTGACTTCCTTATCAATTAGTTTTTTATAAATAATTTAATTAATTTAAATAATCGAAATTAAATATCGATTATATTACACATAATGTTCTTAATATAAAGTTATTTATAGTACATACTAATCGTGGTAATTATACCATCAGGTCCCAAGGAGTGTGATCTACCGAAATCAGCACTAACGTCATTACACGGGAACAACTTCGGTCAAGTTCCTTCAAATCCCACATCCGACACCAATGGATCATCGGGCCGATTGCACATTTCCAGTGGATTGTGTGATCCCCAAACAATGCAACAGGACCAAGTTAGTATAAATAATTGTTGGAAATTCCTTCTTCTCAATAACATGTTCTTTGTATTTGAATAGAATTCTGAAAAATCTGGAAAACAAAAGCGACATCGAACTCGCTTTACCCCAGCTCAATTAAACGAGCTCGAACGTTGTTTTACGAAAACACATTATCCTGACATTTTCATGCGTGAGGAAATTGCAATGCGAATCGGATTGACAGAATCAAGAGTTCAGGTAAGTCACACCAGAAATCAATCAATTTGAAGTGTTAATAGGTACATTGTTGCACTGGGCAGCCAAAATGCCGGACTAACCTTTAAGTTCGAATCGGAATCTAATCTCTTGGAAATTGACAGTGAGGAAATTTATTTTAGGGGAGAATTCGTAACCATTACATTTTTCTTAATGTAATGGCTAATCCAGCAAAAATAACGATCTTCGTCTATCGGTAATCTCTAAGAAAAATTGTAGAATGTGATTCCCTTATTTGTGAAAAAAACCTGTACATCTTTGGATAACAATGATTCCAGATGTTTTTCACTGATCTAAACTGATTGTTTGCTCAACTTAAAATGTAAAAAAATGCTTTGGTCCATATTCGAATAACTGAAATAGCGAATATCTGCTGATGTGTAGTATACATTAGAAAATCAGCGCGAGGCTAATCTTTCATTTAAAGGAGTTTCAAAATCACCAATAGTCACTTATTGAAGTATAAATGTCCTGACAATATTTTTTTTTTTGGGTTGGGGTGTGAAGGCAATTTACGCCCGGAGTGTGGGACTCCTAGCAGTCCATGCTACCAGACTACCCACTAAACACCCCCCCCCCCCTGTCAACAGACCCTAGCCTGGAACCGTTTGACACATTACTTCGGGCTATATTATTATATACAATATTTTGAGTTTCATGCGGTCTATTCCAAAATAAAATTGAAGCGAAATTATTTTTTTGTTATTGATTTTGATTCCTCAAAATCACTCTTAGAATTTCTTTCATTATCGAGCAATTTGTCCATAGAGTATTTTATTATTATCCAAATATGTATTTCGAACCCTATTGTGGGTTCTTCCTCAGTGGTTACTACTACAGTGGTTAATCCTTATCAAATCATTATGCTAGCATTTTAATTGGCTTGTTTCGCAATGGAATTATCTCGCTTGCTTAATTCGAAAAAATCTTTTCAAAAAATTTTTTGAGTTATATAAAACAACTTCAAAAGTGAAAAATAAAAACAAACAAGAAGGAATCCAATGTAAGAATTGTTTAATTTAATGGTTAGGGATAGATGCTTATTATTGAGTTTCATACGAATCCCAAATAAAGTGTAAGAATTATTTTCTCGACACTTGAGTTTTTATATAAATTTAATGCTATTGGGCGTTTAATGAAATATAAATCAAGGGTGTGCATGTAATCCCTTCTAAGTTATGCTCATTGTAGGCTGTCAGAATCGCTAAAATCCACGATAATCAACTATTTCAATTATAATTAAGACTTCTCTACTTTGGAAGTCGTAGCTAATCTTGTTTTTAACAAGCAAATCCGAATTGAGGAGGAAGATGACACCTTTAATACTTTCATTAAAATGATCTTACTGAAAAATGCTTTGCTTCGTCTGAACAGCCTAGTCGAAATGAGATTCTGAAATCTGCTTACAAATGAAGCCAGGTTGTATGTTACGCTTAATTTATCCTATCAAAAAGACAGGCTGGCACAATCGAAGGGGGGGAGGGTCATCAGAGGTGGACGGGTTCCTTCTTAAAAACTCTTCGTCCTTTCCATGGAAGAATGAATTTCGGTGAAATCGTAAATCGTACGTAAGGCAGGGAGACCTGCCGTAAAGATAAACGTCAAACATTTTCAGGCTAGGTACTCTGGTTGACAAGGGATTTATTTGATCTGCAGTCCCGTTGCTTTGTACCATTAATTTTTATCCATTTTTGCATCATAAAACGAATGAAACTTAATTTATTCAAATGCAAATTTCAGGTATCCAACACAGTTTTAGTTTTGTTCTGTTGAAATTTTTACTTTGTGTAGTCATGCACACCAGTGTAATAGACATGTGTAATTTTTCCTATGGACTATTTAGTTGATAGCAATGTACAAGGTGCAATCTAAAAGTTTGCGTACGGATCCCATTACATGAAAACACGATGCCATACACAAAACAGCTAAAATGAGAGCAAATGCATGCTCTGGGAGTCTGAGTTGCAAGTTTCTCCTTGAACGATTTTTTCAATCTTTTAAGAAATGCTTTTATGGAAACTGTATCATGGGAACATGTACTATGATTCAGCAAGGATTTTAGGAACGCGTAATGAGTCAAGCAAATGTGATTGAGTTGTTTGCCTAATTGCAAATCTGTGGAAAAAATCGTTTAGAAGATGATCGAAGCTCAATTTTTTTGCCGTTGGAAGATGCAGGCTATTTACACTCTGAGTGTCAAACTCCCAGACGTCCAATGCTTCTGTAATTTTCAATGAACACCTAATTTTTCAAACTCAAAGCCTAGCCTGGTATCGCTTGACTCTGTACTTTAGGCGAGAACTCTTGTTCTCTTGCCTGGTTAAGGTGAAGGCACTTGTACAGGTTGCCTCTTTAGTACAAAGCATCGAATTAGGGGCTAGTAATCTTGGAAACATAAAGTTCTGCTAAAGAGGTATGTTAAGAAGAAAACAGTCTCACCAAGCTGTTTTTTTGTTTTTTCGATAAAATCAGAGTTCTAAGTCTCTTCCCGGTGAACTTCATGAGCAATTTACAAGTGGCGTACAGCATTCATCGGGGTCAATATGCTCCGGGATCATCTTTTGCTTGCTGATCAGCATAAGCCTTACCTCTTTCCAGCATTTGGGGACACATCCTCCTGCAGGAACAAATAGAATATGCTGATCAACATGCCAGGGTAATGTTGGTATATAAACTGTCCCATCATCGCTGGGAAATCGTCTGGGCACAAGACAGTTTTCATGTTGAAAGTCTGCACCGCTCTGTCCAGTTCGATGGTACTGAAAAGCGGACACACAACAGGCATTCCTTATATGTAGCATCGGAACGAATGGAAGGCGAAGGGGAGAGTGTCTGAGCATTCTCGTTCATTTTCTCTGGCTCAAGGGCACGGGGCAGCTGTGAGGCTCCAAGCTTTCGCATGGCATGCTTATAACCCAAATTCCACGGATCCCAGTTGATGTCCTCAAGGAGGGTTTGCCAGCAGCTAGTCTTGTTTTCATTGATCAACTAACGGAGAAGTTTCTTAGCCGCCCTTTTTGACAGTGTTCAGATAATGTGACTTATCTCATTATTTTCACCCTCCCGCGATTTCCGCTGATCACCAGTTCACAGCAGGCTTATTACAGTGTCGCACAAAAGTCTACGGCAGTACCTTATATTGAGGTTCTGGTTGATTTGAAGCTTTAATCAAAAATCCATTGATGCGCATTTTTTCAGTAATGTAAATATATTTATGAAATAACAAAAACTAAAACTTTTCTTAACAAGCTTAAAGATAAATTCATAAAAATATTAAAAATTGAATGGAAAAGTCTAAAAAAAGTCTTGAATCTTGAAAAGTCTACGGCATTCAGTACTGGCTGGCTTACACACAAAGAATTTCCAACTAAAGGTATCGAAGTTTTTAAAATTATTTGCAGCTTTAATACTTGGTTGGACCCCCTTTAGCATCAATTACTGCTTGCAGTCTTCGGGGCATAGAGGCGACTAAATAACCAGTTTCAGCGGATGTAATTTTCTCCAATTCTGCGATGAGCGCGTCCTTTAACAAATTTTTATTTGTTATGCGCACTTTTCGAATTTTCCGCTGCAGAAGTTCCCATACATGCTCTATTGGGTTCAAATCCGGACTTTGGGAAGGCGTATTCAGCTGCCTGGGAGCGTAGTACAACAACCAGTTCCTGACGAAAATGCTATGTGCTTTGGGTCATTATCTTTTTGGAAAACCCATCTCTCTCCAAGGCACAACTTCTCAACTGATGGCTTCAAATGTTGTTCCAACAGGTTCTTATAAATAAAGCGGTCCATTTTAGTTTCAATAAAAGCCAATCTGCCGACCCCAGATGCAGCTATGGCCCCCCAAACCATAACGTTGCCTCCACCGTGCTTGACAGTAGGAGTCAAATTTTTGATCTCTAAAGCTGTTTTTTTTCCTCCATACTTTAACGCGACCATCACTCCTGAAAATGTTAAATTTCGACTCATCCGTAAAAAGTACTCGATTTCAAAAATCAATGTCCTTGTCAATATGAGTCTTGGCGAACTATAGGCGCAGAAGTCGATTTTTGGTGGATATTAACGGTTTTTTACGTGGAGTTCTGCTTTGAAACCCATAAGAATTTAATGCTCTCGCGATTGTTCTTGCATGCACATCCTTTTGCCTTGTACATAGCCACTTGTTTCGCCAAATCTGGCGAAACGAGTCGACCAGATCGCGGCTTATTTTCAATGGAACCAGTGTTATCAAAGTTTTTGATAATGGTATACACTGAACTTCGGTTCAGTTTCAATAATTTTGCAATTTCCGAGCACGATATTTTGTCTTTTTTATATTGGATGACCAAATTTCACACATCACTAGAAATTTCTTTTCACGATGACATTTTGTAGCCCTTACGTTTCGAAACTAGTGATAAAACTATATAGAGTTGCAGCTGCACATGTGCTGAATGGCAATAAGAGCAAATAAACAAATATTGAAGAAATACCGTTCGGTTTAATTGGAAATTCTTTGTGTATAAGTTAGCCAACACTGACTGCCGTAGACTTCTGTCCATTCAATTTTTATGTTTTTATGAATTTTTCTTTAAGTTTGTTAAGCAAAGTTTTTGTTTTTGTTATTTTATAAATATATTTACATTACTGACAAAATGCGCATCAATGGATTTTTGATTAAAGCTTCCAATCAACCAGAACCTCAATATAAGGTACTGCCGTTGACTTTTGTCCGACACTGTATGTCGTGGTCGTCGCATAGACATACGTTTAAAGTGCTTTTATAATACATATAGGTATTTTCAATTTTACGTTGCGTTTGAAGTAATGTGCCTTTCAAATTAAATTCACTTATTTGTTGAAAAATATACTTGTCAGAAAAAGTATCCGTACAACATCAAAAGAAAGAAACATCTTAACAAAATTCATGCTAAATAATGTTGCTACAGTTAAATATTTAAGCAACAAAATTCATTCATTATTGAGACTATCTTTTCTATAAAATTTTCTGTTGCATGACATTATTAATTTGAAATTTTCAAAAATTTTTACATATCAGGGCTGAATAACTTATCGGATAAGTTTTTCTCTTAAGAACCTTCTTAAAGGGGTCAGATGTGGTCAGGCGCTCCTAGTCTACTTTCATCACTTCAAACTAACCAAAAGTACTTAAGGTTTTTGAATGATTTGTTTTTTTATTTTAGTCGGGAGGTTATTCTGGACATTTCTATATATGGCTGATAAAGAAATTCATACTAGAAAAGTTTTAACATCGAAACCTTCACATTAACTTTTCTCGGGTCTAAATCACTATATCGAAAAAATGGCACGAGGCGTTTTTCATTTGAATGTACTTGATACGTGGGAAAAAAATTAGACCGATCCGATCAGTAGATTTGAGAAAAGGTACATTAACTAGTGAAAACCACAACTGTTCAGGAGAGACGATTTTCTGAGAATGTTTGCATTTCGAATGAATTCCCGGTTACTTATGGTACCGATCGAATAAACTATCGATCCTTAGATCATTTAAATATTATCGAACTTCTTTACCTTCAAGGACTGCTATCTTAACCAATTTTGTCTAACCAATTAGTGTCTAAAGGTGAAAAACCTATCTGTAGTCAGACTCTCGAGCAGATTGAAGAGATGTCTAGCGAGACTAGTGACCAAAACCTCTTTCGTGTTTCTTCGATTTCAACAACCTCTAGATATTTTTCCCATTCGAAACTGAATGGTCGTATGACGTATGAAAAAGTTGCCTCAGAATCATACAAAAAGGTTCGGGCTAAATGGTCAAAGGCAACAAAAAAACTAGGGGACCAGTTCCAACAAAATGAAGGGAGTCGATCTTATGCGACAGGAGCATTTTAGTTTTTGTCGAGTTTCTTTCATATTTTAATAAATTGCATATTTAATATAAATACGGTGTTTTATTCATTTATCATAAGTCAAACTCATTTATATTTATCAGTATATATTTATTCATCATGTAAAAGGCGAGTAAACTTGTACATTTCAAAAACGCTTGAGGTTGATCATATCGCTAACTTCAAAAAATTATTTGGCACACTTCTACTTCTCAGAATAACATGGGGTTTGCTTTAAATGATCAAGAAAGAGTTATACTCTCAGAAAAAAATAAAAAAATCGATTTTTTTACCCGAAACCATGTCGGACTCCCTTAAGTCCCTTTGGCATGGAGTGAACCAATTTGGCTGTGTGCTGCCTGGTTACTTTGCCCCATTAATCGACGATGAGTTTTTTAGCATTTCCTACGAGATTATGCTATGTTGACGGATCCTGCGCTCCCAAACGTCCCACAAATGCGCAATAGGATTAAGGACTGAGGATTGAGGCGGCGTACACAGTTGATGTTTTGTGTTGTAAAGCAACCAAAGCTTCACATTGTGTGCTGTGTGCTTGCGATCATTATCTTACTGGAACCAGAAATCGCCTCCAATCCTCAATATCTAAACGCTTTACTTTAAATTCGCCTTCAATATATTAAGGTAACCGTATTGATCCATAGTTAATTCAAGTTGGTATGGCTTCTTACGTGTTATGCGTGAGCGATATCCATCTCACTTTATTTTTTTTATATTATCTTCGTGGAGAGCCTTACCAAAGAGTCTTTTATATATGTATAACTATTTGGGAAGCAGTTACTCAAGAATTCTTTTTAACTGCCTGCAAAACCTTTCCTTTTTTACGTTGAGTCAGTATGGACGGTTGACCACAACGAGGCTTTGACATAATCGAACCAGTTGTATTAATGTTTTCACCGCATACGGGATAGAGGAGTGAGTTCTGCCTACTATTTGACCAACTTAGCGGTAACTTTTCTCTTTACTATAATGTTTCAGCATAATTTGCCTCCCCTCAGCAATGATTTCGCTAATCTTAGGCGTCATCGTGTATTCTAGTGCATAAAAAATTTTGACAAACTGCACTCGCTTTTAAACCTATACCAACTTAAATTAGAACTATTATCGGAGCTAAAAATTAATATGCATCTGCAAATGTCATCTCGTAGCACGGGGAATTTGGTTTGTTCTGTACGACTTCTTTTTCTGGTCTGTTGAGTTGCCATAAATTGATTTTGTTATATTTTCAAGTCTTTTCAAATAATAAGTATTATGAAACATACTGGGAATCATGCAAAAGTGTAGATTTTATATTACAAAAGAAAGCATTCAAATTAAGTGGACATATCCTTTTTGATACAACGATAATTTTGTTATCTTGCATGTGCGGATACTTTTTCTGGCAAGTGTATATTTTTTAATTTTAAAATTGTGTATAAATGTTACAACTTTTATGTTGGATTTGGCCTACCATTACCAGTGCTGGTACCAACTTTCTCCATCGTCAGGTCATGAATGCAACACGAACGTGTATGTAAAGCTCGAGTCACCAATTTACCACTCACAAATAAGTTTACGCAGTTGATAGTAAAATAAAGCAGAATTGGTGAACTCTTAATCGATAAGATATATAAAATGGCTTTATCAAACGGCTATTATTAAAAGTCCTTGCTAACCACTTGAATTTATAACAGAAAACATAGACTTATAGCACAACATAAACTTGTTTGTTTCTAAATGGTCGGAAATGTTTCGACACAACCACTGAAATGGATTGAAAATATTAATTGCTGACGCTGACCGAACATGATTGGCATCCCTTTGATTTACACAGGTTTGTGGGGTAGGATAACGTCTAACATGTCTGGAAAACAGTTGTTCGTGCCAATCGATACTGTCCATCCAAATACATATGTTCTTTAAGTTTTAACACGCTCTCTAATCACACCTTCCATCCATTAGCTCCATTCTAGGAGAAATTAAAGGGTCAAAATCCATGATGATTCAATATTCAGTCCGAGTCGACGCTCTCAGGATCTCCAAACCGAAAGTTTCTTTTTCCAAGGCTTCGATAGACACAACATGTCTTTCTTGAAAGGTTGCCGGGTACAGTCCATATTCGACGAGGAGGGTGATGAATATTTAATTCAAGCCGCCCCAACCCCAGTTGTCGTCCAAAAGACAAACGGGCGCCGACAATGGCGAATTTACACCACCCACTGTTGTAAGTCTAATATATGACTTTGATGCCCTGAAAATCGTTTAAGTTTATGTCGGGATTTGCACATCAGATTACTGCGAGGGTAATTTTCATATAAATTAGAGGTTTATATTATGTGGTGTGATTGAAGAGATTACTACGACCTCCTGTAGAATCATCTGTTCCAACGTGTAGGAGGGACCTTTTTGAATTGAGTTTTTTTTCGGTTTATATGCATAGGTTAATTGCACGTTTCAGTTGATTCAATGCTGACCTGCTTTATTATGATTTCGGAAATTCGAAGAATAAGTTTTTAACTGCCAAATGCGTTGATGGAATCCTTTTCAAGTTGTCTTAAATATTGCTTGGGGCTTTAAACAAAACTAGCACAGTACATTAAATTTCACGCAATGACAACGATTTATTTTAAATTTACATGAAAAGTATGCGAGCCTTATTATTTATGCAGGACTCATATGATTACATCTCTATAAGGCAGACGCTTTTTTCTTGCATTATGCTCGTACTCATGCATGGCTCAAAAACGAAATCTTATAAGAACATGAATAACATGAGGGTACGCATGCATAATGCTAAGTGCATAAATCTTTTTATATATTCCAGGTTGGTATTTGCGAATTTCAATATGTCTGGCTTAAGTTATTTTAAATCAATAAACAATAGAAACAATTATCCAGGGTCATTTTATTGAGACAACTTTAGGTTTGTGACCTATTTTCCGGTGCATGAACCGAAACACATTGAAGGAACAATATGCTTAAAACTAAAACTAAAACTAAAATTCGAATCGCCCATGCTCCATAACAACCAGGTTATTCAGTTATATGCATATTAGAGAAATGAAATGGTGGCATGTCCTCGAGCAATCAAAATTAACAAGAATTTTTTCATTGTTTTGATTGCGTTCTCATCTTCAAATCATTACTCTCAACAAATTTGAATGAATTAAATTGTGACATTGTTGATATCATTCAAATAATGTAACTCACAATTAAGGTTTCGATAAGAATTTGAAAATTGGTCTACAACACATTGGTCTACACATTTTCCTTCTCAATCAAGATTACTTCTGGAGACGAGCCTCTTTTAAGCTCTTTAATAATTAATTTGCTTAATGTCTTCATGTCATCTTTTGTAAAAGCAGTAAAAATTAGTCTTGCAACCGTGCCATGGACAATTGAATTTTACAGACAGAATGAACCACTATCATGCGCATCAAGTGTCCGCAACACTACCATTAAAATGCCCCTTTTTAATGTCGGATCGCCTCGAAAATGCTCTGCAGCTGCGGATGGAGCAAATTGTTACCACTAACAAGCACTAAGACTTCGAAAACACTCCCAATCTATTAGTTTTGACTCCGGTTTTCTTTACTGGTTGCTATAAGCATAACTATTTGTTGATAGGACATACAGGCGAAGACATCGAGAGGTGTGCAATCAAACTCTCTGAAAGCTTGTGTTCATGCACAATAACCCTCAAAAAGTATTAAGCTTAGAATGCGTCTATCGTCGTTTAATTTACAAGCTCTCTATTTTACACTTTTGAAGACCATTCTCTTGTGGTGCCCTGTCGAAGATTTTAATAGTAGGTATGTGATGGAGAAGAGTTTCTTTCAGATTAAACAAAATAGGTAAAGCTCTCTTTTTATTTAGAGGCACAGTAGAGATCCTTTTTGTGTGAAAAATGCAGAGAGAGTCATCTTTAGAGAGGAAGACGAGGAGACTAGAATAAATGTTGGGTCAAGAGCTGTGTAAGAAGTAAGAAGTCTCTTTTTCTTCGTATGTGTCATGCTGCCAGATCGTTTATGAAGTCTTATAATCATCAGTCTTATAATCTTATAGCCTGTTCTTCCAGGATAATTGACAAAAACCAAGTATGACCAAAAAGTGTGAGCTGACAAAATGTCTGTTAACGCGAAATTCTTTTGAAAAATGGTCAATGGACAAATGACCAATGTACTTTGACATTTTAAAGAAAATAGAATGACCAAGTGGCGAGAATTATGGTATAATCCCAATTTAGATAGACGTCTGTCATTTAGTGTGAGACACTCTAAAGTAAGGAGTGCAATTCGTTGTTTTGTTCTTTATAACTTGACAATTGCATATGACTTCTCTTTTTGATCTCACTTGTTCTCAGTTAGCTAACACACCTAGCTAACAAATTTCTGTTAATCAACAGTCAGTTAGTTTGACCGGCTTTCTATGAAAGAAGCAGAATGTTTAGTATTTCCGTTGCTGTCAGGTTTCAAGCGTTTCGGAATTGGAGTACTACTTTCTAAACGTTGTTCACAAAATATTTTACCCAATTTGAAGCCCGGCTTCAATTGATTAGTTAACAGCTGATTAATTTTAAAACTTATTTTTTTCGATTTCAGTACTGTAATGATTTGAGTCGTTGATAAATTTTTTTTCCTGGCGGAGTATTGGCATTACTGTCTTCTGGCAACTATTCAACTCTGAATAATGACTGTCACTCGTTAGTATTTAATTGTTTGTTAGAAACTGAGTTAGTCACAATTAATACAATTTTGGAAGATTTCCGTGAAATTAGAAAATGTTGCATTGATAAATTCGATTGATTTATTAATGCAAAGAAGTGATTAAAATTAAAATGGTCACAGATGCTTTCGATAGATTATCAAATTCATTTCAATCAAAATAAAACAGAAATTCATCATTATCCTTGCCGTATGAGCTAATTCACTAATGTTGGTATGAAAAGTCAAAAAAAATGTAGACCAGTTTATTACTATTCCTTCGATGACCACCCTTGGCGTCTAAATATCATATCACTCAACGGTAAGTTAGTTTGGATTTGGCAGCCATTCGAGTAAGACGTGTTTTGTCGTTTTCGCCAAGATGCAAAAAGAGCAGTATCGTTCAGTAAATCGCTTTTTGTTTTTGAATGGAAAATAATGCGAGGAGATAAAAGCAAAGTTGGATACTATTTATGAGGACCCTTTGCCATCTATGACCACTGACAGATATTGTTTCGACGAATTTAAACGTGGACGAACATCCGTTTTTGATGAGGAGCGTCCAGGACGCCCTACACACATGGTTACCGAGGAAATCATTCAAAAAGTCTACGAAATAATTTTTCACGATCGACTAACGAATGTGTGCGAAGTAGCGGAGGCCGTGAGTGAGTCGACCGAAGCGGCAATTAATATCTTACATGAAAAATTACCGGTGAAAAATTTTCGGCCCGATGATTGCTGCGATTGCTCACGATGGACAATGCGGCTGTTAACTTCGAAGTAGTGTTTGGAGCTTTTTAAGCCAGTTCTGAAGGAGTTTTTGCGTCCTAAAACCTGAATACATCATTACATGTCAGAAACTTAGCAGCAATAAAACAATGGATTTCTCCCTGTGAATCTGCTCCAAAGAAGGCGAAGGATGAGAGTGAACGACGTCATTCTCATGGAATTTTAGATAAAGGAAGAGTAATCACTGGACAATGCTACAGTGAGTTATTGGACCGCTTTGACAAAAAATTGATGGATACATGGCCTCATTTGGCGAAAAAGAAAGGGCTGTTCCACCATGAAAACGCACCAACACATTCATCCGAAGTTGTCGCCGCAAAGGTAATTGAATTAGGTTATACGCGTGATATATGATGTAGGTTATACGCGAGATAAAAATTTAGCTCAAACGATGAAGTCATCGCCGAAACCAAGGCGTATTTTGACGGGTTTGACAAATCTTATTTTTGGAGGGGTTAAAAATTGGCTAGAACTTTGGACAAAATGGTGACTTCATTTCTATCACGGGTACTTATTGAACTACCCTCATAGAAAAAGGACTTTACGCTTTGGTTTGACTTTCTAGTCAGTTGTCTAGTTGACCCAAATTGATATTGCCTGCAATCACCGCCACTCATCAAACGATTTTTAGTATTTCCTTAGGATAACTACTGATAGTTAGGAAAACTACTGATACCACGAACCGAGTCCATCTCGTTTTCACTATTGCTAGCAGAATGTGAAGTGAGTCTGCCCTTACTGAGTTGCAACTGATCCTCTATGATGACTTAAGAGGATGTGAAATTCGCGTTAAGATTGCTCGTTGCCAGCGACTGGAATATCTGGGTATGGTTCTCCGGCTCATTTGTTTTCCGCGGGCTTGGGTTGATTTTAGTTAGTTCACACATGAAAAAATAGCTTCATGCGAATTTAGTCATGGAGATAAAAAATTTGACTCGCACTGTTCTTGGAAACTTGAAAAACGGCCTGTAGATCAGAGTTGATTCACAAGCAGTAATCATTTGCTATTCCTGATAAAGCTCTTCCGTTATTTCTAGACTCCTTGGCTGCATCCTCCCTTTCAATGTGCTTATTATTGTATACCTCTAAAAACTCTCTGCCACTCCGTCATATTTCCTTGTATCATACAGGTAAACGTTTTGGCGATATGCCATTTTCGGTGTGTAAAATGAAAAGCTTCTTTGATGTTCAAGATGGCTTGGAAAAATCCTCGGCAACCCGAATTTTTCATTCATTCAAACTATAAACATGTGTAAATACCTTCTGTGTACTATGGGTCTTGGTTGAACAAAAAGCGAATTACCGAACTTCTGGGTTGTGTTACTCAAATTTGAGCAACTAAGAATCTCTTTCACAATCTGTTGATTGTGACATTCTAAAAACGTCATAGATCTTACGCCTATGTTCTTCGCTGACGAGTGAACTGAACTGGTGATTATACTTGCCAATACAAATAGATGGTACCATAGTCCACCATAGATTTCCCGACCTTTTCCTTTACTTAACGCTGAAGGTCCTGGTTGACGTGAATTTCGAGAGAGCCGATCTTCGTTATTGCTGTTCAATGCTGAAGACAACATATCGATTAAAAATAGGCAAAGGACAATGGCTCTTCCTCTGAATAATCCAAAACAAAAAAGAAATATGAATGTAAAGGAGCGTTTTGAATTGTAATATGAATTAAAGAGTACTGTAGACAAACTGTGGAGTGTTGGAAAAGGAGTACCAGGAATCGAGCTGCTGATGTCACTATCACATAATTTATTTTCAGGAAAATAAATTTCATCCGAATCCAAAAACGTCCTTCTCTCTCCCTTTCAGCTAATTCATTGGGTGCTGCACACATTGTAATCATTTTCTTGACCGTTTTGGATAGATTTCAAAATCGCGAAAATTTGTTGTCAGAACGACGAAATTAACGGTAACGAAATTGAATTAACGGTGTTGATAAAGGAAAAACGCTTAGTGAAGGAGCGCATGCGATAATGAATTAATTGTGAGACTTGGTAATAAAACTGAGTAATTTTCCGAAAGATTCTGATAAGATTTTCGCGCATTTTTCTGATTGCTTTTTTGAGGTCATCCATAGTATATACTCCTTATACTCCCAATTAATGGATTTGTCGTAAGAGTTGATCCAAAAGATGTACTATGGGACTATGATCTGTGACTGAGGAGGGGTGTGAAGATGTTTCCTGAAGTTGTAAAGAAGGGATTACATGCTAATTCCAGAAGTATTCTTTGGGTCACATTCCTGCTGAAATATATGGCTCGAACCTGATTCTAATTCATTAATGTTGGGCAAAACCTACTTTTTAGGTTATCGAAGTAGACAAATCGCTCCATAGTATACTCGAAGGAAGGTATTCAGTCATTTCCACTCACCGTTCTGCAGCCCCACCTTATTGACGAACTCAAGGCGGCTTTTCTAAGACAACGTCATACAGTATAAATGTGATAATCCCAACGGCTCGCTTTTCACTTGCTTGATAAAGCAGTTGTACGACTTTTGTTTTAATTTTCTTTCGAATTTCTTTTTGATTATCGTATGCAAATGTTAATTAAGTGAAAAAATTTTTGTAATTTTTATCAATGAAAAATATACATTTCGAAAACACCGATGGTATTATTTGTTGTTTGCTTTCAAAGTCCTCATATTCATTGGGGGTACGAAGACTTATGTGCCAAAGTGTATTTCAGAGAGCAGCGAATGAAGCACGCTTTGCTACGCTCACCTGAATGGCAGATCAGTTTCTTTGGTATATGATAAATTCACAATTTTGTAGATGCGTCAAATGGTGAATGACAATTTCCCCTGTTTGGGATTGGATTTTACCTATGTGCCTTTGGCGTATCGTGTAACACAACTATGAGTAAAATGTAAAAATATGTAAAAATGTAAAAATGGGTAAAAAAAGACTTTGGTGACTTTGAACTTTGGCGTAGCACCAACAATGTTTAACTAATAATGAGAAAAGAAACAGAGTAGTTTTGAAACAGAGTAGAAATCTTATCATGAGGAAAACATTCAAAACGTTTTATTTGTCATATATAATTGAACATATTTTGTCTCATCTATAATGGTTTTTCAAAGGCAGGCAAAGCTATTAATATTCTCAGTATAATGCGTGCAAAATTAATTCAAAAAATAGGAAATACGTTGCAAACTCTTATTCCAACTGCTTGAAACTCTACTGTAGATATTTCATAACGTGAAATCAACATTCGTACTAGACGTAATTATGTTTAATTAAAATTAAGACTACAAAGCAACCTCTAAATACATTCGTAATCCTTCAGATGCTTGCCTATAATAGCAAACGTCCGCCTATTGTTACTCAATTAAACGAAGCACATTGTTATGAGACAATAAACTGAGCAGTTAACAGGTAAATTGTTTATTAGTGGTCTTAAAGAGTCATTAGTTTGACCGACAGTGAGCTATTTAAAAGTTTTCTTTGTCGTCAAACTGTTTCTTAGTCGAACCCCAAATCGAAATCAAAGGACGTGCTACTGTCAGCATTTAATGAAGCAGTAAATTCGATCAACCAAAGATAAACCATTGAATTAAATCCAAGGGTGAACGTTCACACACAGTCGGTTAGCTTGGACATTTATAGTTCAGCATAACATAGTCCTGCCGACGAAAACCTCCAGTCCAAACAGCAAACAATATCACAAAGTCCGGAGAATTTTCTGCATTTCTGCTCTGTGTGAGGCAGGGGAGAATGAATTACATTATAAACCAACATAGGCCTAGGAATTGACTCGTAAACATAATCCTGTAATCCTGTGATATACATTTATATTGTACAGGGAATGATTTCCTTTCTACACCCTCCAGTCATACTTTCTAAGAAGGTGAACTACGAAAGTGTGAAGCAGCAAACTGGAACATGTGTATATTCTGTTTAGGGTTTAAAAATGAACTAACACAATGTACTTTTAATAACGTGGCGGCACGCGGCCAAAACAAATTAAACTTTGTTGGAATAACAATATTGCAGTTTATCTGATTTTAATTGAAATAGTTGGGGAAACCTTTTTTGTGTATCTCCTATCTAAATTGAGTGAAATTAAGTTTGGAAAACATGTAAAATGAAAATATAAAAAATCATAGGTAAAGCATTGGTTAAAAATTATATTTTATCATCCAAAATAGTCTGGCGAAAATTGTATCAACCAAGTTGACATGGAAACAATGGGTGAATTAACTCCAACTCCTCATCTCATTTCTTGCTTAAGTTCAAAATCAATTTAAAACTAAACTAAAAACGTAAAAAACTGAGCTAAGTTGGCGGCATAATATTCCCCTGTTTCATAGTGTTTTGACCATATTAATGAGCACATTTCTTGGTCATGAGTATGTACTATTACTATAATACTCAAAAATATATGTATTTTATATGAGATACATGTTCTCTTCCATGATCGGAGGGTTCACTAGGAAGGTAGTCGATATTTTGGAAGATCAAGAAGAATTGAATGCTAATCACACAAGCTCAGCTGCAAAATGGGGGTGTAATATCAGTGATAAAAATGTTTGAAGGATTATTAGGATAGGTAGACCTTCCCATATGGTGTATTTAAAATATGACAGTTATGGAGATTCCACAGCTTTTAAAGGTCTCCTTGACGAGAAACTCTTTCTCTAACTTTATCTTCGAAAAATAGATAACAATCAATAAATAAAACGAATGGTTCTTGAAATTCGAAGAAAAAAGAAAGCCGCAGAAGAAAAAGTAAAACTGATTGGAAAATCGATAAGTTACAAAATTTTTCTGAACCATACAAAAATACGTTGGAACTCTAGAATAGTTTGAGAAAATGCATAATGAAATTTACGCAACGCTCGAACGCAAACCATGTTACAACCACTCAAAAGGGGTAGTAGTCTCAAAACCGGCCTGGTGAGTAGAAATATCGCGAAGACCAGTTTTCTGTGGCACACTCTGATTTCTGTAAATTTGTTTTGACGACTCGAAGATTATGTGCGCCAAACAAGACGTTTGTATGTTTAAGATTCGTCCGTGGAATGTTTATTTGTTAGATTATTTTCATGTTGTCGAGCACGTTCAAGCGTCTTCCTTTATATTGTACATGTAAATTACTATTTCTCTAACTGTTGTTTCCTGCTGTTGATATATATTGGTAGTTAATCATGCGGTTTACCAATTCCATACTTACCCACGCGAAATTCAAACAAAAGTTTCAACGTGACCCTGAGATCGATGGAACCTAATTCCTTCGGTGGCAAAAATGCACTTCATACAGCCATGAACTTTGCTGTAGGTATCCTCGATGAACGTCTGTCAAATATCATAAGTCTGATGCTAAGTTAAGGGCAGAAAATGTTTTTTAGAATTTTATTTTTCAATAGACGAAAACCACTCTTTGAAATTTTTAGTGGAGTTTCATAATTACAGTTCCTAGTAATGCATCTGGCCATCCATTTGCAAAAACTTGCCCAATCTATGCGTATAAGGTTAGAAACTATAGGGAATATAAAAGATAGCCAACTAAATAGTTATAACAAAAACAATAAAATTTAACAGCCCCACTAAAAATTGAATGTTCAAAATTTTCTCGCCATTAATTTTGGCTGCATATCATCAATTGTTTAAATAAACACAAAATCAAGTTGCGTTTTCTATATTAACTCTTTGTCAAGAATGAACCATGAGAGAAGATTGGTGGGAATTCACTGGTCACAGCTAACCTCTGAGTCGAAACGCTCTAATCGTACCAACCACCAAGAATCCATGGTTCTTCGAAATAAAGTATTTCATTAAGTTGATGAAAAAGCCAAACTAAAAAATTGTTGCTTCATCCTTTCAGCTATATTGGAAAATAAAATCATTTTGGAAATTTAAAATTCAACCAAGCAATGAATAAAAGAATATGTTGCAGCCACAAATAAAGTATGTTATATAAAAATAGTTAATGGACATATCATGGATAAAGTTTGACAGTCACTTCGAAGTTTCGTTTATTCACAGTTTTAGCATCAACTGATAAGCTGTATGTTTTTGGGTGCTTTTCTTTATCGAATAATAAGTTCGGAATAAAGATTGTAATGTTTTTTTGTAAACATATATTGTATATAGGACATATACAGGGTCTGTATTTTAAGTAATGAGAATATTTTTGTCCTGAAGCGATTTTGCATCAAAACGCTATTGGACCGGCTGGAGCGAGTAGTGGGGGGTTTAACCTTCAACACGGCACAAGCGGTAGTCACCTGCTGGCTTACATTGAGGGATGATAGCTCCAAACATTGACGTATTGAAAACAGTGTGCAAGCTCAAAATGCAGCAAACTATGGAACAGCGTCACGCAATTAAATTTTGTGTTCGCCTTGGAAAATCAGGCGCATTGACACTGGTAATGATTCGACATGCATACGACAGTTGAAGCTTATCACAAGCTCTTGTTAATAAGTGGCACAAAATGTTTGAAGAAGGCCGGGAGAGTGTGGAGGACGAATCGCGCGCAGGTCGCCCGTAGACCTCAAGAACTGGAGACAACGAACAACGTGTGCGAGTTCTACTGAAGTCTGACCGGCGTTCAAGTGTTCCAATGATTGCGGATAACCTGGGATTTGATAAAATGGAGGTGCACAAAATTATCAGTGAAGATTTTGGGATGAGCAAGATTTGCGCCAAACTCATCCCGAAAGTTTTAACGGAGGAGTAAATGCAAAACCGTGAAGTCACTTCGAAAGATCTTTTGGAACATGTTTAAGAGGACGCTCAGTTTTTCTACAACGTCATTACCGGGGACGAAAGTTGGTTCTTCGAGTACGACTCCGTAACAACGCGGCAGAGCTCCGAATGGCACACTGCGCAATTACCTCAACAAAATAAGCTCGCATGTCTAAGTCCAGGATTAAAGCAATGCTCATTGTTTTTTTTTTTTTTGACAAGAAGGTTGTGGTACACTGGGAATTTGTGCCTGAAGGACGGTCTGTCAACGGCCCTTTCTACGTTGAAGTGTTGAAAAGATTGATGAGACGAGTGAACCGAGTGTGACCAGAAATTGCCGCCAATTGGAAACTGCATCATGACAATGGGCCAAGTCACACCTGCTTCGTGGTTACCGATTATCTAACGAAAAATGGCATCACAGTGGTTTCCCAGCCTCCCTACAGCCCCGACACTGCCCCAGCAAACTTTTTCTTCTTTCCCAAAGTGCAAACCGCTCTTAAAGCGCGCCACCACGGGACTCTGGATGGTGTTAAAGCGGCTTGCACGCGCGCTCTGAAGGTTTTTTTGCTTTCGGATTTCCAGAGAGCGTAGGAAGCATGGATGTCACGCCTCCGACAGTGTGTAGATGCTCAAGGAGCATACCTTGAAGAATACTGGGGAAATTTAGCGATTTCTGCAATAAATTTTGTTTTCTGGATTTATTCTCATTACTTAAAATACAGACCTTGTACATAACCAAGTTGGCATCATGACACCGTTCGTTTTGGGTGTTGTAATATTATTCTAATCTTTCGGAGAGTGTCAAAGATTATTACCGTTATTACCAATTTATTTGTTCCTTTTGCACTTTATTTCATGCGCAAACATTTTTTTCTTCGGTTTTGAATCATTGAACAGTCATCTTAGCTGACATCGAGCGATTAAGTCACGGAAAAATTACGTATGAAAAGTAAATTTGAAGGTTTCCTTGGCAATTATCTTCTACTGAAGCTGTTTGGAACTTTTCTACACTTAGTCTGAAACGTCTCGGACTTATGATAACATGTTCGTTATAGTCTCCGCGGTCTTGAAACATATTCAGAGTTATTCGTAATTAGATGAAAAAAAAATAATATCAATAGGATTGAAGAAGATGTTATCTTTCAATGTCTAACTAGCTGCCGATTCTACCTTTAAACATTTTTAAACTAAAGAGAAAACCTAACAGCAGTATACCTTTACTCAGATTTACTATAATGAAGAATATAGTAAATCTGACTGATATTTTTGTTTTATTTGACGATCAAGCGAATAAACTGCTTAGAAATATTTGAATATTATATTGACTGAGTGTATGCTGCCTTATACGGCGTCCATTGTACTCCTTAATATATTTTTGAAATCGATTTTATCTTTGAAAATCGATATATTTAAGAGTTTTTTGAGAGGTATAGAAATTTACGTTGGCAACACTTTTCAATTAAAAGTGTTGGGACAGGTGTTTTGCTTTCTATGGTTATCTGCCATTTGCCATTTTATCGAAAATAGATTGACGCCTGAGCAATGTCTGCAGATTGTGCAGATTTATGTCAATTAAAAACGGTGCTGTTCAGGGTCTCAGCCCGTCAATTTTATGGCGAATATAATTAACCATGAATCGTTTCCACGCCACGTTTACTCTCACTGATAACTCGCATCCATTCAAATGCCGTACATTGTGTAATGAAGAAATCATCGAAGTTGTAGTGCGTAATAGCGATAAGGATCCATGTGGATCTATTTGACATCGGGCTGGACAGGATCTTTTCTGGTTGAATGGCTGCGTTAATAATAAAAACTGTCGCCTATATGCCCGAAATTATATTTGAATAAAAATTGTTCAGAATTTCCTTACAATCAAACAACCATAATTTATTTTACTTTAAGGCCACTTAAATAACATCCTATATTAGTATTACAAATTGAAATACCTGTAATATAAAAAAAAACTACTTCAAAGATTTTTCGACAGCTTTTATGAGGAACTCTCTAGAATTTACAGAAAGTTGAAGGAATGACAGCAAAGTAAAAAGTTCAGCAGAGCATGATATTAGTTTTGTTAATGCATCAAACAATCCAATTCCTTCTTACAAAATAAGTAAGTGATTTGAATTTTTCTAAATAAAAATTGTTGGCAGGAAAGCTGAAAAAAAAAAACATTTACTTTCCGCGGAAATTCGATTCTTCCGATTCACGGAGTTATTTTTTCGAAGAATACAATCTGACTTTTTATTTATCTATGAAAAAGTTGTTGGAAAAATTGGGTTTAGAGGAATATGAACCAAATATATGACATCTATTCGTTGAAAACTCCAATCGTTGCTTGAAGTGCGTCCTGTTACGTTATAGAAATAAAAACGCAGGAGTAATGACTGCTCACAGTACAAAGCTAAAAGAAGGAAATAGGAATAGCTCGTAAGTCTGGAATAAAATTAAAAACAATGATCACGAATGGAAAATTTTTATTGATTTAAAAATGGCGAACGTTGTCTTCGGTCAAGAAAAAGGTTAGTGAAGATTCAACGTTTTATGTGGGTTTAGGACACCAGATCAAAACAAGAACATTGGTTAAGAAAAATATGGCCATTGAGAGACACCTGGGCAGCAAAATGCAATTCCCGAATTCGCTGGTACATGTGATAAAATTATTTTGCGTGAATGTATATATAACTGAGAATATATACGTTTCATATATAGAAGATCATGAAACAGTTTGTTAAAGCCCTCGATAAAAACACGAATCGCTTTTCCTACATTTACTGAAAATTTCCTCAGCTCAATGGAAATGCTTAAAACCGGTTCATTTGACGAACGCCTGATTAGAAAATTTATCACTTATACTGACTGGAACTCTAGGATTGAGAATGTATTAAGAGCATGGGCAGCTTTCATATAGGTAATGCAAAATTTTCTTGGAAACAAAAAGTTAGAAAATTACACTGAACTTGTAGAAGACCTACTTTTACATTTAAAAACTCTGGGATGCAATCTGAGCATTAAACTTCTCGTCTTCAAAAGTCACCTCGACATGTTTTCAGAAAATTTAGGTGACATGAGCGAGGAGCATGCGCAGCAAAATTCGCGTATCATAGAGAAGCGTTATCAGGATTTCTGGGTTAAGAATATGATGTCTGACTATTTCTGATGCCTTACACGTCACTTATCCAAACTCATACATAAGAAAAAAGCTTAAAAAAAACTTAATGATTCATAATATTCTTTAAAGTGAATACTTGTATTTTTCATTATTGGCCATAGATACCAGAAACTCATTTACTAGAGCTGATGAAAAAATCTACTTCTATATTTTTGACTAATGTATCATATGGCAATCACATCTGATTTTCAAGATACACGATATAAGTCAAAAACACAATTTACTTTCAAAGTCTAATTGAATAGGCGAAGTTTTCATGCTGCAGCCAGCTTTCCTCTTGTGATGAGATCCTGGAGTGTCTCCAACATAGCGCCAAGAACAATCGACAAGCATAGCAGGCTCGCCATATGCAAAGTGTTCCCGGGGTACATCACTCGCCGAAACCATTTTTGGGGGAAAACTACAAATGTGGATGAAGAAAATGCAATTTGAATGACATGTTGCATGCCTTCTTATCGTAGCAGTCCAGCATCAGTTTTATTTCTTGGCAAACGTTAGGACTTATTATTACAAAGTAAATTTTTTGTCACATCAATGAAAGCGTTCCAAGCATGTTTTTCAGTATGGTTATAGATATATGTAAAAGACAAATCTTGAATTAGGTTTTTTATGTCCGAGCCCCAAATTACGCTCTCTTTGATTTTTGCTTCACTAAGATTGGGTAGTTGTAAAGAAGGAGCGTGTTTGAAGAAGTGTTTTACCAATTTCTTTGAAGCCTTATGACGCCAGACTCGCCTTCAGCCTTAAATTTAACTTTTTGTCCCGGTGCAAAAGAGCCATGTGATGACCAGTTTTCTTTTACAAAACGTTGTGATCGCATTCGGCTTTCCCACTCGCAAAAAAAGCTGCAGTATTTCGCATAGCCTGACAGCAAGCAATTTAAGAATCATGACAAAGAATTCTGACAAAGTAACGATGACAATTCGAACTCAATTGTCATCGCATAACTCGAAACGTTCAGTTCCAACAATGTCGAACTACACGTTTTTGTTTATCCCTAGGGTTCCTGTTTTCATTGAAGAAAAATCGAGACTTCGGGTATAGGTTACTCGTCAGAATGTGTCGGAGAGTTTCTTACTGATACACTCAGCCACACATATCTGTATATTTAATACTCGTTTGGTTTGCCAATCAACCCTGTCATTGTGTAAAACTAAATTGCAATCCACCGCATGATTCGTTTTTTCAGTCTGAATTTGTTCAAATTCATACAACACATTAGACAGCCCCTTTAGGAACTCACGTCTTATCTTAGTTTCTTACATCACGGTTAAAAAAGAGGCTAAGTAACACTGTTTGAACACATCAGAAGAAAGTCGTTTTGTTTCCAATTTCGCGTAAACTCGCCATAAATCTAAAAAAACAAACAATGATTATTATAAGATGCGTGCGATACTTTAAAGTTTACCAATCAAACTGACATTCACAGGTTTTGCGATTTTCACAAAAGTATCGATCAAAATATAATACCTACAAAAAGTTATTACTAATCAACATCATTCTGAAACGATATCTACAAATTCAGATATTTTTTAAAGGGTAGTGAATTTGTTTCTATTTTGTTTTTAGTTACTTCTAGTTTTTTTAGTCAACCTTTTGGTTAGTATTTACTTTGCTTATGAAATTAAAATTAAGAATTAGCTGGGACAGCGCAATATATGTTAGGATATATGGACACGTTAGAATATAGCAGGAAATACTAATTTCCACTCCAACAACAGAAGATTTGCATAGCTTTAAAAACCTTAAAATATCTCTTAATCCTTAAATCCTTACAATAAGTCTAATTGCATATTAATTTATTTTTCTGTTTAATTTTGAAAAACCGACTCCAACTTGAAGACCTAAAGGACATTAGCATAATGCCAAAAACATTTTTCAATCCGTCCGAAACTGAAACCAAAAAAGAAAATAGCTGAGCAATTAACATATATACATTTTTTGTCTAAGATATCATCACAAACTTTATATCGTTTGCACAAATAAAGTGTTCTGAATTGCTTCGGCAGTCATTCATTTAGAAAATGACCTAATTATGGATCCACGCTTTTCCTGTGAACTCAATTTTTAGTATTCAGTTCGGAAATCTTCAAGTAGAATATTTTCCTACTTTACGTTTATAGGAAACCTTACTCAAAAAATTTATATTCAAGTCTTCAAGCATAATAAAACATAAAATTTAATCAAAATGTCCTCGAAAATGGGGATGATATGGGTATCCATTTGTTTTTCCCAACCACACTTTTTGCTCAGATTTTCATTCACGTTCCCGATTTCATGGCGCAGGCGAGGGTTAGTCTTTGTATGCGTCTTCCATATGAAAAGCAGAGGAAAAATGTGATAAAGACACCCGTATTTTAATTTAATTTTAAATGAAATGCCACAAAATGGAGCATAAAAGATAATACCGAAAAGCTCCGAGAATGGTTTGACTTTTTGACTGGCTGGAATTATCTTAAACAGTTTTGACATGCCACGCTTTGTTGATGTTACTGGTTGCGGTGGCGACGTGCAATCATATTTTGATATAAAAAGCGAAAATTTCGGCTACAAAATATAATATAGTTTTGAGAGTCTTTGCCAGCGACAAGCATTGTTCGCGGTAACGAAATGAATTTTTTATGAAATTCTAAAGCCCCGAGAAATGTAATAAAGTTAAAGGTAGTTAAGTGGAACTCAAGTTCTTCAAAATATCGTTTCATCTGGTTGTTGTGATTTCTTTTTTAAGTGTATTAGTACGAATACTTGTGGGATGACACTTTCTAAGATTTGTAAGAAAATGTCCAAGTAGAGTATGCATGAAAAATTAAACCTAATCGACGCATATCGGCTTGTAGGAAGAATATCTTTTTCATGAGAGCAATCAAGTGGAAAAATTCAATACAGACTAGATAGTTCTTTCACAGTCACTACTCCATCCAAACGCTTAAACGTTCGTTTTGAATTGAACTCAAAAAACAATTTGAAATAAACACACGAGTTGCTCTTCTGGTACCACCTTCATCCACCGGCTTAATTGATTCCTCCCAGCTTATCAAACTCTGGTCTCGAGTTCACTTACAGATTTTCTGTTAATCCTAGACACGTGACCGAACATCTCTATTAAGTAACTTGAAAAGTATTGAACGCGTGAACAAATTTGTAATCAACGTCACAGGTGAGTTTTCCGAGAAAAATTGCTGCGCCAGGCGCAACTTGAAAATGAAAAACATTTTACTCTCACAGCAGGTACAAACAGATTGTGTCTGCCACATTCAATGAATGCTTCAGGAAAAAGTTAGGAAATGGAGAAAAATCCGCTTCAGATTTAAATCGACTGGGAAATCATTTCCACCCTATCCACGAAAGTGTTACTATGTGAAATGGTGGAGTGATTTATTACCAGGGTATCATCCCAGTATGTTCGGCAGCACATAAATATTGGCAAAGCTTTACTTTGAACAATATCAGAGTGAGCTGTTATTAGCAGGGGGTGAAACTGTATGCATTCGGAACAGGGAAAATTGGCCTGTACTTTAACAGGGCATTAATCTTTCATCGAATAAATTCGGGGAAGATTAGAAGGATATTAGTACTGAAACTATTTATCAAGAGATGTGATGTTGTATTGATGAAGCGATGATTGGCAATAAAAAATAATTCAGTGTCTGTTATTGTAAGCCTATGGAACCTCGGTTTCTAAGGACAGCACAGGAACTATTTACAAAGTCTTCAGACTAGTAAGTTAATTTTTTATACTTTACAAAGCATGATTTTTTGCCGACTTTGAGCTTTTGGGAAAATATAAAAATTCACTTATAAAATAAAAATTTTATACTTCCCTTCTTCTCCTAACACATATTTCTCTCATCAAAATCAAACATCTTCTCTCCTGAATGCCAAAGTTGGGTGTATATTTATAAAACCTCTCACGACAACCTCCTCTTAACAAAAATCTTCCTCAAGTACTAATTTCACAGCTCATCTTTACGAATTGAATCGTGATACAATGCTCCAGATTTGAGTCCTTAAAAGGAAAAAATATTTATGAAAATTAAGATATACCTATGGAAGCAGACTTTATATTTAAGTATTCTCCAAAGAATCAGATACCACAAATTAATTCTGGTTAATTTCAAAGATTCTAAATCTTAGGGATAATCGATACTATAGCTTTCAAAATTATCATTTTGCAACCCAAAATTTGCTCCCAAAACCTTAAAACAAACTATAAACCTTCAAAATAAATTAACAAGTAGAGTTCGGACCGACTTTGGAAATTGAATAATGGGTGGAAAATGAGATTTTCTACAAATTAAAAGTTCTGGATTTCTGCACTCTTGATTTCGCTCATCCTGATACAACGATCTTGTTCAATTTATCGAAAAAAAAATTTTTTTTATACCATCGAGTGTATAAAAAATACAATTCTGGGTACTAGTTTGAATTAAAAATCCAAAAAAGCAATGACATTGCCGATTTTTTACTTGTGACTTTGTTTACATGTCAACTACTGTAATTGTAACTACTGTAACTGTAACTGTAACTTTTTGCAACTTTTTACAAACCATTATCTGACTCATTAGCAGTATTAGTCAAATATTAATTTTTATTGGTCATTTTGAAGACTTTTAATAGAGGTTGCTAAAGTCGGGAGTGAGCTTTTTTCACATGGCGGACAGAAGATTTCGGGATTAATACAATGAAAAAAAATAGGTTGAGGTTTTAAAAAAGAATGCTTCTCACATAGGAATCCAATACCGATACGAAAAAAATTTTCCCCGTTTTTTGACAAAATTGTTGTGGAATGCCCCATCATTGCATGCTTGCTCTCCTCTCTATTTGCCCTTCTTCTCTCAAAATGGTCTTCCCTTGTAGCCATCTTCGTCTCCGTTTTAGCCATCAATATCCTCTCCTCGCCCTTATGCAACACATAATCGTATTCTTCCATCCCAATTTGGCAACCCACGAATTTTCAAAACAGTCATACGACCACTGTCATGTATGGATAATTCTTCGGCAACAATCGCATGTTTTGGCACAATTGCCCAAATATTCGCGTTGTAACACTCATTATTATTTTGCGTCTTTTTGCCGAGGTATTGAGTCAAGTTTTCCAATCCAGTTTGGATTGAAAAACTAATGTTGAGGAACTTCGTCAGTCAGAATTAGATGGTTAATCCCATCCCATATCTATTTTTTCATTTTGACTAAATTATCAGGATATTGTATTGCGAAACTATAATTGACTGACATTTCACGTCCAATCGATTGTTTTCGCAGGTGTCGGCACTGATGCATCAATTTTTATTTCGTTGCAAGGTTTTTCACGTTTGGTGTTGTCTCGTTCTTCTCCACTCTTTCCTTCTGTTCCAGCTCTTGTTTCTTCTTCGCTTTTGCACTTTTGATTTGTACGTATCTGTCAACGCTTTTCGACATCATTGAGGTTCTAAAACATATGTTCACCTGCGTGATACACGCATTGCGGGTTTGGGATGGGCATCAGAAAGGTTGATGAAATTTTTTTGAATCCCCATCAGCAATATTGGGAAACTTTTTTGAATTTTGAAATTTGAGCATAATTATACGAATTTTGAACATACATATATACGTATGGGAATAAGTTTCCAACGTTTTTTCGACAAAGTTTCGACACATCATTCAAAGAATACACCATTTAAAGCTATGGTCTTCTCCCATCTTTCTGGTAGTAGATGGATTCCTCGGTGGAAAAAGGGTGAGGGCCTCGGTGAGGGCCGATTGCAGAGAGCGGAACAAATGGAAATCCGAAAGACGAATGTCTAGGGAATTCGGCGGCTGGGTAAGATTTCCCAATTCTCACCTTCCAAATATTTTTTGACCAGCTTGGCTACGTATGGCCTTGCATTGTCATGCAAATAAAATTAGCCTGTACTGTCTGTTATTCTTTTCTGGCCGTTTTTCCTCCAGAGCTCGATTCAGACTAGTGAGCTACCATCGCCACAAATCCTCAGTGATTGTTTCAAGAGTTCGTATAAGATGACGCCACTGTGGTCCCACAAGATGCACAACAAGCGTGAATATTCCATTTTGGCGTCGATGGACCTGGTTCATTTGGCATTTCCCAATGTTTAGGCCACTTAGGATTGTCGTAGTATACCCATTTCTCATCCTCTGTCACAATTCGATGCATGAAACCCTTTCTGTTTTGTTCCCGTAGTTGTGAATCTTCAAACTTTTTCGGTGCCCCTTCACGACCTTTATCAATCACGTCAAAATCACCATTTTTATAGCGCCGAAACCACTCTCTGCAAGTCGTCTCAGGTGGAGCATGATCACCATAAACATCGAGCATTATACGAGAAGTACGACTTTTCTTGAGAATGAAATAATGAACTAAGACAATGCAGCTTTTTCGGTATGGAAGTTAACATTTTCAACCCGAGAAAAAAGACGATTTTCACGCTTTGAATGAATACCGACTGATGCGTTCGCTAACCTACGCATCCTATATGCAATTTAAAATAAAAATAATAAAATTAAATAAAATAGTATCTGTAAGGACTTATCTCTACCAACGGCGGATTACCGATTTCGAATTCGACGTGATTCATCGTTTTCATGACTTCGCATATTTTACACGTTTTCGAGCATTCATAGTACTCTAATAAATTACCAGTATATTTACCAATACAACAGTAGAAACGCCAACTAAAGAACTCAAACCGTCTTTTGACCGGATGCCAACCGTATAAAAGATACCCGTCTTCCTTCTGTGTTAACTTCAAGAATTCTGATTTTGCCATGAAATAACCCAAAGGGTAAGATGCCTCGCATCTCTTTTGATCAATTCGTGGTATCAGCTCATCTACCAGAGTTTTCGGAGAGATTCACAAATGGTCTCTCACGAAAGAGAGAGAGCGCTTGTTTGCCCCACGTTTACACTTTGTAAAGTATGGTATGGCTCATACTCTTCAGATGGAGCATGTAGTCTCGGCAGAGTGCATCTTTTCCAGCTTTTGTTGGTAAGACAGGAAAAACTCATGTGTACTGAGCAGTGTACAATTTAGCCATGGCCTCCCGTCCCAAACCAGCCGCGCCGTCCACTTACTCCATGTTTCATGTTCCCATTTCAGAGCATAACTCCGTTGCCTCTACTCACGTGAGGTAGTCTCCTACCTCTCTTCATACTTCTGTAGGAAAATCTTCTTATACACTCCCGCTACTATGCGAAAGGCTCCGTCTCCGTAATAACCTCGCCGCTAATATTTTAATCTATCGATACGATTCATATCCTCGGCCTTGTACCTAAATTAAACAAAGTTCAATTGACATGTGGTCCATTGACATATTCTTTATCCTTAGTTTGGTGTTTTATTAAAACTTTGAACATTTAACTTCACAGCACGAGTGTGACATGTATTTATTTTTATCTTTATTAATTGTCATTACATTACTATTCTATATTTCATATTTTATACAATATTTAAACGCTATCAATCAATGGCTAATAAATATACATTGACAGCTTCCATAATTAGATTTTCTGCTCCGTTGCTAACCTCGGCGATCCAGGGGCCAAAACTGTTTCCCGGTAAAGAAATCGGTCGAAGTAGAAATGTACGTTCTCGATTTTGTTTAGTTAATGCACGGTCGAAAGATTTTATTATCCAGTAATCCTGTTTGCCCTGTTTATATCTTGGTACTTTTCACAATTCCAGGGCTGCAAACTGGCATAAATGCATGATTAGAGCTTTGTTGCAGATAATCATCGAACCCCGTGATCGCTGACCTTCTGCAAAGAGACATAAGCAGATGCTGTTTTTCCTAGATAATTCCTTTTTTTATTTATTTATCACTCCAAGACAATTCCTTTATTGGGAGCAGTACACTACCTGCTTGTTCAAATTTATTCTGCTATTGCAGATGCTTTTCATATGACTTTCATTTTTTTATGTGAGTTATTCAACACGATCTGTACGCTACCACTGCATTAAACCGTATTCTACTTATATACTAAAAGTACTAAAAAGCAAACAAGTCCACTTACAAAGAGCTAAAGATGGCTGTATACAGCCGAAACGCGTCCTCAAAACCAATCAAGCAAGGCCTGGCGGACCCAAGCAGCACAGAAGTCCACTTACGTTTAAAGTTTAAAACTTTCGAACAATGTGGACACAATGTCCAGATGACCTCACCAGTAACTCATCGAGAAAATCTTCATCTTGATTTTTCAGCTGGAAGGATTAGACGTTGAAATCAAACTTTCCCTTCTTCGCGCTGCAGTTGTTTAGAAAGCTTTCGAGAGTAAAAAAATAAGCGTGGGGAATTTTTATATCTAAAGATTTGCCTTAGCGATTTTTTTTTTTGGGTATTTCCTCCAGTGCGAGTGTCCTGAATTTTCGAAAGGTCATGAATACAGTACTGTCAATAGAAAAGTCTGAGCAGTTTATCCCAACCACTTTTGGTCCCTGTCATGTATTCATAGTGCCATTTCCCTTGGCAAATTGAAAAATCTTCACCTTCCTTCTACCCTTGAAGAACTATCACCAAATGAACCGCGATGCACTTAAACTGAGCCTAGAAGTCAACGAGATGAACGCAATACACCCTTGTCACGCATGTGTCAGCAAACACATATGACGTATTGTATTATTGTGATATAAACAAACAGAAATTTCCATTATGTACCAGATTGCTGAAAAATTCGTTTTGACTAATATGACTTTGCTACGCTTCGAACATTATATGGCAATAACGACACCCCTTTATCATGCAAATCATATTGATAAGTTGCTACTACTTTAAGGCAGATAGCTGTGATGATAGTTTTGAGGATTGGAATTATCTTAACCTTATTTGAATACGAATATAGATCATTCGCAGTGTTTCAGATAGATAAAATGTATCTGTTGTTCAAAAATTTTGATTATTCTGAATGAATTTAGTTGAATTTGGGACTATCGAGATTATTTGATACTATATAAGCTTGTGATAACTGTTCCCCTAATAAAAACCACGATGACAAAATGTCGATCCACGTTGAATAGTTTCAACAGTTGATTGTTGGCATCTCGTTTTCAGCCATTTTTTATATGTTTAATAAAAGCCTATAGTCACTTATGTCATTCCATATATCATGTCATAAACTATTCACAACTAGTCCTAAATTTCGCTATCAGTCAAATTTTGAATGTGCCCACTCAGCTATTGCCACTGTCACCTTTTTGTCAGGAAAAGCTATTGAAAACAACTGAGTTGCAAGTTTCCTGAATCAGTTCTATCCACTTCTTGATGCTCATGTCCAACACGTACATATTCCCATAATACAAATGGAGAATACAATCCGTGAAAAGGATAGGCCACTTTGAAACTTATGGAATGATTTCAGTTTGCTAGAAAATATCAGTACTAATGGTAGCCCTTTAAATATTTTATGAAGTCAAGCGAAAGCGAATGTCCACCGAATCGTGGTAAATTCATTTTTTTTCTGAAATAAGATGATCCATTCTTGCATTTAAGTTGTTTATGCTTCATTCCAAATTCTTATCAAAGTTAATATTGGAAGGCCTCAAGCGAGCGTCAATAGACAAGGTACCAGACAAAAACATCAGGAAATATATATATCCATGATATCACACTGCAAATTTATTACTTTTCATCGTATTATTAACATTTGTGATAACGTTGGTTATAAAATTCCACCATATATTTCTGGGCAGGAAATGTAATTCTTTAAATCTTTAAAATTTCTGAAGAAGTTGTCTCTTAGTTTCCTTATTCGGCACCTATCATTTTATGCTTGCAAATGCTATTTCTTAACCTTGACATTACATGCATTGTTTATACGTTCTATATGAACTAATGCACACTAGAAAGACTTACACAAAAACCCTTCAAAATTAATGCAACCAGAAAAAATGCAGCAGAACTCATTGAAGGAACTTTGCAGAACATGAGCGTTTATCTACAATACTATTAGCTGTTACATATAGTCTCCTATACGCACCCATACATTGATTTTCACTTGATGCTCGGATAAATCTGACGTTTTTTCTGCTCGAATTCCATCTTTGGCCTGTTCCCGTAACTATAGCAACTTTAATGCTGAATTTTCGTGTTGCTGACCCCCTCCCCAAACACAGAGAATACATTCCAAGAACACATTCCAATTTGGCAAGCATGCGCTTCCAGTCTCGCGCCCCACATTTCCTTCAGTCTAGGATAGGGATGACGATATGTATTTGTGTTTTGGGATTGGCTTCCTGGGGGTGTTGTTGACTTGTTTTTGTAAGAGTAGCAGCATGTATCCTGTGCTATACATTCACCAGGGAGTTGGTTGATATAAACTCCAACCCCGAGAGAGAAACTGCGCTGACGCAGCGCCGGAAGAAGGATTCCCGCACACAGTCAGGTACAATGGATTGGTAATGATGTACATGAGCATACAAACCTCTACGTATAAATATAGATATTCATACATATATACAGTTAGACAGGAAATAGCCCAGGAATGCTTTCGCTAAATTCCAAGTCTTTGAGTAATTAATAAATGAAAGTTGAACTTCGGAGAATAAAGCAGAATATTTACATATTTATTATTGATTTTTATTAAAGAATAGAAGTCAAATGGGAGAAATCAATTGGGTGGCATGTATAGCATATTTCTATAGGATTCAAATACAGATTCCTTTTGATAAATTCTTATTTATCATTTTGAATCTATAATTGAAACGACGAGATGATGATTAAACGAGTGTACATATATATACAATTAGATTAAATTGAATTTTCGCGTAACTACAAACATTTTAATGAATAATCGAAAAGGAAGAAAATTCAAATAGGGACAGTTTTTTCTATGATTTTTTCTCTTTCAATGGAAATGTCAACCTCTAATTATCAGTTGTTTTCCATTTCCAATGTAAAGCTAGCAAATCAAACAATTTCCAACTCGGCGAAAATTAACATTTTTTATTAAAGATGAATATAAAATTGTAGGTGAACTAGGTAAACAACTTTACTTCCGCCGTTTATTTTTATCCAAGGTTTGTGGCACTTTCATAAAAAATGTTTGCATATTTATGTCACCAAATATTGTTTATCTATGGCTACGAATTTTTTCCATTTGATCATACGAGTTGGTAGCATATGATTGCTGTGCAGAAATAATTAGATATTTTTTTTGTAAAATCTACAAGTCGATCCAGTTTTCACTTCTTGATTAGAGTAAAAGTGCTGGCCAACCAGACCGTGTGTCATTTGTCAGGATAAATGGTATTCGAAGGGAGCAATATTTTAGAGAGGATACAGCAGGTAAGATAAAACTTCCCAATTTAATATTAAAACGCACATTTTGACTACTTTTACGACGTGAAGTCAAGCCTTATTATGTTGCAAAATTAATTTATCGTTTTTCTCATTCTAATTCGGACGCTATCTCTCAATACTCGGGACAGGCGCAACAATTGCATTCGATAAAACATACCTGTGATTGTTTGTTACGGTTTACCAGCGCTTTATTCTTCGAGTCGTGTATATTCTGTCAACGTTTCGACGTAGAGGCATGGCCGAGCAATCTCCATGTTTTCAGCGCTTAGAACTATTATTATGGATCCATTTTTCATCCTTGGTCCAATACAGTGCAGGAATCTCTTCCGACTGCGATTTGCGGCTAAATCGAGGGATTCGAAATCAATAAAACGTCGTACAAAATCTCTTGGTTTTAAGAGGTATCGAATGCCTTGGCTTCTATATCGTTTCCATGTCTTCAAACCGTTTGTAAACTGCTTGTTAAGTTACTCCTAGCAATACTGCTAATTCCTCTTCACCATAAATTCTGTCTTCACTGAGTAATGCCTCCACTTCAGTATCTTCAAAATGTTTCTCCCTTCCACCAACATGCAGATCTTCGACCATAAAACACCCGTTCTTAAGGAGTTTGAAAACCTCACGACACGGTCTTGCACTAATAGTAGCGGCACCATAAGCATTAGATTCGGTAGATGAAGACTCGATAAACCTCATTGGCAGTTCTTCCAAATTATACGAGGGTAGGCCAATAAGTCCTTAGAAAATTAAGCAGATGGCGCGACTAGCACTATAAACGGTCCGTTTTTATGCAGCAGCACTACCGACTAGGCACGCTGTGAAGTTTCAGCCGGATTGATTGAGCTGTGTTTTTCTCGTGTATTGAAAAAAAATTGTTTGATTGCAAAAATTGAAAAAATTTAGTTTAGATCTGTTATTAAACATTTTCATATCAAAGGCTGAACAGTAAAAGGAATAAAAAATGAATTGGATTTAGTTCACGGCACATCTGCTATTTCACTTGCAACTATTTATAACTGGTTGAATGAATTTAAACGTGGTCGTACATCAACAAAGGATGAATCTCGCTCAGGAAGCCCTGTAGAGGTGATTACGACAGAAATGATCAATAATATCCACGATATGGTGTTAATTTACCGAAGATTAAACTTCAGTGAGATAGTTGAGGTTACATGGAGTTTAAAAGGTAGAGTCATTTCTATTTTACATGACAAATTGGGTACGAAAAAGATTTCGACAAGATGGGTGCCGCGTTTGCTCACAGTCGACAACAAAGGCAATAGGGTGGTTGGCTCTAAAGCTCTGTTGTCGCTCATGCAACGTAATCCGCGTGAGTTTTTTCGTCAGATTGTGGCTTTAGATGAAACATGGATACATCGCTACACTCCCGAGAGTAAAGAACAGTCAAAACAGTGGGTTGTTTAAGAATTATGTCCAAAGAAGGCGAAACCCATAAAATCAGCTGATAAGGTCATGCTTACTATTTTTGGGATGCACGTGGAATTATTTTCTTTGACTTTTTGGAAAAGGGAAAAACAATAACACGGGACTATTATGCATCTTTATTGGGCCAGCTAAAAGAAAAAAATTAAAGTAGAACGGCCTCATTTAAACAGAAAAAAATCCTCTTTCATCTGGACAATGCCTGTGTTCACACATGTTCGAGATCAATGGCTAAAATTGAGGAATTAAAGTTCGAATTGGTCGCTCACCCACCGTATTTACCAGATTTAGCCTCCAGTGACTTTTTCCTGTTTTTTTCTGACGGGTTAAAAAAAATTAGAGAAATGTTCAACCAAGTGTATCAGGCTCTAAGGAGATTAAGTTGTAATAAAAAAACGATTCCAAAAAAAATTGTTTTAATGCTTTTTTCTTAGGACTTATTGACCCACCCTCGTAATAAAAAGTCACAATACGGGCAATTGACATGAAATTGGCTAACAATCTGACATCTTCTGTTGAAAATGACTTGAAAATTAAAAATGTTTTACCTAGTGATCCCACCTGTAAGAAAACGGCGGGAGTAAGGTTGTATACCTATAAGAAATTAACACGTTGATAGAATTTAATCTTAGGAAAAAGTATTTTCAATTTGAAACACATACTACAAATAAGCAAAAGGGGTAGCGGTGGGCATTCCTTTATAATATTAGAAGCTTTTCAACATCTAAATTTGAAAAACATGTTAGCAACCAAACCATCAACGTATCAGTATAAATACGTTGATGGTTTGATCGGTTTTGTTGAAACCACTTATCAAATCGCCAAACATGTGCTAATCTGCTACAAAATGTATCCATCAACTTTATTCGGAGTAAAGCACGTAAATAAAATAGAAAGAAAAAAATTGTGACGAATAATGGTTTTTAACGCAGCTAGTTTGCCAATATATCAACAACAAAGATAAGGAACAAACACTCAATTAAATTTGCCCCTATAAACACTAAACAAAATTTTGTAACCCTTACATACACACATACATGATTGAATTTTGACTATTGATACTCTGCAAATTGCCTGCATGCTTAGTCAAAAAATATCCACGACTTTATATTTTGCGAAAATCGAGCGATTATAATAAATCAAGTGTGTTATAATTATTTGTGAAAATTCTAAAAACGATACTGAACCCCGAACAAATAGATCCTTTAGGTTAAGGTTAAATAAGAATTGCACTTACAACTTTGATCAAGAAAACATCCAATTAAAATGTAGGAAACCACTTCCAAGAAATCAAAGATAAATCCCTAAATTGACTTTTTAGGGATTTTTAGGGATTAGGCACTTGGGGTCAATTCAGAGATTAAAAATTCCTGAATTGACTGATAAATTTTTTAAAATAAAAAACACTCCAAAATCTACCTGGAATGTTTGAAAGTATAAAAAGATCATCAACACCTTAGCAAATATCTTCAAATCAACTGTTTTTGTTACATTTGCATAAAATAAATGTTAGAAAATATTTTCCCTTGATATTCTCCTTTTCTGCTTTGCTCTCCTTTTTTCACTTGATATTCTCCTATTCACACACGAAACAGGATAAGATGAAAGTGACGGAGATCAAGAGGTCCGACTGTGAAGTTGGATACACTTGAATGAATATGAATGAATACACTTCCTAGCGCAATTGGGAGCTGAATTGCAAACTTATGGAACTAGTACTGTAATAATATGACCAAAAAATTAGATTATAACTCCAGAAGTCCAATAAAGTATTCAAAAGAAAATCACACAGTTAAATCTATCCATTCAAAAGTGAAAGCGGCCACCTAACTAACTTAAACGATGGGAAAACAGGAATTCTCGCTGAAAAATTCCAGATTAACTTTTACATTAGAAATAATATACCCAAATATATCAGAGAACACTTTAGACAAGCTCGTATTGGTCCTATTAAGACCAAAGAAATTTTTGGACCACTGATAAGCTCAGGAATTGTATGGAACCTGGAATCGAAGGAATACCTGATTCTGTGATTAAAAATATTCCAAAGGAAAGGATTGTTCTCACCTGCCTGTTATTTAATGCACGCCTCAAACTTTTCACATAGCTTTCTTCAAGAAGTGAGTAGTTGCAGTGCTAATTCTGAAGCCTAGAAAGACTTATAAGCCCGATTCCCGTAATAATAACCGCAAAGGATTCAAAAAACCTTCGATAAGATAATCTCCAAAAGGTTCATTCAGAAAACATGCGATGAAGTCTGGTACGAAGTTATACTTTATAAACTGTAAGAGTTCAAAATCCATGTAACTTAGTCAATTTGATAGCTTCTTATTTCAATAGAAAACCTTAACTGCAAAAGTTGATGATAGTGCATCTACTGTGAGAAGTATACCGGCCGGCGAACACAAGGTTCTTGTTTGGGCCCAGCTTTTTTTAACATCTTCACAACCGATCTTCCTATAAGCGATCACTGTTAAATAGCAACATTAGCCGACGATACTTGCTTTTAATCTACAGGGACTAATCCAAGCACTCTGAAAGCTTGCTTAGAGAATTCGGTTCCTGTTAAAAAAGCCAGAAGTAAATAAATTTCAAAATAAATGACTGGATTGAACTTTACTAAAATTTCAAATGTCCAAATGTCCAAGTCTACCCCACTCGAGTTGTATATCCATAAATCGGCAGTGAAAATATCAGACGATATTGGGTAGGCTCGTATAGCTTAAAGTAAACAGCTAAATAATTTTCAAAAAATGTTTTCACTAGCCTCAAAATAACACCATTGCAATAAATCAAACGAAAAAAACAACAAATATCGAAGAAAAAATTCAATAAAGGGTAGACCATGCAAATTGCCAATCGGTCAACAAGGCATCCATCTTTTAGTTGTTTGGTGCATTAGACATAAATACAAGATAAACCAAGTATTAATAACTAATTATGACACACTAATTTGTTTAAGATCAATATAAAATGTGTATAATTGAGAAGTCCCAACTGTAGAGGCTCCTGGAAATTTTGGGCTAGCAAGAATCGGTACGATAGCAAAAGTATTTGTCTTCCATATTGGGAAACCAGGATGTAATCCGAGGATGTGCTTGTTATTTGCTCAAATTTTGTGTCAAAATAATGGTTCAATTTTTGTTATTACGTAGCAAAAATTTTTCAATCGATTTTCTTGTAAAATTTGACTACAACAAAACAGTATCCGTATCTTTTTAGGGTCTCATAGTAGCCAAAAATTTTTCACCTTGAATGTTATTAACAAATCTGCTTTTTCCGAATTTCTGAATGTCGAACTTAATATACCATTGAATTACTTTTTATGTCGAACGAAGAAACGGTTTGAATGTCAACATTTTGTAGTAACATTTTGCTAGAAACCAAAGCCTCAGATATATCTTTAGGATTATTTTGAGATCCATGCGTCGCTTGGCTGTTAGTTGTATTGGAAGTTTCTATCTTACGAAAAGGACAATCAATGTTTGCGTTGTTGAACGTGTATACCTCAATCCGTGTAAGATTTCCGTCACTGAAAGTTGTTTGATTAAAATGTTATTTGCCTTGCGATGTGAACCTACTTCTAGTGTTCTTAGCAGTGAAGGCTTGAAAGTATGCTATTTTGGCAATTTTCGGGATGTTGTAAATGGTGATTATTTTCTCTGGATTCTGGATTCTGGATCTCTGGACATGCCAAATAATGAAAGCTGTTTTCAATTTGGATTAAAATGGCCCAAATACTTCAACATTTAAGGGTTGAGACCATGACAAATAAATTATGCAATTATCTCGTACGCAGATAAGTGCACGCGAACGAATGTGACTTTCATGATTTTCACACAGTGATTGGATTGGGATCTCTTTAGTATTCAGATTTAGTTATTTGTGTCCATGCGTTTCGAAATACTTCAGAGTTGATCAAGAGTTCTATCGATATCCAAAAAACGATATTCCGGAGCTCCTTTCATAAAACGGTTTTCACAATGTACTCGTGGTAATATAAATAGTGGTATAATTGTGTTCCACTTGCTGAAATAATGCTTTCAAACCTGCTGTTTACCTCTTTCTGCAGACAATATTTGCCCGACTGTCAGTATGATGGACTCATAATAATTCGTTTTAAAATCACTAGTATGCTTGTATCTTTCAAATGCAATTTTTGAATTAAATCAGCTGTAAGTAAGTTGTTGAAATTATTCAAACAACCTGAAAACTCTTTCCCCCGCATTCCTGCCATTGGTGGTACACATCCTAGAAGTCGTTAACAGGGGCTCCACTCAAGGACCTCGTTGTAACCTTTTGGGTCTCTTCTAAAGGCCCTAAATGGTGACTTTTGTGTTGTCTTGTGGTCCTTTTGAATAAGAAGCTGGAAAGTCGGGTCTGGGGCAGTATTAAATAACCATTTTATGTAACGTGCATAACTTTATTCAAATGAAATTATGCCAGCTATGAATTGCATTTGATATTCGGAGAGTACAAAATATCAGTAAACAAACAAAACAATAACACAACTTTCGAAATAATAATGTTTCCAATGTTTTGTATACATTGACTCATTTTTAACAAATACTGGAAATTCCGAAAGATTTGAATTTGAAAGCTATTGAGGATAAAATACGTATGGCACTGAAATGAAGTTTCAAATTATGCATGCAAATAGGACTCATTGAACATGATAACAAATGATCAAACGTAAATTATTTAAATAGATACAGTGCAAATTCAGGAACTAATGCCAGTACAAAAGAAAAACTCTTATTACATCCATGAATATGATTTTATTTTAGAATTGAATTGTTAAAAATTGATTGTAATATCAAAATACGATCAGTTCAAATTGTGTAGATAGTTTTATATAATCGCTTATAAAAATAGACAGCTTTTTAAAGATTCTTCCTCTCGAATCACACCCCTACAAACTACGTTAAACAAAAAAAAAAACAACCAAAAGGTATTTCCTCGTAAAACCCGTAGTTCCTTGGTTTTAAAAGTAACTTTAAAACCAGGTGACAGCTCTACTTATTGCTCTACTAGCTGCGGAAATCCTTTGATTAGCATCAACTGTTACTGACATGAGAACAAAAACCCTAAAACTAGTTTAGCAGAGTTGGCAAACAATTTAAAAATTAATTCATAAATTGTTCACGACGGACTACAATTTTAAGTATGTTGACACTTTATCGCAAAAGGAATATAATATGATATTAATATTGATAATAAATTAATCAATGGAAACCCTCTGGAGAAACCTTTTCATAATTTAACACCCGAAAAAAATTACAATATAAAGGACATTTCGATAGATGAAGCTCACATGAAACTTTAATAACAAACATGTTATAATGTTTATGGAAGAATATGGTCAAGATTCTAATTATATCTTCTTAAACTTATTTTGAATGTCCCTTGAATATGCGGAAACTAATATATCATATAAAGTTCAACTATTCATCTATAAAATAAAAGCTGAACTGGAACTCCCAAAATCCATTAATTTTTTGGCTATTTAATGGGGTATATAATTGCATGCTCTTGTTATCTCTTCATATGTTTGATGTACTCTTTAAAATAATTTATGAAAATACCAATGATAGCACAGACTGAAAAGGACTAGGCGAAGAGGAAAATAAAGTATTGGACAAACAAATTGTACCCCTGTCATTAACTATGAAGCTAGTTTCAATATATACAGAGTATAGCAAACATAGTAAACAGAAAGCCATTAAAATTTTCTGCGCTTGTAAGTACAAGACTCGCAACGATTGACGGAACATGCTTACGAAAAAATACTCAAGGAACAATGGCAAACGAGGAAATGTTAAGTCTTCCTTGTACCTAATTCCAGTTCAGGCACGTTTATTTCCAAATATGCGTCATTCCTTTTTTATTTTAAAATTGTTCCATATTTAGTTACAGGTTGCTCGAAGTCCTTTGAGTAGGTTTATTAGCTTAGTTCTACATTTTACCAGCAACGCATAAAAATAATTTATAGAAAATAAATGATAAATAAAAATAACCACGTAAAATAAAACAATATATCATGTTACAAATAATTTAATGAGATTATGTGCTAGAAACACGGTGAAAATTCAAATAAAGCATTTCCATGGCTACACAATTTTTCTGATATATCGGTACCTATCTATTCGTTCACAGTTTTAAAAACATTTCACACTTCGTTTCATTAGAAATTTTCAATAACAATTCAATTGCATTACCATTTTGCAGAAACTTTGGAAATTCCTAACAAGTTTTCAGTGAATGCAGCAACCGATATGCAAACATTATTTTCCATTTTCCAAATTATTTGGGATTGAAAAGAGTGTAAGAGCTTTTCATCTTTTTGATATCTGAACATTCATCCTTGGTTTAGACTTTACTTGAGGAGAGACACTATTCCTGAACTCTTTTGAGACTGGAGTCCCTTTTTTCTAAACTTGACAACTTTCTTCGATCAACTTGGCTTGATCGGTCCACCCAAGTTTAATGTGAAGAGGCGGTAGTGTCTCTCTGACAGTTCTAGGACATCGTTCTATGACATTATTTTTAGCACAATAAGGTACTAAAAGCCACGAAAATGTATTGCAATTATGAAACAGAATGTCTTTAAAAGTTTTTTGAAGTTTTCTTACTTTACTCTTCTTCACTTTAGTTTCCTTACCCTTCAAAGCGCCAAAATCAGAACCATGGACTTAGTTTACAAAATTCATAAAAGAATTTTGATGGTGCAATAAGCAGTAACACTGACAGAGGCTCCATTGCTTCAAATCAACTTAGTAGCTGGAAGTCCTACGGCGGCAACTGTCAATCTTTAATCAAATCATTAAGCCCGTGTGTTGTAGAATTTTCGAATTTCCAGGAGATCTTCTTATCCTTCTTTATGATTTCCTTGATAGTCAACCACAGAGCAAAACGAAATCAATTTAGTGTTAAGTAGCCTAAATACTGAAAAAGCAAACGAAATGTAGAACTGTTTCCCTAACAGGTATATCTGGGTACTTAAATTTCTTGAAAATTCTAAATATTTGTTAGACAAACGTAACAATCTCTTACATGAACTGTCGATTCAGGCTATATTAAAGGTTGACCAAAACACACTAACCCCGTCACTTACCTATGGCTTTTGTTGTTATGGCCCAAAAGCTCACTACAGAGCTTGACCTGAATGGCGTGTTAGATTCAACGCATTTCAATACCAAAGGAACACGTGAAGATGACTTAGTTTGTATCACGCTTGACCTTGACAATTTCCTATAAAGTGCTTATCTGGTACTTCAACACCAGTAATTTTCTATGGCTAAGAAGGCAACCAATGCAAGATATTCAGTGCTTATCTCGTTTACGAACACCGAAGTGAAAATATTCACTAAAACATTTGTTAATTATGGATAGCATGTTGACTATTTTCAAAAAAATATTATAAAAAAAATTTATTTAATAAAAAAATAATTAAATAAGTAATGAGGCGGCCGATAGGTCACACCTGCATCAAGAAGAGATAAGGTTATTTTTGAAAATACAAAGGTCGCATAATGGCAGCCGAAGGAAGTCAATTATGACTAGCTCACCACGTGGGCGTGGGGGACATTCTGAAAGCCCTGATCCTTTCAGGACACACACACATATAAGAAACTTACTCTTTCATATTTCCTTTATATAACAAAAAACACTAAAAAATACAAACACATATAGAAAATAAAAAAAAAATAAATTTTTTTCTATTTTCTAAGTTTTGTATTGTTGTTATAGACTGCAATTTAGGGATGTAACCAACCTTTTTACGACAAGACACAAAACTACTGAGATGAGACAACTTGGACGGCCCATTTGTCGATCACGTCCAGAGAAGCGATGCAATTGTAATTTTGCACGTCAAACGTCTGCTAGTGTTGCGACTTGATTGATGATGACTTTTCCACAAACGTCTTCAATCCACTCGGTGCACGCGTTCTTCACCGGGCATCCAAAATCCACCAATGCATGCACTCTTTCGTTATCCCTTTTAGTCTCAAGGATAAGTCTTTTTTCCTTGTATCGCAAACTCAAATTCACTTTTTTTTGTTCTTTGCTATTTAAATTTAATTCCACTCTATTTTTTTTTTCTTCTCTGCAGGTTGTCGACACAACTTACTTACGTTTTGCTTATCGGAATTCAAATAAATCAAAACCAAAAGGCAATGACTAAAATTCAATAGACTTCTTCCACCAACTTGATTAGTTAATGCAATAAACTTCACCTTCTTATACACACATCTTCTACACCCGAATTATAACAATGGAAAATTTCTTTCCAGTTAGAGTTCCCAGAATTTAATAGGCGATTTTTTTTTCGAGTCTTAGTTCTATTTTATTATGTATGATTTTCTTTTAACTTAAAAGTATGGGTACAAGTTAAAATTTAACTTAAACTTCATTCGATCATAATAAATAATCCTCATCTAATAGCGTTTGCTCTCTTTTATTATTATTTTAGTTATTATTTTATTTATTTATTGTTGTATTTATTATATGTCGCCTATACAACGGGTAATGTAACAAGCATTGTTTGTTTCTCAAATTTTTGGGGTGCATAAGCCACAAACATAACAAAAATAAGTACTACGATTTTCGTAAACGCAAGACATGTTAATATTGAAAACTTCTTTATTACTATGGGTACGAACAACGAAATGGTCATCAAGAAATAGGTTAGAATTGCACTCATGTCAAAAATATCCCATTGCGGTTAATAAAATAAATTGATTAACGGATTTCTGGGAAGTTTTTTAAATATTTATATTTTATTGTTGAAGTAACTAAATCTAAATCTACGATTGATGCAAATTCAGTCTGATAATTTGTATTTCCTATGAAAAAATTTTTCGATTTAGCTTTTTTAATTCGAAATGTTATTTCATATATCAAATATTCTGAAAATTTTGGGCATAAAGTAGAGAAAGTAGGGTTTTTGTGAGTGGGTGTGCTTACAAAGTAAGCTGCATAACTTTTAAAATATTTCGTCCTTGGGTATGGGTGTATCTCTAAACGGCAGCTGTAGAATTTCAAAGGTGCTACAACTGTATATCGTCATCGTGCGTCATTGCCTGTCAAACAAGCTTCAGTATTCTTAATTCGAATCTACGTAAATGCTGGAATTTGTTAACTACCGATGAATGCTTGAACTTGCTTTTCTGTAAGGTTGTTGGTTTTCAGTTGCTCAACGTTCTCTTGTAGAATTATTATTTCGCAGTTTTGCAAAGTTTCCTAGCTTCGAGGAGGTCATACAGTGAGAATAGCAATTTGGAAAAATTGTTTGTCCTGTACATATGGAGATCCTTGACAATCGTCTACTGTCAAAAATTGTCCCTGAGTCCCTTCTTATACTTTTTATTTAAACAATGTCATCTGTCATTTTCCAGGGTTTTCTATCAGTTCCATGCGACCAAAATTGCGTAAGTCCTACTTGAATTAACATCAAATTTTAAGGTATGAAAATTTTCCAAAAAAACACGTCGACTAAGCTTCGCAGTTATACCAAATGAGTTTTGTACAATGAGTTCTGCGTTTGTACCTGTTAAAAAAATAATCGTGTTGTGAGCGTGCAAACCTATTCTTGCATTTGAGAAAAATAATACCTGAAAAATCTAGATTCCCTTGGTCCCAATCTAAGAATATTGATGTTGGATTACGAAAAAGATCCATTCATTGTTTTTCCAGAATAATGTATTCCTTCTAGATGACTTCACTCAGTCAAGCTAGGAGAACTCTCACTGTAATTTTTGGTGAGAAGGAGAGAAGGTGATTGGGCCCAATAACAATGGAGTGTTGAATATTTTTGTGAGCCCATACGAGGGCTGAAACACGAAAAGCAGCGATTATAATGGTATTATTTTAATGACACCACGGGCATAAGTAAGTGTAAATGTAAGAACAAAGTATAAGATTAAAAAGAAGACACAAAAATATAAAATCAATAATTTGGGGGATGTTATGTGCGCTCCGGCTCACAAACCTCTATCTTGCAGGTATGAAGGTGTTCAGCTGCCGCGATTAGCTGATTAGCCCCCATTTATGGATGAACCAAAGTTTTGGTTGCAGCCCTTCAGGATGTATCGTGGTGGCTTTGGTGCACAAAGCTGGCGTTGTCCTTAATAACGTCAGGAATAGCTAGGTATCGCATCTTCCGGTATGAAAGTATAGGTTACTTCAATGTCAACTGGTTCTGGTTGGAGAGCTCGGGGTACTCTCGGAGGTTCTGAGATCCTAAGCATAAATCATATTTTCCATGCAACGGATCTTCAACTCACTGGGATTATGAATAATACAAATGGATTAAGAAAAATTAAACACCTCGAAGTTTAATATAGAGCAGTATGATAATACTCGCAATTGCGGGTCACATGAATCGTTGCACTCTTCGAAGATTTATGTTCAAAACGATGAAGTTCGAAAATACAATCCTTATACATTCTGACGTTACGATTCTGAGAACGTACACCTGAAAAATCTGTAGTGTTCAAATAAAGTAATAAGTAAAATAAGTAAATATTAACTCATAGACACGTTTAGGTAGCGCAAGGAGTAAATGGCCTATCAATTGCGCTTCCAAATGAATTGCATACGTTTTGTCTTGATTGAATGTAGAATGGACTGATTGAATTGATCCATTAGAGTTCAATTCTGCTTATTGATTGGCAACGAAGCATATGTGAACGTCGTTTACCTACGTATGTGGGGTCGCAGATGGCAGATGAAGAAATACCACGCCTGCTCTGCTGCTGAGCATTTTAACGTGGGAAAGCAAACGTGTCTTATATATTCCTTTGTATTTAGTATGAAGTAGGCTTACCAGATTTGGGGTGATCATAAAGATTCCTGGAACTATATTTTACATCCTAGAAGCCACCTTTAAGCCATCAAGAAGATGGCTTCAAATTGAATCGGCATGATGGCGAAGTAGAATTTTGTCGGGGCCTATGTTCTGAGATGGCTGCCAATTTGATTTCTTGTGTCTCCTTTGTTTGTTACAACCCTTTTTGCGTATTGTTCTACAGCATTTTTTACAAATCACGGGAAGGTCTTAGGCAAGGTCAGAAACAAACGGGATGTCCATCACGTCGCTTAACAAATGTTGAAGTCCCTTCTTGTTTTGTGATGCTGTTGAAAAAAATATCGAAACAAATCAATTTACACACCGAGCCAGTTTTAGTTAAGAGTACTAATTATGTCCTTTCTTCTAAGCTTGCGTGGTGGTTTTGGAGCTTGTGGTTTTACCTTTTCAACGAGCAGAGAGACTGTTTTGGTCATGACATAAGAGAAGTTGTAGTCAGCGCAAAGAGCAATCATTGCATGAGATGTAAAAATGTTCAGGCCTTGAAAGCCACAACCTTTGAGAAGTTCTTTTTCTGCGCGTTGAATGTAAATTGTGTTGAAAGTAAAACAGAATTTCATATATTTGCTTACATGAAGGATACAATTAATCACATTTGCTCTCGTCAAAAAGTGATTTTTGATTTATCTGGTTCAGTGAGAAGGGAAGACCCTTCAAGGTTAGTTTGTTATTTGGTACGAGACTCAGTCTTCTTATCATGGTTCTTGCGATACAACATATTCAACTAATTTTGCAAAAATACCCAAAAAATTTAGCCAAATATTAAAAGAAAATAGTTTAGTTTATTTTTTTCAATTTCTACACAGATGCAGTGATGTACTATGGGGGTATTTCTGCAGCAAGAAATCCGCACACCTATGATTCAATGCCTTTCATTTAATGCCTTCGAATGATGAATTGTTATTTCGGGTCCTTTAAAGAAATCTTAGTGTCAAAGAAAGTAAACAAAATCTATGAAATTTCGAAATCTTTCTGATTTCAATGTGACATATATTGGTTTAAAAAATTCCGGAACCGAACTTTACCATAGAAATGTTGAAAGGAAGATGAGGAGTTTGTTTGGAAATCTGTATTTCTAATTATAATCAAGCATCAGAAGTCATATTATATCAAACCAAAACATGGCTTTGAAATATGCTTTAGTTCGCAAGTTTCGACATAAACAAAAAAAAATACATTCTTCATTGATTGGGTTTCAACCAATAACAAAAATCAAACGGCATTAAAAGTATGCTCTTGATGAGGCTCTCTATTTGTAATTTAATTTAAGAAAAAACCAAAGAAAATATGTAATTTATGACTGCACTGGCAAAATTTTACAACCTACTCAACTGGATTCCAGATTAAATTTACGAGAACAACATCTTGAAGTGTCAAAACATGGCTGACTACGACTAGATAGACAAACTAGGTGTCAACTGATTCAAATACTCCACAGCCGAATCATATATCGCACTTTCTGAGGAGAATTCACGAATTTCCCGGAGAATTCACAAAACGGAAATTAACGAAATTTCCGTAAATTGTGACTCGTTCGATGAAAGATTTACAGTTGGCTTTCATCACGAGAATTGTGCAGAAGTCGAATCGATTTAAAATAAACATTAGATATTTGCTACGTAGCTGAATTTGTTATTTATATGAATAGTTCTTAAATGAAATTTGTTACTTAAATGAAATTAAAATGAAATTAAATAAATCTTATTAAATTTACAAAATGAATGTCATTATTACCGTAATCCTGAGATGCGAGACTCAAGCTAAAGGAGAGTACGTCTGAAACAACCTCTGAAACAACAAAAACGTAAAAATATTTTAAATTTGATTCGAGCATTGCATTTAATATACTCTTCGTATGAGTGACATTTGTATTCAATGAGTTCTCAGTTTTGAATTGAAGTTTTAGTTTTAGTTGTGTATGTTTGTCAGCCGTTTTTCAACGTTTTTGATTCAAAAAGGCTCAACCTGTTTGCGAAAAGTAATCCGAAAAATACATGTCATCAGTAACTGTACCATTTTTAAAGAAAATTTTTGCGTACCTGCTACGGATGAAAGAAAAATGAAAGATGAAAGAAAGTTCAATTCACAAAAAAATGTCTGCCGAATTTTTTTCTTAAGAAATACTAACTTTGCATCTATTTCTCCAATTCGGAGTATTTATTCCTTATTTTTCTAGTTGATGATGTAGATTTTTAGTCGTAATACGTTTTGCGTAAACAATCATGGAATTTTTTCACTACTTTCAACAAATCAATTTTTTTTGCAGCACGTCTATGCAAGTTTATTTGTATTCTTTGTATTTACATTGACATTGAGAAAATGGCAAATTAAATTGCTTTCCATGCAATAACGTGAAGCGTGAAAGATTTTCTTTATTGCCTCAATAACAAGCTGAAATGGCTTCAAGCACGGCAACGAGCAATGAAATAAAAAGTATTTGAAAATGGTTGAATACGCTCAACAAAGACAATAAAATTTATCCGTTCTATCCCTTCGATGTGCTCAAAATGTTTCATTATTTGGCAGGATGGCTAGACGTGCATGATATCAGGATATGTCGAGTGGCTTAATGTCGAATTGAAATATCCAATGCGTTTTGAATACGAATGGTTTGTGAGCTGATGACTTGATAGTTTCAACAAATATGATTACTTTCGCTTGACAATATTCGAATTTCACTGGAATTACATATTCATTCACAGTAGTGTTGGTTTTTTGAAATGATAATAAAATTCTAGTGCAAATAGGAGGAAGACTTCTAAGCCTGTGTGAAATCATATTGAAAAATTATAATGACGAATGAAATATATCTAATCTATCTAAAACAAATAAATGAAAATTCAAGGGATGAGACCATCAGATTCTTACGAAAGTCCTTGCCATGCCAAACATTTGAATTTTAAACTTCAATTCAACTTGCAATTCACTTTGAACGAAATTTCTTCTAATTTCTGATTTTCCGGAATTCCTCTGCAAAATAGTTAAAAAAAAACTATATACTTGAAATTCAGCAAATTGATTATTAATGACTACTATCAAATATAACGTGGATCGCGCATGTTAAACTTAGTCTTGGGAGATGAATGGAGAAGCTTTTGATCTAGATTTATCAAATTAACTCAATAGTGAATCAATTTGGCGAAATTGTGGTCAATAATCCCATTTCAACATGGAAACGTCTAAGCCTACTGGCTTATACGTACCAGCTGCGAACTCATAGGCTGGATATCCAATGATTATTACGCGCGATTATTACGATTATTATTCATTTTTACATATTAAAAAACAAATAAAAACAAAAGATTTAAAAAACAAATAAACATTCTAGGATTCGTTACTTTTTTTAAATAGAATAAACAGGTTTCAGGGTCGTGCTGGGAACATTTTCTCTTTCGGCTCTTCCCAAGAAGCCTTTGTTAGTTGTCCGAATATTATTTATAAAAAAACCATAAATTTCAATTACGTTCAAATCTGTGGTTTGTGCCGACGGGGCAAGGACAGGAAGCAAATTCCAAATCAGCCAAGCCTGTACAGATGCACTTTTATGCTAGGGGTTTTTTTCTTGATGGAAAGGAAATGTGCTGTATAGATCTAGAACCGCAATACTTTTTAAGCAATTTTTTTATAACATTGAGGTAATTGATTTTGTTCATGTTGCTTCAAATGAATTCCGAATTTCCAATCCCGTGTCCTAACATGCAGGACAAAACCATTACGATTAGACCTTGATGCGTCACTGTAGCTTTTAAAATTTTCGGTATTCCTTTCCACCACACGTATGTTATGGCATCAGAGATTATCATACTGACTCGTCGAGGAATAAGACGCTGTTCCAATAGTCCAGGTTCTAGTCAGCGTTATCCTTACGCTGACTTTTATGTGCTTATAAAATGTTTTTTTCTAGCTATTCGACCATCAAAAGGGTGGTCTCTGTCCAATAGGCGCTGGTTGTGATGTCTTCATCGAAAGCATAGGAAAAAAGTCCCGTTATAAAGCGCAACACCCTGGCACCGAGGGGAAGACAAGCATGTGCATGAAGTTAGCTGTAGACTACGTTTCTGCTGCACATGTAGATTTCTTCAGTGTTTTATAAAAATATTTTCAAAATATTTTTTTTTTAATTTTTCATAACTAAAGATAACCTTTTCTGAATCTACATGCAACATTCCATGATTTTTTTATTAGCTTTGAAGATAAAGTGTTCTCAAGTTTGCCAATAGCATGTCTCGTGGCATATTTTTTCCACTCATTTTTATTGTTATTACTACCCCAGAAGTGTCACCAACACAAAATTTAAGTTTCGGCCCTTTTCATCACATTGATATTTAGGAAATTTTATCCGAATATGCTCATCGTCCTTTAGAAAATGTTCAGCCAAGATCGGTGCCAGGAAAAGTTTGTTTAATAATTTTGATTAATGTTGCATTTCAAAATTATTTAATGTCACGTTGTGCAGTCCCTGAAATAGATAAATAAAAACCATAAATAAATAAAATAATTAAAAAAACGTCGGTGCTATATTATGTTTGCTTTTATATCTCAAACTATGTAGAAAATTATTAAATGAATGCAGAAAAACATGTCATACTGCCTTAAATTGTGCAATGCTTACTGAGAAAACAACATCCTCGCTAGTGTAAAATTTGTGTCGATTACAATTTTCATCCACATCAATTTGACACTGACAAATCAAAAAAAGATTCAAAAACTTAGCAGAACTGCTCTGGTGACTGATCTTGAGAGCTTAGCTTGTCGATTCAACTGAAGAAATCATTCGCTTGACGAAATTGCTGGCGGTGTGTATCCTCCTCGGCATTGCTATTGTCTATAAGGTGAGCGTACTCCTTGCATTATAATCAGGAATAAGTTGAAAACAATGAATATTACCCATCAATTGTTAAAGAAGTTCTTGCCCTGCTAGACCTGGCCGATGAAAGTCTACTCACAAGAAATGACGAGAATCAGCAAAGGGATGTGCTTTTCACCTTAAGGAACAACGTCTATAACATTTAAGAGGACGATGATGTCAGTGAAGTAGAAGTGTCGGATTTCTTAATGTGGTGAGATTAGAAACTCGAAACACATATTAAGCTTACAATGTGTTTCAACAAGATAATTAAGTTGTTTAACTAAAGATCTAGATAAGTAATTGACCTTATGTGGTTTATCTTTAATTTGATTTAAAACTTGGGATTCTGATTCAGTTCTCGGAGAAGACATCAGCTTATATGACGGCCTCCTCTTATGGGAGAATCCGTTTAAGATGTAATCATTTCAGCTGCACCACTACGACATGATCATCTTTATTGTCCACATATGCTCTGTGCCATGTCTAATTTGGAACAGTTTTTTTGTTTTTTAACTTGGCACTTTTTCTGTACTTATTTACTTATCATAAACAATAACCATGGCTTATACTACAAAATTGGTTGCTCTGAATCCGGATGTACCCCAAATAAATAAGGCTACCATTTCTTTCTTTCTTAGCTTATGTAGCAATTTAGTGTATCCGTATTCTTGCAGCATGTCCATGTTGGTGCAGGAATCTCGTGAGAATTAAAACCGCAAATCAGCCTTAGAATACTATTTTATTTATTCCTCATCAACAGTACTCGCGGAATGATATGTTATCCATACACCAACCATGGGTTCACAATTGGTACCGCTGCTCCAGCCGATATGACTTGGACCTTAACATTTTCGTGGGTATTTTCTAGTGATTCGAAACTATGCAATGAACTTTGACAATGCTCTGCTGAAGACGAGGTGATGTCAATACTTTTGTTAAGTTTAACAACATTTGTGTCTTAACGTCATTTGTCGTTATTTGTATATCCACGTGGTTATAATGAATAGTGAAACACAAATGTACCGTGAGCTTCACCTAGCTAAGGTTGAGCCTGATTAACATAAAGCTCTAAAATGTAAGGCTTTAAGGCCTAGGTTGTTCTAATATATCTCAAGATCAAGTTCCCGTCATGTTGCCTCATCAAATATAATGCTCTTTTTATATTTGAAACTTATATAAATTAAAACTGATGAATTAACCCTTTTTCCTCATCCCCGCTTCACGCCCGTTGAGCTTCCCGTCGGAGTTTGTGACTATCCCTTCGTCGTTCAGTATCAGTACACGCGCGGCTCGCTGGGCCTACGTCTCCGGCAGGACATAGATGACACATGCAGTTTTGATAGCACTCAGTGTAGGGATTACCATGCCTTCAGCAGCCATTCCTGTGCTCCCCGGCCAAGTGCCAAACTGTGATGGGCGTCTTGTAAGCGTTTGGACGCCTCTACGTTCATCTTCCTAGAGTTCAACACAAAGGGGATGCTCTGCGTGCGTGGAAGTGTAGGTGCGTTGTTGCGGGTCTCGTACGCTACGCACTGATGGTCCTTGGACGGAAAGTCCTCTAGAACTCTGTTGCATGCATATACTTTAATACTCCAAGGGAATGTCAGCGCCGACAAGAACTTGATCCTCCTGGTTCAATTCATTGTCCCCAAAGAGTATAGCTTCGTCAGAAAGATGTTATAGGTTCGTTCGCGGTCAGACCCACACTCAAAATATAAACTTGGACAAAAAACATCAACAACATCTCTTATGGGCATGTAAGAATTTTTATCTTATATGCCCTGCGATCTTGCAATTATAAGCCAATAAGTTCCTATCAAAACCTTTGGATTATGGCCTTAGGTTAGGCACACTAAAACAGCGGAGAGGAACTGCTGTGTGCCGTATCCTCCGAAATCCAAAATCCTCCACAGCAGCCTACCATTGTTTTCATGTAAGTTGAGAAATTTTTTGGCTTGTTTCTCAGTCAAGTCAATAATAACAATGGGCTGTCCTCTAAAATTTTTAAGGGTTAGTCCTGTTTTGATGACATTGAACTCAGAGAAAACTCTTTTAAAGCGCTCTTCCTCCTCAGTCATGGCCGTAACTCAGTCAATGTTCATAATTTCCAGGTTTACGATTGGTTCAAATGAGGCTATCGTGTATATGGTATACTTAACAGCGTCGCGAAATGTGCCGTTACTTATTTTCTAAGGTTTGGCTGATTTTCACAGTGTTAACAGAGGCCACTCATTCGGGTCTGCCTAATATTTCTAATGGCAGTTTAAGTACAATCGAATATCAAAGCTCTCCTGCATTCCCGCAAAATGTCTGGGTACGTTCTATCATCCGTCAACTTGACCAGCAAAGCATGCATTATGGCTTTGCGGGGTGACTTACTTCGCGATTTTTGTTTCTCGTTCGGTGTTCCTTACCTTTGTCCCCAGGAAGGAGCTTACTATCGGCCACTTGTGAGGAGGAGCCTTTTGACCGCTATCCTGGTGACCTTACTTGACACTAATTGGGTCTTGTCATTTGACGAAGTGTGTTTGTTTGCTGCTTTGCCTTTCCTATATTTTTATTGATCCCCATGGATGGGCTGGTGGCAAGGCTTTAGATGCGGGACAATCACTTTTTGCTTAGACCGCGGTAATAACCCTTAAGTTTAAAGTTACCTTAAGTTTACATTGTTGTGTCTGTAGAGCCCGATGCGGTCTGAAAGCTACTCCACCTCTAATATAACTAATATATGATACATGTTGTTCTTGAGGTTTTTCTGAATATTGCTGCACAATTTGATGTGCTGTACTATGTTTACTGCTTGTCGCATGAGGCGTTCTTCCTCATGGCATTCCAATACAATTGAACTGTTCTGCGCTTCGTTTAGAGACTGGCTTTTCATGTTTGCGCCGGAAGTTGGAGATGGTTGCTCCTGCCACATATTTTCCAGGTATTTGCTGTTCGTACTTTTCATAGTGCTTTATGCGGGATTCCAGCCAATGTAATATGAATCCACCCTTTATTCCTTTATTTTTCATATATATTTTTCATTACTCTTATAAGAGCATAAGGAATAAAATAATTTTAGTATGATTGTTGCTATGGTTGGAATTACAGTATTAACCGTTATGTTAGTATACAACTTTACTCACGTCTTTTAGCAACGGGGTACCCGGGTACCCACTGATCTTAATATTAATAATTTTGTTTATTTTGTTAAAAATAAATCAAAATATTTTTTTCTTAAAATATGAATATTTAGTGACAATAAAAAAAATAATAATATTAATAATGTAGAATTGTGAATGAAATGTGAAATAAATTTGGGGCACTCCAATTCTTATCCGCTGTATCACGCGACGATCGGATTGAAGAGATTCCATAATATTCTGCGTTGATTCCATAATATTTGACGATAGTAATACTGGAAGTCAAAAAGTAAAAGTAAAAAAGTAAAAAAGAAGACAAGGCAGCTCCAATTCGTGATGTGTGGACAATATTGAATTCAAATTTAGCTCAGATGTACAAAACAACCGCAAACTTGGCAACTTGGCGATGATTAGCTTCATCCATAGCGTAGCCGGACTGGGTTTATTTAATATATGAGTATACCATCTAAACCAGCTAAGTATGGTATAAAGGTCTGGTGGATTTATGATGCGGAAAACGCATATCCTTTCCAAGGGATTATGTACACTGGTTAAACAGATGACACACGGGAAAAAATCAGAGTGAAAGAGTAGTGAAAGAATTGGCGGCTCCGTACCGCGGTAGTGGTGCAAACGTCTGTATGGGTAACTTCTTTACCTTTCTACCCGTTGCTTAACATATGTTATCGTGGAACATTACCATTGTTGGCACAGTAAAAAAAATAAACCTTACATCCCTAGCGTTGTGCAGGCAAATAAGACACGGTAGCAGTATTCGACAGTTTTTGGATCTCACAAAAAGGTTACCATGTGTTCTTATGTTCCTAGAAGAAATAAAGCTGTCATTCTGTTATCTACAATGCCTTTCGATGTATTTGTTGGTGATGACGCTAAACGAAAACCAGAAATCATAAATTTTTATAGTATATCTAAAGCTGGCGTTGACATAATGAACTAAATGGCCCGGAGGTACACAAGTCAACGACGAAATTCGGGTTGGCCAATGGCATTGTTCTCAATTAATCTCTTAAAATGCGTTAAATGTCAGATTCAATGTCATTAAAGGTTAAAAATATGTAATACTTATTATAATAATAAAAAATGTAATGGGTACCCGGGTACCCGGTTGCTGGGCGATGGCTGAAGCTTAAGCTTATTTAAAAAAAACAATAAAAAATTAATAAATTAAATGCACTCACAACTAGCTTTCTTTTGAGTTGAAAAACGACGATTCGAGAGCTTAAGATAAAATATTAAATTTTCTTTGAGCTTTTCATACAAATACCTACCCGCCTTGGGTACCCAGGTATCCAGTTACTAACATAAAGGTTAATATTATCAAAATGGTGGCAGTTCAACTGAAAAGGATTAAAAAATTCGAGTTTTTGATGATTTTCAGGTTAAAAATTAAGAAAATAATGGAATTTTGCCTAAATTTCATTATACTCATTGATAAGCCAGTTTCGGAAAAAATACATTAACACAGTTCAAAAAGGGGGTTTTGAGAAAAACACATTGGAAAATCTAAGATACAAATATAGATTAAACAGTTCATTCTAATCTACGATGCCTAGTTCATAGAGAATACCTTCAGGTTGTTGAAAAAATTAATTTGCTTCCATGTTAAGGTCTAGCAGAATATTCAAAGTCTCCATAATTTTTTGAATTGGGATAAAACCTTCGTCAAAGATACTTGCAGCTACTTGTGTTGTCTGAAAAAATATGTTGCGGTGTCGTTGGGGAGACTCAGTTCGGTCGTTGTTCTTTTGCATAGTGACACGAAGTCCTCATTCAAACAACATGTGTTTCAAAATCTCTTGAGCTGCATCAGAAAGAGGAGCTTTACGCTTGAATCCACTGAGCGAATTGGTGGCTTCTTCCTTTCCGCATTCGCACCAGGACGGCAGCGTGCGTGACTGTCGATATTATGGCAGTAAGTGACTCAAATCGCTTTACAGCATATCTTTGAAAGAAATAGTGATTGTGCACAACTTGATGTGAAGAAGGAAAAAAAACTCAAAATACGAGGAATATGTTTCTTCCTACTTCGACATTCAGAGTGACACAGCCGCTGAAATAATAGCCAGGCACGTATTTCATACGATATGTGCTCCGTAGAACTGTAGATCGCAATATTATTATATAATCAATTACTATAGGCAGTGCTTCTATCGAAATACAATTTCTGCACATTGTTCTAAGAGAATTTTGCTATTGAAACACGTCAAAATAACAATCAAATCACCCAAAATTTTAAAGCACTGCACTCTATGGCTTGATTGCGAATCGTATAGGCTAGCCTTTTATAAAAATCCTTGCAACCGTCGCATCCATAATACGGCACTATTTCTTCAAAAATCGACTAGTTATGTGAAAATCTACCAAATCGTCCTTTATTTATATTTATTTTCATTTAATTTTTTTATTTTTTATGATTTGATTTTCATTCATGAATGCAAGAATTTCTCTCTGGATTCTCATCAGCATGCAATTATGTACTGTCAATACCTTTAAGTTTCGTTTTTTGACCGGTTATATGTAAACCAAAGCTGGGTAAAAATAGGTTAACATAAGGACACGTTTGACTTTTTACTCCTACTACTTGTTCTACTACTCCTACTACTTGTTCAAATTTATTCATGTGAAAGCACCAGGTTGGATCCATTGCACAAAATAAAATTTTTAAATACTTTCTGATGTCCATAATAATGAAATCTATTCCCTCTTGGTTGGGCCCACCCGGACAGGCTTTCTGTGACTGCTCGGATGTTTGTTGGTGTTACTCCTTTTTTACGCTACTTTTTTCCAAAGTAATCTATTATAACTAAAATAGATGAATGTCTTAGTGCAATCTTTCAAAAACGATAAAATTTATAGCGTTGGTCCATTACAATCCCACTTATTGCAGCAATAATGATTGTATTCAAAGTGATTGAACAGCTATCATCAATAATTCAACGTTTTTCCGAACAAAATATCAAAAGGCTTGCATATATGCTTTTGTGCATAGCTTGCTGCTTTCCTTCTTTAATGAGTTCTGTCAGTGCCACTTGCTCTAACCATAAACTAGCAATTGACAATATGAGAGCTCTAGAGCATCATACAAAGTCTACAGCAATTCCAAATCCAATATCTGGATGTTTTCTAGTCTGCATATTACGTTTTTGAGTTTCCATGAGACACAACTAAAAGGAATTCCCATCACGGCACGATGGGTTGGTCATAACCATTTAGAGACAGTCCCATCGATAAAAAGTAATTCGATTAGTTGCAAATAGTCCGGTCAATATTGTTTTTGGCTATTCGTTTCCTGTTTCGCAGGTAATAGTACTACACATCAAATATAGAATTGATAGTCAAAGGAACAATAAACAATTACATGGAATCACTTTTATCCTTTGGTTTCGAATTGCGTTGTTAGGAAGGACGTTTTGGAACTTGAAATTAGAAAGCTTGCATAAGTAGTTCTATATGCTAGTTGAAATTCAATCAGTGTGGGTTCAAAGAAAATTGAAAAATTCTGAACATTCACAATAACCAACTAACTTAACTTACTTCTGGGCTTTTGTATTCATTTTGAACGCATACATTTATATCTTCTTTCTTATAACAGTTAAAAGGATTAGACATACCTATATGTAACCACAAATTCTTTTTAATGCATATAATTTAAATGCAAAAAGCTTATATAAGGCAAACATATAACTCCCTACATATAATTCACCTGCAAGGTGTATCATCTTTAGGACCGCTTTGTTAACACTGAATATCTATGACATTTGTCTGTTGGTTGACAAGTGACAAGTCCATTGGTTGACATGTTAAGACATTTCTTTGAGACATTTTTTTACAATTGTAACTATGAAACGTTGTGAAACTATCATGTTTCATTTTGCTGATCAATTGTCAGTATGAGATCATCATCGAAGACCAACATGTTCCTATAAACTGATTAAAGCAATCAAAATACACGTTCCCCAGAACTATGCAGTGTGTGAGCAATTTCGTGTCAGTGAGACTACTTCCCCGAATATTTAGTAGTATGATAACGCATAGAATATTGCCAATAGAACGTCCATCTCACATGAAATATGGCAAAACAATCACTCGAATGGTTGACACTAAACATTATTTTCGGAAGCAAATTTTGATCATCAGCGAGTCCCATTTCACACTTTCCCGAGGCGTCAATAAGCAAAATTGCCATATTTGGGGTGAGGAGAGTCCAAAGAGATCCATGAAACACCATTGTATGGGGGGAAATGTGCCTGTTCGGCAGGTGGTTGTCAACCAAACGAATTTGTCGACGGCAATCGTAGCCCGTCAATGCTGGCTCATTATGTCTGCCGATAAATGCGCGGAAAGGACACAATGTCAAACTGAAAATTAATCATTTCAATTTCTGAAATGAATATTCCCTGATCTGTCTCAAAAAAGACGACATTGAATGACCATTCAGGTCTTCAGGTTCCACCCTTCTATTTTTGTAGAGTCATTTAAAAAGTTCTGCAAATGCAGCGAAAAGGGCATACTTTCCTTTGGCCTATAAAGGCGGTCATCTATTTGATATTGTACTCAAAAGCTAGCCCAAAAGAACTGCAAAGAATCACACTAAATAAAAAAATACCTGTCATTGCAATGCCACACTCGGTGTGTAATGCACTACATATGCTCCGCTAAACCCTTTATGGTAATTCTGTTATTTTTATACAGGGCTGGCACATTTGAAAAGTTCCTCCGTTTGCTTTATTATATTCCTTATTAATTTTCATTCTTCATTTTCCATACACGAAAGGAGTCAACATAACATGCAAATGATGTACTGGATTTAAGCAACTTGAAAGCGTTTGGGATACCGAAAAATTTTTAGAAATCATACCATCTATAAATTTTTGAGTGTGTTTATCGAAAGTAATATTTTCAAGCACTATTTCAAATACTTTGATTTCATATTTTATTTTTAATTTTTCATTCGGTAGCAAAGGTTGACTTATAACTCCGCTCTTCTTCATAAAAACTACAAACTCAGAACAGTAAAGAACAAAATGTTAGCACAGGCCTGATTGAAATCTTAGCATTATCTTCTTATTCTTTCAAAATGATCTCAGAGCTTATATCATCAATAAAATGAATCCCTACATATATACACCCAGCGAGAAAGTATTCCAACCTAAAACATTTCAATCTGTATTTATTTAAAGATTAAAGTATATCCTTTCCCTTTTACTTTGCATTTACTATTAGCCCTGCATTATCACTGCATTATTCTAAAAGGATAAAAGTGCATGTCTTTTGAAAATTCCAACACCAGTATTTGCTTTAGTAATTCAATTTAATGATTAATTGCACTGTGACAAAAGTATTGCAAAACATATTCAATTCAGAATATTTATCAAAAATACATTGTGATAAAAAAGTCCCCGGGAATTGTAAATAAAACGCAAAATATGTAATTATTCATCAATATTTATTTTGTCGCCTTCAAAATAATCTCCATCAGATGCAATACACCTATGCCAACGATTTGTCCAGTCCTCGAAACACTTTTCATAAGCACTTTTTTGGGATGGCCTGCAGCTCCTTCAGCGAATTTTGTTTTATATCTTCGATCGACTGAAAACAGGTTTCACGGAGCGGCAATTTCAGTTTGGGGAACAAGAAAAACTCACTCGGAGCCAAATCCGGTGAATACGGTGGTTGATCGACATGGTTTATTGCTTTTTTGGCTTTAAATTCGGTCAAAATCGTGGCTCGATGCGATGGTGCATTATTATCTTGTAAAATCCATGAATTGTTCTTTCGCAATTCCGGCCGTTTTCGACGGACGTTCTCACGCAAACACCTCAATACGGCCAAATAGAACTCCTTATTGACCGTCTGTACCTCCGGAATAAATTCATGATGCACCAAACCACGAATATCGAAAAAACAATGAGCATCACCTTAATTTTTGAGCCGCTTTGGCGTGGTTTTTTCGGTTTCGGCTCGTTTTTCCCCTCCATTCGGATGATTGTTGACTTGTTTGCATGTCAAACTCATACACCCGTGTCTCATCGCCAGTTATAATGCTCTCCATAAATGTTGGATCGGAATTCGCACGATTAAGCATTTCCAAAGAGACTTGTTTACGGTACTCTTTTTGAAGAAAATTCAGCTTTATCGGCACAACTCAAGCAAGAACACGTTTCATACCCGAAATATCCACCAAAATCATTCGAACGGACTCGCGAGAGATGTCGAGCTCTCTTACCATCTTTCTTACATTTGCATGACGATTTTCAAGCACCATATCCTTAATTTTTTTTAATGTTGTGCTCAGTTGAAGAGGTCGAAAGTCGTCCAGAACGAGGCATGTCATCAACGATCTCTCGACCGTCTTCGAAGGCTTTGTACCACTCGTAGGCTTGTGTTTTTGATAGAACTGAATCACCGTAAGCCTTTTCCAATATTCGCAACGATCCTGCACACGAAATTTGGTTCGAAACAAAAAATTTCAGGCAAATTCTTTGTTCAATATTTTTATCCATATTGAAAATCGCAACGCACTACTGTGGTGTACCGACTTAAGCAGCTGCTGTAAACAAACTGGTTGACAGATCGTGCTCATATTGGCATAGTTAATTAAGGACAGTCCTACCAACTCAACAAAATACATTTGTTTGAAATATCATTTACCGGGGGAATTTCAATTAAAATTTCCGGATACTTTTTGTCACGATGTATGTATAAAGTATAAAAAACGAAAAAGTTCAAAGAACATAGTGTATTAGTACTCCGTTTTGCCTTAAAAATGTTAAATTTTGCATCAATAACTGCCTGCAACCTTCGGATGACGTAGTCTACAAGTCTGGGTTCATAAACCAATGGCAATGGCTTCCAAAGACCTTCATTCTCGTGTTCTTTTCATGTTGATTTTACGAGAACGCTTGAAATACACCCAAATATTTTCAATTATGTTTAAATCAGGACTTTGAGATGGCCAGTTTAGATCGTTGATACGAACGCCATTGAGAAAATTTGTAACAAGTATTTCCCTATAACAGGGTATGTTGTCGTGTCGGAGGGTCCAGTCGATAGTTTTGTGCAGCTAATCGCCATATGGGAATGCATTATCGTTTAATAATAAAAGGTAAGGAGCTTGCGTTAAGATTCCACTGTTAAATACAACTAAATCTCCAAGGCCTTGAAATCCAACGCATTCCCAAAACATAAACGCATTCATAATTGAGCCGCCTCCATGTCTTTACGCCGGGTGGGTGGCCATAGATTTTCTTTGTTTTCGTTGTAACCGCTTGCATTGTTTTCCGTACTGGCCATGAAGCAGAAATTAGCTCTCATCTGTCCATAAAATATTCTTCCAGAATACCAATGGCTTATTTAAGTGCTCTTTGGCAAACTGTTCTGTTTATTGGCTTCAGAGATAAAATAAGGTTTCATATGCGCGACATACGCTTTAATGCCAGCTTCCTTGTATTTTGTTCTTAAAGTTCGATCACTAACATTATTTCGTCGATGTCCTAGACACAACTTTATAGGATAAATTTGAATAGTTTTTGACCGTATTTACAAGAATTCAGTCCACTCTGTCAACACGTTTTTTTCCGCTCTTACTTTCATTTCTTAGCGTCCCATCCATTATCTCTTCATTTTAGATCCCAATTACAGTACATCTGTTGATCTTACAGGCTTACGCGATATCAGCCGCTTAAACATCCTTTCTGTAATTTTCAACGATTTCAATTTGCTCATCGACGCCTATTTCCCTTGAGTTAAACATTTTGTTGTATTTTTAAGAATAATAACCTTCCAACAAAGTTTACCGAAAACTTTTTCTAGAAAAGGAAACCAGTCTGCAAAAACAATTGACATCACAGGAACTGCTAAATAAAGGGTGGTCCAACCAGAATGCACGATGTTAATTGAAAAAAAAACCAAAAAGTTTTCAGAGCATCACATAAATATTTTTTATTCTGCTCGAACGATCTATGACAATTATGTGTGAAACAAAATATTGATCAAATGCTCGCCACGGCATCGTTGGCATACCTTTATCCGATGGTCCATATTTTCAATGACGCTGAGACATAATTGAGGTTTAATGTCGTTAATGTGCCGGATTAGCTCATTCTTTAGCTCTTGATTTGTTCTAGGCTTATTGAAGTACACTTTTTTTAAATATCTCCAAAGAAAGAAGACCAAGTAAAGTAGCACCATCGTGTTGGAATCACATATCTTCCAGGTCCATATCCTTAATTTCTGGCCACAAAAAGTCCGTTATCATCTTGCGATAGCGAACATCATTCACTGTTACACCTTGGCCGACCTTATTTCCCCAGAAATACGGCCCGATGACGCCGCCAGTCCGTAAACAGCACCAAACATTCGGCTTTTAAACAATCACTCGTAGATTCTCATTTGCACAATTGCGGTAATTTTGCTTGTTGTAGCCACCGAGGTTAAAGTTTGCCTCGTCGCTGAAGATGATTTCCTTTGTAAAGCCACTATTCATATCTGTCTGTTCAACCAACCACTCGGTGTATTATTGACGACACTTGAAATGGTCAGTAGGCTTAAGATTTTGAATCAAATGAAACTTGTAGGCGTGTAAATTCAAATCTTAATTCAAAATTCGCATCAGTGATGTTTGTGAGATGTTTTCAATTGCTGGCAATGATGGCAAGTCGAGGTTGACAGCTCTTCTGCCACACTATCGCGAACAACAGCAATGTTTTCCGCAAAACAAACTGGGTGAGCATACACATGTGTTTTTACATTTCCTTCAGACCCGGGTTGCTGAAATTTGCGCACAATCCTCCCCATTGTAGACGCGTTTGGTCGACTCTGTATACCAAAAAAATCACGAAGTGCACGAAATGTGTTTTGACTCGAGCAAACATTTTCATTAAAGGCTTCAACAAACTTAACACGAATTTGTCAAAGACTGAAACATTACAGTTGGAAATGTCAATTTGTTGGGCAAAAAACTAGACGTTAAGGTGTGACTCATAATTAACAGCATTAATAACATGTGGATTCTTTATTTTGCGAAACCCAAATGTTTTCAGTTTTATACTGAATATCATATAAAATTGATTATATAAATAATAAAATCAGATATTCTGTTGAAATGCGACGAAAAAATATTTTCTCATCCATTTAGTTCAGGAATAATGAAATTCGTCAATTTTTTATATCATATGGACTATAATTCATCTATTATAATTTGAGGTGGTCGTGGGTTCGCTTCTTCCAGCACGTTTCGCTTGAAATTTGGTCTTTGCTTTTCTAACCTAGGAATTTATTCAAACCTTTAAAAAATTTATCTTGAGAATAATGTATGATTTGTGCTGAATTTCCGTATAAATTGAACACGGAATTGTCAGGTCATCATCAGTCTGGCTAGCCTGTTAAAAATTCTAGATAGAACATCTAGCCTTTAACTGACCTTTATTTTTTAACAGACATATAAGTCTCATAGTTTCGTTGTGTTCTGAAGAGCTATGGAAATTGCTTTTCTATTTCGTGAACTATATTTTCTTCAAATTCAATTGTTCTATGCAAATATTTAAAAATAACTTCAACGACTTTAAATAGTCGCGGCATTTATTTTTTTGCAATTCGCACTACAAATCACTTTACTAGTGTGGGTAGGAATACAAACAAATCGTAATTTCTATTTATAACGCTTTTCTTTTCCTTCCTCCAAGTTTGGGAACCACATGAATTCACCAAGCCGTCACTATGAGAATCCATGCTTAATCAGTCAAAAAGTTGGTGATTTCCTATTGCATAGTTCCATTAAGTTCTCGCCCAGGATTCCAAAAGTCTCTCCTGTGTTTCGATACAATCGCACAAATAAGTAAGAAGTATCCCAAACAGTTGAACAATAAACATTCACTGGCATAAAGTCCATTTGCGAAAATGTCTTGAAAATAAGGCCGCCCATTTATTTTATTGAATCCTCTGGGAGTCCTGTGTAAGCCAAGTGTTGATCAAGGGAAGGAAGAGCAGATCCGGCAGCAAAATGTACACAGCACTCTGACTGCAATAAATTGAGATTCCAAGTTTTCCTCCGTGTAGTGTCCAGTTGGCGAGATGGATTGTCTTATTTGGGAGGAATTCGATAGATGTGCGCTTGTTTGTGCACAGGGATGGAGGACAAACGGATTGAATCCTTCGTTTGACTTTACCTTCTGTTGGTTTCTGCTAGAGAGAACAATTAATCAAACCATATCCAATGTATTGACCACTGCTTATCTATGCAGCAACTTACAAAAGATACAGCATTTAAGCCTCAGATACATTTCTGTCATATTTCTTGTCAGTGGACACAGGAAAGATGTTGGAATAATGAATCTGACACATACACGAATAGATTCTTGAGGCAATGCTTGTAGATATGCTTATCAATTAGAAGGACATCATAACAGAGTGTGTAGCAGTCATGTTATGCACACGCATAAATTTCAATCAAATGTTGATAGTACTTTGCTTAGTGGCTAATTAATATTTATTGGTCTCGAAGAGTTTATTTTGACTGAACCGTGTGTGGAATCTGTGGAGGAAGAAATGTTTTGTATTTTGCATTACAAATCGAGTCGTGCCTTTATATTTTCACATGGAAATCAAAAAAAAGTCCAACAAAGGCAGATAATAGCACTTTTGGTATCGAGAAAATATTTAACTTATTCAACGCATTCTGAAGGTTAACCTTCGAGCATAACACTGTGCGGAAACTATTAAATTTAATTAAACCCAAAAATAGTTTTTATTGAGCTGAAACTTTGAACTTCCATATCCAAGTCAGACATTCTTATATGCTACACTTTACGCTGGCTGAGGTGCGCTCGTCGTTGGATTCAATTTCTTTCTTTGTCCAAGAGAGACGGATTTAGGTATTGCTTGCCAACCATCAAATGTAAAATACTGATTTTGTTACCAGTAGTATTATGTTATTATTATTATTATTACCAGTAGTAGTAGTAGTAGTAGTAGTAGTAGCAGCAGTATTAGCAGTAGTAATAGTAAAAATAATAGTATACGTTGTAGTTTTTATTGTGGTTAAGAAGTAAAGGCTTTTTAGGCTCTGAGTGAAGAAGTTATATCAGCAGGAGCCTACTTGAAAACAACCTCTGTAACCCTTAGAACCCGGTCTGGAACTGTTCCTACATTTCCCCGATGATGGGTTCCTTCGGTAAGAGGTTTCTCTTAATAGGACTATAGACTTCGGTTTTGCCATCTTGTGCAGGAAGGACCATTAATGCAAGTTGTGCGAATCGTTGGGATCGTCATCTCTGCGCTGAATTAATGTATCCGGTTCGTTTTCTTATCGAAGGCGTCATCCTTTCTAGAGATGAGACGTTTCTTAAGTAACGTTATTCTCCCGGAATTTTACATTAAGTTCCAAAACGAAGATGTAATGCGTTAATTTGGAACGAAAACGAATAACGTTCCTGAAGTTGCATCGCTTCGCGTAAACGTTTTCATTCTTTCAGTCGTTCTCGTTCTTTTTTTTCAGGGAACGAAAACCTTTCCGTTATGTTCAGGCATGATCGTTTTTCGGAACGCTTTCGCGTTTTGTCACTGAGAGCTTCTTGCGTTCCGTGTAACGTTTTGGAACTTATGCAAAGAGCGAGAGCGCGACGAGAGTCTCGCAGTAACATGCATTTGTATACGACATCGCACAATGATTGCGATGCGTCGATGCGAGGCGAGAAATATTCGGAAAAACGGAGATTCCTCGCAACGAGGTGCGTGACGTTTGTCAGATGCTCTATGGCACGTAAATGAAATTTAAAATTCAAACGCCTTAATTAGTGTTTAAGTAGGAGGGTTATTTGGGATGAATTTTGAATGAAAATTTCATGCTTCCTTGTTGAGGCTATTATTTGCCAAACGGAGGAAAATTCCAAATTCAAAGTTTTAAAAAATCAAAAACAATTTTAATCAAATTTCATTTGAAACGTCACCATTTTGACATTTGTCATATGAACATTATTCTTCCTCGCATCGTGTGAATTGTAAATTGAAGTCGTTGCGCGACGATGAGCGAGAATCGCATCGCGCTCTAGCATCGCCGTTACGCAGTATTGTATCTGGGCCTTATTTGGTTTGGTTTGGTCATTGATGATCGGGTCGGATTAAGCTATTGTGCTTTTTATGTTTTCATATGTTTATGTTATTTTTGTATGTTAGGTAGGATTATTATATAATGAATAGAGTTCGGAAAGAAAAAATTATCGATACCTACATGGAAGGGTTGATTTAAGTTGAGGTTTGAATACGATTCTTTGGTAATTAAGTGAACGTTAAATAGCGAATTGGCTTTCCGTAATGGCAACATAATGATGAATAGTATTTGAATTTTTAATGTGGATTCCACGATAGAATTTTACCTATGGGGGAGGTGGAGAGTAATTTATTAGGTAAATTTCTCGACAGGAATTTGCCTATTATTGCCATATTACATAGATATGGAATGAATCGAAATTTGCAAACACAATGGAGGTCGTGATTTTTCTTCGATTTGCACAAAATTTTCAGGAAAGATGTATCAAGTAAATATCTCAACTATGTTTTTTACCCAGCGAAATTGCTCGAGCGAAAACGAAATGGCAGCCATTTTAGACGATTATTCGTGATTTCTAGTTTGACCAAAAATATAGCTCCAGTTTTTTGATGAATTAATAAATGTAAATAATTTACATCAATAAATGTTGCTTAAATCAACTCGGTACGTTAAGTAGTTTTCAAAAGTTACTATATTTTTATCCTTTTTATCAATATGACCTTATCACCTTGTTTGAATTATATCATTTTCCTGAAACATTTTTTCCAAAATGTAACAAGTTAATTTACTAGAAAAGTGTTTCTTCTTATAGTACCTTCAAAAAGTTTTGAAAAAGCACCTGTAGTTTCGGAGATGGACGAAGGTAAAGTTTGCCTTAAATGTGGGGGCTGGGCCTTAAGTAGACAGGATAAAAGTTTATGAACAGCTGGAAAGGTAAATTCGCAATGATAGATACTGAGTAACGCTTTCACTTTTTCATTTGGAACATTTTCAACAAAGGGTCAAAAGCATATAAATTAAATACAAAATAGCATTGCCAGACATCGATACTTTCACTCGATTTTCCTGGACATTTGATGCAAATCAAAGCGTAATTGTGACCTCCCCGGCGCAGCGTCAGTATTTTTGTTATATATGTATGTACAGGGCATATATCTCTCGAGAAATTTATTTATCTATGGTATGTGGGTGTGATGACCATGATTCAAAAAAAAAACATGCTTAAAACCGTTCCAAAGTAACGTTTTTTTGGAACGTTACTGGATGGATCATTCCAATAGAGGAACCGTTTTTCCCATATCTAATCCTTTCGTATCAAACTTCGTATAAGTATAAAAGTACAGACTCCTTTCTCTCACGTCCTGCACTGCACTGTCTGCGCACCATACAGCACCACGCGGTCCTTTAACTAATTTTATCAAATATTCCAGTACCCTAAAGAAATGTTCGAGATCGCTTAAGACGTTCGTCCATGTTGCGGAGCTTAAAGCGTTCTTCATATGCATGGTCAGGAGTGGCTTATTTATTCTTCAGCGCCGGTTGCGAGCTTTCGATTTCCAAACCGCATTCATGTCCTCCAAAGACTTACTTTTCTATTTTTTCGGTAAAAACCGGTACGTGAACTGTAACATCTGAAGGATAACCATAACGTGATCACTTAAAAGCGCTAACAGTCCAGACGAGCGTTGCAAAAAAAGAGATACGAATTGTAACAAACAAAGTGAGCTTCGCAAAAAAGAGAGCTTACAAATTAAACGACGTAGGTCAGGGCCATATATTGCGATAGCTGGCGTTCCGAACTTAAATTGTGGTATGAGTGAGTTTAAATGCTCTTGTGATACCAGGTCAACAGAACTAGATGAAAAAGAACAAACTTGCGAAGTTTAATGATTTTATACGTCAATTGAGTAATTTATACGTACTCAATGGTCCAAAGGAACGAGGTAGATTAATAGATTACCGTGTCTCCTTTGTTGCATAACAGGCTACCGAAAGGTTTGTCAAACAGGAAATCCGCCACCAGAATGAATAAGTTCAGAGAAAGAATGTGAAACTTTGTTTAATAGCTTGTGAGAAATCCGCATCGTTTGCATCCATTTCTATGCTTGCACACACGGAATGTTTCTTTATTTGGTGAATGGGATTTTCGGGAGATAAATCACTTGGAGTTTATGTATTCAATATTTTTACAATTTTTTACACCTCATTTGTAGTTAAAAAAATACTTAGATATTTTAGATTTAGAATCAAAAGAAAAGAGTTATTAGAGAATTAAATGTAAATAAAGAACTAAACAGTTGAACGAACAGATGAACGAAAGGATACTTATCTGATGTATCCTTTTTTCGCATAGAATTTTCATATTCTAAAACGCATTGTGTTGTTTTTTCAACGTTCATTCAACCACCAAAAAACTGTGTTGAATTCGAAACGTTGAGAGTTCTATATAAAAAAGTGTCCCTAAAAAAACGCTATTAGTGACTGTAAAGTTCAAAGTTGTGCATTACAACAAAAGACATCTTACTTTTGCTTGGTCGTTGGGACAGATCAAGAATTCGATCGAAAATCTGAGAAGATGCAGGGAGTAACCGGCAACCGACAAGGAGCTCTTTCTCAAAATTTGTTCGAAACTATCCACTTAAATGGTGCGAACCAAATATAGGTTTTCAGTTTTAATCCTTACCTAAAGTTATGTCCAATTGTGACTTGCTAACGATTATCAAACTATCATTTATTATTCGTATAATGCAGATATATTAAGTAATGATTGATACGGAGAGGACGCAGAGACAGGAGGAAAAATAATATGTTCTAAACTAAACGCTAAAATGGCACCTTCAGATATCATGGTTGTCAATAGATTGGTTTACCCGTATTCTCTTACCCAATATTAAGTTTCCCAGTTTCATCCAATCTGCTTATATAGCCTTATTTCAGCTCAGTCTCCGAGAAAAAGGAAAAAAAACGTGTTATCTTAAACATGTTTTGTAGAAATGCCATTTCATTTTACCACCGTAACCATATTCACCACAAAAATAAGTTTAGCGAAATTCTGTCTGTCTGCAAGTGAAAAAACCTCGAGGGGAACGTCCTGGAGTACAAGCAAAATTACTTTAGTTGCATCGTATATTATTTGAATGACAGTGGAATAAATGTGTTCTTCCTCATCCTCTTAGCTTGGGTGGATGAATGTACATACGGAAAGGGAATAAATGACGATCAAATTTTAATGCACTTGAGATTTTTTCCGTCATTTATTATTCAAATACAGATGAATAACATGAAACAGTTCATACGAAAAATTTTTGAAACTCTGAATTTTGAGTGCCTCGTAGAGTGAGACTGCAACGACATTTTGAATTCATTAATACCGATAGCAATATATTTGAACGTGCAATGTATGAACGAGCAATGCACTTGATTTGGGTTTATCTTCAAAACAACTTTAATTTTTTTATTAAATTTTTTTTCAAAATTTAGTTTTTTCTTCATAAGATTCTGTCTAAATCATATTATTTCAAGCATTTTGTTGTATAGCTACAATATAAATTGAACAAAATTAATATTTAGTGTCCCTAATCAAACTTTTTCGTCGTTTTATATAGCAATGGAAAATTAGTACCGCTGATACCTCTTTTTGATCGCTGATAGTTTTGCTTGAACACATGGATACTGACCATCTATATGATGTTAATGTAAAATATTTAAAATGAATGAAAAATTGGCATCAGAAGCTTGATTTGTATTCAAATAACATCCATGTCTTATAAAGTCAAGAACCAAAAAGGAATGAACGATTGAAGCACTTGTATTTGCTTTCGAATAATTGCTTCAGAAAAGGTCTATGACTCTTTTCTAGGACTCTCTTTTTAAATAATAAAGCGTTGAGAAATACGTCAAATCTGCTTTTCGAATCTCTCTATTTCAAACGAAAACGAGGTTAACCCTTCTACTCGTTCTTTAGCTTCACTCTTTATCAAAAAAAGGAGACAAAGCAGATCTCCAGAAAAAGACCAGAAAAGATCGTTTGATCAATATTATGTTATACTTAATTCTTTCCAACCAATTTCAATTGTGAAAATCTCTGAAGCGCTTTGAGAAAGTTTGCAATCTTTACGCCTTTTTAAGTCTTTCTTAAAAGAGGGTTTGGAAATAATTAGAAATAAAATTTTCCAATTAATGGATAAAAACGCTTATGAGGGATGGAAGTACACAATTCGCTCAGGCAAAGATCAATGCTCTAAGAGCACTTCGTGGAACATAAACAAAAACGAATTATTAACAGTATTAAAGTACTTATAGAAGTACATTCGGAAAACAAATATTTTCCGATTATACTTCTATTTAATGAATTTTTTTTTGTTACTTGTTATATATAAAAAGCACGATGTACAAGCGGCGGTGTCTTACTGCAACAAAAGTTCTTAAAAACAAAAGTGGGAAGCGAATCGTAACAGAAGGAAAAAAGAAAGGAATTCATCAGAAAAATTGAGAAAGCTGACTTGGAAAATAGAATGCAGGGAAATAAGAAAAGGTTCAGAACATGTTAAACGTCAAGGAAAATGTCAAAGAACGCTATGGCTAGCTACCTGAGTTTGAATTTATGTGAGAAAAATGTTTCAAATGTTATAGGATATGTGAGCCATTATTGATACAACAATTCTAAAGAATTTCGATACATAACATCGTCGAGAATTGCCGTACACACCAATTTTCAACAAGTTTTGCTTACAAATACCAAGGCATCTGGAAAATTTATGTCGAATACCATTAGATTGTGTGATTTTCGAAGTGTAAGTGCTTTTAAGTGGTTAGGTTATGGTAGAAACAATGAGGCCTTCAGCTCCACCAATGGTCGTAGAACAAATCGTAATAACAAATCGTTTCCAGGATACAAGCCATCCAAAAAATGTTTAATAGCTTCAATAAAACATACTCAAGCTCTCTAAACAAATTCGCACTATCCAACAAAAAGGACAGGACAAAACGATATCACTAAATTGGTAACCTTCGATTTAGAAGATTTAGATCCATCGATTTCAATAATAGAAACAATGAATATACTGCAAGAAGCACTACACAACAAAATGACGTATAAAGACCTTTCTACACAGCTGACAAAATTCTCAAAACGAAGTTACAGCAAAATTATTTCCGTTTCAACAACGCTTCTAGTGAAAACATTAGTCATCCTCATGGAAGTCTTAAAAGCTAACCTCAAATAACAATAGTTCGGAGAGCTGGGGGTGTATTCAAAACATATAACGACCAAAAATAACAAAGAACAAATTCTGGGATATCTCAAGAAACAGCACAAAAACCTAAAATTTACAATGGAAACAGATTTTCTTGACCTAACAATAACGAACGAAGAAATTTCAAGAAAATTCGAATATGAAATATAGAAACCCCACAATTACAGACACAATAATACACAACGCGCCGAACCATATCCAAAAACACAAAAATGCTGGACTAAGGCAATAAGTATCAAAACTAAAGCAAACACCGCAGACGAAAGGAGCCTCAGCAAGAAATTGAATGCAATATACACAATAATGAAAAGCAACGGACATAAAAAGGACTTTGTGGACTACATAAAAAGGAAACTCAAAACAACTGAGAACATAGAAAAAGAGAAAAAACACTAAGGAAGCCTGGAGTTCATTGACAGAAACGCCGAAGTCAAAGTACTAATTGACCAAATTACTCAAGAAATAGAACATTGACGCAGCCTTCAAAATAGGATGCAATTTAAGGCAAATGTTACGAACAGACAAGCTACCATTCGGACATAATCTTTAACGACTAAAATGACTTTATAAAAATCAAAGGCATTTATACAGGCCGTCAACAGAGAAAGCCTCACGAGACCGAAACATTAAAACTCTATCATAACAAGAATCAAATTTTTTATCTGCTTAAAAGGACCCCTAACTATTTGCAGAAAATACAGACCTGCAAATAAGGGCATTTGAGTTTGTCAGAAAGGAAAAACTAGCCCCAAGGTGGCATACAACTGAAAAGGTGTGGATGAAATAAGGGAAAAATGGACGAAGAATGACCGACGTTAGTCCAGAAAACAACTTTTAAAAAACCTGTTGAAAGAACCATTAAAAAGCTTTGCAATAGCATTTGGTTTGCTGTTGAAGCTCTTGTAGATATTCCTCCCGTTTCGCCTGAGAATGTTGCTCCTTTTCTCGGAAGCCCACCGGCATAATTCACTCCAGGGGATTCTTGTTGTCCTGGGATCTAGTGGATCGTAATCCTTTATTTTTTATACAGAATATACAGTGTCCTTTACCAACTTCGTATAGCTTTTGACCTAATTTTATTGATGTAGATTTAAGAACTTGTATTGTATCGCCCGACCTGCATTTTATCAATGATTTCACTTATTTTCTGTACGGAGCTGCGCTGATTGAAGCTTTCTGTCTCAATCAGTTTTCTGCTTTATTTTCGCATTTAGACAATATGTAATGTGTTATGTATGATTTTTGCTACAACTAATTTCGATGTTCGGAAAAATAATTTGCTATTAGACAGGAAAATTCAACACTGTCCATCGAGAACATGATACGTTTTCGTAGAAATGAGTTCTTTGTCTATGAAGAAACAATTTGTCAAAACATCAACCAGCGTTTTAAAATATGACCTACTGAAGATATTCAAATCTTTTTGTCAATAGAGACACCGAGAGTAATGTTCCCAATGAATGCTCGATGACATTGGGGTAAGTTATAATATGCAGATAGAATAGAGTTGATGTTAACCATCAGCTCACTAAGCCGCATTGTGGCACATATTCCCACTTTGAAACGGTCTGTTTATGTTCCTGTCTCTCATACAGGTTTGTCAGAGCTCAAACTAGAATGGCGTTTAAGAATTCTAAGAGGAGCTGTTCAGCAAACCAGTCAACTCTACACGTGCGGACTTTGGACATTTTCCCGTTTATTTACATATGTACGTTACGTTATTCAGAGCGTCCAAACAAGTTGAAGTTCGAAAAAAGTAGGAATGAATGAGCACAAGGAGGCGGCATATTTGAATATAACGGTTGCTTGATATCCACTCTGCAGTATAAGGAACAAAAGACGCGAAAACACTTAGAACAGCTTCCTTCAAAGCTATTGCATTAAAAACGCTGTACAACAATAAATGCAATCGTGCAGTTTTTTTCTCTATCTAAGAGAAGTCGCCCAGGAGTGTTCTCACTGTTTAAGTTTACGCGATCATTCAGGCTGCATTTTTTTAAGGCGATATGGAAAACTAGTGCCAGAAAACACTTTTGAATGCTGCAAATCTCTTTTAGCAGTGAAAACTTCCATTTGCCATTGAGGTAAGTCCATATCCTCCAAGTTGCCAAAAGAACGTATCTTTAAAAAGTAATTAGATTGATTATGTTAAATAGAAGTAAAGTAAAATATCATTTTATTTCTGCACATAATCGTCCTTTGGGTTAATACCATACACTTTAGACATCTTTTTTCTAAAGGTAGCATGCCATTTTTGTTCTTAGACACTTACGAAATCCCTTACAGCTTCTATCACTTCTTCATCATCTTCAAATTTTTCGCTTCTCAAACATGCGTCTATTCTAAGGAAATAAGTAGAAATCATCAGGTGCTAAATCTGGCGAATATGGAGAATATTTAAAGAACTTCGAAGTTAACATTTTGGATGGCAACCATTCCATTCCAAAGTTTTTTCGAGATTCCCTTTGGATTTTTTGTCTGACGTAAACCTATTTTTTCCGAGTGCACACTTCCTGTAACAGTGGTTCCATTTTCAAGGTATTCAATTATTGCAAGTCCTCGCCGGTCTCAAAAAAGAGGCAATGATCTTACCGACAGAAGATCGCAAACGTGAAGCCATGTTCTATGTACCGTTATAAATCGAGACAACAGGTGATCAGGACTTTGTTGAAACAATCGCAATGAGCTCTTCGAAATTTTGAATGACATTTGTATTGCACGTTGTCGAACATTCTCAATCGCAAATGATCAGTTAAAACTTCCTGTGCATTTCGAGATTTTCAACTCTTCAGCGACAAAAAGTATTGCCACGCGTTGATCTCCAACACATTTTTCTCAACTTTCTAAACCATTTCTTGGTTGACCGACGTGAAAGGGCGGCTCGAATGACGTTATTTTGAATCGATGTTAACGTTTGAACTAACAGCACTTTGCCACTGAAGAATATGGTGCAGCATCCACTCCTGTCGTAACTTTGTCTCTCGTGACTCTGGAAAAATATGGTCGATTGGAAAATATGTAACCACTGCACGAATTTCAATTTTATCCATTTTTATTATTACCCAACGCCAAGTCACAATCAAATGGATGTTTACTTGGCACTACGATAACGAACTTTATTTGAGGAAATATTCAAAAAGAGCTTTAACAAAATGCGTACTAATTAGTTTTTCAAATTTCCTTAATTTTCTTCAGCATTAGTTGAAATAGAGAGAGCTGCGCAACAAGATCCGAAGTTTTTTTTTAAGTAGATTCATATGTATATATGAGTAATTCATATGAGTGCTTCCTTTTTCGTAAAGACGATTACGTCTAAAATTCGAGGGCTGGTTCTCTTGTGAACTGTTGTACTACAACAACCTTCAAGCCCTAAGAAAATTATATGTGCAACTCAACTTTCACGGTAGATATTTTAGAACGTAGGCATAGAATGGAAATTCAAAACACGTTTTACCAATGAATCGTTGGTCATTTCTGATTGCTTTAATTTTTTGAAAGAGTTCCAAGTAAAATGACTAAGTGTCAGTTAAATACCAGGTAAATACTGTATCGAAAACTGACTATTCTATATTCCTTAATTAATTTTGACTCTTTCCTCATTACCGATATCACCAAATGATTTCTTGAATTATAATTCATATTCAATTTCATATTTAAAAAGATTTTGATTCAAATGCAATTGAATATACTTGCTCATGCTGAAAGCCTCAAAGATAATACTTACTTATATAACATACAAGCGGACAAAACAGCGCTACGGAACAACATTTCTGAAAAAAGATAGGAAAACCTTCTAGCCATGATAAATATTGATAATATATACATATTGATAATATATATATATATATATATATATAACAATATATATGTATATATACATATATATATTGTTATGTATATATTGTTATCACTTTCAATAATATGGAAAGTATAATATTTACTAAATTTAACATACACTTTGCCTACAGGCAAAGAAAATTCAAACTCCTTACAACTGTAAAACATATTTTAACTATTTATTCTCTATGGTGCCTTGCGGCAAAAATCAAAAATAAAAAAAAACTTTATTCTGGCAGCTAAAATCAGAGCATTGAAACTCACTTAGCACGTAAGAGATTTGCGGTGTCATCATAAATAATTGATTAGTTTGACTTTGACTTTTTAATGTACTCTCTTTCAAACAACAGACATCCTGGTGGACGTATCTTACAATACACAACAGATAGAATTCAAATTTGTTTCCCCTAGTCGAAATTCAAACAAGGATAACATGCATTCTGCCTTGAACAACAGCAATGCAATTTTCTGGTAATAATTGCCTTCCTGCCGCGGCCCAGTTTCCCCCAGGATAATGACGACATGTGAATTCATCGTAGTAGGGTTTTCTACCACTCGAGGGCATAAAACCCTTCTAATGTGCGCTTTGTGGAGTGAATTCCTAAAAAGGTGACCCTTTTTTTTCTCGCCTCAGTATTGTAGGCAACTTTTAATCTGAGAAAAAGTATCTGAAAAGAATTACACTCCAAAGAATTGATATGAATCCGTACTTTATTGATTTTGAAGTGCTGTGATCCAAAATTTGCGTCCACATATCTATTTGACTCACATATGCAGAAAGGGAAGATTGTGAATGTTGTGATTTTTTCCATAAATCAACTCTTCTAGTCCTCTTCACCATTCTACTTAAGTTGAAGAAAGTTTTAGTTTAACATGAATCGGACAAATGAATATGGACTGCACTGTTTTAGTTGACTGTAGACGCATGCCACTACCCTATTTATAAATAACCCTCATAATAGGCGTTAAAAGTCGACCAAGAAAATATTATGGTATTAAGGGTGCGACTGATAAACTCTATGAATAAATTATCAATGATGCGATTAATGTTTGCTGCGAAAAGTGGTTTGGTAACACGTTAACTATCGCCTTAAGATGGAAAATATGCTAGGGGTGTGAGTCTTTTTTTGTGCAGAAGTTGCTCGGATGATTTGATTGAAGGCTGCCGCTTCAAAGGGAAACAAAATCAGCTGCTTCAGTTTGAAATTTGCGGTTAATATGATAGGAATTAATCTTAAAGTTGAAATATTTCCCCAACAACGGCACATTTGAATGGACACACCTCCAATAAACCTTACTTGGTAATATCCTTACCCTTGTTTGAAAACAATCTCAGTATATTTTTGTAGTAGGTGTACTGCATTTCCATCTGCTTGCCATTGGGTATTATGGTTCCCTTGAGACAGCTGAACTACATTAATTGTGCATTATGAAAATGGTATTAAACACCTGTTATTTAAAAGGAAGCAAAACAGAAACAAATCCAGCAAAGGGAGCAAATCAAGGGCATTTTAAATAAAGCACTCAAACCATGATATTTTAAATGGTTTTTGTGAAAACTTTTCTCGGCTACCCTTGCATTCCTACATTTTCATTTCGACCAGACCATATTGAGCTGATCTGGGAACGATTTTTGCGAATATATGCATTTTTAAAACCACCATTGCAAATGTTATTGCTATGGTGTTATAAAAATATATTAAATGCTTTGCAAAAAAACAAATCAGGACATGCGATCCAACTTCTTAGAAACTCCATTTACTGGTATGCTTTAGATCACCATTACGTTTTTATGTCAAAAAGACAACAACAAGTATTTGAGTTATTACAAAATACTTGGAAAGACGGTTTGCAAAAAAATCAACCCTCATAGCAGCGCCTACAACCAAAAGTTATCAACTCGTGCAAATGCAAATGGAACTAATCAATTGAAAAATTAATCCTGACATTTAAAACTCAAACGTGGGCTAATATAGCAATTTTTTTCATATAACAATTAAGAAAAAGTTATTTTCTCTGTTCATTTTAAATTTAATTCATGTGGAACAGTTTCGGAAAGTTAAATTTTTTTTATTCTTTTGGCAGATTAAAATTTTTGGCTGTTGTGGATAAAATGTACATTAGTTTTTTTATTAACGCTTCTGCCAAAACCATATAAATTAAGAGCGGCAGTCACACTATTTCATGCACTATATCATGTTCAAAAACATAGAATTTTCGTAAATTGGCATTTAACCAACATAACTTCATAAGAACCCGAAAAAAATAAAAACTTCGTGATCCTTAGGTGCTCCATTTCATGATTCCTCAAAATTAAAATTAAAATAATTATTAAGATTACGGAGACTTAAGTGTTCGTCGAATTCTACCCTTGATTGTGTTCAAATTCTTCAGTTTCGGCCTGAAATAGTCGCTGAAAACGGCATCATGACGACTAAAATTTGCTGTCACAGGTTCTCCTAACTTTGGGTTTGCACATAACCATAAAATAAAGCATACACTCCATGATTTTCAGGAAAACTTCACTTGCTTTTCAAGCACCTTGTTCACCTTCAATTTATGGTCGATAATATGCATTCAAATCCACATAACTTGGAGAAAATGATAAAGAACATAAAAAAAGAGAGCGGAATAGTTGGAGTTTTCATGAATCTGGAAAAAACTAAGTTGCTAACTAACTCTGAAATATACGAGATTCAATTAAAAGCACTACCCCTGGAATATGTAGACGAATGTATATATTTGGGACAAATGATTACACACAAAGATATGACTAGCAAAGAAATAACCAGAAGAATAGCCAACAGCTGGAAAAAGTATTGGTCAATAAAAGAAATAATGAAATCCACTGAGATTAGCAATACAATTAAACAAAGAGTCTTAAACACCTGCATACTACTTTGCATGACATATGGCTGTGAAACTTGGGCATTTACAAAACACCATAGAGGTATGCTACATTACTGTCAAAAAGCAATGGAATGAAGCATGTTGGAAATAAAACGTCAGGACAGGCACAGAAATACGTTTGTAAGATCAAAAACTAAAGTTGCTGATGTTCTTGAAAAAATAGACTAACTAAAGTGGAGGTGGACCGGTCATATGATGCGGAGCAGACACGAAAAATGGAGCAAAGACGTCACCAACTGGTACCCTAGAGACGGTAAAAGAAGTAGAGGCAGACAAAATACAAGATGGGAAGACAACATAAAATTAACAGCAGGGCCATGCTGGAGAAGAGTAGCAAAGGACAGACACCAGGGGAAAATGTTAGAGGAGGCATATGCCATGAGGCACACTGCGCTCAGAGACATACTATAACAACACGAAGTAAAACAAATAAAAAGCTCAGGATGAAGAGGCTTTATAGATAGATAGATGCGTTCAAATCAAGATCAACAATGAGAAGTGCAACGTAAAGTGATGGGGATATAGTAGATTTCATATAGTAGTTAGTCATATTTTTCAAAGTACAAAGCGCAATACAACCAAGAGTCTAACGTTTTTTCATGGCTGGATGGTAAAGCTACTTACGCCCTGAGTATCGAACTAAACACCTCGCCTACAACACCGAGAATGCAGTCTGCGACCTTCGCCATTAAATTGGACTAGGCCTCATATATTCCGTCTTGTGGCGCTCTGGCCTTTCAGGAGGGGTAAAAAGAATGGAGAGGGATACAAGAGAGTAAACCCCTTCCCTTTGATAGAGTGTGTCCTTCTTTATGAGATGAAAAGCATTAATGAAGTGTGACAGACAGTATCTTTTCTAGAGTATAACCTTATACCGGACTAGTATTTGTTACGATACCCTGAACCATGTGCACTCAAATTACATCGCAGACCATGTAGAGATTATAATAGCTCAAGAATTATCATGGCAAGGATTGTTGTTTTTCTACTTAATTCAAAAACGCCGGTCTTGTTTATTGAAGGATAATTTAAAAACGTCAGCTTTTTAAACTGTAACAACCGAAAAACCAAAGGCAGGACTCTTTTATGAACAGCAGCACTAATTTCATTTTGCTCTGATATTCACATTAAAATAGTAATGAACTCTACATTGTTTTCTACATTCAAATGGCATTACAAGACATACAGAGTTAACATAGATAACTTAAATCAGTCGGTTTTAGTGAGATTCGTTCTAGGTCAATGCAGTACAACTTGAAAACAACTTTACAGAAAAACTGAGCAGGCTCTGAGCATATGTTAGCTGTGTGAAAAAGTGTTTTTGATATCGTGCTAAATCATTTATCGAGTTGAGTTATAAGTTGTAAGTCATCTTTTTACCAATCAATTATTTATTTAAACATAATCTAATTTATAATCACTATTATTATCGATGATTTGTTTTCAACGTTCTGGAAGTTGATCCATATTTCTCCTGTAAAAAAACTTCCCCTTTACCCTCGTGAATTGTTCTATTAATTTACGAAGATCCTCTTCAGTGTTGTATGAAAAGGCATGGACCAAAATAAGTGATAATCCGTTGGAGCAACATTAGGTGAATATGGTGGAGGGGAGTTGTAAAAGTTAACAGTCAACCTCCATTCTATCTCGCTGGGTAAAAGTCCGTGTCGAATGAGTAATGCAGGATGGTTATCAAACATTTTTTTGGTTGAAGCTGCTGAAATCGCTGACAGCACAACCCCGAATTTAACGTTTGATTTCGTTCCAGATGCTCCACATAAATTACTTTACTAAATCAAACAGAATGTAAGATCTTTCGAGGAATCAAGTCTGGTTTTACAGTGGTGCGGCTGATTCACTATTGTTATAAACTTTAGCCGTTTTCCGTGAATATACAGGACCCTATTTTCATCCTCAGTAATCATCCGACGGATAAATCCTTTATGAGTTGACGAGCAAGATGGGAAACCCAGAAGGCTTATCTGTCTTCCCGGTTTCTTTGTGAAAGTTCGTGTGGTGCCCGAGCATCCAATTTCACTATCTGGCAAACCTCCGATAATTCTACGATGGGCACCTCATTATCTCCGTGTATGACTTTTAGTATATCACCACATGTCACTTCGTTGAATCGCCCTGATCGTGACTGAGCTTCTAAGCTGTCCTTCTCTGTTGAGAAAGCGCTTAAACCAGTGTCGACATACTCGTCCTGTTAGCAGACTTTCTCTTCGAGTCCTCCTCACATTCTGATGAAATTCGTATATGCCAAAGTCGTATATGCAAATTTTGAGCTTCCACGTTTATCTTATCAATTTTGCTAGGAAACTAAAGTGCATTTTCCCCCGTGATTTTTTTTGTGATCGCGATTATAAGATCTTAACAATGCTACTTGTTGCCGAAATGGAATCAGGGTTTATGATTTACAGTTCGAAGAAAATCCAAAGGGAACAACCGAAAGTTTTTTTGCACACACCCAATAGATACATAGCTTTCTTCATTTTTCTTCCTGTTACATTCTGAAGCCGTTACCGAAATCTTGCCATTTTTGATGGTGGTTTAGGGCGTTATTTCAAAGAGCAATTCATGCACGCGTCTACAGCAGTCTAAAGGAATGCGGGGACCATCTTTGAAGTTTTTCAAAACGTCTTTTATTGAAGCTGTTCCCGAATAACATCAACTGTTATTCGTCAGGTATTTCTTCAGGTAATCGTCAGTTATTCTTCGGGTAATCGTCAAAACATGACTTGTCAGTCGTCATGTTTTGCTCTTAAAGTTAAAGTACCTTATGTGCAATAGCTGCTGTACATGAATATCACCGAGAGAGGGTGATATTCATGTACAGCAAATTGTATTTCTAGTGCTTAGTTACCAACCCATCTTGCTGTCAAAGAATCCTGGGGGGAACTTTTTAAGGGCAAGCGTAGTTCTGACAAGACCCACTTTACCTTTATCTGAACTGAGGCCTTACCTGAACTTAACTTTGGCCTGAACTGGAATGACACCTATGCGCCTAAGTTCTGCAGTGAGTTGTTGCGTCACAATAAACATGATATATAATCAATTTCAATATAACCATGGTTTAATATTGAGAAAAATAAAGTTAGAAGCGAAAGCTAACAATTAGGAGGATCATTGGCTCTGTTTAGTTTATCCACTGCTTTGACTCCACCTTTCGGGATGTTGTTCAAATCACCTATGTTTCAGATTTTGTTTGAAAACCATATCTTCGTCTATTTCTTGGTCCTGATGTGGAAGCAACATTACATAAGCGTGTTCACGTCGCCTGTGTAAATACGAAATCAATGCCTTTTTGAAAACCAAATCTCGGGGTTTTATTAGCGCTTAAAGTAACAACTATGGGTAGTTTGAGTCTCTATACCAATTTTTTGGTACCTTCGAATAAATTAAAATAGTTTTCTGTTTCTATATCTATTATAGTTGCTTTGGACCACCAGGCTTAAGTTTATTTCTGATCGTCCCTCTACGCTAAACATTCAAAGCACCCATAAATTTATGCACTTCCGTACAATGGACGTAGGAAACATCAGGACGAGCTGAAGATTGCTGCATACACTCGAAACACGTCCTCAATAAAAAAATTCCAAGGCTCGCCATACCCAAGCAATAATCTAGAAAAAGTTATTTACGACAATAGTTCTTGCCGATCCGGAAAAATATCATACGATCGCCAGGATTATAGCTCTTGTTGCTAACACCAAAGGAGTTGTTTAGCACAGAAATTCTTTAGACACATTGTGGAAAATGTTTTCGCGTATACTCTGTACCTAGCGTGTATTGATGGAAAATAGACTCGGAAGCAACACCTTACTCATAATACAACAAACACTTCACCTAACGTTACGCGCTCACAATGTACATACACATTTTCACAAGTCTGTACAAGGAACTAGGATATGTCTCGGATCAATGCCAGACTATAATTTTTTACTTTTTAGTATTTTTCAGTACAGTTTTAAGTACCTGTTAAGAACCTTCAATATTCATGTTATAAAATATGCAATTTTTGCTTTTTGTTTGAACGATTACATTTATTTTCTTTACATTATTAAAGTTAATTTGATTATTAATATATATATTAATAATTGATATACTTAAATTTGATTCCCTTACCTGTTTTTCCAAAAAAAAAAACGATTTGCAGCTGAACGAATTTCTTCAAACGCAATGATCTTTCGTATTATAATGTACCTTTATATAGGTATTATTTATGTACCTTTATATTTATAATAGGTTGGGTGGTCTGCAGAACACGGCGAAGATCAGTTCCTCTCCGCTGTTGCAAATGCCTAAGCTACGGTCATACAGCACAAGGCTGCAAAGGGCCTGGTAGGAGCTCCTTGTGCTATAAATGCGGTAACGCAGGACATAAAAGAACAGAATACACGGGAGAGGCGCATTGTATCCTCTGCGAGAACGCTGATCCCAGACCTGATGACCTGAGACATATTCCAGGGACAGGGAAGTGCCGGGTATTCAAAGAAGCCCTAACCAAAGCCAAAGCAGCTCTGCAATGACCCGTGTCCTACAGATAAACTTACATCGGAGCTCAAACGCCCAAGACCTTGTTGACCAATTCGCGAGGGATATGAAAACCGATCCAATGCTGCTTCGCGAACAACACCAAGATAAACATTCATCAGCATGGTAACCATAGATGAATCTGGTACTCGTGCCATATGGATTCGAAACAGTACCCAACTGAGAGTTCGGGGCCATGGGCGAAAAGATGATTTGGAAGAGTAGGGCTAGCCGTGGTGAACACTTGTAACATTCCCACTTTCCACCACTTTGACTGCGAGGGCACCATCCTGTACGTGACATTCGCCTCGGAGTATTCGGCCAGAGGATTAGAGGACTATTCGGCCAGTGATCATCAGTCTATAGTCTATATATAGATCCGCGACAACGTTCCTAAACTCCCAGGACTCAGAGGATGGACGTGGAGAAGTTTATTGACATGGGCTCATCGCCGGGGACCAGAGAACTGACTGCTGAAGACATGGTGAACTCCACAATGAATACCATCATCTCCGCTTGTAAGTCATCTATGCCCCACCGGAGACCTAGACACGGAAAGCCTCTAGTGTACTGGTGGTCCACTGAAATAGTTGAACAGCGAAGGGAGTGTCACAAACTCCGGCAAGAAGCTCAACGAGCGCAAAGCCAGGACGAGGCATGCACCAGAATGGCAGTATATCGTCCAGCCAGAAAATCCCTTCGCAAACTGATCAACAGTTGGTAAGTTCCGTTGCTGGCACCTCATTGAAGACGTAAACAGGGACCCGTGGAGCTTGGGCTATAAACTAGTTATGCGGAAGCTCGGCACTCTACGGGCCCCCTGCGTACTTGAAGCGAACATGATGGACAAGATAGTACGGGAACTTTTTCCTCAACATCCCGTCCGCATTGATGCCGCCAACAGGGAAACAACATCAGACTGTCCACTCTTCACGAGAAACTAACTGGAACTAGCAGTTCTCTCCATGAAGGCGAAGAAGGCTCCGGGCCCAGACGGTATTCCAGCTGAGTTACTGCAACTGGCCTATCACTCTTGCCCTGACTTGCTGCTCAGTACATTTAATGCCTGCTTGCGGGAAGGTGTTTTCCCTGAGCGTTGGAAGATGGCAAGACTCGTGCTGATTAATAAGAGAGAGGGAAATACCGAGTCACCGTCGGCATACCGACCGTTATGCATGCTAGACACGGCCGGGAAAGTGCTCGAGAAACTGATAAAGAGAAGGCTCGCTGACTTTATCCACGCCACTGGGGATCTTTCTCCAAGGCAGCATGGTTTCAGAACGGGACGTTCCACTATAGATGCAGTCGCGGAAGTGGTAAGTGGAACTTGTGGAACGTCTCCTACGACGGACTGCTGAGACTTGAACTGCCGGAAGAGTCACGACTGATCGGCTATGCAGATGACGTTGCGGCACTAGTGGCTGGGCGCACGGTCAATCAAGCGAAAATAAGGCTGAATGTACTAATGCGCCGGGTGGGGAGCTGCGTGACCACTCACGGGTTTAACCTAGCATTAGAGAAAACCGAAGTGGTCATCCTGTGGACCAAGAAGAGGATCCCCAGAGTAAGAATGGTCCGAGTCGGGGACGCATTAGTATAGTCAAAACTATCAGTCAAGTATCTGGGCTTGCTGATAGACTCTAAACTGAGTTTCTCGGAGCAAATTAAGGCAACGACAAACAAGGCCGCAGTAGGGGTCTCGGCAACCAGTCGACTAATGGCCAATCATGGGGGATCAAGTCCAACAAAAAGGCGTCTGCTAATGAATGTAGTGCAATCTACGTTTCTTTATGGAGCAGAGATATAGAGTGAAGCTCTCAACAAGGAACTGCCCCGAAAACGGCTGGTACAGGTGCAGAGAGGAGGAGCACTGCGGATTGCATCAGCATACCGTATAGTCTCTGAGCCAGCGGTGTTGGTAATTGCAGGGGTGGTACCCATCCCTCTCCTTGCTAGAGAGCGCAATAGAGTCTACCTCCGAAGGTACGAGGGTATTAAAGAAAAAGTTGCTCGCGTTGAAAGACGATGCACTCTCGATGAATGGCAACAATCATGGGAACCTGAGCTAAAAGAAAGATGGACCGCTCGGCTCATTAAAGACTTGAGATCGTGGCTCAGTCGAACGCATGGTGAGACTGACTTCTAGCTGACCCAGCTACTGAGTGGACACGGTTGTTTTCAGTCTTACCTGCACAAGATACGTAAGTCACGGTCTCCAGATTGCATATTCTGTATTGGTGTGGAGAGCTCCATCCAGATAGCCTAATCGAAGAGATGCTTAAATCATTTGACAAATGGAATCAAGTGGCACATTACGCTCGGGCAATCTTAGCAATGAAAAAAGGCATACTTGATCGGCTGGAGGCCTCGAGGGTGGAGCGTTTCTTTCTCTAGCAATCCTCCTCCTCTTTTCCATCCAACTGGAGAAGGAATCCCTGTAACCCGAAGGCGCCAAAAGACGTAAAATTGGGAGGCCTAGCCCGAAGTAATGTGTCAAACAGTTCCAGGCTAGGCGCTCCGGTTGACAGGGGAGGTGTTTAGTCGGTATTCCAGTACGTCAACTGGGAGTCCGACACTCAGGGCGAAGATAGCCTTCACCTCCCTACCCATAAAAAAAATTATAATGTACCTTTGTGTTTATTTTACAAAACAAACATTTCCCTGGGGATTAACATACTATGGAAAAATAAAATATTTAGCCTTAAATCGTGCCTTGAATGTTAGCCTTAAATCAAATACTTGTCAATAAAAATGGATAAACAATAAGGAAGTTTTAATCAATCAGAATTTTGACAGCCACGTTGGCACCCTTTATGACTTCGATTTACAGGAGGGTTGTGTGGAGTCTAATGGTTAAGCATTAACCGCCTATAAAATTTTCAAACAAAGTTCTTATCGTGGTCAATATAATAACTTTTCTTGACATTAATAAACTTGAAGGCTCTCGCTCCAAAATGAAAGATTCTTTTTAGTAGCTTTTTAGTCTGCTTGTAAAAAGCAAGCAACTATTAGCAGGTACTGTGTTTGGTCTTTATTTTCAAAGGGAAATACCCTAATTTTCTTATCGGTGAAACAAAGTTTCTAAAACAAAATTCAACGATCGATCGTCCTTTTTTATGGCAGAACAGTGAGAATTTCATATTAGATAATAAAATACTAAATATTCGGCTCTTTGGCAAAATTGAAGCAATTATTTTTGAATCGTGCTGATCATAACTAATGAAGTGGGAAGTTTTCCGGATTGCTAGCAATAATCTTTCACAAACGAAACTATCTGCAAAAATTATGGCAATTCAATTTTTTTGCAGGTTTGGTTTCAAAACCGTCGTGCCAAATGGAAGAAACGCAAGAAGACAACCAATGTCTTTCGAACTCCAGGTGCTTTACTCCCATCACATGGTCTACCACCGTTTGGAACAAACATCACCAATATCGCAATGGGAGAAAGTTTGTGCGGCTCGTCAATGTTTGGAGGCGATCGATGGGGTGTCAGCCCAATGACTGCTGGTAAGCATAGTTTCACTTTCTAGCACTAAATTGTTGTTACATTAACTGCAATCTATGATTGAGATGCAGAAGAAAAATTTCAGTCTTATTTTACCAAATAGAATGCATGGTCCACCCTACTAACGTTTTATCTTTATCTGTACTTGTACTTGTTGAAGGTTTCGGCCAACTTAACCAATCGTCTACACTCTCATCTACGTTAAATAGTGGTCTTAATTCCAGTATTAATATAAGTTCTGCTATGGGTGCTGGCAGTTATCAACATTATGGACTAAATGCTCTGGGTGAGATTTCTATTAGTTAAAAACACAAATTTAAAATAAATCTTTACGTAGTACCTTAAGAATTTCGACAGACGTCATGACTTTGTTTATATTTTCTTTTAAATAACATATTTACCAAAATCTAGCATTAATTACTAATCATTCTTAATATTATCACTTGATCGCACTATTATTAACATCCTTACAACTTAACTTAAGTAGAAACTGAATCTAAAAACGTATTCTAAATAATCAGTTTTTAGCAACTGAAACAATTCTTTTTAGAATTTTTTCTTTCTAGAAACTTATTTTTAAGATTCCAAACGAAACATTTTACACAGCGAACAATTATTTCAAATTTTCAGGATTCTTGCAGTCTTGATTCAATTCAAACGGGTTCCAACTAGCAGACATTCAAATGAGCAACCTTGTGTTATATGCTCACAAGAAAGTAGTTAAATATATCTTTTTTGACGAAAAAAAAATTAAATGTGGAAAATTACGGATCCGTTCGGATTTTCACTGTTTGCTCAGAGTTGTTGTTCGCATTGTAAAGTAAATATTCATATTTGTCTACAAACGACGAAAGATAGTGTTCCTGTCGTTCTCTTCTTTTTCGAAAAGTAACATCCAAATAAAGAAATCGTTTTCTTTTGTTACAAATTTCGTGAAAAGATGAAGTGATTTTTCAATGTACAGAAATTATAAACTCACGATTTTTCAGCTTCTGTTTGGATTTTCAATTAGACACTGAAGCACGGTCCATCGCACTCGAAAGTGCCTAATGGATTTTCAGAGGCTGATTTAATTAATGCTCCGAAATCTGGTTTTCACTTGAAGATTTGAAAGATAGTTTTCTATCCAACTACTGTCTCAAGGTCGATGCGGATACATTTACGACATATGCGTCATTTAAAAATTGATCAATATTGGACTTGGTTCCACCTAGAGATACTTAACGAAAACATCCATGAGACGATACAAGCAAAGTATAAAATAAACATGGCATGTAAAAACACGAATTGCCAAGCTTCCCTTAAAAAATACTTAAATTTTTTCCAAGAATTTCAAATAAATCCTAGTTGCCAAAACGATCACCTTGCATTGAAATCTAGACAAGAAAAAAGAAAAACTGTATTTCGGGAGATAATTTTTTGATCTGCTGTTCTCTAAAAATTGTCATTTTTGTCGAGCGTTAAAATTAATGCTTGATTATAACTCGTTGTAAAGAATTTACCTTTCTATCAACTTTAATAAAAGTGTCCTTTATAAATTATTCAGACTCAGGATAACAATTTGATCTGCTAAAGTATCTACAGGAAGGGAGCCAATTCTTGTGTGTAATGTGGTATAATCCCTTGAATTAAGCTTGCAACAGTGGTTGGAAGCGAATTGAATAATACTTTTTAAAAAATAAAATAGATAGAGGCACTCAACTTGAAACTCGAATATTCAAACCTTCCATGCCATCGCCGAGTTTGTTCGTGGTGAGAGATGTTAAACAACCGCATACCATCCAAATTTCACCAGTTTGGTTGAACGTTTTCGTCATTCTTTGGAAATATTGTCTATCATCATGTTTGGGCTAGAAACTAGTCCGAAAGAAGAAGTACAAAGCTCTCCTACTGCAATCATTTCCTCAAGAAACCTTCGAGTCCAAAAAAATTTTGACTGAAGAAGATCGTCCACCAGATTCATATTTAGAAAACTATAGAAACTTTACACGCGTTCTACGACCAAACCCCACTGCTCACGACCTTAAGTCAAGAGTGTTCATTCTCAAAGATTTGTATGTCTGCCAACACGTATTGTTTGAACCACCATAAGAAAGACAATTGAAGACAGATAAGACGTAATAGACCGACTCTGCACACATTTCACAATAATTTCACGTCAGTGATCAGAGGCAGAATATTGTCGTGAGCAGATTCGACCCATGTTTTGGCGAAAGAAACAACATTCGAGTAGCAACAAAGTTCACTCTCAATCCAAGACACCTTCCACTACTCAGCTTGAAAACTCTCAATCACCATTTGAAATTTCTCAATCCGTTGCCAATCAATCAACGTTTTAATAATTCACCCAGCTAAGGTAGGCAAACAATTTTCTTTGCAAACACAAAAACTCACATGATATCGTGTTTACTCAATGAATAAATAATCAGTCTATCATTATTTCAAGTTTTTCACTTTGCTTCCTACCTTCTCATAGAACCCCAACCAGGTGACCCCGACGTAATAGCATTGAATAACGATTGTAATGACACGTCGCGTGCGTAGTAACTTATTCAAGATCTGTTTTCACGGGTTATGATAAGCTTCATTGGAAAGCCTCATAAGATAACAATATGACAACTTGGTCTCAAGAGTTAAAACTTCTGTAAAAAGAGAAGAGCCAACATGGAGAACACACTTGAAACACTAATACCCAAAGCAAGAAAGCCCAAACCACCTAAATATGATCTTAATGACCTGAATATCTGCTGGAGACAAGTCAAGACACAATTTGCAGCCCTTGAAAACGTGGATGACACCGCCAAATTCTTTGCAGTCACTTGAGCTTTAGATGGCGCAACCACAGAGGTAATCAACAATGCCATGGCTAATGTACCTTGTCTTAAGACACCTTCAAGATAAAATAGTTGAACACTGGGAGATAGATTATCTGCACCAAGTACTCAATGGCATGCTTCTAGCTAACTAAAAGCCCTATCAACTCCTAAGAGAGACGAAAAACCTACCCAAGGACGGGTTCACTGATGATCTCTTTCATGGTTTATGGGCCCAGCTACTGATTAAGCTGAGAGAGTTCCTCGGCATGTCTGATAACCTCGACGAACAACTGGTGAAGTACAGACTACAGGATCACTAACTCCTTGCAGAAGAGCATAGCGATGGCAGTTACAGAGAAGTCTCACAAAGACAGATTATTACCCTTGGTAAAATTCATGGGCGCTGCTTCGGAGGATGCAGTAGTTTGAAAATAATGTCATAAAACAGATCATTCAAATTCTACAAATCCTGCTTAGCGCATATCCAAGGGGGCGAAGTCTCAATCGTAATGACAATGTGGCACAAACTTCAAGAACATGGCGTAAATACGCGAAATTGCCTCCCTATGTACATTCCCACCAGAAACCTTATGCTATTCTGAAAAACTTCACGCCTTTCACTGATTTAAAAATAATAGGTATATCTTGTGGTGATCTTCTACAGCAGCTGATATCACGAAATAACAAACTGAATTACAGCTGCTCTCAAAATGAAAGCCTTCGCCAACCAAATCTTCATAATTGGTGCTCCAGTTCTCTTTTAAATTACGAACCTCACTGGAGTCAATAAGACTGATTGAGAGAGAAGAATCGGTGGTAATCAAAGACTCATGAGATGTACCAGCAGTAAACTGGCGAATCCTATCACGATAACTTCAGGAACAAAACAGTGATGTATGGCTATGTGAAGATTATCACAGGATAAATACCAGATGTTATGCGGCACCGTTCATACAATGTCTTTTCTCACTATAATATGGCAAGTGTATTTTCACCAAATTGAATTTAGAACTACTAGATCCTGGTGTATAAAAGTAACATTCAAAAGACACCATTTCAATCTACTCAAAATGGGGTCTATGTAAATACTATATCCAATAATGCCTTTTTGGTACGAAAATACCATACAACCGTTCTAAGACTTATTCACAGCATCTTTCGAGGCCTCGACTTTGTATTGTTCTACTTAAATGAATTTTCCATCATATGAGAGCAGGAGGTTCGACACCAAGACCATCTATGCAAAGTTTTTCAGTAATTACAAGAGCACCGACATATTATGAACGTGAATAAATGTCGCTCGTGAAGAGTGAGGTTAACTTGCTAGGCTACTTTATCAATGCTTTCAGTTTAGCCCCAAAAGCTGACAGATTGTTCAAGATTGCTGAGTGCCCAAAGCTACAGAGGGCAGAATTTTTTTGGGGATGATCAACTACTTTGTGTTCCAGACTGGCCAAAATTCTACAACCAGTGCATTTTCCTCAACAAATTTTCAATGAAAAACGACAAAGCAAAATCAAACGGACCTTAAAAACTGACTCTTATGTCAAACAGGCTCTATTCGTCGCTACATAGTCATCATTCCTATCACCAACTTCTGGCTTAGCTCTGATTTGATCTCTGGTTGATCTGATCTGTCCTGAAAAACCAACGACATGCATTGGTGCTGCTTTGAAAAAGGTTGTAAATATTTTCAAACCGGTTAAATTTTCTCAAAAAAACTCATAGCGAATTGTCAGCAATCTACTCATACATGAGATACTTCAACCATTTTCTCGAGGATCGAAACTTTATCATGACCTCTTTCATGTTTCCTTCAAAAGCGCATTAACGCCTCTGAAAGGCTAAATTCGCTCAACTTTCATATTTCACAATTCTATACAGGTTTTGTTGGTGTGAAGGGACAGAAATACGTAGTCGTTGACACCTTGTCACGAGTTGACATCATTACTGTACTAACACACTTAGATCCTGAAACAATTCACCAAGAGAAGCGAGCAGAATCAGAGTTTAATGGGACTGTATGAGGCAAATCATATTTGAAACGTCAGTAGACTGAAGATACATCTAATTTTAAAATTTAATGTGATTTTTCCCGAAGCGACGGCTGTTTTTATCTACCACAACCGCTTTGGGGAATTTCCTACGATGTTATACATGACATTTCACATTCCATGCAGAAGAATTTACACCACTACAAAATTGCTCATGGTGTTAGATTTAGTCGCTGTCAACCACAACTGTTTAACAATTATTGATACTTACTCAAGACGACCTAGAGCTCTAGCTGCCAAAAACATGCCTACCGTCCAATGTCGTCATCAAAGCTTTGTTTAGTCACTGTTTATTCGTACTATTCTTGTTGCCATTACAACTGATAAAAGCACTCAATTTGAGACTCAAACACTAAAATGTTTTATGTCTTCGCAAGTTCATTAGTGCTGCGAAATGTCAAAAAACATACTACTGTGATCAAAAAATAAGGTGAAATTGTCATTTAAAACACTCGGGCATTAGGAAGGCAGTTAAATTTTTTTCCTAGGTTGGTAGGACTGTCTATGATATTTGCCAAGCGTCTGTTTCTCAAAAAGTTTAATTATCTCCGAGTTACACGTGTTTTTGTAAACAACCAAAAGTGAATTTTTCAATATTTTCAATGGGTGATTTTGTTGAGCAATGAACTTGAATCAAATATTGTTTGCGGAACGAATATTCTTGAGCGGACACGTTGAAAATGTTGCGGAAGGCCTTTGGTGATTAAACTATGGCACGAAAAAACGTTTATAAGTGGTACAGCGGGCCGAAAATGCGTTGAAGACGAACCGCGCTCTGGACGACCATCAACGTCTACCGACGAGGGCCACGTTCAAAAAATCAAAGATTTAGTGCTTGAAGATCGTCGATTGACGATTAGAGACCTCGCTGATAGTGTTGGAATATCATTTGGCTAAGCCCAAACCATTTTCAAAGATGTTTTGTGTCTCAAACGCGTCAAGTCTCGATTGGTGCCAAAATCGCTCAATTTTTTGGAAAAACAGCGTCGCGTTCATGTGTTTAAAACTTTGCTGTCTGACTATCTGGACCACTTGAAATGCATCATTACTGGAGACGAGACATGGATTTACGCATACGACCCTGAAACCACTGACCAATCCAGAGAATATCGTGCAAAAGGTGAAGCAAGACCGAAAATTCAACGGCGAAGTCAATCAAAAATCAGGGTCATGTTGACAGTTTTCTTTGATTATCGTGGTGTGGTGCACTATAAATTCCTGCCAGCGGGCCAAACTGTCAAAAAGAAATATTATTCGAGCGTTATGCGTGGTTTGCGTGAAGCTATTCGCCTGAAACGGCCGGAATTATGGGCGAACAACTCTTGGTACCTTCATCACGATAATGCACCATGTCATACTGCATTGGTTCTTCGCGACGTTTTTGGAAAAACTCGACTCATATGGTTCCGCAACCACCGTCTCACAACATTCGCCTGATTTGGCTCCGTGCGACTTCTGGTTATTCAGCAAACTCAAAAGGCCAATGGGGGGATGCCGTTTTGACACGATTGAGGAGATAAAAACAGAATCGAAGAAGATCTTGAAGGCTATACCGGAAAATGAGTAGTCTGACTGCTTCGAGGACTGCTTGGAAAAAGCGTTGGCAAAAGTGCGTTTTATCGGACGGAGATTACTGGGATAACGGGGATTTACATTTTATGTACAATTTTACCTTACTTTTTGATCACAGTAGGATCATTCCCAGCCCAAAGATCTGGTTGGGGATTCACAGATCTTCATAGAGAATCATTCGTAAGCGGTCTCCTCAATATTCTTCTAAACCAAAAATTATCATAACTTGAAACTGTTCAATCCGTTGTCTTGTCAACGCCTTAATAATCCGCCCATCTGAGTCAAGTAAACAATTTGCTTTCCTAGCCAAAATTCGTTTGCTTCTTAGTGGGCTTAATAAATCAATAATATTCAGTCTGAAATTACTCAAACTCCACTTTTTGCGTCACAAACGACCGTAAGTTGGTGACCCCCGATGTAACGCAGTAGAATTATTATTGGAATCACACGCGATGGGTATACTATTGTCATGGGCAGTCTGTATAGAAAGTACCATCATGATTCCCGAGGAAAACCATCAAAAAGTGACAAGGTGATATCTCCATCGAAAATTAACTCTTAAACTCCAGCAAAAAAAGTAAAAGGCATCATGGAAAACAGGCTTAAAGCCTTGCAACGTAAAACACGACAGCAAACAACCTCAATATGATCCTAAGAAACTTGACATCTGTTTCAGAGAAGTTGAGTGAGCATTATCAACACTCGAAATCGTGAATTATAAGGCCAAGTACTTTTCAGTTTTACATGCTCTAGATATCCCAATAGCACAAGAGATCACTGAAATCATGGGTGATGCACCTGAGTCAAATATAGACAAATTGCGCCAAGTAATCAAGAACATTCTTCTAGGTAACATAACGCGTCCTTAACTTCCTAGGCAGATGAAAGACCTGCCGTTCGACAGTTTGCTTGACCACGTCTTTCAGGCTTTATGGGACCAACCGTTGCCACGTTTATCGCAATACATAGAAATGGCTGTCACAGAGAAGTCTCACAAGGACTCATTATTGCCTCTTGTCATGGAGCTACTTAAAAGTATGGAGTAGTTGGAAAAAATTTCAGCCAACCAGCTGTTTCAACTCAGGTCATTCAAATTTTCACATCACAATTAACTCATACTCAAGGGGACGAATCTTCAATTGCAGTGATATATTTCACAATCCAGCAACGTGATAGCGTAAAAATGAAACTATTTCTCGGTAACAATATCTCGATTTTCATTCCAACCAGAAAACTGATTGTTTGTAGGCCATCTTCACCTGTAGAACTCCGAAGCACGTGTTTAATTTCTTATTGATTCTATCGTTACTATCTCTTTACGTTACGGTTCTTTACGCTGCCAACACAAACTAGATAAATACTTACGGCATACAAGTCTGAGCAGGTCCTTTTTTCGAAAAAATCTAGCGCTCTTAATTGATTTTAAAATTGAGGCATTAATTGATTCAATTAATGCCTTAATTGATTCAATTAATTAATTGAACACACTTCGCAGAATAGCGTTTCGACTGTTCATCCGAATAAACCTTGTACTGCACTCCTACCAGGGTTTTTCTGATATCACTAAACTACAAACTGACATGCAGCTGCTCTCAAAAAAAATTATACGCACGATCCTTCCATTCTCTCAAGAGCTACGAAGATCGCTGAATTCAAAACAGCTCCTGATAGGAAAGATCCAAATTCGTGTTAATCGGACATGAAAACTTTCATCAGTCTAAAGGCCACTTTAGGCTACACCCTCGGACAATAGTGTCAAAAGAGAAGAGAAATTCGAGGCTGTATGGCAATCCCAGAAGCTAAATGTACGCAGCGAGAAAATCCGCACTTCTTTCCACACAAAGTCTTTTCCATTCCTGCATGAACTGTGTGTTTTTAAAACACTGTATTTGTTATGCTTGACATTTTCAGTCATGGCCCTTAACCTCAAAATTACAACGGAAATGTTCCATGCAAGAGAATAAACTCTAGCTGAAAGACCATCTACGTCAAGTTTTCAAGAAGCTACAACGCATATACTTACAATCAACGTGCATCAATGTCAATTTATCTGAAGTAAGGTTAACTTTCTAAACTATCAATCCTTACTTGAAGCTCAATTCGGTCCAACAGCTAACTACTTGTATAAGATCGCTGAGTACATAAAGCCGGAAACGATTCCTGAGTTAAGACGTTTCTTTGAGATTACGGACTTCTACAGACAATGTATTCTCAGCCTGCCCGAAATTCTACTATCACTGCATTTTTTCATCAAACGTTCAATTGAAAACGATAAAACAAAAATTAACGAGCCCCAAATATTGAAAATAAGTTCAAAAAAGTTCCCTACGGCAATGCAAAGTCATCATTTCTATCACCTGCTGCTGGCTTAGCACTTGTCACTGGTGCTTTCAAGGGGCTGACGTTAAATTAATATACACATTTACTGTAATAATTCCCTAGTTGAATGCTACCCTAACTTACCACAATCACTTGGACTCGTTAATGTTTTGCTTACCAAAGTATAAAAGTGTATGGACACACCAGATTTCTATCTAATCGTATCACAGCCCGAAATTAAACGAGTGGGACAGCTGTTTAACAATTATTGACAGATTCTCAACAGGTCATACAGCGACCGTCAATACCTTCATCACATCTCTGTTTGCTAATTGAACCCGCAATAAAAGTATCTAGTCGCCATCAGAACAGATAATGTTACTAAATCTGGCACTCGATTGTTCCATGTCTTCGGCAAGTTCTTTGTTGCTGCGAAATTTTGACATATCATTCTCAATCTAACAGTCTTCTTCTTCTTATAAGCACTGCAACCCCTCTCAGGTCTTTGCTTCCAGCAGCAAGCACCTCAAACGGTCTCCTTCTATTTTGAAATCCAAACAGCGATGTATTGTTTTGATCAACAGAGTCGGACCAGCGTTTTCCTCCCCACTGGTCTCCACCCTTCAGTTATCCCATCGTTTACCTTTTTGGTATCCGTTGTTTGTCCATACGATTCATACGGCCAGCCTATTTAAGGCTTCCGCAGTCTTACAATCGGTGAAAAAAATCGGCTTGACAATAATTTCATACAGCTTGTATCGAATTCCTCATTGGTCCCCGTCTAGCTTAGAGCCAATTCCCTGCCTCTGGATCCGTCGCCTAAGAGTGTTCAATATATTTACGGATCCTTGTACGCAGCTCTATGCAGCTGATCTTCATAATAGTCAGAACTTAATAAAAGGTCGTATTTGCGAGCTTTACTCTTCGGCGTATTTTGTCTCTTTTAAAAGCGGTTCTCGTTATTATGGTGCTTGACAAATTCACCAACATTTCAAAACTGTATTCGCCAACTGTGATATTTTTGGTGTTTAAGGTACTTTCCCTCGACTGCGTCATGTGCAGACCATTATTGATTCATCGTTTTGATCGTACCTTGGACCGAGAATTGGAGTCATGCTTAAACTAAGAACTAGTCTAAAAGATGAACCACAAGGATCTCCTAGTAAAATCATTTACAGAAGTTACCTGTAAATAGCAGGAGAATTAATCATTGCTAAAGATCTAGAGCTAGATTTACAGATCTTCGTAGGAAAACGCGAAGAACCGACTCGCGGATTCCGACCAACTCCAAATACAATCTACGTAATGCCAACAGTCTTCATTTAAACGACTTGTATGCCTTCCCGCATTCCTTTGTTTAATGTGATTGACTACCTTTCCGACTCTTTACACTTGACAACAATCCTAGACAGCAATCCTAGCCTGCACCTGCTACTCCTCAACATGCTACTCAACCCAAAAATTTTAAAAACACAATTGCAATTCCTAAATCCAACCATTAACTCGTAATAAAGGTTTCCTCTGTTCACAGGCCCGTTTCAGCAGATATTCCTTTTCTTCCAGGACCAACTATTCAGCCTGTCATATATCCTCCGGTTTTACGGAGTGACTGGTTTTGGAATGGTTTTCAGAGGAGAGCAGTTGTGGCGACTTTTGTGACACAAGTGCTCGCCAAGTGGCTGCAGGAGGAGCTGGTGGTTGAGAGGACACCTTAATTAATAATCCACCCTTGCTCAGGGAGGTACCATATTGCTTTACAAGTACCAAAACGTCATCGCTTTCCCAATAAATAATCAATGTATGAGTTCCTTAGCTTCCTCATTGTGTGTTCTATCTTTAAATAGAGCACAAAGCTCTTAAAAACAATTAGTTATTTGCAGTCATTTGTCAAAGTGAAGCTGTTGTACCAATATGAGTTCCGCATATACTTCTACGAACATAGAAATCATTCAAAATATTTCCGCAGCATCCGTTATAAAGATAGTCTGTCGAAATATGCAGATGAAAAGCTTTGACCAAGCAAAACACAGCTCAGGATTTAAAATCACTGAGAAAGCTAAGAAAATGATATTTCAGTTTGAATTGAAACTTTGGAAAACAGTTTCACTAAATACTGGAAGCATTGTCCACTGCGGCCATGAGCCTTCACGAAGTTAATCATGGGAAGGAAACTTGCATCTTGAGAAATGAGCAATACCAGGTGTTTGCATAAGTTTTTCCGGATGTTTTTGATAAAAATAAGTACTTTTCGAGGAAAATACTCACCATTGGTTTCTACACATTTGGCGCATTTATCAGTTTATTTATGAATACCATGGCAGAAAAACTACTTTTAAATAAAATTAAATTTTTATGGTTTAAATTTATTATTTGTTGGCGATAGCGTTGTGTATTAAGTGTTTCACCGGGTTCCAGAGTTCATAATACACAATACCACTCTGGTCCCGCCAGACGCAGAGAATGGTCTTCTGGCCGAAGCGATTTGGCCTGGGTGTTGAAACATCTGCTTCGCCAGGTGAAAGCCACAATTTTTTTGACTGCAGGTTAACTCAATAAATCCATTTTTTTGCCCGTCACAACTTGAAGCAAAAATGATTTAATTTTTTTTTGGTGCCCAAGAAGCATTTCACAAGTGACTTGGCAATTTTCCATTTGGCGCTCATTCAAATCGTGTGGGACCCATTTACCGAGTTTATTGATACTACCCATCGTTGAAACGTCTTTTGATCGTTTCCTGTGAGCCATTTAATGCTTCTGCTAATTTCAGTTGAGTTTGAGTTTGGTCACAATCCAATAGCTATTGAAAATTGCAATTGTGTTAGTTAAACCGGAAAAAACTTCTGCATACATCTGGTAGATCACTTCTCCAACGTTGAATTTGTCACTGATTAATCCTCGTGGTACTTTAAGCCCTTAACGTTATTTTAAGTTTATACAACTCCCCACACACACACACAAGAACTTTTTTAGGCACGACACGTCGTTTTTAAGTCTGCATAGGCACGTCATGTCGTTAGTTTATGCTAACAAACGAGCAAGATCAGAAGCATTAGCGAACACATCGAACGCTAGCAATGGAATAAGACCAGCCTTATTGGAAAAACTGGTCAATGGAATCATGATAATATATCATTTGATAATTTTAAATGACAGATAAAGTTAACTTTCATTATAAAAATTATCAGAATAGTTTGAAATGTTTTATTTTCACATTAATTTGAAGTTTTCAACCTCTTAAATTAATCTTCACTCAACTTTTAACGTACTAAGAGTTGAATATTTTCTTGTTTTTTTTTCTATTATATCATACAATGTTTAGCAAAGCGTAGCAACTAACAAGCAACATCACTTACAAAAACTCTTAATCTGACAGTTTTCGACTCCAATTTTCCAGATGTTTTGGTGTTTGTAGCCAAACTTGTTGTACATAGGACATGAGTATCTCATGTTCTATCTTCAATAAGTTTTGCTTACAAACACTAAGTTTAAGTAAGTCCCCAGTCGAATTAAAGAGCCATTTTACTTGATTGTCTCCTATTCAAGGTTTTGAAACCAGCCAGAAGAAATTTAAATGAAACATAAATTATGCTTAGATCCTTATTTATAAATGTAGTCATTTACAGCTATAGTTTTTGCTTTCCAATTTTCAACATGAAATGGTAACGAAATAATTCCAACTTTCCTTCTAGGTGACTCTATGATGTATCAGCATTCAGTTAGTGGTGTTGGTTGTACAGGAAGCTCACCTACAACAACCACTCCCCCTAATATAAACTCCTGCTCGTCTGTGACGCCACCGCTGTCTAATAATCAACAAAATCCTAGTCAGAATGACGTCAATTCTGAACAAATGGTAGGTGTCCTGACTTTCTGACCTACAACCAAGCGGTACTTTATAAATATTTTCATTATATATTTTAGAACTCGCAGCAACAAACACAACAGCAACAGCAAGGACAACATCCTGAGGCGAATAATCACCACGCTTCAAATTGCCAGGGATTGCAATCGGGTCATGATGGGGAAGATGACGTGTGGCGAGGACATAGTATAGCAGCGCTCCGTCGTCGAGCTTCCGAACTTAACGCAACGTCGATTCCTTCCTATTTACACGCACACAGTTACGAGCATCACAACTCAGTATATTAAAGGCTTTGCAAAAGCCTTGGATTCGACCCATAGTAGGAATAAGCGCAAGGATGCTTTTGCGAAATCTAATCAGTTCGAAATATTTTCGGTTCGCCAGAAAAACAAAATGATTTACGGGGTATTGAATGAATTCGGATATTATGTTATAACTTATGATTCCAGTTATTAGTTAGTCGATCTGCAATAAGCCTAGTATACATAAACCAAATTATATATTAGCTATCCACTGAGATCAGGTTGATGAAGTTGTCAAAACCCGAGTATTTAAGTTGACACGCTGTAGAATGGCAAGTTAATAGACAACATAGATTAACGTCCACTTTATGTGTACATATCACTCACAACATATCCTTATTATCATTTACAGATTTAGTTGAGTAGATGAACAATATTTAATTTTCAATTTGCAAAATTTGGGCTGATTATGCAGAGGCAGCGACGACAGCGACGACAGCGACGTTAGGAGTTATTAATCAGATATATTAACAAGTTATATCCTCCTCTTCCTCCTTAATACCCACAACATCTCATGTGCTCAATACCGTAAATTGATTAATTTGAAATTTGACTTCATGATCATAGGCGCGACAGTCAAACAATCACAAACAATCTATTTATTCATTTTCATTTGATGATGCTTAATTTCAGTTAATAGAATCTACTTTTTTACGCATACACCTTCATGTGTTGTCAGAGGGGCATTATTTTGAAACACTTAATAGTTTGTGGCAAAACTGAAGGCATTTAACAAACATCAATCAATTTAATGAGAGCATATCATAGCAACCAGGATAGCTGATTAACCTGTTTCTGCCGTCGTTTACACACAACGTTCTCGGATTCTGCAATCCAGCCATGAGTTTAACAAAATTTATTTGAGCAATTTTCGAGATTATTCATATAGAAAATCATAAAAACCACCTTTAGAAAATATTCATTGTTAACTTATCTTTTACGTTTATACTAAACTGTTAAATGTCATCACATATCTGTCATACATGACAACTGCGATGGTTTTTGGCAGAGGGGGAGCGTTTCGGCTTCTTGAAACCTCCTCCAGCTGGCAGTTAATGAGTGGAAGTTTTTCTCAGGAGACGGCTAATGATGGTGCTGTTCTTATTAATCTTTTGCCGTTCTTATCATTATCTGCTTCATCGGTTCTTGTTTTTTCATAATCGTGATACTAACGACTGAAAATTTTAAGTGCAAGTTATTCACTTGTTTTCCATTCTTATTTTCTCATTCTTTTTCCTGTGCTTATATGCTTCTAATTTCTCCTTTATGTCTACGTTTGGTCCATTTTATAAGGATGTAAGGATGGAAAGATTTTATAAGTGCGTTGCAAAAATAGAGTCGATCTTGTTATATATGTATGAACGTATATGCTCTTTGTATCTCCGGGAAAGAACCAATGAACTTTAACCATTTCAATTACACATAAATATTATTTCTGGATTTAAAAATCCTTTTTATGTAACGAAAACGAATCACAATATTGGCAGCTTCATTTTAAATTCTTTGCTGTTCCCTATAATGCACTTAGTTTTAGTCGCACATATATTTTGAACTAGAAACCGAAGGACTCGTATGTTTCTAATTTTTGGATTTATTTTATTTTTGGCATTTATGGAAGGTGGAAAAGTGGTATATTATATCGGTGACAGCACAAAGTAAAGTTGTGCTGCAGCCGACACAGCATTGTGGTTTTAGAGGCTTTCAGCTGATTCTTTGTCGGTTATATGGTTTTGATTTCACATAAGTTTGTTCATCTCCAATCTACCGGAATATGTCGTCATGATTCTGCATGCCCCTTATGTAAAAACAAGTAGACTCTAGTAGAGTCCTTTCCATCTCAACTTTTTTTCGAATCTACAGTTCCAAAACCTCAGTGAAATATTCTGATCATCCTACACTGTCACGCATTATGACACAAGTGTTCTAAATTTATATCATCATAATTTTGTTTTTCAATCAAAATACTTCGTGTCCTTCCAAAAATGACCAGACACAGCGTGAAGTTTTGCCCGGAAGTCCTCTGATATTTTAATTTGTCTTTTTTGGGTATTTCGTTTGTCAGCAGGGATTACTTTGTTTTTAGTCTAACATCACCTGTTTCCTGATATCTTCTCCTTACAAGGTCCCACTTCCTGATCATTAATAGCGATTGGTTTCCTTTGCTGGAGTCGTGATTGTATCGCTAATATATTTTTGATATTTGCTCACTGAGACTAATACCATAAGAGTGCATGTACTTTATTTGAGCTATCAAAGTGCGCATTGGGCCTCCATCTCCAGAGTAAATGCTGCGACTCAACGTTTCTGTTGTTTTGAGGACTTTTCTTCACTTTCCTTACCTTTTTCACTGCACCAAAGCACGAAAGCAGACCTTTAAATTTTATAACAAATCAAGTTGAAATCAGTTGGCCGCGCACTAATTTTCGCGCAATTTTCGTCATCGGTAACAATTTCGCTGGGTATTTCACTTTATTCTGTCAAAAATTTAGTCAAACATCTACACAGGTCATTGTGAGTATCATGATATCCAAGTGGATAATCTTGGTGGATATCTAGTTGGATTAATATTTTCCAATATTCTGAGTTCTTTTGACTGTTTCTCGGGTTCTCGTGCCAGCTCTGTACCAGCACTGGAGCTCTGGTTCGTTTTGTAGATGACATTTCATTGATGCCCACTTTTATAGGTGTCGCCTTTAGGAATAAATGGCCGCTCCGCGTTATAATCGGACATCAGAACATTTTTAAACCTGATAGTTTGGCCGCCCATTTTCTATTTCGTAAGCTCCATCAAGGATTTTTATCAGTTGATGACCCTGACAGCCATCGAGCGGCCTTATTCGCACAGCAATCGCATCATTTTTTGAGGTCTGTTTAGATTCTTAGTTTTAACGCATCTTTCTCTCCAAACAAACATTCAGTTCTGTGTCGCTTGAGATATATTTATATGTAATTTGTTTTTTTTCGCGGTTGTCCAGGAAAACGCTGGTGACTTGTAAATTCAAATCAACAATCACTCGGGATTTTTATTTCTTCCTAGTTCCCACACAGTATTCTGCATATGTTAACATAAAATACGAATATAGAAACTAAAATTGGGTTCCTAATTCCGAATTTTTTAGTTTTTATTTTGTTTTCTAATTTTTTTCAGTATCAAAGAGTTGAAATCCCGAGCGAGGATATTGCTATGTATACAGTCTCATAATTTTGCATAGACATCCTCTGAGACTGCCTTGAAATCAAAAAATAACACTCATTCCAAGTAGCCTCTGATTAATTTTACCCATTCAAAATCAAATCGTTTGAACATACGAAGTCCTTATCATAACGCAGTTTTAAAATTGCATCTAACATATGTGTAAGTGCTATGTGATAATGTTTGATTGTCAGTTAAGCTTCATATGATGGTTAAGGCCCGGCTATATATTGATTTACTTGGAGAGCTGGAAAGCACCGAGACGCAGACTGATTTTGAAAAATTAGTAGAATAGAATAGATCACTTTGAAAAATTAATAGAAGTTATTGAATTGAGTTCAATTATTTACTATTGAAGCCAAATTCCATTTGGAAATAAAGTGATTTTTAAAGTGATCAACAAAATGATTTTCGTACTCATTTTGACAGCTTAAAATGTTATTTCTGCTCTTGTCACCATCTTCTAAATTGTAACAACCCTACTGTGCCCTTCTCCCAAAGCCATTTGTTTTCAATGAAAAACGAATAATAAAAAACAACTGATTGACCTAACTCAAACAATGATAATCGCTAAAATAATCTGTTGCCGACAAGCAAGGACGAATTAGCATTATACTGGTATATTTCGAAGCTTATCACCCTCAAGGGTTTTTTTACCCTTGAGGGTATGGTGCTTGAGCGAAGTATGAGAGTATGATAAATGCCTGGTGCCAGAATACTTGCGAACTTAGAAAAAAACACTTGCATGCATTGTTAATAAAATATGACTGGAGGCATCGGACAGGATATATTCACTCAAAATGAGATGTCTTGGTTGGTTAAAGTAGACTGTAGATACAAAAACTTATCATTAATATAAACATAAAAGCTTACCCTAGAACTTCTTTCCTCACAAGATTTCCTTGAATATCCTGCTTAAATCAAAACACTGAAAAAATGATAACAGTCACACTGAAAACAGCTCCTACAGACTTACCTAGTCGGTAATGCTTTAACTGTTTTCGAACTACTGTCAACATCTACAGCGTTAAATTAAATTTTTTAAAGCTATAAACAAAAAGGATAATTTAACTACATACCTCTTAATCCTGAAATTGCCCCAAAAAATCATTGAATATGTCGAAAAACCATCAGGACTTTATTTATATTTCTTTTTTGAATTTATAGTTTCACAGATGAATTAGCGCTTGCATGCATACAATAAATCGTGTACCTACATGGGTTGCTTCTATAGCAAAAAGATATACACAGTAATCAGTAAGAACTACTTATCAATAAAAAGACTTAAACTAAGTATACGAGCGTTTTTAAAAGCAAAATAAGAACTTTCAACGTGTTATAAACAGAATTTTTGCGGTTACTTCTCAAATAGAAATATTCAAAAAACATTGTATTTACACATTTTAAGATAATAAACTATGATAATAAACTATTATTAGTGTATCGAATATGAAATCTAGTATGCATTGTAAGATCCTTGTAAGTAAATTCAATTTACTACTCCATATGACGTAATTTAAAGGAAATGCACTCGAAATGAAAATCAATAATAAATTTGAAATGTCAAAGTTTAGCATTAAGTCTAGCGAATGATCATACTATTATCAATAAATTACAATCGTAGTTTTGTTCTTAAGGTATAAAATTGTAACTGTACAGAAACCAGATTTAGTGATCAAAAAAGAAAAATGTAAAATGTGTAATGTAAAGCCATTCTGTATACGATATAATTTAAATAAATAATACGTATTATACAATACAAACGTTTTTGCATATGTCATTTTCATGGAAATCACTATTTGTTTGTAAACTGTTTACCGAGTCTCTTAACCTCTACACACCATTGGTCACATATGTGGACATTTGGCTTTATATTGTCAAAGTTACTGTCAATACCAAAAAGAATAACAATTTTATAACAAATTACCCATTACAGAATCCCTCAATCAGATAATTAAAAATCGTTAAACATGGCTGCACTGGTTATAGTTATTTCCAATGTACGGTTAGAAAAATAGAAAAAGTGTGAAGCAACTTCTCAGCGGTCAATATTGTTAGCATACTTGAAAACAAAATAACTATTGCATGAAAAATATGGGCTTTTTACAAGCTATCCCGCATACTATTATCGAAATTGATTTATCACTAGGAAAAACTTTCGTACGACGTGTTTCAATCTCCTATTAAACCTATTCCATTTAAGGGCCCAATTTTTTCCGAATCCCCATGAAATTTGCACCGCAAACGACCCCTCCCTTCCCTACAAATATTCTCTACTGTTTGCGGGTATTACCTTTTATCCTTCGGTCAAGGTCAAATTCTTCAGAGCAAATTGAATGTGATGTCAATCGCCTTAAAGGAGATTACACGGCCAAATTGTTAAAAAGCCCTCATCCACGATGGATTCGAACCCAGCGTCTAGGGATCCACAAGCCGTCAATCCACTACGCGAGGGAGCTGCCTGACATGAGTTATTTTGAAGGTTCTGTCGCTACTCGTAATCTTACCCTGCATGTACGTCTGTGAAGGTCATTTCATTTAATTTCAGCGGGGATTGTTCCTGCTAGTATTCAAAGCAGTGGATTTATACGAAATTGAAATACATTTGATCGTTTACCAACTATTCGAGGTAGATGTTGTGGGGAGCACTGTAGGGAAAATGGTGAAAAGTGAATGACAGGTGAGAGAAATAGGTGAGAAATGGGATTGATGCACAAGAAATGTCACGATCCGTACAATCCTACGAAAAAACCAACGATGAAACTCAGCGACGCTTAGGGATATTCGATATACATCGATGTATCGAATTCACTCGATGTTTATAGTTCGATGCATCGAAACGATTCGATGCTTTGAAAAGGTATTGATTTACTGGATGTATCGATGTTTTTTCATAAAACATCGAATCAATGGTAACTAGCTTATCATTGTACATCTATTACTGTTCAGTAGCTCTAATTTAATAAAATTAAAACTTAAATCTATTTTTTAGTGGCGCTAGTTGGCTAATTTGGAAATTGACATGGGCAACACTGCGCCAGAAAGAATTTAAAAAAAAACTTCGTTTGTTTTGGTTCTGTGTCGGATTTATTGTGAGACAAAAACGTTAAATGTTTTCAATTATGTCGTAAATGTGCATACTTAACAACATAAAATAGGATTAGATTTGGATATAATCTACTCATTAGATCAAAATTTTATCGTTTCCTCATAAGTTCGATGGACAGGTAAATAAAGTAAGGTTAGGATAACTCACTTATTCTAACTTATGCAAAGCATTCATAATTTATTGGAATAAAAGATATTTTGTTATCTGTATTTCAGCGAGATCATTCGTCAAATTGTACAAATTGAATAGGTTAACAATTTATCGAATCATTACGCTAAAATTAATACAATCAATACGTAATCACATCTGAATATCATTCAACATCTTTTCAACATCTAATTATTTTGTGTCATTCTGTTAATATTACTCGTCTGTCTTGCCACTATAGTCACTCACAATTTTTTACTTTTTTAGATAGGGAGGATTAGTGATGTGATATTATCGGTTGATAAATTTATTGATTTCTGCTAATTTACCGTATTGTTTTTTAGGTTAAGTTGATTACACAAAACGATGGCACCTTCCAAGAAGAGTGGTGTGTGGCAATTTTATGATAAACCTGAAGGAGAAAGTAACTCTGGAAAATGTAGACTTTGTCAAAAAGCTATCAAATCTTGTGGCAATACAACCAACTTAATTGGTCTATAAAAAATATACATAAGGCTGCTTTTCGGGAGTTTAATATTGGAAGTTCGAAAAAAAACCAATATCGATAACGAAACTATACACAAAAAAACACAATCAGTCGCTAAAGATGCTGACATGCTACCGTCAACGAGCTCAGCTGATGTAATAGAATTGACTAAAGAAACTGATAAAATATCTGACTGTTCAAAAGACGACGAAGTTCCTGTTCCTCCGGCGCCTAAACGTCAAAAGTCTTTTATATCAAGTTTTCAAGAAATTCACGCTTTTTCGGCGGGTGGTGATAAAACATTAAAAATAAATAATGCCTTAATTTATATGATATGCAAGGACAATCAACCATTTACAATAGTTGAAAATGAAGAATTTCGCAATTTGATTAAAGTTGTTGCGCCACATTATAAACTTCCCAATAAGACGACTTTGACTCGATGGGTTGATGATAAATACGCAGCATTATCAACAGTCTTGAAAGAAAAGTTATCAAATATTGAAAACTTTACGGTTACTACTGACATGTGGTCTGAAACAATGAGCATGAGAAATTTTTTAGGAATAACAGCACACTTCGGTGTTGGTAATGAATTATTTTCAATAACTCTTGGAGTGTACCAGTCAAGTGAACGTCATACTTCAGAACTCATCGCTGAAATGTTGCTTGAAACTTGTATCGAATGGGGTATTGACAAAGATAAAGTTTCGGCTGAAGTGACTGACAACGCAGCGAACATGGTAAAGGCCGTCGATTTGGCTTTTGGAACAAAACACATACCATGTTTTGCACACACTCAGAATTTGGTGGCACAAAATTCTATGCAACAGTGTACTGAGTTGCGAAACTTGATAACTAAAGTCATAGATATTGTGACATGGTTCAAACAGAGCAATATAGCCAGTAACGAATTACGTAAAGCAACCCAGAAAGAAACTAAATTGATACAAGAGGTACCGACCAGATGGAATAGTACATATTATATGATCGAAAGATTTTTGGAGCTTCGCACTATCATTAATAACATAATCATTCGGCATAAAAATGCACCACCGATGCTTACTACGTCAGAACTATCAATTCTTTCTTCGGTTTTGCAAGTTCTGTGACCGATCGAAGCTGCAACTAAGGTAGTGTCAGGGGATAAGTACTGCGCTAGTAGCAAGGTAATACCATTTATCCATTGCCTTCTTTTGAAAGTTAAGACTCTAAGACTCCAAGAATCTCTTGCCAAGGAATTACAGTCATTGGTCCTTAAAGAGATTGACAAGAGAATGGGTGTTATAGAGAGAGTGACTCCTCTCGCCATAGCCAAGATATTAGATCCGAGGTTACAAAAATGCATTTTAAAGACCCACTTGCTTGCTCTTCAGCTGTATCAAAAGTCAAAGAATTTGTGAAAACTACAATACAAAATGAGGCCGCGGTAGAATCTGATTCTTCAGATCATTTTGACAAACCAGAAGATAACTATTCTTTATGGGATGATCATAAAGTTGAAAATTCAGCTTCCTAAACTTCATAAAATTGCTTATAAATATTTGACCATGGTGGGAACGTCAGTACCGTCCGAGCGTTTATTTTCTAAAGCAGCAAAATCGTCAATCAGCAACGAAACAGACTGAAAGGGAAACGTTTAAATAAGCTTTTGTTTTATGATATACCATTGGATACATATCTGTAATATCGTAAACTCATGTGGATGTAGACTTATTTTTTAGGATTTTAAAACGACTGGCTTTTCCCACTTTCACAGATGTACAAAACCCCGAATCCAAAACAGATGTCGAAGGAGAGAGTAGTAAAAAAAAATCCCAAGCCCCGAAAAACCCCAAACCCGTCAGGTAAAGGGCAAAATGTTGAAGAGTAGGAGAAAAGAGAGTTTTCCTCCTTCGACATCGACAAGGGAAGATTCAGTCGAAGACGCCACCTTCGCAACATCAACACGTATATTGTAACTTTGTACTTTCTTTTAATAAACTTTTCATTTTTCTTAAACAACACATTGGTTGTTTGTTGAGTACTATTCTTTATTTTTACATATCACATTGATCATCAATGCCTTTAACGAAGAAAAGCTATAACCATTTGTTCGTGATGATTCATGCGTTTACGAAATATACGTGGCTCTATCCTACGAAGTCGACAACAACTGAAGCGGTCATGAATCCTTTCAATAAATAAGCAGTTACTGTAATAATATTCAACGCTTGTACGGTGTGAACATGTCATAATGTTCACTTTTGATAAATGTGGACACACTCTTAGGTTAAGTTGACGTATGTTTTGACAACTGTATTCTTAGTCAGTTGAGCATCAAAACGGCAACGTGACTAATTACAAACATTGTGTTTCATACAATAATTTTCCTAATTATTGCATGGTGTCAGAAGTGCTAAGGGCAGATAAATACGTAATACAGTATCACTTACATTGAATGGTGGCGGATCAAAACTCAAAATTCAGAGTATTTATCGAACAACATAAACAGATTATCGTGATAAATTAAACAATTGAAAACATAATTTCGGCGCAGTCGGTAGGATACAAGATGTAAGCGCAACTTAAAATCGTTTTGTACATCGGTCGATTTAGCTATAACCGTGTATATAGTGAACGTGAAATTGGCAATCGAAAAGATAGCCAGCAATCGCGAAATAAAGTGAGATAAACCGCAAAATAATAAATAAGTCATACCATATGCGGTCATAAGCCATGTGCGGTCGCTAGTGTAATTCACTTATTATTACAAATAAATACTTTTATTATCAATATTTCAGTTATTATTAAATCCACACCTCAACAAAAATAAAAAGTGGATGCAAAGCAGAAAGGTGAGAAGAGAAGCTCTTCGTAACGAATTCAGAGCAAGTCAATTAGAACATAATATGATGGGGGCCCAAATGAAGGAATTACAAGAAAGATTAGCGACAAGGGAAGCAGCATTTGCGCAGCTCACCGCAGTGGTTCAACGATTGGTGAACAACCAAAACAGAGGAGACAAATCGATCGATTAGCGGAAGCAATCAACCGAATCAATGTGTCAACAAACCACGCCGTTGATCCTAGCCACAGTATCCTAAAGGAAATACGCCATATGAGTTATTTTACAGGGACAGGATAAGTCTCTATCAAAGCATTCATCAGTAGCATCGAGTTTTATTTGAATAGTATTGTCGATCCGCAACTTGAGCGTGTAGCTACCAGGCAAATTTACTTCGTAAAAATACAGGGAAAAGCAAAAGATGTCGTCATCAAAGTTAACACGATATTATCTGCACACTGCATCTTCTTACTCCTCGATTGCACTTTCCCACACATTCTTTCCCTTACCTTGGACTCAGGTGTAAAGTTCTTTTTAAATTGTCAAACGTTCCACTCACATGCCGCTGCATCATCATAAATATAAAGCAAGATGAAGTCGGGAATTAGAGTAAAGTAGATTTTGTTGATGTAAGTGAAATACGAAATAAGTTGCAAATATATAAAAGAGGCAAACGAAGCTTTGGCCTAGTTGTTATCGAGACGTCGACAAAATAAATTGTTCAAATTATAATTAAAATCGCGTTTTATTACAGTGCGTGGAAGCACTTGAATATTTTTTTCCCACTTCGTAAGGAAACTTTGTTCACTTCAATGTGTAGTAAACCGATAATTGGGAAATAATTAAAAAGGCCTTCCAAATGCAATACAAGCCAGATATTGAGCCGTTCAAGATCTATAGAAGAATTAGCGATCTACGTGTTGGTACAGTAAGTGAATTTACTTTGAAAATTCAACAAATAAAATGTAAAAAAATGAATTAAGTATTTATTACAAACATACTTTACACGTTGACTTGAGTAATGTTGACTCAATTTTAATCAACACTCTCAAAGAAATTACACAGGGTATACTTCTTGATAAAATTATTGATATGCATGACATAGATGAAATTATTTGTTTAATGACGAGTCGAAGATTTGAAAATTCGTCCATTAGGCCTGAATACAGAAAAGCGACAATTAAAAATGTAACGAGAATGTTCGAGAGTGACCGTATTAAAAACCGTAGCAATAGTACGCAAACTAGCATTTAATTATACGGGGCCTTTATTGTTAAAGGTTCTTCAGCACATCAAACAGCACACTAGGTGGAGTAAGGAGGATAGAATTTTGTTAATGATAGATAACCATGAAAGCCATTGTACAATTGATGCAATTTTATATGCCAGGGATAAGGGCATTGTTTTGGTTACAATTCCCCCACACATCACACACCGACTCCAGCCCCTAGATGTGGGCCTAATGGGCCCCTTGAGAAGAGAGTTGCGGGATGTCCAAAATGACTTTCTTATAGCAACTGAGAAAGCCATCACAATACACAATCTGGTAGGTTTAATAAACATTGCTTGACTTTCTTCATTCACGAGCAGGAACACACCCGAGTCGAAAAATAAAGTTGGATTTCACCATGATGGGCCTGATTTCATACTTATTCAATACTGATTTCATACTGTCAAGTCTGATTTTAAACTTTTCATCCTAATTCTATGCTGATGTAATAAGATTGATTTTAAACTTAAGTCTGATCTCATCCTGTCCTGATTTATGTTTATAGATTTAATTCTTATTTCAGCCTGCTTATTTTTACTACTGCTAAGCCAGCGGTAAAATATTTTCCTTTCGGGGTTGGAGTTAGCTATAAATGCATGAAAATATGCGAGTACCAAGAAAAATCATATGGTGAATCATATGTTTGGGTCTACGATAAGTAAACATAATAAATTACGTAGAACGGTTAAGGACATAGACGGTCCATAGTTTTGTTAAAATTCTGACGTCATTTTTTAAGCGAATACCGAAGTGGTAAGACGTATTTGGAACAGTTCTAGTGGAAAAATATTTTGTAGTGATGAAAATGTCGTGTAATAACAGTGATAATGATTTTGCTTTTGTTTTTTTGACAGAGGATAGGGAGAGTAGTGTAGTGAGTTGTGTGTCAATACATCCAGACAGTCGGATAGTTGGCCAAGAAATTAAATTATTATGGCAGACTGCTAAAAGAAAAAGAGTGTGGTGTACCGCCAAAATTTTATTGTTTAGTAGTAAGTATATGATTTTTAAAAATGATTTCAACATATTTTTAAAAATAAAATCTACAGAGCTATTTATTTATAAAAATTTTTAGTGTTTACTCATACATAAATTAATTTTTATATTTTTCCATTTATATAACAATTTTTATAATAATTTTTAATATTTTCATAAATCATTCATTAAATCATTCTAATACGAGGGTGAGTATAGGATTGCTATATTCTGATCCAAACCTGATGTACCAGGTTGAAATCAGAATTTATTCTCATCCTGATTTGGTACTTCTGTGTTGCGTATTCAGGATTAAACCAGAATTTGTAACTTCTGGTTCTATACTGAATAGCAGTCTAGAACCAGATCTTATTTGAGATCAAAACAGAATTTATTTTTCGACTCGGGTAATTGCAGCTTTCCAAAAACCCGGCATTTGGTCGTTTTCAAGACTTGCATTTACTGATGAAGATTTTACACCATCATTAGCTATTCGCGAACAACCCGGTCCAAGTGAGGCGTCTCATGCTACTGAAACTGATGACACAGACACACCAGATAGGCTAACAGTAAACACAGGACCAACTCTTCTGGTGACTCTTTAGTCACTTTAGTTTGTCTAGGATAATCATTTATTTAAAAATAATTAATCGAACCGTAGGTTAGATTACAAGTCTAGATATACGGGTCGGCACTATGCTTCAGGAAGTTCTAAGTGTAAAGCAAAACATGGAAAGGAAACAAAGACGTTTGTTCACTTTTACTTTCCATTTATCAAAAACACATAAACTATCCACATTTTGAATGATGCTATAGTTGAATAGGCAGCAAATACTTCTAAAACCACATTGCATTCCCGCCAAGCAGAGCTTATAAGAACAGTATGTCCTCTTGATCTAGAAACTTTAAATCAAAAAAGGGTTGAAAGCATATTATTATGATTCTGATGTCATTACATTATAGAATTATAGATTTATAGATAATAGAATTGCAAAAGGAAGTAGCGAAGTGCGAAGTTTTTCGGAAAGCAAAGGACGACTTTTCTGTTTTGTTTGCAAAGTCACAGATACAGATAGGTATTGTTCGTCAACAACATTACGGTTTAAGAAAGACGAATAAGATGACTGGAAGAACCTCGAAAACAAGGAGGCGTGTGTTGATACTCAAATTGTAAGCCAAATTAAGTCTGAGCAAATTGATTGGCTACATTTTAAACGAAATATTGCAGTAGTAAAGTTTTTAACCGGAACGAGTTTTGCTTTTCGGGGTAGTAATGAAATTGTTGGTACAATTATAATATAAGAATTAATGACCGAATTGGATGTTTTAATGGCTCAATATACTCAAAGTCATGCCAAGAAAGGAAAGGGGTGTACCAACATATTTATCAAAAACTACGTGTCAGGAGTGTATACACCTAATTGCATACTAGACCAAATTATCATGAAATTATGTGTGATTTTATTGACTAAAAAATAATCTAAAAAATTAGAAAAGAAAAGATTTTGAATAATAAATTACATAAGTTGCGTGACAAACAAATTACCCCACAATCAAAAGAAAAATCTGCAAATTAGATACGGTTGAAGGTATCGAAATTAGGAAAGTACCTGTGGAAAAAAGTCTTAATGAGGATGCAGGAAATAATTGTAGTAAATTAATAGACACGCTTTTTGAAAGTAGGTAGAATTTCTGTATATAAATAGGCAAAGACTTTTTAACTAATAAGTTAGTTGTACTGAAGAAATCACCACCGAAATACGTATTTACTCGAAAATTATAAAACTTGTAGCCATAAAGGAACCTGGTTTTACTTTTATAAATATTACTGGGGTAAATTTAAGTAGTAAAAAATACCGCTTACTTGATAAGGGGTAAATATTGAACGAGATGAGAAGTCAGTCTTTGATGTAAAAGCAGTTTTTCCCGATCAAAGAAGCACTATGGATATTTGAAGAATGGCTGGAAAGAATCAACGTTAGCCGTGAACGGATAAGGAAAACAACACAAAACATAAGATCAACGGCATTGTGCATGAACGAAAACTACTTCGTGTTTAAGGGGACACACTTCAAAACAAGGGCTGGCACCGTCATGGGCATATGAGCCATTTCGAAGATAAGGTAAAAAGTGTAATGGATTTGAATTCCCAGGTCGTCACGGCGACGACTCGGGATGAAAGTCGGCCTCGCACCGACACTTGGACGTGCAGTCCTTGAGACGTGGCAACGAGTCGTACCCCGCGGGTCAACAACTCGGCCACTCGGAAGTTCACTCGCGTGGTGGCTGCTGGCTAGCTAGCTCAGTGCGGCGAGGAGTGCGGACGTGGGTCGGACCCAAGTGAACTTCCGCTCTTGGTTCCATTTGAACCAGCCACCAAAAAGCCCGATTTACTATGCGACGTTTCTAAACAGATTACGTTACTTTACTCTAAATTTTTTTTTTTTTTCTACCATTCAAAATCTAAATACACCCGATGACAAACGCTCATTCGCGAACCGATATACCGCGGTGCCTAAAAACAAACTACTTTAATTTTGCGACCGTCAAAGAATTGAAAACCGAACAAGTAGTCCGCGACACGACTACCACTTACTTTCGATTCAAACCTACAGCACCGCGGAACCCGAGCGACGAAACACAATTTTGGCCCTACATCCTCATGCACTTACCTTCACGCCATTTCCTCCTGAAAGAAAAAAGGCTGCTGGAAGGAAAGAATGTGGTTTTTTTTCAGCACTTCATTTTATATGTATTTTTATCAATTTTATCAATATAAAGAGTGTATTTTGATTCTACGTATTACTTCTCCAAGAAAAAAAATGCAACGATTACAAACTACAAAAAAACTGGATAGGAGGAAATTAAGAGAAAAAAAAATGAAAACAAAAATTGCTTGGAAAAAAAAATAAAAATAAATCCCAACTCGAGTAAATCGCTTGTACACTTTGAATAATCCAATGAATTATTTATTCCTTTTCTTTTACTTCTAATTATTTCCTGGCTCTTTTAAATGTTTAAATTACAATTAAAATTTAACTAACTTAAGCAATTAGTTTAGTATCTGTTATATTGTTTTCATTTTTTTTTTTTTAAATAATTTTATTTGAATATATATACTTCTAGTTTATGAATAATAAAACAAAAATGGAGAGTAACTAAAACGAAATAAATGTTGCTTCTTTTCTGTTAAAGTATAATGTATGTTAATTTTTGTTGCATCTAAGAGGTTTCTATTCTAGAGTACTAGTAAAATAATAGAGCGTAAGTTTCTTAACTGTCAATGCGTTGTTTATATTTCCATCTACCTTTTCACTTGTTTCACTGTTAAATTTATCGCTTAACGTTAAATTTATTTCAAGAATGATATTGGGAAGGAAAAGTTAAGGTTGTTAGTTAGTATGTTGTGTTTTTCGGTTCGATGGAAAATTTAAATAAATTAAATATAATTCTGATAAAAATATACATATGAACATATGAACAAATTAACCTGGCTTAGTAATTGTTTAAATACTTAATAGTTTAGGTTTACCTTACGCCGCAATTACAACAACTGTACTGCTTTCAGTTGTTGCACTGGTTGTTTCAACGTAGTGGCAGCATTTCACGAATAAGAAGAGAAATCATTGTAGACTTTGTGGGTTGCGTGATGGTTGTATGGATCCATGCTTTTGTTTAAGAGCTAATGCTTGAAGATATTTTAGCGATTTGAATATTTTCGAATGCCTCAGCAATCTTATGAGTGGTAAGCTTCCTCAATTTCAACTCAGACAGATGGACTTCAATGCAGTTTGCAGTCTGAAAACAGGAAGCAGATTCCAATGGTTACAAGCCTCAAGTCAACCGTCCGTGCTGCGCCCGTCGTGCGGCCCCTGCACTTTTCTGCTCTTGATGCTGAGCGCCGTCGATCGAGTGGTGGCTCGGTCGGGTCGATTACAATACGGCAAACATTCGAATCGGACGCCCTGGTCTTGCAAAATGGACACCCCACAGCGCGTGGTTTAAATCGCCGCGCAAACTCCAACGATCGATTCCACTGTTCACAGAACTTGCACGAATTAAAGCAGCCGGCGAGTAATCAAAATTTTATAGCAAATCTCAATCGTATGGACGCCATTGCATAGCCGACATGGAACGCATCATTTTTCAAGCAAAACTATATTTTAACGAACACTTGAACACTCGTCACTTAAAATTTTTTTTTCTGTCTATTGATTTTTCTTTCTTTTTTTTATTTTTTTTTTTTACTCAATTCAATGCTATTCGGATTTTTTTCCACCATGCGCGAATCGAGAACCCCCCGTTCCGGAAATCAAAAAATCTTTTTCCCTCCCTTGTGACCTGAAGTCGTCGCCAGGTCGTAGGTCAGCTGACTTTCGACCTGTCCGCTGGACTTTCGCAACGGGAAGAGATGGTGGCACCATCTTCAGGTCGGTAGTCACTACAAAAGTCTCGACATCAGTGGCGGCTAGCGCATATGTGCTGCAGAACTTATCAAAATTCGATGAGAATTCTGCATTTGAAATCAAATAAACCAATGGTAACCAAATTCATAAGATCTAAATTTTTATTTTAAATTGTCATAACATCGTTGCTGGGCAGTGAAAGGGTTAAACACGTATAATATCTCCCAACAAATTTGTGCACATAAACGTCCATATCATCTTCCCCTTCACTGTATACGCCTTTGTTCTGCATGAATGCAGAAAAAACGATTGGCTTGTTCGCGTCATAATATTCTATTGTACTTCTGCGCACCAATAAGCAAATCCTCTGCCTCTTGGTCCCCCTATACGTATGCAAGTTATCACACTCACCTTCCGAACGTTAACCGCTAACACGCGTCGCGATATATTGTTCCGCGCATTTTTGTATACTCGGTGAATATTTGCACGAGCCTACTTATCAGAACCAATGACCCGATCAAAGCAAGGCACATTGACTATAAGTAATTGCAATTAATGCGAATGTTGCAACTAGTATTGTATGACACAAATAATTTTTATTGATGAGTTAAGTAAATCAACTAGATCATAAATAGAGGCAAATAATAGCATTAAGGCAGTTGTAATTTATAGCTAGATGTGTAAGGTCGGAATAATAAACATTTGAAGCGGAACAATTGTTTTTTTTAAGAACCGTATTATGACGAAACGTAAATTGCATCGCATTTGAGTCATTTCGTTTTGCATTGAATGCAGAACTTTTCCCGGCTGAACAATGTCAACTCGAATTTCATACTAGGATACTTTCAATTTCAAAGGATCTTCTGATTTTTACATAAATAATTTTTACATTTTATAATTGATAAAAAATCTTTCATTTTCTTTCTTTCATAATTCTTTCAAATAGAAAATAAATATTGGTAGCAAGTGTAGAATAGGTCAATTTAGGCGATGTTGGTAGGCTTATTATAACAAGTCATATACACATATCCATATAATTTGCAGTTTGGATAATGCTCCCCATCCATTTGAATCCCTGCAAAGCTCTTGTATGTTGGTTCAATCTTTTTAGATAATAAAGGAATTTTTGTAATTTTTGAATGACACAAATTGCCAAGAATTATTTCTAGATTGTTGCAATTGTCGTCATTAGATGTTTCAATTTCAATTCTAGCCGTTTTTGCAGTAATGGGAAACTGCAATTTTTATTTTTTTGTATTTTTATTTTAGTGCAATGAAAATGGTTTGAAATCATCCTTTGTTTGATGAAAAATTTATTTTTGGTTTTATGAAAATACTGAAACATCTCTTTATTGTTCTCGATTAGTCGTTTGAGATTCGAAGGCGAAATTTTGATTGAAATCGAAAGTGAAGGGCACGGTTTTTCTTTTAAGTGGAAGTGATTATTTAATTTAACGGAATGGATGTTTTTTATAATCTTATCCACACGAAAAAGTTTGCCTCATATACTTTTGCAGAAAAGGTGGACATCAAAATTAACGGTCGGCCTCTACCCAACATTGTAATCAAAGCATGTGGCAGCACACAAACACATGGCAACTAGTACAAACGGCAATTCAATGTAGAAATACATTCAAGGAATAATTGGATTTGCGGATGTAACGAAACCAACGCTCTATTAAGCTGTCAGAGCGTGCTATTTGGTGGCGATAAGTTGTGGACACAAGTTGGCGTCATGGACTTGATTCACTTCTCAGAAAATCAAACGTCATGAAAATTCCCGAACTCCCCTCTACAACCAAATGGTGCTCAATATATTGGGAACTGTGAATATCCAAGCTCAACTTGATTCAGCTTATTGGTGAAATATTCAAAAACAAAATGAAGACGTTTCGAACGAAACTGATATGTTTTGTCAGTTACGTCAGACTCCACATTAGGCCCATCCGGCATAATTACATTTAGATAAGGACCACCCAATACTATTTTCCACCAAATATTAATGTTTATTAATTTTGCTGATTGTGCTCGCATTTTTGTTCGCAAGCACATTTGAAATTTGTTTATCAGTTTGGCGATTGTGCTCGCATATTTGTTCACAAGCACATTTGAATTTATTGCTTACAAAGCATTAAGATATGTAAACTCAGAAGCATTAAGTTATGAAAGACTCAGAAGCATAACCAGTCGAGATCAAACATCATTATAGATCATACCTACTTGAATAAAATAAACTCGTTAAATTTTACATATAACTTCAACTTGTTTAACTTGTCAAAATTTTTAAATTGTATAAAATTTTGTGGAGCGTTAGAATTAGCTCTTCGAGGCCATGACGAGTCCGATAATTCTGGCAATCCAGGTGTGTTCCGCGGCCTTATCAATTTTTCTGAAGAGCTTGATAATGACTTGGGAGATCATTTAAAAAATGCAACAATTTACAAGGGTACTTCGAAAAGGATACAAAATGACTTACTAAATTGTATGCTAGAATTTTGCCACGATCAAATATCAGCTGAAATCAAAGAAGCCCCGTATCTTGCCATTTCGGCTGATAAAACAACTGATGTGTCTAGAAAGTCACAGCTTGTGACTATATCTCGCTATATTAAAAATGGAAGTCATGTCGAGCGCTTTTGGGTATATTCAAATTCTCCAAAACTGCAAGCTGTAACACTAATCGAACTTCTGCTAAATATCTTACATCTGATAATAATTAATTCAGAATAAAAGCTAATAGCTAATAGCAAAGCGTTGCTATTAGCAGGAGCAGCTGTAATGAGTGGACAAAGCGCTGGAGTTCAAACACTAGTAAAAAGAAAATATAAGTTTGAGCATTTTGTAGACATAATAATAAATTATGAGCAAAGCAGCTTTATTGCTTGCATAATTTATTATGAGCATAGCTGCTTCTTCAAATTCACAAGTACGAGTTTTTTGGCAATTTGAAAGAAATTCCTTGATTTTTTAACAGCTCACCTTGAAGAATCACGTCCTGGATCGAATAATAAAAAGGGAAATTCCTCACGGTGCATTAATATTGTATTTGAGCATAGAGAAAGCTTGATTGAGTGTATGGAACAGATTGAAGAAGAATTTGCTGAAGCTTCCACTAGTAGTGCGGCGTCTGGCATTCGTCGAATGCTGAATGATTCAGTATTTATTTTATGCATAACGTTCTTCCATCATTTAGTGCCTCATGCTGACATCTTGTTTCAGCAGATGTAGAATACACAAGTCGACTCCTTACAGCTGAAAGTGAATATTGCTTCGTTTGAGGAAAACATTCCAAAAATCAAAAACAAAATAAGCGACATTATATGTGTAGCATCCAGTGCAAATAATGTTTCAATACAGCGAAATAAGCGTCCTGCTTGGAATAATACGGAATGTCATCAACGCTCTGCTTTGGAAGTTTGTGACGTTGTATTAAATGCCGCCGAAGATAGATTCACATTTGATGGGCACCTCATTGCTGCTTCACTTTTTTATTCAAATCGATTCCGGGAGTACGGATTGAGTTTTCCAGACCCGAAACTAGATTCAACATGCACTGCCTGTCCGAATTTAGATAGAGAACGATTGAAAACGGAGTTGTCCATAATTTACTCAAGGAGTGACTGCAAAGAAATAATAACCGCCCAGGTTTTATCAAAGTTTATTTTCGGTAATAACTTGCAAGAAGCCTTAAGAGAAACCAAGAAGCTGTCAGAAATTCGGGTGACAATACAATGACCAATGCTGAAGCAGAAAGAAGCTTCTCGACCCTCGAGCGTATCAAGAAATTTTTAGAAATACTATGTCTGACATCTTTATCAATGATTTCCATTGATATAAAATTGATTTCTTAGATAGGAGATTTCAATGAAAAAGTTATTGATAAGTTTGCCACTGCCGAAAATCGTTGACTTGAACTAATTTTCAAGCGAATATAAAACTCCTTGGGCTGGATGAGGTTAATGAATGAATTCAGTTTGTAATTTGAAGCGAAAATTTTGGTTTTAATTGAATGTACTACTGTGGTCATCACTTATATCACCTTAAGTGTATCGAACCAGTTAACACATACATCGTTCTTTATACGTGATACATAAATATAACTGTTGATTACGCAATTTTTGGGCTTTCGTCAAAACGTAAGTATACTTCAATTTTTTAAAATACATTGCAAGTTTAAATTAGCATGCGACATTAATCGTCATTTTATGAACCACATAAAATCCTCCACCTCCGAAAAAGAAAATTTTAGCATTGCATCATCAGTAAGTTAGGGTGTTATACTTTAATTTCTGAGCTGTATTATGAATAGTATGATGTTTAACGAAATATAAGACATCATTCTACTTTCGTTTTTTTATAATCTCAAAAAATATAAGCTAATCAAATTAAAGCTTCAGCTGTAGAACTCTATTTTTTCACGGGCCGCCATTAGATTAATACAAAATTTGTTCCCTCAGACGATACTTTGATGATTATAAGGGATCATGCTGAAAAAATAATTGATAAGAGCAAAGGCATCTGCAAAACAACTCAATCAATTCCAAAGAGAATTTTTATGCCATACTTATATCGATGACATTGGCGATTAATGATAGCAAAGGTTGAAGAGAAAACCATAATTTTTATGGACCCTTATAAAGATGGTAAAGATGACCGAGCAATTACAGCATTTAAAAACTTGATAAATGTTGTTGATGTGTAATCAAGTTGGAACAAATTAAAACTTAAAGCTTGGAAAGTTAAGAAAACATCGCATCCTTACCAAAATGTAAATGATGGTCCCAGCTGTGGAGTCTACGTTATTTATGATATGCATTGTATTGGAAATGACATACCATTTAACGAGAGCTTCAATCCCGGAGAATATGGTAAGCAAATCGCATGCAGTTTGCTTGAATGTTCAGAAAACATGAGCATAGTCTGCTTGTTTTGTTTCAATCCAAATTCTTCTTAGACATGTATTAGCAAATTAGGGTGATTCCGGGATACATGGACCATCGGTATAGACGGACCGTTGGAAAATTTAGCTAATCTATCACCAAAACGCGTTTTGTAGCAGAGCTGGGAGAAACAGGTAGCAGACGACTGCCCCATCCATTTAGTCAATTGGCACCTACAACATGCACTGCACCATGTACTCCACTCGCATTTTCAAAGGCACTCATGCGCTTTTCACTTGCAAATGCGAAGCAATCCGACTGGCAAAAAACATTTCCCGAATTTTCTAAGACACTGTTGCGACCACAGCTACTTCGTTATTTTTCTACGTAGCAATTTACCGATGTTGACGTCATTCCTTGTTCATTTATCCCATCTTCACCTTTTCCTCTCACATGTCATTTTCCTTTTCACCTTTTTCCTCACAATAATCATCCAAATATCCACTCCAAATAGTTGGTACACAATCCAATATATTATATATACATATATACATATAATATATACAACAACAATCCCTGCCTTTAATTACCCGACGTGACATCACGAGACGTACTTGCACGTTTCGATTGCAAGTGACTCCGTGGCGTAGTGGATCCGCTTCAGCCTGTGAACCCCCCGGATTCTAGGTTCGAATCTATCGTGGGTGTTAATCTTTTAACCTTTTGATCGGTTCATCTTTTTTAGGGCGATTGATATCTTAATCAAATTGCTCTGAGGAAGTTGACCTTGACCGAAGGGTGAAAGGTTAACATCCGCGAGCCGGTGAGGGACAGTTGTCGCCAGCGGGACTAGGGAGACGGCGGTTCTTCTTGGCAAGGAGAAAAAAAAAGTTCGGGAATTGAGATTGAAGGCGTTGAGGTGGACGGAGCGTTTTTTTTTTGTTTTTGAAGGCGAATTTTGCTTTAAGAAAGAAAGTTTTTGTTGGGAGAAGGAATTTTGAATTTTGGGAGTGCGCGAATTACACATAATCCAAAACCCTTACCTCAGCATACCACTACACATTTTACCAATTCCCTATCTTGATCACTTATGACTCACATCCCGAAACCTGATCATATTATAAACATCCTGTCATAATAAATATCCAATTTCGCTAACTTGCATGATGACTCATTCTACATAAAGAATCATTCATTGCTGAGATCATCATTTAGTAATATCAAATATCAATTCAAGAAGCATAAATCAAAGAAACAAAGAGAATGCTTGATCAGCATTCTTATCTTATATAAAGAGCCCTTCATAGCGTTGAGTTCAGTTGAGTGTACAACACCGTTTGAGTGTTATACGTTTGAGTTACAGTATCAAGTTGAATGTACAATATCAAAGTTGAAGTTCAAATGTAAAGTTGAATAGTTAAGTCTATAAAGTATAATAAAAGTGTTAAAATAAAAAGTGTAATTTTTTTTGAATAGTTGTTGTTATAAATTTAAATTTAAGAGGAAAAGACCATTTACATCGAATGTTGGAAAGAAAAAAAAACGATTGTTAATGTCCGAATTCATACTTGAAACAAAAAAAAGAAAAAAGTTAAATTAAAATTAGTTTTCTTAAGGTCTGTGGTAGTTTGTCCGAAACGGTAGTTTGTATGTAAAATCGTAATAATAACTATTCATGCATGTAAACCGTACCCGATCGGGTTAGGTGATGGTTTTCTTCACATTTCGCTAATTTTAATAAACTTCTTTTGCTTGTCTTCAGAGTTTTTCTTCTCTATCATATTTGGTTTTTTTTCTATAGTAGTATATAAATTTTAAATAATTGGTTTTTTTCTTTTTTTGGTTTGTGTTTTTATCAATAAATAATTTTATAATGCCTTGGTAAACGCGTTTTTTTATTTCATTTCTCCCGCTATCCCTCCTTCGCTTCCTCTCCCTCTCCCCTGAACGTGATGTTCTTGTTTTAGTTGTAGGTGGCCCAGCACGGGCAATGATCTTCCCCACCAGAACCCCGACAGACTAAGCCTAGCCGGCCTCAGTAAGCCACCTGGGGACCCGAGATCACTGCCATATAAATGTCTGCGACCGCGGCAGCCGTGATTCGCAACAAATGGCGCCCAAGTGATTATTGGCTTTGTTTTGCTCTAGTTTTTGTATTTAACTTCCTTTTCTTGAATTTTGCGTTTTTAAATTTTAGTAAAATTTATTTTCTTTTCATTCTATAGTAATGTTGTGAACAGAAGTCTTGGAGTGCTTGGCTTGACTAGTGGCCTATGCATTTCAGGAGGTGTTTTTTGTTTTTCTTCATTGTTTAAATTCTAGTTTAATCGCTCTTGTAAATTTCAATTCTTTTGTTATTATTGCTCGGTGTTTGCCGCTCCCGCAGTGGCGCGCCACCGTGCTGGATTCGTGTGTGACAGTCTTCACCGGCTATGACAGCGGTGTTAGACAGTGTTCATGTTGATTGGAACCATCGAGTTGCATGTCGTTGGCCATATCTTCCTGCACGGGATAGCTGAACTTTGATTTAGCTCTTGGAATTGGTCAACGCTCTCGATCCTTCCATCATTTTTCTTGTTTGGTCATGAGACTTTCGCGGCTTTTGTCCGAGCTATTAAGGAATCTGTCGAGGTTGCTAATAGTCTCGTAGTCGACCCAGGAGTGGTGACGGTTTGAGCGGAGTTCGCAGCAAGGGTTCATGGCTAGGCAGGGCACTGGCTGACTTATCCCTGCTTTGGTGTCTTGTCAATAATTTAATCCTGTTAATTTTTATTCTGATTTATTATTTCCTTTTCCTTAATTTTCACATTATCGAAGGAAGAGGCTGAGAGAAATGAAATGTTTTATAATATTTTTTTTTATTTGGCCTAACTCATTTATATATTTTGTTTCTTTTTCTTCTTTTCGCTTCTTTCGGTTGCGGTTGAGTTCCCTTTCAGTTAGCATTATCTTATATTATTTTCAATTTAGCTTATATTTATGTATTTAGATACCTAGGTCTCGTCATGCACCGTAGGCGAACAGCAAGCTGGGATCCCAGCTATACCCACTTGGACCGGGAACTGGAGCGTCTCAGCCTATCCACAAGTACCAATGAGGCATTGGATGGACCAACAGTGAAACCAGGTTCTTCACGAGCCCCGTCCACCCACCATCCCCAAACTCCCGTGGTGGTCTCTTCAGCGATAAGAGCAACAGGGGCCGCTATGGAACCTCGTGTCATTTTTCAAGAGACATGGGGTAGTGCGGAGCGCTACAAGGCCCGACTGCCCATAACTAAGTGGGGGTTGTCCTATGATGGTGGATCAGGTAGTATACCGGCCCGGCAATTCCTTTTCCGGGTCACAACTATGGCCGTGGACCATGGATTTTCGAACGGCGAGTTGGTGCGAGATCTCTACGTGTTTCTAAAGGGTGATGCCAAAAATTGGTACTGGCAGATGCGTGATCTTTATCCTGACATCAGCTGGAACCATTTGAAATCCTCACTACTAGACCGATTCTCACCACACCACACAATGGTGACATCCGCCGAAGCATAGACGCAAGAAAGCAGCGCTCCGGAGAAAGCTTCATTCAGTTTTTCGAGACTCTCCAAACATTATCTGTCCAGCTATTCAGTTTTTCGAGACTCTCCAAACGTTATCTGTCCAGCTACCAGTTCCCCTGCTAGACGTGGACTTCTAATACATTGTAGCCAAAAACATGGATTGGCGCTTGCAAGAGCATTTGGCGGGATTCACGTTTCACACAACACTTGATCTTGTTGACAGATGTCGTAGGGTGGAGGCGGTGTGGAAGGAATGTGTGGAACGAAGTGTGGAACGGAGGCAGCGAAACGAAACACTACCCGCCGGATTACAGGGGTGGTGCAAGCGTTGCATCCCTGGGAAGAGATTCCTCCGGAAGTTCGTAGAGAGGAATCTAGATACCCTTCGTCGCCTTATGAGATCGCGGTCGATAACCGACCTCTCGTACAGATGCCATTGGGAGAAAATAACCAGGCATCGGAATTGGGTTGCGTCGGGCCGGTCCAGCTCGAAGCTGTTGCTCCTCCAGTAACGGTCTTCCCCGGAAGCAAGGCTCGTGGACAGTATCTGGTGTGCTGGAATTGCCGAGATTTAGGGCACTCATTTTTTGGCTGTCCTTCTCCTATTAGCCATGTTTTTTGTTTTGGGTGTGGACACGAAGGCATTATGAAGCCCCGATGCTCCCGCTGCCGTGCACGTGGTGTACTAACACCAGTGACCACTTCCCCCAGGGTCACCATCTCTTCCAGGTTGCATAACAAAGTAGATGTGGCTACCAATGTGGACCCTGAACTGCGCCGCTCCTCGTGATCCAATTTTGATTGCTCCACCTCACCGTCTTGAACCTGCCACACAACTATCAACACAACCTTTCATGGAACCGTTCACCAGGGTGGTGGTTTACCCGGTAACTGGCAACAATCCTCTGCTCCCAACAATTCGCGCTTTTTGAGAAACCGCTTCAATCGATCCTGGAGGTACTTTACGATCAGGCGTCTGTTGAAGCGTGCTTGCTTGGAATCGATTGTCACAGCTGCTGGCGACAATAGGCCCCACGCTGACTTCTTCATCAAGGGTCATAAACTCACGGGCTTGCTCGATAGTGGTGCCAGCGTGAGCATCTTTGGATCCGGAGCCTTGGACCTACTGTCTGACTTGAGATTGCGTCTTCACTCGTTTCACGCCCAAGTACAGACAGCATCAGGACACAAGGATCCGGTTCTAAGATACGTCACAGCATACGTCCGGTTCAACAACACCACCAAATTGATGAGGTTTCTGGTTGTTCCAACCCTGACACACTCGGTGTACCTTGGTATGGACTTCTGCGACCTTTTCAAGATCGCATCCATGCAGATCAGCACTGTAGAGCCTGTTGAAGACCGTCTAAATCCGGTGTTCCATCTATTGTCCCCACTCGACCAGCTTGATTTTGTCAAGCAACAGTTTCCCTCATATAATGCGAGAGGCTTGGGTAGAACCGGGCTCGTGTCACACTGCATCGACACTGGTTCCGCTCAACCGATGAAGCAGCGACATTATGCCGTCTCTCCAGCTGTGCAGAAACTGTTGTATGACGAACTCGATCGTATGCTGTCTTTGGGGGTAATAGAGGAAAGTCTAAGTGCATGGATTTCACCAGTGACCTTGGTGAGGAAGCCTGGGAAGGTCAGGTTATGCTTGGATGCTCGTCGCCTTAATGAAGTGACGGTTATGGATGCCTATCCACTACCGCTAATTGAAGGGCTGTTGGCACGGTTACAGGACACAAAGTACATTACCAGCTTAGACCTCAAAGATGCCTTTTGGCAAATTCCTGTGGACGCGAAAAGCAAAGAGAAGACAGCGTTCACGGTTCCCGGGCGGCCTCTGTACCAATTTAAAGTCATGCCGTTCGGTCTATGTAATGCTCCCCAAACGATGTGTCGATTGATGCATAAGGTTATACCACACGAATTGCAAGACAAGGTATTTGTTTACTTGGATGACTTACTGGTGACCAGCTCAACATTTGATGAACACTTGTCACTTCTAAGCACCGTCGCCAGGCGTCTCAAGGACGCCAATTTAACCATCAATGTCGATTAGAGCAAGTTCGTCCAACGGGAAATCAAATACCTTGGCTTCGTGGTGAGTGATGGTATTTTGCGCACCGACCCGGAGAAAGTCTCGGGAATAGTTGCTTATCCAGAGCCCCGAACAGCCAAAGACGTGAGACGTTTCATGGGAATGGCCGGGTGGTACCGCCGTTTCATTCCAAACTTTGCCGCTGTTACGGCTTCACTAACAGATTTGCTAAAGGGTAAGCGTACTCTCAAATGGTCTGCTGCCGCAGATGCCGCCTTCAAGGAAGTTTAACGGTTGCTTGTTTCCGCCCAGTTTTGGCCAACCCCGACTTTACGAAGCATTTCTTTATCCAGTCTGATGTCAGCAAAGTGGGTATCGGAAGTGTCCTCTTCCAGAGGGATGATGAGGGTGGAGAGCATCCCATCGCCTTTATGTCCATGAAACTCAATGCTGCGCAACGCAACTACAGCATCACCGAATTAGAATGCTTGGTTGCGGTGCAAAGCGTCAAAAGGTTCAGGGCATATATAGAGGGGTTGCCTTTCACCATCATCACCGATCATGCTAGCCTCAAATGGCTAATGCAGCAGGCAGACTTATCAGGTAGGTTGGCTCGCTGGAGTCTGAAACTCCAAACGTTCGACTTTAAAATTGTCTATCGAAAAGGCACTCTTAATGTCGTACCGGATGCATTGTCAAGATCTTGTTCACAAGAGGAACATTTGGCTTCAATGTCCCCTTGCCTTCCTGAGCACAAGCATCTGGAGGCTGTGATTCCGGAGTCCGCGTTCCGGGATCCGAATTATGAACAGTTGAAAGCCCAGATTCGGGAGCACCCTGAGAAGTTCCAAAATGTACACCTTATCGATGGCAGAATTGACATAACAACCGGTTATCCGGCAGCGATGAATTCGGATCTTCCCCGCACAAAATTGTGGGTTCCGGAGAGTTGCCATCGGGCACTAGTGATCCAGGCTCATGATAACCCCCTAAGCTCGCATTGTGGAATTCGAAAAACTACCGATGCATTACGACGGTATTATTACTGGCCTCGTTTGAGACATGATGTAATCCATCACATCCAGAATTGTCTCGTGTGCAAACAAATTAAACCTCCGAATTCCACAATGCGACCACCTATGGGAGCTCCTCGGGACTCGGAAAGACCCATGCAGCGACTCTTTGTTGACTTTATGGGCCCTTATCCCCGCCCCCGGTCAGGCCATACTCAGCTATTTGTGGTCCTGGATCATTACACTAAATTTATATGGCTCAAACCAATGGCGAAAGCCAACACGGAGGCGGTAGCGCGTTACTTAGAGCGAGATACCTTCTCAACTTTTGGTGTCCCAGAATGGTTACATTCTGACAATGGTGTACAATTTGTCTCCAAAGTGTTCGCCAAGCTAATGAAGGATTTTGGGTTTCAACATTGCTTGACGCCCTATCATTCTCCGCAGGCTAATGCTTATGAGAGATCCAACCAGTCGACACTGAACGCCATTCGGGCTTATATTGGTTCCGATCATGGCAGGTGGGACGAGAACCTTCCGGAGTCGTGCTTCGCCTTTCGCAAGGGCATTCATGAGTCCACGGCGTTCTCGCCTAACTTTCTTATGTTCGGTTATCATCCAATTCAGCATGGCTCCGAGTACACCCTCCACCGCCAACTTAATGCTTTCGAGGACGGAGAGGTACAAGTTAATGCTAACAGCGATAGACAGCGAGCTGTACAGGACCAAGTGAAAATCAAACTGAGTGAAGCTTATCAGAATGGAGCACAGCGGTACAACCTACGAACCCGTCTTCGTGAGCTGTTTCAGGGTCAAAAGGTTTTAGTCCGTAACTTTGCCGTAAGTAGCGCCGCAGAGCGATTTGCCGCTAAGCTTTACCCACGTTTTATTTCATCCATGGTTCGTCGCCGTATGGGGCAGGTGTCTTACGAGTTGGAGGACGGTTCGGGGAAACTAATCGGAGTATTCCATGCCAAAGACATCCGAGACTCCCAATGAACAACTCTCGTGCCCGGCTGGATGAGACACTCAGGGTCTGGGTCGTCCCCACGATTGTTGCGACCACAGCTGCTTCGTTATTTTTCTACGTAGCAATGTACCGATGTTGACGTCATTCCTTGTTCATTTATCCCATCTTCACCTTTTCCTCTCACATGCCATTTTCCTTTTCACCTTTTTCCTCACAATAATCATCCAAATATCCACTCCAAATAGTTGGTACACAATCCAATATATTATATATACATATATACATATAATATATACAACAACAATCCCTGCCTTTAATTACCCGACGTGACATCACGAGACGTACTTGCACGTTTCGATTGCAAGTGACTCCGTGGCGTAGTGGATCCGCTTCAGCCTGTGAACCCCCCGGATTCTAGGTTCGAATCTATCGTGGGTGTTAATCTTTTAACCTTTTGATCGGTTCATCTTTTTTAGGGCGATTGATATCTTAATCAAATTGCTCTGAGGAAGTTGACCTTGACCGAAGGGTGAAAGGTTAACATCCGCGAGCCGGTGAGGGACAGTTGTCGCCAGCGGGACTAGGGAGACGGCGGTTCTTCTTGGCAAGGAGAAAAAAGAAAGTTCGGGAATTGAGATTGAAGGCGTTGAGGTGGACGGAGCGTTTTTTTTTTTGTTTTTGAAGGCGAATTTTGCTTTAAGAAAGAAAGTTTTTGTTGGGAGAAGGAATTTTGAATTTTGGGAGTGCGCGAATTACACATAATCCAAAACCCTTACCTCAGCATACCACTACACATTTTACCAATTCCCTATCTTGATCACTTATGACTCACATCCCGAAACCTGATCATATTATAAACATCCTGTCATAATAAATATCCAATTTCGCTAACTTGCATGATGACTCATTCTACATAAAGAATCATTCATTGCTGAGATCATCATTTAGTAATATCAAATATCAATTCAAGAAGCATAAATCAAAGAAACAAAGAGAATGCTTGATCAGCATTCTTATCTTATATAAAGAGCCCTTCATAGCGTTGAGTTCAGTTGAGTGTACAACACCGTTTGAGTGTTATACGTTTGAGTTACAGTATCAAGTTGAATGTACAATATCAAAGTTGAAGTTCAAATGTAAAGTTGAATAGTTAAGTCTATAACGTATAATAAAAGTGTTAAAATAAAAAGTGTAATTTTTTTTGAATAATTGTTGTTATAAATTTAAATTTAAGAGGAAAAGACCATTTACATCGAATGTTGGAAAGAAAAAAAAACGATTGTTAATGTCCGAATTCATACTTGAAACAAAAAAAAGAAAAAAGTTAAATTAAAATTAGTTTTCTTAAGGTCTGTGGTAGTTTGTCCGAAACGGTAGTTTGTATGTAAAATCGTAATAATAACTATTCATGCATGTAAACCGTACCCGATCGGGTTAGGTGATGGTTTTCTTCACATTTCGCTAATTTTAATAAACTTCTTTTGCTTGTCTTCAGAGTTTTTCTTCTCTATCATATTTGGTTTTTTTTCTATAGTAGTATATAAATTTTAAATAATTGGTTTTTTTCTTTTTTTGGTTTGTGTTTTTATCAATAAATAATTTTATAATGCCTTGGTAAACGCGTTTTTTTATTTCATTTCTCCCGCTATCCCTCCTTCGCTTCCTCTCCCTCTCCCCTGAACGTGATGTTCTTGTTTTAGTTGTAGGTGGCCCAGCACGGGCAATGATCTTCCCCACCAGAACCCCGACAGACTAAGCCTAGCCGGCCTCAGTAAGCCACCTGGGGACCCGAGATCACTGCCATATAAATGTCTGCGACCGCGGCAGCCGTGATTCGCAACAAATGGCGCCCAAGTGATTATTGGCTTTGTTTTGCTCTAGTTTTTGTATTTAACTTCCTTTTCTTGAATTTTGCGTTTTTAAATTTTAGTAAAATTTATTTTCTTTTCATTCTATAGTAATGTTGTGAACAGAAGTCTTGGAGTGCTTGGCTTGACTAGTGGCCTATGCATTTCAGGAGGTGTTTTTTGTTTTTCTTCATTGTTTAAATTCTAGTTTAATCGCTCTTGTAAATTTCAATTCTTTTGTTATTATTGCTCGGTGTTTGCCGCTCCCGCAGTGGCGCGCCACCGTGCTGGATTCGTGTGTGACAGTCTTCACCGGCTATGACAGCGGTGTTAGACAGTGTTCATGTTGATTGGAACCATCGAGTTGCATGTCGTTGGCCATATCTTCCTGCACGGGATAGCTGAACTTTGATTTAGCTCTTGGAATTGGTCAACGCTCTCGATCCTTCCATCATTTTTCTTGTTTGGTCATGAGACTTTCGCGGCTTTTGTCCGAGCTATTAAGGAATCTGTCGAGGTTGCTAATAGTCTCGTAGTCGACCCAGGAGTGGTGACGGTTTGAGCGGAGTTCGCAGCAAGGGTTCATGGCTAGGCAGGGCACTGGCTGACTTATCCCTGCTTTGGTGTCTTGTCAATAATTTAATCCTGTTAATTTTTATTCTGATTTATTATTTCCTTTTCCTTAATTTTCACATTATCGAAGGAAGAGGCTGAGAGAAATGAAATGTTTTATAATATTTTTTTTTATTTGGCCTAACTCATTTATATATTTTGTTTCTTTTTCTTCTTTTCGCTTCTTTCGGTTGCGGTTGAGTTCCCTTTCAGTTAGCATTATCTTATATTATTTTCAATTTAGCTTATATTTATGTATTTAGATACCTAGGTCTCGTCATGCACCGTAGGCGAACAGCAAGCTGGGATCCCAGCTATACCCACTTGGACCGGGAACTGGAGCGTCTCAGCCTATCCACAAGTACCAATGAGGCATTGGATGGACCAACAGTGAAACCAGGTTCTTCACGAGCCCCGTCCACCCACCATCCCCAAACTCCCGTGGTGGTCTCTTCAGCGATAAGAGCAACAGGGGCCGCTATGGAACCTCGTGTCATTTTTCAAGAGACATGGGGTAGTGCGGAGCGCTACAAGGCCCGACTGCCCATAACTAAGTGGGGGTTGTCCTATGATGGTGGATCAGGTAGTATACCGGCCCGGCAATTCCTTTTCCGGGTCACAACTATGGCCGTGGACCATGGATTTTCGAACGGCGAGTTGGTGCGAGATCTCTACGTGTTTCTAAAGGGTGATGCCAAAAATTGGTACTGGCAGATGCGTGATCTTTATCCTGACATCAGCTGGAACCATTTGAAATCCTCACTACTAGACCGATTCTCACCACACCACACAATGGTGACATCCGCCGAAGCATAGACGCAAGAAAGCAGCGCTCCGGAGAAAGCTTCATTCAGTTTTTCGAGACTCTCCAAACATTATCTGTCCAGCTATTCAGTTTTTCGAGACTCTCCAAACGTTATCTGTCCAGCTACCAGTTCCCCTGCTAGACGTGGACTTCTAATACATTGTAGCCAAAAACATGGATTGGCGCTTGCAAGAGCATTTGGCGGGATTCACGTTTCACACAACACTTGATCTTGTTGACAGATGTCGTAGGGTGGAGGCGGTGTGGAAGGAATGTGTGGAACGAAGTGTGGAACGGAGGCAGCGAAACGAAACACTACCCGCCGGATTACAGGGGTGGTGCAAGCGTTGCATCCCTGGGAAGAGATTCCTCCGGAAGTTCGTAGAGAGGAATCTAGATACCCTTCGTCGCCTTATGAGATCGCGGTCGATAACCGACCTCTCGTACAGATGCCATTGGGAGAAAATAACCAGGCATCGGAATTGGGTTGCGTCGGGCCGGTCCAGCTCGAAGCTGTTGCTCCTCCAGTAACGGTCTTCCCCGGAAGCAAGGCTCGTGGACAGTATCTGGTGTGCTGGAATTGCCGAGATTTAGGGCACTCATTTTTTGGCTGTCCTTCTCCTATTAGCCATGTTTTTTGTTTTGGGTGTGGACACGAAGGCATTATGAAGCCCCGATGCTCCCGCTGCCGTGCACGTGGTGTACTAACACCAGTGACCACTTCCCCCAGGGTCACCATCTCTTCCAGGTTGCATAACAAAGTAGATGTGGCTACCAATGTGGACCCTGAACTGCGCCGCTCCTCGTGATCCAATTTTGATTGCTCCACCTCACCGTCTTGAACCTGCCACACAACTATCAACACAACCTTTCATGGAACCGTTCACCAGGGTGGTGGTTTACCCGGTAACTGGCAACAATCCTCTGCTCCCAACAATTCGCGCTTTTTGAGAAACCGCTTCAATCGATCCTGGAGGTACTTTACGATCAGGCGTCTGTTGAAGCGTGCTTGCTTGGAATCGATTGTCACAGCTGCTGGCGACAATAGGCCCCACGCTGACTTCTTCATCAAGGGTCATAAACTCACGGGCTTGCTCGATAGTGGTGCCAGCGTGAGCATCTTTGGATCCGGAGCCTTGGACCTACTGTCTGACTTGAGATTGCGTCTTCACTCGTTTCACGCCCAAGTACAGACAGCATCAGGACACAAGGATCCGGTTCTAAGATACGTCACAGCATACGTCCGGTTCAACAACACCATCAAATTGATGAGGTTTCTGGTTGTTCCAACCCTGACACACTCGGTGTACCTTGGTATGGACTCCTGCGACCTTTTCAAGATCGCATCCATGCAGATCAGCACTGTAGAGCCTGTTGAAGACCGTCTAAATCCGGTGTTCCATCTATTGTCCCCACTCGACCAGCTTGATTTTGTCAAGCAACAGTTTCCCTCATATAATGCGAGAGGCTTGGGTAGAACCGGGCTCGTGTCACACTGCATCGACACTGGTTCCGCTCAACCGATGAAGCAGCGACATTATGCCGTCTCTCCAGCTGTGCAGAAACTGTTGTATGACGAACTCGATCGTATGCTGTCTTTGGGGGTAATAGAGGAAAGTCTAAGTGCATGGATTTCACCAGTGACCTTGGTGAGGAAGCCTGGGAAGGTCAGGTTATGCTTGGATGCTCGTCGCCTTAATGAAGTGACGGTTATGGATGCCTATCCACTACCGCTAATTGAAGGGCTGTTGGCACGGTTACAGGACACAAAGTACATTACCAGCTTAGACCTCAAAGATGCCTTTTGGCAAATTCCTGTGGACGCGAAAAGCAAAGAGAAGACAGCGTTCACGGTTCCCGGGCGGCCTCTGTACCAATTTAAAGTCATGCCGTTCGGTCTATGTAATGCTCCCCAAACGATGTGTCGATTGATGCATAAGGTTATACCACACGAATTGCAAGACAAGGTATTTGTTTACTTGGATGACTTACTGGTGACCAGCTCAACATTTGATGAACACTTGTCACTTCTAAGCACCGTCGCCAGGCGTCTCAAGGACGCCAATTTAACCATCAATGTCGATTAGAGCAAGTTCGTCCAACGGGAAATCAAATACCTTGGCTTCGTGGTGAGTGATGGTATTTTGCGCACCGACCCGGAGAAAGTCTCGGGAATAGTTGCTTATCCAGAGCCCCGAACAGCCAAAGACGTGAGACGTTTCATGGGAATGGCCGGGTGGTACCGCCGTTTCATTCCAAACTTTGTCGCTGTTACGGCTTCACTAACAGATTTGCTAAAGGGTAAGCGTACTCTCAAATGGTCTGCTGCCGCAGATGCCGCCTTCAAGGAAGTTTAACGGTTGCTTGTTTCCGCCCAGTTTTGGCCAACCCCGACTTTACGAAGCATTTCTTTATCCAGTCTGATGTCAGCAAAGTGGGTATCGGAAGTGTCCTCTTCCAGAGGGATGATGAGGGTGGAGAGCATCCCATCGCCTCTATGTCCATGAAACTCAATGCTGCGCAACGCAACTACAGCATCACCGAATTAGAATGCTTGGTTGCGGTGCAAAGCGTCAAAAGGTTCAGGGCATATATAGAGGGGTTGCCTTTCACCATCATCACCGATCATGCTAGCCTCAAATGGCTAATGCAGCAGGCAGACTTATCAGGTAGGTTGGCTCGCTGGAGTCTGAAACTCCAAACGTTCGACTTTAAAATTGTCTATCGAAAAGGCACTCTTAATGTCGTACCGGATGCATTGTCAAGATCTTGTTCACAAGAGGAACATTTGGCTTCAATGTCCCCTTGCCTTCCTGAGCACAAGCATCTGGAGGCTGTGATTCCGGAGTCCGCGTTCCGGGATCCGAATTATGAACAGTTGAAAGCCCAGATTCGGGAGCACCCTGAGAAGTTCCAAAATGTACACCTTATCGATGGCAGAATTGACATAACAACCGGTTATCCGGCAGCGATGAATTCGGATCTTCCCCGCACAAAATTGTGGGTTCCGGAGAGTTGCCATCGGGCACTAGTGATCCAGGCTCATGATAACCCCCTAAGCTCGCATTGTGGAATTCGAAAAACTACCGATGCATTACGACGGTATTATTACTGGCCTCGTTTGAGACATGATGTAATCCATCACATCCAGAATTGTCTCGTGTGCAAACAAATTAAACCTCCGAATTCCACAATGCGACCACCTATGGGAGCTCCTCGGGACTCGGAAAGACCCATGCAGCGACTCTTTGTTGACTTTATGGGCCCTTATCCCCGCCCCCGGTCAGGCCATACTCAGCTATTTGTGGTCCTGGATCATTACACTAAATTTATATGGCTCAAACCAATGGCGAAAGCCAACACGGAGGCGGTAGCGCGTTACTTAGAGCGAGATACCTTCTCAACTTTTGGTGTCCCAGAATGGTTACATTCTGACAATGGTGTACAATTTGTCTCCAAAGTGTTCGCCAAGCTAATGAAGGATTTTGGGTTTCAACATTGCTTGACGCCCTATCATTCTCCGCAGGCTAATGCTTATGAGAGATCCAACCAGTCGACACTGAACGCCATTCGGGCTTATATTGGTTCCGATCATGGCAGGTGGGACGAGAACCTTCCGGAGTCGTGCTTCGCCTTTCGCAAGGGCATTCATGAGTCCACGGCGTTCTCGCCTAACTTTCTTATGTTCGGTTATCATCCAATTCAGCATGGCTCCGAGTACACCCTCCACCGCCAACTTAATGCTTTCGAGGACGGAGAGGTACAAGTTAATGCTAACAGCGATAGACAGCGAGCTGTACAGGACCAAGTGAAAATCAAACTGAGTGAAGCTTATCAGAATGGAGCACAGCGGTACAACCTACGAACCCGTCTTCGTGAGCTGTTTCAGGGTCAAAAGGTTTTAGTCCGTAACTTTGCCGTAAGTAGCGCCGCAGAGCGATTTGCCGCTAAGCTTTACCCACGTTTTATTCCATCCGTGGTTCGTCGCCGTATGGGGCAGGTGTCTTACGAGTTGGAGGACGGTTCGGGGAAACTAATCGGAGTATTCCATGCCAAAGACATCCGAGACTCCCAATGAACAACTCTCGTGCCCGGCTGGATGAGACACTCAGGGTCTGGGTCGTCCCCACGATTGTTGCGACCACAGCTGCTTCGTTATTTTTCTACGTAGCAATGTACCGATGTTGACGTCATTCCTTGTTCATTTATCCCATCTTCACCTTTTCCTCTCACATGCCATTTTCCTTTTCACCTTTTTCCTCACAATAATCATCCAAATATCCACTCCAAATAGTTGGTACACAATCCAATATATTATATATACATATATACATATAATATATACAACAACAATCCCTGCCTTTAATTACCCGACGTGACATCACGAGACGTACTTGCACGTTTCGATTGCAAGTGACTCCGTGGCGTAGTGGATCCGCTTCAGCCTGTGAACCCCCCGGATTCTAGGTTCGAATCTATCGTGGGTGTTAATCTTTTAACCTTTTGATCGGTTCATCTTTTTAAGGGCGATTGATATCTTAATCAAATTGCTCTGAGGAAGTTGACCTTGACCGAAGGGTGAAAGGTTAACATCCGCGAGCCGGTGAGGGACAGTTGTCGCCAGCGGGACTAGGGAGACGGCGGTTCTTCTTGGCAAGGAGAAAAAAGAAAGTTCGGGAATTGAGATTGAAGGCGTTGAGGTGGACGGAGCGTTTTTTTTTTTGTTTTTGAAGGCGAATTTTGCTTTAAGAAAGAAAGTTTTTGTTGGGAGAAGGAATTTTGAATTTTGGGAGTGCGCGAATTACACATAATCCAAAACCCTTACCTCAGCATACCACTACACATTTTACCAATTCCCTATCTTGATCACTTATGACTCACATCCCGAAACCTGATCATATTATAAACATCCTGTCATAATAAATATCCAATTTCGCTAACTTGCATGATGACTCATTCTACATAAAGAATCATTCATTGCTGAGATCATCATTTAGTAATATCAAATATCAATTCAAGAAGCATAAATCAAAGAAACAAAGAGAATGCTTGATCAGCATTCTTATCTTATATAAAGAGCCCTTCATAGCGTTGAGTTCAGTTGAGTGTACAACACCGTTTGAGTGTTATACGTTTGAGTTACAGTATCAAGTTGAATGTACAATATCAAAGTTGAAGTTCAAATGTAAAGTTGAATAGTCAAGTCTATAACGTATAATAAAAGTGTTAAAATAAAAAGTGTAATTTTTTTTGAATAATTGTTGTTATAAATTTAAATTTAAGAGGAAAAGACCATTTACATCGAATGTTGGAAAGAAAAAAAAACGATTGTTAATGTCCGAATTCATACTTGAAACAAAAAAAAGAAAAAAGTTAAATTAAAATTAGTTTTCTTAAGGTCTGTGGTAGTTTGTCCGAAACGGTAGTTTGTATGTAAAACCGTAATAATAACTATTCATGCATGTAAACCGTACCCGATCGGGTTAGGTGATGGTTTTCTTCACATTTCGCTAATTTTAATAAACTTCTTTTGCTTGTCTTCAGAGTTTTTCTTCTCTATCATATTTGGTTTTTTTTCTATAGTAGTATATAAATTTTAAATAATTGGTTTTTTTCTTTTTTTGGTTTGTGTTTTTATCAATAAATAATTTTATAATGCCTTGGTAAACGCGTTTTTTTATTTCATTTCTCCCGCTATCCCTCCTTCGCTTCCTCTCCCTCTCCCCTGAACGTGATGTTCTTGTTTTAGTTGTAGGTGGCCCAGCACGGGCAATGATCTTCCCCACCAGAACCCCGACAGACTAAGCCTAGCCGGCCTCAGTAAGCCACCTGGGGACCCGAGATCACTGCCATATAAATGTCTGCGACCGCGGCAGCCGTGATTCGCAACAAATGGCGCCCAAGTGATTATTGGCTTTGTTTTGCTCTAGTTTTTGTATTTAACTTCCTTTTCTTGAATTTTGCGTTTTTAAATTTTAGTAAAATTTATTTTCTTTTCATTCTATAGTAATGTTGTGAACAGAAGTCTTGGAGTGCTTGGCTTGACTAGTGGCCTATGCATTTCAGGAGGTGTTTTTTGTTTTTCTTCATTGTTTAAATTCTAGTTTAATCGCTCTTGTAAATTTCAATTCTTTTGTTATTATTGCTCGGTGTTTGCCGCTCCCGCAGTGGCGCGCCACCGTGCTGGATTCGTGTGTGACAGTCTTCACCGGCTATGACAGCGGTGTTAGACAGTGTTCATGTTGATTGGAACCATCGAGTTGCATGTCGTTGGCCATATCTTCCTGCACGGGATAGCTGAACTTTGATTTAGCTCTTGGAATTGGTCAACGCTCTCGATCCTTCCATCATTTTTCTTGTTTGGTCATGAGACTTTCGCGGCTTTTGTCCGAGCTATTAAGGAATCTGTCGAGGTTGCTAATAGTCTCGTAGTCGACCCAGGAGTGGTGACGGTTTGAGCGGAGTTCGCAGCAAGGGTTCATGGCTAGGCAGGGCACTGGCTGACTTATCCCTGCTTTGGTGTCTTGTCAATAATTTAATCCTGTTAATTTTTATTCTGATTTATTATTTCCTTTTCCTTAATTTTCACATTATCGAAGGAAGAGGCTGAGAGAAATGAAATGTTTTATAATATTTTTTTTTATTTGGCCTAACTCATTTATATATTTTGTTTCTTTTTCTTCTTTTCGCTTCTTTCGGTTGCGGTTGAGTTCCCTTTCAGTTAGCATTATCTTATATTATTTTCAATTTAGCTTATATTTATGTATTTAGATACCTAGGTCTCGTCATGCACCGTAGGCGAACAGCAAGCTGGGATCCCAGCTATACCCACTTGGACCGGGAACTGGAGCGTCTCAGCCTATCCACAAGTACCAATGAGGCATTGGATGGACCAACAGTGAAACCAAGTTCTTCACGAGCCCCGTCCACCCACCATCCCCAAACTCCCGTGGTGGTCTCTTCAGCGATAAGAGCAACAGGGGCCGCTATGGAACCTCGTGTCATTTTTCAAGAGACATGGGGTAGTGCGGAGCGCTACAAGGCCCGACTGCCCATAACTAAGTGGGGGTTGTCCTATGATGGTGGATCAGGTAGTATACCGGCCCGGCAATTCCTTTTCCGGGTCACAACTATGGCCGTGGACCATGGATTTTCGAACGGCGAGTTGGTGCGAGATCTCTACGTGTTTCTAAAGGGTGATGCCAAAAATTGGTACTGGCAGATGCGTGATCTTTATCCTGACATCAGCTGGAACCATTTGAAATCCTCACTACTAGACCGATTCTCACCACACCACACAATGGTGACATCCGCCGAAGCATAGACGCAAGAAAGCAGCGCTCCGGAGAAAGCTTCATTCAGTTTTTCGAGACTCTCCAAACATTATCTGTCCAGCTATTCAGTTTTTCGAGACTCTCCAAACGTTATCTGTCCAGCTACCAGTTCCCCTGCTAGACGTGGACTTCTAATACATTGTAGCCAAAAACATGGATTGGCGCTTGCAAGAGCATTTGGCGGGATTCACGTTTCACACAACACTTGATCTTGTTGACAGATGTCGTAGGGTGGAGGCGGTGTGGAAGGAATGTGTGGAACGAAGTGTGGAACGGAGGCAGCGAAACGAAACACTACCCGCCGGATTACAGGGGTGGTGCAAGCGTTGCATCCCTGGGAAGAGATTCCTCCGGAAGTTCGTAGAGAGGAATCTAGATACCCTTCGTCGCCTTATGAGATCGCGGTCGATAACCGACCTCTCGTACAGATGCCATTGGGAGAAAATAACCAGGCATCGGAATTGGGTTGCGTCGGGCCGGTCCAGCTCGAAGCTGTTGCTCCTCCAGTAACGGTCTTCCCCGGAAGCAAGGCTCGTGGACAGTATCTGGTGTGCTGGAATTGCCGAGATTTAGGGCACTCATTTTTTGGCTGTCCTTCTCCTATTAGCCATGTTTTTTGTTTTGGGTGTGGACACGAAGGCATTATGAAGCCCCGATGCTCCCGCTGCCGTGCACGTGGTGTACTAACACCAGTGACCACTTCCCCCAGGGTCACCATCTCTTCCAGGTTGCATAACAAAGTAGATGTGGCTACCAATGTGGACCCTGAACTGCGCCGCTCCTCGTGATCCAATTTTGATTGCTCCACCTCACCGTCTTGAACCTGCCACACAACTATCAACACAACCTTTCATGGAACCGTTCACCAGGGTGGTGGTTTACCCGGTAACTGGCAACAATCCTCTGCTCCCAACAATTCGCGCTTTTTGAGAAACCGCTTCAATCGATCCTGGAGGTACTTTACGATCAGGCGTCTGTTGAAGCGTGCTTGCTTGGAATCGATTGTCACAGCTGCTGGCGACAATAGGCCCCACGCTGACTTCTTCATCAAGGGTCATAAACTCACGGGCTTGCTCGATAGTGGTGCCAGCGTGAGCATCTTTGGATCCGGAGCCTTGGACCTACTGTCTGACTTGAGATTGCGTCTTCACTCGTTTCACGCCCAAGTACAGACAGCATCAGGACACAAGGATCCGGTTCTAAGATACGTCACAGCATACGTCCGGTTCAACAACACCACCAAATTGATGAGGTTTCTGGTTGTTCCAACCCTGACACACTCGGTGTACCTTGGTATGGACTTCTGCGACCTTTTCAAGATCGCATCCATGCAGATCAGCACTGTAGAGCCTGTTGAAGACCGTCTAAATCCGGTGTTCCATCTATTGTCCCCACTCGACCAGCTTGATTTTGTCAAGCAACAGTTTCCCTCATATAATGCGAGAGGCTTGGGTAGAACCGGGCTCGTGTCACACTGCATCGACACTGGTTCCGCTCAACCGATGAAGCAGCGACATTATGCCGTCTCTCCAGCTGTGCAGAAACTGTTGTATGACGAACTCGATCGTATGCTGTCTTTGGGGGTAATAGAGGAAAGTCTAAGTGCATGGATTTCACCAGTGACCTTGGTGAGGAAGCCTGGGAAGGTCAGGTTATGCTTGGATGCTCGTCGCCTTAATGAAGTGACGGTTATGGATGCCTATCCACTACCGCTAATTGCAGGGCTGTTGGCACGGTTACAGGACACAAAGTACATTACCAGCTTAGACCTCAAAGATGCCTTTTGGCAAATTCCTGTGGACGCGAAAAGCAAAGAGAAGACAGCGTTCACGGTTCCCGGGCGGCCTCTGTACCAATTTAAAGTCATGCCGTTCGGTCTATGTAATGCTCCCCAAACGATGTGTCGATTGATGCATAAGGTTATACCACACGAATTGCAAGACAAGGTATTTGTTTACTTGGATGACTTACTGGTGACCAGCTCAACATTTGATGAACACTTGTCACTTCTAAGCACCGTCGCCAGGCGTCTCAAGGACGCCAATTTAACCATCAATGTCGATTAGAGCAAGTTCGTCCAACGGGAAATCAAATACCTTGGCTTCGTGGTGAGTGATGGTATTTTGCGCACCGACCCGGAGAAAGTCTCGGGAATAGTTGCTTATCCAGAGCCCCGAACAGCCAAAGACGTGAGACGTTTCATGGGAATGGCCGGGTGGTACCGCCGTTTCATTCCAAACTTTGCCGCTGTTACGGCTTCACTAACAGATTTGCTAAAGGGTAAGCGTACTCTCAAATGGTCTGCTGCCGCAGATGCCGCCTTCAAGGAAGTTTAACGGTTGCTTGTTTCCGCCCAGTTTTGGCCAACCCCGACTTTACGAAGCATTTCTTTATCCAGTCTGATGTCAGCAAAGTGGGTATCGGAAGTGTCCTCTTCCAGAGGGATGATGAGGGTGGAGAGCATCCCATCGCCTTTATGTCCATGAAACTCAATGCTGCGCAACGCAACTACAGCATCACCGAATTAGAATGCTTGGTTGCGGTGCAAAGCGTCAAAAGGTTCAGGGCATATATAGAGGGGTTGCCTTTCACCATCATCACCGATCATGCTAGCCTCAAATGGCTAATGCAGCAGGCAGACTTATCAGGTAGGTTGGCTCGCTGGAGTCTGAAACTCCAAACGTTCGACTTTAAAATTGTCTATCGAAAAGGCACTCTTAATGTCGTACCGGATGCATTGTCAAGATCTTGTTCACAAGAGGAACATTTGGCTTCAATGTCCCCTTGCCTTCCTGAGCACAAGCATCTGGAGGCTGTGATTCTGGAGTCCGCGTTCCGGGATCCGAATTATGAACAGTTGAAAGCCCAGATTCGGGAGCACCCTGAGAAGTTCCAAAATGTACACCTTATCGATGGCAGAATTGACATAACAACCGGTTATCCGGCAGCGATGAATTCGGATCTTCCCCGCACAAAATTGTGGGTTCCGGAGAGTTGCCATCGGGCACTAGTGATCCAGGCTCATGATAACCCCCTAAGCTCGCATTGTGGAATTCGAAAAACTACCGATGCATTACGACGGTATTATTACTGGCCTCGTTTGAGACATGATGTAATCCATCACATCCAGAATTGTCTCGTGTGCAAACAAATTAAACCTCCGAATTCCACAATGCGACCACCTATGGGAGCTCCTCGGGACTCGGAAAGACCCATGCAGCGACTCTTTGTTGACTTTATGGGCCCTTATCCCCGCCCCCGGTCAGGCCATACTCAGCTATTTGTGGTCCTGGATCATTACACTAAATTTATATGGCTCAAACCAATGGCGAAAGCCAACACGGAGGCGGTAGCGCGTTACTTAGAGCGAGATACCTTCTCAACTTTTGGTGTCCCAGAATGGTTACATTCTGACAATGGTGTACAATTTGTCTCCAAAGTGTTCGCCAAGCTAATGAAGGATTTTGGGTTTCAACATTGCTTGACGCCCTATCATTCTCCGCAGGCTAATGCTTATGAGAGATCCAACCAGTCGACACTGAACGCCATTCGGGCTTATATTGGTTCCGATCATGGCAGGTGGGACGAGAACCTTCCGGAGTCGTGCTTCGCCTTTCGCAAGGGCATTCATGAGTCCACGGCGTTCTCGCCTAACTTTCTTATGTTCGGTTATCATCCAATTCAGCATGGCTCCGAGTACACCCTCCACCGCCAACTTAATGCTTTCGAGGACGGAGAGGTACAAGTTAATGCTAACAGCGATAGACAGCGAGCTGTACAGGACCAAGTGAAAATCAAACTGAGTGAAGCTTATCAGAATGGAGCACAGCGGTACAACCTACGAACCCGTCTTCGTGAGCTGTTTCAGGGTCAAAAGGTTTTAGTCCGTAACTTTGCCGTAAGTAGCGCCGCAGAGCGATTTGCCGCTAAGCTTTACCCACGTTTTATTTCATCCATGGTTCGTCGCCGTATGGGGCAGGTGTCTTACGAGTTGGAGGACGGTTCGGGGAAACTAATCGGAGTATTCCATGCCAAAGACATCCGAGACTCACAATGAACAACTCTCGTGCCCGGCTGGATGAGACACTCAGGGTCTGGGTCGTCCCCACGATTGTTGCGACCACAGCTGCTTCGTTATTTTTCTACGTAGCAATGTACCGATGTTGACGTCATTCCTTGTTCATTTATCCCATCTTCACCTTTTCCTCTCACATGCCATTTTCCTTTTCACCTTTTTCCTCACAATAATCATCCAAATATCCACTCCAAATAGTTGGTACACAATCCAATATATTATATATACATATATACATATAATATATACAACAACAATCCCTGCCTTTAATTACCCGACGTGACATCACGAGACGTACTTGCACGTTTCGATTGCAAGTGACTCCGTGGCGTAGTGGATCCGCTTCAGCCTGTGAACCCCCCGGATTCTAGGTTCGAATCTATCGTGGGTGTTAATCTTTTAACCTTTTGATCGGTTCATCTTTTTTAGGGCGATTGATATCTTAATCAAATTGCTCTGAGGAAGTTGACCTTGACCGAAGGGTGAAAGGTTAACATCCGCGAGCCGGTGAGGGACAGTTGTCGCCAGCGGGACTAGGGAGACGGCGGTTCTTCTTGGCAAGGAGAAAAAAGAAAGTTCGGGAATTGAGATTGAAGGCGTTGAGGTGGACGGAGCGTTTTTTTTTTTGTTTTTGAAGGCGAATTTTGCTTTAAGAAAGAAAGTTTTTGTTGGGAGAAGGAATTTTGAATTTTGGGAGTGCGCGAATTACACATAATCCAAAACCCTTACCTCAGCATACCACTACACATTTTACCAATTCCCTATCTTGATCACTTATGACTCACATCCCGAAACCTGATCATATTATAAACATCCTGTCATAATAAATATCCAATTTCGCTAACTTGCATGATGACTCATTCTACATAAAGAATCATTCATTGCTGAGATCATCATTTAGTAATATCAAATATCAATTCAAGAAGCATAAATCAAAGAAACAAAGAGAATGCTTGATCAGCATTCTTATCTTATATAAAGAGCCCTTCATAGCGTTGAGTTCAGTTGAGTGTACAACACCGTTTGAGTGTTATACGTTTGAGTTACAGTATCAAGTTGAATGTACAATATCAAAGTTGAAGTTCAAATGTAAAGTTGAATAGTCAAGTCTATAACGTATAATAAAAGTGTTAAAATAAAAAGTGTAATTTTTTTTGAATAATTGTTGTTATAAATTTAAATTTAAGAGGAAAAGACCATTTACCTCGAATGTTGGAAAGAAAAAAAAACGATTGTTAATGTCCGAATTCATACTTGAAACAAAAAAAAGAAAAAAGTTAAATTAAAATTAGTTTTCTTAAGGTCTGTGGTAGTTTGTCCGAAACGGTAGTTTGTATGTAAAATCGTAATAATAACTATTCATGCATGTAAACCGTACCCGATCGGGTTAGGTGATGGTTTTCTTCACATTTCGCTAATTTTAATAAACTTCTTTTGCTTGTCTTCAGAGTTTTTCTTCTCTATCATATTTGGTTTTTTTTTCTATAGTAGTATATAAATTTTAAATAATTGGTTTTTTTCGTTTTTTGGTTTGTGTTTTTATCAATAAATAATTTTATAATGCCTTGGTAAACGCGTTTTTTTATTTCATTTCTCCCGCTATCCCTCCTTCGCTTCCTCTCCCTCTCCCCTGAACGTGATGTTCTTGTTTTAGTTGTAGGTGCCCAGCACGGGCAGTGATCTTCCCCACCAGAACCCCGACAGACTAAGCCTAGCCGGCCTCAGTAAGCCACCTGGGGACCCGAGATCACTGCCATATAAATGTCTGCGACCGCGGCAGCCGTGGTTCGCAACAACACCTAGAGAGTGAAGCTCAATAGCGATCAACAATCCGCAGCATAAATTGACAATATTTGATTTGAGTCGACACCAGAAATTGCAACCCAGCTTCTGCAACTATTACGCTCGCATTACGTCAAAAGTATATTAAATATTGAATGAAATAATTTTCACGTAATGCGCAACCAATGAAACAGCCGATCCATCGCTTTTGGTTAATATTTGCAAAAAATTTAAATTATACCCCGAGTTGCAAACCTACCTTGCTCTAATACGTCCCCACACATGGATTACATGCCACATGGTGTACACCTCGTAGCAACTGTTTGTAGTCACACACTTACCACCCACTCGTTTTCGCTTCGTAGATGCTGGGAAAAATATTTTTCATTGCATAATAACATCACATTTCCTGTGAACAACTCCCAAATGAAAACTAATCCACAAACCACCTGCTGGAAGAGAGTTATATCAAGGCCTGATATCACGCCAATTAGTAAACGTGATGATGGACCATTAAATAAACACATAAAAACTTCCAGTAATATACACCGCTTGACACCAATGGTGAGAAACATGATCGAAAGAATGAATCAACCTACTTGAGATTGATTCATTCCTATCTAATGCATTATTGATGTTCCTCACTTGATATAAATGGTCTATAGAGTAAACTAACTTGCCTGGGATCGATTTATCCATTAGCAAGAAGTATTGAACCTTTTAACAATAATTGAATGATTTCGAATCGATCTCGTTTCCCTTTTGACGATTGTTTACCGGCGACACTTAATAGATTTTATATTGAACAAACAATCTTAAGTTGATTTCGTTCGAACCAATTAATAATTAACAGCAGTTCTTCTGATCGCAGGACTATATAAAGAACCCAAAATATAAGAGTGTAGTTAGTTAGATGGATGGTCGGTAGTTAGTAAGCTCGTTATTAAGAAAATAAAAGTAATAACATTACGATCAAAAAGAGTGTTTTAATACCTGACAATAATTGACGCAGTCGGTATCCGAACTAAGGATAAAATCGAATAATCGCGGTATCCGAACTAAGGATAAAATCGAATAATCGCGGCACCGATAATTTAACGTATTGTTAAATAGTGCATCCCGAAAAACGTGAAAATAAAACGCGAAAGTTCTGTAAATTGTGTTCGTTTGGTGAATTCCCAAAAAGAAAGAAGTGCTTAAAAGAGAATTAACCCTCGTGAAACGCTATATGTGTCCCCTTGAAACAAAATTTTTATTGAGGAATTTTCTGCTTCCTTTTGAACTAAGTGACAGTATTTCTGTGATTTACGTGCATCTTCAAACAGAGGACTTCCCGAAATTATTTATGCCTAACGAACTAAGTATAGGAACACTTACTGTAAGTAGAAAGTTTTATTTTCAATCAAAGTTATTATCGTCGTCAAGTCTTCTGAGACTGTAAACAAGGGACAAATCAGGAATAACAGGATCGGGCCACTAGAAGAATTTGTGGTATTTTACACGTATTTCTTTGCGAATTCTAATTGAGGCTTATCTACCATGGCAAGACAAAATATGGCAAATTCATCAAGACTAACAGAAACATTGGGTGAGGCTCAAGACAATGAAAGAACATCATCAAGAGCTTCAACTCCTGCTTTGAGAACTCTGGGCATGGATCCGCTGAAGTTCGCTTGCAGATTACCAACATTTGATGGCTCTAGAGAAACCCTAAAATTATGGATTGACAACGTTGAAATGCTTATATCTGCATTGTCCGGTTACGATCAATTGTCACATCTGACTATTTTCAATATACTACGAACTAAGCTTATAGGTAAGGCACAACAAATTGTTAATATTAATAATGATGTACAAGACTGGAATCAACTTAGAGAGGTTTTAATTTCAAACTTTGGAGACAAGAAAAATAGTTTGGTTTTGCTTGACGATCTTCGATTGACAGAATTTAAATCAAATGTGTTAGATTTTTATAACGAAATTATGAAAAAACTTCAACGGTTAAATATAAAATCAGAACTTGAGTATAGATTCAATGAAATTGATAGAAACAAACGAATCGCTTTGCACGTTCTAATGAACAAGATGATAGAGCCAGTCAGAAGTGTCCTATTTAGCAGAAATCCTGCTTCTTTAGAGCAGGCATTTATCATATTAACAGAAGGAAATTACCTCCACTACAAAATTCGCACATCTAAAAGTTTCGTTCCTAACCGCAATAATTTCCCCTTAAATAAGTCATTCAGTACCTTCCAGAGATCACAACAAAATAACTTTAATTCGAATAACAGAATCGACCAAAGACATAAGATACACCAACATTACCCAAATAAATCTCAACCCAATTCTGCTTATCAACGAAATGATTCTTTACAATCAAGAATTAATCGGTATGGCAGACCAGAACCTATGGAAATTGATAACCAAATTCATACAAATTTAAATTTTCGGCAACAAGCCTCGGAAACAAACCAAATCTTCCCTATATTAGAATAAATTCTTATGGTTTACCATTAAGGTTCCTAATAGAGCGACTATAAGTGCCATTCGCCCGGGTCTCTGTGATCCCAAATTAAGAAATTATATTCCAGAAAATAAATTATATACTTTAAACTCCATGTATACTTATAATTACTTGATTTCAATTAAACCCTTTGAAGAATTCAATTCGAATTCGGAAAATAAATTTGATTTCATAGAAATCGAATTTAGTAAAAAATTTGATGGACTACTTGGTAATAATATTTTATCGAAATTCCATACTAGGATAGATCTTCATAACAAGACCATCCAATTTGACGAAAAGGTGCTTCCAATTTTCTTCAATGAATATGAAGAAAACGAAAAACCGATTGAGAATTCCACTGGGACTCTCAAGGAAAATAAGAGTTCTTTAGAATCTTATAATGTAACTGTGGAAAAGAATCAAGATCTACCTACGATTGATTCTGATTCAGGAATAGACTCAGGTGTTTCCTATAATAAAATAATTGCGTTTTCCGATGAAAGAAAATCTTCGGGAGACGTCATCCATGAAATTAGAACTAAGCATTTGAATGAAGAAGAAAAAAGCCTCTTGTTGCCTTTGATAAAGAAATACCGACATTCTTTTTATCAAGAAGGACAGACACTTAATTTTACTCATGTAATAAAACATGAAATAAAAACAAGACACAACGACCCTATTTATACGAAAACATATAGATATCCAGAAGCCCATAGAGGTGAGGTTCAAAAACAGATTCAGAATTTGTTGGATCAAGGAATAATTAGACATAGTTCATCTCCGTATTCATCCCCCATTTGGGTTGTCCCAAAAAAGGCCGATGCTTCCGGCAGGACAAAATGGAGAATCGTGGTAGACTACCGCAAGCTTAATGATATTACAATCGACGATGGATTTCCTATACCTAATATAGACGATATACTAGGTAAATTAGGAAAATCTATGTATTATTCTACTTTGGATTTGGTGAAGGGATTCCATCAAATTGAAGTTAAAGAACATGATATTCCAAAGACGGCATTCTCGACAAACTTTGGTCACTATGAGTTTACAAGAATGCCATTTGATCTTAAAAATGCACCCACCACTTTTCAAAGACTCATGAACCTCGTTTTGGGAGGTCTGGTTGGTTCGATTTGCTTTGTGTATATGGATGATATTATAATCTTCAGTACCTCCTTGCAAGAACATTTGATTTCCTTAGAAAAAGTTTTCAAAAAACTCAATGAAGCTACAGATTCATTGCAGATTCAGCTGGATAAATCGGAATTTTTGAGGCATGAAATTGAATTTTTGGGACATGTCGTGACACCAGATGGAGTTAAACCTAATCCAAATAAGGTGGAGGCTATTTCAAAAATGAAAATACCTAAAACAAAAAAACAAATAAAGTAATTCCTGGGAATGGTAGGTTACTACCGAAAATTTATTAAAGATTTTTCGAAAATCGCAAAACCTCTAACGCAAAGATTAAAAAAGGACGCCCAAATAAATATCGATGATAAAGACTATAATGAAAGTTTCGAACAGCTAAAGGTCCTTGTGATGAGTGACCCAATCTTAAAATATCCCGATTTTTCAAAAAAATTTACTGTAACAACCGATGCATCTAATTATGCAATTGGCGCTGTCCTGTCACAAGACGGACATCCTATCTGCTACGCTAGTCGAACCCTAAATAATCATGAAACCAAATATTCTACTATTGAAAAAGAGTTGCTTTCCATCGTTTGGGCATTGAAATATTTCAGACCTTACATTTACGGGCAGAAATTTACCATAAAAACTGACCACAAACCACTAACTTGGATTGCAAACCTAAGAGAACCCAACCAAAAGCTCCAAAGATGGAAAATTAAGTTGGAGGAATACAACTACGATACATTAAAGGAAAAGAAAATTACGTTGCGGATTATTTTTCACGTCCTGTCATTAACATGGCTGAGGACGATAATGAAGACACCTCAAATAGAGCAACATGCCACAGTGCGGAGGAAGATAACTCTAACTACATACAAATCAGTGAAAAACCACTTAACATTTTTAGAACACAAATCGTAATAAAACAGGGTAATCAGAATTCTACAAAGGTAGAAAAGCATTTCAACAGATCTAGGAAAATATTTATTTCCCAAAAACCCGACCAAAAATTTTTTAATTATATTTTAAGAAACCATCTACCTTCAAAAGGACTAGTAGTAGGTATCTATATACCAAATGAAGCGTTATTTAAAGAATTTCAAGATACTTACCTAAAATGGGTTACACCTCATAATCCAGTTAAATTAATTAAAAGCCCCTATCTTCTTTTCGATTGTGATGAACAAGGCGACATACAAGAAAAAATAAGTAGAGAACACCTTAAAAATAACCATAGAGGAATAGAAGAAGTTTATAAAAATATTAAATCAAAATTCTATTACCCGAACCTTAAAAACGAAATAACGAAATTGATAAATAACTGTCGAATCTGTAATGTTGCTAAATACGATAGAAACCCCCCAATCCACCCTTCTATAAAAGCAAAATCCCAGATAAGCCAAATGAAATACTTCACATGGACATTTGGTTCCAAAACAAGAATTCAATGTATATTACCTTTATAGATAAATTTACAAAATTCGCCCACATCACTCCAGTGAAATTTAGAACCTGGCTGGAATTAAGAAGAGCCTTAACCCATATCTTCCCAGTGTTCCATTTTTGGATCGGTTACTTTTGATATTTTTATTTTATTAAACGTGAACGTAGCCTATATTATTTCTTTATTGTGGCAGCACTGAAGTTATTATCTGTCAAATCCAGTTATTACTTTTTACAGCTTCCCGCGAAATTTGTGTTTTGTTTCAAGTTGTTCACTGAGATTTACGGCGAAAAAATGTCTACTCGTAAAATGTAAGTAATTTTTATATATTGTAATGATAATTTCTACTATTGTTCTCAAATACTATCAACTGTAAGGTGATTTATGAGATGGTTACAAAATAACACAAAAGATGAAGGTATTTATATAAAATAAATTATATTTATTGTACCGTTCCACTAGTGGAACAGTAGGATATGCCTATGTGAAATGTTATTATATGTGGAACTACATTTACTCAATTGTTTCCATTCTCTTGTTTTAGATTGTCTGTTAATGATATTATTACGTTACTAGAAGAGGATGATGATGTATTGTCTGCGGATGTATACATAACACCCCCAGAAAATTATGAAAAAAGCGATGAAGACAGTGGTGATGAGGAGTCTGTCAATATAAATAATTTGTCCAAACATCAGCTGTTAGCGGAAGCCGAAGTAAGAGCATCGGTTAATACCCAGGTAGGAATAACTGCGATAGAAGATGTCTCCAGGGAATTACTCGTGAGAGAATCTGCTGAACCAATACCTAGCACATCAGCGGTGATACCTCCTCCATCAAAAAAAAGGTGCCTACTCGCAAGACAATGGAGACACAAAGACATCCCTGAAAAGCCGGACAAAGCTTCAGAGCCTCCTCATTTTCTAGAGGATCTTGATAATCCTGTACAGTTTTTTGAACTTTTCTTTGATGAAGATATCTTTGAGCTTATTTGCTCTGAAACTCAAAAAAACGCGAGCCAGAAGGGAAATCACAATTTTCGAGTTACCACCGAAGAAATAAAACGTTTTATTGGTATTCTTTTGTTATCAGGCTACTGTCCTGTTGCAAGATACCGGATGTATTGGGAGCAAAGTGTAGATTGCAATTTTCCAGGTGTAGCTTCAGCCATGTCTAGAAATAGATTTGAAGAGTTGTTGCGGTATTTTCATGTTGCGGACAATAATAATCTGGCTCCACGTGATAAGTTTGCTAAAGTTCGCCCGTTGTGGAATTCATGTAACCAGAAATGGCTAAAATACTATCCAGGTGATAGAAATTTGAGCATAGATGAGTCAATGATTCCATATTTCGGTAAACATGGAGCAAAACAACATATCCATGGTAAACCTATTAGATTTGGGTATAAAAACTGGTCCATATGCACTCGTCTTGGTTATTTGATTTATGGAGAGCTGTATCAAGGAGCTAGCACAGGAAATACCCACCCAGAACTAAGAGTTGGTGCTTCTGTGGTTCTAGACCTTATATCGAAACTGCCCCCTGGAACTTACAGTTTTTATATGGACAACTATTTTACTTCTTTGCCTCTGTTGGACGAAATAAAGAAATTAGGGCACGATGCGACGGGAACAATAAGAGCAAACAGAGTAGAAAAAGCGCCTCTGAAAGATTTGAAAGACATGAAGAAGATGACAAGAGGATCATATAATCAGTGCACAGATATTTTGTCTGATATTACGCTCGTTCGTTACAACGATAATAATATTGTTACAGTTGCCTCTACACAATGCGGTGTAGAGCCTATCGGAAAAGTCAAACGTTATTGCGATAAGCAAAAAAAGGATGTTTGTCAACCGCGATGTATCGTGAATTATAACAGATATATGGGAGGGGTGGATAGACTAGATCAAAATGTGGGATGTTATCGGATTTCTATACGCCTAAAGAGATGGTACTGGCAGTTACTGATGTTCCCTATTAACGTCTGCATCAATAATGCATTTCAATTGTACAAATTATCTCCAGTGGCACAAAATGATTCTTACGACTTTTTATCTTTTACGAGATACATTGTAAAAACTTACCTTATGACAAAAACAATACCTAGCACATCTGTCTCAGCTGCCAATAATCCGATACCTAGATCTTCTCTTGCAGTTATCAAACGAGTTCCTGCTAGTATAAGACTAGATGGTAAGACCCATCATTTAATAAAAAATAATAAATAAAGCCGCTGTGGGATGTGCCATAAAAATACTACTATGAAGTGTGAAAAATGTAACGTTGCTTTGCACCAAAAATGTTCACCTGCATTTCATTGTAAGTAAACTTCAATTAAGATTTATATTGTAACTTTCAAATAGCCTATAATGTGAGCTGTTATATATGTAATAATAAATAATACTCAACCGAATGACTTTATTTTATACCATTTCTATATATAAAAGCTATTTTTTTACCAGTGGCATATCTTCCTACTGTTCCATAATTGGAACGGTACTGAAACTGAAAAATTAGAAGGACGAATTTTTTTTTTATATCTTATTAATAATAAAAAGGGTAATATGGTGATGTGCTGTAAGTTTCATCCAAAGTGAAGTAATTTAAGTATGCTTGGGATGATATGGGTTAAACGAATTCTTTTCTGTCCACGATAAACCGAAAATTTTGGTTACAGATAATGAATCTGCTTACCAAAATAATTTGCAATATTTTCTACAGAATGAAGGAATTGAATTCCATTTTTGCACCCCAAATATAAAAACAGGAAATAGCGATATCGAAAGGTTTCACAATACACTGAATGAACATCTTAGAATAATGACTGAAGTAAATAAACATGATAAAACAAAACCTGTGTGCGTTAACGAAGCTGTTAAGTAATACAATAATTCAATACATAGTACAACTAATGAAAGACCAATAGATTTTAAAAATGGCGCGATTTCGCCCGAAAAATATGAAAAGATTAAACAACGAATTCTAAATGTCCAAAATAAACGATTAGAATACCATAACCAAAACAAAAAAGATTGCGAATATAACCCTCAATTTATAATAAATGCGCAACGCAAAACAAAACTCCAACCAAAATTCAAAATAAACAAACGAAAAGAAAAAATTAATAAAAAGCTTTTAAAATGACATAAACACTTTCAACCGTATAAAATATCGTTTCAGGAGCAATCTTCTTGCTTGCCTTATAACATATAATGAGCCTTGAACAGTATCCTACTACTTCGCAAATTAATCTACATCCGTCGCAAATATGATTTCAATGCTTCGAATTTTCAAAGGATTTTATGAAAGTAATCCGTCTGCCCATAGATTGCATAAAACCTTAAAACAAATAATCTTCCAAAGTCTAAAAGCCACTTCGATAGCTAATGTGATACCTTACAGGGTTTCTTTCAAAGTTCTGAGTCTTCTGTTGACACTGAAACTTTTTAAACTCAAGTATAAGTGAAGCACTGACGAAGGAGGTGTAATATATTGTGGCACACTTCATTGCAGACATCTCCAGCTGGAGAGGAGGAAGCTAGGAGAACTTTTCAGATGTTCCGTTCAAACTATAGGATAGTTCGTTTTGCTTGAGATACCGGTTTATCTAAATTATTAAGACCGATGCCTTTTTCATCAAAAGGTCGTATAAATTACAAACACGGTTTTTAAAATTATTATGTTTTCATTTTATTTTTTCCCTTTTTTTCCAAAATTCCTTCTTCATGACTTACTTTATTCATGAAATACCTATCATCTACTAACTTTCCACTTTTTAACCTTTGCTTTAAATGCCTTTTCTTAAATGCTGATTATTTATGTGTACACATTCAGGAAAAACATAGGATTTTCCCTAATCGTAAAACCTTTTTCAAAATTACGGGAAATGTGCACGTTCTTTATTGATGCGCCGAAAACGTCACAAATTTATACCCTAATTATTCCATATTCGAATGCAACGCACGTGAATCATATATTAAATATGAAGCTTCAGCAAATTATACAAAATTTATAAACTTTGAATGCAAAGATGGCAGTTTATTTGGAGGTTCAGTTGTCGTTACTTCTTCTTTCGAATTATTCCTCGACAAGGTTTGTACGGAATTCGAAAAGGTAATTGACATATAATTATTAGAATATAGTTTGCTGGATTAAAAATTTTACCAAGCAAATATTCATATATTATTTTATGTCACCCAAAGTGTGTTGGCGGTTGCTATGCGATCATGAGGTTATTAGCTTAAATTTGAACTGACTCCATTTCATTCACCTATATGTGAATCACGTAAACAAAATCGTCCATAAGGATGTAAAACTCATAAAGCAAAATATGTGCGAGGGTTTAAATGAACCTCTAACTCTAACTTTTCATTCAAAGTAATATTTTCTGTTCTTTATAATTGCATCTTCAACTGTAATGTTTCAATTGAAATAATTGTGATTGGTGCATCATTGTCAATTACTTTTAAACAACTCTTTGTGAACTTATTGCAGATGCACACATGACCACTTTTTCAATTAGAATTCACATTTCATGACACTACAATTTACATTCTATTTGCTTTTCGTTGTTATAAAGAACATGTTCTTGCCTCAAGTTAAATATCTGACATATTACATTATCTTACACAGAGAACCTCCACTATTTACATTGGCACCTGAACGTTATACCCTGATCCACTCAACGGTTCAATTTACAATGCTGTGTCTATACGTGTCTTCATTGTTTCCATACAATAGCTAATTTTCACAAATGTAATTTTTCCTACCACAAAGTTCTCCATCGTCTAAAGATCTTATCTTACTAGAAATTCGAACTCATTTCCCTGAAAATATATTCACAACAACCACACAAATTTATAATTTTCAGTAATACTATAAATATTCCATTGCCCTTCCCTCCAAATTCGTCAATTCTTTTGCCGATCGTATGGATGGTTTTTCATGTCGAATGACATGCCCATTATTGTTGACTGGCTCTTTATTTTACTTTTCCTCTATATTCAAAACGGTTTATATTATCAATTAATATATTTTCAATTACCATTGATTGCAAAAATTTTCAGTCAATATTGATTAATATCTACGTATTTGGTTTTATACAGAAAATTCTTTCAAATGTGCAGGTGTTAATAAGATTTTGCTAGCCCTAGAATTGAGTTTGGTAGTAACTATAAGGCGTATTATTTTCTTCGACTAATTCTTTTTGAGACAGGAAATTGATCAATGTTCGGCAATCCTTATAAGGTTTGTGCTTTTTTCAATTCCATTATTGCATTATTCCTTAAACCAATTCTAGTATGATAAGTACAAAGAGTATGAGTCACAGTAGTTCAACACTCTAACAGTAGAAGTCAGTTAATTTTTTATAGAATAATGTGATTTATGTTTAATGACTTAAAATTAATTACAGCAAACTAGTTTAGAAAATAAAACTGAATAAATTGCTATTGAGGGTTATAAACAGAATACAATGACTATTTGAAAACTTTGTGGGCGTTTTTTTAGAAATCATGAAAAATGACTTATACTCTTTGTACTTATGACTCTAGAATTGTTACCAATGTACTCATTTAAGTACAGTACTAACAGTTTCATGTTCTGGCTGAACCGATGGAAAAACTATTTTGCTTTAGCGAAACCGTTTTTTCATACCTCCATCAGTTTAACCCTGGATAGATAATCTGCGTAAAAATTACGCATACACTTTTGAAAAATTGTTCACCAGCTCAAGGCAATGCAGCTGCATTGCTAGTTTATCATGACATCTCATTCTTAGATTATACCTTTCGTGGGATGAATGCGCCGTTCAGCACAGTGTCGGCATTTTTCGGGATATAGTGATCACATGCGTGAAAATCACGCATGATTATCTTTAAAGTGATACTTGGGATTTCCACTGGACTGAATATTGGTGCGAGTTTCCGGGATCTCCACCAATCAAACTAAATATTTTTGCAGTTATTTACATCTGAAATAATTGTGGACGAATTGTAGTTATATCAGAGCCTGATATTACAACCTCTTATCTATTCAAATCTCTTAAACTTTATCCTTTTTTATTACCTTTCATTTTCACACTCACCACACGTGATATCACTTTTCAATTGCAGACTAGACTAATGATCACTTTCGTTTATAGTGCATCATTCGTGATTTTAGGAATATGGTAAAAACCCAATATACATATAATAGAAGTTAGAGGATAAGCAAAATATAAATAGCCAACACTGTTTTGCAATTATTCAGTTAGGATTTAGACGCAGTGAAATAAATATTTTAAAGTCTTCGAAAAAGACGAGGTTAATTTTATAATAATAATTTTGTGTTGTGATATTTTGTGATTGCACTCAGTTATTATGGCCAGCAGACGTTTACGAGACGATGAAATCCTGGCTGGTCTGTTAGAAAGGGACGATGATAGTCAGTTCAGTGATACTGATAGAGCAATTGAAAGCCATATAAGTGAAGATGACATTGAAAGTGATGTAGAAGAAGCCTTTGAAGATGAGATAGTTGAAGAACTACTAGTTGATGATGAAAATTATCAAAGGCAAAAATAAATATTGCTGGTCGACTTCGAAGCCTGATGGCGCAGCCGCCGAGTTTCTGCATTGAACATTGTTACAGCTCGCAGAGGCCCGACACACATGTACCGTTATCGATGTGATCCTGTTTCATGCTTTTGAAATTTTTCTCACTGAAGAAGTAGTCAGTGAAATCGTAAGATGGACGAATGCTGAGATATCATTGAAGGGAAAGGAGTCTATGACTTTCGAGATACGAGTAGAGATGAAATACGCGCACTTTTTGGAATCCTGGTAATGACAGCTATGAGAAAAAAAATCCCTTGAGTACGGATGAGCTTTTCGAACAATCGTCATCAATGATTATGTTGCGGTGATGAGTCGCGATCGTTTTGATTTTTTAATAAGATATCTTCGGATGGATGACAAACGCATACGCTCCACACATCGAGCTACAGTCCTATTCGCAAAATATGGGATCTTTTCATTTACCAATGTGTAAGCAGTTATACTCCGGGAGCTCATGTAAGAGTTGATGAGCAGTTGCTTAGATTTCGAGGTCCATTCAAAATATATATACCCAGCAAGCCAAGTAAGTATAACATTAAAATCTTGATGTTGTCTGAGTTTGGCACAAAATACATGGTTAATACAATACCTTGTTTGGGAAGAGGAACTCAGGCAAACGGCGTACCTATCGGAGAATAATTTGTCAAAGAGTTGTCGAGGCCCCTACATGGCAGCAGTCGTAATATTACATGTGACAACTGGTTTACCTCGATTCCGTTGGCAAAAAAATGCTTCAGGAGCCATATAAGTTGACAATGGTTGGAACTGTGCGGTCAAATAAGCCCGAAATATCTGAAGAAATGAAAAACAGCCACCCTAGACCAGAAGGGACATCAATGTTTTGTTTTGATGGGTCCCTTTTTCTGGCATCTTATAAACCTAAGACAAATAAAATGGTCTACTTGCTATCATCTTGTGATGAAGATGTTTCGATTGACGAAGTTCCCGGAAAGCCTGAGATGATTTTGTATTATAATCAAACTAAGAGTGGAGTTGACACACTAGATGAAATGTGTGCACTTATGTCAGTAGGAAGACTAATAGATGGCCCATGGCTGTCTTTTACGGAGTGATCAATGTTGCATGCGTAAATGCATGTATTATATACAGCCATAACGTAAGCAGCAAAGGTGGAAGCCCTTAAATCGAAAAACTTTTATAAAGAAGCTGAGCACGGAACTTTCATCGCCGTTAATGAGTACGAGATTACAGGCGCCAACTTTAAAAAGATATCTGCGCAAAAATATATGCCAAACTTTGTCAAAAGATACTCCCGGTTCATTGAGAGATAGATAGGTTCATCGAGTGGCGCAAGGCAAGCGCATCCTGCAATAAGTGTCGAAATGTGATATGTCGCGAACACAACATTGATGTGTGTCAAAACGGTGTGTAATATTTTTAGTGTTTAGTATTAAAGTGAAAAAGTGGGATATTTAGAAAAGCAAAAATCATTTTTTGATGAAATGTCTAGATAGAGTTAAGTTTTGTTACTTTTTGAAAGAATTTTGAAATTTCGTGTTTTGTGCGTCAATGGATAAAAATATATTCACTAATTATCATGGGTTTTATTTGATTTGTATTCGAATATAAGAACTCAATTAGTTTATTCACATCAGTAAAAAAATCGTACACAGCAGACAATTGAAACTTATGCGTAAAATTTACGCATGATTATCTTTTCTGTACAACTAAATATGATTATCTTTCCAGGGTTAATTGGAACCGTTACTCAACAAAGGCTATAAAAATGCAATTGAGGACCTTGCAGCAAAAGGGGGGCAAATCGAAATTTTAATTGAGTCCCGTTTTTTGCCTACAATTTGGAAAAAAAACTAGGGTTATCGTTTGATGCATGAACGGGATAGATCCGATTAAAAACAAGCGCGCTGTAACAAAATTTCGATGTTCCAGCCTTTTTTATTTGGTGCAAGGAAGGAGCAGATCCGGACCTGCCTCCTTTTTGCAACAAACGATTCGATTGAATCATCTGTGACAATTCAGTACATGTTTCGAGTTCGGTCCAAACAGATGAACTTTTTGGTTTTTATTATATAACTTAACAAGTGATCCAATAACCCACCGTCTATAAGAAAGCGAAATGCTTACAGTGCATTTCTCACGAGCTGCCACAATTCTGGAAAATGCACGTTGCATCCAGACGCTAACGTACGCAAATTTTTGATATTAAGAAATTAACATGTAATCAGAATCTAGACTTTGAGATTAGTTCAATTGAAATTGTCGTCCAGTGCGGACGTAAAATAAATATATTTTTTTAATCCATTCTCGCGGTGTTTAATTAACTTTTTTATACTTTGAATGTGTCAAGTGTACATAAAATGAATGAGTCTGAACCGTTTAATAGTGGATCATCTGATATTTACCAGCCTCGTGAAGACGACTCAAGTTCAAAACCAAACTAGTGCAGACAACGATAAAGTTATGATTATTTCGGACGAATTTGCTGTAAATCATCCATGGCCATCAACAAGCGGTGTAATCTCAAAAAAAAGAAAAGCTGCAAATGCTTTACAATGGAAACGCAATGTTATACAGAAGGCTATTGCTACTGGAAAAGGCTATTTCAAATTTAAACACCGCGAGAAAGTTGCTGCAGCAAAAAGTATAAGTTGAAAATAATGAAGAATTGCGAAAACTAACATTGAAAAATTTTACTAAATTGGAAGAAATTTATGGGCAAAACGAATTTTTAGGAGGTCTTATTAGAACTGGAAATGTTGAAAGAGAAAGACCAGAAACTGGTACGAGGAAGAAACGTAGTTGTTCGCATAAGTATTTTATTACACTTGGGAATAGAAATATACAAGTTTGTCTAAATGGCTTTGCGTGTATGCATGGAATCTCTAAAAAGCTAGTAGACAATATTTCTAAGAAGTACCGTGACTCTACACTAATTATGCCAACTAAATCTAAGCCTGGAAAAGATCCAAATCGTATAACGAGTGACTGGATTTCCAAAGATGACTCTCACATTAGAACGCGCGAGTTCACGACATGAGTCTTACTACAGCAGAAATAAAAGCTCTCGTACTTATCTATCACCTGAGTTAAATGTTAAGAGGATGTACGATTTATATTTGCAATAGAATGATCTTAGTTGTTATAACTGACCCATCATTTCTTACATTAAAATAACTCCCGCAATCCATTTTATCTGCCACACAAAATTCTCCTGAATTCATTCCACATGATAAAAAGAAAACTTCTCCCATTACAAAAATTGTAACAGTATCTTTCTATACGTGCGGTTTCTTCTGAATTGTGCAACTGCATATGCACTTTTAGATATTGCAATTTTAACGATTCGCGAGAACTTATTGTTGCAACGTATGCAACTTTAAGATATAAAACCGTGAAGGCAATCGCGCGGAAGAACCTATCCATATTCATTCACCTAAGCGAAGGTACGGCCAAGCCTCCCTTAGCCATTCTACCCAACGTGAGGCTGCATTGGGGTACCTTACTAAATTTCGATAGTTCACGTTCACGGAAAGTTCGATGTACATAAATATAATCAATAAGTCGCTTCTTGCAATTATAAAAGAGTGTTTTTTCCGAAGCGTGACCGCGGATCACGTGAATCCTAGTCGCGAAGCATCTGCTAAGACAAAGGTATCATTTGATTTTTACTATAGATACTTTAAACAATTTTAAATACAACTTTCGATCACCACATTCAGATATATGCAAGAAGTGCGAAATACTGAATAACAAATTAAAAGATAAGACATTGGGTAGTGATGAAATCCGACAAATACAGGTACATAGAAAAGAGGCTCCACCAAGCACAAACTGAAACTTTTTTTGGTGATATAAAAGAGAAGGGTCAACTTGCTTTTCCTAATTACGAGAGTGAGGTATTAACTTTTGACTATCAGCAAATCATGCCATTACCTAACATTCCAGCAGGCGAACACAAATGTCAACTTTGGGCATATAATTAAAATAATTCAGCAAAAACAGGCTTCGTTCACTTTTATTTATACGATGAAACCATAGCTCGAAAATCATCAAACGAGGTCGTATCTTTTATAAATAACTCCATGGATAACATTTTACCAAGTAAAGTTAGAAAACTGTATTTATTCTCCGATAATGCAGTAGCACAAAATAAAACCTCGACATTAGTTCAGTATCGGTATACTCTTATGAGGTGTTCATCTATTGAGAATATTGTTCATCGATTTCCTGAGCCAGGACACAGCTTTTTGTCATGTAATCGGTGTGTCGGCGTAATAGAGAAGTTCAATAAAAAGAAAGACAACATTTTTACAACTTCTGAATATTTCGATAGCATTAAGCAAGCATCTAAAACTTCTTAAGTTGTGAATACGGATCAATACATGATTCTCAACCTTAGCAATCATTTTAAAAAAGTTATAACAAATGTAAAGAAGATACTGATCAAAATATCTCAATATCGAATTTTTCAATATAGTAAGGACCAGATTCAAAGTATTGCAGTTAGTATTACTACTGCAACGCCTATGTTTTATTATTTTTCCATAATGAGATATGTACAAGCCAACCTATCGGTTCTGCCACAGCAACCTTTGTGCGACAGTGCATTGCCATTGAAAACGCCTAAGAACAAAGATATTATGCAGCTGGGAAAGAAATACGTTCCACCAATTAAACTTTATTTCTACAACGCCCTTAAAAGTGAAGCTGTTGGACAGAATGATGACATATTTAGCGAATCATTGATTGAACATAAAATGTTCCGTTTTGAAACAAAACAGTATGGGATGCGTAAGCACGATGTCGTTTGGAAATAAATACAGGAATTTGAGCTTAAAGGATGTGTTGTTATTTCCAACTACAGCGCACTACGTCACCAGTATATATATGTAGGTATACATTGCCTAAACGTCAGGCTTCAAACCTAATGCCAAAACGTCATGCGCATTAGTAATTAGGCCCAATAGTGATAGCTTTTGGCCCCCGATGACATCGCAGCTGCGGCGTCATCAGATCACTTCGTCTCCGGACACTACAAGCGACACACGCAATAGTTCCCACTATCCACCATATCTACGCCCACGTTCAACTTATAGTTCAGTTATTCAAATGGCCAACTAATAAACAATAGTGCATTAATGTGTGTAAGTGTATAAGAAAATATTGTATAAGTGTGTAAATTCAGTTAAATTAATACACTACGTTACTCTGTGTCGGGAAACTTTTATAAGTTTATACAATATATGTGTCAATATAAATACATAAAGTGTAACATTTATTTCTATACAGCCGACATAAATCAATCTATAACAACAGGTTATGGGCCCAGTTAAGTGTTTTAATTAAATATAAAACGATATAAATGTAGTTATAACATTAAACATAAACTTTGAGTTAATGTGCTTTCGAAAGTGAACTAAGTGGCGTAAAAAATTTTTTAAATAAAAATAAAAATGGCGGATAAAAATCAGTGCTTAGTTAGAAAACTAAATAGGGAAAATTACGGAATATGGAGCTACAAAATGAAATTCCTGCTAATGCGTGACCGCTTATGGGACGAATATGGGACCTAGGATGCTCCGGCAACGATAACACCACCATGGACGCAGCAAGACGACAGCGCGAAGGCTATGATTGGACTCAACGTCGAAGACAGACAACTTTGTCACATAAAAAAGGCGAAAACTGTCAAAGAAGCGTGGGATACTCTCAAAGGGTACCACGTAAAAGGTACTACTATCAACAAAGTCACAACCATGAGACGTTTAAACAAGACCATCATGCAAGAAAATGGCGATTTAGAGGAACATTTGAATACAATGACCTAAATCAATAATAACAGGACGATGCTGACCTTGATCAACATGCCGACTTCTTAATTGTTCCCCAAAATCAAATTATCGAATGGATTGTGGTGACAAAGACGAAGATTATTATTAATGATGATTATCTGTAGAAAAATTATTAATTGTATTTATAATTAAATCATAATAATTATGATAGTGTTAAGAAGGATCGATGATATAAATAATCGGAACCATAACGCTCGCGACGATGGAAAGGAGAAAATCTGCGATTGTCAACCAAGTAGAGCGGCGGTGTAGTGCGCCGAGACCAGCGAACGCGCGGCGGGGTCTCGGAAACCAGCAGCGATATTTCGCAAGCCAATCAAGCGCGTTGGGATAATTTTGTTTCGTTTCAACCGCCGCAGCCACAACATTGCCGCAAAAGCTTTGGGAATGATTTGCGGCTTCACTAAGTGCGGGGTAGAGAACCCGGGAATTTTCCTCTTGCGGGCGATCACCTTAGCGGGCAATCATCTTAGCGCGCAACCGTTGGGCGAAAGGAATAAAGGTCCAACGAGTCAGAGCTGAGCCCTTCTTTAAGTCCCCATACGTCGAGGAGCACAAGTCGAAAGGAATAAAAGTCCGACGAGCTCTTCTTTTTATCCGTCGAGGAGCACAAGTTGAAAGGAAACGAGTGGAACACAAGTCGCCTAGGGCCCCCGTCGTATTTCTTTTTTTAGCGTAAGTCTTAGATATAATAAAGGTATAGTTGGCTTATGTTAAAATAAAGTCTATATTTTACCCTAATTTAAATAATTTTCAATTCAGCGGCTTGGTTGTGAAGAGAAAAACTCGAGACATTGGGAACGCGGCAAGTTTATCGCGAGAGACGCGGTTGAAGCGTCGTGGTGGCAAAGCATCCACCAGAAGTTGCGAGTGTTCGGCTTCCGAGGCCAGCCCATCTCCTCTACGGGCTAGGGGTTGCTTATTGGGTAGAGGAGTGGCGCCCACGCCCGTCTCCGACGGGGCTTCCGGGACCCAAATAACCCCACCTCGGCGGTGGATTCCTCTAAATCCTCTTGTCGGGCAATTGAACTAATTGCGAGGAGGTAATAATATGGTACCGCATGATATTCCAGGTTAAGTTGAGATTTTCCTAAATGACACACAATTTGATTCCGAAGATGAGTTGTCCCTATGAATGTTGTATCCAATAAACGGCGGAAAACAACTAGAGAAAATAATTAATTATAAAATAAAACATTAATTTCACCTGTGTCCATAGAGTATTTTAGTTTTTCCAAATACGTATTTCGAACCCTATTGTGGGTTCTTCTTCAGTGGTTACTACAAACATTTTTTCTACAACACCTTATATATTACTACTGTTAACAGTTGTCAGAAGATTCATTCATAAAATGGCATTTAAAAAAACTAATTAGGGAAATTTTATGATCAAGATATCTTAATTGAAAAACTAGTTAGGGATGTAGGAATTTAAAGAGGGGTGAAAACGCTCAAAGTACCATTCCTGCAACTTCGTCACATTCATTTGCCCAAAAGATGGCACCATACCACAGCATGATATATCGGATGCTGACCATCCCATTATCGAACGAGGAAAGACGCAGAGAAGAAAACTACATAATGACGACAGCAAAAATCAACGGATATAGCAATGATGTCATCCAAAACATAATAACCAAAAAAGAAAGGCAAATCACACACGACGGACTAACAACCCTCTTTTCGCAAACCAAACGGTTAGAGGCCACCAAAAGAGTAGATGTTAGACATACAAACATCACAACAAAAATAAAAAAAATACTCAAATCGGTAAAACTAGATGTCATACCAACCAGCAAAAAATTTAAATTAGAAAGCCGATTCACTTCCGTAAAAGACCCACCTAAACTTGAAGAGCGGAATGGAATTTATAGCATTACTTGTCCTGAATGCAACAAGTGCTATATTGGACAAACAAGGCGCTCAGTTATGGTTCGCTGTAAGGAACACTTGAGCGAAGCTGACAACGCAACCAAAAAGAAAAAGAAAACTACCGGCATCAAATCATCCGTAGCCAAACACATAGTGGAGACAGGACATACGATCACGATCGAGGACCTCAAGGTGATTCGCCAGGTACGCCGGATATAACAACTAGACACTGTAGAGAGTCTGGAAATCCACAAAACCGAAAATGACAACAGAATCAACAATGATTTAGGGAACGCGTTTTCACCCCTCTTTAAATTCCTACATCCCTAACTAGTTTTTCAATTAAGATATCTTGATCATAAAATTTCCCTAATTAGTTTTTTTAAATGCCATTTTATGAATGAATCTTCTGACAACTGTTAACAGTAGTAATATATAAGGTGTTGTAGAAAAAATGTTTGTAGTAACCACTGAAGAAGAACCCACAATAGGGTTCGAAATACGTATTTGGAAAAACTAAAATACTCTATGGACACAGGTGAAATTAATGTTTTATTTTATAATTAATTATATTCCATAGCAAAAAATCATCCGACAAACAAAACAATAGAGAAAATAAGAAAATTAAACGAGGAAGAACTTGCTTGGAACAAAAGGCAAATCGGTCTTTACATGAAGACAAAAAAATATACATTTCAACACAAACATACTAAACATACATACATAATTTGTCACCTGTAGAAGTTTTTGAGAAAATTTTTGCCGAAGATATTGTCAAATTTATTATACAGGAGAGTAACGGATACGCCTTCCGAAAGAATAATCATGAATTTTTTGTGACTGAAAATGAAATAAAAATATAAGTTGCAATACTTGTCATAAGTGGGTATCATTTACTCTGGGTAAATGATGGGCAATTGACATTTATACTGCTCTAGCCATGAGGATCTTAAGATTCAAATCGTTGCGAACAGTATGAATCGGAACAGGTGCTTCGAAATAGAAAAAAGATTTGCATCTTGCTAACAATTATGAATCGACACAACAGATATAATATGTGGAAGCTCAGACTGTTTTGAAAAAACTCGAAAAACTTGAAAGCGTGTTGAAGATGAAGTCAAGGTTAAATACTTCGGAGTTCGTTCTTCGAAGCAGTTTATCCGAGGCAAACCACTAAGATTCGTATACTAAGATCGGATGCTTTGTAGCTCAGAGTGCTGTTATCAACTTGATAGCAGTACCACATAAGAAACGCCAAGAAAAAGAAGATTTGCGTCTTGATTCAAAAATTGTGCGGGAACTTCTGATGTGGTTAATGAGCCAACCAATCATATTATATTTTTTGATATCTCTTTTACCAGCCATTCATTATTGACGAGATTACGAGCAATGAGATTCAGAGTAGCAGGATCCATTTTGGAAACTCACACCAAGAAGATTCCGTTACTTCTTTCGACAGAACTTGAAATAAGAAACGTGGATATTTTCAGTACATATATGATGAAAAAAATTTTCTATTACTTCTTAGATGAAGCATAAAGGTGTTGTGGCAATAGCAACTAATTATGACAACACAACTTCACTTTCTAATGTTCTAGAATGTTCTCATTAGTTGCCACTTATCATCGAGGTATGGAAGGAGTTGACTTTGTGGATCAAGCAGTGAATGATTATTGCGTGAGAATTTATGGTAAAAACAAGTGGTCGCCCCTTTGGTTACACATTTTGAAAGTCGCAGTAGTCGATGTATGGAGATTATTCGATGGTTAATGCAAGAGACAATATCAACCAATTCATCTTCGTTAGAAACGTTACCAGGCGCTTCCTTCGAAATTTCAAAACACAATGTATTCAAAATAAACATTGCAATGCACCATATACTCCAATCATCATCGTCATTTACAAAAAAATAAGCAAAACAACTAAGACGTCGATAGTGTCAATAGAGGTTGAAATGCCCATACAACAAATGCAACTTCACTTTGTGTTTGAACGAGATTACTTTGTCAAATACCATTCAAAGTTAATATTCCATTATTTGCACGGTTTTTTAAATTAAAAATACATGTATTGAAACTTAATTATGGCTTTAATTTAACAATCAGTAACTGAATACACTTTAATTTATCGCTGAGTGTAAGCATAAATTACATTTTTTTGGATATATCTATTTGCTCCTAATAAAACAAAAGAAAAAAAAAATTGATTCAACAATTTTGTTGCTCGGGCACCAATTGTTAACATACTTATATCTGAGAGTATTAAACTTTGAATAATTGTTAATTGCGATAGAATACTCGGTAATATTTCAAAATCCACAACTATCAATAATAAATTATAAAGAAAATTATTAAATTTTAGCATTTGACTAACAGTTGATCAAGTGTAAATTGGAAGCGCTCTTATTATCATTGAATTAATTTTCGCAACCTTAAAAAGAAACTCTTTTTAGATCTGCAAAATTTTCGATTGATTAAATTCAAAAATCATGACAACGTTTCAATAAACCATTGAAACAACGTCAGTTTGAACTCAACTAATAAAAAATTATAAATTAAAAGAATTTATCTTTCGTTCTAATATAATGAATTTATATCACAGAGATTAGCTCTTCAAATTATTTTATTAAGTGTTCATACGAGAGTGGGTCAATAAGTCATTAGAGAAAAGAATTATAACAAATTTTTATATGTTTCAACATAATTCCCTTAAAGCCTCATACACTTGGTTAGACGTTTCTTTAATTTTTTTAACCCGTCAGAATGGAAGATTTTGGAAGACCCTTAAAATAAGCATTTGTTTGATCGATGACTTCTTCATTTGAAAAAAAAAAACGTCCAGGGAGCAATTTTTTTCAGGTTTCAGAATAGGAAAATGGCACTGGAGCCTAAGTCTGGCGAATACGGTTGCTATTTGACAAATTCGAACTTTTATTCTTTAATTTTCGCCATTGATCGTGAACATGTGTGAACACGGGCATTGCCCTGATGAAAGAGGATAGTTTTACTTTAATTTTTTCTTTTAGCTGGTCCAATAAAGATGCATAACACCCCCTGTTATTGTTTTTGCTTCTTCCAAATAGTCAACGACAATAAATAAACGTGCATCCCAAAAAAACAGAAGCCATACCAGCTGATTTTACGGTTTTCGCCTTCTTTGGAGATGGTTCGCCTTTAACAATCCACTGCTTTGACTGTTCTTTAGTCTCGGGAGTATAATGGTGTATCCATGTTTGATCTACAGTCACAAACCGACGAAAAAACTCATACGAATTACGTTGCATGAGGAACAACAGAGCTTTAAAGGCAAGCACACTATTGCGTTTATTGTCGACTGTGAGCAAACGCGGCACCCATCTTGCCAAAATCTTTTTCATACCAACTTTGTCATGTAAAATAGAAATGACGCTACCTTTTGAAATCCCTGTAACCTCAACTATCTCACTGAACTTTAACCTTCGGTCACTTAACACCATATTGTGGATATTATTGATCATTTCTGTCGTAGTCACCTCTACAGGGCGTCCTGAGCGTGGTTCATCTTTTATTGATTTACGACCACGTTTAAATTCATTTAACCACTTATAAATAGTTGCAAGTGAGGGAGCAGACTTGCCTTGAACTTAATCCAACTCATTTCTTTTGCTGTTAAACCTTTTATATGAAAATGTTTAATAACAGATCTAAATTCAATGTTTTCCATTTTTGTAGTCAAACAAAGTTTTTACCTAGTCGGTAATGCCGCTGCATAAAAACGGACCGCTTATAGTGCTAGTCGCACCATCTGTTTAATTTTCCAAAGACTTATTGACGTATCATCGTATTTAAATGTAACAACAATAAAAAAATTTCAAATATTGCCTCGTAAATGTCTTCGTATGAATTCTCCATTAGCTGCCAAGCCCAAATCATATGAAGTTATTTCCGTTGCCATGTACATTGTAACGGTTATTTTTAGCAAAGTTATGTTATTTTTTGTAAATTCTTATGTCATCTCTCATTACTCATTCGCATACAAACAAACAATGACGAGTACACGCGCCAGTTACGTCACATGAATTCGATCCCCTATACAAATGCAATGATCACATCAGACCATATTAAATAACATCATAATCTATTTATAGGCCCACGCTATCAAACAAAGAAACCCTAACAGCAAATCAGAACAATAATTCCTTTAATGGTTGTTCGAGCCGGAATACCGCCTGTGAAGCAGGCCGGTGGTTTGTGGACCCGAAGATTCCTCGCAATTGGTTCAGAGTGCAGGGTGGCTTAGGAATGATCTCTAAGCCAGTACAAACTTGTCCCCTTTGCGAGAAATCGGTTTTTGGAAACGATGATTCCTCGTTCCCCTGGAGTCCTGCTGATGATTTGCGTCCGGAATCGCGTCTTCCCAAGCGTAAAGCTAGGTAACTCTTCTAGCTCTGGAACAAACGGTAAACTAGTTATGTACTTCTAGATTAACGCTGCTTGCTTTCAATTTAAAACGACTCGTTTCGTTCGTGGATAAAATTCAACTCCTTAATTTTGTAAAATTCTTCCCTTTTTGTACAAATTCTTATCTTAAAACTATTTTCCATACAATGCAAAACCTATCCTAAATAAAACTAACTAATCCTTAAAGCCATAAAAACTTCTACCTAATAACTTATTTCCTGAGATAAATTCCCAACGCTGACATCAACGGGATCAATAAAATTTTCCATATATTAAATTTCAGTTCCTTTGACCGTAATAAACCTTTTCGTTTGTGTGGTGCCGACGGCGGATAAGTGAATTTTCGCACTTACATGCAAATGCATCTATTTTGTTTATTTTAATTTTGTGTTTATCGTTTATGCAATAATCCTGTATGTCTAGACTTAACACATAGTTTCTTTATTTTTCTTTTCCTATTTATTGCTTATAAAATAATGATTTTTTTAAGTCTGGACTTAACAATGGTCATCAATGCAACCAAACGACAACAAAGCCAATATTATAAAATGGTTCAGAACACAAACAACGGGGTTCAGTTGCTGATAATAATTTTATCCATTTAAAAGTTTAAGAGCAATAAGATTGTATCAGAAGCATCCGATGTAAAAGTAATATTGAAATAAACTTTATGTTTATATTTTGAGTATTTTCTCGGCGAAATACAAAATTCGCCCCTGGCAATGGGAAGGAAAAGGAGTCAATATATTTTCCTATTTAAAAAAAAAACACCAAATATAGCACAGATGGACACCAAATATAGCACACAAATCGGACGGATGGAAATTCTTTATATTTCATTGACAAAATAATTAACTTGGTAGTTTTTTGTTTGCAATGTAAAGTTTAATATTTTTAATACATTGGCAACCCCGTTTCAAACCGCCGAATGACGAAACTCGCTTGTCAGTTGTCATTTTTCAAAATGGCGGGATCCGGTCAGACTGTTATGTGTAAATGGTAAGTGATATTTTGTATTTTCTTGTAAATTTTTACAATAAAAATTTGACAAATCTATTGTGCTTGTTGATATGTGCATGAAATTTTATCGGCTTTAGAATGCGAGGATGATAATGGCACTGCGGAAAACGTTATTTATGTTGAACCACCTATTGAACGAGGTGATCAGGCTACAGATGAGGACAGCGACCAGTCTGATGAGGTCCATAATGCAAACCTCAACCACTTTGGTTTTAGCTCCAAGCGTCAAATACCGGAATTTCGCGGCCGCTTTCATCGAGTGAAGAAAGCGATGATGAAGATGATTTCTTCTTTTCAGACTAAGAAGAAAAATCAGAATTGTAAAGACCCCCTAGAATATTTCAGGCTGTTTTCCCACAAAGATTTAGTAAAACGAATTTTAGACGAAACAAACCTCTATGCGGGACAGGAAAATAAGTCATTGATGGTTACAAAAGACGATATTTATGTAATTTTGTGTGGTATGTTACTGTCGAGCTATGTGAACTTACCCAATAAAAGGCTGTTTTTCGGTTGTGCCAAAAATTCTTGCAGAAAGTATTAAATGTAATAGCTTTGAAGTGATACTTCAAAACTTCCATTTGAATGATAATAGGCATTTATCAGCTTCTTTTGACAGGCTGTATAAGATGCGTCTGCTGCTAGACAGTTTGGGCGTATCATTCCAAAAACATTACGGGTTAGATGAGCATTACAGCGTCCACGAAAGCATGATTCCATACTAAAAAAAAGCATTACACCAAATAATTTATCAGGGGAAAGATTTGGCTACAAAAATTGGGCTATGTGTGCCAGTACTGGTTACATAATGGATTTTATTTTGTGTTGAGAACTTCCGCTTAAAGATGTCAACCAGTTCAAGGTTGTAGCCCGAAGAATGGGGCTACAGCGATTACAGGATGTCTGACGACGTATTTTTGTATCGCTGGAACGACAATAATTTCGTCACGGTAGCAACCAACTTTGAAAACTGGGACTTGACATCTGAAACACGCTGGTTTAATGAAAAAAAGGCTAAAGTAGCAATACCCCAGCCTTCATTGATTGCCAGCTACAACAAGCACATGGGCGGGGTAGATAAGTGTGACCAACCTGTTGCCAATCTTCGTACAAGAATGCGTATTAGAAAATGGTGGTGGCCAATATTTGCCTACTTTTTAGATGTGTCAGTGACAGTTTGTGATTTGCGAAAAAAAAAATGGATTCAATAAAGAGACCGACTCTATTCGCTTTTCGAAGATATGTAGCTCAAAGCTTGCTCGTCACATATGGAACTGCACCACACCAAGGACAAAAACCTGTCAAACTCTTTTCCCACACGGTATGACGGCAAACAGCATTGGATTTTACCCATTAGCGCAGAACGTCGCTGTGCAAATCAATGTGGAGGAAAAGCTAAGTTCAAGTGCCTGAAATGCGATGTAGGCCTGCATCCTAAGTGTTTTATGGACTACCATGTAATAGGCTCTTCATCATAATATACATGTTTTAGTGGTTCGATCACTTTTTTCAATCAACTTTGATATAAATTCAACTGGTTTGTTTATAACTTTTTATCCGGTCAACAGGTAGTGTATGGTTCCGCTGTGCATAGCGTCCGACATACCGGACGGGTCATAAAATCATAAATATAAATAAATGCTTTGTGTTTTAGCAACTAAATCCTGAATTTGACCCCAACTGTCCATTATTTATAATGTTCAGTATTTGGGTATTTACACATTACGGGCAATAAAACAATTATTTTAGCAAAAGACCCACAAATGTTTTGAATATGATGTATTTCCGAAGAAACTATCATAAAACCCATTAACATATTGAGACCCTCATGTAACAATTTTATGTAAATTAGATCCTTTTTATGTAAATAATTTTATGTACATTTGTATTTAAAGTCTGAAATCTTTGTAAATCTTTTCTGTGAAATTTTGATACTCGCTGACAATAGACGATAGAAGAAAAACGTGGTGTTTTATTTTTCACCGAGAAAATTCATTATTGTGTACGCCGTCTTTTAATCAATATGAGTCGCGTACGGAAGTTCATTCACGTGAATGAACATATAATAGTAATCGAATTAAGTACTATAACAAACTCTATGCAGTAATGGGTTAAACAATCAATATACAGGTAAACAAGACACATTTTTTTGTACAGCTACAAACGCGAACTATTCACTATTATACTGAGGAGATCATCCGGGTTTCTTCATTGGAGACCAACTAACCGCGGAGAAATGCCCAAAATGAACCAAAAACGAACCAATAGTTAAACATATCCATAACGTGGTCAATTGTACCTCTAATTCTGCCAAAGATCTAGTGATTGATGTGTCCTTAGTATATAAGTACGCATGGTCATCTTTTCTTTCGGCAATGTACCAAACAAATAAGACATAAATTTGTCGTGAAATTATTCCAAATGTGTGCAGAGTATAATTCTACCATTTAAAATTTACTGTAGAAGATCGGGAAAACCGTGAGATGAGCGGAATCACAGTACTTCAGTAGTGCTTTCTCTTATGGACGCTTTTCTAAATAAAGGCCATGTTCTGTATATGGATAATTTCGTATCGCTTACAAAAGAGCTAACATTCCGGTTGACATATATCTATGGAAGTTTAGGAACCATTCGGATTAATCCAAGAATTGGTCGAAAAAAAAATTAAAGCACGGAGAGTTGACCAAGAAGCGCTCTGAATCGGTCGTTATTTGTAAGGGACTTCAAAAAAAGGTATGGCAGGTATAGATCGTACGGATCAAGTTCTGGCACTACAGTGCAATCAGAAAGACTCCGCGTGAGTATTAGAAAATAGCTATACACATTTTTGAATTGCAGTTCATAATGCGCACTTATTTTACTTATCTCTTCAATTTAGAGAAGATATCGTTAAACATTTGCTAAACAAAAGCCAAGATGCATTCCTTCAGTTGCAACCATCTACATCCAAGAGTCTCCAAAAATAAAATTCCGTTCATTTTCTTGGACCAATTCCTCGAACACAAAAACACAAATCCCCCTCGAAAATTGAGAGTTTGTTCAACGAAAAAAATTCACAGTGACTCGATATTACTTTTGACTGCATTTTTCTGATGATTTCATCTTTCCTTGTGAAATGTTCAAGAATTATTTTTTTTTTCCAAATTAAATTCTAATGAATAATAATATACTTAAGTATGAGCTTTGATTCAAAATATTTCACTTGTCATTTGAAATTTCACCTCTGTAGTGGTAAGTATATGGTGTATACAAACTGTTGACTCTCGTTGTGTAAATAGTACAGTAGGGCCTCGTTGATCCGGACTCCCGCTTGTTAGGTGATCGCTGTAAGTTAACAACGAATTCTGAGATCCTGCGTAATCGAAGAACCTACCTGCATGAGCACGCGAAATGTGCAGCATTGCACTTTTCGTGGGAACACACTTCTATGAAAAACATATGCAACAGCGAAATTCCCAGGCATATGCGAGTCAGCAGATTTAGTAGTTAACGAGGAATTCCGAGATCTTGTGTATTTGAAGAACCTACCTGGATGAGCACGCGATATGTGCAGCATTGCACTTTTTGTGGGAACACACGTTAACGAAAAACATATGCGACAGCGGAATTCCCAGCCAGATGCAAGTCGGCGGATTTAGAGTATTTAAGATAGAAAGAAGGAAAAATGAGTTGAGTTGTATTTTGCTTTTCGGAAAATAAAGATCAGGTATCCGACCCTGTTTAAAACATTGTTTACACAAATCTCTCGTCGTTAAATAATTAACTTTTAATCCGGCCGGGCAGTAAGATATGCGGGGGCGAGGTCGGCGTGTGTATGTGCGGGTTGCGGGCTAATCCATCTTCACGTCTGTCTTTTGTTTATCGTTTTCCGCCAGAGTTAATTTAGTGCGCTCGCCTACATCATGACGCCGCCACGTAAACATTCAACATTAACATTAAAAGACAAATTGTGGGTTATAGAAATGTTAGATAAAGGTGACAGCTATCCTATCATTGCTCGTAAGTTTGATATAGGCAGGTCAACTGTAGGTGACATAAAGAAAAATAAAGACAAAATCTTGAAGTTTGTTAGTCTAACAGAACGTGGTCCCGGTGGTCTAACAAAACACTGAAGAAATCAGAAAATCCCGTTTTAGAAGATGCTTTCTTTACGTGGTTTTTGCAACAAAGGCGACGATGATGACGAGTGACTTCATCATTTTGCGATGACGCAAAATGATGAAGATGAGTGACATTCACGCCTTGTGCAAATGCGGCTGGAATTCAATTACTTGTTGTCGGAAAATCAAAAACCCCCGGAGGTATTTAAATCAACACGTCTTCCTGTTTGTTATCGTGCACAAAAAAATGCTTAGGTAACGAAAGATTTGTTTCTGGAGTGGTTTAAAACACAATTCGTTCCCGCCGTCCGTCGCCATCTTTTGTCTGTTAGTTTGCCTCCTCAAGCAAAATTTGGCTAATTGCTGGGCTAACATTAAGGCATCTCTAATTAACAAATCATGGAAGAATTTGCACCCTGCGTTTCTCACAAATAATGACGACCCAGAAGATGATGTTCCTTTAGTTCAGCTTTTTATTAGGTTGAAAGGACCCAATGATCTTCAAATAAGTGAGGCAGAAGCTCAAGAATGGGCTGGTGGTGGTGCCGAAAGCGAGTCACAAAGATACAAGGTGTTACCTGATGAAGAGATTGTGCAAGCGGCAATGTGTGAGGACGATGAGCAAGATGAACACAATATCGTTGAAGTTCTCGCCATCGAGAAAGTTGGTATTTCAGAGATCGTGGAAGCTTTAAACACTGCTTTAAAATGGGCTGAAAATAACGAATTTGATGCTACGAAATTATGTTTCTCCGTCGACTTAGAGCCCGGGCTTTTAAAATGAAATGCCAAAATTATAAACAGAAGAGTATTACAGACTTTTTCAAGAAGAATTAACTGATGTTAACTTACTTTTTTTCTTACATAGTTCTCAAAGAACATTAAAACATTGATAAAAGAAACTAAGGTTAAATATGTGTTTTATTACCATTAAATATGACATACTGTAATCCGGACGCCTCGATAATCTGCAAGGGGTCCTTGCGAACCCCTTGCGAGCGATCCCGAGCTTTTAATTTTCTTTCAGTGAGTCGAGTTTTCGGCAAATATTCCCATCTAAGACATTGACCGGCGACATCAGGGCCGCCAGAGCTTGAGTCCGCCCAATGTGAAGTTATTTTGATCTTGACCATGACACCACTGTATGTAGAAACACAGTGGTTTTGAAAAAGCTTTCACGCCATGGGCGTTTTCATAAACAGATGTCATAGAACCGATTATAGAAACATAGGAACAGAGAATCGAAAGATGTGAGATTTTGTATAAAATGAAAGCTCAAGTATGAAAATATTCAAGGACTAATCAGGGAAATCGGTTAAAATATCATTTGATAGTTTGGCGTAAAAACTTTGCTTACATATAAAGCAATATTTTTGGTGTTTTTAAGCCAAAAAGTAAACCTAGAAACAATTCAACAGCATTTTTTCTAAATCAGAGTCATAGAATTATTCAAAGACAGCAAAGAAAAATGAGGAAACAATATTAGTTTTGATCACTATAGTTAAAATTAAAGTCATGGAGCACATAAGCTCTGATAAAGAAACATAAACATCAATGGTTGTGTGATTTTCAAACGCAGACTTGGTTTTTTGCGAAAGAACGATAATAAATATAACTTTAAAAAGCTTTCTATAAAGTTCGAACATGAAAACTCCCGCAGAAGTTCTATAAATGGATCTGGAATTTCCTCACTTTTTCCTGAACAAAAATTCTTAGACACATTCGTGAGTCAATTTTATTTGCGAATAATAAGATTAACTTTTCAACGCTACACCAACTGGTGTGAGGATATTCAGGACCGCGATTTTATCTTCAAGGAATTCATAGTGCAAAATGGAAGAGTGGACGTAAAATGTGCAATTTTTGAATTGTTTGAGAAAATGAACCATAATTCGTCCATTGGTGGTATAAACATGAAAACAGCGATACAGACCCGCTTGTATTGTTTGTCAACGCAAATCCGCAGCTTTCACATAATTTATTTGAGCTTTGAAGAAGATATTTAAAATTTAAAAAAAATTAAATTTGGTGCAAACTACTTTTATGGTATTTATAAAGAATTGTGGAAAGAGCTCAAGCTGGTTTCGAACACGCGTCCCTGCCGCTTCTCATCAGGTGCCAACTCACAGGCCATAACTCTACTTTTATGGCTTTTCGATCTTCACTCTCATCACCCTGTATATACAGCAGTCTAGAACCATTGTCTATGTAATTTTCAGCGATTGGGAACTTTTAAGAGTATTTGGCTATAAGCTAGGCTAGCCATAGTTTTAACTTAATATCCTCTGTTTATACTGAGCTTTGCGCTTACAACGACGATCAATCTCAAGCAGGAAGATGCTTGGCATTCTTCCCGTTGGTTGTGAATATTTATTGTCAGGCTTCAATACTTGGTATACGGAGCCATCCGCATACCAATCAATTGAATTCTTTCTTATGAAGTGCATGTGATCAACGCTTGTTTCCCTCTTGACACTCAGCCTCACACAAAGTTTACTGTTAAAACTGAGTGGAAATGATATGCGTGCAGATGCGTGAGTCAATTTTCTTTGTCGTGTGTTCTTCCTCCAAGGAATTCCTCCATTCCTGGTATTGTACATGTCGCTTTCATTCCTTTCATTAAAGGAAGCGGCGTTAGTTTTTCAAATGTTCTGAGTAGCTGTTGTAGGACATGACCTTAGGACCCCGGTGATCCAGACACATGTCAAACCATGGAATCAATTCAGACAAATCACCTTTTGCGATCGTCAGCGTGAAAACGTACTGCTACGAATCATATTGGTGTTCTCAGCATCCTGATAAACATCCACCGCAGGATTCAACGTCCGCCCAAAATACTTACATGTGATATTTTCTATTGTAGACATTGCCAATAAATCACTCCGAGGTACTGTATTGCACTTTTAACCCGATTTCTACCCCATTTATGTATATAGTGCGAAGATGGTCTATAGTTCGTCTTGTTGGTAAAAGCACTGGAAAAGTTTTATCAAGATTGAGCCTTAAAACTATTTCCAGATAAATTTTTTTTATAATTCATAGCGCTTACCGCGTTATATCGCCATTTGAATCATCGCGGTATCATCCACATACGCCTGACATACATACCATCCTAGTGTTTAACACTAGAAACACCAAGGCCGTCAATTTGACACACGGCGATTTTTGTTTTGATTTGTTTCCTTTCATATTCTATGACTTTTTCCTAATTTGTTATTGTTAGGCTGAATCTATATAAAAAATATGAAAGTATATGTTGTTTATGAGATTCCTTTACAAATACCTGCTGACCGCACACCGTCAATGTGACGGCATATAAAGGCAGCGATAACAATAGATTTCTTCAAACTAATGAAAGTACCCTAGTTTTTATTTATGTTAAATTCTGAATGAGTTGTTACTAGGGTTCATTCATTGGGCTTTGTTCCCGGGAAATCAACCTCGAGAAAAGTTGAGAACTCGAGAAATCATGTGCCCATATAGAAATTAAATCGCCGTTTGTTGTACTGCGTGGCGGCGCGGGCCAAAGCGCGGCGGCAACCTTTGATCTGGCTGCAAGCGCTCTGCGGCGTCGTTTTTGCACGTTCATTCGTGTTTCGACTCTAGCTAAGTATAGTTTACGCAGTGAGTATTTAACAGATTACGTGATAAATTGAACTGAAACAGGTAAGTCTTTTCACTTATATTGACACATCATGGCTTTATTATTCATATTATTTTTATAAATAATATAATCTAAATATGATCTTAAATTTTACTAGGTACGAGTACCTATCTGTTCTATTCTATTATTTTTTAGTCAAACTTTAATACATAAAATAACCAACGATACATTAATTATACTACTTAGTCTAATTACAACACACAAGCCTAGTTTTTAATTATTCTCATATTTTTTTCTTGTGTAAGTAATTTGAAATTAATTAATGTGTCATTTTAAATTTATGAGACGAATATTGCCAGTTGTGTTGTGTGTGTATCACATGTTACTCCAAGGGCTTATTATGAATTTGAATTGCGTTTGTTATAGATTTTACCGAAACCTCACTATAACAGTAAAGATGGAAGCATCAAAAGTATGGAAATATTTCAAAAAAATAAGAAATCTGCAAATGCGCAATGCCTAAAGTGCCAAAAAAAACCATTGCTTATCAAGGTTCAAATACTAGCGGGTTGGTGAGACATTTAACACATGTGCAAAAAACCAATATTACTAAATGCGGGACCCAAGAAGAGTCCGAATCTGAAGCATCTACAAGTTCAGGTGTGAGTGCACCGAAATAAAGCAGGCCTGGGTATGAAAGTATGCAGCAACAGAAACCAAACTTCAAAACTCCACCGATACAATCATTGGGTGAAATATTGGCGAGGCTGGCTGCAAAAGACGGCTTCACCATCAATGGAATCACAAAAAGTGAATTCATTCGTGATTTACATTCTGCTAAAGGATATAAACTGCCCATTTGTGTTAATGATGTTATGAATCTAATACTAAAATACTATGAGGATAAGGAAAAAGCAACGATAAAAGAACTTTCAGATATTTGTTCTTCAGGTAACCGGATAAGTGTGAGTACTTACGAGCGGACAAGCAAACGTAATAAACGCTATTTTAGTGTTATTTGTCATACTATAGAAACAACACATTATAATTTAGGGTTAGTCTATATACCCGGTAAATATGGGGCCGTTGAAGTAAGACAAATAGTGGAGGAACGCTTGAAACATTTTGGAGTGAAATTTGAGAGTGATGTTGCCGTAACAAACGATGGGCCAAACGTACTGAAAAAATTTGACAGAGAAAGCCCTTGTGAAATGATTCTATGTGTAAGTCATGCCATCCACTTAGCTATTCTTGACACATTTTGCAAAAAACAGTCAGAAGTTACAGCTGCTAGGAATGCCTTGCATAACGATGCCGAACACAGCAGCTCCGATGAAACCAGCAGCACTGATAACGATGATGAATCTTATATATCTAATGAAGAACCTAGACCGCAAATAATTGATGAAATAAACAATGTAATGACTGAGACCCGATCGATTATAAGATTTTTAAGAAAGAGTCCTCTAAAATCAATCACACTGCAGAAACATGTAGTAGCCGAATTCGGAGTAAAACTAGTTTTGTTACTCGATGTCAGAACTAGATGGAATTCAATGCTGACAATGACTCATCGTTTCTTGAAATATAGATAGATTTTTATATTGATAGATTTAGATAGCTCACAAAAATGGAATGAAGATAATATTACTGTGCTACAAAAACTGCAGATGATATTAACACCAACAAAACTTCCAGTGGAGGCGTTGAGTAGGCAAGATACCAATTTATTGACTGCAAAGGCTATAATAGACGTATTGCATAAAAAAATTAGAAAGTATCAATGATCCTTTGACCCTCAAATTAGTAGATTCACTTAAGTTGAAAATATCAGAGCGCCGTAAAACGTCTCTAATATCGCTGTTCAAATACTTGAACAGCCCTGACAATTTCATGCACAATAAAAGTAACTACTTCCTTGATAACAATAAGACATTTTTGATCGGATACGCTGAAAGAGAATATAATCGTTTATACTCTGCCATAACAAATTTTACCGAAAATAAGTCGGGAGTGATAGAAGAAGTAAGCCCATCAGAACCTGAACCCGAAAACTTCGGAATTCAATCAGAAAAAGCAATTAAAGGCATTTCAACAAATGAGGAGGCAAGTGTAGTAGCACTGTCAAAATCTATAGTAAAGAAAGAGTTCTTACTTTTTGAACAGACTGGGAAGGGGTCACCAAATTTAGAATCGATGTACAAAGCATTGCTTTCAGTTAAGCCTACTTCAACTGAAAATGAAAGAGTGTTTTCAATTTCAGGAAATATAGTTAATAAAGTAAGAAGCTGTCTGTTAAAGCTATTAATGCTTTAGTTTTTCTAAAGGCATATGTCATCAGACAGAGTAAGCTGACCTAATGGTTATGTATCTGTCTGTCTGTATGTTCAGCTCCTCAGCGTGAGATGTTCCGTTGATCTTGCAAAGTTTTCATTTGTTTTTAATCTAATGAACATGTCATAAATGGTGCTGTGATTGTAATTTAATTATAATTTACATTTATTTTCTACCTGAATTTATGATATTAATGTTTTCTTTCATGTAATTTTTTTTTGTTCTGTAGAAGCTATTTTTGTTTACAAGTTTTATGTTGATTTTTTTTCTAAATAACCAAAAATGATGCTGTGATTGTAATTTAATTAGAAGTTAAGATATTAACGTTTTCTTTCATGTCTTTATTTTTTGTTTAGTTTTGTAGATGCTACTTTTGTTTATAAGTTCTAAATAACCAGCTAAAATGGTGCTGTCATTATAATTATGAGTCTGAATAATATTATTTCTGTATTTTTTTTATAAAAAGCTAATTAGCTTATTTATTATATTAATGTTTTTGAATATAATCAATAAAAGTTTTATAATAAATTTGATATCTTTATTAGAGAGGAAAACCACTGAATTTGTTGACGTTATTGGAACCAAATAATATGAGAAAACGTACGTAAATGTAAATTTCTCGACAACCCAAAAAGCCTCGAGAATTCTCGAGACCCGAGAAATTGAAAAGCTCTAGAAATCATGAACCCTAGTTGTTACAGTCTAGCTTGTTTACATTACACTTAGAAGACATTGGTTTCGTCTAGTGAGTAGTCGTTGTTATAAAAAAATCAGTCGCCGTCTCCGTAGTTCTCAAATAGAACAAGAACTGTTGCCATTTCGGGATATATGTACAACTAGATGTGTCAGGTAATGACAGTGGTGAGGATTTCTCGATATCTCGTAGATCCATTAGCGGCATGCGAACAGCGGGCTGTGGACGTTCAGCTAGGACATCAGTACCGGAAGTCAGTATGTTTCAGTAGCAAGTGACGGCACAGACTGGACTTGTATTTCAGCAGATACCATACGTCAAACGATACATTGAAAATAACAAGCCAATTTCTGCCTGGAGACTATTTATTTATGAGTTCATTCTACGACGTATAATACAATTTACTGAAAAGGAAGCACATGACAAGAGTCAAGAAGACACTTAGAACTTATCCCTAGACGAACTAGATGCATTTATTGCTTTGATTTATGCTCGTGGAGCCTATAACGTGAGCCACCTAGATTTGAAATTTTGTGGTCGCACGATTGGGGACCACCCGTTTTCAAAAGTACTATGAGCAAAAGTAGATTCACGGAGATCATGAAAAACTTTCGTTTTGATTTGAGAAGCAAATCGCGTTCTGCTCGCTTAGCTAATGACAAATTTGCGATGATTTCGAATGTATGGAACAAATTTATAGATAAGAGAGTATTTGACTAATTTTGGAAATAGTTTTAAACTGTTCTTTAGTACATAACAAACGTTTAAAACTAATTTTTCAGCAAAATTTACTGTATTTATGATAGAAATCGATGTTATAATTAAAACTTTAAAAATTGCTGCAAAAACGACATCTCTGTAATGGCGGCGGTCACGTGACGCGTGTGACGTTACTAGCTAGTGAGCGAATCCGAAGGTGCACTGCGTGATATTTAATCAATTTTCAGTATATTTATTGGAAATTATGGCGTACAAATGGTGTGTAGTAAAACAGTGCACAAATGCGTCTTTATAAGACTCCAGAAAAATTTGTTTCTGTTCTAAAGTATCCCAAAAAACGCAAAATGGGGTTACGATTCGCGCGAAGAAACAGTATTTCGGTGTATTCAAATGTTTTTATGAGTGAAAATCACTTTAATGTGAGTATAATTTAATTATATTACATATTAGATAGTACCCTATTTTTACTTTTGTTTTATGAGCTGTCTCTATGTCTGTCTTATGAAACTTAGTATTAGTTACTTCCTATGGTTACTTCACTTATTTATAGGCAAAAATATGGATTTTCACTTGGAAACAGATGCAAAGAACTACATGATGTACAAAATGAGCTTCAGTCAGAAGATACTTTCGTGGATGAAGCTGTGCCAGCAAAATTCCATTGTCAAGAGGATCGCAATAGACGGTTGTGTGATGGTGGATCTTCACGAGACCTGTTTTTGAAAAGGCAAAAAACTGATTTCATTGCAGAATGTTTACAAAGTCCAAGTGCTACTGAAACCTGTGCTGAAACTTTACAAAAAGACAATGATATGCTACAAAAAGTTGTTGAGCATCATCCAAGATTACTGATTCTGATAGTTATGCTACAGATACTAATGATGATATTAATCAATAACAGTACCTCAAAAATAACTTGCATTTAATTGAAAAAAAAACATTTAATGTATGATGGTATTACTGAAGATTGCAGTTTCCGACTTCTCATATTATGTTGGGAATTTAACATAAAAATTTAGGCCGTATAAAATGCATGAATGCAGGGATACAAATTTATAAGGGTAAAGGGTAGTCCTAAAGAAAAGCGCAACCATAAAAGCGTCTATCTTGGGTAAGTTGCCATTGTCAGTGTAAATTTTATTATATAAATAATAATCGCCTAATACTGTTAGGATATTATTACACTTGCGACTTGTTTCACCAAGATGCTCACGGGTTAGTGGCCGAGTTTTTCTTAGTTAATACGTAACCTCGAAAGTCGTGGTGGTAGTACCTGACCGGCGTTCGGGTCACTCAAGTTCCACGGAATTATTTTAATGCATCTTATAAACAATTTTAACAAAGAAGGTCTAGTTACATGCATACGTGGGTATGCATAAAGGGCTAGGTCCTTTTTAAATAATGTGCCATAAAAGTAACAATTACAGAGAATTCTAACCTAAAATAGGCTAACAAGATTTGAGAAATGTTGTGAAAATATAAATACGAGTGTGTGGGAAAATACATGTCATAAATCTATGGAAAATACATATAATTTAGGTGAATATTTTTGATTAAAGCACAATGTTGATAACGCCATTCATAGCTCCATTTCGCTTAAGTTTACTGATTCTTAACAATCAGCTCGCACAAAATTTACTTCCATTTAGAGAATGTAAACGATTATATATGACACTAGTTATAAAAAATATCTAGAAAAGTTCTTCAAAATGGCACACAAATGAAATTAACAACCAAAATACACTAAACGCGAATGACAACCAGTAGTGGAAACCATAGTTTACCAGTGTGTGACGTCACAACAATTCTCACCAATCACAGGGCGTTTTGATTCTCCAAAAAATAACATCAATTTTATTACGCGAAATATGCAAAAAATACATTATTTCGTTAAAATAGAATGAAATATGTTTTCTTATACTATTATCTAATATTTTCAAGTGTTTTCTATTCCTGCAGAAAATTTGACAGTTTCTGAGCAGTTATTTCGATAAAAAAAACTCGCTTTCCGTTTTTACAATATACACCAAACAGACCCGATAAATTTGGCATAAAGTCTTGGCTGCTTGGGAATGTCGAGATTAAGTACCTATGTGGAGGATTAAGGTATCTAGGAAAAGACGAGAACCTTTCAAACGGTATTTCATTACCTGAATATGTGGGTTTGAAACTGGTACAACCCTATTTCAAAAAGGGCCGAAATGTTACCACGGACAATTTTTCCCCGTCTCTAAATTTGGCTAAAACATTTATAATGAAAACTGAGATCGGTTTTCATTATAGACCTTTATAATGAAAAAGATGACCTTGATAACAAAAAGAAGGAGAATGAGAGGCTAAAGGAGCTTCTAAAGACGAAAAGGGAAAGAATGACCAAGAAAGAGCTGGAAGATATACGGGAACGAAAGCGGAATGAAGAAATTTTGAAAAGATGTACTGTGAAAGAAAAAAGAAAGAGTTTAGAAGGATTTATTGTGCGATGATAACTAACGTCAGAATGTGGGAACAATGAATGTGATAAGTGTGGCAATCTGAAAAAAACTGGATAAATCTTATATGGTAATATAACCAAAGCCGTTTACTGAAAAGAATGGGTGAAGTTAGGTAATAATTAAATTAAAATTAAAGTAAACGAAGCAAGTGCAGGTGAACTGTACGGTAAAATTATACAATATTCAGAGTTTGTGCGGCATGTACACCTTAAAAAAAATCAAATTGAGATGTCCAATTGTCATAAAAACGCGAAAACACAAGGATTTTGCAAGTAGATTTTGCAATGTCTTATTCCTGTGTGTGCCAAAATGAAATAAAAAGCGCGCTTTGGGCCACAGCAAGTGTGACTTTACTTACAGCGGCTGTGTTTTTCAAAAATGAATCCCAGACCTTTGTGTTTTGTTCTGATTGTCCAAATAAAAACAAAGATACAGTCTTCGTCTTTATGAATCATCTCTACAATATAATTATAAGTGAAAATAACGCTACAAATATAAAAGATGTCATTTGGAGTGATGGCCCATCTTCAGAGTTTAAGGATAAATTTACGGTGCATTTCGTGAATTACTTAAAGAAAAAACATAATAAAAATTTTTTGTGGCAGTACTTCACTACTCTACACGGCAAATGAGTTATTGATGGAGTAGGTGGAAACATGGAAACGCAAAAAACAATGTCACAACGATGAGACAGTATTGTTGTACAAACAGCTGAACAATTGCGACTCTTGCGTCAAGTTTAGTTCCAAATACAACAATTTTATACCTATCACAAGTAGTAATTTAGGCAGATATAGTACAAAAGCGTGAATGCGTGTACCATGTTTTAAAATGTGATGGACAAGTTATTCTAGTCCAAAAACATGCACTGAAAACCCAGAAAGCAGTTTTTCCACCATATATACGAAACCATTTTTCGCTTACGTGGAAAACAATATCGATTATGGGACACAGTATTTTTCTTAAATTTTTCCTGGAGTAGGTACATACTGTAAGTTTTTTTGTTCAAGGTATATACTATAAAAATATCCTGTAAAATCATTTTTATTTTCGCTGAAATTTGCAAAATAAACACTTATGTTTTAAAGGTGGTTCATTGAATGTCGATTACGTCGCGCTTTTTATATTGCTTTATACTCTGTAATTATTGTCTGCAGATTACTGTCACAGTGTTTCAGAGCCGCAAACTTTTAAAAATTAGTACAAATGTCGGTTGCGTGACCAAGGACTGCACCTATAACACTTCCACACACAGGAATCGGAAAATAAATTCATGGCGAAGATATAAGCAGCAAATTTCAACAAAACTTCGAATTTTATGAGTACGTATGCAAGGTTTTACATAATATGTGTAGTTAAATGAAGAATAATAGTGAGTTAAGTGAAGAAGAAAAATCTCTGCGAAACAATTTCAGTTCAACATTAGCCAGAGACATTTTTATAAGTAAGTGTCCAGAATCGTTACGTTGTATTCTTTGTACGCAAAATTCCAGCACCCTTGAAACCGCGTATAAAATTTTGATTCAAACGAAGTATCAAAACTTTTGTTAATTGAAAACCCTTAAGCAAATAATTTCAACAAACCTGGCGCATCTGAAAGCAAATTTGGTAACAAAGTTTGTAGAACTAGTTACCAGCCCAAGATAAATTCCCATAACTTCCGATTTCCGCGTTATCCCAATAACAGTGTCATATCAATGCATACTGTTTGGCCAACGAAAAAAAGCTTCCATAACATGGAATTTCTTCCGTGTGCCTCAGGCCTTCCCTTGACATCCGATTCACGCTTCCATATATCAGAAATATTATCGCATTCCCCAATCAGTGAATGGTTTCGAATTATACTGCCTTCATAATCTCCTTATAACAATCCCATTTGGGTAGTACACAAAAAGAAGTGAAACGCATAGACTAGTTGTTGATTGTGGAAAATAATTATCTGATTCCAAACATCGACGATTTGTTAGGTAAGCTTCGAAATTTTGGGACGAAATTGGGACACTTTGAGTTCTTAAGAATTCCCTTCGGACTTAAAAATATGTTTCAGAGTTTCAGGACTTAAAAATGCGCCTGCAACAATTAAAAATCCTACAAACAATATATTAAAACCATCTGCAAAATAACCCATTTTTGGCACATCCGGATTTTTCGAAGCAATTTACTCTTACCACAGACGCTTCAAATTTTGCTATTGGAACTGCATTACCGCAGGATCCACAAGCAATAGCATTTGCATCACACACACTCAATAAATTCAAAATAAACTGCTCATAGATTGAGAAAGAGCTGCTGGCCATCATGTGGGCAACAAAATATTTCAGACTCTCCTTATACGATCGCTATTTTAATCTTCTAACAGACTCATAAGCCATTGCAGTACTTAGACAGTATTAAAAAAGATAATGTGAAATTACAAAGATGACGCCTCCGACTTATTGAATCCGACTTTCAAATTTCTTTTATTGAAGGAAAACAAAATAAGGTAGCAGATGCGCTTTCAGTTCAATAAAAGAACCCTATTAATAACTAAACACACTCTGCAACGTAACATACCGCTCTAGAGAACAAAAACAACTACATTTATATTTCTGAAAAACCTGAGTAACTTAAATTAAGTATAATGGGAACGTTAGCGGATGCGCTTTATGAGGAAGAGGAATTAATGAATTCCAACGATCATGACGACAAGGAGCCGAATCCAGATCGAACTGGTATCGGGCAGACAGATGACTGCGGCGAATCATCGTCAGATTCCCAAGTTAAACAACCAGCAGTACCAACCCTAGGGAAAGCGGTGCATCTGCATCGAGAGGAGGACCCAACAGCTGGAACCAAGTTGGACTCAAGTGAATACACCACCATTAATTACAGGAAGCGGGCAAATAGTACAAGTAGTACGATTTTAGGTCTCATGAATTATGATATTTTTGACAGCAGAAACACATGAAACTATCATGCAGGAGTTCGTCAACATTGTCCCCCTCTGCAGTTGGCTTCGCGATACTATTTGAAAGACATGTTATGTGGAATGGTCTCTCACATATGTTGCAAACACATGCCTTAGAAGAATTTGCATTGAAACAAAACAAGCAGACTTTGCTCATGTTATCTGAACATTTAAGCAATCTGCTTGCAATTTCCATACGATACTCTCCGGGATTGAAGTTCTTGTCGAATGATAATGTCATACCGTCATTAATCGCCAATGTGACCAATATAAATAGGGCATTACAATTCTCCTTACAATTGGTTTTGTTGTTTTCCAGATGCTTCTGCTTTTATCGATTCGTTTTTCCGCATGATCCCCTATAATCATCTGAGTGTCGTCTGTGGGCACAAACACTGTATCAATCCAATCTTCTTCCAATGAATTATGACACCATCGATCCATCTGTTATTATTGAGCGTAAAAATTGCTCTGAAAAAATTTTAAACACGTCTGTTGTTAATGACGTTTCACCAATGTATCGTCCAACTGTCATTGCCTTTACATCTTGCATGTAATAATTAATGTCATTTATTCTACCATTTTTTGATGTCAATATCGGTTTAAGAAGTTTATTTTCAGCATCTTGATTCATTTATTTCTTATCACGCGACGGACCATGCATGTCCTTTATATTACTAGTATCATTTTTAACATGCTGATCTATAGGCGTGGGGGATAATTCATCCCGAATTTTTTTTAAAACTTTGAGTGCCACGCGGTTTTATAGCGACTTCCCCGTCAGGCCGCGCGCGCAGGTATCGTGGTACAGCAATGCGAAGCGCAATACTGGCAAATTAGAATTTACTCGATGGAAATCTTAAAACGTATTAGGACCATTGTTATTTAGCATAGTGGAAGGTATTTCTGTTCGAAAGGGAATGCTTATATAAGCATTCATTCAATACGTTAGGCCCCTCGTCTGTTTTGTTTATAGTTTAAAGCATATATAGTATATATAGTATAAATAGTATATATAGTTGATAGAATATATAGTATAGTTTATAGTATAAGGAAACCGACGTTCCATCCAGCCGCATTGCAACCAGTAAAAAACGACACAATCTGCAGACAAAACCTGGCCAAGTTTCAGCAGTGCGTAGATTGCAAATCGTGCTATGAAAAAAATGCGGCGCAGAATAGCATAAAAAAGCACGCAATTTGACCAAACAGGTTAAAACATTTTGTGACACTTGCGAGGGACAACCATTTTTATGTTTACCTTGTTTCAATAAAATCCATTAAAGTTTTCTGAATAAATGTTCAATTTTTACCTTTATTATCATATTTTATACTGTCAGTCACCGGTGACTGACGCGGCCTGAACGGAAAGGTCGGTGTCAGTCACCGGTGACTGACGTGGCACTCAACGTGTTAAAGTATGACTTGGCGCATATCTACATTCTCTTTTATGCTTAGTATACTTTCACCACTTTTCGTCCTTAAAATCACTATTGTTTGCAGGATATTTCCTTTTCCCGGTTCTAATTTCGGATATTAAGTTGCAATTCAAGTTGATTTCAGTTTGCCTTTCCAAATCTAACTGTCTTACTCTATCAGTTACAGACCCATTACGGGTTCCGTCAAAAGCTATTTTTTTTTTGTGTTTTGTTAAAATTGCTTTCAATAAACGCGTTGCTAAGTCTAGATGTGGAAGGATCAATCAAATCCATATCTAATGCACCCCATAGTACAATATAGGGAATCCATGTATGAAGAACATGTTTTACAAACTGTGGAGCATAATATTTATTTGCAATTTTTGAATCAACGTCATTATTTGCTATACTATATATATTTACTTTTTCAAACAATGTGCTATAACGATGATAAAAAGGAGACATCTTATACATGGGACCTTGGATAGCATGAACTTAAGTTTTTAAATAATTATCTTATAGATTCTCTTCGTCAAATTTGGGTGATTTCACTGTTTTGTTTTTAATTAAATGGCTTATCATTCGCAGGCTACATTCGCATCTTCTTCTTTGCGGCTAAGTAAAAGCTTTACGAAATGCTCAAATATTTCATCTAGCTCGGAAATATTTCTAGTTAGTGCCATACACTCCATTAACACAGTTTTAAGTTGCCAGCATTCTTTAAAATTCTTTTTTATGGCGGTTGCTACAATCTTCATAACATGGGCAAAGCATATTTTTATATAGACAATATTTTTTAGTTCTTTCGCATGGTCTAAGCAAAATGCACACATCATTTTCAAATGATTGTCAACAGTCATGATTTTCCAGATATTTAAAATGGAAAGGATGAACGTCCACGACCAATCGACGACAACGCATTTCAATATTGGACATTGATTCAGAGTTTTCATCGCAAAATTTTTATATTCTAACAAAAATCCACTAATTGAGATAGTTGTATGCTCTGATGTGATCATTTGGGCCGGTTTAATCACAGAAGTGTCATGTTTTGCTATTAAAGCATAGTATAATAGCTTTCAAGACTTCTGTAGACCCTGAGGCTTGCGCACTACCCCACCCGTGGCATGCAAATGCAGAATTAGTTTTTTTTGGTCAGATATAGCTTCTATATCAGCTTCAGTATACATCATGGCTTTCAAAGGTAACTGAGCGCTCCTTAAAAATGGATCGTTTGATTTTTGTTGCTGAACAACCCACACCTCCATTAAGTCAGACAGGTCTTTGGAATCCAGGCGCAAACAACTTTCACATCGTTCTACTGATTTCAACTTATGTAATGTATTAATTTTACGCACATCCTGCATATGCCCCTCTTCTTTTCACTCTGTACTGGTTCTTTTTCCAACTTCCTCTGAAAAATCAAGAACGCTACGATGCCGCAATGCATCTTTCCATTTCGTACGCTCTTCTCCTCTCAAACTTCTGAATGTTTCGGCAGACACTTTGAGTTGGTGTGTAAAAGTTATTTTATCCGTACTTGATATATGTAGTTCCGAAATAGGTTCATCTAAGTGAACTATGCGAAACTGAAATCTTTCGTTGCGGTTGGGCTTGTTACACTTTAACGCATAAGCAACTATATCTTGTGAGTTGAATCTCATAGATCCATAAAGCTTAAAGGACATGAAGAGCCCAATGTATACACCATAACTTCCTCAGGTACTCTTCTAATTTTATCGGCTTTCTTAAATCCAATGGCCACTTAAAACGTAGTAGATGGAATTACGACTGTACCAAGATCTATATTAACCCATTTGCTGCCAAGCCTAAATTATATGAAGTCATTCCCATTGCCATTTATATTTTGAGTGTTATTGTTTACCAAAACCCTGTTATTTCTTGGTAAGTGCACATATATTATCATACATAATCATTTACAAGCAGAAAACTAAAGACGAGTATACTCGTCGTTGGCAATAGGAAGGCAGAAGGACTCGATATCCTTTTTCGTATTTGCGTACGTTTTAGGAGAAAAACAAATAATAAATCATGCAGATGGATAAAACAAAGAAAATACAATAAAACGAGACACATGGCGAAAATTGGCAACACTTAGAAATTCACTATTGTCGATTACAGTGTCTCAGCAGATATCGGGATAAATTAATTCCGCGTATTTTGTTTTCATTTCGAGCTGAGTAACTGCAACATCTCTTTTCAGTAATCACAATAGTTTGTAGAGTTCAGATCAAGAAATTACTAGTTGTGAAATAAAATTTTGAAGAAGTTTTGCTGTGATATCACACATTGCTGTACATATAAGGTATAATTTCAAAGTGAAAATTCTCAATGGGTATATAGCTTATGATTATTTATTTTATCCCTTGTATAATTCAAATTAGTTATAATGGACGACGATATATCAACTGGCAGTGATTTTGATTCAGAAGAAGAATATTTTCTAAATGATAGTGATTCCGAGACTGAATCAGACGACAGTCTATCTCCTATTGCAAAAAAAGACCACGAATAAATGTGGTGTATGATTCGGAATAATCAGAAAGTGAAGATGAAGTTCCTAGTACTTTATCAATGTGCAGTGTATAAATGTAGATACCGGAAATGGTAATATGTGGACAGAAGTGGAAAGAGATCCTTCAGTTTTTGAATTTCGAGGAAAGGATCAAGGCTTGAATCTTTCGGGAAAATTACGAACTTCAGGCGAGCTAATTGATATATTCATTTCTGATGAATTTATTGATAAGTTAAGTCAAAGAACTAATGAGCACGCTGCAGAAATAATAGGACGGAGGGGACACTGAGAAAATCATCAAGATACAATAATTGGGAAGCCACTAATCTCCGGGAAATGCGAAAATTCTGGGCATTGCTTCTCATGGGAAGCATAAATCTGCCTTCCATTGAGCATTATTGGAAAAAAAGCCATTTCTATAATTTGCCATTTTGGAGAACTCATATGTGCCGAAACCGTTTTCAAATGTTATTACGATGTCTGCACTTTTCGAATAGCACAAACCAAGAAAATAAGCTACACAAGATCGAACCGATTGTTGAACACTTTAATAACGTGATGAATTTAGTGTACAATCCTGGCAAAGATTTAGTTATTGATGAGTCTTTGGTACTATGGCTTCACTTCACGTCTTCACTTTCGGCAATATATAAAAAACAAAAAATAAATTTGGCGTAAAGTTATACGAATTATGCGAATCACAGAGGATGATACTACGCATACAAATTTATTCCGGAAAATCTGAAATTCGGAAGTACCAGAAAAATCACAGTACTTCAGTTGTGTTTTCCCTTATGGACGGCTTTCTTGATATGGGTCATATTTTGTATATAGACAATTTTTACAACTCCGTGTCACTAGCAAAAGAGTTGACATTGCGCTCGACATATATTTGTGGAACTTTACGATCCAATCGTAAAGGTAATCCAAAAGAATTGGTCAAACAAAAACTGAAGAAGGGCGAGTAGAGTTGGAAGCGATCCGAATCGGTCGTTATTTGTAAGTGGAAAGATAAAAGAGATGTACTAACCATATCAAATTTGCACAAAGCTGAGATGGTTGAAGTTGCTAACCGAAATGGACGAATCTCCATCAAACCCAATATTGTAAGGGATTACACAAAAGGTATGGCAGGTATAGACAGTTCGGATCAAATGCTGTCCTACTATAGTGCTATGAGAAAAACTCTTCGGTGGTATAAAAAAATAACTGTACACATCATAGAAATGGCTGTGCATAATGCATATATATTGTATTGTCAGCAACCGAACGCAGAAAAGAAAACATCTCTACAATTTAGAGAAGAAGTTCTACAATATTGGCTAAATGGAAGCCAAGATGCAGTCATTCAATCTCATCAATCTACGTCAATCATACCCCAAGAACAAAGTTCCCTTCATTATCTTGATGCTATTCCTCCCACACAACAAAAGAAAAATCCAACTCGCAAATATAGAGTTTGTGCAACGAAAAGCATTCGAAAGGAGACTCGATATTACTGTCCGAGCTGTCCTGATAAACCTCCATTATGTATTAGACTTTGTTACAAATCCTATCATGAAGATAAGGTATCATAAGTGATTTAGTTGCTATAAAATTTTGTTATAAATACACGATGAAGTTGATTTTTGCGTGAAAGATCATTCTCTATAAGAAATAAAGTATTATTTTTGTTAAAAATTTTATTTGAAGTATTTTTCAAGTTTTTTTACATATTTATATTATGTTTGTGGCAAAAAAAATTGCTAATTCAAAAGCCTGCATGTTATAATATATTTAAAGTAGGACGAGTATACTCGTCTTGGCAGTGCGGGATACCCTGCCAAAGACGAGTATACTCGTCCTTGGCAGCGAATGGGTTAAAATTTCTTTCCTCAATAGTTTTTTGATTGTTGATTGTTGATAAATCAAAAAATGTATTTTAATGTTCGGAGTCGCGATATTGGTGAATATTGGTGAATTTCATGCCACTTAAAGAGGTTTCAGTGCTAATTAACCATTACGTTCATGACAACAAAACTGAATTCAAAAATTCGCCAATTCGTTAAAACAGACTTAACACTAAACCTACCAGAGCGGTCAAATGACGGCTTTTGAGACTTTAATTGAAATTGTTAAATTCCAGGTTTTTATTTTTCTTGAACTTTTTCTATAATATATAGCTGTTTAATTTTTCAATATATATTTCTTTTCTTCTTTCGTTTTTCCTGATAATAATATGTACTCTACCGTTGTTTATCCTGAGCGGTCTATTGACCGCTAGAATATATATAAAATTTTATGAAGTTATCTGCTTTGAAATCTCAAACTTAACACAAAAACAGTAGTTTTCCAAAAAACTGTCATCCGATTGTGTTCTAGGAAAACGCCATGTGCTTACAGTTTGTTTTATACTGGCCACAGAGCGACTGCTGATAACTCACGAGGTGAGGCAAAATAGCGATCATTCAAATTAGATTACTGGCTATGTACGCGGCATTACAAATATTTGCGGCGTGATTAGTTCTATTTGTTATAATGAAATAGGCTACAAACTTTGGGTAAAAACAAATAAAAATAGTAAGTACTAATTTCTGCAATTTATTATTGGTGAATTATTCAAATACAAATTCAAAAATTTAGCTCTAAAACTGATATTTTAAAAGAAAAGAAAATTGCTGGAAGAAATAAATAATATAAGCGAACTATGTTCTGAAGTACATGCAGAAAAAATTCTGGGAGTGAGGATAGTATATATGATCCATTAGACACTGACTCTGAGCTATTCGACACGGATAATGAGGAACAGAACATTGTGAACACGCGTAGGGGACGAAAAAGAATTTGATAGTTCTCCAGTTCCGAAGATGAATGTGAAGAAAATGATCAGAATATTGAAACTTCAGTTGATCGAACTGTTTGGCAAAAAATTCACCAAGGTTCTGGACCTGGAAGATCTCCGATTCATACCATTTTCAGAGAAATATCAGGGCCAACGGGATATGCGAAACTTAACATTATGAAGGGCAAAGTAAGGAGTGCATTTTCGTTGATACTTGACCTGGGAATTATGAATCATATAAAAATGTGCACAGAATCAGAAGCACGTCGAGTTTTAGGATCCGAATGAAGTATTACTTTAGAAGAGTTAGATGCTTTCATTGTAATTTCATATGCACGTGGTGCATATGAAACAATAAACTTGAACGTTTCATATTTATGGAATAAGAAATGGGTTCCCGCATTTTTTTCACGAACAATGAACAGAAAGCGTTTCACAGAAATTATGCGATTTATTCGTTTTGATAGGAGTGAGCGGAGCCAGCGTCTGCAGACTGACAAATTTGCTCTCATCTCCGAGGTATGGAATGCATTTATAGAAAATAGTCGAAACTGCTACAAACTAGGTGCAAATATAACTGTCGATGAACAGCTCTTTGCGACATAATCAAGATGCCGATTTACACAATATATGCCCAATAAACCCGATAAGTTCGGAAACAAGTTCTTGTTGGCATCGAATGTTGAAAGTAAATATATTGTGAATGGATTTCCGTATTTGGGAAAAGATGAGACGAGGCCATCAGCAATACCACTTAGTGAATTTGTTGTTCTCAAACTCACTGAACCATTTATAGGGTGTGGACGAAATATAGCCACCGATAATTTTTTTACAAGCACATCTTTAGCAACAAAACTTCTTTCAAAAAGAACCACCTTAGTAGGAACTATTCGGGCGAATAATAGGGAATTACCCAAACGTGAAAAAGAAAAGAAAGAAAAAATGGCACGTTTTTCAACGCAGCTTGACAAATCAAATAATTGCTCGAAGCTCGAAGCATAAATATGTAAAAATTGAAGAAACAGGTAAATGTATACCAGAAACTATTACTTTTGATAATAACACCAAATTTGGCGTGGATATGACGGATCAAATGGCTACAAAGTACAACACAAAGTATAAATCTAATAGATGGCCTGTCCAGGTATTTTTCAACACTCTGGACTTAGCTGCTATAAATGCTTGGATTTTATATAAGCAAACAACAGGAGAAAGGATATCGCGACAAGAATTTTTATTACAGTTGGCCACCGAATACCGCGATATACATGAACCAGAAAAGTTGAAGGTATGGCGAAAACTTCAGCAGATTCCACTACAATCTCTGAAAGACGAAAAACGTGTCAAATTGGATATTGCAAAAAAAATAAAACTATAAACATTGGTTCTACATGTAAAAAATATGTTTGTGGAAAATGTTTACGGGAGAGACCCTGCATCTGTAAAAAGTGCGACAGCGAATAAATTTTATTTTAGTTTGAATAAGGATATGTATGTAAATAACTGAAGTAACATATAATTTTTCAGTTTCGAGCGTTCTTTCTTAAAAATTTACTCCTAAAGCCCGAAAAATAAATTTTTTTAAATTATTATATGATAATTATTTTGTTCTTATTGTTTAAGCTAAATTCTGTATTAATTACAATCAACTGGAAAAGATTATAATGTTTATTTCAGAAGCGGTCATTTGGCCGCCATCGGTAGAAATAAGAATATATAATATGTCGGTAGGTTTGGGTCAAAATCACCAAGGTGGTAAGTAAATCAGCTAGCAAATAAATGTCTAAGTTTAGTTTTTTTTCAAACAAGTTATCATATGTAAAGACTTAACAGGGTTCATATTAACTATACCTAATATGTTATGCTTCAAAAGTAAAACAGATTCATTATTATTTGGAGGAATAAACACAAAAAATCATTTCGAGAACACGTCCTAAGTAACAATCTTGAGAAACTAACACCGGAAACATACATTAAATAAAGTTAATTTAATGGTTCTTCTTACTTATTGGCCTTCAATTTTATCTAATATCACGTAATTATATGCATTATTATAAAACGAAATAAAACTAAAGAAAATCAAGTCAAAATATTATGTCCGACAATGTGAACGTCATTTGAGTGAACGCAGTTTTGATTGCCTGAAAAAATTGTGTTTCTGAACGTGGCCTGTAGATGTCTCTGGTACAGTACAGTGGAAGATGTAAACAAAGCGGCTGTCAAGAGATTTTCTCGCCAAAATAATTAAAAATAAGTGGTAAGTACTTTTCTATTTATTATTTCGAAGATGGCTGCCGTCTAAAACAAGCGCATTTATTTGAAAAAGTCAATTCAGGAACGGTCATTTCGGGACCGTTCCCGTACTTGACGGAGCGTTCTCTAAATGATGATGACGTTCCCGAGATGGCTATTTAATTACCAAAGTGATATCTGTTATAACTATCGGTTAATTACGTAGTGTGTGTTGTGCTAACATAGTTTTTAATAAATGTTTCATTTTTTTAGCAATATGAAGTCCCATGAGGCCGAGAAAAATAAAAAACTTCCGAAAAAGCAACTTAAAAAAAAAAGTTCGGCTTACTTGCGCCAACGAGAGAAAGCTAATGCCAGAAAACGGAAATTTTTAGATAAGATGACAGATGAAGAAAGAGAGATTAAAAGGGCTAAAGATAGAGCGTATTATCAAAAAAAAGCTGAAAAGAAAGTCAAAAACATTGCTCAGATGACTCAAAGAGAGAAGCGAAAGCAGAGAAAAAAGTGGAAAGAAGCATCAAAAAAATACAGAGAAAAGAAAAAGGTATTATCAAGTATAGTAAATAATACTCTGCCACATTCCGATGATGATTTAGCTGCTAAACCTTCAGCAAGAAATACAGTGGGAAGAAAAATTGTGCGGAAGGATAGAGCATACCGGAAAATAAAGCAACAGGAGAAAATCATTGCTAAAATTAAACGTAAAGATGAAACTCTAAAGAAAAGAAAAAAGAGAACAGGAGAAAACTCAAACATCAATAATATATATAATATAATATATTATAATAATATACATATATATTATATATGTAATATACTTCTAATATACATCTAATATACATCTCTGGCTACAAACATTAATAATTGAATTCAAACAGATAACAAAAGCTACTTGGACGTATAGTGAACCTGGGCATAGCAAATGACCCATGGATGGCGTAGGGGGTGTTCTTAAAAGGATTACTGACAGGCATGTGTTGATGGGAAAAGATATTAAAACAGCCTCAGACTTAGTAAATTTATTTACAGAGTCTACTATTTTAGTAAAAGATATTTCTGATGATGACATTACTAGCGCAAAAAACTTTGTTCCGAAAACTGTAGATGCCATACCAGGTATCATGAATGTTACAAGAATTACATGGCAAAGAGATTCAGAAGGTTCAATTAAAATATACAGACACGAACGTTTTGAAAAGCAACTGAAAATGTCTGCGTTATCTGCCAGTTTATATCCCAACGTTGAACCAATAAATATGGGAATACTTCCAAGAAAGTCTCCTGAACCAAACGAGCCTATGGATACAATTGATGTCCAAGATGTCCAGAAATTGAAGAAACGAAGCATTTATAAAACTATTTATTACTCATCATCATCCAATGATGATGATTTAAAGTCGATTTCTGTTCGTCAACAGACTGCGCAAAAACCAATTACTGTTGAAGCTGCAACATCTTACGATCAAGGCAAGGAAAATCTACACCCAAATTTAATATCCCCTGGAACATTTATATTAGTTAAAGTACCTACACAAAAGAAAGCTGTCAATTACAGATATGTTGCTACTTGTAAGACTGGTGTTGATAAAGATGATGGAGAAATCCTAGTAAATTTCTTGAATTCGGTGGGTAATAGTGCCAAAAAATTTAAATTAAATTCAAAAGATGTATCCTATATTGAATTTGAGCAAATAATTAGGATTATTCCAATGCCATTGCTGAAACAAGCAAATAATCGAGAGTATTATTACTTTGATATTGATATTTACAAAAAATTCTAACGTTTGTTTCTTGTTTTATAATCTCGTGTTTAATTAATCTCATTAAGAGAGAGATTTTTTGATTAAAAGTATAATTAAAATACTATAGTCCTACAGAACTATATTCATGTTTGGATGGTTTAATTATTACCATTATTATAAAAGTTTAATATAATTGTTAAGAATTTATATTTGTTTGTGAACATCGATTAAAAGACTGTTAAGAAGAAATTTAAGTTACATATTGTTAAAAATAAACCTTATGCCTAATAAATAAATAAATTTGACATACAAACATTTCGCTCATGATTTTATAAACCTAAATTGTATCTATATCGTCATTTAGAGAACACACGCATCATTTCATGAACATCTCATCATTTACGGGAACATAACTAAAATCACAGATAACACATTATGATTTCAGATATTTAAAAAAAGTCCCTGGCAATATGAAAATAAAACGGACTCGTAATACCTACAGCTTATTTATTTCTATATAAGTCAGAAATATTGGCATATGTAGTTAATTTAATACATATTTCGTCAAATTTGTAGCCATTTGTAGCGATATTTTGCTTCTAAACGTTTTTATTGACAATTTCTTTAGAGTTTTTTAATTTCTTATTAATAATTGCATACTTCCGCAATTGAACAGGGTCAAAAAGAAATAGTTAAGTTATATTATAATTTTTTTATAAACCTCACAAAAACGTTCCCGGATTGATTGCTTTCAGCGAAAGCTCAGTTTAAAAATTAAATTACAAGAATAGTACCTCATTCTGATGCTCTGCCAACCTACATATTGTTTGAACACAAGTTTAGTGATCATTGAAGCTGATCATCAAAGTGATAGCTGCTAGGTATATTTATCATAAAACAGAATTCGGGATTTTCCACCTTGGTGATTTTGACCCGTTTAGTGTTAAGTGGTTTTTACGTGAACAGCTTGAGTTATCATTTCAGACTAGCTAACATAAATCATTGTGAAACTCGTTGATAGCAAAATTATTAACAATCAGGCATATACCCAGAAATGAGTAAGATGCGCTCTCCTGAAAAATTAAGATTAATAAAAGAAGTTATCCTAAACCAACACTCGTAACAAACTTCCTATTTCCTTCAGATCCTGCGTAATCGAAGAACCTACGTGCATGAGCACGCGATATGTGCAGCATTGCACTTTTTGTGGGAACACACTTTAACGAAAAACATATGCAACAGCGGAATTCCCAGACATATGCAAGTCGGCGGATGTATAGTATTTAAGTTAGAAATTAGTAAAAATGAGTTGAATTGTAATTTGGTTTTCAGACAATAAAGATCAGGGATCCGACCCTGTTTAAAACATTGTTTTTTATAAATCTCTCGTCGTTAAACAATTAACTTTGAAACTGGGAAGCTTTCGTAGTAAATTGATCACGTAAGAATTCTACGGACCGTTAATGAGGAATGTGTAGGGAACGGATTAATAGAACGAATTAATTAAGTGGAAAAGCTCAAACAGCAGCGACAAATAGAGAACCCCACCCACACCACATTTTTATGGCATAGTATAGAGACGAGCCTGCAAGTTAAGTAACGTGACCCTGTTTCCACATTGAATAAAGTTCCCACAACATTCCGTAGACAACATCAGAAACATGATCCGCTCCCATAACATTCCAGCAACATGCCAACAACATCTCCATGCGCGCATCTCCAGACGCCGAGTAATGACAATAGTCACGTTTTGCCGAGTTGCAGTTCTTCATTTAACCATAGGTGTAATTAAACATAGATTACTTTTAAGCTCTCAGTCTTTTGTAACATAGGAACCAATAAAGATAGTTTTTTTAATAATAAATTTACAAAGAATTTATTAACTGGCGCCCGAGCAGGGACCGAGAATTAAGAACACGCGAAAGTCGGTTTTAAGGTAAACGCGTCCGAAAGTTGTAAATAATTACCAACGAAAGGTAACGCGCCCGAAATTACTAACGAAAGCCGTCCTTATTCCGGTCAACGCGCACGTTGTTGAAACGAGGCCCCCGAGTCGCTTCAAGCAAAAAGGAGTCGGCGAAAGATTCCCGGCAGCCGCAACACGAGGATGCGTAAACTACTTAGCTTGTAAGCATTGTGTGAAGTTATATTAGTTATAAAAATAAAAAATCAAAATTGGAAAATCCAGAAATAAGAAATCCTTGCAAAGGAAAGTGAAAGTATAGTGAATTCAAAAGGAAAATCATTAGAAAATCTGAAAGTATAGTGAATTCAAAGGCAAAAATTTTAGAAAATTAATGAACGCGACTCAAGGTTCGGAAAAGTAATTTAAATGAAATTTACTAAAATTTAAAGGAAAAGGCTATCTGAAATTCAGTGAAGTTAATAGAAAAATTATTGAAGAAAATTTTAAGATTAGTGCATAGGTTTGTGAAATTAAAAATTTAAAGATTGTGGTTTGTTGAATCAGTGTCGAAACCTTCGATTTTTGAATTTAAGAACGATTCCAAACCGTAAGTACAGTTTATTTTTCCTTTCTTTGGTGACATGCCACGCAACGACAATAATTTAATCCGTCCCGCCATCCTAAACATGGAACAAACGAGCACGTCGGCTTTCAAAATAAAGGTACTCCCCTTTATTTTCGTATTCTCTGCGTAACACGCAACAAAATTGTTGGCCAGGCTGATGCCGTATTGGAATCCTTCAATACGCCATTGAACTGGGAGCGCATATTACGCTGCCTCACTTTACACTTCGCAGATAAGCGGGATCTGGGCACATTGGAATATCAATTGACCTGCCTAGTGCAGGGGAGACAGTCGATCAAAGAATATTACCAGGCGGCGTATAACCACTTGTCTCTGATACTTAACAAAATCGCATGCATGGAGATGAGCAGGGAAGCGATGGATATTTTAGTGCGGTCTTATCGTGATAAAGCTCTCAATACTTTTATCAGAGGATTAAATGGTGATCTGCCCAAACAAGTATGAGAGAGCCGGTAGATTTACCGCAAGCACTACATCTCTGCTTAAAGTGGGATAATATAAATTTCCGCAGCCAACATGCTCAGAATAGTAACAATTATATAAGGCGAATTCAAAATCCGACAGAACCAATTACTCCGCCGAGGCCATCGAAGCCACTCATTCTGCCAAGACAAAGACCCTTCCAATACAAGCCAACCCCAGCTACTAGAAATATTTTCTACCCTGAGCTTAATTGTTACATTACATTCCCGTAACCCTTCAATATATTCAATTATTTAGAAAAATAAACAATAAACATCTTATAAATTCTCACAGACAGAATTCTAACGAAATCTGTCCATCAGCACTTTTATCGCGAACATTCCATATTGCATGCACATGAACCATACGAATCGAATCACCTGGATCCAATTTCAGTTGGAATTGTTTTCAGAGACAGAATTTTAACGAATTCTGCATTGTTTTGCAAAGCTAAAGTGCATCTGTTGCAACAATTACCATGAGCTAATTGCTGCAACAGATCAGCATAAATTTAATATAAAAACGCTACATTCGCGTCGCGCAAGAAGTCTTAAAATAGTAAAAGCACGGGCAAGCCACATTTTTCCCTAATATTCAATGTGAGGCTGCATTGAGGTGCTTAGTAATACATTACGGTTTACGCACAAGTAAAAATCACTTATAAATAACCGAAAATAAAATAAAATAATTAAGTAAAAATCGCTTATAAAATAATTAAGTAAAAATCACTTATAATCGAAAGTAATGTGGCGGCAATTCCCAGACAGCAATAAATACGCGACGCAGCGCATAATGACCAGACAACAAATAGCACACGTCGCCGAACATCTTTATGGCCGGAAAACCCTTTTCGAGTTTTCGCCGACAACGTCATAAAGGAATGCCGAGCACATGTAAATGATTAGCGAAGGGTCGGGTGCAATCAATCTGGGAAAAACACGGATATCCCAAAATCTTTAATTGCCCTACCATCGGCGGGTATAAAATAGGAAGGCAAACGCGAAGGAGGCACGAGATCAGAGTCGTCCATAGGCCCGAGCGTTTCTGTTCATTTTTATATTCTTAATAAAGAAAACACTTACTTAACATTCTGTGGTGCATTTTCTCATTTTTATAGCGACAACCTATAACTGGTGACCCCGACGTGATCAGGACCGCGGAAAATATGCCGAACTACGAATTGCAAGGAACTAAAAGCTACCAATCAAGTTATGTGCCCATTCGATTGCCCCCGTTTACAACCGCCGAACCGGCGCTCTGGTTCGCGATAATTGAGCGGAATTTCGCAGCGGCAGGCATCACAACTGAAGAATCGAAGTTCAACACAACACTTTCTGCTCTCGACACACGCTACGCGACCGAAGTGAAGGACATCGTTCTAAACCCCCCAGCACACGAGCCATACAGCAAACTTAAAGGGGAGCTAATCAAACGCCTGAGCACATCGCAGGAAGAAAAGACGCGACAGTTGCTGGAAAGCGAAACATTGGGCGACAGAAAACCAACGCAGTTTTTAAGAGATTTGCGTTCTCTTGGTGGTAACGCGTTCAACGAAGAGATTATACGGACGATCTGGACCAGTCGCCTGCCAACGCAGACGCAAGCCATTATGGCCACGCAGAAGGACCAACCACTCGATAAAGCGGCCGAACTTGCAGATGCGATCATACTACTAACAAGGAGCAGCGTGCATCAAGTAGCTCAGATCACGCCAACAACATCGCTCTTCGAAGCCGAGCTCGGGGCGAAACTTGCACAGCTCACACTGAGTATAAATCAGCAAATGGAGAAATTGCAACAAGAAGTCGAGATGATACGTTCGACGTATCGCCATTCGCGCCAAGAACGCAGGCGCTCAAATTCACGTCATCATAGTTCTTCAAGACTACAGAACTACCAGGATACAGACGGCTTGTGCTGGTACCATTTCAAATTCGGCCACGAGGCAAAGAAATGCAGGGCACCTTGCAAGCTGTCGGGAAACGCAAGCGGCAATCGCTAATGGCGGCCAGCGATTCCAGCCGAAAAACACGCCGCCTATTTGTTATGGACCGAGGAAGTAAGAAACACTTCCTAGTCGATACGGGCGCAGATCTATGCGTGTTCCCACGATCAGCAATCCAGAGCCCACTCAAGAAAACCGCGTACGAACTTGCAGCTGCCAATGGATCTAATATAGCTACCTATGGAATGACCGCGTTGTCACTCGACCTTGGCTTGCGGCGCACGTTCTCGTGGAACTTTGTCATCGCTGACGTCACCAAACCGATCATCGGAGCTGACTTCCTAGCACATTTCGGTTTGCTGATCGACATTCAAGAGAGCCAGCTCATCGACAAGGAAACGCGTCTAACTTCACAAGGTCGTGTGTTTTCCATCGACACGCCGACTATAAAGGTCGTCTCCGGTGATACTCTATATCACGCGATCCTTGCAGAATTCCCCGAAATTACGCGCCCCGATGGTCGCGCTCCAGAGATTCGCCATAATACCAGGCATTATATCCAAACCACGCCTGGACCACCAACAGCGAGCAAGCCTCGTCGATTGGATCCAGCAACACTGACAGCTGCCCGCAGGGAGTTCGACGCCATGGTTAAACTCGGCACGGCGCGCCCATCATCAAGCAGCTGGGCAGCACCTTTACACATGGCAACTAAACATGATGGAAACTGGCGACCTTGCGGAGATTATCGCGCACTTAACGCACGCACAGTCCCAGATAGGTACCCAATAAGGCACATCCATGACTTCGGACAAGCACTTCACAGCAAGAAGATATTTTCGAAAATCGACCTGGTGAAAGCCTATCACCAGATACCCGTAGCCGAAGAGGACATTCATAAAACGGCAATTACAACGCCCTTCGGCCTTTACGAATTTCCGTTCATGACCTTCGGACTGCGGAACGCCGCGCAGACTTTCCAACGATTCATGGACGAAGTGCTCCGTGGTCTGGACTTTGTTTTCGTATACCTAGACGATATTTTAGTGGCATCTGAAACCCCGGAACTGCATCTAGAACATCTACGTCAAATCTTCAAACGCTTAGCGAAGTGCGGCATAGTCATCAACGTATCGAAGTGCATATTCGGTACCAAGGAGTTACCTTTTCTTGGCTATATCGTTTCCAGTGATGGCATTAAACCAGTACCGGAAAAGGTTGAAACTATTCTCAGTTTCCCTCAACCGCAAACCGCCAAGCAACTTCGTCGGTACCTGGGCATGATCAATTTTTATAGAATAGGCATGCCAAATTGCGCACATACACAGGCACCGTTAAATAACATGCTGCACGACAGGATCAAAGGAAACGCCCTGCTCCAGTGGACACTAGCAGCTGAAGAAGCATTCGAGAAGACGAAGCAAGACTTGGCGCGAGCTACGCTTCTCGCATACCCCAAAATTGGCGCAGAAATGGGAGTGGTTTGCGACGCTTCTGACATCGCCGTAGGTGCAGCTCTGCAACAACGAGTCGACGGCCACTGGGAACCACTCGCTTTCTTCTCGAAGAAACTCAGCCCAACAGAGCGTCGATACAGTGCTTTTGATCGAGAGTTATTAGCAATCTATCTCGCCATCAAGCACTTCCGGCACATGCTAGAAGGAAGGATTTTCGCGGTCTTCACAGACCACAAGCCGCTGACATTCGCCCTCCGGCAAAAACTTGAAAAGACGTCGCCTCGTCAAGCTCGGCACCTCGATCTAATCGGCCAGTTTACAACCGATATTCGGCACATTTCGGGTAAGGACAACGTCGTCGCCGATGCACTATCCCGCATCGAGGATATCGAAGTACCCATCAATTACGCTGAGCTAGCAAAATCACAAGAAAACGATGAGGAACTGAAGGCTTTGCTTTGTTCAGGAACGTCTTTGCAGCTCAAGCAAGTACATGTTCCAGGAACGGACGCACAAATTTTCTGCGACATATCAACAACGAAAGCTCGACCGTATGTCACACCAGTTTTCAGAAGAGCCGCATTCGAATCCGTACATCGCCACTCGCACCCAGGCAGCAAGGCAACCGCGAAACTTGTGGCACAGCGATTCGTCTGGCCAGCCATTAGGAAGGATTGTCGCGAATGGGTGAAAACTTGTATCCAGTGTCAGAAAGCGAAAACTACCAGGCACGTTTCGGCGCCTGTGGGAAATTTCGCACCACCTTCCACGAGACTTGAACATGTGCATATAGACATTATTGTCATGCCCTTATCAGAGGGAAAAAGATACTGTCTCACCTGCGTGGACCGTTTCTCGCGTTGGCCAGAAGCTATACCGATGCACGATCAAGAAGCTGAGACAGTCGCGAGGGCCTTCTGGGAAGGATGGATCAACCGCTTTGGAACCCCGCTACGAGTTACCACCGATCAAGGCCGGCAGTTTGAATCGAATCTATTTCGTTCACTGAACCGCCTAGCAGGCGCTAACCACTTAAGAACCACATCGTACCATCCCCAGGCCAACGGGATGGTAGAACGTTTTCATCGCGAGCTTAAGGCAGCAATACGATGCCACCAGCATGAACAGTGGACCAAAATCTTACCGAGCGTCATCATGGGCATCAGAGCAACCATCCGCGAAGACTTGGGTGCATCTCCTTTCGAGATGATATGTGGACAACCCATGCGTCTTCCAGGAGAATTCTTCGAACCTGCACGACAAGACAACGATCCAGCTCCATTCATCAAAGAGTTACGCCGACACTTCGATAGTATACGACCAGTACCAGTTAGACGACACGGTGCACGCACACCATTCATTTTTAAAGACCTCGCTACAACAACGCACGTTTTCTTACGACATGATGCCGTAAAAAACGCCTTAAGGATGCCATACGATGGACCTTACGAAGTACTCACACGGGGCGAGAAGACCTTCACCATCAGGGTTAGAGGAAAAGATGTCACGGTATCAATTGATCGAGTTAAACCAGCGTACACCCTGAGCGAGACGCTTCCAGACGACCATGAACTTATCATCAGCAAACAACCAGATCCACTTACAGGAGTCAATTCACATTTTGCAAACAGCTCTGCCGCAGAAAGCCCACAGGAGCAACAACAACAGACAACTCGACGATCGAAACGGCGCGTTCGCTTCGTACAACGCTACCAAGCCGGATTACAGTGAATCGTTACGCAACGCATCTTTTACGTGACTTCATCACTGGCAGGGGGGTGATGTGGCGGCAATTCCCAGACAGCAATAAATACGCGACGCAGCGCATAATGACCAGACAACAAATAGCACACGTCGCCGAACATCTTTATGGCCGGAAAACCCTTTTCGAGTTTTCGCCGACAACGTCATAAAGGAATGCCGAGCACATGTAAATGATTAGCGAAGGGTCGGGTGCAATCAATCTGGGAAAAACACGGATATCCCAAAATCTTTAATTGCCCTACCATCGGCGGGTATAAAATAGGAAGGCAAACGCGAAGGAGGCACGAGATCAGAGTCGTCCATAGGCCCGAGCGGTTCTGTTCATTTTTATATTCTTAATAAAGAAAACACTTACTTAACATTCTGTGGTGCATTTTCTCATTTTTATAGCGACAACCTATAGTAAAATAATTAAGAAAAAGAAACGTGTTTTTTTTAAACGTGGAAACGGGCAATATAAATCTTAATCACTCACCACAACCTCAACCATCACCAAGGTTTTACCAACAGAATAATGTACCTACTTTTAATCAAACACGACAAAACCCCTATCGAAACGAACTTCAAAACTATCGTCCTCCACAACCACAATTTCAGCTTCCACCTAGACCGCAACCACGGCCAGAGCCTATGGATGTGTACCAATCTATGCGATCAGCGGTCGTAAACTACCAAAATAGACCAGCACAACGCCCTCAAAATTATGCTTTTAAAAGACAAGCCGGCCCCGACGCTCCTTACGCTAGCAAACACCAGCGCACCTTCCACCTGGAAAACGTGGAATCTCAACCTGATGCTATTGACTATTTCTCACAGCAGTATGAAGATGATCCGCAAGAGCAATCTCTCGTCGATTATATCGATTGGTGGAACTTGGGGCAAAACCCTGCCACACAGACGCAAGAACAGGACATTATCATCTCTGACGCCCAGAGCGTAAGCGGTGAAACCCAAGACGTTCATTTTTTAGGCTAAAGAGCTCTTCGCTTCCGTATTTTGAATACAAAGCGAGGAGCGGGAACACCTTCAAATTCTTAATAGAGGGTCTAATAAGAATTACGTCCAGCCAAGCTGTGTAAAACATCATATTCCAAACGAAAAACAATTCGTTGCTAAATAAATCGGTGGAGATGTAAAAGTGGCGCACAACGCATATGTTAACCTTTTTGGCCCATCAACTAAAGCCCAAAAGTTTTTCCTACTTCCCCCTCTAAAATCCTTCCACGGGATCATAGGAAATGACAGCCTAAAAGCACTCGACGCCGTCATTTACACAGCCAATAATTGTATCACCATCTGCAAATCAATAAAAATTCCAATCAAGCAGCAAATATCACATTCTGTAAATAAAATAGATGTCAACACAGAACATCTTACAAATGGACAATCAGATAAGCTCCTCAGGTTATTGGAATCCCATACCAATCTTTTCACCGAACAGAACGAAAAACTTACTTGCACCACCAATTTAAGGTGTGAAATACGTACCATTGATAACAACCCAGTTTACAGCAAGACCTACCCTTATCCCGTAGCACTTAAGCCCATAGTTGAAGCTGAGATACAAAAATTGCTCGCCGACGGCATAATAAGACCGTCCCGATCTCCCTACAACGCACCTATCTGGGTAGTTGGAAAAAAATCCGATGCATCAGGCGAGAAGAAATACAGGCTCGTGATAGACTACCGCAAATTAAATGCGGTAACTATTCCTGACCGCTATCCCTTGCCAGAAATTAACGAAGTGTTGGCCAATCTTGAAAAGAATAAATACTTTTCTATTGTAGATCTCCAGAGTGGTTTCCATCAGATCGTTTTAAGAGAAAGTAATGTTGAGAAGACTGCTTTCTCAGTCAATAACGGGAAGTATGAATTTACCAGGCTTCCTTTTGGTCTTAAGAATGGTCCAGCCATTTTCCAGCGTGCCATGGACGATATTCTAAGAGAGCATATTGGCATAAGATGCTACGTCTATATCGACGACGTCGTCATCTATGGCAAGGACGAAGAAGAACACTTACGAAATAGTCTTGAATACATTGGAAAGGGCAAATATAAAGGTGCAAGCCAGCAAATACGAGTTTTTCAGAACATCCGTGGAATTCTTGGGATTCATAATTTCTCATTCAGACATAGAAACCAACCCAAAAAAGGTGGAAACCATAGTCCGGTTCCCACCCCCTAAAATGCTAAAAGAACTTAGATCCTTCCTGGGCATGGCGGGCTCCTACCGACGCTTTTTTCGCGAATACACGAAACTAGCCAAGCCCTTGACATCACTCTTAAGAGGGGAAGAAGGCCGAATTGGAAAGAACACTTCTAGTAAGATCAGAATTCAGCTAACCGAAAAGGAACTGCTGGCCTTCAAAAAAATCAAGGACTCACTAGCATCGAGGGATGTGATGCTATCCTATCCTGACTTCGGAAAAGAATTTAACCTGACAACGGACGCATCACAGTACGCTATCGGTGCCGTCCTGGAACAAGAAGGGAGACCAATAATGTTCTTGTCAAGAATATTGAATATAAACTCCATGACCGCTGATACACACAGCGATGATAGTTCGTCGCATAACCTAATTCCTAGCGTGGAAACTCCCTTGAATGCGTTCCGGAACCAACTGCTGCTACAGTTGGGACATCGAACGGAATATCAGCTCGAAAGAACGTTCCCTAACTACCTTAAGCATACGCTCGTCGAGCCACAATATACTCGAGATATGCTCATAGGAATTTTCAAGAGATACTTAAATCCAGGCGTTACCAATGGCATTAAAACTGTCGAACCAGTAATGGGTATTATCCAAGAGCTGTACCGGTCATATTTCCAAAATTACAAGATTCGTTTCACACAGATTGAAGTACAAAACATCCAGAATGAAACTGAACAAGAAGAAATAATTCTTAAATTCCATAAAAGAGCTCACAGGAATGCAAGTGAGAACAATATACAAATCCTTGAGCACTACTATTTCCCTAAATTGGCCAAAAAAATCAAACAAGTTGTAAAACAGTGCACCGTCTGTAAGAAACAAAAATATGACCGTCACCCAAATCAGCCTGTGTTGAGGCCCACTCCAATTCCCGAATTCCCGGGACATACGCTGCATTTCGATATCTACCTGACTGAGGGACGACTAATCCTCACCGCTCTTGACAAGTTCACAAAGTTTGCAGAAGCAAGGCTCTTGGTATCAAGGGCGATAGAAGATGTGAGAGCACCCCTTAGAGAACTTTTATTTTTCTTTGGTGTTCCTAAAACCGTGGTGATCAATGGCGAACCATCACTGAACTCAGCATCCTTAACATTCATGATGCAAGATCAGTTGAACATACAAATTTACCGAACGCCTGCCTACAAGAGCGAGGTTAATGGACAGGTGGAAAGGTTCCACTCCAATTTAACCGAAATCATGAGGTGCCTCAAAACTGAGGCAACGCATAGGTCATTTGAAGAATTGCTTGAGAGATCTATATACGAATACAACTGTAGTTTTCATTATACTACCGAGAAGAAGCCTATAGAACTTTTCTACTGCAGGATAGTGTCCACAGATCCAGAAATATTTGAAAAAAACCAGGAAAGAAAACATAGACCAACTCAAATTAAAAGAAAGACCTCCAATATCACAACAAGGATAGGGAACCCATTGAGGACTACACAGTAGGCCAAGAGATCTACGTCAAAATTAATAAGCGTACGGGTACGAAGCTCTCACCCAGATTCAGGAAAGAAGTTGTTAAAGAAAATAAACCAACTCTCGTAATTACTAATTCCGGAAAATTCATACATAAAAGTGATATAAGAAATTAATTCCATTTCAGATGCTGTGCTATCGTTGCAGCAGCCGAAGTTCAAATTCTGGATTACTCTAATTCCCAATTGGTGGCAATCAGAGTAGGAACAGCTAGAATTCAATATGGATATTTGAATCTTCTACATGTTTTCCACTTAGAACAATATGAGAACTTTGCTCATGAAGTCTCCACATTACTTTCCGACCATATTCCTAAAAACAATCCCTTCTACCCACTACTGGATTACGAACTGACGCAAATACTGACATTAATCGACAACATTGACCAGCATAACGACCAACATAAAGCCAAACGAGCCCTTAACTTCCTCGGATCCGGATTAAAATGGATCGCGGGAAATCCTGACCACGACGACTACGTACTCATGAAAGGAAAAATCAACGATCTAGCTGAAAGTAGTAATAACCAGATACTCATAAACAAAGCGCATACTGATAGAATAAACCAACTGACAAATATAACTAATAGAATTTTGAATTTAGTAAAAAATGATAAAGTTTTCGAAGAAACAGTAATTTTGAATACTCAGTACAAAATGAAATTTGTCAAAGAAGACCTTCTTGGAATGGTAGAGTCTATACGATTAGCAAAAGCAAATATAGTCAATTCAAATGTTCTGTCTAAATCTGAAATTTCAACTATTGTAAAGAAATTCGACAACAACATTTTTCCATATATGAATAATGAAGAAACCTTGGAGTTTGCAGATGTAAAAATAGCACAAAATGAAAGCCACCTCTTGTACGTTACTAAAGTCCCTCTGACACAAAATGTAACTTTCGAAAAATTCCTTATTAGACCTTTAAAAAGAGGCAATAGTGTACGTAACATTCTATATCAGCATATTCTGAAGTATAACAATGTAATTTTTGGCATTACTAATAATTGTAAAAGCCTTAATGATATAACAATATGTAAAAACACCAACATCGAGGACATAAGCAACTCATCGTGCATTCCCAACCTACTAAGAAGTAAACCGGCAAAATGTACTACAACCAATGGTCATCATCTACCAACGATTGAAGAACTAAGTCCTGGGATGATCCTTTTAAATGAATTCGAAGGCCAGGTTGAAACACCGGGAGCAAAGCAACACCTAAGGGGAACATACCTAGTAAAATTTGGAAACACCAGTATAAAAATCGGGAACGAAACGTTCGTGACTGAAGAGGTAACAAACACAAACCCGCTACCGCCGCACTGCAGCATGGCTACGAAGCAGACGATATGGAACAAATTTTATCCTTGGAAATGGTCAGCGAGCTCCAAATAAATAACACCAAGGAAATAAGTCCCCTTCGATCAGCAAAAGACATTAACCAATGGACCAATTAGGGAGTCACCTTTTGCCGAGTTGCAGTTCTTCATTTAATCATAGGTGTAATTAAACATAGATTACTTTTAAGCTCTCAGTCTTTTGTAACATAGGAACCAATAAAGATAATTTTTTTAATAACAAATTTACAAAGAATTTATTAACTTGCATTCTGGTAGTCAAGCACGTGAAGTTTCTATTTTTAGATTGTATGATCCAATCAATATGTAGGGTGACTCAATGTAACGAAGACGGGTTGAGCAGCAAAGGGTAGAACTTTGTTATTTCCACTCCTCATCTCTTGCTCATCTCATAGAAAGCAAAATTCAAGGCAAATGTTGCCACGCTATCGGGGACCCGGAGGTAGTTCCATCGCTAACAGTTCGAGTTCTATGATTGTTTACTTGTTTTGTTGGGTGTTGTAAGTTAACAAACGATCCGTTAACTTACCTGCACAAAGTGCAAGGTTGCAGTCTACATGAATTTGATTTCCTAGAGAAGTCACCTGAGTACGTAAATTCCGTTCCCACAAGTTGCAAGCAGACAATTTGAAACCATAAGCATTTTTCTAGTAATAAGCAAAATTGTAATTTTATCATTTTTCTAGTAATAAGCAAAATTGTAATTTTAAGTACTCGAAAGAACTTAGTCCAGTCTTTAATTGTATTGCAAGAAATAAAGTACTGGGCTCAGCCCTAAGAATTATATTTTTTTAAACATAAAGATTCTGTTTTAGTTTACTTGTATTATGTTTGCTTTGTTTACTTTTCAGGATTTCGGAAACTTCCAAAGGGTAAAAGAATTTTTAATGCGATTGCGTAACAAGGTTGATCGTAAAACTTGACTATGGAACAGGTCAATGACTATTAGGGCATGGAAAGATTGTTTTTTTTTTTGATTATTTGTTTTATCGTAGGTCAGTGGACTATAAATTAGTTGTAGTGACTCATGAATGCATTGATTCCAATAATGTTTACTACTACTACAATCTTTAATTCATCCTTTTTCTCACTTAAACAATGAAATACCTTTTTTAAGTGAGAAATAGCATGAATTGGTGAAGCATTTTAAATGATAACAACTTGTAGTCAAATTGATCGTTGTATTATTATCTTTATCACTATTATTATTTCTAACTAAATGTATTCATGCCAGTGTGACTATCGATTTATAGTTATCAATCTATAAATCGATAGTCACATAAAAATCAATCAAAAATCATATCAACATAATTTGTTATATGAGTTGCCCAGGCCATATTTTTTATTTCAGTATGTTGGGAGGAAATTTATCTCTAATTTTTTCTAAGCACAGCAATATACGCGAAAAATGTGAAAACATCTAGAAATATCTTTGTATCGAAAATATGCATATAAATCTGAAAAGAAATGAATGGAAACAACAACAAAATATTTCACCAAATAATGAAATTTTACGATGTTTCCTCGGGACTAGGCGAAATGTATTCGTTACGCAAGTTAACGAGCGATCCCACGCTAAAGCGCTGACGATGCAAATACCTGCACATGCACTTCATGGGAACGACGAAGTTCTCACAATCCGGGAAACTGCAACATCAACATAAAGTTTCTATAAAAGCATTTGTAAATTGTAACAAAATTCTATTGTATTTTTCATTCTTGGTCGTGACGGGAACCCTATGCCCGATCACTGTGGTAAATAAATATATTTTTTAACGTTAAATAAGTAAAATTATTAACTCGCATAATGATCTAAACAATAAAACAGTACGTTTACAGTAAACATATATTTTGTGTATTGCATATGATGCATTGAGTTGGGTGATTCTCCATCCTGATGAATGTATCAATGGGTTTTCCGAGCCTCATTAGGCATATTGCGTTTGAAAAACGACGGTAAGAATGGAACGATTTTTGCATTTAATGAAGTGTTTTTACACAAAATAAATGATAATTATCGGAAGAAATAGTGTGTGCAAGTTATATATTTCGGCCGTCGATAAGAAAATCATTCATTTGGTGAAGTGAGCAGCATCGATTAATATTACTCTTTTTGCAAAGATTGACAAATATTGACACAAAATGACATTTAAAAGTGATTTAGTATTAGATCGCATTTTAAAGGTGATTTTGCAAAGTGTTACAAGTTTAGAAGAGGTGAAATTTACAAACATCGGTACGAGTTTACTAACGTTAAAGGTAAGCGAAATCGATGTTTCAGATTACAAGCTTTAGAATTTTACAAGTATCTGCTACTATATTTATTTCAACATCGTTAAAACTTCTTTAGAAAAATGTTGTTTTCTGGCTACTTTCTTAGCTACACTCTATTTGTATAAATATATATATTGTTACATGGGCAAAATCCTGGCTCTGAAATGTAATGATAATGTTATGAACAATATAAGACAAGACATGTGTCTTCTTGCTCGCGCGGCTCGGCATGGCTAGGTAGCGTTGAATGTTTATGCAGATGGTCGGTAAATGGATCAATCACTGAGGTATGCAAATGGTGTGAATGCGTTCTAATTGCGTAGTTGTTGTAAAAGAATAGATGACTCTCAAATATGCTCGCTTATGCGATAAGTAGAAATGTATGTTGTTTGCCTTTCCCAGTATTGTTGCTTGCATATCCTGAACTAATAAACAATCGCATGAAAGATAGTAGGTAAAGTAGGACGTTTAGGCATGCAAGGATACATGGAAATGTAAGGATTGATGGCACGCTAGTCATGACCGAACGGCAGGCGCGTCAGCAACTTGGCTAGATCGTGTCGTGTTGAATTTTTTTTTGTACTGAGTCATAAACATGACGTCAGCGTCATCATCCAAACCTCTAGCATCTTTACCAATGCCCCATAATGATGATTCCTCAATTTTCTAATCTAGTAAATTGCCAGAGGAAATATTTTAGATAAACATCCATGATTATTTGATCTTTTAAAATATTATCATAATCTTTCATAAACAATATGTGGATCTACAAGAGAACGCATATTGATGACATGCGCATTTTCTGAAACAAGATCAGAAATCAAACAAAACAATTTATTGATTTTGCAGAGCGATGCATTTGTGATGATGTTCGCATTTTCTTAATTGAGATAAGAAAATCCGACGGTAAAATTTAGATTAGGAAGTTGAAGAAGTGGAGTTGTAATACGAAGGTTGAAAAAGTAACACCTAGGACCAAGGGTCCGAGAATGTAAGTTTTTAAAGTTTGAGAATTAAAGTTTTTGAAAAGAAATAAAGTTTAATAAATTAAAAGAAATAAAGTTTAACAAAAAATAGTTTATTGTAAGAAAATAAGTGTATCAAGGAGCAATAAAATTTAAAACGAACCCAAGTGTTTAACTACTGTAACAATATTCATTATATATTTTAATTTACAATTAAAAGTAGAACTTTTTACTAACATTATAAAAAATATTAATATTATTGATTAATAGAAAAGCTAGTAAAAATTATTTATACATACATTATATTATTTACACTTGTTCTATGATTAATTTTTTATATCAATATTTTTTATCATATAAATTAAAAGTACTACTGTTAATTGTAAATTTGAGGGAAAATGTTCATACCTTAGGAAATGTTTCGTACTTGCAAGTATACGTTATGCCAATTTTACCGTCTTTTACCCTGGGAGGCTACTTCATGAGGAAATTTTATTTAGTTTACAGTATCAATACCGATCATTTTCGATGATGAACATAAAATATAAAACCACACATATCTCAATAATGAAAAACCCTACGCACTTGATTCAATCTTAAAAAAGTCAAAGTTCTGACGTGGACGATTCGTTATTTGACGAAACCCTTGTGTTGCAAATTGGAACCATTCTAGAATATGAGTGACTCCCGTAGAAATGATTTATAATCGGCCACAATTTGATATTGATTGACAAACCGATGGCACTAAAGTTGAAATGCGAAATCGATAGGTTATGAATACAGATTTAAGAATTGAAGATCGTATATTATATATGATCTACTGTCAGGGATCAAGAAGAATCAGTCATCTGATATAGCAAGTGTATGGCAACTGCATGTCTTTTGATGATAAGCTACATCAAACATATCTGCAACTGTTGACTTGCTGCGGCTAAATGCGTTTCGGATGCGACTTATCAACTATAGTTGTTAAAGATCAGTAAAGTGAGTTTCTCTACATAGTAATTCTTAATTACGAATAATGTGTTTGTTTTGTACATCGTCTCGTGTGTTTTGGAGATTCAAGAAACAAGACTTATGTGTTTTTCCGGTGTCTAAAGTTATTTGCCTGCCTAAATTGGTAAGGAAAATCCTTATTGCATGACTGAAAAAGAAACAAATATTTTGCCTCTCTTCAAAAAAAAAAAAAGAAATAATTAAGAAAAATTAACGCGCTCATGTTTTTCCTTGCACCCAATTACCTACATGCCTACATCGTTTTATTACGGTGATTAATCCATGGTACATTCAAGCCTTCCACATCCTGCAAACATGTGTTCACCAATGAGTGGAATTTTCCACTATCTCCTCTAACTAAAATTCCTTCTGCCACATGTGAAAAAACTTTCTTTTTCCCGAAACAATTCGGTTTCAAGTTTTTCGACACGGTCGGATTAGTCAGCGTCGGCTGCGCTCGGCCACAACCTTTCGACGTCTTCCGACACGGTCAGTTGGGTGTACGGAATCGCGTGGTTTTTTGAAGGGGCACACCGTGTGTGTCTGTGTTCCGCTCATTCGTTGATTGAGCGGAATCTTGTGGCACTTCATCGAAGAGCTAAGGACACACCGTGTGTGTCACGTTCGTTCGATCGACTTCTACTTCTTCACTTGATCAATCTCTTTTTTATCTTGCAGTGAAATTCCAAGCCCGGTTTGCCAGAGGGACTAGGATTTTGGCGCCCCACCTTCGACAGCGAGCACCAGCTAATTGTGTCCTCAACTATTGAACAAATAAAAGTGTAATAAAAATTCCGCCGTGTGTTTCACTAGCTCTTGAGCTCTCAACATCCGGATCCTTGACATATTTCTGGTCCGCCGAGCCGGATTGAGAGTGAGTTGCTAGTAAAACAATTAGTGAAAGTGAAAATAGTGCAGTGCAATATGAGGGCGAGTCACGTTGACAGTCGAATCGACGAAAAACAACACCATCATGAATACATCACCTCAGTCAATTAACCATCAATGGAGATCAGCTTTCTCAACAAGAAATCTCATTATGGCTCGAAGAGCTCCGAGACCAGAGGCAGCAATTCAATACTAAATATTCAGCGATCAACCTCGCAATGTCAAGGGTTGACTCCTCTGAGCAACGATGTCTCAAAAAACGAACATATTTAAAAAAAATCTCCAACCAGACTCGGGACAGCAATCTGGACACTTTGATGAAACTAACCACGCTTGCAGACAAACTTCCTGAGAAAATCAGCAGCAGAGCTTTGTCACCAAATCGATAACTAGCTTCAATGTCCACAGGCCTTCGATGTGCACGATTGCCTCGCTTGGAGTTACCAAAGTTTGATGGCACACTCTCCAAATGGCTATCATTTAAGGGGATATTTTCATCAATTGTCATAAACGACTCTTCAATTCCACCAGAAGATAAACTACAGTACCTTAAAAGTTGTCTAACAGGATCTGCTGGTCAAATCCTTGAAAATACGGAAATAGTAGCAGATACCTTTCAACCTTCCTGGGATGCAGCTGTGCTACGACACGAGAATCCGCGATTATCGATTCATTCACTATGCAGCATTATTTACCACAAGGAAAATAACAAGGGAGTGTGGAATCGAGCTTGAAAAGCTGTATAACTCTATCACCCAAGAAATTAGAACCGTGAAAATGTTGAAACAACCAATAGACCAATGGGATTCGTTCCTCGTGTTTTTGTTAGTTCAACGACTAGATTCGGAAGCCGTTAAAGAATGGGAGCAAGAGCTCGGATCTTCTAGTTACCCGCCACTGTGGTCGCAGCTACAATCATTCCTGGAAACCAGAATTCAAACCTTAAAGGCCTATTAAGACTCGCAGTCAGGAAAATTAAAGGCAAATTCACGTCAATTGTCAGCTTGCATTCACTCCTCCGGTCCAAACAATGAACCTAGTTACAGTGCAAAAGACAAGGATGTGGTCTGTTGTGAGATACCAACAGATGACTACCACACAGCGAAGAAACTCAATCAATAATCATCGGCTATGTTGTAATTGCTTTAAGTCCCACATGGTGTCGAAGTGTTGATCATCTAAACGGTGCCTGAAGGGTGCAAAGGCTCACCACACATCACTACACATGAATGGATTTTCTAAGGCTAAAGAGCTTGAAACTACCGCTGCAGCAGCAATTGAAGATACACCAAAACTAGTAAATCATGCACAGTTTTCATCAGTGGTAACTGGCATACTTTCATTTGAGCCCTCAAATCCAAAACAATGCCCACATCAACAAGAACTATCACTTGCGGATCCATTTTATTACAAACAAGGACCTATCGATATCATCGTCGGATCTGACTTATATGGCGAATTGCTAAAGGGGCCTATAATTAAACGACCTATCTAAACACCAGTAACCCAACTCACATCACTAGGCTGGATTTTCTCAGGACCATCGTCGTCAGATAATTCTTCTTGTCCTCCAAAGACTTATCATTACGCTATTTATGATGATCTCCACAGTGCACTCGAACGGTTTTGGCGTCAAGAAGAAATCTTGTCAACTGTCAGCAAACCACTTTCCGTAGCTGATCAAGAATGCGAGGAGCATTTTAAAGCTACGCACCAACGAGATTCTTCTGGACGGTATATTGTCAAACTGCCCTTCAAGTATAACAAGAGTCAACTTGGCGATTCTTCCTCCTCCTCCTTCTGAATGCTGCAAGTAGTTTTTAGCGGATCTTGTAGAACATTCAACGGTATTTCCCTCAACCAAACGTTGCACACAGGATCTAAGCTACAAATTGACTTAAATGACGTTCTTATCACTGTTCGGAAATTCAAATTTGTCATCACTCAGCTGATTGAAGATGAAGGATCTAGATTCCCTCATGCTATCAACGCATTAACGGACGGACGCTATGTAGATGACATTTTTTGGGGTTCCGACATCATCGAGGAAGCTCAACAGACAGCAGACCAAGTAAAAAACATGTGCATGGCAGGTGGATTTCCACTCCGCAAATGGGTCAGCAATAATGAAAATGATCTATAATATATAAATATAAATTATCTACATCAAGCCGTAAGCTAGCCGACAATACTATACATGCACTAGGTTTATTTTGGAACTCTCAAAGTGATTGCTTTCGGTTTGATGTCCCGTCACAACTTCAGACTTCAACCAAAACTACTAAGCGATCCATCCTATCTAAGATTGCTTAGTTTTTTGACCCCTTGGGATTCCTATCGCCAGTTTTCATCCTATTTAAAGTCAACATGCAAGTATTATGGGCTATCAACCTGATTTGGGATAACCAATTAGGTGAATCGCAAACAAAAACATGGCAATCACTTCTACAATCCCTCGAAGGAATCACACACCTCACAATTCCGAGATGGGTTGGTACTACTCAGGATTCAAGTGTCGAAATACATGGGTTTTGTGACGCGTCTAAATCAGCGATGGCCGCCGTCATTTATATCAGAGTAACGTCCCCTTCTCACAAAATTACAACCTCGTTACTTTGCTCGAAAACTAAAGTTGCACCGCTCAAGTCCATGACTATCCCGAGATTTGAGCTTTCATCTGCTGTAATTCTTACGAGGCTAGTGTCACATTGCATCAAAACTCTCAAGATTCACCAAGCCCCTTGTTACTTGTGGACTGATTCGCATATTGTGCAGACCTGGTTAAATGAACATCCATCCAAGTGGAAAGATTTCGTTCATAACTGTGGTTGCCTCATCCAAGACACACTACGTACAGCGCAGTGGAAACATGTTCCGGGTAAGATGAAACCCACTGACTGCGCCACACGAAGAGTCTTCACCAAGAAACTCCGCGCACTCGAACTCTGGTGGACTGGACCAATGTGGCTCATTCAAGACTCGTCTAACTGGCCGTCTACAAGACCAGCACAAGTTAACAACCCAGATGAGTTAGAATGCCGCCCTATTCGCATCCAGACCAGCCAAGTCATTCGAAATGACCTTTTGACCAGATACTCTTCATTGACAATATTCATCCGAATCACTGCTGTGTGTTAACGATCACTTCTTCGACTTCGACATCATGGATAATCATTATTAATTAACCCCCTCTCTCCTGTGGAATTAGATGACGCAACTCGCTACTGGATTAGGCATGAACAAGCAGCTTACCTCGGTGGTAAAATCAACAAGCTCTCGTCACACAACGAGCTTCCAAAATCATCATCTTTACTCAAATTGACGCCTTTTCTGGACGGAAACGGACTACTTCGAGTTGGTGGGCGTCTCAAAAATTCATTATTACCAGCAAACACAAAGCACCCCTTCATTCTGCCACGATCTTCACACCTATCAACCCTCTTACTCCACGACGCTCATATGAAGACTCTGCACGATTCCACTCAAAAAACATTGGTGTATCTACGCAATAAATATTGGATTATCGGAGGGAGGTCACCTGTTCGATCATTTATCCTTAAATGCGTCAAGTGTATGCGGTTCCCACGCTCACAGGCTCAGCAATTGATGGGACAGTTGCCAGCAAGCCGAGTTACCCCGTCGAAAGCCTTTCTGCATACAGGGATTGACTATGCAAGGCCAATTGTTCTCAAAGCTTGGATAGGACGGGCGAACAAGCATCATAAATCATGGATCGCAGTATTTGTTTGTCTAGCCACTTCTGCCATCCACCTTGAAGTCGTAAGCGACTACACAACCGATGTATTTCTCGCAGCATGTCGTCGCTTTGCATCACGACGCGGCATTTGTGCAACTCTCAATAGTGATTGTGGAATCAAGGGAGCAGATAAAGAGTTGAAACAACTCTTCAGCTTGGCATCAACAGAGCTCCAGCACATGGCCTCACTAATCGCGAATGACGGAACAAAATGGAACTTCAACCCACCCGGGGCCCCTCATTTCGGAGGAAAGTGGGAAGCCGCAGTTAAATCGATGAAGTACCATCTTCGCTGCGTAGTAGGCGAGACGATCCTAACTTATGAAGAATTAGCAACTCTTCTCAGTCAAATCGAGGCAGTTCTCAATTCTCGGCCTCAGTTAGCACTGAGGAAGGAAGCAACTGGCTTTCGAAATATCGATATATGTATGAAACAAAATAAATAATTCTATGGTTTAAAAGGAAAATTGTGTGTTTTTCACTAGCTATTAAAACTAACCATAGCAAAGAAGTTCGAACAACTTAATATCAACCACTAAACGTCATTCCAGTTATATCCTGTGATAAACAGGAAATCGAAAATACACTCTTCTAAATAACAAACGCAAAATGCTTTGCTTTGTAATTGTAATTCGATACCCCAAACAATAACATATATCCAATCGCACATAAACAAAAACCCGCGAATCAACAGATTAAATTCATGGTGCTTATCACGCATATTCATACTAATATTTATTAAGCAAAAATCTGAAATAGTGCAGATTAAGAAAATCACTTAAAGGTTTATCGAATTACATTCAGATAAGGGCAAAAAGAATCAAAAGAAAAAATAGAGAAATTGTTAGTCTTGATTCCAGATTCAAACGGTTCGGTCGTATTTTGAAATAAGAAAAAATTATAAAATTAAAATTATAAATAAAAGCTTGTGTTTTATACATGTAACTGGTGGATATTTGTGTTTTTAATTAACTTTATTTGTAACTGCATTTAACGGGCGCAGTCAGTAGGATCGCGTCAAGTGTGAAAACAAATTAAAGCGAAAAGTTTTATTAGAGTGCGAACGCTTAAGTCCATTCGCCGGCAAGTGAATTGAGAGATACACAAACGAAAAGTTTGCTATATCAATTGCGTTTCAGTTCGTTTCAATTATCGAATCCAAACGATAAGTTTGGGAGCTGAGGCCCTTTTTTGGATCCCATCCATCGAGGAGGACGAGCGTCAAGCACAACGTCAGAGTGAAAAGCCAACGAGTGAGGAACACCGTCCCACGAGCCATCGCATCCGAACATTAGTCGTCCGGGGGGCCCCCGCCGTACTTATTGTAAGTAGGTATTAGGATTAATAGTCAATAAGCAATAAGTTAAATAATTTAAATATTAAATCCGATTATAAATTATAATAATAAATTAATAAATAATAAATCAATAAATTAGTTAATAGATAATAAATTAAATATTAAATCAAAATTTAGAATTTTTAAAATTTTATCAAAATTTATTTAGGCTATAGATGAGAACAGCTCGCGACATTGGGCTCGCGGCATATTCATCGCGGGAGAAAAGTTTACAGCGAGGTGGTGGCAAAGCATCCACCAGAGGCTGCAAGTTTCCGGCTTCCGAGGACAGCCCATCTCCTCTAAGGGCTAGGGGGTCGCTTATTGGGGTAGACGAGTGGCGCCCACGCCCGTCTCCAACGGAGCTTCCGGGACCCAAATAACCCCACCTCGGAGGTGGATTTAAGCCTTTAAGCCCTCTTGTCGGGCAATTGAACAGATTGCCAGTGGGTAATAATACGATTATTTTTATTATAATATTCAGATTTCAAAAGTGTGCGATCTTTTAATTCATGTGTATTTGTACTGAATTTCGTCTAAGTATAATATGGTTTCGCCGATTATAAGATTATATTATGTTAGAAATTAGTGCTAACGTTTAAAAACAAATTCATGAATTGAATATGAAAATCATATTTTATCAACACAAAAAAAATTAATATAAGGTAAAAAACCGATAAAAACATTCTTTTGTTTAGATTGCACAACATTAGAAGGTTGCATGCAATGGAAAATTACGCGGCGTAGAAAAAATTCGTCATTGAAAGCGTAAGTATACGTTAGTAACCATTCAATTGAAGAGTTGAATAAAAAAACAGGAGAGATCTTCTGGTTGAATATTGACATTTTTCCCAAGGAATCTTGCCTCCAGGGAAACCAAGGAGTTTAACTCGTATAAGTATTCATCAACAAGTGAGACTATATGTGCTCCGGTTAAATGTGACCGGATTTAAAAAATAAACAATGAAGCTGAAATGATAACATGACAAACTCTAGGCGAATACATTGAATAACTAGAAAAACATTCTGTTCATTGGCCATGAAAGAAACGGCCATTGGGTTCTCCTCGAAAAATGTACAAGTAAGGAATCTGCAGGCACAGAAGATATTTCACGTGCAAAGGAAACATTTTCAACAATAAGCTCCGATGGCATTCAAAATAAAAAAGACAACATAATAAGCAGAAGAAGAAATATAGACACAACGGAAAAAATTACAAAATATTTAAGGGGAGAAATAAAGTACCGCCGGTATCACAAAAGAATGCAGATATGTAGACTTTTGAAAGCAGCTGCAGTAGTATTTCAGAGCAAATTGAAGATTCCTCCATTGGCGCAAATGACGGTAAATGCACCGAAAATTCGAACGAAAGCACAAAAGATAATCCGCAACAATCGAGGAAAAAAAATTTTATAATTCTTGGTACCGTCGAAATTCCATCTACTACGTTTAAAGCGGCCATTGGATTTAAGAAAGCCGATAAAATTAGAAGGGGGTTCATATTCATGGGCTCTTCATGTCCTTTAAGCTTTTATTGATTTATAAGATTCAACTCACAAGAAATAGTTGCTTATGCGTAAAAGTGTAACAAGCCCAACCACAACCTAAGGTTTCAGTTTCGCATAGTTCATTTAGATGAACCTATTTCGGAAATACATATCATATTTTATCAACACTACATATATCAACTACGAATAAAATAACTTTTTCACACCCACCTAAAGTGTCTGCCAAAACATTCAGAAGTTTGAGGGGAGAAGAGCGTACGAAATGGAAAGATGCATTGCGGCATCGTAGCATTCTTGATTTTTCAGAGGAAGTTGGAAAAAGAACCAGTACAGAGTTAAAAGAAGAGGGGCATATGCAGGATGTGCGTAAAATTAATACATTACATAAGTTGAAATCTGAATAACGATGTGAAGGTCGATTGCGCCTGGATTCCAAAGACCTGTCCGACTTAATGGAGGTATGGGTTGTTCAGCAACAAAAATCAAACGATCCACTTTTAAGGAGCGCTCATTTACCTTTGAAAGCCATGATGTATACTGAAGCTGATCTTGAAGCTATATCTGACGAAAAAAAATTAATTCAGCATTTGCATGCCACGGGTGGGGTAGTGCGCAAGCCTCAGGGTCTGCAGAAGTGTAAAAAGCTATTATACTATGCTTTAATAGCAAAACATGACACTTCTGTGATTAAACTGGCCCTAATGATCACATCAGAGCATACAACTGTCTCAATTAGTGGATTTTTGTTAGAATATAAAAATTTTGCGATGAAAACTCTGAATCAATAGCCAATATCGAAATGCGTTGTCATCGATTGGTCGTGGGCGTTTATCCATTCGATTTTAAATATATGGAACATCATGACTGTTGACAATTATTTGAAAATGATGTTTGCATTTTGCGTAGACCATGTGAAAGTGTTAGAAATATGTACTCTACTCTATTACCTTGAACGCACCTACTACAACAAGATTAATCTGTAACCAACTTCATCTAAATGTCTAAATAATATATAACTAACTTTTATTTGTAAACTCTAGGTTAAGCACTTGTAGTTCTATATCCGGAATACAAAGACGGGTTTTTTATACCTTCATAAACTCAGTCCTTTCATTATAGGCCACTGTTTCATACAAATTCAACAGGTTATGGGCCCAGTGGATTCGAGTTAAATCATTTCAATATCGCTTTGTTCGTAATTATTTTTGTGTAAATTGTGCGTAATTGGGCGTGTGTCGTTTTATTTTTTGAGTTGTATGCTTTGCACAAATTTCCATTCACCGCGTGTGTTGCAATAAGTTGGAATATGGCATTAATTACCGAAGCGAGTATTGAAAAACTGAAGGGAGCTGAAAACTATCACACATGGCAATGTGCCATGCAAAATCTGATGGCTCTGAATGGGCTGGAAGGATGCATTACTGATCCTGTTACGGACACTGATGAGGTTTGCCTCCGCAAGGCAAAGGCGCGCCTTGTTTTGTCAGTTGTAGAAAACATTTTCGTACACATCGAAAACAAAAAGTCAGCCTTGGAAGTGTGGGTAGCCTTGAAAGATCTTTTCGATGATCGCGGATTATCCCGGCGAATTAGTTTATTGCGAGAAATAACAACAATTCAGCTTGAAAATTGTGATTCCATGTCCCAATATTTTAGTGAAATCACGACAACTGCAAATAAGTTGACTGGCAGTGGTTTCCCAAGCAGTGGCGAGTGGTTAGGTGCAATGCTACTAGCAGGTTTGGGAGATGAGTTTAAACCCTTCATCATGAGTATTGAAAGCAGCAGCACTTAGATAACTGCGGACTCCATTCGCGCAAAATTGATAGATCTAGATTATCAAAAGGTAACGAAGACAAATGAAACTGCATTTTTTAACGTTAAACAAAAATATCATAAGTTAAAGGTGCTATAATTGCGGTAAACGAGGACACAACAGTGCAAATTGTCATGCGAAAACTACTAATAATAATCGTTCGGCATCAAAATATACTCCAAAATCGGTTAAAAATGCATTTAGTGCGGTTTACTCCTCCCAAGTTTTTGATGACGGATTGAATACATGGTACATTGACAGTAGTGCGTCTCATCATATGACGCCAAACAAAAATCTTTTGTCTAATATTAGTGACACATCCATTAGAGAAATTTCCACAGCCAATAACGAAAAATTGCCAGCAAGTGGTTATGGGAAACTTACATTGCAATGCCAAAAAGTAACAATTGACGTAAATAAAGTGCTATTTGTACCGGGAATCAAAATGAACCTTTTATCGGTTGCAAAAATCGTTTCTATGGGAAATACGGTTAAATTCAATGATAAGAGGTGCGAAATTTTTAATCACCATGGCAATTTAATACTAACTGCGAAATCTGAAAATGGTGTCTATAAAATTATTAATAAAAGTATTTCTTGTTTTGCTGCTGATACATTCTCAGATGATATCTTAACCTGACATAGACGGTTAGGTCACATGCACTATAATGACATGTGTAGAATCAAGAACTATGCAGTAGAAGAGATGTCATTTTCCGAAAATTCATCCCGTCTTAAAAATTGTGAAGTTTGCCTAAAAAGTAAACAAACCAGGTCGCCGTTTAAAAATAATAGTAAACGGTCGGAAAAAGTGTTACATTTAATCCATTCAGACTTGTGTGGCCCGATGGAAAATGAATCGATTGGAGGTGCTCGATATTTTTTGACATTTATTGACGATCATACGCTGAAAATATTCGTATATTTTTTAAAAAATAAATCGGATGTCTTAACACGTTCACGTCGACGAGCGTTTAGGCATATGATAAAGTATTGCGTATTTAAAAAGTATATATATCTCATAAATAGTCGTAAATTTTTTATTTTATTTTTTATCTTTTAAAATCTATATAGAGATGATACAAATACCTGTATATTATATTCCTGCTGAAATAAATATTTTATCGTGTTTATTTTATTGGTTTTGTTCGTGCGTCACCAGTAACACACGACGGCTATATTTCAACCAATTCTATAAATAGTCGGAGTGCGTCATTTGTGGCACACGTGATTGGTCCGTAATCGACGTTATCGAAAAAGATAATCGACTAAAATCTGAGCATAATTTTATTTGTTTTATCGCTGGATCTAGTTTAGTCATTCCCGTGCTAATTGTACAGCAAACAGTTACTTGTGTGTGGTTGATAAGTGCGTTTTGCTCGTGTAGTAAATTTTTGTTACGTGTTGTATTTGCTGCTGGTGGAAAATGGATGGCAATGATATTGAAATGGCTTTGGACGAGTTTGACTCGAATTCTGAGATTTCGGATTTTGAATTCTCTGGAAGTGAGTACGTACCTTCATCTATAGATTCTGAAGATAGTAATATAGATTTCGAGGAAATCGTACCCCAACATGCAAATATTTCCCACTCATTGGATGTTGAATTGTCTGAAACGGTTGTCGATCCTGTTGACATACCTCAAGGCAATAATCCCCCTGTGTTTCAGCGTCCATCTGATGTCGTCCATGAGTGGGGAAATTGTACGGAGACAGTTAGACGTTTTCCTTTCATTGGGACATCTGGCGTACAAATAAATTTGAATGCTATTGAACCTATGGCTATTTACGAACAGTTTCTAACTGACGAAGTTGTTGATCTAGTTGTTACGGAAACAAATAGATTCGCCGAACTGTTTTTATCTAAAAATGAAGTGGGTAGAAGATCGTTGATGTACGGATGGCAAAACTGTGACAGAAATGAAATGAGGCGTTTCCTTGGCATAGTCATGCTAATGGGTATGTGTCCCTTACCTAACATGAGACTTTACTGGTCCAACAAAAAAATGTTCAAAAATGACGTTATAAAAAGTGTCATGTCCAGAAATAGATTTGAATGTATTTTGAAATGCCTCCACTTCCACGACAATGATGTTGTTGATACCTCTGAACCTCGGCTTTCTAAAATAAAGGAGCTGTCTAATTTATTGAACACATACTTCCAAAGTGTATATATTCCGGGAGAAAATATTGTTATTGACGAATCAATGATACCATGGAGAGGAAGGCTCGTCTTTCGACAATATAATCCTCAAAAATCCCATAAATATGGAATCAAATTATACAAAATATGTACAACGTTTGGGTACACCTATAAGGTTAAAATGTATGCAGGAAAAAGTGATAGCACGGCTAATGTTGGACATGCACAAAAAGTTGTCTTGCATTTGATGAGTGATTTAGTGAATAGTGGCAGAACCCTGTATTGTGATAATTTTTATAACAGTGTTCCTCTTGCCAAAGAGCTATTGGATAAGAAAACTTATATTTGTGGTACTCTAAGAAAAGATCGCAGAGGTAATCCAAAAGATTTGTGTTCAAGTAAATTGAAGAAAGGTGAAGTAAACGCTCAGGAAAATCAATTTGGTGTAAAAGTGATTATTTGGAAAGATAAACGAAATGTTTTGATGGCGAGTACTCGTTCGGAAGACGGTAAAAACCTTTTACCAACAGGACGGCGTAATCGTAATGGAGAAAATGTATTCAAACCTTCAGCTGTACTTGCCTACAACTCTGCGAAGAAAGGAGTCGATTATTCGGACCAAATGTCAGCCTACTACACAGCATTGAGAAAAAGTACCAAATGGTATAAAAAAGTTGCATTCGAGCTTCTATTGGGTACAAGTGTAGTCAATGCTTTTGTAATTTTCAACGAGTTACGTGATAAGAAAATTGAAATGATTAATTTTAGAGAAGAAATTGTAAACCGACTTTTGGCATCTGTAGCTGCACCTCAACAACTTTTGGCCACTGCATCCCGACAACATTCACGAAAAAAATCCCAAAAGCACGAGTTAATGCAAAGACCAGGCCCGGCAAAAACTTCAAGAAAACGATGCTTGCCTTGCTATACGAAAATGAGCAATGAGAGAGGATCAAAGGAAGCTCGAAAAAATTCAAAACGCGTTGTGACCTACTGCAATGGATGCGAGGAAAAGCCTACAATGTGTCTGCAGTGTTTCAATAAAAAACACACATAAATTTCAATTTAATAATATTCTAATTCGATATAATTTCTTTTATATCAACAATAAAGGTTACCTAAGTAAAAAAAAAAACAAATATAATGTAGTCAAAAATCTAACTTTAGAATAATGGTCGTACTATACAAAACAAGGTCTGAAATATGGTCATTACTTAAAATGTGGTCATATAAACTCAAGGAATAAGTGTGTCACGAGTGACACACGGTGACTATTTCTATCGCAAGAGTGCGTCACTGATGCCACACTATACAACGGTTCGGAAAATGTAGCGTGTGTCACCAGTGACACATGTTGTCGTGAACGTGTTAATCGGGTAACAACTCAACTCGGGTGTAAAATCAAGTTGCTCCGCACTGATAATGGTATGGAGTATTGTGGACGAAACTTTGAAAATTATTGTAAAAGGCAAGGTACAGCTTATCAAACATCGAATGTTTACACTCCCCAACAAAATGGAGTTGCCTATATAAGAGCGCTATAATCGGACCATAGTCGAACGCGCAAGGTGCATGCTAATGGATGCTGAGCTGAAAAAGATGTATTGGGCAGAGGCAGTCAATCATTCAGTGTATATTATTAACCCCTCTGTCAACTCTGTGTTATCAAAACAAACGCTAGAAAAGCTTTGGACAGGAAGCACATAGATGTAAAATATTGTCTATATAAAAATATATCGAATTTTAAAGAATGCTGGCAACTTAAAACAGTTTTAATGGAGTGTTTGGCACTCCTGGCACTAACTAGAAATATTTCTAAGCTAGATGAAATATTTGAACATTTCGTAAGTAAATTTCGTAGCCTGCGAATGATAAACCATTAACTTAATAACAAAACATTAAAGCACCCAAATTTGACGATGAGAACTTGCAAGGTAATTATTTAGAAACTGAAGTTAATGATATCCAAGGTCCCATGCATAAGAGTCTCCCTTTTATGATCGCTATAGCACATTGTTTGAAAAAGTAAATACAGCTAGTATAGCAAATAATGATGTTGATTCAAAAATTACAAATAAATATTATGCTCCACAGTTTGTAAAACATGTTCTTCATACATGGATTCCCTATTTTGTACTATGGGGTGCATTAGATATGGATTTGATTGATCCTTCCACATCTAGACTTAGCAACGCGTTTATTGAAAGCAATTTTAACAACAACAAAAAAAATAGCTTTTGACGGAACCCGTAATGGGTCTGTAGCTGATAGAGTAAGACAGTTAGATTTGGAAAGGCAAACCACAATGGCTGAAATAAACTTGAATTGCAACTTAAGATCCGAAATTAGAACCAGGAAAATTAATATCCTGCAAATATTAATGATTTTACGGAAGAAAAGTGGAGAAAGTCTACTAAGCATAAAAGAGAATGTGGATATGCGCAAAATCATTGTTTAAAACAAATGTGCGACGAATTATCCCCCACCCCTATAGATCAGAATGTTAAAAATGATACTAGTCGCGTGATAAGAAAGAAATGAAGCAAGATGCTGAAAGTAAGCTTCTTAATCCGATATTGGCATCAAAAAGTGGTACAGTAAATGACATTAATTATGACATGCAACATGTAAAGGCAATGAGAGTTGGACGATACATTGTTGAAACGTCATTAACAACAGACGTGTTTAAAATTTTTAATAATAACAGATGGATCGATGGTGTCATAATCGATTCCTTGGCTGCCACTGACAGCAGAATTTGGATTGATACAGTGTTTGCGCCCACAGAGGATTCTCTGATGATTATAGGGGATCATGCGGAAAAACGAATCGATAAAAGCAGAAGCATCTGCGAAACAACAAAACCAATTACAAGGAGAATTTTAATGCCTTATTTACATATATCGATCACATTGGCGATTAATGATAGTAAACGTCGAAGATAGAAGCATAACTTTTGCGGACCCCTATAAAGATGATAAAGATGACCGGGCAACTACAGCATTTAAAAACTTTTTGAAAGAAATAGCTTTATCTTGTCTCAAACTGAGTTACGAAAGCAATGGCATTGAAATTAATCAGGACTTCACGGCGGACTTATGATCCTCGCCAACTGGACCATGGACTTGCGTGAAAATCGCAAAACAGCATCACCCTGTGCCTTTCTACCGTGTACATTTTAATGTCTCTGTGTCCAAATTCGCCTGTAATCATAATATTTGGCGCTTTGTATTATGTGTCAATAATTTATGAATGCAATCGAACAATAAAATATGAAAATAGCGAGTGAAGAGTCTGATTTTTGCGAATTGAGCATGTCAAGAACATTTTCGTTATACGTTGCTTGCAAGTTTTCTTTTATAACAATCGTAGTTCTCGTTTATGCTTTTCGGTAGTGAGTTGGATTTTTTGTTTCGTAGTGAGCTGTGTTAATAGAAATCAAACCTCCAATTTCTCTAACGTCCAACAAACCGAACCCACCAGTCTACAAAGCCACTAAAATTTCACTTCCTCATTCAACTGAGCTTTTATTGTGAATATTTCTAGTACATAAGAAGAGTTCATGTTACAGGTGGTTTTGTCTGGCTTTCCCCTTGATTTAAATCAAATAAATATATTACATATCAATTAAAGTTCTTTTAAAACTACATCGTGTCAAACATTAGAGATAAGATCATTGTTAATGTTAAAAAAATTAATAATATCATCGAAACAAAACAATAATATCATAAAACAATATAAATAAAAAAAATTTTGGCAACTAGTCAGGATATCGGTCGCAGAAGAGGAAGATCATCATGAATTAAACAGTGACCTAGTGTGGACAGTGCAACAGTCTTCGCAGTCGTATCTGAAAATATTGTTAATCATAAACAGGAATCCAATTCATTCTTTCAAAAACAAAACTCAAATATTGTATCATAAATAAACTAGAAATCGATTATCAATCAATCCAATTATCAATTGATCCATAAATCTCAATTTCGTAATTTGCAATTCTGAAAGCGAAATCAAAAATTAAAAAAAAAAAAACAAATAGAATTGCAATATGGGAAACAATAGCACTAAAATCAAATATGAGAGATTGTAAGTTTTGGAATCTCTGCCGTTCCGAAAATCAGAATGAAAACAAATGTCCGTACTTAAATAAACGAAAATCAGCATGAAAGCAGATTAGAAACAAAGAGATAAAGATTGATCGAATTAAAATAAACAAAAGGGCTTGGCTTAAGAATTGCATCTTTAAGTAGTTAGTTGCGAATAAGAATCAAAAGAGTCCGTTTGAATTTTGAATACAAGAAAAAAATGTGTGAAGTGTAACATTTTAAAAAGGTGGAAAAAAGTACAGTAATGTTACAATAATCCGAAGTATAATTAAACCGAAATTCCAGTAAACGTAAACTTAAATTTTTACTGTTATGGTCCAGTGAACCTTCATTTTTATTCCAATAATCCGAATTCCTCATAAACACGCAGTTAACCGTGTGCATACATAATAAATGAATTGTGTATATTGAAAAAAAAAAATAGATTAAGCTTTATTATTTTAAAGTACATGCACGCACTTATAAGATAATAAGCCGTTTATAAGGATAAAATATTTTTTTATAATGTTACCATGAAAGTATAGAAATTTCTGTAAACAATGTATTCATGTAAAGCGCGCTACAGAAAGCCAACACGCGTTTGCGATCAAGTTGACGAGATTTTCCTCTATCGATGCACAGTTTTAGTTTATATCTCGTGAGGTAAAGTGTTAATCTGAATGATAAATAATGGCCACAATAAAAAGACGTCCTCATAAGACCTTGTCTTTTTCAAAAAAAAGAAAGTTTTGGAGGATTTGAAAAGTGGTGTGAATGCTGCAGTTATGTCTAAAAATTATGGGATAAGCAGATCGACAGTTATCGACATAAAAAAGGAAACCAATGAATTAAAAAAGTAAGTTAAGGGGGTCGGATGTGGTCGAGCGCTACTAGTCGACTTTCATCACTCCAAACTAACTTTGTTTCAAAAGTACTTAAGATTTTTGAATGATTTGTTTTTTATTTTATTATAAAGATATTAGAACTAGAAAAGTTTTGAGATTGAAAAAATCCGATTCGAAAAAAGTAATATTTCCTATGTACCTTTTCTCAGCAGACATATGTTCCATTTTTACCAATTAAATTTCCTTGTATGCATTAAGATATTATAAAGTTTCCATCGAGCCATGCGCTTCTGGCAATTTACTTATGGCTGCCTCCATTTCCATAATGATGTCTTCTTTTGGGATTCTCGTTGGTGTTGTCGTATAGTTTAAGCCCATGTTTAACAGTCGAATTTCGAGAACTTCGAAGTGTTTGTTGATCTTCAGAGTTGATTCTTCTAACCTCCTCAGTTTCTGTGTATGTAACCTTCTTTTCTTCTCTTTTTCGCATTGATACGCTCTATCCGCTTTCTCCAATAAATCTCCCATGTGTCCTTTCCCACAGTGCTCTGATTCCCTCAATAATTCTAAGTGGCACTCGTAGGCTTTGGTTGTGACTTCATTTAGTTTGCTGTACAGTTGCTTAATACTAATTTTAATTATGTTCTTTTCAGCAATCTTCGTTTGATTCGCCGCATGTTTAAGGCCGCTGTTCAGCTACACAGTGTGGCTCTTCGTAGTGACTCTTCTTTCTAAACAAGTTTTCAGAAAGTTGATGTCTTCCCTGATCCTCGGTAGCGTTTTCCTATATCTGACGAACTTAAAAAATAAAAATTGATGCCTGGTCGCTACTTCAATATTTGTAATTGCTTCGATCTTAATAAGATCGTTTTGCTAAAAATAAAACAAAAATCCTTCCTTTTAAGAGATCGATGTAACTTTCGTTTACTTTTTGATCCATTCCTAGACAAGAATTTTTTATAAAAACAATGAGTTTGCTGTTATTTAGATCAATGTATTTTCTTTATATCACACTACGCGTTTCGCTGAACTAGTCAGCATTATCAAGTGCATTAACAATTGTGTAATTCTATTTTGTTTACTTGCTTTTACTTGTTTTGTGATTCCTTTTGTACTTCAAAAATATTAATAAACGATATATATTTCATAGTTTTTCATTTCTTTTATGTATAAATAAAAATATAGAAATATGAAATGACGGTCTCCGAGCGTGACGTATTGACATATCCTAGCGAAACAATACGCGCCCGGTACATGTTGGATAATTTGAACGGGAACTCCCCGATTAACAAGTTAATACCAAATAAGAACTTAAAAGTAGTTCTAGTGAGATAGAAGGAAAAAAAAGAATAGCATTTCATGTTTTATTAAATAAAATGTTAGAGCCAGTTCGCAGTATATTTTTCGGTAGAAACTCCACTACTTTACTAAACGCTCATATAATACAGACTGAGGGTAATTATTTACACTTAAAAAACATAAACCAAAAAGTTTCACTTCTAAACAACAATCTAAAGCAGTCAATGAAACAAACAGTTTTAAAACAATTAATAACCCCCATAAGTCGCGAAATAATACTAATTTCGACAATAAATATAGATATCAGCAACAAGTCTCAAGTGAATACCAAAGCAATCAACTCAATAACTCTCTTCCGTCAAGAATTAATCGATATGGTCACCCAAAACTCATGCAAATAGACGAAACAAATCGAAATTATTGGCTAGAGGCCCCGGAATTGGATCAAACTTACCATACATAAAAATAACAACCTACGGACCACCATTAAGGTTTTTAATAGATACTGGTGAAACGATTAGCGCTATTCGCCCTAGTTTATGCGATGCAAATTTAAAAAAATATTTCCCGAAAAGAAAATTATTTACTATTAATTCAGAGCACGAGTATAATTGTTACATTACATTCCCGTAACCCTTCAATATATTCAATTATTTAGAAAAATAAACAATAAACATCTTATAAATTCTCACAGACAGAATTCTAACGAAATCTGTCCATCAGCACTTTTATCGCGAACATGCCACATTGCATGCACATGAACCATACGAATCGAATCACCTGGATCCAATTTCAGTTGCAATTGTTTTCAGAGACAGAATTCTAACGAATTCTGCATTGTTTTGCAAAGCTAAAGTGCATCTGTTGCAACAATTACCATGAGCTAATTGCTGCAACAGATCAGCATAAATTTAATACAAAAACGCTACATTCGCGTCGCGCAAGAAGTCTTAAATAGTAAAAGCACGGCAACCACATTTTTTCCCTAATACTCAATGTGAGGCTGCATTGAGGTGCTTAGTAATACATTACGGTTTACGCACAAGTAAAAATCACTTATAAATAACCGAAAATAAAATAAAATAATTAAGTAAAAATCGCTTATAAAATAATTAAGTAAAAATCACTTATAATCGAAAGTAAAATAATTAAGAAAAAGAAACGTGTTTTTTTTAAACGTGGAAACGGGCAATATAAATTATAATCACGTTTTTTTTATAGAACCTTTTAAAGAATTTAGCGTTTCAAAGTCTAAACAAAAATTTGGCTGTATTGAAATCAAATTTAGTCAATAAGTACGATGGACTACTTGGTAATAATATATAATCAGCCTTCAATGCCATATAGATTTTTCTAACAAAATAAATAAATAAATTCAAAAGGTGATACCGATTTTCTTCAATGAATATGAAGAAAACGATCTAAGTAAAAATATCAATGCAAATGTAGGTCGCACAAGGCCTTTTAAACGGAATTATGTCACTTCTTCACAGACTAATCGCAATCAAAAGAACTATTTCGGGATTCCTTATGATGAAATTATAGCGTTTTCAGACGAAAGAAGACCTGCAAAAGATATTGTTAGTGAAATTAACATAGATGACCTAAATGATGTAAAAAACGGGATGTTGGACACCCAAATTACTACGGGAGTAAAACTTTGAATATTCACAAAATAAAGTTCGCAACAATTGAAAAAGAATTGCTTGCTATTGTTTGAGCATTAAAATACTGCAGACCATATATTCATGGACGAAAATTTACCATAAAAATTGACCATAAGCCTCTAATATGAATTGCTTATCTGAAAGAACTTAACCCTAAATTCCAAAGATGGAAGATGAAATTAGAGGAGTTTAATTATGATATCGAATACATCAAAGGAAAGGAAAATGTTGTTGCAGATTACCTCTCACGACCAGTCATAAACACGATAGATGAAAACAACGAAAATACTTCAATGAGAGCAAAATGCCATAGTGCGGACAAGGATATTTGTAATTACATAAAGATAAGTGAAAAGCCTCTTAGCATTTTCAGAATTCAGATTATAATCAAACAAGGAGCACAGAATTCCACAAAAATAGAAAAACATTTCAATAGAACCAGGAAAATATTCATATCCAAAGAACCCAAAGAGAAATTTTTTAACTACATTCTGAGTCCCCTTTCAGCTTCAAAAGGCCGTATAGGTATCTGCATTTCAAATGCCTATTTAAAATAGACAACACCACATAACCCAATTAAACTAATAAAATGTCCCTATCTTTTATTCGACTGTAACGAACAAGATGATATTCATGAGGGAATAAATAGGGAGCATTTGAAAAACAACCACAGAGGAATTGAAGAAGTTTATAAAAACCTGAAAACTAAATTTTACCACCCCAATCTCAAAATAGAAACCACAAAATTAATAAATAACTGCAAAATATGTAATATTGCAAAGTCCTCCCAAACCACTCTTCTACAAAACCGCGATTCCTGAAATTCCTGACATTTATATAACTAAATACAAAAAAAAAAATGGAAAAAAAATTAATTAAATTGAACTGAGCCTTGACCCTTGAGCCATACCAAGAAAACCAAAAACCGAGGTAATTTTGACAGGATTGGGGGTAAAAAGGTCCCTGACAAAGACAGGACTAAATCGCAATTAGTCCTGTTTCGGGCAGTTCGCGGCTGCCCAAAAAATCCCAAAAATTTTAAAAGATGATTCTTCAGATCGCTGCGCAAAACAAATAGCCCACACAAACAACAACACCGATCATCAGCACTCCACAAACACACAAAATCAACCAAGCACAAAATCACACGCAAACATTTATACCTCCAGACATGTGACTATTTTTGCCAGCATGCAACCACAGTTTCAACTGATGATAAAAAACATGATGGCAATAATGATCCAGGGCATGTTTACAGGACAACTTAGTATTGCACAGCAGTTGAAATACATACGTCTCTATACTCACGTGGAAGGTTTATTACTTGCTTCAACGAACTGGTGAATTTAGACAATTTTTTCTCGACATTCAATTTGAAATTACGCTCAGCCAGGAAACCAAAAAACAGGCAAAAAACACCAAAAAACAGGAACGTCGAACAAGACTTACACATCTCATTTGAAATAGAAGGGCCGCTTTAGGTCATTGGAGACCTCAATACCTACCATAGGCAATAGAGTGTTGTGAGAAGTAATCACGATTGAACTGAGCTGAATATATTCATCACAAGCAATAACGCAAGCCTAAACTTACCCAATGAGAAAACGCATTTTGGTAAGATACGCGGAAATATCAGAAAAGGAAAGTTGTAGGAAGAAAGAGAAGAAGACGCAAAAGAAGACGAGGAGTTCCCTCTCCTCCCACACCCTAAATCGTCCATGACCATCCCAGAAATAAGCATCTCCCAAAAAACAAAACCACAAACTACCCCATCAACCTCAAATACAGACAAACGTCTCGAGCGAACGGTATCAATAAGCTTATGAGCGACAGCCAAAGGGATCTCACTTAATGAACTGTACAGAATACTGAACTAGAGGTAAATAAAGACGGTATCGGTTAACGGGTTCATCTAGGAATCCAACTTATCCCAGAGGCATCGATTGATCATAGACTGATTACTAAACTATTGACAGAAAAAAAGTGGCATTCCCGCGCATAATACCTACCCGAGGAAAGATACCTCAACATTATCATTCGAGGCCTTCATGGAGTAGCCATAGCGTATATCAAAGACGATCTGGAATCCCAAGGCTTCTACTCCATAGAAATTTTCTGGCTAAAAGCACATGCCTGCCTTTCAAAACTACTTAAGGAGCTACCCCAAGGAGTCATCACGTGACGTTACACAGCATTCTCAAATACACAGGACCCCAAGGAAAGATTGTTGAGAGGAACCTGATTAAAATAAGAATTAAGCATCTTTACAGTAAATTAAACGAAATCACCTTCAGAACGTACGAATGTTACCAGGGATTGATGAAAGAATCAACACGACGGAAAAGGATACATGGGGGACATGCTAGAGAAAGCAGACAGAGCTTATCAATGTGAGAGGGCCAACGAAACTAGGACACATGAGAAGAAGTTAGAGCAGTTAGGAGAACCGGCAGCAAAGAACAACAAAAACTTTAAGGTTCATGAAGTCCATGGACTTGTTATCAACAAGTCGACGTTGAGTTTTTCAACAGAGGAAATGAGACTACTCCACATGGGACTCAATTACACGATTCAATCAAAGAGAATTCCAACGGATGACATAATCATAGAAATGGAAGCGGCAGTATGCAAACTGCCAGAAACGAGCAAAGAATTAGTGAGGAAGGACGTAGTGAAAGCAATATCTGGAGTACACAAAATAACAACAAGCCCGGAGGAAAGCTTATTGCAGGAACTAAGAAAGAAATCGGTTTATTGCATCAAAGCTATCAAAGGGAACTCAGTCGTCACAATGGACAAAGAAAAATACGAAGAAACTGTTGCAGATAAGTTAAACAACAGCAAATACCTCAAAGGTAATAAAAAGAGTTGAACGTGTGATTGAAAGCTGTGAGCTGCTAATCAGAGAGTTGTCGAAAGAAGGGTCACCAACCCCTCGCTACCAAGGATTCAATGTTCACTGAAGATCCACAAGGAGGGAAACAAATGCGAGAGATAATATCTGCCACGAATGCACCCACTCAGAAGCTAGCAAGATGGTTGGTGGAAAGGTTCAAACAGATGAAGCCAGCCGGAAACGGCTCCGTCAGGAACAGCAAAGCATTTACAAAGAATCTGCTCTCATATCGTCCGTGGGCAGACGATGAGGTAATGGTATCGTTCGACGTGAAAGCCCTTTTTCCCAGTTTACCGGTAATGGAAACATAAATTACGTAGAGGACTGGCTACTAACACAGGACGACTCTCAAGCTTGGAAAGCAAAAACCACACAATACATCCAACTTTGCAAACTGTGTATGACGGAGAGCTACTTCGTGTTCAAAGGCAGCTTCTAAAAACCAAAGGACGAGTCGTGATGGGAAACCCGCTCTCACCATTGCTCAGCCATATGTTTATGATCAGGCTGGAGAGGAAACTCAGAGATACGGATTAAGAGTTAAATTTGCCTGCATATCAAAACAGCACGCTATTGCAAGATTTCTCCCTTCAATCGTTCGTATTTGAACCCAGATAACGGAAACAAGAAAACATAGTAGAACATAATCTTTAAACGATAAATAAATTTTCCTGAAACTGGGAAACTCTTACCTGATCCAAATAATTTACTTACACAAATATTGTGTACAACACTTGCACGGTAAATTTCCATATGATTCAGTTTTGCACATAAATTGTTTTCATTCTAACGCACTAAGCAGCTTTTATGAAAAAATTAAAAAGATTTTCATCAGAAATTCGAGTTAGTTGTACTTTAGACGCGGATCAATAAAGTTAGCATTTAACATTTTAAGTTTTGATCTTCTAAACGTCGAATTACGGTAAGGAATAAGTGCCGCAGCCGGATAGGATCTTTTAAAAATCATTTAAAGTGTTCCAAGAATAATACATCAACCCTCGAAGGATTATGGAGACCAATTCAAAGTTCTTTCAGAATTTTGAAATTCCTGTCCCTGCTTCTCGAGGAGGATGATATTAGGTACAATTAAAGATGAGATGTAATGTGCCGACCTCTGATTTTTTCGCTGTGACGGTTCCGGAGCACCGGAGAACTGACTGTAACAGAAACCGAAAAATCACAGCTCCATTGTGTATGAACATAAGATTTGTATAGTCACAGTCCGCGCTTATCAGATGTGTGAATGCTCTTTGCAACACTTTAAAAACCGCTCGTCGGATGTATAGTAGATGTGCATTGACAGTCACCATAGTTCTTCTGTTGGCACGATTTACTTTCAAACAATGCTTAAGTCACCGCTCTGTGTATGTTTACTAGTTTTGCAGAATAAAGTGCACATCGCATTTCCATGTCACTTTTACGATTTGCATTGTTCTATTCTCATATCCTAGCTTTGATTGCTTTGTGTGATATGCACTGTATATCAGGAGCCATGGCAATCACTGCGCCAAAATCGCTATCACAGCGCCAACATCAGAGTCACCGTTGGGAATCTCAAAGATCGACACGGTGATATTTTATCTATCAAGTTTAATAGTGACTGAAGAGTTTGACAAGTGGTTTTTTGGAACTCTTACTTTGAAAGGAAATCAATTAGCTTAGTTTACAAAAATGTCCCAGTCACAAAGACCCAGGTCTCGTTCCATATGGACGTTTATCACAGATGTTGGCAAATATAACGCAAAATGCGACATTTGTAAAAAATTTACCTTTAAAACGTCGTTTTTTAATTGCAAGCGCCACATGGACAGAAAGCATAAGACGGTGGATTTAGGCAATAATCGCCTTACAATTGCAACTGGTATGGTCGAAGGATGACGTGTTTTTATTGGATACGGTAACCTTTTCTGTTTTTTTCACTAGCGGTTGTGTTATTTACATTTGCAATAATATTTACTCGATATTCATTATTTTAAAATTTGATTTGATGCCTGAAGCTGCTACTAACCATGAACAATTTTCGTTACGACGTGTTACTGGCCCTTCTAGGATGTCTGATTATTTGGATAAAAAAATGACAAAGTTTAACAAAAAAAGCGATAGACGGTTAGACGTTTTCATTACGTTTAAGAACCATGGCCTTTCAAAGTAAAGAAAAAACTTCTGCATACACCTGGTGGAGATTTCAAATCCATGACACGCGTACTGTATCTCAATCATTTGCACTACAATCTGGATATCTAAAGTGATGACCTGTCGGGAACTGCAGAAGGTGTATTACCTGCTTAATTAAATATAATTTCAAAACAAATCCACTGGCACGGACTGAATTTTAAAGCACGCTTGAAAAAGATTCATTTAAAAACAAAATTCCGTTGCTTTGTTATCTACCATCAGGACTGCTAGATCAACATCAGCGAGATTACCTACTTAATATGTTAATGCATATTAGGTTAATGCATATTTTTGTCCATCAGTTCCAATAAAAACCTGATGACGAAAGACACCACGGATTTAGTTACCTCAGAACCAAGTTCCGGAACAAAGACTTCACAGAGATTCGCAACGGCACCTTACTTCCTTTACTCCTCATCCTTCTACTTTCACCACAATAAGCCTACAGCCAAAGTTTCATAGAAGCAACAAAGGCAAAAGACAACAAACGCATTCCCTCCAGATAAGAGAAACCACAACACCATAGTTTATCTAACTGTCGCTCTTTCGCCTGCTATCTTTCCCACAGACGGCTAACCGATACGGGCATCCGCTGCTAATGCAGGTTACATATGCAACGAAAGGCATGTTTAGCATCTTGCCATGATGCTGATACATGCATCTGATATTGTTTTGACTACCATCGGAAATTGTTTACCTTATCATCTGCAATTGCTCATTGCAGCTTAAATTTCGCGGTGGTCTTCTAATGTGCATTTTAATTGTTCCCAGCTGAGCCAGCAATTTAAGAACGAACATGTTAAGAATAAGTAAGTCAGTAAGTCGATAGCCGCCTGTGTTGTAACGCGTATTATTTCGAATAAATATTTTTTTTAAGTAAAACGAAAGTGTTTTACTTTACTGGCGCAGTCGTTCGGATCCTTTCAAACAGAAGGAATTCGGAAAAAGAACCTATTACGAAAAGTTGTAAGCGCGATAACGCATTTGACGGTCGCGATTAAAAATAATAAAGAAACGTGTGAAGGTCCTTGATTTTGGGGGACAGGTATTAAGCCTAAACCGTCTTTAAAAAATCGCCTGAGGCTGGGTGTGGACCCAAATATCAAGACCTTTTAATACCACTAAAATAAGTGAAAAAAACAACAGTGCTGGTGGATCTGTGCACCAATTGATCAATTTTTATCGTTGGGCCCATAGTTACGTCATAACATTTTAATGTACAACCAATGTGTCGGCATCGACAAAGGCCAATGCTGACACAGGAATATGTAAATTAGTATCATAAGCAATAAATGTAAGACTAAGTATTTTATTGTTCACGACCTTGTCTCTAGGACACATTACCTATTATAAAATTAGCACCTATTTGTTAGAAAATAAGTTTTGTAAAAGGATACGAGTAGGATTTAGTACAGTTAATAATATGCAAATAAAGATGGTTTGTTAGCAAGTAAGACATAGATATAAAAGGACATGTAATTATAGATTTAAGTGTCAGTTGTTTTCAAAGAAGGAAAGAGTAAATATTGTTATGTAAAATATACTAACCGTAACATTATATATTATTATTGTTATTACATAATATTATATAATAATGTTTTTTACTTTTAAACTATAAAATAATATTATAAAACGGTGAACATTTCACAGCCTAAAACTTGTGAACATAGGTCCATCCAAAAATTGATTGCTGACTGAAAAATGGACGCCGAAACCACGAGAAGATTAATAAACGCCCTAGAAGCGCTGGCGAGGTCCTCAAATCCAAGTCCAAGCGTAGGTGCAAGACTGATGAAGGAGATCAACTACATCAAGGAATTCAGTAAAGACTACACCGAACTGACGCAGTTCCTCAATATCGTAGACACGCATATGGGAACAATCGATGCAACGCTACGCAATGATTTATGGATACTGGTAAGGAACGCAAAGATAGTTGGACGTGCCAAGGAACTCCTCCTGAATAATGAACCGAGCAATTGGGAAGAAGCGAAGAGGCTCTTAACTCAACATTTTCGACCCTGCATCAGCTATAAGGATATATCGTTAAAAATAAGTAATCTTAAAGTAAGTTCGATACTTGATCTTCATATAAAAATTGAAAATGTACTTAGAGACATAAATTCTTTTTCCATTTATAAGACAAACAAAGCTGAAACAAGAAATACGTTTCATAGTCTATTAGTTAATAGAATTAAACAAATAGTTTCGGGTAATTTGTCCCGGGATATCAGAAATATATTTAGTATTCACGAATTAAAATTGATTTTGTAATCATATGTGGGATTTGATAAGGGAAACTTAGAAAAAGAATACTTGATAACAGACAAAAAATATACACAATCAGACAAACACACAACCAAACAGAGAAACAATAAATCTCAAAATAATAACCCGCGTGTAAATCGAAGTCAGTTTTTTCATAATAACTGTAGTTTGGATCCTAACTTCGACCAAAACAGGTACCATAATAATATCAAATCGGGACAATACAGGCAAAATATTTCAAATTCTAATCAGTTACCAGGACAATATCGAAGGAACACATTCAATCCGTCTGGTCAGTTCAGGAATGCGTATCCACAACCTGAACCGATGGACATAGGGCAGATTAGCAATGGAGATCATGAAATACATAAAAGGAATAAATTCCAAATATCGAACCCGAGTTTTTTCTAGTTTAAGCCTCGGAGACAAAATATGTCTGGATCTTACAATCGAAGATACAAAATAGAAATGTTTTTTCGACACCGGTTTAACCATGAGCATAATTAATTCGATTTCACATAATCGATTTCATCGATTCCAATGTTTAGTGGATGGATACCATCGAGTCGCATCGAGAAACGATCGAGCAGAAGAATTATCAAAATCAAATTGATCTAAATTCTACCCTAAATGTGACTCAGTCGCAATAAACAACATACATCATCTTGCCCAGTATGAATGAGTCGCACTAAAGAACCATGGGACTCAGCCACAAACTGGTTGAGTCGGTTACAAACCAACAGCGTTCATAATAGAGTTACATCATGCACCACATCTGCCGACCATCCTCAATAAACAATAATCCTTTTTCCCTTTTTTATGACACTGTCGGTATTTCAAGAACAACCAGACTAATAATGTCTGGAAATAATTATGTTTTATTGAGGGTCATAGAGATAAGCAAAAGAAAATGTAAAATGTGTGAATTCTTAGAATCTAAGTTATCCATATCCTTGTAATAGATTTTAAGTATAAATAGAGATACATTTTGTATAGCTAGTCAGTAAGTATCACTCCATTGAAGGAGAAACTTATCCTTAGTAAATAAAAATAATTTACAGAAAAAACTTCTCTTTTTACTTTTAAAAATTAGAAGTGCATGTATGCACACCTAAAGTGCACACACGTAATTATAGTGAGCTGTACAAATGAGTATACACATATCTTCCATGCACTGACCGAATGAACGACTCATACTTAATTGTATGACCGAGTCATTTAGGTCATTGCAACTGACTCGGTCTTCAAGACCGAATCGTTCGCGACCGATACATCACTAACATGCATGTTATCACCATGCACATTCTCACCTATACGCGTATTACACGACTCCCCTATTTTAAACGTATCAAGTTCATTGAAGCCATCGCCACGCGCATTTTTTCTATATACATTTTCTCACCTTTATGCGACAGGTTGATTGATCTAAATAATAATCGATGACATAGCTATTGTCCGCAATTGTTGTGCACATGTTGCTGCGAGTGCAATTATTAAATTCAATGCACCTAAGTAATTTTTGATTACATGTACAATTTAATTGTATAAATTTAAGAAATTAGATTAAGAAAAAGCTTTTTGTCCGCGACACTGACTATGGTCAGATCAATTGCAATATTAACTAATAAAGTATAAAACAAGTTTTTTATTTCGTCCGTCGCGGTGCAAATTGTCATAACTTACATACATACATACATACATACATACATACATACACTAGGCGACATAATTCATCGTGCGATGACATTTTCAAGCATAAACAATTGATGAACTTTCAGATCATTCGCGTTTTAACATATCTTATTTATTTTATTACAAGTGATACTACCATGCTTGATTACAATTTCTAGCTGACATTTTTTTCTCTTAATAGCAAAAAAAGACTAGAACACCGTTTATTACCGGCGACAAAAATCATCGTACGGCTATTTTAATCGTTTTCCTTACCCAACATTAGGGGTATACTACATGGAAATTAGTTCAGTCTCAACGCATTAATCGTGATAAAATACTGACAAGTAGTTTCAAGTTTAGTTGCACTGTGTCAACAATAAAAAATAAACGAAATGAGACATCATGTGATTTACTTGTTGTTAATTTGTGGGCTTCTCAAAAGGAATCTTTAAGTGAAATAGCCAAAATCACCAATAAATCGAAATCAACAATTCAACACATCATAGAAAATTATAAAAAAACCGGAATAGTGGAATACAAGAAAAGGCAAGGTCGTCCGCGTAAGCTATCTCAAAGAAGCGAAAGGGTAATAGAGAGTGCAGTGCGCAAAAATCCTAGAGCTAGTGGTGTGAAAATAAAAGAAGAGTTGTCAGAAAAGTTCAATGTAGAGATAAGTGCTAGAACAGTACATTGAACTTTGAGAAGAAACGGGTATTCTTCGAGAATTGCAAGGAAAAAACCATTTATTAGTGAAGCTAATAAGCTTAAAAGAAAATGATTTGCTCTCCTTCACAAAAATTACGACCTTTCATTCTGGAAACGAATTATTTTTTCAGATGAAAACAAGTTTAATATGTTTGGTCACGATGGTCCAGCAAAAGTTTGGTGGAAGAAAGGCACTGCGCTGGATGCTAAAAACTTGTGGAGCACCGTGATACATGGTGGCACCATGGAAAACATCATTAGAGCGGAAAAATAGAATAGGCGAGTCGAAAGTCCAGAAACTTTATTTATAACTGCATTTAATATAGCATGCCTGTGAACCGTACCCGATCGGGTTAGGTGTTGGTTTCTTCTTTTTTTTACAATTTATGCATTTCGTTTATTTTTATCAAGGCGGGCAGACTCAATTTTTTTTTTTTTTTTGTTAAGGTTTTTCTATTCATTCATTATTTTTTATATTTCTTTACCTTATTATTCTGTTTCCAATTTACAGTTTTATTAAAGAAATGAATTTAAACTAAATCAAATATTTTTTTTTCATTTCTCCAGCAACCTCTCCTTCGTCCTTATCGCTTATTCCCCCCTCCAATTATGGGATGTTGGTGTTTTATATAAGCTGGCCCAGCACGGGCAGTGATCTTCCCCGAACCACCCCGACCAGCTGAGCCTAGCCGGCCTCAGTATGCCACCTGGGGGTTATGAGATCACTGCCATATAAATGTCTGCGACCGCGGCAGCGTGTTCGCAACAGGGTGCATGAGTAAGTCAGGAGTCGGAAATCTGGTTTTTATTGATGGTAGAATGGACCAGAATGTGTACTTAAATACTTTAAAAAACAACCTACGCCAATCTGTCAGTAAAATGATATTGAGTCCCAACTATATTTTCCAACAAGATAATGACCCCAAGCATACAGCTAGTGTTGTACGTGAGTGGCTACTATATAATACCCCTAGCCAATTGCATTCTCCTACGCAGAGCCCAGGCGTAAACCCTATCGAGCATTTCTGTGACTACCTCCGAAAAAAGTTGCATAAACACCACATTTCTTCAAAGTCTTCTCTAAAAAAGGCTTTGCAAGATGAATGGAATAGTATTCCTGCAAATATTACCCAGAAACTTGTCGAATCCATGCCATCGCGTATGCAAGCGGTCCTGGGGGCTAAAGAGGCCCCAGCAGGTACTGACGCCTTACTGTGAATAAATATCCTTAAGTAAAAGTAATCGTACGATGACTTTTGTCGCTTGAAAATTTTAATTTTTAGAAATAATCAATTGATATTTCCAAATATTGAAAAGATTTAAATGATCACAAAATCACAGCTTTTTTGCCACAGCGACACGTTCGGAGAGTCACATGTCGGCGCTGTGGCAATGACTTCCTATCACACCACATCTCTAGTTATCAAAGTCACATAAGTCAAAATTGGACACTTTCCTTTCTAATTTCGACCTATGCCTTATAGAAACAACTCTAGAGATAGACCATGCCCTAGAAAAGGAAACTTCTTAAGCAGGAATGCGTTACCCACTATTTTAGAAAGTGACTAAATATTTGCAGTGGGGTGTTGCCTGATAATTACCAAATAGTAAGTGGAAACCCATCAAATCGTTCTTGTGAACAATTAAGTGATTTAGCGAATAGCGATCACGATTTAACATAGAATAACAACATGGCAAATATTGTGAATGTTTTCAACACCTTAAAAACCCTCGATGCCGTTAAGGGTTTGTCGAAAGTTGTTGAGTACCTTAGACTCGTCCACGATTTCATTGAAAATGTTGAAGTGATTTGCTCCATGGTCCGGGCCTTTACGCCCGCGTATGATAAAATAATTCTGTGTGCTATTCGTAACAAAATAGAGCACCCTGTCAGTATGTGCTGGGTATGTATGGCTCATCACTGCGTTGTGCCGTTATCGTTGCTGATGCCACGAGATTTCTTGAACGTAACCAGAATCCGAATTTCACAATTGGTACGTCTGGCTTTTAAACATTACTGAGGAGTGGTATACCGGATACAGGAGGACCAGAAGCCAAGAGTAAAAATGAAAATTGTGCACCTGGAACGCCTTGCCCCACATTATCACCAGGAAGACGTTGAGCCAGCCGATGTAACATCTTTTCAGGGCGAAAAAGATTTAAGGCGGAGAAAGTGTTACTTGTTCGAGTATCGCGCGAGTTACATCAACGACATAACTAGCCGACAACCTTCGTAACTTAATTTACATCCCAGAGATATATTTTGCACTTTTCTAAATTCATCCTTCCTCTGTAATGTAACATAACTCTGAGGCATGTCATTTGCATTATTTCGCTTAAGTAAAATCATTCTCATACATATGTAATTTAAATCCAAAACAAGCATAGGCATTTCTAAATAAATAGAAGTTGTATTTATCGGAAGCAAGCAGAAGCTCTGCCAAAATAAATTGTAAAATTCTAATTTAATTTTTTCTTTTTTTTTTTAAGGAGAACTATCTAATTATCCTAACTGGCGCAGTCGGCAAATTAAAGGGCGGAGTACGATTTCGAAGTTACATTAAACCGTAAAAGTTTCCGACCTATTTATTATCGGTTCGCAAAGGTTTATCGCCCACGGCTCGGTAACTTTAATTGTGAAGTACAAGTGGCAAAGCATTATTATTGCGCAAGCAGGCTCAGCGAGGGCATATCGCTACTCGAGCAGACAAATTGAGGAACAAAATGAGAAACCAGCTAACCATCACCTTCAAGTAAGTTCTTGGTCAGATGGCTCTTTTTCAATCGAAATCATCATCCAATAAACCCTATAAAACGTTCCCTAGGTTATTCAAACAAAATAACTCGTCTAAATTAAATGATTCTAAACTAAGTATTACGTTAGTTCCAGAATTGGAAATAAGATATCCGCAAGTGAAAACAATTCAATCGATCCAAATCATTCAATCAAACTCCCAAACGTTATATCAGATATACCTTATTTGTTCAGATCACATAGTTTGACAAAATTAACCGTAATTAAAAAACCGTTCGTCCTTACGACGGACGCGAGTAACTTCGCAATTGGTACTGCATTATCGCAAGGCCAACTTTCGCGATAAGCCAACTTTCTACGCGATTAGAACGTTGACCGATTCTGAGATCAACCATTCAACAACCGAAACGGAAACCTTTGCCATCGTTTGGGCCACGTAAGATTTCCGACCGTATATTTTTGGTAGGAAATTTAAGATTGTGACAGACCACAATCCACTTACGTGAATGATGAATTTAAAGAATTCAAAATCGAGATTGACAGGCCGGAGACTCAAGCTAGAAGAATATGATTATGAACTAAATTACAAAAAGGGTAGTCAGCACAGTTATGAAGACGCCCTTTGCCACATAAAAATCACGAAAAACACAAACAACGATGTCGAAATTAATGTGAACGATGCTGCTGGGACGTCTGCATAGAGTCTAAAAGGTTCCACTGCGCACTCTGCAGAAGAAAATCTGAATACCGGGATACCAATTTTTAAACGTCCTCTGAACGAATTTTCTCTTCAATTAGTACTTAAAGAATCTAATAGAACACCTAAATGCAGTCTGCCTAAATCCAGAACCCTAAATGCCATTCCGAAATAAACAACGCTGAAAAATTCAAATACAGCAATACACAAAAGCAAAGCTTGCCGAAATCTTCAAGAAATTTATTCCTCCCGATATATTGACAGCAATGTGTGCCACAGACGAAATTTTAAACATAGTACAGGATACTTACACAAACTTCTTTTCACAATTTAAAAGTTTCAAAGTTGTCAGATGCATGGTAGGGATGTGCAATTTGATTACTTTTGTGTAACGAGCGATTACTTTGACTCAAGTATTCGGTATTAAGTATTCGATACCTACTTAGTAATCGGTTGGATTGCTTGCCCTCATATCAGTGGCGAGCATGTGTGAGAAATTTGTAGTGACGGGTATACAAAACTATTGTAAATAAACACGAACCATTAGATAAGGATATTCTAAGAAGGCAAATATCTTTTAGAGTAGCCGATATTGCCTTATACTTCTCCTAATTCTTGAGGCGTTTTGGGTGTTTGAATTTATTTCTTCTGTATCCCACCTACTTATACAAATTACTTGTACTCATTAGTCCCTCTTTTGAACTTAATACTTACGAATACGTTGCTTTCCAATTTATTCTTGTTTATAGAACACTTGTTTTAGCTGTCGAATAAAAGTTACTGTTTAAATAAAAATCGGAAAACTGAGCACAATTTTTTTGGGACTCAATCGGGTCTATCGGGACTCGGGGAAACTCAAAAAATTACATAAAACAAAATCCATTTTATTATTCATATGTAATAACTTTATTTAGTGACGACTATTAATTCTAATAATATTTAAAATGATTGAAAATTCACAGCATTGTATTTAAATAAAAAATTATTGAAATTTGGTTAAAATTAAATTTAAAGTTTATACAAAAGCAATGTTGGAGTTTGAATGCAAAAATATAATTTTCTGGACATTCTTCGCCTTTAATCGATTTCGTTTTCCAGAAATGATAACCCCAGCTTTAGAGAAAACTCGCTCACAGGGTACTGATGTGGCGATTATCCCTAGGTGTTCTCGTGCTAATTGTGCAAGATTCGGGTAAATTATTTCCCTACTCTTTCACCATGCTAGAGCATCTTCTTGACGAGGTATGCGTTTTTCTTCGGAATATTGCCGAATCTCTAATATTCCGTCTGATAATGGCGACGTATTTTCGATTTCAGCATCGTTATCAAAGTCCCCCCAAAGGATATGCGGTTCCATCGTCTCTTCCAAGGACGGACTGATTTCTGCTGCAAAAACAATGTTTTCAGCACGTGATTTTGCTCTGAATTATTCAGAAACTTCAACGCGAAGAGGTTCTTTGACCTTGCTTAGAGCGTCTGTGTCATCAGACCCCTTTTGTTTAAAGCGAGGATCTAAATATGTCGCTTTGGCATATACATCATTAAATTGTAGACACTCAAAGCGACTGTGCAAGCCTTGCAACAAGGAGTCCTTCAATTTTAATCCTTCGTCTGACACTACAACGGTTTTTGATACAGCTTTTCGCAAAACAATTACCAATGGAATGACCTTTGAAATGGTAACTGCTTTTTCCGCACTGAGTTCTGTTGTACAGAGCTCGAAGGGTTTTAAGACGAGGCAGCATTCTTGCAGTATTCTCCATTCCTCCGCTGTCAACGTTTCAACAGGACTGTGCAAAACACCCAGAGCAGCTTCTATTGATTCCTGTATATTGATGAACCGTTCCAACATAAGATAAGTTGAATTCCACCGGGTAATTACATCATTAATAAGTTTTCATGGCTGCCTACTACCGCCAATTTGTTGCTGAATTGATTGAAGTTTCTCAGTGGCCGGAACACTTCGGTGGAAAAAATCTACTATTCGCTTAACTTTCTTGTGTATGATATCAATTGTTGAAAGAGCAGCTTGGACAACAAGATTTAATGTATGAGCCAAACATGGCAAATGTTTCCATCCAGATAATCTTACTGCAGCAACAGCATTAGCAGCATTGTCAGTAACTATGACATTAATTTTTTCCAAAATATCATAGCTAGTTGCTACTGCAATCAATTCACTTTTTATGTTGACCGCCGTATGACGATCAGAAAAATGAAAGCAATGAAGTAAAACGGTGTTCACTGCCCAGTTTTTATCAATAAAGTGTGCAGTAACAGCCATGTAGCTTTCTTTTGCACAAGATGTCCATGCATCACTCGTCAGCTTGATGTTTTTGGCACTTTTGATAATATTTTGAACCGTTTTCCTTGATTCAGCATAATGTTGCTCTAGCATTTTTCTGCTAAAGGTTGTTCGGGATGGAATTTTGTATGATGGTTCGATTTCCGACATTAACTCTTTAAAACCCTCATCCTCAACCATCGAAAATAAGTGCAGATCTTTGATTATCATTTTGAAAATACACTGAGTGACCTTTCGTTCACGAGTGATTGTAAGTGGACGAGAAGTGTATTTTGTAATTTTTGGTTGGTTTTTTTTTTGACCCATTAAACGCGATTTTAGCGCCACTACATTTTGTTCATTTGTAAAGGCACCCGAACAGTTTTTTGGATCCACATCTACTACTAGTGGAGTTGCCACCTCAACAAAACTGCTTTCACTTGCAAGAAAAGCACTCGTGTTTGTTTACATGTATCGCACTTCGCTTTTCCTTCTACAACAATGGAAAAATGCATCCAAATGTTGCTACGTTCCCGTTTAAATTGATCCGCAGCAGCCATATTTAATACTATTAATTTAAAAATTATTTAATATAAATTAAGAGTGGGTAATGTTACACTTACATCAACGACAGTAAATACTCTTATTTGCCGTAAAATTTTCGAAAAGCAATCTATCAAAGAAAAATACGTACTTTAACTTAACCACTTTATGCATTTACATGCACTTCGATCAATATTTGGAATCACGCACTTCAACTGATAATTCTTAACAAATAATGTGCACTTAAAATTACACAGGAGTCATTGTGTTTATTAAAATTTTGCTCTCCAAAATAAGGGAGCTTAGTAATAAACACGTACAGAAGGATTATACTAATGAAATAACTTAAAAAGTGGTGATTTCCAATACTAACCCAATTAGAATTATTAAGGTGACTTACAAATCTGGCCTGTTTTTTTCTCCTAAATGTCCTAATTTCACTAGAAACTGTGCCTATTTCACTTGTTGATACCACTAAAAACACTGTATTATAGTTCACATTAAATGTTGTGTTTCTAGAAATACAAAAATTTGTTTGACTAATCGTAAACATTCAAATTATTTTATCGTATTTAATTAAAGATAAACACACTCATCTTAATTTAAGCATTATTTATACACCAATATTAGAAACTATAGTTCACTTTTCACATTAAAATTTAAATCTACTAAAAAAATTAAGGTGCATTAAATATATTTACATTGTCATTTTTTCTGTATAAATGCATGTTATTTACGCAACAAGATATGTTGTTGTTGTTGTTCTTATGGCGCAACAGTTCGCACAGAACTTGGGCCGTTAGGCGTGTTAGAACCACCTCATTTCAAGACCAAAGGTACACGAGAAGGTGATCTGGTCAGAATCACGCTTGACCTTGATAATTTCCCCGAAGATACCTATCACAGTTAGGTGGGCTGATACTCCGACACCAGAAACACGAATTCAACCATCGCTATCACCAGCGCGATTCAAACCCGGCATCTGTTGCACAGAAGGTGAGTACTCTAACTACTACACCATCCGGAAATCCGCAATAACATCCACAATAAGATATAGCATGGAAATATTTTTAATGCACCTTAGTAATTTTATTTTTTCACCTGTTAACTTAATTCATTCTTCACCTATTAACTTAATTAATACACAATATTTTGAAAAAAAAACGGCCACTATAGCATGCGATTTCATTCACCAACTGATACATTCATTCACATGATGTAAAATCTAAGCCAAATGAAAACAAAACATACCCATAAACACCTCAACGCATCACTGCAACGTTCGAGATCTGAAACCATGATACCATAATAGCAAGCTCTTAGTGGCGCATATGTGGGATTCATGATGACCAGGACAACACCAACGGGTAGACGGTTGCCTGCTGCCAGGCGCAGACGGCTGCCTGCCGTTAGGGGCAGCGCGATGGGAGGAGTAGAGTAGCTGGAGGGAGTTAGATTTAAGTGGGAATCAGCGAGTGGGAGATATGAATAAAATAAAGCGCTCAGCGCCTGGAGGACAGTCCTTTTGAGTAGTTGCAAGTGTAATAACTTTCCAAGTAGTGTGTGATTCTTTACTTTGACCCATACTTAATTTTTGCATTGTGTATTTCAATAAACTCTTATTACTCAAATTGATGAATTGGATTTATTCCCAAACAAACCATTTCAAGAAAACATAATAAAAACCTACATTTTGGGGGCTCAACCGGGATATCCCAGTCATTTGAGTGAAAAGTGAGTGAACAGTTAGTGAACGGTACACGACGCAATGGCAGACACCAGCGGCGAAGGTACAGAGCAAAAGACGACAACGGTGGATCCAGCGAATTACACGTTGCCTCAACTGAAAGAGATTCTGAGGGACATAGGACTACCTACTACGGGTAAAAAATCGGATCTTTGGTCGAGATTAACGGCGGCGGACCCGAGCGGAAAGTGGGCTACAACTTATCATGAAAAGTTGGTAGCCAAGGAGCGGGAAGCCAAAGAGAGGTCATCGAGCCAGGATCAAGCAGGAGGACCCAGTGGGATAGGACCAGAGGAGGACGACAGGCGTGCCTGTTCTGAAGCAAGGATGTTGGCGCTAGAGAAACCAATGTTCCGAATGGACGAGAAGCTTTCGGCGCTAATTGAGGTTGTGACGCGAAGGGCTGCAATACCGGAGTCAAGCCAGGGAAGTGTGCAGTCAGTCACAGAGGTGTCAGGAATATCAGGTAAATCGGTGAGTAATACACTGGTGAATGAGCAGAGCGTATTACCGGTACCTGTTAGTGATGTGACTCGCGAGAGGGGCGCGGTAAATGGCCAACGAGTGAACGAGTCTGCGAATACGAGACAGGAATTGCACGGAGGCAATGCATACGATCAAATGGGAACAGGAGCACCAGGGCGCAACGAGTATAGTCGAGATGCAGTGTATTATTACTCCGAGTTGGCGCGAAGATCTGCGAAACCATTTGATGGAAAGGCCGCGGATTGCCGGGCGTGGTTGAGACAGATTAAACATGTGCAGGAACGCTACGCGTTAAACGAATACATGTGCATATCAGTGGTAGAATCGAGTTTAACCGGAGCGGCGTCAGAATAGTACTATTCAAATCCGGCTCACGCCCGATTACCGTACAGTGATTTGCTCAAACTCATTGAGAAAAGGTTCCACAACGAACAGGAGTTTCGGCAGAGGAAGCGACAATTCGAAGAGCGTACCTGGCAGCTCGGGGAATTATTCATGGTGTACGCCAGAGACAAGCAAGTACTGGCTAATTTGAGAGGAAACGTATCTGAAGAAGACCTGCTGAAAGAAATAATCAACGGGATTTTTATACCAAGGATGAGAGACTGTGCGACAGTAGCCAGATGCAAGACTTTTGACGAACTAGTTGATCACATAGGAGATTTGACGCTGGACGAAGAAGAGATGAAATTGATCAAGTTGGTAAAATCAGCACCCCGAAGTGAAAACTTGCAGCAAGTCATGAAAGCAATAACGAAAAGCAGCGGATCACCGAGGGACTCGAATAGTGGTGATGGTCCGAAACGACGATGTTATTTGTGCAACGAGAGTGGGCATATAAAGTCGATGTGTCCAAAACGCAAATGTTTCATCTGTTCGAAGGAAGGATATACATCTCGCGACTGCCCGGACAAACCCAAGTAGTCAGTGTCGAAAGTGAATATTTGTCGAAAAATTGATAATGATTGCACCAGGCGTGTGAACATTAACGGACGTGAACAAAGAGCGCGACTTGACACCGGAAGCGAGATATCACTGGTGACCGAAACAGAATACCGAAGAATGGGCTCTCCTGTTATCACCAGAAAGAGCGTTACGGTGATAGGAATCGGTGGACGTTACGTTAAGACGAAAGGTGTAATTGATCTATCCTTTGAGATAGACGGACGCAGCTATGTGACAAAGGCGCACGTCGTGGCCGACGATATGGTTTCAGAGAACATACTGTTGAGAAAGAATTTTATCTCAACGGTCGACTGTCTCTTCAAGAAATGCCAAGCTACGATACGTGACACAATAGAGGTGATGGATGACGAAGTCGATATCCCTGAGAGCTACACGGCGGTCGTAGGAAAGGATTTCGAGCCGGTGGAACTGACGCTCGATTGTGGCATCGAAGGAGAACTAAAGGACAAATTGAGTGAAGTGATTGAATGTTACAAACCGGCGGATTCGAAAGATTTGGGAGTTAAGATGGAAATTATCTTGAGTGACAATAAGCCAGTGTATCAGAACGCACGAAGATTGTCAGCTTACGAGAGGCAGATAGTGAACAAACAGATCGACGAGTGGTTGGAAAGAGGATACATCAGACCATCGGCATCGGATTACGCGAGTCCGATAGTACTGGTGAAGAAGAAAGACAATACTCATCGTTTGTGTGTGGACTATCGTGAAGTAAATAAGCGCGTGTTGAAAGACAGATTTTCGTTACCATTGATAGACGATATTTTGGACGCGCTTCAGGGCGCCAAAGTGTTCAGCACTCTTGATTTGGAGAATGGATTTTTCCATGTTCAAGTGGCGGAGGAAAGCAAGAAATATACTGCATTTATTGTTTCGGACGGACAATTCGAGTACAACGTCGTACCATTTGGTTTTTGCAATTCACCAGCAGTTTTTCAACGGCACGTCAACGAAGTTTTCCGAGACTTAATCAGAGCCGGATGGGTTCTGATATACATTGATGATTTAATCATCGTGGCTGCTGACAACGAAGAAGCCATGTATCGCTTGGAAAAGGTGCTCGAGGTTGCTGCTAAGGCTGGACTGCGGATCAAGTGGAGCAAGTGCAAATTCTTGCACACGGAAGTCGAATTTTTGGGAACAGTGGTAGAGAATGGAACTATTGCACCTTCACCGGCAAAAGTTGAGGCAGTAAGGAAATTTGCAGAACCGAAAACAGTGAAACAGCTACAGAGTTTTTTGGGATTGACTGGATATTTTCGTAAATTCATCCCAGAGTATTCAAGTATCGCGCGGCCATTGACTGACTTGCTGAGAGGCGATAACAAGTTTGAAATCGGAGTAGAGCAGAAGAATGCGATCACGCAGCTGAAGCTGGCGTTAATCGGAGAACCAGTGTTGGCTCTTTATCGCATAGGAGCGGAAACTGAAATTCACACGGACGCATCGAAATGGGGACTTGGAGCCATTCTGATGCAAAGGAGCAGTGAAGACGAAAAATTACATCCTGTATATTTCATGAGCAAGAGAACAATGAGGGACGAGGAAAAATATACAAGTTACGAATTGGAGGTATTGGCGGTGAACAAAGCTGTACGAAAATTTAGAGTGTACGTTCTCGGAACCAAATTCAAAGTGATCACGGATTGTCGAGCATTTACGTTGACAATGAACAAGAAGGATCTTTGTCCGAGAATGGCAATATGGGCTTTGGAGCTGCAAGAGTTCGACCTGATCTTTGAACATCGGCCCGGAAAAAGGATGACGCATGTCGACGCTCTTAGTCGGAATCCAACGTGCAACGTGTTAGTCACAGAGGAAGAGAGAGAAGGATTTATGCCGCGATTGAGACGCGCACAGAAATCCGATACCGAATTGCAACGACTCATCCAACGAACCGAGAACGAAGGAGAAGTTGAATATTTTTTGAAATATGGACTGCTATACGAATTGGAAGACAATTTGGCAAAAATCGTCGTGCCAAAGGGAATGCAAACATCGATAATTCGGAAGACGCACGAGGCAGGACACTTTTCGGCAGGACAGGTCGAAGCGATAATCAAAAAAGAGTATGTCATTCCACATTTGAAGGATAAGGTGGAGAAAGTAGTTAAAAATTGCGTGCAATGCATTTTGGCGGAAAGAAAGACCGGTAAGATGGAAGGATGGCTTCATCCATTGGCAAAAGGAACAACGCGTTTGGATACTTACCACATCGATCACATGGGACCCACCATCAGTACGCCCAAAGGTTACAAACACCTCTTCGTGGTGATCGATGCTTTTTCGAAATTCGTTTGGCTTTATCCGACAAGAAGAACAGGAACAGCGGAGGTGCTGGATAAGTTGTCAAAGCAAGCTGATATTTTTGGGCATCCGAGAAGAATAATCTCTGATAGAGGAGGAGCATTTATTGCTAATGATTTCGCGGACTATTGCAAGGAGAGAGGCATACAGCATTGTCTCATAACAACAGGACACCCGAGAGGTAATGGACAAGTGGAGCGAGTTAATCGGACGGTAACTCCTCTCCTTACAAAATGGTCACTGGAAGAACCAAGTGCTTGGTACAAACACGTAGGACTGGCTCAACAACTCATCAACGCTGCAATCCATCGGAGCATTGGTACATCACCGTTCCGAGTGATGTTTGGAGTAAATCCAAGATTGGGAAGAGGACACGAACTCGCGAACGAGTTGAATGAGGAGATTATCAAAGAATTTGAAGAAGAACGAGACGAAATAAGAAACGAGGCGGCTATGCAAATAGCTAAGATTCAATCAGAAAACAAGAGAGCTTATGACAAGAAGCGAAAAGAAGCTCGACAATACCAACGGGGCGATATTGTGGCGATAAGAAATACTCGTCAAGAAGGAACAGTGAAAATGAGATTGAAATTCATCGGACCGTACATGGTGGAAGAAATTTTGGGAAAGGACCGTTACAAAGTATGTCGTTTTGGTAACACCGAAGGTCCAGGAGTAACTACCACCGCAGCAGATTCTATGAAACCATGGATCGACGATGAATCAGACGAAGATGACCAACTCAACGAGGAACCCGATGAATCACTGAGGGCAGCGAGCGATTCCAGGACGGCCGAGTGTGGGACTCATGATGACCAGGACAACACCAACGAGTAGACGGTTGCCTGCTGCCAGGCGCAGACGGCTGCCTGCCGTTAGGGGCAGCGCGATGGGAGGAGTAGAGTAGCTGGAGGGAGTTAGATTTAAGTGGGAATCAGCGAGTGGGAGATATGAATAAAATAAAGCGCTCAGCGCCTGGAGGACAGTCCTTTTGAGTAGTTGCAAGTGTAATAACTTTCCAAGTAGTGTGTGATTCTTTACTTTGACCCATACTTAATTTTTGCATTGTGTATTTCAATAAACTCTTATTACTCAAATTGATGAATTGGATTTATTCCCAAACAAACCATTTCAAGAAAACATAATAAAAACCTACACATACTCCTATTCAAATCGCCATCAATCAAACATTAAATCTATTTCTTATCCAAATTGCCATCAAATATCAAGTCATAATACAGCAGAAAGCAGTGTAAAAGAAAATACGAAAAACCAAATGAGTAGAATACTCGTGAGCTCGGATTTGATTCCTTGATTGACACGATGAGTGAATAAGTAGAAATACTCAAAGAGTAGCAATACTTAATGTAATCAAATACTCGGAGCGATATTCAAATGAAGCAAATATTGAGTTAGTATTAGTATCGAATACTTTCATGAATGAGTATTCGATACATATACTCACTCAAAGTATTCGTTACTTTATATCGAATGATTACTTTTTGCACATCTCTAATGCATGGAAATCCTACAAAAAATCACTGAAGTCGATGAACAAGAATACCATCTTAATAGTAACCATCGAGGCAAAGCTGAAGAAGTAAAAAATATACTGCTTTCATTACTACCCCATAAGCGAACCAAAAGAGGGTTGATAAATGGGTTAGGTACCATCATAAAAGGGATTATTGGAAACTTGGACGCAAACGACGCAATCAGAACAAATGACGAAATAGATAAAATTTTAGCTAACGGAGGCAAACTCGAAAGCAAATTTACTGAACAAACTCAAATAAATAGACAAATGATGGAACGATTCGAAAATATTATTACACACATCAATCAGCAAAAAAAACAATAACTGATTACTTAAAACATATCAATGAAGTATCGAAAAATCAAATTAGAAACGATAGTAGAAATATGAAGTAATTCCAGTATAGAAACTAAATTAACTTTAATATCGATCTCCTCAATAACCATTTATCTGGAATTTCTGAAGCAATTATTTTGGCGAAACTAATCATTATTTCTAAAATGATTCTTAACCCGCAATAACTAACGAAAATATACTGCTTATTTGTAAACCAAGGCATAAGTATAATATCCTTTGAACAAATATACAAATTATTGAACTTACAGGCCTCAACAACTCAAACATCATTTTTAACATAAAAATTCCCATTGTTCCCATTCAACGAATCATGTTCCCTATTCCACATCATACCTTTACCTAAGAACACATCCAAGAACTCGACGCAAGATGCCAGAGCATCGACGCAACCTTTTACTGCCTTGAAATCTCTATTTGAGAAGACGTTTCACAGTCAAAATGCCTAGCCTACATCCTGGATCATAAGCCGGCTGAATACCACCTGTACGAACGAGAAAAGGACGTTGCAATATTCGAGCCGGAAGTGAATCACCTGCTGCTTATAAACGCTCCTGAAACGACAATCAACAATACGTGCAGACCTAAGAAATTTCAAGTCAAAGGAAACCTCCTGATACGTTTCGAGGACTGCAAGTTAACCATAAAGAGCATTACCTATGCTAAAGTATGCATTACCTGTGATAAAGTATCAACCTTCTGGGACGAAATCAATATTTATCCAACTGCTTTTAGTAAATAAATTTTAAATCGCCAAGCAGGAACGAAATTCAACTGAAGCATTTTTGCAACTACCCGTTCACTCATGCGAATTCTCACGAAGGAGCTTCCTACCAACGCTGAACTCAAGGATCTGCACATGACCATCACCGCAGGTACAAGCATCATCCTCGTTGCAATCGTCGTCTGTTACACCACCTGGAAAATTGTCACCAGGCTCAAATATCAGCAAAATAATCCACCTGTAATAGTTCAAGCCAACGAACCTGCAAAAGCACAGTTCTTTTGGCGTCCACCTTACACTAAGGGGGGAGGAGTTACAACACTATCCGTCTAACAACAACATAACTAGCCGACAACCTTCGTAACATAATTCGAATCGCAGACATGAATTTTCAACTTTTCTAAATTCATCTTTGCTCTGTAGTGTAATATAACTCTCAGACATGTCATTTGCATTATTTCGCTCAAGTAAATTCATTTTCATGCGAATGTAATTTGAAGTCAAAACAAAGCATAAGCATTTTGTCTGAATAAATAGAAGTGTACGATATTGTAAGAATCAGTTGTATATATCGGAAGCATGCAGGAGCTCTGCTAAAATAAATTTTAAAATTCGTATTTAATTTAGTTTGTTTGTTTAAAGGATAACTCTCTAAAGTTCGTTTTGGTGTTGCCGCAGGCCAAAATTAACTCTGGGTAGCTTGGGTCCGCCGGGCCTTGCTTTGTGGGTCTCAAGGACGCGTTTCGGCTGCATACAAGTTAACCAACTACATCATTATGTGCAAGAAAAATGCAGCAACAAACGTATGCAAGCAAATGGAAATCCATCAGGAAAACATAAATGCAATTACCTACACCAAGACTCAGTTACACACTACACGTACCACATCTGCTGACCATCCTCATGATCTCAGAAGGATAATACAAAATATCCTTTTTCCTTTTATTATTTTATGAGGGTGTCGGCATTTCAAAGATGCGTTGATCATTTTATGATGTCTAACAAAATAAGAAAAATTTTATAGAGGTTAAGGTGTTAGAATATGCATATGTAAATTCCTAAGTAAATAGCGACAATAGAATAAGGATAAGATATTTTAAGTATAAATACAAAAGATTATTTAGTAACGTAGAAGTAGTATTCCCGAGTTGCTGAAGGAAGCAACTAGTAAGAATTTAATTTAAAATTTTGTAGCAGTTTTGAATGAATAAATTCTTTTTTTAATACAAACTCTACACAGAGTTTTAATAAATTTATTAATTTACAGCCATCTTCAGCTTGTTCTGTCTTTGTCGCGGTGTCCATCTTTTTATATGTGAAACTTTTTTCGGAGGGGAAGGTCTGGTTAATTAGGTGTTAACGAGCGTCATTAAGTTTGGGTCTTTTCAGGATCGTGGGATTATCGTTGTCGGGTTCGTCGCGTTTTCTTTTTTTGACAAGGATTGGGTCGAGGACTGAAAATATTGTGTCGGAGTTGGTCATTATTTGTTCGTTGATTATATTTCCGTGGGTTTTTTTGTGTTTGTAGATCTCTAATTTCTCTAGTACGTCAAGTCTAAGTCCTTTCTTTTGTTTGTGTAGTAGCGTCATTGAGTTTGCCATGGTACCGGCTTCGTGTGTGTGATTCGGTAGGTGTGTTGCGTAGTTGGAGTCTGCTTTGTTATGTGTAAACGAGCGTATATGCTCCTTATATAGACCCACAAAGCAAGGCCCGGCGGACCCAAGTTACCCAGAGATAACTCTCTAATTATCCTAACTCGCGCCGCTGTAGTTGCCAAAAGGCTTTGCAATGACATGATGCAATGCGAAACAATAACTATGAAAATTATTGGATCATTTTCAATAATTCTCGAAGGGGAAAAAGTCATTTGTTAGTGCAAACGGAGTAAGACAATGTACAAACAATGATTTTCTTGCCGAAGCAATTTGGCATTAGTGTTAAAGGACCGGCTTCGCCAGATGAAAGCCTAGATTTTTTCCGCTTCTGGTTTTCAAAATAAATCCTTTTTTCGTCACCCGTCACAATTCCATGCAAAAATTATTTCCTTTCATGGCGACGTATCATCATGTCACAAGTGACTTGTCGCTGTCACAAGTGCCTAAGTAATTCCTCACGTGTCCTTATTGATGGACCGTATCCACCGTATTTCCTGCGAATTGTCAACAGAATTGAAGAAAAGAATTGTACAAGAAAAGCAGTGCCGTTAATACGCTTTTTCAGGCGCAAAATTCGACATGATTGATCAACACGATAAAACAAACACGCCAGTTTTGTCGGACTCTACTTGAGTTTGTTTGTAGCTAAATGTCAGATGATCGAAATGGCGTTTGTGTCATATTAATACTTTGCGTACTTTTGGTTGGTACCATCTCTTAGTAAAACCGGAAAAAAACTTCTGCATACACCTGGTGGAGAATTCAAATCCATGACACGCGTACTGTAAATTACGTAAATTAAATATAATTTCAAAACAAATCCACTGGCACGGACTGAACTTTAAAGCACGCTGGAAAAAGATTAATTTAAAAACACAATTCCTTTGCTTTGTTATCGACCATCAGGACTGCCAGTTCAACATCAGCGAGATTACCTACTTAATATGTTAATGCATATTAGGTTAATGCATATTTCCATCAGTTCCAATAAAAACCTGATGACGCAAGACACCACGGATTTAGTTACCTCAGAGAGAACCAAGTTCCGGAACAAAGACTTCACAGAGATCCGCAACGGCACCTTACTTCCTTTACTCCTCATCCTTCTATTTCCACCACAATAAGCCTACAGCCAAAGTTTCATAGAAGCTACAAAGGCAAAGGACAACAAACGCCTTCGCTCCGGATAAGAGAAACCACAACACCATAGTTTATCTAACTGTCGCTCTTTCGCCTGCTATCTTTCCCACAGACGACCAACCGACACGGGCATCCGCTGCTAAAACATGCACATAATACATAATACTTGTTCTCACAAATATTACACGTTGACGTCGCAACAGAATTATCGATCAACCGGCCCGAGCAGTCACCCAACTACAAGCCCGTTCGACTACCCCCGTTTATCTAACGGAACCAGCGCTATGGTTTGGAATCGTAGAAGGAAGCTTTACTGCAACAAACGTAGACAGTGGGACCATGAGGTTGAAACATGTGCTTTCCGCTCTTGATTCCCAATATAAGTTAACAAATTCGCATACCTGCACAAAGTGCAAGGTAGTCTGCACAAATTCCGTTCTCACAAGTTGTAAGCAGACAACTTGATACCATTCTGGAATAAGCATTTTATAGTAATAAGCAAAATAGTAATTTTAAGTATTTGTAAGAATTTCAGTTAGTTCGCAATTAGCTTTCGATAAATAAAGAACAGGGCTCAGCCCTTAAAAATATATTTTTGTACAAAAATCATACATAATAAACTAACTGGCGCGCGAGTAGGGACACGCATCAGAGAAACGCTTCTTGTTGTTAATAAAGTACGCGAATAGGATACTAAACACGTATCTTGCCTGCATTTGGCAACCACGCGAACGCATCGCACGCATTAATTCGACCTCCGCGTTAACCAAACGGGTGAAAGTGTTTTCAGGAAGGGAACGAGGCCCCTAAAGAGCATCCACAAACAGGAGTCCGCAAATACGCTAACAGCCGCCCCATCGCCGGACAAGCGTGTCCACACATACGGGAATCCTGTGAATCCTTTTTTTTTATTTTTTTCCGGAGAACAAGCCTACAATAGTTTTCAAATCAGCTGAAGAGGCCGGTAGCTGATCCCAGAAGTTGAAAATTAAGCAAACAGTCACCGCAATAACCAAGCGACCCTATCAAAAGAAATCGCTAAGCTTTGAAGTTGCAATAGCCTCTACATATTGTGACATGTTCGGAAAAGGTTACGCGCCACTGTAGTCGTCTTAAGAGAAAAGTACTAAGTACTAATACAAGTTAGCACGTTCTCACGGTGCAAATTCTGCTGACACCAGGGCTGCAACATATGCAACGTGATCGATGCAGTTTCCAACTTCATGGAAATACATGAAACCGCTGACGCTGCAGTTCCCATGCATTAGCGTGTAAGACATTTTATTGTTAGATTTAAGTTAGTTATAATTTTGATTCTGTACAATAAAGACTGGCTCCAACCCTAAAAATATTTTTTAATACAAACCGGCATTTTTTAAATTAACTTACATCGATAAATCTCGAGAGCATAAACATAAACATGTCGCATGCATTGAGGACAACAAATCCGAGTGCAAGTGACTCAGCGCGTAAACACGAGAACAATCCACATGGAAGATTCTGGATTGATTGGTAGTTGTATAAAAGCGACTACGGCGAGCGTCGAAGAGAGTATTGTGAATGAAGTGAAGCCGAGGGACCACATTAAGAGTTTGACAAGTGATACTGAGGAAGTATTGCCGATTTTCGAAGTGGATGCAAAGCGAAGCCGAAGTGAATGCAACACTCTGCCCGCTTGCAACAACGTCACTATTTATATTAATGTAAGTAAATTTATTGATGAAAAAAAGTACCAAATCAGTGAAATATTCGCGAAAGCAATGCGAGCAAAAAAATTGTGCTAAAATTGTGAAAAGAAATATACAGTGAAAGTTCCCTTTACGGACAGCTCCCATAAGCGGACATCCCTCTACAGCGAACGATTTTTTGGAATCATTTTTTTTATATGACTCTCCATGTAAAATACGCTCTCATAAGCGGACGCTCTGCCGGACGGACACGGACATCATGAATTGTCACCGAAAGACTCGAAACGTTCTCAAGAGCGGACTCGAAGCTCCAACAACGGACAACAATAATTTCCTTTGATAGCACGGTAATTCCCCGCAATGTGTGATTTCGCTTTACATGCATGCACATAAGTGCCAGACGTCGCATGTGATCATTTTGAAACTTTGATTCGTACCTTGAAGTATACTGTTTGTTATCAGTGTAGTGCAGCAATGACACCAACCAAATGCTATCCGACTTTAAGACAGAAAATGGAGGTGGTTAACGTTGCGGGACAACATTTAAGTGTTCGCAAATTGGGCGAAAGGTATGTTTTCAAAATCGGCTTAAAAAAATTATAGTGCATAAAATTAAATTTATCGATTTTAGGTTTAAAATAAGTAAAACTCAAGCGGCAGAAATATTAAAGCAGCAGGAAATCATTCGTAAACAATGGCAATCAGGCGATAGTTTAGATCAAAAAACAAAAAATTCAAAGGTGATGCAGTACAGGTTGACAAGGTTTGTTTCGAGTGGCTTGCTCGAGCAACCAGCATGTTCCCGTATCAGGGTCGTAAATAAAAACAAAAGCCAAAGAATCAGCTAAAGCCTATGGATATGATGAGTTTAGTGCATCGGACGGATGGCTACAAAGATGGAGAAAAGGGCATAACATTAGCTTCAAGTGCATCTCTGGTGAGTCAGCTGTCGTTAATATGGAAGATGTGGACCAATTTCGACAAAAAATGGCCAGCGGTGCTATTAGAATACCAACCACGAGATATCTTCAACGCAGATGAAAGTGGTTTATATTTTCGAGCTTTGCCAGACAAAACATTGACTTTTAAAGCTGAAAAGTGCATAGATGGCAAAATGGCAAAAGAAAGATTGACCATAATGTTGTGCGCAAATATCATAGGAGCAAAAGAAAAGATTTAGGTTATTGGAAAAGCTGCTCGACCACGGGCAATGAAAAATGTTGCAGTTAATAGTTTGCCTGCTACGTGGACTTTTAATAAGAAGACATGGATGACAAAGACTATAATGACAGACTGGCTTCAAGATATGGACAGGAGAATGGGACTTCGAAAATGTAAAATTTTGATTTTTCTGAACAACGCTGGGTCGCATCCTACAGGTCTGAATTTAGAAAACATTAAAATAATATTTTTACCGCCTATCACCACATCTGTTTGTCAGCCCATGGACCAGGGAATTATTCAGAATTTCAAGTTCTCCAATCGTGGTTTAATTCTGAAATATGTTCTTTCAGACACTGATAACGTTTCCTCAACCTTACAACTTTCAAAATCCATTAACGTTTTGGATGCTATCTACTTTGTTAAAAACGCATGGAATAAGGTAACTCCAGATACCGTACAAAAAAGCTTCACCAAAGCAAGTTTTAAAAAATCGGTAGTTCAACAAGTTGACCTGATGGAATATGATGCAGAACATGATCTCTCATTAGCAACCCTAACAGAGTTTTTGAGGAACTTTAATGAAATTGAATCATCTGATCAACTGGATGAAGACTTTATAAATTTGGATCACACTTTATCTATCGAAGAGGAAACAAAAGAAAATGAAGAAGCCGGAATTAATACAGCGAATACAGAAGTAGATGATACATTAAATATTGTATCAGATGACAGTGACGAAGTGGAAAATGAAGATCGTGGTCCAATAAACTCTTACGCCAGTGCCTTAGTGGCCATTGGAAAGCTAAAAAAGTTTTCAAAGAAAGATTTTGTTGCGTTCGAATATTTAAAGAATGTTGGATCACATTTTCAAAATTGTTTTTTGCGAGAAAAACGTGGAAAAACAAAGCAGTCAAAAATACTTGATTTTTTTAAAAATAATTTTTCTGTATTTCTAAATGATAATGTACACGTATTTATATTTTTTAACTAAAAGTAAGAGCACGTTAGTCGTTTAATTACATTTTCTTTTAATTGTTAGGTACTTTCTTATTATCTTAGGACAAAATTCTTGGAACCGTGAGTGTTCGCTTATGAGAGCTTTTACTGTAGTTATTAATTCGAACTACTTATTATCACTCATTGCAATATTTCTTAAAATCAATGCGTGATTTAATTTGGAAAGTTAGATATGATTTCTAATGTTTTTGATAACAATATTTGATAATTCTTGATTGAATATTGTTAAAAAGATTTGAAATTTTTTGACAGTTTTGATAGTATTTATGTTTATATTTGAAATATTAAGCTAACATTTTTTAGTTTTATTACTTCATTACTTTAAAACTATTAATATCAGTGGTCTTTTGTGGTTTTTGTGATTTTGTGAGATAGTGAATCCCTGCGTTAACATTTGTATACTTTTGTGGCTCTTTAAATCTGGTAAAGGCCTGCATTTATATTTGTGTTTTCTTCCGATTTCCAGAGATATTGACTGCTAATTCGCTAGATGAAAATTTGAAAACTTGTCCCTTTTGTCTATTGATTCTGACTGTGCTATTGTCTGTATTTAAACCTCGCGAAAGTCGAATCCTCAAACTTTAATTCATCCGCCACGGCTAAATTTAAGTGATCTTATTGAAGCTCTCCCTGACCTACACAATCGCACCAATAAGACTCCTGACGGTGACTTTTTCGTTCCCTTTTGAACACAGCCGCTGACATCAACAATGACGTTTATATTCCGATAAATATTGGAGATAATGGCACTCTGTGAGTGAGACAACTCTGAGACAATATTCTGGCGAGCCGGCCGAATTAAGCTCTAAGCGCAAGAGTGTCGACAGGATTTTAAAAATCTATGATTAGGATAATCGCGAAATATAAACTAGTTATTACAGGGCCCCTTTCTTAAGTGTACCATATATATCGTAGTGCAAAGGTTTATCGCGATTTTCAAAGAAAATTGTGGCCAAAATTTTGCAAGAAAATTGCGCGACGGTTTAACACGAGTGCAAAATTGTTGATTGTGGATTAGACACACGACAGGACATGTGGTAAGTCTTTTTCCTATTTTCTTTAATGTTTTGAAGAAAATCCTACACCCCGAAACTTTACCTTATCCCACGCTCTAGACTCTAGTTAGGAATATTTTAGAAAGTAGCTTAGAAAACATAGCGAACCGTAAAGATAATCGAGTGTTTTTTGAATCAGTGAATTCTGAATGTAATTTGTTTGAAAATCAAGTGAATATTGAAAACCAAGTGAGTTTCGGAAATCGGGTTAATTGTGAAATTAGTTTAGCAGCTTCATCAATTGATTCGGTTCCCAATATAATGGCTGACGAAAATACGGTCACTTCTATGAACTTCTTATTGAAAAAAACTGTCGAAGAATCCCAAGCAGCGCGATCGCGCTTTCCCTATATATGTACGAAAATACCCAATACCCGATAGCGCTTGTTTAATTTTATGTCGAGAAATACCAAACGGCGCGAGAGCGCTTCTTGTGTGTGGCAGGTAACGTGATTCTCGTGTTTTTTTTTCATCGCTCCGTTACTTTTATTGCAGTTTGCGTTGTGATCGGGCGTATTCTTCCGTGTTCTTCAGTTAATAATTCTCTCCATTATGAATAATTGTGTGTTTTAAAATGAGTAGATGAAGCAACGCACAAAGTAAGTGAAAAATTAATCTCGATTTACTATTTAACTTTTCTAAATTAGGTGCATTCCTAAATAGGTATAATGAATCGAAAAAGAAAATCTGTAAGCACAAACACAAATCCATGTAATCATATTATCGTCGACGATGACGACTGCATTGTTCCCGTAAAGCGCATAAGACAACGATTTCTGAGTAGTTCAGAGGATAGCGATACTGATTTATCGCATCAAAGTTCATACTTTCAGTTCATACATTAAAATACTTTCGAAACAATGAAGTATTGTTCTGCGCATTTCGCGAAAAAAAGACTAAAAAAACTTGTATTATTAATTTCGACAAAAGCAGAAGAGCAAGATGTGACGATAACGAAAAATCGACATGGCAGAGAAATACGTTCCACAAAACCCGCTATAGTTCAATCTTATAATGCCTTCATGGGTGGTGTCGATGAATCGGACAAAAAGCTAGTCATGTATACGGTAACCGAAAACCCCTTTAAAAATAATTTTTCTATAGAAAATTTACTGCAAACGTTGCATTTACCTAATTCAGGAAAATGCAACGTGAGAATCCCAGAAACGACACATGCCTAATCGCAGACATTGTGTCAGCAAAATTGCATTATTTAAGTTACCTCGGTACACGACGTAGCCCCCAGTCGTTTTGATCTTTGCTCGTTAAGCGAACGTATATACATAGGTTCTGTTAAAAATAAAGTTACATTTTTGGAACAAAAACTAAAAGTGTTTAAGTGAAATTATCAACAATACATTATTATTTTTTTCACCTCGAACACCACTCGATACAAAACTGGCACAGTCGGTTTTGATGCGATTATGAAAAGATTCGGTATCCGCGATCAAAAGTAATCGTGACATTATAAAAATAAGGGTATTGCAAAGCCCTAGACAGAATCTTAAAAGGATTCGCCTCTGACCTCAATAAGAGAATTGTGAGTCAGCGTATCACTATTAATACGAACTTAATCATCGTGATATCATAAAATTAACTATTTGGGGGATCAATTAAGCATAACACGATCCTCAAACTTATGAGTGAGTGAAGTTCGTTTTGGTGTTGCCGCAGGCCAAAATTAACTCTGGGTGGCTTGGGTCCGCCGGGCCTTGCTTTGTGGGTCTCGAGGACGCGTTTCGGCTGCATACAGCCATTTTCAGCTCGTTCTGGTGTCTTTGTCGCGGTATCCATCTTTTTATATGTGAAACCTCGACCCAATCCTTGTCAAAAAAAGAAAACGCGACGAACCGGACAACGATAATCCCACGATCCTGAAAAGACCCAAACTTAATGACCCTCGTTAACACCTAATTAACCAGACCTACCCCTCCGATAAAAGTTTCACATATAAAAAGATGGATACCGCGACAAAGACACCAGAACGAGCTGAAGATGGCTGTATGCAGCCGAAACGCGTCCTCGAGACCCACAAAGCAAGGCCCGGCGGACCCAAGCCACCCAGAGTTATGAGTGAGTCTGCTCATATTCAAGCTCATATCAAAGATTTAGTGCTTTTTTTGGAGCGGCGCAAAATCATAATAGACGACATGGCGGAACAAGTAGATCAGCTACAACATGAAATTGCGAAACAAGATAATCAAATCGCACAATTAGCGGATGCACTGAGACGACTGCAGCTAGAAAAAGAAGCAGCAAACGCAAAAGTGCGCGAAAACCTAATCAAAGAAATTCGTTAAATGGCAAATTTTACTGGCACATCGGATGTCACAATAAATAGATTTATTCCCAGTACGGAATACTATCTCGGAGGAATCCCGCATGAGGAAGCCAGAAAAACTGCCACAAGAATCATTTTTTACGAGAAAATCCAGGAGGAAGCGAAGGAAGGCATAATCAACATGGAAGGAACAGACAACTGGGAAGAAATCAAACAAGCACTCAAGCAGCTATATCGACCAGATACGGAACCGGCAGAGATTTACAGGAGGATTTTTAACTTGAAAGCCAATAATATCCTAATTACAATACTTATCTGCATTTTGAAATTCGGTCAGCTGGCCACTGGGACACTCTTATTGAATCTAATCGAGACAAAAAACGGATACACAACGATAAACTTGGGACAAACGGAATTAATAACTACGACGAGGACTTTTTTACACATGATAAATGTAGACGAGATTAAATCAACAATAGACACATTTGAAGAAAACTTGTAAAAATTCGTAATTATTAATGATTCCTTCATTAAAAATGAGTTGGAAAATCTCCACGTAAAATTATCTGCTATAAATCCCAGAGATAGACAACGAAGAGGCCTTATCAACGATGAGTGATGAAGATCGGCAGATCATATCTGACTATTTAGAAACAAGTTATAAAAATCACGAAGAAGAAATTACTAATTTGAACAAACAAATTGAGATAAATTCCTTTCTAAATGAATCCATTACGAATTTGAAGAATATTATGGAGTCAGTCAATGGGACAGTTAAAACTTATCAAGAAACAACTGAAAATGAAAATTATCAACAATACATTATTATTATTTTTTCACCTCCACCACCACCACTCGATACAAAACGAGCTATATACCTACCTCGATGAACGAAGATCGGTTAAATATTGGAATGTATTTAAATGCATACATCATTTACAAAGAAACTGTTAAGAGTAAGGCCATATCTCGGTTAGACTTTATGTCAAATGTTATTTTTGAAATTGAGCGTCAGTGGATGAATGAAAAACAATCACATAGTTTTATAAAAGAAAAAAATTTGGATTAGAAAAGTTGCCAGGCCGTAATTTGCGACAATACGTCGTCTGTAGCACCAAAAATGTAATAAAAAGATCGCATTTAATTTGCGCGAGTTATGTCAGCATCGAATGGGCAATCACCTACAAACGTGTCGCATAATCCATTGTCAGCAATACCTTGTCAATCACCCATAAACGTGTCGCACCTTTTATTAATTAGTTAGCACTTTTCTGTTTTTGTTGCGATACATATTTTCCGGTAAAATGCAAAATAGCACAAAATGTAATTTCTGAATTAAGCAAATCGATATATTATAAATATGGCCAGAGACAATTGTTAAGTCAGTTCATGAGAGTTCACGATCGGTACAAGATATTGAAATAAAGTAAATTCAAATACTTAAAACTTTGTTTTTTCCCCTTACAAAGGATTTAAGTACATAATTCGCGCAATGTAGAAAAGGAATTCATCCAGTATGTTTTGATAAACACCAATGTCACCAATCATAATGTATTTAACAATACATAACGCACCCATCAGTTGTCCACAATGCTCGAAATGTGCTGGGTTTTCTCGACATAAAATCTGAACAGCGCGATCGCGCTGCTTGGGACTCAAACGCTTAAACGCATTATTCATTCTCAACGCGATTAAGGACTTGCCGGAATTCGAGGATAATCCGCGGTTGTTGTGCGACTTCATAGATAATGCAGATAAAGTGCGGTGATTTCGGTTACCAGGGGTACACCATACGGACAGTTGCTGCTGATAGCTATCAGAACCATACTAAAAACAGGCCAAATGAAACTAATGAAAAGTAATACGAAAGAACAAACTAAACAAAACGCACAACGAAGTTACGCGCAAGTAGCAACAGAAGAAAGAAGTAGAAGAAATGAAAGGGAGCATGTGGCAACTGCGCAGATTAAAACAAAGCCCACAGAAGCACCCCAACACAAGGCACAACCAAACCCAGCAAAACCATCATTTGCAAACGTATTAAAGAACAAGCCGAACATCTTTGCTGTCAAAATCACGTCTAATACGAACGAGGATGCCCTTACAGCACTCACTAAAGTTATTAACCCAGCTCAGTCGAAACTTAAAATAAAATCAGTAAGACGAACATCGGACATGGGAGCAATCATTGAAGTCGCCCCTGAAAACGACATCAAGGCTATCATATCTAACGGAGGACTCTACAAAGCTGGATTGAAAGCAACAAAAGACGAGGGAAATAAACCAAGATTAATTGTTAGAGGAGTCCCAAAATATATGGAGCAACAGGAGGTACTTGAGGCTATCAAAAGTCAAAACGAGGTACATGATGTTGAAATTGGCTTCAGGACTGGCAATCGCGAAGCAGATACCGCGTGCTGGGTGATCCTTACTGGTGCCAACACAAGAAAAACCCTATTAGAAAAAGGAAGAATCTACGTAGGCTGGAGCGCCTGCCGCATCGAGGACTACTTACAAGTCTCCAGGTGCTACAAATGCCAGAACTTTGGACATGTAGCCAAACACTGCACCAAAAAAGAATTCTGCTCACTCTGCGCGGAAGAGGGGCATCAATACAATAACTGCACAAAAACACAAGAAGAAAAAACTGCTTGCGCCAACTGCACTCGCTTCAAACGGCCCAACGCAAACACCCATGCCACAAATAGCAAAAATTGCCCATCACACAAATCAGCAGTTGAAAGAATTATAATAAGAACCAACTATGGATCGTAAGAACCCAATCGGCGTAAAAATTGCACAAATAAATCTTGCACGATCGCAGACTGCCTCGGTCGAAGCCGCACGGATGCTTTCTGGCGGCTGGACGGATATCCTACTAGTTCAGGAACCCTATGTGTACGGATCTAGAGTCCGTTGCATGGGGAACAATGCTACAGTGATTGCTGCTGACTGCGTAGAAAGGCACATTCCGAAAGCAGCCATAATATACGGGAAAAATAAATTCACTGTACTTCGTCTGTCCCATTTATGCGACACCCACATGGCTGTTGCTGAACTTAAGGGGGAGTTCGGGAGCATCTATCTAGCTTCCATATATTTCCAACCAAGGGGCAACATCGAATCCTTGCTACATAAAGTCGAAAACATTCTGCGTACACTCCATCAAAAGCCATTAATATTAGCCTTAGACACCAATGCCACTTCCTCACTTTGGGACCCAAATCACGACAGCTACCCATCACATCGAAGAAAATCTAAATGGGGAAAATCTCTTGAAGAGGTCATTGAAAAATGGGATCTAACTGTCCTGAACGGACTCAAAGAGCTCCCAACCTACAAAGGCCATGGAGACAGGGGCGAAACGTACATCGACGTGACTCTCGAAACACCTAAGCTAGCAGAAAGTACTGCTATCACGTGGAAAGTCCAGGACCACATTACCTCAAGTGATCACCGAACCATTACAATGACCTTGAACTGGCAACCGACTGAATCCGTACACAACTCCGTCACCGAGAAACCGCTTCGGTACAATGTTAAAAAAGCAAACTGGGAACTATTCGACAAAGCTCTAAACAAGGCGGTTAATGAATGCCTGCTCAAAGAAGAAACCTGGGACTTCTCGGCAGACACAGCTGCAGAACATCTACAGGCGTGCATCCAAACGGCATGCATGATCGCTATTCCACGGAAGAGAATCCGACAAAATAAAATTGCGGGCTGGACCGACGAAGTTAGCAGCCTCTATAAAGACGCAAAGAAGGCCAGACGTAAACTTAAATCGGGGAAAAATACTAACAACTTCAATGAACTCCTAAACGGATACAGAAGAGCTCGAATAAACTTCAAGATAGCACTAAAACACTCCAGAAAATCCAGCTGGGCAAAATATGTGGCAGAAGAAGGCAACAATTCCATATGGGGAGTGCCATACAAATGTGCGCTAGAAAAAATCAGGGGGGAAGACCCACTCGGCTCACTGCAGACCGAGAATGGGCACACAAACGGGCTGCAAGATACAGCAACTACGCTGCTAAACGCACTTGCCCCAGACGACCATCCACAAACCGATACTGCTGATCAAAGGCAAATGAGACATCTCTCCACTATCCATGGCAACAACAATCAGCTCCCCATCGATATAATTAAAGATGACGAGCTCACCATGTGCACTCGAAGAATGACCAACGGGAAATCTCCAGGGCTCGACGAAATCGAAGTCGAAGTTATGAAAAGAGCAGCAACAGCAGAAGCTGAGATAATGTTGCGTGTTTACAACAAATGTCTCGAGGAAGGGAAATTCCCTAGTATATGGAAAATCGGGTCAATGCGAGCAATATATAAGGGAAATGGGAAGAACAGGGAAGATCCGAAATCTTATCGGCCAATATGTCTACTACCAATACCTGGGAAAATACTGGAAAGAATCCTCCTTAATCGAATTTTAAAATCAATTATGAGCAGTCAACACACGTCTGAAAGCCAATATGGCTTTAAAAAAGGGATGGGAACAGAAGATGCAATCAACCAGGTGCTCAAAATTCAGAGCAACTCCACTGCCAAATACATCTACGCAATATCTTTCGACATCGCAGGAGCTTTCGATAACCTGTGGTGGCCAGCTGTTCTTAACGAACTCAAACTACGGAACTGTCCGAACTACATTGAAAACTCGATCAGAAGTTATTTAACAGATCGTCGAGTAATCATTAGAGAGAAATTCTTGGAAGTGGAGAAAAAAGTTACAAAAGGCTGCCCTCAGGGCTCTATCTTGGGACCATGTCCTTGGAACTTAGTATTTGATGGGCTACTCAGGGAACTAAATCAATGGCAAGAGGGAATAACTCCGGTGGCATATGCCGATGATATCCTTGTTCTTATTGAGGGCAACAGCAGGGCACAAATCGAGCTCAAATCCAGTGCAGCTGTTGAGAAAATCACTAACTGGTGCAGGAGCAATAAACTAACTCTCTCAGCGGGAAAAACCGAAGCAATGCTTCTCAAGGGGAAATTGATCAGGCATCCAATAACTAAAATCGAGGGGAATCCCATAAAAACGACCACTGCACTCAAATATCTTGGGATCTGGCTGAGCCCAAACAACGACCCAAGAAAACATATAGAAAAAGCTTCTGCTAAGGCAAGGCAGACATTTAGCAAACTAACTGGGATCTTTAAAGCAAAAATGGGGTTAACTTACAGGACAAAAACAATTCTATACCAGGGACTCTTTCTGCCAATAATAACCTACGGGGCTATTGGGTGGCGATCATACGCCAATCTGAATAAACTGAGACCAATGGTCACAGCTCAGAGACTCGCACTACTTTCGCTCACAGGAGCATACAGAACCACATCTACACCTGCACTTTGCGTCATTGCAGCGCAACTCCCAATAGATCTTGCAGCAACTGAACGTCTATGTCATTATAAGCTCAGGGAGGGGTCCCCTTTTAATCTTAATGGAATTGAGTTCAATCAACCCGGGAATACTGAAAAATACAAAGCAGCCAAGAGAAGGATTAGGGAAACAATCCTAGAACACTGGCAACACAGATGGGATGACACAGCAAAAGGCAGAATCACGCACGAATTCTTTCCTAACATTAAGGACAGGTAAAAATGACATGGATTAAACCAAATCACTACGTTACTCAAGTACTCACCGGGCATGGTGACTTTAAGCACAACCTGTGGAAAATGGGCCTAACTGCCAATCAGGACTGTCTTTGCGGGAGCGTGGAGACACTCAAGCACCTAGTGTTCGACTGCCGACTCCATGACCGACAAAGACGAGGACTCGTAGAAGCCTGCAAGAATATTACTGGTGAATGGCCAGTACCACCCAACGAAATAATATCCAAAAGTATCTATACCACATTCGCAGACTTTGCGGAGAAAGTGCTACAAAAAAAGGGCGGGATCAACCAAGCAACAGACACTTGCGAAGAACTGGAGTTAAACCAATCCATGGTAGAAAATCCACTCATGACAGTAGAAATACAATAACCTAGGCGGCATCATAATAAAAGCAAATAACTAACAATTCAGAATCCAATTGGGCAAAACTAAGCACTAACATACTTGAAAACAAAATCTCAATGCAATAATTTTGGGGAACAAATTCTGGGAAGGGATCAAAGACTCGTAATCCGAATCGGGCATTGCCATCCGATGAGGAAAGCGAGCATTACCCACGGTGTGGGTAATGAGCCAACTCGGAGCTCGGGAGTACGATCCCTTAATCTGAGAGACGAGCAATCGCTTGTCGGACGGATTGACGCTCCGTTTAAAAAAAATAGCGTTCCTCGGGGTTGAGCTGCCCATCGCGATTGATATCGCGACGCTCAACATTGGCGTTGGACTCGAGGTGGCTGTGGTGTTTATTTAAGTCGACCGCTAGAAGTCGCAGCCCGTGGCAGGGTTCCAAAGGGTCGTGCCCCGGAGGAGAAAAAGCTTCCACTCAGGGTGGTAAATTTAGCTGCTCTCGTAAGGGAAGGAGGTTTGGCCGTGAGGCTTGGGTACTCTTCTGCAGCAGTGTGTAGATCACTGAAAGTTGATAGCTATCAGAAACAAAATAGTTGGTCCTGCCAACGAAGCTCTGAATATTCATAGTACCCTTCTAATTTGGGATAAAATAAAGGAATACTTAATCCTTCATTATTCCGACAAGAGGTAGCAAGATAGCGTTATGCAGGATCTACATGGGTTGTCTCAAAAGAATAATAATAATTTGGTAAAAAAGTTTTATAGTGAAGTTATCGACCTTGTGTCTAGCCTGAACAACTATACGAATTTACACGAAAAAGATGAAAGTATTAATGAAGCCATGCAGACTCTCCATGCAAGATTGGGGTTGAAGGTGTTTTTATCCACCTGCACTGGGCTACATTCCAATCCGGGATGAAAATCCTGGAAACATCCTCGGAGGCTGGAAGTTGGCCTTCGAGCATCATAACTAGTCGCACGTACGGCACGACTGTTTCGACCGATGAACGCAAATAACGCACGAAAGCGACAGTTGAGAAAATATTTAATTTATCACAATAATTTTCAAGCAGTGAAATTATAATCACACGTTGACTCGTAACAAATGTTGGACTTTTCTTTACCGTAAGCCAGCTAGAAATAGAAAGTGATAGTGAAATTCAAATTTACATACAAAAATCACGGTTTTTTGAAAGGAAGTTCACCCTTTGCACTCAAAAAGCGCCATTTTCCTAAGTTATATGCGCAATTTCCAAAAGTGACGCCATCCAGATTAGAGACATCAGAATACCAGCACAAAATAAGAAGCGGCCAAGGCCGCAAGATGACATTTCGTCCAAGCGGCTGAACGCAAGCACGGGAAATGTGACGCGGAACGCTTTTCTCTCAACCGAACAAAGAGAGGTGATCAAACGAGAGTTGAGCGGAATTGTAGCTATCCAGCAGCGGTCAGACGCAACGGAAGCAGACAGCGAAGAGCCACACGATATACCAGCAAAAAAGAGCAAACTGGTCAAACTGCCTGAGGACATCGAAATGCCAGCATTAAAAAAAACAAAGACGAAGGAGTTCCATACGAAAAAAGATAAACGGAAATCAAGCGAAACACTTGAAATGCTACGCGGAGCAGGAAGTGCACCCGAAATCAGCGCCATCCCACCAGGCAGCGCTACAAGAACGGACGTCGACGTGGCCAATGCAGACGAGCAAGACGAACTACAAGCAACTCTTCAAGCTGATGAGACCAGATTTAAATTAAAACTAAAAAAAAAGACAGGAAAACTAGTTAGTAAACTAAAAAGACCTAATGTAATTGATATCTTAATTAACAATATAAATAGATTCCATTCGCTCGAACCGTCCCTAACAACCACAGCCCCGGTTTGCGAAAACGTTGGTACGCCAGCTTCACCCACGCATGGCTCCCACCAATTTTTATAAATCAACTAACCGCCTCCTCCAAAGCTCCTCTAATGAATAGATTCCCGTCATCCTGATACCGAGTAAAATCGTTCAACGAATCATACCACAAAATCACAGTTGACAAGATTGAGGCATACGACTTCATCTTGGATACAATGAAGGAACGAAAACTCGGTGGGCACTCATTCACTCCAACGGAACGTCGGAAACCGGTAGCAATACTAAAGGGATTAAACTCCCTTTTTTCACTTACAAGCATTAAAGAGTATCATTCAGTTACCCGGCCTTAACTTCGAAATTATAAACCTGGCAGCAGGTTGGTCGCGGCGCAACGACATGACTTTAAGTCTCTTTAAGGTGATCTTTAATTCCAATAAAGATTTCACAAAAATTATACGGTTAAGATGTATCCTCAACCACAAAATCCACTGGGAAAAATCCAAAAAAGGGGACTTAACACAATGTTTCAGGAGCCAACGTATTGGCCATGCAAAACTGCAAATTGCGGCCATATGACAAGCTGCGTGGCGTGTGAAAAATACAAGAAATCATTGCGATTTATTTGCATTCTCAGTGTTACACGCGTGAAGAAATTGCACTGGGCAAAATAAGTTGGAACCCCTTTTACAACATCTGGCGACCATGACAGGAGCCGTGCAGTTTTAATCTATGCAGTGTAATACAGTGCAAAGTATGTATAATTTTTAAGAGCACAAAACTTTAATCTCTGTGTTAATTTAGTTTACTGAGTGGTACCAGTACTAAGTCATTCCCTTTATCAATCTTAACCCAAGAAAGATAACGTGCGCCTCAGAGGTGCACGCCAAACAGATGTTTCGCTGTCATTTGTTTACAAATGCACGTACAAGCTTGTGTTTCTGAGCCAATTTAGTCGTCAGTCAATACTCTCGAAGAACGGTCCCTTTAGCTCGGTAAGTACCACAATTTCGTTGTTATGTGGACGCGATGCGCTCGAGAGGCGTATGTTTATCTTCTATGTAACTTTTATGTATTTGTTTTGTCATTTTATTTTTGTTACTTTTAAATCATTTCTTCACATGTGTGTTAAATATAAATGGGTTATTAACATTGATTAATTTTATTGATTTTTAGGAAGGTTTTAATATCATGACAAATAAAAGGGGATTAACCGAAAAAGAAATCGTTTCTTTACTGCAACAAGAAGATGAAATTGCTGATGATGGCAGTGGCAGTGAGATAGAGAACCATGTATGTTACCTTGTTTTAAAAATGCCTACTTATAAGCAGAAATCTTCTAATTTTTGTTACTTTACGGTTAGGACTTAGAAAAGTCTACTATTTTCTTATGATAATAATTTATATTTTTGTTTAATTCACTTATTGACAATGTAACATGCCATTGGCATTATAAAAATAAAGGAAAGATACTTACATCTGTAAAAAAATTGTTTTTAAATTGTGCGCCTCTCAGGCGTATGTTTATCTTTTCTGTACTAAAAAATAAGGTTATCTTTTTAGGGTTAAGAAAATACTATCGATTTAAAATGACAATTTTAAAAAGAGCACGATGAGCGCACCGTGCTCAGTTTTCAAAAGCCGTGAGTAGTTTTAATACTGCGTGTGCAGATACAATCAGTGATAAAGATAACATGCTTCATCCTCTTCACAATTTGCAAAGAAAGATTGATGAATGAGAGCGTAATAACTCTCAAATTATCGATGCATTGATTGTTGATACGACTGTCGAAGAGTTCGTCATTGAGGAAGAAATTGAAGCCCATGACGTGCTTAAAAGGCAATTCTGGATGACCAAAGTGAAATTCGAAAATATGAGCTAACCCGTTGACAACAGTATAAGATCGCTACCAAAAGATCAATGGGAAGGAGAAAGAACACAAAGCAAGCTGCCGGCTAGACCAAACTGATAAGCCTGCAGTAGCCGAACACTCACTGAACAACAAGGACCACAAGAAACATTTTGAGAACTGTAGGTTGATAGCATCAGTAAATTGCTACCACACCAGGCTGATTAGGGAAGCCATCGAAATCCATAAACTTCCCAATAATCTCAACAAAAAGGAGGAGGGAGACCCTCAGGCTCAACCAGAGCTGGAAGCCAATCCTCAGACACGCCCGGGGAATGCCATTAGATATGTCGAGATCAACCGAAGCCGAACGAACCATAGCGGAACAATCCGAAGAGGGACAAGCTTACCCCCCCCCCCCCCATTGGTATAAATACAACCTGCGCATGAGAAATCGTCAGCCTACATCCAGCATCGGAAATGGACAGACCTCTGAAGAAGCTCGCCACTCGTGCTAGCGAAACGTTAGGCAGAAATTCCAACCGACGACGGCCTTTAGACCCGAATCAGGACAATACCAGTTCATCAACTGGCCGCGAAAGCCTCAACCAATTCATCAAGCTCTTAACAGAATCTAGAATCGACTTGACTAGAACCATTAAACGTCGTGACAAATCATTTTGTCACCATATTATACCCACTCGTCGAATCATATATATATTTGCTTATATATTTGTTTAAAAGATAAAAAAAATTTGTAGACAGTTATTTAAAAAAACAATTGTCCCCTCGATGACAAGTTGTAATTTTGTGTTATTTTACATTTTCTGGTTTATGTCATCGTAATGTACACAATTGTTATTCATGCATTCCATGTATTTAAACAATTAATATTTGATTTTTGATCATTTGATTTTTGACTATGCATACAACTAAAAATATAACAAAAATTTAGGTTAGTCGAGTAGCACCGGGACCTCGACTAATCTTTTGTTATTAACAAATTATTACAAAAATAAGTGAACAAAGGCAGTAACTTTATCAATATGTCATAGAAAGGGCTAAAAATGGATTTATATATGTTTTGAGAGTGCTGAACACGAACCTCACAGCCCCGAGTCTCTCCGAGTGGTCAATCTATTGTCACTGACAAATTATTGCAAAAATAAGTGAACTCCAGAACTTCAGACTCCAAAATTTTGTCCTAGTCGAGGTCCCGGTGCTACCAGAACTAGAGTAGGTAGTTCAGAAGTCATATTAAAAATGTAACTCTATGTTATATAAAGAAATTGATGAAGAACCTGTTACACCTGAAAAAAAGGAAATATTATCATCACCGAGTTTTGGAGCTGTATCATCAACGGTTTGCTCTCCATCAACTGAAACACAGAAAGACGGAAGAAACAACCAAGACATAGTGGCATCAGTGGACTGCTCCGTTTGTCACACTTGTCCTCATCAACCCCAGATTCTACTAGGGGATTTTCCGGTGCAAAAACTTCCAAGCAGAGTGCTGAAATTCCAGACCAGTTGGTACGAGAAATTTCCTTGGCTACATGTGGCTGGAGCAGAAGGGGTAAGCTGTTTTTACTGTATGCTCAATTGTGCCCAGGCAAAAGGGTTCAACAACTGGAAAACAGCTATTGAAAACTTTGGAAACCACCAAACGAGTGATGCTCATTCCCAAGCTGTTTTAAGCTACTCTTAGTTACACCTATTGCGTCACAACTGTCACATGTTAAACTCGAACAACAAGAACTTGCTTTAGAATCTCGTATGACTATAATAAGTGGTGTTAAGTATTTTGTTAGACAAGGTCTGGCAGTAACAGGTCACAAAAATGATGAAGGTAACCTAATGGAACTATTGAAAGTTCGCTGTGAGGACAAGCCGTCTTTGGAACGGTGGCTAGAAAATGATATAAACTATACTCACCCTACCATATAAAACGAAATCATACAGATATTTGGAAACGAAATCATGTCCAGTATAGTTCAGAGCATTAAGTTAAGCAACCCTTTGATGTACTCTGTCATCTGTGAATTGCTGGCAATGAACAGGTCAGTGTTTGTGTCAGGTGGGTTGATGGTGATCTCCAACTTTACGAAAGTTTTTTGGATGAATCAACAAATACATGCGGAACACATATAGCAGATCTTATTTTCGACGTGTTGTTTAGCTTGCAGCTACATTTGTCCAATCTTCTTGGGCAAACTTACGATGGAGCTGGCAACAGAGTGGTATCCATAAGGGAACAAAGTCGGTTGTAATAGACAAATAACCACTTGCTGACTATATTCATTGTGGTGCTCACTGTGTCAATCTAGTAATGAAAGTAAGCTGTTAGACTTCAAGAAAACGCAATGTGTTGGGGTCATCAGCTAGGGGTATAGTTTTCAAACACAAAAGCTACAGATGAAATTTTCTTCTGTGTACGAAGAGTGTACCAAGTACATAGCTGAGCTGAGCTGGGCCTTGAAGAATTAAGACTCCCAAGACGAAAAAAGTGCCTAAAACGATATCTGAGGGAAATGCTGATGGCTACGAGTTTACTTCAACAGAAGAACACTTCAGACAAGATTATTTTGAAGTCATTGACTTGGCTGTACATGGTCTCAAAACTCGTATACTTGAACAGACTGGTATGAAAAAACAAATTCAGCTCGAGAAAGTCCTGTTAAAAAGAGAAGGTTATAATGTCAATGTGCTAGCGACATATCAGGAAATCAACAGTCAAATTTTGAAGTCAGAACTTGAGCTTTTCTACCTAGAACAAGATGAAGAATTTAGAAGACGCCAAGGACGTGTTGACCTCTATGGTAAAAGAGCTCAGGGAGCAGTTCTCCAATGTTGAAGTTCTGATGAGACTAATGCTTGTGTGCTGTAAAGCAGAGCGAAGTTTTAGTGCTCTACGGAAATTGAAGACCTGATACTTAGTGATAAAAACCTATTGAAGACTTATAATAAGTTTTTGTTTAATACCTTTATATATTTTAGTATGAGTTTTCAATTGTCTGTTTAAACATATTTTCAGATCAATAAATATAGTTTCAATGAAAAACTTACTTGTACAAATGTAGGATTTTGGGTTTAAATTAGTGTTCAATCGTCATTTCAAGGTCCCAATTTTTCAAAAATTTTACGAGGGTGGACAAAAATTATGACAAAATTCGGAACGGCTGTTTCAATTACTTCTCCGGGTGTGAGAATAATTTAAATTTTTAATCCGCTCGGCCCGCTCATACATAATTCGCTAGCGACGATCATCATATTTATTCACCTAGACATTAACCCCATTCCACAGACATCCGATTTGCTGACAACCAACCTATTCTGATTACATTTTAAATGCCTAATATGCATTTATATATTCAATTTATTGCAACCCAAGAATCTGTCAATTTATAAATTACAAAAATTGGTTTAATTGACATAAATTCGCGACTATAAAACAATAAAACGGCAGATAGCAACAAACACGTGTCGCTGCATGTATTTATTCCAGGCAAATCCTTGTGGTTTTTCTCACAAAAATAAAATCTAATTTCCCCCGAGAACACCTTAAAAAAAATCCTTTGCACATTTTGGACAAATGACAAAATGCTGGTGCGATTTCTCCGCTAAATTCCTCTCAACCTTATCTATGCCAAGATTTGCAAAGGTATAAGAACGAAGCAAACAAGACGTCGACCATCAGTAAGTGATAGATCAAGTTAAAGAAAGATAGTGCAGATCAAAGGTATTTATCAGTTGTGTGTGCGCAACTGCACAATTTTAGGAAGCGACTAGCGTCAGTTTTGGGGGAATCCCCCAGTTACGTGATATTTAAACTCGTGACAACCTGTCCATCTTAGGAATTTTCATATTCCATACAAGGAATAGAAATTAAATATTAAAATTTTGAGACCTGTTTAAACGAAAAATAGTGTTTATAACACGAAATCTAAAAAGAAACTAAAAACTAATAATACTGTTAAAAAAAATGTCGATGGTGTCTGACGGCGAAGTGGACAACGGCGTATTTACAGTACGAAAACGAAGAAAAAGTTTAGCAGACTGTACAAGAACGAAGAACACTTTTTGACGGAGGTACTTGGCCAATGTATGGTCCAAGTATTGGGAACGTCAGCGGATGCGCTTTACGATCATGACGACAAGAAGCCGAATACACGTTGAATTGGCATCGGCCAGACATGTGACTGCGGCGAATCATCTTTAGATTCAGAATTTGAACAACCAGCAATATCAACCGTAGGAAAAGCGGAATATCTGCAACGAGAGGAGAATCCAACAGCTGGAACCGAGTTGGGCTCAAATGAGTTTACCACCATTAATTACAGGAAGCGGGCTTATGGGGACTTATTTAAGCATATTTAAGCATTTTCTTAAAGCTTCTGAAGTCCCTCGACACACAAGCGTGCAACTGTTCTTCTGAAAGTTGTCCATGACCAGGCCTTCCAAGTCAAGCGATTCTCCACAACCAAGTTCAGAGCGGACGGAATTAATCTGGGGCTATTTCTAGTCCAGCGTACTCCTGGCACAGATCAGAAAGTCTTTCTTCAGGTGAAGCACCTTCTTCATCACAAAATTCAAAAGAAACGCTTGAGCAAAGAGAATATAACGTAATGCTTTAATTGCCAAACATTGCTTTGAACTGTGCTCTCCCGACGCGCTGCGTGAAGTGTGACAAATGCCAATGCAAGGACTCTGATAAGGATAAAGTTTACTGTGTAAACTGCAAGTCCACTGGTCATCCCGTCAGTTTTCACGGGGGCTTGGCGGCTAAAAGTCTAGAGGAAAGAAGACTTGCCAAGAAGTTACATAAGCAGCGCCGACAAGATGAAATCAGCAAGGCTTTTGCGAACACCGTGAGGGATGGCATTTCCAATCAACTAAAACGGATTTCGAGTCCCAAGTTGTCCCAAGAGCATTCCAACCACCCTGAACTCAGTCCTCTTATCAAACTGCCAAGGTAATTTTGGTTTGGACCTTTTCAGATTGGTTAATCAAGTCGAAGACTTCGTGCCGCGCCTGGGTAAAATGAAATCTATCATTGAGAAGAGAGAGGCATATCTGTCACTTTCTTTACAACTTTCGGAATTCGACGCAACCCATTAAATTCGCCGCCCTAAACTCATGTTCCAAAAGAACATGAGTCTCAGGTCTCAGCGAATTATCACGAAATGAACAATTTACACACATCGAATTCAACAATTAACAAAATCAATAAAACAACAATCAACATACACCGAGCATTAAGCAAAGCTACAGTAAAAAGACGATTGGAAAAATAAAATTTTTTTCCATCAGATTTGGTTAACTGTTGATGGTCTTTCGCAACGATAATGGTAAGAAGTCGAATCCAAAATCTTATTGCAATTCAACGCATGCCTTGATTGAGGTTCAGCTGTAACGCAACAACATGTGCAGAATACTTAAGGTCAGCAAGAACATCGAAAAATTGTGTTATAGCGAGGAGAGGAACTGTGAAGATATGCTAAGAAGTGGCCGATTGTCAGCAGAAGCAAAGAGGGAAGTTCAAAAATTGGTTGAGAATATATTAAAAGTGGGGACGTAAATAATAACAAACAGATCAACGACTCTCCAGAGGCCACTACATATGCGTCGATGGGAACCCTCAAGCGATACGTGTGGTCCACCCACATGGTCCAGCAAGCCTATTGACAACTTAAGGAACTTTATTTTCGCAAGAACATTCGATACCGGCTAAATTTCTGCCGAAATCCAAAATACCTCGCATTTTCTGAATTTTTTGCAAACATGCTTTTGACGAGCGGGTAGTGACTTCAATTGCATCCAATATCCAATCGCCAGAACCGATCAGTGTGAACCAGCGATTCCGCAATACAGGCAAAGGATCCATAATTCGACTTAAAAATCATGGTAGCTGGCGGAGTGAGCAGTCATGAAAAATATCAAATTCACTTTGTTCAACAAGGAGTGTCTGTTAATGGAGAATGTTACAGAAAAAATACGCTCCCTGCAATATCTGACCAATCGCCAACAATTTAGTGATGAAAAGCAAGCAATTTCGATGCAAGGTGGAGTCAAGGCGCATTGAAAACTTATGAGGTGATTTTCGATTTATACCTCATGGAAAAAGGAAGCAGCTGATTAGACATATATGAATTGAGTGGGACGCAATTTCTAGAGACAACAAGAAAAATCTATGTGAAAGTTTCACGAAACGACTTTTCGAGTGTATAATAAACGAACGAGGACAAACTTCATACTAATAAATTATTATACAACTTAATGCGTATCGTTAATTTTTAAATTATCATATTAAATCGATCTCTTTTCTTTAAAATTTTAAGTAAGAAATACTATTGTAAGAAACATTTGAGCCGCTCTGTACTTTACGATAAAATGTATCGAGTTCGATATAATTCATCATATACTACATAATATTATAATTTACAACTTGCACTTGTATATTCAATCGAAAGCAATTTTCGATAGCAGTACGTTATTCTTCTTTATTCGAGGTAGAAGGACAATTTTTGCTGGTGGGTAGATATGTGATGTGATGACAAGGTAGACGCTCTTAATTGTAGAAACAACAAACACTCAAGTCTGTTTGATAATATCTTACTATATGACCTAAGGTATGTCTGTTGAAATAATATTGGTTTTTTATCATATGGCACCACCATTCAACGCATTGGAATTGCTTTGCTGTAATTTGAGAGCTTTGTTGAACAGAATCTTGCGCTTTACACCCCCCCCCCCCCCACACACTGACCACACCGAAATCCACACCCACGAGTAAGCGCATAGGCCAATTTCAACACTCTACAATCTTTACAAAAACCAATCAGAAGGCAATGAAATACAAAATTCCACGAGTTTGCCGCATTTAAGAAAGTATATAAGGGTTCTGTCGCAATTTCTTATTACTATACACCCATCCACAAAACTCGGTGACTTCATGACAGCTAACACGGGAGCAGTGAAGCAACTTTGAATTTTCGGTGATCTTCATATTGCTGTATCAAACCACAAAAAGTGAGTGTCAGTGCACATCATACCAAGTGTCAGTGGTTCTTATCAAGTAAATAGCAACGTAAGAATTTCAAGTGCGTAAATATTATAAAGTTGTCCAGATAGGTTCTCTAAATTACTAATTTTATAATATTAGTTTATTTTATCCGCAAAATGAGCAACTATAGCAGCGACGACGGCATTGTTTCACCTAAAATGAAGCGAAGATGTTTACGACTACTTTCAGCGTCTTCTGAGGACGTCAGAGCCTAACACTCCGAAGACTGTGAGTTTCAGAATGAAAATCCTGATACAAATACTACCTGGAATTCCACAGGAGATAACAGAAAACCTTTCCAATTTTCTGTGAACTCAGGCCAGCAAGAAATAGTACCAAGACGTTATAGAAATAACTGTTCGTATTATTATATGGTATTATTATGACAAGCTTATTAATATTTTAGAAACGCAAAAAAATTTATATGCTGAGTAATTTTTACAAAGCCGTCTTAATCTTGCGGCAGCCCGGGCAAAATGCATGTGCAGCAACAAAAACAACCAACAAAAGGGACATACATACTGAATCTCTCTCTAGCTAAGCACTTACCGCGTGCAGATGTAAAATTCACACCTTTCCGACAAATTCACTTCAAAGTACAAGAAGTCACACGCTAAAATCTAAAACCGCGGTCAACGAAATGGTTGACAAAATAATTTCCCACTAATAACAGTGAAATTAGATGTTTTATCGCGCTTTTAATATTAGTGGAAATCGTAAAAAAACCCCACTCTTCAAATGTACTTTTCAAATAGGGAGTTTATTCGTACGCCGTTTTTTTTTCTGAGACTATGTCAGCCGACCGATTTTTATTATTGCGTAAATTCCTTCACTTTGATGAAGATGACCAACTTCGCGATGAGACGAGGCCAAAAACAAAAGTGATCAAAATCAAAACGGCTTCAGACATTAAAGTAATAAAAGTGTCGACATTACATATTCCCCAAATGGACATTTGCATCGGCGAATCACTTCGTATCTGGAAAGGACGATTGCCGTGGAAACAATATGTCCCGTCAAAAAGATGTCGATTGGAATCAAATTTTTAGTTTTATCCGAGAGTGAGTCGGGATTTATACGGAATTATTTCATAAGCCCCGGAAAAGATACTGATTATGACCAGCGTTATCGTTCAGTTCAGTGGTTGGAACCATTCGGAAAAATAGCATTGACATTCCTTTAGAAGTAACACAAATCCCTATTAGAAAAAGGGAATGCGTTGTTAGGTTTAAAAATAAAATTATGTTAATGAAATAGAAAGATAAGAGGGAGGTTTATTTAGTAATTTAATATACTGTTCATAATAACAACTTAATAAAAACAGAGAAAAGAAAAATAATAACAGAGAAACCGGAGCTAGTGATTTGGTCATAATGAAAACATAGGTGGATGGGTGGAGAATTATCATAGCGTACTCCACAGAAAAAAAAACAACTCAGAGTGCTACAAAAAGATATTTCTCCATTTCTAAGCCAATACGTGTCTGAATGCATTCATATTATACAAAAAAATAATGGAACATTATCGCGTATTAACTTTTTACTCAAATATAAAAATTATATATTTACTCAATTATATTTACTCAAATATATAGAAAAACAATTCTACGCGAAGGTGTTCGCATTGCTACAACCGCAATGTCGGGATGGAGTCGCGTTACTGGTGTTCAACTTTAAAGGTCTCATTGTGTACAGTTCCTTGTTCCCTGGCGCTTAATATCACTCCACAGCAGCAATACAAATTCGAACTTTTATATGTATAATATATAATTAAATTTACCGCGTTTTAAGTTCAATATGTATGTAATATATGCTTATGTTAACCAAATAAGTAAATTTTAGTAATAAAATTTTCAATTTTATGAAATAAACCCATCTTTTCCATCCAATATCCTACGAGCGCAACATACTCTGTGATTGCCGAATACCCTCGTCATGGCTCTATTCTGGCGACATAAAACGGTGCGCACTGTGAAACGAGGGCGTCACAGCTAACTGATTAATAAGATCAATCATAGCCATGTCATGTTATCATGTCTTTTCAACGCCATATCCACCCTACCTGATTCATCTTATGTCATCTTAGCAAAATATATACTCTTTCAACACGCCCGCCTATTTTTCCTTAACCACTTATAATCCTTCAATTTTCCTTCTACCAAATTTTGAAATTTTTTTCCAATTTCACTCGCCTGTAAAAATTTAAAAAATATCAGATACAATTGTCAGTATGTAACACTTTGCTTATAAAGAACATATCAAGTTATTCGTTGAATCAGTTTCGCAAAGCTTCTCACAAATTTGCCTTCGGAGTATTGAATACTTGTTTTACTTAACTACCGCGGTATGGATCATGAGTCGCCTGAGCCGGATCTCTCGCGGGATGTAAGCGTTATTTGTGCCTGTTAGTTGACAAGTGAAGTTACCCCTGAACATCACCACTTTCGATAACGTCACCAGAGCATTAACAGCCCTCTCGTGATCAATTCACTTCTCAACGTCTAGTTGGCAACACAATCATTTGGCAACACTTGGCAACACTTTGGCAACACTTTGACGCTTGACACACCAAGTCATCAACAGCTATCTGTTAAGAATCAGTACACGTATGAGAGAAAGAGCTAGGGATAACGTTATAAACATTGTTGTAGACACATGTTTTTAACCAGAAATATGTACCTTCATAATATGTATTTTCCGTGGGTTTATAACATGTACTTTCCCACATCGGTTTAGCGTATTTTTGCTTAGAATATTTTTCATTGTTCCTTTCATGGCACATCATTTAAGAGACTTAGCCCTTTAGTTAACATTCGATGTTTAGTATTTACAACAAAAAACCCACTTATGCATGTAACTAGACTTTCTTAGTTCATAAGATGCAATAAAACTATTCCGAAGAACTTGAGTGACGCAAAAGTCGGTCACGTACTAACACCACCACATCCGAGGTTAGGTGTTAACTACGAAAAACAAAATGCGGGGTCTGCCAATAGTCCGCGACGGATTCACTTCTCTTTTTTTGTATTTGCTTTTTCTTTTCTTTAAATAAACATATTACACAATGTAACTTTATTTGTTTCAATTAATTTATTGAAAAATTCAGTGAGCGTCTTGATAAATCAAGTCGCTAGTGGAATTATATCGTAAGAGTGTTACGCTAGAATTTGACCAACGCGCGTATAATAACATTTTACACTATCAAATATCGTTTTGCTTTGAATCACCAATTTTCTTCTCTATTTCTGCTCTTACCATATATTCAACACAGACGCCCGTGTGGGCAGAGAAGTTATGCATAGAAATGGAAATTTAGTGCCATGACGTCGTTCACCGGAGCACAACGTGCGTACAATGACTTTTCAACTCTAGCGCAACAAATATATTGCGCTCATTGCAACATACGGCATAAAAAGAATCTCCATCGATTCAACTGATTAAAAAATGGGGGCAGAAGTTAGATGAGACGGGCTCAACAATAAATTCAAGACAATCCAGCCAAACTAGAACATCAAGGGATCCCGAAATCGTAGAGCGTGTTAGACCGTCTGTTCGCGAACAAACTATTATAACTAGAATACTACTATAACTAGGATACTACTCGAAAGTGGTTTAGTGTCTTAAATTTGTCCAGAACATCTTAAAGTCGCACTCATCACAAAGACTTACATTTAACTCCGTACAAATCCCTTTAAATCCGCACAAAATTCAAATTGTAATGAAATGTAAAAGAAGTTCACCAGGTCCACCAATAATCAAAATTGTTAATGGACCAACAGACCTGTTAATGGACCAACGCAAAACATTGCCAACTGGATTCTAAAGGAAATAGGAAGACTTGGACTAAATAGGAGGGACACATACAGTTAAAAACATTTCAGAAGTACTAGAACGCCTAAATAAACAAGGGCAAATCAATGAGGATGAACTATTGTTTTCACTCGACGTGCAATAACTATTCCTAAGCATCCCAACCAAAGAAGCGCTATATATAATGAAGGAATGGAATGCAGGATATAAAAAACCCTCAGAATAGCGAAAACAGCTTAACTATACACTAAACTAGCTAGACTATGTATGACCGAAGCATACTTCACTTTCAATGGGAAATTCTTCGAAGTAATGTCAGGAGCAGCAATGGGTAATCCTTTATCGCCTCTTCTTAGTTACCTCTTTATGGGCACAGTAGAAGATAATTCAAAAAAAACGGGGACTACTTCCAAGCTTTTGGGTAAGATATGTAGATGATATCTGGGCGATAGTTAAAAAAAATACCAATGAGACGTTACATTTAGCTGTATTAATAAAATTCACCCAATAGTTGTATTTAAAAAAAAAAACAAGAAACGGACAATTAAGCTTTTTAGATATCAAAATCTTTAGAGTAGCGAAAACTTTGCAATAAAAAATATACAGGAAGCCACCACAAACGCCACGAACCAAATCAGCATCCACAGCTGGCCACAAAAATTGGCAGTATTCAAAGCATGCATACGCAGGCTTCTCATCCTACCACTTAGCGAAGATAACTTCAACAAAGAAGAGCAGTATATCCTAGACACAGCAAAGAAGAACGGATACACGCAAAGGGAAATCCTAAAAATTATGTCGAAAAAACAATTGGCAAAGGACAAATTAAGTACGTTCTTCAAACAGAACAAGGAAATCAACCAGCGAGGGAAGATATGGCTGTCTGTTGCGCACACAAATGTGGAACGAATTATTGGACAAATACTCAAACCGTGAGACATAGTAAAAGCGTCAACAAGCAGCAACACAATACTGAGTTCGAGACTGGGAACATCAAAGGAACAATAAAACGTTAAACAAAATAAGCGGCATATATGAGATTAGATGCAAAGACTTTCCAAAAACTTTATAATTAGTGATGTATAATCTTATGTGATTTTTGCCAAAAACTGCTAAGTATTTTCTAAACTTTGAAGTAATAGCTTATTATAAACAAATAAATTCGACCAAAATAATTTTATTTTAATTAAATATATCCACTAAAGCTAATTATTAAACACTAAACCCTAAGATTAAGCAGCATATATGAGATAACATACAAAGACTTTCCAAAAACTTATGTAGGACAAACAAAGAGTCTGGTCACAACGAGAGAACAGGAGCATCCACGAGAAGTTGAAACTAGAAAGAAACGCCAAAAAATCAGCGCATATCAGTCGGTGGTCGTAAACACATAGTAAAATGCCATCATAACGTGCAATGGCAAAACGTGCAAAACGATTTTCATCCTGACAACAAAAGAGCAAAATCAGCTAAACACAGACACAGGAAATTGTGACGCCAAACTGACGAGGCTAGCCGCCCAAAAAAAAAAACAAGAAAAACAGTATGGCATTGAAGATACTGAAGCGAAACTTAGTGTATGATGAATGTCTAAGGTTTAAAAAAGATAATTCGCCTACTTGTACTTGTACATTTATATACATAACACTGAAGAAGGAACCATTATCGGCCTAGAAACAGCTGTCTGTTCCAAATAAAAACTTCAACCTAAAAATGGAAAGTGATAAAAAAATTTTAATCAAAATTCATCAAATACTTATCATACTCTTTCGGCCGAAAAAAAACGCCACACCCTCGAAAAAACCCACGGTTACAGCAATTTTTCGCCAATACCACCGTTAAAATAAATTTTTCTTTTTTGTAAGGCGAACACAAAATAAAAAAATTAAGTGTAAAAATTCCTTAAGCTGCAAGAAAGGTTACTGTTGCACATGTCTAGAAAGTCACCAGACTTTAGTGCATTTCAAAAAACAGGCACCTCTTCACGTGCATCGCAATCGTTTTAAAAAAAGTGACGAACAGCATGTCACGAGTTACAGCACTATTCACCTTCATTTAACATTTCATTTTTAACATTTAACATTTCTTCATTTAACATATGGAACGCATTCAAACCCCAGACATGCCAATCTCCCTTTCCTAAATTCACGTTTTCATTTAACCCTTTTCGGATGCATGTTTGCTCTCAGACACCATAGCCTTTTTACAGTTCCGGTCGTATGTCTGACACCAAAACATAAAATCGTACTAATCATAAACTGTATTCATCCATGTATCAGTTTACAATTTATCTGCACAAATATAAATATGTATCTAATGGATCTATTCACGAACTCATCCGACTTATTCAATAATTCTTATCATTTGGAGATAAAGAAATTCTGTGCGAACAAAAGCTGTTATTTCTCGCTCGACATGCAATACGCTGAGGTAAGCCAGTCGCCTCTTGTGCGTAAAGAAATCGACACGGTTGGAAAACACTTAGTAAAATTGCAAATAATATTTATAAAATTATATTTAACTTTAATTAGGCATTCCCGTTTTTTAAAAATATTTGAATATAATTTTCCAAAATGGCCAAAAGAAAGTTACCGACAGAAGTTGATTGTGAATCTGGAAATAGCGAGGAAGACTTTTATTTTGACACCGTGAATATTGATAATGTTTGTACTGATTCTGGTAGTGACATATTTTCAAGGAAGCAACGAGTGAGACAATTGGTAATATCCAGCGACAGTGAAGTTGAAGAAAATGAAGAAAATAGGGACAGTTTACTAACTGGAGAGACGTTACACACAGAGATTAGCCGCAATCAAAGACAAATTTTTCAACGGGATCTAAGATTGTTGGACCTAATGTACCTCTTCATTGCACAGCACCAGAACCAGAAGCAGAAATGCCTAATAATCGTTGAGTTGTTCTACCGACAATTGTTTATAAACAAAATCATGCTTACAAATTTCCGGAATGTTGTACTTCAAAAAACGCTTCTTGGTTGGATTTTCGCCGAAAATCCTAGTAATTATAGTTTATATAAATTAGTAGATTTTAGTACAATTAGAAAACAGTGCAGTTAGTTAGTACAATTTCATCTGTTAATCAATTTACATACTTTACGAAGAAGAATTAAATGGTATAAAGCTAGTTACATCCTTTCCCACGGACGGTACGGACTAATTTAGGACCACATAAATCATTTTTCATCGTTTCGCAATTTAACCTGAGATGACGCCTTGTTGTATTAACTGAGCATCCTGTTGTAAAGCAGCTTTCAACTGTGGCAATCCCAGCAACATTACACACTTGAGAGATCAAATGCGTTGAATTTACCTGAAAGATGTGGCAATCCCAATAGGATCATACACAGAAAATAGGAAAAAAGACATGGGAGTAACATATAGTAATGGGCATTCACTCAATATCGATACTGTTCATGTAAGGAACATTTAAAAATGTTAATTCAAGCAACAGTGATAATGTTCATTCACCGAACATTGTAACTGGGTCAGAAACATTCAGAATATTGCTAAGTATGCTAAAAATGCTGTAAGCAGCCAATTGCTCTTTCACAACAGTAATCGCATCTCAAGTGGGTCGTGTAAAGTTGATGAAAATAGAAATATTGAATAAAAGAAAGAGCAATTGACTGATCGATCATCAGTTGTTGTTAGGATCGCTCGAGTTCATTTCGGAAATAAAGCGTTAATTACAGATAGAAAGCTGTTTTGTTTTTTTTTATTAAGGACAGCAGTAAATTAAATTATTTGCGTGCCTTCTAGTATCTTCGAGCTTAGTTGTGTCGAGGCGATCAACTGCTGAGCACGTGTTTGCGCGCGCAATTTTGGAAATAAATTTTTAAATTTAAAAATAAACAAAATAGTAAATTTTAAAATTTCTCGGGGGCCTCTGAGACCCCACCTCAGTATTTTGTGAATAATTTGTACTTTGTAGTTAGGACTTTCAAAAGTTTTACAATATGGAGCACAGTACATCGTCTGGAAGAAAACTGTGTCTCAGTAATAACAATAACTATCATGTAGCAAAAACTAGAAGAACCGTAATGCCAGAAGACATAGATTTTGACACAGTGGTGACGTTGTGCTTAGATCGTGGAGACTCCAGCGGTTCGGAGGTGGAAGATATTGATGACACCTTTACACCGGAGCTTCACGAGCATGACTCAGATACGGTAAACGAGTCGGAACCCGAAGAACAGGTTGACAATGCTAATGATCTTCCCGAAAAACAAACGTCGTGCGATGAAGAAAAATCGCTACAAATAGGCGCGCCAAACACAATCTAGAGCCGTTCGAGTTTCTCAACATAATATAATTAGACGCACTAACTTTTCAAATCTAACAGAAAACGACCAAAAATATCCTTCTCTATTTCGAATAAACACATTGACGATGAGATTATACACGAGATTCTCAAGTGTCAGATTCAATTCTCAAGTGAAATTATCAAATCTACATCGGACCAAATTTTCGGATAAAGATCGCGCAGAAATTTAAATATGATGGAACTTCATGCATTTATTGGTCTTTTTTTTTCTGCGGTTTTCAAATCCAATTTCGAAAATGTAGATTACATATTTGCGTTGGGTAGCTTGGGTCTGCAGTAAAAATTTGCGACTGATGGTTCTGATAGGGAGATATTTCGATGTGTCATGTCTAAAAACAAATTTCTGTTTATTCTACATTGCTTGCGATTTGATAACTCTGCTCATCGTGAAGTACGAAGACTGTCGGACAAGATAGCAGCAATTTCGTGCGTGTTTAGAACTTTTGTGGAAAATTGCCAAAGGTTTTATAATGTCAGGGAATATGCCACTGTGGATGAGATGTTGGTACCTTTTCAAGGGAGCACGTACCTATTGATTTATATGCTAATGAAACCTGCCAAATATGAGTTGAAATGAAGGTGCCTGTGTGATGCAAAGAACGGCTATTTTTATAACTGTTATATGCATGCCGGACGTGGATCAGATGGTAAGGATTTGACAGAAAAGGAAAAAATTTTTTTTTGGTTCCAACACAATCTGTGATCCATCTAGCAATTTAATTAAAACCCGTTATTTAGAAGTAAAAGAAACATAGCCTGTGATAACTGGTTTACATCAATAGAGCTTATAGAATATTTGAAGAAATAGGGCTTCACATGTGTTGGTACCATGAAAAAAAGCAATAACCGAGAAATACCAAAAGAGTTTCTATCCTCAAAACACAGCGATATAGGATCCACGCTTTACGGTTTTACTGGTCGAAATACCCTTTTGCCACATGTACCGAAAAATAACCAAGGCAGTCATCCTCCTTTCTTCAATGCACCACGCAGAAGCTATTGATGAATCCACCGAGGAACCCGAAATAGTAGGGTTTAATAACAAAACCGAAGGAGGTGTAGATGAAAGTGACAAAAAGTGCTCAATTTATACTTCAAGTCGTAGGACCCATCGGTGGGCAATGGTTTTATCGCATACATCATGACAAGACTACAGGAAGGGGAATTTTCGTAAAAGAATTAGCGCACTGTTTAGTGCTACCCCAAATGAAAAGACGAGCGTTGAACGAAAGGTTGCCACTTGAGCTTCGTTTGAGTCTGGTACGTGTGCTGGGAAAGGGTATGCCTCTAACTGACCGTCAAGAAGTTGACGAAGAAGAATCTTTAAAAAAGAAGAAGGTGCCACACATGTCCTTTGAAACCTGAAAGGAAATCCACATATTCATGTTATGCATGCAAAAAACATGTATGCCTTCAATGTGCTTTGCAAGTTTGCCCAGACTGTGTATAATTTGCATTAATTGATGTCTGTAATCTTTTATTCCCATTACGGTATAATAATAACTGATGAGCCATTTGCTAGAAAGATTATTTAAAATTAAGATTGTAAGTTAATTTTTTGATTCTTTAAATAATTTTAATTTATAATTAGTGATGTACAATCTTATGTGATTTTTGCCAAAAACTGCTAAGTATTTTCTAAACTTTGAAATAATAGCTTGTTATAAACAAATAAATTCGACCCAAATAATTTTATTTTAATTAAATATATCCACTAAAGCTAATTATTAAACACTAAACCCTAAGATTAAGCAGCATATATGAGATAACATACAAAGACTTTCCAAAAACTTATGTAGGACAAACAAAGAGTCTGGTCACAACGAGAGAACAGGGGCATATACGGGAAGTTGAAACCAGAAAGAAACCAGAAGAAATCATTGCATATTAGTTGGTGGTCGCAAAGCACATAGTAAAATGCCATCATAACGTGCAATGACAAAACGTGCAAAATGATTTTCATCCTGACAGCAAAAGAGCAAAATCAGCTAAGCGCAGAAACAGGAAATTGTGACACCAAACTGACGAAGCTAATAGCAAAACAATAGCAATAGAAACAATAGACAAGAGCAAAAAAACGAATTAGGGTAGATACTTAGCTAAACACCATAAATAACCATAATTAGTAGGATTTAACATGGTCTTTACGATTTAATGCCATAAACATATTTGAGGATAATGAAGCGAAACTTAGTGTATGATGAATGTCTAAGGTTTAAAAAAGATAATTCGCCTACTTGTACTTGTACACTTTTATACAACACACTGAATACAGAACCATATCGTCCTAGAAACAGCTGTCTGTTCCAAATAAAAACCTCAACCTAAAAATGGAAAGTAGTAAGAATTTTTTTAATCAAAATTCATCCTCGAAAAAACCCACGGCAACAGCAATGTTTCGCCAATACTACCGTTAAAATAATTGTTATATTAACTGACTATCGTGTTTAAATGCACCCCTGAACTGCGGCAATGCCAGCAACATTGCACACTTTAGAGATCAAATGCGTTGAATTCACCTCACAGATGTGGCAATTCCAATAGGATCATACACAAAAAATAGGAAAAAAAAAATACATACGTGAAGAAAAGAAGAAAGAAAGGAGGAGTATACGAGGAGTCGAGAGCGCGTTGGCGAAATTTTTTTGTGCCCGCGTCAATGGAATGCGTTGATAATTAAGTTGAAACGTTTTTCACTATTCGCCATCTCTAGTACAATCATTGTTCCGTAGTTCTTATTGCAAATCGATCATAAAAATTGAATTATTAAAAAAGCAGCCACAATCTTTCCTTCCACTTGCTGGGAACTATTCAAGGGAAAAGTGGCGAGGCGCAGGTAAGTTCATCGTAATTTATGGCATCAAGTATGGGTTGCATCCGCGGTACCTAGTATGTGTGTTCGATTGAAGATTTTGATTTGCGTAATAAATGGTTTTTGTCGGTAGTGTTAATAAAATTTGTTTTCGGGCACCGTATTATTCCAGGTACGGATGCGCAATTGATGCTAGTGATTTGAATGGAGTGAAATATAATATGAAGAAGGATTCAAGTAAAGTTATATTTGGAAATGTTGTGTACGGAAAGTCGGTCTTTACGACGACTGGTTCAATAATGGAACCGGAGTTTAAGTTCAATAGTGGGCCAACCAACCTCCGCAAACCTCGCCGAACTGAACAAGTCTGCCTGCCAGCCAGTCTGCCTAGGAATGACCGTACTGATGTCGGTGCATTGCCGATTCGTCATTGAGTCGTTGTCGTGACGACTTCGATGAGAAATCCATTACAATTCACCTATATTAACTACCGCTTTTTTATGCCAATATATACACTAACCGAAAAAAATATTGGCACAGCATTTATTTTCAGGTACGAAATCCTCTAAAGCTAGTAAATGAATATATTTTAGCTTAAATTTTATTGATTTATTTTATTAGATTTATTGCGCATATTTTACAAAAAAAATTATCTGATATCGGTATTTTCATATGGAGGAAAATCGATTGTAGTTAAAAGCAGCCTTACTTCCTGTATAAGTACTAATCAAGGTTGCATTTGCTGTTAGGAGAAAGAAAATTCTTTATTTGACAGGTTAGTTAAAACTAAGCAGTTCAGTTAAAGTTAATTCTTTGCAAGTGCCGGTTAGAAAAACTAGTCATGGGGCGCATAAATAAAGAAACTACCGTTTAGGAAACTGGAACTAGAAAGGAAAATCATTTTGAGAATTGAATTCGCAAAAGAAATTTTGAACCAGAATATGGAATTCAGGAATAAAGTGATATTTGTTACGGGTCGACTCCTCTCCTCAGTGAGCTCGCTAGCCGGCACGACGCAACTCTATTTTTTTTGCGAATGAATTAATTTGACGGTGGGTTATTGTTCATCCCGCGAGCTGTTCTCTATTGAATGAAATATTATCAATGGCGAATTATACGTAGAAAAATTATTAATTGTATTTATGATTAAATAATGATAAGGATGATAGGATATATATAGGAAATAGGCTGTCCTCTAAGAAAGAAATTAATGAAAGAAAGAAATTAATATTATTAATGATGAATTACCTGTTGAAAAATTGTTAATTGTATTTATAATAGTGGTAAGAAGGACAAATTATATAAATAATCGGGACCATAACGCTCGCGACGACGGAAAAGAGAAAACCTGCGATTGTCAACCGAGTAGTGTGTGGTGCAGTGCGCCAAGACCAGCGGCGGCGAGGCGGAGTCTAGGAAACCAGCAGCGATATTTCGCCAGCCAATCAAACGCTTTGGGAGAATTTTGTTCCGTATCAACCGCCACAGCAACAACATCGCCGCAAAAGCTTTGGTAAGGGTTTGCAGCTTCACTAAGGGCGGGGTACAGAACTCGGGAATTTCCCTCTCGCGGGCGATCACCCCAGCGGGCATTCATCTTAACGGGCAACCGTTGGGCGAAAGGAATAAAGGTCCGACGAGCCAGAGCTGAGCCCTTCTTTAAGTCCCCATCTGTCGAGGAGTGAAGGACAACCAGAGTCACAGTCCGACGAGCTTGAGGTGAGCCGCTTCTTTTTATCCATCAAGGAGCGAAAGCAACCAGAATCACGGACCGACGAGCCGGAGGAGCGAAGGACAACCAGAGTTACAGTCCAACGAGCTTGAGGTGAGCCGCTTCTTTTTATCCATCAAGGAGCGAAAGCAACCAGAATCACGGACCGACGAGCCGGAGGAGCGAAAGACAACCAGAATCACAGTCCGACGAGCCGGAGGTGAGCCGCTACTTTTTATCCACCAAGGAGTGAAAGACAACCAGAATCACAGTCCGACGAGCCGGAGCTGAGTCGCTTCTTTTTATCCATCGAGGAGCACGAGTGGTCTGGAGGGACCCCGTCGTATTTCTTTTGTTTAGCGTAAGTCCTTTTACCCTTAATTTAAATAATTTACAATCCAGCAGCTTGGTTAGGACGCTTGGTGAGAACAGCTCGCGACATTGGGCAAGCGGCAGATGTTACGTATTTCGATGTGTAGGCGACATTACGCAAACAAACAAAAATATATATATGTAAATAAATAAATTAAGAAATTAAAATAAAAATATTTAAAGTTAGATTTAGTAAAATAATATTAGTATAATATTTAGTAAATAATATTAGTAAATAATATTAGTAAAATAATAATTCGTTATTAAAAACAAAAAAAAAACAAAAAAAAAGTCCCAGAAAAAAAAAAATTCCAAGTAGCAAAAAAAACCCCAAAAAAAACAAAACCCCCAAAAAAAAAATTCTTGGAAGTTATTTTTATCGTGTTCGTATCGATCGTATCGATATAAAAGTGGAAATTGTGAGGAAGAGGAGATTCAGCCGATAGACGACAGCCGATAGAACATACTTAACAAGTGAAGATATTCAGCCGACAGAAGATACTTAACAAGTGAAGACATTCAGCCGATTAGCCGATAGCCGATGATACCAGTTGCAGCCAGTAGAGGACACTCAACCAGCCTCAACCAGTTGAAGCCAGTAGAGCCATTCTGCCGAGGACCACCAAACAGTAGAGGCCAATCTGCCAGTGGATGACACTCAACCACAGAGAACATTCTGCCAAGGAACACCAACCACCAACCAGTAGAGGACATTCAACCATAGAAGACACTCAATCAGTTGAAGATACACAACCAGTAGAGGAGGAGGTGTTAACAGTCAGCGCAGCACCATTGAGCGCAGCACAATTCACAGGTTGTTTGATTTTTTTATAATTTTTATTTAATATAATATGAGGGACTAAGCTCGTTCCTTGTGTGTGTGTGTGGGTGTGTGTGTGTGTGTGTGTGAGTTGCATGAAAGGATCAGGGCTTAAATAAAGTCCTAACCCCCCACGCCCACGCGGTGAACTAGTCGGTGGAAAATTAACTTTCTTCGGCCGCCATTATGCGGCCTTTGTATTTTCAACTAACCCTATAATCTTGTTTCTTTCTTTCGCTGCAGGTGCGACCTATCGGTTGCCCAATTATTATTTTATTATTAATTATATATATATATACATATTTTATTATTAATATCCAATTTCCTTTGAAAATACATAACACAGATTTATCGCGAGATACTGGAGATCTTGTGTTTATTGACGGGATCATGGATAAATTTGAATTTTTTAAAAATTAACCTCAATAAAAGTGCCGAAAAGTTGGGTCATCAAGGTGTCTTTTATTTTCAGCACGACTATGACCCGAAACACACTGCCCACATAGTAAACGAATGGGTTTTATACAATACTCCCCATACATTAAACACTCCTCCGCAATCCCCTGATTTGAATCCCATAGAACATTTGTGGGATGAACTGGAAAAAGGAATTAAAAAGCACTATGTTACAAATAGGACTCAACGCAAGAAAGTGATAGCAGATGAATGGAAGAAAATAAGGCCAGAAGTCACACAAAATTTGGTATCATCTCTGCCCTATAGACTAAAAGAGGTCATCAAACGTAAAGGTTTACCAACTCACTACTAAATTTCCTTAATAAAAAAAAACACACATTGAAGTGTTTGAAAATAATGTAACTATGCCAATAATTTTTTCTTTCAAAAAGTGGAGTATAATTAATTTTCATTATGTTTATCTCATAATCATTGGAAAAGATATCAAAAAATTTATGTTATTAGTAAGATAATAAACTAGCATTCAAAGCGAATTGATTTTTTCATGGCGATTATCAAATTCCCGTTCTGGAAGCCTTTATTTATTGAAACACTAGCTGTGCCAATACTTTTTTCGGCCAATTTTTATACATTTTCAAAATCGTTTACCTTTTATGATTTTTTATGAAAAATGAAGTAATGGGAAAATAAAAAAAAAGCAGTCGCTACCTGATACTAAGAATAGTGAAAACTGCCTTGTTCAAAAAACAGAAATTTTGGATAAAATCAAATGAAGTGAAGGTCGGGAATAACGAAAATAAAACCAAATCCACTGAAAACCTTTGGCGATGCTAAGTAAACACTTTTGTTTTCCGTAAAAAAGAATCAGGTAGGAGAAATACCTCGCATGGAACATAAATAGTATCACTGTTTTATTGAGCCTTTTTCATTTAACAGACATAAAATAGATATACGTCCGAAGTCGATACGTGCAAGTTTTCTTTTTATTTCAAATGTACATTTTTCTACCGTTTGCTCTGATAACCGGTTTGGTTATTTAGTGGTGTTATATCGAGGACGTAAACTCATGTCGATGTAGACTTAGTTTTTAGGATTTTAAAACGACTGGCTTTTCCCATTTTCACAGGTGTAAAAAACCCCGAATACAAAACAGATGTCCAAGGAGAGAGTAGTAAAAAAAATCCCAAGCCCCGAAAAAACCCAAACCCGACAAGTAAAGGGAAAAATGTTTAAGAGTAGGGGAAAAGAGAGTTTTCCTCCTTCGACATCGACAAGGGAAAAGTCAGTCGAAGACGCCACCTTCGCGACATCAACACGTATGTTGTAACTTTGTACTTTCTTTTAATAAACTTTTCATTTTTCTCAACCAATGTGTTGGGTTGTTTGTTGAGCACTATTATTTATCTTTACAGTGATTTGTAAAGGAAAACTTAAAACGAACAACATTCTAAACATAAAAACTTATGTACTTATATTTATATTAGGTTCAACCTTCTCGTGTGTTTGGCTGGCCGCATGCTCTTTTCTCAGCGTTAAAACAATCCAACTTTCTGAAGAGAGCATATTTCCATACGACCTGATCACTGGTATGTGAGCAACTTCTAGTTTATGAATTAATTCATTGTAACCGCTATAGGTATTGTCGGTCGGTATATGATAAAAATCGTGTTCAAGGGACTATCTAAGTTTCCGGCATTGGGTTGGTGAAATTCACGCCGATATACTCAATGGAGTCCTTAGGCGTTACTATCGCGCCATCAACGCTCACTCGTATCGCTTTGCTCATTCGTATTGGCTTTGTTGCTTTCAAACTTTTCTAATTTGTTGACTGCTCTTTGCAACATTTTTGATACAAGAGTATGTACAGTTGGTGGAGTTCGGCAAATCGTGACGGAAAAAATTAAAAAGGCTGGGCACAAGTTTGAAACCTTTCGGCACCCCTGATAGGATGGGTATTGTTGTTGGAGTTTGATGAGCGATGTAAAATGTTAAGGTTCTGTTTAGTAGAAAGTTATTGAAAATCCTTGTATGAGGGAGAGAGAGCAATTTGAAGAGATGACTTCGAATTTGAGACCGTCAGTCCAAATGGAGTCAAGGACCTTTCATAGACCCAGTGCGCAAGCAATCGTGCATTGTTTCTTGCGTAGGTACTAAATGAATCTATCGTGCATCAGCATTATTGCTTGTTCTGTTGACTTCCTATTTTGGCATCAATTCCGAAACTCTGGAAGTAGGTTTTGAGAGAATACCTTAAAGCTACGTAGGATGATTCAGGACTTTACTTATGTAAGATGGTAGTGAAATAGGTCGTTAATTTTGAAATTATCATACCCATTTCCAGGCTTGAGGAAAGTAGCCATTATTGATGCAGTGTTTACAGCTCAAAGTCAACGTTTTCGCAACAACTGCTCCACATTTTCTCAGAAATGTGGTGGGTAGTAAGGCTAGCAGAAAACTTGCTACATGGAACGGAAATTACAAAATTCGTTTGTAAACTCATAACGATTCACCAGTGACAGCGGCATTTATGAAAGAAAAGGCAAGGAGAATCAACGGAATTTAGTGTGAGTGATGGATGGCTGCGTTGATTCATTAAACGATTTGTAATTAGATATCTCACGATTTTAGGCGAAAAAGTTTCAGCCCAATTAGATTTGATCTAACCATTAACAAATAAACTGCAAACCTCAATTGAAATCGTAGGACTTTATGAAGATCAAATCTATAATGCACATGAGCGCGTTATACTAAAAGCTGTTGGCATCGAAAACGTTTGTCACGAATAATGAAAAGGCTGTATCCGGAAGAAAAGTAAAACAATAAAGAATGACGATTTTGACAGGTGTCAATGTTAACGGGTCTTATAAGATAAAATCATACATTCGAGGTTCACAAATTTCTTATTGAAAAATTTATAACCGAAACCCATGTTGTTATTGGATAATGATCCTGCTAATACAACTTCACTTCAGTCTAATGATGGCTTGATAGCAAAGCATAACTTGCTGATAATTTTCATTGGCCAAATAAAATCTTATAACGGAAATTTATATTGAAATACGGAATTTTGATGATGCAGACTAGATACTATTAAGTATCGATGATGGAAATGAGATATATGAAGATTGAAGTAAAGGCGTTCTTGTCACTGAAGACACGACTTTGGCGAAGACAAGCGAAGTTGTCACTGCAATTTGGAAAGTATAGCAATGAATGGTGCAAATTACAATGAAATTCAGACGCTGAGAAATAATTAAAGGATGGGCAGTTGTTAAGAGCATTCTCAAAGAACAATTCTTCCGTCAAGAATTCTAGTAAGTAGTCTTTCATAATTCTATACATAAATAACAATAACAAATTATTTCTCGCATGTCATAAGAGGCAAAAACAGCTTCCATTTATTTTAACATTTTATTTATATCACCCATCTCAATATAATTAATATAAGTGAGTATCGACTGGTTATCAATTTTAAATAATTTCAAATTTTTTCATAAATTTTGCAAAACACAGTTTGATCGTTTCATAATTGTTAGGGATAGTCAAGATCTTTACTTATTGCAAATTATTTTCGAACTCTCTCGAATATTCCAGAAGAGTTTGACGTTTACTATAAGAATCGAATCAAGCGTGTGTGTGAAAACCTACTTCGTGAACTATTATAATTTCATTTCTTTCAACTATTTTTACCAATGAACTATTTGTTTCTATATCTAAAAAAACGTGCTGTATGTTTATTCATAGAAAAAATGATAAATTTGAGTTAGAATAGTTAGTTCTACAGACATAAATGTAGAATAAACACAAGTAATAAATTTTAACCTTTAAGTATGGACGTGGAGTCTCACAGGCTACTTAATGTTTACGTTTTCATAGTTTCGCCTATTTATCCCCGCGATTGAGCAGCTCAATAGCTTTTGTTTTAGTTGCCAAACTACCAACAAGGGAGGAGATTGTGTCGTCCGGTGAATATCACGTGAGTAATAACCATCAAAAAATTGACTGGAGCCTGTCAGGCTACACGTCCATTGTTGTCATATAATATATTTTATAAGAGCGATTATGTTTGTTTCAGATTTTGTAGTACAAAATGTCAAAAATAAATAATGCCGGTAATTCTAAATCAAAACGACCGTCTACGGGATCTGTTCAAGGCCCTGCGCGAACAAATTTTCGTGTCGCAGATCCAACTTTCGAACAAGAAGTGAGTGAGTTGTTAGCTACGGATCAGTCTGACAATGAAGAGAATATTGAAGGTTTGTTTATATTACAGTCCGAACTAATACAAAATCATGAGAGTGACAGTGATGAAGATCAGGACCAAGATCAGGAACCGGACCAGGTCCTAGGAGAAGAATCGGATAGTGATAGTTCCGACAATATTCCATAATCGCAGTTAGTGAGAAGCAACTATTACTACGGCAAAAATAGGTATAAATGGGCCAAGACGCCGCCTTTGGCTAGGGTACGTACCCCACAACATACTATTATAACATCTCGTGCTGGTTCTTCAAAATTGACTTCTGAAGATGGTAAAGATCACTACAGTATTTGGAATAAGCTTTTTGATGAAGAAATGCTCCAGTGCATTCTAACTTGGACCAATCTTAGAATTTATAGTTACAGAACCAAGTATGTCCGTTATAACAGACCAGAATTGAATGATTTAGACATGGTTGAACTAAAAGCCTTTATTGGTCTATTGTTTTACTCAGCTGTTTTGAAATCAAATGATGAAAACACGAGTTATTTGTTCGCTTCAGATGGCACAGGTTGTGAGATATTTAGGTGCGGCATGTCAGAGACAAGATTTTTGGTTTTGTTATTGTGCCTACGATTTGACAACCCTGATGAACGTGAAGACAGAATGAAGGCTGATAAGTTGGCTGCCATATCCCATATTTTCAATAAGTTTGTGAGTAATTCTCAACAGTTGTATGAATTGAGCGAATGTGCCACAGTGGATGAAATGCTCGTCAAATTTCGAGGAAGAAGTCACATGATATCATACATGCCAAAAAAAGCCTGGTAAGTATGGGTTGATAATACGAGCATTACGTGATTCCAATAACTATGATTTTTATAATGGATATATTTACTCTGGAAAAGACTCGGATGGTATCGGACTGACAGCTCAAGAAAAAAAATTTCTAGTTCCAACTCAGTGTGTCCTACGCCTCACAAAACCCATTCATGGAACCAACCGTAATGTGACGGCTGACAATTGGTTTTCATCGGTAGAGCTCGTAGACCAACTATCATCACGGAAACTGACGTATGTGGGTACTCTGAAGAAGAACAAGAGGGAAATCCCGATAGAATTTCAGCCAAAGAAGTAAAGAGAAGTAAACTCTACTTTATTTGGATTTACGAGCACAAAACGTTATGCTCATACGTGCCAAAGAAGAATCGAGCAGTGATGCTTGTATCTTCCATGCACCATAGTAACCAGGTAGATGAAAATACAAAAAAACCTGAAATTATTATGTATTACAATTCCACTAAAGGGGGCGTCGATGAGGCTGACAATAAATGCTCGATTTACTCGAGTAGCCGTTGAACAAGGAGATGGCCCATGGTGTTGCTATATCGTGTCCTAGACTTGAGTGCCATGAATGCGTACATTTTATATAACATGCATCAACCAAAAGCTGTGTAAAGAGGAGATTTTCTAAAAAAACCAGCACGTGTGCTTGTAGTGCCTCATGTGCAAAGACGTGTTATAAATACACGATTGCCAAGAGAACTGAGGTTGACTATGAATAGCGTTTTAGGTGATGATATGGTTACAGAAGGTGTCCAGGATCAAGAAACCATTCAAGGGTCCAGAAGAGCATGTAGAATCTGTCCGGCGAAAAAACATAGGATGACTACCTATGTTTGTGTTGGGTGCAAGAAACCTGTGTGTCTCCAATGTTCTAGACCTTTGTGCACTGACTGCCAATAAATTTGCGTTATTAGACTGTTGTCAATATTTTTTGTATTAGTTACCTGAAGAAGGTGTTTTGTGTTTTTAGTTCCTTATGTATTATATTTTAAGAAAAAAAGACTCATTTTGTTATAGTAATAAGTTAGGCGTTTTTAATATCTAAAAATTTAGCCTGAGTAAATTTAGACTTAAAAGTGCCATAATTTTTGATTTTTCACATTTCTATATTTTTTTAAATAAAAGTTGATTACATAAACACGTTATTTTATTGCTAAATCCCTTAACTTCAATATCCAATCAGTTTTAAAGCAACCTTATATCAAATTCTCAAAAAAGAAGTGTGTGCATATAGGAGCCTGTGAGACTCCACGTCCGCAGTAGTGTTAAGAAAAAATTACGTCCATACTTAAAGGTTAATAATAACATTCATTAACGAGTAATTAACCTATCCCTCCACACGGACTTGCACATCCTTACATGAACCTCAGCACGAGCTGAAGATAGCAACAGATAGCGAATCGCTTCCTTGACAATGAAAAAAGTTCAGCCCGTCGTACCCAAGTTGCAACAAACCAATTTTGGCCTCCGGCAACGAAAAAACAAACTTCAATGAACTTAAATATTTTTTGCTGGTTGAGTAGAAATCGGAATAGAACACACTTGATGAGTTTTTCAGCCGTATTCACACAATACAAGAATGATTCAAGAAAAAACACTAATTTAAAAAATTTCTGTTACAATATAAAGCCATGAACACATGTCAATTAGTAACAGAAATAGTAATGAAAATTCTTTTTTCTATCTGCCTCACCTAAAAGATAGTATTACCAAGTATTATTATCAACCAAGACCAGAGTAGCTTTCAATATATTATCTAAATCATCCTCTGCTATATCGCTAAGCGTTCACTCTTGGTCAGTCCTAACCATTAAGGCAATTAGGCGCAAGTAAACGGATACGAAAATAGAAAAATTGATAAAAACACAGAAAAAGAAAGTACAAACTAATAAGCTAATAAGAGAAAATGAAATGAAACACAAAATACAAACAGCATATAACGATGTCAGAAAAATCTTAAATGGATAATAAAAACGGGCGATATTGTTTTTGAGCAGCCTTAAGAACTAATGGAAAAACCAACTGGGAACAGCGAAGGACATTGTAAATAAAAACCACGTAAGTAGACTATACAAAACCAACTGAAAGGATTGTAGCAAAAAGTACGTAAGGAAGACATAACAACCATCTTCAAACAGGTAACGTTTGAACATAAAATTAGTAAGGTAGGAGCAATCTAAACTTAAGTAGCGGAGAACAGCAGGATCGGAATAGAAGACGCGAAAACAAATGCAGCCGGAGTGACTCCAGAAAACTAGATGTAGAAGAGAGTATCGAGACTTTTAAAACAGAAGAGAAAATCTCCTCAACGCAAACCAAGGAAACGGATAAACCTGGCTAATAATGTCCATTACATGTTTTCGGTTCAATCAAATTATAAACTTACAAAACCATCCATTCCCAATCATAATTATATAATTTTCGTCTCAACCCTTTGCTCATCATTTTATGACAACTTCGCAATTTAAAACTGACTAATTCGTTTATGGTTTTATACCCTTTTCTCTTATTTAAACAATGTATCCAGTCGCTACATTTTTGTACTTTTTGTCAATTCATTAGAATATTTAAATAGAAAAGCAAAATCTTCCAGCCAGGTGTGTTTTAAGATTCTAAATCCATCACCACATTCAAAATTTTATAAACCCATTTTCCATTAGCATTCCTTGCACGAAACTTACCCATCCATATCCAAACCAAGTTTACCTAAGCCCCAAAATTTCTCTCAATGAGTGAGTCTCAAATTGTCAGCTCAGCCGAGCGAACCGGCATACTAAACCGCAAGAAACGGCGGTCAAAAAAGTTTTGTGAAAGAGTGTATTCACGTTTTATACTTATATATTATACAAAGAAATAAAATTAAGTGTTGTATATTTAAATCCACAACTCAGCATCAGTTTCGCGAAAGGATTACAAGTTATTATCTTCTTCGTCTTATATGTGTTAACTGTCATTCTTACCTAGCTTTACAAGTTCATTGCATACATATTTTTTCAAAGTTTTTTTACCCTAATATAAATATGGAGTGTAAAACTGAACATTTTCGCTATATTTTGCTTTATTATTTCCACAGAGGAAAGAACAGTGGAACAGTTGCAGACAAGTTAAATTTTTTGCATGTGACAACTGAGAAGTACTGATGGACGATATAAATCGATGTATTTTAAACACTCGATGTATAGAAACGGTGCATGTTATGTCAAAGCTTAAAAATTTTATTAAAGCGAACCGAAAAGTCAAAAGATAAAAACCGATTTTTCTTTTTAATGCGTTTATTGATTACTATTCATGTAGAGTATATGTATACATGAATCTAATGGACAAGTACCCCGATGCAGTCTCACACCAGGTTCACGGGAATCAAAAACTTGGCCCGTACTTGTCTTTAACGCGAAATCTCACTCACTCTCGCGGGGCCGCTGGGTTCCGATATTTATGGAAAATAATATGCTGAGCTGTTGCAATAATTAGTTTGTGCTAATTGTTGCAACGGCAAAAATCAAAAGTGTGCATATGACGCCTGCTTGTTTGTGCTTAATTGATTATATTTAATTAATGATAGAAAAAATGCGCGTGGCGGAAATGTAATTATGATCCGCTACGAATTAAGTTAGGAAATGCAAATGCATATTAAATTAGGGTGCATAGGTGTGCAAGATGATGCTACGTTTCAAATAAGTTCAAATAGTGCTATGTACTGTATGCTTATGCTATGTACTGTAACACTTAAACCTCAAACTACTGACTCAGATATAAAGAACGACTCAGATGTAAATAATGATAAGAACGATCTTAAACCAAGAACTGCTGACTCAAATGATAAGAAACAGATTGGATTTCGCTTTGAATGAAATCATTCATAGCAATGTTTATATTAAATAAGTTTTGAAGAATATTGAATTCCAAATTATGCCAAGTAAGATTTTCAGATCCATTGCATTGGCAAGATCAGTTTAATATTGTATCAATTACAGAAAAACATTAAGTCAGCATAAATACATTATAAAAGAATCTGAAAGAAAGGAAGTTGGGGAATGATAATCGAATCTTGAACACGCTCAAAGCGAAACATAACGTTGTTACTAATAAATAATAAAAACCTGTAGAAATATAAAATCGAAGTGTTTGTCTATAGAGCGCGGAAAGCTCTGAACAATTTTATTTTTTGTACACTGTGTAAATCAAAAACTTAAGTTGCATCGTATTGAACCGATGTATTGTTGATACTTCAGCATCGAATATACATCGATGTTTTTCATTCGATGCATCGAATATGCAAATTATGAGATATTGTTGTTACTGACAACGCAGCGAATATAGTTAAGGCGGTCGATATAGCGTTCGGTAGAAGGAAACACATCCCATGTTTTGCCCACACTTTGAATTTGGTGGCTGAAGGCACAATGATGTGTACTGAGTGGAGAAACATTGTTTCTAAAGTAAAAACAATAGTAACTTGGTTCAAACAGAGTTGCATTGCTAGTGATGTGTTGCGTAAAGCTACTGCTGCGGCTGCGGAGTCTCCTGCTAGGACAAAATTTATACAAAGTGTGGACACTCGTTGGAACAGTAGGGGAAGGGGCCGTGTTGTGACGCAGGTTGGGTTGTGACGCAGTCAGTTATTTTTGACAAGTCATTAGAATATGGCGGATCTATCATATGTTAAAATTTCCTTTCACTATGAGACAGTTTTTGTGCTGACACCGAAGTCAGTAGACGCATTGATTGTGTTGCAGTCAGACATCGTGTAAAAGTGGCGCCAAGAAAGTTTTTTTCTTTTTTTCAAAGTGCTATGAAAAATAGTGAATCAGCATAAAACGGTGAGTGCAATGCATATTTATTTAGTGTTTTCTTTATATTTTCACGTGAAATAGCGCATTATGCCGTTTTGTTGTTGTAATTACAAAGTTTTTGCTTGTCATCCAAAAATAGTATCATGGTTGGGTTGCGACGCAGCAAGTGGTTGAGTTGTGACGCACCCATTTCCGCACCAAAATCATAATAGGTACCTACTAGAATTATCAAATATTTTTTTTTTAAATTCAACTTATTTTTTTTCTTGGATACTCCTACCAAGAATTAGTCTTTTGCTTTTTAAAATAAAATTGGCATAAAACCCTTGAAAAAAATCACGAGCTTAGCTCACTTTTTCGCCTCAACTGTGAATATAACCCCTTCAATAAAAAAATGTTTGAATAATAATGTTTTTGAAATAACTTTTGTTTAAGACAATGATAACTAACTACTTTTTTATTGTTATGAATCATTTCAACGATCATTTTTATCCATTGTTTATTTATTATTTTTTAATTTCATCGAATTTTGCTTTTTGTCCCCTGTTCACGGACGAGACTCGTCCGTGAACGGCAAAACACGGTTCCTCAGTACACAATGCACTATTATTGTTCAATTAACCTTTTATGTGGCTTGTTTTTGGATTTTTAGTTATGTCAACCCCGAAAAAAGCACCTCCAAACAAAGAAATGATTTTGATGGCATCCTTTGTGCCATAAAAGATCATTTAGTGGAAAAAAAGGGCGTGCGACCGGCTGCTCCAGAATATGGCGTGGACGAGTCCACATTACGGCGCTATGCCAAAAAAGTTAGCGGCCACTTTGGCGATGATATCTCCGCATTTCATGATGATGTTTTGATGGATTTTATTCGCACATCTCACGTGCACTTACCATCAAACATGGTATGTATTTTTTAATTTATTTTTTTTTTTTGTTATTTTTCACCAATTAATAATTTCATTTTTCTTGTATTTTCAAGGTTTTTTCCATCGAACAAGAAAAAGTTCTTCTGGAATATGTGCTGAAGTGTGTTTCACATTATTATGGTCTCAGCATTACGGAGCTGAAACAAGTAGCCTTCCAATTCGCAGTCAAACTACAAGTTGATTATCCGTCAAATTGGAATGAACATTCCATGGCCAGCCGACAGTGGTATCGTGGCTTTTTGAAGCGCTATAATCAGCTTACGCTTCGGACACCTGAACAAACATCCATGAACCGAGTCAAAAGTTTCTCCAAATCTAACGTTGATAAGTTTTTCGCAAATTTGTCCCAGTTGCTCGATGAACACCACTTCGATGCTTCATGCATTTAAAATATGGATGAAAGTGGCTTCTCAACCGTCCCTACCAAAATAGGAAAAGTGATTGCCTCAAAAGGCGTAAAGCGCGTAGGACAGTTGGAAGCAGCTGAAAGAGGAACGACGGTGACGATGGCTCTCACCGTTAGTGCAAACGGCAATTCCATCCCGCCATTTTTCCTATTCCCAAGAAAAAACATGCAGTCAACTTTTTTAGACAACGTCTCGAGTGGCTCAGCTGGATTCGCCAATGCATCGGGCTGGATGTGCCAGCCGGAATTTGTCCGTTTCATCAGTCACTTCATCAAGTTTTCGAAACCATCTAAGAAAGCTCCAATTTTACTGCTGACGGACAACCATACGTCCCATTTATCGGTGGAGGCGTTAGATCTAGCGGTTGAAAATGGTGTCCACATATCAACATTCCCTCCGCATTGCAGCCACCAGATGCAGCCGCTGGACGTGTCAGTGTTTGGACCGATGAAATCCTATTATAAGTCTCAATGCTCGGCTTGGCAAAAAAACAACGCTAATAAGGTAATTTTTAAGGTTTATTCTCGTAATTCATCGGGTTTCTTCGCATAACTTAATGATATTTCTTTATTAATTTTTTGTATTTACCTCCCTTCAGGTTTTGGAAATACGCCATGTTTCCGGCCTTGTTTGCAAGACCCTGGATTTGGCACTAACGCCAAAAACAATTAAGGCTGGTTTCTCGGCCACAGGGATTTACCCGTTCAACCCTAACATTTTTTCCGACGCGGATTTTGTTCAACTAGTTGAACAAAACAAAGAAGAAGTTGAAGTTGAGGCCGGATTGGATGAAGAAGAGCAACGGCGCATCGTTGTCGATTCTTTGGATGTCGGACGTGAAAAAGAGGTTTCGTCAACCCCATCTTCTTCTTTTTCTCAATCAGCCAGCACAAGTATGTCATCACTTTTGGAGGAAATAGGCCCATTGCAAGCTACAGCCCCGAAAACGCCATCGAAACGTGGTCGAAAAGCGATGAAGACTACTGTGTTAACTTCTCCAGAGAATATTGCGAATTTGAAGGTGAAAGATTCAATCAAACAAGCAGAAGCTGCGAAAAAAGCAACACCACCAGCCAAGCGTATAAAAAGAAAAAATCGTCACCATCATCTGATGATGACCTTGATTTTTGTATCATTTGTTTGAGGTTTTTGCCAAAAAAAACTGACCGCTGCGAATGCAATCAAATGCAACACATGTCATCGCCCAGTTCATTTAAAGTGTGCCAATATGGGAAATCGTTCGTTTTTTACTTGTAAGCATTGTGACAGTGATTTTGATGAAGAGGAGGATGGTGCTTGAAATATTCATTTGTTTTCACTTTTATTCTTTGGACTTTCATTTAAAAAAAAAAATTTTTTTTCCATCGACTTTGAATTTTTTATATTGTTTCTACTTTTTTCAATTACCAAAAACCTTCAAAATAAATAATGAATCATTTTTTCGGAAAGTATTTGAAGTTTTCTTCATAATTCCCAGCATTTGGTAGAATTTTACAGGTGCGTCACAACCCAACCACTTTTTTTTGGCCAAAAAATCGCGTGCTCAAAAAATTCGTCAAAAATTTTTCCTATTGATCAAATTACTATAACTTTTTGGGGTAAAAGTTGCGTATCGATGTTAGCTTTCCAACAGCATATAGAACTCTCGATTTGGTTGAGCTAATTACAATTTATAGACCAAAAACAAAACATGCGTCACAACACGGCCCTTTCCCCTACATATTACATGTTACAAAGATTTTTAAAACTCCGTAGTATCATAAATGTTATTCTCTTCCACCACCCTGAGCACCTGCAATGCTCAGTGCATCAAAAATATCTACTTTATCAACTGTCATCGTGGTACTGCGACCCTCGAAAGCGGCTACAAAAGAAATTTAAGTAGTAAGTAGTGAAATTATTCCCTTAGTTCGCCGCATGCTCTCTAAAATAACTTCAGCTGTTATAGAAGATCCCGTAGCGAAAGAGGTGCAGAAACTTGCTTTTAATGAAATCAATAAAACAATGGATCCTATCGCTATCGCAAGTATTTTAGATCCACGGTTTAAAAAGATGCACTTCAATGATGCGATAGCTTGTTCGAATGCTGTATCGAAAATTGAAGAATTAATGAAAAAGAATTTGCAGAGTGAAGAACCTGAATCCGATTCTGACAAGTCCGATAAAAATGAAGAGACCTTTTCATTATGGCGTGATCGCCATAAATTAATGCATCATAACTGGAAAAGTAACAAATCTAAAGATGTTTTGTCTGATGAACTTTCAGTTTATCTCAGAACTCCTGTTGGAGGAGTGAACGAAAATCCGTTAGAAATCTGGAGGGATTATAAAATTCAATTCCGGAACTTGTACAAAATAGCTTTTAAATATTTAACAATGGTTGGCACGTCTGTCCCTTCAGAAAGACTTTTTTCACAGGCAAGACTAGTTTTGACTGAGCAAAGAAACCGACTGAAGGGAAAAAAATTAAGTAAACTTTTGTTTTTACATATCATAGATAAAAAATAAAGGAATATGTAAAGAAAATAAAGCTGTCTTGGCTGTGTGATTGTGTATTTTATTACATATTGTTCCTTGTACTTACCTAGTTTTCTTTAAGGCATTTCTTTAAGGCTAACTAGACATGTCATTGCAAAAACAATCGATGTTTTAGAAACATCGATGTATTTCTCAATACACCGTATTAACATCGATACAACAGACTGATGCATTACATCGGAAAAAATATCGACGTATATTTTAAACGTCCATCCTTACTGAGAAGCATTTAAAATGTGCCGGTCTCGTTAACAAGCTGGATATTTGGGTTCCGCACGATTTGAAAGAAATTCACCTAACAAAGCACATCAGTGCTTGCGAATTAATGCTTAAACGCAATAAAATTTATCCGTTTTTAAAACGAACCATCACTGGAAACGAAAAGTGGATTGTCTACAACAATGTCAATCGAAAACGAACGTGGTGTACGCTGAATGAGTTATCGGAAACCACTTCAAAGGCACATATCTAGCAAAGGAAGATTTTTGCTGTTAATTTGGTGGGATTGGAAAGGTCTGGGGTATTTTGAAATCCAAGGCCAAAATAAGTTTGAGTACCAAGGAACCAATTCTCGTAAGACTTACTAAGTAAGACTTACGAAGTCTTCGGAAGAGGCAATAGGACAAATTGAATGCAGTGGTCATAGAAAAGCGACCGGAATAGGTCAATCGTAAAGGTTTCATTTTCCACCAGGACAATAATAGGTCGCACATGTCTTTGGAAACTCGACAAAAAATGATGGATATTGCTTGTAAATTAATGTTACATCCACCATATAAGCCTGATCTCGCGCCATCGGATTACCACTTATTTCGATTTCCTGGATAACTCCCTTCGTGGTAAAAGGTTCATAATGATAATACTGTAAAATTTCATTCACATCAGTTTTTGGCCCAAAATGGAACAAATTTGGAACAAAATGGAAAATACATTACAGATTGAACTTCGATATATAATTGATTGAGAATTGATTGAAGTTTAAGATATATTTTAAGAAATCTTCAAGGAAAAGTACAGTAAACACTGGAGAAGGGAACAAGTATTTCCGAAAATAATCGTATTTTTTAACTAACTAAAACTGTGAAATCAAATTGAAACTAGTTAAATGGAGAGGAAGCAGATTTCAATTGACACTATTTTACATGATGGACGTTTATGTCATCATTCACCAATAAAAGAAAGGCCAAAAGGTATTGAAAAGGAAGAGTAAATACAGTAAAACTAAGTCAACAGTATTAACCCTCAAGAGGAGCACTGGGTTACGCTAACCCAGGGTAGAAATACATCTGTTCACCCCTAGTAAATGGTTGTATAGGGGGACTTGGTTTTGTGTGGGGATTTAACTTTGTTATCCCCACTACCAATCCCCACTTGGACCCTTTCTAAGTATGAATACTAACCGAACTGTAATCAGACAAACTTAGTCTATGGGTATCCCTCACCCAGCACTCCAGTAGTGTCATATTGCATAGCGCTCGTGAAAAATTTAGTGAAGTGAATTAAGTGTTTTATTTGAATTTTACCAGTCTTATATCGTCAAGTTAATACATATTAGTAAGTTTATATTATTATAACATAAAAATAAGCTTTACTAAATAGTTTGATCATTGTGTTATAGTTTCTCACTGCTCCGTTCTGGTGCTCAAGTTGAAAAATTATCTATTAGTCTAGACGCATCTCTCTTCATTTTTTTAAGTAAATCATCACTATTGAATTATTTAATATTATTTATATAAATATATGATTTTTCAATATTTACTTCGACGCTTCTTTTTTTTCAAATTTAGTAAAAAAAATGGCGTCGCGTCGTACACCCCGAGGGTCCGAAGTTGAGTCCTTGCATGAGGAACCTGAGGAGTTTGACGACAAGCCGAGTGAAAGTGAGACTGAAGATTGTGTTGAGCAGCAAATCGATGAGTCGGACGAAGAAGGAAGTGAAGAAGACGATGTCGAGACTACTGTCGAATCTGAATCATCAGATAGTGAAGACAACCAACCGGGTACGTCAACCGGCAAAATAAAGCGAGGTCGACGTAGCTATCTGCGAGGTCAAAATGATTATAAATGGAGCTCTAATATACCTGAGAGTCGACGGGAACAATCAAAGCCTCGATATACTCCAACTCCAAAAGGGCGTGGCACAAATGTGAAAAATCCCTTGGAAGCGTGGAGTCTCTTCTTCGATGAAGAAATTTTAGGAATTATTTTAGAACATACTAATGCTCAAATAAATCGAAAAATTGAAAATTTAAGTGAAAATAAGCATGAAGTGAAGTCGCACCATAAACAGGTAGACTTAGTTCAGCTCAAAGCGGTCATAGGATTGTTATATTTTGCTGGGGTACAGAAAGTAAACAGAACGAGCGTTGAAGATTTATGGTCGCCTTATGGCATGTCATTGTTTAGAATAACGATGTCGGTAAAACATTTTCAATTTTTGATTTTATGCATAAGATTTGATGATAAGAACACACGCCGTGAAAGGAAAGAAGTCGATTCATTTGCTAATATTCGCGATATTTGGGAAAAATTTATAAATACTTGTACAAATAATTATGAACCACATTCCAAATGTACGATAGATGAACAATTACTTTCTTTTCGTGGTCGATGTCGTTTCAGAATGTATTTGCCAAATAAACCAGATAAATATGGTCTGGAAATTGTGGCTTTAAATGATTCTGTGACACATTACTTATATAATGCTAAACCATATTGTGGTAAAATAATCGATAAAGATTCTTCTGAGTCAGTTCCATCGTATGATGTAAGAACATTAGCAGAGCCGATATATAATACACGTAGAAATATCACATGTGATGGGTGGTTTACAGCTATTCCTTTATGCGAAAAAATGTTAAATGAATATAATTTAACAATGGTCGGGACAATTCACAAGAATAAACGAGAAATTCCTAAGTCATTCAAAAAAGTAAAATCTAAAAATGACAAGATTCGATTTGCTTACAACAATAAGAACATTTTTGTATCATTTAATCCCAAAGGGAAAAAAATTGTTTTATTGTTATCCACATACCGTAATAAAGCACAAATAAATAATGAAACTCAAAAACCAGAAACCGTGATGTTTTACAACAAAACGAAAGGAGGTACGGACAGCTTTGACAAAAAATGTCATGATTTTACGACAGCAAGGAGAACACTCAGGTGGCCAATGAGGTTTTTTTACGAAATGCTTGATCAGGCAGGCGTAAATTCATTTATAATTTATAATTTAATTAGCAGTAATGCAGTGATGCATCGGAAACAATATTTATTGGATTTATGCCTATCCTTAATCAGGCCATTCTTGATAAATAGACTGAATTTACCTACTCTACAAAGAAACTTACGTTCGGAAATCGAATCTTTTCTTGAGTATAAAGATTTACCAGAAACAGAGGATCCTCGTAATCTACTGGCAGAAAATAAAATGGCTAAACAAAAACCATGTGGATACTGCCCATCGTCTTTAGATAGGAAAACATTCTATAAATTTTTAAAGTGTGATCAGCCCATGTGTAGAGAGCATGTTGCAAAAATTTGTATAGAGTGTAGTGTACAATCATCTAACTAAGTTTTATTAATTGTTGTAATTGATTTATTATTATTTTTATATGAGAATAAATTAATATTCAAAAAAAATAAAAAAAATCATTCTGTTTAAATTCTTCAATTTTATCTCTTTAAATAAATATAATTTTTTAAAGTACGTAGAACAACTTGAAATTATTTTTAAAGAACGTGCAATTACCTTTAAAATGCCGCCAATTAAAACCTTTTTCCCGAAAATTCGTGAAGATTCTATAGTTTTAAGAAAACATCTTTTTTCGTCAATTTTCATTGCATTTTTTTTATTTTTCATTAATATTATATAAACTTAAATTGTTATTTATTTGTTCATGAAATATTCTTATTCTACATTGTCCGACGAATCGATTAAAAAAAAATCAAAATTGATCAATTTTATAATAAGATATAAGTGGTCAAAGCTAGCCGGGTAATCCTAACCCATGCGCTCCAGTTATGTTAAGCTGCGATAGTGCTCTACTTGAGGGTTAACCCACAAGACAAAGATTAAAAATTAGTTTGAACAAACAAAGAGAAAGCTAAAGAAGCGAATCAAATATATATCTCTTAAATGCGAAAAATAAACATGCATCCAATATTGTACAACCCTACAACACTAGTTTTACCAATGACAGTGAAAGCTCGACTAGTAATGGAACTAACCGATAATGACACATTGAATTTAGGATCAGTCAACTGAATCTTGTCCAACATTAGAAAACAAACCTATATCATTTACACCTTACTTTAACAAAAGTTTACCAATTTCGAGTCAACATTTGGACCTCAGAAGTGTCACTTTTCCTTTAACACTTTCCCGCAAACTCAACAAAATTTGTATCGAGTTCAATGTATCGGTCAGCAAGTGCGACTTGATTTAGCTAGACGCTGATTAAGCATAAATTAATTATACGAATCAATAGATCATAGAATAAAGTGCAGTGGATCTTGTAATTTAGACCAATAAACATATATTTTATAATCCCTCGCCAAAGGTTTCATTAACTTGCCGACTAGAAAAACCAACTGTATTGTAAACATTTCCAAAATGTTTACCATTTCAGAAAAATAAACAACAACATGTCGAGTTTAAGGTTCATTCGCAGAATCGAAACACGTGTGCGTCTTATAATCGAAGTCTAAAGCCCACTTTCTTATTCCTCTTCAGTCGATTTGTTGCTTATCTATTCACAAGATGCACCAAAAAATATTGTCGAGTTATTTTTTTATTTTGAGAGTGGAATTCCAAACAACGACTTGGCAGAGGAATACGGTATATCACACTGGATAATTTCAACCATTTGGAAAGAAAGAGAAAAAATTCAATAACTTTTGGAGAATTTTTTTTTTTTGAAAACGTAACTTGGAACAACTAATCATACTGGAAACTAATCATTGAGGAAGGTATGTTAAAGTGGTTTAAATATGGAAGGACAAATAACGCACCAATAATGGAACATTTCCTCAACAAAAAGCAAGTGATTTTGCTCAGCGTTTTGGTGAAAACTTAGTTTGCTCGTCCTGTTGGATTTAATCTTTTTTTGCTAGGCATGCTTTCGTCGGCGGGTGAATGAGTGGTGAAACTGCCTGTCTTGGTAGTGGTGTAGTAGAAGAATGGATGTCGCAAAATCTGCCTACGTTATACGAAGACTACAGACCAAATGACATTTTTAATGCAGAAAAAACCGGACTTTTAATAATATGACACCAGACAGGACTTTAAATTTCAAAGGAGAGAACTGTTCAAAAATAAACCAAAAAATACATCTTTACTGCAATCAATGGACCAAGATATAATAAGATTTTTTTCGTCCTCTGTTCAGAACATCACACCGAAGATGGCGCACCGCATAAACGTGACTGTGGACGAAACAAAGAAAGTGACGGAGAACAACGGAATGTTTCGAGGACAAAAATAATTCCATCGCGGTCGAACGACTACATACAGCTACAAAAAATGATATTGTACAGGAAGTTCAAGAGAAAAATTCCAAACAATATACAGAGCCAACTTTAAACGATGGTCTCAATGCTGCCACTATGTTACGAAAAATTTTGCTTTTTAATTAACAGTTTCGCATGCAAGGAAATCATAACGATAAATTAATTAAAATTCAACGTGAACTATAAAGTGCATACGCACTACGCAATTGTTCCAAACAGACTGAAATAAAAGATTTTATTAAAGTGGGGAAATGATAATTGTACGTACGTAACGTCTCTTTATTAAACGTTTCATTTGAAATAAACGAAATGTAGTTATGTTAATCACACATTCAATGATAAGATTTAAATACTCAATAACAAAGTCACCGGCTGTTACCCCTGTCAATTTTCACGACCAAATATGAGTAGTCCCTTCGATGTCGTTATAACAGATTTTGACTGCAGCTTTTTAGTTTATACATGTTAGCAATACTGCGCACTTATCATGGCTGTCAGCCGATCACGTTGCTTTGAACATCATTTCGAACTTGGTTTTCATGCGATTGTGTTTCGGAACCTTTAAAAATACAGAAATAGCATTGCAAAGCCATTTGTGTTTGACTTTATGACTTTACTTTGAACATAACTTTAAAACTTTTCACGGAGCGAAAGGTACAGTACCACACTTACTATCTTCCGGAGGAGAAAACCTCAACGTGATAATTAGAGACCTACAAAGCCTCTCAGTCGCAGAGGCAAACGAAAACCTAAACGAAGGAAGTTGAAGCCCAACGGCCAAGAAACGGACAAGCCAAATGCCATAACCGTCAACAATTTAGTCATGATGATGACCAAGCCTAAAATCCCAATCACAACAGACTCTTGGTCACAAATAAAATTCGATAATAATGAAGTTGCAAACTGAACATTTTTGATATTATTTCAATAATAACGAATCACAAAGAAATTACAAACTAAACATTTTTGGTAATATAATATACAAACTAAACATTTTGATAATAAAGAAATATGTATACTAAACAATTTAGCATAAAAAAATCTAATCATGTCAGCATTCATTAAAGATAATAAAATATTTTAAAAGACCTAGACGCAGTTGCTGAGACACAGTGAGGAAATGGTTGCGAGTGTTCGCCTTTTGAAAATAGCTAGTTGTTGTGTCGTAAAATAGAATTCAATAAAGTTCCTTTTAACGATTCAAAGTGTTTAATTTTATTTTTGTCCCAACGCTTTACGGTTGACCAAAAGTTGCGTAACCCTTTTGCGTTAAATGTGCCATAGAAAGATAAGCCAAAATGTGTAAACTACAATGGAGAGCACCTGGCTAGCCACGGCGGTTGTATAAAGAACCCAAATAACAATGAGACCCGAGTTTGACGTTTGCACAAATAGCTGCAGCTAAAATCCAAAACAAAACCACACAACAAATACCTCGTAAACACCAAATTTCTCTGACTGGTCTTAAAAAAACGGTGAAATAGTTTTGAAAAGAAAAAAAAGTTGCCGGTCACGCCATAGTGACGGGAGTTCGCGGAGAGGAATTAAGATTTTATTTAACACGTTGAATGCCACGTCAGTCACCGGTGACTGACAGTATACCTGATACTGATACGATACCTGCGCGCGAGTTACGTCACGTGAATTCGATCCCGTATACAAATGTAATGATCACATCAGACCATATTAAATAACATCATAATCGATTTATAGACCCACGCTATCAAACAAAGAAACCCTAACAGCCAATCAGAACAATAATTCCTTTTATGGTCATCAATGCAACCAAATGACAACAAAGCCAAGATTATAAAAAGGTTCAGAATACAAACAACGGAGTTCAGTTGCTGATAATAATTTTATCCATTTAAAAGTTTAAGTTAATACGTGCTTCAAAGATCACTAAGATTGTATCAGAAGCATCCGATGTAAGAGTAATATTGAAATATGTTTATTGAAATAAACATAAATAAATATTGAAATAAGTTTATGTTTATTTTTAGGGTATTTTCTCAGCGAAACACAAAATTCGCGCGTCCTGACGGGGGAGTCGCTATAAAACCGCGTGGCACTCAACGTGTTAAACAACAAAACAAAAAAATAGTTTATATAACCTACACCACTACGTTCTTTATAATAAAAACTAACTGAGCCTTAACTTGACTTGAAGTAAGGTTTACGTGGAGCTGTTGCAATTGAGAACTCTTGCTCCATTCATGTGTGTAAGTCACAGAACACTCACTGCCTTTTTAGCCAAAGATCGAGTCGAGTCGTTTCCGTCTTGTGTGCTTGATCGGAACCTTGGGCATAAACTTCGAATATTGTTAGCTGGGACTTTGAGGACCGCTGTGGTGCGGTGACGAATCTTGTCTTTCTTGACGAATAGTTTCAGTGCTTTGTCGCCCATGTAATTATTTATGGTTTCCAGTCGTTAGACTTCGTGTATGTCCGTGTTCCTAATGTACCATGGAATTCTACAAATCCGCCATAAGGTTCTATCCTGCAGGGATTGGCGTGCTTTTTTGTCAGTTTTGGCTGTCAGGCAGGAAGGGATACTGCCATAGAGTAGTGTCGGTCGAAGTATTTGTTTGTAAATGTGCACATTGTTTTTTATGTTACGACACCCAGAACTGAGAAAAGGTTCTAAGGAGGAGAGTATGCCTAGGCAGTGGGTTCGTTTTTTTTTCCGAAGTGATCTTTACAAGTAAGATGGTAGTCCAGTGTGAGTCTTACATATTTGGCTTTAAAGCCTTTAGAAGTGGTCCTCTACGTTTGGTGATAAAAAAGGTTTGTGTCGTGTCTTTGTTAGCTTCAATTTTCCATTTTCGGAAGTATTGTTGTAATGTGTCGATTGAGAGTTGCAATTTTGATGCGACGACATCTGCTTGTTCTGAGGTATAGTATATGCATGTGTCGTCTGCATAAAATGATACTTGAAAATTTTTTGGTAAGATTGGGATTTCTGCGGTGTACAGATTGTATAATATTGGTGAGACGGGTGATCCCTGTGGAACTCTAGCTTGAATAGTTCGCAGGCAAGATGATCTAACACCCTAACTCTGCAATGCTTCCTAAAAGGTCTTTCTTTTAGTATTATTATTATTGGGTTTAGAAAAGGTAATTCGTTGTCGCACTTTATTTACATTATAAAGGTAATATTTGCGTGTGTTTCATTTATTTTTCTTCAAGTTTCTTCAATTCTTTCCCTTTTTATTATTGCGAGCACGTCGTAGACAAAACTTTTTCATACTATTGGTACGAATGAATGAATGGAATAGATAAAAGTATAAGGATATTGTTTAAGAAAGAAACTAAAAATATGTAAGGGATATAAAAAACCCTAAATATTTGTATCTGAACCATATTAATACCAAACACTGAAGAAAGAAGAACTCGTTTCTCCGAAATATATATATGCTTTATCGAAACTAAATTTATTTGCATTTTTCGGAAAATTATTATTGATTTTGGTATATTTTTTTTTTTTGAGGATTCTCGGTGATTATTGTGTACTTGGGTACACTATTGTGTACCAAAAAATCATTTGGGTTCTGACCATCACAAAGACATCACAATAAAGATTCAAAAAAGGTTATATGTAGTAAACTTACTGTTCCAGTTTATGAAGAATGCGCTCAAACAACGACATATTTTATAAGATAAGCTAACTATTTTTAAGTTATTCTTTGATAATTTTTATTTTAAAAAAAAAACCCAAGTGACTATCCGCCACATTCTGAATTATAAGTCAGAATAGGTATGTTCTTTTGATATATATCTTTGAATTTTCAAAATCTTTTATTATGTTTGCAGTTGAAATTTTGTTCATAAGGCACGTGCAAAAACTTTTAATTTTATGCTTTGATTACATTTAAAACTAAAAAAATTGAGAAGTGATTTCGTCAAAATAATGTGAAGGGAATTGTTGAGCTCAACGGATTTATTCACCTAAACTTGATTGAATTATCATTTCTATTGTCGTTTTGTCTTTTTCTATCTGTCGAATTGATTTAAATAAATCAATAATTATTGATAGTGGAATTGAGTCTTCTTTCCTTTTCATTGGTTTAATTTACATGTTTTGATCTTTCGATCATTCTGATCCCATATTTCTATCGTCTATCGTTTTTTCGTGCGAAGCCCAGTTTATTGATTTTTGAATATATGTGGAAACATATTATCTGGGAAACTTTTTAATTCGGTTATTCAATGCTTGTATATTTTCAGTTAGATTGTCAAGTAAATTAAATTTAAATTAATTTTCAAAATTAGAAAATTTATTTCAGTGTTTTAATTGTGATTGATAGTTGATGTAATCCACATATCAAGTGTATCGATTCCAGCAAGACTGCACACTTAAGAGATCTAACACACCAGACAGCCGGTATTGATGGGATCTCAACTCTTGTACAGGAGTTGTTTCTGGAAGTTTGAAAAGTGGAGGGAAAGTGGTGCCGATCTACATTTTTTTGCTGCCGGAGAGTTGTGTCTCGTGATGGAAGCTTCTATTGCCGTTCGCAGAACCGGTGGATATATATATATATTATTTTGCAACGATCCGTATTTTTTCACGGTTTTGTTTTCGTTGATAACTGAGGCCGGATTTCATTTTTATATATAACAAGCATTAGTAAAGAGCAAATAATTGCGGAAAAAATAATTTTTAGTGGTCCAAAACCTGTTTTCATATTCGCGTTGTCATACCCTCACATAGAAATTTGACTTTTCGATTGAATCAATAAATCTGTTCCATACATTCCATAGTATCACATAGCCCGATTGCGGGCGAATTTGGACACAGAGCATTTCAAATACACGCTGTAGACGGACACAGAGTCATGCTGTATTGCGATTTTCATGCAAGTGTATAGCTCTTTTCGCAGAGGGCCATATTCCTATGGAGAAAACGGGATGAATTCTTGTGCGAGTGCATTCGTAACTCAGATATACATAATCCGGTAAAATTAGAAGAGTGACTGAGGAAGTCATGTTGTTAACAATGTACTCTTCGTGTTCCGTAGGCCTTAATAGATCTATTATATTCAATCCCAATGCCTTTGAAGTTTATGCAGTGTTAAAACCAACCACCAGCGAAGGTTTCAGTTTCGCATGGTTCACTTAGCTGAACCTTCTTCAGAGTTACATATTTGAAGAAACGATAAAATAATTTTTACACACCTACCCAGAGTATCAGCCAAAACATTCAGAAGTTTCAGAGAAGAGTGTAAGAAATGGGAAGATGTAGTGCGGTGACGTAACGTTCTGTTTATTTGGGGAATTGGGAAAAATTCCATATGCAGGATGTGCGTCGGATTGATACTTTACAGAAGTTGAAATCAGAAAGGTCGTTTGCACGTGGATTCCAAAAATCTGTCTGTCTTAATGGAGTTGTGGATTCAGTAACACAAATCAACTGATTCATTTTAAAGGGGCGCTCAGTTACTTTTGAAAGTCATCATGTATACGGAAGCCAATCTTGAAACTTTACCAGGTCGAAAAATACTTGTTTTGCATTTGGATGCCACGGTGGTGACGTCATTGATGCCACTACGCTAAATCAATGAATCAATGATGGCGACATTAAAGCCGTCCTTACGAAATAATCCACTTTGTGTTGAAATTACCCCAAGTGCCAACGAACTGCCAATCAATTGGTTGACCTAGTTCGCCGGTACAATTAGAATTCAATTCATAAAAAGTCAGCATATTTGCCATTATGAGATTTATTGATTATGTTTATAAGTTGCGAAGCAATTGGAAATATGCTGATGAATCCTGAAGATAGTTCTGAAGAACCGATGGAACAATAAAGATCATAAAATCAAAATCCAAAGATTTGTGGTTTAATTTTTTTTTCACAAGAAAACCCACAAAAATTTCACAACCCACATTTGTCGGATGGTGTAGTGCGCAGGCGTATATTTTGGACCCATAGGCTTCATATGGGTGTGTATTTGGACGACATACTTATATTTGGACACAGTCTACAAGAAAAAGTCGACAACACAAAAAAGTTTCAAAAATCATACGCAAACACGGATTTCGCATTCAGCTAGAAAAATGCAGGAACCAGCCGACAGATATCTGAAGAGAATAAAAGAAGGACAAATATCCAAAAACATTAAAAAATTTTTAGGAACATTTTTAGGGTGCATTTCCATTTTAGGAAATTTTTAGGGTCCATTTTAGGGACATTTTTAGGTTTAGTGGATATGATAGGAAATTCATCCGAATTTACTCAAAAATTGCAGAGCCGCTAACTAATGCGTTACGAAAAGACCAAGAGGTAAATTATTTAAATCCAAGATCTATACAGTCCTATAATGAATTAAAAAGTATACTGACCGAGGACATACTTTTCAAGATTCCTGACAACAACATTAAATTTTTGACTGCAACGGATGCATCGAGCTACGCAATTGGAGGAGTACTAGAGCAGGAAGGGTGACCCATAGGCTACATATCAAAAAGGTTACACAAAGCTGAAAGAAATTTTTTGACGATTGAGAAAGAGCTGCTCGCGATAATCTGGACACAAAAACGTTATTTTAACGTTATTATTCGTTATTACATTTACGGATGTCGAATTATTATGAAAACTGTTGACAAACCGCTACAGTTGCTGAGAAACCATAAAGACCAACACTCCAAATCTACCAATCTCGTGCATCCCCAACAATAAATATCAATGTGGTAATTGTGCTATTGAACGTTTGTGCTCCATTCAACCTAGAAAAGTGTGACTGTAAAACTCCAGTAAATAGTAAGTCGAGAGGGGTATGTGCTCCTATTTTTCTCGCTTCAAGTAACCAACGGGGGAACGATATATCAGTATAGATATGGAGAGGTTAGCCACCTTTTATATACAATATCCTGGTGCAACACGACTGTACTTGACGTTTGAACGTATGAAGCTTATATCGGATTGCGTCGCGTTGTTTGGGTATCAGTAAAAGCATGAGCAAACGAATAAGAAAATAAGATTGCTGAATATATTTGTATGACTGCTTTGCACTTGCAGCAAATAAGACATGTCTATGTTATGACTACATATATGGGTTTTGAAATGGCTCTGGTTGAAAATGCGTTTTTGAATTCCCGTTCATCTTCTTGATCAGGCGGAAGGTGAGGGCGCACAGGTGACGCTTCCGGGGATGTTGGGCTTCAGGTGTTTCGTCGGTTTGGGCTCCGGTTTGGGCTCCGCGGTACCGTTGTTTGTAACTGGTTTCGTAGATTCATTTGTTGTCTTCTCATATTATGAAGATTTTTTTGCGGTGATCTAGTTAACACATTCATATTTAATTTTATTTTCGGGCACTGCGGTATTTCGGTATTCCGATTGTTGTTTTGTTCTGAATTATGGATTTAATTTATTATGCAGTATATATCGATGATCTGCTGTTAGCAAGACAATGACAATGAATGGATCAAGGATCTGAAAAAATCTCTAAACAAAGAATTTGAGATGAAAGATCTTCGGAAAAGTGAGGAATTGTTTAGGAATTGAAATTCATTAAGACCCAAACACAAATTAAGTAACGATAACAGAAAAATTACAGGAAAAATAATATTAGAGCGCTTTAACGTGAAAGTATGTAAGCCAGAAAAAGCTTCCAATGGAAATGAAAGAGAAGTTAGAAAAACCTGAGCATCCAAACGATACAGAAATGAAGAAATACCCATATCAAAGACACAGCGGAGCATTGATGTACCGCAACTGCAAGGCCAGATATCGCATTTACAGTAAATTGCTCAAGTCAATTCAACAAAAATTACAATGTGAAGCACTGGTAAGCGGCAAAAATACTGCTGCGCTATTTGAGAGGTACGATGAGTCATGGCATAGTGTATAGCAAGACAAACCACGAGCCATACGGACTAGTTGACGCCGACTGCGGCGGGCACCTAAACGGTCGAAAGTCATACTCTGGGTTCGCGTGCATGTTATCCGGAGTAACAATCAGTTGGGAAGGGACATGTCATGGTGTACAATGAAAAATAAATTGCGATTGAATTGGTACAAAATACCAAGTATCACTCCTGAATAAAATATGTCGTCGTTTCTAAATATTTTAGTAAGTACATCACATTTTCTTAAACTAAAACTACGCCCCCTTAAAAAAAACCCGTTCGTTAACACTTGTTTTTCACTCAAATAAAGCAGAAACTTATTTTGAAGCCATTTAAAAAAGAAAGACATGTCATATAGAAAAATGGTTCAAGTGTCACCAAAGATTGCCTTGTCTACACTTAACTAATTTCCTTGTAAATAGGTGGGATCGCAAGCAATCGTCTTGGAAGAATGCAAATAGTTCGAAAAAATGAAGGTGATAACAGTAATAATAATTTGCATACATAACGCACGATTAAGTAAACAACCAGACAACTGGGACTACCAGCCAAGGAAAATAAACAGGAAGATTTAACAGCCCCTAGAATTCTTGCATAATCAATTTACTATGAAAGTTTGTCAGTTTCAGAAAACTTGTTTAGCTCGTTCACATTTTAAGTTCTGCTATGTTGTCTTGTTTCCATTATCTGAGTTCAAATACGAACATTCTGGGTAGAAGTCTTGCAATAGTGTGCTGTCTCGATATGCAGGCACACTTTAGCTTTGCGAGGATTTCTGTCAATGTAGTTTCAAATGCATTAGGCAATCTCTAACAGAATAATTATTTTTATATTTTTCATTCATTTTCTTATTTATGTATATAAATGCCGGCTTTGAAGTTGTAGAATTTAGGAAGTTAGTTACGGGTGTAGGATAAGGGTACTTCTCGCAATCTCACTCAAATTGTAAAGGGAGCGGATCTTACTAATTACTGAGTATATAAGTTAACGACACGTTCCCGTAACACCAGCAATACACGCGCCACAGGTAAAATGCATCAATTGCGGAATCGATCGAAAATAAGTAGACACTACATCAGCAAAATTATTCAATAAAAGCGAATTTCGATGTTAGATAATTTTCAGTCGTAATTGTAAAATTCATACTAAATAAACGAAGTAAATTTTTTTTAAGTAAATAAACAAATATTTTATTAACTGGCGCCCGAGCAGGGACCTTTTTCGCGACACCGCCTACTAGTATACCGAAAATAAAAGCACAGTAAGTGCTCGCGCAAGGATCTTTTAAGTCTTGGTCGATCAAGTCTCAATAAAATCAGTAAATCACTTCCTGAGACTGGGAACGTGAGCCAAGATAGATCCTAAGGAAATCGGGAAAAAATCAAGTACCGTCGCGTATCTAACCGGTAATTCGGTGGTGTTTTTGTGGGAACGAGGCCCCCAAGTAACCGTAAAGGTAAACGGGCGTTAGGAGCAACTAACAGCCGCCCGCAATAGCGAAAAAGGGAAAAGCAGCAACCAACAAGATATCCTGAAGAAGCGAACATATGTATCCGCAAGGAAACCGTGGGAGCAGCGTATGGAAATTTGTAGCAATCTTGTAAGTTTAGCTATTACAATATAAATAAAAAATAAAAGAAGTTACAAAACAAATTAAAAAGTGAAAAAAGAAAATAACTGATTTGTGTAGTTATTACAATATATGTTAAAAGTTAAAACGAAAATAAATAAATTGTATGAAAAAGGAATGAATTAAAGTGAATTGCAGAATTGAGGAAAAGATTGTGGAAAGTTGAGAAAGAATTGAAGTTTTAAAAACAAAACAAAAATATACCTATCATTTGGTATAAAATTGAGAAAATAATAAATCATACCTAGTGAAAAACTAATTGAAGTTGTAAAAAGAAAAGATTTTTATCCGTACTAATTGGTGAATAACAGATCATATTGATAATTAAAAACCATAGAAACCTCTTTTATTTATCTTTACTAAATATTATTATTTTTAGCAGTGTTTTACTTATATTTGTGATTATTTTCAACAGCGGTGTGAGAAATTTTGAAAATTGTGTTAGACCATCTTTCGAATTAATGAAAATTCCTCGTATTTTCTGGTTGTTTTGACTCCAAATTACCTCAGTGATATTCTCGTTTATTTTGCGCAAATCAACAGTGTTTACCTTCTGTCTTCTTAACGCGACCGCTTAAAAACGACAACGAAGTGATCTCTTGTCTACATCGTGACCCTTTAAGACTACACCTTAAAAGCAAAACCTCTATATAATGGCCAACCCAAACAATTTAATTAGGCCCGCGCGCCTCAACCTCGGTCAACTTCCTTCAGAGGAAGGCGAGCCAGAGGTAGTGAACCCCCCAAATCCTCAAAACAATGAGGATCTTGTCGCCACTATTACACGGCTAGTCTCCAAACCACTAAGGATCCAAGGACGGCAAATGTTCGATTCTTTTATGAATCCTGCTTCTGATCCGAATCAGGATCAGGATGTTCCTATAAACGTAGGTATTGGAAGGGATTTATCCGACATGGACAAAATCCCAGATGTGGTTAAAAGCCTTCGTACCATCTCTGGGGATCCTAGCGAATTTTCTTCTTGGAAGAAAAGTGTTGAAAGGATTTTGACTATTTATCAACACCTCCAAGGAACACCGAAATACTTCGGAATACTCTCAGTGATTAGAAACAAAATTGTAGGTCAGGCTGACATAGCGCTTGAATCCTACAACACACCACTAAACTGGCCGAAAATTTCGAAATGTCTCACCCTGCACTACGCAGACAAACGTGACCTTGGTACCCTTGAGTACCAAATGACGACACTTGTGCAAGGGAACAATTCGATTCACGATTTCTACCACATTGTATATCACCACTTGTCCCTGATTCTTAACAAATTGTCGTCCATGGACATGGGAGCCGAGTCTATGAGAAACATGACGCAATGTTACAGAGACAAGGCTCTAGACACGTTTGTGCGAGGCCTTAAAGGGGATCTCCCGCGACTATTAAGTATTAGAGAACCAGTTGACCTCCCTCAGGCTCTACATCTATGCTTGAAGCTACAAAACGTAGATTACAGAACCCAGCATGCTTTAAATACACACAACCCAATTAGGAAAAACTACTCAAACACGCCACCCCCGTTACCTCCAAAGCGTAACACCGTACATCGGCCCCCTATGCAAAACTACATACCTAAAAGGAACTTTTACCCGGAATTGTTAAACAATCCGAGCGTTCCTCAGCCTCCACAATTTCGACGCTACATCCCTCAACATAACCCCTTCCACTCAAACAACAGACCATTTGCACCGAATCAGAATTATAGACAATTACCCCCAAAACCTAGACAGTACGAACCGATGGACGTAGATCATTCCATTCATTCAAGAATAATAAATTACCAGAACCGGCCTCCAATCCAACAACAAAAATTTCCTCAAAAACGCACTACATCCCAAATGGTCCACGGGCCAAATAAGCAACAAAGGATATTCAATGTAGAAGAAGGCAACGTAGACTATGACGAAAATTACAACGAACAGTACGAACAGTACGAACAGAATAACAGTTATGACGAGGCGACGAACTACGAAGAACCATCAGCCGAATACGGCAACCAGAACCCAGTACCCTGCGAAGGGAACCCCGAAAACGAACAGGAAGAAGTCCATTTTTTAGACTGTTGAGCTCTTCGCTCCCCTATATGGAGTATGAAGCGAAGAGCGGAGAAATCCTAAAATTCCTCATCGACACTGGGTCTAATAAGAATTATATCCAGCCAAGATTCATAAAAAATCCGATTGAAAATGAGAACCCATTTAAAGTTAATTCTGTTTGCGGATCAACCAATATAACTCACCACTCTTTTATCAATCTATTCGGACCACCTATTGAAAAACTTTAATTCTATATTCTACCTGCACTAAAAACATTCGCAGGAATAATTGGAAATGATAGTTTGAAAGCACTTCAAGCAGTTATCCATACGGACAACAATTTCATGACGATACAAGGGAATATGCAAATTCCACTGAAACAGCACGTATCACAGACAGTAAACCATTTAAGTATTGTGTTCCTAAGGACTGAACACATGACGAATTCTCAAATCAAATGTCTTCAAAAAGTTTTAGGAAAGTACCCAAACATATCTGCCGAACCAAATAGAAGACTGACATACATTACTAACGTTAAAGGTGAAATACGCACAACGACAAACGATCCTGTTTATGCAAGAACGTACGGATATGCTATGGCCCTCAAGGATGCAGTGGAGAAAGAAATCAACCAATTGTTAAAAGACAATATCATACGCCCTTCCAAATCCCCTTATAACGCACCTGTTTGGATCGTCCAGAAGAAACAGGATGCCTCGGGTCAGCAGAAACACCGAATGGTCATTGACTATCGGAAATTAAATTCCATTACTGTAGCTGACGCATATCCTATCCCTGAGATCAATTATGTCCTTTGCAATCTGGGCGAAAATGAATACTTTTCAATCATTGATCTTAAAAGCGGATTTCATCAGATCCCTTTAAGAGAACGAGATATCGAGAAAACCGCGTTCTCTATAAACAATGGCAAATATGAATTTGTCCGCCTTCCATTCGGTTTGAAGAATGGCCCAGCCATTTTTCAAAGGGCACTAGATGATATCCTTCGAGAACACATCGGGAAGCGCTGCCGAATCTATATAGATGATATTATTGTATTTGGCAAAAACGAGAAGGAACATTTTGAAAACTTGGACACTATCCTAAAAGCGCTCAATAACGCAAATGTTAAAATGAATTTAGACAAATGCGAATTCCTAAAATAGGAAGTTGAATTTTTGGGTTTTATCGTCAGTGTGAATGGAATCAAAACGAACCCTAAAAAGGTGGAAGCAATTTCATCTTTCCCACCCCCTAAAACGCTTAAGGATTTACGATCCTTCCTTGGTATGTCAGGGTATTATCGGCGATTTATTAAGGATTATGCTAAAATCGCGAAACCCCTGACATCCCTTTTAAGAGGGGAAGACGGACGAGTATCAAAAAACTCGTCCAAGAATAAATTGATTTCTCTCGACAAGGAAGCAATGGCAGCTTACGAAAAACTTAAAAACATCCTTATTTCTCAAGATGTAGTACTCTCTCATCCGGACTTTAAAAAACCATTTGAACTAACAACTGACGCATCAAATTATGCAATTGGTGCAGTCCTATCACAGGACAACAAGCCCATCTCATTCTTGTCGAGGACCCTCAGTAAAACTGAAGGAAATTATGCGACAAACGAAAAAGAGATGTTAGCCATCATTTGGTCAATCAAATCACTTAGAAATTACCTATACGGTTCTAGCCGAGTACGAATTTTTACTGACCACCAACCTCTCACGTACGCACTCAGCTCCAAAAATACGAATGGCAAATTAAAGCGCTGGAAGTGTATCCTTGAGGAATACAACTATGAACTTCGGTATAAACCAGGCAAGACAAATGTGGTCGCCGATTCTCTTTCTAGACCGCCACAAGAGACTAGCAGACTTACCACCAAGCCACCATCAAAACCACAACAAACACATGTACTGAATACTGCTATGCCTCACAGTAACCAAGTCAACTCTATGACACCGACACAACATAGTGACGAAAGTTCGGGCCAGGACCTAATTCTCTCCGTACAAACCCCAATTAACGCTTTCAGGAACCAACTTCTACTTAAGACAGGAGACGAGGACAGTTATCAGATCCAGAATCCTTTTAGCAACTATACGAGACACACTTTTATCAAACCAATATACTCCGAACAAGATATAATAGACATCCTCAAGAGATACCTAAACCCCCACACCATCAATGGACTGCTTACAGACGAACCAACCTTAGGTCTAATTCAATCCATATACCCTCACCACTTCAGAGACTACAAAATACGATTCACTAGGAAGCTTGTTGAAGACATCCCTAGTGAGGTAGAACAAGAAACAAGGATTCTTGAGACACATAGACGAGCCCACCGTAATGCAGACGAAAACCGCCTTCAATTGTTAGAAAACTTCTACTTCCCAAAAATGGCCTCCAAGATTAGACAATTGGTAAAACTCTGTAACGTATGCAAGCAGAACAAGTACGACAGGCATCCAAACAAACCGTATTTAGAAGAAACTCCAATTCCCCAATACCCTGGACACATTGTCCACCTTGATATCTTCATGACCGAAAAACAACGTGTACTTACCGCAATTGATAAGTTTACAAAATTCGTGCAAGCGAAAGTAATACCATCCAAATCTGCTGCGGATATAAGACGACCACTACGAGACATACTATTCTTCTTTTGCATCCCTGAAATAGTAGTCATAGATAACGAAGGAGCACTCAGATCCGCGTCCCTTGAATCTATGATCGAAGATGAACTAAAAATAAAACTGTTTCGAACTCCACCCTATAAAAGTGAGGTCAATGGTCAAATAGAACATTGGCACTCGACTCTCGTAGAAATAATGCGATGCCTAAAACAAGGCGGACCTCCTCGATCATTCGAAGAACTGCTTGAACGTTCCGTGAATGAGTACAACTTCACCATTCATTCAACTACGGGAAAAAAACCAGTAGAGCTATATCTCGGTCGAACACCCAACCTTACCCCCGAGGAACTCGAGAATGCCCGTCTCAGCAACATAGAAAAAATTAAGAGGAAACAAATGACTGACATGAAACATCATAACAAAAAAAGACAGACCATAAAGACATACGACATTGGACAGATAATTTACGTTCGACAAAACAAACGTACAGGATCTAAATTAACCCCAAGATACCGACAAGAAATCGTAAAAGAGGACAGAAACACTACCGTACTAACTGAAACCGGGAAAATTATACATAAAGATAAAATTAAAACTTAAATTTCCTTTCAGGCTCACTATTACCACGACTTACGCTCACATACAAATACTAGACTATACGAACGCCCAAATTGTTTCTTTCTATCTCGGACAAGCGAAAATAAAGGACGGAAACTTCAAAATAATACACATAATAGACTTGGACCAATACGAACGATTTATCACAGACATCCAGCCTATCCTCAACCTCTCGATAGTTCAGCATCACCCACTCTCCCGTTACATAATGCATGAGTTACATCAAATCGAAATAATGATACAAAATTTAAGAACCCGTAAAATAAAAAGATCACTTGACTTCCTTGGGTCCGCATGGAAATGGGTAGCCGGGAGCCCTGACCACGAGGATCTAATAACTATTAGAGAGAAGGTAAACAATGTCCTTAATAACAATAACAAACAAGTAGTCATAAACGAACTGTACAACCAACAAATTAATAAAATAACAAAAATCACAAATGAATTACAAAAATTATTGAAAGATGAAAAAAAACAGATAACAACATTGTACTAGAAGTTCAGTATAAAACCGGAATTGTTAAAGAGGAACTAAAAAACATTAATTATGCCATACATTGGGCCAAAATAGGAGTAATAAATTCCCTCATTCTCTCACAAAAAGAAGTTAAACTCGCCACTGAAACACTAAATAAAGAATTACTACCATTCTCAACAGTAGAAGAAGCATTAGAACTTGCAGAGTTGAAAATAATCACAAACCAACAAACCATACTGTACATTATAAATATTCCTATGACTAGAGAAGATATATTTGAAACACTGCTAATAAAGCCTGTAAAGAAAAGAAATGTAATCACACAAATATTGTACGAAAAGATCCTCAAAAATAATTTGGGTAAGTTCTATGGCATAAAAAAGAATTGTAAAACCTTCAATACACTACTGATATGTAAAGAAACAGATATAATAGATATAAGTGAAACAAATTGCATCCCAAGATTGCTACAAAGCTCCAACGCTACCTGCAACAAAATCAGCGGATTACACCTTCCTACCATCGAGGAAATCTCGCCTGGGAATTTACTAGCTAACGGATTCTGTGGCGAACTAGACATCGGGAATTCAACACATCATCTCAACGGGACCTTCCTAATTAAGTTCCACAACTCGTCAATAAAACTAAACGGACAGAACTACGAATCTCATGAAACGTCAAATATTCACGCATTACCAGCCATTCTCCAACATACACCCGAATGGAAATTACACGATCACCTTCCTTTCGAAATGCTGGACGAGATCCGAATCAATAATACGGATAGCATCGAAACCTTAAGAAACGAAACTTACATTCACCAATATACCACATATGGCCTTATCACGATACTTACGATAGTAGCTCCAATCTATCTTATGCTTCGATCCTACATACAGAAATGCACACCTAGAACAACACCTGATCCACCAATCATGGAAATACGAAACATAGCATCATCTACACTATCAGCTATCACGTGCCCACCACCTGTAACGCATCATCAACAGCCCAGGTTCAACAATCTTCCCTACTTCTAACGATAGCGGACTATCGTTCTTAGAGGGGGAAGAGTTAACGACACGTTCCCGCAACACCAGCAATACACGCGCCCCAGGTAAAATGCATCAATTTCGGAATCGATCGAAAATAGGTAGACACTACATCAGCAAAATTATTCAATAAAAGCGAATTTCGATGTTAGATAATTTTCAGTCGTAATTGTAAAATTCATACTAAATAAACGAAGTAAATTTTTTTTAAGTAAACAAACAAATATTTTATTAACTTATATCTGATTGTCAATACTTTTATGATACTAAATATGTGGAGTCCCGCAAGCCACAACCATCGGCAACGAGCTCACGGCGCAAGCAGAATCTTCTACCGCGCAAACTCTCAGCCGTCGGACAGACTCCGGCTGGGCATAACAGTGTGGACCCCCGCAAGCCACCATCAGCGGCACGGAGCCCAGGGCAAGCAAAATCTGAATCTGAATCAAAATCATACCGGCACTGGCACAGGCATCCACCAAAAAGCGCTGGTCGTGTCGCCGACACATTCTGACGCGCAGTCACTCTGCCGCGAGACATTCGCCAGGATAGGCACATTGGACCGCGAACCCACTCCAGCCAAGTGAAATAAATCAATAAACTAAAAGTCTAAGCGGAGTGAACTAAAAGATAATTTCAATGTTTATAAAATACGTAGTGAGAGTAGTCAGAAGTGATAACTCAAGCTATTTTCATAAAAACCATTTAGGTTTGAAACAATAGACGAATTTTTGAATTCAGTGTTGTTAATAAATTAACTATAATATTAAAATTAACATAATTGTTAATTAGCACTTCAATTGAATTGGCATGAAGGTAGCAAAGCTTAGGAATGCATTTTTCTGGAGATGTGCAAATATTTGTGTATGCTCGCCTAGTTCGTTCTGCGGAAAACGTTGCTGTTGCATCGCGATAGTGTGGCAGAAAAGCCGTCAACTTCGACTCGCCGTAGTGCCCAACAATTAAAAACATCTCACGAACACCACTGATGCGGATTTTGAATTAAGATTTGAATTTACACGCTTGCAAGGTTCAATTCACTCAAGAGCTGTAGCCTACTGACCACTTCAAGCGTCGTCAATACACCCAATGGTTGGTTGAACAGACAGATGTGAATCGTGACTTTACAAAGAAAGTCATCTTCAACGACGAGGCACACTTTCACCTCAGTGGATTCGTTAACAAGGCCGCATTTGGGCAAATGAGAATCCGCGAGTGATTGTTGAAAAGCCGATGCATCCACAGAGAGTGACTGTTTAGTGTGGTCTATGGGCTGGCGGCTTCATCGGGCCGTACTTCTTCGAAAATAAGGTCGACTAAGCAGTTACAGTGAATGGCGTTCGCTATCGCCAGATAACGAAATTATTGTGGCCAGAAATCGAGGATGTGGTCCTGAAACAATTCAATGGCCGTGTTATCTCGTGTCGTGGCGATGTTAGTTGGCCGCCACGATCATGTAATTTGGCACCATTGGTCTTCTTTCTTTGAGGATATTTAAAAGAAAAATTATACGTTGATAACCCAAGATCAATTCAAGAGCTAAAGGATGAGATAATCCGGCATATTAACGACTTTGGCAATATCAACGAATATATGGACCATCCGATAGAGACACATAATTGTCATAGTTTGTTCTATCATTTTAAAAAATATTAACAGAATTCTCTTAAAACTATTTAATTTATTTACAATTAACATCGTGAATTCTGGTTGGACCACCCTCTATATAATATTTATACTATTAAGGCGCGACCCTTTTTTGAACGCACCCTCCTACGCACGCGACCTTGTTTCTTCTATTTCTAACTTATGTCTAATCAACTTCCGTTCGAGTCTTTTTTGAACTGTCAAGAAAACGTGTGGATTGCGGTGTCGTTCAGTATAAATTGAACAACCTTCGCAGTGTACAGTAACGAACCGAACGAGGCAACAAAAAAAGGATTACAATAATAGCAGACCATACGGAACAGCTTCTGCTACCCAGCCCCCGCCTTCCCTAGCCTCTTTAAAATCGATTCAAGTTAAAACGCCGCCATCGGGATACCACCACTAATAACACGAGCGACAACATCAAAAGGAAAACCACGGTAGGTCTTTTCAAAATACTCGTCGGTTAAAGTGCGAGCTCCGTTGATCAGTTGGACTGGTTCGAACTTTCTTATCATATATAATATATTATGTATATAAAATAAATATTATTTGAATGAATTTTGAATGATTAAATGAATGATAAGGTAAGGTGAATGGAAAGAGCACAAGAGCTTCGGAGGTAAGAGCAAAACTGTTTGAATGAAGTCGAGTCAATATTCGTTCAATATTATGATTCAGGCATATAGAGAACAGGCGCTCGATACGTTTTTTCGTGGACTGATGGGAACAGTCAACACTCCTCAGCACGCAAGAACATGTGGACTGTGGAACATGTGGACATGTGGAACATTACACCTTTGTTTGAAGTCGCATAACATAGATTATAGAATCCAACATATCACTGGCTCACAAACAGGGGTCTGTACACATGATTTCGCACCTTCAGTTCCACCTCAAGGAAACCAAGACAGCGCTGTTATCCTGAACTAGTATTCGCTTCTCAGGTATCTCAATCCTTTAGGCAACCCTCCCGACAACCACAATTCTTAGAACACCGTCTGTCAAAACACAGTGAAGGCCGGAGCTCTTAAAATAAAGTGGCTGGATCTTTCGACAAGATCGCGAAACAACTGTACGAACTAAAACAGTTGAATAATTCCATCTGCTTCCAAAACGTTTCAAATCTCAAGAGGCTCAAATCTGCACTGAGATTCAAAGAATTTTTACACGGAAGCCACTGACGGTAATGACAAAACGATAGGGTAATATACGGTAGATGTTATCAACAAATTTGTTGATTCAAACTATTGTCCGGATCATTAGCAAGTTGAATAAGTTGGGACATATATGTTTTATAAATTTAGACGCTCATGGCTCCCTTATTTTGAACATTTATTCAGCAGCAGAGAGGTACTTTGATTACTATTTGACATAGCATGAAACCATTATCATAACGCACCAGGTGGAGGAGTCACAGAAAGGATTATGCTTCCTATGAAAAGATTAGCCGATCGCCCAAGGTGAGACTGCATTAGGGTACTCTGTAAATTCGGGAAAAGTAAACGACAAAGGTATTGTGTACTAATGATAGTTATTTGTCTTATTCGCAATGAACACATTGTTATTTAAATACTTTAAATTACTCAGTTCTATTACAAAATTTTCTTATATCTGTTAGTTGGCAACACTTGTAAATTTTAGTGCATTTAGCAAATGTCACCATGTGACATTTAGTTCAGTAATCCTAACCTGAATTTAAATGAAGTTAGTTAAACTATTTTTAATTTGCCACAAAATATGTATTCTTAATTTTTACACCCTCGCGATATAACATTTGCTGTCAGAAGAAAGGGATTCGAGTTCACATGAGTTGTGCTCACAGTGTATTGTTTCAAGCTGGAAATGAAGTGCTAATGCTAGAGGAAATATCACTGCAATTTATCATGGTTCTTCTAAATGCTAAAGAGTACTTGCACTTGTAGGCGATGCCGGGCAGTCCAAGTCGCCGCCATTTTCATTTCAAGTATTCCGTTCCGATGAAGGCACCACAGTTACAGATTTCTTAAAACGGTTTCTGTAGGTCAAAAGGTCAATAGTCAAAAGCGCGCGATCAGAGAAAAAGTACACCACCGTCAAATAGGTACTGCATATCATAATTCAAAGCAAAAGTCTTCATAATTCAAAGTCTTCAACAGAACAACCGCAAATTCCTCGGATGCGGAGTTGCACATTTACGTCCTTAATGTCTATTTTTAAATAGTGAGTGTCATTTTTGTGAAAAGAAAGGACATAATGCTAAAGTACGTAGAGCCAAAAGAAAACAACGCAATACAAATCAAATTCAAGATACAGTGTCACAACAAATCAGCACGACTGTTCGATTAAATGGATTTGATAAAGTGGAAGAAGTTCATACAGCAAAAGTAGTAGATTTAAAAATGATAAGTGTTAAAATCGATGGAGTGGAGCTCGAAATGGAGCTTGATACCGGAGCACCCTGTGGTATCATCAGCAGTAATTCATTACAAAAGTAAAAGCAGAATTTCCGCTTAAAGCCGACGAACAGACAACTTGCAAGTTACACCAATTATCGTCTCAACCGCATCAGACGCCGACTCTATCGAATCTCTACGTAATCGAAGGGGCTTATAACTCATTATTCGGTCGACAGTGGCTCGCAGAATTTATATCCGTGCGTAACTTGAATGAAATGTTCGTTCCATTGGATATATATAACCTTACTGTCGTATCACCGGAAATCACGAAAAAGCAAATTGGTCGTTTACAAATGTTGCTTAAGAGCACGAAGATAGTTTCAATCTTACAGCTGGGAAACTTTCAGGTCCTCCAGTAAAAATTCACTTAAGACCTGGAGCAACTGTACTTAACCCACTTAACTTAGTTCGTATTGAACAGTCGAGGAAACTAGACGTGCTTCTCGTTAGCTCCTCGCGAACTTGTAGTTAGTTGGAAGTGTGAATAGCTGTGAGTATTTTGCTCACTCGGCCGGTATTTCGATTGTCGTACCCGCGTTATAACTGTAATTCGCCGTTGATCCGTTTATTTGCGAAAAACAAAGCAATTAGTAAATTGCCCTGGGCATTTACTATTGCAGTTCGTGCTGTGAAAATAGTGCAGGTTTTCCCTGTCTTAGTGCAGGTGTCCCTTAGATTTCAATAGAGTGTATAGCAGGTGTTCCTGATTGTGGTAAACAAGTGCACCTGATAAGCTGCAGGTGTTCACCTTATTTGTTGTTTTTGAATTTTTCGATTAAACAAGGCAACAGGTGCATGAAGTGTAAGGTTGCGCATAGAAGTGTAGTAAACAATATCATTAGCTAATTGCATTTTAATAAGTTGTTTTTGAATTTTTCGAATAAACAACGCAATTAGTAGATTGCTTTGTCAACTACTAACTGTTTTGGCAGACGATTGTGGCCAGGTGGCTACCACCTAGCGTATCCGGTTTGCAGAAAACCAACTCATATAATGGGTAAATCTGGTGTGGAGGGATCCTCTCCACCAAGGAAAAAGGCCACGAAGAATCACAGCTCTGAAACCGAGTTTGTGGAGACTGAGGGTGATATGAAGTCTTAAAGCTGTGTTGAGGTCTTAACGAAGGCGCGCAGGGTAAAGAAGGTTTCTCGGTGTCCGGAAACCGACTTGACGACCGATCTCTGTAGTGAATCTGATTTTGTTGCACCTGGTCCGGCCTCGAAGAAAAAGATAGCCGTTAAAAAGAGTGAGGTCAAGATGGTTAAGTCCCCCTCAAGGAAGAAGACTATGTCCTCTGACTGTGTGGATATGGAGACCGACAGCAGCAACATGTCAGACAATGATGTCACCATTGTTGAACTGGCAGCTGCAAAAAAGAAGACCATGTTAGGTAATGATTCGAAGGCTTCTAAGCAACCTGCTGCGAAAAGTGGCGTAACTGCTGCAAACCCGACTCCCGCAGAATCCAGCGGCAGAGGCTGTGATATAGAAAGAGGAGCAGAAATCGCAAGAGAAGTCCTCGGCTTTCTGTTGCAGTCTGAGGGGGGTAAAGAGGTAAGTGCCGCCGTGATGAAGCTGATAAATAAATCAAGGATTGCTGGCATGCTTGAGGAGAGTAGAAGCTCCATCAATTTAGCTAAGAGTACAAATAGTTCTGTTGTCACCCGTGCCTCCCCTAATGCCTCCGCAGCTAACGTAGAATATCCCGACCTGGTGAAGAGGCCCCCTAAAGCCAAGCCTACCGAGACGTGGGCTATGATTATAAATAGCAAGAAGCCGGATGCTACCCCGAAAGAGGTAGTTGAATTCGTCAAAAAAGAAGTCGTGCCGGCTATGAATGTTAGGGTGCATGCTGTCAGCTCCCTCCGAGATGGACAGGTGGCGGTCAGAGTACCATCGGTTCAAGAGCGATCGGTGGCGTTAAGAAGTCAGGTTTTTGAAAGCAACAACCTAGAAGTCTCAATAGCGGCTAAACTGGGACCACGTATAGTTCTTAAGGATCTCCACTGTAGCATCAGCATTGACGACTTTATGAATGAGGTGTATGATAAAAACCTTAAGGGTGAAGTAACAGAGCAGGAGTTCAAGAAGGGCCTAAAGGTAATCTCCAGACCGATGAGGGAGGGAGCTGAGGCTATCTCCAACATTATCCTAGAGGGTACGAAGAAGATTGTTGATGCTCTCCTCACAAAGGAAGAGATTATACATCAAATGGTTTGCGTATCGTATGTGGTACCGAGACCCTGTGGCAAGTTGCTTCAGGTGTCTTGGCTTCGACCACGAAATTGCACAATGCAGGGCAATCGAAATAGTTTGTGCGCGCTGTTCCGAGACGGGACATGGTGCCAAGCAATGCCGCAATTTGCCGAATTGCAGGAACTGTGCCTTTATTGGAAAGCCAGCGGCACATACGATCGGTTTGGCGGATTGTCCGATGTATGCGGAAAGAATTTTAAGAGCGAATGCAAGACACTAATATGATCACTTGCAGGATCGTTCAGCTGAACTGTGCAAAAGCATCTGCCGTAATGGCTGAGCTTGGACAGTACATGAGGGAGAATAGGATCTGCATTGCAATGGTGGGTGAACGAACCGTGAAGAACCGTGAGTGCTGTTTGGCACTGTTAAAGGCCTACCATTCAACATGCGGGTGTATGCATGTAAAGGGACGGCTCAGGCCGCAGTGATTATTAATGATGAATGTGTTGAGTGCATGCCGATGCATGATTTAACTGATGAGCATGGTGTTTGTGTGTGGGTGAAAGGCGCTTTTGGTGAGTTGTTTGTTATAAGTGTATACTGTGCCTTTAGTAGCCCCATCGAGCCATATATGTTGTACCTGGATCGGGTTCTGCCACAGATAGGTGGCAGACCCTGCATCCTAGGATTAGATGCCAATGCTGACTCGCCGATGTGGCATAGCAAGTCTTCCACACGGAAGACTCGCTCCTATGCTATTCGTCGGGGGGGGGGTAGGCTGGAAGAGCTAATTCTTGTGCATGGTTTGTGTGTGTTGAATGTCCCCTGTGAACTGTCAACTTTCGATGGGCCGATGGGATGTAGTGATATAGTGTGTTAATGTTGCTTGTGAACATCGAATGTTTGAGTGGCGTATTGTTCCCGGGTGGGGAACCAGCGATCATAATCTCATCGAGGTCACTATGACCTCTGATGAGAGCGCGAGTGCTGGTCCTCCAGTTGTGAAAGCATGGTGTCGGATAAAGGAGAGTCAGAGGGTGAGTTACGAGGCGGTGATGCAAAAGCAGTTCGGAACACTGTCCCTTGCGGAGTTTGGTAATCTTACCACTGATGGTATGGTAGAGTTTGTGCATGATTATGTTGTGAATGTCAATGACAAGATGCTTAGGAAAGGTCGTTCGATTGCTCCTAGGCATGTTGTGTGGTGGACGTGTACGCTCGTTGCCAAACGTCGTGAAGTGCGACGAGCTAGAACTAAGTTCCAACAGGCGCGGTTCCGCAAGCATTACGCTGCAACCTCCCTTAAAAACGAGTACCGGAAGCTTGCTAAAGAGTATCAGCGGCTCATCTCGCAGACGAAGGAGGAATATTGGCGACGTTTCGTCTGTGAAAACGCGTCAGATCCTTGGGGGCAGGCGTACAAGGTTTGTCGGCGTCGAAACAACAGACGGAGTATGGCGGGAGTTCACGTTAGTGGTAATGCATCCCCAACATGGTCCGACTGCGCTATGCATTTAATGAGGGGACTGTTTCCGAGGGCGGAGTCTGGAACTCCGCACGTCGATAGTCTTGCAGAACAGGAGCATGCTCCTGTGGTGCAGAACTGTGCGATAGATGAGAGAAGACTCCATTGTCGAAGATCCCCTGGGTGGGACGGCATGACCGGCGAGATGTGTAAATGCATCTGGCGGGCCGTGCCGGAATACATCAGCTGTCTCCTCAATAAGTGCATGCGGACTGGTTCGTTCCCCGCTGCCTTTAAGCGTGCTCGGTTAACCATACTACTTAAGTCGCCTGATAAGGACCCCAGCATGCCGAGATTGTACCGGGGCATCTCCCTTCTCTCTTCTCCAAACGCTTGGAAAAGTGTTGGAGAGGGTTATGGTCCGGCGAATCGAAGAGCGGGTATCCGGACGCTTGTCGAATAGGCAGTATGGCTTTAAAAAGGGACACTGCACTGATGATGCGTGGCTACATGTTGCTTCTACGGTGCGTGATAGCAACAGTAAGTACGTGCTCGGAGTTTTTATAGACTTCAAGGGAGCTTTTGACCACCTTCTGTGATCAAAGATCCTCGAAAAACTCGCTGCGGTTGAATGCAGGGAACTCGGGCTATGGAGAAGCTATTTCTCTGGCAGAAGCGTACGTGTACAAGGTGTTTGTGATTTCGTCGAGTTGGTTATGGAGAGGGGTTGTCCACAAGGCTCCGTCGCAGGTCCATTTATATCGAATCTTGTGATGGATGACCTACTGGTTAAACTTGAATGTGTGTGTGAATGTAAAGTGTGTGCATATGCCTATGATCTGCTCCTTCTTGTTGAGGGTGATAGTCGGTCTCAGCTGGAGGCTAAGGTTAGTCGGTATATGCAGATTGTCAAAGAGTGGAGTGAAGGTGTGGGAGTATCTGTTTCCACTGACAAGACCTCGATGATGCTCCTGAAAGGTGCATTTAGCCAGAGGCGTCCCCCCTGGGTGCGATACAAGGGAAGTACTCTCAAGTATATGACTATGGTCAGATACTTGGGAGTGCTGATTGGTGAAAGGCTGTCGTTCTGGCCTCACGTTCGAGACCTGAAGCGACATGTTTCATTACTCGCTTCGACGCTCAGACGTGTATGTCGTAAAGAATGGGGTCTCAGGCGTGGTGCGATTCGAGGAATATACGAGGGTCTATTTGTAGCTTGTGCGACTTATGGGTCAGCGGTATTCCTTGAATCCGCGATGAGTGCAACTGGCAGAAGACTCATCAGATATTGTCAGCGTGTCCTGTTGTTATGTTGTATCCCAGTGTGTAGGACTGTGTCCACTGAAGCCATGCAAGTACTGATGGGAGCCCCGCCACTTGATCTGGAGATTATCCGTAAAGGTTTAATGTTCAGACTGCGTAGGAGACTCCCAGTTGATGAGCGTGAATGATTCAGAGGCATGGATCCTAAAAGTATGAGTGTGGCCTCTCTGCGAAGGTTGCTGGTCGAAGGAGTGCTCTCCAGCTGGCAGACGAGGTGGAATGAATGTGGGAATGGTCGTGTAACGTATGTGTTGCTCCCTAATGTAACGACATCATGGAGAAATCCGGACTTTGACTTCGGTTGGGCCCTAGGATTCTTGCTGACGGGACATGGGAGCTTGAATGAATGGTTGTTTAGGCGTGGATTGTCTGTTGAGAGTGTCTGCCCTCTGTGTCAGTGTGAGGATGAATGTTGGCGGCACGTGCTGCTAAGGTGTTCGGCGTATGCCGACCTACGCAGGACGTGTGGTTTGCTGGGAATCACTTCCCCTGAAGACGTGGCCGGTTTCATATTGGATGCAGTTACATTCTCTCGATTGGACCTCTTTGCGAAGCTTGCCTTCGAAAGGCGAACGCGGATGCTTGCAATGCTGGTCAACGGTGACCCTGCAGGTGATTAATTATGTCTTGCAACTAGATATCCTTCATTGCCTGATTCTTGCATGATGTCCCTACTTGTATGTTATCTCGCAGGGGGTCAAAATTAGGGCAGAGTACCTGCGTTAATTGCGATCTTGGGCCTGCCGCCCTCACGAACCTGAGGTGGGTTTACCATACCCGGACGCAGGGTCCGAAATGGTAGCAGTCCTCAATCTAGAAGGCTGCGAGACCTGATCAGAGGTTTGATCTGAACCACGGGTTAGGGGGACGTCCAAGAAAGGATACTATCAGCCCCCTACACGGTGAGGAGCCTATCCTGTCTGAAACGTGGTGGTATGTTGTTTAATGTGGCTAGAGAGTAGAATTGAGTGCTCACCAGTTGCGTCTCGGGTACCCTGTATTGGGGTAGGAACTGGTACCCCATCGTGATGGGGGGCGTTGGTTGACGCATTATTTCAACCCCGTCTATGGAGACCGTGGAATTAAGCCGTACATGGCAGGTGTCCACGTTAAACACTTCGACTTCATGTACTTAACCCAACATCAGTATTCGCAAGCGCCCGGGAGGTTCAATATGCTCTTGGAAATGCATACGCAAAAGCAATTGATGCAAAATTAGAAGCTGGTCACTATATATATATTGATCACTCAGAGTGGGCATCTATTACACATGTCTTCATCAAGAAAACTTCTGGCAAAATTCGCTTCACTAGCAACTACAAATCCACTCAGATAGGATTAGGCGCTATTATCTCATCGAATTAGTGACAGAACAGAACGTTCGAAAGCATACACCAGCCGAACAATGACCGCCACCGAGCAAAAATATCGAAAGATCGATAAAGATGCACTTTCTGTAGTATGGGGTTGTCAGAAATTCTTCTATTTATTATACGGCATTTTTTTTTCTGATAAGAGACCACAAACCATTAACGTAGATTCTTCATCCAATGAAGTCGCTTCCAATTTTATGCATAAGCAGAATGGCTAACTACGCAGATTACTTGGCAAATTTCAACTACTCAGTAGAATTCAAAAATACAAAAGTAGAATGCTAACGCAGACTACTGTTCTAGAGCCTTTCACAAGCCAGAACTTGTTCGGAAAAGCGCTTGACAAAGGGAGGAAGAAATTATGAATCTGGATTGAATGGATGTATTCATCGTACGTAAAATCAATCAACTTCTAGTACGAGCGGAACATATCGCCACAGAAATGAAGAAAGATCCACATCTTGGAAAAATAGTACATATGCTAAAATAGTACATAGGCAACACTTGACTTGAAGTCAATATTATCCGCATGCCTCCTGTTTGAGCTTTTAGTTGTAATTCCTACTAATTCCTACTAAGCCAACCTATACTACAAGATCTACATGCAGCACATATTGGTATTACCAAAATGAAAGGTATAGCGCGATCATTCGTTTATTGACCAGGTCTCGACGCTGACATCGAACCAAGTGTGCAAAATTTGTACATGCTCCAGCGAACTTTCGTGAGCATCATTGGGAGTACCCAAAGGGGCCATGGGAACGTATCTATATCGACTAGGCAGGACCTGTTGCTGGTGCAATGCTACTTATCGTTGTCGATGCTTATAAAAAAAAAAGGCAGAAGTAAAAGCTACAAATTCAACTACCAGCACTCAATCTACGAGTGTTTCAATTATGGATGAGGATTTTGCTGTTTATGGATCTCTAGTTACTGTAGTAAACAACAATCGCCGTCAATTTGTTTCTGATGAACCTATTACATTCCTCAAGATGAACGGAGTCAAATACCACAAACTGACAGCTCTATACTATCCTTCTGCAAACGGCTAGGCTGAAAGACATGCTGACACTGTCAAGGATTCTCTTTACAAAATACAAACTCCGAAAGCCACTCTACAAGATACAAGCAGTATAGAAGAGCCCCTTATTCTACAACCGCGCAATCAGCAATCACAGCTGTTTCTCGGTAGAAACATTCGCAGCCGCTTAGACCTGGTATGCCTTCAAAACATTCATTAACAAATGATTGAGAAGCAACAACCCGAATTTAATCCAAATTTTCTAGAATTCCAGCCTGGGCAGATGGTCTACTTTATGTCCAATAACTCCAAAATGGATAAGTCGATCTACGACGTTGTTTCTGCAAAAATTGGCGGCTGCACTATCACATCAGTTACGATAGATTAACCTACAAACGACATGTTGATCAAATGCAAAACTTTCACCCACTCAACCAAGAACAAAAAACCAAACTGGAATATAAGGATGTTAACAAGAAACCAGCAGAAACAAACAGACAGTTTCATTTCTATGAAAATCACGAGAACCGGTAGATGCAGATGTCGATCAACCAGCTCCAGAGATATAACAAGGGCAAGCAACTCCAGTACAATTTCTGCCAGCCCGCATACCACCAGGCTTCGAAAATAGTCAGCCAAATGTGCGGAACTCATTTAGAAGCGTTATAACCGCGTGTCACAGTCAGTGCAGACACATATGAATGATGAATTGGATGAAATGCTGCCACTGGGAGTGGTGAAACTCTCAGGAGTCCATGGTCGTCACTCATCCTGCTAGTCAGGAAAAAAGATGGGACATTTCGGTTTTGCGTGGATTTCCGGAAATTAAAAAGTGTATCCGAACGGGACGCCTATTCACTACCATACATCGCCTGCACGCTGGATAAATGGGGCACGGGCAGCCCGACTTCTGTCCTCTTTGGACATTAAGTCCGCTTATTGGCAGATCTCTATGGCAGAGTCGTCTAAGCATTTCACAGCTTTTACAGTACCAGGACGAGGCTTATTTCATTTTAACCACATGCCGTTTGGGTTACACAACGGTCCGGCGACATGGCAGCGTTTTGGGGACCGAACTTAGAATCATATATCTTCGCGTACCTGGATGCCGTGATAGTAGTTACTGGTGATTTCGAAAAGCATTTGGAAATCCTGCGAGTGGTCTTATCGCGTCTGAGACAGGCCGGTTTACGGGTCTCGAGGAGAAATGTGAATTCTGTCGGCCGCAATTGAAGTACCAGGGATATGTAGTGGACGAAAGCGGATTACACGGCGACACGTCGACAGGAAGCGATATTGCCATAGAGTAGTGTCGGTCGAATTATCTGTTTGTAAATGAGCATATTGTTTTTTGGGGGGGAGGAGAGTATTCGTAGGATGAGAAAGTTAGGAGGAGAGTATTCCTAGACAGTGTATTCGTTTCTTACGAATGTGGTCTTTACAGATAAGACGATAGTCTGCTGTGAGTCCTAGATACTTGGCTGATTTGTTCCATCGAGCCGTATCGTTTTCTATGTGTAAAGCCTTTCCTCTACGATTGGTGATAAAAAGGGTCAGCTGTTAGCTTTGGTAGTGTTAATTTTCCATTTTCGGGAGTAATCTTGTAATGTTTCGACGGAGATTTGCAATTTTAACGTGATGCCTTTTGCTTGCCTTGAGGTTTAGTATGTGCAAGTGTCGTCTGCATATAATGATACTTGAAAATTGTTTGGTAAGATTGGGATTTCTGCGGTGTACGGATTGTATAACATTGCTGAGATGGGTGATCCTTGTGGAACTCTAGCTTGAATAGTCCGCAAGTCAGATGATCTTCCTGGATAAGGTGATTTGTTGTTACCCTCTACTTCCATTGTAACGGTATTATTTTTGTGTTGTTCATTAATTTTCCTTAAAATTTCTTCAATTTCTCTCTCTTTACTATTGCGAGGACGTCGTCGACATAGTGTTTTCATACTCTTATAACAAATGAAATCACGAAATGGATGTAAGTATAAGGATATTTTGTTCATGGAGCCGCTACATATGGCACATTAAGTGGGTAAATGACAATGTGAGGAGCCATGCCCATATATTTGGAAATTTAGACATTGCGTTGGACCTTTACGATTATTAAAGTAGTAGTTCCAACGTACAATTGTGTGAAGAATTGTTTTAATTTTCCTCAGATCTGCCATTTTTGTGCCTCTTTGCAGAAAGAGCAAGTAATACATCGGATCACTTCCTCCTATCTTGGAAGTGAGCTTTTTTATGTCGAATGGGTTAACGTCATGATCGCTTTTCAGGATTTTTTAGATTCTTCCGTAGGAATGTCATGGAGCCCTGTTAGGACTACTTTCAATGGACGTAAATCTGGCCGTTGGAAATTGAAAAAGTTCAGTTTTTTTGGCTTTTAGATATTTTTCAATGTTATTTTAAACTTCATACGTATGGAGAAAAAGCCGTTTCCCAACAGAGATTAATTTAATTGAAAAATTTTCAATTTTATGCTCTTTGAGTAGCATCAATGGGATCACGGGGAAGATTTAAGATATGTTGTGAACATACTGTTGCAGTTTACGAAGAATGTGGTCAAAAAGTATAGTAATTTAGAACATTATCAAACAATTAAATACGTGTTAGATTTGAGGCCATAAATATGATAGAAAAATATTTGAGGATAATGAAGGGAAACTTATTGTATGATAAATGTTGTAGGTTTAAAAAAGATAATTCACCCACTTGTACTTTAATAGACATGACACTGAAGAAGGGACCATATCGGCCTCGAAACAGCTGTCTGTTGCAAAATAAAAATATCAACCTAAAAATGGAATCTAACAAGAATTTTTTTAATTTTTTAGAAGGTTGCAAACATCCGAACCAACAATTGGAAATTAAATACGGATAGACGATCATTTTTCAGTTATTCACTGAATAATTTTTTTTTAACAAAAAATCCAAATTAGCATTTTAAATAAGTAGAGGTTTGTTTTTTTGATATTCATCTTAGAATTTTCAAAACAATTTTATGAGACACGTGCAAAAACTTTCAATTTTATGCTTTGATTACATTGAAAACTTAAGAAATTGTGATGTGATTTCGTCAAAATATAGAATAGAAGTGGTACCCGAGATTGGAAACGAAAAGTTAGGCAGTACTCGAGACTAGCGTCGCTATGTATGAACGAGAATTACTTTACCTTTAGGGGAAAATACTTCAAAACGAAGGCGGGCACAGCTATGGGCGACCCCTTATCGCCCCTTTTGAGCGAAGTGTTCATGAGCCATTTTGAGGAAAAAATGGAAAATAGCCAATTAATGCCCAGAATATGGTGGAGATATGTGGATGATGTAATAGCTGTCGTAAAAGAGGAAGAAATTTATCATATCTGTGAAAAATTTAACACAATCCATAAAAACATCAAATTCACGTGTGAAGAAGAAGTAAACTCCGAACTACCATTCTTGGATATTCTGATAAAATGATGCGGTAAGAAGATAGAATTTGGAATTTATCGAAAAACCGCGAGCACTCAAAGGACGATTACCTATGATTCTGATCATTCGTACCAACATAAAATGGCATAAAGCATAGCATAGGAGAACGTGATGTGGAATTGGTGAAGGATATCAATCAATGGTATAAAATGGACGCATATGAAAGCTTAATAATATTAAGAGCCAGCTGAAGTGCGGTTAAATCAGGACTTAGGAAACGGTTACCCCCCCTTAATTGATATTTTGAATAAAATTACGAAAAAATGAAATTCAGGTAGGAATAGGGATGAAGCAAATGGTGTAGGTAATTAAAGTAATGAATTGAAGTAAGGGTTTGTTCATTATGACAAATTCAATGAATTTTGATGTGAATTTGAACATATTCTAACGTAAGATGACTAATGACGAAGTTTTTATTAACTGAATGAAAGGACCAAACTTTACTTTAAATTTTATAGAGATATTTAAAATGGATAAAAAAAAAGCAAGCAAATTGTGGACATTATTTACTGCAGTTTCCGACGATAAGGCAAAATTTGATCTCTGTCAATGCTTATACTCTGAAAAAGGAGGCTCTACGACAAATTTGAGGAAGTATATTCTGAAAAAATTTTATTTTGTATTGTAGTATTGCTCCATCTTCATCAAAACCAGCACTCTCTCCAACTTTAGAGCAAAGGATTATGCCGGGACCATCAACTTCACGTTCTGAAACTCTAACTACAACCTCATCTTCTTAAGTTTCAACGGAATTGAAATTGGAAAAGCAAGCGGCTCTTTCAACACTTGTGAAAATACCATAATTAGAGAGACAAAATTGAACGAGCTAGTTCGCAATATGGTTGTGAAACATTTGTAACCTTTTTTAATTGTAGAAGATGCTGATTTCAAAAGTTTAATTAATAATTTAGAGCAACAGTTCTCACTTCCATCTCGATATACATTAAGCACAATGTGATACACAATATGGAGTCGTGGAAAGTTATTTAAAAGCAGAATTGAGCAATGCTACTCATATTTCCACATCAACTGACGGCTGGACTTCACGAGCTATGACATCCTATATAGCTGTTACAGCAAGTTATTTGGTAGAATGGGAGCTAAAATCAGCATTTTTAGGCTGCTTCGGGAGCTAGGAGTGGCATACAGGAGATTACTTAACCCTCATCGGTTCCTTGTATACGATCGTATACAATTATCGAATTTAAAATTGAATTAAAAAAATCACTAGTTATAATGTGCTGAACTTTTGTAAAGTAGATGATTTTTGCTTTATGCAAGTAAATTTATTATCAAAAGATGTCGCACACAGATTTTTTATTATTTGCATGTTTTGTCACTATTTTCGACTAGGTGCATTTGATTTGACATTTCTAGTTATTTTATACTTCCGCTAGTTATAATTGACATTTTTGGTGAAAATGAATCGAGTTTTGCGTGAAAATCGGAAAACAGATGAGTATGACATTGAAAACACATCAGATAGTGATTTTAGTGCCAACAGTGAAAGCGAAGAAGATGATTATGTCCCTATGGACGATAAAAACGATAGTGACGCTAATGAAGAAGAATATATAGAGCCACTAGACCGAAGCACAGCTGAAGAAATTGCTGGAAGTCCAAAAAGAAAATTTCTGTCAAAAGATAAAAAAAAAAAATATTCATCGGAGCCTTTTGAATTTAGCGGAAGAAATTCATATCGTCGAGCTGAGAATTTTATTTCAGGTAGAAACATAAATATTTTTGCTTATTGTTGCTTGGGTCCGCCGGGCCTTGCTTTCTTTGTCTCGATGACGCGTTTCGGCTGGATGCAGCCATCTGCGTACAGCCTCAAACAAATTTCATAAATATTTTCTTTCGCAATCATTGTTTTATGCTTTCTCTTATTTCGAATGATCATCGTTTTTGTTTTATTCTTCAGGTCCAAAAACAATTGCAATTACTAATATTACTACTCCTTTGATTGCATTTCAAAAGTTTCTAAGACCAATTGAGCATATTGTTCTGAATATGACAAATTTGTATGGTGCACGAAAATATAATGAAGAATGGCAAAACATCGATTTGATTGCATGCATATTTTGGTTTGTTTTTGCTTGCTGGCGTATATCTATACTAATATTATAAAGCTGAAGAGTTTGTTTGTTTGAACGCGGGATATGACATTAGAATATAATGATGATATATACAATGATGGACTAATCATAATTGAAGATAAAATTCATGAGATTTGCGATAAATCACTAACCGATTTTGGGCTTCCTGTATTAAAAAGGATTAATTCACCTAATCATCTGGATCCGTTAGAAGTAGCGTTGCGAAAACCGTATGATCTAAATGAATTAAATGAGTATTTTACTCAAAATGAACCAAAATTAGTTAATGACCAGGTGACCGCGTATAATTGTGTTATGCGAAGTGTTCGTTTTAGTGAAGGAAAAGTATTTTTTTTGGATGCTCCCGGTGGAACCGGCAAGACCTTTATTACTAATCTTATATTAGCAAAAGTAAGGTCTCAGGAAAAGCTAGCTTTGGCAGTAGCGTCGTCAGGTATCGCTGCAACTTTATTAGCAGGTGGACGCACAGCTCATTTCACTTTTAAACTGCCCCTAACTGTTTCTTTACAGAAAGATAGCGTGTGCACTATACGTAAAAATGGCCCTTTGGGAAAAGTTTTACAAGATGTCAGTATAATAATCTGGGACGAATGTACCATGATTCATAAAGCTCATGTAGAGGCTCTAGATAGGACTCTTAGAGATATTAGAAGCTGTGATAAAATCATGAGTGGGATTACTGTTATGTTTGCTGGGGACTTTCGACAAACTTTACCAGTAATAGTAAGGGGAACTAGAGCAGACATTGTAAAGTCTTGCCTTAAAAGTTCACCATTATGGAAGTTTGTTAACATCTTAAAATTAACTACAAATATGAGAGCACATTTGGGGGGAGGTAGTGTAACTTTTCCTTCAAAGTTACTTTTAATAGGAGACGGGAAAGTACCTCATTTTGAAAATAAAATTGAAATTGATCGCGATTTAGGAGAAAGAGTGAGTAACATTGAGGACTTAATATAATATCGAATAATATCAAATAATAATATCGAAAGTTTACCCTGAAATCAGCCAAATAGAAAATAAAGATCATCAATGGATAGGTCAAAGGGCAATATTGGCGGCGAGAAACAGTAGCGTGGACGAAATTAACGACCTAATTTTAAGTAAACTTCCAGGAGACATAGTTTCCTACACATCTATTGATAATGTAATGGATCAAGAAGATGCGGTCCATTACCCACAGGAGTTTCTTAATTCTTTGAACCTAAGTGGCCTTCCCCCGTATTCCCTCAAGTTAAAAATAGGTGCCCCAATAATTTTATTTAGAAATCTTAAACCACCAAATTTATGTAACGGGACCCGACTTCAAATCAAATTTCTTCGCAATAACGTGATCGTTGCAATAGTTTTGACTGGTCCAGCAGTTGGTCAAACAGTGCTTATACCTCGCATCCCAATGATTCCAAATGATTTACCTTTTAATTTTAAAAGAATTCAATTTCCCGTTAAGCTATCTTTCGCCATTACAATTAATAAATCACAGGGGCAAACATTTAAACACGTAGGAATCGATTTACGTCAAGACTGCTTTTCACACGGCCAACTATATGTCGCGTTGTCAAGATCGGGTTGCGGAGAAAACCAACATGTTCTTCTGCCACAAGAAGATAAAACTAAAAATATAATTTACGCAGAAGTACTTTAAAATAATTATGTTCTTTTAAAAACTTGAAACTAAATTGTCTAAGTAATAACAGAAATTGCCGCGGACATAGTCGTGGGTAACAGCTGAGGTGGTTGTTTGCAAAAATAAATATGATGCTCAAAATAACTATTCCACGCGGACGAAGTCGCGGGCACAGCTAGTCGCTCATATGGTGATTGTGTGACTCAACTTTGGAATGACAAAACTGGTCGAGCAATATTTAGAGCTACGATGTCATTCAAAACGTTCAAGAAAATACATGGTTGCATTCGATTTGATGATCGTGAACTACGCTTGTCATCTAATGTTCGTGATGAATTGGAGCCTATAAGAAATGTGTTTGATCGATGGAACAATAACCTGAGAGGCTTGTATACACCTGGCAGAAATAAAACGGTTGATGAACAGTTGATTCAATAACGTAGGCGATGTCCGTTTCGGCAGTATATTTCATCTAAACCTGCCAAATATGGAATCAAAGTATGGATTTTGTGTGACTCATTAATCAAATTATTATGCTTACTGTACACAAATTTATACAGGCCGTGATCGAAACTGCGAAATTCAAGGAAAACGCATTGTTTTAGAATTGATTGAAGGGCTTTCTGATAAGAATGTTACGTGTGACAACCTTTTTACTTCATATGCATTAGCTGAAGAATTAAATTAAAAATTGCATGACTATTGTGGACACGATTCGCAAAAACAGAAATGAAATTCCATTAGTATTGATTGATATGCGTCGAAAGTCATTGTTTTCAACTGAAGTTGTATATGAGCACAAATTAAAAGCTGTTATGTTGTCATATGTTCCACGTCGCTACTGATTTGTTACTTTATTGAGTACATATCACAATAAAGTCAAAATAAACGAACAAGCCGAAAAGAAGAAACTGAACATAATCGAATATTATAATAACACCAAGAATGGTGTCGATACAATGGATCAAATGGTAGTTACGTACACATGAAAACGTAAAATAAGTCGTTGGCCGATGGCATTATTTTGTAATATGCTAGATATTTGTGCTTCGAATGCATTTATTCTTTTTGTTTCAATATTTCCTGACTGGCGTGCTGAACAAGTATGAATATTCGTCGTAGAATTTTTATAGAACAGCTTGGAATGGCCCTTGTTGAGCCCATTGAGGTATACTAAGGAGGCGGCAAACTTTCATTTCCCATGTAAACCGATGAAGCCCCTGGATACGTACAAATTTTTCGTATAAGTATACGATTATTTTCGAAAGCTTTCCCACATTTTATCTAAGAGCTTTCTCAGGAATGTGTAAACGTCAAAGCTGATGAAAATCAATTTCGAAATCAGAGATCACCATCAAGTTTTGCCTTTTCAGATGCATGATGTTGATTCTATTTTCACCTAGAAATAGAACTTTCCAACAGCAATTGATAACCATCCTCCAGATCGGATCGCCTTTTCTTCGCCAGAGCGATCAACAGTCGCAAAATTGCATACATATGCTGCCCACAGAATTATGGACAAATCGTACTTTCTTCAACAGAATGTTGATGGGTGAAATTGATGAAATAATCCGACCAATGCATTTTCCAATCCACGTAATTATCAAAAGCCGCCAAAATGAATTAGCCTACATACAGTTCTCATGTATTAGCTTATAATAAAACTTAATTACTTAAAACTAGGTGTTACTCATCTTCATTTACCTTCCTTTCAATAATTAAACTGTTTGATCAGGGAACAAGCAAAAACCCGTGTCGACATCTTTTTTGTCGATTGAACATATTATACAGATACATTTCTTATCTTATCTTCTTATCAATACTTCTTATCTTGATCTGAAGTTGAAGATCTTAAGACTCAAACTAGTGAAGACAGTTTTCAGTTCTGCGATTTAATTTTATAAGGACCAGTCAGTTTCATTTATTAACGTCATTTTTATATTTGCGAAATTTTACATGAAGTGTTTTCTGTGGAAATAAACGTCAGATGAAAATTAGTGAAATGTTGTAGTGTCGTTTCGTGAGTTATGTGTTTATTTTGTGGTTAATTTCCAAAAAAAAACAAGAAAACACAATTTAGTTTATGTATTCCAAACAGATTTTATTATTTCTTGATACTTTACCACACCTACAATTCACAACCAGTATTAGCTATTTAAAAGTTTTATTACAATCTTTGGTCAAAAAAAAATTTGAATGTTGTGGGAACTTGGAATTTACATGACTTCCACAGCCTTCCGACAAGAATGTTCCTCAATACTACACTTTTTATTAGTTTTTACATTGTTTACTGATGCTAGTAGCTTTTTATTTGTTTATTTTTAATGACTAGATAATTTCCATTAGCTATAATAAGGGGAGCGTCACAATAATTAACAATTCTTTCATTTTTCATGCTTTAAGCTATAATAGTACTTTGATCAATTGATTTTATTTCTAATATTGGGTTTAGTTGTAATGTACATTTTTTGTGAGTAATACAATTTTCAAGTGGATTGCAATTCATTTTCATATTGGATTTCTTGGTATTCATATTGGATTTCTTGGTGGTAAATATATTTTATGCCATTCGATTCTACAATAAACTGATCATAAACATTATAATTTCTGCATAGTTATTATTTGGTTTTGGCGTAATTAACATAAATGTTGCAAGTTAAAACGCGCCCCGGCCTTGCAAAACATCTACGCTCTTGTTTGCACGATGTTCAGTGTCAGTGTTTCAACATATTTTTCAATTTTTTTTTGTGTAAGAGAAACGTGGTCGAAACTTCAGCTGTGAAAGACTAATCGGACTTACGGCAGCAAAAATTTCTTGTTGGACACTAATACTTAAGAGTATAGACAAAGGAATTTAGAGGTTGCGTTCTAAGTCAACAGGAAGGTGTCAATATTCGACTTGTTGCGTGAGTTACGTCATCAATACCTCCACCTATTGTACCAACATTTAGTAACAATGAACTTTGTGTAGATTGGCCGGCACAAATTCCTTAGTTATTGGCACAGTTTCAACATTCATTCTTACATGCTGCAATCTTCTTGCAAAGATGTTTACAACATAAATTCTTTCCGTTCACTGTGATGCTTTCGAAATTGCAAATATTGCAAACACTTGCCATATGAATTTATGCCGACCAATAAAATCAATAGCATTTAATTAATGTAGGTCGAGTAGAACGTAGGTTACAAGTAAAATTACATTAAGAACTTCAACCAGTCTCATTCGATGTTCTAAACGAAATGGTAAATAAAGAAATTAACTAAAATTTAACGAATGTTTTTCTTTTTTTAACTCAATAAAGTGAACCTACTTATCTCGTACGCGCAACATTGGGAAGGCGAGGGGTTTTCGTTTTAATTTTAGTTTTTGTATAAATTTTGTCTTGTTCCGTTTGTGTGAAATCTTTTCGTGGTTTAGGCATGTTGCGATATCAAACCCAGATTGCGTCTAGCGCTATTGTTCCTTCACGGCCGGACATATCCGAGTGTTCGGATGGTTCGACGACGAAGAAAATAGACCAGAACAGGACGTATGTGACGGCGATTGGATCTTAGAAGATGATGATGAACGGCAAAATATTATTGAAAAGAGGACTTTGAAACTTCAGACGACGACGATCTCGACCCTGTCCCCAAAACAGCCCGCAGGGCGGTGGATCTGGTAGAAAGAATCTTTTTTCCCTATTATTGGGTAGAAGATTCGATTCCAGTGAAGCTGACGGGGAGTGGCAATCCCGCGGTCCCGAGCCTAGTAAAAACACTAGAACCGACTTCATGGGTAAGTCTCAATTCAATGAAGCCACATACGCAATAACGAGAGTTGCATTAAAAGCAATCTCTCAACTGCACAAAACATAATACAATGCATACTAATATATACAGAGCCGAAAGTTCAATATGGAGCCAGTAGTTCGAGAAGCAAATAAAACTTGTGGATTCTCGGAAGACCCGGAGTTCAAGAAGGATAGGTCTCGTCGATCGAACCTGATCCAGAACTACCGGGCTTCCATTACATTTGCAAAGAACGACAGCATAATATTAACTTGAGGAGACGTTGGGGCACGCAGGGAGGTGATCACCTCTTACATGCGCATCCATTTTGAGCGTACAAGCCGCGGCTTGGAAACTCAACTTGAATGATCTGGACGGATCTAAAACGCCCACCTTTGATTCAACTCAAGGGTGAATGCTGACGAGGTTTGGCCGTAATGCTTGGGTACTCAAACAGCTGGCTAGTAGATGCCCGAAGGTTGTCCCCAAAACAAGCCGAGTGGTGGGCCACCGAATAAAACAAGTTAAACAAAAATGACGATGTCAGTGTGGGGGGAAAACGGTTTGTCTGTAGCGATACATGAGTATGAAGGAGAGGAATATTTCTCGCAAGGAATGTCAATAAATTTATGCTATTTCCTCAGATTTGTTTTCTACGAAGCCATCGACTTGATAATAGAGGCAAGTAATTTGTATTGTTGCCAAAAAACTGGATCTCGTTTGAAACTAGCCCCAAATGAGTTGCTGCAGTTTCAGGGATCAGCATATTCATGAGTATTGTGAGTTTACAAATAAAAATAAATAAAAGGCGTATCCCGAAGGCTTTAGACGTCATGACAAAAATAGATTTTTCAAAATTTTACACTTTGTAGATAATAGCACCAATAGGTCGATTTACCAAAATACGTCCCCTGTTCAATATAATTAATGTGAATTGCCGAAAATATAGAACTGAGGATGGTGTATATTCAGTAGACGAAACGATGGTTCCATACAGAGAGAAAAAAATGGGCAGCACAAGGCAATACAACCCCAAAAAGCCTAACCCTTGAGGCTATAAAATAATATCAATTGCGAATATTAATGGCCAAGTATACTCGATGTTGCATTATCAATGTCCAAGCACACTAAGCATATTTGAGGGCACCGATTTACAGTTGAGCGACAACGAAAAAGCGTTCGGGTGTTGACGTGACATCATACGTGATAACATTATTGAAGTCCCTTGGGGAGACCGAAAATCTAACAAAATTCTGTGGTAACTATTTCACCAGCGTAAAATTTTTGTATATTTATTGGAGAAAATGAAGTTTATTACAGTGGCGGCTTTGCGGAAAAACCGGATTGAGCGCTGCCCTCTCAAAAGGTTTTGAAAGCCGAAGAACGCGGGCGTTCGACTTCCAATCTTTTGAAAAAAAAATTCATCATGGTTAACTTTGAAGCCACCAAACCGGTGTATCTCGGCAGGCATTAATAAACATAAATTTTAATTTTCTTTGTATCGCCAACGTTACAATCCCAACGCTGGTACCATCCTCTTTTTACTTTTTTAGTAGATATGTGCTGGCTCATGGCTAGGAAAAGGGAAGACTTCCCAAAATTGTCATTGAAGGAATTCAGATTTATGGTTTGTGACGGATTAATAAATATGGCAGAGCTAGCGAGAGAAGACTTCAGGAAATCGAAAGTTCATGTGAAAGTCCAAAAATGATCGAAAATCCAGTGCCAAATTCCAGCACCCCGAAGCTAAAACCTTATGTGATATGGTCGATCACATTCAAGAATACATAAGGGCCGATGTTGTCAGTGCCATAAAAATATGACAACTGTACGGTGTATCAAATGTAAAGTAAGACTATGTTTTGTAAACGGCCAAAATTGTTTCAATGATTATCAACATATTTAAGTTGAATATTATACACTCTCGACAAAATACAAGAATTTCAAATACTTCAAGAAGAAACAGACGTTGTTCATATTAATCCAATTTCTATACCCTACCTTCCTAATGTTGCGCTCACGCAACAGGTTGAAAAATGCTCAAAATGCAAAATTAGGCCGTAATATTGAAGTTTTGTCGGTAAAATAACAAAATCATCCCGAAATTGTTAAAAAAATTTTTGGGGGAATTTAAAAAAATCTGGGACGGTCAGGGTTAATATGACTTAGGAATTTGTATTGCCAAAGTAAGTAAATCTTCATTGTATTTAAAGAGTCCTGTTTTAACATATTTGTTTATAAAAATCCAGTTTTTTTATAGCTAGATCTGTTGATGTTAGTTATATAGGAGGTATTATGTTGCGATTTCCTAACCATAATTTGGTTAATTTTCTACGTTAACATTTGTTTAAATAATAATGCATAGTAAGTATGTGAAAACGAGAAAATCCTCCCTCCTAAAACTTCAACGAGCATTTCATCACGAAATTTTGGAATATCTTTCTGTGCAAAATTGGGCACTTTCTTACGAGTAAAGTATTCTACGAGTTAGTATGGATAAGATATGTAGATGTCATCTTTGCGTACGTCAAAAAAGAAAAGTCTTCAAGACATCTTACGGACCTCAACAGAGCACACAAGAACATCATTTTAACAATTGAGGAAGACAAGCACGATGAGCTACCATTTCTAGACACGCTAGTATCAGGAACAAATGGCTGCCTAAGCTTCGAAGTTTATAGGAAACCAACTCACACGCAGAGAACAATTTCTAACTTCTCGAACCACACGCAAAAAATTAAGATATCACCATAACGGGCAATGATTAACCGCATGCTAGACTTGCAATTAAGCGCGGTGGCAATAAAGAAGGAAATGGAGTATAATGTACAGGCAGCTTAATTGATGGTTTTGACCCATCAAGAATAAGGAGGATAAAAAGGAGAAAAAATCGGGAAACGCAGAAAAATGAAGGGCAGATCAACATTAACCATTCTAGGCCAAGAAACAAGTTTTTGGAAGGCTGTAGCATACAAAGAGGGCTTCGCAAAGCAACTGAGAAACACCCTCAAAGAATACAAATCCATACGAAATTTAGAGTCCAGCAGCAAATACCAGTTATAAATCCTGGAATCCACAAAAGACAAGCGACAGCCGCACGAAAGATCAAGAATGTACAGAATTGAATGCTCAAAATGCCAAGGAGTCTATATCGGGCAAACAAGACGACTACGACTAACACCAGAATACAAGAGCACATAAGTGAAGCGACAGCAGCAAAAAAAGGAAAGCTACACAACTTCAGATCAGCCGTAGCCGAGCACATTATCATAAAAGGACATGATATAACAATTAACGACGCAAAAGCATTAAGAAAAGCAAGGAATACAAGAGAATTAGACGCATTGGAAAGCCTGACGAATCTAAGAGAGAAGAATACTCTTATAAACCAACATAGGGGTCATTGCAATGCCTGGCTCTTCCGGCTAATCATTTAAAATTGGAACAATTTAAATCGCTTTAATGACCCAATTCACAAGTGACTTTTAATTGACTAGGTTAAGCAACCACACTGTATACAAGTTAATGTTAAGTTAAGCCCCTTTAGTCCCTGAAGAAGACCGAAAGATTACGTTTGAAAGTCGACTTCGTAAATTCGAACAAAAATTAAAACGGAAAATTAAAAGGAAAACTTTTTTTATATTTTTTTAGGCTACAAAATCTTGTTGAAATCATTGTACGATACCTTCAAATACAAATGTTACTGAAGCAACTGGTTGAAAATACAGGAATCTAGCAACAAAGAAAATAAATGTAAAGCTAGATATCATTAAAAATAATTGATGTTACTGAACATTTAATTCTTGCTACATAATAGTTTGTGATTGTTCGGCGAAAGTAATAACGCAAAACGAGGAAACAAAGAGCATTTTGATGCGTTTGACTGAAGAGGCGGTACTTTTGAAAAAAGAAATTAAAAAACTGAGGGAGACCACTAAATCAAGTCATAACAACGAAATATTGCCAAGAGTTCCTTACACCCGTTTAGAGCAATTAGCTGAAATAGAGAGGAAAGTAAAAGATAATGAACCTTCCTTTCCTTTATTGGTAAATATAAATTTGCAGAGCTAAGCTGCAGAGCTTTTTATGTTTTTTTTATAAAAAGAGGAGTTATGTGTTCTGGAAATCGAGGTCCAGAGCTGTGATTTCGCTATTCATTGAAAAGAATTGTCACGGAGCTAGCGATGAAGTTCACTTAGTTTGGTACAAAACATAAGAAATGTGTACGTTCAATGAATGTTTTTCTGGCTCTTAAAAGATAAATCAAAATTTTACTTTTCGAATAGGTGCATGTAAAAAGAGATTCAACGGTATGGATCGCATTTTTGAGCGAATTTCAAAGAAGCATTTTCACTACGCAGCAGAACGCTTCTCAAAAATGCGAGGATGGCAGATGCAGAAAGCTGAATCATTACTATCGTCAATATTAATGACTAGTTTAAACATACAATATGACTGAAATATTATATGAAACATACAATATGAAAACAACTCCATTACATTATGTTAGATCTTAATTCAACAATCAGTTTTTAAATTGTTCTTTTCTATTTTAATGTAAAAAAGTGTATTGATGTTGGTTTGATGATGAGTTAAACTACAAATGTGTTTTAAATAAAGACATCTTTTTTTGTGATTGGATAAAACAAGACCGAATATTGGAAACAAAATGATTAGGTATTTTATAAAAAAAAAACAACACCGACCGTCAAATAATAGTCAAAAAGATGCAAATAATAGTCAAAAAAGCGATCCAAAAACAACTTCAGCAGACGCACGGTCTTCGTAACATCAAAATAAAACCGTAAGAAAACGAGGGCATTAAAGAGGGATCGGATGTGGCGGTCCCACAACGCGCGATAAAGTCACGAAAATTACGAAGAGACATCAGCGACAAAGATAACGTCACTAGCTTGACGAATAAGTTCGACCGATCTTCAGTATTTCATGGATGCTTGACCATCATGCACGCCGCACCTGAAACGTCGCGAAAATTGAACACTTTCGAAGTTCACCTAATTGTATCAGTGATTCCATATATGCATTCATAAAGTGATTTATTTGTTGTTTAATTGCAACCGGAGTCTTCAAGCTCTCCCGGCTTGAAGTACCACATATTAATTTCATATAATAACGGCTTTTTTGCATTATTCAAATCAGTGATACCATTCCAAATAATTCTTATTACATGAAACATTTTTTGTGCTATGAGTTAGCTAGTTAATTCGTTTGAATGGAACAGCAGCAACACAAAACTTAGTTCGAAACAGGAAACACCAAAGGACAAAAAAAACGGAGATTAGATTGTATGCAAGGACTGCCAAAAAAACCTACATAGGACTAACAAAGAAGTCACAACGGGAGAACCGGAGCATCTACGAGTAGCTGAAATTAGAAAGAAATGCCAAAAAATTAGCGCATATAAGTCAGTTGTAGCAAAACATATAGTCGAATACCAACATTACGTACAGAGGAACGTTAAAAAAGGCTGGGCAAATAAATAATTGGACGCGTATGAAACGATTTCCATCCTGACAACAAAAGAGCAAAATCGGCTTAACACAGAAACATTGCTATAGTGACCAACTTACACTATTATCATATTGTCCGCCATAAACTAAAAAGAAAACTGTTAGGATGCTTTCGAAAATGAAATCATACAATTTTATGATTCCACCAAGGGACGAGTAGACACTTTGGACCAGCTGTTTCACTGTGTCACTTTATGCCAGTTTTATAACTTGCTAAATATCGTGGGAAATAACTTGCTGGTCCTTTTAAGCGGTTCTAATGCACCAGATAAAGAAATTGTCATCAACAGAAGAGCTTACTTTAAAAAACTCGAACTTGATTTAATGAAATCTCATATGGAAAGTCTTTTAGACATCCAACTTTGAGACGTGAACTCCTCGAAACTATACTAAAAATATACTAAAAATAATTCCTGAGGTGGAAGTATCAAAAACTACATTTAGCACCTTGGTTGGATGCACGTTCTTTAACAGAAGCGAAGATCGAAAATCCAGGGTCTGCGATGTATGCAAAAATTCATTTCTTCACAGCATCAAAAGAAAATTTGCCCAATTTGTTCTGAAGAACTATAAACCATTAATTTGTTCTGGAAAACCCATAAGTATAATCCTTTTTTAAGTTGTTTTGTAAGTTATTTTCAAATAATTTTTTGCAATCAAAATTAGCCAACTTTTAATTGGGGATTTTTAGCGGAAGTTTCAGTTATAGAATAGTTATAGTTTTAGTTGAGTTCTGTTAAATAACATCCCTATCTTACCTTGATTTAATTAATTTCTATTTTCGTCATTAATTTAGAAACTTTATTGTGCAGGGAACAGCTCGCGAAATTGGGAACGCGGCGGGTTGTTCGAGTGAGACGCGGTTGACGCGTGGTGGTGGCAGAGCTTCCGAGGCCAGCTCATCTCCTCTAAGGGCTAAGGGTTTCTAATTTGATAGAGGAGTGGCGCCCACACCCGTCTCCGACGGGGCTTCCGGGACTAAAATAACCCCACCTTGGAGGTGGATTCTTCTAAACCCTCTTGTCGGGCAACATTTTCAGTTACATTCGGCAACTGGAATAATTGCGGGAGGGGTAATAGGACGCCGTTTACTGCTATCCGTGTCGAATATTCGGGCAAGAAAATACAAAGATTGGATCAAGAGAAGGGGTGTGTGATTGGAAACACTCGGGTCATTACCTGAAGTCTAACGAATCTAGTCGACAGCACGAAGATTGTATGTTGAAATGGATTAATGTAGAGAATGGTTTAAAAAGCTGTTCCACTATTTATTTCTTGGCCCAGTCACAAATTGAGCAATAAAGTCAACGTTGGAGAGATATTTAAGAACGATTGCTCGCAATCGCAAATTTATTAGCATCTCACAAGTTGGCCTTGAGGGTTCATACAGAGAATTAAAAATCTGACTCAAATTGTTGAAACAATAATTAATTATAAATATTTCTCGATTATTCTTGTTTGGACTCGGGACGTTTCTCGAGTTGAGCAACGTTCAATTATTATAAAATTTCTTAATACGAATACAGCTGAAACTGAATAACATTCTATAGGTTTCTAAGCCGTCAAAAAAAAAAACACAGCTGAGAGTTTGACTAATTATATAATCACAGAATTAGAACATTTACGTACACCATTGCAAAACCTCAGAGGCCAAGAATATGATAATGATACCAATATGCGTGGTAAAAAAAAGTGGTGACCAAAAACGTATTCTTGAAATAAATGCACTTGCTAATTTTTTACTTTGTGGGAGTCACAGCTGGGATCTCATCTTAGGGAACGCAGAATCGTCTTGTGTCCAACCAAAATCTTTTTTTTGGTTTGCTACAAAGGTTGTACACTCTGTTTGCCAGCTCAAGTCAGGGGGGGGGGGGGGTTATTTTAAAGGCTCATGTAACATCGTTATCGCTAAAACCACTATCTGAAACTAGATGGGAGTGCAGGGCTGAAGGCCGTTAAATACTAACTGAGGGTTATATTTGTCGCTTGAAAGGATTAAGCAGAAAAAACAAGATTGTCATTGAATTTTAGATGGGAGTGCAGGGCAGCATCGCTGAAGGCCGTTAAATACCAACTGCGGGTTATATTTGTCGCTTGAAAGGATTTAGCAGAAAAAACAACAGATTGTCAGTTCGTGAATGCCATTCTTCAGAAATAACTACCTAAGAACTTGTAGTTTCACTTGTCATATGGTATGACATTCTTACAACGATAAATGTCATAAGTAAAATGTGGCAAGAGGCGCAAACATGCACTTAGATGTTGCTATACAACATGTGACACATTCACAAATTGGCTCAATAATTGTGGAGAAAATGTTTTTTTTTTCAAAACATATTTGAAGAATTCGATGTTGCAAGATCTTCTTTCAGCCCTTGGTATTCTTTCAATCGAAAATGACGTAGCTCATTCGTTAGATATTTGTGCTTTATTTAAAGACTTTAGTCTTTAAAATTTGTCATCTCTGTATTTGAAAATTTTGTAAACCATACAATGTAAAGTTATTTAAAACTAAATTTTTATTTATTTGTATAACTTAAGCATTTCTCCTTAGACACGACAAATACCTAAACCAAACAAACGGCTCTGATGTCATATCACATACTCTTCACGGAGGACAAAGGGGCCTCGCAAAGACCTGCCGCAGGGAGCCTCGCATTGGGTAAGGCAGCCTCTGACTGGAGAAAAGTCCCTGGTTACAGGAAACTCAATGAACTTACTGTAAGTTACTAGCTTCTAATTTCAAATATCGGAGACTTTTTAACAAATTTCTTTTTGAGGATTTCTTCACATAATGGTTCAACTTAAAGATAGAGCAAAAACAGCATTTAGTACACACTGTTCAGTCCCAAATGTAATTTATACGTAACACTTAGTTATATGAATAATTTTACAAGACATAAATAAACAATTTTTATGATGTCTCAAATAGATAATGTTACGTGCAGTTTGAAGGAATTTCCTAAATGTGCATACACGGCTTAATAAGTAGAGCTAGGATACGTTTTGAATGTTCTAAAATTTTAACACGTGAAACTCATTAAAATTTGTATTTCCAGTCCCGATTGTAAACCTTTATCCCTTTATGTCTTCGTAATTACCCACAACAGTGAGTTTCGTCTTCGTTATGTAAGGCCCACCCACAATCACGCCTACAGAAAATGAAATTGTAGAAAAACGACGAGCTTAGTTGTAAGAAATAGTCTTAAGAAAACCGTTGTATTATAAACATCGTGCCGGTTAATAAAGAGAGTTCCGGCAGCACATTCGTTTTTTTGTTTTTACTCGCTTTTTTTTCCGCTAGGCAGATTATTCGTGTCGCGTCGCATTTTCGCAAGGGAATCTACACATCAGGAGTTCCCAGTATCACCCACGGCAAACTAGTCGAGAGTCATTTCACACACAATGGACCTTACGAATATCTAAGAATTCCATGTGGTCTAAAAACTACTCTAACCACCTTCCAAAGAATTATAAATTCAGTCTCAGAAGGATATTTTAATTAAATATGTATAGTGTATTTGGATGCCGTCTTTATATTGATTACGTCCATCCAAGAGCAGATTTATTCGATTAATAAAATATACAAAACACTTGCAGAACATAATCTAAACATTCAACCAGATAAGTGAACATTTTTCGCAAAGCAGATTGAATTTTCGAGACACATGATTACGGAAGAAGGAATCCAATCAAATCACGCAAACAAAATATAAAGTTCAACGAACACAAATACCGACGAAAAACCCGAAACACATAACATTATTTTTAGGTGAGCAAATAAATAAAAGCTTCCTTTTAATTTTGTGTTAATTTCGGTCTTCTTCAGCGACTTCTTCAGTCGCTGAAGAAGACCGAACGATTACGGTCGAAAACCGGTTTCGAGAAAGAAAATAAAACACAAAATTAAAAGGAAGCTTTTATTTATTTGCTCACGTGGAGTATTTTGTGAAGAAAAAGGAGGAAAAATGAATTCGATTACAAATATTATTTTTAGGATTAACGGGTTATAACCGAAACATTATAAAATATTATTTATCTTAACGAAATTCTCAAAGGACTGAAAAATTCCCAAAGTTTGCAGAACCTTTAACATTGACAGCAGATCCATCTCAATATGCATTAGGGGCAGTTCTTTGCACCCGGCAATCTGCACCCTTTGCAATCTGCACCCGGTAACATATGCGTCAAAAACGTTGAGTGAACACGACATTAAGGGAGCAGTGTGGCCCATTTTTATCAAAGCGATTTTCTAAAAACGTGATTTTTAAGTACTATAGACATAAAAAATCAGTGTATAAACTTTTATTTCGGCCAGGAAAGCTAAGAAATATATATATATATATATATATATATATATATATATATATATATATATATATATATATATATATATATATATATATATATATATATATATTGCAACACAATGGCGTGTTCGTGAGCGCGCTCCGCAGGTGTTTCGGCAGTTGTCTTGTGTAACGGTATGTTTCGATAAATACATGCTTATTGTAAGATTTTGTTGACAATCGAGGAAGCGAAAGAAAGGAAACTATCTTTTCTAGACTTGATTGTAAAGAAGACACAAACTAACCTTACATTCGAAACGTATCGAAAGGCAACTCATGCGCAGAGAACGATTCATAATACATCAAACCATCCACAACGACTAAAGATGTCCCCATACAGAGCCATAATTCAGTAAATGCTCGATTTACCGTTAAGCAAAAGAGCCAAAGAAAAAGAATGGCAGTAAATCACGGAAAAGGTAAATTTTCCGGATTCATCAAGATTATCAAGCATTCAGCGATTAAAAAAATGGCACGTAAGATCCAAAAGACCATACAGCGACAAGATCCACTAACGTTAAGAAATGCCAGTACTGAAAGGATACACTGGAAGACGTTGACGTACTATGAAGGTATCAGCAACAAGATATAAAAGAAAATCAATCGGCATAATTCTGTGAAACTGAACGAATCCAGTGAGAAAAATCTGGCATTTATCGTATCGAATGTTCTACTTGCGACGAAGTCAACATAGGACAAACGAGGAGACTGATTGGCACGAGAATAAACCAGCATCTAATTGAAGTAGCAACAGCAAGAAAGTAAGGAAGAACTTCAAACTTCAAATCGGCGGAAGCGCAACATATCACGAGAGGACATGAGATAATAATGGGGGATGCAACGATCAAGGAAACTAGAAATGCTCGTGATTTCGATGTCATGGAAAACCTAGCAAACAGCTGGGAAAAAGAAAAGCTGTTTAATCAGGATGAACGAAACTGTAAGTAAGTTGTTGAAAAATCTAATACTTTTGTAATTATTTCTGACAGCTTTAGTAGTTTCCCTTTAAATTATGTCTTATTACGTAGATTGAATCGCTAAAGATTAAGTATCTTTAGACCTGTTAGTACTTAGCATAAATTGTAGAGAAAATAAATTTATTAGTACTTAAGTATAAATTGTAAAGCAAATAAATTAACGCTCTAAAGAAGACCAAACGATTACGGTCGAATATCGATTTCGTAAATAAAAAAATCCACAAAATTTTTCCTTAGTTGGTAAATAGTCGAAGGTCGTCTTTCATGTGGAGAGCTACATATAGCGATATATTTTTCGATTACTATTTCACAATACGAATTTGAAAAATGAATAAAAAAGTACAAAACATCACAATTCGAGAGAGATTGTTTGAAAAGGAAGTTTCTGAGTGTCTAAAGTTCTTGCCTGATTGGATTGGTAAGAACAATCACATTTGCATTTCTGGATAAGCATATTTCTCCTCTCTTCAAAAATAGATAGAGAAACATGAATTTTCCCATTTTTCTCCACGCTCCCGCTTACCTACGCGCCTAAATCGAGTGAGATTTTCCACCATCTTTTGATCTGAAATTTCTAAAATGTGAAGAAACTTTCTCTTTCCCAACAAAAAACCAGTCCTTTCAAGTCTGCCGACACGGTCGGTTCGGTGAGCATCATCTGATTACCGCGCTTCTAACAGTCATTTTTGGCTTCTGAAACGGTTGGTTCGTAGAGAATCTTTCGGTATTCTTTCTCGTTAATTGAATACAATTACGTGATCTTTCTTAGAAGGCCTAGGGACACACGGGGTGTGTCATTGTTCGTCAGTAATGATATTAAAAACAAAGAATAAGAAAAACACCTGCGCACATGCTGACTTCAGCAAATCGGATGTCTGAGTAAGAATGAGCAAACAAAGAAGTGTAACTTGATACGTTTATTTCGCAGATGTTCAGTATGAATCATTCATGAATCATGAATCATGAATCATAATTAAATAGCTTAGCGATGTATGATATATTAAATTACAATTTCTGCAGATTAAACAATCTATGGGCCTGGGAACTTATTAGATGATTTGTGCAAGCTAAGCAAATATAAAGTATAAAAGAACAGAGACTTTTAAGATTAACACAGTTCTCGTTGTAACCTTGAAGAAAGAAGCTGTGAAAATAAATTTAATTATTAACCAAGAAAGTTTCTTTTATTAAATAGTAGGGACAACGGAAAGGTCCAGATGAACTATTTTTAAAGATCTAAGTTTATAGTAACTCAAAAACAAATTTGGCGCAGTCCGTAGGATACTGAAGTGTTTTTTGCGATAAAGTTCCGGAATGTTTCATCTACTCAATAAGCGCAAGTTAATCGTAAGTGTAAGAAGTGAAAATAATCCAAAACTGTCGAAGCGAATTAATAACTACGAAAAAGTTTACCAGTATCCTGAAAAGTAACCTTAGCATTAAAAGTGAACAGAAATTAAAAGTGAATTAAAAATAAAATTTCCGTGAAAAATTATAATTAAAAAAAATAAATCTACAGGAAGAGTCGCCCCTGTATGATTTTGAAAGTGCAACAACAGGAACAGAATAAAACAAGTCATGTAATAACCCGTCAAATGAATATGCCAGTCGCATGCGCCGAAATATTGAGGGAAGCAAGGGCGATACCAACCTACTAAGGAGATGAAAGATTCCAACTTCACAGTTATATTCTTGAAGTAGATGGCATCGTGTCACTGATACAGGACGAAACCGAATCAGAATATGTATCAAATACTATTCTCGAAGTTAAAACGAAGATCTGTAGTAGCCGATCGAAGGATAACGGAGAAAACTTGGGTGAACGTAAAAAGCACACTAATTACATCTTTTGAAGTTCAGAAGTCATATTTAAAATTAAAGGAGCAAGCGGATCGATACAATTCAAAAAAACGCATAAGAAGGATTACGGAGAAAATGCAAACATCGTCTCTTTATTACGAGTTTGCTGTGCACCGAAATCCTGATTCAATTGAAAAAATAAAAAATGCTATTTGGACGACGTACTTATTGCTTATATCGAGCTGCGGGAGCAGAGGGAAAATTGTGAGAATACAAACACACAACCCCTCCTTCCCCGACTTATATGATAAGATTGGATAATTGGGTAAAAAATCAACGAAGATCGTAGCACGGATGATTTGTTGAACATTCTAATGCTAACATCAGTTAAGTAAAGTATAATCCCTTTTAATGAAAGTATTAGTTTAGAAATCTTAATTTGTATTATTGGATAATACAGTTGGAAACTGGATATTGTCCACAAATGTGTACAGTTATCGGTTCAAGAAGTATGCCAAGTAGTAGTCGAAAAATCAATTCGAGTAACATTTCTTTCAAATTGTGTATATCATTGTGAAAGTCTATTAGAAACAATAGATGCTTGTTCTAATGGATTCAATTTAATACCCAAATCACAACGAAGGTAAAACAAGGATACAATATGGAGCGAATTATTGCAGAAAGACAAAATAATGTTAGCCAAGATGTTGAAGAATTAGAAGATATGTCGATTGAGGCTTAGGACCCAAGAAGATCTTTATGAATGAGAAAAGCTATGCCGACCCTGATGGAAATACTTATTTCTACAACTCCAGAAAACATAGGATTTTATAAAGTGGTAGTTGTGGCGAGGAAGACCTACTAGGTACTAGACAAAAGGAACGGTTCTCGATTTAGTACGTTGAGAACGATAACAAATTATCTGAAACGCCATCACCTTTTGTGAGTCTCATTGCAATTAAATCACCGGTGAAACCCCATACGAATATTTCAAAAATATATTTACCTATGAAATCTTTGAACATATAGTGCGAGAAACAACCCTATTCGCCGTCGATAACGCGAAACGTTCGTTTCATGTGAATGTTTCTGAAATGAAACAATTCTAAGGAATATTATTATGGCGTAGGGTAAAACCGGGTAATACTCCCCACCAATCTCACACCGATACAAACAGTGCTAGCCGGCGCAGTTTACATGCTTTGTTTAGTCATTTGCTATTTGAGAACCTGAACGACTGTGCGTGGTTTGTTTGTGGCTACCTAGTTAAATTATCCTTAATCTCCTGTTCTAAGTGTTTTGACAATTTGCGGTAAGTTCGAAGCAATTTTCTGTAGCTACAATGCTTTGCTTTTCAGTTTCATGCACACGGAATGCGAAAAGACAAAACTAGCATTATTTTCCGCAACAGCTGAGTGGATAACCTAGAAACATTCAAAACCTTCTGTTTACAAAATGCCCCACCAATCGAACATAGCTAAGTTGATTTTATTTGTATTATTATTACAGATTATGTCTCGTAAATACGATAAAGACTCTACACGCTTCCTGGGAAGCTGAAAGCTTAGAGGAGGTAATGCGATCCGTATAAAATAAAGCTGGGAGTGAACGCGGCATCGAGAGTCTTAAATACACCATCCTGAACCTTACGAAGACACATCTTAACAAAAAATCGAAGGCTCCTCTTGATCGTGCTCCTGTATTCTGACAAAAGGATTATTTTCTTTGTCGAATTCATTGCAAGAGCAAAATTTAGTTGAACCTGCTGATTCATTGCATGATCGAAATTTAACTGCTTCTGAAATCGAACATTTTGAAAGATCTTGAAGAACACCTTCGATTTTTGTTTCAATTCCTCAGACTGCATATGTGTATATTGAACCAATAGCGGCGCCCTCAGAACTACAGGAAAATAGTGAAATGGTTCAAATTACACCACAAAATAAATATGCATCCACCGATAAAGTTGAATACATTGAACAACGAGCAAAATTTTAGCGGGAATCCATCCAGTCCCCATGCTTGCTTTTATGTTATCAAAGACAGTACAGAAAGCCGTCATCCTGTATTCTCCCGAGAATATCAAAAGAAGGCAAGAGATTTTTGACACGAAGAAAGCCACAGATTCTATCAAAAGCAAAGTGAGGGAAGGCTGTGAAGTGTGTGAGTGTGAAGGCTGAAAAGTAACCAAAGAAAATAGATTAAAAAAGGAAGAAAACAACTGAAACTATCAAAAAGGAATCCTAAAGAAATTTCCGACTTGGACAACGAAAATTGCATAGAACACGGAAAATTATTGTAAGACACAATCTACTGAAGACTGGATTAAGTGTCTATCTCATTCTTGGTGACTGCATGAGTTTTTCTCAATGTATAAGCCTCTGTGCAATCGGTGCGGAAGAGAACCAAGGAGATCTATTGTCATAAAAACTTAAGAAGACTTAAGAAAATACCCAACAGTCGTAGGGTAAAACGCCCCAGTATAGATTGAAACAAAATTAATTTTTAAGCATATTCTTCAACTCTTATTAAGACCTTCTTTCTGCCAGTTTATGCCTAAAATATTATAAAATTATATTTAAAAAAAGGCTTCGTGAAAAATTTAACTAGAATTCATTAAATTGACAATCAAAATTTTATGGGGCGTGTTACCCGGTTTTACCCTAATAGCAATAAACGACTCTTCTGTGATTAAACTGGCCAAAATGATAACTTCAGAACATACAACAGTCTCAATTAGTGGATTTTTGTTAGATTACAAATATTTTGCAATGAAAATACTTAATCAATGGCCAATATCGAAATGCGTTCTCGTCGATTGGTCGTGGGGGTTCACTCATTCCATTTCAAATATATTGAATGTCAAGATTGTTGACAATTATTTAAATTTTGTTTAGTCCATGCGAAGGGACCGCAAAATAATTTCTACGATAAAATATGCTTTGCCTATTTTGTGAAAATTGTCGCAACCGCCATAAAAAGAATTTTAAAGAATGCTGGCAAGTTAAAACGGTTTTAATGGGGTGTATGGCTCTCCTGGCACTAACTAGAAATATTTTCGATCTAGATGAAATATTTGAGCATTTAGTAAGTCAATTGTGTAGTCTGCGAATGATAAACCATTTAACTAACACTAGAACTACCAACCGGTCAAAATGACCGGTTGCATGATCTCATTATAAAATTTTGTCCACAAAAAAATTTTTTTATAAAAGTATTATGTATTTTTCTAAATTAATATAAGCTCTAAAATAGCAAATTGTTAGATTTGTATGCTTTTATTTTGCAAAGATAAGAATGTGGCATATCTATTTATACCAACCGGTCATTTTGATATTAGCAGAGTTCAATATTTCTACGCTTCTTCATTCCACTGTAGCATCAAATTGAACATACGATAAAGCATATTTCTTACTCTGAATAAGGGGAATTCCCCGAAAATAAAAATATTGTGCTTTGTACTTATACTTTGTATTTTTGCGTCTATGCAATTTCATTTTCTCGTTGGTACTTCTTACGTAGAGTCGAATTTTTTATACATTGCATTTATTTGCTGAAATTTTTTTTGGAATATATTTCTTTATCATTTTGTAAGTGGCTTGTGAACAAATATTTTTACAATGAAAAATTAATTAATTGTACTTTTATTCAGCCAAAAACTATCCCTAAAGATGCAAGGAGGTTCGAGAATGCCAAGATTTCTGCAAGACATAACAAATACATGTGAAGGCATTTCCAATATTGCGGAAGATTTTCGTGAGAGGGCTGATATTTCAGAGGACCAATTTGAAAAAGATGAAGTCTATGTATCCTCAGACAGCGATAGTGAGAGAGAGAATATTCTCAAAATGCGAAGACGAAAAATAACTATAAGATTACCATCATATTCTGATGAGAGTGACGATCAGGTAACTGAAATCGCTGCTGATGGAACTATATGGAATGAAATAAAACCCGGATCCACTCCAGGACGGAGACCAAAACACACAATTTTCAAAAACGTTATTGGGCCTACAGCGTTTGCAAAACGAAATATAATAAAGGGTACTGTGAGTAGCGCGTTTTCATCGACATAACATGCACAGAACAAGAAGTTCTGTGCATGTTAAATGCTTTTCTTGCAGTTTTATTGTTAGTTTAATTATCATATTTATGGTCAAAACATTGGAGACCACCTTTTTTGCAAAAACAATGACCAGAAAAGATTTTACAGATATTTTACGGTTTGTAAGGTTCGATAAGAAAAATGAGAGAAGTCAAAGATTAAAGAATGACAAGTTGGCAATGATCTCACATGTTTGGGATTCATTTATCAAAAATAGCCAAAACTGCTTCATACCTGGAGAGAATATAACAATTGACGAGCAATTATTTCCAACCAAAGCGATAAGCAGATTTACGCAATACATGCCAAACAAACCCGACAAGTTTGGAATAAAATTTTGGTTGGCATCTGATCTCAAAAGTAAATATGTAGTTAATGGGTGCACTTATTTGGGAAAGGACGAAACAAAGCCACCGTCAATTCCTTTAACTGAATTTGTCGTCCTCAAATTAATTGAACCGTCCACCTTTTCTCGGAGAAATGTAACGACTGAAAATTTTTTACCAGCTTATAACTGGCATCAAAGTTATTGCAGAAAAATACTACGTTCGTTGGAACTATCCGTGTAAAAAAAAGGGAATTACCGAAACTTGCTAAGCAAAAAAAGGATCAACTACCTGTTTATTCATCTGTAATTTAAAAAACCAATAATGCTACATTTTCAGTTTATAAAAGTAAATCAATGAAAAAGGTTCTAGTGCTAAATACGAAACATACATCGATCAAAATTGAAAATTACAAAAATAAACCTGAAACTGTTATATTTTATAATAAAACTAAATTTGGGGTGAATATTTCCGATCAAATAGCCACTGCACATCTTTTTCAATATTCTTGACTTAGCAGCAATAAATGAATGGGTTTTGTATAGTGAAACAATTGGAGAAAATATGTCAAGAAAAGATTTCCTGTTCCAATTAGCAGAAGAACTGTTGTACAAAATATGAAGATTCATCTGAACCAGGAAGTTTCGCCGATCTCTTAGCGAGCCATGAAAGTTCTAATATACGCAAAACTTGTCAAATAGGTTTATGCAATGAAAATAAAACCTATAATATCTGTGTAAGTTGCAAAAAACATGTTTGTGGTAATTGCACTTTGAAAAAAATGTCTATTTGCAAAATATGCGGTAATCGAATATAATTTCAAAGAATGTATAATATTTTTTCTGTTTGTATAAATTTATTTACTTTATTGAATACACATCAATTTATAAATGAAATACATTTTAGTTTCCTTAAAAACAGATTTATCTTTTAAAATTTTGTTTTAAGTTTAATATTTTTCTGACCAGACATCGAACCGGTCATTTTGACCGGTTGGTGCAAATAGGTTTAGAACAAATGCTGGTAGTTCTAGTGTTAAAAACAAAACAGTAAAATCACCCAAATTTGACGACGAGAACTTACAAGACAATTATTCAGAAACTGAAGTTAATGTTATCCAAGGTCCCATGTATCAGATGTCTTCTATTTATGATCGCTATAGCACGTTGTTTGAAAGAGTAAATATAGCAACTAATGACGTTAATTCAAAAATTACAAATAAATATTATGCTCCACAGTTTGTAAACCATGTTCCTCATACATGGATTCCTTATGTTGTAGTATGGGGTGCATTAGATATGGATTTGATAGATCCTTCCACATCTAGACTTAGCAATGCGTTTCGTGAAAGCAACTTGAACAAAACAAAAAAAATTAGCTTTTGACGGAACCCATAATGGATCTGTAGCTGATAGAGTAAGCCGGTTCGATTTGGAAAGGCAAACCACAATGGCTGAGATCAACTTAAATTGCTACCCAAAAAAGAAAATTAGAGTCGTGAAAAGGAAATATCTTGAAAATATTGCCGATTCTTTTACAGAAGAAAAGTGGAGTAAGTCTACTAAGCAAAAAAGGAATATGGATATGCGCAATGAGAATCTTCGAAAAAAATTTCTAACGAAAAATCCTCCACAATATCACGCCGCGTGATAAAAAGAAATGAATCGAGATATCGAAAATAAACTTCTTCAACCGATATTGAAATTACAGAACGGTACAGTGAATGACATTAATTATTATACGCATGACATAAAAGCCATGACAGTTGGGCGTTATGTTTGCGAAAAGTCATTTTCAACAGACATGTTTTAAATTTAAAAAAATAATGCATGGATCGATGGCGTCATAATCGATTCATTTGCAGCTGCTGATAGCAGACATTGGATTAATACAAAATTTCTTCCCGCAGACAATACTTTGATGATTATAGGAGATCATGCTGAAAAAATAATTGATAAAAGCAGAAGCATCTGCATAACAACTCAATCAATCCGAAAGGGAATTTTTTTGCCATACTTACAGGTATATCTATAACATTGGCGATTAATGATAGCAAACGTTGAAGATAAAACCATAATTTTTATGGACCCTTCTAAAGATGGTGAAGATGACCGAGGAATTACAGCATTTAAAAACTTTATAAATGTTATTGGTGTAAAAACAAGTTGGAACAAATTAAAATTTAAAGATTGGAAAGTTAAGAAAACATCGCGTCCTTACCAAAATGTAAATGATGATCAAAGCTATGGAGTCTACGCCATTTATTATATGCATTGTCTCGGAAATGACATACCATTTGTCAAGATCTTCAATCCCGGAGAATATCGTAAGGAAATCGCATGCAGTTGGCTTATATATTCAGAAAACATGAGCAGTCTGCTTGTTTTGTTTCAATGCAAATTCTTCAAAGAAATGTGAATGCAAATTATGTGAGAGACCATGCCACATCACTTGTCTTTCAAAAAGCATCGCGACGCCAACTGCACAAAGGCATAAAGTTGAAGAACTTTCTCATGATAACTTCATTTGTTTGGGCTTTCAAAACTATGTTATCGTCAATGCAAAATGTTTCGTTCAGACGTGTTCTAACTTACGATGATATTTATCTCATATAATAACAGTTAGCTAGTAAATTTCCTTAAGTCATCAAGTTTTCCAACGATATCTTCCAGAGTATTTGCATGTGCTTATATACAGGAGAAACTTAAATAGGCTTAATAACAAAGAAATGAAATAATGATGAGTCCTTATCGGCTGGAATTATTTGGTCGGTTTCCTTTACTTCACTTTCTATATTCATATTACAGAAATCAATTTTTTTTTAAACAAAGTTTCTGTTTCGATTTTATCAACCCTGGCCAGCAGGCCTCTTAATTCTTCGAAGGGTATAGTTGATCACATAAATAATTTTCGAACGTTTTTGATTTCAAATAGCGAATTTCAGTCCACGGTTCTTCAGAGAAATGCGCGGTAGTCGGACAGGGCAGGCGTAACCAAAAAGTTTACTGCGCTTCCCCCATTTCCTCTATACGATGAAAAAGGAATAAATACAGAGGATCAAACAATGCTAGACGCAGAAAATGAAGTGAAAGATGATCATAAGGGTGAAGCATACTTCATCCGAAAAGCGACACCTACGCTCCGAACAAGAAATTTGTTTTTGAACACAAATTTATAATACATTGATAGTTGATTCACTTAGATTACTTTTTTGAAATTATCTGGTGCACACTCAAAAAACCACAAAATGTGAGGCAACTTCGTTAAAGATTATACAAACTTATCTAAAATCTGCAGGTAATAAAATTTGCAGTCTCACTTTCCCGCGGCTATAAATTTTTGCAGACGGCAGCGTATCTAATTCAAATTCAAATTCCACAGCGTATCTAATTCAAATCCATTCTCTCATTTTACTTCTCAATTTAAAAAAATTAAAAATTTTAAGTTTTTATCTGATTTCATTTACAAATAAAGTTAAAGCATATAGTTAAATGAAGTATAATCGTCAGTTGACCAAAATAAATAAATTTTCCGGTGAATTTTCTAAAACAGGGATATGTGAATTCATTTTGAACGGAAAATGGTTATCAAAAGCATCAACATTCGAGCGGGAAACAGAGGCAGATAATTCGTTGTCATTATAAAACACTTAATGAAAGTGAAAATGGAATTAGATTTATTTATCTAAGAAAGTAAATCGATTTCGAAAAACTTTGCCGCTTCCACATACCTTAAGTAGCATTTAGCTAAAATGTCTAAAGGCTTTCGAAAATGATCGTATAAGTATACGGAATAGTTAAATGTACATGATCGCTATGAAAAATCAACCTAGACAAATTTCTCGGTAAAGAACTATCATCAAAAACGTTGACACCCACTTGGAATTTGACTTCTAGCTACATATGTCTAATTAATTCCCACTCTCTTATAACATATATGTGACCTGGACTACGGAAACGTACCTATGGTTAAAAATCAAGTTTTCGAGAAAACAACTGTTAAAGATAACAAGTCATGTGCGTGCGTCACGTTAGTTATTTGCGCTTCTAGCTCATCTTTTTCGTCTTACCCTTGGCTCTCTACCTCTCTTTAGACTTTCACAATGAAAGCGTTGATATTGGAAAAGGTCCGCATTGCGACATTTTTTTCCCTCATGATTATCTTCAAGCCCACAACACGGCTAATCTTGTCCTCTTCAGCGATAATTGTGTAGGCCAGAATAAGAACAACGTTATGTAATGATATCTCATGTGGCGAATTTCCAAAAACCTGAGCACTACTATTTCGCTAAACTTTCTCCTTATAGGACACACAAAGTTTTCCCCTGACAGATTTTTTGGATTATTGAAATTTCGGCCGAAGATGTTATTTGGTACGACTGGGGCAACTACAGGGTGGTCCATCTGTTGGTTTTTTTTAACTAACTATATTTGACATATCATATGTGAGAGCTGTCATGTGGTATGCGTGTATCAACTGTCAAAGGTTTGGCAATTGTGAACATGGAGTTTTTAACAACACAACAACGCTTTTTGATTATGCAAACTTTTTACGAAAACGGTCATTCTGTAAAAAAAAACGTTTTCGCAAAATTCGGGATAGTTTGGGTCAACGTTCACGATCAACAGAGCCGGGAATACGTTAAGTTGTTCAACGTTTTGAGGAAACTGGTTCCGTAGAGAGTCGAAGACCAGATCGACATGCTCGCCCGGCTCGTCGGGTTCGTACTCCTGAAAATATTGCCGCAGTAAGTGAAAGTGTCCGTCAACATCTACAAGACATCGTTCACAGGAATTACGCATTGCTCAGACTACATTATTGAGGATTTTGCATGTTGATCTTCACCTACATCCATAAAAGATTCAATTAATTCAAGAACTGAAGCCGGCAGACCATCAGCAGCGTCGAAATTTCGGTAATTGGATGCTTGAAAGAAGTGAGGGGTTTTCAGCCAAAATCATCTTTTCGGATGAAGCTCATTTTTATCTCAGTGACCATGTTAATAAGCAACACTGTAGGATCTGGGGGGCTGAATATCCTCATAAATATCATGAAAAACTATTGCATGCCCAAAAAGTGACTGTGTGGTGCGGTCTTTGGTCTGGCGGTATCATTGGGACTTTTTTTCGAAAACCCTGAAGAAAAGGCTGTTACCGTCAATGGCGAACGTTATCGGGCTTTAATAAAGGACTTTTTGTGGCCGGAAATTAATCGTACGGGTGCCAATAATCTTTGGTTTCAACAAGACGGAGCCACAGCTCACACATCTCGCCAAACCATCAACGTATTGCACGAAAAATTTCCGGACCGCATAATTTCGAGGAATTCTGAAGTCAATTGGCCGCCAAGATCGTGTGATTTAACAACTCTTGATTATCTTTGGGGTTTTTGAAAAGTAAAGTATACGCGAATGCCCCCCGCACAATTTAAGACCTTAAGCGGAACATTTGCGCTGAAATTGCGGCCATTCCAACGCTAATTCCGGCAAAAATCATCGAACATTTGGATGTTCGAATGAGAGCCTGTAAAAAGAGCCGCGGTGGGCATATGTGCGATGTTGTGTTCCATACATAATTGCCATAGATCAACCTTTTATAGTCAATAAAGATTACCGATCTTCTCTTACAAAAAGTGTGTTTTCTTTCACAATAAAAAAACTAACAGATGGTCCACCCTGTATATCAAACAATTTTATAAGCCGTTGGTTGATATTACTTCAAACCATCATTTTAAAATTTCAAGTGATGGCGTTGAAGCGAAACTGTTTGTCGATTATGAATATACTGTTAAATTTGAAATACTGTAGATAATCTAATGCCAACTGTTGTTATTCCTGAAGGTCTTAGTGGTATATTTACAATAATTTGAGAGATTTGATTCATGACAAAGTAAAAGCACAAAACTTCGAAGAGGATTATAAGAGTAGTCCAGTAAATACTTTGGCATTTTTTTATTAAGCTCGAATATTCACTCTTTTACAGCAAATAGACGTTTGAATACACAACCTTATTCAGTCAGATTTGTTTATATAAAGTGAAAGTACCACATTTATCGAAAGACCTTAATTTTAAAGATCTTACAAAGACCGTTAAAAAAATAGTGCAATACCGAGGAACGGAACGTCGAGGATATGAAAAGATGTGGTCGAGGCATGAATGCAACCGCATCAACCGCTTATATTTCCTTCCGTTCAACAGGGTTGAGCATTACCTTTGTAGCAAATGGTAAGGACCTTAGGGCACCTGTGATGCCAAGCAAGCCACTCGCGGGTTTTTCTCTTGATCTTCTGCAATAGGTCTCTTTTCATGTGTCGGAAGAGTGACGACCAATTGGCAATCGGGATGAGGTAACAGTAGTGGTCGCACCGGGTAGGAAGCTGGGATATCACTTATGGATTTAGGCGAGTGCAGTAAAAATGTGACGTGTTAATCATCACAAAGAAGAGGATCCATAGAGTATGATAAATCAGTGTCGGAGATAGATTAGTGGGGTACAAACTACCAGTTAAGTACCTGAGATTGTAAAAAAAACTAAAAGAAAACTCTTGATGAATGTCGAGCAATACATGCTTCTAGATGGAGCAGAAATATGGTGAAAACTCTCAATAATGAGCTGGAGCGCAAACGCTTGGTACACTTGCAGAGACAAGGAGAACTGCATGTTGCATCAGCATACTGGATAGTCTATGAGTCAGCGGTGGCATTACCTTCTTTGCCAGAGAGACAAAAAAATAACACCGTGGTCCAGTCGAAAGCTTGGTGAGACCAGATCGATTCAAACGTAGCACATGCTTCGTAAGGGCCTTTCGCCCTTAAAATATATCGTAAAATTACTACAAAAAAACACCCCTTTGTTGAGATTGAACTACACTTGAGAATTTCATGCGTTGAAAGATTGAGCAGCAAGTTGGTGAATTAATGGGGACAAGTTTACACTGAAATTGTGAGTAGCACGTTCAATTCAAGAGTTGAACTTAAAACTGAAACTAACTCTTAGAGAAATATGAAATTGACGTCAGTGAAGTTCAAAAAGAATTTCAAATGTATTTTGAAAGTATGAATCAGTAAGTGAGGTAAAACATCCAGAAGAATACATAAAGAATGATAACAATTAATATACATATCGATGTCATTAGGAATGGGAACTGTTTTTCTAGATACTTTTTTATATATTTGTTTTATAAGGAAGAGTAATATCTGGTTGTTAGAAAGGAAATTGCGGATTATGTAACTTAGGACTGACATACACAAATGGATACACTTTGGATAATAGAAAATTGCTATGCTCTGGAACGGTGAATACCGCAAGGATTTTGAACTTGAATTTTTTCAAAGTTAACAATGGAAATGTGACTATATTTATTTAAATAAATAAATAATTTAAATAAAGAATGATGTAGTGATAATAAAATACACTCATTGGCCCATTATATAAAAAAAACCCTGAAAATGAACATCTTGTTCATTGAACATCAAAGAAACAGTCCATGAAGCCAAAACTAAAGGAGAAACAAATACATAGAAAGTATTTAAGGAATAAAGTACCGTAGAGAATTTCACATCACAATTTCACAATTTCACAGTTCACATCACATCACAATATTAGGGTAGGCTGGTCTAAGAGTATGTATACGATAAGAGAACACACTTTTAAAAGTCGGCTTCGTCGGAAAACATCTGGCTTCAGTGTTGCATTAAAGTGAAAGCTAGCGAGTAGAGCTGTGCGAAAGTGAAACACAAGTAATATAAAAACACAGAAACTACGCAAAGTTCTCCACCCATTTTCTGAAGCATTCCCAGTATTTTGAAAGTATTTTTGTGATTCAAGCACAATCGTTTAAACAGAAATGATTATATGATTCATTCTTACAAGAAACCGACGAAACGTCATGGCGAGAATGATTTCACTAATTTATGTCAATAGGGGACGTTCCCCTTCCTGAATTAGATAAAAGGTGATAGTTGCAAGAGTACGCACATACTATTAAACGCAATTTACTTTTTCTTTTCGGCTGGCCAACACGATGTAAAGATCCTAAGGAAGCGCAGAAATAAGCTTTTGCAATTCGAAGCAATGACATCAAGCGAAAATACGAATCGAAGCATGTGAAAGCATAATGTGTGTAAAATCAAATGTGCCGATACGGAAAAGGTTGGTAGAATTTTGTAATTTTCCATATGTTTATTTGCTTAGGATGAATGCGCTCGCAGATGTTGAGCATGAATATTTCAAAACAAAGGCTGGCACCGCCATGGGAAACCCCCAATCACCATTAATTAGTCAAGTATTTATGAGCCATTTCGAAGATAAGATGGATAGCCTCCAAATAATGCCTAGAATATGGTGGAGATACGTAGATGATGTGGTAGCGGTAGTGAAAGAGAGCGACCTTGAACTAATATTGGAAAAAATTAATAACATTCACAAAAATATAACATTCACTTGCAAAGTAGAAGCCAACAACGAACTCCCGTTTTTAGACATTCTCATTAAAAGAAGGTACAATAAGCTGGAATTCGGTATACACAGAAAAAATACAAGCACTCTAAGGACTATCACTTACGACTCCGAACATTCGTACCAACAAAAAATGGTGGCATATCACTCAATGGCACATAGATTAGTAACAACCCCGATGAACGAAGATGAATTTAATAAGGAACGATATATATATATATTGGATACAGCGACGAAAAATGGATTCCCAACAAACATGATACAACAGATTATCTCCAAAACTACGAAAAAACTCGCAAAAGAGCAATGCATTACCATGTTCACACAATCAAGAAACATCGAGGCAAAGAAAAGGAGATCTTTCCCATATTCACAAATAACGGGGCAAATAAAAAAAGCCTTAAAAAACATGAAATAGAAGTGGTTACATCTAGCAGACATCTCCAACTAAAATCGATATTAGGAACAGCTAAAGATAAAAAAAACTACAAATGAGGTGAGCGGAATTTATAAAATATGCCCACAGTGTCCAAAAACGTATATAGGACAAACTAGAAGGCTCATCACTACAAGAATGAAGGAACATCTGAACGAAGCGAAGGCAATAACAAGAAATAAAAAAAGTATAGGAGCGGTAAAATCAGCGGTAGCGAAGCACGTGTTAGAAGAAAACCACACAATAGGAGAAGGCGACGTGGAATTGGTGAAAGAAGTCGGCAAATGGTGGAAATTGGACGCATACGAGAGCTTGGTGATATCAAGGCAACCATTGGACACACGCCTAAACCATGACATAGGTAATTGCTACTCTCCTCTAATGGACGCATTAAACAAGAAAACAATAAACAGACAAGGGAAGTAATAAAAGGAAAGAAAAAAGGAACGGTAATTAAGGTTTATGACAAGAAGAGAAATGTAATAGATAAATGAGGACCTCAATATAGTGATTAGTTTTTAAAGACACGTATATAAAACAAAAATTTTTATAAGTTAAGTTAGTTTAAGTTTCACTGAGGAAGAACCAAGTGTATGGTTCGAAACTCCGCGGTGTCTGAAGTAAATAAATAAAATCAACGAATTAAAAAGGAAAATTTTTTAATTTATCTAGAGTAGAAAATGCATGGGTTTTTTTATGGGTTAAAGGAATTAAAGTTGTGCATGGGTGGTAGGTGTAACCCCGTATCTGCGGCGGCAGGTATGTTGAAGTTATGGTTTTGAGAATGTGTTGCGAGTATTGCGTCTTGCATGAAACTGAGATTGGCATTTCGAGTGAAGTGCTTGGCAGATACGGTGGTGAATTTTGGATAAAAATTAAAGGGTGAGTGTTTTCACTGTGGGGGTGTAGTCGTTTAATAATAGTTGGGGAAGTTGGAGGATGTTGGTCGTCTCGTAGACATACGCGATTAGTGAGATTTTATTGTCGGTTGGATGTTAGAGGGTGAGCGTTTCTTTCTCGTTCGCCTGCGGAGGTGGGTTTTCCTCCTCGTCAGCTCTGGGGGCTAGAGGATGGGTTCCCCCCCCCCCCCTTAGAGACGGGTGTTCCTCACTACCGCATCATGGTGTCGCTGAGTGGTTTCCCCAGCGAATTCTTTTAATAAACTCGAGGTTATTTAATTTGTATGAGACGATTGCTATCGTTCACTAGTTTGCAGAATTACCCACCGCATACTCAGGGGTGTCTCCTTTTGTGTTTTTCAGATCAGTGCAGTTCAGCCGTCGCCATTCCGTCATCTCTGCCCGAACATTATTCTAAATTTATTCTTAAAAAAAAGTTGTTCAATAAAGAGTGTTTTTGAAAGGGCATAGTGTTTAACATATATATTTTTATGTTTTCATTTTACATGTGGGAGAATGCATGAGGCAACATAACGAAAAAGATTAAAAAGAAAATCTCCAGGAAAGAGCCTGGGAAGATACTGTTGAAATTTAATTGTAGTACATAAGAATGTTTACTCTTACGCATACATTTAACTACGAAAAGTACTGCTACTTGTAACAAATATTTGTGAATGAATATCTTCTTTTGTTTCTGGATTTCAAACGAATCAGTTGTCTTTTCTGATGCTAAGCCTACTTTGCAATAGATGTTGCCAAACTTTTTCTCCGGGAATGGAAGAAGAGTTTTGTGACTAAATTTAGAAATTGAATGTGTTATATGATTTGAACACAAAAACAATACGCGCACGTATTTGCAAAACACAAAAACAATACGCGCAAGTATTAGCAAAACACAAAAACAATACGCACACAGTTCTTGCACGATGGCAAGACCTGTGGTTGCGTGCATCAAACTTAATAAGTGTTCCTCGAACAACCGGGTTTATGCATCCAAAATGTGTTCGCTATCTTGAAAATCTGCCGAAGACAAAGACAAAGAAAAGCGCTGCGCAAGAACTCTGCCAGTAATGAACGAGGTGGCAACGTAACGCTTGTAAATGCGGTCAATTAACTTTATTCTATAGTAGTCATATTTCTACGCAAGCCTATGAAGGCTAAACTTTTGGCTGTGGTGCCACTGTTTTCTAGACAGGTGTTACAGACAGATTTAAAGAAAAGAAAAAGTATAAAATGGGCTGAAAGGTCTAGTCGCCCACGGAAGCTAACAAACACTGAGAAAAGATATCTTGTAATAAAAAAGAGAAGAAGGACCACAAAGTAACTGCAGAAGAACTTCATCTTGAACTAAATACAGATAAATATTCAGCTGGGCTGACCATATGAATTAAACTGCTTCCGTTAAAGCGGTGCGTAATGCCCTGTACGACACTGTGCGGAACAGTTTAGAATAAGGTCATTTTTAGCGATGAAAGTAAATTGAATATTCTTGGTTCAGAAGAGATGTTTATGTTGTGGGCAAAGGAAAATACAGAGTGAAATGACAAAATCGCGTATGAGTATCCATGGTGTTTGGAATTTGCACTTGTACTATCATTTGAAAGATATATTTAAATAGTAGCGCTGAAAATATGGGACTTCTAAATTAGGTATATATTTATACAAGATAATGACATAAAACAGCTTGGAATACAAGATCTTGGTTGTTATATAATGCTCCCAAACGGGTAGAAAAACTCCCGAAAATGTCCGGTTTTTTAGGGGTTTTTTCTATTAATCTCATTGTGAATTTGTAGGATATGTTGGAATTTGTGACTGGCAAATTTATACTCATTTATGGTGGAAACGAAAGTAGCGAACTGGTAGAGCAACTTCTGGCTGGCGACATTGAGGGGTTTAAGTAGTCAAACCAGGAGCAGAGCAGTACTATATCCGTAGTATAACCTATACATCAAGCGACCGAATAGTTTATCACTTGATGGTGTTAAATTAAAATAAATGTAGCCACAGTACCATGAGCAGAAGTCATCTGGAAATCTAACCGTAAAGGAGTAAAATCCTCACATTGAGTGAAACCCTGCTGTGCTGTTGTGCTGTGATGTAGCTTTTATAGATCCTTTCGTTTCCTGAGAAAGCAATGGTTCGATCGAAAGCAATTTTAATACAAGAAAGAAAAAAAACTTTCTAGGAAATGCATAATGGATCAATATCTTATAGAGTACGATAGTTCGATTCGGAAAGACAAACAAAAATTGCTGAAATCAAATTAAATTGCAATTTAATTTTGAAAATAAGAAGTGAGAAAAAATGCACTTAAGAACATGTTATGGAAAAAACATGGAATGCGAAATACTCAATACAAAAAAAATCTAGACATGCAGAAAGTCGGAAGAAAAAAATTTAAACTAAATACCCTCCACACCAACGGAGCGGAATGAAAAAATGATAGTATTTTCAAAGAGAAGCACCATTTGTTGGGTGGTAAAATGGCAATGAAACATTGGTTAGAAAATGCATTTCTTCAAACAATGTTGAGGTTGGCAAACGGTTCAGTCACTGACAGTCATTATTATATGCAAGGTGGAAGGACCATGGCAGTTGGATGTTATATTTGTGAAAATTCGCATGCAATTTGCTTGAAAATTCAGAAAACATGAGCGAAGTCTGCTTTTCGCTTCAATGAAATTCATCAAAAACAATTATAGGGCTAACTACATGCCAAAGATATGATGAGGCCAACTGCATAGACAACCGGAAAGGAAGAAGTTAATATTGGTAACTTCATTTGTTCTAGGTGTGAAAACGATGTCAAGGTAGGTTCATATACTCAAGGTACCTGAAAATGTCACGTTAGGTGCAGCAGAATAATTTTTTCAATCCTGCTCTAACTGAACAATTACCAAGATATTTTTCTCAAAAAAATTATATTTTTGTGATTTAATACGTTCCTTGTACCATTGAAAATGTTAAAACCACTCAAGAAGTCCAAGTCACTTCTTTGTTTTGAAGGATTCTAGATAGAGAACCATTATCTACCATAAAATAGCTTTAGAATTTGAGAAATAGGTATTATAGCCGTGGGCCATATGTGACTTTTTTCATGGTAAAACCACAACTACAATTCTGGGCAGTCTCATTATTTTGCCTTCGAATTTTATAGGAAGTAGCTTTTTTACTACTTCTGAGTAGTAAACAAAGGTATATATACTTTGTAATTTGTAATATCATATCCATTTCTCTACTTTTACCGCAAGCCCTGAACTTATAGGATTAAAACATGTATTCATCCAAGAGACTGACTAAAACATGTCAACGATTGTTGCATTCTTCAGACAATAGCACTGAGGGTGGGGAATGTTTAGAAAGTAATTCTGATAGCAGGGAATCATCCTTATTAGAAGAAGCCGGTGGGACAGCTGAACAACCCTTAATTTTTGAAAATGCAGAATCGAGTATTTCTGAAGAAACGGAATTGATTACTTCTGAAGATGAATGGGTACAAAGGAAACGTGACATCGCTGATTTTAAGTTCCATGAGAGCACCAGTGGAATAGAACTAACAAGGAGACGGCAACGGTGTGGCGTCTTCAAATCGAACGGAGGTTCCGCGTGTAGTTAGCAGTCAGTCAGTGTATTCATATACTGAAACCCTAGAGCGCACTACTTAGCTATCACCGAGACAAAATTCCTGAAGTTTGAAAAATATTTTTTTTTATTTTGTATTAAAGTTTAATAAATCGTTATAAAAAATTTATTTGGAACTTTTATACATTATTGAATCGCGAATTTAATAATTTATAATTTTTTAATATTAATCACAATTTATTATTCGCATGTGGTTGGAATTAAATAAAATTTAATGTATCAAAAATGCTATGAAGAATTTACAAATTACAAATTCATCTATTCGTAACACTCCATTTGACGTTCACTCGTTTGACATGATCGTTGTATAGTTTATTTATGCCCTTATACAAAATATTCCCACATTGAAGAAGAGTCTCTCGACCTTCTATACCTGCGGTGTTCTTGGATTTCAAAAGCTGCATTCTATTGTATTTTCAATGTACAGTTCGTTAGTTTATTTTTGGAGTTTGCTCTAAACGGACGTATTTTCTTATTCATCTGATACGCAATTCTAGAGTGATTTTTATGGAAAAATATCGAAAAGCAAAGAACTTCCTGGCCTACAAGTGAAGATACAATTCCTGAATCATCTTCATGCAGTGATTAGTCTAAATTGTTATTGAAAAATGCAGTAGTGTTTATTATGAAGGCCTTCTTTATGAAAATAATTTATTTGCATCGGAGTCTTCACATATAATTCCTGAAAATGCAATATCATCTGTTGAGATATTGTACGATACGACGTTAGAAATTCTAAATGAAAATTATTTAATCCACGATGAAAAATCAATTCATGCGAATGAAGTTTTTGAAGGTGTAAAATTTGATATGGTTTATTATAATTCATCACCAGAAGAATACGAGCCCGAGTATAAGAAAAGCAAACCTAGTGATACTTTTTATTGGACTATATGACAAAGGTTCATTCATGCACTGTATTAGAATTAAATCAATCAATAATAAAATCAGCTCTCTTCTCCAATTTTTTCAAAAATGATCAAATATGCCTGACATGCGTCAAAATTATCTGAACAACGAGAAATATTCATGAATGTAAACGAAGTTTGCGATTCAATAATGTTTAAAAGTTAAAGAGAAATTCTTTATAACGATTCATTAAATTAAAAAAAAATTTTTTTTAAGACTTCAGGAATTTTTTCCCGGTGATGGCTAACTAGTGCGCTCTAGGGTTTCAGTATATGAATACACTCACTGACTGCTAACTACACGCGGAACCTCCGTTTGATTTTAGGACACCACACCCTTGCCGTCTCCTTGTAGGTCTAAATAAATAAATAAATAAAAACACAACACCGAGACAGGTGTTCGATAAAATTTTCAATTGTGAAATGAGAAGCATTTTAGTAGCGTCTAGCGTCTAAGCCGCAATTCTTTCTAAGAAAACTCCGCAAACTAGAAATTCTAGACACAAACTATTTCAAGCTATTGATGAAAATGAATTGATGAGTTTTTCTAGGGTTATGCCTTTTGAATGTTCATCTTGGAACACCTAAAACACGTAGTCATTTTTCAAATGATTCGTTATATTGGCATCCAATTTTTCCATATACTATGTCTGGTCGTAGATTTGAACAAATATTGCGCAATTTGAATGTAAATCGTAAAATTGGTGATAAAAATCTTACTAAAGTGTCTTCATATGTAGAAGAGTTCAAAATAATATGTCAAAGTGCGTATAGTCCAAATAGAACCCTATCGCTAGATGAATCCCTTCTGCTGTTTCGTGGAAAGTTACATTTTAGGTAAGATATAAAAAAAAATTTAAATATGTATTTGTTATAAAGTTTTTCGAACTTTGCGATTCAAATGGGTATATTTTGAATTTGTTTTTTGAATTGAAATATATGGTAGGAAACAATCTGGAAATTCTTCTATATCCAAAACTGAATCGCTAGTAATTCGTCATATGCAGCAATATTTAAGAAATGGACATATTTTATACATGAATCACTACTACAACAGTACCTCGCTATCCAATTTATTGCTGACTAATAAGACCCATTTACTGGGGACACTAAGAAGAAATAGAAAAGGTAATCCCAAAGATAACATCCGCAAGAAACTTAAAATAGGAGAACACATTTGGGCGCGTAAAAGTGGTGTTTATGTATCCAAATGGAGGGACAACCGTGAAGTTTTCGGTATCAACACTGCCCACCATCTAGAAATGACTGAAATACGCAACAAACATAGATAGTCAAACAAAAACCTTAAAAAATTCAAGACTACAACCTAAACATGTCTGGCATTGATAGAGCTGACCAGTTAGTATCATACAATTGATGTCCCCGAAAAACAGTGCGTTGGTACAAAAAAAAACTATTTTTCATATACTAGATTTGACTATGTTCAATGCTTATTTTATTTACAAGGGAAAATTCGTATCAAAACTGCCCTACCTAAATTTCCGCAATTCTTTTATCAAATCTATGATACAGTATCCAAATAATAATAACGAGATTATTCAACCACAACAGAGAAACCATCCGGCGATGGTTGAATCTGGTGATGGGATAATTCAACATTATTTAGAAAAGATACTAGCAACACTTTCTTCAAAAAGCAAAAATAAGATAAGTTTTATTTTCAAAATTGCAAATCGTGCACAAGACATAAAATAAGAAATCAAACGTCTTATGAATGTAGGCATCGTCCAGGAAGTCAGCCAATTTGCATTCCATGTTTTAATGAGTGCCAAAAAAATGAAATAAATAACAATAATTCTTCCAATTAAATGTTAATTTAAGTAAAACGTATTGAATTTTGACTATTTTTCATATGTTTTTGAATTTCGTAGAGTGAATGTTTTTAGTTTGTATTATTATAAACAATAAATGAAATACAATTTATTTTAATATGTTTGTAATAAAGTTTTTATTACAGTTTATATTTCATTAAATAGCAGCTAAACAATGTACACCACAACAGTACTGCAATTGCAGTCGCTGACTCTCTCAATGGTAAAAACAAGGAGTTGAGATGTTACACTTACCCAAATCAATATAATACAAACAAAGTAGGCATTGATATATTGAATTCAATTGAATTAAAACGAAGTAGAGTTATTTTCTCTCGCTTAAAAAGGTACGGACAAGCCTCTATCTCGTTTCACCCAATGTGAGGCTGCATTGGGGTGCCTTTTTGAAATACCGGGAATTTAATAAATAAAGTTAGTGTTATAAAATAAAACAAGAGTTTTATTTATCCATCGAAGAAGCATAAATTTGAGACAGAGGACTGCTAATGCAGTTATCCTTTTTTTATTTTTTATGTTCACTTGTAAAATATATCAAAAAAATTTTGTCCGATTTGACCTATCAAACACTGTCATTGCATTTATGGAGGGTGCTCATATGTGAATTTAGACCGTTCGCGAACGTGATATACCGTTTACACGAGATAGTATTATGCTTCGTTATTTTGAAGCTGGTACTGTTGTAAAATCGGCAGGGTAATATTTTAAAAGTTTTGCATGGTAGTTTTATAAAACTGATTCAACGAGTAACATTCGTAGTAGCTAAGGTGTCTGAAGTTTGCACCGTTGAAATCGCAACGGTTTGAATTTTCGCACATTTGTTTTCTTGATAATTGAGCTGGGATCTCATTATTAAAGATAATTAACAATAGAAGAGTGCAAATAAGTGGAAATTCCGAATGAAAAAAATGTTTAGTGGTCCTCAACCTTTTTTTCATATTCGCATATCATAAGTGGTCTAAAACGTACAAAACCGCGAATTTGACCCAAAATAATATTACTTTGCCTAACTGTACTGCAAACAAAGAAATTCAGTTCACCAACTACAAGCATAAACAAAAACTACGTAATATATGAAAGAAAACTACCCAACAGCGTACAACGGCAACGTAATTTACATGTTTACTTCGCAAAAATCAAAATCTTGGCAGCCCAAATTTTGTTTTTGGAAACCATTAAGGGGGTCACCTCATGTAAATCGAAAAAAATCGATTTTTTTTAGCTTAATCTGTTCCAAAACTATCTGTTAACATTCTCTTAAAATTATAGACCTGAATTCAACGTATTTTAGGAGTTGTTGCCTGTAACGTGTTCACGTGTCGAACTTCGGTGAGATTGACCGCGCGAGTAAGATCCCTTCGCCGAACGGGAGAGAAAAAATACAAATTTATTTTAAATGAAACACAAGCGTTTGGATTTATGTTGTTTTGGAACGTCGTGTTATGTTGGAACATCGCTAGAAGTCCTGGAAGCTGTAATGAACTCGATAGCCATATTTTGCATGTAAGTCAAATAAATTTGAACACATCCTTTCAAATCATATTTTCCTAAATATATATGCCATATTTCAATAAAAAACTTAGGCTAAGACCATACTCATATAGAAATAGAGAAAACTTGCGAACCATACCCTTAACCGAAACATTAAGAAGTGATTTGAGTGTAATAGTGGAAGAATCAAGTGTTAGTGGCGAAAGTGAAGTGCCTAACCGCGAATATTTATCAGATCGGTCCATTCAGAATAGTTCCAAAACTATATGTTAACATTCTCTTAAAATTATAGACCTGAATTCAACGTATTTTAGGAGTTGTTGCCTGTAACGTGTTCACGTTTCGAACTTCGGTGAGATTGACCGCGCGAGTAAGATCCCTTCGCCGAACGGGAGAGAAAAAATACAAATTTATTTTAAATGAAACACAAGCGTTTGGATTTATGTTGTTTTATTTAATCGATGGTCCGCCAGCGTGACGGCTTACGCTACAGATACACAATCACTCTCGACTTTCTTACATCAAGCCCTTTTATAAGATTTTCTTATCTCTAATTATGAATATCTTTTATTTTGCTTATTCAGATAATATATTGGCTTGTCGCTCTATGGGATTTTGGGTGGCATTGTTTATATTTTGGCTGCATTGAATTTTGCATACTCAGAACTTGAGTGTTGGATAATATGTTGGCTTATCGCCAAATGGGATTTTTGATGAGTCATCAGGTTGGGCTGGTGACGTAACTCGCGCGCTGCAGATTGGGATGATAAATTGCATTCCTTTAGCGATAAGAAGGCTTTGTGGGACTTTTTCTACTATTTCCAGTTTTCTCCTTTATCTGTAGGTCTTTTGTAATGAATTTTTGTGTATGCATTTTGTACATGTGTTAGTTTTACTGTACAGAAATAGAATTTGTGATTTGAGGTTTAGTGCTGCTTCGATCTCGTCGCGTCAAAATATGTATCCGAAAAGAACGAGTGGGAGTTCTGAGCGATCTTCGCGGCCGCGGAAACGAAGATGTAGCGGTAATCAGTATACCACTGACAAAAATAAGGCTCCAGAAGTTAGCACAACGGCAAGAAAATTGAGCAGCTCAAGCGCAAACGATGTTGGAGCGAGTCTTGCTTACTGTTACCGGATCATCGAATTTTTTTCAGTGTTTAGTGCGATTTCTCAGTTCGTGGTGTGTGGTACCTGCAAAAAAAAGTGACATTCGATCAAAGTAATCATCGCGGCCTCGGTTTTCACATCGTTCCCACGTGTAGTTGCGGTCAAAGGAGCATTCTTTCGGGTCCTACGATCAGAAATGCGTACCAAATTAACCGCAAAATTGTATTTTTTATGCGTTTACTCGGCGTGGGAATAGACGGCATAAACATTTTTTGTGGCCTCATGGATATGGGTTCTGGTTTATCAAGAAAAGCATACGATGCAATAATAACGCATATCTACTCTGCGGCAACTACTCTATTCGAAAAAATATCAAAAAAAGCTGTTGAAGAAGAGAAGCAGAAAAATCGCGAACATGGGAGACCAGAAAACGATTTCAAAGTGTCCGGAGACGGCTCATGGAAAAAGCGCGGATTTACATCATTGTACGGCGTTACAACGCTTATTGGTTATCACACCGGAAAAGTAATTGACCTCCTGGTAAAAAGTTCATTCTGTCAAGCATGCCTGCATTGGAACTCAAAAAAAGGTACTGAAGAACATGAAATTTGGTTTGGCACACATTCAGAAAAATGCTCAAAAAATCACGATGGTTCCGCGGGGAAAATTGAGGTCGACTCTATTAACGAGATGTTTGCAAGATCAGAAGAAAAATTCGGCATCAAACATTTAAACTACATCGGAGACAGTGATTCCAAGACTTTTAGCAGTATTGTCAAGAATAACCCTTATGGTGAAAATTTTCCAGTGAAAAAAAGTGAGTGCGTTGGTCACGTGCAAAAGCGAATGGGCACGCGCCTGCGAAACGTGAAGAAAAAAGAAAAACTTGGAGGGAAGGGACGGCTGACTGACGCGCTCATCAAAAAACTGACGACTTTTTACGGATTGGCGATTAGAAGACACGTGGACTCTAGTGACGAAATGCGAAAAGCAATAATGGCAACTTTGGAACATTATTGTTCAACCGACAAATCTTCGAATCATAAACTTTGTCCTGTGGGTTCCGACAGTTGGTGTGAATGGCAGAAAGCGAAAGCTGCTAAGAAACTGAAAAATTACCATCATCCTGATCCATGTGTTATACGACCCGATGTAGAAAAGCATATTCGTCCAATATACAAAGAACTTTCAAACGACGATCTACTACTCAGGTGCCTAGGCGGTCATACACAGAACGCTAACGAGTCCTTCAACGCCGCAGTTTGGTGAATCGCCCCAAAACATTTGAATTCTGGTCAAAAAATTATTCGAATTGCTGCGTATTTAGCAGCAGGCATGCTTAACGAGGGCTACTCCGCAATTATAAACATCATGGATTTGTTCGATTTGACTGTCGGCGAACAATGCAAGATTTTTGCCGAGAACACAGATGAGACGCGGATCGCGCGAGTTATGTCAGCATCGAATGGCCAATCACCTACAAACGTGTCGCATAATCCATCGTCAGCAATACCTTGTCAATCACCCATAAACGTGTCGCACCTTTTATTAATTAGTTAGCACTTTTGTAAGCACTTTTCTGTTTTTGTTGCGACACATATTTTCCGGTAAAATGCAAAATAGCACAAAATGTAATTTCTGAATTAAGCAAAATCGATATATTATAAATATGCCCAGAGACAATTGTTAGTCAGTTCATTAGAGTTCACGATCGGTACAAGATATTCAAATAAAGTAAATTCAAGTACTTCAAACTTTGTTTTTTTTTTCCTTACAAAGGATTTAAGTACATAATTCGCGCGCCGAAGTACGATCTAGCAGCAGCACAAAAGAGGCCCGCACTGCTCGTAGAGCTGAGAGAATACAAAAGGACGAGTTCTATGAGGAAGCTGAGAGGTTGCTTTATGGAGCTGGAGTAGCTGATTAGAACTGGATTGCTGTAAGCAAAATATTTTCAGAGCTGCGATGTACCAAAACTTTAAAACGTTTTTTCTCAAAATCACATTTTTGCAACTTGTGTACACGATTGCGGGAAAACTATTTGACCTATCGACCTAATTCAAATTGCGTTTTGTAGAGTTTTAAAAACTGTTCTATATGAACCACAGTTTCATACAACTTTAATTGTTTATCATAGTGTAAAAATAAGAAATAAACAAAAATTTTGAGTGAAAATTGCATCTCTAACTTCAAAACAAGATAAAAATTATTTATTTCCGGTTTTCATTAGGTTTTTGAGGTTCATATAGAGTAAAAAACTTTAACAATTAACGAGGTACAAATGGTTTCTGTTTCAGTTGAAAATTACGGGCCCTATCGTGTACACAATGGGACTAATTCATCAGCGACAGGCTCTACTAGACTTCTGATTACTCCGCCAGTTTTGAACTTCTTCAATATTTTTTTTTTTTTTTAATTGCTTTAAAGTTGTCTCAGATATACCTATCGAACAAACAATGTATAATAATTCCTTGTCATTAAAAAAAATTCCCGAAAAACCACCTTTTTTTTCGATTTACATGAGGTGACCCTCTTAATAAACCAGTGCCACATATTCAATAGTGTCACATATTCCGATTACAGGCGAACTAGGACACTGAGCCATTAAAATATACGATGTAGAGGGACACGGAGTCATGCTGTATTGCGATTTTTATGCATGCATATGACTCTAATTGGTGATGATTTTATTCCTGTGAAAATACTTAGATGAATTCTTGTACGGCTGCATTCGTAACTATGTTTCATATATTCAAGAGCTAGTTATAGGCAACTGAAGGCTCAGGACGCCTATCAGAGACGTCCCAGAGGGACACAGAATCATGCTGTATTGCTATTTTCATGCAAGTCTATGGCTCCAATTGGCGAAAAATCAAATGACCCATTAAGGGAGCGCTCAGTTACCTTTGAAAGCTATCATGTATACAGAAGCTGATATTGAAGCTATAGCTGACCAAAAAAACTTAATTTTACATTTGGATGCCACGGGCGGTATAGCGACAAGCCTCAAGAACTGAAGAAGTACAAAAAGCTATTATATTATGCTTGAATAGCAAAACATCATACTTCTGTCATTAAACTGGCCAAAATGATAACTTCAGAACATACAACAGTCTCAATTAGTGGATTTTTGTTAGATTACAAATATTTTGCAATGAAAATCCTGAATCAATGACCGATATCGAAATTAGTTTTGTTGAGTGCGTTGCTCCCCTGGCACTTAGTAGAAATATTGCCGATCTAGATGAAATATTTGAGCATTCCGTTAAGCTTTTACTTATCGCACTGAAGAAAATGCGAACGATAGCCTGCGAATCTGAAGCCATTTAATTTAAACATAACAGCAGAATCGTCTAAATATGACGACGAGAACTTAGAAGTAAATTATTTAGAAACAGATTTTAATGACATTAAAGGTCCCATGTACAAGATGTCTCCTTTCTATGATGGCAACAGCACGTTGAGAAAATACATCTAGCTAGAGTAGCAACTAATGATGCGGACAAGCCTCCAAAAATTACAAATAAATATTATGCTCCACAATGTATAGAACATGTTCTGCATACATGGATGCCCTATGTTGTGCTATGTGGTGGTTTAGATATGGATTTGATAGATCCTTCCAAATCTAGACTTAGCAATGCGTTTCGTGAAAGCAATTTGAACAAAACAAAAAAAACTAGCTTTTGGCGGAAAACATAATGGCTCTATAGCTGACAGGGTAATACAGTTCGATTTGAAAACGCAAACTACAATGGCTTGTATCAACATAAATTGCTTTTTAAAATCGAAAAATAGAATCGTGATAAGGAAATATCTTGAAAATATTGCCGATTAGTTTACGGAAGAAAAGTGGAGTAAGTCTACTAAGCAGAAAAGGAAATATGGATATGCGCCATGTCATACTTTGAAAAAAATTTGCGAAGAAATATCCTCCACAATATCACGCCGCGTGATAAAAAGAAATGAATCGAGATATCGAAAATAAACTTCTTCAACCGATATTGAAATTACAGAACGGTACAGTGAATGACATTAATTATTATACGCATGACATAAAAGCCATGACAGATGGGCGTTATGTTTGCGAAAAGTCATTATCAACAGACATGTTTTAAATTTAAAAAAATAATAGATGGATCGATGGCGTCATAATCGATTCATTTGCAGCTGCTGATAGCAGACATTGGATTAATACAAAATTTCTTCCCGCAGACAATACTTTGATGATTATAGGAGATCATGCTGAAAAAATAATTGATAAAAGCAGAAGCATCTGGAAAACAACTCAATCAATCCGAAAGGGAATTTTTTTGCCATAATTACAGGTATATCTATAACATTGGCGATTAATGATAGCAAACGTTGAAGATAAAACCATAATTTTTATGGACCCTTCTAAAGATGGTAAAGATGACCGAGCAATTACAGCATTTAAAAACTTTATAAATGTTGTTGGTGTAAAAACAAGTTAGAACAAATTAAAATTTAAAGATTGGAAAGTTAAGAAAACATCGCATCCTTACCAAAATGTAAATGATGATCAAAGCTATGGAGTCTACAACATTTATTATATGCATTGTCTCGGAAATGACATATCATTTGACCGGAACTTCAATCCCGGAGAATATCGTAAGGAATTCGCATGCAGTTTGCTTGAATGTTCAGAAAACATGAACAAATACTGCTTCCATTGTTTCAACGCAAATTCTTCAAAGACATGTGTTTGCAAATTATGTGAGGGACCATGCCACATCACATGTCTTTCAAAAAGCATCGCGACGCCAACTGCAGAGAGGGACAAAGTTGAAGAACTTTCTCATGATAACTTCATTTGTTTGGGTGTTCAAAACTTAGCTAACGTCAATGCAAATATTCAAGATTCCTAAAATGCTACGTTAAAATGCAGGCAAAATGTTTCTTTCAGACGTGTTCTAACTTACGATGATATTTATCTCATATAATAACTGCTTTTTTGAATTACTCATAGCTTTCTCCCATAAGAAATTTTTTGTGCTATTAGTTAGCTAATCAATTTGCTTAACCGTTTGAGTCCCAGACGGTATTGAAAAAACACAGTCGAAGAATCCCAAGCGGCACGATAGCGCTTCTTGTGTGTGGCAGGTAACGTGATTATCTAATATTTCAAGTTTGTTCGACAAAAATTATAGAAAAAACAACACCAAAATAAAATTTTTTCCGAAATGAAAAAAACAATCCGAAAAAAACGCCCCGATTTATGGCAAAAGAATTCATGGCTTTTGCACCACGATAACGCACCTGCTCACTCGTCGTTGCTTGTTCGTAATTTTTTGGCTAAAAACAATACCGTAGTCATGCCCCAACCTCCATATTCACCAGATATGGCTCCGTGTGACTTTTTCCTGTTCCCAAAGTTGAAGAGACCCATGAAAGGACGGCGTTTTTCCTGGATTGAAGAAATAAAGGCCGAATCGCTGAGAGTGTTCAAGGACATACCAAAACGTGAATATCAAAAGTGCTTCGATGATTGGAAAAAACGCTGGCATAAGTGTATTATATCTGGGGGGACTACTTTGAAGGGCACCACATTGATGTAGACGAATAAATAAATATTTTTTTGAAAAAACTAAAATTCCGGGTAAATTTTTGAACAGACCTCGTAGACGAGAAAATTAAATAGGATTAATTGACAAAGAAACGAAATAATCATAAGCCCTAAACTGCCCGAATTATTTATCGGCTTCCTTTACTTCGCTTTATATACTCATATTACAGGAATAAATTCCAAAAAATTAATTAAATAAATAAAATTTGCGGAACCCCTATCCGTATTAATTTTTCAAACTTTTCTTATATTGTCAATTAATAAATGGCATCTTTTTACTAATCACACACTAATTAAGCATTGTGTAATGTCATTATTCTTAAACTGACACTAATCCGCCTTTACAAAAACCGATTCATTTACACCTGTTTTATATACATATATTCATTATATACATATATTCATTTCTTTCCAACAACTTGAAAAGATAGTCTGGTCAATTCTAGGGTGGCGGTTTATGGGGTTTCATTTAAGCCGCCTCCTGGTGGCACACCCTGAATAACGCTAAATGGCCTAGTGGACTTTGGTCCTATAATATCTTAATTACAACGGGAACAAAGAAGATAGAAAAGATATAGAGGAAAATAAGAGTATCTTAAAACCGGCATCATTTTGAATATAAGATTGTTCCCGTCCCTATGGCTGTGTCGATGGTTCTTCGGACAGGAAAGTGTAGGTGTATTTTGCGATTTTGGACCACGTCGAATGTCGCGACGTATCGAGTTGTTTAAATGATATGGCCTGGGTAAATCATATAGCAAATGATGTTGACATGATTTTAACCCTCAAGAGGAGCACTGGGTTACGCTAACCCAGGGTAGAAATACATCTGTTCACCCCTAGTAAATGGTTGTATAGGGGGACTTGTTTTTGTGTGGGGATTTAACTTTGTTATCCCCACTACCAATCCCCACTTGGACCCTTTCTAAGTATGAATACTAACCGAACTGTAAGCAGACAAACTTAGTCTATGGGTATCCTTCACCCAGCACTCCAGTAGTGTCATATTGCATAGCGCTCGTGAAAAATTTAGTGAAGTGAATTAAGTGTTTTATTTGAATTTTACCAGTCTTATATCGTCAAGTTAATACATATTAGTAAGTTTATATTATTATCATTTTGATCATTGTGTTTTAGTTTCTCACTGCTCCGTTCTGGTGCTCAAGTTGAAAAATTATCTATTAGTCTAGACGCATCTCTCTTCATTTTTTTAAGTAAATCATCACTATTGAATTATTTAATATTATTTATATAAATATATGATTTTTCAATATTTACTTCGACGCTTCTTTTTTTTCAAATTTAGTAAAAAAAATGGCGTCGCGTCGTACACGCCGAGGGTCCGAAGTTGAGTCCTTGCATGAGGAACCTGAGGAGTTTGACGACAAGCCGAGTGAAAGTGAGACTGAAGATTGTGTTGAGCAGCAAATCGATGAGTCGGACGAAGAAGGAAGTGAAGAAGACGATGTCGAGACTACTGTTGAATCTGAATCATCAGATAGTGAAGACAACCAACCGGGTACGTCAACCGGCAAAAGAAAGCGAGGTCGACGTAGCTACCTGCGAGGTAAAAATGATTATAAATGGAGCTCTAATATACCTGAGAGTCGACGGGAACAATCAAAGCCTCGATATACTCCAACTCCAAAAGGGCGTGGCACAAATGTGAAAAATCCCTTGGAAGCGTGGAGTCTCTTCTTCGATGAAGAAATTTTAGGAATTATTTTAGAACATACTAATGCTGAAATAAATCGAAAAATTGAAAATTTAAGTGACAATAAGCATGAAGTGAAGTCGCACCATAAACAGGTAGACTTAGTTGAGCTCAAAGCGCTCATAGGATTGTTATATTTTGCTGGGGTACAGAAAGTAAACAGAACGAGCGTTGAAGATTTATGGTCGCCTTATGGCATGTCATTGTTTAGAATAACGATGTCGATAAAACGTTTTCAATTTTTGATTTTATGCATAAGATTTGACGATAAGAACACACGCCGTGAAAGGAAAGAAGTCGATTCATTTGCTGATATTCGCGATATTTGGGAAAAATTTATAAATAATTGTACAAATAATTATGAACCACATTCCAACTGTACGATAGATGAACAATTACTTTCTTTTCGTGGTCGATGTCGTTTCAGAATGTATTTGCCAAATAAACCAGATAAATATGGTCTCAAAATTGTGGCTTTAAATGATTCTGTGACACATTATTTATATAATGCTAAACCATATTGTGGTAAAATAATCGATAAAGATTCTTCTGAGTCAGTTCCATCGTATTATGTAAGAACATTAGCAGAGCCGATATATAATACACGTAGAAATATCACATGTGATGGGTGATATTTCTATGTGTATTATATTACTATTACTTTATGCGAAAAAATGTTAAATGAATATAATTTAACAATGGTCGGGACAATTCACAAGAATAAACGAGAAATTCCTAAGTCATTCAAAAAAGTAAAATCTAAAAATGACAAGATTCGATTTGCTTACAACAATAAGAACATTTTTGTATCATTTAATCCCAAAGGGAAAAAAATTGTTTTATTGTTATCCACATACCATAATAAAGCACAAATAAATAATGAAACTCAAAAACTAGAAATCGTGATGTTTTCAAAACGAAAGGAGGTACAGACAGCTTTGACAAAAAATGTCATGATTTTACGACAGCAAGGAGAACACTCAGGTGGCCAATGAGGTTTTTTTTACGAAATGCTTGATCAGGCAGGCGTAAATTCATTTATAATTTATAACTTAATTAGCAGTAATGCTGTGATGCATCGGAAACAATATTTATTGGATTTATGCCTATCCTTAATCAGGCCATTCTTGATAAATAGACTGAATTTACCTACTCTACAAAGAAACTTACGTTCGCAAATCGAATCATTTCTTGAGTATAAAGATTTACCAGAAACAGAGGATCCTCGTAATCTACTGGCAGAAAATAAAATGGCTAAACAAAAACCATGTGGATACTGCCCATCGTCTTTAGATAGGAAAACATTCTATAAATTTTTAAAGTGTGATCAGCCCATGTGTAGAGAGCATGTTGCAAAAATTTGTATAGAGTCTAGTGTACAATCATCTAACTAAGTTTTATTAATTGTTGTAATTGATTTCTTATTATTTTTATATGAGAATAAATTAATATTAAAAAAAAAAATAAAAAAAATCATTCTGTTTAAATTCTTCAATTTTATCTCTTTAAATAAATATAATTTTTTAAAGTACGTAGAACAACTTGAAATTATTTTTAAAGGACGTGCAATTACCTTTAAAATGCCGCCAATTAAAACCTTTTTCCCAAAAATTCGTGAAGATTCTATAGTTTTAAGAAAACATCTTTTTTCGTCAATTTTCATTGCATTTTTTTTTTTATTTTTCATTAATATTATAAAAACTTAAATTGTTATTTATTTGTTCATGAAATATTCTTATTCTACATCGTCCGACGGATCGATTAAAAAAAATCAAAATTGATCAATTTTATAATAAGATATAAGTGGTCAAAGCTAGCCGGGTAATCCTAACCCATGCGCTCCAGTTATGTTAAGCTGCGATAGTGCTCCACTTGAGGGCTAAGTCAACATATATGTTTGAAATGTAAAATCTAATAAAATAGAAAAAAAACTATAAATCGATATTCCCACTAGCAAGAATGCATTTATTATAATGCATATATACAGCTATTTGTTGGAACCCTTTGTCTAGATGGTTAAATTTGAATTTTTAATCAGTTGAACATTTCCTCTCCTGTGATCGATTGATATTAGGTTCGATAGTTATAAGTCTTGTGAAGAAAGTGGTTAAGTTGTTAAGTGGTTATCAAGAAAACAAAAATGTGACATATTAGATTAGAACTTTAGAGAGAAATAAATCAGAACATTAGAACTAAATAGATGTGCATAAGTCGAGTCATTATGTAACCACTATAATGTGCATTATGCACATTATAGTGGTTACTTATTACTTATTAAGTCTACCATATGTAGAATCAAACATATGAGAGGGCGTTGAAAAAGTTTGTTGCAAATACAGAAATTGGTCCAGGAAAGCGTACCGCGTGGCGCAAATATGAGTGCCCAAGAATAGAAAAGGGTTTATTTAAGTGGTTTTTAAAATTATACCACTTATCAATCGCATTGCAGTGGTGGAGTGCGTTGATATCCTCAGGTGATCAGTGGGATGATGAAAATGGTTTGCCGTTGATTGCAATTGAAAATCAAATTGTAAAGGATCGTGAAACAATTGCATCAATTTATGATTTATGGCAGGAAACTGTTTCCACTGGCCAATTGGATTTCAGAAATTGGATATCATATAAGTATAACTGAGATCGAAGCGATTCATAATGATCAAGAAGAGGTTAAAAATATTGAAAATGGAACGAAAAACGAAGAAGAAATATTGACAGTATTAAAAAGGGTTAAGACCGCAAAAAACTTTCAACATTTGAATCCAATGGTCTGAAGAAAATCCGGTTCCATTGACATATAGTTGAGTTCTACATAATTTCAGAGAACTAGCTGTGGCTAAGTGTTACAGAACATATTATAGGCCCCTCATTAATTAAACTCATTTGAGTTTCATATCATGTTACATACTTATGCACCCTAATTCAACAATTCCAAATTTAATATGAAACGGATCATATTTGCATTTCCGCCACCCGCGTTTTTTATGTTAATTAATTAAGCATATACAGGTGTCATATGCAGGCTTTCGATTTCTGCTGCAACAATTAGCATAGTTATTGCATCAGCTCAGTATATTTTTTCCATAAATATCGGAATCAAGCGGCCCCGCGAGAGTTAGTTAGATTCGCGTTAATGACAAGTACGGGCCAAGTCTAAGAATTCCGTGAACCCAATGTGAGACTGCTTTGGGGTACTAGTAGATTCATGTGTATTTACACTAAATACGAGTTACATGAAATAAACGCTCATATAAGACAAATCGGTCTATTTTTTTTTTTGGTAAATCGGTTCTTTGATAATAAAATTGCTAATAAAGTAGAGTGTAAGAAAAGCATTTCAAAAATGTTAGACATTTTTGACAATCAGTAAGAAATGATATGTATGCAGTTAGACAATCTTATTATTTATGTGTTATTTTTATAAATAAAGAAAAGTTGTATTGAAAACAACAAAAAATATGCGTTAACTTAATATTGCAACTTTTCTTGTTCTCCTCCTAGCCTTTGCTTTGTTACTTGGTTATTGTAACACCTTCAATCATCCCAACAGCCTCAATTTAATTTAGTTGCGTTTATCAAGGTTGTACTATTAAAAAAAAGCAATCAATCCGTGCCCTAATAGCCATTGACCTGTTCCATATTCGAGTTTTACGATTAACCCTGTAACGCAATCGCATGGGAAAATCCTTTTACCCATAGCACGTTTTCAAAATCCTGACTACTAAACATAGAACTCGAACTGCCAGCGAAGGAAACCACCCTCGGATACCCGATAGCGTGGCAACATTTACCCTGAGATTTAACTTGGTATTTGTGCATTCTACCCTTTGCTGCTCACCTCTTCTTCGTTACATTGAATCATCTTACACACAAACTGGAGCATAAAATATTATTTAATATCACTCTAATTGTACTGTAAACAAATTTCTCACGTCGTTATAAAATTGCTCGAACGAGTCAAAACAAGTCAGTGGTACGCGGCAACAGCTGATCTGCCGGCTACTATGTGAGTCATTGGAAAACTTATTTCACTGAGACTTGATAATGATAATGAAAACTGATAATAATTGATAATAATTGAGGCATATGATGAACGATAAAATACACAATATTTTAATACTTTCAATTTGATTATAACTTTCTCTTCAATGCATAATGATAATTATTACTAAGAAATTTTTAAAATACAACATGAAATATGATCTGCGTAGTTTGAACTCTGCTGATCAGCGTAAAGTTTTAGGGCAAAACCTGGCAAGCAGATGTCGCGACTAATGCTGAAATATGGCTGATTAAATAAACTATATATTAAATTTTGACATTGTGCTGAACTGTGGTTTCTAAGCGCCAGATTTCATCTGAAAGAACTTCTTGAGATCTCAGTCATCAAGAACTACATATATATTGTGTTTTCTAACTATAATTGTATGATTTAAATTATAAAGAAGACATCGGGAATTTCAGAGCAAAAATAATTCTTTTTACAAATTTTACTCAGAGTATTTAAAAATATGTCTTACAAACCAATTGATTCTATTAATAAAAGACAAGTGCGAAATCGTTTTAATAATGTTTTACAACGACAAAATCAACTTGAACATGCAAATGAACAAGTTTTCAGTGATATATATAGCAATAATCAAATATTAATTAACAATACATGGTAAGTATATTCTTAGTCACATATCATGCCATTAATATACTAAACAAATCTGCGTAACCTTAATGTCAGTTGAAAATGTCACAGTCGCAATAATATGTTTGTATTTTGTTTCATATATGGTTATAAAAGAATATTACATTCTTTTTATTGTGATTAATATTAACAGGTTAATAATGTAGATAGATACTACTTCAAGAATAAGTAAGAAATGAAAAATCAGAATAACTTCCTTGCCTGTTTAATCCGTTAAAGGATAATACTGATATAATTTTTGTCTTTTTTAAAAATATTATTTACATCAAGTGTGGAGTAATTATAATCATTTCTTCTTATGTTTAATAGCAATACGAACGAAATAAGAGAACAGCAGCAAGAAGAGGAAGCATTACAATTACAACAACTAAGGGAACTTACTCTAAATGATAATTGCAATAACGAAAGGTAATTTTTTATTTAAAAAATACTGAGCAACTTCAAAAACTCATGTAATCCTTTAATTACAGTCAAACTATTCACGAGCTCAGTCCAGAAATTCTCGAAGACTTTGAAGAACTCCCTTGCATCGACTCAAGTTCCGAAGAAGACACAATTTATGGATATGAACTACATGAAGATGAATCTGATGATGAAGTGGAAGTGGAAGATGAAAACAATCAAAATCGGCCACAAATTAATTCTACCATAAATGATTGGGATGAACCCTTATATGATCATGCTCAAATTACTGTTAAAGAGAGTATGTTACTTATTTTATCATTACTTTTAAGTCATAACTTAACAATGGCATGTATTGCCGACATTATTAAAGTAATAGAATTTCACTGCTTACCAGACAATTTGAAAAAGAATAGTTTGTTTAAATTTAAAAAATTCTTTGGTTAAACATTATTACTGCTCTACATGTACTCGGGGCTTGAGAAATAATAATGATATATGTCCGGTATGTCCGCAAACGAAAAATTCATATTTTGTTCAATTATCGTTGGTCAATCAATTAAATGAGATGTATGCAAGAGTAGGATTTTACGAGCGTCTTCAGTTGCGTTTTCGTCGACCAGAGCATGATGGTATTATATCAGATATTTACGATGGACAGTTGTACAGAGCGTGTTATGATAACTTCTTATCAAACCCTTATAACATCTCATTTACTTGGTACACTGATGGGATACCTGTATTCAAGTCGTCAAAAATTTCAGTATGGCCTCTGTACTTAACTATCAATGAACTACCATTTGAAGATAGAAAAAAACGACAAAATACATTGCTAATTGGTTATTGGTATGGCGATCAAAAGCCGAATATGAATTTATTCTTTTACAAATTTCGATCAGAGTTGAACACAATGTGGGAGGGTATTAATACGAGGGCGAATCAAATATAAACGGTAATTTAAGAATATATATTTATTAAATAATATAATACATAAACTACACTATTAACATTTCTCAATATAGTCTCCTGCATTGTGTACACACTTCTGCCACCGATTTGGAAGCTTGAATATTCCCTGTTCATAGAAAGTTTGAGGGCGAGTTGTCAACCAATTGCGCACGTGCTCTTCGACTTCCTCATTACTTTCGAATCGCTTTCCTCCAAGTGATTCCTTCAACGGCGCGAACAAAAAATAGTCACAAGGGGACAAGTCTGGACTATAAGGAGGGTGTTCGAGGGTTTCCCAGCGCATTTCTTCCAATGTATCCCTTGTTAACAATGCGGTGTGAGGCCTGGCATTGTCATGGAGAAGGATGACATCTCTAATGGGCATACCTCGTCTTTTATTTCGGTAGGCGGCTTTTGCCGACTTTAAAAGCTGACTATAGTAAGCCGCATTCACGGTTCGTTGATCGTGAAGAAAATCAACGAGTAAAACTCCCCCTGAGTCAAAGAAAACTGTCGCAAGAACTTTTCCTGCTGAGAGGCGAGTTTTGGCCTTCACTGGACAGCCTTCATCCTTCCTTCGCCACTCCTTACTCGCCATTTTCGACTCGGGAGTGTAATGATGGACCCACGTCTCGTCACACGTGACGATGCGCCTCAAAAATGCCTCCCCTTCTTGTCGAAATCGGTTCAGAAGTCTCTCAGAGATCTCCGACCTGATCTGTTTTTGATTTTCGCTCAACAACCTCGGAACCCATCGAGCACTAATTTTTTTAAAGCCGAGATTGTCAGTGATAACGGCTTGAACGCTCCCGTAACTGATACCAATTTCCGACGAGATTTCAGCAATAGTTAACCGGCGATCACCTTCAATAAGCTCTCGAATGGCACTAATGTTGTCATCTGTAAGACTTGACCTTGGGCGCCGACAGTGGCTTTCGTTTTCGACACGTTCTCGGCCACCCTTAAATTCTCTGGCCCAGGTATACACCCGATTCTGAGACAGTGTAGTGTCCCCAAACTGAGCCTTCAAGCGAGTAAAAATTTCTGACGATTTAACGCCTTCATTGCTCAAAAACTTAATTATTATGCGTTGCGCAACAGATGAATGTACCTCTTGCTCTGTCATGGCTGCACTGACAACAAAACTGAGCGCAGGCGCTAGCCAAGCTGCTTCCCCCACTCCTTAAGAACCAAGCAACAATCGCCTACTACTATATCCACAACGGAACAGCGTGTAAACCATAACAGGAAAATTACCGTTTATATTTGATTCGCCCTCGTATAATGCTTCCAAATAATACTGAAATTTTGGTGAGAGGTATGCTTTTAATGGGAACTTGTGATCTCCCTGCCAAATCTGAGTGTTTAAATTTTAAACAATTTAATGGCTACTTCGATTGTCCAGTATGTTTGTGTAGTGGTGGTAGACTTCAATTACAGCCAAGAGGTTCTGTCCATGTTTTCCCTTATGTAAACAATTTTATTTTAAGAACGGCTAATCAATGTATAGAAGATGCAAATATTGCAAGTCCAGATAATCCTGTAAGAGGAGTAAGAGGACATACGGCATTGTCAAGAATGATGCCAGATTTCATTAGCGGTATGGGTATAGACCGAATGCATTGCGTTGAAGGAGGAGTAATGAAAAAAATATTAATGTTATTATTTCATTCGAATTTTAGTAATTACCCATTTTCATTGTATAATGTTATAAATGTCATAAATGGGCGATTGATTTCTATCAAGCCACCTAAGTTTATTCATAGAATGCCACGTTCAGTTCACGATTTATTGCACTGGAAATCATCCGAGTTAAAGATTTTTTTCTTTTACTATTCTATTCCAATATTTGAAGGTGTAATGCGTTTAGATTATTTTGAAAATTATTTGTTATTAGTCACTGGAGTTGCCATTTGAAGTTTTGAGGAAATTACAGAATTACAAATACAAATAGCCGATGATTTACTGCATAGATTTGTCAGAGAGTTTCAAGTCATGTATGGTATCCAATTTTGTTCGCTTAACATACACTTATTATTACATCTATCGAACTGTGTGCGAGTTTTAGGTCCTTTATGGGTTTATCAATGTTATGAATATGAAGATCTAAACGGACAGCTATTACAATTAATACATGGTACATGGCATATCGATACACAAATTGCAACGTCTCAAAGCCAATTTATTAGAATGGTTAAATTAATGGAAGTAGTACCACATGGCCCAATTCGTAGTTTTTGTGTTATGAGAAAAAAACAAGTTAAAATAATAGAAAAAATTTATGAACATTGTTACAGCGTTGGTACTTACAAGTATTTGGAGGAAATACCAGACGTTGTAATGAATGCAATGCGAAATAGTAATATATTGTTTCATAATGCTCAAATTTTGTATTATTACAGACTTTTAAAAAATGATAAACTATATGTTTCTGCAATGTACACTAGAGCATTACAAACAAACTCTTCAATTATACAGTATTCAGAAAATGGCCAAAATAAAATCGGAAAAATCCATTGTTTTGTAAAACTTTCTCACTGTAGATGTAGGCTTAGAATTTGTAACTGTTTGCATCAACACTATTCTGTTATACAAGAATTTAGTTGTGATTATGTTTTTATTGCAAATGGTGATCATCACTCATTTAATACTTCTAAATTTTTAATTAATTGTCATGAAACTAACAATATTAAGGCTATTCCTGTAGACGCCATCATTGTAAACTGTATATATATGAATTTTGACTGTCAAATGTACGTTTCATTACCTATTAATGAAAAAGAGCTGGAATACACAAAAAATGACTGTTTTTAAAATATTTATCCACTAGTTACAGTTAAGTAACTATATACATTTCTTATTAGTTATTAAGAAAAATTAAAGTTCTTTATGCAACATTAAATATATATTGAATATAAAAATTATTATTTAACCTAGGAGGAGTAATAGGTCCAATTCAGGGGATAAAGGCTTTGGTGATAAGTAAATAGGAGCATAATTTTACTGAGAAGGAGTTAAAGATTCAAATAAGCAGCTGTAGTATTAAAAAGTATCATGTTAGGTTCAAATAGGAGTAAAAACCATGAAAAGAGGTTCAATATTTCGACTCGGGTATATTGCCATTAAAATGTTGTATTGGGTGGGTGGGGTTGTCCAATTGTCACTGCTGGTTGGGCTTTTCCACTCAATTGATTGGTTCTATTAATCGGTTCCCTATACATTCCTCATGTATTGAGTGTCGGTTTTTTGACAAACATCAAAGGAATTTTGCCGCAAGCGCTTGGGACGCGTTCACACGTTTGCATGCACTCATTCTCTGTTGTGCTTTGGTGGTGAATAGGTGGGTACTAAAAATGAGTGAATGGTCAAATAATAAATTATTAAACTACCTGGACTATTGTCAGGGAGAACCGTCGTATTTCTCGATTCCTTTCACTTCTTTTTTTAATAACAATAGCTTAACCCAAATGTTATGTCCGATACAAGCTCAACGTCCGTCATGTTTGCCTCTTCAGAACACACTAACGCACTCCCGAACGTGTGATTCCGAAAATCAAGCCAAATTTTTGGAGAAGTTTGGGATTTTCGGCAAATATCGACGTGTGGATCTGGCTTGACAGAATGATTATTTTGATATTTGTTGTTTGGTGTATGTATTTATGTAATAGCCGGCAATATTTGTGAGTTGTTGGATATAGGTATTTTGTTATTGAGTGAAGGCTTAGGAAAACTTCAGTTATTCATCTTATTTAAATTTTCAGGCGAGCAGATCTTACTAATTCCTGAGTATATACCTGGTTGCTCATAATTTCGCTATAAAGGAGTTTCATTATGATTTTTGATAGCTAGTCAGCAATGATAACTAAAGCTGTTTTCTTAAAAACCACTTAGGTTTGTTTGGACTGAATGGCGAATTTCTGAATTCAGTGTTGATGTTATGAACATAATTGTTAATTAGCACTAAAACTTCTTGTCATGAAGGTAACAAAGCTTGGCAACATGCGTTTTTCAAATGTTTCGCCTCGAAGTTACCAGTATATGCAACCAAAAGCTAAATGCTTATTTGAATTTTGAAATTCATTTCTAATTCATCTGAAATTTCCATTAATGCAAAGTGACTTTAGGTTCTTACTTTAGGTAATATCGGACCTTTCGTAAGTAAATAGAGGTCAATTTTCATGGATACACGCATCTTTCGTTCCATTAGTCGGTCTGTTTCAGGAGGAAAGAGACGGCGCGAAGGTAAGTCGACTGATGATGTAGAGCAACAAGTGTTTTGCCGGTTCGGGTTCTGCGGTACCGTAGGTTGTAATTCGGTTAAAAATCGTTGTAGTGTTCGCGTGCTAACATGTCACTATTTTTCTCGCAGTAGTTAAGTTAACTTAGCTTATTTTTGTAAACTTATTCTCTTTTTATTATTTTCTTATTTCTTTTATTTTCGTTAAATTATTTTCAAACAGTAAATTAAGAAAAAAAAACTTCTCTCTTTTATTTTTAAATTTCGAAGTGCATGCACTTGATGTGTGCTTTATAAAGTGCACACACTGTTATGTAAACAAACCAACAGCCAAACCAAACCAATTATAAAAACATGTAAATCATTACCAGATGATTCATACAATCCTGTTAGAATAGCCTTTTAGAGTACTAACGTGAAAAAGGTCAAAGTAATGTTTATTCAAAGTAAGATTTGAAACGAACAAAGAAGATGTTGATTTTACAATTAGAAGATGTATGTTAAATAGATAAGATTTGAAAAGGACCCGACAAGGGCGAAAACATGTAATAATAATATTTGTTTAGTTAGCGATTAGCCATAAGTATAAAAGCAAATGTATTGTAAAGGATAAGCGTCAGTTGAGTAGAAATAAAGTTAGAGATAAGACAACGAAAGCAGTTGAGTTTGTTCTTCGCGTTAATTTCAGACGTTCGGAACCACACACCTAACTGGCACAGTCGGTAGTTCAGAATAGAAGTATTGTGCTTGAATTTTACTAATATCACCTACAAAGTGGCGTGGGTTAAGGCTCTTCAAAGCGCCTTATCTGAGATTGAAATACAGCACGTGCAAATTGAACAAAAACCGGACCAACGCAACGAAGAACAACAAAAATATCTCACCATGGACTTCAAAATAATAAGCAGCTATATTAATTCCATCCTAACATTTTCAGGGGATCAATCAGAGGTTCATCCATTTGTGAACGCAATAGATGCAATACAAGGATCCATAAGGACATTGTCCGAAATCCAGCAAACGCTAATCAAATATCAAATCATCGGGAAATTATCTGGGAAACCCAAAGAGATAATCAACGCTCTACCAGAAAGTGATTGGACCATTGTGAAATCGACACTCATCACACACTTCGATGAACCAGAGACGGGGACCAGGATAATGGAACGGATTCTAGGAGCCAAATTCACCACCCCAGCCCAACTATATTCTTATATGAGTAAGTACTTGAACCATGTTTGTAACAAAATCAAGCATAATAGTTTATATAGCGAGGATAATAAATTAAGTGAAATAGAGCAAAGAAGACAAATTGTAAAAAATTGCTTTATCGATAAGTGTCCGGAACCTATTCGCGGTGTTTTATATGCAAGAAATCCGAAAACCTTTGAGGATGCTTATTGTGTGCTGGTGAATTCAGGGTATCTCCACTACGGTTCTAAAAATCGATTTAATTCTGTAAACAATTTCGGAAATAATAATACAAAAAACCAAAATAGTGTCAGTGGTGCCAATGTGTCTACTCAACCAGAGAATAGTTTTTACCATAGGCAGAATTACAGAACGAACCCGAATAGTCAAAATATGAGAAGAAATGATCTCTCTTTAGCAACAGATGTATCAATGAATACAATCCAGTCCTCAGGAAGTTCCCTTTTCGCTGGAAATCAAAATTTTCGATTACCAGCCTCGGACTCCCTATTCTTCGATTAACAATTGAAGGAAAATCTGTCCGCTGCTTAATAAACACGGGTAGCACTCATTGTATAATGAATGCAAAATATGTTAGTACAAAACGACGATATGTTCTTCCTCATCCTTTAATAATAAACTCCGTAGCTCAAAGAACGGAAGTAAAATACGGTTTCGACACGGAATTTCCATCGGAATTGGATGGAAACTTATTCTCTTTTTATTATTTTCTTATTTCTTTTATTTTCGTTAAATTATTTTCAAACAGTAAATTAAGAAAAAAAACTTCTCTCTTTTATTTTTAAATTACGAAGTGCATGCACTTGATGTGTGCTTTATAAAGTGCACACACTGTTATGTAAACAAACCAACAGCCAAACCAAACCAATTATAAAAACATGTAAATCATTATCAGATGTTTCATACAATCCTGTTAGAATAGCCTTTTAGAGTACTAAAATGAAAAGGTCAAAGTAATTTTTATTCAAAGTAAGATTTGAAACGAACAAAGAAGATGTTGATTTTACAATTAGAAGATGTATGTTAAATAGATAAGATTTGAAAAGGACCCGACAAGGGCGAAAACATGTAATAATAATATTTGTTTAGTTAGCGATTAGCCATAAGTACAGGGTTTTCCAATAAGAGGTTTCATTTTGAATAGCCCGCTATTCGGGCAGTTGTCACTTTTGAAGCTGTCATCTTTTGACATTTGACAAGTAAAAACTACGCCATTACTAAAAATGGAACGATACACGCTTCAACAACGCATTGAAATTGTAAAAATTCACTACAAAAATGGTGAAAATTTTGCAGTCACAGTTCGCAAAACTAAAGCACTTTTGGGTCGTCGTGAAGCACCTTCTCGGCCGGCAATAGTGAAACTGGTGGAAAAATTTGAGCTCTTGGGACAAGTTAGTGATGTGAAGAATCGAAACCGTGTGCGTCGCTCAAGAACAACTGAGAATATTGCTGCTGTAGCCCATAGTGTTGACGAAAACCCAGGTTTGTCGATTCCTCGTCGATCTTTGGAATTAGGCATTCCACAAACGACATTACACCGTATTTTGCATAAAGACTTATGTCTTAAGGCTTTTAAAGTTCAGTTAACACAAGAACTCAAGCCGGTCGATCACCAGCAACGTCGTATCTTCGCTGATTGGGTCCTTGAAATGCATCAAAATGATCCAGATTTTCATCGAAAAATCATCTTCAGTGATGAGGCCCATTTTCACCTCGGAGGCTACGTTAATAAGCAGAATTGTCGAATTTGGGGTTCGGAAAATCCAAGAATTATTGTTGAAAAGCCTCTCCATCCTCAACGTGTCACTGTTTGGTGCGGTCTTTGGGCTGGCGGTGTGATTGGACCTTACTTATTCGAAAATGAGGCTGGCGCAACTGTTACGGTGAATGGATTGCGCTACCGAGCTATGATTAATGATTTTTTATGGCCGAAATTGGAAGATATTGATGTGGACGACGTTTATTTTCAACAAGACGGCGCTACGTGCCATACAAGCAACGAAACCATCGCAATTTTGCAAGAAAAGTTTCCTGGCCGTGTTATTTCTCGAAAAGGTGATCACAATTGGCCACCGAGATCTTGTGATTTAACACCTTTAGACTTTTTTCTTTGGGGCCACGTGAAAGATAAGGTCTATGCCAATGCTCCACAATCGATTCAAGACCTTAACGATGGAATTCGTGAAGTTATCGAGGACATACAGCCGCAAATGTGCGAATTAGTCATGGAAAATTTCATGAAAAGGATATGGTGCTGCAAGCGCAGCCGTGGAGGCCATTTGAATGATATCGTTTTCCATTGTTAATGGCATACCTTCCTCTTTACAAAAAAATAAACATCCATTGATTTCTTTTAAAAAATACTCGTTTTTTTTAAATATTAAAATGAAACCTCTTATTGGAAAACCCTTTATAAAAGCAAATGTATTGTAAAGGATAAGCGTCAGTTGAGTAGAAATAAAGTTAGAGATAAGACAACGAAAGCAGTTGAGTTTGTTCTTCGCGTTAATTTCAGATGTTCAGAACCACACACGTAATTAATGGAACCAGAGCAGAAGTTCACGTAGGTCCGACCCACGTCCGCATATCTCGCCGCACTGAGTTAGTTGGCCAACAGCCACCAACGAAGTGCACTTCCAAGTGACCGAACGGTAGACCTTCCCGATACAGTTCGTTGCCACGCCCTTAGGACTTCACATCAGGATGTCGGTGCGAGGCCGGCTCGTTCTAGAGTTGTCGCTGTGACGATTGCTAATTCTAAATACCGTTACACTTCATTCCATTGAAGAAGTCGTGAACTGTATGAAATATTTTTCTAAGGCTGGCTGTGAAATTTTGCGCCTAAGCATTAATGAAACAATGTCAAAATTCATGCGCAGATCCACTTCAAATATTCCGCTGAAGCTGATAAAAAGTGGCATAAAAATATCGCAAACATGTGACTCTTAAAACATGTTACACATATGATCTTAAGGTAACTGAAAATAATTCAGACTCGACAAATGTAGGCGATGTGCTTGAGTAAAAGGGTTGTGATAAAACTGTGCGAAGTCATTCGTGACCCAAACACAGTTGTAGTTTTTGATCGATTCTTTACATCGTATAGCCTCATGACAACTCTCGCGTCGGCACATTTATGCAAAATAGAAAAAACATATACTCATAATTGCTGATCGACTAGAACGATGGGAAGTCGTGTTTCGATTTTGCTCAGAGTGTATTATGGTTGCCAGATTTGCGAGAAGTTATGCTTTTGAATAAATGCCACTAACCATCCAAAATCACTATGTTGAGAACGCAGAAAGACAGATGTCTAATTCACGTTCATTGTTCAGCAGCATTGACGTCTAACAACGAAATGATAGGTGTAGATCCATCGGATTAAAAAATCCGAACTTATGATTTGAATAGAAAATCGCCCAAATGGTGGCGAAAAGTTTACTGCCAGATAATGATTATGACAGTTGTTAACGCTGACTTTTTACTCGTAATAACACTTGCGGAACAAATTATTGCAAAAGAATACATGTTGACCCTAGAAAGTAAACCGTCTAATCGACGTGTGCCGTCAAGAGAAATCGACGCATCTCTCAACAAAAAACACAGCATATATAGGTTTTTTTTTGACACTGTTAAGTCGCGACTCGTTCGATCGCTCCCTTTTTCTATCGCGCCCTTTTTCGATCGCGCCCTTTTTTCGATCGCTCCCTTTTTTATGCTTCCTTGAGTGACAGCCGTCAGCTATCAGAACGAGTTTGTTCCTTCTCGTGGTTCCGAACCGTTGTTGTCTTACTGTCAACTCGCACGTGAAGCTAAATTCATTCGTAGTAGCATACTTCTAACAATATTAAATACACCAACAAAATCCATCGATTCACTGACAATCCATCCTCACCATCCTCCGCCGACTTTTCAAAGTTGCTACAATCTACAACCGGTAAGTTGTTGCTTTGTATTTTTGTGGTGACGCGTTGTATCATCGCTACACGCGTCAGACACAAAAGCAAATTGTGTCAATAGGTACTTTAGCAGACGACCAAATCGCACGAATATTGCAAGAATGAAGTGATAAAATAACGAGCACTAGGACAGTGAAACCGAGAATAATTTATTTGAAGATGATGTAGATAGTGATGTCAAATAATATGAGGTCAGTTATTCGAGGGGAACTTGAGCATTGGGGGCGAGGCGGAAAATGTTTCTGTTCACATTGAAATCACCATGCACCCTTTAATAATGCCAGAGCATCAAGCTCTCATGCAAAAATGATCACCATTGGGCGGAAACTGGAGGCGAAACAAGTGGTAGAACATCGTGTCCCAATATTATTCGAGCGTCTGGAATTCCAACTCGGATGAATAAGTCTGCTCGATCCTTAAGAATGCTTTTTGAAATTCGTAACTGACGGAATTGTAGACAATTGCAAAATGGTACAACCTGGGGATCCAAAAAATACTCAAAAACTACAAACTGTGATGAAATTCAAGCCCTGAATGTAATGTTGACACAAAGTGACACTTTGACACTTTTAAAATGACTGTCACTTTTTGAAGGACAATTACTTGAGCGCAGTTGATCTTTTTGATTGTTCACAGGTGTAGGGACAGATTTGATTTCGTGATAAGATTTTTGCGAATGGATGCTAAATCTGTGAGACAGGTTCGGCGAACACCTGATTTATTTTTGCCAGTCAGAAAAATATGAGAGTTGTTTGCTAGCCTCTGTCGTCGTAACTACATTCATGGACCATATGTGACAATAGATGAACAGCTTCTTAGTTTTCGTGGTCGATGTCCTTTTTTATATCTACATTCCAATAAGCACAATGAAAACGGGATAAAAAAAAAGGGACAGCGCGTCAGCTTTAATGAATGATGCAATTCCTTATTTTAGAAAATGTACTCAAGCTAATGACCACAGTGACTTTTAGATGAAAGAACTGTTGAGATTAGTTTTGTTTTAAATTCATTCATTGAAGACACTCCCTTAGTTTTGACATATTCCCACCATACGTACACATTCATACTTTCATTCAGTTTAACGTAGATGACATACCGACTTCACTTCACTATTGTATTCCATACGATCAACATATAGTTTACATTTCAATCATAGCATTACGATAATTCATCGGTCTTTTGAAAGGCATATTTCAACGGGAACTCACAAAATCTTTTCATTGTAGCATGAGAAATGTGAACTGCACAACTGATGAATGTCAAATTGACATTTCAACATCAAATTGACATTGTCAATACATTTAGCAATGAATTAGCTAAAAACAGTTTACAATTTGATTTTGGTTGACACAAGCAGATCAAATAAATGAGAAATGTCAAAGTGCTGGCCTTTTACGGAATCCAAGCTATTAAGTGTGGTCAAATCACCCTTCCCTTAATCTAATTTCTCAGTGTTGTTGTGAACAGATTTATAATGAATTAGATACTTTCTTTTGCTGACGATTTTAGTTCGATTCGTATGACTCGTCCAAGCACACGCATCGTGTAACTTTATCGTTAATGCCGAATTCTGTGTAACACATTAATATAATTCCTGTCTGTATTTTACTTCAATTGCAGCTTACTTTGTTTATTTCTTTCGCAATCCACTAAACTTATCACAAGCCTATCATAATTCACTTTTATAATGAAACAAAAGGATGAGTCGATACATTCTACCAACTATATTTCTCGATGTCATGCAACCGAAAAATTAAAAAAAATGGCCCATGGCTATGTTTTGGCATAAACATAAATGGCATAATCTCTAAAAATCGAGCTAAGTGGCAGTACGCAACAACTATTGGTGTTCAGCGTTCAGTGCAACAAGCCACCTAACTTTCAGTGCCTAAAAATACGTCCGAGTCGTTAACTAGACGGTTAACGAAAAAGTTCATCAGAACATGATACTGATTTTACAACTTCAATAAAACTGGCCGACATTAAATTTGCCTTTTACATGAACATGTACTATATTGATAGTATTTCAATCGCTGGAGATAAATATAAAAGTTAAAATTCAAAGTTAGCTCTTATTTTGCATTTGTTCCAAGTATGATATAATATCGGGTAGCGCGGTAGATTTATCACATGAATGATAATTCAAAATATTTAGTGATCAACTGCGGAAATTTTATAATTTATTTTTAACACAGTTAAAACGTGAAACCATTATCATTTTTTTTTTAATTTCGTGAAAAATCTACAGTTTTCATTAAGTCAGGTAAATATGTTAATAGTGCAGATGATTTTTGTTACATATGTGGTAACATAAGGTAACGCAAATAACCCAAAGATGCTCAATAAGTCAACGTTTAAAACTGCTTACTTCCATTATTTTGGAATTAAAATCAAAAACCAAGACAAATCGTGGGTACCACATTTAAGTTGAAGAACTTGCTTAACAAATTTGATTAAGTGGCTGGAGTTAAAACAGAAACGTTCATTGTCTGTTGGTGTTTCAATAATGACTGTTATTTTGTTTTTTTTGACTCCACCCATCTAGCACAGAACATCAAAAAAATAGAAAGAAAGCGTGGTATACCCTGACGTAGCCTCTGTATTGCAACCTGTACCACACGGAATCGATTTCGCTATTCCTCGACATCCTGAAGAGTACCAGCAACATTCTGAAGAAGATATTAATTCAACGGAAGTTGGCTACAATAAGTCTACAACCCCAGAATCGTCACAGTTTGCGGGTCTTTACATATTAAATTGAAAGTTATGAAAAATGTTGTGAAAGACCAGCTTTCAAATAGCTGCGAAGTAAATTTCCCCATAAAAGCGACGCCAAAATAAAAGAAGGAATCTTTATCGGACCCGAAATAAGTGAGATTCTAAGGGCCCGAGACTTTAATTCAGCGTTTTCAGGGGTTTGAAAAAGAAGCATGGGAATCTTTGCGAGCAGTCGTTCATAGTTTTCAGGGCAATAAGAGCAATGAAACTATGTTGAACTTATGGGCAATTTCCTTCAAAAGTATCAACAGTTGGGTTGCAATATGCCCTAAAAATTCATTTTCATCATTCTCATCTTGATTTTTTTTGCGAACGAACATGGAGAACGATTCCACCAAGATTTCTCGACAGTGGAAAAGAGTGTAATACATATTGCATACTAAAATTGTAACTGAATATACCAATGTGGATATACTTAAAATCCACGTCGCATGCAATAAATCATGCAGTTACTTTTGTATACAATTTTATTCCATAACATACACTCATCAAATTACTCATATGACATGAGCATACTGACCTACAATACAATTCAATCAGTCTACACTAAACATGTAAACTGATATCCAAAACAAATTTGAACTTGTCGCATGATCATAAATCATATGAAGACCACACACGTGATTCATAATGAGTTGTGGTCAAAGACTATTTGTATTGGACAAGTGTCGAATTGCATTTTTATTTATTGAGTGTGAATTGAATGAGGTCAGGTTAATGCATTGAAGAAAAATGCATATGAAGCATATATTTTATGAAGTGTGAACTAAATTGAGTCAAAATATGTATGCGACCCATGATAAGTTTTAGGTCGTAAGAATAGTATTTAAGCTGTACATTTTGCTAAATAAAAGCAATTCTGAATCAGATACTAGACGGAGTATTATTCTCTTAGAAAAGGTTTGATCAGGATTCTGTCGCGAGGTTATTCTTGCGACTTTAGCAAAAACGGCGTAGTGGATAAAAATCTTTTGATTATGTCCTCGCCATCTTATCTGCGGCTAGGCCGCTTGCGTAGGTGAATATATAATACTATATGAAAAAGATAACATTTACAAACAATAAAACATACTATAGTCACTCATCACACGAAGACCAACGAGAGGAGATAACATTACAAGAGAAACTAGGGCCGATAGCATGCATGAATGAATGAATAGATTTTGCCGTGGATACAATTGATCAGCAGCATTTCACATGCCGTCTACGTACCAAAGAAAGCCCGGTACTCGTCAGCACATCGAATATAGCACGCCAGACTTAGAACAATGTCTAGCTGCTGTAAGGTACAAAATCTCTGACATAAAGAGCTGCCTCAAAAAGGTACAATATACGCTGAAGTGCAATTAAAAATAAATTAGCTGAAAGATATGACAATAAACCTAGCAAACCGACTGTTTTTAAGAAAGAAAAGGAAGACACGTTTGTGCCACATATAACAGCGCTTATCTAAAAACGGATTCCCACTAACTGACTTTGATCTTAGAATGATTATTAAGGATTATCTTGAATCCCAGGGCCGAATTATGACAACATTTAAAATCAACTTTCCAGGAAAGGACTGCCTCAAATCCTTTCTTTTACGAAACAGAATATTATTTCGGAAACTCTCTTAAAACATGAAACGAGTTCGAAGTCAGGTTTCTGAAGCAGTCATTGCTGAATTCATCGAAAATATTAACAAAGCACGAGAAAATATTCCACCTGAAAACATTTTAGAAAAACTGGTATATTCCTCATACACGAAGAAGAACCCTTGGCGAAGCAACCGAGACAAGACCGCATTTTAAATTCAGAGCTTATTGGCAGCAATTTCTTGGAAAAATTTAAGACAATTTATTTTCTCCAGGCACTAAAATTCCTTTTTAAATGAAAATGAATATGATTAACGGAATTATACCGTTTTCGTACAAAACAAAGTGAAAAGATTTAATAACATCTTGTTAATATTTAGTAAAATAAAAATTAATCATCACAAATGGAAAAATTCTGTTGATTAAAAAATGGTGAACATTCTTCTTGGGTAATAAAGGGGGTACACATTGTTTTCATGCTTTGTATATCTTTGGTAAAGCAGAGCTTAAAAAAAAATTTTTCACTTAGAAAAAGATTTTGAGAGAGAAATTATGACGCCTGAGCAGGAAAATATCCTTCGTTATTAACATATAAGTAGGAACCATGGAGCAGATTGTTTAACCACATTAAAAACAGGAATCGGTTTTCTCACATTAGCCGAAAAGTTCCTCAGCTCGCTATCTGCAACTCGAACAGATTAAGGCGGGCATTTTTGACAGACCTCGCATTGGCAACTTGCGAAATAAATATGCAGAGATTGGAGTAAAGTATTCAGAGAGCCGGTTACTGAGGAATGGATCGGTTGTTCTGATTGTGGCGAATGGTGGCATAAGGACTGTACAGCATGTACTGACACTGTAACTTTCAAATGTGACATTCGTTTGTCAAAATAATTAAATAGTTTAATTTGACATGTAAACCCGCACAAACAAAAATTGTGCGTAATTTTGTACGTAAGTCGCTGTTAGTGTGTGCATTTCCCATTGTCAATTATTACATAATTACAACATATTTAAATAACATAATTTCAAAAATTGTTGCCAAAGTTCCGATCAAATGTAAATTTAAGCAACCTTGATAAAGTGTGATTGAAACTTTATAAAAATGATGGTCATAGTTGTTGTTGTTTTTTCTTTTTTCCAATTCAATATTAAGTGCGGGCATGGATGTTTTCGGTCTTACCAGCACAAGATTGAATGGTCACGATCTCCTAACTGATGCAAAAGATGGAGTAAGCTGCGAGGTGACCTCTTCAACGAAATTTGAGAGTTCTGTATGAAAACAAGTCTGGTCGGAGAAATGCTTAGAACGATTGACAAATGTAATCGCGTGGTACAATATGCTCGTGCAATACGCTAATAAAGCTATACTGGAGCGTCGGGGACGATGAGATCTCTTTTCTAGCAATTCTTTCCCCTCCCTCCCTTCCCGCTGGAGAAGATTTCCGATATCTAAAGGTGCCTTTAAGCATAGAAATATGAGGTCTAGTCCAAAGTAATATGCCAAACGGTTCCAGGCTAGGTTCTGAGATTAACAGGGGGGTCTGTGTGTGTTCAGTAGGTAGTCTAGAAGCATTGCATACCTGGGAGCTCGACATGCAAAAAAATTAATTTACCACAAGAAAATTAACTGCGCAACCCTTTGTACCGAATAAGAGTCAACAAACAATTTTGATGTCCCACAGTTATGTGGAAAACATCAACACTTACAGTGAGTTCCCGACGAGAGCTGCTAGTTATAACCAAATATAGAGTAAGCACATTCAGATAATTAGGATTTTTGATATAATTTATCATAAGAACTTCTTACCAATTGTACAAATCGTCCAGTGAAGATGCAATAAATATACTTATTGCATAATGATTATTACGTTATCCGTTTTCGGACTTTGTCGCTCTGATTTTTAATTATTAATTTGCATCGCAAAATTCCCGATTATTTCTTGATCACGCATTATCCTTGTGAGGCTTTTTCAAAATTGGTTTTTTACGCGATCAAGAGTGATCATTTGTGCGTTCTTCTTGATTTGTTCTCCGAATGCGCAAGTTATGTGTTAATTATGTAGTGAGTTTAAAACAAAAAACAAAATTAAGTTTATGGATACGAAGGAGTGATACTTTACCACTCTTCGAATTCCGAACCGGTATGAACATTTCTCTATTCACGGATTCTCGAACTACTGTCGGAACGCCAGGTAAATTCCAAATGATATACTTATTAAATGTCGACGCTTTGTCTGCATTTTTACAATATTTTACAACATATTTTAAAATATATTTTACAACAAATTAGTTAGTTAAGTGTAATGTATACAATTATAAAAAATTATTTAAATAAAATAAAGTGATTGAAATTTTGAAATCACAATGTGGATACATGGATTATGGGTGCTCTACTGTAGGTGCATGTAATAAAGTGTACATTGGGCAACAAAAGAAACAGCTGTTATGTTGATTAGGATACTGAATAAATTTATAATCACCATTACAGCTGCTTCTGTTGCTCTTTTCTCCAATTTTCACAAATTACAAAGACAACCACACGTGACTTCACTACTATATGGGCTTTCCAACACTATCGTTTTGCTTGGATATTCTTGAAATTTTCAGATAGTATGTGTGACATAAATATCTTCGAGATCTCATACATTCACTAATATTGGCAGCACCGCAATAAAATGCCGGCCGTTTAAAGTACGTCACGCTGGCTTTGCTTTCTATTGGTGGACTACATATCATAGTTTGAGTACAAAGTCCTTTTAACAGAAACGTTGGGCTATGTATTCGACATTTATATCTTACTTAAAAGAAGTCATCTCTTCTGACTCGTTTACTCGTTTAAAAACTTCAGAAAAAACAAAACAAAATCACCTTCAAATGCCCTAAATATGATAAAACAAGTTTTAACCTTTTCATTGCTACGCCCTCCTATAGTCGGGCCGGTAAGGCTCTCCCGTCTTGCTACGTCCCACTCTAGTAGGTCTAGCCGAATGTTCCGTACTTGCAGGCCACCCCTAAAGTCGGGCAGAACATTTTCAACATTTAACTGCTGCAGCCGACTAAACTGGGCCCGTAAACGCATTCTAATGGATTTCTTCACAAACTCAACCCTTCAATAGTTTTAGAAATCCTCACTAGAAATCGCTTATAGCATCACTTTGGTTATAAGATAACACTTTCTTTTACCTCGTTTTTCAATCTTTTATTCTAGAGCATTTCATTTCTGAAATGTACATCGATCAAAATAATGAGATGTTCTTCTATTACTAATCATTATTTTAATTCAAAAACTTATTATTATTTCAAGAAATTGTAGATAAAATTATACTAAGTTTATTGCGCAATATATATACAAGTCGTAGTTCTAAATGACTCATTCTACCTCCGAATGCAAGTTTATTCGAAATATGTATTTCACTTTTATGTCGGGGTAAATGATAATTTAAATTTACTCACACTTTACTGTAATTTAAATAAATATATAAAACTGTTATTGCTTTTCAAAACGTCCATAACTGCACAAATTTCCTTTGGCAAGTGAACAAAGAATTCCGTACTTTTCCACTCCAAACAATAAGGGTCGTAGACCCTACGACACTTATACCTGCGCACCCTTGTTACCGTTATCTGTTTGCTTCCTGTTATTCAGTTTGTGTTGTGATTTTACAGTGAATGTTTGTCTAAAACGTAAAAAAATGCCTAAAACGTATTCAATCGACGAAGTGCGAAAAATGTTGATGGGCAGTGAATTTGAATTTTCTTCATCTGAAGAAGTACAGGATTTAGATCAAACTTCAAGTTCTACCCTACTTCTACTTAAAAAACAGTTAGAGCCCGTGTGCGAAAGAATGTGTCCTTGTCCTCAGATGACTCTTCAGATGACGATGTTAGGGAACCTGTGACCAAAAAATCAAAATCTGGGCTGATTTGGGTTAATGAAGATTTGTCTCCACAAATTCACCCATTTATCGGCGCACCAGGGATAAAGGTACCTACTAAACCACAATCCTACTTAGATTTTTTTCTGAAAAAATCGTTCAACAAATAGCTGAACAAACAAATTCCTACTATGAATATTGCTGTGAAATTACCCCAATTTCCCCAAAGTCACGACTAAGAAAGTGGGAAAATGTAAATGTGAATGAATTACACATATTCAAATTTGTTTGCAACCATTCTCCTAATGCCAAGGACAAAAAAACTCACTATCCAGGAATATTGGAATACCGATGTGGTGTAGATACACCAATGTTCAGACAACTGTTTTCCAGAGACAGATTTCTGCTCATTCACCGATTTTTGCACCTTGCAAATAATAAAGAAGACCTTAGTGGGGAACCATCTATATAAATTCTGTTTGATTATTGATCATCTGTGATCTGTTTTTAGAGCATCATTTTTGTTTCTTAATTACATTTCTTGTAGCCCTATTCTTTTACAGCCAACACACCGATTAAAATGATTAAAAGCAATTCCTCGTTTTCATTCCAGTAATAATGCAAATTTCTTTTTCATCCTTTTTTGAATTAGGTTTAGGCACTAAACGAAAGTCCTGTAGCGCGTGGGTTGAATGGCTACCTAAACTTGAATCCTATCAGCATGGATCAGTTAGAAAGGTTTTAAAGAGATTTAAACACCCTGGGGAACGCAACATGAATGTTAACAATTTATATCGTCATTTATGTCATTACAGATGGGAATTGTTTATTTAGATGCTTGTCAATTTGTTGATTTAATAGGGAAGAGTAATATTTGGTTGTTAGAAATCAAATTGTGGATTATGTAAGTGAGCAATGGCGCACAGATCTTTTTTTATAGTTGTAGGCTGAATATAAGGCTTATATGCTTACGGACAATGAATACGGCACAGACTTTGGGCTTGGAATTGTTAAAAAATGGAACAAAGTAAATGTGACTGTGTTTAAGAAAAAAATAAGAAACCAAGGTGATTAAATTACACGCATTGGCCGATTATATTGAAAAAAAATTAAAACGAAACATTCGTTTCATTGGCTGTGCTAGACACGGCGGTTGTGTTCATCACAATAATTCGCAGGAGCCCGGTAAATAGAGCCCAGAAAATATTCCGGGATCAAAAATAACTTCCAGAAATGACGACTGATAGAAAATATAGGAAAATAGAAAAAAACATTACAAGTCGAAATAAATTATTGATGGAAACGCAAATAAATACAAAATATTTAAAGACACGGATAATGAACCTTCGGTTTTATAATAAAAAGAAGAATTTCTGATCTGAACAACAGTAATAAATCTGAGCAAATTGAAGAAAAAAAAACTGAAATTCCTTAAAATTCAACGACCGTAATCACAAAAGTAATTTCCCAACGATTGGGCACAATATTTTTAATAAGGATCCTGGTACCGTCGACATCAGGGCGATAGCCGACGTAAGATGGCGGTATGCTTTGAGTTTCTTATGACGCGTTGATTTGCCTTTACCGATCTCCAAAGAAACTTTTCAGATACGCGACGAGCATTAGTATAGTTGCTGCAGCGACAGTGGTAAGAACAATTTTCGAAGATATAATGCAAAAGTTTCAGTAATTGTAGGCAGACTTTGTATATTCACTAAAGGCGGACTAAATTTGTGCATATTATTTTGAATTTACAGCAAAAAACCATTCCGTGTGAAGAGCACGGAATGGTTGTCTTTGCTCGTTCAAGCTGATTGCGAACATGATGGTATTCTTGCGCTTTGGCCACGTGCGCGACCTGTTTGCTCTTCGCAAATTTTAGCAATAGTGAATAAACCACACCCGAATAATTTATGTGTTGCATCGAAATAATCCTACAATTCCACAAGTAGTAGGTGAATTTGATCTGATGTATTCAACTATGTCATGTAACCCCAAGATCAACCGGTTACCCATATGCACCTTTTATAATACGGTAAACATAGCGATAATCAGCTGCTGTATCATATATTGCCATAATGTGTTAGTGGACCCAATTGAGGTCTGAAAAAAAGTGGAACCAAGACAGGACAAGTGGAACCGGTAAACGAAGTCTAGCATTCTGAAGAATGCAACAGAAAAGGTTAAAAATTTCTTAAAACAGACGTTGCTCAGGCGTCAACCTATTTATGATAAAATGGCAAGCCAACCTAACCATAAACCGCATAACAGCTGTCACACTATACGAAGCATTAAAAAGTGTTACTAACTAGAAGTACTGAAAATCTAAAAACACTCTTAACTTCGGAGTATATTGCCATATGATTTTGAGGGTTGTAGGGCTGAATATAAAGCTGCAATGCTTACGGACTGTGTACATGGCACAGGTTTATTTTCTTGCAGTAACCAACGGATGAAACGGGGGAGCGGAGTCTTCCTAATTGCAAATCCAAAAATCCGGCAATGGCTTTGAAAGAAACGACCATTTGGTTCGCAAGAACTTAAGAAATAGAGTTTGTAAGTGCAAAAGATGATCCGGGTACAAAAGATGAATTTGCAACGATAAGCACAGATAATGTTGAAAATCAAAAATAGCGATAACGGAAATTATTGACGAAATAAAAAGTATTTAACAGCAGGAATGAAGAACCGTCGATGTACACTTCTGAAGCAAAAGAGGAATAAATTTGAATACATTGAAGTTTGCTTCATTGGTGCAAATGACGGTAAGTGGACTGCACATTGAAACGCAAGTACAAAAGTTAATTCGTTATGATCTTTTATAACAAATGCACTGTTGGAGTTTCCTTTATAGTAAAGAAACATACCTGTACGTTTGCCTAGCGGTCTAACAATGACGAGTCCAAGGGTTCAAATAGATTTCGGTATCTTCGAAGTACCATGTACCTGATTTAAAGCTATTTAAAGCTATTTAAAGCTGTGATATAAAGACTCAAATAATACAGAAGGGCGATTGAATAACACATAATGTATACATTGAAGGTCACATGTTTTCACATTTAAATATCTTTGGGATTCAACTCTCAAGACATTGTAGCTTAGGCAAAGTGTAAAAATCCCAAAAACAAAAATTGGTGGCAACCACCACCAAAAAATCCAATTTCGCTGTTCACTTGTGTATTCCTATTTCGGAGTACCATAATTCGGATACCCATAAAGCAGCTCTTTCAAGCAATCCAAAGTGTCGGCTAAAACTTTTAAAACGTTGGGAGGAGAAGAGCATGGGAAATTTCAATGTTTCATTCAGTTCTGTATTGTCCTGTTGGTCATATGCAGGATATGTGTGAGATTTACAATTTATACAAACTGAATTCGGAGAAGCGATATGAAGTTCGTTATAGTCTGAACTCCATCCATCTGAATGATTTACTAGTTACGGGTTCGGCAGTAAAAATCAACTGATCAATTTTTAAGGACCGCGTTGCTACCGTTGCGAGCCGTTTTGTACAAAGAAGCTGATCTTCACTCTCTATCAGATTAAGAAATCAATTTTTCATTTGGATGCAACTAGTGCAATGTAACAATGCTTTGTTTGGCAGTGCGCAGGTCTCATGGTTTGCAGAAATGTAATATATTATTGAATTAACATTAATTAACCTTTAAACATTAGGTTTTAGGGAACCGTTAGTCTGACGAATTTCCTTTCCTGAAACGAAATTCCAAAAACCATAGGATCAATTTTAACCACTTTGCATTGTACTTTTGTAAAATAATTGATACACACCATTATTTTTTCCTAAGTTTTCTGCATTTCGAAAGTTTTATGTAGTATACCTTTCCTTACGAAATCCGTTAGATCGACAGATTAGCTGATTTCGTCTGAATAAATTTCATAATTCTTATATATTTGCTACGGTTTTAAAAATCATTTTTGCGAAAGTAAATAAGAATTTTTTTGAAAAATAGTTTTGCAAGGATGGTCATTTTGTTTGCAGCAATTAAGGATTTCTCTCATTTCAAAACCTGTCTAATAAGCCATCGAAAGCTTGTCTTGCACGAAACAAGACAACAAACTTGACACATTGCCGAAACGGATATGTGAACGATACAAGGAAATAAACGGGGAACGACGGAATTTCGTTCGGAAGACAAAAAAAAAACAACGTTTCGGTACCGGACAATACACATGGTATACCAAAGTCATATTACTTTTCTCATTTCTAGAAGAACATTACCAAAGTAGTGTCCTTTTTCGACCGCTGGAGAGGTATTATCTCTTAGTCCGAATCATAATAGAACGGAAAAGGAATCGCAGCAATTCGACGACGAGAAATGACAAGTAAATTGTGTAGAAACCGATTTAACATTGAAGGTCCCATGTAGATGATGTCGTCAAATTTTGACAAGAACATCAATCTCGAGAATATCTTAAGGACACGAAGCATGAAAACAAGAAATTTGTTTTCGCGTGACTGAAACGACAATTATTTGTAAAATATTTGAGAGAGTTTTTTGGGAGTCTTATTGAGAATCAGCGAAAAGGATGAAAAAGTAAATATTAATAACTTCATAACTAAAGATATCCTAAAATGTGACGTTGGGATGCTATCTATGTTATAATTTTGTTTTTGAAACATCGTAAATACTAAACTAAATACTAGACACGGCATATGGGCATAATGGCATTGAAATGTGATTCGTCAAATTTGATCGCTTTGATCTCAAAAGGTCTCGGCTCTCTGTCAAAAAGTTTCAAAAGGTCTCGGCTCGATTGTAACATTTCCGCCTGACGTGGAAACTCAATTCATTCAACTTTTGAAGCTACTTTAGCTTCAAATGAATTGACTCTGACATCTGTTCAAGACTTAGCGCCTGAGATATTTGATAGAGATGGTTTCTAACATAGTTTTAGTTACCAAAACAAAAAAAAAACACGACAAGAATGGCTGGAAGGAAATGTAATAGGGTTATTTCCTTATGTCAACCGGGAGAAAAATCGGTAAAACACGATCAAGCATTTAATCGACCACAAGTTCAAGGACGAAAGCAAAGTGGCAAAGAGAAGAAGACGTTACAATTTAGGTTACAATTAAGGACTGTGCATGCATCCATTGCAATTTCCCAATCTGAGCCTGGAGAAGATTGGTTACATTGTCTAAATTGTTTCCATTGGGCATATGTTCCTTTTGGTGATGTCCGAAAAGAACAAAACGTTTCAAATGCGAACATTTTTCAAGTTTTTAAATGTATGTAATTTTGAACTCATGCCATATGTCATTTTGCTCATAGCATACTGTGACGTGTTCAGGTTACGCGTAGTGTGGTCGGCTAAGGGGGGGGGGGGGGGTGTTTACGCATCGATTGTTCTCGAATGCGTAAACATAAAGATTTCGCACGAGTTACACAACCCCTTATACAACCTAAATGTACTAAAACTTGCAACATAAATATTCCTAACGTGGATATGAACACTTATAACATAGACTCAACAATAACATCCGAATTCAATAAATAAGATATCACATTAAAATCCAAAGTTGCAACTTGCCATATCAAATAACTGCAAACGCTCGCAGAATAGACGCTATTTAGATTAAAGATCATTGTAAGAATCATTTAGCTGACCAACCAAAATTTTAATCGCATCCTGCTTTAGAAGAAAAGACTTAGTATGTAAAGTAGAACTCTGTGCAAGAACAAGTTAGTTATTAATCAGCTATCAACGGAATAGCGTATACCTAGTAAACTCCGTTTGAATTAATAAAGTATATTTTAAACGTAAAATCTTTTATTTTTAATAAGGATAGTCTCGCGTAAGATATACGAATATCTTTAAAAAAAAAACAGTTATCAAAACTATAACTCACGCATTGAGTACAACAAATCCCGGTGCAAGCGACTCAACGCGTAAACACGAGAACAATCCGCATGGAAGATTCTGGGATGGTTGGCAGTTGTCTAAAAGCGACTACGGCGAGCGACGAGAGCAGTATGGTGAATGAAACGAAATAGTGAGCGACAGTGCGCGCAAAAATAAAAGTGCGGTGAAGTAATTACGAAAAAAATAAAAGTTTAATAAGTGTTTAATTACGTTTAGTAAGTGCTTAATTAATTAATTAAAAGGTGGGCTTATTAAAGTGAAGCAGTCGTTCAAGTGCAATTAATTTTAAAGTGTAGAGGAAATATACTTCCTCTAAAATGTAATAAAGATCATTTGATCTTTATTCATTTGATCAAAGTACTTATTCTAGAGAGGGAATCAGAAGTAAATAGTTCAGCATATTTTCCCTTTTGTAAGCAATATGTGACTTGTGGGCTTCCGCTGTCAAAACAAAGGCACTCGCATGTCGAAAATTTACAAATTTTCACGTTGTAGTAAGTCCCTAGCATTCAAAATGAAGTACAGGGTGTGCCATTTAAAGTGAAAGCATCGAGCAACCCAATAACTTTTGACAGAATTGTCAGATCGACTAATGACATACCGCGTTGGAAGCGTCATTCCAAGACAATTTTATCATGGAACAGTACACACCAAAAGAACAAAAGAAATTGTTCAGCTTTACATTCAAAATAACTTTACTTGTGAAAACCAAATGTGTGTTTCGTTCGAAAAATAAAGTTAAAAGTGCTCCCGGTGATAACACTATAAGACGTTTATACGCAAAATTTGTGAATTGTGGTAATGTTAGTAATGCCAGTCATGAATCCAGACAACGAACAAGACGTTCCTATGAAATATTGAAGCCGTACGAGCCAGTGTTGAGGAGGAGTCGACAACATCGTCTCGTCGTCGTTCTCAGGAGTTGGGCATCGCTCGGACCACTCTCTGACGCATAATTCGTGTCGATTTGTCAGGTGATTATCTGCGTAGCGTCGATTATGCCAAATGGATCATCGAAATGGCCGAGAACGAGGTCAACTTTTGGCGAAAAATCATCATGTCAGACGAGGCATATTTCACGTTAAATGGAAGCGTTAATAAGCAAAATTGTCGGTTCAGTGCCACTGGAAACCCTCAATTAATTGAGGAACAGTCTCTATACGACCAAAAAGTTACAGTTTGGTGAGGTGTTTGTGCGGATATGGTCATTGGTCCCTATTATTTCGAAGACGATGATGATGATAAGCCAAGGACCATAGCTTAACTTAAAGACAACATACGACGTGAAACCGCCACCATATCGACCGATACATTGGCCAAAATGATGGAAAACGCCGAAAAAAGGGCGCATTTTGTACTCAAGGGCAAAGGTGGCCATTTACGCGATATCATTTTCAACAAATAGCTGTAACATATCTCCTTGAACCAAAATAAATTATAATCAAAATTAAAATAAATAATATATATATTCATATATTTTTCTCAGAAACAAATGCTTTCACTTTAAATGGCCCACTCTGTACGTAGGACAAACCAATATATTTATAAGGTACGATTCAAGGAGCAGATCAGAGAAGCGTAAAATGCAACAAGGGGGAATTTCACGATGAGGTCATCAATCGCGGCTCATATCGTCGAGCAAGGCGTCATATCGAATGGGACAATGTAGAAGCTGCGAAGCAGGGAAGAATAATCTCGAAGCTAGACGTATGGGAAAATTTGGAGCTCATTAAGGATCCCGATAATTAACGCCTGAACGAAGATGCAGGAAACTGCCCATCGAATATAATAAAACTAATAAGTCAGTCTAGTTGTGTCTAAGATCATCATTTTTAAGAAAACAAAATAAATAAAAGTAAATACAAAAAAAAAATAAAAAAACTCAAATTCATAAAGATTTAATTTAGTTAATTTTTAATTATGAAATATGTATCTTGACCTACATTCATTGCACCTTGATTATGAAATATGTATTTATTAAGAGTAATTAGCATTTAAGCTCTTGTTATGCGAAATATAGGCAGAGTTGTTAAGTAAGCGAAAGTGTTTATCTAGCAGCTCGTGAAGTCAAGAAGTAGAGAATCCTGCTCTCTTGTCTTTAATTAATTAGCTCCAATATTAGAAGTAGAGAAAATCCTACTTTCTAATATTTCAAGGGAATATATACAGGTATTGGTTTTTTGTCAACTATAATATTAGAAGTAGTGCAATCCTACTCTCTGATATTTTAGGAAGCTGAAAACCATTCATCGTACAGGCAACAAGTTGGTAATAACATAAATTGAGAACTAATTAACGGGCAGTGTTGAATAAATATAATTTTTAAAGATAGAACATAGATGACACTGTAAGTTATTTTTTTTATTTCTGTTTACCAATACTAGTGGTGCAGTTGTATTTCTTCTTTTCTTTACGAATGACATATCATTTTGTGCTCAAAAATAACTATCGTATTCATAAAAATTGAACATGAATTTTATTGAAATATTACGAAATCCTAACAGTTAGTAAGTAGTTTTATGGTAGTTAATGTTTAATTATTGTGTAGAAGTTATGTCAGTATATAAGTTCGATTGTAAGCCATAACATCTTCAGAAACAAAAGCCCTGAAGACGGAAGTAAGTAGTTCCCGAAATGCGCATTTGCATTAATAATAAAAATATTAGTAGGAAAAAATTGTTTCTAAATAAAAATTACAGTTCAACACACTAATTTGTATGACAAATACAAATATTAGACAAAGCACATTTATCTAAATATTCCACATCGAATGATGAGAAGGTTGTTACATCAGAAGGGATAAAAACATTCCTAGGAGAATTGCTAAATACTTTTCCTGATGGATACTAAACTAGCTTACCTCTTGCCAAAAATCACTCAAAATCGAATGTCATATTACCAAAATAATTCAGACAAGTGGTTGTTATTTACCAGAAGTTATACATAAGACATTATGACCATGAAGAGTACCTACGATGTGTCAGTGAACTTAAGTCGCTATTAGTCATTAATTATGCAAAAAATATGGATGGTGCAGATAGGGCAAAAGACCTTGTTTCATCATATGATTTGTAGTAATTCGCCCCTCAAGTGTGGCAATTCCGTGACACACTTGAGAGTTACGAGTTTACCCTAAATTCAACTAGCAAGTGGGACACGCTGGCGGAATAAAAAAATAAAAAAAACCTCACCACGACGAACACGCGTGGGATCCCGTTGCCGACGATCGGTTTGTGTTTGGCGGAGTATGCGGGTTCGTGCGAGATAGTAGAAATTTTGGATGGGTTGAGAAGTGTGTTGGGAAAACCACAAACATTCCGGGAAATAATCGTACAAAGAACTTTAAAGTGGTGGAAAAAACTGTTTTATTGGGGATTGGTCAAGTGATTAGTTGAGACAGCTTATATAAGGAAGGTTATGGAAAGGATACTAAAAACAACTGCTTTCTCTGCAACCAACGATAATGCTCCGAATATCCTAGTGAAAGAGATCGAGATGGCTATCAATTCCATGAATAATGGTAAAGTGGAAGGTAATGACGGTATCACTGCTTAGCTGCTCAAATACGCAGGCATGGAAACTAATGGCAGAAATTTACACTGATTGCATTAACGCCAGGTGCAATCCTTGGGAACAAGGACCAAGATATGTATGGCTTGTTCAACTTCAGTGGGTCCTGGGAGATAAAGTACAATTTTCTATTATATCCTAATGTATCTTGCATGTGATACGCATCCGGCCAAAAAAAAATTCACCAGAACATGACTCGTTAAGCTGCCTAGACAACCCCATCAAAATCAAAGCGCGCTGCGTATGTAAAGATCGTCTAGCTGCTTTGGAACCTGTCCCTCACGATTTCAGAGCGATTTACTCGCTTACGGGACACATCACTGCAGTGTTTATCATAAACAAGGACCCAATAAAACACAACGGCCAGAAATATAATGCCACTGAGGAAAAGATAAATTCCCTATAATCCTATTTAAAATATTAACGGAACATATACCCCGTAAATAAAGAGCGTTTACTGTATTTATTTACATGTTTAACTGCGATTTCAGATTTGTTTATTGTTAAAAATAACAATAAAAGTAGATTAACGATTTTGCTACAAGTTTTGCTTTAGCCTTGGGAAGACTCTGCAAACTAGAGTGTTCATCAAAAACCAAAAACAACAGCATGGAGAATTTTAACCGAAAATTTGAGAACGACTGGCGTGTGTGCGAAATTCATTCCGAAATTACTAACGGCAGAACAGAAGAATCTTCGCTTTGAGATCAATAAGCACAACTTGGAAATGGTTTTAAATGACGAAAAATTATTACTTATTACGTAAACTATTGCTTGTTATGAATCATGGTTTTACGTAAAATGCACAAATAAAAATCAGGGGCATCGTAAGCGGAAATTTTGCGATTTTGTACCTATAGATACATCTCTTCTCCTTTAGTTGGACGCTAAATCAGACACAGTCTGCGCAGCGAGATACACTTTTACCAAATCAAATATATATATATGCATAGATAAGGATGTCTTTCTAAATAGAAAAACCCTTATAAGGGTTAAGAATGTATGATGTACATGAGGAAATAATTAATGAATAAGTAACTAAGAAAGAAATAATTATCTGGAAAAAAACTCAACAAAGGAGTTAAGCAAAAATAACCAACATTATTATGAAACTTATCAGTAAGTATTGCTCTGCTGTACAGGAAGTTTGTTATTTCGTCTTTGAAATAAATCTTTTTTCTTTTAAATTAAATCTTCTAGACAGCCTAGATTAAATAGTCTAACAGGCTTCTATCGAATATTCATCAAGGACTATACAATAATCCGGATATGCAGCATTTACGAAACCAATTGCTGCATATCCGGATTTTACTAGGCAATTCGCTCTTGCCGTAGACGCTTCAAATTTTGTTGTTGGAGCTGTGTTATCGCAGGATTCAAAAGCAATAGGATTTGCATCACGTATATCCAATAGTAAGTTTACTATTGTTCAAGCTACATAAAACCTTCACTGTTACAACGAAGCAGAAATTAAAGAATTAATTGCAAACCAGCATGTTAGTTCAAACCATCAAGTAATTGAAAAACATATGTTAAAGAAGTTAAAAGATGAATATTATTTTTTAGTGGATTAGCGTCCGTATTTCGTCCGTTGTGCATGATAGACACGGCTGGGAAAGTGCTACAGAAACTCATCATAGAAAGACTTAGTGACATAACATATGATAACACCCCAAACAAAGCTGAATTTCATTCAAAGGGAAGCATTCTAAATAATCACAGTTGAATGAAAATACCCTAAATAAATAATAATAAGGATCAAAAAAAAAAAAAAAACTCAGTCGTGGGTGCAATATTATGTGTTGTAAAGTCCATTAGCAATACCAAACATTTATCTAGGCGAGATCATGCCATTCATGGCAATGCAAAATCGCGAAACAATATCGTCAATCAAGCAATAAGATCCGAATTACTGTTAATGTTGAAGACTATTAGAAATCCGTTGTTAGTCTACACTGAATGTAGCTGGTAAGAAATGAAGTCGAAATATGCTGAAATTTTGAGTCGTTTTTTTTTATATACGCTTCGCTTTAAAATACGTGAGTTGCGATTCGTGCTGTTGAGACGTGTCTCCTGGCAAGTTCCATTTAGAGCAGGTCCCTCGACCGAACAGTACATAGGTGACACCCCTATCCATGATTACCCAGGCTACACAATTAATATCAATTTGTTTGCAACAGGAAAGCATCGTGGTTTACCAGGAATAGATTCTCCAAGATTACCCTCGCTTAGACCATTTCATCGAGATATTTTATCTTACTTCTGTATCCCAGAAAATGTTGTGATTGACACCGAAACAGCATTAAGGTCACTCACTCTTATGCCCATGATGCATTCAGATTAATTTTCAAGCATGTTCCAATTAAAGACCAAATCTTTTAACCAACTGGCAAATAGTAACATGTCATCTGGGAAAAGCTTAAACACGGAAAGGAAACTTTTAACTCATACGAAAAAATAATAAATTCATCAATAATGCACAACAACCCGCATACGAAGATATTAAGCTCATGAATACAAAAACCCATATTTTTAAAACCCTGAATTTCAAAAATAAGAAATGCAGTATTCTTTTACCCTAAGACCGATAAAGTGTAAAAGTATACTGCATTTCATAATCTCTGATCTCCCTGCAAAGATAATAAAAGGTATAATCTCAGGTAAAACTAATCAAAGAAGCAATAAGTAACATTGAGTAAGTTATACATTGTCTCAACGTTGGCATTGTCAATTCATTGATATTTTCCAAAATGGAAATCAAAACGCCAAAATATTTTATTAACAAATAATAATCTCGTATATTCTACCATTGAGAAGGCACTAGAATTAGCATATGTTACGAGGGTCGTTTGATAAGTCCCTGGCCCAAATGACAAAACGTGGTTTCACGAAAAAGTTTTTGCTGTCGCTAGGTAGATGGCACTTTCGAACGGTCTCATGAATTTTTTCAGGTTTCTGTAGGTAACAGTTTGTTTTTGGCAGCCATTCTAAGTTGACGTGTCACGCGAATCGTCAACGATGGAGCACGTCCAGTACCGAGCGGTCATAACATTTTTTTATTTAAAAGGTTTAACGCCGGCCGAGATAAAAGTCGAACTCGATCCCGTGTATGGTGAAGCCTCGCCCTCATATGCAACAGTAAAATTTTGGGTTGCTGAATTCAAACGCGGGCGTACGAGTGTTCTTGACGAGGAGCGTTCCGGGCGGCCAAAAAGTGTGTTGACGGACAAAAACGTTGAAAAAGTGCACGATTTAGTTATGAGTGACCGTCGACTTAAAGTGCGTGACATAGCTAAGTCCATAGGCATCTCAACTGAACGGGTGCATCACATCCTAACAGTTGATTTTGACATGAAAAAATTAACTGCGCGTTGGGTGCCGCGCCTGCTCACAGTCGACCAGAGACGCACCCGAGTCGTGACTTCAGTGGCGTCTCTCGAACTCTACCGTAAAAATCCTGACGATTTCTTGAGGCGTTTCGTTACTGGTGATGAAACGTGGGTCCATCACTATACTCCGGAGATGAAACGACAGTCGATGCAGTGGACTAAGAAAGGAGAACCGGCGCCAAAGAAGGCAAAGACGGTCCAATCGGCGGGGAAAGTGATGGCCACCATTTTCTGGGATAGTAAGGGGATTATTCTGATCGATTACTTGGAAGAGAGGAAAACCATTAACGGGGAATATTACGCAAAACTTTTGGGCCGTTTGGACCAGGCAATCAAAAAAGAACGTCTTGGTTTGAAGAAAAAGAAGATCTTGTTCCACCACGACAACGCCCCTGTCCACACCTGCGCGGTTTCCATGTACAAATTACACGATTTGCGGTATGAGATCGTTGACCACCCACCTTATTCGCCCGACTTGGCCCCATGTGATTTTTTTTTGTTCCCCAAATTGAAAACTCACCTCGGTGGACAAAAATTTTCATCGAACCAAGAGGTGAAAGACGCCGTTTCCCAATTTTTTGCAGACTGTGACAAAAATTTCTTTTTGAACGGTATGAAAGGACTTGAGAAACGTTGGACCAAATGTATTAACCTTCAGGGAGATTATGTTGAAAAATAAAAAAAAAATTCCGGAAAAACTGCTTTTTTCTTACTTGGGCCAGGGACTTATCAAACGACCCTCGTAAAATCATAGCAAATGGCATGTTGCCATTATGTACCGTGTATTAAACATTCCAATCGCGCAAGCAATTTTCCAGTAAACTAGTCAAAAAGAATAGATTTGCTAATGATGTTCTATTTGAGAAAATTTTGAAGCAAAATAAAGAGATTTATTGCGTTGAAAACAAGTGTAAAAATAACATTGCGAAAATTACACATGCCTAACATCGCGATCGGACCCCTCGCTTACTAAAGTCCATCTCTCGTCTACAAACTAACAAACCACTAAGCATCGGTATTAGTATACGTCTTAAGCCTTGAAGACATATACACAATCAAAAATAATCACGACTTAGCTGCCTCAACTGAACCAATGACTATCGCAAAGAAAAAATTCTAAGCAACAGACGACGATGCACGGAAGAACTTGAAAACCTCATCAGGACCATATCAAAGCATTTAAGAAGTACATATACCGAGAATAATGGAAAAGCTCAATGTCATATACTAAAAACGATATGTGCATCAAGTTCAAAATGCAGATAAAAACAAACGGAGAAGTCGACTACATGGACATAAAGATCATACGAAAAGAAAACCACTTAGAACACAAAATTTACAGGAAACCAACTGCTACGGACCACACCATACACGCTTCATCATAGCATCCCGGCCCGCTAGTAGACTTCAATCCATCCCTGTGAATTCTAGCAAGCACAGAACCAAATATATAACCCCATTACAACGTATACAAAATGGTAAAATGGAAAACCTGATCCAACGCAAGGAAAAACAAAAACACAAAAACACCAAATTGACATACATAGGCAAGAAGACACCTAAATTAGTTAGCTTCTTCAAGAAATAGTAATTACAAGCCGCGTTCAAAACTAACAACAACATCGGAAGCAAACTAAAACCAAAGCCTTACTGTACAACAACATACGAAAACAAGGACTGCGACATGGTATACATAGGAAAGATGACACGAAAACTGTAAACTAGAAACATAGAACATCTACCTGCTTGCGTAAACGACGGACCTATAAATAAGTACACTTGAAACACCAAAGATGGCGCACCGCCGAAACGCGTCTGTGAACGAAACAAAAGAAGTGACGGGGAACGTCGGAATGTTCTGAGGACAAAAAATGAACACAGAACACTTGCGTTTGTTTACATACAACAAAGCACATTCCACCTACGCACCTACAGAAACACACGAACCCGATATTATGACAAATTCAATGGCGCTATTAAATAATCAAAATAAAGGGCCAAGACTAAACATATTAGAAAAACTAGAAATCTACAAACACGGAAAATCACAAGAAAAAGTAATCAACGAACTATTAATGACTAACTACAACACATTATTCTTAGTCATTATGTGTAATTTTATCAACGACCAGAACGTCGTATAATCGATTGTATATCCCACCTGGCAATGGAGGCACCTGGAGGAGAAGCCTCAACAGGCTTTGCATATGCCTAAAAATCAATGGTTAAACTTTCTCCAGAAGTGAAATATTATCTAACAACATCCTGCTGGCGATTTTCCAACCCACAAAACTTCGAAATCTCAAAACTTCAATGACACAAAACGACCTAAATGCGCTAACGGTCATACAAATCAATGACACCGAGGAAATCTAATTCCCTCCAGCGAAGCTAGCCGGTCACATATAATATGAAGAAAAGCAATCTCCAAAAATAAATGTCCATGTCAAAACAGGAGTTTTCAAGAATAAATTTCTATTGTAAAAGGAGTAATTACCTAACATCAACGGGTGAAAGGTGTGGTCATAGTAAGAAGTAGGACATTGTTACCATGTAACAACATTTAAACCGTCGAATCTAAAACGCTACAAGGATCGGTACGACCATTGTACAACAATATGAGAATCGGCTGATATACATCATAGTCATCTGTCAAAACTCTCTCTTGTCATCAAACCGCTATCCGTGTGTTGTTTTTTTCGTGTGCCAAATAAACTTCCATTTTAATTGTATCCGTTTTAGAATTTTTACATAACCAGAATGATCGCCTACAAAATTTCATGCTACACACAATCTGTTGACGAGAAGCAATTGCTTTCGTCATGCGTACGATATTGCCTTACCGACTGAGTGGACAGTTCCTATTGCTTCGAACGCTAGTTGACAGTAGACGAAAGTTGCTTGTTACGAGGTGATAGTAAAAACTTTACTCCCGCTTTATTTTTGTCATTACAATAAGGTAACCAGTTTAGTGGAATTCGCAGAATGACGTTTTCTCAAATATTAATCGATATTATGTAATGTTTTACATTATTGTTTCAAAATATGACAAGCAATTATACGATGTGATCATTCAATAAAGAATTACAGAAGATTACAAAAACACATCTGACAAAGTGCTTTTTTAACTAATGAAATAACATTGTGTTCAATAAACGGTTTTATATTTTTGCACTCTAGGGAACGCTCTTGAGTCTTCGATCGTGACTTTTGCATCATGAGTCGACCTTGCTACATCAAACAGCACATAAGGACGAACGCGAATCAGAAATAACTTAGCCTCAAAGCGACTTCGACACGTTGTATTACATTTTGATGATTGTCATAGCCTACGTCTTCAAATTCTTGCCCTTTTAAGACATGGCCTCCTTTAGAAAAGAGATGAAAACTAACTAAAGTTTATTTAGTTTCATTCATTCGGAAGAGATACACGTTTTTGACGATAATTCATCGGGCATTCCTAGGGAGAACGAAGATACGAAGATCCCGAATGCGATTACAATGACAGACAAATTATTAGACCTGTGAATAAGAATGGCAGGGTATCAGACTGATTCCGACACTGACGAAGATAATGATCATTATTGATCTGAAATTCATTACAATTCACTGAATGAAATTGGATCATTCCAATTTCCTTCAGTATGACTATAGATTTTACACAGTATGACTATAGATTTATTCACTTTTAAGTCTTCTGCAAGGAGCTGTGTAACTATTATGATCAAACTGCAATGAACGACATCAACGATAATGGAAGGCGATGTAATATTTTTCAGTAAAGTGATTTTGTCTCCTCACATGGATAAAAATGATTCGACCTTTCATAACACTTCTGTCTTAACAATTTGGGAAAAAAGGAGAACACATCAAAGTCCACCTGCATTCATGCATATAATAACCACATGAAAGGAACTAAGTTTCGTGCGGATTAGTTCTTTTTGTATTATCCCATTCTGTAAAACTGTGGACCTTTCAATTCCTTTAGAGCATACAATGAACTCGATCCACACAAATAATGAAACACAAAATCATTTCTGCTTTTGGTATGAAGACACTGGAACGAGAAGATCTGCCGAAGGTTCTTCCTTTGGAGATGCATGGAGAGTATATAAAGAATATTAAGAGAATAAATTATAAGCCGAAAATTACGTATCACAATTTATTGGTTTCGTGCGAGTTACAGTATTATCCGCCTATTAACATAACCAGTCAACAGCCTTCACAACGTAATTTAATTCCCAGATATGTATTTTGTCAGATATGTCATTTGCATTATTTCGCTCAAGTAAATTCATTTTTATGCGAATGTTATTTGAAGCTAAAACAAAGCATAAGCATTTTTTCTGAATAAATATAAGTGTACGATATTGTAAGAATCAGAAGTATTTATCGGAAGCAAGCAGGAGCTCTGCTAAAAAAAATTGTAAAATTCGAATTTAATTATATTTTTTTAAGGATAACTCTCTAATTATCCTAACTCGCGTGTATAACCAGCAAAAACTGCATTGACTGAGGACTCTATTCGCTCAGAATCGTACTGAGGCTGCCAGGATCAGGAATCATGCTGATTAAAAGAACTAAGTTTAACCATCGATTGTCATCTAAGTAAAGTAACATCTAACATACCCCACATGATACGGAACGTTGTAGGTGACTCTTTTTTTGTCTTATTATTCGTTTAAGTTTGTTTATTCCCATGTAAAAGTTTCACTGACGCATGTTGTGATTGGTGGAATCTGAGATTCCAGGACACTGTTAGATAAAGATGATTATTCAGAGTATGTGAATGCAGACCAGAAGTCTGACAATAATTCAGATGCAGCTAATATTCCAAGCACTCGAAGTCTGACTGCCGAAGTGTGCGGACGTGTGTTTAAACTTGTGCGTGCATGGTGTGCAAAAAGTGCTGTACATATAAAACTGTGATGTGTTGATTTGGCTTGTCGAAACAAATGAAATACGCTGTAGCGGATCTCGCCGACAAATAAGTGTAGACACCGACAAGGGAGAAGATGGCGAAGGCAATTTCACCGAAGTCATCAAGAAGCGTAATCGCAAGATGAAGACGAAGCAAAGCCGAGAAACCACAAATGAAGATGAAAGAAGAAATACATATAAAGAAAGTGAAATTACTGCTATGAATAATGTAAAAGTAAATAATGTTAGTGGAAAATTTATTAAATTTTCGAAGAAAATACCACCTATTAATGCGTTATTCAGAACGGCAATGATCTTGTGAAGGTCATTAAGGAGTGTGGTAAGGTAGAACATTTCGAACTAAAAAAATTAATGTTAGCAAGACGCAAATCCGGGTCGAGAACACTAAAGATTTTCACATGATTCGTGATATTTTGAAGAAGGCTGAGGCGTCATTCTTCTTATATACTCCCAAAGAGAAGAATGGCCATACATTTCTGTTAAAAGGCCTGCCGGAAGGTTGTGACACAAATGATCTATTAAATGAGTTGAGGGAAGTTGTTCCTTCAACAAAAATCATAGCAGTCAGACCGTTCACGACACGGCGCTCGACATTGCAGAGCAGAGTTTTGACGATATATTTGGTAAAAATGGCAAGTGATAGTCCAGCAACTGAGTTGCTGAGGACCAAATACCTCAACCATCAAGCGATTCGGTTTGAGAAGATTCGACATCGAGAAACAATGCAGTGCTTCCGGTGTCAACGATACGACACAGTTCGGCCAATTTCAACATGCAATTTTGGTGTGTTAAGTGCAGCGCTTACCATGAGCCTGGAAAATGCAGCCTTCAAAGCGACGATGGAAAAGGTATTCTGTGTAAACTGCAAAAAATATGGTCACCCAGCCTCATTCAAAAGGCTGCGAATATTATGAAATGTGGAAGCCAAAGATGCAAGGTCGAAGAACACAAAATGTGCTGCAGTCTACAACCAACATGACTGATATTAATATTTCTAGACAAATAAATAAAACTAAAACTTGTACAAAAACATTAGAGATTTAATAATATCAAAATTACGAAACAAAAGATGAAATTAAATTAACGTAAAATTTAAATTAGTCAGGAAGTGTCTAATTTTCTAACGTAGCAATAAGTTAGCGTAAGTTTAGCTAGCAAGAAGAAAAAAATTATCCTATATTTAAAAGTTCTTTCAGTTACTTTTTCTATAAAAAAAATTAATGATATAAATAAATAATTAAAAAATAAAATGATATAGTAGGATAAGCCCTTCGAAGGGAGATAGATATAAGGCAGAGAGCCCTAAGTGGTCATTAGCTTTAAGTAGATTAAGATTGTAAATCATTTTTTCTTCTGTTCTTTTTCATGATAATAATTTAACTGTAAATATTTAATGAATAAAGACATTTTTTCCCTCTAACTTAACTAGTATTCCAAGCAATCTCGATACTAAACTGGATCATTCTGATGCGTAAATTCTGAGTACGTACAACATGCAATTGCTGTGACAAATTAATACTGCAGTACGTATGTGCAAAAACTGCATTCAGTTTAGGAATTGAACATATTGTGCGGCGGTATACATAATATTATGAAAAGAGCCCAAAAAGTGTACGTAGGCTTATTCTCTACTTAACTGGAGAGATAAATAGAATGTATTGCATATTGCTCCCGATATTGCAGTTAGATGCCAGTTGTCAGTGTATGTCTGTTGAATCACACACATTTTTATGGCTTTTCGGTTTCGTGATTTTTCCTTACTGTGCGTACAGTTTTTTCGAGAGCAAGTGACAAGCATAAAACCTCAACTCTTTACTATAAGGTAAATGCTTTACTGTGTTTAAATGTGAGTGGTGAATGTGTTACTTAGCTAGCACAAGAACTAAATGTAAGCAAATCGACAATTGGCGATTGAAAGAAAAACCGGGAAGAACATCTGTGCAAGAACATCATTGTGCATCTTCTCCAAAAACCATCAAACATGAGCAAAGCAATCCGTTTACCAAAAAGCTAATGAGGATCTTTATGTCTAGTTTTCGACGGTCTGTAGTCCAAGATCATATAGTTGAATAAACATATGAACAGTGACGAAGTTTTCTGTGTCAGCATCGGTTTAGAATGCACCATGCAGTAAGCCAACTACCAATTAATGAGGAAAAGCTTTCTTCTGATCATCACGCAACCGAAGAACACCTCAGAAGGATAGTTGAAGAGAAATTATTCTTCGCAATAACTTGACTTTGACTATTACAACTATTTGCAATTGATTTATGATTTCTACAGCTGATTGATGTTAAATCAGAAGCAGCAATTTCGAGTGGAAAGGTGAAGATGGAAGCAGCAACGACGGATACGGACCTTATCAAAACTATGTTCGCTGTGTCTTCGCTATCTATGATATAATATAACGCCATGGTAAGCTGTTCCTACATGCGAATGAATACCACAGCCCAGAGCTAGTTAGATAAAGTTAAGTTTTGCACTTAGAAAAAGATAGTAAATTTATTTGTAATTTCAATTCAGACGAATTAAGGCGCAAGACTACTGTGCTGCTGTATTTTTTAATTTAGTAAAAGATTTGTTTTATTTAACTTGTAGTGGATGCCACTAATATTGGAACCTGACATCCCCAAGACAGTGGTACATAAGTATTTAATCAAGATGGAAAATGCGAATCGATATGAAGTTTGGGTTCCACACCTATTGATAGAGACAGGCATTATGAACCGGGACCCTACGTGCGATTTTCTTCTTCAGCGACATGAAATAAATGCTTTCTTAAAGAGTTTTGGCACTGGAGTCGAGACTGGGATTTTGTATCAAAATGTGCATCGAAAACCTACTTGGTCTAAGGCGAATAGACCTTAAATTGCTGCGAAGCATAGGCTTTATCCTTTTTCAGATAGATCCCTTGTAAATGTGGTGGGACAGGTCAGGTTTAGTGTTCTGCGATCTACTCCCTCAAGTTAACATCACGCGATTTTCCCTATGTGAGGTCACTTGAATGGAAGTGTGCCCTGTCGCAGACGGGCGTGGTCGCCCGAAATAATTTTTTTGCCGCCGATGCACTTCCCCCCACCAGCAGTGTCGTACCGAAAGTGAAGATGATTTGATCGTCTCACAACGCTAACTCGGAGTATTCTGCGATGAGTACGTCGGATGGTGAGTTCCAGTTAACATTAATTTTTTTTTATCTTCTACCCTTTCAAATCTACCCCTTTTATCCTCAAGCTATTTCAGACCACTTTTTCACCATATCAGACTCATCTCAAATTGAAGTTCAACATTCAACAGGTCTCCCTTCTGAAACTACCATTTCATGTCCTGAAACAATCTTCGAACCGGTAATTCAAACCACCAGCAACAGATCGCATACCTGAAATCATTCCGAAAATGAAACACACATTTCATCATTTTTCGAGAACCCAACGCCAACAAAAGTACTTCAAGTAATTTCACGACTAACATAAATTCCAGTGCCGATTTTTTCAAGACGCAGGCAGTTAGCAGAGGTTTTAACTTCTCCCAGTTCTATTGAAAAAAAAGAAAAACTCCAAGTCTCCTAAAGACAAAAAGGAAAAAAAATTTACTAAATGAAAGGTTGAGCCGACTGAAGATCCTAATATTTGTGCCGATTTGCCGAATTATTTGGAAACAAAAAAAAAAGAAGACTGGATCCAATGCACGAAATGTCAAAAATGGTTACATGAAAGCTGTACACGGTACAAATCACTACTATCTACGTTGTGCACAGACTGCGGACGTGAGCAACAACGCAAGAAACATGTTTCAAATTAGTCAGTCAAATTAGTTCCTTAAATTCAATGAACTGATGATGCGGCATCTTTCCCACACATGCAGGCAGAGATGGCACACTTGATATATTTTTCTTATTTTTTATGAAAATTATTATTTTTTTAAGTATTTTTTTTATGGTAGAACATAAATTCATTGTTAAGTTCTTTCCATAAATAAAGTTTATTTTACTTAATTAAAAAATTACATTGATTTTTGGAAAAGTAATGATTTTAATAATTTTTATTTAATTTTCTCTCCCGCAATTACCTTACAATCTTCCTCGACAATTTCAACGGCGAAGTTTCTGGAAGTAACACGACTCAATTGAAGTTTAATTATCCAACTCTATAACGAAATGATTCGTATCAAGGACAAGGAATTTACAAGCAGAGAGACGCAGGCGTTCCAGATTTTCCGTTCTCCACTATTTCAACTGAAACCAGATGAAATTGGACTTAGAGCTTATTCATACTCTCCACCTCAACAACACAGAAACTTTCTTTTAACAAATATTTGTCTCATTTCCGCACTTATCCTTACGTACGGTATATTTCGAGCATACCAAATACAAAACAAAATTGGAAATCATCCAGGCGATTGGGACCACGGCTTCAGGCTGTAACATCCGGGACGTAGGTACTTTTGCATTTTTTCAATACATTTGCTGTTTAAAAATTCTGGTTTATAGAAATATTGAATTGTTAATGTAGGGAAAAAGTAACGTTAAATCAAATTCAATTATAAATTAGCAGATTAAATCGTGCATTTAACGACGTCGAACGTGAAAATAAAGTTCTTTTTATTGTTATCAAATAAAATTTTTTGTAAACGTATTTGATATTCATTTATTCTTTGATTTGTTTTTTGTATATTTTTGGCTCTGTACCAATCTTACAAAGAAAAAGCTGAATTTCGGAAAGCGCCTCAATATTATATTATATATATGTATATAATTGTATGTATATAATTATCAGCTATTGAGTCGGAGTATTAGGACTGGTGACTTTTCTGTGTATAAATATACTATATCAAAAGTAAAAAGTATATTCGTGTTACTCATCAGCCGAATTATTCCCGATAGTTAGTAAGTACTAGTATCATGAAAATTTGTTAAAAGTTGATCGTACACATCCATCAATCGCTAAATCCATACGTGAGGGATACCTCGGTATCAAACGAACTGATAAATAGTTTTCTAGACGGCCAATAGATTTAATACTTGCACAAACCACTAATGCAAATGCATGAAAAGTGCATGCAAAATGATTAACCGGTGCATAGGAGTATTTATAATAAAAAGTTGATCAAAAGTGGAGTGCAAAAATTGTACACCCCTACATCGTTCAACGGCCACTCTAGTGATGCTGAGCTCTACTGTCTACCCTGACAGCAGACGGAACTCAAGCACTGTATGAATCGGTTGTGTTAATTTTCGGTAATCAGTTCAAATTTAATCTCGTTTTCTGTGTTTTTGTGCGATAAAATCAAAGAATCTATAAGGAGGTTTCTTTTGCATCATACATGACAAAGTTCCGTTACCCATTATGTACATTTGAGATTAAAAATTAGTTTTTTTCGTTTATTTTATGTATCTTAACGATATGTTCGCAAGTTAATTTAAAAATATTTAAAAAATAAAAGTTTAGAAATTCACTAGTTTAACGCTATGTTCAAAAGTGTTTTCGTATCGTTTTCGCGTGGTTAAGCTACAATTTTGTGCAGAACATAAAGGTTAGTCACTCTTCTTGACATTTTCAAACAGAAATGGCTCGCGTGTACACGCAATTTTTTAATATTATTAAATTTATTGAAAGCGACAAAATCAGCTGTCTTAATGACTTTGTGTTCAGCTGTTTTTGACGATTTTTTCCATACTTGATTTCAGATTCTCAGGGCGTGGTGATAGAGATGACTAGGCCACTCTACGAAATTTTAAAACAATCCTCAAAGAAGAAAATTAATGACAAGTTCACGTATTTACAACATCACTTGAAAAAATCACCAAATTTCCTGATAATCAACAAAGTTCATTGAATTTAATCTTAAAGAATTTTAAGTTCAACCGGTCAACAAGATTTCATTGAATCGAGTTCACTAACATAGCGGCGCAAAACAAAGGCTTTGATGAAACAAGTATCATGCGATGACCTAACGTATGCATAAAATATACAACAAATAAATCCATCATCATTTGTTGCATTATTTAGTTATCACGGGTATGTTGGTGATAAATAGCTTGATAAGTATTGTGTAAAACTGAAAACTTGGTGTATCATTTTCTTTAAAAAAATATGTCATGTCCTATGTCCTTTGCAAATTATAACGTCACGTAATTAATATCTGTGTTCCCTGTGTTCCCATGTCCTATGCAAAGCACATAGACGTAGTAGTACGTAGTTTGACAGATAAGGAAATTGCAGGAGCTTTGAATGACCTCAAATTTGACTTTTCTGCGGACAATCCGGACGAAGATCCCGAGTTTCTTCCTTCGGAATTTCAACAAAAAAAGTATCAACGTGCTATCGAATGTAGTAGCTCAGATGAGGAAACGTTGGACACAGACAACGTTGAACTCAAATACTATATCAAAAGTAAGAAGTGTATTCTGTGTTACTCATCAGATTGGACGAACCAAATACAAGCAAGAAGACAAGCCAGCAGTACTTCCCCGAGTTACGTTATCGTATCCATTATAACCCAACCATCAACTACGTACACACACCACTAGACATGTCGTTCATTTATGAGCCTTGAAGTTATTTTTAGATGTTACACCATAACAATGGAATGCACGCCTGATGTTTTATACGATATCGACAGGCTATAAAAGCCAGACGATTAGACACTAAATTTCTTTTTACATCCCAAGCCATTAACCAATAAACAGTATATTTGCATTAAATACTTGTGTTGTTCATTTCATTCAAGGTTTCTGGATTTAAATATTTATAATTTCTTTTGTTCCATCGCTTGGTGCAGGACGCAGGAATTCCCGCGGGTACGTATTCGTCACCATGGTAGAAGTGAAAGATCGAAATCATTATCCACGCAAAAGATCGCTTTCGGAAATAGGCAAAACAACGCTAAAGTTCAAAATAGTTGGATCCATACCACCCTCAACTCAGAATGCAAGCGGTATACATCGAAAAAAATACACAGGAAATGAAATTGCACCAATTCTATGACAAATATATAGATGCCAACATTCTTACTAACATTGTTGATTGCACCAATAGAGCCCATGTCTTAGAAACTGTTTAATGCATGGGGCTTACATTAAAGCAAAGTGATCACGACTCGAATAGCGAAGAAAGTGCTTTTGAAGATGAAGAACCAATTCAAGAAAATCAGCAATCAGAAAGCGACAGTGATGATCAACCTTTGTCAAGGTTAGTTAGATGTTTCGTTGGCAAAAATAGGTTCAAGTGGGCAAAAGATCCGCCAAACAGAGCTGTGCGAACAAGCCATCATAATATTATAGCTCGAATGCCAGAGACAAGGTTAGATGTACATGACGAAAGAAATCCTTTTTCTCTATGGCAGAAAATAATGAGGTTTGAGAGACCGACAAGAAAGAAAAGAGAATGATAAGCTAGCAGCACTTTCCAACATATTCCGAATATTTATGCATAACTGCCAATCCCTATACAACATTGGAGAGTGTGCAACTATCGATGAAATGTTGATAGCTTTCAGAGGTCGCTCTTATTTGTTGTGTATATGCCAAATAAACCATCGAAGTACGGTTTGAAGATGATGTGTATGTGCGATGCCAAGACTAATTATTTTTATAATGGCTATATTTACTGTGGTGAGGGGTCTGATGGTGAAACGTTGACAAACGAAGAAAAGAAGTTTTTAGTTCCATCACAAGCAGTGATTCGTTTGACAAAACCTATACACGGTAGTAACCGCAATGTAACGTTCGACAATTGGTTCACATCGATTGAATTGGTTGACGCTCTAAAAAAAACGAGGTCTCACATGTGTAGGTATTCTAAAAAAAAAAAAAACAAAAGAGAAATTCCCAAAGAGTTCTTGCCATCTAAATCAAGAGATGTAGGATCGACACTCTATGGATTTACCAATCAAATGACTTTGATTTCTCACGTGCCAAAGAAAAATAAAGGTGTGTGTTTAGTTTCTTCAATGCATAATTGTGAGTCTATTGATGAAAATACAGACAAACCTGAAATTATCGCCTATTACAATTTAACAAAAGGAGGGGTTGACGAGATAGATAAAAAATGCTCCATCTACACCTGCAGTCGCCGAACGCGAAGGTGGCCCATGGGGATATTTTATCGAATGTTGGACATAAGTACGGTGAATGCACATATTTTATATCAAGCTGATGGTGTCAATGCTATTGATCGAGGACAATTCATTAAAATTTTGGCTACAACCGCGGTATTATCACACATGCAGCGCAGAGTTTATAATACTCACATTCCACGCGATATACGCGTCAACTTAGCACGTATTTTGGGTTCTGATTTGCCACCTGAACCACAAAACTTAGAGGATAGGCCGAAAACACGGAAAACCTGTGCCAGTTGTCCTCCTAAATTAAATCGCAAATCAAATTACCAATGTAATACATGTAGAAAACATGTGTGCTTGCAATGTGCCAAACAATTATGCCCAGACTGTCAATAAAAATAACCAAAGTTTGACCAATGCCAGTTTTTTTAAATGATACCTGTGATTAAAAGAATATTTTTTTTTTGTTGATTAGAGTATCGTAACTATAAGGAACAAAAGTATTTTTGTTATAATTATGTTGATTTAATTTTTTTATTGTGTGATTATTGATCTCATCTTTAGATTTTTGATTTTTGTTCCTACTTACATTATAATAGCATGTTAATAATTAAAAATTACATTCAGAGTCTATTGGGTGGTTTTATTTTATCCTTTTATACATTAATCAACTGTTTTTAAAAACTGAGGTAAGCTAGCATAAACACTTTCGTTGCTATAGACCATTTAACAGCAGCGGCTTCTCAGGCCGCACGTCACCAGTTACGTTACACAAAAACCATGTCACCAGTCAAAGGATAAGTTAAATTACTTCGAGAGTTTTCTTTTTAATACGGTTCATCCTAAAATATATAAGTCGCGCACATTTTCTTTCTCTCTTCCTCTAATAACCAGTGCATGAAAAATATCTAAGTCAGTATATAGTTCGTTTGCAAGTTTGCGTTACGCGAACGGTGATTTCTTGTTTCGTGATTTAATTTTGTTCATGAACAATGTTATAAATTAATAATATTTTTAATCAATTGGAGATATATCTGCTGCTCACTGTGTTTTGGACGACGGAACAAAGATCATAATGGTAGTTGTTTACATTTCACCCAATAACACAGTTTATAATATTATAAAAATTGTGTGTAAAAGACTTATGATTTACGATCGATTAGGTTCTGAAGAATTAGAAGAAAACTATCATACGTTGTCACTAATTTTAGCAGGAGATTTCAATGTTAATTTCGCGGCCGAAGACGGACAACGCTTAGTAAACTTTCTACAAGATAAATTAGAACTACAAATAAATAATAACCGAACTGAGCCTACCAAAAGACATGGAACAACAATCGATGCAGTTTTCTCTAGATATGTTTCTTATTTTCATTCGAAAACATATGTATCTTATTTCTCATACCTTAAGCCTATTGTCTCGGTCTTGTAATCGACTATAGTAATAACTGATGTATCCGATAACCTATAATATGAAAATGAAAAGTGTTGTGTGTTTGTGACTCATTTATACTCGACATGCCTCCTATAAGTCGGCGGACAAATTTAGGCAGCAGAACCCGAAATGCAACGAATCAAATTAATTATCAATCTAATCGTACTACCCAGGAACGTGGAGATCGCAATGAACGTGAAAGAATTCGGGTAAGACGTGAAGCGCGACATTCGACTAATAATGATGCAAGATTCTGCTACGATATGTCAATTGATTACAGTGCCTACAAATGTGTTGCTATTGGACATATGAACTCAGTTTGCCAATATTGTAAGGCATTGAAATACAAAAATGAAGCCAATGGATTGTGTTGCGCAAATGGTGAAATTGATACCATTGCTTCCACCTCCAGAGCCATTATGCTCATTGGTTTTAGGAATGGAACAGATTCCATACACTTTTTAAACAATATTCAACAATAAAACAACTGCTTTCAAATGACTTCATTTGGAGCAACAAAAGTAGTTTAAGAAAATTTCATGCCAACTTTTAAGGTTTGTAATAGTATTTGAAGTAGTTTGTTTATTAATCATAACTATTACAGCCCATGTACATTTTACTATACATTTTTTTCCTTTACAAATACAAGGTCAAATATATCACAGAGCAGGTTCAATGTTACCGGTGCCAGATAGCAACTACAAGTTTTTGCAATTTATTTTATGGGCCATTTTTCACAAGAAATCACTCTACGTTGTGCACAGAACAATTCAGTGAAAAGATCAATAGTTGAACGATTACAAAACTTATTTCACCAACACCATCAATTGATTATATTATTTAAAAGTGAAATGGATATGATGCCATCTGATGATCACAGAATTGTTATCAGAGCTGATAAAACTTCTGTGGGCCAACATGCAGGACGTTTTAATCCACCTACTATTGATGAATTTGCTATTGTTGTAGTTGGAGAAAATTCGGAGTCACGTGATATTGTTTTACATCGTCGAAATAATTAATTACAACGTATTAAGGAAACACATCGCTCATATGATATATGATGCACTGCAATATCCCATTATATTTTGGCAAGGGGAAGATGGCTAGGATTTCTCAATCAAGATGATGAATCCTATTACTGGTAATTGAAGTATTGGTTTATGAGATGTTACGTTACCTACTATATAGTTTAATTTGTTATTCAACTGTTATTATAATAAAAAAATGTTTAAAGGTTCTGAAATCAACAAAAAAGTTGGTTCAATGAACTATTATTCATACCGTCTAATGATAAGAGAAAATGAAGACAATCACATTTTGAAATGCTGGCGATTATGTCACAGATATGTTGTTGATATGTATGTAAAGATTGAAACGGAGAGATTAACATTCATCAGGTGGAATCGGACCAAACTTTGATCTGAAGAGTATATTCACCTTCGAGATGCAATTAATTCTGATGGAAATGCAGAAAATGTTGGCCGGATGACTATTCTTCCAGCAACCTATATCGGAAGTCCTCGGCATATGCATGAATATGCTCAAGATGCCATGTCCTTTGTTCGGCATTATGGCACAGCAGATTTGTTCATTACATTTACATGCAATCCACAATAGATAGAAATTAGAAGAGCATTATTCCCTGGCCAATAGCCTATTGATCGTCATGACATAACAGCAAGAGTCTTCAGACAAAAGTTGAAATCTTTAATGGATTAAATTGTGAAACATTGTGTGTTTGGTGAGACACGTTGCTGGATGTATTCTGTATAGTGGCAGAAACGTGGATTGCCGCATGCACACATTTTGATTTGGTTGGTTGAAAAAATCAGGCCAAATGAAGTTAATGAAGTCATATCAGCTGAAATCCCTAATGAACATGTAGATCCTGGGTTGTATAAGGTAGTTATCAAAAACATGATACATGGTCCATGTGGTACACTTAATCAAAATGTACAATTACTGGAAATGATGGTTATCCACTGTATCGTCGCCGATCACTAGCAGACAATGGAAGATCAACAATTGTCAAAGCAAATCAACAAAATATTGACATAGATAATCGTTAGATTGTTCCATAATCACCGATCTTACCAAAAACTTTCAAAGCACACATCAATGTTGAATCTTGCCATTCAGTAAAATCTATCAAGTACATATGTGAATACGTGACCAAAGGAAGTGATATGGCTGTGATTGGATTCGGTGCAGAGAATTCAAATGATGAAGTAACCCAATACCAAATGGGCCGCTATGTTAGCATGTAATGAAGCGCTCTTATGAAAGTAATAAATGATGGAACTGGAGGGATTTACTTCTTGGACGCTCCTGGTTGTACAGGAAAAACTTATTTGATACCTTTGATATTGGCAACCATTCCCTCAAAAAATTAAATTGCTCTTGCTCTTGCTTCGTCAGGCACTGTAGCAATTTTGCTTGAAGGAGGTCGAACAGCCCATTCAGCTCTAAAATTACCATTGAATATGCAAAGCAACAAAGCTCCATCCTGCAACATTTCCAAGAATTCTGTAATGGCAAAGGTTTTGCAGCAATGTTAACTAATAATGTGAGAACAATGCACGATGGCGCATAAAAAATCTTTAGAGGCTTTAGATAGAGCCTTAAAAGATCTACGGAACAACCAAAACCAATTTGGTGGCGCAATGATTTTATTAGCAGGAGATTTTCAGCAAACATTGGCAGTGGTACCACGTTCAACGCCAGCTGATGAACTGAATGCATGTTTCAAGTCCTCCAATTTGTGGAAACATGTCAAAGTATTACATTTAAGCAAGAATATGCGTGTCATGTTGCAAAATGATCAATCTGGAGACATATTCTCTAAACAACTCATTCATATTGGTAATGGTAAATTTCCTATAGACGTGCTGACTTGGCTGCACCACCTTTCTTGAGTTTTTGTGTTTAACTCAATCAAAAGCTGAACTCATTCAAAACGTGTTTCCAATGAGATGACATTCCTGAGACATTGATGACATTCCTGGCGAAATGAGGACAAATAAATCAGTTGATCCGGCAACTAATGAAGATGACGTCGTGAACTATCCACCAGAATTATTAAACTCACTAGATTTGCCAGGATTGCCGCCTGGTTGGATCTGTAGTCATAATGTTGCGAAATATTAACCAACCGCGACTTTGTAACGGCACACGATTAGCGATAAAAAAATTACTGAATAACGTAATAGAAGCAATCATATTGAAAGGAAAGTATAAAGGAGAAGACGTTTTGATACCCCGCATCCCAATGATTCCGACTGACGTACCATTCGAGTTTAAACGACTGCAGTTTCCGGTACGGCTTGCTTTCGCTATGACTATAAACAAAACCCAGGGGCAGTCATTAAGTGTTTGTGGTATTAATCTAGAAAACCCATGTTTCTCGCATGGTCAATTGTATGTTTCCTGTTCCCGTGTTGGAAAACCATCTACTCTGTTTGTTAACGCGCCAAGTAATCAAACAAAAAAATATCGTGTACCATAAAGTACTACATTAAAAATAAAACTTAATTTAGAATAAGTAAAAATAAAATCAAATATACTGAGTAGGTATCATAATAAATAATGTGAAATTGTAATTTTAATTGTGATTTTTTATTGACTATTCAAAGAAATTTAGATGTTTTATAATTTTTTTGTTTGACATAATGTAATTGTTGACTTATTAACTTTCCTTTTTCTTTTTTTATCTTACAAGCTGACCCGGCCCCCCGAAAAGACAAAAGATGTTAGATGTTCCAAAAATTACAACGAAAACATGGGTGGTGTCGATTTCGCTGATCAGATGCTGATCGGTTGTCCCTTCCGCAATCGTACAAAAAATGAACGATTCACATTATCTCTCATCTTTTGGTTTTGAGTGTGGTGAATTTTTGGCTACAAAACAGGGCTTTAGAAGCTGACAAGGGCACACCGAAGAAAAAAATTGTGCAGATGCGAGAATTTAAACTGAATTGGAGCACCAAACTCATCGATCAAAATTATGAAGAATGCGAGATTGAGGATCAAATAGATTATGATGAACTCGAGCAGAAACACAAAAAAGCGTATAATTCTAATATAGCCCGTTCCTTCTAAAGAAAGTCACACTTTTAATGCTGGACAGACAGATTCATGTTTTATCACCAATCGCAATTGTTTTACAAATGTTCATGAAGACTGATGAAAAAATGTTCATATCTATGAATATTTATCTCTTATTTTGAATTCCTTTGATTTTGCAAATAAGTTTATATTTCGATGATAATGTTTAAGCTAAGCTTTGTTTTTGTTTATTTTGATGTTTTTAATAAAATATAATGAAGACAAAACTAAAATCTTTTAACTACAACACACTCATCCCTCTTGACTCATTTAGATGTATCTTTGAGAAGTCTTAGTGGACCCAAGACACTCAAAACCGAGAAGTATTTTCATATTCTCTAACATAATGACATAGAAAATATTAATTAAATGCCAGTATTCTTTCAAAAGGACATAGTAAAATCCAAGTTTTATTAGTATAATATTTTTTCACTGTTTTTTTTTCTTTCCAATAATAAGTCTTTGTCAGGTTGGGATTATAAGAGTTTTAAATTGAAATTCCAAAAAAAAAGTAACTCTGATTTGAACCAATCTTTCCCTACGGTGAGGAAAATTTTTTTATCAAATTTTTTTTTGCACGGTATGTGCAATGAAAGTGTAAATGAAGGACGTTATGATAGGTTTTGGCCACATACATCGCAGGTGGTACTAGAGTGTTTCAAAAAACAAAATTATTAACTATGATTCAACAGAGTTACCTCCGTTCCAACGTGAGTTGTAAAAATAATTAGATCTGCATATATCACAAATATCTGGCGAAATACTTATTTGAAAGAGCAAACAGTTCTTACACCTGAAGTTGGAATTTAATGCATGATAATTATAGTTTTAATTGGTTTGAGGGAGATTGAGAGGGATACATTTCCTTCATCTATATATGAAATACTCATTCAATGATGAGGAATACATTTTAAATAACATAGAGGTTTTTAACTTCGTTGTAAGGAAGCTATTGTAATCGCCACGAGATTGAAAATATTTTCGTAACATTTATCAAAATTTTTTCCATTAGAGATAATGAACATGATACCAGAGAGCCGAAAAATGATGAAGAAAAAAGTAATGACTAGTCCGATGATGATGAAGAAATTGACAATGATGATGAGGAGATAATGAATAGCGGATAATGAAAATTGTTTATAGAAAATATTTTTCATTAAATTATTATAAATAGAACATCGTTTTCCCATGATCTTTGCTTCTGCGTTATGTCATTTGCACCAATGAATTTACGTTATGGCTTCGACTCGCACTTCCATAGCAACTTTTCTCTCTTATGTCAAGGATTTCTTTCAAGGCGATCTTAAGTCAACTGATCTCTTTCTACGAGACTATAGTTTAGAGGGCTTAGTGCGAGTTGGAACAGGAGGATGCTTTATCATTCGCAGACCATATCGTTCTAGTCAGTTCGAAATATGTATGGAATCACTTTTGAAATTAGCGCAAACGTGAGCGGGAGCAATGGGGCTGGAGTTGAATGGGTCTAAATGCATTTCTTTGTCGACAGTGCCAGAACGCAAAATTAAAAGTTACAAGGTCGAGCCAACACAGGTTGCAACTGAATGACGGAAGTTTCAGAAAGCAGTTGACTCCATCTTCGGAGTAGAAATAGTTGGATGTCAATGTAAGACCGATTGTTGTTGACAGCGGATTTAACGAGCATGACCTATAATGACAGCAGCGGTTCAACTTCTTTCACAGCTTACAATACCTCATACCGCACAATCTCGCTCTGATAAGTGTAACTCGGGGAGAACTTAGGTGTCTAGACAGACGAATGCTCATATTGAAATTATGGAATAGCTAAACAGAAAACGACTCTATTAGAAGAAAATACTGACATAATAGTTCAATGCCCGAATCGAAAAAATGAGGCGGGACCTAGGCGATCAATATTATTCAATTCATATATTCAATTCGAATTGAAAGAATATATTATCGCTTCGAAGAGATTTTCATTTGCATTCGAGCCGAATGGTCCGGATAAAATGCACATTGCGTGTGCGGTTCTGACCAAATTCGTCTCATCAACGCTGCCGAGCCCATTCAGTGGCAAAAAGTTCAAGGCAAAATCTTGCCATCAACGCCAAAGGATCCAGCCAGTATGAACTGTTCCAGCTATGATGTTGCCAGTCAACTTAGTACATCACAACATCGAGATTTCTGAGCAGCCAGTTTTCAACTTCTAGAGGATATTCTGGTGGTTCAACAATGCAATGAAATCACCTTAACAGACGTCCGTTTGACGAGGCATGTTATGAAAGCCCATCGAGCTGATGTGATCTCTCTCTTTTTCTTTCTATCTGGTGTTGGCCAGCCAAAAGGAAAAACAACCAAAGGAAGTAACGAAAACCAATTAAAAGAACTAACATGAAGCGAAAGGGAATAACAACTAAGGGGACGCTATAACATCCAACTAAAAGGACTCAGACCTAAAAGGAGTAACATGCAGCCAAAAGCAGTGCAACAGTCAGTTTTCGAACAGTAGTTGTGGGTCCCATCGAACGGATATTAGCTTCAGAACGTAAGTTTTTTTAGTATTGAATAATTTTTAAGTCAATTGAGTATTCACTAAATTAATCTTAGTGAAGTGGCGCCCACGCGAGTAACATATAATAATGTTCATTTACCTAATATTGCAATTACGGATGGTAATGTTCATTCACCCAACAAGAGAACTAGGTCAGAATAGAACATTGCACCATATCTTGAAAGTGCTGTTAGCAGCCAATTGCTCTTTCGTAATGTTAATTGCAATTCAACTAGGTCAGGTAATATTGCTGACACCATAAACAATGCCGAGTCAATAAAAGAGCAATTGACTGATCAATCAGTAGTTGTTGTTCCATTAGCCTAAGCGATAGTAGTTTTAAATAAAATTATAATCATAAACGAAGTTGGCGTTTTCTTTTTTTATTTTATTAAGAACCGCGACTTATTATGTTAGTCGCGCGTCTCCGACAGAGCACACTGGGACACCGCACTTCGCAAGAAACCGCACTTCGAGCATGGTGAATAAAACTATTTCTATCCTTAAATATTCCCTTTTTTCTATATTTTGCATGTTTTAGTACTATACGACCAAACGAAGCCATAAATACTAACGCGATGCTATCAACGCTAAATGAAACCTGTTAAGGCGCGACCTTTTTCCGAACGAGACTTTTTATTATGTTGCTAACTTAAGTCAACTTCCGATCGTCTTCTTTGAGCTGTCAAAAATAAAACTCGTGGATTTCGGTACCGGTCAGTATCATTCTGAACAACCTTCGCAGTGTACACTAACAACAAAAGGGTCGCAAAAATAGCGGACCATCCGAAACAGCGATTTCCCTTCTGCTACCCAGCCTCCGCCTATCCTGGCCCTTTAAAATCGCTCCCCGTTGCAACGCAGCCATCGAGACGCCACTTTGGCGGATAAAACGGTAAGTCCCTTTTCAAAGTACGCGTAGGTGAAAATGCGAACCCCGTGTCGCTATTTACACTTTTCAAAACCAATTTCGGGTATTCCTAAGCTATCCTGCTGATAGATGAAAAATTAGTGAGATATATGACTGATTAAGAAAGATTGATCCCTTGTATGAAGAATTTGAGGATATTCAGGAAAAGTAGCAGCAGTTGATTCTCAAGTTTCTGATGTTTAAACCGGTGAACACGAAATTTTTGAATTAGAATATTAAAAACCCGTCGTAAGGAAAGGAGCATGTTAACGGCCAACCTTCGATAATGGCTACAAGTATGAATAGAAGGATAGCCAATAATTTTACTCAGTATTGGGCATGGCCATTGAAAAACAATTATCTAGACTACCTTCACCAAAATTCGATAGAGATTTAGCAAAATGGAATCAATCTAACGATTTATTCAAGTAACTAGTAGTTCATAGTTAGACAGTTTTTAAATAAATTTAATTATTTACATAACGCATTAGAGGGTTTAGCCGCAAGGGTGATCATCGACGCCGCTTCTTCCATTAAATGAATCAATAATGACAACATCACCGCCGTCATAACAAAATAATACACTTTGTGTTAAAATGACCAGTAACCAGTCCATCCGGAAATTAACTAAGTGATAAAAGTTAGTGAAAAACATCAAGTGCTCGATCTTAATACTAAAGGCTAGCATTGCCCATAGCTGAATTTTCAAAGGATTTGCTGCTACCCTTTTTCAGATGGAGGTAGCTAATAAAGGTCCATTGGTACAAAAAACCAAAACAGTGATAAATAGAAACAAAACAAACAAAACAAAGAACGAACAAAACCAAAATGCGGAATCCAGTTAATCAACCATTCGGCATCTAATCATTCAATGATTAGATGCCGAATCCTTTTATAATTCCGAATGGTTAATCAACCATTCGGAATTATAAAAGGAAGCGGCAGCCATCAAGGAGTTCTGTGGACGTGGAAATTACGATCTGTCATGCTTCATCAGGAGAATGGAGCCCTACAGGAATATGTATAGAACTGGTACATCCTAAACAAAATTCAAGGCCCTGCATTGCAAGTTGTGAGAGCTTTGGGAGCGAGCCCAAGTTGAACCAGGTCGAATCTGAATTAATCAAAAGCTTTGGAGTTCAAGAGTCATACCACAGCCTACATTATCAAGCGACTAACACCAGAAATAACAATATCAATTGGATATTGGCGCAAAACTGTTACGAAATGAACTGACGACAATTAATCCTCTAGGGGGTCGCACTGGGTGAAATACACCCAGAAAAAACATTGAGCCCCTTGGGGAGTACGTGATGGTGTTAGACTGGCTTCGGGCGCGCCCTGGTCTTAGTTGAGAACCTACACTTAACATTTTCGGAGTCAGCTGGGCTTAACGCCCATCAGTCTTCACGTAGTGACCATCAATCAGAACTTCTAAAATCGTTGGGTAAAATTCACACAGTGTGACAAGAGTGGACTTGGGGATTCGATTTTTTTTCTTCTTAGATTCTACTCGGTGGAAATAAGTCTTAAAGTCGTGGATGTAAACTGTGAAGCGTCAGGATTTTCCCGTATTAGTTTCATCTATATTTTCTGTCAAGTGTACAAATGGAGTACAGTCTCCGTTCACGGCCTGTTCGTGATGTTGTAGATCAAGGACAATCCGATTACGAATTCGACCATGTTTCTGAAGAATAAGAATATCCTCAGTATGGAGAATTCTATGCAGGGGATTCAAACATAGAAGTGGAGCTAGAGAATGCAAACTGATGCTCACAAGCCTCAATCACGAGCACGTGGCAGACCTGCATCGAAATTCAGAGGGAAAGATTACTACGTGTGGCATTCGGAGGTTCCAGAAAGAAGATCAGATCGTTTAAACGGTGGAAGAATACTCGAAGACGTAGGTCCCAAAGGCGCAGCATCAAGTCTAAAAAGTATCACTAAGTTTTGGTCTGTGTTATTTACCGATGAGATTAACAACATAATACTCGAACACACAAATAAGAACATTGAAGCAGTTTGTTTGAAAATTATTTAAAATGGACAAAATTTGAAGAGTTACAATCATCACACTGATGCAACTGAACTGAAAAAATTAAATGGATCATTATAATACAGTTGTATGGGAAACAGTCAAATGTAGATTATCATTTTTTAGATGCCTTATGAGTAAAGCCAGATATATGTTTTTGTGCAATTGCTTGCGGTTTGACGATTGGATAAAGCGAAACCCGCATGGCGAATTTTCCCCAATACCGGATATGTCGGATATTTTCATCCGTAACTGCAAAAACAATTATAAGCCGTTAAGTTTCTTTACAGTCATAAATAGTTGTTAGGATTTTGAGAACGATGCTGTGTTAGAATGTTCATAAAATCAAAGCCAGAGAAATATGATTATAACATTATAACAATAAATGATGCTGACACGGGTTCGTATTTGAGGAAGATGACTCTTGAAAACGGAGGCTATTACGGAGTATTTTTTTGAGAAGTTACATCTCTTATACACAACACTAAAAGAACTGTCACAGCTGATAACTCATTTATTTCTATTCCACTTCTCGAGCGTATGGTGAATTAATCATTTAATTTACTAGTGACTGGAACGCGAGATTCCAGCAGAAATTAAAGTTTCCGACCCGAATCCGTCACATACAACATTTGATTTTTCTGGTTCTGGTATCACGCTCTCGTCACACAAGACGCCTAAAAAGAACAAGATTGTGTTTGTGGCATCTGCTTATTCACGTTTAACAAATATTGAAAATGGGAAGCCTGAAATAATCCACAATTACAATGCCACTTAAGGTGGAACTGACTGCTTTGACATGCTCTGCCACGTCTTAAGGACAAACCGCTGGCCAGGGTGGATATTTTTTGGCATCCTAGATCAAGCGGCTCTTAATGCACACATTTTAGCCCAATGTCAACGACAAAGAACTGGTGTACATAAGACGGCTCAGGTTGTTTACATGAGTTGTCGTTAGCACTAGTAAGACCTTAGCTAGAAGAATTCTCTGAATTGACTTCAAGCTTGGAATCCTGGGAATCTTGAAAAAAAAAGATCCACCATCTGGACTCGCAGCCAATGAAAGTCGGAAGCTTTGGAAACAACAGATACGTGGAGTCTGAAAAAAACGCAAGGACAAAAAAATTACATCTCTTTGTCATTTCCGCCCATGTCTACAGCGCATTCGATCAATTGTATAATATTCGAAGCTGTACCGATGAAGATGTCAGAAAGAGGCTGGTGATAAATTTTGTAATGTCACACCTAGATTATTGCTTGGTAACAACGCTGAAAATATCTGAAGAACTTGACATTAAACTTTAAAGGATGTGTATTAGATCTGATACGTACTTGGGTTGCCGAGTGACTCCAGTATTACATATAAGCCTCTACGTATGCGGTGGCTTTCAATAAAAACAGGAGATTATTATTTGCAATACCAATGATACACACTGCCATCAACACACAACAACGAAGTTACATTAATAGCATGTTAACACCAGCACAAGACACAGCTAGAACAATCAGAGCGCAAGAGAAAATTTCCTAAGCACCGAAGTGGAACACTGACCAACTTAGAAATTCATATGCCTTGGTAAGTAATCTTACTTAACTAACAGGCTTATGAAAATTCAAAAGCAATTTGAGAAAATATCACATCAACCGAGAAAACGAAGAAAGGCGGTCTCAAATCAGATGATCATCAGAAAATTGAAATTGAAAAGTTTAGCTTCTCCTCCTTGAAATTTGAATTGATTCCATTTTTTTCTGGAAGTAAGTCTAAAAATGCCACTGTAAAACATATCAAAATATGTATATTTTCTTTAACCATATGCTTTTAAACAATAAATCACTATCTATCTGTCCTTCTTGAATTTGTGCAAAGTGCGATAAACACAGTGCTTATAATCGCATCGGCGAAACATAAAAAACTGACTTTTTGTTATGATTTTCTGATCTTTGGTATTGATTAAAAAGCATTTCACATATTATTTATGCGTTGTAATAAAGTTTGATATATTTTCATTCTGAAATTCAGCAATTTCTAGACTTGACATTTTGCACAAGTTCACTTGATGAAATAAATATATATTTTAAAACGGAGTCTTTAGTATTAATTTTTTGATGAAAATGTAGTAATAACGCTCCATAACGCTCCGCAAAAATTAAAAAAAAAAAAAAAAAAAAAAAACGAATTTTTAACGCACACCACGACTTTTCTGTAATGTTCCCTCGAGAAACGATTTGAAAAAATCTTTTTTTGAAAAAAAAAAAAATCATTCTTATTCCAAGAACTGACAGAATATCTTCTTTTGTGTTTCTGGCACACATTAAAAATATTTTTAACCCCACAGAACCCATTCTCGTACTCAGACACTGATTTTTTGACGTTTTGGTTTTGGAGTGGGTTGAAATTGACCCACTGTGACCCCTTATACGATTGCAGTGAAGTGTGAATCTAGAGCGTTAACCCAAAATACTAACAATTTATGCCAAAGAAGCAATGACGAGGATTTTGTAAACATGGACTGAAATGGTTGTACGGAACAATGGACGATAACAACAGACCTGAAATTGGAGAACATTTGAACATGGTTAACGAAAATACTCACAGGATGATTGCCAAAATTAACAAATTTACAGGAATTCAATAATAATCAATACAATACAACAATCACTTTAAAACAACATCTTTGAAACTGAAAGAAAGTAAGATTTCGATCGAAGCAAATTTTGGAAAAAATTTAATGATATACGAGCAAATACGAGGGCGGTAAATATGATCGAGACAAACGCTGTAGATAGTGCGCATGTATGTTCTGAAGATCGTGGCTTGAGTCTGCGGGTCCCTTACAAACAGTGTGGCATAGTTTTTGTCGGAATTGCATGTTTCACGCGCGTGCTACGACCATGATTGAACGTCAAGTGTCGACCGCCGTTGCGCAACGTATTGTCATTCGTTTTTTAGTATGGGAAGGCATTAAAAACACGGAAATTTTTCTGCGTTTGTGAAAACAGTTCGGAAGTTCGGATTAATGTTGCTGTACGGCTGAACTCGGCATCAGTATTGGCAGTGTAGAGTCTTTTCAAATTTATAATAAATATTTCCTTCTTTATTTAGAAAAAAAGAGAGTAAATTCATACATTACTAGAGTGTACAGTATATAATTGGCACAGTCGGTAATCAATTCGCTCTGAGATTTGCTGAGCTTAGGAGTTCGAAGGTTGCAAGAATTTACAATTCGAACTATCACGTTTTGTTGGATAAAGTCAAAATTCTTTCGCAAACTCCTAGACTGGAGTTCGTCAAAATAAGTGTAAGATTGCTAAAGCAAAAAAACTTTGATTCTTTTCGTTTATTAAATTCTTTAACAAGTCTTCGATAAAAAATAAAATGTTATATCAATTCTATTTCGTAGTCAAGTTTGTATCACATTTAGTCATTGATATTCATAACGGTTTATGTTTATTTAATAATAATAATAATAAAAATAATAATTTATATGTTAATCTACCTTTAACCTTAAGCCAAAAATTAATTAGCACAAACGGAATCGTGAGAAACATTTATGAAATTCTGCTTAATCAATTTATTTATCCAGACTAAGTTTAGCGGAAGTCTTCAGTGGACATTCCCCACGTGTCTGCATCTATTCCGTTAGATTCAGAAATTCGAGATTCGCGGAAAAATTACACTGTTTGGCAAGCATTGCAAATTTTTCTGAAAATTAACAAAAAATCAGACGCATATACGCATATACAAGCTTCCTGTCAAGTTGCGCGTACCATTTGCTAGAAATAAATTTTCCTTTAAAGAAAGTTAAGGAAAAATTTGCGTTTTCATAATGCATAGCCAGAACAAAGGCGTATGGTTACGTAGGGGTATGTTTTATCTAGTAGCGAATATTTGTGCCTTATTATTCTTATTAGCCCATAATTCGTTTTTGCTGTTTTATACGATCAAGATGCTTTCTTTTTCTAAATAAAGAACAAATAGACCAGTACCTGTTTTGATCATATATTAACGATGAAAATATCCCTAAAACCGAAGACAATGAAGATTATAGTGAGCATGAAAGTAATTCAGAGAAACTAAGAGAAGACATGCGGGCATCGTCAACTTTGACAAGATCTAGTGAAGAGGAAATAGTACCTCAGACTCGAATAAATATTTTAAATCGTCATAACTAGATAAGGTGCCTTTGCTTTATATAATGGAAATTGAAATTGGAAAATTTACCGGAATAGATAAAACTGAAGCGAATAATACCACGTGAACGTGACATAATCATATATCATTTGCATACACAGTGTAAATTGGTTAATTTTTTGTACATATATTATATTTTCCTTTTGAAACATTTTTGTTTCCGAATATATTTTTCATATCTGTTTTCACCTCCCTAAGCCTGCCACAATAAAAACCACCCCTAAATGATATTATTGATTGGAATTCCCTGGCGACAGTACACATTTGCTGTCTGGTAGTTTTATTATTCCTTTCCTTTTTACATAAGTAGAAAGACAGAACGATAAGCATTCTCATAAGGTTCTTTTAATAAAGTTTCTCTTCTGTAATATAAAAGAAACAAACTGCCCATTGTCAAATTTTAGATCCCCCAAAATCATATTGTAAACTGTACAAACTGTGCTATTATTACAGATACTTATAGTCTTGTTTTATCTGATAATATGCTGATAAGATTGTTGACTTCACTTATATGTATATATAATTTTAGAGAATTAAAACACGCAGGATCAAAAAAAAAACCGGACACTTGGATTTATTTATTTATTTTCCGTAGGACGTAATTGCAACGATTAGAAGTTCTCTTAAAACGTTGAAAAAACATTATTGGTTTGTTCTAGTTTACTTAATACTCTTTCATAACCGTCTAGACAAACAAATACCTGAATCAGTTCAATTCACTTCTTCCTGAGCCAACTTGTGAGTAATTCGTAAATCATTTGCTTTTGTTTTATACAAATTCGGATAAATAATGAATTTGTTAACCCCTTCGGACCCGGCGTCCATTTCAATGGACACGATTTATTATTGCGTGTAATATGAAACAGAATAATAAAAATGCTAGTGTAAATATTTAACTCTACCCGCGACTTACCTAGAAACGTTACAATAAACAAAACACTATCGGATTTTTTTGTGGGTAGTATGAAATCATTAGTCAAGTGTTGACGTTCGCCATGGATACGCACAAAGCAAGTAAGTCTTTAGTTTTATTTTATTTACTATATAATGGCTTGATCGATTGTTTAGATATTTTTTATTCCGTATAGTGATCATATTTATTAAGATGTTCGTTTACAAAGAATACAAAATATGTGGTTGTTGTTATAAAATATTGCAGATGAAGTTATGTCCATTTCAGTGGACATAGGGTCACAATAGTTGTAGAGCGTTCGTATTTATGTTAAAATTGTATACTGAATTATACATATCATTTTTATTTCTTTTTAGGTTTTGATTTATCCAAAAGCCAAGATGTGAATAATTTACTCAATTTATTAGAAAACGGCACAATATCGGATCTCGACGAAGAAAGTGACGATGAAATTGTACAGGCAATACCAGAAAACAATGTTCGTGTGGGTAGTAATATAACGCTATCAACCGAAAGAGTGATACTCGGTCACTCTGAAGATGAGGAAGATATAGTAGAAGAAGAAGACTTAAAGGAGGAAGAACCAAGCCGGAAAACCGGATCAAGTAGTAAGCCTAAAAGTGAAATAATTTGGAGAAAACATTTACAGTTTGAATCACCACAATTCATTTGGTCAGCTCCACCACCTTCAGAAATAGATTCACCTCGTGCTCCCATCGATTATTTTTCTAAATACATATCAGAGTCCCTAATTGAAGATTTTACGTTCAATACAAATTTGTATGCAGTGAGAAATGAAGTCCGTAATTTCAAGCCATGTACTTCAACAGAAATGAAAATATTTTTGGGTCTTCATATCATAATGGGTAACCTGAAGTTTCCTCGTGTTCGTCTGTATTGGGATTCTAGTTTAGATATGAAAATATTTTTAGAGAATATGGTCAGAGATAGATTTCTTCAGATGAGAAACAATTTGCACATAATTGATAACAATTCCATTCCAAAAAATAACACTGACCGTTTTATCAAAGTTCGACCTTTATATGAATCAGTTAGAAAACGATGTCTAGAACTAAAGTTAGAGCAAATATTGAGCGTTGATGAACAGATTGTACCTTTTCGAGGAAAACTGGAAGTCAAACAATATGTTAAAGGAAAACCACAGCCATGGGGTGTAAAGATATTCATGATTTCCGGTAAGAGTGGATTAGTTTACGATTTTATAATTTATCAAGGCGCAACTACAAATCTAGATAAAAATGACGTTTTGAAATATGGCACTTCTGCTGCTTATGTAAATGCCTTGTCAAAAAGAATAAATGGGTCTGGTCATTACCTCTTTTTTGACAATTATTTTTCCAATTATGTTTTGCTGAAGGATCTTCGCGAGAGGGAAGTTTATGCAGGAGGAACGATCAGAATAAATCGTTTTGGAAAACTGCCACTCATAACCGACAAGGAAGGATCCAAAAAAGATAGGGGATATACTGATCAAGTTACGAATAATACTAAAGATGTGGTTGTTATCAAGTGGATGGACGTTAAAGGTGTAGTTCTTGCATCAAATTTTGTTGGAATAGGAAACCAAGATGAAGTTCGACGCTGGGATAAAACATCTAAAAAATACGTAACTATACCGCGTCCTGAACTTGTGCAATTATATAACAATGGTATGGGAGGTGTAGATAAAACTGATCATCTGATTAGTTTATATCGTATCTTCATTAGGTCCAAAAAATGGACTTTGCGTATGATATTTCACGCCATTGACCTAGCCCTAACTAATAGCTGGCTAGAATACCAAGAAGATTGCAAAACCTGTAATATACCAAGTACAGATGTTTTAGATCTGTTGCACTTTCGGCAGCGTGTTGCAGAGGCTCTAATAAAAATGGGGCATCCAATTGCTAGCAGAAAAAGAGGACGGCCTGCATCTAGTGGTAGCAGTCCAGTAAATTTACCAGTTACACCAATACGACACCGTTTCAGACCTGAAATAAGACCAGCGAGCGAAATTCAGTATGACACTGTCGACCATCTGCCAGAATATGATAAGAAAAAAGAAGCTACACGATGTAAAAATCCAGGATGTAAAGGAAAGACACATGTTTACTGCCTGAAATGTGAAATACATCTATGTTTTACTAGTGAGCGAAATTGCTTTCGAAAGTTTCATCAAAAATAAAAATAATCCTAACCGTGTAAAATATTAAATAATAAATAAACCATTATAATAATATGATTAAAGTTTTGCTTACTTATTTCAAAACAGTACTACAAATCATTCATTTATTAAATACGTATTAATACAACAATCTAGACCGGTTGTCCACTCAAGTGGACATCAAAATTTTCAAAAATCTAAAAACAATAAATCGCATACTTATACAAAAATCCTTTAACTATACTACTAACTTACAGAAAAACTTTAAAAATATTTTTATTGATGCTTTATATAAATTCAGGTCCGAGGGGGTTAAATTAAATTATTTGTAATTAATGAATTTATTTTCTTTAAAGTATGGTCTTATGTCGAGAAGATCTCACTAGGGCAGAGTCTTTGGCCAATGATGAGGTTAGCGTTCGATACATAGCCAATGTCCTTCAGCTGCCGCAATCTACCATCCGCGATGGTCTACAGCGGCTTAGGGCCATGGGAAGTCTCGATCGAAGAGAAGGAAGTGGTCAACCGCGATGTACTATGGCTAGAGACGACCGATTTATTACACTTACCACATTACGCAGCCGCCATTTAACAGCTTCTGAGGTACGAAGCCAATTTGGAACGATCCCTAATGTAAATGTGAGCTCTAAAACAGTTACAAGGCGGCCTCGTGTCTAGATATCCCGCAACAGGTCCTCTGATACTGGAGAGGCAATCAGTAGAAAGGCGACTTTTCGCAAATCAGCATCTCACTTGGACACTTGAACAAACTTGGTATTTGAACTTACCAGAATGAATTGGTCAGCATGTTCTCCTGGCATGAATCACATACAAAACTTATGGGGCATGATAAAGAGACGCGTTATACGTCGTTCACCACCACCTACAAACGTCGAACAGTTTTAAATTATGCTTGTTGAAGAGTGGGACTGTTTCACAAGATGAAATTCAGACGCTTATTTACTCGATGCCTAAGAGAACGGAAGCCATCCGGAAAGCTAGAGGAGGAAATACGTGATATTAAGAGCGAATCCGGTGGGAATTGTTGCTTTAAATTTTTTTGCCATAATAAAAGTGAATTTTCAATTTCAGCTGTTACCGTGAATGTGGTTGTAAATAATTAAGACTCATGGGTTTCTATTAGAAAATATATGTACACGTGATGAAAGAAAACAAGGAGACAAACTCTTGGCATTTCGAGAGATTTTTACCTCTTATGAGAGTGACAAAAAACATCGCAAAGCCGAGGTTCCCAGCTATCTGCATACAAAATAGTACAGATAATTATTGTGGAATGACTTTTAAGGGTTTCCCCATTGAATAATATCAGCTTTCTTAACGACTGCTTTGTTAATACTTGAGATGCTGCACCGATGGAACTAGTTTCTGCTCTAAGCGTTGATAATTTAAAGTATACGAAAATACTTAATGATTAGTGTATTAGTAAAAAGGTTATTCGATGCAGACACTTGCAAAGAACTTGGAATTTCTGTGTATGCTATTACGTGTTTGTTTTAGTATGGATAACGAAGAAACGCATTCGCGCGCCAGATTACGCGTTCAAAGGTATAATTCAGACCAAATTAGAGAAATATTATGTGAGAATTCGAGTGATGAAGAGAATTGTAATCCTTCTGATTCCGACGAATTTTATATCCCACCAGTAAATAATACCTCGAAAGATCAGATATTATCGAAGATATATCTGAATACGAAGATTCAATTGAACATTATACAGACTCGTATCATAATGATACTATCATTCAGATGAAAATGTTGACGAGCAATCAAACAACAAACTTCAAGCTGTCAAACAGTCATAGCTGAATGGCGAACAGAACCTTTTTCTGATAAACAGAAAGTCAACCTCAACAATATTCGTGTACGTGGTTGAGCAGCGACTTTCAGTGCTTTATACACTCTAAAAGAAACCTTCAAAAACGATATGTACGGAAAAGGTGTAAAGGTAAGTGAATCTTATAACAATTGATTGATAGAATAACCAGACATTAGTAGTAATACAAAACCGAAGAAGAACGAATCCCTTTTTTGGCATTCTTATTCGTTGTAGCGTTTATAAACCTAACCGGGAACATTTCGATGAACTTAGAAACCGAACCACTTACCAACAGTTCGTGCATCAGTGCCATATGACAGGTTTAAAATGTTACTGCGCTTCATACGATTCGATAACGATGTAATTCTCATCACGTTTATCAATGTATACGTGATATTAGGGTAATGTTGATTTCTAATTTGCAAAAAAAAAAAAAACCAAAAATATCGGGAATGCGTTACTGTTAATGAACAATTGAATTTTCCCACGAATTACGGGAGTTTCACGCATTTCAATCCTCTCTCGCTTAGCAACTTAACCCACGAACATACATCCCCCATGATATTTACAATTTAATCCTAGCTCATCACGCTATTCAAGTCAGCTGTCAGAGCAAACGCAAATAAGCTACAGTCAGCGACAAAAGTCATGGCACCTTTAATTGTTTCGAAAAACAATACGTACCATTCAGTATGGTTTCTAATTTTTAAAAGTAAATTACTCAAAATATAATCTTTATAATAGCAGCTGTATTTTCCCATTTATGGGATTTCAATATTGTATTGCGTTTGTCCATGAAGCCTAAAATTTGTTGCGTAGTACACAAATGCCGCGACAAAAATCATGGCACTCAGCGGGTTGCTTATTCAATAACAGTAATTTCCAGGAACTGTGTAGCCTGTTGGAAGTAAATATCGATTCGGTGGTCTATCTACTTTAGTTTGAGAAAGTTTTACGTTGATTCAGTCAAGTTTTAAAGTGTTTCGTGATTAAAAAAGATGTCAAGGAAAGAAACAACGTGTGAAGAAAGGAAAATTGTGTTAAATATGAGGAAAGATGGGAAAACTTATGAGGAAATTGGAGAATATATAAAAAGGAGTAAGTCAACAGTAAGAAATATAATAAAACGAAATTTTTTCTGAATTTTTTTGATTTTCTGATTTTCAAACGACCGGCCGTGATACCTGAGTTTTATACCTGCCCGGTAGCCGCTCGATACCCCTAGTAGAAAGCAGCTGCAATTTTCTTTGTTTTCCCGAATTCTTTTCTCTGTCTATGTGTGTTTCAAAAGATGTAAACTGACCTTGTACATATTGTATATTTGCAAGTAGGGGAGACCGAGGGGATTTGAAACAAAGGTGATTTGAAACAGTACCGATTTCTCGGAACTTAAAACTGTTAGAAAGTTGGCAACGTCGCTTTCCAATCACTTCCCTCCGCGGGCTGACGTGTCAATTCGCGTTGGTGGCGTAAGTCGTGTGGTTGTTGAGTTCTGCGTGTCATGTGACAAAAATCGTGAAAAGTAAGTTTTTAACGTTTTTTTACGATGCTTATATTTTGATAAGGGTTTTGTATTTTGGTTTAAGTTATTTATGTTTCGAAAGCTCATTAACTAAAGATTTATTATATAAGTTTGGTAAAATTGATTTCTGTGTATTTGGTTCTTGATTATGGATTAAATAAAAATTAGGAGGTTTTTTCTTACTGAGGAGATTTGAAACAGGCTGTTTCAACTCTCCTCGTTTTCAATTTTATATCACACAGCAGTCAATAAATAACGGGCACAAAAAACAAAGTTTTTTTGTTGTTGATTTAATTTGTTTATTTTGTTTTAGAATGCCTACTGATTATAAAAGAAAGACTGACAGAGGTATGGCAAGTCGCGAAATATATCATCTCGCAGCAGAAGTAACTTTGCGACAGAAAAGTCTCCGTGACGCGGCTTCGAGTTACAACCTTAACCATACCTCCCTCTACAGGTATATGAAAAAAAAAACTGCTCATGAAGCTAACGAAACGGCGACTGCTTCAACGGCTGGATATCCCGAAAAGACTGTTTTTACAGCTTCAGAGGAGAAGGTACTCTGTGACTATCTTTTAAACTGCGCTGCTGCTTTGGCCTAAGTACTAAGGAAGCCAGAACTTTGGCCTACAGGTTGGCTGTAGAATACAATAAAAAAATTCCTCCTTCTTGGACTGAGCATGAAATGGCTGGAGAGGTTTGGCTTCGATCTTTTATGAAACGTCATCCTGTTCTTTCTCTGAGACTACCTCAACCTAAAAGTATCGCTCGAGCTACAAGTTTTAATAGATTAAACGTGGAACTCTTTTTTCAAAATTATACCGCAGTAGTTGACAAACACAAGTTGCAAGGGAAGGATATATGGAACGTTGACGAATCTGACATCACAACTGTTCAGAAACCGGACCGCGTCATTGCCCGACGAGGACAGAAACAAGTGAGTGCCATGACTTCCGCAGAGAGGGGAACATTGATTACCATAGCACTGGTAGGAAATGCCCTCGGGAATCACATACCCCCGATGTTCATCTTTCCGCGGAAAAGATTTCATGATCACTTTATACGCGATGGACCTACTGGATCAATTGGCACTGCGAATGGGTCAGGGTGGATGCAAGAAGAAGACTTTTATATATTTCTTAAATTTTTCAAAGACCAAATTAGGCCATCAAAAGAAAATAAAGCACTACTGTTATTAGATAACCATGCTTCACATACAGCACTTAAAAATATCAACTTTTGCAAGGAAAATGGCATAATTCTATTGACTTTTCCACCTCACTGCACCCATAAGTTGCAGCTAGTGGATAGAACCGTTTTTGGGCCAATGAAAAAAGCAGTTAACACTGCTTGCGACAATTGGATGCGGTCTAATCCAGGAAAAGTAATGTCCATCTATGTTCCTGAAAAAAACCTAACTTTGAAGAAACAAAAACAAGAAAAAGATCAAAACCAGGCACTAAAACTAAAAAGGTCAAGGTTGTCAAGAAACAAAGAGGAAACAAAGACAGTGCAGAAGAAGAAGAATCCTTTTGCCTTTGTTGTTTAGAGTCATATTCAAATAGCAGAGCCGAAGAAAAATGGGTGCAATGTTTGAAACGCAACAACTGGGCTCATGAAGCTTGCACTGGTGGGGAACTTCCTTATGTTTGCCACAACTGCTTCTCAGATTGATAAGATAATTAATGCTACGAAAAGGACGTTATGGTACTTTAAACTGCTTTAGGAGTTGATTATTTGTATTAGACCTATAGTTACCTACTTAATTGATATATCAGTACAAAATATTGATAAAAAAGTTTGTTTCGTACTTGAGAAGTTTAATTTTAATAAATACCTTCAAATTATATCATCATTTTTATTTTACAGCCTTTAATACTTCTCAAAAATCATATGTTTCAACTCTCCTCGACCCCTGTTTCATCTTACCTCGGTATGAGGAGAGTTGAAACAAGTTGACTTGTTACGGTTAAGTCGATTTTTCACCACAATATTTAACGCTTCTAATTTTTTTATGTAAGTTATTCGCAAGTGTAAAGAATGACCTATCGATTGGTACGAATATCATACGATTTCTGTTTATAGTATTTGGTGTACGAAACAAAATGTGAAAATTGTTTCAACTCCCCTCGGTCTCCCCTACATCAAATATAAACTAGTTTACTGATAGACTTTCTGCTGAACGGTTATGTACTGTAACAGAGCAAAAATTTTCTCGAAATTATTCTCAAATTTTCGTTTCTTATCGTTCGTTTATAGTTGTATTTTCACTCGTTTAGTGTTGTTTTGTAATTAATTTATTTATTTGCAAAATGCCAAAAAAAGTAACCCGGCAAGATCGCCAGGAAAGTGGCAATATTGTGGGTCGACCGAGAAGAAAATCTTTCCCAAAACGTGGAAATGATAGTGTAGAAGCGTCCTGCGCGTCGCATAAAAAAATAAAACTTAGTACTTTTGAACATGTAGAGCAAGATTTGGGGAAACATTACAGGATTATAGACTTCCTGTTAGTATTCTTAACGATAAGTACATTAGTGAAGTGCGTTGAATGTGATGGAAAAATGAGTTTTCGTACATGCTTTCACCATCAAAGTGTCATGTGAAAAATGCAAAGCACCTTGGTATGTTCCGTCTTGTGAAAGAGTGAAAAAAAAGTCAAGGCAATCATATTATGAAGTGAATCATCGTTTTGCTTTCGTCATGCGTCTGTTAGGCCTAGGCTTAGCTGGATGTAATAAGTTTTGCGGTTTGATGGATTTAGCGGAATCTTTTTTGTCAAAACCATGTTATAACACGCACATACAGAAGATACATACGACTGTAAATGATGTTACGAAAAGATTTCTTGCTGCTGCTGTAAAAGAAGAAAAACAGGAAACATGCAAAGCGAATAACGTACAAGATACCAACGAATTAACAATATAAGGTGACGGAACGTGGAAGAAACGTGGGTTACTACACGGGAAAGGTTTTTGATGTGTTTGTTAAGAGTTCTTATTGCCACCAATGTAAAACTTGGGAAAATAAGTTAGATACTGCCGAATTTAAAGAATGATTCAAAGAACACGTCGACAGCGGAGACTGTAAAGCAAATCATGATGGTCCATCAGGTAACATGGAAGTAAACGCCATCATAGAGATGTTCAAACGGTCCACAGAATATTATGGAGTGATGTTTAAAAATTATATAGGAGATGGCGACTCGAAAACCTACAGTGGTGTGGTAAATTCAAAACCGTATGGTGAAGATTTCACAATAAATAAGAAAGAGTGCATAGGACATGTGCAGAAAAGAATGGGTACACGTTTACGTGAACAAGTGAAAACAACTGTGGTCGATAGTGAAACTAAAACAGGCACAAAAATAAAGAGGAAAAGTCTCTCTAGAAAAGGTAAACTCACTGCAAAAATTATAGACAAATTGACCGTATATTATGGACTGGCCATTCGACGCAACTACGATTGTGTAACGAAAATGAAAAATGCGATTTGGGCGACATATTATCATTACTGCTCGACAGACGAGAATCCACAGCACGACAAATGCCCGACCGGTGAGGACTCTTGGTGTGAATGGCAAAAAGCGGCTGCTGCAAATACTCTGCATTCGTTCAAACACACCTACAATGCTCTTCCTACAGATGTTACAACAGCCATAAAGCCAATCTATGAAGATTTGAGCAAAGACGCACTTTTGCAGCGGTGTCTTGGAGGTTTTACGCAAAATAACAACGAGAGTCTAAATCAACTTATTTGGAAAATCTTTCCAAAATCATTAAGCGGTACTGCAATCGTTGTTGAAATTGCAGCAAATGTAGCAGCATGCATTTTCAATGAAGGATTTTTTGTTCTGTTGTCCTTGTTTGATGAAATGGGCATCTCTACAGGCCCAAGTGCTCACCAGTGGGCGCGCCTAACTGATGAACTGCGAATAACCCGAGCGAACGAAAAAGCTGCGCGTACAACAAAAGAGGGTAGAATTCAACGTAGACAAGAGCAAAAAGATGCATTGGGTATGCTGAATGACAGTGTCCCACTGTACGGAGCTGGCATTGATGACTCTATGTAAGTATAAAAATTCATGTTCTTTTATTGATGGTTTATTTCGAATTTTCACGCATGAAAAACATTAAATCGATTTTCCCGAAAACGTCATTTTTGAAGTTCGTGAACATTAGAACTCAAAATCTACTGAACCGATCCTTTTGAAAATTTGAACATTACTTCTTCACATAAATCAACAGGTAATCAGGAAGAATTTTTTTTTCATTTTTTTCTATTTTTTAATAACAAATTAACCTCGATTTTTTGAGCTAAAATTGCGTTTTTCACTTCCGAGTGCTGCAAAAAATAGAAAAAAAAACCTTCCCCTGATTACATCGAGAAATACATCAGCTTTAAAATGCATATCAATTTTTTTGTTTCAGATGATCCGGTAACGAGTTATAATGTTCACCGCAAAACAACTTTTTTTCAAGGCGCCTCTGGAGATTCTACTTCACCGGCTTATTTATCAATATTTTTCATTGAAAATTTTTTCTGTCATACTTTAAAAGTTATACAATAATATGTAATTAAATTTAATAAAATTATGTTACACATGTCGTGCTCATAAAAATCATAAAAATGTGCTTCTTTTTCGCCTTTAAAACCTTACCCCCCCCCCCCCCCCCCTTCAGGAAACATGACATAACATCGAAAGCACAACTGAAGGACATCATACGGCAAGAATGGGCTAATATCAACAATTCATATACGCTAAAATTAGTCCACTCAATGCAAAGGCGCTTGAAAGCGGTAATACAATCCAAAGGATATCCAACTAAATATTAATTTCAATATACTGCCATTAAAAGATACAATTTTCTAATCAGGTGCCATAACTTTTGTCGCGCCAAAAGTAGAAGTTTTGTATAAACGAAGTTGTTTTGTTTTATTAATTTTGGAATTTGATTTGTTTTTATATATTCATAATATATATTAATAAATATTAATTATTTCTAAAACACAACGGAATGGCTTTAATATTTTAGAAGATATGTATCTGCAAAACGATAAGTGTACTCAGGTGCCATGATTTTTGTCGCCATTTTTCTGTGTTCTTTTCGTGCATAACTTGAATTAGTTCTGTACTGACTTTAATACTAAACTAAATGATTGTTAAAAATTATTTGTAATAAATAAAGTGATCGCCAATTATGCTAAGTACACCGTTTGTTCTTTGTTTTCTTTACTTTGAAATTGGCGATTTGTGAATGACACTTCGAAACTGATCAGTACCCGCGTGTCATATTGCCAAAATTAGTGTTAAAAGAATCCCCATAAAAAAATTAAGTAAAACAAGTAAGAGAAACATTCATTCACTATTAGTCAATATTAGTTGAGTATTTTTTTTAATTGCATTTGGATTTATTGAATATATATATGAATGACTAAAAATATAAATTTTCTTTCCTTCCATTGATCGTTTTTAGTTTTCAGGAGGAGGATGATGGCGTACAGGTAAGTCCTTCGGCAATGTAGAGCTTCAACTTTTTCGTCGGTTCGGGTTCGCGGGGCCGTTGTTTACGTATTATATAGTGATTTTTTTCGCGGAGTAACTGATATTTTTTGGATATTTGTACTAAAGCAGCTTGTTTTCGGGCACCGCGATGTTTCGGGTACGAATGCGCGATCGATACGGGTGATTTAAATAGAGTGAAACTTAGGATTAAAAAGTGAAGTAAAGTAAAGGTAATAAAAGGACACGTACGGAAAATCTGGTTTTGTGGTGGCTGGTTCACTAATGGAACCGGAGCGAAAGTTCACTAGGGTCCGGCCGACGCTCGCATACCTTGCCGCACTGAGCTAGTCCGCCAGCAGCCTACAACGTAGTGAACTTCCGGGTGACCGAACCGTTGACCTTTGGGGTTCGTTACCAAGCCTCTAGGACCGTAACGATTCGGGAACGAAAAATCCATTACGTCATCTGATGATGAAGCTTCAAAGAAAAAGCTGAAAGCAAAAGGTTTCCATTCCCTCAAATCAAGATTGGTATATCGGAATATATTTACTGAAACAAAAAAGTTCTGGTCTTACAAAAGTGTATTTCATAATTCAAAGGTATCAAAACACTGGTCAATAAATTGAGCTTTCCTCCAGCCAGTAACGGCTAATGATACAAGTATGTCGTCGGGAGATGAGTTGTGGACATCAAGGAAAACGCGATGTTAGTCGTCAGATTGAAAATGCTGCACACAAAATTAACAATTTAATAAGAAAACGAAAGCAAATAATTTTGTCCAAATGTCTTGAAAAGTTAATAACTCTATTAAAGCTGAAGTAAATTTTACTCATTCGATTGTAACAACAAAGTTTCGATAGCATTTGCTACCAAAAGTAAATTCCCTGATAGCGAAAACGCACAAAATTGTTCATCCGGGAGAATCAACAAAAACCACATGTTGAATGCACTACCAGTACGATGCACAACCGAAAATTTATAAAGAAAGTTTGGTATCCCGCATGAAAAAATTTCTCTTTTCGCTATTAATTGATGGTGCAAAATGATACCGATTCGGAATAGACCAAATAAATAGATCATTCATTGTAACCGAATTTTTAGACAAGTGTGCTACTTATGCTGGTCCCGATGCAGCAAAGAAAAGCGCTATATTAGAAGCAATTGATTTTTGTTTGAGTAACAATGAAATTCCTTGGAGCAATTGCCACGATTTCTCTAATTGATAATAACAATGTAAATATAGGCGTATGGAATTCTATTAAAACTAGGGCTCAAGTAAAAAATGACATTATATTTCTTATGGGTTGTTCATGCCACATGTTAAAAAGTGTTGTTTTAATATGATCAATGACGATATGATGTTTTCAATGATCATAAGCTTAAACGAATAAATCAAACGAATATTCAAAACGTTGGTTTTATAACACGAAAAAAACTCAATTCACTAAAATCAACACGCGAACGTCTTTGATTAAGGGGTTAATGGATATTTTTTGAAGGCTGAAGAATAATTTATTTAAAATTTTTCCTTTCGATGATGAATTGTTAATTTTGCCGACCGGACCAAGTTCAATTTTAATGAACTGAGTACACTGGGAAACAAAGTTGGGATTAGCTTAATGCCAGGCAAGTCCGAAAGGTTGGCAAATGAATTTTTAAATTATCAAATGTTGGAAGATGGTGATATTGAAGACGAAATTTGGAAAAAGGCCAAGAATGATGTTCATTCTGTAAGTATCTATATAATTTTGGGGTTATATATAAATATTACGCATTCATAATTGCATTTCAAATGTAAATAAAACTTCCGCGAAGGAGCTTCCTGCATTTTAAATTATCACTTTCCGCGAGAGCAATATATGCCATTAAAGTTTGTTGTAATTCACCCTGTCGGTTTGGCAATCCTAATCGGATTTAAATAATTAAAATAAAATTAAATAATCGCAAAATACGATTTGCTAAAGTGAATATTGGAATCTCTACTGTGAATATATATGCATTGACCTTTCAAGGTACAGTAACGTTTGACATAAGAGAAGGACTACTAAGATGTAGGTTTGAATCGGGAATAAGTTGTAGTCGTGTCGCGGACTACTTGTTCGGTTTTTCATTTCTTTGACGGTCTCAAAAAAAAATAAAGTAGTTTGTTTTTGGGCACCGCGGTATATCGGTTCGCGAATGCGCGTTTGTCGTCGGGTAGATTTGAATTTTAAATGGTAGGTGAAAAAAAAATACCGTAAAGTAAAGTAGAATATTTCGAAACGTCGCACAGGAAAATCGGGTTTTTCGGTGGCTGGTTCAAAATGGAAACCAAGAGCGGAAGTTCACTTGGGTCCGACTCACGACCGCAATCCTCGCCGCACTGGGCTAGTCCGCCAGCAGCCACCAACGCGAGTGAATTTCCGAGTGGCCGAAAGGTTGACCCGCTGGGGTATATTTCGTTGCCACGTCTCGAGGACTGCACGTCCAAGTGTCGGTGCGAGGCCGACTTAAGTCCTTAGTCGTCGGCATGACGACTGGGACCGAAATCCATTACAAGTTTGAAAAATTTGATATCAAAGTATTCTGGATTTGTGATGTGACTCATATACCTTGATTGGGTAAATTTACACTAACAATTCAAACTGGGCGACCGGCAAAGAAATGTTCGCTAACGTAAACGAGCAGTGAGAAAAAATTGGTTTTCTCCAACAAAATATGCAACTATAAAAAAGCAGAACAGTTTTTATTCTAGAAATTTTCCCTTCAACAAAGAAGCAAATTTTTTTGCCCAACAGAAACAAAGCTGTAATAATGTTGTCGTCGATGCGCATGTTGCCTGTTGATGAAAGTGTCTCTACAGATAAACCTGAAACTATTTCTTAGTATAACAAAACTAAGGGCGCGGTTGACAACAGGGATAAGCCGCCGAGAATTGGGAGAATACCCTGTCAAACGTAGGACAAATCGATGGCCCTTGTATTGCCCTTGGTCCTTATATATTTTGGCGGCATATAATATCTATATGGCAGCAGAATCCTACACTACCCTCAAATGACAATAATCAATTATGTCTAGCTAACATAGAACACAGAGCTTAAAAATTCTATACTATTGAAGGTACACATGAGATCAGCAATAAAATACGTACTTAGACGTGAATTACAAACGCGGACCGCTCCGTCCGCCTTCAAAATTACCTAAAAGGGACTTTCACAAAATTTAACTTAATCTCTGTTCACCTTTGACTTCAAACGAATATTATATCAAAGATTACTGTGTCTTATTGAACATCTGATAATATCTGATTTAATACAAATATTTCCGATCAAATATTTAATTCGTGGTTGAAGTTGCAAAAGGTACCCTTTTACTCCGTAACTCACAAAAGGGTAAAAGCACGCGAAAATGAACAAAAAATGGTCAAAAATGGAAAGCATTTACAATCGAAATAACTCTGCAGCTGATGTGGTAAAGCGTTTGGTTTAGTTTATAAAAACTCTAACAGGAATGGTTTTATCGACTATAGGTTCACCAGTTCCCTACTCAAGGATAAAAGATATTATAAATAGATAGATAGTACAATATACTGAACACTGAAGAAGGGACCATATCGGCTTCGAAACAGCTGTCTGTTCCAAAATAAAAACCTAAACTTAAAAATTGAAAGTAATAAGAATTTTTTAATTAATGAAAAAAAGACAGAAAACAGTAGAGCGTTAAGAGCCGTGAGAAAAAATAAGCCATAGGTGCCACCTGATTTATATTTTTCCCCTTTTCTTAAGCAAGGGAGATTAAAAGTTCGGTTTTCGGATTTCAATCTGATTGCACTCTAGTATCGTATGTGCAAAAAAGGGAAAGATCTATTTTTGGCTTCCACAATGCATCATGATGAATGAATCGATTGATGAATCGACCAACAAAAATGTAGAGTGGATGTCGTTGACGAGTTATGTGGGACGTATTCCGTGTCACGCATCAATAAAAGGTGGATCATCGATGGTATAAATGCGTAAGTCATCGTGATCATCGAAATCAAGAAAATTTCTTCGGTATTGTGGTACCTGCCGAGCCGTTTGTTCTACCTTACATTAGGCCCACATCCACAATCTTAAACCTGTATCCAGGTACAAATAGTAAAATTATGTTTTTACTCGGTTACGGTAATAAAACAAAATGAGGATCTGACTAGCAGTCATCATCAGAGCTCTGCCAAACATTTTGCCCCACATGTCGTGTCGTAGCACCTTGTCATCTCTCTCGATTCCGTATCAATTCGTGATCATCCTGTCCATCATCTGCGTTCTTTTCATCATTATCGGCAGTGAAGACGTCATCATCAGCACCGCCGGCGGTAGCCCGAGCAGCATCGGAAAGTACCAAAAAGTACTTTCTTGACAATTTTCTTCTGACCGCTGGAATCCTCCTCTTCTTAATCTTAGTAAAAATTTGATTTAAGACAAATTATAGAATTGACGGAGACTTCTCTAGGGAACGGATGTACTCTTGTTCGAACCAGTGAAATCAAAGTTGTCATGTCAAAATCATGTTGGATAATATAGAAAGGACTACATAAGCTAGCTTGGAAGGAGTCTTTCAGTTGGTTTATTTTAAAGTTGTTTAGATGAAAGGATCAACTATAAAGTTTGTGTGAATAACTATTATAAATAAATAATAGAAATATAAATATTACGGGGAACAGGAGATATGTTGTGTCAAATTTGCGTTTTCGTGAAGTGTTGGAGTCTTGCCTAAACGACTCTGATAGTGGATCAGAAGTTTATGCCTTGTTAACATCTTGTTAACATCTGCGGCTAGGCCGCTTGCGTAGGTAAATATATAATACTATATCAAAAAAAAGGATAACATTTACAAACAATAAAACATACTGTAGTCAATTGCCACACGAAGACCAACGAGAGGAGATAACATTACAGTAGTAATATATAAGGTGTTGTAGAAAAAATGTTTGTAGTAACCACTGAAGAAGAACCCACAATAGGGTTCGAAATACGTATTTGGAAAAAATAAAATACTCTATGGACACAGGAGAAATTAATGTTTTATTTTATAATTAATATGAAATGTTGTTTGCATTTAAAGGGTACTCGCTTCTGGTTGAATATAAGTCGAACAAACTCGCTAAATATGGACTGAAAATAATGTATTGGAACATATTTAAAGGTATGTGACAAAAGACATGTGGTAAAAATGATACCCTGATTATTTTTTTTTTGTTAAGTATTTGAGTAATAAGTAATGGAGTACTTAAGTTCTAAATAAAAGTTGTGATTTGATAGACTCATTTAAGGAATTGCGGAAGAATCTTAAAAAGCAATGAAGAAGAGAATCGACTAATTGATTTTAGTTATAGAATCGATAAATGCATAAATTAATCCGAACTCGATTTTTCCGGCAAAAGTAAAAACATATCTTAGTCTGGTTAGTGACAAGGCATTTCAAAAAATTACTTTTGAAAGTATAGTGATTCCACTAGTAAACCAAAATATGTACATTTTCATTTAACCTTTATAGTTATTGTATAGAGGAAGAAAGTGAATAAAAAAATTACAAAGCTATTACTTTGTTGGATATGTGGTTGTTCAGTCCTACAAGTACAGAACGAAAAATATACGCTACAAAACTTAAATTGAACCTAACATTTAGTTTACCAGACATATATAAACATTTTTTATAATATTCACTTGGAAAAATCCCATTATTCTAGGATTACGCATATTTTTTAGATATAATAAGCTCTATTGTTACCTTTAGTTTTGAAGGAATTTCCCACATGTGTTAAACAATCTTCCATACACTGCTACATAAGTAGAGCTAGTATACGTTTTGAATATTGTAAAAATTTAACACGTAAAGCTCATAAAAATTTGTATTCTCTATGCCAATTGTAAACCCTTATGCATTTATAGTCCTCGTGATTACCCGCAAATATTTGTTTGTCTTCGTCATGTAAGGCCTGCCTTATTGCCCCGGATTGCACATATTTAGGAGCGCAAGTCATGTATACGACGCCTCAAATTCTTTTAAAAAATAATATTCCCATTGACGTATTGCTGCAAACGTTGCATTTACCTAAATACAACATTTGTAATCGAATTCATTTTTTCTTTTTTCTTCACAAAATACTCCACGTGAGCAAATAAATAAAAGCTTCCTTTTAATTTTGTGTTTTTTTACTTTCTTTCTCGAAACCGGTTTTCGACCGTAATCGTTCGGTCTTCTTCAGCGACAGTCGCTGAAGAAGACCGAACGATTACGGTCGAAAACCGGTTTCGAGAAAGAAAGTAAAAAAACACAAAATTAAAAGGAAGCTTTTATTTATTTGCTCACGCTAAATACAACGCTTTTGCAACGCAAGTAACATGTGTCGAATCCAGACAATAGGTAATCATTTTTAGCACCGGAATTGGTCCAAGTCCGTACCAAATTTCAACAAATCACTTTTTGATAAGTAAGCAATAGAAGGCAATATATACGGTGGTATACATGAACACCTCGAGTAGTAGTCGATCAATCAAACAAACGCCGTCACGCTGTACGTTAGATTATAAAGTCCGGTTGTCCAATAACGTTAAGTCGCTACTCAGTTGTTACAAAACAAGAAAAAAGAAAATTCCGTGAAATTACACAGTAGTGTTTTATTCAAGTAGGCGGAGCCCTACTCATTATTTATTTTTGAGACATCTGAGAAATTTCTCAGATGTCTCTTTGTTACGTGTAGTTTCCCTTGTATCAAGAACACAAAGCTTGTAGGCCTAATTCGGCACCACTTACAAGACGATAAAATTGAAACAAATACGCGTCAAATTCAATGTTTCCGTCGCAATTTCAAGGCTTCCAAAAGAAAAAAGAAAGTCTTAAATTCTATTTTATCTCACAAGCCTTCCATCCTTCCGCAACGAATCAACTGAATTTCTAAGGTATATTGTCACATTGGAAGATATAAAATCCAATCCTATAAAACTTGACAGCTCATAAAAATTGTTTCAACTTCTAGTGACTCAGAAGCAATTAAATCGTACCTATCGATTAACGGGCTTCTATAGGAGAAGCCATTACCAAATTTCATCAGTAGGATGCAAAAGTGCTCAATGTGAATCGCTGAGGAAGACTGAAAGATAACGGTCGAAAATCGAATACGAAAAATAACCTTTAACACCCAAAACTAAAAGGAAAGGCTTTCCTTTATTTTTAGAAATATTTTGCGAAAATGAAACCAATTACGAACAAAGGTTTATTATAAAGAATGTTAGATATTCTTTAACATAATAAACGTTTTAACGATATTCTATAACATAATAAACGTTTTATGAAAATTTGTTAGAAGCCAAACCAAAACACTAGAATATTATAACAAAAGTAGAAAATCTGCAGAATTGAATCTGAAATAGATTAAAGCCCAAAATCGCAAAAGTTGGGCCCTAGGTTTAAAAAAAATACAATAAAAAAAGCACACACCTCCAAAATTGAAAGAGACATAAACAAAATCCTCCTAACAAGATCTCAATTGTCACAATAAGGCTTATTTCGCAACTAAGTCTATTACAAATACCACATCTGTCCTTTAATAACTAATGAAATAAATAATATAAGAATATTAGAAATGGGAAGCTTTTCAAATTCAATCTATGCAATTAACTTTAAAATACACATACTTATTACTCTTTTTGAGTTTTAATAATTATATAATTTTGTCTATAGCTTATAAGGTAAGGTAAGATTTATCGCTTATAAGGTATTTGTAAGGATAAAATCAAGACGTGCCTCAAGTGCGGCGAAAAAGATTGTGAGGATAAATGTAAAGTAATCAAGTGCCTACTGTGCAAGAGCCAAGATCACAATGCACTAGACAACAAATGTCCTAAATGGGAAGAATACAAACATGAAGTTGATAGTCAGTTCTATCCTTAACGTCACCAACAGAGAGGCTAGACGACTTCTCAGAAAAAACAGATATGCTGGACTTGACCTCGAAGAAATTGCCAACATGGATTTCCCCCAATTAAAGTTTAACAAAGGCAACAACACCAGAAACCCAATTCAAAATGCTAACAGAAACATTGAACAGGCATACTTATGCAGAAGTTGCAGCAATCAAGGGTAACAGTCAAAAGACTCACACCGTCAAACAAATACAGAGAAATATTTTCCCGACAATTGACAAGATTCTCAGCGACAACGAGCCCATTAAGGCCAACCCTCATAAAACTACTGAAATCGAAAAATAAGTAACTCGACTACTTAAGCAACTTGAGGAACTAGTCAATAACAATAAAGAAAACATTCATATCAACACCGAAACACTAAGCGAATGGTCTAGTACCATAAACACTCTCAGAAATAGCAAGGCAAATAAACCTAATGAAGTTACTGATAGCATAACCAAGAGTATTGTAATATAAACAAGGAAGGAAGAAAATATTAAAGTACCTACTTCATCAGTCCATGTTAAGCATCTTACAGTTGAATATTCAAAGCTTACAAAAGCATAAAGGTAGTCTTGAATATTATATGAAGAAAAACAATACCACGTTTGCTCTTATCGAAGAGATCCTGAGATAACACAAAGAGCAAGTTCATAAATTATAACATGGTGCGTCAACTAAGAGATGGCAGCATGGGAGGAGGAGTAGGTATTCTTATCAGGAAAAATATTAGATTCAAAAAGATAAAAATCTATAGCTATATTGAAGCAATAGAAATAAGAACCTTAAATCTAGAAAACAACATTACCATATTATCAATTTATGTCCCACTAAATTTCAACGCTAATGACCTCAAAATAGAACTTGCAAAAATTACAGAACAATTAGGGACATGGTATCAGCAGAGTCGATGTTGAATATCAGTAAATACTTACACTCCTTGATTCAGTATACTCTCTCATAGGTAAGTGCGTTAGTGTGAATATATGTCATATGACGCCGCGAAGATGCGTAATATATTTCAATATATCTTCGGAGTTCTAAAAATAATAAAGGTATTCTAGTCTAGTAAATTCAATGCTTTACCTTATTTTAACCATCCGGCCTCCACCGACACGACCTAACACGACAAGACTACAACTACACACCATTCAAACTCCGTTTCGAAGGATGTAATGATGAGAGGTTCCTCGACACACTCATCGAAACAGCGTGTATAGAGGAGAGTAACATTCCTATACAAAATTGTTTTGAAAATCAACGATTTTAACTTAAGGTGCTCCGCAACGTTGTTTTCAACAGACTCCTTACATATATCCATATAAGTTAATACGATTCTTCTCCCCAGGCACAATATTATAAAAGTAACAAGGTAACAATATTGCTAAACATTTCTCACTCATACTACAAAATGTACAACAAGGTTAAGGATTTTGAGTTGGTAAGTCTACGGCTGAGATCAAGTGTTACTGATCATTATAATATATACAACAAATACATCAAGTTATGTATGCGTCAGCTTACACTAATGATAAAAACGACATATCGTCCGCGTTTGTATGTATTCCGCCGGATGCAGAAACTTTAGAATCAAAGAAAAATGACACTGTTTAAGACACAGTGCATACATTTCTAAAAAATCATAACGTCAGACTGTCAATCGTCAGCAATGTGAAAATTATTCAAATTGCAAAATATGAACTTCTCGCCCAGTTGCGTGGATACTTTGTTAGAACAAGTATCGTTATATTATAGCAATATTAAATCCGAAACTTATTAAATTGTTTAAATCTAATTGCTTGTGTGTTTCCTTCAGTCCCGGTAGTTTTTGGTGTTAAAACTTTTAATTTTTCCCTCCCCTCGCTTCCCACAACATATTTGGCGCAGTCGATAAACGCGATTAAAATTCGCAAGAAAAAAAGGCGATTAGGTGTTCGAAAAGAAATCGAACATCTGCTCGTAGAATCATATATTTTAAAACATCTTATATAAGTAAGGCTGGACGTTGTTTAAACCCTCTAGTGAGGCTGCCAAATATCTTGCCTTATAATAAAACTCAGTTCGTTAAGCAGGTTCTAATTGTGGTTACAACGAAGGAGAAGCGACTCGCTCTTCGTCTGAACGTCAGAACAAGAAACATGGAGGCCAGAATAATTGAATTGGAGGAAAAGCTGAACCAAAAGGAAGCAGAACATGCGCAACTCCCAACTGCTGTGCAGCAGCTAATAAATAACCAGGTCAGGAATGACAACAATAGACGACAGCATAAGGATATAAATCTAACTGCCAATAACAATCAATTTAATACTCATTCCAATAATAATTCTGGCCAATTCCGATTATATAATATCCAAAATAATATCTGATATCCAAACCCCCAATAGAGTAAAAATTCCGGTGAACGCTCCCAATCAGACCTTTCACTTCTATTGAACAATCTGGTTCAATAGAACCGAAAACGTCGAAACGAAAAAAAAAAGGATTGAGCAGTCAATATGTACTTGTGTTCCTCTACAAGATAATCCAAAGTCTAACATTTGTGTATTCTTTTATTATTTAATAAACAGTAAATTTACGGTAAAACATTGTTTGATTTCTCTCAGGACAGGCCCATGGGCTCTTTGGAACTATGGAGGACCAAGACAAACGGAAAATAGATGATCACCTTGGTACGATTGATATGACCAACTACAACTGATTGCAAACTCTAATCAACAGATAGTGGTCAATAGAAACATAAGCGAAACTATAAAAATACAAGGAATTCTGGCCACAAAAGCCTGATGAACAACCACAAGTCAAATGAACAGCATTACGAACAGAACTTATTTTAATGATTTTAATGTCGATCAATCAACTAAAATTCGAATGCCGAAAAGAAGATCGATCACATTTAGAACAATATGACATCCGCGAGGTATGGGATGTTGCACTCAAACATCCTCACGGATATAATTGAAATTTGTAAAAGTTATAACTTCTACTTCAGGCAACAATAGTTGAGTCTTTGCTATAAAAATGCCAACAGAATTCATAAAAATCCAACTTCAATTAACACTATCGATATCAAATAAATTCAAAGAAATCCATTCTTCAATCGAAAAAGTCTTTGCTTTCGAAAACTCCGTATAAATATCAATATCTTAAATACTTAAGCAAACTAAAAACAACAAATAAAACAAAACAACAAAAATAAATGCAAATCTAGAAAGTTCAGAATCAAGGAAAAATGACACTGATTGGGAAACTGCAAACATTTCTAAAAAAAAAATAATAAAACGCCAGACGTACGCCGCCATAATGCGTATGTGAACGTTACAAGAAAACTAACAGGCAACGATGGAATTTCGTTCGGAGAGCAAACAAACAACACTTCCATCCCTATCGGACAAAACACGGAGTGTAGCAAAACAACCAACTAAGACCTTTCCTTTGGTATGTCGGCTCTTCCATTTCGAAAACTTTTTACAAGGCATAAAAAAAACAAAGACGAGATGGCGGACACTTTTAAGGGTCGAAATGAGCAAGTGTGCACTCCATCGTCTTCAAGTAGGCTACGGGAAAACATCACCTCAGCCCAAATCCAAGCCGAGGACACATCACTCGGTCATGCATTTCAAAACAAGCAGCAATTTGGGACAAATATTACGCACAAACATAAACGAAGAGGATCCGCTGGACAAACAGGTTGTATATAAATTAACCCGGGTATGTCAACATAGCTACATCGGTCAATCAGGACGTAAAATAAGAACAATTTTTCGTGAGCACAAAAGGATACGGAAGCCGGAAGCAACAACTGAGTCCATCTTCGCAAACCACATGATTAACAACAAATGAATACCAACTCACGTTAAGGAAACAGCAAGGTACCACATGAAACATTTGACGGTCGAATCATAAACGAACTAACAAGCATTCATTCGGATATAATCTTCAAGCCGCTCGAACTGCTTTACAAAAAACTAAGGAAATATCATACGAAAACAACAGACGAAATAACACAGAACCAAAGCAGAAAACCACCTCAAATTTAATCACCCACTTTTTCCTACTTGAATAAAACGACGCGTAACAAACAGACCTATAAATGAGGACACTTGAGATCGAACGTTAAACAAAAAGTGTCTTGTTTTGGTTCAGGATCATTGGTCCTTGTATGATTCTGTCAAGGGTCTTTCATCGGGCCCGCGTATATTTACGTTTCAGAGCGAGAAGACTTCTATTGTTGTAAATGGTGAAAATGTTGGGTGTCTACTTATGCATGACCTTATGGGAGAATACGGCTCTGTGTATTGGTTAAGGTTGGCTTTAGTGAGTTCTTAGTGATAATAGTTTACTGTCAAGTAAATTGTCTTATTGTCCTTTTATGATCGTGTGTGTCTTGTTACCATAAGTAGGAATTTTTTATTGGAATACACAATTGGCGACTCCTCAATGTGATATTTCCTGCTGTTTACGTGGAAGATCGTGCCTGTCGGTGAAATGAAATGAGAGGTCAAATCATGAAGCTGGTGCTGCAATGCAGGAGATCTCACAAATCGTTGAAGTATGTTGGCCATCTATGAGCCATGCGAAGCTTTTTCAATCATGCTATTCTTCATTACTTTCAAGGGCGTATTAGAACATCTGAGCTGGCTACCACTGCTAGTCAAGCTGTCATTTGTAGGTAGCAGGGACCTGGAACTTTGGGGAAACTTCTTCTCTCGCATAAGGTCGCTAAGATTCTTTTGAGGTCAATTTTGGATAAGGTCATAAGATCAGATAAATGGGTCACTGCTGACCCATTTATCTGGAAATTTGTAATGGATGACGTGTTAACTAAGGTCTTTTGTATGCGTGCGCGAATGACTCGCTTGTTGGGTAGGAACCAGTTGGACAGATATTGAGTCGAAAGTTAGCAGCTACATATGTACTAATTTGTGATGTAATGGTGTTATTTTGACTAAAAAAATTTGAGTAACTATTAAGAGCATCTTGATTATGACGTCGTCTACTGGTTCAACATGGCATAGAAACACTTTTATATATCACTACTATTAAGTACCTGAGTGTCTTTGTGGAAGATGAGCGTCCTGTTCTGTTTGAGTGTGATGTATGATGGCTTACTCTGGGCATGCACACCAGTTCCCCTGCGAACCCACGCAAGTGGCTATTGTGATAAGTGGGTGTGATTGGATGGCTAAATTGAATGATATTGTAAAGCGTGTAAGCTTGCTTGAGCTTACAATAAATTGTACAGGCGATATTGCACCGGATTTTGTTTCACATTAGCCAATGGACTAATGGATAGTGGTTTCCAATGGGAAACTTAAAAAGCCAACAAAGTTCTATTTAGTATTAACATTGAATGTATGAGTAAACGAAAGATTTGTAAGGGAGCTACGTATTTAAACAATTTGCAAGCTGACATAGTTAATAAAAAGTGTATTGTCAACTTTTTTTAATGATACCCAGAGCTACATTTTTCGAGCCACAACTATCGGAGAGTCTGAGAAATATTCTATGTAAATATTAAACCTAAGACGAGAAATATTATTTTTGTAGAGAGTGTTTGAAACAACATAGTAAAGTTTAAGTACATACCAAAATCTAAAGTGGAAGCTGATAGAGCTGTTCAAAGCCTTTGGCTCTAAGTAACATAAATTTATGAAAATGTAAGGTTTCAATAGATTTTTAAATTTTTGATTTGATTTACATACAGTAATGGTATTAGAATTATATCTGAAATATGCATCTCAGAACGATATTTGATACTACTATCGCCATTTAATAATTTTTGTGCACATGCACTGCGTATGTGATTTTCTGACCGCATCGTTCAATTCCTTATCATAAAATTTTTAAAAAGTTGCTTCAATAAATTGGGTTTCAGTTGTAACGATGGGTTATTCAGAGAAGAAAGTAAAGATTCTATAGTAGGTATAAATTTAAATAAAGTAGGTATTGTATCAGCAACTCATTAAAAGAGAAGTGACGTAAACAAAATAAGATTATGATAAAACAGAAAAATATTCGCATACAGAATGGCTTTTTGAATTTTCTTCTATACACCGGAATAATTTAAATTAATTATTAAATTTACTTGCTTAACTAAACCTAAGAATAATTTGTTGATGTAGTTATTTTCATTTCTTTTACAGCTGCACATGCATCGTTGGTTTGTCTTAAATATTTCTTAAGATGATTATCAGGCTTAGGATCTAAATCTAGTAAAGTAATTTTTGTATAGTATCGCCTTCCATTCACAACTTTAATATTTTCACAACCCGAAATTCTGTAATTATTGCATCCAAATAAATTTTAAATATTCATCAAGCAAGCATAACATTATGTACTTACCCGTCGTTGTTGCATTGATGAAATGTTATCATTAGAGATGCATCCATTAAGGTTGCTCCGATCATATATTGTTCCCCTGGTGAAAGTTGATCCAAACAATCAATCGAATTTTTAAGCACTAAATTATCCAAGGCATGATATGACTTATTATCGTGCATTTGAAATGTATACATATACTGCAGATTTTGCTTAAAAAGAAAGTATAAATGCAATTTAATACAGTTGGTATTCCATTTTTATTTATTTTAAAACAAAAGGCAATGAATCTTTTAGTATTTTCAAGGTTTCTGATTGGTGGTAGGCATAGATAAGAACATGTTAAAAATGATTGAAGACGAGAGAAGGTTTCTATACAGGAAAAAATATGATCTGTAAAGAATATTGCTTCGAAGTATGAAGTTTTTCAATAAATACTTGACCAAAATATGCTCAGCGCTATTTGGGAAATCCGCATTTCCATTTATTTTTTGGCAATTTTTAATATTATTGTTTAAAAATACGCCTTTATATACTTTACAAGTTGCATATACATCATGCGAAAATATGCATGTTATACCTACAACCCTCAAAGATTTAGTGTGAAGTCGCAGTACGAACGTGCGAACAGTTCTCCCCAGTTATAAAAACAGCTACATTAGTTTATCTCTTTAAATTTAACTAGTTTTTCTGTCAAACAATCAAGAACTGAAGTGAGTCCCAAGAGTAGCGAAAATCTCTCTAATAGGTTTTTGTCATAAGTTCACCTTGAGGATAACAACGTCGTTGGTCAACAACTCAACGTTGAAAAGCAATCTAAGGTAAGAGTCCCTCCGATCACTTTTACCGATCATCCTCGGGATACCATAGTTGCCATCTGTTGAAATATTTATTTTAATGTACAAAAATTACTCTATTGAAAGTATGATGAGTGGTCTGAGGTTTTAGGACTCAGGAAAATAACCCAAGGAAAGGATGATAAAATTATCCCAGGGAAAATCTCAATAGCAATAAAAAATGTGTTTGGGATAATAAATACCTTTTAGAGTCCTGCCAGACTTCTGTAGCCCACTCTTCATATTTTTCGTTATATAGTTAGTTAGGATAAATACTTTAGGATAATTGTTGGTCAGTCTCGTGTAGATTCTCCTAGAGAAAACATCATAAGTAAAAACTACTGTATGATCACCTTCCTAAAGTTCTTCATGAGAATAAATACTTTTCATTAATTGAAATATTTGAGTTTAAAAACATTATCTAGTAATCCATTTCCCAACACCATCCTCAAAGAACTGAATATTGAAAGATTTTCAATCAATTAATTTCTATTGGAAAACGGAAAATATTAGAACTACGATAGAGTTGAAAAACACTTGAAGACTAAAGTAAGTGAACTTCTTCACTTTTCAACGACCTGAATTACGTCCAATGAAAGTATTACCATGTTAGTAATAGGTACAGGGTATTACCATGTGTGGGGTGGGGGAGCGAAGCGTGCACCACAGGCCCAAGTCGCGGAATTAATTAATTAACCTTCGGGAGGCGAATTGTAACTACCCTTTTATAATATTTATGATTAAACGTATAATAATGCCAACGTTCTATTCCACTTGAGAATTTATTACTTCACGCTACTTATACCAAAACAGAATTTTTTTCTATTATTATTGTGCGTGTGGGAAACGCGCGCACACAGCCTTTTGATGCGTCGTCGGGGATTTGCTCGTGTCGACTGATGTTTATTCCCGTGTGTGACTTGTATCTCGGGGGGAATCCCCCGATGCAGTGCGATTTGCAATTCGAGCATCCGGGTAAATCCCCGGATGCTGTGTGGGAATGTGGTCCCCACAGTACTCCCCTGCCAGTGATGAAGTCACGATGCCAACAGAACGAGAAATTATCTTATGAGTGGCCCGCTTGATACCGCTGCACGAAACGCACTTGCCTGCCCGAGCGCCGTGGAGCTGCTTGGTGCTGCTGCTGCGGCTCCTGTGGCTGATCCTGGTTGTCGGCAGGTTGCTGTTTTGGTTGGTGGTCAGCGGTTTGCTGGTTATCAGCTTGTCGCTCTGCTGGGAGTTGAACATTTAGTGTCTGCGGAGAACCATTCGCGCGTTGCACTATAATTTGTGTGCCTTCGTGCGCGTCTGCTCCCGTGAGGACAAATGCTGGTGTAAGGCGATCGATTGATATTGTCTTGTTCTCTCCCTTGATCTTAACGACAAATGCCTTTTCTTTTCGGTTTACCACCTCGTAGGGACCGTCGTATGGCATTTGAAGGTAATTTCTCACCGCGTCGTGACGAACGTGTACGTGCGTGGCCGTTTTTAATTCTTTAAAGACGAAAGTTGTCCTCTCTCCGTGGCGCTTTGGGGCGATGGGTCTCAGCTGAGTAAAGTGAGAGCGAAGTTGTCGAATGAAAATGGATGGCTCCTCAGTTTGTTTTGACTCGACAAGGAACTCGCCAGGTAGTCGTAAGGGTTCGCCGTAGACGAGTTCGGCGGAAGTCGCTTTTAGGTCCTCGCGCCAAGCGGCTCGAGTGGCGAGAAGGACTGTAGGCAAAACTCGAGTCCACTGTGCGTGCTGGTGGCACCTAATTGCTGCCTTGAGGTAACGGTGAGAGCGCTCCACGAGTCCATTTGCTGGTGGTTGATATGACGTAGTGCGGATTCGATTCGAGCCTGTCAATTCGTTGAGAGACTTGAACAGTTTCGACTCGAATTGTCGGCCTTGATCTGTAGTTATTCGCAGAGGTGTTCCGAATCTGCAAATCCAACCCTCGGAAAAGGCTCGTGCGACAGTCTCGGCTATTATGTTGGGAATAGGAAATGCTTCTGGCCAGCGTGTGTAGCGGTCAACGCAGGTGATGCAATAGCGATTTCCTTCCGAGCTTGGCATCTCGAAGATGTCCACGTGCACGTGTTCGAAACGCGCGGTAGGTGGTATGAATGTGCCTATCTGTGATCTCACATGGCGTTTTATCTTTGATCGCTGGCAAGGGATGCAGGCGCGCGCCTATCGTCGACAATCACTTTTGATTGAGGGCCAGACGAAACGTTGCGCGACCAACTTGGCTCTAGCTTTTGCTCCAGGGTGAGCTAGGGAATGGACCGATGTGAAGGCTGCTCTGCGAAATGGCAGTGTCATGAACGGTCTGGCAGGGGTCGTAGACGTGTCGCATACGACCGCGGTGCTCGTGCCTGGTATTGTGATTTTTTGGAGTTTCAAAGACGTTCCCTTTCCCAGGAGCGCATTGAGCTCGTCGTCGCCTTGCTGGTCGGCCGCTAGTGCAGCGTAGTCGAGTTGCGACTGGATTGACTCGATCCTTGATAGGGCGTCGGCGACAATATTGTCTTCGCCGGCCAGGTGACGGATGTCCGTAGAAAATTGTCCGATGAAATCAAGGTGACGAGATTGGCGCGGCGAGGCTTTCTCGGGCTTTTGTAAGAAAGCGTATGTGAGTGGCTTATGATCTGTGAAGATCGTAAACTCACATGCTTCAAGCATGTGCTTAAAGTACTTGATAGCACTGTATACGGCGAGGTGTTCTCTTTCGTATGTGCTGTACTTTGCCTGTGCGGGGCTTAATTTTTTTGAGTAGAATCCCAATGGTTCCCACAAACCATTAAACTTTTGTTGTAGTGAGGCACCCATGGCGAAATCACTCGCGTCACAGGCGAGTGCAAGGTGAGCTTCTAAGCGTGGATGCGCGATCAGAGTAGCGTCGGCAATGTCGTTCTTCGCTTTTTCGAAAGCGCTCGCTGCTTCAGGTGTCCAGCGAAGAGGCGCCTTGCCCTTAATGGTACCGCGCAACATGTCGTTGAGCGGTGCTTGTGTGTGCGCCGTACGTCGGAGGCAGGAACGATAAAAGTTCAGCATCCCGGTGAATTGTCGAAGTTCTTTCGCGGTTTTGGGTTGGGGAAACTCGCGAATAACTTTCACCTTCTCGGGCAGGGGCGATATACCGTTTCTGTTCACTAAGTACCCGAGGAAAGGTACCTCGGTTTCACCGAATAAGCACTTTGCCGGATTCACCACCACTCCGTACTGTTGTAAGCGTTCGAAGAGTTTTTTTAGATGACGCTCGTGCTCTAAGTTGCCACGCGATGCGACTAGAATGTCGTCAATGTATGCGTATGCATAGTCCAAACCGCGGATCACTTCGTCGATAAAACGTTGAAACGTTTGCGCGGCGTTACGCAATCCGAAACTCATATACGGGAACTCATAAAGGCCAAAAGGCGTTGTGATAGCTGTTTTCGGGATGTGTTCTGGAGCGACGGGCACTAGGTCGATTTTCGAAAAAATAGTCGTTCCACTTAAAGATTGTGCGAAATCCTGTATGTGCGGCACTGGATACCGGTCCGGAATTGTTCGGGCGTTTAAAGAACGATAGTCACCGCAGGGGCGCCAGTCACCATCCTTTTTAGACGCGAGGTGGAGGGGCGCGGCCCAGGGACTGGACGATGGTCGTGCTGTACCGAGCTGGATCATATTGTCAAACTGTTTTTTTGCTATTTTGAAACGATCGCTGGCCAGACGACGGGGTTTGCTGGCTGCCGGCGGACCTGGTGTGGTTTCTATATAGTGCCGTGTGTTGTGGCGCACTTGCGGAGCGCGTCCGTCGGGTCGTGTGCTGTCCGGAAAACTCGCGAGTAACTGATGGTACGGAGAGCCACCGGTTATCACTTTAACGCAAGGTATGTCACTTTCTTGCAAAACACCGCGAGAAGTCAACTGTGTGGTCTTGTCGATGAGCTGCTCATCTTGGAGGTCGACGAGTAATCCGTAGTGAGCGAGAAAATCGCTGCCGATGATCGGTTTGCTGACGTCAGCTATAACGAAACGCCAGGGAAAAACGCGGCGTAAACCAAGGTCAGGACCGAGTGTTGTTGTGCCATATGTGGAGATGATGCTGCCGTTTGCTGCGGTAAGTTGATACGTGGACTTCGGAAGATGCCCAGGAATTTTGGTGCGTGGGTACACGCAAAGATCGGCACCTGTGTCGATCAAGTACGTGGCCTGGCTGGCTTGATCGGTGATAAAAAGGCGGCGTGATTTAGCGACGGGCCCGCTTGCCGCCATTAGCGAGGGCCGCTTCCGTTTCCCGGATGCCGGCACAGAGCTTCGCACTTTCTCGTCTTGTCACCGTGCACGTTGTGGTACCAGCAGTACTCAGGGTTGCGAGACCGAGAACGGCGATGGGGCTGTTCGTTGTCTTGTTGCCCAACGTCCGAACGGCGACGCGATGAGCTGCGCCCTTGACGCCGGCTTCTTTGGTTGGCGGTTTGCGCCCGCAATTGGCCTACCGCTCTCGTAAGTTCGGCAATCTGGACTGCTAGCGAAGCATTCGTGATTGTCGTAGGTGGCGTGTCGGCGTTCAACGCACTCACCTGAGTTTGTGCGCTAGTGACGTCCATCACGCTGTCGGCGAGTTCAGCGATTTCATCGAGCGGGCGATTTTTTTGAGTAGCCAGGATGACCTGAATCGAACTCGGGAGCCTGCTATTCCAGATGGTACGCAAAAGGTCATCGTTGACTGCGGTGCCACCGAGAGCTCGAAGATGTCGCAAGTATTGTGTTGGCTTGCGATCGCCTATCTCCTCGCCCTCTAGGAGTCGGCGCGTATTGCGCTCCTGTGATGTGCCCAAGCGTTTGTTTACTGCCTCCTTTAGCGCCGTGTAAGCGTTTTCCGCCGGCGGGTTGAGCACGATGTCTTCGATCTCGGTGAGGTACGTCGAATCCAGCGCCGAGAGAGTGCAACGCCAGCACTCTGCCTCGTCGTCTATACCGGACATCTTGAAGTTGTTCTCGATGAGCGCGAACCACAGCTTGGGTTTATTTGGCGTGAAAACCGGTAACCGCATGACGATGTTATGTAAGCAGTTCGTCGGTGCGCTTACTCCGTTTCCCGGCATTTTTTTTTACTTTAGCACTGTCACTGCACACTACGATTTGTTGAACAGTTTTTCTTTTAATCACGTCGGGGTCACCAATTTTTGGGGTGGGGAGCGAAGCGTGCACCACAGGCCCAAGTCGCGGAATTAATTAATTAACCTTCGGGAGGCGAATTGTAACTACCCTTTTATAATATTTATGATTACACGTATAATAATGCCAACGTTCTATTCCACTTGAGAATTTATTACTTCACGCTACTTATACCAAAACAGAATTTTTTTCTATTATTATTGTGCGTGTGGGAAACGCGCGCACACAGCCTTTCGATGCGTCGTCGGGGACTTGCTCGTGTCGACTGATGTTTATTCCCGTGTGTGACGCGTCTCCCTGTTGATTTGTATCTCGGGGGGAATCCCCCGATACAGTGCGATTTGCAATTCGAGCATCCGGGTAAATCCCCGGATGCTGTGTGGGAATGTGGTCCCCACACATGTAATGTCTCCGGAAGAATTTTTAAAAAAAACTCTAAAAAGCGAAGAAGTTCACTCCCACAGCACATTATTATGTGTTGGAACTACTTCTCCAACATTCGAAAAGGCCCGACAGTGTCGAAACTGCCAATGCACGGACAACGGATGCTCACATTGTCACCTACCTACAAAATGTAGTGGCCCCCACGAGCACACAAAATGCACACTTACAAAGGAGCATCATAATCAAATCCTATGCGGCAATTGTAAAGGTAGACTCTTCGCCAATGCGCCTGAGTGTACATAGAAAATTTGTACATTGCTGAACAGAGTACATTCCCACAAGGAAAAAGCTTCAAAAAAGAAAAGCTACACCAAAACTCAGCGAACAGTAAGTAACTTTTCACGCCTGATAAATTACTAAAGCTCTTAGAAGATCTCATATCCGATCTCATATCAGCAAACTGTCAAACTAAAAAAGACCAGTTCAATGTAATTGTAAGTTTACCGTTTAAATTTGTATATAATTAGTCCCATTAAAGTAATCACATGGAATGCTCAAAGCATTAGAAATAAACATACTGAGCTATTTGACTTAGCTTGTAGGTTAAATTTAGACTTAATCTTATTAACTGAAACCTGGTTAAGGCTACACGATAAATTATCTCATCCAAATTTCGGGATTTATCGAATTTAACGAACCGACATATTACTCAGCTCAAGGTACTCGCTCAGTTCTGGATATAGTTTTGGGGAATGAAAATGTTGGACCTTCAGATCTTCACGTTGTACAAGCACTATCATCGCCTCACTTACCTGTTTTATTCTGCCTGAATTCAATGGGAATCTCTCAGAACTACAGTAAAAAGTTTTATTGTTTTAAACAAGCCGACGTTCAAATTCAAAGCGTATATATATATGATAACGTGTCATAAACAAAACTTTAATGAAGAGTTAAATTCACTTCAATCCCTTGAACGAAAAATCAATGATTTCAAGGATATTATCTGGGCAGCTATTTACAGCAGCGTGCCTAAAATGAGCTCAACGTACAAAGTCTTTGAATTGGATGGCGATGCTCTCAAACTCATCCGTATTAAAAATACGCTAAGACGTCAATGGGAAAGATCCCGAGATCCAATTCTGATGTGCGGTGTCAATTCATTGACAACAGCTATTCGTAACAAGATTTCTACGCTACGCAGCCTGTGCTGGGGCAATTTGTTTGAAAACTTAGACTACAACTCGAGAAAAGCCTTAATAGACATTTCAAAAGAAAAAGCCACGCTGTCCCACTATCCACAAATGATGGAAGCGGTAAGCATGTATACTCATGCGAAAGAATAGCTGAGATTCTCGCCAAGTTGTGATGTATTTCAAAAAAAAATATAAATATAAATAATCAATAATAATATAATTAATTGTCGCCACCGATAGGTCGCACCTGAAGTGAAAAAAAGAACAAGGTTAAAAGAAAGGTTTTTTTGAAAATTCAAAGGCCGCATAACGGCGGCCGGATTCACTTTCAACCGACTAGCTCACTTCGCGGTTTGAGGGTTTTAGGAAATTATGAAAGCCCTGATCCTTCCTCGTCACGCACATACAAAAAAAATTCTTATTGATTCATTTGAAAAAAATTTTTAATGAAAATATAGTTAATAAATAGAAGTAATTAAGTATTAAATAGAAGTAATTAAGTATTAAATAAAAGCAATTAAAAATAAAATATTCAATTTACATGAATTCTGTTGCGCTGATTATTCCCACCTCTACTGCCTCCAACACGAATGGAGGCAGCAGAGGTGGTTTCCGGACTTCAATGAAATTCTGCTTCGCTGATTCTGACCACCTCTGCTTGATTTCGGGACTTCACTTGAGCGTATGAATTCTTTATATCAATACTTCTTAACACTTTTGGATTCTATATTTATAGATACTTCACAATTCTGGATTGTTCTCCTTACTCAACATTTTACTCTCCTTCTTATAGCTAGTTCTTATAGCTAGTTCACAACAAACAAGTGAATCATATTGACTGAAAATTTTTCTCAAAATCGTTCCAAGAATTTTTTTTCCTGACTTTTTTTTGTTTGTTTTTATATCGCCTACACAACGGAATGCGTAACAAAGTTCCACACCTACCACATCACTAATCATCTAAACCGCGACAACGTTGCAGATCTATTGGCAAGGGAAAGACTTAAAAACTTACCTTCTCCCGTTGATGTACCTTCATCTGCCTTCATTAAAAACAGGGAAACAATCAATCACCTCAGAAAACTAAAAGAAAAGAATAGCAAAGGAGTGGACGACTTTCCAAACATAGCTCTGAAGAAGCTTCCGAAGAAAGGTATAGTTTTACTTGCCATCTTGCATTACAGAAACAAGCCATTGTTGTCCCGTTACTCAAGCCCGAAAAGATCATAAGCCGCAAAACTATAGACCATAAATCTTTAGACAGGACTAAAGCAGGGCTGGGCTGGCTCCTTTACTATCCAATTTGGCTCTGGAGTATGTCATAAAGAAGTTACCTTTCGATACAAGATACACACTATTATACAAGTGAAGCCAAGTGATAATATTGTGGAAGATATAAATATTTTTTCACTTTCGCTTATAACAGCCAAAAAACTTTCACTCGACCACATGACACTCGACCGCAAAACAAAATTAGTAGGGCTACAAATCAATGAGAAAAAAAACAAAGCAGCGAAAAACACAAAACAGTCGAGAAAAAATACTTCAAATGCCCAAAATATCAGAGTTGGCGAATGTAGTATTGAAAATTTGGGCGAATTCGTGTATCTAGGCGCCAAAATAACGAGAACGGCCAATGCAAGTCACGAAATATACCGAAGCGTAAAATTCGCAAATAACAGCTCTATTTGCAGCAAAGCTCTAGGTATCCAAATTTGTGATAAGACCTGTGCTATGCTATGTGTGTGAAACATGGGTCCAAGCATCCGCAAATATATTGAACGCCTTTGAACTACGTGACCTGCAGCGGATAATTGGAGCGAAGCAAGACGGGGACCAATGGTGAATTTGATACAACCATGAGTTGTATGCAATTTTTGGCAAGCCGGGGGTCTAAACGATTGTTAGACTGCGGAAGCCGCAACGGGCTGGGCATATGAATCGTATGGACGAACAACGGATACTCAAAATGGTATTCGTTGGGAAAACTGAAGGGAAGAGATCAGTGGGGAAACAGAGGTGACGCTATTGACGAAGACAATTCAGCGTTGCTTGGATTTGCAAATTGGAGGACGCGGTCATTGGACGTTGGACGCGCTTGTTACAGACAGCGAAGGCCCGAGAAATGCTGTAGTACTAAGTAATAGAAGATGCCTGGTTACTTTAGACGTTAAAAATGAATTTAACTGTGCCAGCTATGGATGAGCATCCGAATCGTTTGCAAGTACCAGAGTACCTGATGCGGATGCGGTGGTACTACCTCAAGGACCGTTACCTATTCTACGACAAAAAGGAAGGTAATTGTAGGATGAAAGTCACATTAGGTGTAGTGCAAGGGTCCATCCTTGACTCGAACCTGTGGAACCTCTCCTATAACAAACTGCTGAGGCTTGAATTGCCGGCTGAGAAACGATTGATCGACTGTGTGGAGATGTTTCGGCGCTATTAGAGCACGCACAATCGTGCATGCGTAGCGCAGTCTAAATAAGTAAATGCGGTGGGTAGTTGACTAGCTAACTGGCCGCAGATTCCGACTAGCAACCCCGAAGTAGTCAAAGAAGCTATTCGCAAGGTGAGGCCTATTAACTTTGACGAGCAGTTGTCCAATCGAAACCAGCCGTAAAATACTTGGCGTATATATCAGTTTTTCCAAGAAAATGAGGAAAACCGCTGACAAGGCCGCAGTGCGTCTAATGGCACTTACTCGGTTACTAGGGAATATAAGGTGAGGGGATATACACAGCTGTACGGTACAAAGAAGACAACTTCTAATGGGCGATGTGCATTCCGTTTTACTAGGTGGGTTGACGATTGGCGCAGATGTAAACAAAGAAATTACGAATTACCCGAGCATATCGGACGCTTTCCCGGACGGCTATCATATATTATACGATATATGATCACCAACCAACGCATAATACACATCGCCTTGCTTGTTAGAGAGCGAAGACGCATTTACGTAAGAGAGAAGCGAAAAAAAGATAAAAGAGAACAATAGAAGAGGAGACACCAGGAAAGAGAGACAACACTTTCTGATCATTGTTTTGAGGCTCAATGGAGTGCACGGTGAAACTCATTTTACCCAGCTCTTGGCGGTCATGGTGGTTTTCCGCCTAGGTTCTCAGATTAGCAAGGGAGGTGTTTAGAAGGTATTTCAGAATCATTGAGCGTCTGGGAGTCTCACACTCAGAGCGTAAGTAGCCTTCACCTCCCTACCTATTTTCTGATACGATATATATTGTAGAATTATATTATTTTTTTTTTTTCAAACATTAAATTCGTTTTATAGTTACTAAAGTTATATTGAGTTTAACGATCGATAATCGCAAGCCATAAATAGAAGTAAGCGACTCCTGATTTGCCCACCATTTAAAGCGCTTGCTAAAATCCACAAACCTAACACTCCTGTCAGACCCGTCCGTCGAACGGTGTCTATAGACTCCCTGAACACCATAAAGCATTTTTAGCGGATGTTCAAACATAAAAACTTTATTACATTTAATTAATTTAACCACTAGGATGAAATTTTGAAAAAAATCGATTTTTTTGCATTATCGATATTCTAAATAACATACTCAAATTTCGAAAGAAGATTTCAATTAGTTCCTGAGTTACAGCCTTCAAAAGTGTAGCCGAACAGCCGAACAGGGATTAGCAAGTTACATTTGCCAAGGAACCTACCCGTGTTATTGCTATTTCCATTTTTGTCCTTCAGGTATACAGAAATGTATGCAGAGGACTACCCTTGAGGATTTTTTTATGATTACGTTACGTGTTCGGAGCCAGATATACTCAGTTTTAATGTGAACTCAGCACTTCGTAAGTTATTTTAGTAAAAACAAATGGAAAACTTTTGTATTCAAATCCAAAAGGTACTAAAGACGCTCCCTCTCGTAGATCAGTTTCACGAAAACATTGTTTACGGGAAACCAACATATATTCAAGTAGTACACCTCGAAGAACAGTACGTCTATATTACAAAATTAAGATGAAAATATTGTTATTGATCCAACTCATAAACTCATTATTCAGTATTTTCCGGTTTTTATCCAATGAGTAATTTGTGAAACTTGTAAAAAAAATGTGACATTTAATCAAGCGAGTCCGCGTGGTTTAAGCTTCAATATTGCTGTAATGTGTGATTGCGGTGACTTTTGCATCAATTCTGGGCCTATGATTGAAAATGCATTTATAACAAAATGACTTTCGTAGTGGCTGCGATGATTTAGGGTATCGGAATAGATGGAATTAATCTTTTTAGCGATTTGATGGAGATACCGCGTAGAGAAAATGTGGCCATACATCACGTTTTGATGTAGTAAATTTTGCAGGAAAATATTGAAAAATATCATCGATTCATGTGTAAAGTCAACTTAACGACAGAATTGTGTCTTTTGAGAGAAAAAACGATTCTGAAGCTTCAGAAGAATGGCTCTCACTGCACGAAGATTATTACGACATAAACGATAAAGGATCTGCTTCAAAACCTTGTGAAATATTTGCGGTGTATTGCTGACGGATCTGGTGCTACATATAAAGGATTATTAGATATGAATGCAAGTTGTATGCTTGTAGAAAAACAAGAGTAAGTTGCCGTAGTTTAGAGGGCTGGGAATAGCAGATTCGCTGTAAGTAAGATTCCTATCTATTCAAAGCAATGAAATTAATCCTTTAATTTGTAACCGCGTTTTTATCAAATCTACACTTTTCAAATTTGCAATTATAACTCGAAGGCTTATTTCGAATTTCCAAGGCTTATTTCGTATGTTTTCGAGCAAAGTAACCGAATTTTTTAAAAAACTGCCATATTATCAAATTTACATTTTTTTCACCATTGTAGGAGATCGTATAGATAAAACCTTCTAGCTAAAAATTTTTTTCATTTTTTGTTATTGTTCACGATGAAGGCCGCAAAGACTGCAGTAGTGGCGAACATTTTTGAAGTGACCTGGGAGATAATGAATAACTTGCTGCTAATTATTTTTTTTTATTTGTAAATTTAAGTTTATGTTCATAAATTAACGGTGAATATATCCACAAAATTGTAAAACATTTCAGGAAGTAGTTTTCTTTAAAAAAATTTACTTAAATCCCCCTTTCAAGGCGGTCAAACTAGGAGTGCTCCTTAATAAGACCCGTTAACCAGTCCTTTAATCCCAGTTTTGAACAGACCCAACAAAGCGAAGCCAGGCACAAAACCAACGGGTTGGGCAAAAAGCAATCCATTCCTTTTTGGGTACATGGCTGTGATGATCGATATGTCATGAAGTATCGATCAAATCATTTCAGATTTATGCTTGTTGTTAAGTTGGCACTCCGCTCTAAAAATTTGCTGAGTTGTGAGTTATTGGGTATTAAAACTGGAAGCCAAAAAGAAAATTCGGTACTCTTTGCAGTTTTCCTTTAATAAAGGCGAAAATAAAAGTTAGGCGGTTGAAATTGCGAATGGTATTTATGTTACCGAAGATATAACAGCTAATTAACTGCATTTTCACTTCGTCTATTTTGTTCAGATAATTTTAAATGTGCACCTCGCAATGCAGATCCATCGTCAAAGTTTTCGATAAAATCATAGTGATAATCCAAGATAACTGGCATGTTAGTCGTCATAGCATCGCTAACGAGTTTAACCAGTTTTAAACCATTTGTAAAAAGCTGGATTCAAAAAGAGATTCGAAAAGAAGCTTGAAAAATATGATGGGTCGAATTTCCATCTGCAAAACATTTTGCATTTCCATTTACTAAACGGATGGTGACTTGGGATGAGAAACGATCGTGGTCATAGCGCGGTGAACAAGCTCAAACAGTGGCCAAACCACGACCGACGGCCAGAAAACTGCTACTGTGCATTTGGTGGGACTCGAAAGTATTTTTATTTATTATGTTTCTTCCATATGGCCAAACATTAAATGTGGATTTCCACTATCAGCAACTGGACCACTTGAAGCGAGCAATCGACCAGAAACGGTAAATACTGCTTCAACAGAAGAATAGTTTCATCAGGACAATGCTAAGTTACAAACGTTTATAATTACGCGCCAGATACTCCTGGAGTTTGGTTAGACAATTTTGGTGCATCTACCATATAGTTTGGACACGGCAACCGAGCGATTACCATATTTTCCTTGCACTCCAAAACATTCTCAATAATAAAAAATAGTCATCAAGAGTAGATTTTGAATAAAATCACTAGAGTTTTTCTACGTTTTCAAGCTTTATATTTACTTCGAGAGGCACTGTAAAACTGCCCTTAAAATGATAACCAATTATAGAAGAAAACGAAGAACAGTTGACGCAAATTAGAAAACTCGAAACATATATAATAAAATCTTGAAACTCAGGTAAAAATAAAGGAATAAAACAATTAATTCTTGCCAGCTAAATAGGAATGAGGTAGTGATAGCTACAAAAAGCCGAAGTTCACTATATTTTTCGAAAGTTTGTTTTTTGGTGCAGATTTAAAAATGAGATTAAATAAGGTCCTGTTTGTAATAAAAAGGAAGAAAAGATCTCTCAATTACGTTTTTTAATTATGTCAAAAAATTAGCAAATACGGGAGCCCACACCGCTCAATTTTACGGCAATTTTTCGAACGCGGTGGTTCCTTGCGAAAAATTATATGAATGCTATTTGCATTGCACTCTTCGTTTAGATCGTTCGCTTTTTATTGAGCGTTTCCTGTGTATGATTTTGGCTTTATGGGGAATACAAAAGCGCTTTACGATACTTATAAAACATCTTTTAATCTCTAATTCCCCGTTTTGTACAGAAACATATTTCATTCATTGAATCTCAACCGCTAAGTTTGAATGTGACTTTTTTTTAAATCAAATTAGTATAACTTAATCTTTTACTGTTCATCTCAAATGCTGCACTACGTCAGGCTTTTTGAAAATGTGAACCTTAATTTTCATCTGAACTTTTGTAGGATAAATAAGTCATCTAGCAAAGCTAAGTAAGGAAGAAGCACTCAAACATTTTGATACATTTCTTGTGGCGGGAAGCATCTTACCAATCTATTGACTTTAATTGAAGAGAAAAACCACGAGCACTCAAAGGACGATTACCTGATCATTCGTACCAACATAAAATGGCTGCTTATCATTCGATGGCTCACAGATTATGGACAATTCCGATGAGTGAAGATGAGTTCAATAAGGAACGAGATTACATATTAGTTACAGCGACAAAAAATGGGTACCTTACTAATAAAATTGAACAAATTATCGCAAAAACGAGAAAACTATTGAAGGATCGATACACGACATTATTCATGCAGAGTAGAAATAGAGATATAAATATAAGGCGGTCTTTTCCACACTCACCACTAACGACCATAATTAAGAAAATATTAAAAAGCTACAGTATTCAAGTTGTCACATCGAGTAGACACCTACAATTAAAATCAATATTGGCAAGAGTAAAAGATAAAAAATCAAATAATGAAGTAAGTGGGATTTATAAAATAACATGTCCACAGTGCCCAAAAACCTACATAGGACAAACAAAAAGGTTGATCAATACGAGGTTGAAGGAGCATGTGAAGGAGGCGAAAACAATATAACGAAATAATAGGAGGAAATATCAGGTTAAATCAGCGGTTGCAAAGCACATTTTAGATTAAAAGCATAGCATAGGAGAACGTGATGTGGAATTGGTGAAGGATATCAATCAATGGTATAAAATGGACGCATATGAAAGCTTAATAATATTAAGAGCCAGCTGAAGTACGGTTAAATCAGGACTTAGGAAACGGTTACTCCCCCTTAATGGATATTTTGAATAAAATTACGAATAAATGGAACTCAGGTAGGAATAGGGATGAAGCAGATGGTGTAGGTAATTAAAGTAATGAAGTGAAGTAGGTAGTGAACGTAGAATACGAAGATATATAAATTATAAAAAAAAAAAATATCTTTATGAAGGTAATTTTTGCCCACGAATGATTTATGATCAAGGATTGATAGTTGTTACAAAAATAAGCGTGTATAATTAGGTAGGATTAGTAAATAAGATATGTTAGTTTGCACTGAGAATGGAATAGGTGTATATTCCGAAACCCGCGGTGTTTGCACAAATAAAATAAAAAAAAACAACGAACAATAAAGGAAGCTATTGTTTTTATTTATTTTTTTTATCGAATACGTTCGTTGAAATTGGTGACGAGGATTATCCATAATAAATTTAGTTGTCGTCATGAGTGCAATCGAACAAGTAGTTGTTTGCATAACTTGCGATGAAGACTTAAAAATTTCTGAGATGGTTCCATGTGGTTTGGGTTTCAAGATCATTATTTCTTGTAATCAATGTGAAAAAACAGAAATACTTGTTGCCCGTAAGTGAAAAATGGACATGAAATCAACCGCAGAATTGTGTTAACGATTCGAATATTAGGTGTTGGTTTAAATGGAATAAAACAGTTTTGTGCCTTCATCGAGCTGCCGTGACATATATTACATTCTTTTTACGAGAGTTGTTGAATCAATATCCACAGCAACAACGGCTATTCTTACTATGAGCATGCAAAAGGCAGCTGCTGAAGAAAAAGCGAGATCACTTCAAGAAGGACAGAGCGAGTGTATTATAGTTTGGGGTGGTGGATCTTGGCGGAAGAGAGGATTCTCTTCCCACTTTGGCATTATTACTTTCATCTGTTGTTTTACGCATAAGGTTATCGATATAGCGATAATTTCTTATTTTTTAAATTAGATAAAGCATTTGATAAATGGATAGGTAAAGAAGAAACTGCCGAATATGATAAATGTGAAAAAATCATCAAGGCTCTGCAGGGAAAATGGAGGTTGATGCAGTTATTGAAATAAAAAAAAAGAGCATAGATCATGTGCAAAAACGCATGGGTACTCGTCTCCGAACCCTAAAAAAATGAGAAGACTGGGAGGGAAAGGAAAGTTAACTGCAATTCTCATCGATCATCTAAGTAAATATTACGGACTAGCAGCAGAAATAAAGACTCGATTGAAGGCATGAAAAAGCTTTGACAAGCTTTCCACCGACGAGGATCCACAGCATGACGATTGTCCGTCCGGCACCGACTCTTGGTGTACATGGCAAATAGCGAAAGATAATCATCGGTAAAGACAATCGCTGGGGTGATATCTATCGCCTTCCTTGCAAGAGAGAGAGAGACGAAAGCCGTGCCAAAAATGAAAAGCCAAACGATAACGTTAAAAAAATTTCAAAAATAAACTGTTTCAAAGCAAAATTATAAATCGTACATTTAAGGTTTTATGTTCAGGCAAACTACGCTATTTGAAATAGTTCTTGAAATAATACTGATGTCAGCGTCAGAAGAAATTTTGAATATTCTCAACGTTCACGTCATTATGACGCCGAGAACTGATTCAAACGGCGCCGTCTGTCTCAGGCAAAAAGGCGAAAGGTCATCGCGTAGAAGTAAAAAAATTTATAAGAATATTTACTTTCAAGTCGAGAAGCGTCATGTACTAGACCCTGATGCTGACTTCGATTCATTTTATGCGCGTCAAATTTATAATTTTAAACTTTAATTAGGGCTGTTCGAATTTCAAAATTGTTGGGCACGGTCAATGGATCGAGGCAGTTGGAGACGGTTGTTATAATACCTTTATTAGTATTACTAAGTTTCCCTTGATAAAATACACTTAGTAATTGTAATTGTAAAAAAGTAATTGAAGATCTTGAATTACATCAACATGCGATTGTAAACACACTATCATTTATTTAAAGCAAACATTTGCTTTATCATGATATATAACGTGCAGCGTTTTGGCGAGCACACATTTCTGCTGTTCATAACACCGTCTCTTTATAGTTTCAATTTTGTTTGGAGAGATAATAATCATTAGTTATGATACGTTACTATTCTAAATTTGGCGGGAAATGTGCTGCACTATTAAGAAAAATAAAAAAAGTTTTCCATTTAATTTTTCTAGTTTTCTGTTTAGAAGTAACGTCTAATGGAAATAATCGTTTTTTCAGGACCTTTTTGCTTGTATGACCTTGACCTGTTTGCTTGTATGCTGTTTTATGGGCGTTTGTAATATTAACCAATTCCCAAAAATTTCTGTTTATGACTAGATATTAAATTATTTTATTTGTTTTATACCTTGGATAGCAGTTGCAAATCGAGTACTCGTTTCAAAATACAAGTGTCCGGTAAATTCTGCTCTGGATCGCAAAATGAAAAGTTACTTTTTTCAGTCTTTGTTTCAGCGACTTCTACGGATTTTTCGTCAAGCAAACACGCAATGAGGATTGAATAAAATTCACTGCAAAATTCAACATTAATTTAATGAAATTACATTCGATTGACTTACTTTTTGCTTAGATCGTTGAACAAAATATCTAAACGATTGCTACTTTCATCACATTCTCCATAGATTAATTTACCATTTTGAAAAATACGTAAATTGTTTTGCGGGTTTGCTAAAAGGGCATCTAACGCAGCTTGAATTCGGCGTGGCTCCCTATGAAATACCGATTCATATACCAAACTTATTAAACCAATGAGAGTCTTTTACCCGGAAAACAAATCCATTGGACAGTATTCGCTCCGTTTTGATATTTTTCCAAGCTTCATCTAGCTCATTTTATTTTAGATTTTTTTTTTATTTTATATAATTAATAGTCGTCAAACCTTTAAGTATTGCATGCAGCAATACCGGCACATTTTAATATCGGAAATGTCTACAAGATCTTTCATAACTTCATCGAAGGCCCAGCCCTGTTTTGGTTTTATTTCCACTGAATAAGTCTGAAAGTAGGAGTTAAGCACATGTAGTTAGATAAATTCTGTATAAAGGTTGGTTGCAAATTACTTACAGTTTCTGCAGCCACACCCATTGTAGCATCTAACATCAACAATCCATATTTTCCGTCGAACAGTTTATCTAATCTATTCTCTGAAAACTTTGATGTAATAAGTTTACTTTAAAGTTATGCACTGTAGCACGTACTTGGTCTAAATGGAGCCATAAATTCATTTAATTTTTTGGCAGCATTTGTTGGTATTTCGATGGGACACGGTAGGTAAATGTATCTTTCACTAACTAATTGCATCAGAAGTTCTATGTACTTTCTACATTTTGATAAGTATGCGTAAACATCCGAGTTGGTGCGCTGGGATTTTCCTAAGTCTGTTTTTGGTAGGCGTAGCACATGTTTATATTCCGGCAGCTTTAACACAATGTTTGCATTTCCTTCGGCGACATAAATCAGTTTTGTATTTTCTATGTTAACGACGCTATCCATATTAGCAGATATGAAGAAATATGAAGAAAGAAGCAGAAAAACGCGAATATCGACGTCACTACAAAGTTTAACAAAGCAAACAAGGATTAATTTTACATTCAAACATAAAGATCATCTAACAACAATCTAAACAAATTTAAAAGTAAATTGAAGTAATATTTTCTTGGAAATTGATTCTTGTTTTAAGAATTTTGGATAAATAAAATTAAATTTCCAATATTTCGGCACCAAAAATATTATAACCTTTCTGATGGTTATACTATTTTTTGGACTCTGCCTTTGAAAAAATCAGAAAGTCTATGTTCACAATTCAGGATCGGGGTCAAATTCGTTAAAATTTATTAATTTCACTATAACTGTACATCAAAATGTTTAAAAGTTTTCTGTGAGAGTCCAAAGTGCTTTGCCAAGCTCGCCGCGATTACCAACGAATCATATAAGGTCACACTTATCACGTTTCTATTCACAGTGTTATTCCACTAGATTTCACAACTGCTCGGTAGTACTTCAATAAAGTCTGACAGCGCATTTTACATCCATCCAGGTTTACGACAAACGTACTATACTGACGAAGCCGTTCACGATTTTTGCTGTTAAAAAGGCCGAAAATTTAGTTCAAAGTATACCATTTCAAAAATTGCACCTTTTCAAGAATGTAGTAATGCACTAATGGCCATTTCGAAAAATGACTCCACGGCGGGGAAAAAATACTGGCGCGGCGTGTTGATCGAACAGCAACGCTAACTTACAAAGAATGCCCGAGTCGAGCTTTAAACATTAACTGTTTGGTAAGGATTATAATTTTCCGAAAAACACAAGGCATTAAAATTGATGAAAATAATTCACTGGAAAGCAATGCAGTGATATCTACGAGAAGTTGAAGCGCGAAATCTGTTCCGAACAAGGGCTCTCATATCTGACACAGGAATCGTTCCTCATTCCTACATTCGCAAATGACATCAGACATATACTCTCTCAACAGACGAGACCTCTCTAGAATAGAATAATAATATTTAAATAGTATGGTTGTTCACATCTGTATTACTCAGGATCACTTTACTATTTTTAACAATGGCTTTCACACATAAGTAAAGCATTGCCACGCAATTCGCATTTTAAGGGAATTCCGGCTATCATAGAGGTGTAAAATGCCTACCCACCTTAGATTCTTCTCCTCACATATACCTATGTATAGAAAGTGCTCTTCATTCCCCGGGCACAATATCACACTATCATCCCACATCCTCTACAAATTGCCCCCTGTAAGGGAGCGGGCCTGCATGGGAGTTAAATACATATATCGCTGTTAGCCGTTGTCATGATTCTAAATCAAGGAAAATCCTGTTGTCTTGTGAACTGCAGCAACAGCTCGGGGACGATTTTCCACTATCATAGTCGTCGAATGACGCCAAGCTGAAGTGAAACAACACATGCCGAAGGCTACGTGAGCAAGGGGTGACTTAGTCCTCCTAAGTAACTTGGGGCTGTTCCCACGTATTCATATTACCACATATATCGGAAAGAGAGAAGAAAATGTCACCACAGCTGAAATTCAAACCGAGAACACATCACGATATGAATCACGCTCACTTGGAAGTAAACCCCAGAATTGCAAGTATATCTCTACAAAAAAGTAAACAGAACAGGGCAAGCGAAAAGATTAAAGCCAAAGGCCATAAACCAAGACGAAGTGTCAAATGACAAAACCGGTAGGAATGGTGGAACTCCCATCATCCCCTTTAGAGAACACCTCTGCATTGGAACGGAGGTCAGATATTGGCTTTTCACTCTTTGGAAGGACGGAGGCAAACATATCGTATAAATTATCAGCAATTATATAATAGCAGAACTGCAATTGGCATAACGACGGCCCATTAAAAAGAGGCATCAGTTGTCTGTGTGTGGAATGGTATCTGCGAGTCTTGGCATTGAAAAGTAAAATTGAAGCGGTTGAAATTGACGATCGGAAGCCGAGACAAGGAAGATCTAGCCCCTTAGTCTTCACAGATTTGGGTAAGAAAATCAACATCGGAGTAGATTGCATAGCACTAAGGGTGGGAGCAGACGACACTTACTGGTTGACCGAAAGAGGTGTCGAGCTAGACTCAATCAACTTTAAAGATAAAGAATCGACCACGAGTCCCGACAGGTACAGCAAACGAGAGCAACGAAGAACGGCTACTGAAGCGCATTAAAAATACAGAACAAAGCAATGGCCGTAAAAAGGCAACCAGTGCAACAGCTTGTGTGGAGCTCAAATGTGGAGCTCGCTCAACTGCAAGACAGCATTCTATCGGAAAAAGAGAACGGAGAAAACTCAATTCCGAGGGTCTATACTTCAGGCAATTTATAATCCTAATAGCGTCGGGAAGTAACACGGGTAAACAGCCTAAGAAGTACGGCTAACAGCCTCACAATCCCACATGAGCAGCCACAACCGCTGCCAGCATCGAACAAAAGCGTCACCAGTCCCAAGCGTACGCGCTGAAGGGTAAATTTGCTTGTTAATTGCGGACTGCTGGCATTGATGTAAGTCGCAATAATTTCATTACAACGCAAACGCCTTGCTAAGATACGGTTGCGGCTGATTAAATGCACATGCCTTGAAGAAAGTCTAGACAGGTGTGAGGCAAGTTATATTTCTTGCGATTTTTGGTGCCGTTTCCCCATAACTTTTGTAAGAAGGCCTACGCCATTCGTTACTGATGCTCGGAATCATATCCCCTTGCAACGGCAATGGCGGAGTTATCTGCGTTCAAAGCAGTTGTCGGAAGAGGACGTTCTGATACGACGCTTGTGATGGCGCTCACCAAAACCATCATCGATACCAATTTTCGGGATAGGAGCCAAAAGTAAGAAAAACTACTGGGAGTGGTCACAACCATCAATCATCCGCACTTTGAATCTTGCACATCAACAAATATTGAAGCTCATGTCCTGCCTAAACTAACATAATTAATTCCATCAGCACACACAGCAACATCCAAATGGCCACCCCTGGAAAGATTACTCCTTCAGATCTAGTGGGAATTCGTCTCATTTTTGTACAGGCATTTATGGACACTTGTTAGAAAGTTCAATCACCAAAGGCCGAAAAACGCCACCATGGGACCAAAAACGCACCTGTCACGCAACAAACAAAACTGGATTAGATCATGTCATCAAGGAGGCTCCATCAACTACTAACCCATTGATTACAATCTTCATTCATTACTTGTAGAATTTTGATGTCAACTAAAATCGTCAACAATCATACCTCCATACCTTATAATCAGAAGACAAAAAATCTGAAAAAATATCTGGAAACTCACGAACGAGACAACGCCGATCGCTGTATGGCACAACTTCCATCTAGAAAATCACTTTATTGCATTGGAAATTTTAAGTCTACAGCTTAACCTCAACCTTTTCCGATACATATTCAAACTTATCACTGAATATTCTAATACTTCTAATATATATATTAGTAGTATTAGAGTAGTAGTATTAGTAGTATTAGAATATTCTAATATTCTAATACTTATCAAAGAATTCATTGAGAGACCAGGTCTAACTTATAGTTGCTTTGAACGATTTTGCAATATTATAGGAGGGATTATTCTCATACTCTACATACTGAATCAAAGTATCAATTACACCTTGTGAATATTTTAATTTGAATGCGCACCTTTCGATATATATTCTCCTCTGACATCGGAAAAATGTCCAACCAAGCTGTTGTCGATTCTGATGATCGAAATTAAAAACGTACCTTGAAAAAGGATGAGAAGATAGAAGAATATGAAGTTTTACGTTTGGTCTCGCCTACCCTTCCCGTTGCTGGCCTGTGATCGATTTAACAATTAAGCAGAGATAAGCGGGTCAAATGTTCGCGTGCTCTTTACACTTTAATGAAATTGCTGTACGTAGACTTCATCGAACAGGCACGTGAACCAACTCAAAACGGAAATGCTCTGCATGGGGGACAGTAGATCAGCAACGTTCCCGAAGCATTAATCTACATGCACTCAAATTTCAAAATAAAAACAGAATCTATACCTATCAAAGACCACGCCATCCATGCTTCTGAACAATCCTGGAATCTATCATTTGATATCTTCCATATAAACCTCATACCATCAGCACCGTCTTCAACCACCAGGCGGTCAGCTTTATGAAAACTTGCCCAGCTCTTTGACATTCTAGGTCTTCTGACCCACTCTTTATCAGGACGAAGATATTTATGCTTCAGCAGTGGCCTATCGAATTACTGTGAGATGAAGCCTTAACATCTGCTCAACGACATACTTGAGAGATTATTATTGAATCATTATCCGGACTTGACATCAAAATCCCAGGTAGGTTAGGGACTGCTTCTATGAAGTTGGTTGAGATTCATGGTTTGCGTGACGCATCACAGCTGGCGATGCCGGATGCTTCAAGACTTTCTACAACAACACCGCATAAACTACTGAACTGAAACGAATGAAACTCATGACGATACCTCGATTGAAATTGAAAACAGTCTATAGCGATTACAACTACACAAAGCCTACCTAGTATAGACCTTCGGGAGCATTCTCCTCCATGATAAACTGGACCATCATCTATCATCATAATATCTTGTTAATTTTTGAGAACAAATCCATCTCAAGGCCTAGAGGGGAGACCTCTGCTGTACCTACAGTTCTTCTCACCTCTGCGGAAACCATTGAATGGCAGAAGGAATTTCTGTGTAATTCATTCTTGATTCAATTACGCCGAGTGTATCTGAGTTATCAAGATGAGTTGAAAAAAAACACATTAACCCACAAACACCAGCGCACATCCTCAACGCGGGTTCGCAGCAACATCATTCTGTTCAACATTAAAATTCTGACCTCTGAAATTCATCGGCAAGCCTTCAGTTGCTCATTCTTGCATTCATTGATAATCAAGTGTGATATGGTCTTGGAGACACATTAAGAAATTCACGACTTCCGCATTATACAAAACATTCATACATACTTTCGCAACCTTCCTCCTTGCCAACATTAATTATTTCAGATGCACACCATCGAATGCTTCATGGTTCAAGCTTTACTCAGGGAACGTTTGTGTAACATCCGTAATTCATGCAAGATTCTTGTCTTGTGTTAACTATACTCGTTACTGACCAGATCACGTTCGGCAAATCACGGCCCAGCTGCCAATGAACAGAGCCATACCATCCCGAGCATTTCTTTACACTCGTCTGGATTACGCAAGTCCCATCGTTACCAAAACTTGGAACGGGAAAACAGCTCAGTCAACCAAGGCATGTGGAGCCTTATTCGATTGTTTTAAAATATTAGCAATGCAACTTTAAATTGTGGCTGATAACAGCACCGAAGCCTTTCTTGTATCATACAAGCGGTTCACCGCGCAAAATGGGGAATGTGTGCTCATTAATCAGCGATCGTGGGTATGCATATCCAACCCTCTCGACTATATCGATGGCAACACATCTGCCAATTGACGCAAATAATTGGATAAAACCAGCGCCCTAACTCAGCGAAGATTCACTATGGATAAATGTTTCGTTCCAGTAGAATGGCTATTAGGCAGAATTCAAGTATTATATCAATAAAGATGAACCTTTGAAAGAACGTTAACATTATTTTTGTTCGCGTTTGTGCGTAAAAACTAATCATCGCTTTCTCCTTTCGTTGTTTTCCTTCAACTTTTGAACTATTAAATTGCTGGCCTTTTCTTATTTTGTTTGTTAAAACTCCAGTTTCATTTTGCGAGATGTTTTATCATCTTATTTTAAGTTTCCTTTCGATACATATTCGTATTGTATAAAAGCCTGTTCATTGTTTTAACCAGAGGAGTGCTGAAGATGCGTAGAGCAGATCGCGAATTACATCGAACGGTGAACGTATAGCAATTACAAGGACCATGAACTCACAACATCAAATCAAATATAAGATTTCTAAAAATATTAACACGAGGCTGCAAAGGCGGATGGATCATCATAAACAAAAAACGTAGAACGTCTCGAGCTCCTGCTAAACCAACACTTACCGGTTTCGACAGATAATGGGACGCAAACGGTCATCAACGCAGCTCGCCTCTCTCCGCAAAAAAATTAAATACAAAAAAAAGGACCTATGAGCAATTAACACATTTGAATCGTTCAAATTACTAGGAACCAAAAAAGTGACTTAGTTTATGCTTCTAAGAGGACATCACAGTAATAAGAAGAGAACTGCGTAACTTTGAAGAAGTAAAACAGCAGCGATACACCACCGGGTGGCAAAGTATCAACATTTGCCTTAGTATTCACAGTTTGCCAAATAGTTTAGACCTAAACAGGAAAGGAATTAGAACTATAACATTAACTGTCGATATCGTGATACTGATTAGTGCAAGGTTCCCGGAAATTATGTTAGACCTGATGCAGACCGCACACTGACTTCTTTTTGGGGTGGACGAAGTTAAACGAAATGTGTATCGATGCCGACAAGGTGGAACGTATGCTCTGCACAAAATGCGAAAACGGGAAACTTTTCACCCCACGACTTTCAGTGGAAAACACATAAGCTTAGTAAACAAGTTTGCATACCTAGAAGTAATCTTGGGTAGAAAGCTGACTCCACACATAGTAGATGTCGGACGGAGAGCTACAGTGCCGCCCTTCACAATGAAAAGACTAGTGGGATATTGGGATCATAAAATCCAGAATCTCCCACTGGATATATGCAACAGTAGCGAGACAATTCAAATTGTTGGCAGCACTGGTATGGTTGACTCCACTTGAAGAATACATTTTTAATGAAATCATCAAGTGGGTTTTAGTTGTGGGCTTCATATTTAAAATCGCCTATGAATTATCTAACCACCGGACACCTCTTCATTTTGAAACAAATTGAGAAGCCAAGTAGAAGCGAGTTCGATGGAGTTGTTGTGGAGACAGAAATCCATATAGGATTAACATACATGCGGAAGCAGTACAGGACTTCTCATTTGCATGTGAAATAGAGATCTAAATCGTTGGTGCTAAAACGGATGATGCGAAGCAGCTCTGGACTATTCTTCTGAGATAATCATGAACTCAAACAAAGCTACAAATTGGAGTCACACTACAGTTTTCCAGTAGGAAGTATAAGCAAAAAAGCGGCTACAGAGGTCGAATGATTGAGCGGATGATCTTGAAAGAGCCATTACTAGCAAGATCACTCTCTGGAAAGAGATAGATACGACTATGAATGGCAGGAACGACTGCAGGATTGCTTTCTGGCATTCATAGTAATCTCTTCGGGCTCGCACTAACAAACGAGCAAAAGGAAATCTAGGCAACAATAGACATGGCATTGGAACACTGGAGGAAATATCAACAGTTCCTCTCTATATATATCTATCGCCTGTAATGTGATCAGAAAATTAACGAAAAAAGGAAAAAAGAAGCAAAAACAAACGCGTTTAGAAGACTTTTTTGGGAGAAACAACCAATATTGTCATATTCCTGTGTATAAATGTACAGTATATTTCTAAATATATTAACGATTGTACTTTTTCAACAACAAAGCCCAAATCAATTATTTATTATATATTTGTACGATAAATATGACTTGTTTTACGTCTCTAATTATTGGTACTTAGCATAGCTCAAAACGGAACCGCCTGTAGTCGTTTTGTTAATATCGTTGCCCCAATCTGCCGCTTCAAATCTTTAACATCTGTTTAGAGGAAAGGAGTTTCCCGATTACGATAGAAGAAGGCGAAGCTGGTGTTAATTTACAAAGGGAAGAAATATCTTGAGTTAAAATCCGCTGGGAATATGCTTCAGAAGTTTATTAAAAGAAGACACACCGACACAATTAGATAGATTTCAGTTTTTTTACGAAATAGCGCGGCTTTCGGGCTAGGAGATCCATAGTAGACGTCATCATGAAGGTTCTTCGGCTAGTGGAAGCTCACAGTGGATGTGAGAAATGATATGAACTCCGCAAGATGGACGGATCTCATTGATGCTCTCGTAATAACTTCAGAGTACTATAGTATCAGGTGAGAATTTCGAGCTGATTCTTTACGTACCGCAGGATACTGTACGAGAATTAGACTCACGGAAAAGAAGCGTCTGATTGTCTATGCAGGTGACGTGATGGTTTGTTCTCTGGGCGCTCGAAAAGACAAAATTTTCATTGAGCGTGGTTATGTGACTATTGTATGACGTGAGTTTAGACTTGCAATGGAATAAACAGAGTGTTCATTCTGAAAAAAAAAAAAAACATATACCTAGGGTTCTTTTTCTGCAAGAATGAACATGTATTATTGAGTCCAAGAATGCAGTCAAGTACTTTGAATCTGACAATATTCTAAGGAGGGCACATGACGCTGCAGCGAAAGTAATAGCACTCAGGTCGATCATGCCCAACATTGACGGACTATCCTCAAGCGAAACATCATCATGGAGTCCATACTTTAATACGGATTCGAAGTATGGGCTAACGTCTTCGATAAAGTACTAGATATTAATGCAGCTGCAGAGCCGAAAGACTCAAAGAATTCCACCGACATATCGCTCAAATTCAAGGGGTATTCGTATTGCTGTGGCGGCAATCACCTTTCTCACAGGAGAGCGTAAGAGAAATAAACAAAAAGAAGGCTTTCACACTCAAGGAGTGATAACGTACTCTCAGCTGCTCACTGCCCAATTCTTTATCTTTCATGTGCAAGATGGGATATACGTAATCTGACAAGAGCTTGTTCTGTTCAGAGAATGAGGAGGAAACATGCAACAGCTTTTTTAAATGCCGATGGATGCTAAGGACTGCTTTTGTGGCGCACGATCAGTGGGGTCCTTCCTTCTGACGAATCAAGTATGACGCTGACCAAAGAGTGTTTGCTTGTACAGTAACCACTCCGCTTCCCAAGCTGTAAAAGGAACGCTTCTTACCGAGTGCTTCGACTGGCAAGAGAAAAGGGGCATGACTCGTTGTAACGTGCCAAACAATACAAGGCTGAGTTCTCAGGGTGTCCGTTGAGATTTCTGGAGGGTAGTCTAGTAGATGCCGGAAGTCCGGCTCGTAGTTTTCCTACGCAAAAAACCCACATGTCACCAATTATATTTTTTAATTCCTAGCACTGTTTTCCATTTCTTTAGTCATAAATACATAAAATTCTCCGATGATTTAACAGCAAATTACATATGTATTCTTAGTTCGACAACGCCGAGTAGCGTCTATTTTGCCAGGGCCAATCAACCTGTCTCGGATGCGAGGAAAAATATAATTCGTATGGGTTTATGAATGCAACCCGAACATGAACGGCTTACGGACTACGTCATTGATTTGCGGTGGCCCTCTGCAAAATGTGAGTCCAAGTGTAGTACGAATGAGAGGCCGATACAAAATATTCCTTTGCGTAACTTCAAAGGCCACGCAGAAGGAAACAATTTTCATCAAAACTACACCAATGGGAAGGTCCTTAGCACGATATACACCTCTTTTCAGGTATCAACTAAAAATAGAAGCACACGGGAAGTTCAAATCATTCAAATGTGGGAAAAGTGTGTTTGCCAAAACATCGATAAAGAGTAATCAAAACATTCTCAAACACTAACTTGCATTAATAATTATGACAATAGTACAGACATCTGCAGGGACGAGACCGGGCTTGGAATGCAAATGCACGAGAGAAAGTGAACTAACCCTCATCTAATCTTGCTCATGCATCAGAGCGAGCATTTTTCAAAGCTAGTCTAGAGTAGTAATGAACGATTAAATTGATGCGATCTTCCGTCTGAACTGAATCTGTGCAGCAAGCCCTAAATGCTGTATACATAAATCAACGTCAAATACAGTGCGCTAATTATGTGAAAAAGGCACAAAACAATTGATTTCATAGCTTGCCGGGTTGAGTACAACATTTCTGGTACTGCAATCAAATGTTAGGTGTAACTCAAATATGAAGTTTTCCAGGAAATCAGATTCACTATTGAAATATGAATCTCACCGGCACCTCATTCGGAATACATTCTTTCTACACTTTCATTGGAAAACATTACTACAAATGTAACTATCCCAAAACTGCATCGAATACGGGATTTGGATTCGCTCACCTTTTACAAAGTAGAAATGACATCTAACAGTTTAGTCACTAAATGAAGAGCTGAACTTTTGTGCAATGTTGCAAAATGCAAGTGTTAGCAATCTTTGAATCAGATATTGACTTCTTACCTATCTAAGAAATGTGAAACTGGACGCCGCACGAGACAGTAATCATATTAGATTACCGTACATCCGAAAACAAACGAAAGTACTGTTTTTTTTCTATCTGTTATGAAATGCAACACAAACAAAACCTGTTTCAATGGGATCTCCCGGCAGAATGCAGATTCGCGCTTATTTAGACCGGTAACAAACTTTGACAGCTGTCATTGAATCGGTTCACTTGTTTGAATCTGGTGCAAACATTGGCTTATGATTACTGCCTTTTAAACGGTACAGCTGTGGCACAAACCCATAGACTTCCATATGACAATCATCATTGTGAATTATTATTGTGTTTAATCGGGGATGTACGGTCAGTTACAGATCGAATTCTGAAAATTACGAACGCAGATTTACCCGAAAAACATTAATTAGTGGAATTATTGGGCTGTTTGGTGTTTACTTAAATTTTGTTTCTAATAATAGCAATGACACGGAGAAAGACTATTTATATCATCGAACAGATTTTATCTAGATGGATCAAAGTTTATATTTTTCATGTCATTCCTCCAACCCAAACGGGAATAAAACGAAGAATCCACTTCTTGGTCAGTATGATAACCTCGACTTTCCCGGCGACAGATTAATCTCACGGCCGGTCATCCACTTGCTCACCCAGCGCAGAATCATACCTAGTTCGAGCTGCGCCCGTTCGACAGTACGTCCGTGCTGCTACGTCATTCGCATAGCTGACTAAACGCAACTACTCCGGTATTTGCAAAATCAAAAGTGCGTCGTACGAAACATTCCACAGGTCCGGGCCAAGAATGGAAACTTTGCGCCACTCTTGATGTTACATCCATACTTAGCCGATCTGTCAAAGTGTCACAGACGAGCTACCCGTCTTTCAGGTAATCCTTTAATATTCGGGTCGGATACTTCGGCTTACTGAAATGTTCCAGAACAACGAAAATATTTGCCCTTCTAGCAAAATTGAAACCATTCCTCAAGTCGAGTGTTTTCAACAGTAATATTGGCCACGAGGGATGGATATGGGCTTCTACCTGCTGGACCGCGTTCACTACCTATTTCAATTACCGACCGTGGATCGGTCAGCCCTAGAGGCGTACTGCTGAGGGGTAGACCCCCGGGTGGCCTCTCCTAGCCTCTCTCCGATGAGCTTCATGAGCGGATTCCCAGTGGCGTTCAGCATACATAGGGGCTGATATTTAGATTACTTTGGATTCCCCTTCTCCTTGTTGATCAGCACAAACGTCCCCTCTTTGAATGTACAAGCTGTGCCACTTCGGCTGCGATACCGTTTGAATCCGTTTTTAAAGATTTAAAAATAAAAAAAAGGTCACGGGATGGCCTTTTTCAAACCCGAAGCTATACTCATACTGTCTGATAGCCAAGTAGCCAGAAATCAACGATAACTCGAGATTGGTTCTAAATTGGTTTAACGCGCTCGGCAATTCGAATATCGCGTGCAACCAGCTGACATCACTCAAAGAGGATGAGAGCTTCAACAGCACCCATCGGTTCTGAGACATTTAATGAAACTTATATGAATTTCTTCAACAGGATTCTAAAGTAATATTGGGAGAGAGAATGGAAAAGGCTGCCAAAGTAGACTTCCCGCGGCTTCAAATGTCGAATCTCTTCCTCGATGTATATTATGAGAGAAAGTTCCGATCGAGCATCGATGGAATGGTGAAAGCGGAGAGTCCTTGTTGGAATCTCCACGTGGTGTCTCACACTCGCAGGACATTACAAGAAAATGAACTTTTTCTAATATGGGTAGGTTTTGAAATTTTCCAAAAGAGTCGCTAGTGTATCTGCTACAAAAGCGTTGTACTACAAGAGCAGAGACAATCTATAGCAAAATCTATATCAATCAAATGGCAGACAGATTTTGCAGATTTTGAAAAAACTTTAAGCAGATGCGAATACACTCCTCAACTTCGAAGTCCCGATCTCTACAGTAAGAGATACTGCACAGTATGTGCAGTATGTCCAATGATATCTACACAGGATATGGTTTGCATTGGAATAATGCAAAGCTTATTTCACAGCATTCACTAAAAGACTTTAAAAAGTTTAAATGGCTCTAAATTTTTTAAATTCCCTACCCATAGCAGGCATGCTTTTAGTTGTTACATCCTTATAGATGAAACTTTTCAAATATAAAAGAGAGAAAGTAAGATAGCTATTGAACTTCCAATGGCCTATGACCTTATGATTTGAACTTCTGGTAAATTCAGAGATATAAAGTCAATAATAAAATAATTTGTAAATAATTATATGTATAAATAAGTTGATGTACTACATCATTAGTTTAAAGAAGAAATCAAATACCGTGAAACAGGTGATCTTTCCTAAAACTCCAAAAAGTTACTCAGGAAATATCAGTACATAATAGTTTTTTACATATCCAAAACGAGCCATGGTAGAGCTTCTTTTCAAGTCTTGAAACTCGATGTGGCTTTTTCTGGAGTGTATCCAAACAGTTTCAAGCGCAAAACAAAAATATGCTAGCAACTAACGGTGAAGTGTATGTTATGTTTTGTCAAAAGTTCTTTATTTATTCATCAATATCTAGCTTGTCCCTTCAAAGTAATCTCCATCAGATGTTATACAATTGTGCCAACGATGTTTCCGATCCTCGAATTATTCCTCGATATATAATATTATCCAGCTTCCCCTCTGATGCCGTCTTGATATCCTCAGTGGTGGCGTACCGTCGAACTTTCACGGGCAGAAAAAGTCACAATGGCCAGGTCTGAAGAACGGTAGCTGCAGCAGCATTAATGTGTTGTTTTTCACTGGGAATTCGCGTACAAGAAACGGTATGTGAGCAGGAGCGTCATCATAGTGGAAATTGAAAATACGCGATACTTTTCGAAAAGACCTCATATCATAAACATGAGAAGACTTATGTGGTGCATTTTTATATTGAATGACAAAGACGTGGTAATAAATGAAAAAGAAATGGTAACGAATTCTACGCTGTTTTCTTCAACAGAAAATATACTTCTCGTTCTCATGGGCATCAACAATTAAATATATATTGCAGCTAAAGAAATATTATAATTCACAGCATTGAGGATTAGTTGTTATTTCTTTGGAATACTAGGATACCTGACATGTCCTACAAGTCACGGTGCTCTGGCAATCGTAAGCTTTACTGGTAGAATTATGTGGGAATGCTGCATGTTCGGGGCTTCTTAATAGGGCTTGCGGTTTTCTACTTATAATTTAATATGTGCTTGGTATATTTTATAAAGAAGATAAGAGAAATCGTTATTGAGACTTTTCGTACATTGGTAAAGTTTCACATTGACTTCTTAGACTAATTTGACAGCGACACTTGTGTCAAATAACATTGGTTGATGCATCTGATTCGGCCGTAGCAAATGCTTTTGAAATTCGAAAGTATTTTTTTTAAAATATTTATGTTGACTGAGAATATGCTATCTGCTCACATGGTTTGTATTTAGTTTATCTACTCATTCTAACTTAGCCTAACCTAACCTAGTTAAAAAGAAGAAGAAAAAAAAAAAAAATGTAGAATACTTTATAACATTGATTTTAATTTAAGTTTAACTAGTTGGTGTGAGGATGCTGATTAGTGTTAACTTTTTCCATTTGATTGGGTCGAACATGATCTAGCTCCAGTCGGTTCTCTCATCCGTCTGTACGTAGAAGGAAGGCTTGTGATAGGCATGTAATACAGGTATGTGAAGGCGTCGCTTGAGCATATCAGTTTAATTGGCGCTAGATAGTAGCTATCGTTTCGTGATAAATTCTGATGGTAAAGATGATTTATAATGTGCTCTGGGTGGATATCCAAATTTTTTAAGGGTTTTATACTGCTATCAATTAGGTAATGGATGATAGGAGTTATTTTCGCACTTCCGAAGAGGACTTCCTTCCGACTGTTTCTTATTAGGTCTCCTATATTATGAGAGACACTTTCTAAGTATTTTTCGTTCGAAAATAAGTAGGTCCTCAGCTACGGTAGGGGGAACAGTCATCCATACCGGAAAACAGTAAGTTAGGATTGGTCGTATGAGAGTTTTGTACATGAGAAGTATGGTTTCCGCATCTAAGCATTTCTTTGAGAGTAGAGGGGCTAATGACGCTGTAACAGCTTATTCAGGATCATACGGGCGTGTGGGTTAAATTTTAGGCCATGGTAGAAAAGAATATGTGAAAATTGAGTCTGATCGTAGGATATGTTACAAGCTTCACCACTTTCCACTTTTAAATGTCGGTTGAAGGCGTCTGTTTCCTCACAAAAGAAACTTCAGCTTTTCTAAATATATTTAGCAATTGTCAACCGCAATGTTAGAGTGGATTTAAATAGTGACGACAAGGTGTTTGGGAAACCTGTCCATAAGGAATAAAAAAAAATAAGTCTATTTAACCAAACAGTATCGTGCGCTTTCTCCATATCAATTGTATCGACCCCATCGCATTCCTTATTATTTTGTTTTTAAAGTCAGTCAAACGCTTTCTTTGAAATCTAACAACTAGCCCATCATGAATTCATTTATCCCGATTTCAACGTTTAGTGCTTGATTAAGCAATGAACTTCAAACCCCTTGCTAATATTGAACAGCAAGCTAGTGTCAACAACAAGTGGGTCCATTCCAAATCGTGCTTAACAATTAAATCTGTGCCCGTCCAAATTATGGAAGATTTTACGGAAGGATCTTGGTTTCATGACTTACAAAATTAAATTAATGCTAGTGTCGAAGCCGAACGACCACCGGGCATGGCGTAGATTTGGTATCTGGGCTAAGAAGAAAATTGTTGCAAATTCCGAATTTCATTTGAAAATTTTGTTTAGGGCTTATTTCTGAGTTGAGGCCCATATCTGTTTGAATGTTTCAACAAACAAAACTACCGCATTAGAAGTAATGAGCAACCACAATCGGTTTTCCAAACACCGTTACATCCGGAGTCACTCTTTTTTGTGGTTTTAGGTCCTGCTGGAATCATTGGTCGTTATGTCTTAAAAAACGTTGTTGGGAATAACATTACAGTCGATCGTGACCACTATAGAGGCGTGAAAAATGACTTTCTCGTTTTGAAATCGATTTGCCATAAAGCCGAGCACCTCTGGTTTCAACAAGATGGCGTGACATGCGCCATCGTGCAAAAATTGACTTACTGAAAAAAGCATTTGATGAGCGCATAATTTATCGTTTTGGATCTGTGAAGTGGCCTGAAAGATCTTGTAATTTTCAACGTTGAACTACTTCTTGTGAAGATACGTCAAAACACTTGTCTACGCCGACAAGCCCGAGACGCTTGACTATTTGGAAGATAAAATTTGGTTAGGCTTGTCGAAAATTGGATCTCTCGTTCGGATTTCCTCCGCGCCAGTCATAGCGCTTGCATACCCGAACACATATTCAATTAAAAGGCAAAATATTATCTTTCAAATGGAACCGATTTCATGGCAATCCAAATATTTCATTTTAAAATTCCATACCTCTTAAAAACACCCATTATATTAGTTATAAGATCATTTTCAGAAAATCTTATTCACTTAAGTTTTCAAAAAATCCGTTTCTGTACTTATTAATGATATTAAAATGTTGTAGCATTATTTAGCTTTTCCTTCGTCTTCCAATCAACTCAAAATAATCCGTAACTATAAAGCGTAGACTATATTCTTTTGAATATTATTTTTCTCCAAAAATAATATGTTTTGATTAAGATGGACTTGTCATCCATGAAGTTTTGTTTTAGTTACTATTTCTGATTTTGTTTTCTCTTTGAATCATATTTTGTATCATATTCTTGTAACAACTTGATTAAATGCGCAAGTCCTCGTTTGTACAGTCCCTGATCAAGAAATCAGGTACCCAATGATTACTGCAAACAATTCAGTTTTAACCCTGACCTCAAGAAAATCTTATTTATATATAGAATATCTTATAGATAAGAATCTTATTTGATAAGTTATTAAAAGCAAATTAAAATCAACCTCTGCCTAAATACTTATAATTCGTTAGACTACCCTTAGCTTTAATAACCGCTACTGAATATAGCTACAATGGGATCAGTAGAGGCAAAATCATTTCTGATAGGGTTCCGACCGGGGGCAATTTCCCCGGTCATGGAATAACAAATATATATTTTGCACGCACTCGGCATCACAACATCTTGCATAAATGTTCTGCACGTTCCACTGCAACTCGAAAAATTAAAATTAATATCTTCTTTGTGACCTCAAAATACTGGAGAGTATTCATTAGCTCGTTGACAACATACAACTGTCCTCATCCATCGGCTGAAATGCAAGTTTATTACATAACGGCTGGTTGATGCTTAACGGTCCACACAAATGAAGCGTCATTATACCGTGCATGTAGTCGTCTCTGAACGAATTGGTGACGCTAAAGGTTGATGCGGCTTCCAACCCGCATTTATCGCTGAAAACAACCTGAAAAATAAGAAATAAAAACCGAAATTTTCCAAATTTTGTTCTCAAGCAAGGGAATCTGCAGAAAATAATTCATAGGTGATAGTTCACTACCTTGCGAAGATCCGTTTTTGGAATTTAGCTTTTAGCCCCTGGCTGGTTAATTTAGTTTTTTTCGCTTGTTGCCTTTCATCAAAATCATTCTCTTCTTAGTCATGTTCTGAGTAGCATCTATGTAAATATTCCTTCGGCGACCAGATCCTGATACAAATTTACTACCAACGAGTCGTTGTTTAGCACTTCGCAAAAGACTCGAAATCAGGATCTTATTGGTTCGCATCACCGTTTAATGAGAAGACTACTCCATTTATCTAAATGTACAAAGCATAATTTGTAAATGTTTTCTAGTAATCGTAATATAAAGTAATAAAAATAGAAAAAGAGAATCGTCAAGGTTTTTAAGGAATGGAATTGTGAAAAGATTAGAGTAAAATTTTTACCAAATAATTACTACAGAAAATAAAAAAAAATTTAAACTTACTTTGAACGAAGTACAATTTTGATGTACTCCAGCCAGTGCCTAATATGGGACACTTCGATGGATTAATCAAATAAAAATTATCTCCCAATTATCGCTTATAGCGTATTGTATGGTCCTTGTGCAAAAGTAGAACCTGAAAACTCTTTAAGAATTTGAGGGGTTGCTTGGGCTACGATAAGGCAAAATGTTATTCAAGGTTTCTCGAAACAGCTCACATTAGTTTCTTCCAAAATAACGCTGGTCGCTCTAGCACACTTGATTCAATCTCAGCCTATTTACTTCGTAAACTATGGGCATAGCATTCAGCAAAAACTTTTATTCATTTCTATTCGCCGATGTTCGAACCTTCCTTTCTGGTTTTGCGTGATATTATCAGCTGCACGTATGTCTTCTGTTTTCTACTTTTAACCCCTAATTGAAAAAGGCGATTTTGAACTTTTCGTACGATATCGCATTCAACGATTCGTATCACTATCGTTTTCTGAATACGCTTTCGGAATGACTTCTTTCTATTAAAACGTTTGAAACGTGAACAATAGATTGTTCCATATTTATTACATCACCATCCTGCAACGTTGTCGCCATAAAAGGTGTAAAGATGTACACATGTGAGAAATAACGAACTGCAAACTATCAATGTCACGTCTAAATTGGATGCAGGACATTCGTTGCACTCGTTGGAGTCTTGACAACGACAATTCCTTCGTAAATTGGTTTGCAATTGTGCTGTTCGCAAACAGATACCAGATACAAACAATATCGTTTAACGGTTGTGTACTAAGGTTTTCGTTCCTAGATTCCCTTTCGTTAGACTGTAACTATGCAAATAGATGCATATAGGTTGGTAGTGATGAGGATGTTTTCAGATCTCTATTCCTCCTGTTGTTATTTAATCTTGCGTTGTTTGTCAGTGCATAGCTACATCGAAAACAATAACAATTACACGAGAGCAGAGCGTTCAATGCGAACATGTACACGTTCATTGTTTGTGAATATATCCCCGAAAATGAGAAGGGCTGCTGGGTATTATGACGATGTATTGAAAAATGCATGCTTCCAAAGAATTATTTACTGGACCTGCCTTAACGCTATGTTCCAATGGCGATAGTTCATGGATTGCGTGGAATCAAAAGGGATGTATTACATGTAATTTTTTATGTAGCCTTTTCTCCACTAGGCGAACAATTTAGATAGCTCAATGTATTCTTTATAGGCTAAAGTTGTCTTCAGCATGATTCACATTGAAATTATTTCTTCTCTTTCATTTGGACAAAAAACTATTCAAGGAATATAAAAACAATTTCCAACATAAAACCCACAAAGCCAATACTATTTTTGTAATAATCAAGTAGTGAATGCACATAAAGATATTTCATATAAAATTAAATGTACTTAGCCCTTTCTTTGACAGCAAATAAAAAACTTTTTTCTTATACTTAATTAATGTAAATTTCTTCATGAGAAAACATAAAATCCCGAATATTGCAACTTTATTTTGAAGCGTCAAAAAATTGTTGATTACGGCGTAATCCAGCTGATTCGAATACGTCAAAGTCGAAATAATTCATATTTTCGGATCACTGCTAAATGTCTGCGGAAAAGAGAATATCCAGAACGACAATTACCGCAGCTTTCACTAAAACAGTAAATGATAAAGGCCGAAATACAATACTGCGAGACGACGATACAAGAGCGCGACGAGAGTCTCGCAGCAAAAGTCAAGCAGTTTTCGTGACATGCATTTGTATGCGACATCGTACAATGATTGCGATGCGTCGATGCAAGGCGAGAAATATTCGGAAAATCGAAAATTCCTCGCAACGAGGTGCGTGACGTTTGTCAGATGCTCTATGGCGCGTAAATGAAATTTGAAATTCAAACGCTTTTATTACTTTTTAAGTACGAGGATTATTCGGAATGAATTTTGAATGAAAATTTCGTGCATCCTTGTTGAGGCTATTATTCGCCAAACGAAGGAAAATTCCAAATTCAAATTTTTAAAAAATCAAAAACAATTTCAATCAAATTTCAATTGAAACGTCACCAATTTGACATTTGTCATATGAATATTATTCTTCCTCACATCGCGTGCATTGTAAATTGAATGCGTTGCGCGACGACGAGCGAGAATCGCATCGCGTTCTCGCATCGCCGTCACGCAGTATTGTATCTGGGCCTTAATGGTGACACAGATTACAGTTGAGGGTTGAGTGGAAGTCGACCAAATTTCAATAAGTTAAAATAAAAGACATTTGACATGTTTTTGTATTTGTAGATAACAATAAGTGTTCTTCAAATACGATGGCAATCGAATACATTTTATAGTCATTATAAAAGGAATGTTATTATTGACACAATCTAATAGTGCGATTCCCAAGCTGAATTGAATGAACGGAACCATCTACTTAAGCCTGAACAAAGAACAAAAACCTAAGAATATTGAAACTATACCTCTTCGAATGAGTCATTAACAAAACAGCCGATAAAAGCCTTAAATAATATAAGTTTACTACTTCCCTTATTTAATTCGATAATTTAACTCGTTCGATCTATGCAATCGTTAAAATCTACAGGGAAATAAACTGAAATCTCAATATACGAGTACAAGAAGGATATCAACATTTTTTGAAGGGCAATCATCGCACAAACGATTTAATGCTACCTGGTATTATTTTATAATTTTATGTGAATGTTATTCAAGAAAAAAAGCGACTTTAATTCTTAGGCATAACGATATGGTTATATTCTCCATTTAATAGAACACAACAGCATCTTTTGATATTGAATGAATGATATCGAATAGCATATATTAAGTTTTATTAATAAATCTGTTTATGTATTGTTTCAGATTTGGGAAATATATTTTTCTTTTGAGTCCTTCATAGTTTTCAGTGATCCCAGAATGTCCTGTTTCTTTTTCATGGTAATTTTTAATTATCTCAAATAGCTCTGTTTCGTTTCCGATTTTTTAACCATTTTATCCACTTTAATGAACCTTATTTTACTTTTGTCAAACAATTCAATCAGCAATTGCTGTAAGTCATTATATTGTGAGTCAGTAACTTCACTGTATATACCCACTTTTCCTGCTCTTAGCTTTCCTTTTAATTGTTCTACTTGGTTATTAAGAGAGCTCCATGGAATGATAATTTGTTTTCGATTAAATGTTTTGATTTTATGTCTTTCTTCTATTTTTTCTACTTAAAGTATCTGTTGCTTGTATTTGTTAATAATATCCTCTTTTATAGGGATATGGTCTGTGAAATTTTCCTCTTGAGAATGCATTGTTGTGGTATTATTGAGTGGTTTTTTATTCGTTTTTATAATTTTCACTTCGGGTACTAATTGTATCTCTTCCTCATCATCTGAAGAATTACTTGGTAATGGTATTCCTTGAATTCGCTTAGGTGATTTTTGAACAGATATTATTTCTATTTTATTCTTTTTTTTATACTCGTTTTCTATAGCATTGATTTCTCCTGATTCTTTAAGTCTAGATAAAAAGTCTGCAGGAATATTGTCTTTACCCTTTATATAGTCTAGTTTTATGTTGTATTCTCCCAATTTTAATATCCACCTTTGAAGTCTCGGTGTAATATCTTTACCCTTGAATTTTTGGTATAACCATTTAATTGGTTGATGGTCAGTATGCAAATTAAACTCCCTTCCATACAAGAAGAGTCTCAAATAATTTACTGCCCAGACTATGGCTAGCATTTCTTTTTCTATAACTGCATATCTCCGTTCATGTTCATTTAATGTCCTACTTATGTAACATATTGGGTGGCCATTTTGGCTCAATACAGCTCCTAGGGCATAGTTATTTGCATCCGTTGCTACTTTTTTTATCCTTTTTTAGGTACTTTGTCATTGGCTGAGCAACGTTAGCATAGTCTTTGATAAACTTTCGATAGTAGCCCGTTAACCCGAGAAAAGATTTAATTTCTTTTGCAGTTTTAGGAATCTGGACCTTAAGAACTTTTTCTATTTTATCAGAATTTGGTTTTATACCTTCTGTTCCGATTATATGACCTAAAAATTGGGTTTCTCTTTTTAGAAAGTTACATTTATCAACTTGTAGTTTGAGATTGGCTTTTCTTAGCTGATTAAATACCTTTTGTAAGTTATGTAAATGTTCTACTAGGGATGTGCCAAAAACCAAAATATCATCTATATATACGACACATATTTTGTTAATTAAATCCTTTAATACCTGATTGATCAGTCTTTGGAACGTTGCCGGGGCATTCTTTAATCCAAACGGCATCCGTGTATACTCATAATGGCCACTTGACGTTGAAAAGGCTGTCTTCTTTATATCAGATTTCCGCATTGGAATCTGGTGAAAACCTTTTGCCAAATCTAAAGTAGAAAAATATTGAGCTCTTCCCAACTTTTCTAAAATGCCGTCGATATTTGGTATTGGGAACCTATCATCAACCGTTACTGAATTCAATTTTCGGTAGTCTATTGCTAATCTCCATTTAGCTTTTCCTGAATTATCAGGCTTTTTTGCTACTACCACAATTAGTGAGTTGTATGGTGATGTACTCTCCCTAATTATCCCTTGCGACAACATTTCTTCGATCTGACGTTTAATTTTATCGTCATGTATTTGTGGGATCCTGTACATTTTTGAGTATATAAGCTCATCAGTAGTTGTTTTTATTTCATGTTCTACTAAATTAGTGGCTGATAAGCAGTTACCCTCCATGTAGTACACATCTTTATTTCGTTTAGTTATGTTTTCTAATTCCCGTTTTTCTTCCGTGTTTAAATCAGTCATATCGATATTTATATTATTAGTTGGATCCATTGTATGAATTTCATTATAGTTGTAACTAGAGGGAATTTCACTTTTTGTTATAAATGGAATAGTATTGTTTCCGAATTTAACCACTTGATTTTTAAAATCTATATTAGCGTCAGTATAGATTAAAATGTTTGTTCCAATTATTGCGTCAAATTTATTGTTATTTAAGTTTGTTAGTTTCCATTTAATATATTTCCTTATTCCTATTTCTGGTGGTGTTTCTATAATTGTTTCATACTGAATATCTTGCGTTCCCATTATTGTTTTATACTGTTGATTGTTCACTTTTCTTATGGGATTATTACCTAGCTTTTTAAAATTCAAAATTGATATTGTTGATCCTGAATCTATGAGAGCCTTAATTTTAACTTTATTAATGTGAATATAAATTATTGGAAGATTGCATCCGAGGCTAGTTTCTGAAAATTTTGATCTTGAAAGTTTGATTCTTGGAAATTTGGTTCTGTACTTATAGGATTAGTTTCCATAGGTTCTGGTTTATTTCTATTCTGATAAAAATTACTATTATTGCTTCTATATTGATTAGATCGATATGGGTTATAATTATTCTGGTTGTAATATTGATTTCTGTTGTCTTCACGGCGTTGGTACCTAAAGGAATTATTGTTTTGTCCATAACTATTACTATCTTTAGTTCTTTGATGAAAGTTATTTCTTTGATATGGGATTTCCTCTCTTTTTTCTACCGTATTTTGATTATTCCTTTGGTTAGTATTTCTATTTAGTTTTCTGAAATGACTTGAGGAGTAATTCTCTTCGTATCCTGTCTGGATAATTGCGTTGTATGCTTCGTCTAAAGTTGAGACTCCTTTCGTTCGCAGGTACATAGCGTCTGATCTGTGTATTTTATATAAAAATTTCTACAGAATACTTCTTTCATTATTTTCTGGTTTGTATTCAATTGGGCTTTCATTATCTAATGTATATTTTAAATAAATACTAAATACATTAAATAATACATTACTAAAATGTCTGTTAAGTAATAATATAGTTTTGTATAATTTCTTTGGTAATAATGATCTGCTAACTCCTTCAGATGTTGGTATGATTCCTGCACTCTAAATGCTGAGATTAATGCTGCTTTCACGTTTCCCCAAGTTTTATCTGCTATTCTTCTGGCTGTTATAGCTGCACGACCTTGTAGCTTCGAGTAGAGATTTTCAGTGATATAATCCATTCCTTCGTTCTCCGGGACCAATCGTAAAAGTGATTCGACTTCCATTATATAGTTTTGTAATTGAAATGTGCTGTCACCCACGAATGGAGGCATAGCCCTTGCTTCCCTTAGTAACTCATGGAACGGGATCATCTTTTGCTCGTTTTTTAGCGTTACTGGTTACTAATAATTACCTATTTAACAGTTCTAGGTCTCCAGCCTCTGGCGGCCGTTTTTGAAGGTAGCTACCTAACTCTGCCACTCCCTGAACTGTTATAACTGCTCACCGCCTACTGTGATTAGTTGTACAGGGACAACTCTTCCTGTCAACTGTTATTAGCCTTGTCTGTTTATTACAGCAAGGAGGCGAATACTTTTATAATTCTGCCTACGGGGCAATACAAACCCTTAATGTATTATGACTGTTTTATTGTCACTGTGTTTTTAAATCACTTTAATTATTTGTTCGATTTACGTTCCAACGTTAACCGATTCGCGGTTAGATTCTTATTTAAGTCACTCGGAGATCTGCGATTAACTATCTCCCTCCGTGAGACACCGACTGCGCAGCTTAAGTTTTTGATTTACACAGTGTACAAAAAATATAATTGTTCAGAGCTTTCCGCGCTCTATAGACAAACACATGGATTTTATATTTCTACAGGTTTTTATTATTTATTAGTAACAACGTTACGTTTCGCTTTGAGCGTGTTCACGATTCGATTATCATTCCCCAACTTCCTTTCTTTCAGATTCTTTTATAATATATTTATGCTGACTTAATGTTTTTCTGTGATTGATAAAATATTAAACTGATCTTGCCAATGCATTGGATCTGAAAATCTTACTTGGCATAATTTGGAATTCAATATCCTTCAAAACTTATTTAATATAAACATTCCTATGAATGATTTCATTCAAAGCGAAATCCAATCTGTTTCTTATCATTTGAGTCAGCAGTTCTTAGTTTAGGATCGTTTTTATCATTATTTACATCTGAGTCATTCTTTATATCTGAGTCAGTAGTTTGGGGTTTAAGCTTTGACATAACACGCGTCCAGATATATCGGCCAGGGCCTAACGCTTCCCGCTCGAGCGGTGACCCCAAGGCACTACTTCACGCGATGCGAGAACTCGAGCAGTAACTGTAATTACTTGTGTCTGGCTTTAAATGTCTTATCCCAAAAATACAAACGTATGGCAATGCGTGCGTTCTCACTTCAGAATACCAGAACGCGTATAGACGTCACAAAGCTTCTTTCAAAAAAAGGTACAAAAAGAACCAATCGTCATCTTCGCATTCTTGGGATAAAATGTCTGATCTCAAAAATACTCGCGACCACGGGTTGGACTTTGTCTTCGACATTAGTTCGAACTAAACCTTCTAGGCGATCACAATATTTTTTGCAATGCTACTGAGCCCAATAAGTATGGAACACGACGAAAAAATTAGTACTAGAGAAGATGAGTTCAATTTTTCGGTATTACCGAACGAAATTACATTACTACATAGATAGCTTGTCCATGGGAATGAAGACGGAAGTAATGAAGATAGCGATGACGTTAGAGGTGTAAGATCGATAAAAGGAGGGGTAATCGATAGTGAATCTGAAAGCCATAGTGATTGTACAAAAGAGACTGAACCTTCAAAATGGACAAATCTGAAGAAATTCTCACAAGAATACCGTTTGTATCAGGTGAAAGACCAAGAGGACCGCAGGTGCTTCCACACATAAAAGAACCAATAGATTTCTTCAAATTATTTTTCACCGAAGAATTTGTTACTGACATAACTCAGGTAACTAACAATAATGCTTCAAGGATTGCAAAGCTTGCTCCCAACGAACCTCTGGCCGAACGCGACAAACTGTGTACTACTGTGACACTTACCCCGACAAGCCAAGAATGCACATCGGAGATGGTTTTATAAAATACCATAAGAAGCAAAATTAGGGACCGTACTCTTTAATAAATATCCCTCATTTAATAAAAAATGTATAAAGTAAAAATATACGAGTTTAAAGTGTTATATTGTGTCTAAAATTATTCAAAGTTAACCATGACGAACTCATAACATAAGTGGCAGCGTCTGACAACTCTCGAGTTGCTGGTTCGCCCGAGAGATAAGGGCTTCGAGCGCAAAGGGTTAATACCGTCGGCAAATGACTTTGTATCATTTATTGCCAAGGTAACGAATAAGTACGGGTACTTTCCGTGAAAAATTGGAAATGTTCTTCTATGCAAAGCACTGTCATTCAGGAAATTCTTTTTATTCAGGCCAACAGGCAGTCTCCGAAAATGTGGAATAACTATAGCGTACGTACAAAACAGCGAAAACACTCCCGGCCAGCTTCTGACAGAAGAGATAGAGGAAGCAATATTAGTTTTATACATGTGTTGTGTTTTTACTCAAGAATTTTGAGATTGTTACTCTTGTTAAGAGAAATATAAAACTACAGTGCATTTTTCATCTTTGTCAGAGAAAATTCGCCCGATAGAGTTAGCGTTGTATGCACCTAATCTGTGCGTTAAGATTCAGGATGCTGGTGGAATTTGGGCATGATGATGATAAGCAGATGATAAGACCTAGTAGTAATCTTTTAACTCTATGGGCCCAACAAAAAATAGAAAACACAAACTCCTGAAAATGTTGAAATACAGGAGGTATTTGATAACAGCAAATGCCTGAGAAATAAATGCGGGGAGAACATACCAATGATATTTAAAGAAAGATGTGATGCGATACTGACACTGCTACTGACATTATCAGAGCTGTAGATTCAGGTTCAAATGAAAACGCCAAACATCACATTCTTTAGTGTTTCCCTAGCACAAGCCGAAAGATTAACAGCCTTTGAAGTGAAGCTCAACTACTTGGAGAGCGTTGTCCCAGAGCTCCGTGATTGTACCAGATAGTATCTATGCTAAAAATTTTGACCGGCACATGCTTCAGTGCTTTTCTAGGGGGAAAATGAGTCCTAGAGATGGCTGCTAAAGGTATACTAGAAGTTGTTAACACTGAAATCTACGTCAACCATACATGCTTGATATGACTGAGAAAGTGCCCAAAAAACTCAGAACAAGAAGGTTCACTGAATTATTTTACTTTACTTTTTATTATCTTCTTTCGGGTTATTAGACTGAAGCAGGACAATCCAATACTGATGCAGTTGAGGAGGTCATAACAGAGATCAAACAGACAGAGAAACAGACGCAATTCACCCCGTTTAATGGAATGTTTTCATGACTTCGAAAATTCATTCCAAGTTCAAAAACATCTGAACCAAGGCGAAGACACTAATCACATAAGGTCTGGCCCAGCGCTCTATCTTTGTTGGGACCTGGGAAACGCATACTACGTCGGGCTGCTATGTCCCGAACTGCTGGAGGAGTCGAGACTGCTCTGCATTGTAAGTTGCTGCTATATACGCTGGCCACAAAGTCGATCTGTCACAACGCTGGGGAAAATTAAGTGGATTCTGATAAGGAAGAGAATCCTTAGGGTAACACCGGTTAGTGTTGGGGATAAATTAATGGAGTCCAAGCTCTAAGTTAAGTACCTGGACGCCCAGATACACTGTAAGCAGAAATTTTCGGAACATATCAGGGTACTGGTTGATAAGTGTCCAACAGGGTTGAAAATGAATCAACAAATGAAAACGGTGGTTTTCAATCTCTTCAGCATAAAATCATTGGTTACGGTCTTAAATTCAATTTTTTTACTTTGGAGAGTAGATATTGTCTGCCATACTTTCTTCTCATGAAGAAGATGTGATCGACAGCGCAGAAATCTGGTTAAAATATCGGAAGTACCACATTCGGATAGCTAGTCTAATCAAAGGGGTACTGAAATCGGTTGACAAATAGAAAAAGGTGGAACATTACAGTCAGGCTATCTTAGTAGCTATAGAGGGCATACTTGCTCGGCTGGAAGCGTCGAGGGTATAAGAATTCCATTTCTGGGAATCCTCTTCCTTATTTCTTTCTCGTTGATGCCAAACGAAGGGCTATCAACTAAGTATCAATTAAGCAGGTAAAAGGTGTAACTCACAAATTCAAACTAAAGCTCATGCACAAGTAAAGCTCATGGAACCGATGCGCTACTAACACAGTGTCTTCGGAAAAGTTTACAGCACTTTTCTTACTGTGGCAAAATTTAACATCGGTTTTCGTCCATGGGAGAAAAATCGTAAAAGAAAAAATCGCTATTCCCTAGCGAATTCGTTGTCGAGCACAAAAAAAAACAAACTTCGCCTTATTTTACTGTCACCTGGTCAACGCTACGGGTACGCGTATCATATGAAAATGCCTATACAGAGCAATCTAAAACGGCGCTAGCGTTGCTAGTGAGTCACACTTTGAACATGTGACAATGAATCAGTTGAACAATTCATAACATGATGTTCATCAACTGTTGCTTCAACTCTCTTATTGCAGAATGCCTTCGTATACCATGGAGAGACCTAAATTTACTCCGTACTTCAAAATCTTTGCAACCAGCATGCAAAAATATTCTGGGCGGCCGGAAATAGGATACACAGAAATGCAAAACGGCTCCCCCTCTGTCTACAACACTCAGATATTGGCAACAACTCCATTTCACGTGTATTTTCTACAGAGATGGGTGAGCAATAGAGTATATCTAATTAGAAGGCAAATAGAAACTTTGAATGGCCCCATCCCGTTTCACTCCTCACTGCTATATTAAACTCAGGTGTCCTAACATTCCTTAGAGTTGGCTCATTCTAGTACCACAAAATTCTGTACTTAAATATATTCTCCAGAACCCGTAGTCCAGTGCCAATATGTTCATTGCACTTAAAAACAATACAAACTCATACAATGGTCATTTTTCGAATAGACCTTTATCGCCTCCTTCTGAATTTATCATCACACAATGAAATTCTTTCAAATGTAGGAATAATTGCGTGATTAATCCTATATACCCTCTTCCAATACCCCATAGTTCGCTAGATAGGTTTCTAAGTCAGGAAAATATGCTAAAAATTTAAAATAAATTCAAAAATATACTGTTGCGCTTTTCCAGGTGCGCGACGTGCTTGCTTCGCAAATGTTCGCAATAGTGAATTAAACATACCCGACTAATTTAAAATTAGTTGATTGAGAATTTATTATGTTAATAAATTTCACTAACACTTCACATTACTTTTTCACTTATTCACTTTCATTTTAACTAATTGATTAATTGTAACAGTTATTTTCACTCGCTTTTTAATACGCGTACGATTTTATTTTACTTCAACACGGTAATAAAATCCTCACTACTTTTAACGCGCACTGTCGCTTTTCGCTTATGCAACTTCGCTTCATCCACAAGACTTCTTTTCGCCGCTCGCTGTAGCCGCTTTTATACATGTACCATCCGATCCAGAATCTTCCACGTGGATTAAGGCTCAGATACAATACTGCGTGACGGCGATGCGATAACGCGATGCGATTCTCGCTCGTCGTCGCGCAACGCATTCAATTTACAATGCACGCGATGCGAGGAAGAATAATATTTATATGACAAATGTCAAATTTCAAATGAAATTTGATTAAATTTGTTTTTGATTTTTTAAAAATTTGAATTTGGAATTTTCCTTCGTTTGGCGAATAATAGTCTCAACAAAGATGCACGAAATTTTCAATCAAAATTCATTCCGAATAATCCTCGTACTTAAAAAGTAATAAAGGCGTTTGAATTTCAAATTTCATTTACGCGCCATAGAGCATCTGATAAACGTCACGCACCTCGTTTCGAGGAATTTTCGTTTATCCGAATATTTCTCGTTTCGCATCGACGCATCGCAATCATTGTACGATGTCGCATACAAATGCATGTTACGAAAACTGCTTGACATTTGCTGCGAGACTCTCGTCGCGCTCTCGTATCGCAGTCTCGCACTATTGTATTTCGGCCTTTATTCTCGAGTTTACGCGCTGAGTCATTTGCACAAGTATTTTCGTACTCAATGCACGCATTGCGTTTACGTTATGCCTATTTTCTTTTCGAGAATGATCGAATGGTAATGGTTATCGATACTTGTTTACGAATTTTCTCTTAAAACGACTACAGTGGCGCGTGTCATTATTCGAACATGTCACAATACTTCTAAAACGCATGTTGTATAGAAGCTAAAATGCAAAGTACGACAATCACCAGTCGCTGAATTAGACCGAAAAATCGCCGACGTCAATAATTCTGTGAATTATTAGCTGCTCCTTCAGACCCAACCGAAACTTAGGAGGAGTAGCTCATATGCAGAAAACGTCGGAACATTTAGTAATGATACAATGAAATAAATATGGAAGTTCACATTACCAGATTACCTACGTTATCATAATCTCTAGTTTAAATAAAGTATCTTCGTCACAGTATCGAGTTATGGGGAAAAGTGGGATCGGGCAACCATGTGGAAAATCCCGATTAACTTTCTGGATTCTTCTCAGAGTATTTCAAAAACTACAGGCGAAATTTAGTCCCAAATAACAATGTCATATTATTTTTCTTTGTGTTTGATTTCAATCGCTTTCACGATACGAAATATAAATCAAATCATGCATGAACAATTTTTAATAGAAAGTGATGCCTCAATCAAGACCAACTTGCTGCTATAGCAAAAAGTTAAATGGAACAATTTGAAATTTGTTTCACATCAACTCAATGCTTTCGATGCCTATGTAAAGAAATTGCTGATACAAAAGGACTTAATATTTATTCGAAGAATTTTTCGACATATCTAGCTGTCAATCTGTCAATCATAAGCTTTAATTCCAGTTACAAGTTTGTTTTACTATTGTTTGTTTGTAGTTATATATGGGGTTCTGAGACAGTTTCTTTTTAGCACTGTACTCATTGCGCTTGTCAACTTTTGAGAAATATTCAAAAATTGGAAAGGAGCAGAAGTTTCTACAATTTCGATAACACATTCAATACAATAACATGTATTGTGGCGAAACATTTCACTATAGTACTTCGGCCTCGGGGCGTGGTCTTCATTTCGGAATCAAAGGTAAACGAAAAACGTTTCAATAATAAAACGTTTCAATTATCAATTATAAAAACGTTTCAATTATAATAGCTGTACTTTTCAATTACGGCAAAACACATTGAAGTGATCCTAAATTTTTAAATTTTACATACGCATTTCACACACCTTGTTGAGCAGGTGAAAAAAAACGAATTTACCTAATTGTAAATATGATTTCAATTTATTTACTTCATTTCATTATAATATTGTATACATAATATATATATTATAATATTATAATAGTATTCATTGCAGTATAATATTTTAAACACTTTTTAAACTCCCGGACAAATAAAACAAGTCTCGTTCGATCAGCGGTTGTATTTTTTTCTAATGCCTCCTGTCAGTTTTTCAAACTGTCCGAGCTGATAGCTATCATCAGAGGTTTCATTACAGCTCGGTGAACCTGACAAGTTAGTCGACCTCGACTAATTGTCAAAATAAGAAAAGTAAATCTGAAGTGAGAATTCGGGTTTTCTCTCTCTTTTCTATGGTTACAATATGACATGCAAATTTGAAGTTACAATTCGGTTTCAAAAAAGGTTTGTGTTGCTTTGTCTTTCTGTGGTTTGTGCTCCTGAACTCTACGAAAGTCACCAACCTTTTCGCGAGGATTCTACAATTCCGTCAAAAGGCAACTGAGTTAGTTGACAATTTTCGATGTCTTTAAGTACCAAATGACAGATATGTCAACGTATCTGTCATTTGGTACTTGGGGATTAGTTTCTTATTCGTCCTACGGTGGTGTTCACGTAACGAATGACAACATATTCTCCTTCATTATAAGTTTTGGGCGGGTGGTTGTTTTTCTGGAAGAAGTGGAGGTTGTAGTCCTGTGACTTCCGAATGGCGAAGGCAGCGCGTGCCATGAGATCATCTAGGTTGCAATCTAAGTCCTCATTTGTCTTCTCGCTTAAGTATTCAGTTAATTTGTCGAATATTTTACCTTCCGCTCTATCCCGAACAGAAGTTTACTAGGAGACTGTTTAGTGGTACTGTGGATGGTATTGTTAATGCCATTCTCAATCTGGGACAAAAGGTTAGACTCATAGGCATGATTAATGGGCTCACTAAGTTTGGCAAGCATAGATTTTAAAACTCTTTTTACCATTTTCACTTGCCCGTTGGCTTGTGGGGAGGCGATAGCTACTTTTACATGATCTATGTTCTGTTTAGCCAAGTAAGTGCTAAAATCTGGCGGTGAAAAAGTTCCTGGGTCAGTTATTGGGACGACTGGGACAACTGTAATAACAAAATTTTTTATCAAGGTTATTGATAAATTCTCGTATACTTGTCGAGTTAACTGGATACAGTTTAACATGTTTAGTGAATCCATCTAGAACATACAATATGTGTTTCTCTTTTGAGTTGATAGTAGGTTAAGCCCCGAAGTGGTCCAAGTATACAGCATCAAATGGTATTGGTTCCTTCGGTATATTAACATAGATAATACATAATACGTTTTACACAGTTTCATATGAATTTTGCGACTTTCCCTTACAGGTTCGGAAACCAATAATGTTTCTTCAGTTGCTCATAAGTTTTTTCTATTTCGAGGTGACCAATTTTTTCATGCGTCAAACGGATCACATTATCCTCCATTTGTAATGTTACGTACATTTGCGTTTGTCCGAACTCAGTTCTTCAAAAGATAAGACCGTCCAATAACTGGTAACCTGGAAATGAACATAAGCTAAGTTGTTCGCGAAGTTTTTGGATGCGTTCGTCCCGGTTTTGCGTGACTTGGATCAAAAAGTCTAAGTCGTCACTGTCAGCAGTGGCTAATACTTGATCAGTTACATCAGTTGTGCTTCCGGGTGGTGCGTCTGCTGAGATGCCAGGATTCTCATTAGAGTCTTATACAGCAGGATACATGAAAGGGTCGTCAGTTTTAGCATAATGGACAGCGGATATTAGGACAGGACAGCAAGGGGCATTAGTACTGGCTTTGATTGATTCGGGGTAATGGTCTAAGGATACGCAACGAGGATTCGTCATCTGTTTTGCATCAGAAATAGTAGCTCTAGAATGAGTATGGGTTGTTGATTCGTCATTTGAAGAAATTACGCTTCGGTGCTGGATTGTGTAGTTATATTTCTCAAGCTCGAGGGCCCATCTGGCGATTCTTGGATTTACATATCTTTTGTTGAGAATGAGCGTCATAGAGTTACAATCTATTATCATCTTTAAAGCTATGCCTTCTAAATAAATTCGGAAGCGCCTCAGTGCATAGATTATTGCCAATGTCTCTAGTTTGAAACTGTGATAACGAGATTTAGCGGGTCTGGTAGCTTTCGAAAAAAATGGTACAGAGTGAAACTTATTATCGGCTTGCCTTTGTAACAATATAGCTCCGTAGCCAACATAGCTCCGTGCTCCGTAGCTAGCATGGCAATGAAGTTCAGTTTCTTTTTTCGGATCATAAATTGCTAGTAATGGGGTAGCGGCTAACTTAATGCGCAGTTCAATGAAGGTTACATTCGTCAGTGAATTCCAGGGCTACACCCTCGCGAGTCAGGTATGGCAGCGGTTTGGCTATTTGATGGGATGAACTTGCGAGGTTTCGAGAATGATGGGATGAACTTTCGAAAATGGGAGAACAAACCTAAGCGGGTCTTAAGTTCCTTCTTGTTCCTCGGAATATCCTATTGCTTGATGACTTTTATATGGGCCTCACTTGGGCACACTCCTGAGGCACTAACAGAGTGTTACCGAGATTACTCCGGTACGTCTAGGACTTCGCGCGTCCTAGGCCGAAACCCCTCCGGTTGGGGCTCTGGGCTCCGGTAGCTCGTCGAAGACGGGCGTGGGCGCCACTCGCTTACCCAGTTAAGCCCCGATGAGCCGCCAAGCGAGAATGCGGCTCGCCCGGATTACGCTCCTGAAAGAAAAGAAAGAACACTACCTGAAAACACACGGTGCGAAGCCAGAAGAGGAAATTGTCGCCACACCAAATCAACTTCAGAGAAAACACGGATTCCTCACACCACCCCCCGACGTCACCTCCGTGGAACCTCCAACCCACTGTGTACGCGCGCTCCGCGTTCACGCGCACCCCGCTTCGTCGCCACTCACAAAGCCGGAAGGGAACCTGCAATACAAAACACAGTCTAGCTCTCACCTAAGGGAAAAAAAGATCTTCCGATAATTCTTGGCATTTATTTCTAAAAGGAAAACAAAATAGCGAGAAAAAGAAACTTAAGGCTAGCTTACGACTAAACTGTTCCTCCGCGATGGGCCCCTTGCTCCGGTCCGGTCGCGCCGCGCACTCGCGAATGGAATTAACTTAATTTGGTCGTTACTGTAAATTTCGCGTCCTGGATTACAACCACTTCACTTCACGTCTATATTCTGTCCTTGCAAGGTTTTTGTTTTTTGTTTAACTTGGTAATTATATTTGAAAGTTTATTATCCACTTTTCCACAGCACTCTCACGACTTTACCCCTTTATGTTGATCTTCAAAACCCCACTCACTTTCCTACTGCTCGTCCAACTTGTCCCATTCCCATCGCTAACACCAAAACGAAAAAGAGCCCCCGCTATTCACCGTCGTCCTTATATTATGTCTCCTTAACGGCTACCACCAACCAAGATCCCGCTCCTCGGACATTCACCTCTCGTTCGAACCAAAAATTAACGTTTCCTTCGCCTGCCACCGCTGTAATGCAAATTCGCCGTTGATCGCCGCAAATCTTCGCCGCGATGATGACAGTTCGCAATGATGACAGTTCGCAATGATGACAGTTCGCAATGATGACAGTTCGCAATGTTTACTAAACAAAGTAAACAACGACTCCACCATCAAGAAGGAAGTTGGTGAGTATTATATTTATTTCTATTCCAATTTATTTCTATTTCTATTTTACTTCCTATTTCTATTCCGGGTGTTCTTAGTGGCCTTCGTTTCCGCCACTTTCGACGGCGGTAATGATCTGGTTGAAGTGCCCGTAGTGTTGTTTTGTTGTTGCCGCCGCTCCTCAAGCCTGCCTTGGTAGCGTCGTTCCAGTTTAAGTGTCGAAAAATATCCTCGCCGTGATGTGCCAACCGACGGGAGTGATCAGCTTCTGTTCAGTTTCCACACGCGCCCGTATGTAACCCCCACTCGTTAAAACTTCAATGCCTGTGTTACCGTGTTAACGTGAGTTATCTCCAGAGGTCAATCTCTGATCCCTTGATCGGTCGTCAAAACTCTAGTTGAACTTTTGATCACTTGGCTTGTCCAGCTTTCCCCGCGACATTTCACTCGGTCCCAAATGCGTATTTTGCACGTTCGTATTGCGTGTCGGAAGATCATTGCTTAATGCTACTGTTATTACCTTAACGCTAACTTACTGATGACAATGTAGTCTTACAACTATGCTCCTTACCTACAATTCTGCTTCCCCTACTCCGTCCAGCATCGTGGCTTGAAACGTGGTGGCGCTTCTTCCTCCAACTCCGGGTTACCATTCTCGTCCGAATCGCGTGGTGACCGTGCCGCGGAGGTCTCGGGAAGGGGTGAAGTCAACCCAACCGTAACAGTTTTCCCCCTCTACTTCAAGTGGATTTCCCCGAAATTCACTCACTTAAATCCTCGAAGCTCGTAGAGGAAAACTCGAATTTACTTTAACCCTTGACTTCCTTACAGTTTCCGTTTGTTAACCGGGGATGTCGACCCATACTAATTACCTACGCTGCTTCCTCTTTTAGCTTCGCACGAGACGAGCCGCCAATCAGCATTCAACCTCAAAGGACAACAGAAGGAAGGGAAAAAGAAAAAGGAGCCAAAAAGAAAAAGGAAAAAAACAACTTACTCCAGGTAAACCCTTGCTTCAAAACGAACTACTACATAAACTATACGCTACTAACCTCAAATTATAACGCCTGCAACTCTGTTTCGCGGCTGCCTGCATTCGCTTAACTACCTCTCCCCTTATCCTCTCCAGCTCCACCGCTCTCCCTTCCGGGCTTAGTTCTGCCCGCGAGGTCCCTGGCGCTTCGAGCTGGCCGTGAAATGTCTTCATCACCCACATGTAGTCTCTCACGGCGGCTAATCGTTACTGCCCTTCTGGAACGGCTACCCCACGCCTCAGACGACATACGATTTAAGGTCTTTTGCATGCCATGTCCCTGCGTTCTTACCACTCATATCACGCAACCTAAACAAGGATGGGGGCTCGCGTTTCTCTATTTGAAATGGCCCGAGGTACTCCGGTGCCAGTTTAGCCGAGTAGTATTGGGTCGCATCCGATAACGCAAAATTTCTCCTCCATACTAAATCATTAGGACGAAAAGGCGGAGTTCGCAGCCTAAGATTGTACCGATTGGTGCTTTTCCTTGCGGTATCCCTCAGGAGCCTTACCACTTCCCCTCTTATTTCCGCAAGTTTCGCGGCTCGCTCCGTTGGGTCCTGCAGAACGTTCTCCTCCGCGAGCGGCTTTGGCCCCTTCCGTGTAACCACCATCTCTCGTCCGAAATTAATAAAGTACGGGGTGCTTCTCATGACTTCATGCGTGTAAGTCCGCAGGGCGCATCCGATCTTGGGTAAATGCACGTCCCATTTCCGATGGTTGTCCCCTACATAAGCCCTCAGCATCTGCTTGATTGTCTGATTGATCCGCTCTGCGGGGTTGGCTTGTGGGTGGTAGAATGGGGTAAATTGTATACGACCTCCATACCCCGTCACCAATTTATCCAATTCCTTCGACTTAAATTGGACCCCGTTGTCGCAGACTACCAACGCAGGTACTCCGAACAGCAGGAACACTCGTTCCTCTAGCAATTTCGACACTTGCGCGGCCGTAGCCTGTCGGAGAGGAAAGACCAGAGGCATTTTGGTGAAATAGTCGACCACCGTCAATATATGGGTATTCCCCTGGGTAGACCGTGGCAAGGGTCCCACCAGATCCACACAAATAACCTCCCAAGGTTCCTTGGCCTGACCCGCCCTGGATGTCATCGGCCCATAGGGAGACCTCCGCTCCACCTTGGTTGCTTGGCAAGTTTTGCACTTCGACACGTACCGCTGCACATCTGCCCTCATTTTTGGCCAATAATAGCGTTGAGCTACCCGGTCATATGTCCTGTTGACACCCATATGCCCCGCCGTGGCGTCATCGTGACACTGTTGAAAAATGGTTTGGCGTTCGCATTTGGGAACTACCCGTTTCCATGAGTTACCCGTCAGCTCTGCATGCCGCCCGGGTACGTGATGCCATATAAACTCCCCGTCGATACGCCAATCTGGGAATTTGGCTGGGTCCTTCCCTATTTTGTTCCGCATGCTGAGTACCCACTTATCCCCTTCTTGACCTTCCACAGCCGCAGCAACCTCTGGAGTTACCCGGGATAGAGCATCTGGAACCACATGCTCCTTACCTTTCCGATGAATGACGTCGTAATCAAATTGCTGCAGTCTAACCGCCCATCGAGCCAGACGACCGTTTGGGTCCCGGAGATTATTTAACCATACCAGCGAATGGTGATCTGTGACCACCGTAAAGCGTGATCCTTCCAAATAGGGCCGGAGTTTCTCCACTGCCCATAGCACCGCTAAACATTCCTTTTCGGTGGTTGAATAATTTTGCTCTGTCTTGGAAAGACCCCGGCTCAGATAGCATACCACCTTTTCCCCATCGGGGTGGCTCTGGCTCAGGACCGCACCTAATCCCTGATCCGATGCATCCGTTTGGACGTTGAACGGCAACGAGAAATGTGGGCAGGTAAGAATGGGCGCCGTGGATAGCAACGTTTTACAGCGGGTGAAGGCTGACTCGCATTGGTCCGTCCACACAAATTTCTTATTCTTACGTAGTAAGTTCGTGAGTGGTGTGGTCAGGGCTGCATGGTCCGGAATGAACCGCCGGTACCAGGACACCATACCCAGAAACTGTCGTACCTTTTTCACGTTAGTCGGCTGAGGGATACGTAGTATGCATTCTACTTTCTCCGGGTCAACGTGCAGTCCACTCTCGTCTACCACATATCCCAGGTATCTCAGCTGGGGTCGACAAAACTCGCATTTCTCCCGAGACACCCGTAACCCAGCGTCCCGCAATCGTGATAACACTACCCGAAGAATCTCCAAGTGTTTTTCGAAGCTCTCTGTAACCACTATCACGTCGTCCAGATATACAAACACGTATGGTTCCAGGTCCTGACCCAAGATTCGATCTATAAACCGTTGCCATGTAGCCGGAGCATTGTGCAACCCGAAAGGCATCCGGTTAAAATGGAATAGATCCCGACCGGGTACCGTGAAGGCGGTCAGTGGCTTAGAATCTTCAGCCATGGGGATCTGCCAATAGGCCGACTTGATGTCCAGGGAGGATAGATAACGCGCGGCTCGAAGTTTGTCTAGCGTGGCCGAAATGTAAGGCAATGGGTAGGCGTCCCGTTACGATACGCTGTTCAGTTTCCGAAAGTCCACGCAGAACCGGAATTTACCATTCTTCTTCTTCACAAGCAGAATAGGTGATGACCACGGACTCCCGGAAGGCTCTACCACTCCCAACCGCAGCATCTCGTCCAACTCCTCACTGATGTGTGCTTGTACTGCTGGAGACACCGGATAATAGCGTTGTTTAATGGGCTCAGACGAGGTCCTGATAACGTGTTCCACCCCCCTTGCACAGCCTAGGCCCTCTCCCATCAGGTTGAACTCCTCCCTAATCAGCATCTTAAGGCGGGCCTCATCGTGTGGGCTCAATCTTGTCCTTAGCTGCAATGAGTCACAGGCAGCTAGTGTCGTGAATTCCCAAGACTCCCTGCCGAGATCCAAGACGATCCGGAATGCCCGTAAAAAGTCGACCCCTAGGATGAGTGCTTGTGGGACTGCGGACACCACCAGAATCTCCATCCATTTGGTTACCCCCTTTACCGTCACTGGTGCCCAGATCTCCCCCTCGGTCGGTACGCAGCCACTATCCGCTAAACGTATGGCTGAATGCTTCGCCTCTCGAAGTTCCAGCCCTTGCGCACGCAACACTTCCCAACCAGGTCCCCCGATAATGGTATGGGTCGCCCCCGAATCCACCAACCCCATCAAAACTTGCCCAAAAATATTTACCTCTAAATGTGGACGGTTATCCGCTACCGCCTCCTGTAGTGCAAAATCCACCCTGTTTTCCCTTGCGGCTGGTGAACTCTGTTTCCTCGCACCCTCTACGCCGCCTAGTGGGTACGGTTCCCGTTTCCCGTTTCCCGTTTCCTGGATGTCTTTTACTCTCCCCCTGGTAGGGCTCGCGTTTTCCCCCAGGTTTTTGCGTTGAACAACTTGGACACGTCGCTCTCCTCACGCCTACGCGGCCACAACCAAAGCACTTCTGAGGCTCACCACAGGTCCTCGATGTATGCCCTGACCCCTTGCAGTTCCAGCAGCGGATTTCTCTAGAGACATCTCGTAATGCGGCAATCATTCCTCCTCCATTCACCTCGCAGTACGCTAAGTCTGGTTCTAACAGCCGCTGGCCCCGGCGGTTTGGCGGAGGAATGAAGGCCTCAACTCTTGCTCTTGTAGTCTCGAGCCTCCTTCCTAGTTCCACGAGTTGAGCCACCGAAGAGACCGATACCAGGCTAAGCTGCGTTTGATAAAAGGGTGTGATGTTCCGCAGAATGCGACGCAGCTTCTCTTCCTCCGTACATTGCACGTTGAGACGCTGGAAGAGCCCTTCCATCGCCGCCACGTATACTCCTATTGACTCCTCTTTTCCTTGGGTTCTACGTCGGATCTCGTTCCACAATCGGTCATCGTAATCTGGCGGTAGGAACTCTGCCCGTAATTCTCGTTTAACGTCTTCCCAGTCCCTGCATCGATGCTTCACCGCTCTGAACCACGTCAGCGCCCTGTTCTCGAATAGAAGTACGACTGATTTGAACAAAACTGCTTCCGTTACTCCCCTAGCTTCTCGAAGCTCTTCCACCCTGGTCAGGAAAGAACTTACTGAGCCGGAGTCTCCCGTGAACCGTATTCCCCACTTGGTCACCTCTTGATGTTTTGAGATCATCTCACTGGCTCGGGGGGTTGAGCATAAGGGCACCGCTGTAGTGTTCAGAACCGATTCAGCCTCCCGAACGTCTCCAGGGGTGGTCGCGGCTAAGTCGTCTACACTTTCGTCCCCTTCCGCTTTAAGGAGTAATTCCCCCATACTCATCCTTAAAGCAGACCTCAGCCTAGCTGCTTCCTTGACGAAGTCCAACCCATCCTCCGGTATGTTGCCCAACCGCCTTAGTCCATAATCAACCTTGGACTTGATTTTTAAGAAATCGCCGCTTTCCGTTCCTCCCTCGAAAGCCTTTATTAGACCTCTTACCTCCTCCAACTTTTCCCGGACCGCTTCCACGTCCTCCTGGGCCGAAAAGGGGTAAACGTCCCTCTCTATCATGGAACAATCCATCGCTCGCTCCGCCTTGAGCGCCATACGCAGCGACTTCCTCATTTCATCCACCGTGCCCAACGGTTGGTCCCGTATCCTTAGTTCGTAACTAAGCTCATCCCTGCTGAGCCGGTCAACGAGGATTCTTCCTTTTGACGCCATGATTACTCTATCTTTATCTCCCTCGTAACCTAAATAAAACAACTGCTTTTTAGCAACTAAAATCTCTGTTCAAATTACAATACAAGGCTAAAATTCAATATGACTACAGTTCCACAGCACTTGCATTGGTGTCTCAAATCACCAACAGCGTTACACTAGATGTTCCACAATAGTCTCACACCAAATACACACTCCCGCAATTTCTATATCACACCACACTATATCGCTTTTCGCACTATTGCCACTATAATATACGAAATCGTTCTCACTCCGGCCAATGCCTATCGCGTTATTAACCGAGTCGACACCCTACTAGTGTCGGTACCCACTAAACCCAGGAATTCTGATCACACCCTGGGCAATTGATCAGCCTGGATTATCAGGATCGTTTGCCGATCGATGTACGATGGGGTCATTCTCCTCTCAAAACTACGCAAGGCTGATATCACCCCACGTTGGGCGCCAATGTTACCGAGATTACTCCGGTACGTCTAGGACTTCGCGCGTCCTAGGCCGAAACCCCTCCGGTTGGGGCTCTGGGCTCCGGTAGCTCGTCGAAGACGGGCGTGGGCGCCACTCGCTTACCCAGTTAAGCCCCGATGAGCCGCCAAGCGAGAATGCGGCTCGCCCGGATTACGCTCCTGAAAGAAAAGAAAGAACACTACCTGAAAACACACGGTGCGAAGCCAGAAGAGGAAATTGTCGCCACACCAAATCAACTTCAGAGAAAACACGGATTCCTCACACCACCCCCCGACGTCACCTCCGGGGAACCTCCAACCCACTGTGTACGCGCGCTCCGCGTTCACGCGCACCCCGCTTCGTCGCCACTCACAAAGCCGGAAGGGAACCTGCAATACAAAACACAGTCTAGCTCTCACCTAAGGGAAAAAAAGATCTTCCGATAATTCTTGGCATTTATTTCTAAAAGGAAAACAAAATAGCGAGAAGAAGAAACTTAAGGCTAGCTTACGACTAAACTGTTCCTCCGCGATGGGCCCCTTGCTCCGGTCCGGTCGCGCCGCGCACTCGCGAATGGAATTAACTTAATTTGGTCGTTACTGTAAATTTCGCGTCCTGGATTACAACCACTTCACTTCACGTCTATATTCTGTCCTTGCAAGGTTTTTGTTTTTTGTTTAACTTGGTAATTATATTTGAAAGTTTATTATCCACTTTTCCACAGCACTCTCACGACTTTACCCCTTTATGTTGATCTTCAAAACCCCACTCACTTTCCTACTGCTCGTCCAACTTGTCCCATTCCCATCGCTAACACCAAAACGAAAAAGAGCCCCCGCTATTCACCGTCGTCCTTATATTATGTCTCCTTAACGGCTACCACCAACCAAGATCCCGCTCCTCGGACATTCACCTCTCGTTCGAACCAAAAATTAACGTTTCCTTCGCCTGCCACCGCTGTAATGCAAATTCACCGTTGATCACCGCAAATCTTCGCCGCGAACTACTTTACCCAACATTCGCCGCGATGATGACAGTTCGCAATGATGACAGTTCGCAATGATGACAGTTCGCAATGTTTACTAAACAAAGTAAACAACGACTCCACCATCAAGAAGGAAGTTGGTGAGTATTATATTTATTTCTATTCCAATTTATTTCTATTTCTATTTTACTTCCTATTTCTATTCCGGGTGTTCTTAGTGGCCTTCGTTTCCGCCACTTTCGACGGCGGTAATGATCTGGTTGAAGTGCCCGTAGTGTTGTTTTGTTGTTGCCGCCGCTCCTCAAGCCTGCCTTGGTAGCGTCGTTCCAGTTTAAGTGTCGAAAAATATCCTCGCCGTGATGTGCCGGCCGACGGGAGTGATCAGCTTCTGTTCAGTTTCCACACGCGCCCGTATGTAACCCCCACTCGTTAAAACTTCAATGCCTGTGCTACCGTGTTAACGTGAGTTATCTCCAGAGGTCAATCTCTGATCCCTTGATCGGTCGTCAAAACTCTAGTTGAACTTTTGATCACTTGGCTTGTCCAGCTTTCCCCGCGACATTTCACTCGGTCCCAAATGCGTATTTTGCACGTTCGTATTGCGTGTCGGAAGATCATTGCTTAATGCTACTGTTATTACCTTAACGCTAACTTACTGATGACAATGTAGTCTTACAACTATGCTCCTTACCTACAATTCTGCTTCCCCTACTCCGTCCAGCATCGTGGCTTGCAACGTGGTGGCGCTTCTTCCTCCAACTCCGGGTTACCATTCTCGTCCGAATCGCGTGGTGACCGTGCCGCGGAGGTCTCGGGAAGGGGTGAAGTCAACCCAACCGTAACAGTTTTCCCCCTCTACTTCAAGTGGATTTCCCCGAAATTCACTCACTTAAATCCTCGAAGCTCGTAGAGGAAAACTCGAATTTACTTTAACCCTTGACTTCCTTACAGTTTCCGTTTGTTAACCGGGGATGTCGACCCATACTAATTACCTACGCTGCTTCCTCTTTTAGCTTCGCACGAGACGAGCCGCCAATCAGCATTCAACCTCAAAGGACAACAGAAGGAAGGGAAAAAGAAAAAGGAGCCAAAAAGAAAAAGGAAAAAAACAACTTACTCCAGGTAAACCTTTGCTTCAAAACGAACTACTACATAAACTATACGCTACTAACCTCAAATTATAACGCCTGCAACTCTGTTTCGCGGCTGCCTGCATTCGCTTAACTACCTCTCCCCTTATCCTCTCCAGCTCCACCGCTCTACCTTTCGGGCTTAGTTCTGCCCGCGAGGTCCCTGGCGCTTCGAGCTGGCCGTGAAATGTCTTCATCACCCACATGTAGTCTCTCACGGCGGCTAATCGTTACTGCCCTTCTGGAACGGCTACCCCACGCCTCAGACGACATACGATTTAAGGTCTTTTGCATGCCATGTCCCTGCGTTCTTACCACTCATATCACGCAACCTAAACAAGGATGGGGGCTCGCGTTTCTCTATTTGAAATGGCCCGAGGTACTCCGGTGCCAGTTTAGCCGAGTAGTATTGGGTCGCATCCGATAACGCAAAATTTCTCCTCCATACTAAATCATTAGGACGAAAAGGCGGAGTTCGCAGCCTAAGATTGTACCGATTGGTGCTTTTCCTTGCGGTATCCCTCAGGAGCCTTACCACTTCCCCTCTTATTTCCGCAAGTTTCGCGGCTCGCTCCGTTGGGTCCTGCAGAACGTTCTCCTCCGCGAGCGGCTTTGGCCCCTTCCGTGTAACCACCATCTCTCGTCCGAAATTAATAAAGTACGGGGTGCTTCTCATGACTTCATGCGTGTAAGTCCGCAGGGCGCATCCGATCTTGGGTAAATGCACGTCCCATTTCCGATGGTTGTCCCCTACATAAGCCCTCAGCATCTGCTTGATTGTCTGATTGATCCGCTCTGCGGGGTTGGCTTGTGGGTGGTAGAATGGGGTAAATTGTATACGACCTCCATACCCCGTCACCAATTTATCCAATTCCTTCGACTTAAATTGGACCCCGTTGTCGCAGACTACCAACGCAGGTACTCCGAACAGCAGGAACACTCGTTCCTCTAGCAATTTCGACACTTGCGCGGCCGTAGCCTGTCGGAGAGGAAAGACCAGAGGCATTTTGGTGAAATAGTCGACCACCGTCAATATATGGGTATTCCCCTGGGTAGACCGTGGCAAGGGTCCCACCAGATCCACACAAATAACCTCCCAAGGTTCCTTGGCCTGACCCGCCCTGGATGTCATCGGCCCATAGGGAGACCTCCGCTCCACCTTGGTTGCTTGGCAAGTTTTGCACTTCGACACGTACCGCTGCACATCTGCCCTCATTTTTGGCCAATAATAGCGTTGAGCTACCCGGTCATATGTCCTGTTGACACCCATATGCCCCGCCGTGGCGTCATCGTGACACTGTTGAAAAATGGTTTGGCGTTCGCATTTGGGAACTACCCGTTTCCATGAGTTACCCGTCAGCTCTGCATGCCGCCCGGGTACGTGATGCCATATAAACTCCCCGTCGATACGCCAATCTGGGAATTTGGCTGGGTCCTTCCCTATTTTGTTCCGCATGCTGAGTACCCACTTATCCCCTTCTTGACCTTCCACAGCCGCAGCAACCTCTGGAGTTACCCGGGATAGAGCATCTGGAACCACATGCTCCTTACCTTTCCGATGAATGACGTCGTAATCAAATTGCTGCAGTCTAACCGCCCATCGAGCCAGACGACCGTTTGGGTCCCGGAGATTATTTAACCATACCAGCGAATGGTGATCTGTGACCACCGTAAAGCGTGATCCTTCCAAATAGGGCCGGAGTTTCTCCACTGCCCATAGCACCGCTAAACATTCCTTTTCGGTGGTTGAATAATTTTGCTCTGTCTTGGAAAGACCCCGGCTCAGATAGCATACCACCTTTTCCCCATCGGGGTGGCTCTGGCTCAGGACCGCACCTAATCCCTGATCCGATGCATCCGTTTGGACGTTGAACGGCAACGAGAAATGTGGGCAGGTAAGAATGGGCGCCGTGGATAGCAACGTTTTACAGCGGGTGAAGGCTGACTCGCATTGGTCCGTCCACACAAATTTCTTATTCTTACGTAGTAAGTTCGTGAGTGGTGTGGTCAGGGCTGCATGGTCCGGAATGAACCGCCGGTACCAGGACACCATACCCAGAAACTGTCGTACCTTTTTCACGTTAGTCGGCTGAGGGATACGTAGTATGCATTCTACTTTCTCCGGGTCAACGTGCAGTCCACTCTCGTCTACCACATATCCCAGGTATCTCAGCTGGGGTCGACAAAACTCGCATTTCTCCCGAGACACCCGTAACCCAGCGTCCCGCAATCGTGATAACACTACCCGAAGAATCTCCAAGTGTTTTTCGAAGCTCTCTGTAACCACTATCACGTCGTCCAGATATACAAACACGTATGGTTCCAGGTCCTGACCCAAGATTCGATCTATAAACCGTTGCCATGTAGCCGGAGCATTGTGCAACCCGAAAGGCATCCGGTTAAAATGGAATAGACCCCGACCGGGTACCGTGAAGGCGGTCAGTGGCTTAGAATCTTCAGCCATGGGGATCTGCCAATAGGCCGACTTGATGTCCAGGGAGGATAGATAACGCGCGGCTCGAAGTTTGTCTAGCGTGGCCGAAATGTAAGGCAATGGGTAGGCGTCCCGTTCCGATACGCTGTTCAGTTTCCGAAAGTCCACGCAGAACCGGAATTTGCCATCCTTCTTCTTCACAAGCAGAATAGGTGATGACCACGGACTCCCGGAAGGCTCTACCACTCCCAACCGCAGCATCTCGTCCAACTCCTCACTGATGTGTGCTTGTACTGCTGGAGACACCGGATAATAGCGTTGTTTAATGGGCTCAGACGAGGTCCTGATAACGTGTTCCACCCCCCTTGCACAGCCTAGGCCCTCTCCCATCAGGTTGAACTCCTCCCTAATCAGCATCTTAAGGCGGGCCTCATCGTGTGGGCTCAATCTTGTCCTTAGCTGCAATGAGTCACAGGCAGCTAGTGTCGTGAATTCCCAAGACTCCCTGCCGAGATCCAAGACGATCCGGAATGCCCGTAAAAAGTCGACCCCTAGGATGAGTGCTTGTGGGACTGCGGACACCACCAGAATCTCCATCCATTTGGTTACCCCCTTTACCGTCACTGGTGCCCAGATCTCCCCCTCGGTCGGTACGCAGCCACTATCCGCTAAACGTATGGCTGAATGCTTCGCCTCTCGAAGTTCCAGCCCTTGCGCACGCAACACTTCCCAACCAGGTCCCCCGATAATGGTATGGGTCGCCCCCGAATCCACCAACCCCATCAAAACTTGCCCAAAAATATTTACCTCTAAATGTGGACGGTTATCCGCTACCGCCTCCTGTAGTGCAAAATCCACCCTGTTTTCCCTTGCGGCTGGTGAACTCTGTTTCCTCGCACCCTCTACGCCGCCTAGTGGGTACGGTTCCCGTTTCCCGTTTCCCGTTTCCTGGATGTCTTTTACTCTCCCCCTGGTAGGGCTCGCGTTTTCCCCCAGGTTTTTGCGTTGAACAACTTGGACACGTCGCTCTCCTCACGCCTACGCGGCCACAACCAAAGCACTTCTGAGGCTCACCACAGGTCCTCGATGTATGCCCTGACCCCTTGCAGTTCCAGCAGCGGATTTCTCTAGAGACATCTCGTAATGCGGCAATCATTCCTCCTCCATTCACCTCGCAGTACGCTAAGTCTGGTTCTAACAGCCGCTGGCCCCGGCGGTTTGGCGGAGGAATGAAGGCCTCAACTCTTGCTCTTGTAGTCTCGAGCCTCCTTCCTAGTTCCACGAGTTGAGCCACCGAAGAGACCGATACCAGGCTAAGCTGCGTTTGATAAAAGGGTGTGATGTTCCGCAGAATGCGACGCAGCTTCTCTTCCTCCGTACATTGCACGTTGAGACGCTGGAAGAGCCCTTCCATCGCCGCCACGTATACTCCTATTGACTCCTCTTTTCCTTGGGTTCTACGTCGGATCTCGTTCCACAATCGGTCATCGTAATCTGGCGGTAGGAACTCTGCCCGTAATTCTCGTTTAACGTCTTCCCAGTCCCTGCATCGATGCTTCACCGCTCTGAACCACGTCAGCGCCCTGTTCTCGAATAGAAGTACGACTGATTTGAACAAAACTGCTTCCGTTACTCCCCTAGCTTCTCGAAGCTCTTCCACCCTGGTCAGGAAAGAACTTACTGAGCCGGAGTCTCCCGTGAACCGTATTCCCCACTTGGTCACCTCTTGATGTTTTGAGATCATCTCACTGGCTCGGGGGGTTGAGCATAAGGGCACCGCTGTAGTGTTCAGAACCGATTCAGCCTCCCGAACGTCTCCAGGGGTGGTCGCGGCTAAGTCGTCTACACTTTCGTCCCCTTCCGCTTTAAGGAGTAATTCCCCCATACTCATCCTTAAAGCAGACCTCAGCCTAGCTGCTTCCTTGACGAAGTCCAACCCATCCTCCGGTATGTTGCCCAACCGCCTTAGTCCATAATCAACCTTGGACTTGATTTTTAAGAAATCGCCGCTTTCCGTTCCTCCCTCGAAAGCCTTTATTAGACCTCTTACCTCCTCCAACTTTTCCCGGACCGCTTCCACGTCCTCCTGGGCCGAAAAGGGGTAAACGTCCCTCTCTATCATGGAACAATCCATCGCTCGCTCCGCCTTGAGCGCCATACGCAGCGACTTCCTCATTTCATCCACCGTGCCCAACGGTTGGTCCCGTATCCTTAGTTCGTAACTAAGCTCATCCCTGCTGAGCCGGTCAACGAGGATTCTTCCTTTTGACGCCATGATTACTCTATCTTTATCTCCCTCGTAACCTAAATAAAACAACTGCTTTTTAGCAACTAAAATCTCTGTTCAAATTACAATACAAGGCTAAAATTCAATATGACTACAGTTCCACAGCACTTGCATTGGTGTCTCAAATCACCAACAGCGTTACACTAGATGTTCCACAATAGTCTCACACCAAATACACACTCCCGCAATTTCTATATCACACCACACTATATCGCTTTTCGCACTATTGCCACTATAATATACGAAATCGTTCTCACTCCGGCCAATGCCTATCGCGTTATTAACCGAGTCGACACCCTACTAGTGTCGGTACCCACTAAACCCAGGAATTCTGATCACACCCTGGGCAATTGATCAGCCTGGATTATCAGGATCGTTTGCCGATCGATGTACGATGGGGTCATTCTCCTCTCAAAACTACGCAAGGCTGATATCACCCCACGTTGGGCGCCAATGTTACCGAGATTACTCCGGTACGTCTAGGACTTCGCGCGTCCTAGGCCGAAACCCCTCCGGTTGGGGCTCTGGGCTCCGGTAGCTCGTCGAAGACGGGCGTGGGCGCCACTCGCTTACCCAGTTAAGCCCCGATGAGCCGCCAAGCGAGAATGCGGCTCGCCCGGATTACGCTCCTGAAAGAAAAGAAAGAACACTACCTGAAAACACACGGTGCGAAGCCAGAAGAGGAAATTGTCGCCACACCAAATCAACTTCAGAGAAAACACGGATTCCTCACACCACCCCCCGACGTCACCTCCGGGGAACCTCCAACCCACTGTGTACGCGCGCTCCGCGTTCACGCGCACCCCGCTTCGTCGCCACTCACAAAGCCGGAAGGGAACCTGCAATACAAAACACAGTCTAGCTCTCACCTAAGGGAAAAAAAGATCTTCCGATAATTCTTGGCATTTATTTCTAAAAGGAAAACAAAATAGCGAGAAGAAGAAACTTAAGGCTAGCTTACGACTAAACTGTTCCTCCGCGATGGGCCCCTTGCTCCGGTCCGGTCGCGCCGCGCACTCGCGAATGGAATTAACTTAATTTGGTCGTTACTGTAAATTTCGCGTCCTGGATTACAACCACTTCACTTCACGTCTATATTCTGTCCTTGCAAGGTTTTTGTTTTTTGTTTAACTTGGTAATTATATTTGAAAGTTTATTATCCACTTTTCCACAGCACTCTCACGACTTTACCCCTTTATGTTGATCTTCAAAACCCCACTCACTTTCCTACTGCTCGTCCAACTTGTCCCATTCCCATCGCTAACACCAAAACGAAAAAGAGCCCCCGCTATTCACCGTCGTCCTTATATTATGTCTCCTTAACGGCTACCACCAACCAAGATCCCGCTCCTCGGACATTCACCTCTCGTTCGAACCAAAAATTAACGTTTCCTTCGCCTGCCACCGCTGTAATGCAAATTCACCGTTGATCACCGCAAATCTTCGCCGCGAACTACTTTACCCAACATTCGCCGCGATGATGACAGTTCGCAATGATGACAGTTCGCAATGATGACAGTTCGCAATGTTTACTAAACAAAGTAAACAACGACTCCACCATCAAGAAGGAAGTTGGTGAGTATTATATTTATTTCTATTCCAATTTATTTCTATTTCTATTTTACTTCCTATTTCTATTCCGGGTGTTCTTAGTGGCCTTCGTTTCCGCCACTTTCGACGGCGGTAATGATCTGGTTGAAGTGCCCGTAGTGTTGTTTTGTTGTTGCCGCCGCTCCTCAAGCCTGCCTTGGTAGCGTCGTTCCAGTTTAAGTGTCGAAAAATATCCTCGCCGTGATGTGCCGGCCGACGGGAGTGATCAGCTTCTGTTCAGTTTCCACACGCGCCCGTATGTAACCCCCACTCGTTAAAACTTCAATGCCTGTGCTACCGTGTTAACGTGAGTTATCTCCAGAGGTCAATCTCTGATCCCTTGATCGGTCGTCAAAACTCTAGTTGAACTTTTGATCACTTGGCTTGTCCAGCTTTCCCCGCGACATTTCACTCGGTCCCAAATGCGTATTTTGCACGTTCGTATTGCGTGTCGGAAGATCATTGCTTAATGCTACTGTTATTACCTTAACGCTAACTTACTGATGACAATGTAGTCTTACAACTATGCTCCTTACCTACAATTCTGTTTCCCCTACTCCGTCCAGCATCGTGGCTTGAAACGTGGTGGCGCTTCTTCCTCCAACTCCGGGTTACCATTCTCGTCCGAATCGCGTGGTGACCGTGCCGCGGAGGTCTCGGGAAGGGGTGAAGTCAACCCAACCGTAACAAGAGTACCCGAAATACTCGATGTCTTCAAACGCAAATCTACATTTCCCCAATTTCAACTCAAGGTTCTTTTCGATAATACGTTTCAAGGTTCGATCTAGCAGCTCAATATGGTCTTCAAGGGATACGGTTGAGCTAAACGACAATGGGTCCAGACTCGAGCATATCTCTAAATATTTCACATATAAGGCGCTGGAATGCAACAGGAGCATTTTTCAGTCCGAAGGCTATCCACAAGTATTCATAGTGACCGATCGAGTTACAAATGCTTTGTCTTTTACAGATTCAGGTACCATTCTGACTATATGGAATCCACTATGCAGATCTGAAATTGAAAAGAACTTCTTTCCTGCCAAATAATCGATGCAGTCTTCTATAAGTGGCAGCGGGAATTTGTTTAGTTAAAATTTGTTTGAAAAATTTGCTTGTTTACGTCTCTGTAGTCCACACACATTCTCAATTCACCGCTTTTCTTCCTAACTAAGACAATGGCAGAAGAGTGATTGGGTGCTACAATGAGATTCATGGGGTTCAAACAGTTTTCGTAATTGATCTTTCTAAAGGCTTCAGTGTGGTTGTTTCTCAGAGACACATTTCTGTCTCTGAACATTTCTGTGTCATCTGGGGTCAATGTAGTAAGGTTGAACAAGGTTCTAATGTTGTTGTTGGTCTGATCATTAATGAGTGCACCAGCGTTGGCTGAATTTTTATCAGTAGATCTAATGTTGTTAAGTTCATAGGTGGCTTCCTCAGGAGGTTCGTATTTAACACATGGACTGGTCAGTCCTTTATTATTTTTCGGTTTGAAAGCACAGAAATAACTCTTGCCTCTTTCAAACGCTTTATTCTTATGACTATACATCTGGGTAGTAATATATTTGAATTCATGAAGATAAATATTAAGTTCCTTTAGGAAATTCTGGCCTAAGATTATGGGTAGTGATACTGTTTCATCTGGAATCACTAAAAGAGGAATCTTTCTTCTTTGTCTGCGAAATTTAATATAGGCATCGACCTTACTAAACGTTTTTATCGTTGCATTTCCTAAGCCTCGGATCTCGTATCGAAGCTTCTATTGCTAATGAGTAGAGGGACTGTAGATCGTTTCACATAATAATTGGACTGAGTTTCATCATTTCTGTGTATATTCCCCAACTATAAGTAAAAACAACACTTACCAGATTAATTGCGCCGATGGCGCTGTTAGTTTCATCAGTTATATCACTATCGTTCTTCAGTTTGTTAACGTAGTGTAACTCAAAAGGCGTAGTGTAACTCACGAAAGGCGCATTACATCTGCTCAGAAGTGCGTTACACTTTTGAGCAGATGTAATGCGCCTATCGTGACGCTCAAGTAAAGGCTCAGATACAATACTGCGTGACGGCGATGCGAGAACGCGATGCGATTCTCGCTCGTCGTCACGCAACGCATTCAATTTACAATGCACGCGATGTGAGGAAGAATAATATTCATATAACAAATGTCAAATTGGTGACGTTTCAAATGAAATTTGATTAAAATTGTTTTTAATTTTGAAAAATTTGAATTTGGAATTTTCCTTCGTTTGGTGAATAATAGCCTCAACAAGGATGCACGAAATTTTCATTGAAAATTCATTCCGAATAACACTCGTACTTGAGTACTTAAAAAGTAATTAAGGCGTTTGAATTTCAAATTTCATTTACGCGCCATAGAGCGTATGACAAACGTCACACACATCATTGCAAGGAATTTTCGTTTTTCTCGCCTCGCATCGACGCATCGTAATCATTGTACGTCGAACTCCCGAAGCTCCTAGAAGAAAGTATGCTTCAATATTGCGGACCTTTAGCAGTCCACGATGAAGTTAACTAATTCGATTTCGTTGAGTCGGGCAGGTTTTGCAATTGCTTGCATTTCGAAAACATATCTCTGCCACGTCTTGTTCTTCTGATCCCAAATAAGGGCTTCCAGTTGGCGGTAGACGTCTGCCCGTGAGACCGAATTTCTCCATCTGTTCGGTTTGGTGGTAAGAATAGTCGGCGGCACGGGGGGTTCTGAGAAAGCTTTTGCAGTTCCTGTTAGGAGACATCGAACGCATAACAGCTTAAAGTGATCATCTCTATTGGCGGTTGCAAAAAAGCTCTCTAGCTCGGTTATGATGCTCCGGACATCATAGTGGTAATCACCGTTGAATATTTTGACCGCATGTTCCACATCACAAAAGTCAATGTGTCGAGTGTGCTCGTGTCTGGGTCGGTTGATTAATTGCATGTTGTTATTCGAGTAGTTCCTTCAAAAATCTTTCCTTTTCTTCCAAATCGCAATTCCTCGTTCAATGGCCTCTGGTTCCGTGACTTCGTTAGCTAAGAGGGTCATTGAGATAAAACGGCAGCTTTAAGACCACGGGCGGCGGTTATAACATCATTTACAGCAGTTTTTTTCGTAGGTGTAGCGGTTTCATCGGAATAGGAAAATAGCGTTATAGGAAAAATCGGGACATCGGTGTGGAGGACATCGGTTGTAACAGTGCAATCAGTAACTGAAGTTGCCGGAGTAGTAGCAAAAGCGGCTGTTATGGTAACATCTATCGTAATCAGGGCCGCAGATGGGACATCAGTGATGCAAGCGGTTTTCGTAGCCATAATAGCGAGGTTCGGTCCACGTGTTAGAACCTCAAATTCGGATTTGAGTGAATGATCGTCACTTTGAGAGAAACTTAAGCCCTCGCCTTGATCTAGTGTATCGTTCAGTTGCGCCACTGTGGCCGTCGGTGACGTATCCACACCGGCCGTGGCGAGTGTCTCAAACAGTTGGTTCTTTGTTAACCGGACCATCACGTTTTCAAAACCTGTTTATTTTCTATTTTTTATATCACTTTCCGTGGTTATCTCACACCTGAGTTGAAATTGCTCTCATTTTAAACACTTTTTAACATCTCGGACAAACAAAACAAGTCTGTTTCGCTCAGCGGTTGTATTTTTTTAATGCCTCCTGTCAATTTTCAAACCATCCAAGGTGACAGCTTTCATCAGGGGTTTAATTACAAGTCGATTATTTTAAAATTTAAAAATTTCTTTCCAACTTGGAAAATAATTTAATAATATTAAAAGTTTTAAAATGAAGAAATATTTTTTTAGTGTAATAATTAAAATTTTTTTGCTTAACTACATAAAATTGATCTCATTGATTTTCACTACGATTTACTCTAGTGCAAATTCGTGGAATCGCATGCTGCCTGACAACCTCCGCAGTACATGTTCAGTTGAACAAAAAATTCACGAATTTTGCTTTTTCATACTCGTGTTTTCATCCTGACGATGTGAAAGTTGCCGGAAAAAAGATTTATCGTAAAATTTCACAAAAATTCTATGGAAAAATGACTAAAGCAATAATAGACAAAACCACAATGAAATGAAAAATCGAATAGTGAATAAGCTTCTCTAAATATTCCATGGAAGAGAGCTCCTCAACAATTGCCAAAGTACATACCTGATTCTCTTTCTGCTTTTAGCAGCGAAGTTTTTATATCTCGACAAAAACGGATTACACCAACCAAAGAATATGTAAAGATTTTGGAAATTAAACGTGGATGAAGTATTTACTACACAAAAAATAAGAATTTGCAAAGAGATTTTTGACACCCTTAGTAAGTTCTGAACATAAGCTACAATTTTCAAATTGAGTATAAAGGGAAACTACCATTTTTTCATTGAAAAGACCACAGGAAACTAGAGTTATTTTATCTTTTGAAAAGAATTTTGAAAAATCAAAAACAATTTTAATCAAAGTTCATTCAAAACGTCACCAATTTGACACTTTTCATATGAACATTATTCTTCCTCGCATTGCATGCATTGCTAATTGAATGCGTTGCGCGATTAATAATTGCTGAGTCCCCAAAACCTAACAAAGACTCAACAATAACAACTAAGTTTGTCGTATGATTATTCTCAATTCATTTAATGCTGACTCTGCATTTCCTATCATTAAATTCCTTTCCAACACTTAAGTAATGCTGAAGTCATCAGAATATCACAGTGACTCAATTGTAGCAACCAAACTAAATTTATGCTAAGTCAACAAATGTGCCTATTCAATTGTTTCACTAAATTTCCTGTCAAGCTATCTTATGTAAACATCCATCCTTTCGATCATAAAATTAAGTATCCACATATCAAATGTCCAAAAGTGCAATCTTGCACTTTTAACAATATAAAAAGATCCAGTTCTCCATAGGATAAGTTTAATCTGGATAAGAGTCTAGTTTTAATCAGACCAAGTGTAAAAAAAATATAATAATAAAGAAAATTTATTATAAAAAATATTTTTTTTTATTGTAACGTTAGATTAATAACGTAACTGGCGCAGTCGTCCGTCATAGGAGGGAGGAACCTCTATGATAAAGAACCTCTTATATAAAAGTCGCGAAGTTCCACTAAGTACAATAGTACAAGGAACAAGTTCAAGTGAAAATTCAAAAAAAAGTGCCTCGTGCAAAAGTGAACCTTACGAAAAGTAAAGTTTATTAAAAAGTGAACCTTGCGAAAAGTAAAGGTAAAATAAAAAAGCATACTTTGCAAAAAAAAGTGTACTTTGCAAAAAGTAAAAGTTAGCAAAAAAGTGAACCTGCGAAAAGCAAAGGTTAACAAAATAAGTGAACTTTACAAAAAAATAAAAGTTGATAAAAGGTGTACCTTGCGAAAAGCAAAGGTCAATAAAAAAGCATACTTTGCAAAAAAAAGTGTACTTTGCGAAAAGCAAAACTAACCTAAAAGAAACTATAACTTGAATAAAGTACAATAAAGTGAACAAAAATAAAAATGGCGAACCCTGAACAGCAGCTACTCCATCTCCCTTTAAAGAACTTTTAAAGGAAGCCCGTCGATTACCGATCTACAATGGAAACAACAACGAGTACGCATTGACAGCATGGCTTGATGAAGCTAATACTATCATCAACTTAGCTAATCCTGGTGATCAATAAACATACATTTTCCGACTCATCTTGAACAAACTTCAAGGAAGTGCCCGAAATACAATTCAGAAGATTCCGGAACCCACCTGGCAAAACATCAATTTGAGCAGTCTAGTAAATAGAATACATAAAGTAAGTACAAGAAATATTGATGACGCATATTTTAGTTTAAATGAATTACTAAATAAAATTAATACAAAATTTCTACAAGACACTAGACAAGACTTACATGCTGCCCTTAACCGCTTCAAATCGTTGCTCCCTGAATATAAAACTTTTCTTTTAGAAACAAAGAATTGCATTATTTTAGATCAAGCTTATAACTTGCTTACAGAAATATAGCAAAATACAGAAAATATAGCAAAATACAGAAAGTATACCCGAAGACACTCATAAACCCTTTAATAAAAGTCGTAATAAATATAACCGCCATAACAATAATCCACACCCACATAAACATAATAGTAACTTTTACCCCAATAATAATTATAATAATTAATACCATAACCGACAGAATTTTTATAATAATCAAAACTATTCTAATAGATATTTTAACAAAGACTTCAATAATAGGCAAACAAACAATTCTAACGTTTACCACAACAGACCAAATCAACAACCTGCCCCTGAACCTATGGACACAAATTTTCTTCTAACTGCCTCGGAAACCCTCTACCAATAATCAATCTGAGAATTGATTCGGAAATAATCCCCACGTTCATGGATACTGGAGCCTCAACCTCAGGTATAGACCAAAATTACCTTCGAAATAATGAAAAATTTCAATTAAAAAATCCAATACCCGTTAGCGGACTAACAGGAGAATGTTTTACTACTGAAAAAGTAAAATCAAACATGCCCCTTGAATTTAAACTTCCAGAATCTCACAAAATACTTTGGAATGTTATGAATCTTAGAAACAAACCATTTAAAGCAGTAATTGGTCAAAATTTATTGTATCCCTTAAACGCAAAATTAAACATGGGTGAAGGAAACATTGAAATCAACAATCAAAAGTTGAATTTCAATTACGCTGTACCTGAAGAGATAAATCTTCGTTACGGACCCGAAAACCCAAACAGTACAATGAATAAACTTTTTGAACATTTAAATGAGGAAGAAAATAATACACTGAATAGATTACTAAAAAATAACTCTGACCTGTTCTATTGTGAAGGTGATAATTTAACATGTACCACCAAAACCAAACACGAAATTGTTACGAAATCTAACAAAACACTCTATTCCAAAATTTATCGTTTCCCCCAAATTCATGAACAGGAAGTTCAAACCCAAATAAGCGAAATGCTTAAACAAGGTATAATAAGAAATTCCTCCTCCCCATATAACGCACCAATTTGGGTGGTTCCAAAAAAATTAGACAACTCTGGAAAGAACAAAGGGCGAATTGTGGTTGATTACAGGAAACTTAATGAAGAAACAATAGAGGATAAATACCCAATTCCGAATATAGAAAGTATTTTCGATAAATTGGGTAGAGCTCAATATTTTACGACCTTAGATCTGGCAAAGGGCTTCCACCAGATAGAGATCAATGAACATGATCGATATAAAACAGCCTTTTCCACACCACAAGGACATTTCGAGTTTAATCGTATGCCCTTTGGCTTAAAGAACGCACCTGCAACTTTTCAACGCATGATGAACGAAGTTCTTAGCGATTTTATAAACAAAATATGTGTGGTATATCTGGATGATATCCTCATATTCGCTACTTCTTTACAAGAAATGGAGGTCAAGATAAACAAAATTTTTAACGCAGTACGATAATATAAGTTGAAGATTCAAATCGAAAAGTGCAAGTTTCTAGCTAAGGAAACAGATTATCTTGGTCACATACTTTGCACTGAGTGTATCAAACCAAATCTTAACAAAATTGATGTTATAAAGAATTTGAAAGTCCCGGATACACAAAAGAAAATTAAATCATTCCTGGGAATCACAGGATACTATCGTAAATTTATTAATAACTACGCGAAAATCGCTGCCCCTTTAACAGATGCCCTAAAAAAGGATAGAAAAATAAATATAAATGATCCTAAATATATTTCAGCATTCGAAAAACTCAAAGAGCTTATTACTAATTACCCAATTTTACATTACCCCAATTTTAACCAAAAATTTCTTCTAACGACCGATGCTTCTGAAAAAGCAATAGGCGCTGTCCTTTCTCATAATGGACACCCGGTTTCTTTCGCTAGTCGTACCCTCAACGAGCATGAAAGAAATTATTCCACAATAGAGAAGGAACTATTGGCTATAGTATGGGCAACAAAATACTTCAGGTCATACCTATTTGGCGTTAAATTCAACATTCGTACTGATCATAGACCCCTTGTTTGGCTTAATAATCTTGAAGAACCTAACAGCAAATTGCAGAGATGGAAGATAAAACTTAATGAATACAATTTCGATATTGAATATGTTAAAGGCAAGGACAAAAAAGTAGCCGACTTCCTTAGTAGAATAGATAACATTCAACATGAAATAAATGTACTTGACGAGCATGATAATGTAAGTGATAATGCTACAATCCACTCTGCAAACGAAGACCAAAATGATGTATTGTTAATATTTACAGAACTCAAATCATAATTACAGAATCAAAACAAAAAAAATTACGATCTATAAACAAAACACGAAAAATTTACATTGATAGTAATGATGTTAACAATGAAAGTAACCTAATCGACATATTCAGACGATATATTCCAGAAAGAGGACTTGTAGGCATCTACTGTGAATAAGATGATCACACATGGAATAAAGTCCAATTATGTCTCACAAAATTATATTCAAATAATACGAACTTACGATTTATTAAATGTACCAATCAAGCAGAAGATCTATTAAGCGAAGAACAATGTTATGCAACAATCAAGGAAATACATGAAAAAGGTAACCATCGCGGCATAATTGAAAATTACGAGGAAATAAAAAATAAGTACTTTTTCGACAAGATACTGAAATTAATAACAAAATACATAAACAATTGCGACATATGTAACCGAGTTAAATCTGATCAAAATCCAGTCAAACCGGAATTTAAACTATCCGAAAAACCTAAAGATATAAACGAGATAATACATATCGATATATTCCTAATCGGAAAAAGATAATTTTTTACAGCAATAGACAAATTCTCGAAGCATCTTTACACGACAGAAACTACCGATAAAAATTCCATAATTTTCATAAAATTCATTCGAAAACGGAACGCGATAATGGGCAAACCTACAAAAATAATTGCCGATAATGAATTCAGCATGATAAACATTAACCCTCCATGTCCATGTCGTGGGTCTTTTTCGTCCGGGCGAAAATTTCTACCTGAAATTTCTCGGACACCGGCGACGGTGGCGCCATTTGAGTGTTACTGAAAAAAAGTTTACAGAAGGGACGTTTTCGACCCACGACATGGATGACGTAAGTAAAAATGACAATTTTTTTTTTGTTTTTTTCATCAAATATGCATATTTTTGCATTATAAACCGTAAAAAAAATCCTAACTTATATATTTAATTTTAGGAGAGTACTACAGGAGTTAGAAGAGCGGAGGAGGTTTATTCACTCCGAAATCGTGAGCCAATCGATTATTTTGGTGGTGAAGCATCGGACGACGAAATTGATAATGTCCTAGACGAGGAGGAGTGCAGTAGTGTCGGTTCTTGTGAAGAGTATAGCAGTGTCGACGGTAGTGACAATAATGATTCCGATGAAGCGGAGCCCGAGCAAGAAGATTCCATCAATGAACAGAGAAGTGGACGGAAATATCTTTACGGCAAAGACAAGACAAAGTGGTCAAAGAAGCCACCGGAAACCCGAGGTCGACGATCTGAACCTTTGGTAATGCACTTCGCTACTCCAAAAGCTGGAGCAATGAATGTAACCACTCCTTTGGAGTCATGGAATCTTTTTTTACGGACTCCATTATGGATATAATCGTTAAATATTCCAATGAAGAGCGAGAGAGGAAATTGCCAACAATGTCCGAGGATTCGCGAGCTAGATATGCGTTTCGTCCTGTAGATGTGATTGAGATACGAGCGTTCATCGGCCTTCTGTTTTACGCCGGTGTTTTGGCACAGAGGAAATCTTTACTCGCTGAAATTTGGTCGACGGAGTATGGTATGAATTTGTTCGTGTCAACAATGAGCGCGCAACGATTCGAATTTATTTCAACAATTCTACGTTTCGACGATCGCAGCACTCGCGTCGAGAGACGTGAAGCAGATGCTCTAGCGCCAATTCGGGAAATATGGGACTTGTTTATCGAGCAATGCAAAATTAATTATAGTCCTTCAAATACTGTAACCATCGATGAGCAATTATTGGGCTTTCGAGGAAAGTTTTCGGCGAGAGTGTACATAAAATCGAAGCCAGCGCGTTACGGTTTGAAAATAGTGTGTATGAACGACGCGAAAACATTCTATATGATAAATGCCCTCCCTTATACGGGTAAAGTAACGTGTAATCGCGGCGAAAAAGTTTGCGAATATTATCATCGAGCTTTATCGGAGCCTATCTGGCATACCGGTCGTACCATCACTTTTGATAATAGGTTTACCACCATTACAGCCTGTAATTTGATGAGAAATGAGCGAGGCTTAGACGTCGTCGGAACCATAAGAAAAAATAAACGCGAGATTCCAGTTTCATTTGTGAGGCCAGTAGCGATCGGTACTTCCCGTTACGCGTACGACCTTGGTAAAAAACGAACTCTAGTTTCTTTTACTCCAAAAAGAAACAAAGTCGTTCTTTTCGGTCGGGAAAACCAGAAATTATTGAATTTTATAATAGCACAAAGGGTGGTGTCGATACATTCGATAAAATGATATCGAGCTATACCGTAGCGCGAATAACGAACCGATGGCCCATGAGACTATTTTTCGGCATGGTCGATCAATCGGGTATCAACGCGTTAGTCATTTATAATTTAATTCAGCGAAACGAGAAGCTAACACGAATGAATTTCCTCAAAAAATTATCTTTACAATTAGTTCGACCGCATCGTTCTAGCCTCCCAAAAATACGTCTATGTTCCCGTTGATGAATAGGGTATCTGGTTCAATGCTACAATTTCCCAATATTTTTTTTCTCAAAGAGCAACCTTTTTACTTTTAATAACCGCTAGTGAAACCTTTTTTCGATGATTTCTACTCACGCTGGATTTAAATGAAAAAAAAAAAAATCTTCACATTTTTTTTGATATTTGATAAAAAAAAAATATAAAATATGGAAAAAGTGGAAAGTTTCCTTTGCAGGCTTCAAAAGTAGAGTCTAATGATTAACCAGGAATTTTTTCAGATTTTTCCATAAATAATTGAGAGTGTAGTAGCGCGACGGGCAAAAACGACCCACGACATGGACCGAAGGTGTCAAAAAACACGACATGGACGGAGGGTTAAAGAGTACTTGAGAAACGAACAAATAGAAATACACTATACATCACCAAAAGCTCATACAGGAAACGCTAATATGAATCGCTGTCATAATACATTATTGTCACACATCAGAACATTAGGTCTCACAAATCCAGAACTCAATATTGACGAGCAAGTGTTAAAAGCCACTGAATACTATAATAACACCATACATTCCGTTATCCAGTGTAAACCATTAGAAGCGCAACAAGGATATAAAGATAGAAGAAAAATATTTGAACTACTCACTAGTAAAAAATCAAAATGGATACAATATCATAATAATAACAGAGAGAAAGAACAACAAATAGAGCCCGGAAATATATATATCAAAAACTACGAACATGAACGACATAAGGAAAAACCAAAGGAAAAACCAAAATCGTAAAATAGAAGTTACAAAAGAAAATAGCGACATAATACCTACAAAAAAACCACACAATAAAATACACCCCATTAGAATTAAAAGAATTAAAAACTATACAGCAATAGATAATGAAGTCGAAACAAATAAAACGCATTACTCCCTAAATGACGAACAAAAAACTATTAAACAAACTCTTAATTCAGGAACCTCAAATGAAATTTTAACCTCTAAATTCAATTTACAAATCACTCGAAACGATATAAAGACACTTACAGAAAACTGTTGGATCAATGATCAAATCTTTAATTTTTATATAAACCTCATCGCGGAAAGAAGTACCTCCCAAAACTCAACAAACCTCCTAAAAGTTCATGCAATGAATACATTCTTTATTCCGACCCTTTCGAATTCAGGATACCAATCAGTTAAACGGTGGACTCGAAAAATAAATATATTCTCCTTTGACCTCATACTAATACCCGTACATATAGATCAATCCCATTGGTGTCTGGCAATCGTAGATTTCAGAAATAATACCATCAAGTACTACGACTCTCTTGGCCAACCTAATAACAAAATCCTAAAGACAATTGAAGAATACTTACATAAAGAATCTCAAGATAAGTTAAATCAAAATTTAAAAACCACCTTTTCCAAGGTAAATGAAATAAATATCCCCCAACAAAAGAATACAAGTGACTGTGGCATATTCGCTTGTATGTTTGCAGAACACATTACCCGAAATGCAGAAATAGATTTCTCCCAAGAAGACATGACATATTTTAGACAAAAGATGATACTCGAAATAATGCAAGGAAAACTATTTGGTTAAACAAACCCCCTTTTAAATATTACAGATGCTTTCGACTAGGACATTAACAATTATCTTGCTTTTATTCTCAATAATTAACGAAGCCAAAACCGAAATATCCATCGAAAGAATCAAATCAGAATCTGGCATTGTATTAATTAGAAAAGGACCTATAAGATTAATTCAAAATTATAAACGCATCTACCATAAAATTAACCTAAAACAATATGAAACAGCCTTAGAGAAAATTACCACGGAAATCGAACCCAATCCTCACATAGCAGATACAATTGATACAATTAAAGGAGAACTCAAACTTTTACATTTTAATCAAAACAACAGAATTAAAAGAGGACTAATAAACCCCATAGGAACCGCTTATAAATGGCTTTTCGGATTGATGGATAATAATGACTACGAAGAAATAATGGAGCATTTAAAAATAATAGATAGCAATAATCACGAATTAATAAAAGCCTCAAATAACCAAATAAAAATAAATAACGTTTTCCAAAATAATATCAACAAGATAATGCAAAACATTAATAAAACAACTTTAACACACCAAAAATTAATAAAAGATATTAACAAAATTACACAACAAATAAGTAAAATTCTGGTAAACATGCAACTAAGTTATAACCTAGATCTAATTAAAGATGAACTCGAAAAAATAATTCAAAATAAATTCAGCCAGAACAGGTATCATGTCCCGATCCATACTTACCCATGACGAAATAAATGAATTTAACTTAACCCTAAAATGCATTTTGTATCATAAATGATACATACTGGAAAAATCAATATTAATCGGCATAGAATATCACTTTCATCACAACGCTAATTTCATCATATTTGTAACAAAGCGCTCCAACCATTTTGCATCAGACTGTAAAGAGAAATGCGACAATGATAACGGCACTTCTGATTTTGCGAAGAAGTGACACTTAGGAGCTCATCAGTGGTTTTGGTCGTGCTTGTTTGATTTTGTTTACGTGTTCGTAATCGACCCTAAGATTTGAAAAAAATTAATAATATTTGTGAATATCTCCCGATTGTGTCAGTGGTGCTTCACTATTTCATTATTTTCACAGTGACTCAATTGTAGCAACCAAACTAAATTTATGCTAAGTCAACAAATGTGCCTATTCAATTGTATCACTAAAATTCCTGTCAAGCTATCTTATGTAAACATCCGTCCTTTCGATCATAAAATTAAGTATCCACATATCAAATGTCCAAAAGTGCAATCTTGCACTTTTAACAATATAAAAAGATCCAGTTCTCCATAGGATAAGTTTAGTCTGGATAAGAGTCTAGTTTTAATCAGACCAAGTGTAAAAAAAATATAATAATAAAGAAAATTTATTATAAAGAAATATTTTTTTTATTGTAACGTTAGATTAATAACGTAACTTGCGGTATTGTATCTGGGCCTTAACACTCAGTTTAAATTTGATTTTGATCTCGTTGGGAAAGAAACATAAAATGCGTGGGTGGTGGGCGGTTATTGATTTGCAGTAGCAGCAATAACTAACCTATGCTTTTATGGGGATCACCTAAGCACCTAAGAAATATGAAAATCCGTGATACGATATATGAAAGGATTATAAAGGGCACAGGATTCTTCATTGCTAGACATATGTATATAATTTATACAGAATAATAAAAACAGAAACCCTACATATTCTCTTTAAATCACAAATCTAGGTATAAATTATAGTATGATCGAGGGCTGTCACCAACACTTTGTAATTGGAAAGAATAGCACCTTGTAAACCTACAAATTATGAAAATAGTGGAAAATACGAGGAAACAACTATCTTTATATTTTATCCAAAAAATTATCGATATGTACTACTCTGGGCAAAAAATAGTAAGACTTTGTTGATAATTTTAAAATTCTATATTTATTATTCCAAATCTATTTCGTCCCCCTCAATGTCATCCCCCGGCCACAATACACTTGTACTAGCATTTTTTCCAATCCTGGAAACAGTTATTAAAGTCAATTTCCGGAATAGCCTTCAATGCGCGTACCGACTCACGTTTAATGTCTTCAATTGACACAAAACGGTTTCCCGAGCGGTCGTTTTAGTTTGCTGAACAGCCGGAGCACGGTGCTTAATCAGGCAAGCACGGTGGTTGTGGAAAGATATGCGGCATTATCGTGGTGCAAAAAACCAAGAGTTGTCGACCCATAATCCCGGCCTCTTTTTCGAATTGCTTCTCGCAAATGACGCATAACACTCAAATAATATTCCTTGTTGACAGTTTGGCCGGTCGGAAGGAATTCGGAGTGTACCAAACCTCGATAATCAAAGAAAACTGTAAACATGACTTTGATTTTTGACTTGCTTTTGCGTGGTTTTTCGGTTTCGGCTCACCCTTAGCACGATATTCGGCCGATTGATCTTCTGTTCCCAGATCGTAAGCATAGATCCAAAACTCATCGCCAGTTATAATATGATGCATGACATCCTGATAGTCGGATAACATTGTTTCACAGACGTCAGCGCGATGCTGTTTATCAAGAAAATTGATTGCTTTTGGAACCAATCGTGCTTTTACTTTTCTTAGGTCCAAATGATTTTTTAAAATGGTTTTCGTTGATCCTTCCGATATTCCAACGATGCCAGTCAGGTCTTTGACTGTTAATCGTCAAATCTCGAGCACCAATTCCTTAATTTTTTTGACGTGTTGATCATCATTTGATGTTGATTACCTTCCTGGACGTGGTTCATCGTCAACGCGTTCTCGACCCTCTTTAAATAATTTGTACCAATCAAAAACACTTGCTCGTGACATAATATCATTACCGACGGTCAAAGGACCGTTCTGAACGTTTCGGCACCAGAAATTTGATTCGGCACACAACATTTAATGACACTTCTTTGTTGAATAATTTCACTAATTGTACAAATCGTCGAATGCACTTTTCGTACTTCAGAAAGACAAGGGTATACTAAACACTGATGATTTTTTGATGTGACATTTGGCACAGATGTCACTGAGAGTCATACCAACCTGGAAAAAAAAATATTTCGACGGATGTGTTTCTGCGCGAAATTCAAATTAAAAAGTCTCACTATTTTTTGCCCATAGAAGTTTTTGCTTACTATTCTCAAAACGCAACCCCAATACCTCGTCTTTCAACCTTCTGAGAAGTAAAAACCCTTGATATTATGTACCACTTTCCTCAGCCCATTACATACATCCTTCAATTGCGCTGATCACACTTTTTGCTGTAATCATTGTAGTGGTTACCTTAACTTCGTTATCACTGTCGTGATTTGAGAACACAGTAGACGCTTAGTGGTCAGAAATTCGTTCAAAATTAATCTTATCATCCGGCTGGCCATGATACCCAATTACCGAATCTGAGTTGATATCCGTTTTGAGTCCAATTTTCTCAATGATTTCCAAAGAAACAATTTCTTGAAGAGAGTTCGATGTTTTGACTATTTCTGGCCATAAGTTCTTCCTCCATGATGGATGGCTGGTAGAGGCAATGAACCTTATGAATCACAAAGAGCGAAGACATAGTCTTTGAGGTTGAAATCTTATAAGGATTTTTCTATAGGTTGGGCTTTTGATATGGCTGCTACCAGCAAAATTTTTTTGTAGTTTTGTGTGATGACATGCTGATGGATCAGGATGAGTGCAATGCAGCTCGGTGGAACAAACATTGCAGTGATGCATTTATCTGTCGTCAGTTACTACTTCTTCATTGGACGGATGACCATGAGCGTTGTCGAGAATCAGCAGTAGTTTTTGAGGAATATTATGATTATTCAACCATTTTCTAACAGCTTAGTCTGTGATTTCGATGGAGCCGAGAAGTTAACAACATCTGGACGAAGTTGACTGACTCAAGTGAGCCGAAGAGTGATTTGGCTAGGGAGATGATGTTGGCGGAGTCGTAACCGAGCCTTGGCGTGAGGACTTGTTGGCTTGTCCAGCAAGTCCCTGCCATGTCAGACCTAACCCTAATAAAAGAGGGGAATGATGGGGACAGACCGGGAATCTGCGTTATAGTGCGACCAGATACAGTGTGTGTGATATGTGCGGTGACATTAACGATGCGATGTGAATTTTTCAATTACAATGCAAAGTGATTTTTTATTAAAAGTAGTACTAGATAGCTGATTTGATGCCTATATAATGGTCCACCATACTGCTAACCGTCAGCCCAAGTACTGTCTATTATGTCCATTAGTCAAAAATCGTTGTCCGTTGCACATTCCGGTTTTTTTAATATAGAGGTCTACCATATCTTGAAAACAGCTTTAAAAATAAAACTAAAAATAAAAAAGAAGATAAGTCCAAATGAAGATAAGACCAGCAAAAAATTTTTTGCTGGTCTTTTTTGTTATTATTATTATAAAAGAAAAGAAAAATAAGCAAAATAAAAATTAGATTCAAAAATTAAACTCAAATCAAAATTACATAATCGGCTATCTAGTACTTTAAACTTTTAAAAAATGAAAAAAAAAATCACTTTGCGCTTTATCAGTTTGAGCATATAAAAACAAGCCCATTATATAGGCATCAAATCGGTGTAGCTCTGAGCACCTGTTCCCATAAGGACTGGTGCCAACCCTCGCGTGGCGTCCCTGCTTCGGCATCCATAACCACGACATTTATGTTGGGGACTGCACATAACATATGAGGAAAGCGGCCTTGAGTTGGGACCCAACAACATGAAGACAACAACAACAACCACAACAACAGCAACAACAGTAAAAGCATCGACTAGTAAGAGGAGTGACAAGAGACAAGAAGGAGGACAACTGACTGATGGATCGGAGTACGCTTCATCTGCCGGCTCTAGGACAAGGAAGAAGCGGACTTCACCAGTAATGGACGTGGAAGTGTTAGTGTCTCCGGCTTTGCCCCCTCCCCTCCCCAAAGGCCGCCGAAAATTCGAGCAGTGACGACGCTGTGTCTCTCAAGGTGGACTTGACTGCCACGAGAGAACATATGGCTGCCACTGTGAGGTTTAAGCGACTGCCTGGTGGTGGTGACGGTACAGAGACGGCCAGGACAGATGTTAGGGGCACTTCGGCTGGGGAAACTGTTGCTGAGAATGCTAGAGGGGAGAAGCAGAGGAGGAGAAGGAAGGCAATCTCGGGTAATCAAGCCATGGTTACCCGGCTGGACCATTAGAAAAGTGAGGAAGGATTCGATCTGGGAATCGACATAGTGCAAACAAGTGCTAGGAGTGCGTCCGATATTCTGAAAATGGATTCTGCTGAAGATAGGTTGGTAGGGATTCTTGAGTTGTTAGGGGAATATTACTCGGTGGTGACTGGCTTGGTAGTAGTTTGTAATAAACTGCAAGGTAGGGTCGATGAATATAGGAGAGCGAATAGGGTTTCTGTACCTGCTCCTATGCCTGTTGCCCCCCCCCCCAAAAGTAGAGCCGACTGAGACTTGGTCCTTAGTGGTTAGTTCGAAGAAGGAAAAAGCTGACAACCAGAAGGTGGTAGACCGAGTTAGGATGGAGGTAGTTCCTAAACTGGGGGTGAGGGTTCAATCTGAATAATAATCAGTGAATAATCTTAAATCGGAAGGGGTTGCTATTCGAGTCCCTAGCGTGAGGGAGCGGAGATTAGCTGTTGCTACCGAGCCCTTTGCACAGCAGGAACTCGATGTAGATGTGAGGCAGAATTTAGGGCGCAGGGTAGTCCTTTATGGAGTAGAGCAGGACATTTCTGATGAAGATCTTTTAGGCGATATTTATCGGAGTAACTTGGTTGGAAAGATCACGGAGGATCGATTTAAAAATGGAATTGGGATTGTTGTGTGCTCGGCCTGGATTGACACTTGCTAACATTGTGCTTGAGGGAACGGAGGATGTAGTTAGGTATCTGTTGTGTTGGGAAAAGCTATATGTAATGTGATATACGTATAGAATTAGACAGTTGGACCCGGTAGCGACATGTTATAGGTGCCTTGGTTTCAACCATCGTGTGGTCTTTTGTAGGGCCACAGAGGCCATTTGTTCACGTTGTTCACAAACTGGCCATGTTGCTTCGCGTTGTGGGAATCCACCACATTGCAGAAACTGTTAGGTTCTATTAGGGGCCTTCCATTTAGTATGAAAGTGTTTGCGTCAGACAGGCTTTCTGGGGCTGCTGTGGTAGTCCGCAACCGCATCATCGGTTGAATGCATGCCGATACATGAACTCACCGATGAATTTGGTGTTTGTATCTGGGTGAAGAGTGTCTTTGAAGAATTATTTTTGATAAGCATGTATTGTGAGTTTAGTAAGCCCATTGAGTCTTACCTTGTATATTTGTATCGGGTTCTACCGCATATAGGTGGTAGAGCTTGTATTATTGGGATGGACGCTAACGCTGATTCACCTGTCTGGTACAGCACGAACTCTATCTCAGGGACTCGTGCCCGAGCTAGACGGAGGGTTGGTAAGCTGTTGGAGTGTTTTAATGTGCACGCATTGCATATTTTGAATAATCCATCTGAATTTTGTACGTTTGAGGGGCCAATGGGTCGTAGTAATATAGATGTGACATGTGTTAACAATGCTGTCCTTTCCTTGGATTTAAATTGGAAGATAGTTTCGGGTTGGGGGACGAGTGATCAAAGCCTCATTGAGGTTAGTGTGATCTCTAATGAGCGGGTTGTTCCTCAGCATACAACCTAGGATATGTGCTATAGGGGACTAGATTGGGATGAGGGTGTGTTTCAGTCATCAGTGCAATTGCAAGTTGAGAGTATGTCATTGTCTGAGTTTCAAAGTTCAGATGTTGATTCGATGTATTCTTTCATACAAGGTTGTTGTAGTGCTGCTTGTTCTGGTATGTCTGAGAGATCTGAGCGGAGATCTTGTAAGTATGTTAGGTGGTGGACTAGTGAGCTAGCAAATAAGCGACGGGATCTTCGTCGTGCTAGAAGAAGATTCCAGAAGGCTCGATATCGACAAGCAACTTCTGTTGATGCATGTAGACTAGAATATTTTAGATTAATGAAGGAATATCGAGGGTTGCTCACAAAATCCAAGATAGAGCTTTGGAAACGTTTTGTAAGTGATAACGCTGATGACCCCTGGGGGCAGGCTTATAAGGTCTGTCGGGGTAGGAATTACAGGGATTGTATTTCGAGGCTTCGCATTGGTGAGAATGCGTCTCCGACGTGGTCGAACTGTGCTGAAGCTTTACTTGGGGAATTCTTTCCTAGGGCGGGAGATCAAATGCCGCGTTTGGAGAATGCTGTGGGGCAAAGTTCATCTTTGCCCTTACAGTGTTCGGAGATAGATGCGAGCGTTAAGAGATTGCACAGTCGTAAGGCGCCCGGATAGGATGGTATTACTAGCGAGATGCTTAAGTGTATCTGGAAGGTTGTACCAGACCAATATATAGAATGATTCTTGAGGAAGTGTTTTCAGCTTGGTTCCTTTCCCGAGGCTTTTAAGCGTGCCAAGGTAGTTGTGTTGTTGAAGTCACCTGATAGGGACAGGGGATCCTTGCAGTCTTACAGGGGTATCTCACTTCTTCCAACGCTTGGTAAAGTGTTGGAGAGAGTGATGACACAAAGACTCGAGCAGGTACTTCCTGAACCTTTATGTGATCGGCAGTACGGTTTCCGAGCGGGGCGTTGCACTTATGATGCGTGGCTGTATGTCTCAGATGCTGTTGTTAGAAGTAGTAATAGATATATTCGTGGCATCTCTGTAGATTTTAAAGGTGCATTTGGTTATTTGAATTGGTCCGCGGTAATAGGAAAATTAGCAGAGGTTGGTTGTAGGGATCTTGGGCTTTGGAGGAGCTACTTCTCCGGTGGAATTGCTTTTGTGCAAGGTTTGTGGGATTATGTGGAAGTGAGTGTTAGTAGGGGTTGTCCGCAGGGCTCGATAGCGGGTCCGTATATATGGAACCTTGTTATGGATGAACTGTTGGTTCATCTTTCTAGGTTATGTCAAGTGTGTGCATATGCTGATGATCTCTTGCTGCTTGTTGAGGGTTGGAGTCGTTTTGAGTTAGAGGTAAAGGGGACTCAGTGTATGCAGATTGTGTCTGCATGGTGTAATAAGGTGGGTGTCTCAGTTTCCACAGAGAAGACCGCAATGATGTTGCTTAAGATTAGCCTTAGTGGTAATCGTCCCCCTAAGATCGTTTTGGATGATAGAACCCTTGGGTATAGGGCTACTGTGAAATACTTGGGCATATGGGTTGGTGAGAGACTTTCTTTCTGGAAGCACTTTAAAATGTTGAAGGAAAGATTGTCTCAGCTTGCATGTATGATTCGTCGTGTGTCTAGGTGTAAGTGGGGTTTTGCAAACGTGCGCTTAGCGCTTATTTGTTGAAAGTGCAAGTATAACAGTTCTATTATGTTGTATTCTTGTATGGTTTTAACCGGTGCCATGCAGGCTCTTATGGGGGTTCCACCGCTGGCCCTCGAGATAATACGAAGAGGATTATCCTTTAGACTGCGAAGAGGTCTGCCCGTGGAAGAGCATGAGTGGCTTAGGGTATCTAGTCCTTCTAGTTTCACTAAAAAAGAACTAGACGATATTTTGGTGGAGGAGATGGTTTCTACCTGGCAAGATAGGTGGAATGAGAGCTTCAAGGAAAGGGTAACGTATGTCTTTGTGCCTGATGTTGTGTTTGCTAAGCTGAATCCGTACCTTGATTTTTGTTTGGAATTGGGTTTCCTTTTAACCGGACATGGCAGCCTTAACGCTTGGCTGTTTCGACGTGGACTGTCGTCAGTTGCGAGCTGTGTATTGTGTGGGGCAAATTTTGAGTCTTTACGACATGTTTTGTTTGAGTGTTCCGCTTATAATACATTACGGTGTCAATATAGTGTTAATTCGTTAAAATGCCCTGCTGATGTATGTGACGTGTTAGGTTGTGAAGAGTCTGTTAAGAGGTTGAATGAGTTTGCACGTGCTGCGTTCAGAATTAGACCGCCGCCGCTCGAGGTAGTGTAGGTTGCCCTATCTGCGAGTTCTGTTGAAGGGTTATATATTGTCCTTACGTGATGGGTAGGGTAAGGTAGTATAGTTAATTTATTATTTATTAAAAGTATTTATTAAAACTAATTTATTAAAGTAGGTTTAATGTATATTTATTATAATTTATTATTTTTTGTTTTGAAATGTTGTTGATTTTTGGTGGGTGGAGGCCGACCAACGCCTAGCTTGCAGGCGCTGAAGTTGGAGTTGTTATCGGGCTATAGAGTGACGAAAACCTGAGCAGGGTTTTGATCTGTACCACGGGATGGGGGAGCCCATGACAGGTTACTGTTATTCCCCACAAAGGTGGAGAGCCTCATTTTGGCTGTAACGTGGTGGTTGTGGTTTTTGAGTGTACTAGGAAGTGGTTTAACATGTACCAGGTTTGTGTTGTCTGAGCCTGTTTATTCTGTTTCGACTTGGGATCTTCTCCATGTGAGGAGGGGCGTTTGTTGACGATTAATTTAACCCCGTCAATGGTGACCGTTAGGTTGGGCTCTCGAGGCAGGTACTCACGTAAAACTCTTCAACTTTATTCCTTGTGACTTAGGCTCTACACTGGCCACCAATCTCAACCCCCTGCTAAATATTGCCGAAAACCACGATCTCAACGCTCCATCAATTGCAACAGTAACACAATCTTTCAATGGCTGTCGTTAGGCCATCAAATGTCTTTTGGAGTTATCAATGCAGGTGTCCCTTCTTCTCCCACAGAGAGCTCCTTCATCGACAATTTTACCATCTCAGCCTCACTCTTTAGTCCTACAGGACTCGACTGCTCTACAGTGCCTTCACCATCTGACCACCATGCTCTCCTGTTGCAACTCCCCCTACTCCTATTCACAAGTTGATTGGTTTAAATTTGAAGACGACCGGCGATATAGCCTCCAAGGAATAGCCCCTAACGATCGTACCCTCTTCAATGAAAAAATCGAAAACTAAATCATTGAAATCGTTCCAGAATTATTTTTTGTATGGGCACATTCACACCATTAAGGAAGAAAACCTTCTCCATATACAGGAACCTCTGTGAAGGAACTCTTGGCCTCATTCAAACCAAGGCTCGGTGGTTTCAAAGACAGAAAAGGACCTTCCACCGAAACTTCAACCGTATGACACCAGAATACGCATCACTGTGGGCCCAAATTAATTGTTAAGATACAATCATCCGCGAAAAAACATGCATTGAGCTCAACAAACTATTCAAGCAACGTCTTTCGGCTATATAATCCTCCCCCAACCTTTTTAAAGAAATCAACAGACTTCCGGTCGTCTAACCGCTCGGACTCCGACCCTATTAGATGAGAAAACCAAAGCCTGTACACCACAGAACAGAAACTTTCGGCTTGCACAGAATTTAAACGATCCCTCTATAGCAGCAGATCCTCGAAGGATCAGGCCGCGAACGTTCTAGTTCACGAAAAAACGGAACAATTTTTTAAAGGGTACAGAGGGTCCTATCTAATTTTTTCCCGCAACGAATCGATCTGTGTGCCCAATTACAGTGGACCTCAATAATTTTTTCACCACATCGTATGAAGTGGGATTTCTCCTAACCTCCTTGAACCGAAAAAAATCACACGAGTCAGACGGAATCCCCAACTACGTGTAACCAAAAAGTTATGCGCTGAGCACACCACTCTGCACTATTATCAATAACTGTATCAACAATGGATACTTCCAAAAGTGATGGAAACAGTTTCAAACAAAAAAATGTCAACAGAGCAAGCCCCACTTCGAGTATACCTCCATGACGCTATTTCAGTAGCTCTCAGAAGGAAATAAACAACAGTGGCCTGCTTGACTGATCCAAATAAAGTCTTCGACTCCGTGACGAAACCTCAAACACGATCTCCGGAGTTCCTCAACGATCTATTCTTGGCCCGACACTAGTCAACTTCTTTATCAACGACATCCCGCCGGCTCAAAGACCCCATCCCGAATCACAACTCACTTCAAAAGCACTGTTCTACGCCAACGACATTCTTCTATTCGCAAACCACCCTCGGCCAAAGACAGCCCTTTATATCTTGAAAAGTGGGCATCAATCATTAACACAAGCAAATGCGAGCTCATCATCTTTCGCAATGCCAACGGAAAAGGGCATAAGAACGTACCATCTGATGGCAGAGAACTCATGCTGTGCATCAAGCAGCATATAGTCCCCCCCAAATACCTTGGCATTCTTTTCCATAATCGCCTAATATGTAACTCACACTCATCATCCTGAATAAGAAAAACGCTGTTACGACATTATTAGCTCCTCTACTCTCAAAAAAATGTTTAGATCCGAAAACTAAACTCCATATGTACAAAACCCTCGTACGACCAACCCTTACTTACTGTTTTCCGGTATGGATGACTATTTCTCTTAGAAAGTGTCTCTCAAAATATAGGAGACCTAATAAGAATAAGCAAACAAGTCCTCTACGGAGGAGCGGAACAAAGAATCTATGATTCTTGCATACAAAAATTTGATGATGAAAAAAGAAAATGTTTTCAAAAAGAAAACATGCAAAATTCTATCACTGTAATTTCCAAAGTTCTAATAAGTAAAGGAAGAGCTATCTCGCTCACGAATACTGTACGAGACCGTAGTAAAACTGAACAGTGGAATTTGTGTTACAACGAGACAAAGTGCATGCGAACACAAAAAAACCGACTTTGCTGTTGCTGTCAATTAATGACAGTATCATTTTCACGGCGAAAATTTTTTTTCTCGCCGTGTGTGCGGTAAATTAGTTTTCAAGTTAATTTTCGTTAAGTAAAGTTAAAATACATCCCAGATTGGAAAATATTTCAATTACAAAATGTGTTTTGTGGTATAGACTTATCAACAGCGAATAATTAGAAAATAATTAGTTTTGTTCTGCTGGACGTTCAAACAACTCGTCGTTTCTTTGTAGGTAATCATTTTCAGGTAAAAATATAAACTATAATTTTGAGCGAATATTCTAGTTTTTGTTTGTACGTTTTCATTTTATTATTTTGAGTTTCTCACTTAAATATAATAAAATTAAATTAATGGTAACCATACTTTTTGCATCAATCGATTACCTGTCAAATGGTTAATCAGCTGTTTGCAACTAAAATGGTTTAGTAGTGCATTTGGTTGTCAGCATAGCGGCAGAAAAATTTAATTATTTAATTAATGTTTTATATGACAAGTTCATAATAACCTTTTATCGAGACATAGTTTCTTTATTTTTGCGTTAGATTTCCGCAAAATAACGAGATACAATCAATGTGCATCAAAGCTATTGGACAGGAGCGGATTTGTCCCAAAAAAATATTTGGTCGTTTCGTTATTCGAGTGATGTGGTGGTGGTTGGAACCCACAAACATTTAAGACCAGAAACAATTTCCACTATGAATATAGTAAATAGCCAAATCATTCAGATACATAACTAGATTAAAATATATTGTTGCTTTAAGGAAAGTAATGGTGCAACAACTTCATTATTTTGTGTTACGGTTAATATACCGGAGGAATCAATGGAAACTTGCTTATATTTAACAATATAAATAGCCAAATACATTACTTTATTTTAACTTTACCAAACACCAAATACTTTACTTTTTTTAAAATCTTATATGGCGATAAGACGAGGTAACAAGCGGGGCAACTGCAAGAATTGAAGCATGACAATTCCTTAGACAATTTCTCTGAAAATAATATATAAATAAATAAACAAATGAAAATAAACGAATGTACAGATAAACATTCCCCGATGGACAAAGCAGATAAAGTTGAAGATCAGCAGTTTATAGAAAATCATAACTTGGTCACGTCCAAACCCATGGTATCTAATTATCTGCATCACGTCGTATACTATATGTTCGGTTTTGTTGTTTATGAACTTTCAGAATCTTTGATTTGTTTAGGTTGTCTAGCAGCTTTGCAAGGGGAATACATGGAAAACTCTCTTATGACCTACAAATCTTTAGGATAAATGAAGATATGATACCATTACGTTGGCAACTCCAAGTTTTTACCACTGAAAACATACTGCAAAAAACTTTTTTCAAAAATTATAATTAAAGTTCAAGAACATTTCATTAGAAACAAAATATCTGAGGATTAAAATGAGTATAAGAAAAGCAGCAACCATTATAGGTTATGGATAAATGTATTGCAGAAAAAAATCGGAAAATTAGATATTTTTTTAATGGCGAAAAAAGTCAAATAAAGTCTCATTGCGGCAACATTATACAAAAATGGAATCCTCTCAAGGAATGAAAACTGATACCAAAATCGAAGATTGAGCGAAAGGTGAATGGGGACCTAGGAAGTTGCGTTTCGACTAATTGATAACGGTATTTCCTATTTTTCATACCAAAGATTGGTTATACACACCTTGCATCTACCTACTCATTGTGTTCTATGGAAACATAGGAAATACTTTTGTGTTTGCTATAGCTGAAGGTGCTTTTAAAGGGTTATACCTATGTGAAGGCTAAAAAACAAGCCTTTTTTTCACGATTTTTTTCAAGGATTTTGAAAAAAAGCTTTTATAAATAATATATCAATATAAAGGGCAACTTTTCGGGAGTGCAAAAAAATTTTAAATTCTTTTTAAAATTTAAATTTTTAAAATCTTAATTTTAAATCCTTAAATAATCTTAAATTCTAATCTTAAATTTTTATTTTAAATTCAATACAAAATGGCGGCTGTAGTGCACGTTAAAGTCACTAGTATTTACAAAAGACGTTCCGCGGCCGGACAAGTTTCTCAGCCCCATCTGCATCTGGAACAATTAAAAATTTTTTTTCATAAATTCCATGAGTTTTGCTAGTGAAGTACACAAGATAATAGTTTAATATTGATTTTTCACACAAAAAAGTCGCATTTTCGACCCAAAAAAATGACTTCAATTGCTAATAACTTTTTTCAAGCAAAACCGATCGCTAAAATCGTATGTACTTCATGTACTTCATGTTCATGTACATTCATGTACAGTTATAACGGCAAGTCAATCGGATGAAAACTGAAAGAGTTTCGTTTCCGGCAAATTCAAAAAATACACTTTCGAGATAAACGCGTTTAAAGTTTTAAAACCTTATAAAGTTGTGAATTGCTATCCCAGCACCATACAGTTGGCCTTCCAAGACCATGGATTTCTCCTCCTATTCCTTTCTTGATGCTAAAAGGCCGCGTCTCGCCTCTTTTACAACGTCGGAAATTGAGCGCTCAGCACCCTTTATTAGCTCGGCGTCTGTTCTAAGCAGAAATTGTAAAAATTAGGTCCTGCAGTCAATCCTAATGAGTCGTAGATGGGGAGAAGGCCCGACAGTCCATCATTAAATAAGATAACTGCGATATCCGTCGCAATATCGAGCACCGCCTTGCCGCTCGACACATAATTCGGCGCGATGGACCACACGACTGCATTGAACGATTTACTATAGTACTTTAACCTCAAATGCAGTGTGTAGTCGATCGAGTAAACGGAAGCTCTCCTAGCGTCGTTTACGAAGGAACGTTCCCTATACAGTGTATATTAATTACTATATAGTATAAAGCGAGCAAATTTTACGTTTTTCGAGCATTGGAGTTTCTTCAAAAATTGATTCTCAAAAATTTTCTTAAGTATATTAGTATTTGGACCTTTTAGATTTCCATTCTAGGGATGTGTTAGCATACTTTTAGCCAATAAAAAAAAATTGAAAAAAAAACCCTTAACTTAACGGTAATTAACAATTGATGTGATGTTTAAATCGGTTATGTGTCTATGAATAAACAAGTATACAAAATAAATTATGAAGCGATGAAGCTTTGCAGTCGTAAAATTATATTTTTGATTAGTTGGAAATTGAATCAATTTATGTACATTCAACTCAATATTCATTCTTTATGAAATATTTAGCCTCTGTGAAGAATTTTATTCAAACCGTCTATAAAAGAACTATCGTAAAAATTGAGTCTCACTAAGGCACAATTTTATTTTGGCCATAATTTTACGATCTCATTTTTCGTCTTCAATAAATAAACATTTTATTCCTTTAAATGTTAATAAACTACTTAACAAACTTCAAGTCAGTGCAATTTGTCGTTTTTGTACATCAATTAAAAACCATCCATGTTTTCGGGCTCAAGACTAGACTTCAATTTAAGATCAGCTTCAAGGGATTCAGTTCTTAGATGTTTCTCAAACAAACCTTATTGAGTAAATAAGCCCTTTTGCAAAAACAGTCCGCAGTTATTAGTGAAGAGATAAATTATTGTATTCCATATACCCTATGATCAAAAAAGAACGGAAATTTAAAAAAAAAAACCGCATAAATTTTAATTTATTTCGTTATCATCCCCTTCAATATACACGCCTTCTGTGGCAATACATGCATGCCAACGTTTGATCTAATTTTCCATATATTTTTTGTAGGCCGCCAAAGGTATGGCCTTCAGCTCACGCAACGAATTTTCTTTGATGGCCTCTATGCGTATAGCCTCACGCATAACGCCTCAATAGTATTCTTTATTGACCATTTCGCCCTCTGGAAATAATTCGGAGTGCACCATATCACGAATATCCAAGCAAACCCTCAGTAAAACTTTGATTTTGGACCGAATGTGGCGCTCTCTCTTCAGGTTTGGCTCCTTTCATTTTTGCTCGGTCGGCGTATCAAATTCATAAACCCATGTTTCGTCACCTGTAATTATGCGTAAGATTATTTTTGGGTCGCTGTCTGCGATGGAAATCATCTCTTTGGCCACACTAATACGACACTGTTTTTGAATGAAATTCAGCTTTTTTCGGCACCAGCCGAGAAGCGACGCGTTTAATGCCCAAAATATCAATTAAAATGTGTTCGGCTGATCTATATGAGATGCTCAACAATACAGCAATCTTTCTAGTCTATACACAATGATTTTTCTACACAATTTGCTTTGAGTTTTTCTTCGGTAACAGACGTTGATGGCCGCCCAGGGATCTCATCGTGGTTTAGGCTCTCTCGACCGTCTTTGTACGTTTTATTCCATTCATATCCTAATTTTTTCGACATACACGCTTCACAATACGCCTTTTGTAACATTTTCAACAAATCAGCACACGAAATTTCATTTTGACCACAAAATTTTAGGCACTTGCGTTGTTCTAATTTTTCATCCATTATAAAAGTCACCGCCTTATCATCAAATGTTGCTTGTGATAATATTTTCTAAACGATCTCTTTGCTACAGGAACATTAAATCATAAATTTAAACAAAATCTTCTGATTTTGTTTGCAATACACTAATGGGATAAATTCAAGTTGAAAAATTGATCAACTTAAATTAAGATTATAATTGAATTTATTCGCACTTTGGATAAGAGCTTAATATGCTAAATCAACGTTTGTTTTCCGTTTTTTTCCATCAGATATAGAAATTTTTAAAAGTATTTTTGTTTATTCTCATAATTACGTGTTTTTTGTCTAACATTGTTGAATTAATGCTGCTTTATTCCGTTCAGATCGTCTCGGTATTCACGAGAACCAGTCGCGCTGATAGAAAGAGAGAGAGAAAGATATCGGCTAACATGGTTTTAGCACGAATGTGTACGCCTACGCAGATCTCGATGTGTCACCGTAGCGATCAGTACGTTAAAAATTTTAATCGTGATTGTTTCTTGTTTACACTGAATTTTTTGATACGTTTTTTTTCATACGTATAGCCAAAATACGTTGTTCTTGTTTATTTTTTTCTCTATTAAAGCAAATTAAAATCACAGAACTAGTTTACTGTTCTGAAGTAAAAGCAAATTTTTCTGTATTTTAGGTACAATATGCCAAGAAGTTGTAAAAACTCCCCAGTTGTATAAACTCCCCCGAATAGGCTCCCGAAAACATGTTGTAATAGTTGCTCAAGAACTTTAAGAGGTTGGCTCAGAGGAAGTAATATGACTATCCCATTCGCAAAACAAGGCATGAACCTTAAAACCATGAAAACGATCGTTGATTCTGCGTTATCACGACAAAAGGATTTACGAAAAAAATAAGGATAGAATCCAGACATTCCATCTACACAAAAACCAGTTCCTCGAAGCAATGACGATTTCCCTCCAGTGCGTATAAAAAGTAACGAAATCGTGAAAATCGTAATAAACGAGTCTCTGATCCTAAACGTAGATAATCGAGTTTCTCCTCTACTTCTTCATGTTTATCCACAGATTCGACAAAACCTCATCTTCCTACGCAACCTGATTTGAATGATCTGGTTCGCGATTTATAACTCTCAAAATCGAAGGCTCAATTTCTTGGATCAAGGTTAAAACAATGGAATTTGTTAGACAAATAGACGAAGATCTGAAGATCCGGACGAATGGCGACTTTTCATTGATTCGTTCAGAATCAAGTTGAAAGCTGTTTAACTCCATAAAAACAATAAATATACTTCTATTCCTTTTGCACACGCAACAACCATGAAAGAAAATTATGGAAATATGAAGTTGTTATTGCAAAGAATTAAATATTCAAAGTACACGTGAAACATTTGCGCTGGTCTAAAAGTTGTAGCAATGTTAACTGGACTACAAGGAGGATATACCAAATTGTGTTGTTTTTTATGTGAATGGTGCAGTCGCACTAGAGAAAAGCATCATTACTTAAAACGCCATACAACAATTTTTCGACTTCTTCGTATAGACACCAATTGAATACTAATCGTACGATATGCGTCAAAATTTGACAGAACACTAATGAAAGTATTGCCAACTCAAAATTTACGGATTGGATAAGCGTATCAATTCGAGTTCTTTTCTGATTATAAGGTATCATTAAATTATCATAGAAAACAAGTTTATCATTATCAGTAGCGTATAGAATCCAGAATGAATTCTGCCATAGTCTAATTAGATTGATTTTCGTACAATGTAATTTTGTGAGTCTTTAATTACAGCACATATCAACAAACGATATCCTAGACTGTTGGTTCGTTTCAAAAATAAGTCTGTGAATTGCATATATTTTATTATGCTGTAAAATCGACCCTACGAATTTTATTCACAGCCAAAGCTTATTTTGTTTCATGAATTGTTGGAAGATTGGTTTCATTAGCTTTAATATCTTGGGCGAATTCAATTAGTGGTACCCTATAATAATAAACGATAAAGGCGATGCTTATTGGTATTGATTTCCTTCCGACACTTGTTTTTTATACATTGAATGGCTTAAGATTGTTTCGTTGAAATTTTATTTTCGTGTTTTCCAAATTTACATTTTCATTAAAGCATGCTCGGATCTTTTTCTATTTTAAAAATATATTCTTTTCGATTATTTTACGATTAAGGAAAACAACGTGAATGAATAGCCCGATACTACTTCATTCGAAAACGGAAAGCCTGTTTGCAAATTTTACTTAGTCAGCATTACAACTACCAGCTTAGACGCAGGATGAGGTGAACTGTACAATAGCGAGGAGATTATCTCAAGCCAATTTGCGTTGCAACTTCAACCAGCTCAACCACATGCAATGGAAGAGAAAGCGTAGGGAATTGATGCATGAATATGTGTAGTTAAGTGAATGCATAGATGCAAGTATCAGGGTATCGACATTTGAGTAAGACTCAGTCATCAGGAGCACAATGTCGACGTAAATACATTTGTGTTGTGTGTCTTTAATCTGTTAAGTGTTACTTTGACGTATTCGACGGTATATCTTTGCAATCCTTAATGAATGAACAGGTAAAATTCAGACATTTGCAAAGTAGTTAAGACTTGGTTAAAATCTGGCATTCATTAGGTGAAACGTATTCGCTGGCAAAGTGTTATTTCATGCGTCTTTACCTAATCCTTAACCCTATTGCCCTGTTTCTGATATGTCCTTGTACAATACGTAATACTGTGATGTATGTGATGTGCAAACACGTGAAGATGGAAATTGTAAGTAAGGTTGTTTACGAATCTTTCGTTAAAAAAGAAAATACGAAATATCTTTCATCAATCATGGAAAAGATGATTTAAACCTGAAAGCCGATTATAGGCGTGCTGGGTTTTGTTCCTTGCGCTGAGTAAGGATATATAATTCTGGTAGACAGAGGGTTTCTGAGAATTATAGTATCATTTCTCGTTCCTGTGCAACAAAAAATCGTACGTTAATTGACTTCACATCAAAAGTGGATTATAATACATTCGATTTAAATGCATTAGCTGCTAATGAAAAACCAGGAAATTGATTGAATTCTACTGGTCGTTAATCTCTAATTAATAAATTTTTCAGACAAGTTAATTTGGAAAATCTTGCGAAAAACTCGTTGCAGGGATGTTCACTTTGAGTTTCTGAGAAAAGAAGAAAATGTCAATTTCCAAAATCGTGGTCCATCGAGCGATGAAAGATGCCGTTCTTTATGAGAAAACCTTCCGACAAGAAAGGTGACATGCAGTTCCAGTTGGTTTTAGAATAAACTATCTTTCCTACTAAGTTTTTTTGAATGAACTCAACCGGTCAGACGACCACGAATTTCCTACCTTGTGTTAGGTAAACCGCAAACACCTTTGCCGGCTGAAAGGCTACTAAAGTAATAAACAATCTCACTATTCCTGCAAGAAGTGCAGTGATTAGCAGTGATGGGCCGGTAGTAAATGCGGCTCCGGAGGTTTACGACCACCTCACTCCTAAGGTTGCTACTGCTGAATCGACCTCAGTAGGAGGAACGCATAACATAGAACGTAAGCTACCGGAGGAGAAAGTCAGCGAAAAAGACCTGATTGTTAAGGAGGTTATCGCGGAGAACCGTTCCGAGGAAGAACGGTTGACTAAAAAATGTTATGCGATCTTCAAACGTATGCAAGGAGCGTGCATAAACCACAAAACAATCAGTAAAGATGTAAAAAATGGAGTGTTTGGGCTCGAAGACCTCTTGGATCGAGTTTGCCACTACAGGAGACTCTGGAAAAAGCTTGAAGAAGAACATCCAGATCAAACGGTGCACGTTAAAGTCACCCCACCTTTCCTTCCCAGTATCGAGAGGACTGCTGCTAGTCCTCTTGAGAGCGAACAGTAGAAAAGGCGTAAAGAGAACGTTGAGCCAGAAAAAGAAACGCCACAAACAAAAGACGCCTTCCAACTCGTGATATCTAAGGCGGCAAAAAAATCTGCAAAACGCGAAAATAGGCTTAGCCAACAAACAGTGCCTGTTCAAACAACGACAAATACCGTGGGCAAACCAGCAAGAAAAAAGCGAAGAGTCCTTGGAGACGCCGTTCTTGTGAAGCCCACTTGTTTTCATTGATCAACTTATGAAAAATTATCCTTGGTAACCTGTATGCAAATGCTTCAAGATGTGATACTTCCCAATATCAAAAAGAATTACCTTTTGCACACTTTTACAGGAAGAGTTAAGTCGACGGAATCGAGTCGGTCGCCATCTCGCTTCGGAATAGTGCACGCTTTCAAATGCATAGTCAGGGGCGAGGTTGGATTCAATTTGTAGTCCGGAAACTACCATCTTTAGTGTGTACATAAGCCTGAAGACTATTTTAATGATTTTGAAGAATGATTTTTAGTGTAAAATGCTATTTGTGCTCGTCGAAGACCATATCATTTCCTTTTATGATATGATATAAGATAGCCGAAGGATGATATCGCATAGGGCTACAAACTCGACCTGAACTGTGGCTGAGCAGCTATCTTTCAGTTTCAAAATCGTTATCCATGCAGTTTATTTTTGACGAAAGGCGACAAAGAGATGTTTTTGGTCGCCAAATCAGGAGTGTAAAGCGGATGAAGAATTAATTCGTTAAATTAATAGTTTTGACTGATCAAAGAGTCAGTTGTGTCACGAGTTGTGTGCGAGCTCACATTATTATAGCAGAGGATAATTCGAGGGTTTTTGATTTTTTTTTTCTAATTTCATCAAGCACTTGGGTAAACAAATGGTTATGTACCTTTCAAAACAACCGTTCCACGTTCTAGTCTAGTAGAATTGTTGCCACATCAACAGTTAGTGTAGTCCTTGTTGCATGAATAATTTTTTTCGGGTTGGGTCGTCTTGAAAGACCTGCTGTTTTGTTTCGGAATCATAAGCATAAACTTATTATTCATAACCTGCCAACATCTTTAAAATGTCTTTTGAAGCCCTGCGATTGATTTTGTTGAGCGATTTTAGCGATTGCCAAAATATGAGCCGTCTAAAGTGAAAAAAATTTTCACGACCAAATATTCATTTAATATTTTTGTACGCTGGTAGAACTAATGCTTAAAGATGCCTCAACCTCATGACATGTCGCAAGACGATCTTCCATTATCAATTTTCTGACAGCATCGATGTTATCCAGCAACGTGACTGAATACGAACGCTCTCCACGAAACATATCGGTGAGCGAACAACGATTGTATTAATACTTCCAACTTTTTAAAGTGCCTTAAGATTGTGTTTTACAATCAAAAGTCGATTTTAGTTTGTCAATTCATACTGTCTTAACGACCCACGTCGAAAACCGAAGAAACTCATCGGAAAGACGTTTTCACTTAGAAGTTTTCATTTAGTTCCTTAAATAAAGTATATACAATTTCAAGCTAGACTTTTGAAATATTTTATAATGCCCTTACGTTCAAATTTCGAACTTTCCATGGGAGATACTGTCAATATGCGAAAATCGTAAAACATCGAAAGTAGTTTTATTTGTTCTCAGTATTGTAACGGTAAAAATTAAGAATGTTCTCAAAATCCCTTGAATCATATAAAAAAAGCGTTCAAATAACTGTACACTGGGGTGACATATTTTAATAAATCTTCTTATCATAACTTGTTCAGCATAAAGGATAAATACCCAATGGAAAAGTTAAAGATGCTAAAAAAATGATCATACAGACAAAACTTCAATAAATGCGATTAAAAGAATTTCGATTTTGAAAATTTGTGTGAAGGGAGCGGAATATAGAAAAAATATTCCGGCTGAAGAAATGTCTGAAATCATTGATGTAGACCAGAGAGCTGTCAAAGATGGTGGACCCGATGAATTTTTGGCTAAGCTATCGTTAAAATGTGCCAATGTTACACAAAAGTGATCAAACTTTATTTATCGACTGCACTTCTGTTATTATTATAGATGGCTGCAGGATAAGTCTAGATTTGGGCTAAATTCAACAAAACGTGAGATTCCTGAAGAAAAATAGACATGGCGTAAAAGCATTTTACTCAACCCAAGCCAAGCGAAAAACAGAAAAAGAACGTGCGAAGCACTTGTTTCTATCAGGTGTATAAATATGAAATGCGAATTTTACTAACAGATGGTATAACATATGGTTTGTATCGGGGATAAATAATATGGCATTTTGGAGGGTAAACATCTGTCAACAAATTCCAGTTTGTCAAAGGTTTTGATTGTACAAACAACAAAATTTTTTTTCGCTTCAAAAATGTCGAATTACATGCCAGAAAAAGAGGTTTTGTGGGGAAGTCTAATAACCTTCTTTCATTTGAAGAAAACGGCAGCAAAAACTTATCGATTGTTAGTAGAAGCATATGGTGAACATGCCCCAAGCCAAGACACTTGTGAACGATGGTTTAAATGATTTAAAAGTAGCGATTTTGATGTCAGCAACAAAGACCGTGGAAAACCACCAAAAAAATTCGAAGATACAGATTTGCAAGCATTATTGGATGAAAACAACACACAAACTGAAAAACAGTTTTCAGAAGCGTTTGAAGTTATTGGCAGCCATTTTACAACGTTTAAAAGCCATGGAAAAGATCCAAAAAGCTGGAAAATGGGTGCCGTATTAATTGAAAGAAAGAGACATCGAAAGGCAAAAAAAAATTTTTTGTGAAATTTTGCTTGCCACACAGAAATGAAAAGGTTTTTTGCATCGGATTGTTACTGGCGATGAAAAGTGGATTTATTTCAACAATCCCAAGCGGAAAAATTATGGATAGACCCAGGCCAGCCATCAACATCACAACCAGCCCGAAATATTCATGGAAAGAAGACTTTGCTGTGTATTTGGTGGAATAGTAAGGGACCTTTGTATTAAGAACTGCTGAAACCTGATGAGACTATTACTGGCTATTACTGGATGAGACTATTACTGAACGTTACCGACAACAACTGATCAAATTGAACTGCGCACTCAGGGAAAAACGACCAGAATTTCACCAAAGCCATGATAAAGTCATTTTTCAACATGACAATGCTCGGCCGCATGTTGCAATACCTTTCCAGAACTACTTGTGAAACATTAATTGGGAAGTTCTGCCCCACCCGCCGTATTCACCAGACTTGGCTCCTTCTAACCTACTACTTGTTTCGATCGATGCAGCACGGACTTCCGGAACAGCACTTCCATTCTTACGAAGAAGTTAAAAATTGGCTTGATGAGTGGTTAGCCTCAAAAAATGTGAAGTACTGGGACGGAATCCATCAATTGACAGAAAGATGGGAAAAAGTCGTAGCTAACGATGGCCAATACTTTGATTATTGAACTCATTCGTTCTTTTATTCAAATAAATGCATATTTCAAGCAGAAAAAATCCGCATTTTATATTTATACACCTATTAGGTTTCCGGATTTTTGCCAAAAACACTTCACTTGACTGAGGCGTGCTATTGCATTCAAAAACGTAATTGAAAACTTGGTGATCATAGAGAAGAGCGATTCTACGATCTCAAAACGAAATCAACGACTTCCTTGATTTCGTTTCTAAGCTAAGTGTAGAATCTTGACTCTGCTTATTTCTAATAGGAGACCCCATTATTATAAAAAAATTAAATCAAATATTAAATTGAAATGCAAATAAAGTGGAAGCCGATTTTTGATGAGTAATGAGTTTGATGATATATTATTTTAATTAGTCATATAAAGCAATGATAGCATTCTTGCATATTCCGTGAGATCTAAGCAATTAATTTCAATAAGGATCAAATCAGTTTCCAGCTTTTTCTTGTACATGTAATTCATACCTGATTCGGTTCAAACGCTCTTAATGTTAGATTTTCCTGAGATGGGAAATGTTACAATTGTGGCGAATTTACAGTGGTTAATGTACAATTTGCATAATGTGGGGAATCTACAATTCGAATTTCTAGGGTACGTATTCTTGCCAAAAGTCAATAAAAAATAAAAATAAAGGAATAATTTATATTGTTATTGTAAAGTTGACAGGAGAACAGAACAACAACACACGCGTTTCATTCTAGCGAATATAATTCAATTTTTTAACTTTATATTCGGAATCATCTCTACTAGAGGATCCAATTCGGGATCCATACACTCCGTCGGTTATATTGATGATCCCGACGTGATGCAATCAGTGAGACAATTCTACGCGAGATCATTCCGCAACAGATTGTCGTTTTTTCGGATCCCAAGTACCGTTTCGACTCGAGAAAACTGTTCCCTGGCAATCAAGTGCACAGCATCAACCATCTTAGAACTGATCTCAAAAGTGCATGTGCTTTTTCGTCAAAAAACGACGAATTGCAATTATGAGTCAAGATCAGAACAAAGATTCGGCTACTAACACCAATTAACCAAATTCACAAATTCACCAATTCACAAAAATGGATTTGATCCTGCAACAATTTTTAGCTGGTAACTTGATTAGCCAGGACAAGACGCCCGGGAATACACAAAAGAATAGTTACGAAGTTGCAAGAACGGCTGTCAAAGTCCCAACCTTCATGTCCAGTGCTCCCGAGCTATGGTTTTTTCAGATCGAAGCCCAATTTCACACATCTGGTGTATCAGTTGATCAGACGAAGTTCGATACAGTTTTCGCTTCGCTGGACGTGAACTGTCTGGAAGTAATTGCACACATAATACGAGATCCAGCGGCATCAGGAAAATATGAAACACTGAACCACCGAATAATCTCCGAATTTTCTGATTCCAATTTGAAAAAGCTACGAAGATTGCTGCAGGAAATCAATCTTGGTGACTCCAAACCATCATCGCTGCTGCGAAAGATGGTTTATCTGACCGGCAAGTCCATGAGCGACGAAACAGTCGAGTCTCCGTGGCTCTCAAAGCTCCCTGAATCGATTCGACCAATTGTTGGCACCCTCAAGGTCGGATTATTGAGCAAAGCCGAGACAGCCGACCAAATTCTGGAGTTGGGCAAATTCGAAACAGCGTCCAGTTTGACAACTCACGCTGTGAGCTCCGCTGATGTCTCTTGTCAAATCAGAGAACTGACCAAGAGAATTGAAGATTTTTCCGCAGAGGTAAGACGTGGTCAACGCTTACACAGCCGGGATCGTTCTTTAGTCGAGGCAGTTCCAAATCTCGAGGTAAATCGAGAGGTAGTAACACAAAAAAGCATGAATTGTGCTGGTATCATCACCGATTTTGCAACCGAGCAAAGAAGTGTGAAGAAGGTTGCAAATGCAAGAAAGACGATCCAAAAAACTATCAGAAACACACTCGTCGGTGGCAGACTCGCTCATTCATCGGCGCAGATTTTTTGAAACGTTTTGAATTATTTGTCGATTTAAAAAATAAGAAAATCATCGACAACAAAACCCAACTCAATCTTCTGGAAAGATGCAATCGGTCAATGTGTGTGAGGTGAATATGTCTTCCTTAATCGTCGATTCTAACTATAAAAATTTATTACAAGAATTTGCCGATTTAACCAATCCAGAGACATTCAACGCAAAAACACCTTTGTAAACAACTGTCTCTCACCACATTGAGACCAAAGGCCCTCCAATGCATGCCAAAGTCCGGCGTCTGACTCCGGATAAATACGTAATCGCCAAAAGAGAATTAGAGTATATGGCCAAAATGGGCATTTGCAGATGCTCGAGTTCACCATGGGCCTGTCCATTACATTTGGTCCACAAGAAGAATCGAGATTGACGTCCTTGTGGCGATTACAGATGCCTCAACGCACAAACAATTCCTGATCGTTACCCTGTACCATACATTCAGGATGCTACAATTAATCTGGACAACTGTGATGTTTTTTCAAAATTGATTTGACTTGAGCGTACCATCAGATCCCTGTTCACAAAGACGACATCGAAAAGACTACGATATAACACACTTTGGATTCCCTTTGACGCGATGTGGTTTACGAAATGCAAGCCAAACATTCCCACGAATCATTGATCAAGTGCTGCGAGGACTTCCATTTGTTTTTACTTACATCGACAACATCAGAATCGCATCAAAGAACCACGCTGAGCACCTTGCACACTTGCGAACAGTTTTTCAGCGATTCAAAGAATATTGTTTTAAGATAAACATTGCAAAGTGTGAATTTGACAAACCTGAGATCACCTTTCTGGGTCATCTCATTAACAAAGATGGCATCAAACCACTTCCAGGAAAAGTAATGGACATTGAAAATTTCCCTAAGCCAGTCGTTATCTCAGAACTCCGACGTTTTCCAGCATAATCAATTTTTATCGCCGTTGCATCCTATACGCTGTCATTTCACATAGTGTTTTGCAAAAACTGATGAAAGGCAACAAATCTGAGGTGGCCTGGACAGATGAAGCTTTGATCGCTTTTGAAAAGTGCAGAGAGGAACTAGCCAACTCAACTCTCCTGGCGCACCCAACTTACAATGCTGAACTGTGTCTGCATGTTGATGCTTCTGACTATGTCGTTGGTGCCGCTTCACATCAAAAAGTCAGAGATCAGCTGCAGCCTTTGGGTTTCTACCCAAAGCGTTTAACAGACACACAGAAACGGTACAGTACTTATGATCGAGAGTTGTTTGAAGTTTTTTAAGCAGTGAAGCATTTCCAATCATCACTAGAGTGAAGACCATTCTCAATTTACACCGACCACAAGCCATTGGTATTCATGTTCTCTAACAATCCAGAAAAAGCATCACCTCGACAACTTCGCCAAATTGATTTCATCAGTCAATTTACAACAGATATTCGACACGTTGCTGGCTCCGAAAATGTGACTACAGATGCAGTTTCGAAACAATCTATCGACTATGAACTTCTGGAGAAGCAACAAAAAGATTATGCCGACATCAAAGATCTCTTGAACAACGAATCTAATTCGTCATTCCAACTTAAACCGTGCGCTGTTCCTAACACAAAAGGACATATATATTGTGACTATTCAACTGATCGAATCCGTCCTTTCATTACCAATGCGTGCGACAAGCAGCTATTGATTCTATTCATTGACTTTCTCATCCAGGAATTTCGACTATTGTTAAAATGATGACCGATCGTTTCGTCTGGCCTTCAGTCAAGAAAGATTGTGGAGAGGGGGCCAAAGCTTGTCTTGCTTGTCAACGAGCCAAAATAAAGCGCCATAACAAGCCACCTCATACAAAATTCCTTGTTCCTGGCCAGCAATTTAGTCACATCAACATTGACATTGTTGGACCACTACCTCCTTCTCAAGATTTTTTTTATTTATTGACCTGCTGCGCCAGATTCACTCGTTGGCTCGAGCTAATTCCGATTAAAGACATAACGGCCGAAAAAGTCGCCCGTGGTCTTGTCAATGGTTGGGTTTCTCGTTTCGGTGTCCTTCGTCACATAACAACTGACCGAGGATGAGAATTCGAGTCTTCTCTATTCAATGAGCTGACCGAAATGCTCGGAATCAAGCACCTGCGAGCAACATCGTACCATACTCAATGTAATGGATTGATTGAACCCACACACAGAACGATCAAGACCTCAATCAAATGTCAAAACTCTGAAAATTGGATCGACTTGCTACCGACTATTCTCTTGGGATATCGGTCTGCATTCAAAGAAAAATCAAAGCCACACCAGCTTAGCTTGTTTACGCAACAGCATTTAGACTTCCTGGAGAGTTTTTCGAGGACGAAAACGACCAACACCAGAACGAGTTCGTCATCAAGCTAAAGAAAACTATGCATGGTCTGAGACCCCAACCATCATGCTTCTCAAAGAACAACTTTTCTTCAACTTTTTTTTGGCGCCACCTTAAGACGGACCATTTAATGTAACTCGTCGAAAATAATCCACCTACATTATAAACAAAAATTGGAAGGAGCAAGAGGTTTCAGTTCAATGGTTTAAGGCAGCATACATCACGAACTAGAAAAACAATTCACTTGATAATAAAAACTACCCAAGACCTGATCCTAGAAGCCCCTATACGTTACGTCTCACAACGTTCTGGACGTCAGATTAAAGCACCAGCAAAGTTATTATTGTCACTTCGTCACTGATGGGGGAGTAATGTGGCGAATCTACTTTGGCGAATCTACAATTTGAATAATGTGGCGAATCTACAATTCGAATCTCTCGCCTACTTATTCTTGCCAAAAGTCAATAAAAAATAGAAATAAAGGAATAATTAATATTAATAAAAAAGTTGGCAGGAGAACAAAAAAACAATACACGCGTTTTATTCCAGCGAATATAATTTCATTCTTTTAACTTTATATTCGGAATCATCTCTACTAGAGGATTCAATTACTCAATACTCTCCGTCATCTATACATTCATCGTTAAGGAAGAAAAGAATAAAAAAAATTATTCGGGGCGAAGTTTTCAATAAATACGGGCGATTGTCTCGATGCAATGCATTATCTCATTACTAATTTTATTAATTTATTTGGTGCTTTTAAGAAAAGCAATTCCTTTTGAAAATACGTAAATACTTCTTTGTTTTCATTGCTTTGCAAAAAATTTTCAGCTTTAGTTATCCCAAAAATAAAAATACTCAATGGTTTGTTGATAACAAAAAGAATTCCTTAAGCCTTTCCGATAAACTAGTTTGCTTCAAACTTTCTATTCAAAACAATTTCGCCAATTGCATTGTCCAATCATCGAAATTGTCCTATAACAACCCTAAATGGATAGTATCGACGAAGAGTGATCAATGTACATATTAAGATTAGTAATTCATTTTAGAAAACTTACAGTCGAGGAGAAGTTTCTTGTTTCTCAGATTAATAAGTTACTAGGAAACCATTTGGCATTGTCAACATATCACTACAGTTGATCTTGTAAAAGGCTTCCTCGGAAATAAATTGATACCTACGGACAATAATTTCCTATTCTTCCGACTCAGGGCATGCTGGATTTTCGTGGGTGTCACTCGGCTTTCAGAACGCGGACATAACCAGAAATTAATAAATAAGATTCTACAGGAGTATATCGTGAAAACATACACAATATGAATAACCGGCAAACATATATTTTGTGAATCTTTTGCAAAGATTGTTTGATTATTTAAATGTTATATCATTGTTTACCGTCTATGGAGATCTTAGATAAATATTTTAAACGTACAAACTTGAGAATTTATTTGATCTAAATCGAATTTCTTTGCATGTTGCCTACTTTAGTGTGTACTTGACACCGAAAGAACCAATAACATCTTTCCAGGCGAAGCTCAACACTTTGGAGGACACCGTCTTGAGCACAGAAGGTCATGTTCTTATCGGGGGAGACTTTAGCGCCAAGGCCATTGAATGGGACTTGCCTAAGTCAGATCCCAGGGGGAATCGAATCCTGGAAATATGGCCAGAGTAGGGCTAGCCATGGTGAACACTAGCCACTTTCCACCGCTTGGGCTGCGTGGACACCATCCCGGACGTGAAATTCGCCTCGGAGTCCCTCTCCTCTATGACACACAATTGGAGAGTTCTAGAGGACTATTCGGCCAGTGATCATCAGTACATAGCATTCGAGACCCGCGACAACGTTCCTAAACTCCCAGACACTCAGCGCTCCGCCTTCGTGTGGAATGCTGAGATGATCGACGTGGAGAAGTTTGTAGACACGCTCATGACATGCTTACCACCGCTTGGCTCATCGCCGGGGAGTAGAGAACTGACTGCTGAAGACATGGTGAACTCCACAATGAGTACCATCATCTCCGCTTGTAAGTCATCTATGCCCCGCCGGAGACCTACACACGGAAAGCCTCCAGTGTACTGGTGGTCCACTGAAATAGCTAAGCAACGAAGGGAGTGTCACAAACTCCGCCGAGAAGCTCAACGAGCGCGAAGCCAGGACGAGGCATGCACCAGAATGGCAGTATATCGGTTGGCCAGAAAATGCCTTCGCAAACTGATTAACAGGAGTAAAGCCCGTTGTTGGCAGAACCTCGTCGAAGACGTGAACAGGGACCCGTGGGGCTTGGGCTATAAACTAGTTATGCGGAAGCTCGGCGCTCTACGGGCCCACTGCGTACTTGAGGCGGACATGATGGACGAGATAGTACGAGCACTTTTTCCCCAACATCCCGTCCGCGTTGATGCCGCCAAGAGGGAAACAACATCAGACTGTCCACTCTTCATGAGAAACAAACTGGAACTAGCAGTTCTCTCCATGAAGGCGAAGAAGGCTCCAGGCCCAGACGGTATTCCAGCCGAGGTACTGCAACTGGCCTATCACTCTTGTCCTGACTTGCTGCTCAGTACGTTCAATGCCTGCTTGCGGGAAGGCGTTTTCCCTGAGCGTTGTTAGACGGCAAGACTCGTGCTGATCCGCAAGGGGAAGGGAAATCCCGAGTCGCTGTCAGCATACCGATCGTTATGCATGCTAGACACGGCCGGGAAAGTGCTCGAGAAACTGATAAAGAGAAGACTCGCTAACGTTATCCACACCACTGGGGATCTTTCTCCATGGCAGTATGGTTTCAGAACGGGACGTTCCACTATAGATGCAGTCGCGGGAGTGGTAAGTGCGGTCCAACCGGCGGAGGCACGCAGTCGATTCAACCGACGGGTAGTCCTTCTAGTGAAGCTGGACATAAAGAATGCTTTCAACTCCGCTAGATGGACGGATATTCTAAAAGCCCTGGAAAACTCTTTCCAAGTTCCAGAATATCTGACGCGGATAGTCCGAAACTACCTGAAGGATCGCAGCCTGATCAACAACACGGCGCAAGGTTGTCGCAGTATGCTAGTCACATCAGGTGTGGCCCAAGGCTCCATCCTCGGTCCGAACTTGTGGAACGTCTCCTACGACGGACTGCTCAGACTTGAACTGCCGGAAGAGTCGCGACTGATCGGCTATGCAGATGACGTTGCGGCACTAGTGGCTGGGCGCACGGTCGATCAAGCGTAATTAAGGCTGAATGTACTTATGCGCCGCGTGGGGAGCTGGATGACCACTCACGGGTTTAACCTAGCGTTAGAGAAAACCGAAGTAGTCATCCTGACCAAGAAGAGGATCCCCAGAGTAAGAATGGTCCGAGTCGGGGACGCATTAGTAGAGTCGAAACTATTAGTCAAGTATCTGGGCTTGCTGATAGACTCTAAACTGAGTTTCTCGGAGCAAATTAAGGCAGCGACAAACAAGGCCACAGCAGGGGTCTTGGCAATTAATCGACTAATGGCCAATCATGGGGGACCAAGTCCAACAAAAAGGCGTCTGCTAATGAGTGTAGTGCAATCTACGCTTCTTTATGGAGCAGAGATATGGAGTAAAGCTCTCAACAAGGAACTGCACCGAAAACGGCTGGCACAGGTGCAGAGACGAGGAGCACTGCGGATTGCATCAGCATACCGTACAGTCTCTGAGTCAGCGGTGTTGGTAATTGCAGGGGTGCTAGAGAGCGCAATAGAGTCTACCTCCGAAGGCACGAGGGTAATAAAGAAAAAGTTGCTCGCGATGAAAGACGATGCACTCTCGACAAATGGCAACAATCATGGGAACTTGAGCTAAAAGGAAGATAGACCGCGCGGCTCATCAAAATCTTGAGATCGTGGCTCAGTCGAACGCATGGTGAGACTGACTTCTACCTGACCCAGCTACTGAGTGGACACGGTTTTCTGTCTTACCTGTACAAGATAGGTAAGTCACGGTCTCCAGATTGCATATTCTGCATTGGTGTGAAGGATGACGCCTGTCATACTTTCTTCTCATGCAGAAGATGGGACAAAGGGCGCGGTGATCTTGCCGAAAAAGTGGGAGAGCTCCATCCAGATAGCCGAATCGAAGAGATGCTGAAATCATTTGACAAATGGAATCAAGTAGCACATTACGCTCGGGTAAACTTAGTAATGAAAAAAGGCATACTTGATCGGCTTGAGGCGTCGAAGGTGGAGGGTTTCCTTCTCTAGCAATCCTCTTCCTATTTTCCATCCCACTGGAGAAGGAATCCCTCTAACCCGAAGGCGCCAAAACGCGTAAAATTTGGAGGCCTAGCCCAAGGTAATGTGTCAAACGGTTCCAGGCTAGGCGCTCCGGTTGACAGGGGAGTTGTTTAGTCGGTAGTCCAGTAGGTCCACTGGGAGTCCGACATCCAGGGCGTAAATAGCCTTCACCTCCCTACCCAAAAAAAAAAATCTTGGAAACGTGACTCACCCAACCATCAGCGCAGATTTCGTTAATCTAATCAAAGCAGAGATATTCAACACGAAATAACCTTTATAAATAACTGTCTCTCAACAAATTGAAATCTAAGGCAGGCCAAAGACAACAATGAAAATACTGTAATGATCACATCCTTTGGTTCACTTAATTTTGTTTGCGTAAGGCTGGCCAAAAATTTCAAGCATTCTTTGATAAAGCGCTGCTTCCATTTGTTTTTATTTACATTAACAACATCCGAGTCGAATCAAATAAACAAGCTCAGCATTTTGTACACAAGTTTGTCAGGGATCCTGTGTACATGGTGGTAAGATCAAAGCTACAAAGTGTGTATTTGGTAAATCTCAGGTCACCTTTTTTGGTCATCTCATAAAGAAAGATGGTATCAAACTAATCTAGAAAATGGGCAATAAAATTTTCCTAAGCCAGTTATTTACTTTTTTTCCTAAGCCTAACCTTAGAGCTCTGTAGTTCTCTTACATCATTCAACCATTGCATTTCCATTGTTGTACATGTTGTCCCAAAAGCACAGATATATTATGACTATTCAACTGATCGAATCCGCCCATTAATTAACCAGGTTATTCGACAAGCACCTTTTGGTTCCATTCATTGCCCTTCCCATTCAAGAGTTTCGACTACTGTCAAAGTAGTGACCGATCCTTTTAACCTACCCTCTAATCAAGAACGATTTTGGACAAATGACCAAAGCATATCTTACTTGTCAATGAGCCAAAGTACAATTCAACAATAAGCCGCCTTTTGAAAAGTTCCTTATACCTGGGCACTTCAGCGTTGACATTGTTGGATCAATACCTCCTTCGCAAAATTTTCGTTATTTTTTGACCTACTGTCACATACCCGCTCGTTGTTTCGACCTGATTTCGATAAGAACCTGTGCCCTTCTCCCCACGGACCATTAGAAGTAACTCGTTAAAAACTTCACCTTCATCATTAACAAAAAAAATAAATATGGGAAGAAGCAAGAAGTTTCAATTCAAGGCAGCATACGTCAAAAAACGAGAAAAACAATTCCCTTGATAAGGAAAGTACCCAAAAGCTGATCCAAGGATCCCCTATCGCAGAGAGGGCATACTTAGTTTTGCTAATATTTAATAAAAAAATAGTAGAATAATTGTTGGTGGACACGAGAACTAAACCCGCATTTTATTCCGGGTTAATATAATTTCATTTTTAAACTTAAAACATGGAATCATCTCTGTCGAGATATCCAATTCAGGATTTGTACACTCCGCTAAATACTCAACTTTACTGAAGATGGCTTTGATAATACTAACCACGATACCGAGGGAGAGCTCAAAAATTCAAAGTGACATAAAAGACAACACAATACTCTGAGTAACAATTCTTTCTGGAAGTTCATTTGCAACAAGAAAAAAATTGGATTTCGCAGTCACGAATTTCCCCTATTTAGTAATATGAACCTTCCTCGACTGTTTAAACGACGTGATTTCTTGGTCCGAGGTCGAGGTACTCTGGCGACAACAACGTCCACACACTTGAAGAAACCATACTGAAAGCTCCCATTAAAATATGAAAGGTTTTGCAAAACTTGAGCTGGATCAGTTAAAACAAATATGAAGGAGTTTCACAATCACCTTCGCATGCACGAAGTGTGTTCAGAATGTTCAAGCTGCACCAGAAGCACTGCCTAGTTGTATTTTGTTGCGTGTTCTTAGTCCCTTGATTTAAAATAATAACGCAATATTAGACCGTATTGCAATTAGAGATAATGCTTGCAGTCATTATTATAAGTCAGAGTCTAAGCAGGATTTCATGCAAGAGAATAGACAGGACACACACGTTTTGATGAAGTTGAAGGGATACGAAGGAAATCCTTCTTATTGACCACTGGAAAGAACTACGCTGAGGAGGACTATACTGTAATGCAGCGAACGTGGGCAAAATCCACAATCCATACTAAGAATTTTTTTTTTAATTAAAAATTTGTCATCGTTCCTCGTTTTAATCAAAGAAGGCGATAGCTCGTGTGCAGCAGAATAAAATTTACATTCCTGAAGTGGGCTTTACACTCAATCAGTTTGCAAACATATGTTGACTTATGTAATTATTCTTGGTCTTATGACAAATTTCTTGCATTCGGCAATGGCCGCAGAGTCATCTCTCACTATGACAATGCAAGACCGTAAACAGCTGCAGTTACCCAGCGTAAATTAAAGGAGATTAGCTGAGAACAATTATCTCACCTACCACATTCTGCCGATGTTGTTAACGGATTATAACTTGTTTCCCTGGGAAACTACGTGTAGAGGTGGAAATACAAAACTGAAGAGGATCTGTGTGAAGGACGAGCTAACTTTCTCGGATTAAAGGGGAAGTTTTCTTTAGGAGAGGGACAACTCAGAACAACGCAACTCTTAGAACATTGGAAAAAACCATAGCTAATTTTTTTTTTTTTGTTGGGTTGGGGGGGTAAAGGCAATTTACGCCCGGAGTGTGGGACTCCTAGCAGCTCATGCTACCAAACTACCCACTAAGCACCCCCCCCCCCCCCGGTCAAGAGACTCTAGCCTGGAACTGTTTGACACATTACTTCGGGCTAGGCCTCTTTTAACTTCGCCCTAGGCCGCCGTCAGCCTACAGAAATCTCCCCCCAGCGGGAGGGGGCAGGATGGAGGAGGACTGCTGGCAACGAGACCCCCCTAGACCCCGTGCCCAAGGTTATCCATTGTACATTTTTTGGCAGTAAGCATTGCCCGAGAGTAATGTGCCACACAGGTCCATTTGTCGAAACTTTTCAGCATTTCTCCGACCAGATTGTCTGGAGAAAGCTCTCCCATCACTTACCACAAGTCCTGCCGCATCCTGTTCCACCTTCTACAGTTGAAAAAGGTGTGACATGCGTCATCCCTTTCCCCTGGGCAGAAAATGCAGTCTGGAGATCGTGATTTACCAATCTTGTGCAAGTAAGACTGAAAATACCTATGCCCGCTAAGAAGCTGGGTAAGGTAATAATCAGTCTCACCGTGCCTTCGATTTAGCCACGATCCCACGTCCCTTATAAGACGGGCAGTCCAGTGGCCATTAGATTCGCTTTCCCAGGACTGTTGCCACTCGAGTATTGTGCGCTGCCTCTCCTCTCGGTTGACAGCATATCTTGAGCCCTCCACTTTTAGGCCATAAATTCTCCGTCTCTCCCTAGCAAGGAGGGCGATGGGTATCACTCCTGCGATCACCAGCACCGCCGACTCAGAGACAGTGCGGTATGCAGACGCAACTCGCAAAGCTCCTCGTCTCTGTACCTGGGCCAAGCGCTTTCGGTACAGCTCCTTACTGAGAGCTCCGGCCCAAACCTCAGAGGCGTACAGTAGCACTGACTGTACAGCACTCATGAGAAGTCGGCGTTTGCTCGGTGTGGGCCCACCGATGTTGTATATTAGCCGACTTAGAGCTGAGACGCCTATCGCGGCCTTTTTCGCCTTTGCCCTGATCTGTTCCGAAAAGCTTTTGGAATCGATCAATAGTCCCAAATATTTTATTGCTTAGACTCAACAGTTGCATCTCCGATCTGCAAAGGAATTACTGTGGGAATTCTTTTCTTCGTGAGAATGATCACCTCGGTTTTCTCTAGTGCCAAACTGAACCCGCGTGTTGTCATCCATTCCCTCACTTGACGCATTAGCATTCCCAGTCTGCGCTGCGCATGTTCGACTGTGCGTCCGGCGACCAGTGCTGCTATATCATCTGCATAGCCGACTTAGCGCGACTCATCTGGCAGCTCAAGCCTCAATAGTCCGTCATAGGAGGCGTTCCACAAGTCTGGTCCCAGTATGGAGCCTTGCGCTACCCCAGACGTTATCTCCATACTGCGCCGCCCATCTTGTGTGTCATAGAGCAGTCTGCGGTCCTTTAGATAAACCCTCAAAATCCGCATCAGATACCCTGGCAATCGAAAAAAATTTTCTAATGTGTCAAGAATATCCGACCATCTGGCGGAGTTGATGGCATTTCTGACGTCAAGCGTCACTAGCAAGACAACTCGTTTCTCAGTTTTGTGTGCTTCGGCTCGACGGACTGCATTCACCACTTCCATGATGGCATCGGAAGTGGATCGCCCTGCTCTAAAGCCATACTGCCGAGGAGATAGGTCCCCCGCAGCACGAATTGCGTCAGTGAGTCTTCTCTTGATGAGCTTTTCGAACACTTTCCCGGCTGTGTCCAGCATACAAAGCGGGCGGTATGTAGATGGCAGCCCCGGGTCCCCTTTTCCCTTGCTGATCAATGTGAGCCTCGCCACCTTCCAGCGAGATAGGAATACACCTTCTCTAAGGTAACCGTTAAACACATTGAGTAGCAAATCAGGGCAAACGTGGAAAACCATTTGTAGCACCTCGGTTGGAGTGCCGTCTGGTCCTGGTGCCTTTCGAAGTTTCATAGAAAGCACCGCATCCCCCAGCTCATTTTTAGTGAACGATGGACATTCGCCTGAGTTGACCTCGTGGGCAGCATCCACACGGACAGGATGAGTTGGAAAAAGCGCCTGCACTATGCCGTCCATCTTGTCTGTTTGAAGTAAACACGGCTTCCGTGAGGAGCCGAGCTTGCGCCACACTACCTTGTAGCCGAGCCCCCATGGATCCCTGTTCACATCGTCCACAAGTCCTCGCCAGCAGCTTGCCTTACTCTCATTGATGAGTCTTCGGAGTTCTTTCTTCGCTGATCTGTATGCTGTTGTCCTATTGGATGCTTCCTCTACGTTTCTCGAGCGCTGAGCTGCACGTTGAAGTCTATGACACTCGCCTCGTTTGTCTGCGATATCTTTTGACCACCAATGTACAGCAGGCCTGTCGTGTCGAGGCCTCCGTCGAGGCATAGATGAGCTACAGGCAGAAGTGATGAGGTTCATCGTTGACTCCACCATTCCCTCGACTCCAGCCCTTCCGCTCCCTGAAGGGCGCCCCGATGTCGTTCCGCCTTCCAGATCACATTGGTGAAAGTCTCCACATCCATTTTTCCGATATTCCACCCGGAGTGAAAGATCGTTGAGACGAGCGAGGAGTGGTATCGCCGATCTCAAACGCGATGTATTGGTGATCACTCGCTGAATAATCCTCGAGTGCTCTCCAGTTCAGCGTCGTCGGAGCGAGGGACTCCGAGGCGAATGTCACATCTGGGATTGTTCCTTCGCAGCCCCAGCGCCGGTAGGTAGGTACATTGCTGGTATTTAAAACCACCAACCCGGTCCTCGCCGACATGTCCAGAATGCGTTGCCCTCTGGAATCGGTTTGAGGCATGCCCCACTCAACGGCTCTGGCGTTGAAGTCTCCTGCTACGAGTACTTTGCCATCTGTGTTCAGAACAGCATCTTCATTCTTCATAGCTAATTATGGTGATCATATAAATCTTAAAAATTAAGCTTAAATAAATTAAATTAAATAAATAAAAAAATACATTGTTTTATTGAAAACTGCTAAGGCTTTGCCACACACCCAACTTTCGGGTGGATGTGAATGGTTTGAAATAAAACAACGCTCTATGTTGCATTTCAATGTATTTTCCTTTATCTCTTATACATTTTCCATGTCTATATCAAATAATTTTCTAATACTGGTAAATAAAAAAAATTATTTTGCGTAATAAAATAGGCTGAAATCACCGACTTCACCTCATCAGCGTAACTTTCGCCCAGCCTTCGTCTTCGGAAATAACTGGCCGCCGCTTTGCGCTGAGTCCAGACTGTAGGATAATTGAGAGTTGCTCATGATCACATCGGTAAATGGCAGTCATCACAGCAGTTCTTGTAGCAGCTTTGTCCTGCAGAAGGCAAACAGCGCACGTTTTGCCTATTTTCTTTATCTTTTCGGAAAAGTTCCTGTCGTTCCTGTCATGGAGACATCGCGTTTCTTATGACCAACCGAAAGTATGCCTTCTATATCCCAAAAATAGGCGACTAAGCTTCCCGGCCAATCAAGACACGTTTTTGGTTGGTGTATGCCTTTATAATGCCACTGAAGTGAAGAACTAGGCTCACATTGGTAAACCCAAATTTAATTACCAGGAATATTTCGAGCTATAATTTCTTCCTTCTGTCCTCCATAGCCACCCGAAAATTCACGGGAAATCTCCTGACAAATTATCTTATGTACAGAGACCTACATCGAGACGTGATTTTCAACTTTCTCCATAATGGTTAGGAAAACGTGAGTACAAATAAGCGTTATACTTCGGATAAACTCCCAATCTAGCGGTATTGGACTGCAATTTTGTAGATGCAATAGTATTTGCAAGCTAAAGTTGTTGGCGAAAGGTCATAATGACTAAGGATCGAACATTTGAGTTTTGTATTCATTTACAATAGCTTACATATACTATTACCCTGGAAAAATTATTCTCACATACCTTTCATTGTTTGCGGGAGACGAGTAAACTCGTTTTGTTGCGCTAAGCGGTAAGGCGCGGGAAACTTGTAAAAACGGAGGTGTAAACGGGTTGTGCGTTATCTATTGCCAGTGGTACCCGTTTTAACTACCTGTCGATAAAACGAGTTAGAGCCGGAACAAATCATAATAATAATAAAAATAGACAGCCAGAATATTGAAATTATTTAATTACCGGGTGTACCTGAAAATCGTAATAGAAAATCTTATTTTTGCATTTTCGTTCGTATCTGCAGTAACTGCTTTCGTTCGGACGTCTTACGTGTTTCTGAGATTTTTTGAGTTTTTTTGGTTTTTGTTAGTTTGTGAGTTTGTTGTTATTACCTACTTTCCCGGAAAATGGATCGAGACGAGAGTGACGATGAATTATTTGCTGACAATTTCTCCAAATGTTCTTGCCAAAGTGACGTAGAAAATTTATCCGACTACGATTATAGTGAAGGTGAAACTATTCATATTCCTTCAACGTTTACTCGAAGAAGAATTTCAAGTTCATCATCTAGTTCTGATAGCGAAGAGTGGTCATCGAGAGACAATCCACCAGTTTTGGAGCAGTTTCTAGGGCAGCCGGGAATAAATACACAAAACGTTCCTGACAATGTCGTAGGTGCCGTGAATTTATTTATTGATGATAATTTATTTGCGTTCCTTGTGGAGAAGTCGAATAGATATTATCACCAAAACACGGACAAGTTCAAAACCTCTAAGAAATCCCTTAAGTGGAAAGACATCACCATTAAAGAAATGAAGAAGTTTTTGTGACTTTTTAATATTTATGGGACAGATACGCAAGGATCGACGTGATGAGTATTGGAGTACTGAACCGTATAAAGAAACACCGTTTTTTTGGGAAAACGATGAGCAGAGACAGATTCCGTCAAATCTGGAGGGCCTAGCATTTCAATAATAATGAGAATGTACAAGACAGTTCTGATAGACAGTGCAAAGTCAGACTGCTATTGGCCTGTTCAACAATTATCTCTAGATGAAGGCATAGTACCATGGAGAGGAAGACTATTCTTTAGAGTTTACAATGCTTGCAAAATTATTAAATATGGGATTCTAGTGCGAATGGTCTGCGAAAGTACCACTGGCTACATAGGCAATTTTGAAGTTTATTGTGGTCAAGGAAACCGATTGATAGAAACCATGCAGACATTGCTATCTCCGTATACAGATTTGTGGCATCATGTGTATATGTATAATTATTACAATAGTATTGAAAACAGTGAGATACTGTTAAAGAAAAAAATAAGGATTTGCGGCACCATACGAAAAAATCGATGACTTTCGGTTTCTTTGAAAAGTGGTGAAACAACTTTCAGAAGGAAAAAAGATATATTGCTGCAAGTTTGGCAATCAAAAAAAACTGTAAATCTGATATCTACAATTCACTCTGCAGAGATGGAGGAGAGTCAAAACACGGACAGAAAGACGAGACAAAAAATTATAAAGCCGAATGCTCTGATCGATTACAATCAATTCATGAAAGGCGTAGACCGGGCAGATCAGTACTTAGCATATTATTCAATCTTGCGAAAAAATGTAAAATGGACTCAAAGAATGGCAATGTATCTGATCAATTGTGCCTTATTCAATTCGTTTGTAGTGTATAATTCACTTCATTCGACAAACAAAAAAAAATATCACAATTTTTTAAAGGAAATAGCGATTCATTGGGTAACAGATGAAATTTCGATGGATGAACCAGCCGAACCAGTACCATTGACATCCAGGAGCAAGGTTTACAAATCGGATCCATCAGGGAGACTGTCTATGGACATGAAGAAACATACATTGGAACCTTTAGTTGGAACCGGCAAAAATAAAAACGTTTAACGTCGTTTTCGTGTGTGTTCCGCTCACAAACTACGGAGTGAAACGCGGTACATGTGCAAGTTTTGCAATGCACCCCTGCACAAAGGAAAGTGTTTCGAACGCTACTACACATTGAAGCACTATTAGGTTATTGTTTCTTTTCAATATAATGTGTTGAAATTTTCTAAATACTCTTTAATTTTGGATGAATAAAATTATTTTGATTGTGAATAGTATTTTTTCTATGATTTGCAACAAAGTAGAATGTTTTTGTACATTAAAAATTATAATAAACATACTTTGCTAAGCAAATAAATGGAGAAGTCTTTTTAAAGTAAAACACTGAAAGTTTCATTGAAAAATGTCAAATAGATCGTAAGATATGAATATTTTATGGAAAGTCTAATTTGGGCGCAAAAATTTAAAAAAAACACCGGCTCTGGACCGCGAATTGGGGAGAAAATGACCCGACTACATAATGTTAAGAGCAGAAATATAGCCGTCGTGGTCTCCCACCCTTGCTCGTTGTTTACAAGGTCTCTATCATGCCAAGCTCGGTTTATTTGCTACATGGGGTATTCGTTTCTCTTCTTGATGATACCTATCCGGAGAGTTATAGCATTTTAGTGGTTACGCCTTGATACTAGAATCTTTCGAATTGCCTCGTAAGTTAATTTACAATTCAAAACATTATTACCAAATAAGGCTGAGACATGATATATACAGTGGCTTACGCGTCTAACCAGATGGCGAACTCAACAGAACAAGACTCTACAGTTAGGCTTTTCGGAAGAAAAAAAATGGTCAGATAATATATTATTTATCGATTGAGAGGAATTGATATGTTATATATCAATTGTTCAGTGAGTAGGTCTCCGTATATAGTTTAGGTTTAACGTTGTGAAAACGCTTAATAAGGTTTTTGGTTAAGCGTTTTGGGTCGTTATAATTATCGTGATAAAAGCTTAATTATCATATATACCCAATTTTCATAAATAAGACTAGTAATTTGGCTTTAAAACATTCAGTTACACTAATTTGTCTATCTGACTTTCAGTATGATAATTATATTTGGGTTTTTTTTCTTCTTAAAAATATAAATTTTCTATCCCTCCAGCAGAAACACAGCCCAAACTATGACAGAGTCTTGTCTAGGCTTTTCAGTAACTCTATTATTTTTCGGCAAACCCGCTTCATTTGTATGTCGCCTCACGTATTTTCTTCCGTTCGTTCAGTGCAAGTTTAATTTGTTCTAACTTGTAAAAAAGGCATGTAATATAACAATCGGCAATCCTTAATATATAGCTTATTGTTCGGTGAACTTAATTTTTTCTAACAACGTATGGTTTTTCCATTACCTCACGACAATGCATACCGTAATTTCTTACATACCATCGCACTGTTTGACATACAGACTTACCTCTATCATTTTCAACTGGAGACCAATTTTTAACTACTGAAATCAATGCATTTTTCTCAAGGATCCATTTATAACTTTTCGTTATTTGCGCTCAGTGTCCGTCTTTCTCCCTTTCTACTCTTAATGTTCTCTCGGTTTTCTGTTTAAAATTTTTCCAAAGTACCGTACAATTGAAATGCTCCGATTTACATATCCGAAATTTCTTTTATTGTTTTTCCGTACGTCAGAAGCTGTTAAACTTATCTCAATGATTTTTTTCCGTGGAGTGCCTGTTATACAACCTTAATCTTTGACAAATTCCAAATCACTGACAATATCTTATATAAACGAGTCACCGAACATGGACAAAACTCTTTTGCGAATAATGCGAAAGTACCGTAATACTATTTCATCACACCATAAAGTACGTCTTGTTGTTTTGTAGAGATAAAGTTAAAGTTTATCTGCTTTTGTTGCTCAATATTTAAAGTAAATATTGTTTAAAGCAGACAAGATGACCTTTGAATTGATGTATAATATGTTATTCCTATGGAATTTTTTATATCTGCAGAGTTGTGTAGGATTCGTCACCCGGGTAGGCGTGTCAACCATTGTATGTTAATAATAATCATTACTTACACGGATAAATAATGTCACCTGCTGACAACCTCGTCTGTTTGTGAACGTTTTGACCTTCCCCCGTAAATTTCAGCTACATGCAGGATATGCAATGCACGCACTTCCATTGGAGGCGTTCACTTATCAAAAAATGGGCACTAATGAGACATCTATAAACTGTACGTACGAGAAAGAGACTTGAACAGCATATTCATAAATTATATATGTACAATAGTTTATAATATGAAATGTAAAAATGAAATGTATTTTTAAGCTCAATTTGCAAAACATTTATTCCACCTATGAAGATGGAGAGGAGAAGAAGAACGGTTAACTAGTTCGAAAAAAGATGTCCTTGCATGGTAGGGACTAGGACAATGTGGCTTCATATGTCTGCTTTTCGAAATGGAAATAATAAATCAGCGATTTGCTGCGAATGTAACACTACACTAGACAAGTTTAAGGAGCACGCTCCTCTGCAGTTCCCATACAGTACATATCTTTATCAAATATCTTTGAAGTATGCCGATGGCATTGTTGGAAACTTTGCTGTTAAATATAGCAACAATTTCATGCGAACGCAATCATGTACTAGGGCAGAGGTAAGTGTTCAAACATAAGTACAAGTTAGGTGACTAACTAATCAAATATGTGCTCATTTCACTCGAAGGTGTTTCCAGTTTGCCGATTTGTGTAATTAATACAATTGATTCTGATAAGTCAGGCATCAATGATGTGGAAGGGCTCGTCTACCGATGTTTGCACTAGATATCGTAATCTACATCTTATGCAAACAGTTCTGTTGCATACGTGAAGTTTTATTAATGCATAGTAGATATACTATGATGAAACACGATGGGGTAAGCATTTCGAAAATACATCAGATATGATGTGTGGAATGTTACATCGGGTTTGATAAAATCGTGAGAAACGTCGCTTGAAATATTTGGTTTCCAAATCGATAAAAAAGTTGCAGTTTAACAGAATAGATTTCAATCTAGATTACAAGGCACTGTCGGGATATGCTTCGTTTCGGGGAAAATAATTGATTGATTTGTAAAATGTATACATTTCTAATGTTCGCATACAACTCCGGAATTCAAAAGAAACTCTACAAAGATTAAAAACGCTTGATTTTATTGAAATTCCATTTCAGTGCCCTGTTTTCTGTGTCGAAGAAGTTCCAATGACTATTTTCGCATGTTTAAAATTATGTCGACATGAATTGGGTATCGATTCAGTCCAATAATTTGACTACCATATACAGTGAAAGTTTCCTTTACGGACAGCTCCCATAAGCGGACATCTCGCTACAGCGGACGCTTTTTCGGAACTATATTTTTATATGACTCTCCATGTAAAATACGCTCTCATAAGCCCACGCTTATGTGAATATATTAATATATGAATATTAGTGAATGTATGAGATCTCGAAGATATTTATGTCACACATACTATCTGAAAATTTCAAGAATATCCAATCAAAACTGTAGTGTTGGAAAGCCCATTTAGTAGTGAAGTCATGTGTAGTTGTCATTGTAATAGATGAAAATTGAAGAAAAAAGCAACAGAAGCAGCTGTAATGCTGATTATAAATTTATTCAGTACCCTAATCAGTATAATAGCTGTTTCTTTTGTTGTCCAATGTACCATTCATTACATGCCCCTACAGTAGAGCACCCATAATCCATGTATCCACATTGTGATTTCAAAATTCCAATTACTTTATTTTATTTAAATATATTTTTATAATTCAAATCAGCGGCTTTCACATGTAGATAGTTTATATATTCAACATGCAAAATTTGTTAATATCGGATTTTATAAAAGATTATTTATTTATTTAAATCAGACTCACTTTGATTCACACTATCTAAAGTGCTAATGCAACAAGACATTAAAACACTTAACTAACTAATTTGTTGTAAAACATATTGTAAAATATGTTCTAAAATATTGTAAGAAATGCAGACTAAGCGTTAGATTTAGTAAGTATATTATTTTGAATTTACCTGGCGTTCCAACAGTTGGTAGAGAATCCGTGAATAGTGAACTGTTCATACCGGTTCGGAATTCAAAGAGTGGTAAAGTATCACTATTTCGCATCCACAAATTAAACTGTGTTTTTTAAACTCACCACATAATTAACACATAACTTGCGCAGTCAGAAAACAAATCAAGAAGAATCCACAAATGACAAGTAAAAAACATTTTTGAAAAAGCCGGCGAGGATAATGCGTGATCAAGGAAATAATCGGGAATTTCGAGTTGCAAATTAATAATTAAAAATCATAGCGGACGAGTCCGAAAACGGATAACCTAAAAAGTAACTTTAAAATCTTAGTTGAGACTGGCAAGAGCAATCTGATCAACAACCCATACAGAACAGATTCATCGACGTGGGAATGCATGGCGTGGATATGTAATATTATCAACATGAGAGCAACACGAAAAAGCTCTCTCCCTGACCTCTTCAACGTTGACCCCACATTCCCATCAGTGATGAAATTTTCTGATACAAAACTTTGATGGGCGATTCGACTTCTTTATGTTCCATATTCTTTGATATAACTCTACTTCAAACATGAATTGAGGCGAGCATTTGAAAAGCTAAAAGCCGAAATAAAATAGTGCGAGAGGGCGATGCGAGAGCGCGACGAGAGTCTCACAGCAATTGTCAAGCAGTTTTCTTAATATGCATTTGTATGCGACATCGTACAATGATTGCGATGCGTCGATGCGAGGCGGGAAATATTCGGAAAAACGAAAATTCCTCGCAACGATGTGCGTGACGTTTGTCAAATGCAATATGACGCTTAAATGAAATTTGAAATTCAAACGCCTTAATTACTTTTTAAGTACATTGGTTATTATGAATGCATTTTGAATGAAAATGTCGTGCATCCTAGTTAAGGCTTTTATTTGCTAAACGAAGGAACATTCCAAATTCAAAACTTTTGAAAAAACAAAAACAATTTCCAGCAAATTTCATTTAAAATGTCACCAATTTGACATTTTTCATATGAATCATCACGTGCATTGTAAATTGAATGCGTTGCGTGACGACTAGGGAGAATCGCATCGCGCTCACGTATCGCCGTCACGCAGTATTGTATTTCGGCCTTAAAATAACCAGAAAATTTCTAGTTTTCATGCCTGCATCCGATAAGGAAATTGCTACGCCCACCTGTGATGTATCATCAAATTATTGAAATTTCTCGTACAAAGAGCAGACGAGCAACTTTCCCTGTATGATGCTTCTCATATTGCTAGTAATAATCGAGCGAAGTTAACACTATATATGCATTCATAGTTTCGGTTCAGCCACAAGGAATGACGCCAAGCACAGGAGGTGGCGCTATGCAATAATGTCATTATTCGATATTGATGAAAAAATGTCTTCTCTGTAGGTACCTAGCAAGGACGACGTTTGTTCACACACTCTAGCTCACATTTATCTGAACTGATACTTGTTGGAGTTGATTTCTGTTCGATAAACAAATTTTAATTGAAATTCCAATTTGTGTGCTATCGACATCTTGGTTATGCAATATTCTATGAGATATTTCCCCCCATGCACTAGGAAACGTCAATTTAAATCAATAGGAATGAAAGATTCTTGTTCAGCAATCATGTTTAATTTGAAATTGCGTACATAGTACCCACTTTCACCATAAGTTCTTTTCAATGAATATTCAGAGAAAAACACTTAGCAAGTTACACCTCACCAAATCTAGCACACGGCTCTACTTTGATGCAATGCAATAACATTAATTTATCTGGAAAGAGCTTACGTTTGTAATGAAAATGTTTCTTATTGTACTCTCATTGGCAAAATTAAGCTTCGAAAATAATATCGAAAATAATAAAAAATATAACGAATATTAAATTTTTATGCATAACTCTAATAATTGACAAGTTTCAAGTCGTTCGAGCATTCATAGGGGTTTATGCATTTTCGGATTGAAATGTTTAAAACGTTCGGTATTTTGTTTTAAAACCCTGTTCTGTCTATTTGTAATGGCTTAAAATATTTACATCAATTTTAAGTACTTGTTTTTAAGTAATTTTAAACCTAACTTTCTGTAATTGAGGAGCTATTTGGAGCTCGTAAACTGTGATTAGGTGATGGATAGAACGGAAAGAAACAATTAGAAGCCCAAAACGATCCTAAAAGGATTGAAGATTTGCATTTAGGAATGGAAGACAACATCATTCAAATGACAGCCTTCGAGATTCCATTTGGTTAGTCCACAGTGTCGATACATTGTCGATTGTTTAGACCTTTATTTCATCAATGGCAACTTTGATTTCATGTTCCCAGTTGTCATTCGTCACTGGATGGTTAGCGTAAAATTTGTCTCAGTGTCTTCACACAAAAATGTCCAACAGTGTCAAATCGCAACTTCGACGTCGTCCATAGACATTCGCATTTCGGCTGATGATACGATTTTTGAAAACGATGCGCAAAAGATGAATTGTTATGTTGGCTGCATTGCACGCTGCACCGTATGCGTCACATGTTGTTTGCGTCATCCCCCTTAATTTTGTGAAATGAAAAATCGCTAAACATGGCGCGGCAGCGATTGCCGTTCACAGTAACGGTCTTTCCCAATTCATTTTCAAAGAAAAATTATTCAAGAATGCCGCCCATAGATAAATTTTTATAAAAAGAATAAATTTTTAATAAATTTTTGTCCAAAGTCATCAAAATTTATGCATAATAACACAAATTAACGAAAAATTACTCATAGGTAGTATAAATGAGTGGGCAAAAATGTCGTTATCTGAACTATAATCACACAGATTACAATATTCGCCCGTTCTAATACAAGCACAGGTTATGTTTTATGATTCAAATACTCATGAACAAGATTTTGTCCTTAAATCAATAAAATCACGAAAAAAAATGATCCCATTAAGTGTCTCATCATCAGCAAATTTGTGCTGCCCATGGAAATAGGAGAATCGACTTAACGGGAATGTTCATTCCATACGAACACATTACCCGACGAATTAGGCCCGGTCCATTCCATTCGACTTCGGATTTAATTTGCGCGAGTTACACATCCCCTTATACAACCTAGCAGTACTATAACTTGCAACATAAATATTCCTAACGTAGATATGAACACTTATAACATAGACTCAACAATAACACCCGAATTCAATAAATAAGATATCACATTAAAATCCAACGTTGCAACTTACCATATCAAATAACTGCAAACGAACGCAACAACGAAACGAACGAAACAAAATCTTAATCGCATCCTGCTTTAGAAGATAAGACTTAATATATAAAGTAGAACTCTGTGCAAGAAGAAGTTAGTTATAGTATTAATCAGCTATCAACCGAATAGTGTATACCTAATAAACTCCGTTTGAATTAATAAAGTATATTTTAAAAACGTAAAATTTCTTATTATTAAAAAGGATAGTCTCGCGTAAGAGATACGAATATCTTTTTTTTAATAACATAGTTATCACAACTATAACTCGCGCGCTGAATGAACATGGGGAAATTCGAATTTGAAGCTGATATTAAGGCTGCTCAACGCTAATCGTTGTGTCAATGACATTAATTAACATATCCTCATGCTGATTGAGAGTTAGAAATGCTCAGAATAATCGTTTCCACATTATCAATTAACGTTGACTGAGGAAAGTACATGATTCAGCGATCGATTTAATGGTTTTTTTCTAAATTCAAGTAATATGTGTCATCATTCCTTCACAGAAATTGCATGTTAGCGTTTCTTACTGTAATGGTAACTCATCGTCAAATTTAAAACCGAAGGAAGCCGAAGATTTTGGAAAATGAGAATTTTATGTTATTTTTACATTTCATGGATGAAAATGTTTTCGATTTGCTAATTATATGGTTTAATTAGTTAGTTCGTTTTTATGCAATATTGGAAATGGATGATTTCGAATTTCAATGCAGATTTATGCCCTCCAACAGAACGTGTAAAAGTAATGCATTTTTCAGCTGTCACAAGAGCTTTATTAATGCAGTTTTCGTATTTTTGCCCATGGAGGAAAAGTAAATTGTGTATATTTAGTATATGTTCTAGTTGTGCGGAAAGCATTGACATATCTGAAGAATTTCAGATATCATGTTGCATATGACACAGATGGTAGGACGAAATCAAGCCAAAAATTTGAAGATCTGATCAGGAGAAAAAAGATAAGCTTGAAACTTCGGATGCTCACGTACCCTCATGTACACGGGTAGGGCCTCTCTATATTTTATACCTCCATGCTTATACCTCAATGATGCAATATCATCACTCTTACGCGTGATGTACCATCCCAGCTCCTGACAATGTAACTAAAACTGCCTGTCACAAGAGACCGTAGTAGGGGTGCGATCCATACATACGTTGATGATGCTTGATTCCATTTTGACGTGCATATTGGAATTTAGCTTACCAGTGGGTGACCATAGGCTTAACTTCCTTTTTCACAAGTGCTGTCTTCACTGCATCGTGGCTGGAATTGTCAAAAGTCTCCTCAATATCCAAACAATTATTTTAATGCAAAGATTTTTTGAGTTGTCCAGTCAACTCGTACTCGATGAAAACGTCCCGCATGCTTTTTGGTCAGGATGAAACGGATACGGACAGTTTTGAAGATGAACACGACTTTAAACTAGTTATACCGTTGCAAGACACGATGGCTATAAATATTGTTTTCACCTGCTACCATTATTTCTGTAGCTAGCCATTCTGAAGGCCCGTGATTGACTGTAGAGCCTAAATGGAGATAATGTCGAAGAAAGGATTGGATGAAAAATGAGAAGGAGTCAATTAAGTCTTTGGATGTAGGCTTTGTTTTCAGACTTTCCATTTTTGAAATCTCCTCAACTAATGATTTACTTATAAAATATAACGATTTCTCATTCGTCTTCTAGCAAAAATTTTTTATCTAAAATGTACATCCGTCATGACAAAAAATAACCACATAATGAAATCTCTTAAGGCTCTTTCTTACAGTAGTGTGACATATAAGCTAAATGAATATTTTCAATAACTTAAATCGAATTAAATTTTCCTAGAAACTATTCCAGAAAGGTATAAAAAACAGTCTTTATCATTTAATTGAATGTGCCCAAGAGACCAATGTGATTTGATCTGTGAGCAGGAAGGTTCGCAGGAGATGCAAGAAATGAGCGAAATAGACAGTATAGATGATCATTGCCGTCAGAGAGGTCCCTCTTTCGTCTGCGTCGCCAAGCGATTCATGATACCCTCCTTCATAAGAAGAACCGTCCGCACGTAATATGACACGCAGTTGTCTTTTGACTTCATCATCTTCATCTCTATTACGTTTTCTGGAGCGAGTTTGCCTTTTTTCTCCAAGAGATGCAAACGGAGTCCTGTCCATCTTCTGCATGCACAGAACGTGTGTCAAGGGTCATCCGCGATCTCCCTAGACTTTCCCGTCTTATACATGTAAGATTGAAAACAGCTGTGTCCACTGAGTAGTTGCGTCAGATAATAATCAGTCTCACCATGCGTTATGCAGAACCAAGGCCAAAAGTCACTGTTTAGCCATGCGGTTCACCTCGTGTATCGTTTACCCATCGTTGCTGCCATAAAGCTAGGGTACTTCCCCTTTCCTCTCGGCTAACGATTTCACTCGCCGACTCCCTCCTACATCAGTACACTCGCTTTCATTTACCGCGAGTAGCATAAGAGGGACCACCCTCCAGATAACCTGTGCTGCCGGTTCAGAGACAGTGCGGTATTCAGCTGCAATCCGTAGAGCTCCTCGCCTTTGACCTGTGCGAGACACCTTCATTACGACTGTTTGCTAGGAGCGTCAGCCCAGACTTCGGAGCCGTACAAGAGCACTGACTCCATTACACTTATCGAGATTGGTCCTCGCATGTTGGTCATAAGGGGAACGAAAACTATCCGCTGACGCTCGAACCAGCTCAAAGAAGCGCATCTTCGAGTCAATCATCAAACTGATTTATTTAATTGATTCCTTCAACTCGATGATTGTTTCTCCGACCCAAACGGGAATAACATGAGGGATGCGCTTCTTGGTCAGTATGACGACCTCAGTCTCTACAACAGCAAGACTAAACCCAAGACCTGTCATCCACTCACTCACTCGACGTATTACCGCACCCAGTTTGAGTTGTGTCTGTTCGACAATACGTCCGGCGACTAGTACTGCTTCGTCATTTGCATATTCAATCAGACGCGACTCCTCCGGAAACTGCAACCTCAAAAGCTCATCGTACGAGACATTCCAGAAGTTCGGGCCAAGAATGAAACCCTCCGCCACCTCTGATATCAAATCCATTATTCGCCGGCATCCAAATGGGACATAGATGAGCTTCTTATTTTTGAGATAATCCTTCAGTTGTGATAGTAGTAGTAGTAGTAGTAGTAGTAGTAGTAGTAGTAGTGGTAGTAGTAATAGTAGTAGTAGTACTAGTGGAATGAGCAAGGAATTGAATTGCTAATTGGGTTTTAAATGTCAGATGTCAAACTTCTACCCGGGAAAGATTATTCGCTCTTATCTAGTAACATACTTTTCTTTTCTTCAAAAACAAATTGAATGAATGAAGAATTGAAATGTAGATGAAGGACCAATATGGGTGAAATTTATTGGGTGGTTGTATTGAAAGTGTCGGCTTAGGGATGACTCATCTGTATACCTCTTTATTCCAGAACGTCAGGTCATTTTCCCGGAATCCGTATATTTACCTGAAAAAAGATGTTGGCGACCACTATAAAAGGTCGAGTGTGATTCAAATATATTAAATCTTTTGGGAAATATTGAAGTGTAAGGATGGTCAGTGAAACTGTAAAAGTAAGGTGTGCTCTCTACTACGCGTTCAAATTACGGACAAATGCAGCAACGGCTGCCCGCAGGATACGTGACGCATTCGGAGACGATATTATCTCAGAACGTACAGCTCAAAGATGGTTTTCCCGATTCCGCACCGGAATTTTGACAAAAGCCCTTGATGGGCTTTTGATTGATTAGGCTTGATGATAGCGTAACAACAAACAGTTCCGAACAAACGACCGATCTAACGGTATTCAAAAAATTCTGCAGAGTTACATTGGTGTTCATTTTTATTTTACTCTATTTTGTCTATCTATTTACATTTGGCTTGTAAACAAAACGAGGAAAAAATAAAAAATTTTACTAACACTAATACAATTTTGCAAAATCCGTTAGATTGGTCGATGGTCGGAGTGTTATCGCTGTTTGTTCTTACGCTATGGCTTGATCAGTGGGTTCCTCATCAACTTACCGATAACAACAAAAGGCAGCAGACAAAAGACAGATCTCTATCTGTACTTCGCTATTGTGGCGCAACGAATGGGAGGCGGTTTTGAATCGGGTGATGACGTGCGATAAAAAATGGATTATGTATGACAATAGCCGACGCACGTATAAGTGATTACCGCCGGAGGACCCTCCTGAAACTATCCCAAGGCCAAGCCTTCATCAGCGGAAGACCTTGTTCTGTGCATGGTGGCATCACACAGGTATCGTGTGGTATCAACTATTGCAATCTGGCCAAAGCATTACAGCTGAAGTGTACAGTCAGCAATTAAGAAAAGTTCATCAGGAATTGCGACGTACGTATGCAGCGCTCGTGAATCGGAGGGGAGTCTTATTCCTCCAGGATAACCACGCACGACCTCATACAGCGGCATTCACCAGGGACACCATAAAGGAAATTGGCTGGGAACTTTCACCACATCCACCATATTCTCCCGACATTTCGCCATCAGATTTTCACCTTTTCCGGGCGATGACGAACTTTATGCGAGGATGGCAATTCACCAATTGAGAGGACTTAGAAATAGCATTACGAAATTTCTTCGATGGGCGAGACAGAAACTTTTATCAAACAGGAATATATTGTTTACCATCATGTTGGCAATGAGTCATAGATGCCAATGGTAACTATTTTCAAGATTAAATATATTACCATTTATTTAAAAAATTTCCATATTTCACTATGTCCAAAACCGGCAATTTCAATGCAATCCATCCAATACAATCATTGAAGCCCTCGGATGAGTGCCTTTTTTAATCAAGGTGCAGAAGCTTTCAACTTGAAATGAACCGACAATGTTTCATATTTGCGCAATACGTAGAGTCAAAATGGATGTGAAGTTGTTCTATCGCACATTCGCTGGCTTTAGGAATGAAAGGTTCAACGCATTTTTCCCAAAATTGTGGGTTCTAGGTTCTGCGCGTACATCCTCTATTTTTTTATAAGTATAGAACTGAAAACTATTAACACTTTTTAATACTACGTATATAGTGACAGCTGCCGTCCGTTTAATGGTTCGTTTAGGTTAGAATTTTAACATTAATACCTTAACGCCTAAACAAATTATGCAGATTTATTTCGGAAAAAAATAACGGTTCCGTTCGATTAACTGGTCGACATGATCAGAACAATTAAAAAGATTATACAAGTACGTTCCCGCACCACAATTACTGTCACTGACGATGCGCATCCAACCACATATCGACCAGTCCGTTCAAAAAAAAAAAAAAAAACATAGCAGCTGTTGAGCGTAATATCGATGAAGGTCCAAGTGAGTTCATTTGATATCGTGTTTAACAATTAAACCTGTGCGCATCTATATTATGCAAGCAAGGCATTGGTTTACGAGCGCATAATATCAAACTCGTGAAAGGATTTAAATCGAACGACCAACAGAAGAACGAATTGCTGCAGATTCCGAATTTCATGAGAAATTTTTGTTCAGCGATAAAATTAATTTATGGTTGAAAAGCTACACCAGTAAGCAAAACTTCCGCATTGGGAGTGATAAGCAATCACACGCTGTTGTCCGAACAACATTGACTGACATCATTGACATTAATTGACTGACCTCGTGACCAATGTTACACCCAAGTAACATAAATATAGAAATACAAGTTCACCAAATTTGACGGATATCGGCGGATGGCTTTCCAAACCTGATGACGATATTTCGCGAAATCACCATAGTTTAAATAAGAACTGTTAAAAAATCTATCGTTGCGCATGATTTCAAAGTGTGAACGTTTAACCGTCAATTAAGATGTGTTTCTGTGTAACGGCAAGATCATCGAGGAAATTTGCTTGACAAAGCAAATTTTCTTTTTGAGCCACATTAAACATGAAAACAAAACAATCTGGACCTTACTGTGGTCCCTAAAATTAGACAAAAGAAACATTCTTTTGAACAATTACATTTATTATCTAGCTATTTCTTCTAGCCGCAAACGTCAACTAACGTAATCATAACAGTTGAAGTTCTTTTATACCTTCTGTGTGTTTAGCTTGGGAAAGTCAGATACGTCAGTTTCCATATTAATGAAAAGTGCATATGACCTCATTCATCGAGAGAAATTATTTACGATTATCGCGCAACTGTGCTAGACCCGTAAGCTATACTTCTGTAGAATATTATCTATGTTGTCTTTGATTTGACATCTACAAGCCATAGCGTGATGTCGTGTTTTATTTGTCCTTGTATAAAATTTTTCATAATAAATGACAATTAAATATTGTGATGTTTTAGCGTAAGTACAGTGCTATCCTCAGCTCAGTAGACTCGCCTTCGGATAAAAGGGGTTAAAAGAGAATATTGATGATCAATGCTCCGGCATAAAATCATGCACCGGTTGGTTCAAAGCAAACGGAGTGAAGTCCGACTCTTATAGACTGGCCGTAGAACAGGGAGACGATCTTTACAGCCTTCTGAAGGCACGGTAGAGACACAATCAAAAAGTTATCCGGGAAAGATCTAGAAGGAGAGAAATGCTTCAACATTTGAAGTGCCAATAGACTGGCCACGTATCGCCAACTGCTCCTTTCATTCAAGCTGTGCAGCCTATGGAGAAAGCTGTGTAGCCTATGGATAAAAACGAGGCGCGTTCAAGATGCATTGAAACAGACAAGCAAAATGGGCCATCCTTCTGTGGCCTTTATAAAGAGAATGGCCATCCTGCAAACTATTCTGGCTGCCCCAAAAGGAAAAGACCGAGAAAAAAAAGTCTTTGTAGAAACAAACTAACAAATCTCACCACCTCACACTTAGACTTAGCCCTTTGCAAAACACAATGACGGCTACACCAAAAAATGCCCAATCATGCGTAATTTAGGCGGAAATCACGATAGGACGGTATTCTGAAACGCCACGGAGCGTATGAGTCCAGGAAAACCTTTTTCAACGCCTACAACAAGAAACGTTATTGGAATTAGAAATAATTGAATAATTTAGGATAATTGTCAATTGGCGACCTCCCTTAATCACCAGATGAGATACTTGCACTGAAGAGCTATACCTGAATATCTATAGTGGCAAATAACTGGTATCCATTTGCCTTAAGGTGTTACATATGTGTCGCAGTTTCAAAAAAATTGCTGTTTTTTATTATCTTATTAATTTCTACAACCTTTCGAAAATATTGTCGTAAATTTTCAGGTCGATCCGAATAAAAGTTTCGGAGATACAGCCTTGTGAATGTGCGCGCTCGAGGTCAGCTAGGCTCCGAGCGCCATTGTTTGTCTGTTTTTATTGGCTATTGTTTTCACTTTCTAAGGGCAACTAGTTTGAAATACTTCAGTTGGTGATTACTTCTTGAATCACAAGGTTCATTTGAGGTTATGCAAAGTGTCTGTTGTGAAATTTATTTAAAAATGCCTAAACTTTCGAGAACTCAGTTAAAAGACGGCGCTCGTAGAAAAGATAGACCAAGGAAAAGGAGACAGTCATTCAATCCTAAAAATCCGAAAATTGATGATGATTCCTTCACGAGTACGTCGGCAAAAAATTAAAAAGTAACGATAAAGAGCACGTACCACAAAATGACACGCTCCAATATTCAATTATAGACTTTGCCTTAGTTTTTTCAACACTCTCATCTTTTAAGCGGTGTTCTAACATTATTAAAAATAAAGATGAAGAAAAATTGTGTAGTGGAAACTTGGATTTTAAACAATGCTCGAAATTCGGTCTGGGATTTAAAATTGTAGTAGCATGTCAACGATGTGATCCGAAATATATTTTATCATGTAGAAAAATCGGAAAAATGTCGGAAATTAATCGCCGGTCCTTTTTTGTTATGCGAATATTGGGCTTGGGGCTTGCCGGATGCAAGAAATTTTTCGGTTCGATGAATCTTAGCAGTTCATTTTTAAATCAATCAACATACGATTTTTATATTAATAAAATACATGAGTGTATCGGGACGATTGCTTAAACAATGTTCTCTTCTGCTGCTCAAGAAGAAAAGCAATTAACGAGCCTCGAAAACGACGTTGAAGCTACGATGGATGTGGGTGCTTCCGGTGACGGTACGTGGAAGGAGCGTGGTTTCGCATAAATAAATCGTGTGAGTTAACTAATCGGATATTATTCGGGAAAAGTGTTGGTTGTGCTTGTAAAATGCTTTTACTGTAAATTATGTGAGTCTTGGAAAAAAATTGAAGACGGCAGAGTATGAAGAGTGGAAAGAAGAACATATCGCAATAAATCTATGCAGCTCCAATCACACTGGAGCATCTGGGAACATGGAAGTATCTTCGATTGTTGAAATATTGAAACGTTCTATTGTAAAACATGGCCTGAGGTACGTCAACTATATAGGAGATGGGGATGCAAAAACATACTCTGGTATTCTCAAAGCCCAACCTTATGGTGAAGATTTTATTATCAACAAAAAAAGAATGCATTGGACATGTACAGAAGAGGATGGGTACCCGTTTACGTGATTCAGTCAACAAAACAGTTGAGGAAAAACTAGTCAATTGTTAAAATACTAAAAAAAACTCTTTCTGGCAAAGGTAAACTGACTGGTAAATTAATTGATAAATTGACTACTTATTATGGTTTGGCAATAAGAAGAAATTGTGAGTCAGTTGAAAAAATGAGAGATGCTATATGGGCTACTTATTACCACTACAACTCGACAGACAAAAATTATTAGCACGGAAATTGCCCAAAAGGTCCAGACTCCTGGTGCGCCTGGCAGCGAGCATCGGCTACAAACACTATTTCATCATTCAAACATGATTATACTGCATTCGCTGATGATGTTTTGACTGCAATGAAACCTATCTATGAAGATCTTTCCAGCGCGGTGTAATGGTGTTTTCACACAAAATAATAAAAAAGCTTGAGCCAGGTAATATGGAAGATTACTTAATACTTCCTGCTGGTTCAAAAATCGTTAATATTGCTGCATTAGTCGCGGCTTGCACCTTTAATGACGGAACATCCGCTTTATTATTATTTATGCATGGTATGGATTTGAAACTTGGCCGAAATTCCCACGAATATGCCCGAAAGGCTGATCAAAATTCGTCCAGGATTCAGGAAATGTCCAGGAAAAGCCAGGATTCGTCATAGACAGGAGCAAAAGGATGCCCTCAAAATTGCAGCTGCTGCCGTTGTTTACTTTATGGCCCAGGAATCGACGATTCAATGTAAGTTAAGAAAATTTTTTTCCCTGTTTTATTGTTACTCAAAACTTTAAGCACGTTTTTCTCGAAACTGTGTTTTCAAAATCGGTTGTCAAAAGTTCTCGAAAACTACCCAACCGATCTTGATGAAATTTTACACTGGTCTTTGAGATACAATTCTCAAGAACTTGGATGGAGGAGTCTTTTTTCATTCAATTGCAACTATTTAAAAAACACAAAATGCAGAGAAAATTTGACCAAAATTAGCATTTTTTTGTAAAAATGTCTACCCAAAATGCAATTTTCACTTCTTCTTTTTTTCCTTCGTCCAAGTTCTAGTTTATGCTGTTAACTGAAACAAGAATTTTTCTATTTCACTTGAGATGATCGTGTCATTAGTTCTGCTGACAACGCGGACGCACCTTTTTCCGGAGGCGTCATCGGAAATGACGTCACATTGGCGGAGTTTTAAATATTTTTCTTTGAAAATTAAAAATAAATTCTTCAAACGTATATCTTTAACACAGTAAGAAGTTTGAACAAAATATTTAATTTCTTATGTATAAAAAAAATGTTGAAAATAGACCTTTCTTCGCCCGAGTAAACCCATGTAACACCTTAATATAAACTCCCTTGTCTCCCATGAAAATAGAATGTTTAGTTCTAATTTAATATAATCCATGCAAACAGACATAATACTCCTAAATGAAACAGTGAAACCTACTAAAATCGGTCTACAAGATCCCAGTGCACACATGTAAAATTCTCAGGAATGATTCGGGGAGAGGATCAGCAATTCGCAATAACCTTTCGGTTGAACCAATAACCATCGACCACACATACATTTCTTGCGCGCTTGGACTTCCTGTAACGAAAATACTCATTACGAGTATAATATATAATATAGGAAAATACTCTAGTCAGTATGAATCCCAGGGAATCTTGAAAATCTTATGCGAACATTTCTCGAAAGGATCTTCAATATAGCTTCTAACTATGACTCCATCATCCTGGGTGGGGACCTGAACGCGAATCTAATAAAACAAGGGAGCCAATAAGAAGGAAAATTAACTAAAACTATGTGAGTATACTGAGCAGTCTTAAAACCCCAAAAACCAAAAAAGTTGTCTAACAACCAGACCAGATTTTACCATCTTCTCCAGCACCAATAAGGCAGGGTCATGAAGATATTGTATTTTCAGTAACTTTTTCGCTCTTGAGGACGAAGTTGAAAAGATCCTAGCCAGCAAGAATTGCAAGTCCTCCTTGCCTGGATGGCATACCAAATAAAGTACTGAGGAAGCATGAAGCAGTTGTTGCGAAAACGTTGATGATCCTCTGTAACAACTGCATCAGTAATGTTTACTTTCCTTAAGCCTGAAAATGGCGCAACCTCGTCCGCATTTTAAAGCCACAATCTGATAAGTAGCATAAAAATTGTCCTAAAAAATTAGTATAAAAATTTCAGACCTAATTCATTACTATCTAACATAAGTAAACGCCAGGAAGGAATCATCCTATGCATAATAGCTTGAAGGTGTTCTTTTAAAATCTGACTCCAAAGTTTCAGTCTGGATTTCAACATAGCAAGTCAACAGAACAAGCAAAAATGCTGTTGCACGATACGGTCACCAAGAACGTGCGCAAAGAACAATGCAGGGTTGCTTGCGTACTGGATCTTCAAAAGAACTTTGACTCCATTTGGATGGGTAGTCTCAAACTTAAGCGCATCGCTTCAAATTACCCTCTCCACTTTACATGAATCATCCACAACTTTCTACTAAACAAAACCTATGGTCATCAAACTTCAACGCCAGTACCCACTATATCGGGGAGTGGCATAAGCTTCCATACTCAGACTCTACCATTTTGAATTATACTTTCACGATCTTCCGAGCCCCACCATTTCTCCAAGTAGAAACCAAAGCCCGTCCTGCAACCCGGAGGTTATTACTTTTGCTCCAGTTTTTCAAATGTAAAGCTACTTATGTATAGAGCATAATCCCGCCAATTGTCACCTACTTTTTCCAAGTATTTTTGACTGTTTTACCAACAGCGACAGAAGAAATAGAAATATTTGAAAAAAGGATACTTCATGAACGTGTTTCATAAAAATCGACATCCATAAAATATACTTAAAAAATCACTGTTTAAGAAAAAAATTGTTCCCATTTTGCAATATATGATCAAAATAAGTTAGAAAATATAAGCCGAATGGTGGTCACATGACTCGCCACTAATTCGAAACCTATACAGCACTACTGAGTATTGTAGAAGAATGTCAACCCAATGAAGATCCGACCTGGAGATCAGGTCGGATTCAAATATGCCCTCTGCTGAAAGTAAAAACGATTGTTTTAATGCTCAGGAGAGAGCATACCCTCAGCCAGAACAAGCGGGAAGATTGAACCGTGAATAAATAAAAATATAAATAAATTAAAGTGATTTTAGTTTTGCTTTGTTAACCACTAAAGAACCAAACCATATAAGCAAACGGTAGAAAAATGTACGTTTAAACTAAAAAAAAAAAACTTACATTAAGACTACATATTCGTCTTAACCTACTGTATTGTGTGTTTTTTGAGACTAAACAAAATTTCCAATAAAGCACTACTACTAGAACTACAACTACAACAACAACTACAACAACAGCAACAACAAGAACTACTACTACAATGATGACAACTACTACTTCTACTGCTGCTACTACTACTATTACGACGATGACTACTACTACTACTTCTACTACTGCTACTACTACTACTGCTACTACTCCTACCACTATTACCACTACTACCAGCACCACTACTACTTCTACTACTGCTACTACTACTACTACTCCTACCACTATTATCACTACTACCACCACTACTACTACTACCACTACTACTACTTCCCCCCATGGGTACTACCTTGGCGTGGTGGGGGGGCTTGACGAGGTTGCCCGTCATCCAGTCGCGTGATCAAGTGACTAAAAATGAAAAAAAAAATAGTAAATTAGGGGTGGGGATATACACCCCGACGTGTGAGGGAGCCTCGACCTCATGCGGGCTTCTCTCCAGCATTCATGTTGGGGATAAGTCACCAGGGCATTTTTCAATGGTAGAACACTTGGCCACTGAAGAATCAAAAATTACAAGTGAAAAAATCAACGACGCAAGCATGTTCGCCCGAAGGCCAAAACTACTGCGAACTCCACCTCAAAGAGTAGCCAAGCCTAATCAAGGCAACGAGAAAACATCGTGCAAGCAAACCTCCATCGAACGCTTTGCAACAGCGAAAAAGGTGCTTGTCCACAACATTCCTCCTACACAAGGCGATGGAGCGAACAATACCAGAAGCGTAGTGGAGGCTTCGGGCAATGGAGTCATCGATCCGAAGTGCTTTTCTCCAGGGGCCATTAAAAGTCATATACTGAACAACGTGGAAGGCGAAATCAATGATGCTCAGCAACAACAAGACCCTCCTGCTGACAGTATATCGAGAACTTTACCTGAGGACGATCTGATAACGAAAAAAGCCGCTGACAGAAGTGAGGAAGAGCGTCTAACAAGGAACATAAGCGCTATAATAAAAGTGATGAGAAATTCAACGAATGTCCAAAAAAATGTCAACAAGGACATCAAAAATGGGATTGACGAATTGGATTACCTCGTTGATAGGAACCAGCACTATCGCCGCAGGTGGTTACGGGCGGAGTAAGAATTGAAAAAGCTTAAGAAAGTTCCAGAAAAGGCAAAAGGCCTCTCGTAAAAGGCAAAAGGGCGGCATGTAGCCCACTTAAACCTGACCGTAGGAAAAGGGCGAAGGGGCCGATAACAGTCGAGACAGGAGACATCAGTCAAGGGGAGGAGAAAAACGATGGCATTGAATTGGTGCGCTCTAAATCGCAACAGAAGAAGGCTGCGAAGAAGATACACCGCGCGACAACAAAAGATTCCAAACAGGCGCCCGAAAAGCAAGAACGCACGAAACACAGCGCAATGCCAAAAAAGACCAGGAACAAGCAGCGCAGCGATGCTCTACTGATTAAGCCTGCAGACGGGAGAACTTACGCCGAGGTCCTCAAGGAAATCGGGCAAAATGTGGAACCCGAAAAAAACGGTGTCTGTACACGAACAATAAGAGCGACCAGAACAGGCGGTCTCCTCGTAAAACTCGGAGCGGGATCCACCGACAAGGGACAGTTCGAGAGCGCTGTCAAGGACCTTCTGGGCTCTAAAGCTGTTATCTCGACATTACAGCCAACGGCCTCTTTGGAAATAAGAGACCTTGACTGCATTGCGGATGCCAAACAAGTAGAAGATTCCATTAGGCTAATTCTTCCTATGGCAGAGAGCTTTAGGGTAAGGCTAACGCCTACCAACCCTAGAGGACAAAGGGCGGCAATAATAGACATCGCAGAGAAAGACGCTGTGCAACTCCTGGCCAAGGAGAAAATTAAAATCGGCTGGGTTGTGTGCAGGATACGTCGGAGGGTAGCCCTAACTCGATGCTACAAGTGCCTTAGCTTTGGACTCATCTCCTTGAACTGCAAGGGGCCAGATCGAAGCAAACTGTGCTACAAGTGTGGCACTTCCGGCCATAAGGCGAAAGACTGCCCAAACGAACCCAGTTGCATCTTGTGCAAAGATAAGGGACGGAAGTCTGAAAATCTGGCTGATATTCCAAGAAGTGGTAGATGCCAGGAGTTCAAAGAGGCACTAAGCAAGAAAAGATCAAAGACATGATCCAAGTCCTGCAAATCAACCTACACCGTAGCTCAACCGCACAAGATTTACTAAAGCAGGTTGCAAGAGAGAAAAAAGTTGACTTGTTGCTACAACAAAGAGGAAGCTTGATGGTATTGTGATTGATCCGGCACCACCGCCATCTGGGTACGTGATAGGGCTCTACCCACAGCTCGGATTTGTTCCAGCGGAAATGGCTTCGTTCTCAGTGGGTGCGCTGATTTGACATTCATAAGCGTCTATTTCACGCCGAATAAGTCAATTTCATGTTTTCAGAGCAGGCTCGATCAACTGGAGGAAGCTGTCTCCAGAACGGAAGGGCCAATCCTTGTTGGCGGTGACTTTAACGCCAAGGCGATAGAATGGGGAACGCCTCTTCCTAGAAATGGCGACTAGGAGGCAACTTGTCATCATGAACGTTGGAAACACAACAACTTTTCGAGCGGGTGGCTGCTTGGAAACTATTCCGGATGTGACATTTGCTTCGGAGTCCTTAGTGCCTAGGATACGCAGATGGAGGGTACTGGAGGACTACTCGGCGAGCGATCATCAGTACATTGCTTTCGAAATTGGCGAGCGGGCTACTCGACGCGTAGCAACCCAACCCTCAACTGTAGGTTGGAATATTGCTAAAGTAGATGTCGACGCGGTCGCCGCAGCTCTTATGAGAGGTGAAACTATGACGGTAACGGGGTGAGCCTCAGCTGAAAACATGGTGAACTCCACCATGAGGCACATCAAGAATGCGTGCGACTGCTCTATGCCCAGGTGACGGCCTCGACGCAATAAGCCTGCTGTGTACTGGTGGTCGGCAGAAATCGCTGAAAAGCGGAGAGGATGTCACAAACTCCGCCGCGAATCTCAACGTTTAAGAAATCGAGACGAGTCACACTCGCGAACGCTGGCAAAGAGGTCGGTTAGAAAAGTTCTCCGTACGTCAATTAACGAAAGCAAGGCTCGCTGCTGGCGCAACCTAGTTGAGGACATCGACAGAGACCCGTGGGGGCTGGGTTACAAGCTTGCCATGCGGAAATTAGGAGCTGAAAGCAGGCCCTGTGTCCTTGAAACGGAAAAAATGGACCAGATTGTTAGAGCGCTCTTCCCTATGCATCCTATTCGTCCCGATGATGCAGATGTTGAATGTCTCGGAGAATGCCCACTTTTTACCACCATCGAGCTGGATGATGCGGTGAAATCTTTAAAATCGAAAAAGGCTCCGGGGCCAGACGGTATACAAGCGGAAGTGATACAGCTTGCACATCAACTTTACCCTGACAAGCTGCTCACCACTTTCAATGCCTGTCTGCAGCAGGGCGCGTTTTCAAATTGCTGGAAAGAGGCGAGGCTCGTGCTGATCCACAAGGTGAAGGGGAACGCGGAGCAACCATCTTCATATCGGCCCCTATGTATGTTGAACGCCGCTGGGAAGGTGCTCGAGAGGCTCATTAGAGAAAGGTTGGAGAGTCAATCCGAACTGTCGGGGATCTGTCTCCTCAGCAGTACGGCTACAGGGCTAGTCGATCCACAATCGGTGCAAAAGCAGAGGTGGTGACTGCAGTCCAGCAGGCAGAAGCCCACAATCACTACTTGAGACGAATAGTACTGCTCATAACATTAGATGTGAGAAATGCCTTCAGTTCTACTAGGTGGACAAATATTCTACGTGCTCTGGAATATTTCAGGGTGCCGAGGTATCTGACGCAGATATTGAACGACTATCTCCAAAACCGAAAACTCATCTATGACACATTGGGAGGCCGGCGAAGAATTGATTTGACACCAGGCGGTGGCGCAGGGTTCCGTTCTGGTCCCGGACTTCTGGAATGTCTCGTACAATGAGCTTTTGAGGTTGCAGTTACCGGGGGAGTCGCGCCTGGTTAGCTATGCAGATGACGTAGCAGTACTAGTCGCCGGACTTACTGTCGAACAGGTGGAACTCAAACTGGGTGCGGTAATACGTCGAGTGAGCGAGTGGGTGACAGACAGTGGACTTAGCCTAGCGCCGGAAAAGACCCAGGTCGTCGTCCTGACCTAGAAGCGGATCCCTCGTGTTATTCCCGATCGGGTGGGAGAAATGATCATAGAGTCGAAAGAATCACTCAGATACCTTGGCTTGATGATTGACTCGAAGATGAGTTTTCTCGAGCAGGTTCGAGCGTTAGCGGATAAGGTTTCCGTGCGAGTATCGGCGCTCAATTGCATTATGGCTTACACGCAGGGGCCAACCTCGAGCAAAAGACGTCTATTGATGAGTGCAATGGAGTCAGCGCTCTTGTATGGCTCCGAGGTTCGGGCTGACGATCTTAGTAAAGAGACGAACCGAAGGCGTCTGGTACAGGTGCAGAGTTAAGGAGCTTTGTGGAAAGCGGCTGCATACTGCACTGTCTTTGAACCTGCAGTGCTGGTAATCTCGAGGGTGGTTCCTATTAAGTTACTTGCAGACGAACGGAAACGTGTATACTTACGTAGGGGGAAGTCGGCGAGAGAAACCGTCAGCCGAGAGAAACGGAGAAGAACCCTAACCTTGCGGCAGCAAACATGGTAAAACGAAACGCGAGGCAGGTGGACCGCACAGCTGATAAGTGACTTTGGGCCGTGGTTCTACAGAATGAATGGTGAGAGTGTGACTCAATGGGAACGGGTATTTTCAATCTTACCTGTATAAAATGGGAAAGTCACCATCCCCAGCTGGCGGGTTCTGCCCGGGGGTGACGGATGACACCTGCTATATGTTCTTCACGTGTACTAGATTTACAAGACTCCGTTCGCACCTCTCGGAGAAAATTGGCGTACTTTGTATGTATGTAACAGAAAATGTAACGGAAAAAATTATGCAATCAAAAGACAATTGGAATTGTGTGTCGCATTACGTACAGACAGTACTTATTATAAAGAAGGGCATGATGGATCACTTGGCGAGGGAGGGGGATCTCTGTAACGCAATTCTCTCTGATCGCAATTCCTTCCTATCCATCCGTGCAAAAAGAGGGATTTCCCTTAACCTGAAGGCACTGCTAAGCGACGATTAATGAGGCCTAGTTCCAAGTAATATGACAAACAGTTCCAGGCTAGGTTCTCGGTATGAGAGGGGAGGTGTTTAGTCGGTAGTCCGGTAGCGGGGGAGTTCGACACTCAGGGCGTAAAATGCCTTCACCTCCCAAACAAAAAAACTACTACTACTACTACTTCTACTACTACTACTACTACTACAGCTACTACTACTACTACTACTACTACCACTACTACTTCTACTACTACCACTACTACTGTATGTTGTCTATTACGCCGATCGGTTGCATCTCCTGCGATTCTTCTTGCTCCAAGATCAAATTACATTGGTTCCCTGGAAAATTCGAAATTTCAGAAAAAAAAATTTTGGTTGAAGACGTATTATATCGGTATTTTATAAGGGAATTTTCAGTTGAGGGGCCTTATAAATGTCGACAATTTTTGAAAATTTTGATTCCGTGATAAACTATAACTTTACACATCAATCATCATTCTGATTATTAGTGAATCAAAGGATCAGTTACTCTGTCATTTAAAATTGCCTAATTTTTTTACTTATTTTTTAAAGCACTTCTTCAGAAACAATTATGGATGACTTGGTCGAAATCTTAAATGCTATTTACGACTACATCGGAGTGTTTTCTTCTCTATTGAATACTTTGAAACGCACTTCAATATGAAATGTGCTAATTAAAATTTTTTAATAGTTTGAAACTCCTTTTTGGTAGAAACACTTCCTCAAAAGACTCTCAAGTCTAAAGTTAATGGTGTTTAAACAGTACGAAATGAGCTTGCAAAGAACAAAATTTCGAAAAAGATGATATCTAATTTTGCCTTAGCAAAAGATGAGCGTAATGTGGAATAGTTTCATGTGCATCATGCAGAAAAAATTTTTAAAGTAAAATTTTTAATTAAAAACAGGAAGCAACAATGAAGGAGCATAAAGTTTGAGAAGAAATATGAAAGAGAAATGAAATCTACACCTTTCCTCGCCAATAATCTAAGGAGTTTCTACCTTAGGTACTTGAATGAAGTTAAATATTTGAATTCTGTATTTGAATGCAAAGCTTTCAAATCTAATCAGGTGAAAAGTATACATAAAGGGAAAAGTTTCTGGGAAGATACATTTGCATTTATAGGAAAGGGTAGGTACCAAAAAGAAGCCCAACATATTAACATATTTTTTTAACTTAAATTCATTCATTCAATTTGTTTTTGAATTCATCTTCTGTAATCAACTTCACCAGCGTAGTTTTCTCCTCTTCAGCCATGCCGGTTTCACGCATTTCTTTCATGTCACTTTGCTTGCGGGGCAGTAAGAAAATCGCACGAGGATAAGTCAGCTGCAATAGGAGGATGGGACAAAGGATTCATGTCAGATTTGATCAAAAATTGTCACACAGACAGGGCTGTGTGAGGAGAAGCGTGGAAAAACAAGTCGCCCCATTGCTACAAACCACGCCCTTACAACCGTAAACTGTAGCGCAATCTTTTCAAAGCTTCCAATGAACTGATTTTTAGATTACCCTGTTGAACTCTGAATGGACGTCTCTACTCAGACCGAATAATTCGGCATTTTGTTGACGTTTGAGTACACTTCGCGGGTTCTTTTTGGGGCAAAGCGGGTTGATATCTTCCAAATGCTTGACTGTTACTTATATTCGTACTGTGATTCGCCACCTAAGATGACTCCGGAAAAATTTTGATCACTTTGGAACCCATCTTTCAAAGCAAAGCATGCTTCTGCGCAATTTTGTTTTTGTTTAGCAATCGAGGTGCAGATTTTCCAGGTACCGTTTTCATCCTTAAATTGCCTTCAATTTCGCTGAACATCCAATATCCAAGTTACTCGAGAAAATTCTGCAAATTCTTCAATAGTCCGTTTTCGACCGTCCAGATCTTCCAGTTTGATGTTTTAAAAACTGAGCCCGCATCTGAAAGAACCACTTCGGCAAGAAAACTAAGGGCAACAAAATCGTCTTACTTTTTTATATGGAATTTACAACTTTGTGTGTGTAATAATATTTTTAATCGATCATTCTCATAAGGAGAACGATCAGGAAATTAAAGCGTTTACTTTTGAGGTTTTTTTTGGGTTGGAGGCGAAGGCAATTTACGCCCGGAGTGTGGGACTCCTAGCAGCGCATGCTACCAGACTACCCACTAAACACCCTCCCTGTCAAGAGACCCTAGCCTGGAACCCTTCGACACATTACTTCGGGCTAGGCCTCTTTTTAATTCGCCCTAGGGCGCATCTCTTCCCCTAGCGGGAGGAGACCTTCTACAATGGAAGAAGGTGTGACATGCGTCGTCCCTTTCCCCGGGGCAGAAAATGCAGTCTGGGGACCGTGATTTACGAATCTTGTGCAAGTAAGACTGAAATACCCATGCCCGCTAAGAAGCTGGGTAAGGTAATAATCAGTCTCTGTGCCTTCGATTTAGCTACGATCTCACGTCCCCTATAAGACGGGCAGTCCAGCGGCCATTAGAGTCGCCTTCCCAGGATTGTTGCCACTCGAGTATTGTGCGCTGCTTCTCCTCTCGGTTGACAGCATATCTTGAGCTCTCCACTTTTCGGTCATAAATTCTCCGTCTCTCCCTAGCAAGGAGGGCGATGGGTATCACTCCTGCCATCACCAGCACCGCCGACTCAGAGACAGTGCGGTATGCAGACGCAACCCGCAAAGCTCCTCGTCTCTGTACCTCGGCCAAGCGCTTTCGGTACAGCTCCTTACTGAGAGCTCCGGCCCAAACCTCAGAGCCGTACAGTCGCACTGACTGTACAGCACTCATGAGAAGTCGGCGTTTGTTCGGTGTGGGCCCACCGATGTTGTACATTAGCCGACTTAGAGCTGAGACGCCTATCGCGGCCTTTTTCGCCGTTGCCCTGATCTGTTCCGAAAAGCTTACTTTTGAAGTTGGAAGATAACCAATGTCAACCCGACGCGTACAATCTAAATTAATCTTTGGTAGAGAAACAGCACTCAAACTTCTTATCAACTCATTTGATCTATCGAATTTGCAATCATGAGTCAAGTTATATAAGAAAAGAATTATTTGAAAAAGAAAAACACCTTTGTTCCGTCGAAGTACAATTATTATAAATTATTTGAAAAATTTCTTGTGAGCTTTATGAGAAGCTTATTTATAGTGCCGAAAGGTGTTGGAACCGAACGATGAAACGACCAAATCCCACGAATGATGCATGAACGGAGTAATGAAGAAATCGAGCACTGGAACAGTGACACTGAGAATAATTTATTTGGAGTGTTATGTAGCAAGTAAAGTCGAAGCATATGAGGTGGCTTATGTTTCTGATCTTATTCAAATGGCCTCATCCAGCATTTGAATCATTCAAGCATCAAACTCTTACATTCAAAAAGGAGCGCCATCGGGCAATGGTAGAAAATCATGTTCCAATAATATTTGAGTATCTACAGGTCTAGCTCGGCTAAGTAAACGTGTTTTCAATCGTTTAAAAGAATTTCGTGTATTCATAACTGAAAAACGTATTAACGCGGAAATTCAGCAAAAAACTCAAATACATGATTAGAAAGACATCGTTCAATACTTAGAATTGTTGTGAGACTAGAGCAATAATTGGAATATGGAAACTTTCAGCAGGCATGAAGGATAACTACTTGAGCAAGGGTGAACTTGTTGACCATTTTTATTCAGGGAGTAGATTCGTTGCTACTATGAGCAGTATCAGATTTGATTTCTTGATAAGATACTTGCGATTCGACGTTTGGTTGTCATCGTGACAACACCTGACATTAACAGTGGTTGCATTTCAATCCAAATATAAAAATTCAATACATCTTAATTAAACTGTTTTGTTTTTTGTAACACTAAAGCGTATGTGAAAGTGAAAGTGTCTATCCCAATAACATAAAAAAAACAAAAAGCAGTGCTACGTCCCCTCCCCTAAAACTGCAAGTCCTGTCTGAACTACAAAGAGACGCTTTCGGGCGCCATTTTATATCGAGAAGTAATGAAGTGGAGTTAACTCAACAACTCAAACGTTATACCCAAATACAAGTGTAAGTTACCGTAGAAGGAACGCGACTTTGTTAAATTAATACAAAGCAAAGATAGACAAAAAATCCAAAATTGCACCTCAACAACGATTTACAAGCGGCGTTGAAGAATGATGCAGAAAGGTTCAAGTTAGCAACTGGTAGGCTAGTCATTAAAAATAAAAATATAGTATATAAATCAATTAACTAACTAAATAATATCAATAAATTCTTTAACCGATCCCCTCCACAAAATACACCAACGCTACCTACTGATAGCACAAATCCAAAGCCATTGTGGTTCCCACCGATCTTCGTGAACAATGTGTCACAGCCTACTTTTCGCGTGATGATGCGCAGCTTTCCAGATGCTAAGTATCGCATCAAATCGCTTTCATCTTCCTATCAAAAGATCATAGTCGATAATAATACCGCATACGATGGTATCATGAATCTGATGCGGGAAAATAAATTAGGGGGCCATTCCTTCACCCCCGCGGCACGCAGAAAACCGGTGGCGATACTGAAAGGCCTAAGCTCCTTATTCCCAGAGAATGAGATATTAGAAGATATCTTACATCAAATACCCGAGCTCCAATCCCCTTCAGTCACCCAGATGACTACTGCCTGGTCACGGCAAAATAAAATTTCACTCAACCTCTTTAGAGTTGCGCTCATCTCAGAAGAAGATCTCCGAAAAATTGTCAAAATAAAATTTATCTTAAACTGCAAAGTGACATGGGAAAATCCCAGAAAGGGTGACATAACTCAGTGCTTTCGTTGTCAGCGCTTCGGACATGTTGCCGCAAATTGCGGCTACTCCCAAAGATGCGTCGCTTGTGGAAAAGAGCACGAAGCTCAACAGTGGCCAAGGAAAAGTCTTGAAAATCCTTGAGAGGATGTCTCAACAGACCCCGCCATCCCCCCAGTTTTCTGTGTCCTATGCTCGAACACAGGCCACCCGGCCAACTTTTGCCCCGAGCGTGTCAAGCTTAGGGCCAAAATAGCCGAGAAGCGGACACTGAGAAGCCAACCTGATTTCATTTGGGACCCAAAAATCTTCCAGCAGTTGAGCCCACTCGCACCTGGCGTATACGTCGATCATTCGACCAAATTTCCTCCAAGGCAGCAGTACTCCGCAGTCTTAAAGAGACCTGTAGCCCCATACTCTGAACCAGTCCTTCAAGAGCAAGCCCAAAGCGAGAACGTTCTCACAGGAAACCGTAAAGCATTTAGGCATTTCCTTCGGGGTGCTTATCAGTAAAGCCCAGGAATTTTGGACGACGTATAGACAAATTTCAAACGAAGAGAAAACAGAAGCGTTGCTAAACTTTTATATAAATGTTGTCGGTGACCAGTAGGCTGAGAATCATAGCAATCAACATAAACTCTCTTCACAGGTATGAAAAGCGCATAGCATTAGAGCAATTGCTACAGAAATACAGGCCTGACCTTGTGTTCTTGAACGAAACATGTCTTCGAGAAAAACACATACTACATTTTCCTTACAGCAACAATTTTCGAAATGACGAGGGTAGAGGTACTGCGATTCTGGCACGCACCAACCAAATGATACCAAGTTGACTGTAATATCATGCCACTTTATTGCACGTCAGCCACGCTCCACCTCCGCGGCCAGCAGGGGCACATCCGCAAGGTCTTGCTCAGGTCACTCTACATTCCATGTGGCAACGGATACGACTTGCCATACGCCTAAGCTGGATCAAATAACGACCATTGGACAGGGTTATGATGAAATGATTATCGGGGGTGACCTCAACGGAAGACACCCGTCGTGGGGTGATCACGCAACTAACAGCAATGGCTTAGCCATATACAGTTGGTTATCGGATGGACATCAAACGTCTCTAAGCGTCATCAACGCAGGAGTGCCAACATTCCCAAGAGGCAGTTCATTCCTCGACAACTTCATAATATCCGCTTCATTAGTAGGCTTTTTATTAAAAGCATAAGTAGGCTCAGCTATAAATTGCATAAGCATTCCGGAACCATCTGATCATCACGCATTACTTCTCGATGTCACCCCTTCCGGGGTAAGGATATCACAACCATAAGAACTTACACGATCATACCTTGGCGTTGACTGGCAAATTTTCAATGAACAGCTTTCCGACCAGCTTGAAGGTAAATTCCCCGACCATCGGATATACAGCAACCACGAAATAGACAATTCGATTCAAACCCTCTGAAACTGTATTCAAGACCTGATGAAGACTCACGCACCAGCAAAACCTCGATCATTCCCCAAATATGGGAGCATATCCCCTCATAAAGAACACTTAATCCGAACAAGGGCTAGCTGGCAGCAACGCCTAAAAAGAATCTTCCATAGAAATTTAAATAGAATAAATTCGGAATACGTTACAATAAAGTCTCAAATAAACTGTCCGGAGACTCTTATACGGCAAAATGTGCACGCTGAAATGAACAAAGCGTTCAAAGACAGGCTAACTGCCATGAAACCATCCCCATCCGTATTCAAGGAGATAAATTCCCTTACAGGCCGTCACTTGGCAAAGTTCTCAATAAATAGAGACCCCATTCAACTACACGGACAAGAGTTCACTACGACGGAACAAAAGTTATCTGCTTGCTCGCTACATTACGCCCACCTGTACAGGGAGAGACCTCAGACCAAGGCACTAACACTATCCTGGAAAAAACGGTCACGGAATTTCTAAACGGATACCAAGGTTCCTATCTCACGATCTTCTCAAGAACCAATAGAGCCTCTAGCCCGTCAAACGAGCCGTTTAAAAATTCTTTTCCAAGTCCTGATCAGGTACTATTCGCCCTCCGCTCAATCAATTCAAAAAAGTCAAGCGGCCCCGATGGTATCCCGAACTACTTAGGAAATGCGCCAACGCCATTCACAGGCCTCTCACTATCATTATTAATCACTGCATTAATAATGGATACTTTCCCCGAGCGTGGAAAACAGCCTTACTACTCCCCACACCCAAAAAAGAAGCCAAAGGCGATTTAAAAAAGTTCAGAGCAATAACTCTGCTGTCAAATCTAAGGAAAATTTTGGAGAAGATCGCCTTGCTCTCTTTCAAAACCTTTGCTAAACCTCTTGTACCAGCGCAACAATTCGGGTTTAAAGAAAAGGTATCAACGGAACATGCGGTCCTCTCTTACATGACTACATCTCATCTGGCCTAAGGAAAAAAGAAGGAACTATGGCATGCTCAATAGACCTAGAAAAAGCGTTGGACTCCCTGTGGGCCAAAGGGCTCATATACAAACTCCTAAAGGCTCACTGCCCGACCCCGCTGACGCGCATTATAGCCAACTATCTAGAGCAAAGGCCGCTTCTGGTGAAAATTGCCAATGTCTACTCCAGCAGCATAAACATTCGTTCTGGTGTCCCCCAAGAATCAATACTCGTCCCTCATCTCTTCAACTTCTATCTCCATGAAATCCCAACTGTTATGCAACCGACGAACATTATTCAGCACCCTATACAAAACAATATCACCAACCCCTCTTCCCACACAATCTTATATGCAGACGACATACTGGTCCTCGCTACTCGCAAGTCCCCTCGCAAAGCCTCGCAAGACATCGCTCCACACCTAGAATCCCTACAAAAATATTTCTCAAAATGGGCTCTTCCAATCAACGCAGCAAAATGCGAGCTCATATGCTTTAGAAACGCCTCGGGCAAAGGCCACCGAAACGCGCCAGCTGAAACCAAAAAACTCTCAATATACATCGATAACGTTTGTGTGCCCTAAGAAACTCCATAAAATACTTGAGCGTCCTGTTCCACCATCGTCTCAAATTTAATCCCCACGCCCGTACAGCCATCGAAAAAGCCAGCTCGGCTACTGCAGCTTTAGCCCCTCTATTCTCTAACAAATCAGTACAAGTAAGAACGAAAGTACTTATGTACAAAACCCTTATCAGACCCATTATCTGCTACTGCTTCCCTGTCGGATTCACTACCTCCCCCATCGTAGCGGACGAATTGCAAATCTGCGAAAGGAAAATATTGAGGAAGTGTCTGTCCAAATATAGGAGGCCTAATAAAAAAAACTATCGGAGCACCAACCTATATAGAGATACAAAAATTAAGCCCATCCTAGAATATATGGTCGAGACTAGTTCGAACACCTAAAGAAATTTGCAAATCACTCGGAATCTATAATAAGGAAACTGTTCTCCCGAAATATCGCTGGTGACTTAGTTTCTCCATACCTCTCGCCCATTAAACTGCTCACATCCAACTGTACTACCATAACAAACCCCTCCACCTCACCGAACCACAAGCCACCGTTCTATACACAGACAGAGGAAGGTAACCGCGGCTCACCGGCTAATTGCGCAAGCGACAGGTGAAATTTCATATCGGTCGCCAAGACCAATGGGGCCGGCCACCTAGGTAAGCTCCGGAGACCTTCCACACTTCTTATCCCTTTCTTCCGACAGGACTCCGACTCCCCATCTCCATCCGATTACCGCCTTGACATCAAGCACGTCTAGATTGTAAATAAAAATAAGTATGTAGAATTAAGTTAGAATTAAGTTATGTTTAAGGTTCACCATGTCCCAAGAATAAAAAGCCTTATGAGCTGAGGATGAATTTACAATGAAAAATGAATTATACATTAATTTTAAACTATGTATCGGTTGCGACCAGATCAATAAAAATAAGCTGTGTGACAAACTTGTCGCTGTCAAACATTCAATATCGTAATAGATAAGGACAAAAAATAATATGTACGTATAAAATCACAATAAATATATATCTATATCTATATCTATAAGATACTTGCGAATGGATGCACTGTGCGAAACTCGGTGGCGAAGTAAGATGCAGTTTGAAGTTTGGGGTCGCGTACACACAAATATAAAACAACTCGGAATGATTATTTACAATTTTTAAATTTAAATTGTAGGTGCAAAATCAAAATGACACCTTACTTAATACATCAAATGTCGATGTGAAGATCAACACTCGAGTCAAAGGGAGATTTTACGAGGTAATAAAATTTGTTCTGTGCTGTCCAGCGAGACTGAACACTCGACTTGAACACATTTTATCCGTTCTGAAACCTAAAAATTGTGTTCAAAATGTTTGTTTGAAGCAAATTATCTTGAATTTTCTGGTAGAAAAATGCTAAATAGGTGCATGCATTAAAGCGGCCGAATTGTTTCAAAATATATATATATAGAAGCAAAATTCTTTCCAAGAACATACAATTTCAAGTTCTATGTCCACTGAAATCCACAAAGTTTGAAATTTGGAAAACCTTCCGCTTTCCGTTACTTACTACTGCATGAGTTCTACTTTGACAGCCTTGGCGGTACTGAGTGAAGCGTACGAAATAAATATATTCTCGTTTTTAATTGTGGTGTGTAAGCGAAGGCAGAATTTTAAACGTTGTCGTGATATCGTGTATTTAATATAGTAGTTTTCTAATCAATACCTGTGTCATAGTTGTGAGTGCTTTTTCTCACTAGAATCATAAGTTTACCTTATTGATGATCATGGATAAAGAATAATTATTTCTACCATGAGAATAATAAGGTATGCTCGCTCATTCAAAAAGCGCTCCAAGTGACACCACTCCAATCAAAATTTGCGACCCTCTAGTGACTGAGTTTCTCAACGGATTTGGATGATATTGAAAACTATGTATTTTTGATTCTTTTTCATCCTCCTTACAAAAAGTTTTGACAATGAGAGTATAAATACGAATATTTTATCTACTCGATATCGAAGTAATAGCGGCAGAGCAATCGTGAGGGACCATACCTACTGAATTTCTTTAAACGATGATTCATTGTGAAATACATATAGGTACATATGAAAGTTATACCGTAATTGGGGAGGTTTTGGAATTGAAGGTATGATGATATTTAATGATAGTCAAAAATAACGAACGTTTTAAAGTATTTTCTTTTATCCAACGCATTGGATATTAGTCGTCAACAACCTTTGACTCCGCCATCTTTTTCAGACATTTGAGCGCAAACACGGCCGTTTTTATCGTTGAGATTAAGATTAAGTCTAAAGAATTCAAAAAGTCATATATTAAAATGAACCCTTATAATGTCAAAATTCATATGGCTTTATAAAGGCTCATTTTGTTATATCCTTTTCCTTTATAATGCTACGTTTCCATCTTCAGCAATCCAATATTTTGTTGAGTAGATGTGAATGGAAACACTTTAGAATTTTCTCACCCAGAGATACGATTTGCTGTAGGTGGAAACGTTGTAAAAGAGGTAACAAGTATGCCATCAATCAGGCAATTCAAATACGGTGCATTCACAAATAAGATGACCATCTGTACATATTGAACAGCACAATAAGCAAGTAAAACATGTCAGGTAGGCAGTAGAGTGTACTTGCCAGAAGGGCGTTATAAACAGCCAACGGCTCAAAACAATTCTTGTGGTGATATTAATTAAGGACTTTTATGCAACTTCAACCGCATGCAAATCGAATCGTCCAAACAAATCCAGAAGATTTCTATTTTCTATTTTTCCTAGGGCAAAAAGATTTTAATCTAGTAGTGATATTTCTTTCCAGTGAAAAGAATTCACCCATCTGGATCTCAGAAAACAAAGTTCAAAGTTCAATAAATTGAAGGCTGAAAATGCAAAATCAATTGCTGTATCTTATTCAAAATATCTCACCGATGGTAAAGAAAATAAATTTTGCAAAGAAAGTGATCAAAGTGTCAAATCTGGCTCCAGTGCAGAAAAAAAATTGGTGTTGAGACTACAAATGTTGGTGAAAAGTTTGCTGAATGCGATATCAATGAAGACTTCTACGTAAGTGATACTGAAAAGCCAGATGATAAAATTACTGATGAGGAACCTGCTGCAAAGAAACGTGTTTCAAGTGTATCTAGTTTAGATTTGTTCTCATCCAATGATACTGCAAATTGACCAATACCATCTCCAGAGCATATGAGAATTTGAATCATCGAAAAAGGTAGCGAAGCATACCAGAATAAAGAACACACTATAGGAACACATCATTATTTAACTTCATCATGGTTTTACTCAGATTTAAAGGAGATTAAATATTTAAGGAAATGGATGCTTTACTCACCATCAACAAAGAAATTGTACCGTTTTTGCTGCCGACGGTTTGCAACTGAGGGTGAAAATAACGTTAATAAATTTATTTCCGGCTTTCTGGAAATCGAATCCAAAATGTCGCTCCACGAATCATCGCTTAAACATCTATCGAATTCAGAAAAACGGAAAACATTGACTATAGGGCTTACACTTAACAAAACATTTGATCGAGATAATTTGAAGATTTTACACGAAGAAACCAAAAAATGAAGAAACATTTTACATCGCCTTTTTGATCTAACCTTGTTTTTAACACAGCAAAACGACGAAACGAAAAAAAGACCAAAGGCAATTTGGAAAATAGGAGAAGTTCAAAGCTGTAGAGCAATATTCATAACTAGTAAATAACCAGTCGACATCCACCTAAGCTGGTAGTGCCAATCGATGTGTCCCGGCCTGTGAGTTGGCACCTGACGAGAAGCGCCAGGGATGCGTATTCGAAACCAGCTTGAGCTCTTTCCATCTTTCTTAATTGAAAAAAAGACGTTTCTTCGGAAAAAAGGGGAAAAATTAGAATTGGTACAAGTGATAGAAAATATGACGCAGTGCTCAAAGAGCATTATCTAAAACTTAACGAGTCCGCTGGTGGATCAAAAAGAGTACCTTGTTGCGATCACGCTGCCGCGGTCGCAGACATTTATATGGCAGTGATCTCATGTTCCCCCAGGTGGCATACTGAGGCCGGCTAGGCTCAGCTGGTCGGGGTCGTTCGGGGAAGATCACTGCCCGTGCGGGGCCACCTAATTCAGAATCACAACATTACAAATTGGAGGGGAATAAGGGATAAGGACGAAGGAGAGATGGCTTGGAGAAATGAAAAAAAAATTTTTACTCTACTTAATTTTTTTTTATTAAAATAACAAACAAAACAAGAAAAAGAAAAAAAATATAATGAAAAAAAAAGGAAACTTAAAGAGAATTTTTAAATTTAAATCTTTAAAAAAAAAGGAAGAAAGAACAAAATAAGGAAAAATTAAAAAAAAAATAATATACCAATAAAAATACCACCACCAAACCCGATCGGGTACGGTTCACAGCATGCTATATATTAAGTGCAGTTATAAAAATAAATATAATAAATTGCCTATTCTATTTTTGCGATTTTTTTTATTTTTCTGATGATGTTTTCCATATTTTCTTGTCGCATACGATGACCAACTATTCCTCGTTCAGAGAAAGCCTTTCACGATGAGTGCAATTCAAAATAAAAGTTTAATCGTACCGAGTAGATTTTCGCTGGATTTTCAATTTAAGCTTATTCAGATAAGATTTTCATTTAATGTAAAATGTCTCTTATAGGTTTTGTTACAAAGTCACATAATCACCATATATTTCCTTTTTCTTGTTTTTTTTATGGAGTATCCTTTAAAAAAAACATTTTTCTCACTGTCACCTCTCGGCATTTCACGTCTTTATCTAACTCTACTATTTTCAAATGTTTAATTTAATTGGCTTCCAATGGAAGCAACGAATTCATATTTCACTTTCACAATTTTTCAAATGGTACTCTTGGGCACAGAGATTTTCTTCAATTACAATGAACACCATAATTTTTCTTTTTTTTTTTTTTTTAAGTTTTAATCAAAAAAAAAATTGCGCACGATTGGTATTTTTGTTTCAAAATTCACTTGTTTAAATCTTGGCCTTAACGAACAAAAATGTTATTTTTTGTAACGATTCCTAGCCAAAAACCGATTTCAACAATTTCACTAATTTCTCCCGGCGCACGATGAATTGTATCCCGTAAAACAACGTGTGAAATATAAATTGAAACTACTGAGCCGTGGGGTAACACAACGTTAATAAAATCGCATAAATTCACTTAAAAATTTAGAATAACAATTTTCAGAATTCTATATGTAACACCGCCAACTTGTCGACCAACTCTCCTCCTTTTTCCGAACAAAAAAACTTCTCGACCACCCTCAATCAGCACCATCCAGCAACTGCCTCATCATCCAGCAAATCCCCATCACCGCCAACCCGCTGTCGTCACCGGTACATCATCCCGCTGTCGACAACTGTCCCTCACCGGCTCGCGGATGTTAACCTTTCACCCTTCGGTCAGGTCAACTTCCCCAGGGCAATTGGATTAAGATATTAATTGCCCTGAAAAAAGGGAACTGACAAAAGGTTAAAAGATTACTACCCACGATGGATTCGAACTCAGAAGTCGGGGTTCCACAACCTGAATCGGATCCACTATGCCCAGAGTCACCTGATGAATGTTAATTTATACCAAAGATCAGGCATCTCCGTCGCCACTCGCGATGTTGACGTCGGGTAACTAAAGGCAGGGATTGTTGTTGGTAGAATCCAGCATATTTGAATTATATGAAATTCAAATATATTGGATTGTGTACCAACTATTTGGAGTGGATACTGGGATGAATATTGTGAGGAACAAGGTGAAAAGGAACATGACATGTGAGAGGAAAAGGTGAAGATGGGATAAATGAACAAGGAATGACGTCAACTTGCGTACCTTGCTATGTAGAGAAATAGCGAAGCAGCAGTGGTCGCAACAACCTTCATACTTATCAAAAGGGATACAAAACGAATTTATTATTCAGCACAAGCTCAAAAAAGATGGCTTTGATATTGCGTTGTGCAGAGCTGAAGTTTATGACAATGTCAGGGATACACGGAGGATTGCAACAAAAAATCAGAGAAGTCAATCCAAAGGCTCTGTTCAGTCCCTGTGCCAATCATTCTTTGAATCTATGTGGAGTGCATGCATTCTCATGTGTTCCTTCCAGCGCATATATTTCCAATGTCACATGTTGTCAACAGTAGAGAGACTATACACATGTTTCTCAGCATCTACACAGTGATGGGAACTACTCAAGGAGAACACAGATAAAAGCTTAAAACGTTAATTGACACTTGTTAGAGCGCTCATTACGTAACCGTTAAAGTCGTAACAGAAAACTTGGAAATAATTGTGATTTAGAATATATGCAAGATTCATCAAAAGCCAACCTAGATACTAGATCAGCAATAAGCTTACTTCTGCTAGCTATTTCTGATTTTACCTTTTTAACTTATATTAAATTTTGGCATACAATACTGGAAGAAGTCAATTTAGTGCAACAAAACTTACAGTCTCCAAAAATGACTTTGGATAAAAGACTCACTAAAATAAAAGCTCTGAATAACTTTTAAGTGACAGAACGAATACTGATTGTAGTCAATGCTATTACATTTGGCACAACGATATGCAATAATATGGACATTGACATCGAGCGAAGAGGAAGGTAGAGGAGGGTAAGGAAACCATTGCTAGGTGAACTGGCTCACGATGCCGGACTCAAGAGGAAAAATTGGGTCTGCGTCGGACCGATGGAAGTCGGTGGAAGTGAAACTTCTTTGGCCATTCACTCACACAGTCAGACAGGATACATAAATGATATATAACACATTTTTCCCTGTTATTTAATATATTTCCCTTCAGTATATTACAAGTGACTTCAGTATTAAATTATACACCTATATATTATCATTATCAGTAATTTCTTCTATAATAATTCTTTCATCGTGGTCATTTTCTGGTTGGTCATTTTAAATCGTACTGTATTCCAGGAAAGACACAATCGGCTTATGATAACTAAAGTAACTAACAAATATTTTAGATTCAAACTTTTCAAAATATCTACTAAATACAGCATCGATCGTCGTTCCGTATTTGGTCGTACTTTGATTTTTATCATTCGACATTACCAAGTCTAGTTTTTCTTTTAGAAAATGTATCAATGGCTCTGTATTTTCATCGGAAAAATTGATGTTGAAATCGCCGCTTATTATCATGGGGATTTCATGAAAATTTTCATCAAGCAGTGCGAAACCTTCTCTGATATAAATTAATAAATTTTGGTGTGTAAACTTTATGATCTGGTTCACAGTTTTACCAGAAGAGATGTATAGCGCTACAACTACGAATTGTCGACCAGTTTTTGGAACGCATTTACTAATACAAATTTCTCCAATAGCTGACTGTGATGCTACAAGAGATTCTGATGCCCTTGAATGAACATCCATGTGAGAAGTGACTATGTTATTATGGTCTCTTTCATTGTGATAAATTGCTACTCCTCCCGCAGCAACATTCTCTCGTTTATACTTTGCTATGCAATGAAAATTCGGAATGTCGATGTTTTGCCCATCTCTGAAATGTGTTTCCGATAATATAACTATTGTACATTTGTTGAATAGGCTGTCATTCAGATCGAGTGCATGTGCAATGAGACTTTAACTATTTATTGAATAAAAACTTATTCCTGTCCTATTAGAAATAAAACTTCCCAAAGACTCAATAATTGGTGGTAGTCTATTGAGTGATAATCTTTAAAATTCTCTCTGTATATCGGTTGTACCTACAGAATTTCTTCTGCCATGGTGGAAAATGTTGCTGTCATCTTTTGTAGTGATATATAGACCGTTAATACTCGTCACTCTCGATAAGGCAACATACACTAATTTTATGGAGTGGCTTTTGTCGTATTCATAAACAATCTCATCGAAAGTCCCACCCTGCGATTTATGTATCGTGATAGAACATGATGAAACCAATGGGAAATGATTTCTTCGAATGTTAATTGTTTTATTATTATTCATCGGTATTACGGATGACCTTCGTAAAATAAATACGGCATTGCGTTCAATATTGTGTTGTGCCATGTATCCTGCACATTTTTTCTGCAGCTTCTGCCCAATTTTATTTGGGAAAATAAGCCAGACTTTGGAAACTTCCCCATCATCGTTGAATTCTATGTGACATAATTTTCCGACTGTGCCATTAGCCAGACCATCCGAATCACCGATGTTTGTGGTTATAATGTAATATGTTCCTTTAACAAATGTAAGTTCATATGGTAGCCCACCAGTATCTATTGTCGACATTTTATGCAATTTTTGTTTGACAAAAGCCTCCTGTTCTTTATTATGACATCCAGTGTAAATATCTATAGTAATCGAAATAACTTTATCAACAGCATTTTTCAAAATGAAATTATTATGATTATTAACGGAATCATTTGAGTGGAATAATCGTACTCCATGTGGGCATAGTCTATTTGCTTCGTCCTTTGGAAAAAAACGCGATTCAATGAGTTGGAGTTCTTCTTCCGTCAATTTTTCTCCATTGCCAATTTTTGTTAACGCTGATAAGAACTGAACATTAGCTTGCCTCATAACCTCTGTTAATTCATAATATTGAAGACAATGCCACAAGGACTTCCCAGTAATTTTTTTTTAATTTGTTTATATATGCTCGTTGCTCTTACTGGGGGTAATTGACGCAAATCTCCTATCAATATCATATCGAGCCCTCCAAAATTATTGTTAAATTTTCCCGTGATTTGTTTCAATCGTTGGTCAATTTGTTCTAATAATTCTGCCGATATCATACTCACTTCGTCAATTATAATAACTCTGACATATTTAAACAAGGCTCGATACTGATGAGCTTTCTCTATACTCAATGGTAACAATTTTGAGAGAGATATTTTTAACGCCGTATGAACAGTGGTTCCATCGATAGCAACAGCAGCTTTGCCAGTAGAAGCACAAGTTATGTAGGCATTACAATAGCCATCGCTATCGGAAAATCTATTATATATTTCCATGATTAATTTTATTACAAATGTTTTACCACATCCAGCTGGACCCGTAAAAAATATCTGGAGAGGATTATTTTCACTAGACAATAAATGATGAATTACTTGCAAAAGAAGATTTAGCTGTTTTTCATTCGTCATACGCATGGATTTACAGAACTGTGCATGCGGTATAACATTTTCTCTTCTTTTAGCTATGGCACCTAATTTGTTCAAGGCAGCTAGTCGTAAATCAGCATTACCGTTAACATTCGGATCGTTATACAAATTTTCAAATGGATTAGCTTCTGGGAATCTGCCTCTGACGTCTTGAACTTCATCGTCATCGCAAGGTGTTTCTTCTCGACAAAGATCCCTGCATATTTGAATAGTTTGTTCAATATCTATATTGTGTTCGAATTCTTTTCTCCTTTCTAATATTATTTGTTCATTTTCTTCATAGATCGTTAAAAATTTCATATCCGCTTATATATCTTGTTCTTCATTTCTAAATGGGACATGTAATACAAGAATAAAAAAATGAAAATAGAAATTTATCAACAATCAAGAATTTATAATTGTACGGTTATAATATTCAAGATTTTTTTTTATAAGAAAAGGAGTACTCACTGTTCTGCTTGATGAACACTGTGGATGGAATTGTTTTTGTTTTTGTTTACGTTTCCCACGTGCACGCGCGGAGCAAGAATCCCGTGATTGTCATACAGATTTGTTGATGAAAATATGATTTGATAAAATCAATAAAGAAAACAAATAATTGAAACACGATCAATAAATAATCATAAAAATCGCCCCAGCCGGGAATCGATACGTGGGACTCTCGGGCAAAAGTTGAGTATGCTACCCACTCACCCACCGAAGCTCTTGGGTTCTCGCTTATACGGAAAACATATAATCGTCGATTTGTCTGAGTCGAAACAGCGTGACGCGGTTTCTCGACCAACACCCCATCACAGTGTGTACAACGAGCGCAAAGAAGTTTCAAAACTTCGATCAATGTTTGAATGTATAGACCGATTTATTAAAGAATTGTTACAACGAAACATGGCCATGCAAAATATTTATTTAATTTTCCAATTCGTCGAAACAAAATTTATGTTGGAAGCTTCTGATGATGCTCTGACTATAGCAGTAGACAATCTGATTATAAGTTACGACGAGTTTGATAAGGAGCAGTTTCTGCAGGAAATAAAGCGATATTGTAGGCATCTAATTGCCACAAACACAAGAGCGAACAATGCTGCCAACTGGACTGCCCAATAACACCCCAATTCATAGTAAAATGTGACTTCACGGAATCATTACCCAGCATTTCAGTTATACTCCAATACTTCTTGACCATTTGCGTCTCTGTTGCATCCTGCGAAAGAAGTTTTTCCATCGTCATCGATCTACGCTGAACCAAGAGTGGCTGGAAAATCTTTCCATGCTTTCAAATAAAAGGAAAGTTTAAAAGGAAATAGATTTCACCGAAGTTATTAAGGAGTTCAGTAAAGCAAAGGCAAGAAAACATGTCGTATAACAGGTAGCAAAAAATAAAGACTACATATAAAATTCTTATTCTTCGTTATTCGTATTCTATTCACCCGTTTATAAAAATAATAAATATACATATTTATATATTTATATATGTATAAATATATATATATATATATAAGACAATTAAGACGCAAGTTGATTCACCGAACAAAATTTGTTTCTATAAATAATGAAACGACAATTAATGTTCGATGTTATCACTGCGCTTTTTTATTAATATTTCTTTAATATTCAATATTAATTCTTTTCTATACTCACGAATTAAATATTTCTCTACTTTAAATTTGCTATTACGATGTTGACGTTTCTACAATTATATTAAATTTTTATTCATCTTAGATTAGGTTAGAACGACAGGTGAGCGGAGCATGCGAAGCGCGGCAGATTCAAATTTAAAGAAAGATACTTTCTTTACATCTCCCCTCCCCTAGGTGAAGATTATTCAACTCCTTCTTCTGATACTGGAAGTAATTTTGTTACATGAAATAGTCCAGTTTCTCGTTTTAGTTTTCCTGTTTTTATTTTGTATAATGAATCTGAAATTTTTTGCATTATTTTAAAAGGACCAATTCTAAGTTCATTCAGTTCTTGGTTCATGGTTCTTTCTATTTTTGTCGAAAATCATTTTGTTATATTCGTGTGATTTTTTTGATCTTTTCAGAGCCAAGTCTTGATCTCTTATCCAATTTTCTTTAGTGTTTTTGGTTTTTAATTCTTGAGGTAAAATGCTGGTATCTAAGCCATCTAATTAATACTTGGACGTAAAGACAGTTACTGTATGTTCTGTTGTATTGTACTTATCGATACATTCTCTGGTAATCGTTGTCCAAGCTCTTTTTTCTTGGTTTTCATTTATGTTGAACCTTATTTTGTTGACTAGAGTTTGATTCATGCGTTCATTCAGACCAATAGAAGAAGGTGCATTAACAGCCGTAAAAATTAGTCGAACGCCATTTTTTTCCAAGGCTTCTTTAAACTCTTTTGAATTTATTCCTGGATATTGATCTGTAAGTATTGTTCCGATTTTATCCGTTTCTAGCACTTTTTTCACTAACTTGATGAAGTCCCTTGCGGTCTGCGTTTTCGATGTTAAAACGAAAGCATATCTTGTAAAATGGTCCACAAGCAGGTGTAGATATCTTTTTGTTGATCTTTGTCCTCCAAAGCCTCCAATTGTATCAATTGACATTATTTCGAATGGTTTTGTTGCTAGTTCCAATTGGGACATCAGCCCATATTTCATTTATCCTCTGGATTTGTTCTTGATACATATTACGCAGTTTCTACACACTTTAATTATACTTGCAGTTATATTTCTAGCTGTATAATAAGCGCATATCCTATTCATTATTTGTTTAATCCCTATATGGCACCATTCGAAGTGCCTTCCTTACTTAATTCAAAGCTTAAATTTTCAGATAATAAAATTTTTTCTTTATTTATAATTTTTTTATAGAATACTCCATCCTTTTCTATTAATTTCGTTTTAATTTTCTGCAATGTTCTGTTTTCTTTTTGGTCTGTTTTTATTTCTGTTATTGCTATTAGGTTAACTATTTTTAGCATTTCTTCGGTGCTTGCGAGGGGTTCTAGTACTGGATTTCTACTTAAACTATCCGTTTCGGTGTTATCTTTTCCCGGAATGTATTTAATTTCGAAATCATATTGTGACAAATAGTAAGTTAAATCACAAAGTTCTTCATCGGTTCTTGCTTTTATATTCATATACTTTAATGGGTTATGGTCAGAAAATACAGTGAACCTTCTTCCAATAAGCCAGTGTTGCCAATACTTTATCGCTTCCTTGATTGCCAGGCATTCTAAATAAATCGCTTTTTTTCGTTTTTGCAAATCATTCAATTTTTTTTTAAAAATATGCTACTGGCTTTTCTTTACCATCATTTTGCACTTGTTTAAATACCGCACCAATACCTTCTAGAGACGCATCCGTGTAAATTCTTATTGGTAAATCCTTATCAAATATTTCCAACACCGGTTGAGAACATAATAACTTTTTCATATCTTTAAATGATTTTTCACACTGTTCAGACCATATAAACTTCGTGTGTTTTTATAATAGTTTGTGTAAAGGATCTAACAATATTGAGCTTTTCGGTAAATACTCGTGATAGAAGTTGATTTTTCCTAGAAACTGTCGAATATTCTTTTGAGTTTTTGGATTAGGAAAATTTTGTATTGAGATTAAGTTATCTTTCAGTGGTCTTACCATATTGTGTTCTATTATATGTCCAAGATATTTTACTGATTCTAAATTTTAATCTGAAACCTTTATTTACCATTGCTTTTATCACTTTTTCTATATGTTCTACATGGTCCTTGAACGATTCCGAAAAGATTAAAATGTCGTCGATATAATTTTCTGAAAAGTCTTTTAAAGTATGATTTCTTAAGATATTGGATAAAATTCTTTGGAAAATGGCTGGTGATGTTTTTAATCCAAATGGTAAGCACGTCCATTGGTAGTGCCCCTCTTGTGTGACGAACCCTTTTTTTTTGTCTATCTTCAATGCGTAGTGGTATTGACCAAAATGCGGAATTTATATCTAATGTGGTAAAATATTTGCAATTTCTTGTTTTTATTATTAAATCGTTTATTAATGGGAATGGTTGAGCTTGTGGTATGATTATTTTGTTTAAATCTCGAAAGTCTATGCATAATTTTGACCGTTTGTTTTCATCTTTTTTGAACGCTAAAGTCACTGGTGCTGCAAAAGGGCTATAAGATGCTTCAATTTATTTACCTTTTAGTAATTCTGCCATTTGATTTTCTATTTCTTTCTTATCTTCTTTTTGCTACAATATTTATCAACCAGTAAGTCTATTCGAGCTTCGTAATTCGTAACGGTGCCTACATCATATTTATTTTTTGCAAAAACCGCATGATACTTTTCTATTAGTTTGTTAATTTTAATTTTTTTTTCTACCCTCTAAGTGATCTAGATTCATCCTGAATTCGTCTTCATTCACATGTTCATTAAAATTTACTTTAACATCTTCTATTTTCCCTATTTCATCTAATGACCTCATATTCCTCAGTATTTCTTGTTTTTTATCTGTATTTCTTTCTTTTCAATTTTCATCCTGAATTAGATTAAATTTCTTTATTGTATCCAACCCAATAAGAAAATCTTCAAAATCATCTCTTTCTATAATAAATGCATCAATGTATTCCTCCTGCTCAAAAATTTTTGCTTTTACGGTTAGTAACCCTTTAGTTTGTGTCACACCATTGACTGTTTTTAATGATATTTTATTTAAATCTTCTGTTTTATTCTTTATCTTAACTAATCTTGAATTTATTAGAGATACTTGTGAACCTGGATCGTATGTTCCATTAACTTTTCTTCCAATTATATTTTTACTTTAATCAATGGTGTGATTATTCGTTTTTTAATTCTGTATTTAACTCTACTTCTATCACTGAATTACTTCCAATTATTCTTGTTTCAGTTTCGTTTTTCTTTTTAAACCAGCATGAATTCTCTGGGTGATACCAAATACCTTTGTTCAATTTTTCAAAATTTTTACATGGCTTCTTCTCATCGAATTTCTTTTTATCGTCTTGTCTTTCTACTTTTTTAGTAAAATTATTTCTTCCCACTAGATTTTCACATTTCTTTATTTCATGCAGTAGTTTGCTTGAATTTTCACACGTCTCTTTATCTATTCTATACCTGACGAATTCGGGCAATTCTGCTGCTCTAAGCATCACAAGGGTTTTTGCGCTCATACCATTGTCCATATCAAGCAATAGCTTTTCTTTCCTGAGAGCATATTCCATTAGTGAACCTTCTCTATATTTGTAGGATAACGCATACATTCCTGTACTCCATCCTTTATCTGCAAATGACTCCAAAAAATTCTTTTTCCATTCGAACCATCCAGCTTCCATTGTCAAAGTTATTAGTGGTGCTGAGGGCCAATCTAAATATGACTTGTCCAAAAATAGTCTTAATATCTCGATTTTTGTGTAATCTTCACTGTTTTCAAATCGTCTACATTCCTTCTCAAATGTCTCTAGCCATTGTTTTAAATTTGAGTGTTTGCATGAAAATCTTTCAATCATGAATTTACCTGCTATGTGTTTCAAATTTAGTTGATTTTCCTTCTTACGCGTGGATTCTGCAAAATCTGCTGGTGTTATCTCCTCTAGATAGAGATCATTAAATATTAGATCGCCATCTTGATCGAAGTAAATCTCTTCCATTTCTTTAGTACATGTGATCCATATTAATCTTTCTTGGCCTCTTTGATTTAAACATTTTTTCACTCTTTTAAAATTATCTGTTTTAGTCAATTCAGTATGGTTACTTAAAAATTTTAGCTTCTGGCAACTTATACTTTTATTGTCTTCTGTTGTGATTGAGGTTATGGCAACTAGGCTTGTTTTACTGTCGCTCGGCGAGGCAACATATTTAAATGCGAATTACAGTTTTTTTGCCATGATAAACGAAAATTGTCGTTTTATAAGACAATTAAGACGCAGGTTGATTCAGCCAACAAAATTTGTTTCTATTAATAATGTTTTATTATATTTACAATAGTTACAATAGTTACAATAGTTATTTACAACCTTACCTATTAATAATGAAACGACAATTAAAGTTCGTTTAAGCGCGGGAGATTCAAATTTAAAGAAAGATACTTTCTTTATATATTTTATATTTTTATATTTCTATATAGTGAGGAGGGGAGCCTCACTTAGATTGCCCACGCCGAGCTTCTGGTAGACTTAGTCCTCCACTGAATGGATGACAAATTCATTGCTCCTGTCGATCCAACTATATTACGAACCATAATTCGTACAATACTAGTAAATATTAATGTTTTTGGCTTATAAAAATGAAAGCAAATATTAACAAAATCGAAAAAATATGGACACAGCTCTAAATCTAAGTACCCAATCGAAAGCACGTAAATAGACGTCTAGTCATGTTTAACTTACTATAAAATACTTTTATCCTTCCAAGGTGGAATTTCTAGAAGTGCTTGTCTATAGTGACGACAAGAAGCGTTGATAAGTGTCTAGCTCCTAGAGTGAAACATGTGCCTGTTCTCAAAAAACTATTTTTTCACGAATATCATTAAAACACCATCATGTCACGGGGAAACAATTTGACTAGGCTGCGTCGTCGCTTGCTAGGTTAAAATCTGCACGAATTTCCACATATTTGAGCAGGATAGGAACACAGGACAAGCTTAGTTTTAGGCACAGTGCTCATGTAGTTAGAGGGACTTTTTCATGGGAGTGCCTCGCTATTTTCAATCCAGACGCCATTTCCATTAGATCGGGAGAATATCCAAAATGGATGAAATAGACTTAACATTCAGGATTATGATAACCAAGATCAGGAAAATTCAGAGTACCAGATGACCAGATTTTTGCAAGGACATCACACAGTGGGAGAATCTTACCAAATTATCTACCAGCTCCTTTTAATGATACTGAATAAGAACTCTTCCATGGAGATGGAAGTGAAGCATTGGGAAGCACCGAGATTAGGCATTGGATGCATTCAATCGGGATTCAAAGGGTGAAATTTCTAAACTATTGAGTATGCGGAATCCTTTTGATTTACCGCAGGTTTCACTTTTGCGTCTGAAATTGGAAAATTTTCGAAAAATATAGTTCCAACAACATGGTGCATCTCATACCTGATAAAACTACCCACCAGTGATATCCAAACCAGGCAATCTTTCAACATTTTCCGAGAATATTTACCCTCTTTACAAGCCAATGCATCATCGTAAGTATTACCAGTCCCTCAGATTAAAACATAAACTTCAAGCTGGGCCCCAAGTCCAATTGCGTCTCCAATTCCGGAGCTAACTTCTAAGCGCTCAGTAAACTTGAGTGAAAGAAAATTTCCCGAACTTTACGCTGCCATTTACAAGGATTCGGCAAGCGTAAGAAAAGGTGAAGTTGCACCCGCCGCAGTGCGTAGAATAGCTGTTGGAGCTACGGAAAGTGCGCCCAGCGTTTCAGCAACTGAGAAGCAAAGGGTTCCCTCAATCCTTCCCTGAATCTTAGACCTTTCAGGGAAAGAGTTGAATAGGCATGTCAAAGAAACCAACTCGAAGCTCCAAATTTTGATGTAACGGTGAACAGTTCTACACGAACTTCGTTACACCAAAAAACCATAGAAGATCATTAAAGTCTTTATGACTTTTTAAAATGGGACAAGGCGGCGTCCTACATCTATACACTCCCAACACAGAAAAAGCTGATTCTGTTACTAAAGGGCGTGCACACTTCCTACGAAGACAATGATTCTCGACGGTGACCTCAAGGAAGAAAAAGAAAACGCTTTCGTCCTTCCTCATGCAATTTAAGCCAGACTTTGAGGTCACACAGGATATGAACGTAAAAACACTCCTACTCCAAAAGGTACAATGGGAACGTTTGGCGAAATCAAACACTACGCAAGGTTTTAATTGCCAAAGATTTGGACATTTTGCATCTAATTGCGGAACAGAAACCCGGTACGCAAAGTGTAACAAACACGAACAGTCAACAGACTGCCCCATTGAAAAGGGAGGGGAAAAACATTTTGTGTCTGAATTGCAATAGTAAAGGCCAACCCGCAAGTTTCAGGGGCTGTCATAAGGCCCCGATGGCTGAAGAGAGGAGACTCAATCTCCAAAAGAAGAAGGAAGAAAGGAGGGCCTCCTTCCTTAAAAACACCATTCAAAATAGTATCTCATTCGTTAGTATAGCCAGGGATGCAGCCAAGCCAACTGCTGGTGAGCCTGTACGACAAGCAAAGTAAATACTGACTTAAAGCAGCAAAAAGACGTAAACACTGTCCTGTTGAATGACTGCAGGAATCCACTATCACAGACGAAGTCGAGACTCACCCAATATCTCTCTTGTCTAATGTGGGAGAGTTACTTGAGAGAATAATCCTCCAAAGTATCACACAGTTCTCTGAAGAGGCAGCAATTGTACCGGAAGGCAATTTTACTTCAAAAGAAGTCACTCAACAATTAACACATTGGCTGTTTTCCAAGCCCTGTATAAAACGAAACTGGCAGGCCAAAAAACTCGTCGCAGCGTGTTTCAACGACGTAGAAACAGCTATTGTATAAACACAGTTTGGATTGACGGACTTATCTACAAACAGATCCAACTGGGCTTTCGGTTAATGTTTCGAAAATTGTAGGTAGCTTCATGAGGGGAAGTACTGCCTTTGCGGTGTCTGGTGGAACTAGCTGGGTGGATCTGAGTCCCTTACCATTAGTTCGAGGGTCCTCTTTTTGCTAAGTGCATTAGATTGCAATAATTTTAGTTGTTTTGCATAATGACTATTAAACACAATTAAAGTAGTGAGGACGAAAGTAAAATTATTTTTTTTTGTTTGGGAGGTGAAGGCCATTTACGCCCTGAGTGTCGGACTCCCGCTACTGGACTACCAACTAAACACCTCCCCTCTCACACCGAGAACCTAGCCTGGAACTGTTTGTCATATTACTTGGAACTAGGCCTCATTAATCATCGCTTAGCGGTGCCTTCAAGTTAAGGGAAATCCCTCTTTTTGCACGGATGGATAGGAAGGAATTGCGATTAAAGAGAATTGTGGTTATTAAAGAATTGCGTTACGGAGATCCCCCTCCCTCGCCAAGCGATCCATCATGCCCTTCTTTATAATAAGTACTGTCCGTACGTAATGCGACACACAGTTCCAGTTGTCTTTTGATTTCATCATTTTTCCCGTTACATTTTCTGGGGAAATTACGCCAATTTTCTCCGAGAGATGCGAACGGAGTCTTGTAAATCTGGTACACGTAAAGAACGTGTGGCAGGCAGAACACGCAAGTTGGGGATGGTGTCTTTCCCATCTTATACAGGTAAAACTGAAAATACCCGTGACCACTGAGTAGTTACCTCAGGTAATAGTCACTCTCATCATGCATTCTGTAGAACCACGGCCCCAAGTCACTAATCAGCCGTGCGGTCCACCTGCCTCGCGTTTCGTTTTCCCATGTTTGCTGCTACAAGGTTAGGATTCTTCTCCGTTCCTCTCGGCTGACAGTTTCTCTTGCCAACTCCCCCATACGTAGGTATACACGTTTCCGTCTTTCTGCAAATAACTTAATAGAAACCACCCTCGAGATTACCAGCACTGCAGATTCAGAGACAGTGCGATATGCAGCAGCTATCGGCAAAGTTCCTTGCCTCTGCACCTGTGCCAGACGCCTTCGGTCGTTCTTTACTAAGAGCGTCAGCCCAAACCTCGGAGCCATACAAGAGCACTGACTCCATTGCACTCATCAGTAGACGTCTTTTTCTCGATGTTGGTCCCCGCGTGTTCCCCATTAGGCGACTAAGAGCCGATACTCGCACAGAAGCCTTATCCACTGACGCTCGAACCTGCTCGAAAAAACTCATCTTCGAGTCAATCATCAAGCCAAGGTATCCGATTGATTCTTTCGACTCGATGATCATTTCCCCCACCCGAACGGGAATAACACGAGGGATCTGCTCCTTGGTGAGGACGACGACCTGGGTCTTTTCCAGCGCTAGGCTAAGCCCACGGCACAGCTGTGGGTAGAGCCCTATCACGTACCCAGATGGCGGCGGTGCCGGATCGATCACAATACCATCCAGCTTCCTCTTTGTTGTGGTGTTGCTCAGATATCAGCAACAAGTCGACTTTTTTCTCTCTTGCAAACTGGTCTAGTAAATCTTGTGCGGCTGAGCTACAGTGTAGGTTGCAAATCAACATACACCGCATGAATCATGTCTTTGCTCTTTTCTTGCTTAGTGCCTCTTTGAACTCCTGGCACCTACCACTTCCTGGAATATGAGCCAGATCTTCAGACTTCCGTCCCTTATCTTTGCACAAGATGCAACTGGGTTCGTTTGGGCAGTCTTTCGGCTTATGGCTGGAAGTGCCACACTTGTAGCAAATGAAAAATTATTAGCGCAATAAATTAACGAAATGCCCCTGTGGATGGGGGCGGCTAGAATACATCCACAGTAACCCAACTTGTCGTAAAAGGCGACTGATGGGAACACAGCACCGAACCCGGACTATGATTTGACTCTCGACTTTATTTGACGCATGTGGGCTGGCGGCCATGATATTCTGGACCTAGTCGCTTTCTGCGCGGTACCGCTGGGGTGGAACCCCTCGCGCGAACGGCTTCAGGCTAATATCACGCCGTCTCCGTCCCGATAAAACCTTGGCAGGCCTCAGAGTACGTTCAAAGCTCGCACCATTGAGTTGGTGGTGTATGTTCGGTTGAGTCGTACTCCCGATTAGCGCTGATCTGGCTCTGAGCACCTGACTCCATAAGGGCTGGTGCCAACCCTCGCATGGCCTCCCTGCTTGCATAGATAACCATGGAATCATTAAGGTGACTACACATTTGAGCGGAGATAGCGGCTCTGAGGGGGGACCCTTTACAACAAAATGAAGAAAAACAACAACAACAACAGCAAACAGAATAATGCAGAGGAGGCAAACAAACGAGCCGATGAACATAATTCTGACAAACATAACGATTATCTTGGCGTGTTTTCCCGTAGTCGAAAAACCTTACGTTCACCACCACGGTCTCATTCAGCCCCAAGCAGAAAACGCAGTGATGGGCCGGTGGTAAATGCAGCTCCGGAGGTTTACGACCACCTCACTCCTAAGGTTGCTACTGCTGAATTGACCTCAGTAGGAGGAACGCACAACATAGAACGTAAGTTCCCGGAGGGGAAAGTCGGCGAAAAAGACCTGATTGTTAAGGAGGTTATCGCGGAGAACCGTTCCGAGGAAGAACGGTTGACTAAAAAATGTTATGCGATCCTCAAACGTATGCAAGGAGCGTGCATAAACCACAAAACAATCAGTAAAGATGTAAAAAATGGAGTGTTTGAGCTCGAAGACCTCTTGGATCGAGTTTGCCACTACAGGAGACTCTGGAAAAAGCTTGAAGAAGAACATCCAGATCAAACGGTGCATGTTAAAATCACCCCACCTTTCCTTCCCAGTATCAAGAGGACTGCTGCTAGCCCTCTTGAGAGCGAACAGGAGAAAAGGCGTAAAGAGAACGTTGAGCCAGAAAAAGAAACGCCACAAACAAAAGACGCCTTCCAACTCGTAATATCTAAGGCGACAACAAAATCCGCAAAACGCGAACATAGGCTTAGCCAACAAACAGTGCCTGTTCAAACAACGACAAATACCGTGGACAAACCAGCAAGAAAAAAGCGAAGAGTCCTTGGAGACGCCATTCTTGTCAAGCCCACTGACGGAAGGAGCTATTCTGACGTTCTACGCGATATCCGCAAGAATGTCAAGCCGGAGGAAACAGAGACGATTATTAAAACTCTACGATCGACGAGGTCCGGAGGGCTACTCATCGAGTTTGGTGCGGACTCCTCCGACAAATCGATATTCTGCGACAAAATAAAGGACGTCCTTGGGGCAAAAGCCACCGTCTCTACCTTGGAGCGAAGAGCTTCATTGGAAGTAAGGGACCTGGATTGCATCGCCGATCCGGCTGAGGTCGAAGAAGCCATTCTAAAAGAGTTCCCTGGAATAACTCTAGTAAAAGTAAAGCTTTCTCCAGAGAATCGCCGAGGGCAAAGGCTGGCCATACTCGACGTAACCGAGAAAGATGCTACACAACTCCTGGCCAAAGGAAAAATAAAAATCGGCTGGGTGGTGTGCAGAATTCGCCGCCGAACCATCCCAGTACGATGCTACAGGTGCCTTGGATACGGGCACACCACTTCGAACTGCAAGGGCCCTGACCGTAGTATGCTTTGCTTTAAGTGTGGAGCGTCTGGGCATAAGAAAAAAGACTGCGTTGAAACTCCGCGCCGTTTGTTATGTAATCATCTTAACTCTCAACCGACGTAGCACCTTCACGTTGCAGGAACAGGCGCGTGCCCAATCTTTAGAGAGGCACTAGCAAAAGCAAAAGCAGCTCTGAGGTGATGATCAGGGCCCTTCAAATTAACTTGCACCGTAGCATCAATGCACAAGATTTGTTAGAGCAGTTCGCCAGAGAAAAGAGAGCTGATCTGCTGCTGCTGAGCGAACAACATCGAAATAAGACCTCACCAGCCTGGTTCTCCGATGACTCCCATACTGCTGCCGTTTGAGTTCGTGGCAGCATGCGACTCCAGATTTAAGGTCACGGCCGAGGAGATGGTTTCGTGTGGATTGAGTACCCGGATTTAACGTTTTTCAACGTATACCTGACGCCGAATGAGTCAATTCCATCTTTTCAAAATAGACTGGACGCGCTAGAAGATGCTGTTTTGAACACAGATGGCAAAGTACTCGTAGCAGGAGACTTCAATGCCAGAGCCGTTGAGTGGGGCATGTCTCAAACCGATTCCAGAGGGCAACGAATTCTGGACATGTCGGCGAGGACCGGGTTGGTGGTTTTAAATATCAGCAATGTACCTACCTTCCGGCGCTGGGGCTGCGAAGGAACAATCCCAGATGTGACATTCGCCTCGGAGTCCCTCGCTCCGACGACGCTGAACTTGAGAGTACTCGAGGATTATTCAGCGAGTGACCACCAATACATCGCGTTTGAGATCGGCGATACCACTCCTCGCTCGTCTCAACGATCTTTCACTCCCGGGTGGAATATCGGAAAAATGGATGTGGAGACTTTCACCAATGTGATTCTGGAAGGCGGAACGACATCGGGGTGCTCTTCAGGAAGCGGAAGGGCTGAAGTCGAGGGAATGGTGGAGTCAACGATGAACCTCATCACTTCTGCCTGTAGCTCATCTATGCCTTGACGGAGCCCTCGACACGACAGGCCTGCTGTACATTGGTGGTCAAAATACATCACAGACAAACGAGGCGAGTGTCACAGACTTCGACGTGCAGCTCAGTGCTCAAGAACCGTAGAGGAAGCATCCAATAGGGCAGCAGCATACAGATCAGCGAGGACAGAACTCCGAAGTATCATCAGTGAGAGTAAGGCAAGCTGCTGGCGAGAACTTGTGGACGATGTGAACAGGGATCCATTGGGGCTCGGCTACAAGATAATGTGGCGCAAGCTCGGCTCCTCACGGAAGCCGTGTTTACTTCAGACAGACAAGATGGACGGCATAGTGCAGGCGCTTTTTCCATCTCATCCTGTCCGTGTGGATGCTGCCCACGAGGTTGACTCAGGCGAATGTCCATCGTTCACTAAAAATGAGCTGGGGGATGCGGTGCTTTCTATGAAACCTCGAAAGGCACCAGGACCAGACGGCACGCCAACCAAGGTGCTACAAATGGTTTTCCACGTTTTCCCTGATTTGCTACTCAATGTGTTTAACGGTTGCCTTAGAGAAGGTGTATTCCTATCTCGCTGGAAGGTGGCGAGGCTCACATTGATCAGCAAGGGAAAAGGGGACCCGGGGCTGCCATCTACATACCGCCCGCTTTGTATGCTGGACACAGCCGGGAAAGTGTTCGAAAAGCTCATCAAGAGAAGACTCACTGACGCAATTCGTGCTGCGGGGGACCTATCTCCTCGGCAGTATGGCTTTAGAGCAGGGCGATCCACTTCCGATGCCATCATGGAAGTGGTGAATGCAGTCCGTCGAGCCGAAGCGCACAAAACTGAGAAACGAGTTGTCGTGCTAGTGACGCTTGACGTCAGAAATGCCTTCAACTCCGCCAGATGGTCGGATATTCTTGACACATTAGAAAATTTTTTTCGATTGCCAGGGTATCTGATGCGGATTTTGAGGGTTTATCTAAAGGACCGCAGACTGCTCTATGACACACAAGATGGGCGGCGCAGTATGGAGATAACGTCTGGGGTAGCGCAAGGCTCCATACTGGGACCAGACTTGTGGAACGTCTCATACGACGGACTATTGAGGCTTGAGCTGCCAGATGAGTCGCGCTTAGTCGGCTATGCAGATGATATAGCAGCACTGGTCGCCGGACGCACAGTCGAACATGCGCAGTGCAGACTGGGAATGCTAATGCGTCAAGTGAGGGAATAGATGACCACCCGTGGGTTCAGTTTGGCACTAGAGAAAACCGAGGTGGTCGTTCTCACGAAGAAAAGAATTCCCACGGTAATTCCTTTGCAGATCGGAAATGCGACTGTTGATCTAAAGTTGCGATAAAATATTTGGGACTATTGATCGATTCCAAAAGCTTTTCGGAACAGATCAGGGCAACGGCGAAAAAGGCCGCGATAGGCGTCTCAGCTCTAAGTCGGCTAATATACAACATCGGTGGGCCCACACCGAGCAAACGCCGACTTCTCATGAGTGCTGTACAGTCAGTGCTACTGTACGGCTCTGAGGTTTGGGCCGGAGCTCTCAGTAAGGAGCTGTATCGAAAGCGCTTGGCTCAGGTACAGAGACGAGGAGCTTTGCGGGTTGCGTCTGCATACCGCACTGTCTCTGAGTCGGCGGTGCTGGTGATGGTAGGAGTGATACCCATCGCCCTCCTTGCTAGGGAGAGATGGAGAATTTATGACCAAAAAGTGGAGAGCTCAAGATATGCTGTCAACCGAGAGGAGAGGCAGCGCACAATACTCGAGTGGCAACAGTCCTGGGAAGGCGAATCTAATGGCCGCTGGACTGTCCGCCTTATAGGGGACGTGGTATCGTGGCTAAATCGAAGGCACGGTGAGACTGATTATTACCTTACCCAGCTTCTTAGTGGGCATGGGTATTTTCAGTCTTACTTGCACAAGATTGGTAAATCACGGTCCCCAGACTGCATTTTCTGTCCAGGGGAAAGGGACGACGCATGTCACACCTTCTTCAATTGTAGAAGGTGGAACAGGATGCGGCAGGACTTGTGGGAAGTGATAGGAGAGCTTTCTCCAGACAATCTGGTCGGCGAAATGCTGAAAAGTTTCGACAAATGGACCTCTGTTGCACATTACTCTCGGGCAATACTTACTACCAAAAAATGTACAATGGATAACCTTGGGCACGGGGTCTAGGGGGTCTCGTTGCCAGCAGTCCTCCTCCATCCTGCCCCCTCCCGCTGGGGGGAGATTTCTGTAGGCTGACGGCGCCCTAGGGCGAAGTAAAAAGAGGCCTAGCCCGAAGTAATGTGCCAAACGGCTCCAGGCTATGGTCTCTTGACAGGGGGGGTGTTTAGTGGGTAGTCTGGTAGCATGTGCTGCTAGTAGTCCCACACTCCGGGCATAAATTGCCTTCACCCCCCAACCCAAAAAAAAATAAAGTTACGAAAAATCATCGTTTCAATTCGGAAAACCGGTAAAGTTTTGAAAAATATTCTTGACAGATTTATAAGTAGAACAGACAGACAGATAGATTTTTCAGTATGGATTCCAAAGCGTATATTAACGTTTTAATGACACATCTACATAGTGGCGCAGAATAAATGGGACTTGAAAATGATTAAAAATGATTAATAATATGCACTATTTGGAAGAATTTGCGACCCACTGTATATATATATATATATATATATAGAATGTCTATTGACAAATTTTATAGGTTAGGTCAGACGTCAATTAAAGCATCACTGAGTTTCCCCTTAAAAGAAGGGTTTGTATTAATTTTGACAACTTACTTATACTTCACTATTTACAACTTTACGACATTTACAACCGATATTTAATGTTCTTTTATCCACGTCGACTGCAAATTTTTTTATTCTTTTACTTATTATTTCGAAACTTTTTCATACCGTTATACAATGTGCTTTTCACGTTTTCTACCTATGGCTCTACATATCATACTAATCATCTACTTATCATCTGATTATCATTTCATTATCATTTGATTATCATATCTGCTATTATCATCACCTCATTGCCGACACTCTAGGAGTGTGGGATATTTAAAATAAAGCGGATATATCTTCTTTAAATATATATAGTATATATTGCAGCTAACCAGCGATAATCGGTGCATTTTTTTTCTATATGAGCGGCCTAGTTTGCATACAATACAATTTTAATTGTTGGTAAAGAATCTTTAATTGGAGTGCTCCTAATATAGTATCCTTCATTGACCAATAAATGTTATTTCGTAACTTTAATTAACTATTTAACGAACAATAATGCATTTGTCACTTTACTATATCTGCAAGAAATGTTTCTAGTTCTATTACAATCTTGTTCAAACGTTGTTAGGGGCAAAGTCAAACAAGGATTTCATTTGATTTTGCCAAGATATTTGTCTCAATGAACACTTAACACATTAATCATGTATCTGATTGTATGAAAATAAATGATTGTAAACATATTAATCAATATTTAGTCGTGTTATACTTCTTTCATATGTACCATAAGGCCTTTCGGATTACGCGCAACCGCTGCTGTTAAAAATCACCGCGCGTCGCTGGAAGGTTAATTGAAAAGAACCAAATTTTTGATTTTCACCTATAATACCTTTTCATGGTGTCTCGTTTGCAAACTTTGGGATTTTTGTTTGTTTCGAATATCCTAAAGGAAATTTTCGGGTATCTTAATTTAAAGAAAAAACCTATCCATACCTGTTCATTGTTATATTTCAGTTTATAAGTGCAAGAAAAGTATGAGCCAATAATGTTTTGAACAAAAAACCTTTCAATACTAATCAGCGGACAGGACAGGAATGAACCTTAATGTGATCGAATTTACCTGAAATTTAGCTTATTTCGGCTTACTTTAATTTTTCTGAATTGTCGGTCCCAAAAATACAAAATGAAAGTATAAATTCCAACAAAATTGCACACTCAAAAATTTATATCAAAGTGAAATCTAGGAGTTCTTTATAATAAGAAGTCGCTTGCTGATTTTTTGAATTTATCTGTATAATTTGAAGCCCATTTGAGCCCAGCCCATATCAAATAAATAAAAGATTAGTTATTTTTAAGTTAGCGAAACCGGGAAATAGACTTTGAATTGAACCATCTATTGAACTTGTTGTTACTCTTTTTCGCTACCTTCTATACGTATTTCTGTGCCTAGCATTACTATTAATTAACCTTTATGGGAACAGCTCACGCTAGCTTAAATTGAAAAATTGTATTCTAAAAGCACATTCCTGAGAATATACACGCAAACATTGGTCTAAATTTTCGCGTCGTCTTTGCTCATTAAAAGTCTCATCTGCAACTTAACTTCAGTCCCACCCCTCGTAACCTAAAAATCAAAATGTCGTTTTATGTATACATTTGCAAAGCAACAATGAAATACTTCACTCCCAAGGACATTCTACAATGGAAAGCGAGAAAAACATTCCTAGAGAAGGAACTTCTTGGTGACTATGTGAGAACGACTCTTCGTTCGCATTTAATTACTCTGCATCTGTCCGTGTCCCAGGGCAAAGGGGCCAAGAGTAGATTTCATTGTGCCTTAACAAATCAGATCCGTTTTCCCAGCCGCACATATGATAAAACCGTTACGTTTTGATTGCACGACGACATCAAAGTCATGCGTTACCCCGTGTCATTGAGGTGTGCTTTGAAAATTGCATCTGCTAGTCCTTGTCGTCACACGCAACATAGTTGTGTGTGCACTATTGAAGTCTTTCCATAAGGGTCGGTTAGCAACTCATTGGTGCGCTTCGAAATTGTTTCATGCATTTCAAGTCTTGCTTCTGCCCCTGAGTGTGTGATGATCATCTGGCACGCGTCAAGGCGAGCACAGTATATTACAGGACAGCTGTTACTATCCTATGAAGGCGCTAAGGGACAGGGATATATTCTGTGATAATCATTTCAGGTTGTTGTTCGTGTTTGCCTTTGCAAGGATATCGTTTAGTCTAGAGTATAAATAGAAGATGAAATTTCTTATTAAGCGTGTCCAAGACAACACCTTTACATAAGGTTGGAAGCATGCGTTACACAACATATGAGTGTTCAGCAATGCATAAATGTGTCCATTGCTATGTTGTCAGTACACAAGTAGTACCTAAAGGAATTCTTTTTTTTTTGTATTATTCTCACTTCTAATTGAATCTTGCGTGGAACGTGGAAACATCTGAATTTGTGTCAACATACATCAACAAATTAATTATTTGAAATTCCGATCGCAGAAAGCGGAAACATTCTTCCTCTATGATTTCGCACTAATTTTCCTCTACCATACATTCAAATCAAACTACAACTAAGCTCCCTCAAAATACTGAAATACGAAACTTATGTCGAAATCTTGACTACTCATTTAATTATGAGGTGGATGGGAGCCTGTTCAGGATGTATTTATATGCAATTAGAACTCGGTGTGTTAATTGGGCACATATTTTTATAAAAACTTTTGCTGAAATTTCATTGGATGTTATGGATAATGTTAATCAACGAAATTTTAATTACTCATCATAAATTTGGTAATTTGGCACATTAAGTGCCTTCAGATTACGCTAAACATGAGTGTCTTGAATATCAACAAGATAAATCGCTCTTATTATTTGGATGATTTTTTATTATACAATCTCATATTACATAGGCATAAAACCCACGAAAAACAAACATTCAGCGAAAAAAGGAGCTTAATTGGGAGGAACGACGAAACATAAATGATATATGATGATCATTCATAAATGAAAGTTGACTAATATGATATGTTGACTGACAGATAATATCAAGACGTTATCCCTGGAGCATGAAATGGTTCGTCATCCCCAAAAAACGCCTGATCATCTTGTTGTTGAACTTCTGTTCTTACTTAATGTTCTTCCTTTGCTGCATTTTGGCTTGGTGTCTCGACCATTTCAACTCTTTCATCCTTAGACCGTGGGTCTACATTAAAATAAAACCCAGTGGTACAGCTTATAGTGTCATTCTTCTTCCATTGAATATAAAGAAAGTAATTTGAATCCCCAATTCGACGACTTCAACGATCATCAAAAAAACTAGACATGCTCTGAATTTGGATGTCTTAGAAAGCCTCTCAATCAACTAGGAGAAGAAAAATCTGTTGAATCAGGATGAAAAAAACTATAAGTAATGGTTATTCCAACTTATTTTAAACGTTTGGAATTACCTTTGAAAATTATGTTTTATTACATCAATTAAGCCGTCTTATTAAGTATCTTTAGATCTGTTAGTACCCAATCATAATTTGTACAAAAAATACATTAGGGTCGATAAACGATAAATAAGTTAAGTTATATGTTTTCTAACCTCATTCAGTCCTTGTCAGTCCACCTCTGAGTGTCGTCTTTCTACTCCATCTAGTTCAATCCAGGTGACCTATAAGAGAAGACAAAGGGCTACGGAACAGCCCCATATCAAACACGTGGGTTGCAATTCGAAGGGATCTTACTCCACGTTAAGAAAGTGTGCTGGACAAAAAGTTAAGGTTTTCTCTTTGAACTCGGCAATTCTGTTAACTAAGTCTGTATTCCCGGCACAGTGACTGGGCTTTCTACCTTATGTATCATCTAATGAAACCGCAACACTTACCATTTGTGAATCCAATACATGTCCAATCCAATGCCCTCCTTGACTAAAACGAGGTATGGTTTTCTCAACAACAATTCCTTTGGAGTCTAGGTTCTTTGACAAGTTCGCAGTCATTGTCACGGAGACTTGAGGCCAGCATATTACACAGGGGGGAGAGTGCAAAATATACTCTCCATGTGTGCAATGATCTACTTGAATGACACGAGCACTAGTCTTAGTCACCGAGCGGCTCGTACAGCACTTGGTCCGAAACTAAGCCTTCAGAACTACTAACGAACTAAGTTCGTATGCGAGTAGGCAAGCAATTGATCTTGACATGGTTGTATTGGAAACCAGCCAAGTTTTAGTGCCTTTTGAATCCAAAGTCCTTGAAATATAAATTTTGGGCTTCCAAGAAGCTTACGTCTGTTGAAGGAGTTGGGCAGGTGGGAATCCCACCATTGGTTGGGTACCGTTCGCAGTGCTTCGCCAATTTCCCGCGTGGTAGCCTTCGTTGTCCATTCGATCCGTTGGCGGACAAAATTTGCATTGCACAGATTTTATATGTTTTTGCTTGCCAGCCGACCGGGCGAGATATTTATCTGGGTGAGTTTCCAGCCCAACATTTCTTGTTTCCAGTTTTACTATTCTCAGCAGTTTCTTTCCTATCGGATTCAATTGACGATATAGGAGGCGTACAGGAGGATATATATTAGCGTACACAAACAAGTTGACTAAGGTGCCTTCTCTATGCAATGCTTTCAGAACCTTGCCGAGAACCAGGCAAAAGAGATAATCTAACTTCAAACACTGTCGACGTTCTTACATATATAGAGGAGATATAATTCACAAAATATTTCGATAATCGTAGGTTGCTAAGAATAAACGCAATAGATCGATGGCTTATAGTATCAAATGCCTTGCAGTAATCACGGAGCCCAGTTTGTATCTCTTTTTAACCCTGCCGAGCCGAATATAATAGCGAAGCCAAAGTGATGACATTATCAGCCTTGGAGTATGTGCTGCGTGGAGTTAGTGCGATTTAGCACTTTGACTTCCTCTTACCTGTGAGCATTATATGCCCACTCAACATATCGCGATCTGTCTTTTTCTACTCAAAATTTTATTCTATAATTTGATGGATATTCGGGTACGTAGAATTTTGTTTCATGTGCAGGGTTCTTAGAAACGCCATAGTACTGTTTTCGTGATTGTCTATTGTGTCGTAGAGCTTTAGAGCCTTGTCTCGTACGTATTTTTTGACTGTCTCTATTTTGAAGTCTTTGTATATGTCCGTGTTTCTGACATACCACGGGGTTCCCAAGATTTTCCTAATCACTTGATTTTGGAAGAATTGGAGTGCTTTTTTGTTTGTTTTCGTCATTTAGTAGAAAGCCGAACTACCGTACAATAGCGTCGGTCGTATAATCTGTTTAAAGATTAGCACTCTATTTTTCAGACTAAGTTTTTTCGATGCCAGAAGAGGGCGGAGTGAGGATAGGAGGCCTATGCAATGTCCTCATTTGTTATGTTTGTGCTGTTTCCAAGGAAGTCTGTCGTCGAATGTAAGTCCAAGATATTTTGCGGTTCTGTTCCATTGTATGGGTTCATTGTCGATTGTAATTTTCTGTGGATTTTGTCGTAGCTTCCGGGTTATAAAAATGGCTTTTATTTTGTCTGTGTTGATCTTGATCTTCCATCTGCGAAAGTATTCCAAAAGGGTGTTCGTTGAGCGTTGCAAATTTGACGTTATGACTTTTGCTTGTCGTCCTGTAGTGAAGATACAGGTGTCATCAGCGTACAGTGATATTTTTACTGTTCGGGGCAGACCGGGTAGATCTGCAGTGTATATATTGTAAAGGACCGGTGGATGGGTGATCCTTGAGGGACTCCAGCTTCAATGGGTCGCAGAGTTGATAGACAGTTGTCAATTTTGACGCGGAATGTTCTACCTTCTAGGAAGGAGCCAATGATTTGGGTGAGTTGTAGTGACAAGTTGAGTTCATGCATTTTGAATATTAGTCCTGCATGCCAGACTTTGTCAAAGGCTTTGGCTATGTCAAACATAACCAGTCCTGTTGACTTCCTGCGTTCTAGACCTGTGGAAATCCAATTTTGTGGAAATGTTGGGTCCTTTTGCGGCTCCGAAAAAACAATAATTGTCGCTGATTTGGGATAATTTCGCAGTTGTAGAATTGCGTTTATTATGTCCGTCAGTGCTTGTAGTATATTGTCTGGTAGCCATTTTAACATGGTATTCGTTATTGTATCATTCCCGGTGCTTTACGTTTGTTTAGTGTTTGTACTAGTCCTTTGATTTCGTCGATGTCCGTTGTCAGTGTTGTCTGGTCGTTGTTCTCGTGTGATCTCAGGAGCCTGTCGGCTGAATCTAATATGCCACCCGCAAACTTATAGTCTTCGTCGTCCGACGAATTTTCTTTGAATTGCATTTCAAGGGAGTCCGCGAATGCTTCGGTTTTACCTGGACTGTCATATTGTAGACCGTTCAGGCCATGTATTGGACGTACTTGTATCCTGTCTCGCAGTCGAAAAGACTTGGACACTCTTAAAAGTTGTCGGAGCCAGGGTCAAAGCTTAACAAAAAGCTTTCCCATTGCTCATTTCAGAATTCGCTTATTTTGTCACGTATTTCGTTTAGTTTTCGCGTAGCTTTCACTCTCTGTCCAGGATCACCTGTGTACCTGGCTCTTCTCCGAACTTTGTTCCTTCTCCTTATGAGTTTTTTGATATTTTCTGGGATTTCGTAGGGATTCTTATCCTTCTCGAAGTTATGATCGTGTTGTCTTTTTTTGCCTGCATGATCTTATTTGTTAGAGTTTCTATTGTTTTCTCTATTTCGTCAGCCGTTTCAGGTGTTTGATGTGTTTCTTTGGCTAATGCGACTTGGAAAGCTTTCCAGTCCGTTATTCTTTTTTCTCGTATCGGGATATCTAGGAAGATGTTTCCTACTCGAAATAGAACCGGCTTGTGGCCTGATGATAGTTCGTCGAGGACTTCTAGGCGAATATCGCTCATGAAATTACGTGAAATAGCGATGTCTAGTGCGTGGCCGTGTATTCGCCCATAGTGGGTTGGTTCGTTTGGGATATGCAGGCTTAGTTGATTTGCTGTGCTGAACTTATGTAGCTCGATCCCGGCTTTGTTACTTCTCAAAGCTCCCCAGAGGCTATGTGTGGCGTTAAAGTCTCCAGCGATGAAGGTTGGGCCATCGAAGGACATCAGTGCCTTGCGGTCATCGGCATGGAAAAGGCATTCTGTTCTGATGGGATTGTAAGCTGAAATCAAAGAATTCCAGAAAGTCAGTTCGCACCTTTATAACCGTGGCTTCCATGTCTTGAAGGTGTGGTGTGTTGATGACATTGTGGCTCACATTTCGCCTCACGAGAATTTCCTTGCCTCCTCCTCTACCCGTTAGTCTATCATTTCTCTATAAAATGTAGTTTGGGATACGGAATCGGTTTCCCTGCTTCTGGAAGGTCTCTTGGCTGAGTATGATGTCATATTTATGTTCGAATATGAACTCTTTCAACTCACCAGAGTTCCGAAGCATGGAATTTGCATTCCACGTGAGTATGGAAATGTGATCCTTTGGTGTCATCAATGTTTTTTGTGTGGCGGTGAACATGGGTTGGACTATGTTAGCTATCATTTCCTGCATCATACTTTGGAACTGTGTTTGCATTTTAGCAAACATTAGTCCCATATCTGGGGTATTTATGTTTGAGGCTGGATTTGTGGTTGCGGATGGTTTTGTGGTAGGGGGTTGTTTTGTTTGCGGAGTGTCTGATAGTTGTACGGCAACTTGTGATAACGACTTTCTAATGTTCTTAGGATTTCTCGGACATCCCCCATAGTTGGCCGGGTGTTCACCTCCACAGTTTACGTACTTAGGCATTTCTTCTGACTTTTAAGGGCACGCGGAGAAGTGGTGGAGCTGGTCGCATTTGACGCAGCGCAACTGTGCATGGCAACCTGATGCGGAGTGTCCATACTGCTGACAGTTATGGCACATGGCTTTGCCGTTGCGCATCGACAGTGCAGATTAGCTGCCAAATGGCTTTCTTGTTGTAGATTTCGGTCTTCTTTTTCGGGAGAAGGACTTTCACCAGTTTGGATGGCCCGTCGCGAGTTATTAAAAAGAATGCCTCGGTTGGATGGAACCCCTGGGCTTTTAAATCTTCGGTGATTTCTTCGGTTTCTAGGCCATGCAGGCCTCTGATTACCACGTTTAGTAGTCGGTCCTCTGGTAGCGTGTACGTGTGGTATTCTATTTTCTGGTTAGTGAGTAATTTAGTAAGCTTTCTTCTTTATATTTGGTTCTTTCAATTCTTTCTATGGGCTGAGGTGTGTGCAATTTTGTTTTGCATCATAAGGGACAAGACTTTGGACCACTTGCCTGGTTCTCTAATTATAATAGGCACAGTACGACTCTCGGGTTGTGTGGCGTCTTGTGTTTTGAGTTCGGTGGACGGAGTGGCTTTTGGGGTTATTTGCTTTCTCGGGGTAGCGACGATCTCCGGGAAAGACACTGATGGTTTTGGGGGAATGAGGGCAGGGAACTTCCTCTTCTTCTCTTTCTCCCTCTTCCGAAGAGTTGGCTGATTCCATACTGATTCCATACTCATTAATTTCCTTCGCTGAAGATTCTTGTGTTTCAAACTTTTCGGAGGAGGAAGAAGAGGTTTAGATTTTTCGTTTTTTATTTCTCGTTTTTTTATTACTGACATTATCAGCACTGTCATCATTTAATATATACACAATAAGGTTCCCTAAACGTAAGCGTGGAACTCATACTTTGTGTAGATGGTAAACCACCTCAGATGTTATGCTCATTGACCATAAGTTAATGTGTTCCTGCATATAGGCAAGGTCTAATCGTTTGGAGCTCTCCGAAAATTCTCCCTAAGCGATTGACAGCAGGCTTTAGAACAATTCCGCCATCTAGTGAACATGAGTCAATTTCGATAAGAGTCGATGAGCTGGGGCCATGACGTTCCCAACAGCTATATATACACACGAGAAAGAAGCAGATGATCTGTGCTCCCCGAGCTCACAAAAAAACTCAGTTGATACATCAAGTTTCATCAGCAATGACCAAAAAGCAGAATCATATTCTAAACTAGAATCATAGGGAGCAGACTCTCTGGTGGATACTGAAGGCGATCGATTTTGAATTGCTGCAGCAACTAGTTCTTTGTAGACCAGATTGTGTCAAATAGTGTTTTGCTTGTGCCTTGATGGCTTCTATCGACATACCACTTTCAGCACATATTTTCATGAAATGTTGGTGCATAAATCTTATATTGTTCAACATTAACTTGCTCAGGATACGGTGATGAACCCTAGACCCCATTTTAACCTTTATTTTTCTCGGACAGTTCATACACTGAACGAGACTTACATCAACTGATTGTGGTTTTTATTTGGATTTTGCAGGAGTATTGTTCGAGTTCGTATTAGTTTTGTATCTTTGCACGCCTAAAGCAATTTAAGACGGTAGGAGGTTGGGAGTGTCTTTCGCGCGAGGACATATGCCCAAGGCTTCTAATTGAAATGGCGCAAACTTGTCCAGAAGAGCTTGGCTTTCAAGACTCTTTTAAGCAGTTTTCAGCAGTGAAGCCTTCACAAATATTCTTAATAATATAATTAGTAATTTTCTCATGCTTTGACGCAAAAGTCAAATAACTCCACTCGTATTTCTTTAAAATGTTTATGTTTTTTTACCCTCATTACTTTACCAGAATAATGCACCGGTTTTAATTGTACCCCTGCGAAATACTTAAAGGGCCTTCTTACTTTATCACGAAAAATGGATTCAAGAATATACAGTTTAAATTTCATAACGATCCGAGCGTTATAACTATAGATATATCATAATAATATTTTGGAGTACGCGTCAAACATGATGGTTACACGCTGTAAATACACATCGGTCGTTCTCACACTTTCTCTTTTTCTTTCTTAATTGGTACACATCTACCGTATTTACATAATTTGTTTGAGTAATATAATGTAATATGTATTGTACATATGCATGCATATATTTATATCATACAAGAGAAAGCATCCTCAAAATATCTGGGGACCGTTATTTGAACGTTAGTCTTGCTTTGAATTTTGAAGTATAAGCACCTTTCTTGATCAGTCGTAATAATGCCTCGTGATAGAAAAAGATAAAGAACGAAAAGATCCGAACTATGTAGGAGTAAAAAAAATTCAAAGTATGCGCAATGACGTTTGGGCAACTTTTTGTCACAAAATATTGACCGACAAGACGCCACAGCATGAAAGTTGTCCAAAAGGTGCAGATTCTTGGTGCTCGTATCAGAAAGCACAAGCCACTAATTCTTTGCAATAGTTCAAGCATCCTCCTGCTCTTTCAGAAGAAGCATAAAATATATTAAAACCTATACATGAAGACCTCTTAAAAGATGAATTGCTATTAAAATGTTTAGGTGGAAATAAAAAGACATTATAAGTAATAAGTACATAAATAGTACATAATAAGTATTTTTGGTCTATCTTTTTGTGGCCATGAAATGGTTGAAATTGCAACCTATCTTGCTGCCTGTATGTTCAATGCAGGCTTTGCAACTATTTTAAAAATTATGGAAATCATGGGAATTAAAATCTGGTACGCAGTCTTGATTTACGCCAAAAAACGCGATAATGACCGTGTACAATCAGCGAATTGCCGCAGCTCCGATGTTTTCAAAAGGGAAAGCCTTAGAGAGGATATAAGGCAACAAAATAAAAAAGGACGAAGCTGAAGGAATATTATATGAATTTGGTATTGCAGATTACGCTAAGAAAGGTCTGTCTGACTTTTCATCTATTTATTAACAAAAATACTTTAAATGCGTTTTTCTCGAAACCGCTTGTTTTCATCTGGTACGTACGATAAGTCCAAGACTACTTGACCGATCCTTCTGAAATTGTGACCACTTATTTATTATATGTATAGCTATCGCATGAATATCTAACATGTTAATAATCTCCTTTTGTTATTTTTTTCATTCGAAACATTACAAAAAGTCACTATTTCAGAAAAAAAATTTCGGACAGCCCATTATTAAAAAAAATGTTTTTTCGTTTGCATATTCATAAAACATAACAAAGAAACATAAAAAAGCAAAATAAATTTGATTTTTTGTTTCACACAATTCGTTTCATCGGAATCGTACTCACCATCAAGGACGCTTGTTTTATATGACGATTATGACGTCGCTATTTATATAAATATATATATATATATATATACATAAATATATATATATATTATATATATATAGAAATAAAAGCAAGTTTTATATATACTTTAGCAGTTTATATATCACATCCTAAGAAATTCATATCTATAAATGTAATAAGGGTCTCGTAATAAATTCGCAAATATGACTTTTTTTTTTTGATAAAGTGAGAAGGTCCCTTAAAGTGTCATTTGCAATATTCTGTGCAATTATTTTACTTAAGAATTCGTTAACATTAATATGATAAGCAATAATAGGGGGACAACTAACTTTGTTCTGGGTCTGGAATAGTAATTGGGTGTCGCATGCTTTAGCTGTAGCCTCCTTCCTTCAAATCATCCTTGTCTTCACCTGTTGCTTATTTGATTCCTCTTGCTGACTGGTACTCGCTTCGGAATTTTTAGCCCTAACAAGTTCTTTTCCGACATTGTCGTTTCTTGTATCGCCTTTTTTAGCGCAGTCGCTCTCTAAGTTGGAGTGTTTTGGACTTGCAGCCTCCAGTTTAGGTATCTGGTTGATGTAGTTGTTTTACGTCTTGTTTTCAATGTTTTTCTAATCTACGTTGTGTTCATCAGTGCTTCATGTTCAGTAAATACTTCCTTATTATCTTTTTTTATTTCCTTTTTATTTTATATATTACATGTACTATGTTATTTTATTTATTACATACTTAAAAAATATTATATACATACATTCATTCATACATTTTATATAAATTTCCTTTTCAATAGGCCACTGCTCCTTATTTTAAATTAAACTTCTATTTTCATTTTAAAGTTCACATATCTATGTCCTTCATTTTCAACACTGGTAGCTCTAAAATCAGCTCGTTGTTGATGTTATAGGGCCCGTTTTCATCCATTTTTATCAGCGAAAATTTCTTACTTATTACACTTACACCTTAAGTGTGCCTTTAATATCCATCTTTTCTCTTACATTTACATAGTATTAATTTCTATTATAATTACTTAGACTCTGAAATAATATTTTACTACAATGTTCTTATTAACTACTTATTACTAACCGTTGGCTGCCTCTATCGCTCGACTGTCTGCCGCATTGCTGATCGTGGTGGTCTCATGCTCCGCCATACTTTTCACCGCTCGCTCAATCAACCTATTACCATAGAGGTTGATTGGTTCCAAAGCTGCATCCCGGTACAGTAGTCGGTTGGGGTAGGGCCGCCCGTCCTCCCGTTTATACATCCCAGTGCAAGCCCGAAGGGTTCTGCACTCCAAAAGTCCTATCTTGCTCCATTTGTACGTCGCTGTTGCCTGCCAAATCAGGACCGCATACATTAGTATGGGCCTGATTAGTGCCTTGTAAGGTTGTAACTTAACCCGCTTGTTGGTTGTTGACTGTTTCCTGAAAAGAGGTAAAAGGAGATGGTATGCATATCTAGTTTTCTTCAATACAGCGTCCACGTCAGCACTAAAGTTATTGTTCTTATCAAAAATTACCTCCAGATACTTTGTTTGCTTCGAGCAGTGCACCGCCTTCCCGTTCAGCTCAATTCTAGTGTCACAGATACTCCTCGTGCGACGTCTCTTCGCGGACCCTTGAAAACAATCAGCTCGCTTTTCTTAACGTGAACTCTCGTCTCCCGCTTTTCATAATATGAAGTTAACGAGTCCAGGTACCTTTGGAGTCTCGTCCTTGCAAAGCGGAGATTGTACTCAGTAGACCACACCAGTAAGTCGTCAGCGAAGAGATTCACCTCGATTCCAGGTTGAAATTCATCCCTGATCCCTGGGATGCCGGACGTTAATACATTGAAGAGAACGAATGGACCCCAGTGGGACGCCTGAATTAATGATAAACGGTTCAGAGCTAGTTCAATCAGACACCGCAAAGGCAGTTCATCCACTCATGAAGCTGCCTACTATTTTCGTAACCTTAATCGGAAAGCCCAGTTGGATCAGTTTGTAGATAAGGCCGTTGATCCAAACCGAATCAAAAGCTTTTTCTACGTCGATATGACACGCTGCGACGAGTTTTTTGGCCTGCCAGTTTCGTTTTATACTGGCTTAGAAAACAGCCAATGCGTCTATCATTGAGTGACCTCTTTTGAAGCCAAATTGCGTTTCCAGCACAGTTCCTGCCTCTTCAAACAACTGTCTCATACTGTGGAGGATTATTCTCTCTAAGTAACTCTCCCACATTAAACAAGAGAGATAATGGGTGAGTGTCGACGACGTCTGTGCTAGTGGATTGCCTCTAAATAGCAAATATTTTGGCGCTTCGCATTGCTGTGGGAAGTAGCAAATGTTGATGCAGTTATTTAGAAGGATTGCGAGGAGAACAAAGTAGGTCTGGGGAAGTTGTTAAAAGAAAAATTTGAAATTCCATTAGCCCCTTGCTAATGTCTTGCACACTTTCTTTCTCCCCTTGAAGAACTGTAGCAAAGTGATTTGCGATGATGTCAGCAACGACCTTTTCATTCATGAGCATGGAACAGTTATAGGTGAGAACTCCTGGCAGGCGCTTCCGGCCAGTAATTTTATTAATTTGGGGGAACATACAAGCACCTGGTCTGAAGTTTGCTAAGATCTGTTCGAACCTCTCATTGACAAAGGCAGATGTTCTTCTCGTAATCATTCTATTTAGGGACATTATTAGAAGGTGTTGATACTCCCAGTTAACCATACTCAAGTTGCGACGGTATATCCTTGAAAGTAATTTCCTGAGGGTGCTACGTTTACGATGTAGCTTCAGGATGTCTTCTGGTAAGTCTCTATAAAGATAATTTCTGTAGGAATTATTTATGGATATCTTTGAAATGACCGTAGTAAGGGTTGAATACAAACAAGCAATGCCTTCATCGATTTCGATGGCTGAGAGGTTTATCGATCTGTTGATCGATATATCCTCAAGCCTTTCACTAAGATCAGCATTAACAGCTTCCCAATCGATGCGCTTGTATTGGATCAAGAGCTGCGGATCTACAACCTCCAGCTTTACGCCCTTTTTCATTCTTAAAACGAATTCTACCAAAAGATGGTCAGACTCAGCGTCAAGAACTCTACATCCGAAATTCCTCCAGCTGTGAGAGATATTCACCAGATTAGCAGACACAATGAAGAAATCGATCGTTGACGAGCTTCTTCGAAAGGTGGGTTCGTTCGGCGCAATCAAAATGAGATATATATTTGCTTGCACCCAGTTGAAAAGAGCCGTTCAATATCCATTAGATACGGTATTACCCCTGGAAGGATGCCTTGCGTTCAAATCACCCCCTATTGCAAATAAACTGAACTTTTCACACAAAGTAAGGACTGTTTCCAAGTCTTCAATAAGATCCCTACCCGAATATCCGTGTTTCACGTATATTCCAACAAATGCAAATGTATACCCCCCCAGGAACGAGCTAAATATCATGACGTCTGCGCATTTTAGACTTGGAAGACAGTGTCTTCTTTGAGATATTCCTTGAAAGCCATAGCTACTCCCAGGATTCCATCTGGGTCGTCATCCCTAATGACTTCCCCAAGTGAACTTTGTGTTTACTCTTCAGTCTTGTTTCTGAAATGAACAATAAATTTGGTTTATGCATGTCCAAATATTCTTGGACAGATTATTCTTTTGGAATGTGGAGCTAGCGAGGAAATGTTGACGATGGAGAGCTTAATGGAGCTCATCGCGACAACAGATTTTGATGGCGAAGTCCAAGTACGCCGCTTTTTTCTCACTCAGATTAGTGAGTTTCTTGTATTGTGGAATAAATGAATCAACTTTGATGAGAGTGAACAAGTCACACCCGAAGAATTGTTTGCAGTCATTGGACAGTCAGTATTTCTGTCTTTTTGCTGCTGTAAGTCAGTATTTACTTAGGGATGCCGTACAGGCTGTGCTACAGCTGACTTGGCTGCACGTCTTGCTATACTAGCAAATGAGACACCATTTTGAATGGTGTTTTTTAAGGAAGCAGTGACGAAGCCCCTCCTTTCTTCCTTCTTCTTTTGGAGATTCCATCTCCTCTCCTCAGCCTCCTTGAAACATTCCCTGAAACTCGCGGGGTGACCCTTACTATTGCAATTTACGCAGAAGATTGCATATTTTCCCTGTTCCTTTTCAATGGGGCAGTCCTTTGATTGGTGGTGTTTGTCGCACTTAACGCAGCGGATTTCATTCCACAGTTCGAGGCAACATGTCCAAATCTTTGGCAGTTAAAACACTGCGATGTGTTTGATTTCGTCAAACGCTCCCAATGCACCTCTTGGTGCAGAAGCGTTTTAACATTCATAGACATTGTGACGTCCAAGTCAGGCTTAAATTGAATAAGGAAAGACGAAAGAGTTTTCTTTTCCTTGATGTCACTGTTGAGATCCTTTTGGCTCCTAAAATACCCTTTAGGAACAGGGTCACCTCTTTGTCCGTTGGGAGTATATATGTCCAGCACGCCAGCTTGTCCCATTTTAAGAAGTCAAAAAGACTTTTATGGTCATCTATGGATTTAGGGTGTAACGAAGTTCTTGAAGAACTGTTGAATTTTTGGGCGTTTCAAAATTCTTCTAAGGCACAAAGCTGATTCTTCTCACATGGCCGATGAATTCTTGCCCTAAAAGCATAAGATTAAGCCTATAGCTTATATATATATAAGCCCTCTCTGTTTTCTATTGGCAGCAATGTTGGTCAGGTTTCCTTTAGGTCCGAAAGCTATTCTACGCACTGGGGCGGGTGCGACTTCAGCTTTGGTGATACTTCCCGAAGCTTTCGAGACCGCAGCTTGCAGCTGCGGGAAACTCCTTTCGCTCATGTTTACTGAGCGTTTTGAGGTTGGCTGCGGGGTTGAAGACACTATTGGCCTTTTTCGACCACCCTCATCCCGGACCTCTTCTTTCGACTCTTCCTGGTCGGACTCACTGTCACAACCCGTTAGAGCGTCTCTTTCTGTAGTGGTGAACCCATCTACAAGTAGGTCTTTTGCAGGGACATGTAATTGGAGTTTGCAGCTTGCTATCACTCCTCCTTGATGTTTCCCCCGAATTTCTGACGAAATCTCTTCAGATTTTTCTTAGCTTTCCGCGTGAAAGCAGATTTTGCCGGGGAGAGCTTCTTCTCCCCATCTGCGTCACCCATTCCTGCTATTTCCAAGGCAGAGCATGGATGCGGGGTTAAATTAAAAAGACCCCTTCGAGACAATTTAATTAATAGTTTCTTATAATCTAATTATATATATTTAAATATTTTTAAATATGTTTCAGCAACTTCCCGGCCACGGCAAGAAATTAATGGCTTAGGCCTTGGTTTGCCCACTGTCCTAATAATTCTTAAACTAATTATATAACCTAACTATAATTGAAGGATAAATGGATATTATCAGTTCCTTGTCAGCCACAGCAAGAATTTAAGGGCTTAGGCCTATGTTTAACCACTGATAATAATTTCCCTAAACAAATTTTCCTATCACTTCCCTTTTCCTTTGCTCTTTTCTATCTCGCGGGTGTCTACAGCAAGCGACAGCATTTACAGCGGTAGAAGTTTAAATGGGAGGAACCACTGACGAAGACACCCAAGGACAGTCGTTTAGAATTTGCACGAGACCTCATTTACTGGACGGCAAATGGACGGCGGTGGAGTGATTATATTGGCAGGAATTGGATTTAATGGCAAAACAGATTTTCGTGGGCAATCGATTGATCAGTAGTTAGTTTATTACACAAATCCATAAGCAGCTAATGCATCGCGCTGCAAAATTTCAGGTGAGAATTATATTTTCCAACAAGATAATGTGCCAGTTCACAATGCCCGTATTGTGCGCCAATAATTCATACAGGAAAATCTGAAGATCCTGTAATCTAAATTATCCTATGATACCCGTGGGGTGTGTAATAATTTTGCCGCGTCTTCTAAACTGTGCCTTTTCAAATTTCTCAAGTTTATATTTTTGTCAAGATTCTTGTTACATTCTATATTCAAAGCCCTTTGGTGTATGAAATCTACAATCTTATAAAGGAAATAAATCATTATTATATGTTCAGATTTTTCATTTGTATTCGTATGCCCTATAGCTTTGTTGCGGACTATGCATGTCTCGTATCGCCGTATGTTGTGCTATGGAACAATTAGAAAATCATTTTATTCTAATGAATAACACGATTTTAATGTTGTTTCGAATGGAAATTGGGTTCGTTGCACGATTAACTTCACACTGAAATTCGTAGTTACATTTTCTCATTCAGCTGTTTTGATCTTAACGACGTTCTTACTTTCTTCGAATTCCATTTAACCCATCCAAAAGATAAAATGAACTGCGCCAAGAACGCGTTCGGCAGCCGTCAATGAAAAAGCACTCAGCTAAAGAATGTTGTAACAAACGGATTTATTATTACTACATTCTCACTTAAAGTTGAAGATTAGTAAAAAGAGGAAGATCGGAGAGAGTAATGAATTCGTAACAGCCAAAGAGTCAAAAACGAGACATCCAACGCGAGTGCCAAGTAATCAATTTCTTCCACTTCAATTTTCCAGTTTCAATTTTCTTTAATATCGATGTAATGAGTAGACATGTGTAAACAATTGCTTAGCTCATCAAATTCACCTTGAACTTGCAAATGGCTTCGCCTTTTTGCGTCGTACTTTTCCATCTAAGATGGATTGCTCGCATTCCAAGAATTTTAATGAGCCATTCAATTGTTTTTCACTGCGTACACAATCCGAACAGACTAATAATCTGCAACCTTCTACCATTAAGGAGAAGACCTGGCATTTCAGCTGACAAATGTCGTGAGGATTCGCTAGTGACACATCGTAGTCTAGGTTGCTTCCGTATGCTGGTAAACATATTTCTGATTAGTTGGCAATTTCGTTCGGAACAACAGCATTAATTAGATAAGATTTTGCATACTTGGTTGACCACACTGACGATCGCGAGTCCGAATTGATAAGCCTTTTCCGGCCTGGGAGCATTTTCATAAAGGTCGTGTATATACTTATATCAAAGCCGCAACTCAATGGATGCGGTAGCAAAGCAAAACTTGATAGTTTTTACTACCGCTGACTCATTCAATTCTTGTTACTACAAAAACTGAAAGTTTTTCGCGACGACTCAGCATTGTTCAAAGACGCGAGCAACCGCGAGTATGTAGACACCTGAAAATGAATGAGTGGATGCTGGGTACAAAATGGTTCGAATACCTGTAACAGTGACTCATTGCGAGTTGCCGGGAAATTTCAGAATCGATTCAGTTAGTTTTCTATATAGCTTCATAGGTATTTATTGATCTATTACATATTTATATTATGGGTTTCCCGAAAACATTGTTTGAAAATTTTTTTAATTGGGTAAATATTGTTACAGCCAAAAATATCATTATAATCTTATTGAACACTCTTTCGGCAAACGAAAATTTCAGAAAAATGGTAATAGACTGAACCTGGATAATTAGCGTTAGCAAACTTCCATGAAAAGTTGATTTATTTGCATTTGATAGCATTCTTTGGGAATTTTATATTTAGTTTGAAATATGCAAATCCAATTTAAATTTAATGTTTGAAAAGAAAAACCTTTATTCGGCTTTAATGTATAAAATCACAATTTTGATTGTATCCAAGCATTAAAAAGATTGTTTCATCTTACATGAACGCGTTTCAGCGATTTACCAATTCGGCGTGTGGTTTCGTCCAAAAATTGTCCGTCTTAGGTGTCCTTATTTACAGGTCCACAATTTGCACAAGCAAGAAAGAGCCCTTTCACGCCGGCAGAGGTCTTTTTTATGCGGGTGGGATAGAGTTGGTGATTTTCCTATTTTGAGGGAGTCTCTTAGTTTGGTTAGGCGTTCTTTTGTCTGTTGACATTGTGTGGTGTGGCCTTTGATATTTGTGGTTCTTGTTTGGAAATTTATTTGTTTGTATATTTCCTTGTTTTCGCGTACGTTACCGCACGTTTTTTGTTGTCTTTTCCGTTGCTGTTTCCTAATGTGAGTTGGTATAAATTTGTTGTTATTCATGTGATTTAGAAAGTTCGGAAAAGCTCATCGAGGAAATGAGATGCAGTAAAATTAGGAAAGCTCTCACAGGCAAGTATCGAACGAGGATCAAGGAAGCAATAATGAAAACGACAAAACTACTAGACCCAAAAATAACGTACACACTAACACCAATGAACCCTTCTGCTCAACCACTGATTGGGCTGCCAAAACTTTACATACCAAACACTCTAATGAGGCCTATAGCCAATCACAAACCAGTGCCCTACATCCAAGCGAATTCATGATATCTAACACCGCAGAGCTAATTGACAAATTAAACTGCATCAAGTCAACAAAACACACTTAACTGGTATCGATCTATATGAAGCATCTGTAACCATCAGTTATAAATACATACAAGAAGAACGATAGATAGAAAGAGACTTTTCTAGGCAGCTCACAACCATCCTCTAAACAATATTACAACAAAATAACTTCCTGTTCAACAACAATATTAATAGACAAACAAAATGAGCAGGAAGAGGAAGCCCAACATTAGAGATCCTTATGGAAGCTTTCATGAAAAACCTAAAACAATAATTCATAGAGAAACCAACATCTAGCTTTTGAGTGATATTTTATACAAGATATATGGACGATATAATATGTGTAACGACCATGAATAACGAAGAAAAAAATGGGGAATACCTCAACAAACAACACAAGAATTTAAAATTCTTGATGAAGACAGAAAAAAGCCCAAGCATATCACAATCAAGAAAAACAAAACATCAAACAATTCTATGAGTGTTAGTTTGACGTTTATAGAAATCCTCAGCCACGGACACGATAATAAACAACTCAAAACAAGCTTCTACGCTTTCATCAGGTTGCTGCTGAAATATAGCATCGTTGTTGTCTTCGCCCCCAAGGTTGTCTTCGCCCCCAGTCAATTAAATTTCGAAATCTTTTTCTGCTGCCGGACCTACTAATATGTGCACTGAATCAAATCGAGTAACTACAGAGAATGATTCTACATAATACACACCAGCATATTATTAATATCTTTTTACAACGAGGAGTGCTTTATATCATTCGACTGGCCAATCAGGTTTCATTTTGATGCGAAATACCCACTTGCATTGAACTGATTTTCGATCTTTCGGTTTATTTGACATTGCTAACTCCCATTGTTTTGCATCTGTTGATGAAAGCGCCTCTGCAACAGTCGTTGGTATCTCTACATGAGCTATAAACGAACAACCAATTTTTTCACCGTCCGGTCGCCTTGATTGCACTCCATTACTGTCATCCTCAATATTCTGATTTTTTCCGTTAGCTTGCTCCTAGTTCTGTTTGCAATGCTGTCAGATTCGTTGTCATGTTATGACATGTCTTTGTTATAATCTTCAACATATGTTTCGGTTTCGTTAATAATAAATTCATTTTTCGATTCAGTCGTGAACCTCAAGTTTTGTCTAGGTTCATTGTTAGATATAATAAATTAAGCTATTTGCTTTGGCGGTTGCTTATGTATGATAACGTCAAGACTTACATCCGCTTCGGAAGTACCTGGTTGTCACAAACGGTAGTTTGTGATAACCGGGTAGTTTGTGACAAAACAAACGGTGGTTTGTGGCAACTCTTATATTCGTATCCAACAAAACGCATTTCAACTGCTTTGTTGTCCAACGTTGTAATATTCATTTTTTTGTAATCTTCAAAAGCACGTTAGACTTAAACATTTCTTGTGGTGTTTCTAATTTTTTCTGCTGTCACCAATGTTTCCTGCACACAGTCCTACGCCTTCAACATGGCGTAGAACAGCTTCGATGATTTGTGATTTAAATTAAAGCGGTTTCACAATCAGCATGCCGGAATAATCATTGACAAAAAAACCATCACCTTTACACCTCCTTATTGAAACAATTCATCTCGCTTCGTTGCTCTAGTTTTGCTTTCATAGAAAGTCACCAAAACTGCTCTCTGCGTTTTGAACATTTCGATATTTTTCAATGTAAACTTAGTATTCACTTGTTTTGTTGTTGCCGCTCCAAATGAAAGCTAATTACGACCAAGCTCCAGTACATACAGCATATCAGTCGAAGTAACTTTGCCACCAGACACGGATTTCATTTTGTCTGTTCCACGACCACAAGTATTGACTAATTAGTTGTTTCCTAGAGTTTTAAAAATATTTCGTTGATACGTCATATGGGTTGTTTCCCTAGTCGTGTTTGTATTTGTGACAAACGCGTTTGAAATTACCCACTTTGTCAAAATAAAAACATTTTTTTTCTCTTTCGGTGTTGGTTCTACGAATTTTTCTTAAAAGAACCGTTTCGCCTGAATTTCCGACATATTGCCAGGGTTAGCTGCATCATGCTTGACGACACCACCCTTATCATCATTACAGAGAAGAAGCGCATTCGTCGACTGTACTTCAGAAGCGATCACCAAGATCTCACGCTAAGGGCTATGCTCCATGATATAAATTATACTACAAAAACGGCTAAAATTTCTCTATGGAATAAGATGTAGAGAAAAAGTCAAAGAAATGAGAAAAGGTCCCACCTTCTTTAAACAAATAAAATGCCTCTCAGGGCAAATGAATAGAAAAATGATGCCCATTTCGGACAAAGCGACCTGCGAAGAAGACAGTACAAGAATATGTGCCGAATATTTCGCAGATGTCCACAGCAGCTCAGAAGGTGCACAGCTTTCAAACCAGGACACAAATATCAAGAACGTGTATCGAAACCTCACGCCTGATATGGACATGGAATTCATCGAATTTAACAGCTCATTCACTGCAAAAAATCCAGCACTCGCCGATATCGCTACTACCATTTGATAGCAAAATTTTCGAGCGTGTCATTAAGGATACGTTATTTGAATTCTGCGACTAGAATGGAATTTTAAAAACGAACCAATTCGGTTTTGTTAAAGGAAAAGCTCCGGCACATGCCCTAATAACACTCGCAGAAGATGTGAATGGGGGTTTCACAAAGAACTGTCTCACACTTGCATGCTCAATCGATCTCCAAAAGGCGTTTGATACAGTTTGGATCGAAGGTCTCATTTTAAAAATGATTGGACTTCGATTTCCAGTCAAATTATGTACTATTGTTGCACGATACCTTAACAATAGAAGCATGTATTTAAGATACAATAATTTCGTATCGGGACAAATTTCTATCAAAGCTGGAGTACCGCAAGGATCTTTTTTAGGCCCACACTTATTTAACATATTCCTGTCAGATTTTCCAACAGGCCCGCAAAATAAAGTCAAGTCCATCCTTTATGCCGATGACACGATACTATATTGGACTGGGTTAAACATGAAACTATTGCTCAAACAAACCAATAAGTATATTGACTCGATTGCATAGTATCTATAGAAATGGAAGTTGAAAGTAAATGTGCCGAAATGTAAGGGAAACTTATTTCGAAAACAAGAGAAGCACGTCAGGCCCAAAGTGCTCAAAAGTAATGAAAATATTAACCTTACTTTCAATAACACCCACATAAAAACCGTGAGGAACATTAGATATCTCAGCGTTACATTCACGACCAAATTGTCTCCAAACCTGCATGTAGAAAAGAAAGCTAACGCTGTTCTCAGTTTATCAGCCAACGTTCTTAGAAATGAAATGCTTGACTATGAACTTAAATTCATAGTATACAAACAGATCATAAGACCAACAATCTCCTACGGTTTTGAAGCTTGGTGCCATATATCGGGAAACCAAATGTGGAAAATACTTACTTTTGAGAGAAAATGTCTCTACAAAAGACCAACAGATGTAGCCTACAAGAAATTAAATGTTGAGGATGATTTTTATAATAAAATCAGTAAAAGACCTTTACGAGAAATTTAAGAAACTTAAATTAATTGATAGCTATATGTTAGAATGAATGATTAAATTATTTAAAAAAATGATCAACATGGAGGACAGCGGACCCCAAAAACTCACCAATGTAAATGTACTTTGTAAGTGTACTTGAAGTAAGTTTTCAAATCTGCAGAATAAGTTTACATATACAATCTTTCCACCTTCCTACTTTTATTACCTACGTACATTAGGTTTAACGCATACGAATAATGAACTTACTTTCTTCAGGAGAAAGTACAATACGAATAGTTTAGGAAAACTCTTACTATAAAATAATTAAGACAATCAAATTTTATATGAAAATAAATAAGATAAACTAGCTTGTAATACTAGGTGAATATAAAATATAAGACAAAATTGTAAATAAAAACTTTTAATTTTGTTGTTTTATTTTTATTACTATTTATTCTTATCCCAGTCCCAATACCCTCACCCCTTACTAACCACCAAACTAAAAGTAAAGACGTTTGGGTTTTAGAGGCTTTCCCCAACAACTGCAAATATTAAGTAGCATTATAAATAATTGGGATTAAAGGATTAAATTAAGGATTAAATACTGAGAAGTTTGATTTAAGCAAACGTAGTACTTAGAAATAATTAAGACCTGAATATTAAGTTCTGCAATGTGTACAGCAAATTTTAGCCTCAATAAATTGTTTTACTCGAAAAAAAAAATTGTTTTTGAATTTCCGACATCAGTACGAGTTGTTTCAACCAGTAGCAACTGTGTTTGCAAGTCCTCAAAATTCAATGTTAACCTCGAAGCTGCTTGTCTGTAGTCAGAGTTCTAGAACGTATTGAAATTCGGCGGAAGATCATTGATTAATTTTGCAATTTGTGTAGCGTTACTTATTTCTTCGTCCGTCACTTGAAGTTCCTGAACGATGATTGAGATTTCCGCAAAGTAACTTGCAACTGATTGTTCTTGAGGCATTTTAACCGAATGTCATTGTTATTATAAGAAATATTTGTTTTTTGACGCGGTAGTTGTTTAATACAAAGATTTGATTTTAAGTCCAAATTGCGTTCGAGCTCTCGTAGTTCCTGATCGCCGAAAGATCGTCGTCACTGAAACTGCAAGACAAAATGCACTTGCTTTGCATCTTTTCTGCACTATAATGTTGAACTGTCCATATTCTTCTCCAGTCACAATTTCAAGACATACGACATTCTTGATACAAGCCACTAATTCAAATTTTCAGCTTTCAAAGCTAGCCTCTGTCAAGACAGGAACACGCAAATCGTCTTTGGTCTTTAGCATTTACTTTTACTTAATCGTTGACACGAAAAAGCAGCAGAATAACGAAGTGCATTCATTTAAGAGAGCCCGATTCCGAGACTGAGCCCATAACCTTTTACGCATTGTAAAAAAAAGCTAATGTGTTTACTCGACAAGAGTCGGGCAAGAACTAAGTTTAATTAGATAATAAAATAGTAGTGGTAGCATAGCAAGACGACAAATTCGTCAAGATCCGAAAGAGGTAGTACATAACTATCAAGGAAAGTGGAATTAAGTAATGATGGAATGTTTCGAACTGTTTCAAATAAGCCGTTGAAGTCCGAATTTCAAGTGAAAATCTGACAATCGGAGTTTCGGTGATAACAGCAATATACCACAAAATTATTTAATACTTTAAATTTATTTATGACCGTGCCTTACATGTATTTTTGATGGTGCGTAGTCATGTAATAGTTTGTTAATTTGATGAAAAAAAAAACTTTCAATAACCTGAAGTTGGCTTCTTTCTGCGAATTCCCATGAAGGGATTTTTCAAAAAAAAAAACTGAGGGTTGTAGGAAAAATACCAGACATATTCGCAACTGCGCCCCGAATTCCCCAAGATCATCATTCAAATCCTAAAGTGGAAAATAGAAGCTACAATTTGCAGACCTGTGTTATGAGAATATTTATTTGAATATCATAATGAAGTTTTTTAACCTGTAAAATGATTTAAGTTGTATAAAAATACAGTCGCTTGTCTCAGTTTATGTCCATGTACATTTCGTCCTTTTACCTTGTGCTCCTTGGATCAATTTTGCCACGGGAAAGTTAGAGTTATAGCTATCTATTTCTTTTTTTAACCCGGCGTCATGGGGGTTGGGTCTGTGAGACTCGCCAGATTTTATTTTGCTTAAATTTCGGTTACTAAGTGTGCGACGTATTATTAAAATCCTGTATTAACATGATTAAAACTTAATATTATATGATAATTGTCTTTTATTCATTTAGATGCATACCTAAAAAGATAATTTCAAATAATTATTGCTTATTTATTAATAAAGTTCTGATATAATTCATATCTAATAAGCGGGTCTGTATGACCCACCCCAACGACCGTGTAACACTTTTCCACCCCCATGACCCCCGTTTAACCATGAATTCATTGTTGGTAGCCATTTAACTTAACACTAGAACTACCGGCATTTGTTCTATACCTATTTCTACCAACCGGTCAAAATGACCGGTTCGATGTCTGGTCAGAAAAATATTCAACTTAAAACAAAATTTTAAAAGAGAAATCTGTTTTAAAGGAAACTAAAATGTATTTCATTTATAAATTGATGTGTATTCAATAAAGTAAATAAATTTATATAAACAGAAAAAATATTATATATTCTTTGAAATTATATTTCGATTACCGCATATTTTGCAAATAGACATTTTTTTCAAAGTGCATTTACCGCAAACATGTTTTTTGTAACTTACACAGATATTATAGGTTTTATTTTCATTGCATAAACCTATTTGACAAGTTTTTCGTATATTAAAACTTTCATGGCTCGCTAAGAGATCGGCGAAGCTTCCTGGTTCAGATGAATCTTCATATTTTGTGGAAAGTTCTTCTGCCAAATGGAACAGGAAATCTTTTCTTGACATATTTTCTCCAGTTGTTTCATCATACAAAACCCATGCATTTATTGCTGCTAAGTCAAGAATATTGAAAAAGATGTGAAGAGGCCATCTCCGAGAACCAGACTTCACAGTATACTTTCTGGCCATTTGATCGGTAATATCCACTCCAAATTTAGTTTTATTATAAAATATAACAGTTTTAGGTTTATTTTTGTAATTTTCAATCTTGATAGATATAGTTTTCGTACTTAGCACTAGAACTTTTTTCGTTGGTTGACTTTTGTATACTGATAATGTAGCATTATTGGTTTTATAAACTACAGATGAATAAAGAGGTAGTTTATTCTTTTTTTGCTTAGCAAGTTTCGGTAATTCCCTTTTGTTTGCACGGATAGTTCCAACCAACGTAGTATTTTTCGGCAATAACTTTGATGCCAGTGATAAGCTGGTAAAAAATTGTCAGTCGTAACATTTCTCCCAGAAAAGGTGAACGGTTCAATTAATTTGAGGACGACAAATTCACTCAAAGGAATTGACGGTGGCTTTGTTTGATCTTTGTTTGAGATCAGATGCCAACCAAAATTTGATTCCAAACTTGTCGGCTTTGTTTGGCATGTATTGCGTAAATCCGCATCTGGCTTTGGTTGGATATAATTGCTCGTCAATTGTTATATTCTCTCCAGGTATGTAGCAGTTTTGGCTATTTTTGATAAATGAATCCCAAACATGTGAGATCATTGCAAACTTGTCATTCTTTAATCTTTGACTTCTCTCATTCTTATCGAACCGTACAAACAGTAAAATATCTGTAAAATCTTTTCTGGTCATTATTTTTGCAAAAAAGGTGGTCTCCAATATTTTGACCGTAAATATGATAATTAAACTAAAAATAAAACTGCAAGAAAAGCATTTAACATGCACAGAACTTCTTGTTCTGTGCATGTCATGACGATGAAAACACGCTACTCACAGTATCCTTTATTATATTTCGTTTTGCAAACGCTGTAGGCCCAATAACGTTTTTGAATATTGTGTGTTTTGGTCTCCGTTCTGGAGTGGATCCGGGTTTTATTTCATTCCATATAGTTCCATCAGCAGCGATTTCAGTTACCTGATCGTCACTCTCATCAGAATATGATAGTAATCTTGTAGTTGTTATTCGTCTTCGCATTTTGAGAATATTCTCTCTCTCACTATCGCTGTCTGATCTGATACACTTCATCTTTTTCAAATTGGTCCTCTGAAATATCAGCCCTCTCACGAAAATCTTCCGCAATATTGGAAATGCCTTCATATGTATTTGTTATGTCTTGCAGAAATCTTGGCATTTTCGAACGTCCTTGCATCTTTAGGGATAGTTTTTGGCTGAATAAAAGTATAATTAATTAATTTTTCATTGTAAAAATATTTGTTCACAAGCCACTTACAAAATGATAAAGAAATATATTCCAAAAAAAATTTCAGCAAATAAATGCAATGTATAAAAATTTCGACTCTACGTAAGAAGTACCAACGAGAAAATGAAATTGCATAGACGCAAAAATACAAAGTATAAGTACAAAGCACAATATTTTTATTTTCAGGGAATTCCCCTTATTCAGAGTAAGAAATATGCTTTTACATATGTTCAATTTGATGCTACAGTGGAATGAAGAAGCGTAGAAATTTTGAACTCTGCTAATATTTTATATTCCGGTCAAAATGACCGGTTGGTATAAATAGGTTTACCACATTCTCATCTTTGCAAAATAAAAGCATACAAATCTAACAATTTGCTATATTAGAGCTTACATTAATTTAGAAAAATACATAATACTTTTATAAAAACAAAAAAAAAATTTATGGACAAAATTTTATAATGAAATCATGCAACCGGTGATTTTGACCGGTTGGTAGTTCTAGTGTTAACGTAAGCTTCATATTGTAAATATAAACATATTTGAACCGGTACGTGTTATTGCTAATGTCGCTTAAACTCAACAAAGGGAATAAGTACCTCTATAGAGAAATCAAAAGTACTGAACTAATTAATGAAGAATTTCATTGATTTGGCATATGAAAACAGCAATCGTGGAATAAGATGATACATTTGCTGAAGAGCTTCATCAAGTGTGCCCTTCCGACTTTACCTTCCTCTGACGAAAATTCATTAGCAATTGCCCGCAAGTTGCATGCGACACATGCGTATTCATACGTTACTCGCATGTAAGTCGCTGTTAGTCGATCACACACGGCAAAGGTGGCTGGCGATAAGCGTAGATTCTTTGCAGTCCGCGCCGACCCGTGTTCATCGCAATTGGTGATAACGTTGAGAGCTGCTTGCGCTGGAGTGAGGGACTTAACGTATTCTTGGCATTTGTGAACGTTTGGTCGAACCGTGTGTACATCTGTTCAGGGGTTCGCGGCCCGCATTTAAGATTCCAAGCAATCCCAAATAATTGGTCGCGTGTATCTCACTAAGTTGCTACTAGATTCATTGTTGGACTTGCCGATGACGCATATCCAAGTTGAGGTGCTTTTTCTTTGGAACCGCGGTGATTAAGAAGGTACGGTAGTGTGGCTGTTGGTAGTCGCACAAAGGTTTTACTCATCTTACCATTAGGAATAGTGCGAGGAATCAAGCGCGGCTGATAGTAATTTGCGCGTGTCCTTTGCTACAACTCTTGTGGTCGACGTTGCACGTTCTGGATCCAATAATGTTCGGTGTGTGTGAAGATGAGGGTTGGAACATCTGCCAGTGGACGTTACTTTTGTGTTTGTAAACAAGGGTGAGCGCGAGTGTTCCGTACTGAAAACTAGCGCGGCATCGGTTACGACTTATCCGATATTAGTGAGAAGAAAGAGTTTTAAACTGTTGTGGTTCCTTATCATTAAAAATTTACGTATGCACGTTGGTGATAACGCTATTAAGCTACTAAGTGTTGATCAAATTCGCTATCTTTACGCGCTTAATTTCAAATGCAATACCAGCATACAGTGTGAAGGTGTTTATCAGTTAATCATTGAATCTTATGTGGAACATTAAACTATATTATTGATTACCGAGAAAGGTTTGATATTCACTTTCATTCGATTTATTTTAATCATGTATATTTGATAAATTACTCATGGGGTTTGTAATCGTGTCTGTTGATTCAGCTGCTGTAATGCCGTGTGTTATCTCAAGCCTACTTCCATTTGGCACATGTCCTTAATATCATTTGAATCGATTCGTTGAGTTGGAAATCAGAACATCCGATGTTTGATTTACTATGAACACATAACACTACTGTAATACAGCGCAATTTATTATTTAATCGAAATATTTACATATACGCAACCAGTACAGCATTATTGAAAGTCAATCTTAGTTTGGTTTTAGAAACAAGGCAAAGTTCTAGCTACAAATCTGCTCAACAAAATTGTTTGTAAAATTTGTGAACTTATGCTAATTTACATCGGTTGTTTTATTTATATGTTAATGTAAAATTATCTTTCACTTTGTGTATGTAAATATAAATTTAATTTACCATTTACCTCGAAATTGGTATTTTGAGGTAAATGGTAAATTAAATTTGTATTAACATACACATTTATCTACATATGAATCAATTTAAAGATTTAGTCGGAGGTTTAAACGCTATTTAAAGCTTTTTAAAGCGCTACAATTGTGCTTAAAACAAGCCCAAGTTAAAGTGTTTTTCCGCAATTGCTCATAGTTGTTAATCGTTTTTAAGTTTTTGTTATGGGGTATAAAATTTGTAGCTTTGCATATGCCACGATCTCGAATTTGTTCACTTTTTGAACTTTAAGGGAAATGGGACTGGAACTTTTGATAATTTTTTCCCGTCCTTGTGATTCCCCTGACACACTTCTAGTGCTTAATTTTATTCCGGTAGAGTGCAAAAAAGTCCTTGTTGAAAAGGCAAAAAATTCCAGGCCAATTATTCAAAAAGGTCAAAATATTAAAAAATTTAGACAACGATAGCAGCAGATACGTTTCATTGCTTTCCTTCACAGCTGCATTGTATGCAATGTTACTTCGTAGAATATATGCCTTAAAGGAGTTAAATGCTTTATGCAACTTATCACAAGTCTATGGAGTAGATATTAGTGTCTTTAAAATATTCGCTTTCACAATAGACAAATAAAAATTTATTGAATTTTTATTAAGAGATTTTACAAAATCGCGGCTTTCTTATAGCCATCTGAAAAGCATTAAACCTTAACAATTATCCTGAAGCGAGAAATTATCTGAAACAAAAAATTAAAAAAAAAGAAATAATAAAATGAATAATTTTCCAAAATTTTGTTTATTATTTTGATTTTGAAAAATGAATATTTTGATGCATGCGTGGTTCACACGATAACTATCCATATTTTTAATAAGTGTCAAAAATTTGAGAACGATCGGTTCAGTAGTTTCAGAGGAACCATTGTCACATCATGAAAAAAAAAACGATTTTGAGTAAAATATATTTGTACATTTTTGTGCATATGCTATCTGATTGCTATTCAGCAATTCCGGCTCCATGCAAAATGCCTTCATTTATTACAAAAAGCTCATTCTCATTAATCCTATCATCTTCCGCTTAGCCTTGATGTCCTTTGAAGCTTCAGAGCTGTCATCGTCGCATTGTATATGCGAAAGTTATCGCGATTACGGGCATATTCAAGCGTTATGGGACCAATGTGGATGCATATTGTCTCGATTATTTTCAAAATTGGTCCAGATTTTTTTTTTGAAAATGTGCAGTTGCAATATGTGTTGCAATTTCAATGATTTTTCCACCATTCTACATATTACGAGCTCTTTGCAACACGCAACTGTTAAATCTTTCGATATTATTTTGTAATTTTAGTCAAAATGATAGATTCATAGATTTGAAATAAATTTTAAAAAAATTAAAATTTCATTTTCCTTTGGGCAGAAGGATGGCGCTTGCAGGGCACCTGGTATGCTGCAGTTTTTGCGTCTGTCGAAATATTATGATAATTGCATCACGCGTACTGAATTACTCCTTCTGATTATTTTTTTACGTAAAATATATAAGTCATGATAAGTGAAAATTTTTTTCATCGACTTCGTCAAAACAGCAATTTTTAAGAGTAGGAATTTGATTTACTTTACCTTTTTCTTTTCCAACTTTTTTTCTTTTGGGTCAAAACTTTTCTAGCTTCAGCTAAGCGTTCATATAATCGTTTTTCTTTACACGTAAAACACAATATACTTTTTCACAGTAAACACTTCCCCGTGCGTTTAACAATTTCAACCATTTTAACCATTTCAACATTTCTACAACATTTTAATACGATCTATCACCCGAAACGCATAAAATATTTTCCGATTTTCCATTTTGAGCATTCAAGAGCTTTTCTTTGTCGATAGCTCGGCCTTTTTTCACCCGGTTTCCAGCAAGAAAAGGTGCACGTGCCGGCATTTTTCTGGAATCTTTTCGATCCATATCCAATTAAAAAAGTAACGAAAGGCAGAAATTGTAAATGATTTTGTTACTTGATTCAAACCGCTAATGCTAATGTCAAGCTAATATTCAAAATATCGATTAGGCAAGTGTATGAGGTGAGCACTTTCTTTAAAAATTCAATATAACAGTCGCATGTGCCGGATGTGTCTACAAGTTTACGCATGTTCTCATGTTCAAATGAGCATAATAATAATGCCTGGACCTTCCTAAAGTTTTAACATGAGCTTAACATACCGTCTACCAAAAAGTACCGGGATATTGTTATTTAAAACGCCCGTGCCAAATGGTTTTTGAAATTATTTATTTCTTAGGATGATAGGATTGTCATTCGTTATTATGTCAAATTTGAGCTTGATCTGCCAACCAGTTTGTTTGTAGCAGTTGGCTAAGTCAGTCAACCTCGTTAGTGCGTGCCGATTTTTAACATGAGCATTTTATTGAACAAAGAGTTTCCCTTAAATTTGTGTTGCAAAGGAAATTTCTTGTGCTGACGCATTGAAAACGTTGGAAAAGGCTTATGGTGATTCGATTTTATCCAAAACCCATGCATATGAGTGGTATAAAGCTTTCAAAGTGGGCCGTGAAATCTTCGAAGACATGCCTCGTTCTGGACGACCTTCGACCTATCTAATCAAAATTAACGTCGATGTAGCGAAGGAAATTGTCCAAAATCGTCAAGTAAGCTTAAGAGAGATAGCCTCCCATCCTCACAATCTCTCTCACGAGTCTGTGAGAGTCTGAGACGCGTTCTAAAAGAGCTCAATTTTCTTCAAAAACAGTACCGTGAACAAGTCTCTTTGGACATGCTTGAACGAGCAAAATCCGACACAAAATTCGGATGAATGAAGCGGATCATAACTAGCGATGAGACATGGATGTATGAATTTGACATACAGAACGTGGGGCATGTTAGAGCCTCATCATTTTAGGACCAAAGGTGCAAAATCCTTCTCAAATTCATAGATACATTGGGACAAAATGATCGGTGTGAGTTCTGTGTGTGTTTTTTCAATGATTTTAAATTTTTTATACAAAAAGAGAAGACTTCACAAACTTTTGAAACAACTTCAACATTTGCAAAATTTAAAATATATATCAATCCTCAATCAATATCCTCCTCAGTCCCCAAACCACAATTGACCCGAGATTTTCCCGGGAATTTTGGAGTATTTTATTTATAATAGTAATATATTTATAATTTATAATTTTTATTATAATTGTCAGCTTTAACAAAACAAGAATGAGGAATAAAAAATATTCGGTTTGAAAAAGCTGTTATTTATGGCTATTAGTTTAAATGTGGCATTACTTTGCATTCGTGAAAAGCCCCAACTTATTTTCCTTTTTCCATAGTTATATTATAGTGATTATCCTCATCTTCTTTGTAAAAAAAAGGTATGAAAAGGTTAAACTAGTAGCGCAATTGTCAAGAAATTAAAGAGTTCGAGTTCGTAGTGTTTGCAATGATACAAAAATCAAATACCTCCTTACCATAAGATCCTATTAGTTTGTATCCCAATAAGATTTTGAAATTAGATTAGATATTGAATCCTATTGGCCTATTATTGGATTGAAATCCGTTTGGGTATATAACATTAGAATGCTCAAAAGGGTCAGTCTGACAAATTCAACAGTGTACTCCGGATCCCTATCTCACCAGAATATATTATCCGGCTGTAGTCCAAAATCTATTGCATTTGCCTTAAACCGTTCTTCATAATTTGATGTTCGTACTTGATCATAATACATTTAAAAAGTTCCATTAGACCACTAACCCGGTTCTACATGCACTCCAGCACTATAATTGTGCGACCATCATATTCGAAGTAGGCACTAAATCAACTTTTCCGAACCCTTTCTCTTTTTCTCCATACTTTCTTCCTTCCCTTGGTAGCCAAACCACAGAATTAAATAAGCATCTGAAGTTTGTATCTATGTAAACACAATTTTTTTGCTTTTTGATTTTTTTGCATGACTGGATCAACATTATTTGGATATTATTTTGCAATTTTGAAATTTAAGGACTCTACTAGTTCTCAACTTAATCGATTCATAGCAACAAGTCAAAAAAGTGAAAATCTTTAAAACCGTTGCGTTTGCAAAGGTGCAAACTTCAGATACCTTATGTATATGCGAAAAATATGATCCTATACTAGAACGCAGGAGGGTTAAGGAGATGCTCTTTACCAAAAGCAACTCGATTTAAATAATTGACTCTTATGAGAAAAAGGTTTCCTAATAGTAACCCGTCCTTCGTATCTTACCTACATATAAATTATGTGGATGAAATTTTAAAATCGGAGTGTTTGTGGCTGACAAGGATTATATATCAGCGCTAATTCGGCCAGAGATGTCAATGTTTTTTGTGCTTTGATGTCTCTATTCTGCTCTATTACCGACAATAGCGATTGCTGATGGATAACATGCTGTGTGGGAGATACTGATTTTCCCTCAAATTTTATTTTTATCTCTAATTAAATTTATCAGCAAAGTGTGTATGTGCCATATAAAAATCTTCTGTTTCGACTGAACCACACAGCATTTCACAATCGAAGTCGCATCAAGTTGCTTTGTTGGTTTCTCAGCAACTAGCTTCCTAATTTTTTGTCTCAATAATCGTATCACGGCGAAAAATAAGTTAGCGTTCAAATTGTATGTAATTATAATTGTACTTTCTGTTAAAACAGCAACTGAAATCCGTGAATAAAACATAAAGAAGTCAATTAATCATCAACATTTATTTTATCAGCCTCGAAGTAGGTCTAATTTGAAGAAATACAAATAAAGAAAACATTTCCATAGGCAATTTCCGGTATAGCCTTTTCAGCGCCTTCAAAGAATTCTTCATCATGTCCTGAACCAGAATGAGCTCACAATAAGTTCTACGGAGTGCCAATTTTAGTTTCTAGAATAAAAAAGCTGCTGGGGCAAAATCTGTAGACTACTCTCGTTGGTCGATATTATTTATTGATTTTTTTCGTCTTAAATACAGTTACGAAGTAAACTCGATTCGAAGTTGCATTATCATCGTTCAAAATTCACAAACAGCATTTTGCAAAATCCACATACACACAGTTCAGTTTTCTAAACGTCTTAACCTGTAGTTAATTACCTGTACAACAAAGTTTTCAAATTGTCAAGAGATGGCGTCAATGCCATTAAATCGAATCGGAAAATATTGCTCCCAACTTCATTTTGAAGTCTCATCATTAGGCTTTTGTTTAGTATGTGTCATTTCTCTGAAATGTAAACAACATAGTTTTTCATAGTTCCATATTTGTTCGCTTTAAAGCCATGGGAATGATCCAGAAGGTAGAATATTGGGTGCCGTATGAATTAAACAGTTGCTCCAACGGTAAAAAAGAAAGGGATTTTTGCATCGTTTTGTAACTGGTGATGACAAATGGGTTTATTACGAAAACCCCAAGCTGATATGTTTGAGTCGAGCATCGAAAGAAAAACTGCCGGAATATGATCAAAGACACCTTTATTCTTCAGCATAGCAATGCTCGACCACATGTTGAAAGGCCAGTCATAACATACCTTGAAACGCTTCAATGGAAAGTCCTACCCCACCCGCTGTATAGTCCGGATATAGCCACTTCCGATTACTATTTGTTTTCGTCGATGACGCATTCCTGAGGAGCAGCTCTTGTTTTTTTGGAGAACTCCAAAATTGGATCGATTCCTAGATAGCCTCATAAGATGAGTCACTCTTTTGACGAGAAACCCGTATGTTACCAGAAAGATGGGGAAAAGTGGGGCTAGCGATGAATAATACTTTGAAAAATAAATTTGTAACAAATTTTAATATAATCATACACTCAAACTTGAAAAAAATCCTTTGTCACTTTTTGTACAGGTAATAATATTCTTTATTAAAAGCTTTCTCTTCCTGAACAAACTTATGGTGCACCAAACCTCAGATATCGAAAAAAATGATCAGCATCTCCTTCAGTTTTGATCGGGTTGGGCGTGGTTACTTCAGTTTCGTTCAATATAGCTCTGCCACACCGATGACAGTTGACTTGTTTATATATCAAACTTGTAAGCTCATGCCCAATCATCAGTTAGGATGTAGGATCAGATCAGTATGTACGATCAGAATTATATCATTCCACCTCATCCAAAGCGTCCTTTTGGTAATGTTAATGCAAAAATTCAAATCTTTTGAAACAATTCTATCGGCCACACGCACCATCCCAATCATATTAATGAAAATCAAACAAAATGACTCGCAAGAAATGTTGGAATTGATCATTTATACGAAATTTTTAGGAATTGTAAAATTAGACGGACTTAATGTCTCGTTGGAAATTTTTTTTCCAATCGCTATAATGAAAGATGCTTCATGTTGTTTCGTATTGCCTGACAATTGGCTGGGCTTGGTCTCTTCAATTTTTCTTTTAAATTTTTCCAGTCTTCAATTTTTTTTAAATTTTTCCAGTTGCCGAGGTAGAAGTGTCATGAATTGTCCAGATCTATTTGAAAACTCATTTGTCTTTCCAGAATAGTCCAAGTATCACTTTTACTAGAAAAAATTACGTCGCCCTTTTGCATTGTTGATGTGTTCATATTCAAATTTGGCGGTAAGCCTCATTCAGCAGTAGATGTACTACTATAAGAATTATCCTGATAAATGTGGTGCTATATGCTAAGGCAGCGACCGAAAATGGAAGGAATAGTTTGTTACAATTTTTTTTATTTCAGCAGCGTTTATCTCCATGTTGGATATTTCACGCGCATTCTCTTTTTTGCTGGGTTGTAGGTGTGTAATCTTAGGCGCCCTCCATGGGATCATTTATCCGTCCAAAGACAACTGTTGCTTTGGTTTGTAGTTTGTTCTGAATTTATGCAGCACGTTATTCTGCACGGGTTGAATTTCTTTCCTTGATTGGCTGTCTATTTTCGTATTATGATCTAAATGCCAAAATGTCCATGTTTGTTCAAATCGATGGCGGCTCATTTTTTGTGCGAAATCAATAGATTTTTACAGCTGTCTTTTATGTTTTGGCCTATCATAAACATTAGGCCAAGTAATTCCTTCATGTCTTTTGGTGTAGCTCGATACCACTTGAGTATTCTTGAAGGTGTTTTGCGTTTCATTGTGGAAACTACACACCTCGGTGCAAAACGTTTCAAATTATTCTTCATTAAAAAGAAATAGGTTACGCCCATGTGCCCCGAAAAAAGCGAACCACGCACAATAACGTGACGAAAATGCACGATCTCGTTTTGGCAGACCGCCGATTGAAGGTACGCAAGATAGCTGAGATAGTAGGCATCTCAAAAGTCCGCGTGGCGCATATCCTACATGAAATTTTGGGCATGAGTAAGCTGCTGGCAAAATGGGTCCCACGTTTTCTCACTCCATTTGACCAGCGCAACAGTGTAACCACTTCAGAGCAGTGTTTGGCGCTATATAAGCGCAATTCGTGACCGTCGACGAAACATGGATCCACTGGTACACATCAGAGACCAAGGAACAGTCGAAACAGTGGTGAATACCTGGTAAACCTGCTCCGAAGAAGGCGAAGATTGTCCCATCGGCCGGAAACGTCGATTGGCATCGTTTTCTGGGATTCGCAAGAAGTGATATAAATTGACTACCTTGAGGCCATAACGTTCACAGGGCAGTACTATGTCGAATTATTGGGCCGACTCGACGCCGAAGTAAAAAAATGGCCCCATTTGCCGAAGAAAGAAGTGCTTCCACAACAACAATGCACCGGCTCACACCTCCGCAATCGCCACGGCTAAATTGATCAAATTGATTTTGCCCCGTGCAACTTATTTTTGTTTCCCAACTTTAAAAAACTACTCGCCGGCCAGAAATTTCTCTCGAATGAGAAAGTAATCGCCACCACGGAGGCCTATTTTGCAGACTTCGACAAAAAAAATTTTCAGAGGGTTTAAAGGAGTTGGAGCATCACTGGCTCAAGTGTATCGAACTAAAAGGAGATAATATTGTAAAATAAATTACCTTTTTTCCGGAAATTTTTGTTTTTTCAGATGTAGGCTAAGTACTTATCGGACCACCCTCGTATGACAGGTTCCTATCGAATACTCAATTTTTGTTAAATTTCAAATATTTTACGGCTTTAAGGAGGACCTACTTTAACATAACTTTATAACCCACTTTAACTTATATCAAAGAATTTGTTAAGGTAATGAGATATTCTCGTTCTCTCGAGAACTAGTTATTAAGCCTGCAGTGTTGAAAAAATTTGAGTCGATTCGTTTGCAGCGATGAACTTCAAACGCCTTACAAATAGCCAAAACGCATCTTCGCCAATAGTGAAGCATGGTACAGAGGCCATAAAACAGTATTATTTCTACTTGCGACAATATAATAAATTTAAATTTTGGAAAACTTTCGAGAAACGCAGTGTAACGCCTTTCTTAACGTTCCCATGTCCAATTATCCAAGTCATGTGAATCCACAAAAAAAAATTAACTCTCGTTTTTGTTTGCATTACGAAAAAATTAAAAAGCAATGAGTATGCATTCACAAATACTGAGAGAGAAAAAAGAGAGCTACCTAAGGTGTAAGTTCGAATCGAAAGAAGGGTTCACGAGACTGAATCTTTTTAACTGAGACTGTAAATTTTGAAAATCAGATGTCAAATTCATGGCTAAAACCAAGTTCTCAAAGTGTTAATTGAATATAAATCATTCTCTAATATTTATTTTGATTTGCGATTCACGATGGCACTCGTCTCTTGGAACCTCTTGGCTTAAAACAAATTAGCTTTGATATCAATAAAGCTGGAACGCATATGAATGTGAATCAAATTGGCGTTGAGCATAAGCAAATATAATTTGCAGTTTGTATGCTGATGCCCGTACTGGTTTACTTTTAGTTTTGAAATGTTCTTAATTCAAAAGCCGCACTGAACACAGCAGTTATAGTCATAAATTTATTTGTGCATATCCAGTAGGTCTCTAAGATTGAATCGTATTTCATGTATTTGTATTAGTCAGTACAGACGCTTCTCTCAAGGCATATATCACTGTCAGATATCTCCATACTCTTGTTTATTCTGAACAGACATGCTATGTGTAGACACAGTTCAAAGAAATAGAGAAATGCCCGCGCCACAATCAAATTTCAAACGTGGCGTTCAGTTTAGAGCCCAGAAGTTATTCCGACGGCTACTGGAGTTGACTATATAAAGGCCATTGCCACGCTGCGGGTTTACGAAACAATACTCTGGCAACATGAAATAATCGCAAATTACTCGAGTCCAGAGGAATGTACGTGGTCAGAATAAAACCAACTCATTGAAGCCCACGAGAAGTACGTTCGGAGCCCAGAAGGCACCCAAAGGCTCAAATGCTCGCTGTCCGCAAAATCCAACTCTTTGAGGAGCTTCGCAATCGATAAGGAAGCAGAACTTTTGCCAAAGCAATGTTCCTGAACGTTTGATTCGTCCTTCCACCTACAGACCGTACCTGCCCCAACAGCATACGTACATCCTTAACCCGAATGCCAATGCAATTCCACGGATACCGCACAACTCCACAAAGACATTTCCCAGCCTGTGAAAACAGGATATTACGGCTAAGCTATTGCCAGGTTGGACTATAAAGTTTCAAGAATTTCCAGGAATGGTTGAAGCGTGGACGTCAAAGTATTGATCCTGACTGGGCGGCCAGGTGTAACTGCTCGCCATTCGTTGGTGTCTAAAGGTTAAATCGATTAGCACAAGCATTTAACTTTCTTTGTTCGTACTGCGAATGCGGTTCTGTTTCCGAGAATGCTTAACCATTTCTTTCGCTGTTAAATGGTATTTTATTTGCTTAATCGAAAAGCAATGCTGCCCGTACAAAACTCAACATTGATTTATTTTGGGACTGAGGGGACATTGTTTGCTGCATGTAAAATGGTGAAACGTGTGTGAATGCTACCTCGAATCCGTGAAGACAATGTTTATTGTCACTTCAGATCCAGGTAAAGGTAGATGAATTGACACAGTAAAATGTTGTGCAATGAATGACTCTAATTGAATACGAACCTCCGTTCCGAGTGAAACATTACCCCAATCCACTTAAGACATTTCCACGAATCATAGCGAGCGTTGAATGTTGCAGCATAAATGCTTGCAACGTGCAATTGACAATGCAGCGAACTTTAGTTTTTTCTAATACTTAAACACAAAGTATATGTAATTGCATTTTTAATGCTTTTTTTTCTTTTAATGTTGAATTGCAATAAAGTAGAGTGTCCAGTCAGAGAAGAAATTAATTGAAATGTAATGCTCTTGCTCCTTTGCGAAAGAAACTGTTGGTTTGATTGAAATATTCGAACAGAAGGAATTTTGAGGAGGAGAGATTTTTCGAAAATTAAATTAGAATTTGTATATAATTATACAACAAAGTCTCCGTACGATGCTATTTTTGCTTAAATTGCAAGAATATACTTGATGTATTATCATTTTTTTTTAAATTTATAATATAGGTGTGGACAAAAGTCTACAATTATTCCTTAAATTGACATGCTTTCTTATTGAAAGCTTTAATCAATAGACAATTGATGCACACCTATAAGTTGCGTAATAATATTTACAGTGAAACCGCTCATAGGCGGACACTCGTGGTCATACACTAATGCTCATACGTACATTTTTCTTGTTTTTATAGTAATAAGTAGGTAATATATGTGTTCCGTAGTATGCAGAGAAATAATTTAATATATATATAAATAAATAAATATAATAAATATATAAATATATAATATAATAAATATCTACTTTCGATGAATTTTTGTTTCCAACAAAGCTTAGTTTGTTTCCATTTGAGCTGTTGTTTCTCGAATTGATTCTCTGCTCTGTTCAAGTACTGAAATGCTACGTAGTCATCTTTTGCGAAGTGCTTCAAACGAACAATTTACTTCAGGGCCTCATCATATGACTTTATTGGATCAATATCTTAAATGGCTTCCTCGTCATCTTTATCATTTTCGTCCGCAGTGTCAATTTGATTTTCTAGTCGAATCTCAATATCGTCATTTTCAGTATGTACTGTCTTATCAATGTTTAAAAATTCTTCCAAATTTTGGTTCTTGAAATTGACGAACACTTTTTGTAAATTTATTAACGTTGATAAGAGCAGTTCATCTTCGGCAAAAAATTCTAAAATATTCTGAGTTTTTTGTGCGAATGCTGCTTTTCTAAAACAATTTTTGATAGTCACTTCATCAACTTTATCCCAGGAGGCTTTGATGAAGTATAGAGCGTCAAGAACATCTATTGTTTTTGCGAGTTCTGATGCTGACTTAGTTCTGTCAATTTTCAAAAGAATGTGTTCAAGAATCAATCCTGATTCCTGAATTTTTGCATCATACTTTGATCCAAGGGTAGACAGACTGAAGTAGTGTTAGCAGGTAAGAAAATTATGCTAACATGTGTTAATTTCAAATCTCTAGGATGAGATGCCGCATTATCCAAAAATAAAAGAACTTTTCTCTTTTGAAGTTTCATTTTCCTGTCCAAATGCTGTATGTACATGTCCATTCGGACATGATATCCCGCGTCATCCACGCTTTTTGGTTCGACTTCCAATTGGTAGGTACATCTTGCAAGCAAAGATTTTTGAATGCACGAGAACGGGCTACTACACAAACTAAAACTGTCAGCCTTTCTTTCGAGAGGCGAAAGTGTTATTGCGTAAAAGCACAAAAAAAACAGGCCACTCTTATCAGCATTATAAATATCCTCGGGTTTATACCCAGTCAATATAGTGGGCAACTTTGCCCTAAACTGGTCAATGTCCAATTGATCAACATTCTGAAGCTTCGCCAGTTATGCATTTGAATGTTATATTGTGCCTTTTAAGTCATTTTTCTAGCCATCCATTCGACGCTGAGATTCACAATATCCCAATTGGTTAGCTATTTGTTTTGCTTTCGCTTCAATTATTGGCCCTGAAATTGGAATATGCTGGCTTCTAGCCTTGGCAAAACAATCAAAGTAGATCTGATCTGTTTGTGAGCCTCCCTTCTTGAGAAAGCTTTTCTTTTGTTGGATGTTAATGCCGGAATTTTATGCGGATCGAATGGCATCTCGGTTTTTTACAATATTTGCCGCTTGAGTTCTTCTAAAACTAAATCTTTCAAAGAAGAAACATATAATCTTTTTCACTTACGTTAATAACCAAAAATCACCTCTTAGCTAATTCTCGAACTGTATAAGAAAGACAAAGACAAAAATTTCATTTCATTTCATAAAAAAAAAATTCATAAAAACAAAAAATTGAATGAAGAAAGGTCGATCACAGTCAAAATTGACTCTTACACGAAAAATTTAATCCAAACGCTCGGAATGTTTAAAAGTTTTTGCTGCCTTAATATTTGATTTGGCTTTCTATAGCATCAAGTCTTCGAGGTATAAAAGTGATTGATTTACCTGTTTCTAAAGATTTTATTTCCTCCCAATTGTAATAAGCGTTTCCTTAAACAAATTTTTATTTTTTATGCACGATTGCCGATTTTTCGAATCCAGAACCGCCCATATACGAGATGAGAAAAGTAATGAGAGGAATTCGCCATTTACCAATCTTTTATTTTAAAACAACAATGTACGCTCCATCAAAATTTGATCCATGTGCAGCTTTATACTGGCGAAATGGTTGTTCCTTCTCCCACATTTGAAAGTCTTCAACAGGTATTCTTTCTATCTGGTTGGTCATGGTCTTTTGAACGTTCTCTACAGTTTCATAACGACGTGCCTTCAAGACAATTTCGGAATAAATAAGGACTCATATCAGGTGAATATGGCGGTTGAGGAACAGAAGAATTGCGTTTTGATGTCCAAAATTCAGTTGTGAGGTTTTTTGTCACTATTTTGGCACAAATTTTTCGCATGCCCATATCCGCTGTTACAATTGGATGCATAGTAAAGTGTTTAAATTTAGCAGTTCGATCATCATCCTCTTTGTTAAACATGGGTTTGAGCTCACAAGAGCACTCACTCACTTTTCTGTCGTTTTTTGGAGATGAAGGACTTCAACGTGCTCTCAGTGTTCTAAAAACGATTTGATGCAGAGGTATACTTGTGCTCTTGATAAGTAATATACAGGGTGCGCCATCTAGACAGGACCTATTTAAATGTTGAATAACTCCGCCATTTTGCAGCCGATTTTGGAAAATGAACAAGATTTATTTAGGGTATACAATGCCATTTATTGACAATTCACTCAGAATACAATATCGATCAAATGACCACCTCCATTAGACACACAAAAAGCGGCCCTTTTTTGGGCATTTTGCATTGTATTTGACAACATTTCGGGCGTAATAGCAGCAATTTCGGCTGTGATATTAGCTTTTAGTTCTTCAATAGTCTTCGGTTTGCTGGCATACGCCTTACTCTTCAAATAGCCCCACAGAAAAAAGTCCGGCGCCGTCAAATCCGGCGAACAAGGAGGCCACTCCAAATCACCCTTTTTCGACGCAACGCGTCCCGGGAACTTGCTCTGCAAAAACTTCATAGTAGCAACTGCGGTGTGACAAGGTGCGCCGTCTTGTTGAAAATAAAAGTTCGTCAGACCGTGTTTACGCATTTCCGGACAAACAAAGTGCGCCAACATCCAACGATAGCGTGCACCGTCGATGGTTTCTCCAACTTTGAAAAAAAAATGGTCCAATAATCGTTTTCGAGCCCAAACAGTAACTTTTACGTCGTGCAATGGTGTTTCGTGAATGATGTGTGGGTTCTCTGTTCCCCAAATTCGACAGTTTTGTTTATTGACCCCGCTAGAGAGCGTAAAATGAGCTTCGTCCGTCATCAAAATTCGGTCCCAAAAATCAGGCTCGGCATCGATCTTTCTTGCGATCCTATTCCCATATTCAAGGCGACGCGGCTTGTCCGTTTCCAACAATCTTTGAGTAAGTTGCACTTTGTATGGAAAAAGATTGAGATCATCCTTCAAAATTCTCCTTAAAGTGGTTCCGCTCATGTTCAGCTGCTGAGAATGACGGCGATACGACACACTTGGATTTTCGGCAACACTCTCTCTAACCGCTTTAACAACTTCATTGGAGCGTCGCGGACGCGGTCGAATGGGTCGGGGGCGAGTAGCTACAGACCCGTGTTCAAAGAAATTTTTCGCCAAAGTACGAATTGTCTTGGCGGAAGGCGCCGAATGTCTCCACAGTTTTCACAGTTGAACGATTGTTTTCAATGAACAGCGCCACAATTTCAGCCCACTTTTTTGGCGTAAATCGATGCATGACTGAAATGGCAATGATTGACGTTTCAGAATCTGGCTGATTTGTCAAAATCAGCTGAAAAATGGCGGAGTTATTCAACATTTAAATAAGTCCTGTCTAGATGGCGCACCCTGTACATTCAGCGTAACACTACAACCATCGTGTTTAACATGTGGATGTAAATTGTGGATGTTGGGGTCCTTGTATGTTTTGCGCCTGACTTTTCCTTTGCTATCTAGGCTGAATACATTAAATTTGCTTTCGTTCAAAACAAATATTCGATTCCAGGCGTGAGTGTCCTTATTTTGATGCAATTTCGCAGTTTCAAATCGTTTCTTGATTTTTGGAAAAAATGGATTATGACAGGGATTGCGACCATAAAAAGTGTTTTATAGCTTCTACTCAGTTCGCTTCTTAGTATAATATTGTATTCTCTTCTTCCCTAATCTGCTTTATTGGAGTATGCTGGATTTTTATTTTCCTCAATTCTTCGCATTTTTGACAGTTGAATAAAAGTACTCAAAAGTCTTGAACATCCAGAAATCTGCTAAATTGTTGGGTTTGTATTGTTTACTCATTGTCTTGCAGCATCAACATTGGGTATATCGCAACCAGTCTTGTAAAGGTTTTCATGCATTTTTTCGGGTACATTTCCGTTTGGTCTTCATTTTATGACTGGCATACTTTTATACAAACTTCTTATGAAGATTCATCATCGCCCTATTAAATACATACAAGTTTGGAATTCTTGGTAAAACTTTTAAAAAGCAAAATTGATAACACATCTTTGACAGCAATAACTTGATTCCTTGTTCCTTCTCTACTCACTTGAAGTAATTTTTTAGAAAAACTTGGGCTAAGATGTTTCGTTGAATTCATTTAGTAACACAAATTAGCTGATGATTTCGAGGGTCATGTATTCTCCAACCGACAATTCTACGCCAAACAGAAGACAACCGGTGACTATTCATAACACCAGTATTTATTATAATCCTGCAAATTGTGGTTTCCACTGCGTCATAACCGAAAACGGTTTTTTTGGCAAATCTGTGTTTGTGTTTGCTACCGAAAACCGGTAAACAAAAAGGAGCTTTTGTAAAGACATTAAGATGCATGAAGGGATGGCTCGAAAAGGCAAGTGTATATATGCTTTAGATATAACTTTCTGTTGTTTTTTGCAAAATCCTAGACCAAACGTGGAGCTGATTGGCTATAAAATTTTATCGAAGTTGTGATACACTTATATTCCATTTCATTCAACTGGGGCGTCAATATGATGGAAAAGTCAAATGTCTTGGAAATGTCTTCGATTTCTCTTGAAGTGTTTCAGGGATGATGTGAAAAGACTCTCGTGCCCTTGTTTTGATTAATAGTTCTTAAAGAGGTGAGGACTTGGAAGTAGGAGACAAAAATGCAAATTGGAAGTGCTCCATAGCCATGCATTATTATGTTGGACGACTTGAAACGGAGCAGTTAGTGAACTGGCAAAAATACGGAAATGTGTATAACTCTAACTGGAAAAAAAGACGAATCTTATTTTTTTTGTATATTTTCCAGTATAAACATTTCCATTTTGAACAGGTAGAATAAGTGCAATACGTAGTAATTATTCAATGAAAAATATATCTATAAAATATAATAAAAATCTCATCAAAAAACGGTTAAGAAAAGGCGGGGAGCAACGGAAAATCGTTTCGGAGGTTATAAAAATTAGATATGTTTGTTAAGCTCTATTATGAAAACAGAATCAAAAGAAGCTCAATTTTAGAAATAATAAAACTTTGGAAAATCAATCCAAACCACTGTCTTAATTCTAATCGAAAACTCGAAAAAATGTATATTTCTATATTTACTGCTCTTGAATGGGTAATATTTTGGACTTCCTAGTATTTTGCAATGTTTGAAGGAAATCAAATTAATCACATTTGAAAGGACGAGTAAAAATCGTCGAAATACTCCGCTTTCAATTTGATAAATTGAAATTTCAAATTGATTTACATATTGGAGATCCGTCTTGCTTTAGATTCTGGAACTAAACATTATTTTGCAAGCAAGTATTAAAAGCTCTTTAAATTCGATCCAATCCTTCGATCGAAGCTAAAAAAGATTAATCAGCGTGAAATTTTCCCTACAATAATGTATAACTAGTAGCCTAGAACATAGTGTTAGTACTCCAAAGGGCTCACACTCTAGAGAGGCATTAGAAAGCAAGAGACCTCATGCATCAAATTATGAAATACCGTAATATCGCATGTATCAGCTTTGCAAGTTAGAAAGCATAAAAATTCTAGGACGTAGTCATACCGTAAATACATAGAGTACTTACAATACCTTAATTTTTGATCTAACGGTACTTAGATCCTTTCATTATTTGTGGAACAAGATTACCCTCACAAATCTGTTGCGTAAAATTTAAATACAAATAAAAATTTGTCTCCATCTGAGAAAAGTCGCCCGAGAGTGTTAGCACTTTACGTCACCCTCACTGTGACATAAGTCAGTAAAGAAATTGCGGTCAGAAAGTGGAGAAATTGCTATATTTCTGGGTTTCAATGTATGTGAGAATATTTTTTTTTCAGTTTGATTGAACACATACAATTCATTGCGTATTGATACAGAGTTGAATAGAAAGTTAAATCGTGTTAAACCGCACCTTAGTAGTTCATGTTTGCGCTGGTTGGTTCGCTACATTGTTCTTGGAAGGTGGAGTTTATGTGACCCAATATAATGTATATTCGTGAAAGTGCGCATGCGTAAGTCCCATTTTTTTTTTTGATCAGTTGAGTGCATGATACACGTGGTTTGCAGTAAAGACTTTATTCTTATTTTGGAAGTAAGCTTGTTTTTTGAGTCATACTGACACGTCTTCCTAACTACTACCATAATAAACCTAGCTTTTTGCTGAACTTTCTCTCTTACATTCTTCATTACTTTTTCTTCGTTGTATTGTAGATCATCTGTTAAAATGACTTGAAAACGAGAGTGTCTATGAACCTCGCTTGTTCGAGTAACTTCGAGTGGTAACCCTTCAAAGTGATAGCAGCGATACAGACGCTGATTCATAAATAAGTGACCATAATTCAGAATATAAACTTGAAGCTTCTGATAGTGAAAAAAATATATTCCTTATGCCAAAGAATAGAGAATGGTTCTTCAACTACTAATCCACCTGGCAATCTGCCTTTTGCATCTGCAGCTCCTGATCTCAAATCAACTTCGTCTGATAGCGATGGACCCTAGTCAAAAGCGCAGATGTTTTGGCAGAAATCAATTTTTTCGAATGAGAAGTACTCACATGAATATACAAATTATTGGGAGGATTGGTCTTGCAGATGCTTTTAGGCAACGTTTGCTTGGAAAATGTTTTTACCGAGTCTAAATTGAAAAGAGAGCGAAAGAGAACTTGAGAACGACCTGAAAAGTGGATACAAACACTTGTGCAAATCGAAAGCGAAATTTGGAGTTTTGTGTATGACTGTAAGTGACATAAGGAAATTAAGCGAATATTGTACAACATTTTCTAACATCTTCGAAAAATTCTTCAAGGCCTGCCTAGTGAATTATTCAATCGGCAAAAACGTTTGTGTCCATAAAATGCTGTTTAGCTTTCAAAGAATTTATGAAATATATACACAATTAAAAAATTAATGCAAAAGGTATTAAAAATAATCGTTTTCACCAATGCCCAATTCTCATAATCTTTGAAAAAGAAGGGAAGGCGCTTGTATTTAAAGCTCCATAAGAAACATGAAATTCATCTCGCATTTGTCCAAAAAATACAAGTCTGGATACTGGTATCTTCTATAAATCACACAACAACTACGTATGAAGAAACCAAACATAGTTACTTTCTACAACGGTACTCGGCTAGCTGAGAAAGGAAAAAGTGGCTAATGGGAGTCTTCTAAAGACTGCTCAACATGTGCAATACCAACACTAATGTCAGACAAGAGATTTCTTAGTCTGAAGCTAGGCCGGAAATTACTAGATTTCGTAAACATTCTAATAAGAGAGCTGATAAAATTACACACAAGATCTCTTGAACAATACGAGGCTCCCGCGGGACAAATGTAAAATACAGCCAGTATTTTGCAGAGTTTGCACCCTAAAAGTTCGTAAAGGGCTGCAAAGAAGGGTCTGAAAAAATATGTTCTCAAAATGTAATCTTTGTTACATTGACTCATCATTTTTACGAAAAAGTGAAAAAAGTGGCGTTAAAACAAAAGAAAAGGAAAAAAGTCATTATGCATGAATACTGTTCTAAAAAATGAAATTCTGATTTTGAACAACCCTCCACTCACACAGCAGCGAAATTTAAAAAAGTTTTGGGTCACACTGACCCCACATCTTAAATTATTGGACAATAAATGATCCCAGAATAAATTCTAATTTTTTTTTGTTTTTATTATGTCTAAATTTTTTATATATAAATTTTAGATCATGGAACATCATAATTTTCTGGCTGTCCAAGATCATTTTCTTATTGCACATATTAGCATATTTTGAGAAAATGTTTGTTCCGCTTGTTTATTTAAATTTTATTTCGGATAGATGTTGTAGATACATACGTTGTTATTAATGCATTCATCAATTCCAACTTTGTTATTTTTCACGCTTCGCATTTTTTCCAGAAACAGAATAAATTCATTCTTTCTTTAAATGAAAAAGTGTTGTAAATTAACAAATTGAAGAACACCGGTTGAGTTTATGATTAAATTATTTTCGATTGAGTTCGTTTGGATACATTTCAGATTATGTAGATAAATAGGTTGCTGTTGGTTTGCAATCTATGCAAATAGTTGTCTTGGAAGTTCCTTTATCTAAATGCTAGAGAAAGTAGTACTTCGCTTTTCTAAAATAGAAACGTGTAAGGTATTGTCTCAATCAATGACCATTGAAAAATGAAACTCTTTCCAAGTGATAGATTATACTAATTGGAAAATATTTTTGGGGCAAAAATTATACAAATCTATTATAAATGAAAACCAGTGGAGTTGTTTCAAACGCAATGCAGCTGCGTAATATTTTCAAGTATTTTCAAGATTGTTTAAAGGTCGATATTCGGGAAACTTACACAGATCCTGACTCGCCAACTGCTTTCGAATTTTCTTATACCGACCATCGAATGATTGTCTATAGAATGCATAAGATATGGAAGCATGTAATGCACATCCCACAAAGCTTTCGTTTTTAACTAGAATTTCAATGTATTTCTAGACTAGTCCTTTAAACCCAGTATAAGAATAGCACTTATTATTAGTAAACAAGACTATTAGTATAACAGATAGTAAATTTACTGATTCTACTGTATTAATAGATCTCTGTATTTTATAGTATACCTTATGATCAAAAAAGAACGGGAATTTTGAATTTTGAACTGGTAACCTTTTCTGTAACTTTCTGTAACTGTAACCTTTTTCTCAACTTTGGCAATACTTTGATTGATGTTCTGTCAATTTTTGACGCAGATCGTACGATTAGTATGCAATTGGCGTCTACACGAAGAAGCCCAAAATTTGTTGTGTGGTGATTTTTATAATGGATGAAAAATTAGAACAACGCGCGTTCCTAAAATTTTGTGGTTGAAAAGAAATTTCGTGTGTCGAAGCTCCGTATGCTAGGATACATAACATGCATAAATGCAACCCCGTTCTATGTCATAAACAGACCGCACATCATGTTCCGCGAAAGACGGTAAACAGATTGTGCAAGGACGAACAGAAGGTGGAAAGTATCCCACCTTGAGTATTTAATGAATGTATACTTTTCATCAGGTTAAGATTCAATAATTGGTCGTCAGTCGTAATTAAGCAGCGAATAGGTTAAGACACGAAAAGATAAATAATTAATAGCTCGAAGCAGTGTTTTAGTGTTTTTCCTATCCCTCCCAACGTTTGCATATAATTCCGACTCGTTAAAAATGTTATAAAAGGCGTATGGTGAAGGGTGTGTGTCGAAAACACCAGCATACGAATGGTATAAAAGCTTCAAAGGCGGCCGAGAAAGCCTAGAGCATGCTGAGATCCCTGGACAGTCATCAACGTCTGTTACTGAAGAATAAATCGAATCGGTGAAGCAAATCGTCTTGGAAAATCTTTGTGTATCGATTAGAGAGCATCTCATATAGATGAATAGAACACATTTTAACTGATATTTTGGGCATGAAACGCTTCGCTTCTCGAGATATGAAATTTAGAAATTTATTTCTGAGCCGTGTCTAACTGCTAGAGTGCGCTTTAAAAATAATCAAAAGTATTTTAATTATTTTATTGTCTTGCGACTAGTTTTTCTGCCTGATGTCAGCTGTTAAGATTAAAGCGATGAAATTTTCCCAAATAGGTGTCTAAATACCTTCATATGGCGATTTAAACAGAAAAACCCGCATGTGTGCGCGACTACGGAATTCTTGGCGAGTCTTCGAAAATTGTTTTAAAACACAGGCCGACATGATTTTTGGTGTTTTGAATTTGATAAGTGTCCTGAGCTAATACGGTCACGTTGATTCTGAATGTGAATTGGTCTGAGCCCATTACGTCGAGATTTTTCACAAAATTTGTGAGATATTGTGTACTAGCGCAAAGAAGTACCTTATTGATCTTTCCTAAATTTCATTTAAATTATTTCTTTAAAATTCTTGAGACATCGATAGAAAATATTTTAGTATAATATTATGTTTAATTCATTTCGATGGCAACGCTTTTTCATTTTCGCATTTGTCAAAGTCAACTTGACGACATCGGCAGTTGTTTACGAAATAGTTAGTTAGCGTGAGTTGTTTATAGTATCGAGTTGTGTTTCGTTTTCTGAGTGTTTAGTGCATCATAATGCCATCAAGAAAATGTAAAAACAGTCCTAATATATTTTGTTACTTTTGTGGTGATTTAACAAAAGCAACGCATCATCGAGCTTATCACGCTTACTTCGGTGTAACGCTTGTTTATCAGGACAAACCTTGGGAAAGGTATGCTTTCAGTGTGTCGAACTACTGATGGAGTGGAGTAGAATGAAATTTTAGCTAACATGGTCGAAAATTATAAAACAGGGGAGCAGGGATTGAGGTTCCATCAAGACATAAAAGAGATGGAGAGACGTTACCAAGAAAGACAGGATATTATAATGATAGCTAATTACTACTGGACCTTAAATAACTCGCTCACAAAAATCCACAAATAAAAAACTACAACACGCAGTTTTCGGGGAAAAGAGAACGATTTTATTCATATAAGCCAACGATTGTCTAGCGTAGATTATACTGCATTGTTTTTTAATGGACAACTCACTTTTGCAGTGTAATTTTCTATTAAATTTAGTTTCAATAAATGTTATTTTGGTATTTTTGGCAGTTTCTATGAATAATTTCAAACCCACTTTTCCTAAAAGCCTTATTGATGGGATAAAACTAAGCTCAGATTCACGATCATCACACCCCATTTACTATAGGACATCTATTAAACTTGAAACACTTTTGCATGAAAGAAAAATGTAGGCCTGTGCAATCAACGAGAATCCTAATCGATAAAGTCCTTCACTAGAATTCCTTCCACCACGAAGCAAGTGTACAAGTTTTGCATATGTTCCAAGACACGAAGATTTAGTATGCGAGGATTTGTCGTTTTCTGATATTTTGTAAACAGCTTACATAAATAAGCTGTATAGAAATCGATAAAAAGACAGGAACAAGGACTTTGTTGAAAGGAAATGCGCAATTTACCTTGCCGAAATTAAGTACGCTTATAGTTGCTTAAAGCTTGTAGGGCATAATTGTTTGACTAGCAAACAATGTGCAAAATATGTGAAAAATTTAAAATTTTTAAATAATGATTTTGAACAGGGTCTTAAATAATTTATGTCTTGTCAAAAATTCATTCGATGTATTACCTTATTTCGAATCGGTATATTCAAAGAAAACGTATTGAGCTTAAGATCCATTTTCAGTCTTGCGACAGAGTTCGGTGCAAAATACTAATTCAATGATTTCATACAATGTCTTCTGCCAAGGCGCGAAAACCCGGTTTAGACACGGTGAAAATTGTTCTGCCTATGTTTACATTTATATATTACTCAAATAAATTTCTTGCTTGATAATTAAAAGACTAGAAAAGCCGAAGAGTGTGCCAGGAAAAGGCGAAATGAAAAGTTGTAAAGGGAATTACATACAGATGTATCGAAAGAAGATGATAGCTAGAGTCGGGAAAATATATAATATTTTAATGATTCTTCACTTATGCCAAATTTTTCTAAAAAGTTTCTATTTTAATTATATATAACAAACTTTTCAGAAGCTCCCATATTGAATATTATCAATTTTTAAATATATCTTTAAAAGTTTAGGTCTTTTGAGGTTTGATCTGCTGTATTTTGTGAAAACCTTTTTTGGCTATCCGTTGCCTTCTTCAAATTATCCTAAATTTGAACCAGGAAACCGAAATTCAAGTGTAAGTGAATAAATGTAATGATGGTCAGACATGTTCGAAACGCGTCCTCGCACAAAAAACCATGGTCTGGCAGACTTGGAGAACACTATAATTTCGACCCGCGGCAATATCAGGACGAACTAAACGCTTGGTTGGAAAAATGTCCAAATGCGTAGCGAGGGTGATCAAAAGTTTTAACTGGAATTGAATATTGTTTGTCAATGTTCTATACTCATGTCTATATCTAAATACATGATTGCATATTTGGAATCGTTTTTTTAAATAAACATATTTTCTCCTCAGGCATCAACTTATTGTTTATTTCTTAATGCTTCCTTTTTGAGTAGTGTTCGCTGCTTTATGACTATTTGTCGTCTCATGTTGAATTTTCCTTGGCAAGTTTTATTTTTCGAGAGTTTCAACTAAAAATTTTCCTTTTGATTATTTATACATTTCGGGTTGAAAGGTATAAGCAAATAAAATCTTCAATTGTAATGCAAAGATGACGATTGGTGCGAAAATGAGATCCTTAGTAGCACAATTCTTAATCGCCCAACAAAAGTTAGTAATTCACTTGGCTTTGAATTTCTACTTATCTGGGTTTAGTTTTTGCTATTGAATAGCTTCAAAGATGTTCATGAACAGCTATCAGTTATACTCTTGTTGAATTTGTAATTAAGGAGTAAATTAAACAATATGTGTAAGCATATACAATCCTTCGAGCATAATGATTAACAGGCTTTCAGAAACGGAAGTCTCACTCATTGTTATGTGCATCCTTGAGTTATGAAACATGTTCGTCTAAATAAATGTTTTCGTTGGCATACAAATATTGAAATCATGATAAGGATGAGCGCATCTTTGATTGACATTACCTCTATGTCAAACATTTATAATGCTAATTTAAGTGATTCTGACAGATCAACTACGTTCCGAAAAATGTTTTCTTTGTTATTATGTATAATATGATTAAGACAATGTCAACAGCAAAACTTAAATAAAATGCCAGCTCAATGCTGAGTAATTTCTACCCGGCAAACAAAAATCCATATCTATTCGTATGAAGGCATACGAGGCATTCAAAAAGCATCTCATTTCGTATTCTGAATGCAAAGCTTTAGCAATTTGTTGAAATGCTTCACATGCCTCATGTGGTTTCGGTAGCCCTTGCGTTTGTAAAAGGAGTTTGATATCTATTTTTTCTTCTTAATTGGAATTCAGATAATAGATTCGTATTGAGGCAAAGGAGAGAGAAAAGTAGAATGAAATTTCTTCAGCTTTTCGTGTGGTATCAAACGTGACCTTTTGTTACAACAGAATTTTCATTGAAATCCGATTTGATGCTTGCTTGTACATGAACTTCGTATTAGCATTTGACGGGTGAATGTTCACGTTCATTGTCTATTGCAGGGAATTAAGGTCTTTAAACTTTAGTTCAAAAAAGTTTAAAGAAAAAATCAGGTTATCCAAGTTGCTTGGATAACCAAACTTACGTACGTCTTAATATTAGATTATTCTTTTCATCAAAGTATTGGCTGGAAACTTCTTTGATTGGAAATAGTAACACAAGTGCTCAAAAACCCATATACTTTCCGTGTTCATTTTGACATTTTCATTACATTAATAGTAACTTTCAAAAACTTGCATTATTCTTTCATGACACAGTATATACATAAACTCATATGCCACTTGATAAAACCTTCAGGTGAAGGCTGTGTTCGCATTGTCTGCTTCGCGCGCTTTGACAGCTTGAACAGTATGTCCGTATTTTCATTTGAGTTGTCAAAGTAAGTAAAGCTGATAAAGCGTGCATTAGGCAATGATCTTGAATGTAAAAACCATCATGATGTTGTTATTAGTTGATGACGTTATTCAGTCAGTTTTTCTTATACAAGCTATATTTTACTGGACGTGGGAATAAAATTTAAGATTCTGTGCTTATACATCAAAAGGATTATAATATAGAATATAACAACAATTTGAGCGCAAATTTAAACTCAAATAATTTAAAAAAAAGCAGATGTTAGATACCAGTCGACGCGACAAAACTATAAGAAACTCCGTGCGTATCCCAGAATATTTTCACATTATGTATGTATCCATAAATGCATGCATGTATTCTCCTATGCTTGTGACTTAATATTTAGTAGACCGCCCATCAATCGCAGCATTTCGCACATCCTGTTTGGCAAGGGAAACTATAGATTTAATATAAAGTAGTCACTTCGCGCCCATGTTTCCATGTATATTTCGGTTCGTCCACTATTGCAAACTGCCGTTCATGAGCGCAAACTGAAGCGCTAATTTCCCCCACACATTTGCGATTATTTTTAAGTAAAAAGAACGTGCTGGTCACGGAAAAACCTTCGGTTTTGCTCTCTGAAATATCGGTACACGATACGGGCGTTGTGGAATGGCGCATTATATTGTTAGAAAATGAAATTTTCGCTAGAAATTTTGCAGCCTGACGCATTCAATAATTTTCAATCTTCAATCTTTTTTTTCAAAACCATGCTATTTTTCACTGATTTCATTTTTACTTTTTACATTTTTACTAGCATGAGTCCTAAAATTCGCAAAACGGGGATGGATCACTAGCTGTGACTCTTAGTAAGGGTATAAATAAAAGACTCAAAAAGTTCAGGTCTACAGGGGACAACACTGCTCCCCTCAGGCAGAGATAGAAACAGCAACAGAAAATTTATATTTTTTGAGACACCATCTTTCGCCATCATTGGCGAATGAAGACATCCCGATGGCTTGCTTTCTGAGCCTAAATGAATGTTAGGATAATTTTTATAAAATTACAAAATTTAAGAGAAAATGTACCCATTCCGCACCTCTGCACTTTAAAGAGGATTTTATGCCCAACTATTTTTACTCCAACAGGCGTCGATGACCGTTAGGTTGTCATTTTTTCAATGTTTTGAATATTGCTCATGCGAAATGCCGACAATTTGCTGTCGATTCAAGAATTGTTTACTTAGGCAAACAGGCATTCACAGTGCATGAACGACGTTCTTGATAAAATATTTACTCAACAAACTTTCTTTTACATATCGTACACTGTAAGGTAATACGCAATTATGTTAATAATAAATCCAATCGTCACCAGTGTCGATGTCGAAAAATTCTGTGACATTATATCCACTTAATTTTTGTTGAGTTTGAGTGCTAGCCAAACGCACGAAATATTTTGCAAGAGCGTCAAAGTAAAGAGCCGATTTCCGCAAAGCTTGATGTTTGCGGGGCTTTCAACAAGTACTTAGGCCACAAAAGAAAAACGAAAATTTTTGAAAAGTGGCCATTTATGTTTCCACATAATCTTCTTCAAGCTCGATACACTTGGCCCAGCGATGCTTCAACTTTTTCAACCCGTCCAAAAAATATGTTTTCTCGAGGGCGGCAAAATAAGCCTCCGTGGCGGCGATGACCTCCTCATTCGACCCAAATTTGTTCCCAGCGAGTGACTTTTTCAGGTTTGGAAACAAAAAGTAATCACTGGGGGCCAAATCTAGAAAGTACTGTGGATGACGCAGCAAATCGTAGCGCGATTCGACCAATTTGGCCATGGCTACGGTGGAGGTGTGAGCCGGCGCGTTGTCGTGGTGGAACAGCAATTTTTTCTTCGCCAAACGGGGCCGCTTCTTCTTCAATTCGACGTCGAATCCATCCAATAAGTAAGCATAGTAGTACCCCATGACTGTTCTGTCTTTCTCGAGGTTATCAATGTGGACCACACCTTGTGAAAACGGTGGCCATCACCTTTCCGGCCGATCAATCGAACAGTCTTCGCTTTCTACAGAGCACGCTCGCCGGATGAAGTCTTTGAATGCATGCTTCGAACCAGTGAATCCCTATTTCTTCGATGGTCACAAAACGGTGCAAGAGCGTCAAACTCGTCGCCGATGTGGTCACACGGTTGCTCTTGTTTTCCGGTGTGAGCAAACGCGGCACCCATCGCGCCGACAACTTTCTCATACCCACTTCTTCATGTAGAATATGATGCACCGTTCCATCTGCGATGCCTACAGTCTCAGCTATCTTGCGAACCTTCGACTTTCTGCCACCACGAGATCGTGGATTTTTTTAAACATTTTCCTTCGTAGCAGCCGTTTTCGGGGCACCTGGGCTTGGCTCATCAAAACCAATGTGCGGTCCCGAACAAACTCGTTGAACCAATTTTTGACGGTCGCCATCAAAGGAAAAGAGTCACCGTAGACAGTATTCAAGTGATCTTTGATTTAGCTGATCGTTTTCTCTTCCAAAAACAAGAATCTAATTAGAACAATATTGTTCTTTTTCCATTTTTGTACAACCGACCGATACGCTCGCTTCGAAAGGCCATCAAACCAAAACTAATGAAGGAAGTTGACTGAAACTTTGACAGTAGGCTACTAAAAGAATATACAGCACGATGGTAATCTGCACTCTTGTCATAGCAGCGCCATCGGGCGGTGAGGCTAAGTACTTGTTGAATGACCCTCGTAAGCGCAGACATTTTCCATTAGGATATAATCAAGGGATTGCGAAGGCCAATCAAGTAAAATGATTTAATTTTTGTTGATTTCCGCTGTCCTGCAAACTCCAGGCTTAATTTTTCTTGACAATTCGACGTTTGCCACGCAATAACAATGTTTTCTCATATTTTGATTATCTAAGGAGCATATCTAAGGAGCACGCGATTATCGGTAAAGGTAAAGGTGTAACCCACCAAAACCTTATGTTGATTGGTTGTTGGATTTTCCGGCAGATCAACTGGTTTGACGTAGAACTCCGTGCCCGTCGAAAGATCGTCGGAATGAAAACCCCACACGGAAGCATCATCGGTAGAGATTAAATTCCTTAAGTTACGATCAATGTTTTCATCTTCCCAGACGGGTCTGTTGGCTGCGGCTTTTTCGGACAGCAGTGGTTTATCCTCAGCCGGTTTCTTTTTAGACTTGAGCTATTTAAATCTATATCTAACCATATGCTCTCGCATAGGAACGTGCAATACTGTCCGTTTTGCTTCAACTTTGCGTCCACTTCACGCAAGTAGTAATCGGGTTTTCGCAGAAACAATGAATGTCAAAAAATAATTGTTCATCCTTTTTAGTGAGTTATCCTCGAGTACGAAGATTTTGGAGGTCATTGACATTATTCTAAACTTTAAATCTATTCAACCGCATTTGAACAAATCTCTTCGACTTTTTCATTCACCTTATGTGTCTACCGAAGAAATTTTTGATCCTGTTGGGTGCGTGCAAAAAAAAAACCATTTAGAAATATTTCGCGTAATCTTTACTCATAACGATTTTAGTGCTATTCTGGCAAAAGAGCGACTTGAACTGAAATGTTTTGGCAGACGCAATAAAGACGGAGTTTTCCCGGACCAGATAAAGTAAGGTTCGGGCTTGCCTAACTGATAGGCTTCGGGTAATGTCGTACACGTTCTTAATTAATACTCTGTAAAATAATAGATTAAGAGAACCGCTTTGAAGGAATGCATGCTTAACAATAAATTTATTGATAATTTTTTACGTCTCAAATTGTTTTATAATGTTTGCTTTTAAATTAAAAGGTAACTCAGACTCAATTCGCGTATAAAAGATATGATTTTTTAAGTAATTCAAAATTTATATTTTAAACGTTCCAATTAAATGCTCCATAATTTATTCAACTCTCAAAATTCATCAATTTATGCATGATTTTACACATACCCTACCTAAATAGAGTATGTGGTGCATTTCGAGTTCATGGAAAGCATTATCACATCAAGTAATGTTCATAAATTGCATAATCTGTCGGCTTGATAATTTTCACTCATTTGGACATCCTTGACGTCTGCTTAGCACACTTCGGTTGTATCTAGAACCATAAAATACGAATGCTCCTTCGCCAAACGATATGTAGGCCAAATCTTAATCCCCTTAACCTCAATGCAGTAATTCCATTTTCCCAATGCAAGCGGGATTATTCGAATGACGCCTTAAATAATTTATTCAAAACAATATGGAAATGGAATTAGAATATCACATACGCCTCACACATCTGATTGCACTGTCTGGATTAAATTCATTGGCGAAACTATAGGATATGGTGGCAAGGCATTTAATCGTAGCGGTAGAGATGTTGGTGACCCACCCATGGACAGTGGAGTATATTCTACGAGGTATAAGCCCTCCAAGTTATATGTCTTCCACGGCTTGGCATCCGCTCCTTTTCCTCTGTATTCCACGAGAGTCCACATATCTAATTACATGATAGGAGCTAGCATACTTAGATGATAGTTTAAGTTCGGAGTGTGTAGAAATGTAGTTTTTATGTAAAATAGTAATGAAATTGTCTCGTTGTTGAAAGTGTTCTTTGATTGGTGGATATTGTTCTGCTTTCAGATGGCGTTTCAGCGTAGCTACAGCAAGGTTTGGTGGGGCAATCAGGATGATGACTTACCACTAGGACATAACATGTACTATGGAAGTGGATCAGAAAAGCATTTTAAGACAATTGGAAATTTATCCAGGATACATGAAACGGATGAAAGTTCCAAACTATGGAACAGTCTTCACGATAGTCCCGGAAGCCTTCGAAGTCAGGTATTTATGTTTAACTTATCAACGTGTGTGGACAATGATATTGTGAATGTGTAAATGTGTCTGAATTGCAGTCTCGGTCTCAGTCTCAATTTTCGAATTGTGTGAAATCTATCGCCTGCAAACATTTTTAAGTATTAATTAGACTTATTGTGATCCGCAGTTTACTCCAGTTTTCTACATTTAATAAGGAATTAATATTGGCGTTTGGAAGGCCAACATAACGATGTGCTTTTCATATCCTTTATTTATATTATTTCTTAATAATTTAGCTCAGCATCTTGTTTCACTTGTTGGTGGCGCATGAAATATTCGTTGAAATGTTGTAGTGACTACACAAAATCTTAAGACTCCAACATTTCTTAGATATTAAGCTGCTAAAAGTCCCCAGGTACGATAAACTTTAGATAGTTCTGTTCAATCTAATACTTGTTTTCATTAGCATGAGTTAACGCATAAGCAGACAACAGGAGAACTTGAAAACCCCCAGAAAACAAGTAAGCAAACTGTAGGGTGGGCTTAGATGAACTTAACAGCTGGTTTTGAAACAATTAAGAGATCAAACAAGAGGATAAACACATGAAAACAAACAGATATCTGCAAGTAAACAACTATCAGAGAGAAACAGGAATGCTGCTATGGAACAGGAATAGTGCTGAGGAATAGGAATGTAGAAAGCGGAAACCTTATATTGTTTGCGAGTTAAGAAGCATAAATTCCAACAGGACTCACGTAGATAGATTTATCGAACGGAAATAAAGATGAACTAGAAATGGCGAAAAATTAAAATGCAGCCGTCTATTTGATTGACTAAGAGTTCTCCGAATTATTTGTCTCCTCTAGTTTATCATACGGTATCCACAGTTTGATAGAGAGTTATCCATATTAATCTTACGGGTATAATCATTCGGAGCGTGCGCTGTTACTCAGTGAAAACTATTATTAAAATAAATATTTATAACGGATTTTATATGGAAAGTAGGAACGTGCTTGGTCTAGTACATTTTTTATGCGTATTGTAGGTTATGTTAAGTCCTTTCTGTCAGCTGTCATATTTTTAGTAAAATTGTAAACCATCTGTTTTGTTTTGTCACCGCTGAACTCCAACAATTTGTTGAGGATTCAAACCTAATTGAAATGAACGCTTACTATGTCCACTCGAAGTTTAAATTTTAATAGGTTTGTCTTCCTTGAAAGAAGCATTTTGTTTTTGTAATTGAGAGCATTTTTTGAACGCTATCACATAATGTCAGGGAGAATGGCAATAGTTCGGCCAACCAATTGCTATTAAGGTGAATGTGGTGAATGGTAGCAGGCTAGCCGGAACTTAGACGTCGGTTTAACCACTAACAAACATTAACTAACAGACATGCGCCATCGTTGTACCTCAGCTTATTTTTGCACGTCATACGACAAGCTTATTTTTACTTTTTTGCCTGTTCTTTGAACTTTTTTTAATAAACAATAGCCGAAAGTGCATCCGTCTCCCGACTTGTTGCGATAGTCTAAGCAAACCACTTTAATCTGTCAATAATATAAACTACGAAAAATAAAACGATAAATTTCCAAACTAAGGCACGGAAACTAAACCCGAAACGACATGTCAGTTTTGACATTTGAATTCTTCCTTTACACAACCGTTCGCCTCAGTATTGAACTCACTTCTTTACAATCGCTCACAGCTCAATATTCACGTACCTAACACTTGACCACTAGGGATATCAGCTCTAGTGGCGATTGTTTTCATTGGAATGTGCAGCTTCAAAATATGATCTCTAACTTAGTACCGTTTTCCTAAGCAAGGACTGCGGAGAGAATCCTAACTCAAGCATAGAGCAATATTTCAAATAATTCCGAGCCAGAAACGATCATTGGCTTCAGGAACAATTCAAGAGACTTTGTCGACCTCTAGATGAAGTCACATGTACAACAGCAACCACTAACAATATATTACAATGCGAATGACAAAATGTCAAAAGAGAATAATGAAAGCCCAAAACGATCTAACTACACCGTTCAGTGAAAAGTGCTGTTCTAATCCTAGCGTAGTGGGATTTTAGTAATTAGCACATTCTACAACATACTACAATGAACCTCATGTCGGAACGGAGCAATAGAAATCACGAAATTTTTGGCGTCCTGGTCGCGATGTCGCATGTTTCGTATCATTAGGCGTCGCCGGCATTGGAATTTTACGGATTTTTGAACGGACCACTAGGTCGGGAGCAGAAACCTGAATCCAATATAAAGACAAGATCTTTCTTTTAAAATTTGCCCCTATTCGTTACTTTGCGTTAATATTCCATTCATTGCGCAGAATTTTCACCAAATCAGGACACATACAAGATCACCATCAATTTTCAAGCATTTGCTGTTTGTACCATTTTTAATGAAATATTAAATAACTAAAAATGGTTTCTTTCTGTTTTTCTGTATTATTATCATATTCGTTGAAAACTACGTACTTCAAAGGTCAAATTTTTAGGCCGGAATAGTGTTTGCACTGTTACATTTATTCTTAATAAATAGGCGGGGGCTCCTCGACTTTTCAATCGCTATTCTTGTCCATCTAAATAAAGCCTATTCTTTTATAAGAAAGAATATTAAAGAAAGGTATAATTTTGCCAAAAAACAATATAAATGAGATCTTATCATATTTGAGAATTCATTCGTCGATGAAAAAAATAGTACTTTTCCGGATCGGATGGAAGAAGTTTTGACTAGAGTGACCAAAGGAACACCGAAGAACCTGTCAAATATGGCTGTGGAAGTTTAATGTTGTGGGCTCGATGGCAGCATCTGGAGTTGGAAAATTACATTTCATTGACGAAACACGCATATATAAAAATGTTTAAATATGCATTTCATCCCAGCCAATCCGCAGGTCGTCTCTTGCAAATCGTCTCAAAAGGAGAAAGTATTCATCCAACCCTACTCTCTCTTCCTGAAATCTTTAGCGCAACTGAAATGAATTTCATTCACAGGGCCCTAAAGTAAACTGAGGATAGAGAATTCAATAGGCTCTGAAATGGACTTCTAGGGCTTCGAATATCGAAGCTGTTTTGAAGAGAAGAAGAAGTTTCGAGCGTGCATCGAAATGAATAAAAGAAAGCTCAGGGTCCTGACTGGGATCTTCACGGGGCTCTGCACACTCGGAGGGCATCTCAAAAGGATGGGCTTGGCAGCGAATGATGAGTGCAGATTTTGCAATCTTGCGGAGGAAACACCAGTGCATCCGCTTGCACATTGCGACGCACTATCCCGCAGGAGCAGAGACAGCTTATGAAGCTGCTTCCTTGTCGAAGAGGAATTGAGAATTTCTTAGAAAGATCGATCTGCTCGAGGCGCTCTAGGCGCACCGGAAGTGGGAGCACAATAAACCTGTAAGGGTTGACGTGCACCATTCCCGACAGCAAATCAATTAATCTCTCCTCCCCTGTGCAATTGAGCTACTCGGGCCATTGGAGTGTTCATCATGTATCATTATCATATTTATAATAATGTGAAAAAAGCATCTGCATTCAAAGGAAAAAACTTTACCGAAATAATATGTTTCGTAACCTGTTGCTAAAATAACTAATTGACATATTTCATGAGAATCCTGTGCATTATTGACTTCAATTTTTCAGTAAGTTGAATTTGAAAACTTGCTGGTGAAAAATGAGGACAATGTTAGAAATCGGCAATCTGTGCTTCCCGTCTGAAGTATAGTTGCAGAACGTACTTACAAAAGCAGAATGTGAACTTCCCGGCTTATTTTTTTCACCTTCTTGGATAGGGTGCAGTTGGCTCTGTCCATTGTTTTGATTTATCTTTTTCATCTCCCGAAAGAAACAATTTTCTGACTTAATTTTTGTTTCAAAGGAGAGCTTATTCATGTGAAATAATGCACATGTTCATTCGTCATACTAGTGATCTGAGCTTTCTCGCTTGCTTTCTCTTCGGTCTTCTATCATTATTTCATGATTTTTTTGATCGTTTTAGAATTTACGAACTCAAAGGGGCGTCCTGAGCACGGTTACGATGGAAGCGATTCACAGTGTTCAAACCATTCTTTCTTTGATTTCATTTTAGGCCAATCATATCGAAGTATTTGGTATCGGCATCTTTATTTTGTTTTTCTATTTTCATTTACTCATTCGATATGAGATTATCAATATGTTTCTCTATTACCTGATGTCTCCATGATCTGAATAAACAGTAGTCAGGATTGACAAGATGTACGCCATAGCGTAACCACTAACAAACGTTAACACTAGGAATAAATTCCAAACGAAAAGGTGTTCGACTTCAATTTGCCAGATGCATTTATATTTGTAAGCTAAAATTGCTACAGGTAGGAAAAAGGACGAAGAGATGCGCGCTAACATTCTCTTTAATTTGTCTCCATACACAATGACTGATCTCCATCTTGCAAAGCTTGCTTTATTTGCCACATTGTATTCATATATCTTTCTTTGTGAGGCCCTTCCGGAGTGTGAGCGCTTTTTATTAGTTATCCTGTGGTACTGGTTGCATGTCTAAGAAGGAAAATGTTCAACCCCACTCTTGTATAATTGTTCCATAACTAATCTTATCCTTAATATATTTCCTGTAGATAGCTGGTAGGTCATTTATTCCTGCTGTAGATTGATGCTTATTTCATTGCTCCCCTCATGGTTCTATCATAACAAATCACACAAATGTTGTAGTTCTATCATCGCAAACATAACAACGCATGACAACAAAGATGATCTTTGTTTGCATCGTGTGTTTTCCTTTCAATCGTTTGAATAACGGTAACAATCATTAAAGTCATTGACAGTCCAAATTCTGAATTCACTGCCGATTCAAAAGAGTTAGAAGGAAATCCCATCGTAAAAACAAAAGGTCTCCGTTATAACTCCTATAAATAATAATCATAAGTAACGTTGAAGGAACAGAAATGGCTCTTAATCACAAACCATCTCAGTTACATGTTGTGACAATTAAAACTTTGCTTCTCCTGATTAATTTCTATAGTTAAATTTGTTGTTTGCATGTCCTTCGCCTAACCTCAACACATTGATTTTTGGTTGTTTTAGATGAAATACTGATTCTTGATTAAATTAATCCAAGAATATTCCAGAAACCTGCGCTTTCTCTAAATATAACCTTGGTAATAGTATATCATTAACCCTTTAACCACGCAATATATTCTCTTTTTTCCAGGATTCAGGATTTTCCGATAACGAGGACTCATCACACCTAAGACATTCTAATCGCTCGTCAAAAAAACTTCTAAGCAACATCCCTTCAACACCACCGTCGGCGAAAGCCACAGCAACACCCCCAACTGTGATTCGGCGAAAACCTGAAATTTCGGTACCGTCATCAGTAAGTGGAGACCAACGACGTTCTTTTAGTGCGCCTTCTTCACCTTTATCGTTCTCCAAAGACTGTGATATAATTAACCAAATTGATAGAATTAGTCAAGTGACAAATGTTTCTATGAAGAGAGCGAATAATCCCGATTGCAAATGTCCAAATCCAGCTCCACAACGTGGGGAGATAATACGGAGACGACGCGTGAGTAATTTGAAAGTAAGACGGAGTCTAATCGGAGGCACTTTGGAAAGCAGCCCACTTTCATCTGATGATGAATTGAAGGACTACAATAATGAAACCGTATATCTGGGTGCCGGGGAGCACGAAGGTGCAGAAGATGATAATAATAACGTAACTGCAAGCGTGCTGAAAACCCCAAGCAAGGAGAAAAATAATAGCCATAATACTCCACTTCGGGAAAACAATCGGTCATTATTCAATGCTGTCAGTACGAGCACTCCAAAGGCTGCAGAAGCAGTGAAAGATGAATTGGACTTTCTGCATTGTGACGTGCATACAATATCTCGAGTTTCGCGTCATAAAGGCCACGCCATTCCTTACTATATGGAGTATGAGAACCCACGTCTAAATGGTCACGCGCTCTCTGTGCAATATTGGCTTGATGACATCCGGATGTCGTATTCTCATGAAGTCATGTCCACGTTGCAAACCAAATCGATAGCTCAGGAGGCTTTCAGGAATCTGAAGATTACCACTGCAACGGTTGCCAAAATAGTCCGCCAATTACAGACACGGTCGTTAGTTCTGCAGGGTGAATTCGAGCGAGTGGAACGGCTCCTCAAGGGAGAGCTTCAAGGAACATTACGGGATGCAATTGTTGCTGCGAAGGAACTCGTTGATAGCGTTGACAATTTTATAAAAGTTCTCGAAAGACGGAGCGTTTTCTTCGGCGAACACCACCAAGACAGACTGAAATTCCAGGATAATATTGACCATATGAAAATGATTATGAAAGACTTAAATATATCGCTCGGAAAGCATCACTACCTCGATGGAGACGCGCTTTTCGAAGACATTCAAGTTTTGAAACGTTACACGCTTGTCACTCTTCGGCTAGTCTTCGAAAAATTGATAAGGGTTATAGTGTGCAATATTGAGAACTCCCAATGCGATTTAGTCCTCAGGGCGAATCTCAACATGGTTGCCACTCTCTCCAACATCGACTACACAGGATTCGCTTCCTTGAACGATGCGTTTCTAAAGAATAATGCAATTCGTGTATTTCTGCTTATATGCTTGGATAGTAAATATTCATCGGTACGGGCTCTTACACTCCGAGCGTTGGCTACAGTTTGCTCAACACGGGAATCGATAAGACAATTTGGGGATGCGGGTGGTGTTGCAATTGTTAGGGATATTTTATGCCCGGACGTTCGTGGTCCCAGGCGAACGGAACCTGAACAAAGGGAAGCTGTCTCATTGTTAACACAAATCACTGCACCATGGCATGGTCCTGACAACACAGTGGCCGGTCTGAAGGAGTCGGCCGAAAGCATCGTTGAAAGTTTGACGGGTAGGTATTTGTAGTCGATTAAGGGAATTTTAAGAAGTATTCATTGTGAAAGGATACATTATGCATTGCAATTTGTGTTTATTCGATTTTCCATTTATAATTTTCTTCTTGTAACCATTAAGAAGAATGATCGTTACCGTAAGAAGGATATTGTTGAAAAATTTATTAGTTAGATATTAGTATTGACTTTTATTTCTTCAAACGCATTATCAAATCGATTGCAACTCATTTTTACTCTATTCAGTCCATTGTGTATTCTTGCCAAAACAACTTTTCTGCCTCCAAGAGAAAATATTATACCTATTAACGTTAGAATGTACCTAAGAATAATACATATTCAAGCTAATTTACAATAAACTCATTCTTAGCGCAATTGTCGGGTGTGTCCAAATGTGATTTTCAATCACTAATTTATTTAAACTTAAAATAATACAAAAACATCATTATTATCTATCGCTTATCCCATACGTTCTGTATCCCTCTACTGTAGAAATTCCTCCCCTTACTTTCGAAAAGGTTTGCTAACCCGGCACAAACATTTTCTTCAGTTTTGTATTCCCTTCCCTGCAGGTGATATTTCGCCTGAGCAAGATCGGGAGGATATGTTGGGTGGGGTAGGCTGGGCGCATCAATTGAGTAATGCAGGACGCTTATGACGCATAGCGTGTTGAAGCCGCTCCAAGTGATGACATTTCAAGTCCAAATTTAACGTTATGTGTTAAATGACTTCTCGCAAATCCCACCAAACATACAATCAGACCTTATGGCTGATTGATATGCCTGGTTTTGAAGTGGATGCTAGTGATTCATTTGTTTTACAAACTGTCCGGCGCCGTTTCACATTATTGTGCAATGACCCAGTTCATCTTCCTTTTCCATCCGTTGGAGAAATCCTTCTCTTCAAAAATAGTTTGACGAACAAGATCGAAAATACTGCAGGCCATTTGGTCTTCCTTGTTTCTTTGCGAAAGTTCGTTTGGTACTCAAGCATCCAATTTTACATATCTTAGGGCATTTATTGTTCTATCTGTAGACTTCTATAGATCTGGAACCTCTGCAATGATTCTGCGATGGTCATCTTATCCCCTTCTTATATGACTGCCAATAGAATGCCATATGTCATCACCTTGGGCCGTCCTAATTATCAAAACGTCTCTACATGAGGAAAGCGCTTAAACGGTTTTTTTTCATAAATTCTGCTTTTCTCGAAAGGAAGGAAAGATCAACAGTAATCAATGCCTAATATTCACTTTATCAGCTTCCATCTCCACCTTAACACTTTTGTCTAAAAATAAAACAAAAATTAGATTGTGATTTTTTTTATAGTTGCAATAATGAGATTTCAAAAGCTACCTGATTTGATCAAAGATTTATGATTTACAGTTCAAAGAAAATCCATATGAAAAAACCGAAATAACTTTTAATCAACCCAGACTAGGTGGTGTTTCAGTGGAAATCAAGGTTCTCTAGCAATTGAGTAGACACGGTTGTTTTCAGTCTAACCTGTACAAGATTGACAGGACATGGTCTTCAGATAGCATATTCTGCATTGTAAAGCAGCATGATGCCTGTTATTTTTTCATGCAGAAGCTGGAATTCAGCTGGGAAATTGAGAATGCTTCGTCCGAATAGTCCAATCGAAGGGATGCTGAATCGACGCACAAATGAAATCAGATTTTACATTATGCTTAGGACGTTACGAACAAAACGGCAGACTTGACTGGAGGCGACGAAGTTTCTTCTCTAGAAATCCTTATTCTCTACGACTTTCCGCTGGGTGATCAATTTCTGTAACCGGAAGGCGTCATATAAAAAAAATAGGGAGCCTTACTTCTAAGTAAAGTCTCAAACAGTTCCAGGCTACGTTCTTCGGTTGATGAAGGATGTGTGTAGTCTGTTAAGGTTTTGTTACTGGGCGTCCGCCACTCAGTGCGTAAAAAGCCTTCACTTTCCTGCCCGAAAAAGGTAACCCGAAGATTATGTCGGATCATGCAGAGTGTTTCAGAAAGAACAATAGTCAAAAAACCAAAAAAAAAAAATGAATCATATTAATTCTTGTCAACAGGGTTAGTAGTGATTAGAGACTTCTTCTAGTTTCCTCAAAGTTCAGAGTTCATTTATAAATTAGTGATATTTTGCAAGTATTTCCAAGCACTTTGTTCATTTAGAATGAACCACGCAAAAGAGTTACATGCCACCTTGTTTGCCTTTTGCGTTTCCCAATATATGCAGGAATTCGAAAATTAAGTCTAACCATAGAATTTTGTTCACGTCTAGATTGCTTTTATTCTATATTTCATCCTTTAATATTGCATTCGATTAGTAGCATATCCTTAGTGTTAGCGTTAAATGTTTTGTATTAAGTTATCCAAGTCATCCTGAAATTGTGTTTCGATTTTCTGTAAATTACTTCCGGCATGTTCATACCAAAGTAATATTCATATTCTCGACCTGCAACAGGACTATTCGATAAAAAAGAAACTTTGGAAGTGTTGCCACACCTTGCAAGTATTGCGCTTCATTTTGTATTATAAATCATTTAAACCAAATTTTTTGATATAAATGTTTTGCTTCTTCCCGCATAACCCTTTCTGTAGGAAAATAATTTTTAATATTTTTTTGTAACAGTAATATGTTATTAAAATGTATCTGAAGAGAAAATTCGATCTGTTTTGGTGCCCAACTACTTTCAACCTCCTTAGTAGCTTACTGCGGTGGCATCTTTCGTAGGAGAAATCATACCATTAGCTTACTGCTATCCTTTCTATGCTTATTCAATTTAACTTTTGATGGAATCGAAGGCACGAATTTAATGAATTAGTAGCACTATAGAATGCTGATCTGTAACAAAGACTTTGTGTATAACTTATGTATCCTGAGAAAATGTAATACACTTTTTGCGGCTAAGCTTATTAATTAGAAAAAAGGTTGTTGAAAAAATGTTTTTTCGAAGATCAATTTAAATACAACCCTGGTTTCGGTTGGGATTTATTAAACTTTTAATACAATCAAATATGTAAAGCACGATTAAAAAAGCAATCACGATAATGTCAGGAGATTCAATTGCATTGGCTATTGAATAAGCACTAGCTTACGTTCAAAACAGTCTTTAAAATCTTTAGAAAAATTGTTTCGAGCCTTTTATTCAATTTTAATTTTATTTCAATACAATATTAATTGTTCGCTTTTTCCTGCAGAACAAAACCATTGACTTTGACTTTAGTATGCTTTTATCTTAATGTGTTGCTGACAGTCCTTCCTTCTTTCTTATTCAACGGTGATTTTTAACAGAATTTTTTGCTTTTCTCTATCTGCTGCTATTGTTCTCTACCGAAAAAAGAACACACTCAAAGTAAAAGTTTGTGATCACATTTCATTGGAAGGATCCTGATTTTTCCTCCCAAAGTACTAAAATAGGATCTTTTCATTGCATCCTTAAAATTAACAATTTTATCATCTCTATTCTTTCCAATTATTTTTATAGAGTAGTGAATTAGCTCTTTTTTTAAACCCTTTCTTATCTTCTTTGTAGATATCGTCGAAAAAACAACTTGCTGCCAAACACTGCTCTTATGTGCTGCATCACTGAACAATCTCTCCCGCTTGGAAACGACATCCATTTACTCAATCATGTCCAACGAAACGATAATAAAATTGAAGGAAGCTGTCGAAAGACGTGGACCTGGAGTATCGATTTTCCTCTATGTAAGTATAGTATATGGTTGTGATAGCAACGTATCTGTTGAAGATAGCAGGTATCCTTTAGAATATTGTTTGCCGTGCGAGAACCAACTTGATTTTTCCACTTTAATATTTTGCTCGAAGGATCCAGGAGGACGTTCTTGAGTGAACGTTGAACGCTATTATCTAACGAATAGCATGTAGGTGGACAGGTATGTGTAAGGTTCTAAAACAAGGAGCATTGGTGACGCACTTCATATCTTAGGAATTGATGCTTAATTTAATTTTGATATGTCATTTTGTTCCTATCAATTGAATCCAATGCTAGAGACAATCCAAGATATAGAGCAAGTGATGGTGAGCTTTTGAACTTTCACTTGGTGATTGTTCGTGCTACGAAAATTTTATCGTCATGCCTAGTTCAAATATGTGTGTCAAGAAAATTTCATTTAAAAAAAGTTTATAAAGCATTCATTCTGGAGCGGTGGTGAAGACCTCATGTTGACAAAAGGCAGAATATATATGTTAGACGCATCTCGCTTTCCGCCCACTTTGAAATTCGAGATATTTTCTTCACACTCAATGATAAATCTTCGTTTATAGCTTTTATTAGTATTCGCATCTTAACACTCTGTCCCTGTATAATTTTTGCAATCGAAAGCAACTTTTATTCGAGATCGATTTGATTTTCTTTTTTTTTCATTTGCAGGAACAAATTATGGCGATGTTACAAAATATGACGGGAAACAAAAAGTGTCACGCTCACTTAGCAAATAGAACAATCATAACATTTATTACGTCCACATTTCAGTCACAGTTCTATGAAAAGTTTAAATCGCGCGCAGAAAACGAGGCCCATCGGAAAACTATCAAAATAATTTTGCATATCCTGTCGAGACTTATTCATGAGTCGGTCGTGGGACAGGATATTCTCGAGCATAATTTTGTGCCCATCTTCTCGAAAATTGAAAAGAACTTACACGCCGACAGTGAACATTCCAAGGACCTAACGTTCGTTAGCCGCCAGATGAATGAAACTTTGTTGCAGAAGTCGTTCAATAGATCGATGGATAGTAGGATGTTAGATAGTCCCAGGACAGGACATAAATTGTTCTTTACAAGACAAGAAAGTTATGTATAAGTTTTATGTGTATACGAAATTTTGTTGATATGTTAATAAATCTGACCAAAGCTTTAATTTAAATGGCGTCTAGTTGTTGTTCGACTTTCTACATTGCTTGTAGTTTGAAGATTGGATTGTTTTTTTATGTATTTAGGCTACGACATTGTATTTTATACCATGTATATACTATAATATATTTGTAAATCGAAAAAATTGTTTTTCCATGAAACAGCAAACTGAAATAACTTGAAAACTTACAAAGACGAATTATCTCGGTAGGTATGCTGTTTATATGCAACGAAAACAAGGCTCGGAACCAAGCCATTGATTATATCATTGGTTAACTTTAAATGGTTTCAACTTACACAATCCTCAGCTCAAATATATACTGCTCATTGCTGGTTAAAGCTTTACTACGATTTCGGAATAGAAAATGTGATTGCAACATTTTCTTTAGTTTCTCAAGTTTTTCATATCTTTTAAAAAGATTCGGAAAATTCGTGTAGATTGGAAATAGAATTGGTATTCGGAACTAATTGAGGGTTGATTTTTTATTAATTTTGGTATGGAATGTCTGGAAAAAGGTGTTCGGGGAAGTTGATTTGATTCTACGTGATGACAAATAGAATTCAATCATGATTGTCGTTCTAACGTGACAATTGAATCATAAGACTGTGGCGAATCTATAATTCACTTAATTTTGTTAATATTCAATAAAAAATAGAATAGTAGAATAATTATTGGTTGACAGGTGAACTGAACATGCATTTTATTCCGTCTTAAGAGGAGAAACCCCATTAGGAGGTATAAAAAAATCGACTTTTTTATTGCGTGAAATGTTGGCTAAACGATGTAAGAATATCCTATTAAAATTTCACATTGGAATTTATACCTGTTAAGATTTTATGAGTATAGAACCGACTGCTGATCGATTAGATCCTACCAGCTGGATTGCATTGCCGGTAGACCGGAGCATTACATGAGAAAGCCACTTTATCTATTTCCGTTGCATTATGGAGGAACTGTCTTCCTTTTCAAATAACGGTTTAAAATGTACTTGTAGCATCGACCCAAAAGAGTTGCCACTAAGGAAGGTACAGCGACGCTTGCTCTACCAAAGTTTCAGTTTTGCTTCAGCCGTCTACAAGAGTGTTCAAAGTCGAAAGTGAGAATGTTTTTCTATCCGAAAGGTGATTGCCAGAATCCCAGACCCCGCAGCAACCCGTGCCAAAGCAAGTTCAAGGGGAACCAGCACGACAAAAAATGGCAATAATGAAGATGTAATGTATTGATTTATTTGATTACAAATTGTTGATTACAATAACATTTCTACTTTACATCAGTTGATAAGCGTCTAGAAAGTTTCTCTGGAAAGAGAAGAGATAAATTGTGAGATAAATTTCTGTGAGATAAATTTCTCGCTGCCGCTTTTATAGCTCCATCACCTAGCGGTGACATCTAACACTAAGTTTTCGTCTGGCAATCGGTACAAAGATCAAACTGCTTTGATCGATATAAAAAAATTTGACATTTTTATGAGTCAGATGTGACCGTGAATCCATTACATTTTTATCGAACCAGCGAATTTTCCACCTTGTGCATTATCGGAAATGCTAATTCGTCGAAGTTCAATATGATGTTTGAAGAAATCTGCGTCCGAAGTCATGATTTCAAACTAGTTGTGAAGTGTAATTGTGGATCTATAAATATCAATTCAAGTAGTCTTATAAATACTGGATTTTAGATCAATCGCAGAAGAGTGTTTTCCATGGGACTCTTTGGAGTTGGTAGACAAGGTTTGAATACGTTCTGCAATTTTATGGACATCAGCGGTGGCATAGCTGAAGTCAGGTACAACCGATTTTGCAGTCACATCCGCGTTGCTAAGAAGACTGTTTTTGATTATTGTTGCAAAAATACTGCCGAAGAAATCAAAAGAGAATGAAGTGTAAATAGGAAGAAGTCCTTTCTTCAAAGTATCTCCAGACAGCACTTGGAAAAAAGAGAATCCAAATATTTCTTTGGAATAATGATACCACTAAAGTAATACCACTAATAAATCACTACAGTGGTATAGTCATTATTTTTTTTTTCGCTGTGCTCGAAAAAACAAAGATTCCGAAAGTATTGGCCCTGGCTCAAGTGGCACTGACCACCGTAATGCGCTCTTAATTATTTCCAGTTGGTGATTTGTTTAGGAGTGTTTCCAGTAGGGGTTGTGGGAATTTGGATGGTATAGTGTGTTGTGTGGTTTATATCATTAGGTTGGCTGCTTCGAGGAATCTGCCGAGGTCTTCTAGGAGATTGGTGTTATTTTTAGTTAGTATGTCATAAACTTTACTGTATTTGTTAAAGAAGCTGAAATTTGTCCTGCTGTTATTATATTTAGTGCAATGAAAAATGCGATGGTCTATATCATCTGTAAGGTCACAGTTCTGGCACTTCGATGAGTCTATACATTTTATATTGTATAGTCTCTCCCTAATATATGCTCTGTTTATGAGTAGTCTATTAATTTTCTTAATGGATTTGCTGGGGATGTTTTTCTTTTGAAACCAGGCTTTCTCGCTTTTGAGGTGGTGAGCCTCTTTCCAGGGGTTGGGTTTGAAGTTTCTGGTTTTTTCCAGGATGTTCATCCTCCATTTTCTGTTTATCTCCTCTTGGATGATACCTAGGATTTCGTCTAGTTCCTCATGGGTGTCTAGCTGATGATTATCTAGTATACCTTCCTTAGCGGCTTCGTCCGTATCTTCAAAATCTTTCAAACCCGTGTGCCCTGGGATCCATTGGAAGTTGTATGTTGTGTCCGGGTTGCTGCTCAACACCTGCCATATGTCATGTATGACCCATTTATTATCTTTATTTGACTTTATATTTGTCAGGGCACTTCTCGAATCCGTGAAGATATTCACTATTTGACTTGCCCTCATGGTGCTGTCCCTTAGGGCCGTTAGAATGGCATATAGTTCCGCATCTAGGGTGGTGACAGTGTCACGCAGGCTGAAGGAGATGATAATGTTGGTGTTGTGGTTTTTATATGCAATTCCTTTGCCTAGTAGATTCTTAGCCGCGTCCGTGGTGTAAACTTCTTCCTTTCGGTTTCTGAGTTTTCGTATGTGTTCGCTGAACAAGTTTATGAACGTTGTTTCCAATTTAATTGCGTAATTTGCCGGTTTTGTGGTTTCTATAGTGGGGATAATCCTGTGCAGGTGATCTTTGTGTCTGTTGTAGACATAGCTGTAGCTGTTATTGTTGTCTATGAGTCTATCCATCATGTCAGCTCTGATGTATTCGTTGTGTATCAATTTGCCCAACTCTTTAGCTGTGAGCCATTCTGCTCTGTCCTTAGTGGTGCATTCTGCGGCTATCTCAAACGCATAAGCATTTGGTGAGCTCGGAGGCAACCCTAGACACCTTTTTAGGATCTTGGCTTTTGTTGTGTCTATTTTATTGAAAAAATATTGGGGTGCGTGTGCATAAGTTGTTATGTCATATTCCAGCTGTGGTCTTATCAGCGTTCTGTACAGGTTGTTTTGAAGATGTTAGTCGGCTTGGATAACATCTGTATCAGGTTATAAGCGTTTTGCTTCATGCTTATTTCGGTCACTTGTTCTTTAAAGGCCGTTTTCCTGTTTATATTTTTCCCCAGGTATCAGACACTGTTTGCCCAGGTCAGTTCTCTGTTGTTCAAGAACAGTTTGTGCATTGGTTGGGGCCCGCTTGTGAATGAGATGGTCTGGATCTTATCCATGTTAATTTCCAATTTCAGATTGCTGCATATGTTAATAAAGTGATTTATTTTGTCCTGCAGCGTTTTTACTGTGTCTGATGTGTTCCCGCCCTCTTGTAGGAGGAGGAAGTCGTCCGCATACTGCAGTACTGTGGTGGTGTCGTCACTGATAGTATGGAGTTTCCTTGTGTATATGTTAAACAGTAATGGGCTCAGTACATCTCGTTGGGGTAGGCCATTCGTGATCGTTATAGTCTGATCATTTAGTTGAAGGTTTCTGTGTCCGTATAGGTTGCAGATCCAGTTGGTGTAAACTGTGGGGATCCTTATTTCATCCAGTGCCGTTTTGAGTGTGTGCAGGTCGACTCTCTCGTAGGCGTTAGATAGGTCAATGATGACACCAATCTTGCTGGGGTTACTAATTTTCTGCGATAGCTTCAACAGAAGTGTGTTAATACAGGTGTTTGTTGACCTGTTCTTCCTGTAAGCGAAGCAGTGTTTTGACAGGTGGTTTTTACCTTCTACCAAGATGTTGATTTTGTTTTTGATCAGTCTATTTATGGTTTTGATCAGTACGCTCAGCAAGGATATCGGCCTGAAGTTGTTAATGTTCGATGGTTCCTTGTTGGGTTTTAAGATGGGTTGTACCCTTATGTCTCTGCATGCATCAGGTATCGAGCATTCCGCTATTGCTTTATTTATAGCTGCAAGGAAGGACTCCTGATGGGAGTGGTACAATCGAGCTTTCATTTTGTGGTCAATCTTATCCGGACCAGGAGCAGTGGATCTCTTGTGATCGCTAAATACCATACCTAGATCTTCTTGTCCAAAATTCTGGTTTCTTTCTGAATACTGAGGGTCTGTCCATACGACTGTTTGGCCCGTGTATTGTTTGTTTCTAATGTTTTCCAGAAACAGTTTGCTTGTTTGAGAGTCAAAGTTGTTATTTGCTCCTTGACTTTTATTGCTCATGTTTGCCCGGATAAAGTTCCAGAAATTTTTGACGTTCCCCGCTTGTGCTAGTTCCTGTATCTTTTCTTCCCATTTTTCTCTTATAGCTATCTTAACTTTGTCCTTCCATTCCTCTCTGATGCAGTGTAGGTTTGCCCAGTTACTGTAACTCTTAATCCTATTGAATTTTTTAAGAGCTTTTTTCTTTTTTTGCCAGATTAGTTTTAATTCCGCATTCCACCAGTAGTTGGGAGGGGGGTTAGATCTTCGTTGGAATCTGTTGGCATTTATTAGGTTATTTAGGTAGTTGTGAATGTCTATGAGATTTTGCGAGAGTTATCCCTGTTTTGATTTCATGTGTTAAGTTCGTCCTGTTTATTGTGTACTCAACAGTTTTTGGACTCAGGTTGATGCTGATCTTTATCGGGCAGTGGCTGCTGTTGCAGATGTCGTGATTAACTGTCTGCCAGGAGAGATTGTTTATGGGTAAATTAGATATTGTGATGTCTGGGGTTGAAGTGGTCCATATACCATTTTTATTCCACCGCCTGAAGGTGTAAACTCCTGTATTCAGTATACTTAGTTCCAGTTTGTTTACCCAATTGCATAGTGTTCTGCCTCTGGAGTTCGTGACGTGGTCCCCCCATCGGTTGTTTCTGGCATTCCAGTCTCCTCCCATGACTAAATTGTTTCTAATGTCTATTTGTCCCTCTAGCTTTTCCAATTCTATCTTCATTATATTTGCTTTTATTGTGGGTGGTATGTAGATTGACACTAGCGTGACATTTCTTTTGAGATTTACGGTCTGGATTGCGACTGCCTCTAGTTGGCAGTCAAGGTTAATGCGTCTGTATTTGACTTCTTTCTTAATCAAGATGGCAACTCCTCCTCCTATGCTATCCTCCCTTAGTAGACTTATTGTGTTGTAGTTAGGTATCCTATGGTTTGTGTCCGCGTTACCTAGTGTTTCTTGTAGGAGAGCTGCAGTGATGTTGTTATTTCTAAGGTAGTACTCAAGGCTGTTTTTATGTCTGTTTAGGCTTTGTATGTTCAGTTGTAGTATTTCCATGTTTTAGGGTCGGGTGTTTTGGCTGTCAGTTTTCCTTCCTTCCGAAGCGTGTGTTTGGTTTTTTTGATTGCTATAACTCTGATTCGTTGTGCTGATCAGTTCCTGTAAGGTGTTAGTGTTTATTTGTATATTTTCTTTGTTATTTTCAATTAGTGTTGTAAGTTTGTGTAGTAGTTGTGATAGTAGCCTCTCTGCTTCACTGGTTCTGTGTGGGTTGTTCTTAATCGGTTCCGTAGGCAGTATGACCTGTTCTGCAGTTTGGTGCTGGTTTCTGGGAGTGTTTGTACCTGTATTCAGTCTTTTATTTCTTTCTGGTAGTGCTGTTATTTGTGCGTAGGAAAACCTCATCAGGTTCCTTTGGACGTCCTTAATTGGGTTCCTGTGGTTGTTATTTTTCTTGTGAGTGAGTTGAGGGAAATCCATGTTCGCTATCTCTTCCAGGTCTAGTCCTGCATACCTGTTCTTATTTATCAGTTGCCGGGCTTCTTTGTTGGAGATGTTAAGAATCGAGCTGGTTTCAACTTCTTTCTTGTATGCCGTCCATTTTTCACATTTTCGATCGGTGGCTTCGTGGTCTGAGCTCTTGCACAGTAGGCACTTCATGTTCTTACAGTTACCTGTGCAGTCCTGCTCTCCACATTTGAGGCAGGTTTTTGTCTTGTCCTTACATATGGTACTGGAGTGGCCTAGTCTGCCACAGTTCATGCATTGTCGAGGTTTGAATTTATAGTAGTCTACCTTGCTGACTACGTACGCTGTTTTTATATTGTCAGGAAGAACGTTCCCAGTCACTTTAATTTTTACTGATGTTGTTTCGATAAACTTAGTGGGGTCGTTTCTGTCCCTTGTGCTCATTCTATGCGCTTCCGCAATTTGTATATGTTCTAAATGCTCGCCCATTTTGTTGCACGGTTTTGATAATTCCATGAACTCTTCAATGCTAAAGTCTACCGGTATGTCCCTGATTACTCCGTATCTATAGAGGTAGTTGCTGGGGATGAAGGGCCTTAAATCATTTTTCTTCATATGGTCGTTTACTACGCACTCATTTGCCATTCTGGCGCTTTCGAAAAGTAATTTTAGTCTATTGTAGCCAACCTGCTTGATGTCTTTTATTCCTTTTAATCCTATTTTCTTGTTGATTAGGTAGAAACGCATGGGTGTGTTTCTGATTCTTTCGTTGACACTGTTGTAGCCATCGACTAACACCGGGAAAGTGTCTTCCTTTGAGTTTGTTGGGTATTTGTTTGGGGTCCGAATCATGTGTTGATTTGTGTTGGTCTGCGGGCTGTTTTCCTTGTTGGGTGGTGCCGATAATACTTTCTCTGCTCCCTCCTTCGTGTAACTCTTTAGTTCCGCTTTGTTCATAACTTTATTCGTGATGTCTGATAACTTCCTTTTCTTTTGAATCACTGTTTTATCTTTTGCCTGCGGGCCACCTGGGTCCGGAAGACCCTTTTTCCATTCTTCCATATCTTGGGTTTTTGTTAGATCTTTTCAGTAGTAACCAGCACTGGAAACACTCGGAAAATCTGTAAGGGGTAGTTGCTAAAAAGAGAAACAAAAAAAAAAACGCGGGAGAAGCCGCGTCTGTTAAATGGCAGAAATGGCTGCCTCCTTTAAAGGTAATCACTGCACACTGTCAATTGATGTTATTCCGTTGACGGTTAATGACAACTCGACCTTGGGTATAGTCATTATCCTCGTTTTGCGAAACAGTTACTGTCATGCTAATACAAAATCGCAGAATTAATCCAAGGACTTCAATAATGTTGAGAAATGGAACAAAGCCATGACGAAGAAGACTGTAGTAAAAACAATGAAGGTAATCCTGGAAGCATGAAAGTGGAGTCCGTCAAGAAGAAGTTGATAAGAACAGAACAATGGCCTGACGTGAAATACGGGAACTATTAGGTGCCGTTCGCGGAAATTTGCAACTTTCTGGCAATGATCATCAAGTTTTAAAGTGTGAATGTTTAGATCATATCCAAAAGAGGGTGGGAATTCAATTTTGAAACATTCGATAAACTAAAGAGCTAGGTGGAAGAGGCAACCTCACAAAGTCATTGATGAAAAAGCTTTGCACTTATTATGGACGAGGTATAGTATGATAATATGTAAGACACAAAAATAGCAATCATGGCGACATACTATCATATGATTTTTTTATTCAATCGCACATGATGGTTCTTGACATGAGTTCTACTCGGAGGGAGAGGCCAACTGGTGCGAATGGCAAAAACGAACAGCCCTGGGAATGGAGCTTGGCTGTTAGCTCGCTGGGAATGAATTACTAGAGAGATGCTTAGGTGACCACATGCAAAATGCAAATCATAGTTCTACAAATTCTACAGTTTGGTGATTTGCTCCTAAACATTTACACTCCGGGCTAAAGGTTATTGAAGTGGCATCATATTAAGCAGTGGGATTATTCAATGAAAGAAATTCATTCTTTTTGATGATAAAGAATTAGGCAGGAATCGTAGTAGGCATCCAATGCTTCAAATGACGTCGAACAAATGGACAGCCCGTGCGTGAACCGACAGAAATTAATTGGAGTTAAAACAAGCTCGGGAAGTATTGTTGCAAGCCTAGAATGATGCCTATGAAAAATATGATTCTGGAATCACTGATTTCTATTGTTCGGGAATTAATTTTCAATTGGGTTCATCTCAAAATGAGTCCTCTCAGATTTGTGGGAAATCTATCTATCTCAAAAAGCAAAGTACCGATTTTAATAAAAATTAAAACAACGGCTCTCTGAATAAATACGAAATATATGAACTTTTAAGATGGTATCGTGATTTTATGAGGGATGTTATGCATTATACTCTGAAGTTATAGATTTTTTATCATTTTCCCCTGTATTGAGATTCAGATTTTTAACAAATACGTGATAAATGTAATATATTTTTTCTGATTTCGGATGAAAACTGGAATGGCTGCACGTCCCACAATCGAGAAATTCAAAGTCTGACCTTCGACGGGCAGTGACATGAAACTTTTTTATTTTTTACCTAAATCATACAAAAAAAAACGGCCGTCAAATTCGCGTACTCCATGCCCAATGATCTGGAGTTATGGTGATTGAGGCCGAATTTCGCACACCTGGCGTATCAGCTATGTTCAATATTTTTTCGCTTCACTGGGCGTGAACTGTCTGTAAGTAATTGCAGACATAATATGAGATCCAGCAGCATCGGGAAAATATGAGACCTGAAGCACAGAATAATCTCTGAATTTTCTGATTCTAGTTTGAAAGTGCTTCGAAGATTGTTACAGGGAATCGATCTTGGTAGCTCCAAACCATAATACTCCAAACATAATACAAACCATAATAAATTCGGGTTGGCAAGTTTCTGAGCAATGAAACCGTCGAGTCCCTGGAGGTTTTAGGGCTCCCTGAATCGATTCAAACTATTCTTGACTCCGAGTTGACAAGTAAAGCTGGTACAGCCCACTAGATTCAGGAGTTGGGCTAATTCGAAACCGCGTCCATTTCGACAATCCAGTAAGCTCCGCTAATGTCTATTGTCAAATCAGTGGATTAGTCAAAGGTATCATTTGCCGCACACCTTTCGCTATCTACAAAAACATTAGACATTCAGACCTAAATGACATCTTCAACACATTCATAAGTAAAATAAGGAAAACAAACAACAAAATAATTATCACAGACGCCGCCAAAAATCGTTTTGGAACAGGCATCGCCTATACAGAAATATTACACGGTACAGGAAACTCATACAGTCTCAACAACTCCATCTCTGTCCTAAATGCTGAAATCACTGCCATTTACACAGCCCTATTGGAAACAAACTTCCTCCCAAACTCTAGGTGTACAGTCTTCACTGACTCCAAAAATGCTCTTACAAACCTAAATTTCAATAAAAATAACAAAAGAAAAATTCAGGATATATGGGAACAAATCAATAAACACAATGAGGTCTTTTTCACTTTTATATGGGCTCCAGGGCACAAGGACATAGAGCTACTCCAAAAAACTGACTCACTAGCCAAAGAAGGCATACTAAAAACAAATCCCCTACACACGTACAAGGACCTGGATGATGTCCTTAATGAATTACATGAAATAATATATGACAAGTGGTTACATAATACAGACAAGCTACTAAAAAATTTCAAACCTAGCCCATGGAGCAAAGCCCCGCATCTAAGACACCTCACCAAACCCTGGTTCCACAACAAAAATATAAACCCCATTGTTATAAAATCAATAAATAGAGTTATGGTAAACCGAACATACAACAGGGAAAGACTATTTAAGATTAAAAAAGCGCCCTCGGAGGAATGCCATCACTGCAATGAGACAGATACACCGAGCCACAATTTCAATTTTCAATTTTCAATTTCTTTACTAAATATAATAACATAGAAAATTTATTATGCAAAAACGATGAGTTTTTGCTAGAACAACTATGCAGCTTCCTTGATTCCACAAATATCATCCTTTAAATACAAAGTCCGTATAAACCTAGGAAAATCTTAATTAACCACTCCCACCTTTACCTAATTTCCTACGGAAGGAAAAAAAAAAATCATTTGCCGCAGACAGACGTCAACTCCTACTTAGCCGGGTTCGTTCCTCAATTTAAAGTGGTTACAAATTCTGTAGCTTATCGAGACGTCGTAACACAGACATGATTTGCACTGTCCGGACGGTCGAAGGGATGAGAAAGGCGTTGCGGATAGCTTTAATGGCGGAGGCTGCGTTTGATTAGACTATGGTTTCGACCGTATAATATCCATACATAGTGCGAGAAAATTTGGATACAATGTTGGGGAAAATAATGTAAGTGCGATCCCGGGACGGGACGTTTGATGGGAACGTGGACTGCGGAGAGTTCTTTAAGATATAGCAAATACCCAGGTGAAGGCAGTGACCAAGAGAGAGAGAGAGAAGTGGCGAAGGTGCACGGCGACTTCATGCTTTTGTTGGGGGAGCTGATCAATGAAGGCAAAAGAATGAGGAAACCGATAAGAAGCTTTTTCGGGGCCATTAAATAGGGCCGCAGAAAATTCAAAATTTTAGGACTTCGAGGTGCTTGCCAAGGATTCATCGATGGTAAGCGGTGAGACACGTAAGGCAAACGTCAGGCACATACTGGAACGTATCTTGCGTCTCCACAGACAGTACAAACCTCTGAAGGTTCTATACGTCATCAAAGTCAGGAGTTGAGCAAGCCATCGGATGTATGCAAGTGGAGAGTAAGGCAAGGAGTCATTCACATGGTTCCGGTTGGTAAGTGAGTGAATGACCAGTTGGGAGGTTCCAACCACGAAATTATAGCACTTAACTGTAGAGAGAGATAGATCCACCGGAGGACGTAGGGGCATGGCGAATTGAATTGAATTGAAGTGTGTGTGGTGATAATAGATAGACTTTTTGAGCGTCTAGAACGTAGAATTAGGAAAACTTCGCAAAGTGGACGGTCTCGTCCATCAAAGAGCTAATCAGCCTGGCACGTCAACTTGAGGCTACTTGTGCTTCGGTGGTGTCTTTCATATCATCTCTCAGTCAACGATGCGCGAAACTCATGGAATAGTTTTGTGTGGAGAATATACAGGTGTGTTCAGCGGCGTTTGTAAGGTTTGTAAGGTGTAAAAGTAGAGCTTATGCTGACTATGTGGAAGCACGGCACAAATGGCCCCAAACTGTACTCATCCTATTCATTGTTTTGGTAGTGGGCAACAGGGGATGACTCGCGTTAAATGCCCGATATGCTCCCCACAGGGGTCATCAAGCTCTAGCCAATCATCTAGATCAATATCGAATATTAGATTATTAGACTATTAAATCGCAGGAAAACGCATCGGGTGCTCAGTAGACAGCAAACTCGGTGCCACTTTTGCACAGAAGATCGCATTCATGGTTGTCGACAAAATCCTGACCCACATACCAAACGACAAGCGGCGGTACGCAAACATCAAAATTTAGGCGCCAGCTTCAAAAGTTGGGGTTGGAGTTATCTTCATTGAAATGCTAAGCCGTGAGGCTGGCGGGTGGTGGGTATTGCCAGGTATCATGGAAGATATGGTTTCCCACACGTGCAAAAGGACGATTGGGATGGGTGAGAGTTCTAGTGATGCCAAGACTATCTCTGGCGTTTAATTTAGGGGTGGATTTTCTTCAATGACTTGGTGTCGTTGGGAGCGAGAGCTAGGATTTCGGTTGCGTAGCAGTTGCCCCTACTTCAACACATTTACATAGTCGTTTTGTGTTATCAGAGGAAGAAGAAAAGCTGAAGAACGTAGTAGAGAAGGGAATCGCCGGCATGGGGGAAATGTTTGGATGCACTCACTTGGTGGTATACGTTATCATAACGGACTTAGCATCCATCAAGAAAAAATACTACATCATGTCACCTGTTTTACAAAAGCGGATCAATGCAGAATGCCACAAGAACTTTAAGATGCGACTTTGGGATCATCCAGCGGTTGGTCTTCGTCGCCGATCCTAATTGTTAATATGGTGTGAATAAGAGAGGTGGTTTTCACCGCTTCTGGTTGGAAAACCGAAGGTAAATCGTGTGACGGAAAAGGAAGCCTACCCTCTGCCGTAGGTTTTAGAAACATGAGCGACACCGCGAGAATTTAAGTATCTTTCTACACTGGATATTATATCAGCATATCAGCAAGTGCCAGCGGCAGTGAAGTTCCGTCCGTAAACCGCGTTTACGACACTACGGGGGGTCTTATTTAGTTTTATCGGATGATTTTTGTACTGTTAAATGACTCGATTTTGTGGGAGAGCTTCATTTGCAGTGTCATTAGAAAAGTTCTGTAACCATAAGTATTCACTAACTAGACTACATCACCACCGTGTCGTCAATGCTTTCGAAAAATGTACAGATCCTTCGGAATGTCTTCTGCTGTCTAAAGAATGTGGTTTTAAAGTTGCAGTTAAATTTTTTTTCTGCCATGGTGGATTGAAAAACCTGGGTAACATCATCGATGAGCGTCGATACAGAGAAAGTGGAGTGCATCTTAAATATTCCAAGGCCCAACACGGTAAAAAACATCCGTATGTTGAATATGTGCCGTGCTCCCACATATTCAGCATACGCTCTCCTTTTCTAACCTTAAAAAAGCCGCTGAACACACCACATAGGGGATAGGTGTCATGGTATGGATGGTTCATACCAGACCATGTCTCCCTGGTGATTTAACTGATTTAATCGGCAAGAATCAACGATTCGATTGGTCTCCACAATGTCAGTTGGCTTTGGAGAGCTGGTAGATAAAGCGAGTATACCAGATGCTCTTGACTTGTTATTGGGGGGCTGTATTGAGTAGGACTTTACCGCTGAGAGAAAATCAATTCATCAATCAACATCTGTTATTCGATGTTGATGGAGTTGACAGGAAGAGTTGAGACCACTTAAAGAGTCAAGATCAGTAGATCGACCTTACACCCCTTACACCCTTTTTTAGTGAAAAATACAATCCATGTGTAACCCTCAATCTCTTCGCCAAATGTTTTCCAAATCCAAATTTTTTGCTAAAAAGTAATTGGTCAATGTATGTAAGGTGAATATAACTTTTTTAATCATAGGTTGTGGCCATAAAAATTTCATCGTTACAGAACTTCACATATGAATCTGATACAACGACCAATTTTATGACATTTTGATATTGGAACAACACAGAAAAACATGTTTCAATTTTTTACGAAGAAGTGGTCACTAATCAGTAGAAGTGGCCTATATGATATTCATAGTCCTTGATCGTATACTTATTTGAAAAAGGAAACTTGATGAGTCAAACACTATAGTAACATTTCACTAACATGGTGTATGCTTGGCCAAGCGAACTACTATGTGGTTTTGTTGGGAAAAAATTAAAAACTTTAGTAAAAAACAGTCACATTCTCTTCTCACGAACCTCATACAATATCTCGTCTTACTAGAATCAGTAGTCAAAGTCTTACCTTTGAAGAATACTTTTATAAAAAACTGTGTTGGTTGTCTTGGTTAAACAAACTCTTTGTACACGAAACCCTCAAAAATTGATTTGATTCGATCGCTTTGACGCTTCGTTTTAGGATCATACTTAAATATTTATAGGATTCGTCAACTCCGACCACTCAACTAAGGATTCTCGAACATTGCCAATCCTCTCAAGGCGATCAACGCACAAGATTCTTCGATTGTCCGTCTGTTCCGGTAAGGATTTCGGCACCATTTCAGCGCAAATCTTGCACACGCGAAAATCGTCAGTTAAAAGTGTTTTGTGAACATGTTCGAATTTAACAGTCAACTTATCATGCCTATTGTGAATGCCAGTCTGACCTCACAAGAGCCTCGATACGTTCGATGTTTCCGTCAGTTTTTGAAGTTCAAGGAAGGTTAAAGGGAAACTCTTATATGATTATTGGTCGACGGATCCCACAGTAGAAACACTTTTTAATATGCGATTTTTTTTATTACGGTATAGGTCTTTGGTATGACAAAACTTTTGTTTATGAGTTTTGCTGTTTCACGTTTTGGTCCGACAGAGATTAAAAAGTTGTTTTTTTTTTGTCCTACGAACGAAGTTCTGTCATTCCCCATCTGTTTCCTTGTATCGTAGTCAGATGTGTTTCAGGGGTGTGTCATGTTCGGAGTGTGGTTAAGTTCCAAGTTTTTCGGTCTTTGGGGCGTCCTTATTTGTAGGTCTGTCGTTTACACAAGCAGGTGGGAGTCCTTTTTTAATGCGGGCGGGAAAAAGTCCATTGTTATTCTATTTTGAACGAGTCCCATGTTTTGGTTCATTGTGCCAGTTCAAGTTCAAGTTCAAGTTCTTTTAGCGGCTCGAAGATTACATTCCTATCAGAGCTTGTCTATTCGGTTATGATTAGTCTTTCTGGTGTTTTTTGTTTGTTTGTATATTTCAATTTTTCGAGATCGTTTGGACGCCGTTCATAATTGTGTTCCACTGTTTTCCGAATGAGAGTTGGTATAGCATTGTTGTTAATAATGTATTTCGCAAAGTTGTATTCAGTGGTTGCGTCCGGTATTGGTATCTTTTTATTGTAGTCCCTTATGAATTCGCGAGATATTGTTCTTACTTTACGTTCAGATTGACCGATACATACATAGTATCACGCACTAGGCAATTCAGATACGCCTTGTTTGTTTAGCGGATCCTCTTTGTTTAAGTTTATGCGTAGTATTTTTCCCAAACTACTCCTTGTTTTGAAGAGTACATTTAAGCTGTATTTTTTGAATAATTTTCCTAATTGTATGTTGCTACCCCGGTGTATGTCAATGCAGTCCATGCTTTCTTGTCGCTTTCTTATTCTTTTCTGTGCTTTTGGGTGTTTTGAATTGTCTTTTTATCATGTCCGCCAGGACTCTTTTGTATCCGTTCTTTTCTGCTTTTGTGTATATTTTATTTAACTCTTTGTTGTAGGCTTCATTAGTTAGATGTATCCGATCCAGATATATTATTAGTTGCCTTATTTGTGTATGTGTGTATGCATAAGTTTTTTCCAATTTTACTAAAGGATGGCGCCAGCGAAAAGTATGCAGCGTATTAATTATAAAGATACGCCATTCGATCGTCTGACATTTAGCTACAAACAGACACAAATTGAGTCCGCCAAAACTAATGTGTCTGTTTTATCGTGTTGACCATTCATATCGAAATATGTGCCTGAAAAAGAGCATTTGCGGCACGTATTGCATTACTGGTTTAACTAAAACAGGCGGTTGAAAGTGATCATTTGCTAGTTAAAACATATAGGGTACACGCTCCATCAATTAGGACATGAGAGACATGCTTTCGATAATTCAAAAGTCGTAATTTGAATGAGAAAGAGAGTGAGTGCTTCAGTAGACCACAAATATGTCAAGATAGAGATGACAGGAGCATTAAATCACAGGAAATGATCAGCAGACTTTTATAAGCAACGGGTAAGATCAATAAACTCGGTAAATGGGTCCCGCATACTTTGAATGAACGTCAAATAGAAGATTGCAAAGTCGCTTGTGAAATGCTGCTTTGGCACCATGAAAGGCAATTATTCTTGCATTGAATAGTACGGGGGACGAAAAAAAATATTTATTTTGAAAACCCGAAGCGGAAAAATCGTGGCTTTCACCTGGCTAAACCAGTGCTTCAAAACCAAGGCCAAATCGCTTCGCAAGAAGACTAATCTCTGTCTGGTGATAATGTGATATCACATTATCAGAGAGTGATAATGTGTAATATGAACTCTTGAAGTCCAACGAAACCGTTAAAACACAACGCTGTCGCCATCATATGGTAAATTCAAACCGTGTATTAAATGAAAAACGACCGGAACGGGCCAGAAGACATGGCAAGTGAAGACGTTAAGGCCCAGATATAATACTGCGTGACGACGATGCGTGATCCGTTTCTCGCTCGTCGTCGCGCAACGTATTCAATTTACAATGCACGCGATGCAAGGAAGAATAATATTCATATGACAAATGTCACATTGGAGACGTTTATAAATGAAATTTTCTTCCTATTGTTTTTGATTTTTAAAAATTTGAATTTGGAATTTTCCTTCGTTGGGCAAATAATACAAGGATGCACGAAATTTTCCCTAAAAATTCATTCAGAATAACGCTAGTACTTGGAAATTAATTAAAGCGTTTGAATTTCAAATTACATATAAGCGCCATAAAGCATCTGACAAACGTCAAAACACAAGTTGCAAGGAATTTTCGATTTTCCGAATATTTCTCGTCTCGCATCAACACATCGCAATCATTGTACGATGTCGTATACAAACGCATGTTACGAAAACTGGTTGACATTTGCTGCGAGACGCTCGTCGCGCTCTCGTATCGCAGTCTCGCAGTATTGTACCTGGGCCTTTACACAACGTGCCATCGCACACAGAAAAACCAGTGGAAGGCACAGTGTAATTGCTTGGATGACAGATCCTTCTGCACCCGCCGTACTTCCCAGACTTAGCGCCTTCTGACTTTCATCTCTTCGCATCAATGGAAATGTGTAGAAGCAGATGGCCAGTATTTTTGTATAAAAAAACAGTTTTCTCCCGAAAATTAAATATTTTTTTACCAAAAAAACTTACGTATACTCCTTGTTTATCTCATACTCGAATTTGTTTGATGTTTTATCGTTCTTTGTTATTATGTCAAGGTCAAGTATAATTACAGAAGCTTGAAAACGTATTCTTTGCTAGCTTATCTGTAAGGAACATCAATGGTAGCAGGTTTTCTCAGGTTCGGGATAGCGTGAACCAGGTAGGCGTTCAAAGCGTCGTTGAGGGTTAGACAGCTTTGCACATGGGGATTGATCTTATAAACTGGAACGTTTATGGATAATGCGCTTAATTAAGAAATTTATCTTTATGTGGTTGGGATGATGGTTCGCAGTATGACCTACTCGCTTTTGTACGGTGCCGGGTGAAACTTGAGTGATAATTGTTCCAAGCAAACACTGAACCGCCTTCGTCCGGTTAAGCTCGTGGTTGGTCGTAAGGTACGTTCCTTATTCGTTGGTATTAAGTTGGTTATGTAGTCTTGGATGAGGCAGTGCCCCGAATTAGGTTCGGTGAAGCTCTGAGATCTGGTCTCCTGAAAATTGGACTAGGGGCGCTACGCGAGGGTAGGCAAAAGCCCTTCAATTAATCCTTGGTTACCTAGTTAGATCATTTGAATAGAGAAGTGGGCTTTGACTAATGGAAAGGCACCGTTTAAACGAGGATCTGATATCCCGAAGAGAGAATTAGCTGAGGATAGATTACTTGGAAGTGTTGTTTCACATTTCAAAATCCACCACGTTCTCGTAAAAGTGCCTTATACGATTTGCACCCACACCCATTTGTCCTATCTATTCTGACCATGGTTTGAAGAGAGCTCTAGGGATTTTTATGGTGCCTATACCAATTAAAATTTATCTGTGAGAGAAAGTTTGCATTCGTTTCGCGTTGGCATTGTTGTAGGGGCCCTACAGGGCCTTCTGTCATTTAAGGCTATTTGGCTTTTATATCTTCTGAGGCTGCTGTGGTGGTCAATGTTGGTATGATTCTGTGTATGCCAATGCATGAACTCTCAGATGAATTTAGTGAAAGGAAAAATTTATTGAAATTGAACATGGGTGCAAGGTGCTTTTGGAGAATTATTCTTGACTATTAAGCGCATTGTAGACTGGTAAGTCCATTGAACCATACTTGGCGTATAAGAGCAGGGTTTTGCAGATAATAGGTTTTAGAGCTTGTATATTGGGTTTGGAAGTGAACGTCATCTCATATGTTTGTTACAGCACGGGGACCAAAGAGTACCGACAGAGTACCAATTCTGAAGCTCGTCCTAGACATTGACGTGGTAGGCTTTCAGAGAGTATGAATGTGCATAGGTTGCATGTCTTAAATGTTTCACAGCTGAGATCTTGTAGATGTGTTAGGTGATGGCTTTCTAGCCTATAAACAGCGTGTTCTTCGCGACGCTAAGAGACATTTTCAAAAGATCCCACATTGTGTCAAGTAGTGTCAAGTAGAATATCACTGACTTATAGAAGAATAACAAGAGTTATTCACAAGATCAAAAATTGAGCATTGGAAGCGCTTTGTTATTGATAATGCCAATGATCCGTGCGGCAGGCTTATAAGGCGTTTCGGGATGAAAATCACAGGGATCATTTGTCACGGATTCGTATTGGTCAGATAACGATACCAATATGAACGGATGGTGTTGGGGTATTGCTTGGGGAGTTATTTCGTAGAATAGGTGTTAGAAGAGATTGGTTGTGGGGATCTTGGGTTTGGATGCCGTTTTGCTCGAAAAGAACAGATAGTGACCAGAGTTTGTGGGATGTTGTAGAAGTAAGTGTGAGCAGAGGAGGTCTACGGGGGTCCATAGCTGGTTTATATTTTTGAAACGTTGAATAACTATCGGTTCAACTATCTAGTTCGTGTTGTGTTTGTGCATCGGACATGGACGTTTGAGTGCGTGGTTGCTTTAACACGGATTTTCGTCTATTTCCAGGCGTCCTTTATAAAGGGCCGAATTCAAGGGCTTTTTTGAGTGTACCTTAAAACCCTGAAGTAACTCAAATGTCCAGCAGTTGTTCGTGATGTCTTGTGTTTCGAAGAATCTGTTCAGAAGACGAGCGAGTCCACTCGTATTGTATTCAAAACTACTTCAACTGTTTGCGGTCTTCTTATATAATAATTTTTTTCCCTTTTCATGAACGATTCGTATTTGATTTCTTATAAGTTGAAAATTGGAATATCTAGCTGCAGCTGCCTAGTGAAAACCTAAGCAGAGATTTCATCAGTACCACGGGACGTGGAGCTCCGTGACAAGATACTGTCATTCTCCACAAAGGATGATGCGCCGAATTTGGATTAAGCGTTGTTTGTGGTTTTAAAAAGTACTAGGTTCAAGGTAGTACTTACTAAGTACAAAGTACCAAGTTCAAATTCAGTTGAAGAAGTTCAATAGCAAGTATGTATTATGATCTTTTAAAATCAGCTTCAACTTGGAACCCCTTCCTTGTGAGGAAGGGCGTTGCCTCGCGCTGAAATTAGGTCCATCAATTGTTATCGTGAGGTTAAGCCTTAGAGACAGGAACACATGTAAGACATTCGACGTTCATATGCTCGCCTGTAACTTGGGCTAATATGGGGTAAAATACTGTTTTGTAGTGTGACCATTTGTGCGGCCTCAATTTCTTTCAATATGAGAGGACTGACAGAGCTTATGATCTTACTATGTATATCTCTCTTCAGGCTAGCACGTAATTCAAAAAGGGGACTAAAAGAAGTGTGGGTTTTGAACTGTGCGTTGCTCAACGCATACAAGACGCACACGAGGAACACTTTGGCTAAATAAAGTACTCAAAATTTTCATTCTGATCGCGAGAATTCCTATTCGGGTGGTGAGCAAACCACACTTATTGTGAAAGCTACCATCATTCCGATTAGAACTGACTTCATAGAAACCAACAAATAATCACCAGACGAATATGTGGCAAGCACATGTAGAGGATTACGAAGATTATGGCCAAAAAGGGAGGCATTTTAATATGAATCAAAACCGTTACGATGACATCGTGTGGAACAACATACCGTTATATTGACCAAAATCATACATAGGTCGCTATAGACTATCTTATAAAAACCATTGGTTTTCACGACATTGCTAATTTTACAAACGTCTTTAAGCGAGTACATTTAACAGATATTTTCGGACATTTATACCTATTAGAAAAATTTTCTATATTGTAGACATTTGAAAATGTTTCCAATTTCGCAAAAGTAAACAAAAACGTGTCGAGTTCAACATAACATGTTTGATTATTACAATTATCATTTTGAAAATGAATGAGAAAATATTTGAAAAAATATGTTGTGTAAATTTTTGATGAAATCGCAATGAGAAAGGAATTAGGGTAGAACGTTACAGATGAATAAATAGTCAGTTTCGAAGACATCGGCTTTTGTAGGAAAAACACTATTGGGAAATAATGGTGTCTCTATGATTAGAGGACTTATCAGTAACTGGAAGTGTGTAATTAATAACTTTGTCTTCGAAAATGGTTTAAGACTCTTTCAAGTTGGGACCTTAAAGTCTAGGTCCTTAAAGATGTTAATCTGACCAGGGCTCTAACAACAAAAAATTTTCTTCAGGTTTAGGAGTCTCCACTGAAGCACTATTTTTTCTTGTTAATGGGGTCAAAGTAATGTGTGTTTTTACCCACAAACTAGCATCGTTTGTACGCCAGATGGTCGTGTATCTTGGGATGTGGTTAACAAAATTATGGGAACTTGAGCAAAAGAAAACGACTAAAATGTGCGCAAAGTTAACATTTCAGGACATCCAACTGTATTCCTTAGAAAGAATGCGCGTAAATTTAGCGTATCAGGTATTATGCAACAGAGACAATGGCTGCTGCTGCTGCCATCCGCACTGCCGTTGAAACTAAACAGATCAAAAGCTACATTTGTACAGAAGATTAAATAAATTATTGTTTGAATACCGGATCGTTGAAAAATGGTAATATTTTAAGCGTGGTTTAACGTTGGATAGTGAAATCTATAGCTATATTAACTATTTTACAACGAACATTGCATTTGTCAGGTCCGAAAACAAGTCAAAAATTGTTTATTTGCTCAAAGGTATGAAGCAGACTTTAACTGGTTGTTTCCAGACAAAGTTATGAAAGAAAATTCTAGTATTTTTATCATATTGACAAAACGTCAACGTCTTTCCCAAGATTCGTTAGAAAATCCGACAAAAAAGTGGTAACAATAAAAACCCATTAGTTTCTGAATTAGATGTAACATTATCGAAAATAATGTCCGCTAACATCATTAAATTTAGCGATCGAAGTTACTGTGGGGATTAGGGGATAACTGTGGGGACCTAGGAAATTGGCTGCTGCTGCCAAGGAAGCTGTACCACCAACCGCAAAGGAAAAGAGTAAAACCGGACCTAAGCGGGTGAGATCGACCGACAGCAGCCAAGGCACTGGTAAAAAGGAACGGAGGGTAAGCCCCGGACCCCAAAGGCCATCTGATTGTAACCTGTAGCGACGAGCAGTCTCTAGAATATCTAAAGACTGCAGTTGCCAAGGTAAACAGCACCCTCAACGAGGAGTTTAGAGTCGTCCCCATAAAGAAGGTACCGCGGTTTTGCACCGTCAATGTATTTATACTCGAAACGGAGCAGACACCGCAGGAAGCCTTCGAGACGCTTAAACTACAAAACACGGGGTATGAAACGGAAAGGTGGCATCTCTTTGCGGAGAAAAAAGTCGCCAACAAAGGCATGGTCCTGGTACTGGGCATGCGAAAAGAAGACGTCAGCACTCTAAGGGACAAAAACGGACCACTGAGTTTTGGCTTCACCCAGGTGACTGCCGGAGCTAAGGCGACCAAGCCCTTAGAGCAAAAGCGAAAAACTGATGCGGGTGACCCAAGCAAATCTGCACCACAGCAGGGTGGGTATAGCCAACCTGCTTAACCATCTAGCAGATGGGAACACCGACATAGCACTGATACAAGAGCCTTACCAACTTAATGGAAAGATACTTGCAATCAGTACAAAACAATTTAAAATCTTTGCCACAAGCGGGGTAAATAAAATCCGCAGCTGCATTATATGTCGGAAGGAAATTAATTTAATTCTTCTACCGCAGTTCAGCAACATGGCCCTTACATCAGCAGTCTTCGACGGAAGGGACGGGCAGGTTGCGCTGTCCTCGGCATACCTACCGTTTGACGCTCCGATGCCGACCACCGAATTCCGCACCCTATCAGAGCATATACGGGGGAAGCAGGCCATCATCGGATGCGATGCGAACGCGCAACACGAACTCTGGGGAAGCACCAAGTGTAACGAAAGAGGTGAGCAGTTAGTCAATTACTTAATAACTATTGACCTCAACTTAGCAAATAAGGGTAACAAACCGTCTTTTATAACGAAAAATAGAGCGTAAATAGAGAAAAATACTCAAATTCAGAATTGCTCGCCTCACAAACCGAGATACGAATTGGGAGGACTATAAGCGAAATCTGAAAATGTTTAAAAGAGCTGTAAGAAGAGAGAAAAGGAAATCCTGGAATCTTTTTTGCAGCAATATTGAGAGAGGAAACGAGACATCTAGGCTAAGCAGGGCTCTGAAAAGAGAACCACATGTGGACATGATGCTTCACAAGGAGGACGGATCGTAGACAACAAATAGCATAGAACGTCTCAAAATCCAAATAAACCAACACATCAACAGATGAAGAGACAGAACAAGTAAACAACGTGACTCCTTACTCCTTAAGGCTATATTCCTTTGGACTGGAGAGAATCTAAAGTAGTTTTTTATCGAAGCCGGCAAAAGCCAGCCACTACAAAGCAACGGATTACCGACTTATCAGCTTAACGTCTTTCGTGGTGAAAACCCTGGAACGCCTGGTGGATGGGTACATAAAAACACCATGAACATAACGGAGCTTTGTCCCAACCAACATCCATACCTCTCAGGGCACTCAACAGAGACGGCATTGCACGAAGTCGTAAGTAAGGAGCATAGAGAGGAACCTTGCCATCAAAAATTACACCTTGGCGGTCTTCATTGATATCGAGGGAGCCTTCAACAATGTAAAAACTGAGAGCATAGTAGCAGCCATTCAAAGATATGCAATAGACGCATATCTAACTAAATGGATGACGAAACTACTAGCTAAAAGGAAGATTACAGCCGAAGAAAACGGCGTAACCTTGAATAAATGGACTAACAGGGGTACACCACAAGGCGGCATAGTATCACCACTTGCCTGGGTACTCTCACGTATGCATTTTGGAAAAAATGGAGAGAATGGCCCCGTCAAGTAAAAGGGAGCTGGATAGAATTCAACAAATAGTGGACACAACAATTCCATACAAGATCAGTATTCCGATCAGAGAAGCGTGGAAAACGGTGCAGGATTTCACATCTGGAAGTGAGATTATGATCTACACCGATGGTTCCAAAACGGATGAGGGAAGCGGCGCCGGAATCGTTTCCTCAGATCACCCGCAACTCAACCGAAGTTATAAACTGGAAAGCCAAACCACAGTTTTCCAGTCGGAAGTATTTGCAATAAAAGCAGCTATAGAAGCGGCAACAACCAACCTTAATGGAAGAATACAAATACTCTCGGACAGTAAGTCGGCACTGCAGGCACTTGCCTCTAACCACGTAGTTTCACAACTGGCACAGGATTGTAGGCTGGCTCTCAAAACCGCAACAACCCGAGTAAATGTAAAACTGCCATGGATCCCTGGACACAGCGGTGTAGAGGGGAACGAAAGAGCGTATGAGCTAGTGAGAGCTGCCGACCAAAATGCCACTAGAATAAAGGAAGAGGAGGAAGAAAGTACAGAACACTTCCTCCTAGATTGCCCGTCTGGCCAACAAACGCTTTACTTGGCTGAGGTGTACTGGCGTAATAGAATTGGATCACTTGGTGACCACAGAACTGGGGGAACTCCTTGGCTTCTGTAGGATGACAGGATGGACCGTCTGCAAACAATAGTACTATACATGGGGACCTAAGGGCCGATTTCTGGCGTGTGCTATTTTCCAGCAAGTGGACTCCAGTCCCAGTCCAATAATAATAATAATAATAATAATAATAATAATAATAATAATAACTGTGGGGATGAGAGAGACCCGATGCTTTCAATAAATTTAAATGAAGGTGAAGAAAATGACGATAATCGCGCGGAAATTCAACAAACAGATTTTTCAACACGGCATGGAACGGAAACAGAAACTATGCACACCGGTTTGATAGCCGAGGATACATCTCAAAATCCAGAAATCCATATTGAAATTCCCTCAATGAGGTATTTGATCGGGTATGTGGCATTCAAAGTTCTGACAAATATGAACTGTTAGTTGTATGAGAGTGTCGCTAGGGAGACAGACGAAGTTTTGTTGTGTCATTCCAAGCTTTTTATATTTACCGAAAATCAAAGCGCGGTCTCATCAGATTTCGAGAATTTATTTGTAATAATAATATTTCACTCCATCTGATGAGTTATTTGGTGTCTGCATTATCTTTTCCAATGTAGTTTTCAAAAGTAAATCATAAATAAGAAATATCAAAGAAACAATTATGGCAAATTTCATGCCACTCCGAACTGGTTCCATGAAATACATAGATTCCTGTTATGATCATAAAATTTAATTATTAGAGCTTATGATTTTTATTTTGCTAGGGAAGAATTGTAACTGGACTGTTACGAAGAACGAAATAAATTCCTACAAAAAATTAAATAAAACTCTTTTTTTTGTGATTGTGGTTATGGAATCCTGTCCATTTTCCTATGTCCATTCGGGATAAGATGATTGAGGATACATTAGTTTTGTCAGGAAAATTTTGGTATCAATTCAGATTCCATTGTCTATTAGTCTATCTGCCCTCAGACCCGGGTACCCGGGTACCGAATAGGGTAAGACCTTTTGTTGGAATGCGCAACTTTAAGGTCTTGAATGGTCTTTAACAGGGAACAGTTACTGCGCCTCTGTTCTTCTCAATATTCATTCAATAGTTTACTGAATGGCTTTAATTTGAATGTCTCGTCAACGCGATCATTGGTAGCATTTGCTGATGATCTGATCATCTATACAACAGATTGAAAGCTACAAGAGTCCAGAGCAACCCTCAAAAAATGTTTAATGATGTGCAGCTTTGTACCGATATTTGGCGAATAAAAATTAATGCGCAGAAGTGCGAAACAATTTTGTTTCGTAACACGCTGCAAGGCGCCAGCCAAGACCTGAAACGTTATTGGAAGGATTTCCACATTATGGCTGGCGAGGGTAGTTCAGAGAGGGTTCCGCATATAAACAGTGTTCGATACCTCGGTGTTCATCCCGATCAATACCTGTACTATACTAATATGTCAAAATGATGTTGAGTAACGCACAAATAGTAGTCATGGCCCTTCGTTGACTCTTTAATTCTAGATACATTTTTCAAAAGGTCAAAATTATCTGTTACAAGCCCCTGGTTAGACCAATGCTGGATGTCAGATCTGGTACATTCAGAGTGCTAGTACCATGGAAAGATTAAGTTTTCGAAAAGAAATGTCTTCGTGCATGTATTGGTTCGTACAGGAAACGTGAGACGAATTGGGAACACCATATATCGAATAGGAAAATTTATCAAACTGCTAAAGTGACGAGAGTCGATATCTTTTTTTTTTCAGCGTTGCCCTCACATTCCCATCAGTGATGAAATTTTCTGATGCAAAACTTTGATGGACGATTCGACTTCTTTATGTTCTATATTCTTTGGTAGCCAGCTCAGCATTTTGGTGAAGATACTCGTTTGCTCGTCCAGTTGGATACAACGTTTTTGGGATAAGTGTTACATACCCTGTGTATCCTTCATGTAAATTTCCCACATATGTTTCCGCTACATATTATACCTCTCATTAAATAGTATGTTATAAAATCATCACATTTTTCCGATCATACTTAAAGCGGTAAACATTCTTAGATCCTTTTTACCGTCATAAAACCTATCCTAATCCGTAAACCATTTCGACCCTGTTTTACTATCATACAACCCATCCTTCTCCGAAAACCATTCGAATCCTTTAACACATTTGCGAAATAATTAACTAGTAGGTAGTATATTTAGGCGATTGCATAAGTATATAAGATGTTAGTTCTTAAGTCTACGGCAGATATAAGAAAGTTTCCAAACGGAACGTATTAGTAAGATCGGTTTAATAAAGTTAAAGTTTAAAGATAAACTTGTGTTTTTTTTAGTGGGATTGTCCGAGGAAATCATTAATGGCGCAGTCGCTAGGATACGCGGGGTAAAAAGATCTGTCAAGATCACGTCTGTCAAAAGATATTCCCCAAGATGAGAAAAACTCGTGAGTAACGCAGATGCGAAAATAAAAGGCATCTCGGACAAAAAAAAAAGCAAAAAGAGTGAAGCAATTAAAATTAAATTGAAAAGAAATCTACTTAAGGAAAAATTCGTGAAAGTGAAAGAAAAGGTTTTTAAAAGCTAGACCCTTGAAAAAAACAACTAGTAAATTCCAAGATAAATGGAGGAAGGAGAGCAGAAATAGCGAGCAAGAAGTAAAACTTTCTCAAACCAGGAATCATGCTGAAAGGAGTCGTATAGTCGGTCCACAGGAGCTCCAGTACAAAACCAAGTAAAGTTATCAAATCATTTAACATTGTGAATTTTACATGTTTTAAAAACCAAATTTTTTAAACTATATTACTTGAAATTCGACATATATATATTGTATAGATTATCATCTAAAAATCTTGTATTTTTATACCAAAAACTGCCCCAAAATCTCAGTTTGTAATCATTTTGTAAGGGTGGTCTGAAATCTGGTGTTAAAACAAAATAAAAATTTTTTTTTTATTTAAATGACGAACAACGAAGCCCTTACAATATAAATCAACCCTCTCAACTATTTAAACAGTCTCCCCGAATATGATGGTAAACACGATAACTTACAAACATTCGTAAACTTAGTAGACAAAGAAGCCCATTCTAGAAGCTTACAATGAAGCTTCTCAACTTCTTTTCGGCGACATCATTAAAAGTAGCTTAAAGAAGAGCAAAGGGAACAATCGACATTAACTGTCATGTTGTGCTTTGGTCGAAAATTAAACAAATCCTCCAAAATTACTTTGTGATCGACTGAGTATGGACGAACTCTTCGACAACCTCAGAGGCGTAATCTTTAAAACTAATACACTTAGGCGACTTAATAATACAACCCGTATAGTCTTAGGAACAAGTACTGCAACCAGCGAGTGTGCTATAAATAATATTTCGAACGGCAACCACCGCTAGATCCCATGGACATAAATATTACTGAAATGACACAACATTTTCTTCCACAAGCCTCGGACGAAAAATACTTTATATAGTTGTGAAGACAAAGTCAAAACCCTTCAAATTTATCATAGATACCGGAGCTACACATTCTTTTATAAACCCCAGTCTTTGTCATCCTAAGTGGAAAATAAATACACCAGATACAAACTTCAAAACCCTTCAATATGTTATTAATATTCACGAAAAAGTCAAAATTCCGCTCTTTGAAGAATTGGGAGACAAGATTCAAGAAATTGAACTATTCGTCTGCCAATTCCAGGAATTTTACGACGGAATCTTGGGCAATAATGTAGTAAAACATCTCGATGTAATTATAGATTATAGAATCAAATATTACGCACCGGAGAAAAAACTATCCCCATCTTCTTCGAAATCAAAGAAGATGAGCAATATTGTCTCTTTAATATGGCCGGATTCTACGAAGTATCCGTGCCTGTAGACCAACAACACGGTCTAATACACCTCCCTGGAAAGACTTCCAAAGATGTAAAAGTCCAATTTGAGGAAGGTATTTACGAGGCAGTTAATTCTAAAGTATTAGGTTTAGTAAAGATACTAAACGAGGATCCCACAAAAGTTAATTAAATTTACCCCACAAGAAACCACATCTGTAACTTTCGAAAACTTTAATGTAATTGACAACGGGGTTAAGGGACCTTTCTCCATTTCTGAACAGATTAGAATTGATCATCTGAATAACGAAGAAAAAGGCAAATTACTACCATTAGTAAAAAAATTTTCAGACATCTTTTATAACGAAGAGTCTGATTTGTCCTTCACTAACTTAATCAAACGTGAAATTTGCACCACAAATAATATCCCAATATACGCAAAAACATACAAGTATCCGTATATTCACAAGGAGGAAGTACGGAAGCAAATCAAAGAAATGCTAGAGAAACGTATCATACGACCTAGCAAATCACCCTATTCAGCATCAGTTTAGATCGCCCCGAAAAAAAACATGGATGCAAGTCGGAAACCTAAATGGAGACTTGTGATAGATTATCGAAAACTTAACGAAGTTACGATCAATGCAAAGTACCTCATTCCCAACATCAACGAAATCTTGGAAAAGCTGGGAAGAAGCCAGTACTTTACCGCGCTAGATTTAGCAAAAGGTTTCTATTAGAAAGAAATCGAAGAAAAGGATATACATCAAACCGCCTTTAGTGTCGAAGGTGGACACTATGAATTTCTACGAATGCCTTTCGGGTTGAAGACAGCTCCTGCTACATTCCAACGCCTTATGAATTTCATACTTGCAGATTATATAAACAATATATGTTTCGTATATTTAGACGACGTAATAATATTCTCTACTACTTTGCAAGAACATGTTGATTCACTCAACAAAATATTTGCTAGATTTAGAGAAACTAATTTAAAGGTACAATTAGATAAATCCAAATTTTTCAAACATGAAACCAACTTCCTAGGCCATGTAGTCACCAGAGAAGGAATTAAACCCAACCCGCAAAAGGTTGAATGCGTTCAAAATTTTCCGATACCTAAAACCCCGAAACAGGTCAAACAATTTCTTGGTCTGGCTGGGTATTATCGTAAATTCATGCAAGACTATTCCCGTGTTATAAAGCCCATGACAAAATGCCTCAGAAAGGATACTAAGTTAGACATACAAGGTCCAGAATATATCCACGCTTTCGAAATGATCAAGAATCTTTTAACAAACGAACCCATTTTAGTATATCCAGACTTCAACAAAACCTTCGCACTTACAACTGACGCTAGTAACTATGCTCTTGGCGCTGTCCTATCTCAGAAAGGATGAACAATTAGTTACGCTAGCTGCACACTAAATGACCACGAAATAAACTATAGCGCCATTGAGAAAAAACTTCTCGCTTTTCTTTGGGCCACAAAATACTACCGCCCATATCTTTTTGGACGTGAGTTTGTAATTGAAACAGACCGTCGACCTGTTACTTGGCTTTTTTCTATAAAGGAGCCCAACTCTAAACTCGTAAGATGGCGACTTAAACTTTCAGAATTTGATTACACCATCAAATACAAGGAAGGAGCAAAGAACGTTTATGCCGACACTCTGTCCAGGATACCTAAACCAGAAATAAACTTAGTCGAGAATCAAAGTATAATCCCAACGAGCTCTTCTTGTATCAACGTTTTCAAAAATCAAATAATTATAAATAAATCAAATTCAGGGTCCCTCAGAATTAAAAAGAAAAAAATCTTCAACAAAAACAGGACTACTATCAACGCCAAACAGCTGGATGAGCAAGACGCCATCACATTGGATGAATTAAACGCTATTCTAATTGAAAACGAAGATTTCTTCCAAACCATATATTTCACATTTAGCAACAATTATATTACCAATGGAAAATTCAAAATCATTACATGTAACGTCCTCTTAGAAGACGTAACAGGCGAGAAAAACCTAGTGACAAAAGAACTTAAACTAAAGAACTACTGTCCGAAACTGAAGGATAGAGTCACAAATTTCATAAATAACTGTGAGATATGCAATTGCGAAAAGTACGTCTTTTCTCTCCAACAAACTCCACAAAAACCTGGAGAAGTAATTCATGTAGATGTGTTTTACACATTAGAAAAATTTCTATTCTTAACAATAATTGATGAGTTCTGCAAACATGCATGTGCTCTGAAAATTATTGGAAGAACTTGGACCGAATTTAAGAGAGCCCTTGCCTATTATTTCAGCCAGTTTGGTACAGTAAAAGAAATAGTAGTTGACAATGAGTGACGATTCAAAGCAATCCTTTTGACAGAATTTATATCAAATGAAAAGGTTGAAGTTCATTATACCTCTAGCAGTAACCATACTTCCAATGCTGATATAGAAAGACTCCATAATAACATTAATGAACACATTCGCCTTCTCAAACATGACCCTATTAATAACCAGGGTACAGTAGAAGAAAAAATAATGAAAAAAAATTTCTATAACAGCAACAACATACACTCCTCTACAAACCGGAAACCCATTGACTTCATCAACGGTAATATCCACCAAGATGAATATCCCACAATCCACGAGATAATTCACCAAAGAAAACAAAAAAATATCGATAAGCTCAATCAAAACCGAGAAAATGTGGAAATAGATACAGGTCCAAATTATATAAAGGAAACCAGAGGTGGTAAAAATCACAAAAAATTTGGGAAAATTAAAATAGACAAAAAAATTTGAAAAAATAGACAAAGACCACATTGTAGACACAAATAACTTAGACATATACTTTCGCGCTCACATAAAAACAAAAAAGAAATACCAAAATATAGAATACCGAACCATAAAAGCAAAACCTAATAACAAACATAATAAAAACCAATCCTCTACCTATCTACCACCAATAGCTAAAACCCTTATGCATGTCATTCTTCCAGGAAAATGTTGTTACTACTTATAGTATCCTTCGGGAATGCACCACAAATCCAGATGATAGACATCCAAGACCTGAATCTTAACAACGAATGTATCCCTATTAAAATCGGCGATATAAGACCCATCGAATTTTACAATAACGTGCTACAAATTATTAATACTTACTAAAACAGAACTCAAACCAATTGCAAATACTTAGAGCAGGTCCTTGTTATTGAATTACGATCTCATTTTTAAGTAAACCCTTATGATAAAGAATATGACGTGAATACTAAGAAGAAAAAAATAATAATTTAGAAGAAGTAAAAGATGTATGCATTAAAAATGCCATAGAGCTTGATAATATAAATTGCAAAATAAAATGTTTGAACAAAAAAAAAAAAATCATAGTACGGATTTTAATCTTTAAATTACAGTTACTTTCTCAAAGTATACAATGAAATAGTTTTTCAAAATTAATTTTGATATAAAAATCGAAGATTTGTATTTGAAGCAAATTGATGATACAAATACTATTGATAACTTTGTATTTATAATCAAACTGACAATATTATAAGTCTGGGGTCTGATTTCATGATTGTAATTGTAATAATTTTTGTAACAGTCGCCTACCTAAGTCGTAATTAGCTATTTCGTCGAAGCCTCAATCTAACGATGGGGGTTTTACATATCCTGTGTATCCTTCATGTAAATTTCCCCCATATGTTTCCGCTACATCTTACACCTCTCATTAAATAGTATTGTTGTGCTTTGCCAGGTGCGTGACCTGTTTGCTCTTCGCAAATATTAGCAATAGTGAATAAAACACACCCAAATTATTTAATATTAGGTGCTTACATTTATTCTTAGAATTTCAAACACTTTACAATTATTTCACTGAATCACTATTTCACTTTTATGAGTGCACCTTGACATTAATTAATCAATCACTTTTATAATCACTTACATATATTCGAATATGAATATATTTTTATCGCGCACTGTCGCTCGCTGCTTCACTTCATTCACAATACTCTTCGCCGCTCGCCGTAGTCGCTTTTATACAACTACCAATCAACCCAGAATCTTCCATGTAGATTGTTCTCGTGTTTACGTGAGTCACTTGCACCCGGTTTTGTTGTACTCATGCACGCAACTTGTTTATGTTTTCGAGAATTATCGATGATTGGTAGTTGAACTTGTTTATGACTTTTCTCTTAAGACGACTACAGTGGCGCGTAACCTTTTCCGAACATGTCACAGTTTGTTATAAAACCATCACATTTCTCCGGCTTTTCTAGCGCGATAAACATTCTTAGATCCTTTTTACCGTCATAAAACCTATCCTAATCCGTAAACCATTTCGACCCTGTTTTACTATCATAAAACCCATCCTTCTCCGAAACCCATTCGAATCCTTGAACACATTTGCGAAATAATTAACTAGTAGGTATTATATTTAGGCGATTGCATAAGTATATAAGATGTTAGTTCTTAACTCTACGGCAGATATAAGAAAGATTCCAAACGGAACGTTTTAATAAGATCGATTTAATAAAGTTAAAGTTTAAAGATAAACTTGTGTTTTTTTAGTGGGAGTGTCCGAGGAAATCATTAATGTTAGGCACGGTATCGACGGGGGAAAATGAGTGGTGAAGCTGTTAGTGTTGATAGTGATATAGCAGAAGAATGGATGTCGCGAAAATGGCCTACGTTATGAGAAGACTGCAGTCCAGATGGCCAGACGTTTCTCATCATATGACACCAGACAGGACTTTAAAGTTCAAAGGAGAGAATGGGTCTGGTGGAAAATTGTCTAAGACGAGACTGACGATCATGGTTACAGTAAAAATGGCAGGGCCCTTTGATAGGAAGTGTTAAGTTATTGGCGAATTTAAAAAACCAAGATGCTTTGAAAACATATGCTCACTGCCGGACAATCAATGTGAAGGAAAGGATCACATCGGAAATTTTTGAAGGATGGTTGCAAAACTGGGACGCTGAATTAAAAGTACACAATAAGGAAATTCTGTTTTGGTTGATGACTGTTCTGCTTATCTGGCTGTTACTGTTTTGATGTCCATTAAACTTGTGTTTTAACCACCAAATGTAACATCTCCACTGCAACCAATGGACCAGGGCGTAATAAAATGTTTATAATATCATTTATAGAAGTTGTGCAAGTGTTAAAGTTAATTCAAAACCTTGACAGTACTGACCAGAAAAGTTTAACGGTTCTTGACGTCATCTTGATGATATCAGGAATGACACCACCATACAAACTGCTTTAAACATGCAGAATTCAGACACCTCTTGACAATATCCTCAGATGGTCTGACTGATGATGGTCTTTGGCCAAATTACCTCGAAATTTAGGACCTGCTTGATCTATTACTAAAGCAGAGGAATTTATTGATGTGGATAACTCTATTGTAATTGATACCGTACACGAAGTTCAAGAGGAAAATGTCGAACAGGAAAACACTGAAGAATAATTCACAAGGCCAATTTTAAATGATGGTCTCAATGCTGTCAGTGTGTCATGAAATATTGTTCTTCTTCACACGTCAGAAGTGTTCCACATAGACTAAAATTTCCGATTTTTTTATAGTTATATGTATGTAATGTCTTATTACTTTGAGTTTCATGTGAAATAAATAAAATGTAGTTTTATTTTATGCATGATTATATTAATCACACATTCAATATTAGGTAAAATCTACTTTATAACAACTCAACCAGCTGCTATCGAATGAATATCGATCTTTACGACCCAATCTGAGGAGACCCTTCGATGTGGTTATAACAGATTTTGAATGTATAGCTTTGAGCTTTGCTTGTTTGGTTGACTATTTCCAAGATAATCATATTTTTAGCGGCACCACGAAGAAAATGTTAGTGTGTATTTATCGAAAGGGACTAAAAAAATGTAATGATCCTGGGAATAATCTTTTCAAAATACACACCTTGAAACTAGCACTTATAAATTCTTCGAAGGCTTATCAACCTTTCCGAATAAGAAATATGCACCATTGGACAAAAAAAGGTTTTTGCTAATTTTCGTTTCCGAAGTACTTCAGAATTATAGTTTCTGAATTACTAAAAGCCCAATGAAGACACTTAACTGAATTTGAGACAAAGAGTCAAAATAGAAAATTAAATAATTTAATTTGCTTACAGTTGATTTAGGGTTCAGAAAACATGATTACAAAATATGAATTTTATGATTAATATAGTACAATGCAATTTTCTGTAAGATTCACATTTATAATTACGGGCAAAGTTCGTAGGCATAGCCCGGACGTGTCCTTTTTAATGAACCGTCAAAATAGTACTGTTTCCTTCATCGAAATTCGTTCGCGTTCCTAGAGCTATAGATTGAATTTCGCGTTCGGCATCACGAAGTTTTTTCCTTCCTTGTGTCTCAATTGTCGTTGCCTTTCGATCAATAAATACCAGCTTAATGGAACGTGCTGATTGCCACCACCTTAATTTAATTGACGTGACATTTCCATTGGAAAAACATAAATACATGCAAATACGAAATCAATTACCTATACCATGGAACTAATTGCGATTTCAGGATGAGGAACAAATTTATGCAGTACGCAAATATCTGAAAAGATTTTTAAATGGAAATGGGATCCTATAATGAATATTTACAACTTGTTAATGAGGATGCCCCGTAATTACAAACCGGTATCGATATAAAAGGAATATTGTGTGAGAATATTGCGCGATATGTAAGTCTGTGCCTCTTTATAGGCATTTGCTGATGGTGATAATTAGCGTAGCACAATTAACGCGTGTCGCAATTTACTGTTGAAAGCACAAATTCTCGTAAGCAACTACGGATTTACATTCATATAAATTCATGTGGGAACTTCTGAATGAAGCAATCAAAGTAGTATTATGAAGATTAACGTATGTTCTCCTTTTAAAGCTAAAGCTCGACTGTATGAAACGAGGCATTGGTGTCAAAGCAAAACCAAAATAACCAGATACCATCCCTTTCTGAAAAAAATTTGTTTCTTCAAAATTTGGTAGTAGAAATTACTCATAATTTGTTTTACTGTTATTACGTCACAATATTTTTAATGTCCAAAAATGTCCTTCATACTGTTGCGTTTGTCAAGTTGGCGGTGTTTTAGCTTAGTAAACTCTAAATTTCTAGCAATTGAAACACAAACTTAGTTAAAATTGATTTTTTAATCTTATGTAGCCTCTTCAATAAATTCGATTTACATTCATTTAATTCAACTACCACTTCACTAAATTACTATCAATTTATCACTTATATCAATTATCACTTTTTCTTTAGACATTCAACGTTTTTGATTCCCACGAAATTTTACTTCACTTTGACACTGTTTGATTATAGCACATTTCTTGATGCGCACTGTCACTTTTCACTGGTTCATCAATACGGAATATTCTCATACCTTCTACGTGGATCATCCTCTCGTTCACGCGTTTAATAATTTGTATTTGAATTGCATTGTCATATTTCGCATCGCAATGCATTTACATAATGCCTTTCTAACCTTCTAGAATGATCCAAGTATTTGTTGTGGTTTTTTATTTGTTCGCATTGCATTGTGTCATCGTAATGCATTTTGGCAACTACTGTGGCGCGTGACGTTATTCGAACACGTTATAATAATACTTTCATCATTTCAGGTGAAGGATTCTACTTTTCTGTTTCCCACTTTTTCATAAATGTGGATATTTTCATTTTTATTGAGGTTTGCTTTTTGAAATATGGGTTAGAAGTAAAAAACTTGTTTTTTGAATTACAAGCAAAGCTTTGCACCTATATGACATTATATCAAACTTTAACAGAACCTCATGTGAATTGAAGTTATTTTGGCAGTTGTAAACTGAGCCAACTGATGCTTATAAAGATTGAAAGATATGGAAAGCGGGTATTGCGCTGCCATATATAATGTAAAAAGTTATGATATTTGGAAATTTTTAGTAGTTCGAGATAACTTCGAGGTATTGCTTGACCATTTCCTCTAAGGCATTATTTGCAATAATACATAATGTGTAAATAAGTGAGTTGTAGGGGTTTATTCTTTAGTTTATTGGCAACAGGGGCCTTTGCACAGAAGTTGAAGTTAATTTTCTCACTCTCTCTCACTGGCTATGGGTAAAATTTAATCATGACTGCACAATGTTATCCCTAGGATTCATGTTCTTTGGATTACAAATAAGTTTTACCCAGGACTCAGTAGCTAACTAAGGCCGAAATTATTTGCTAGGGGCTGTCCCCACTGAATTGTTATTACCCGTTTCGTAAAGTTAGCTTATAAAAGTTTTGTAAAAAGTTTAATAAATTTGTTTAGTAACCGCGATAACCTTTAAAGCAAAGTGCTTTAAAGTGCTTGCAAGTTGAAAAGTGCTTGAACAACATGCCTTCAAAGCTCAATTCAGACGGATACACATCCCCAGTAATGGTTTCACGTGTTCGTAAGAGATGACGCCAGATGGTCCCGCCAGATGCACAAAATTACCTTGGAAGCGTGAATATTCCGTTTTGGCGTCGATGGATCTGGTTCACCTCGCATTACCCAATTCATTGGTCGCTTACGTCTGTCGTAGTATATCCATTTCTCATCCCCTGTCACAATTCAATGCATGTAACCCTTTCTTCTTAGTCGTTGAAGAAGCATTTCGTACGTCACGAAACGTCTTTCGATGCCCCTCTCTCTCAGTTGATGCAGTATCCAAGTCTCAGCATATTGGATCATTCCTGTGCAAGCACTTACCGACGGTAGATGTGCCAACATTTAACTCTTGCGACAATTTTTCTAGACTTCGACTTGAATCTTCATCTAACAATTTCCATAGTTATGACTCTTCAAACTCTTTTAGTGCCCCTTCACGATCTTTAACAGTCACGTCAAAATCACAGTTTTTAAAACACCGAAACCGGTCTCTGCAAGTCGATGAAGCATGATTACCGTAAACATCGAGTATTATACGATAAATTTCCCCAGCAGTTTTCTTGAGAATGAATGATTTTCGATATGAATGTCGATTTTTCGACAATTCAGTTTGAAAAACGGTCTTCACGCTTTGAAGAAATGTCGACTACTGCGTTAGTGAGCCTACGCATGCAACTTCCGATTCCAAGAACACTACCACAGCAGACACTAAAATAGTACGGGTGCTTGTCAGGGTTTCGTGGTTGTTTGAATTATGATTTTAGTTTTGTGGAATGGTAGAGTAAAGTAGATTTCGTTTTTTAAATGAAGCGTGCAGAAAATCAGGCTTAATGATGGCTGGTTTCAATAATAGAACCGGAGTGGAAGTCCACTAATGGTCCTTACCTGAAGTCCGTCTGCATACCTTACCCGAAGGTTACAGTTCGTTACCACACTCCTCGGAGAATAAGTTCTTCAGTTGATACTAGGTCGACTCGTCATAAGTGTTTGGTTGCTTTTCTAGCAAGTAAGTGAAATGTTTTGTATATAAAGAATTCAAATTAAAATAAAGTTGTTAGTCTTTTAACCTCATTTGTCTGCGTTTCATTGACAAAAAGAGCTCTACGAGATTATCGCGGTAACAAGTACCGTTTATGTTGAAGTCACAAGTTTACCTTCCTACAGAAGGGACAACGCGGTTACAAATGCCGTAGTGGTCTACAAATACACAATTCACCACAATATCCCGGTTCAAGTACTGTGGATATTGGAAGAACTTTTACAAAGGCGGACCCGTTCTGGTAAAAGAGCCAGATATTAAACAATAAGATCGTCACGAGTTCGAGGTGGCTCGTTGGTATAATTTGACATAGTCCTTACCAAAAATGCAGATATCTTTTTCACATATTCTTTATTAATCTTTTGCAAGAACCGTATATTCACTTTCAGTTAATATGCAATAATATTTCAATATCATATCCGAAAATTCTTCGGATTACTCCTTTTGTTTCTGCTGTATTTCTTTTTTTTGTTTTTGAATGCTAGCAGCTATTTCGCTTCAAACTTTCTATTGCATCAGATAAATTACACTGTCAAAGCAAATATTGTCAGTTAAAACGTCCTCGTCTGTTATAGCAAAATATTCAGATTTTGATGGAAGAAGTGCGGGAGTGGCATACCTGGTTAGAAAGTTTCATATTTCGCTTGAAATTCACGCTATATTTGGGACGAAAAATGTATGATGTGAAATATTATTCGAAGCAAATGAAATGTTTCACTTTCTCTCAAATTTCTTTCTGTCATGGTTTGTTATTGTTGGGTTTTATACACATTTATATTGCAGGATCCCTCCTACATGTTCTACATGATAAGTTGCTTATGGTTTCAAATTTTTTTCTGGGTAAAGTTTTAAACTTTGTTCAGAAGCTAACAATTTAAGTTTTTGTAACATGAAAATGTCAACATAAAAACGAAAAGTTATGTCAATATAAGGGAGAGAGACAAAATATCGCAGGCTGAGAGAAGAAATATAACTTTGAATTATGTAAAATACAGATTATGACTTGAAACTTAAGATTTTTGGAACTACAGGTCATGCAAGCACAGTTTCGTACCACAAGAAACAAGCGCAAAGATAAAATTGACAGATTGGATAATAGAGAGATTGACAGATTGATAAAAATTATACTTATTGGTGGCAGAATATGCTGCAATGGCAGATATGCTGCAATGTTTATATGCTGCAGAATATGCTGCAATATTTATAACAAAGAGGAATCACTTATATGCTAATCTCCGCATTAATTTAATTTTGTATAAACTTAAATGAAAATATGTATAACTTATTTACAATAGTGCACTAAGTTTAATTTATATATTCAACCACACATCAATGGCAAAACTGTTAGCAAAAAGTTACATTTGTTTTTCTTGATTTTGCATGCATATAATAAATGCATGCGTATAATATCATTACAATAAAATATTGTTCATTTGAGGTACAAGATTTGGGAAAAAAGATGTAGAAGTATATAATTTTAATATGATGGCACTGCTGATGGCATATTCAATTTCATAGATTGCAGTTAATTTTTGGTTAATTTGGTTTGCTTTTTATATAAACGAATAGAGTCACGCCAGATTATTGTTTGCAGAATATTCGGTGGATGGGTCAAAATCAATATTGAAACAAATGTAAATTTCTTATTGAATTCGTAAAAAATAAAAAAATTTAAAATATATTAAATTCTTTATGTGAAAAAGTGGATTTTTGCTGTGATGACCAAACTAGCAAGCAAAACGTTCGTATTTCAAATGACAATAATCCACTAATTATTGTTTAAAAACGATAACGACTAGAAGTACAGATTAGTCTGTTATATGAGCCGAAGACGTTACAGTCCAATAGTACTGGCGCTGAGAAAGACAAAGATTGTAGGAAGACATGTGATTAAAGCACATATGGGACCATGTTGTACAGCGCATTGTACAGATATCCCGCTGGAAGAAATATTAAATGAGCGATGCATATCTAAAAATTGGCCACTTTGTTTTCATAACCTGAAACTGGTCGAGCCGGAAGCCCGTTTACACCGGCAAGGTCGTTTACTGATCTCCCAGCTATGGAAGGCTAGCCTCCATGCAGCTATCCTGTCACTCTGAGAACTAAATTTGAAACTAGTTGGTACCTTACATTCAGGTAGGTTTCTTACTTTTCCATAAGTTGGCACCATTGGTTAAGGTCTTTTGGTCCCTTCTTTCAAATGGAGTGAGCCTAGAGGCTAGAAATTGCAGTGAAAGTTACCCTCTTTCTACTCTTCCAAAATCCAAACTCTCAAACCTAAGGTGAGAAGCACCACCCCTATAAGAAACATAACAGCTGATTCTAAAATAGTTTGGTATGCCGATACGATTTGTAGGGCTCCTTGTCTCATGTCTTGGATCGAATTGAACATTTTCAGCATGCTTGTTGAATACATCAACAAGCAAGCATGCTGAGACTTTGTGTCCGTATCAAAGTATGAAATCCATTGGCATTACAAGGTGTCTTTGTAAAGATGGCCATAAAGATGGTCCGCCTCCCATCGTTATGAGCCGGCTGCCTGTTAAAATTCTGCCTGCAGCGTTGTCGGCCGCTAATATTATTCTTACCAAGAAAACCTTGGAATTTATCAATAAGCGCAAGTACTTGTTTGCGCTTTTGCACTCAATAGAAGTCTCTCCTATCTACTGAGTTCAGAGATAAGTTTTTTCGCTAAAATGACCACTAGTGGTTTTTTGGTGCCATACTGAGTCCAAGGCTGGTCATTCAACCATCCACTTGTTACATCATCGTATTCACTTTAAGTGTCCTTATTTGAACGAGTACCAAGAGATCAAAATCACCGCATCGTCTGCGTCGCCAATCACTCTTTTTACTCCTTTTTATCTATTTTATAAAACTAAGATCACCATCGGTCAACCTTTGCCTTGCTGAGTGGCTTACGAAGGACGAAGCACTTTCCAGTGCCCAAGGCATAGGCCGGGTCTTTATTCTTTACCCCTTGCGTTTCGCAAAGTATGTACCATGCGACGCTTGTGTGTCCCTTAGCCTTGTGTTCCGGGGCCCTGCCTTTCCAGACACTTCGGTCTGGACATTTGCAGTTTAATGCTTTAGTTTACTTATGGCAAAAGCAAGGGAATTATAGCATCTGCTGTCCTCTAGCGGATTCTGCAGACAAACCAGCTGGCCTTGACCTCTCCATCGCCAAGTTTAGTTTTGTATCCTTTTTAAGAAGCCTGCCAGGAGGATAATACCATTTTATCCTCTGCGCCTTACTGGTGCCAGTATCCTTCAAAGTTTGTCGATTGCTTCTCTGATATCAGGTTCAATCGAGTCAAACGCAATATCTTCTATTTCCAGGGTATACATTGGCTGTAGTGTCTAAACCATAACATTTTCGCCCAGGTGCTCTTTTACTGCGTTCACGTATGCTCCGCTATTTTTTGTTTCTCCTTCTAACTTAAGTAAACTGCCTGGCACTGTTTTGATGTTTCAACCAGGTCTCCAGGTGCAATGTTCCTCCTGATTTCTTTCATAACGTTTGGCTGGTCGTTCTATCAAGAATGTGCATTCCTCATTACTGGCATCGGTCCTGCTGATTGAGGGTGAAACAAAGCGCCTTTCTTTCACTGGGTGGTCGAAAATTCCATCTTTCTGCGATGAGAACGCCTTTCAGCTCTTCTGCTGTCTTTAGCCATCTATGGCGGTAGTACTATATTCCATCGACAAGATCATCGAGCTCTCCAGTATCGTTTTTAATAACCTTGTTAATTATTTTTTGGCCCGTGCTAAAATTTCTCAGCCTTTTCACGATTGCGTTAACCATTAATGTCAACACCTCGTCTTCGCTCCTTCTGTTAAAAATAATTTGAATTAAATAAGCAGTTGTAGCAACTCGTCTTTACTTCTTATCACAGAAATGCTCTGAATAAGTATTTCGTTGTAGTCTTATTTCGTTTTTGGATTGCTCTTGCAGGTCAGGTCAGGCCGAAAGTGACCAAGCATTTTCTTTTGGCTTTCCCACTTCCGTTGAACCTTGCTTCACGTTTGCTTGCTTGTCAGAGGTTTCTTGCACTGTTATTCAGAGCGCTTTGGGTGTCCTTTCCTCTCCAAAATTTCCCGTAGGAAATTTTGAGCATTTCATCGTAGGCCATCTTTCTGCGTTCAAAGTTTTGTAACTTGCACATCGTGTAGTTCAATGGCTCTGTCTTTCGGTCACGATATTGTTGTTAGAGGGACGTTTGCAGAACCTTGGGTCTAGAAGCGAGCATTTTCGCTACCTTAGCTAGATTGCTTGTAGTATTTGACCCAATTTTCGCCAAGGACCCACTTCTGGAGAAACGAATTCTCCAGTAAGAGAGCATTCCTATTAAAGAAAATATTTATAACAATCTTCAGAAAACAAATACAAGTACTGAAACAAAAACTCGAAACGAATGCCCAATCATTGTCAGTATCCCTTTCTGAGAAAGGTATTTCTAATTTCCAAACGAATTTCCAATTTGAAATCATGTGCATTAACGTATTAATTTGATTGATTGTAATAAAAACATTGGGCAAAGGGGTTTGAAGATATGATAGAGCTGATCCCATCTGATTGCATAACAGTGCTAATTGTCGAAGTTGGGTTTTTATGTAGGATTTAAAACATAGAAATGAGCCATGTAATGAACTGATCATAGAGCGTAAGATGAAGAAGTAGTAGTAAGCACCAGAACAATGGGCGATAATAGAAGAAAACAATGATTTAAACGATAATTGAACACAATTTTATTTTACAAAATAGTTCAGTCCATTGACCTCCAAGATCATGCAATTTCACATCTTCAGATAATTACTTTTCGAGGAAATTTCAAGTCTGTGGTTCTTATTAGCATTGAAACCAATGTAACATTGAGTACTGATAGCTTTTATTGTGGTTGGAACGTAAAAGCCAATTATCCTTCGGAACGCAATGCTTCTGGACGATCCATTAAACACCTCCCTTATCAACATGAGAACCTCCCGCATCACCATGAAAACTTCAACTTATACGGCTATGTCTTCTAATAGGCTATATATTCCAATAGCATATTGGTTTGATCAGTCTGAATATGCGCGTCTATGGTCTCCCAGTAACGGATTGGCGTGATCAGCTTGACTTTGCACTCGATTGAGCGAAGGAATCAGGTCAAAGATCAGGCCTGGCAATTCACATGCCCTTTGTGTCATTATGACAGGACTGTTGCCAATTGATGAAAGCGGTAAGTGTTTTAAACTCTCTAGTATAGAGGGCTGTGAAAATAATCACTGCAATAACAACCACCTCCGTGCTGGAGACTGTACAATAAGCACATGCTTTACACAACGCCTCTTGTCTCTGCCACTGTGCCAACCGCTTTCTGCGTTACTCCTAGTTCAGATAGTAGATCCATATTTCTGCCTCATAGAGTAGGATGGAATGTAGAGCGCCTATTGGTAGTCTGTACCGTGACGGAACGAGACCCTTTTGCTCCTCCTCAACCGATAAGTGCCGTTGTACGTGACTTACCAGCTCAAAAGGACATCGAAAGCATATACCCATCCCGTGTATGACGTTCGCATCTGAGTCTTTTGTAACCATTATACACAAATGAAAGTTTCTGGCCCAGTTCACATTCTAGCAGAAATGATACATTTTGTCAGTTGCTTCGACTTGACATGCTACTCAGCCTATTCAACGCCTTTCTGCAACAGTGGGAATATCCAAAATTTAGGAAAGAGAAGTGATGAACGTGGTAATGGCAGGAACACAAAACTATTGCTCAAGGCACATACTATAACATGTAACGCTCGCTCCCATCAGGATCCTGCTGTAACTTATGCGGAACTACCTAAGGAACCCGAAGCTCGTCTACAACACATTCGGGATTACGGGAAGTTTCCATTCTTGGCCCCACTATCATATATCCATGAAGTAGATATCCAGAGTTACATTCATTCAGATTGGTTATGGTGATCATCCCTTTGCTTTAAGGTCGACTTTTAGATGGCTTCTTCGATCAGATAAACATGTCCGTGGATAAGGCTGTAGCTTGGAAATCGGCCCTCAGTCCTCTAACGGCCAACGGCGGGAATCTGTTTTGAATGAGCGCAGTGAAGCCGATGCTAAGATATGAGTCTGAAGTTAGGGCTGGAGCTTCAAATAGATAGTTTTACCAGAGAGATGGATACTGATGCATACGCAACATGCTTACTTGTGCCCATTATAATCCTTGCTGAAGAACGTAGCTGGACAAGATGAAGGACATTGTGTTCACAGCAGGCGATAAGCTTTCATTTCCCATGGAAACCCATTCATTTCCCATCGTATGCAGATAGTATTAGCTTAGAAAGGTTGTGCGCGTTTGAATTTATAACTTTCTTAGCTCCTCTAAATCAGTTTCGAAATTAGAAGTTGATATTAAATTTGTTTTCTAACCTAAATAAAATTGGTAATATTTATACTTTCGCAAACTTTTTCCAAATATCAATCAATTGTCTGCCTCAGTTTTAATTATATTGATGTGTTCGGTAGCCATTTTCTACTCAAAATGAATTATTAGTATTCCAAAATTGACCGGTGTTTCCAAACCAGCTGGTGGTTAGGTTTGAATTGACATTTCCAGTTTATTTAAAAAGAACGTTTATGAGTGAAATCGTGAAAATGGGGATTTTCGTCAATGCAGTGCCATTTGCGGTTTTGCCGCACTTGACTTGATTTTGAAAATTAGTTAGTGGTTAGTTTTGACATTGAAATTTCGCAATGCTTTCGGGTTTCCACGCAATAAGTGACACACAATGGTCTGTGAATGGATAAATAATATTTGTATTTTATTCTGTACAACGAATTTATAGTAAAAAAAACGAGATGTGCGTGAAGTGAATGTGACGCAAATGGGAAACCTGGTCAATTTGAGTTAAGTTTTATTAAATTTTTATCTTCATAATCACATTCAATATCAATTCAATTCATTCAATAGGAAAAATAATGGCGAAATAGTCTGGTTAAAAATTAGTTTCAATGGTCGACATAGAGCAGCTGAAAGGATCTATGATCTAGATCCATTTAGCTTTCTAGTAGCTAGAAAGGGAGAAAAATGAACATAATCAAATAACTTTGGATTCAAAGTGATATTCTATAATCTCTGGACAATTTATTAAAACAATGTAGATCTATTTCAGAAATTTTTGGTAGATCAATTTTTCCATTTTCACTTACAACATTGAAAGTGATTTATACCCTTGCTAAGCTAACTCAGCGAAGACTCATGGGTGCGGAAGTTCTGATCAAATTTTGTCGAAAGATGGAAAGAGCTCAAGCTGGTTTCGAACACGCATCCCTGCGTGTTGAAGATGCTAAAATGTAGATGCTAAAAACATGTAATATCATTTGAAAAAATGTTGATTCGAAGGTACACCGAGGTTGCCTGAGTATCGATCCAAGTTTTGTTTTCACCATGAAACTCAGATCATAGATCTTTTGTTAGGTCAATCACACACTTTTACTGAAACGGGTTCAATTTTTAATGAAAACTATTGTTACGTATTCCGAGGTGTAGACGACATTCGACCAACAAAAATATGTATATATATATATAAATAAATGAATAAATAAATAAAATAATAATTAATTGGTTAAGTTTTTTGTGTGTACTCATATGTTTAAGTGAAAAGAAGATAATACGGAATGAAATAGATGTAAGAATCAAATTAAAATAGAAATATTTATAGTCAGGTTTAAGGTAGTTACTAAGTTAAATAATATTGATAGCAAACAGAAAAAAAAAATAAATAAAAAAAGTCTCAGTAAAAGTAAATGTCAAAGAAAAAAAAGTCTCAAGAAAAAAATGTCAGTCGCACAAAAAAAATTTTTAGAAGAAATTTGCGATAAATTTTCTATGGATTTGATTCACTAGGTTGTTGTGTACGTAGCAGTATAAATAGTATAGAAATTGTAAGGTATAGATAACCAATTCAAGTAATAGAAATATCGAGGGAGACAATTATAGTATCGAGTATCGAGACAAATAATCAATTCAAGTAATAAAGTATCAAGATAAAGAACCAATTCAAGTAATTGAAGTATCGAAGAAGACAATTATAGTATCGAGTATAGTATCGAGACGAATAACCAATACAGGAATCAATCATAGTATCGAGACAGATAACGGATAGCAAAATCAATTCAATATCAAGTATAGTATAGAGACTTACAACTAATAGAGGACACACTATCAATATAGGAAGTATTAATAAAGTAACAATTGAAATATAAATCGGAGTTTAATTACAAGTACCGGCCGATTGAAGAATCAACCAATAGGACTAACAATAGAGGGAGCTCGATCCCAGGTAGCTCAGCGGAACCGGGGAATCGTGAAACCAGCTGAGGTACAGAGTGGTGCTAAAGGAAGCAAGATCCAAGGAAGCGCTGCAGAACCGGGGAATCGTGAAACCAGCTGAGGTACAGAGTCGTGCTAAAAGAAGCAAGATCCAAGGAAGCGCTGCAGAACAGGTGAATCCTGAAACCAATTACGGTGCAGCTTGTGCTACAGGAAGCACGATCCAGGGAAACCAGTTAAGGTGCAGATTTGTGCTACAGGAAATACGATTAGAGGCAGCGCAGCAGAACAACTGAAGTCCCAACCAGCTGAAGTGGAGGTTCCTGCTACAGGAATCACGATTAGAATCACCACAGCACAATTCAGAGGTATCCAGAGTCAGCGCAACACAATTGACAGGTTGTCGGAATCAGCGCAGCACAATTCACAGGTACACAATTCTCAATTAACATCTTTCAATATTGATCCATTTAGTTTTAAACTAACATGAAGGAGTAAGCTTTTTCCTCTGTGTGTGTGTGTGTATGTGACATGGAAGGATCAGGGCTTGAATAATTTCCTAACCCCCACGCCCACGCGGTGAACTAGTCGGCTTAAACTAACTTTCTTCGGCCGCCATTATGCGGCCTTTGTATTTTCAAATAACCTTGTCTCTTCAAACTTGTTCCTTTCTTTCGCTGCAGGTGCGACCGATCGGTTGCTCCTCGATTAATATTTATTCATTTATAATTATATATTTTATATTTTTTTTTTGAAAATACATAACACCATCAAATAATTAATTGAAGCTTTGTGGCGAAATCAAAGGATATCATATAAATTGAAGCAAGACTCAGTAATTTCCTGGAACAAAAAAGAAAGTTCACCTTGCACAGATCACACCTTGCACATCAGGTTCCCAGTACCTTCAAATAAGCCTTTAATCTTTCTAAAATTCAGTAGGCATTCTGGGATTCATCCATTATATGAATGATTTCTAATGCGCCCTTTTATTTGATATCTGGATAGATAACGAAAATCAGGCGGGTGGTAGAAGCTGTTCTAAAATACTAGAATAGACTAGAATAGACGTACTAGAATAGACGTAGAAAATACTTTGAGCCAAGAAGGGCAAAACTAGTGTTGGAACTGAAAGAAAACCTTAAACGTTTAATATCATCTGAACTACTTGATTTTCCGCGTTTGATTGAAGATCAGCTCAAGATATTACTCACAGGCCTGTACCAATTTACACAAGCTCTATCTTACTTGGCCGAAATTAACGATGATCAAAATAATCTTTAAGGACAATATGTGAAATCAGCACCTAGTATCATTTAAGCGGAAGTAAAATCAAGATATATAAATAGTAAAATCCATCGCACATACATTCATTATATTTCCGACGGCAACAATTTGTTCGGATGGTCGCATGTAGCAGCTATTATTTATTATTTGTCATATGGACGGTATTTATCAAGAATTGTTTGTGCTGCTGAGGTCCTAACTAAGTTATTTTCGACTCAAAGTGTTCCAGATGTAATTAATTCAGTTCTTATAATTCTTTTCAGTTCTTATAATTTTTTTATAACCACTAATTTCATGAAGGGACTTGTTACAGTTTTTAAACTTGTCCGACATTGCTAATAACAATTTGGCTTAACTGTTACGCATTTTAGAATCTTGAAACAAAATACCAAAGAATCCAACTCACAAAGCTACCTATAAGAACAATATCGATGAAAATGCGATGTTGGTAAGATATTTGATATAATAAACAGCCTGAAACTAATTCCGAACGTATTGGCTTACAATCTTGCACGCTGTCGCGTCTAAATGTTACGGTACACCCTATGAATTTCCCTTTATTTGAACTATGCTAAATGCTGATTCCAAAATTCTTCCGTTATAAATTTAACGACTCCGTAAGTTTCATTCAACACGCGCATTTTTTATACATTAACATGCAATTGAGCCACGAGCATTTAATTCTTGATTAGAATTTCGCTTAAGAAATATGCAATTGCATATCCGCCACGCGCATTTTTTTTTCAATATAGAGTTATATCTTTCCACAGGTGATATGATACCTTCTAAATGTGCTATTGCAATAATTAACAAAACCTAATTGCTGCAATCAGCAGAAAGAAACATATAAATTCGATCAATCGAGGAAACTCGGGCGGTCAGTTTTCTTAAATATAGAGTACGGGAATGTCTTAATCCTTGTCAACCCAATGTGAGACTGCATTGGGGTACTCTTTCGGTTCGGGTACACGGTAAAGATATCGTGCGGGTTTTTTTTCTGTAAATTAAGTTAACGTATTATAAGAGAGTGTTATACTAATTAGTGTTCAAATAAAAATTAAAGTTTAAAATTGAATCGTGTGTTTTTTTCTTACTTTTGATACTGTGAAGAACAAAAATGTTAACCACAGTTCTTCTTCCAGGGTCAACAGGACAACGTTACTTTTTAATACTCTTACTAATGCTGCCATGTTGTACTTTTATATTTTATTTTATTTAATCAATGAAAAAAATTGTGTATTTCAGGAGTGTTTTTATTGAGTGCAATAAGAATTATAAAAGAAATTTCATAGAATTGGTTTCATAAATTGTTAAAAAAATCTTTTTATCAAGCTGACAAACTGGTTCGATTCGTTAATCGTAGTTAAATAAACGTCATAGTTGAAATAAACGTTTCCGTTTCATTTTTGTTTTGTTCTCATCGAAGCAAAGACGTATTACGGTTCGCATTGGTATTATAATGTCTTGAAATCGTTCGCTTTGCGTTTCTGAAATATTGGAAGTGCTGCAAAACATGCCGGAGGACCAATCAAATTGTGAACCGACTGAAGAAGAGCGGCACATTCTGCATTTCGACTCAGAATGTAAAGAAAGTGATTGCAATATTATACAAAAAAGTGATTCTTCTAGTGATGATGATAGCACTCATAGCGATTCTGATAGTAGGTGTACATTATTCTAATTGTTGATGTAATAAAATAAAAATTTGTAACGAAAACGGAAACCTTTACAAGCATTTATTTTACTATTTCAGATTCAGCACCTCTCTCGACTGTACGTGGCACAAGAAGAAGAGGTCGGGGTCGAGAGTATCGTGGCCGGGGATCAAGGGTAAAAACTGAAATTATTCATCACAACACTGATGTCGCGGTATCTTCTAGCGGCGTAAGTTGGACCCCTGGAAACCTATAAGTTTTGAATCAACCTGGTCGTCGTCCGCTGCAAAATATTCCAACAGAGGAAGCCGGACTGGCTTCTTTTGCTAACAGGTGTTACAAAGGAAGCATTTTATCTGCATGGAAACTAATTATTGATGATTCCATGTTGCAGAATATTCAGAAATGTACTAAAACCGAAGCTCGGCGTCAACTTGGAGATAATACTCAGTGACTCCTATTGAATCAGTTAGATACTTTTATTGCAATGATCTACGCTCGAGGCGCCTGTCGGGCTAAAAATATTGCTGTTAGCGATCTATGGGATAAAAATTGGGGTATTCAGCTTTGTTCACAAAACATGGCTCGGAATCGTTTCAAAGAAATAATGCGATTTCTGCGTTTTGATGTGCAAACAGAAAGGGCGGAACGTTTGCAAACAGATAAATTTGCAATGATTTCGGAAGTATGGAATAAGTTCATCCACAACTGTATTTCATGTTACAAGCCTGGGGGAAATCTCACTGCTGACGAACAGCTTTTTTCCACAAAAGTTCGGTTTAGATTTATGCAGTTTATGGGTAACAAAACAGACAAGTTTGGGGTCGAATTTGGGGTTTGTGTTGATGTTGATTCGAAATACTTGTGTAATGATTTCCCATATTTGGGAAGAGATGAAGGCCGCCCACAAAATCAAAATTTAAGTGAGTGCGTTGTATTGCGGCTAATGGATCCATAATTGAATACTGGTCGAAACGTAACAACTGATAATTTTTTCACCAGTGTAAGTTTAGCTAAGAAACTAATTGAAAAACGTACATCAATAGTTGGTACGGTAAACAAAACACGACAAGATGTTCCAGCTACTATAAAAACTGCATCCCTTAGTTTATATGAAACCCGTATCCACAACTCTGAAATCTGCACACTTACAGTTTATCAAGGTAAACATTCAAAATCCTGTATGATTCTAAGTACACTTAACTCTAATGTATTTTTTGGCACAGAAGAAGCAAAAAAGAAACCAAACACCGTGAAGTTTTAGAATTCTATAAAATTCGATGTACACGTAATTTATTAAATGGCCAAGAAATATAGCGTTAAAACACCTTCTTGTTTTTGGCCTGTGCACGTTTTTTATAATATTTTGCACTTGGCAGCAATAAATTCCTGGATTTTGTACACAAAACTAGCTGAGAAAAAAATTATTAGAAGAAAGTTTATTCTTGACTTGGCAAGAGAGTTAGTCGGCCGAGATACTCACTCCCCGCTGACACCAACCCTTTACAGCCCAGCATACCCCCAGAGCCTGAAGAAAAACGTAGCAGAAAGAGAAGAAAGTGTTTTGTGCTGAAGTGCAGGAACAAAACCAGTAATTTTTCTACCACTTGTAAAAAACCTTTGTGTGGGTCTTGTAATGTCAACAAGGAGCTCAAAAATCAACAGTTTCCTAATAGTATGGTTTTTATTACTTAATAATTTTTTTAAATAACTAATAAGTTATTTTATTGAGTATTAAATTTATCAATTACTAAAATATTAATATAAAACCATAACACACGCATATAATATTACATGAGTCATTTGACCCCACTTGGTCGTTATAGGTAGTTCAAAATTTTGGTCTTCCTAGTATTAATATCTGTCTCATAATTGTAAAACAAATTTTTAAAAACACAATTCTATGTTTTAGGCAATTTATCATACATTGCACAACTCCACTCGAAAATAATGAACGCTGCATATTGTGAATTATTCTCCGAATTTAATAACTACACAAAACTGGCATTTGAAATTTTCAATTTATTATTTTTTCATGGCCGTAGACATTTTCCCCTGAAACGACATTAAATTCCCAGAAAAATTTGCAAATTCGAATTTGAATTCCATGCGAATGAATAATTGCCACGAAAACAGTTGATGGCGTTTTGATTGAATTTTTCAATAAATGATTTCATCTGCCCACACGCATGAAAATTCCTACTCGTGTAATTAATTTGCATCCATTATTGATATGTTAATAATTTATTCAGGCAATATTTCAATTTTCCGAGAGAAATTTACATGCATACAAAGTGTTGAACTGATTACTGTTCCACATAAACAAAGCAATTATATGTTAATGTTTTCCCCGGAAAATGTTAGAGAAAAATGATAATCACGAATAAATGTGTTAGTGTAATTATTTATAAATTAGATAGTTCTTGTTCAATTCAACTAATTAATCTCCCTGAAAGTAGTTTTCGGATATGAAAGTTCGAAACTGAAAGGCTTTTGTTGGCCATGAAATTGAAGCCCTCAACATAACTGAAAGTGAATAAATAGGATACATTTATATCATATCGGAATGCAGGGACATTTTTTGCCTTATGTTCCATAAGATTTGGTGGTTTGTTGACGGGATCCCGAAATTCTGAACTGAGCGGATAGCTTATTTCGAAAATCTGACTTCATAACAGCTCCACAGGTAAGTATGAATTGTTGTCATATTTATTTTGATTTTTAGTGAAAACACACGAGGGATTCAGTTTCAAAAAACACTAGGAGTGTTCAAAGTACAAAAAAATTATATCAAAACGTACAAGTTATAGTTTAAGGGGTTATACCTGTGTGAATTTTTTTTCGATTTTTTTTTATTGGCTAAAAGTATGCTAACACATCTCTAGAATTGAAATCAAAAAGGTCCAAATACTAATATACTTCAGAAAATTTTTGAGAATCAATTTTCTGAAGCAACTCAAATGCTCGAAAAACGTAAAATTTGCTCACTTTATATTATATAGTAATTAATCTTCAGTTACCGACCCTCATTTTCAGTACATAGTTGCCGAGGTTAGGTGATGGTGACACCCTATTTGAAGTCACGCTTTTAATCAAATGTATATTAAAAATATGTTAAAATTATATATGTTCTCAATGATTATTTGATAAACGTGTTCACGACTGACTAACAAAGGATCGAGTCAAAACAAGCAGCTACTGAAAGAGACAGATATATAACCTATTGATTATTAAAATATTCCTGTTTCAACTTGCGAGGTGTCACGGTGACACCACCTCGGCAGTCAAAGGTTAATATACACTGTATAGGGCACGTTCTTTCGTAAACGACGCTAGGAGAGCTTCTTTTTACTCGATCGCCTACACGCTGCATTTGAGGTTAAAGTACTATAGATCAGATATAGATAAATCGTTCAATGCAGTCGTGTGGTCCATCGCGCCGAATTATGTGTCGAACGGCAAGGCAGTGCTCGATATCGCGACGGATATCGTAGTTATCTTATTTAATGATGGACTGTCGGACCTTCTCCCCATCTACGACTCATTAGGGTTGACTGCAGGACCTAATTTTTACAATTTCTGCTTAGAAACAGACGCCGAGCGAATAAAGGCTGCTGAGCGCTGAATTTCCGACGTTGTAAAAGAGGCGAGACGCGGCCTTTTAGCATCAAGAAGAGGAGGAGAAATCCACGGTCTTGGAAGGCCAACTGTATGGTGTTGGGATAGCAGAGTAAAGGTAAAAAAATTTGTATATAGTAAAATTTTGAAAATTCACAAATTTACAAGGTTTTGAAACTTTAAACGCGTTTATCTCGAAATTGTATTTTTGAAATTTGCCGCAAACGAAACTCTTTCAGTTTTCATCCGATTGACTTGCCGTTATAACTGTAGCTTTTTGATATGATTATCTAGTGAAATACACACGATTTTAGCGATTAGTTTTGTTTAAAAAAAAGTTATAAGCAATTGAAGTCATTTTTTGGGTCGAAAATGCAATTTTTTTGTTAAATGGACGCCATTTTGCGAAAAATCGATATTAAACTATTGCCTTGTGTATTTCACTAGAAAAACTCATGGAGCTTATGAAAATTTTTTTTTAATTGTTCCAGATGCAGATGGGGCTGAGAAACTTGTCCGGCCGCGGAACGTGTTTTGTAAATACTAGTGACTTTGATGTGCACGACAGCCGCCATTTTGTATTGAATTTAAAATAAAAAAATTTTTTTGCACTTCCGAAAAGTCGCCCTTTATATTGATATAATAGTATTTACAAAAGCTTTTTCTCAAAATCCTTGAAAAAAATCCTGAAAAAAGGCTTGTTTTTTAGCCTTCACATAGGTATAACCCCTTAAATGAAATGTGATTAATTTCCCAACTTGGAAAAAAATCCAAAAAATCTGTGAACATGAGTCTTCTAATGTGGTTTCTCCCTTTAAAGAATTTTGAATTGTATCAACCACCTTGAAAACACAAACCTGAAAAATGTTAACAATAGGAGAACCCTTTCTAAAAAATTGCACTCGAAAGCGTTCTTCGTCTTAACGAACTTATTTTTTTTGTGGCTTAATAGTTCTCCGCAAAATTTGAACTGTGAGAAGGATTAGAGCCGCTTCATTTCAAGACCAGATATACGAGTAGATGATTTTGTGAGAATCAAGCTTGACATAAATCATTGCTCGAAGACATCTATCACAGCTAGGTGATAGCTTGACTTGAAGCTTGACAAACGAAAAGTGAGTATCATGTCCACTTAAATTGACAAAAAATGCGAAATGGTTCGCAAAAATGATAAATTGCTTAACAGTAGGAACTTCACCATAGACGGTCCCAAGCGCGGTTGAGAAAGGAGGAGGCTTCCATGGTTCCTCATCCGTCTCGGATGAGGAACAATTGCCTCGGGGTTACATATAAGGTTTACTGGTTCCTCGTTGATGAAAGACAAGTTGACTCATTGCCTTCAAATAATGCAAACATAAATCTGGGTGAACTCAACGCTGAGGTTCGCAATTAGCTATCTCATCGGGGATAGCTCATGACGGGATGACCTGGGTATCACCGGGTGGCAACACACAAAATCAGATCGTCCACATTCTGATCCAAAAACATTGAGCCGCGAGCATTACTTGATATTCACACATACCGACGAGCTAATAGCAAAGAGTACCCATGGGTACTCTTCCGCAAAGAGTACCCATTCCGCGTCAAAGAAATCGAGAACTGTTAAAAATTTACTCATATTGACTTTATTTCTCATTTTAACCAGCCGTTACTTACAATATAAGCAGATCTGATGCAATTAACAAATTATTGGGTGGTTGCATTGAAAGTGTCGGGTTAGGGATGACTTATCTGTATAACTCCTTATTCCAGAACGCCACTTCTGTCTTCTGTCTGATGTCCATGAATGGAATCAGAGTACTAAGGTATGCAGTTTACAAGAAAGTAAAGGCACCGATCCAGCAGCACAACTTATAAAACAAAACTTTGACCGAGTGGACTGCCAAAATGTGCTTAGAAGGATTGGTTTTATAGCATCTATTAAACCCAATAAGCCATTGTTTTTCGAGAAGAACCTTACAGAGAAGCTAAAGTTTGCTATGGACCGTAAATACTGCAATCAAGTAATTTGTCCAGAAGAAAGCAAAATTATTCGGTTCCAATTTTATGGCAATCATTATTGGCGACGACTAAATGAGGGCTTCAGAAACACTGAATCAAGCAAACATTAAAGCGTGGAGAGGGAAACTTAGTTGGCTGGGATTCACATGACACCCTTTCGGTCTGTTGGTAAAAATAGAAGGGCTAGTGAAAAAGAAGATTATTTTGATAATGCGAAAAGAACTTATCAGATTTCATCGGTGAATGCGCTCGAAGGAATCCATCGAAGGAATCGTTTTTCAACATGATGCTGGCCCAAAGCGAATCCCTAGAATTGTGCAAATTTGGCCTTGCAAGCAACAATTCTCAGAATTATAGCAAGATGGCAAGCGGAACGTCCGGAGCTAAATCCGATTGAAAAAAATATGAATATATGAGAAAGAAAGTGATAGTCCTTTGAAAAACGTGATGCAACTCTGGAACCGATTGTAAGCTGAATGGGAGATAATTCCACATAATAATATGTGGCTTCTGGTTGAAAGCATGCTGACATGTTCACGAAGTGTCTCAGTAACAAGAGACTGTGGATAAAGTATTACGAAGTTCCCGGAAAATTTCCCTAACATAATGTTTTATCGTTAGTAGTTTTTTGAAGATAGCTGAAGTTGTTTTTGTTTTTCTGTTATAAAGTGAAAAAACTGTAAATTATTCTTTTTCTTTCGTTTTTGAAACCATCTTCAAGGATCTTTCTTTCTAAAATATTTTTTTTCGAAAGTTTTCTTAAAAAAACGTTTTTTCAAAACCGCATCTATCAAGCATCTATCTTTGCACGCCACCGTTCATATAAAATCGAACTTCGTTGATAGTAGGAGTACCATATAAGCAATTCGATTACTTTACGATTATAGCATTGTTCGATTTCATAACGCTGATTTTTCCTCCACATATCTTTTCTCTTATTAAAGTGCAGTCTTTAATAGATTCGTTGTATATTCTTTTTTTTCCTTCAATTAATAACAATTTGTCAGCACATTTCAGTTTTCTTTTCTTTACATGTCAATATATTCTCTGGTTAACGACAATCTACGACGACTATAAACCATGACCAGGGAAGAAAAGGAAGAAATAGATTTGTTTGACGCTATTGTACATTGATATCTGTGGTGGTAGTGTCTGCTGGAGACATACTTTTATGAGGAGTGGTGTCATTAATAACAATATAGATATTTGTTTTTTCGAGCGCGGCAATTACTTATTTTAACGAGTCGACTTGTTGATGAAATCATTAAACATGTTCTAAACATTACTAAAAGATTTCAGTTACCATGTGTGGTATAGACTTTATTGAATATTTGATATGCTTTGTACATTAATTTGGGATGGTAAAATTATCTATATTACTTCTTTGGAACTCTGATTAATCAATGTTTCAAAATTCAAATCAAATGCCGAACAAATTTGTGTTAGAATCTTTTATCACAATGATGGTAAATCTATCAGTCAGTTCTTGTCTCTCCTATAATTGATAGATATCTCCTTTGATATTATTCGATATTTGATTCAGATTGGCTGGGTTTTCTTTGATTCAGAAATCCTTATCCTCGGTAAAGCAGGACAGCTTATCTTGGATGAAAATGTCGTATATATTGCAGAATTTAAACTCATTCCATTTCGTTGTTACCTGGTACTTTGTTTCTAATATTTTGGCTTACTTAGGGAATCTCTAGTATAGTAGGTAAAACATATTTATCCATTAATTGCCACAAGGGGAATATTGGTCGATAATAGTATTCTTGAAGTTAGTATTCTTTGGAGATTGCTACGCCCACACACACGCGGATTTAGAGGTTTCCATAAGGCTCCTCCAGCGGATGACGATCCTGCAATGACCCTGCACTGACCCGACTAATGAATCCCAAATGTCGCACCTAGGCAGATGGAACCGATATTTTGAGTCAATCACCATAAAGCCGAAACTCATGGAACTAATGTATTGAATACATTCCGGCGAGAAAAAAAAACAAGTGTTCTTTTCCGCTAAAAATCCTTTATTCCTAGCCCCTTGTGTTAGCTACACTCGATAACTCATTTATATATTCCTTTTGCTTCTTTAAGGATACATATACGGTGAAGATAGTGGCTCAAACGGGCAGTTCTACAATGGTGCCCTGCAAAACTTTATTAACTACAATCAAACACCAAATTCAGATGACAAATGGGCGAGTGAACACAGAAAAGGAGAGTGCCTTTACCTATCATGAACATGGGGAAAATCCACCTATAGGAATATCCACCTATAGGACATGGGAAAAAGTACCAAAACTAAACGCCCGGAAAATACATGATGGGTAGAACCTACCGATTACATTCAAATCATGACACCACGCGGTGCTGATGTGATCAGAGCTTTAAATTCTGACGCAAACTGCAAAAGCCCGCCTCAAAAGGAAGAACAGGCCCGTTCAATTGTGCTGATGCATCGTGAAGAAGAACGCCTCATGCATCAGGCAGGAAACATGGTAAAAAAGAGCGTAGTATCCCGTATCGTCCAGAGCAAACAGGCTTCTACGAATGACGGGTTCCCGGAGGTGGCAACCGAGACCATCAGAAACGCTTTCAAAAATCTCCTTCTTGGAAAAGTAGCCAATGATGAGCTTTTTCCTGGGGAAAAAGTTTTCAGAGCTGCGAGCGAAGAGATTGTTTCATGAGTTTTTTGTCCACATATAACATTTCTAATTGGGTACTTGACACTAAACGAATCAATGACATCTTCCTGAGTGAAGCTTAACTCTTTCGGGGGCATTATTCCGGGCACAGTGGGAAGTGTTTTTGTGTGGAGGACTTTAATGCTAAAGCTTTTAAGTGGCGCATTTCTTGGCGCATGTCTTGTCCAAGGAGGAAACAGACCCAAGAGATGACATCCGTAGTAAAAATTGGTTACATTTACTATTTCTATCGCTTTTGCCGCGTAAGTATTATCCCGTACATGACATTCACTTTGAAGATCTGTGTTTTAAGTTCATAAAAGTTCATGACATTCACTGTGTTTAAGTTATATAAAAGGAGAGTTCTACAGAACTTCTTGGCTAGTGATCATAAGTACATAGCATTTGAGATCCATAACAATATTAGCGCTCCGCCCCGAAATGCTCCTGAGACGCATGCTACAGGTTGGCTCATCGTCGGGACCAGAGAACTGACTGCTGAGACATGGCGAATTCTGGAATAAGTAGCGACAAATCTGCTTGTAAGTAATCTATGCCCCACCGTGGACTTAGGTATAACAACTCTCCGGTGTGCTTGTGGTCAACCAAAATCGGGAAATAACGAAGGGAGTATCACAAACTTAGGCATGGAGCTCAACGGACGCCAAGCCAGTACGCGGCATGCACCAGAATGGCAATATATCGGTCGGTCAGGAAATGACTTCGCAGACCGATGAAGTACGAAATAGCCGGAAATTTACAGAACAGTCAAAGAAGTGAAGAATTACCTGTGGTGCTTTACGCTAGTTTTGTGGTAGTTTGTTGTAGTCCAGGTGTCCTTCGCCACGAAGTGGACTAGATGGACGAGATGTACAGACTCTCCTTCACAACCATTCCGTCCATAATGATGCTGTCCATATGAAAAGACAAATATTTTAGCCACTCTTCACGAGGAAATAACTACAGTTAGCAGTTTTTCCATGATGTCAAAGAAGGCTTCAGGACCAGACAGTATCGCAGCCGATGTCTTGCAATGAGTCTGTCAATATTGCACTGACTTGCATAACAGCCCATTAATTTCCGTTTGCAACAAGAGGTTTGTTAACGAAAATGGTTTTTTAACAGAATCGGGGTGATCAGCAAAAGGAAGGGAAATCCCAAATCGCCGTCAGTATACTGCACGTTATTGCACTTGTTAGATGTGGCCGGAAAACTGCTCGAGAAGCTCCTAAAGGGTAAACTCACTGACGTTATCCATGCCACTGAAGACCTTTCTCCACGGCCGTACGATTTCAGAGCACGGCGCTCCACTATAGATGCAGTTGTGGAGCTGGTACCTGCGGTACAACAAGCGGGGCACGCAACCTGGTCAACTATTAGTTGATCCTCCTAGAAAAGCTGGACATCAGGAATGCGTCCAACCTCGCTAGACGTACGGGTATTCTAAATCCTTGGAAAATTAACCCAAGTACCCGGAAAACTAACAAACATCTCGCAGGATTGACTGCTGTTTGGATGACCACTTACAGATGGACATCCTAACAAAAAAGACAATCACTAGAGAAAAAACGATCAGTGTTGGCGATACATTAGTATCCCACAAAAACTGCAGAGTCTTGGAATTCAGTAAACTTATGGTCTAGGATGGAAGACCAAGTCCAATCAAAAACGCGACTTTTGAAAAAAGCGAAGCGAAATAATAAGAACCATATTTAAATCCAAAAATCGCTGGCACAGGTGCAAAAACGAGAAGCACTGCGAATTACATCAGTATACCGGGTAGGCTTAGAGAAAGAGTAGAATAAAAAAAGGGGAAGGTGGTAGAGCAAAGAACTGCTAAATATGAGGGAAATACTCAAATGAAATTCAAAACTGAAAGTGAAATGAGAGTATCTTGAAGACGGCTGTCAGAAGGACAATTTTGGAAGTAATTCCGAAATTGTCACTTTGTACAGCAAAATGGAGTAAATTAACTAGTGATCTAGGTTAAATAGGGCTCTGAAAAGGGAGCAATTAACAGACACAAAAATGTTAGTTGCCCAGGGCTCACTACTTACTTACGTACTCATAGTGATGCAAATAGTTGAAAATCTAAACAAGAAGGGTGCCAATACGATGGTAAACGCGATATACGTTTTTCATGAAATAGTAGACTACCGAAAACATTTTCACCCCAGATTGGTAATCACGTTTTTGAGGGTGGTGTGGGCGATTAATGGAAAATCACTCAATCGATTGCTAAGATGTTTGAATATATTTTTGCACACATATATGGCTACTATCGCATAAACTAGAATCGTTTGATTGAGCTTGTTCGATTTCCATGCGATTTCCCACCTTGAAAATCAGATTTTTTGGGAAATTGCTTCCATTTTGTTTTCTGCTTTTAGTTCATGAGAAAGCCACTTTAAAAAAGAATAGCTTTTTTTAGAATTTTTTTCGATCATCCAGACGTTCAAAGTCATGCACAGGAACTAGAACTTTCTGGAACCAGAAGGACGAAAATTTTTTTGAAAATTTACAGAAAATAAAATGTGCATGAAGGTTCAGGTTGTCCCATCTGTTACATACTTTTAAGTTTTCACTGTTTTTCAATCAAAATTTCGGGGCAAACTAATTGGTTGATATTTTGTCGTTGAAACTTTGCATATATGCCACTTGCTGTTTCATTCCAATCTCATAATAAAAATATCTCCTTCGTTGCCTTCTATATGGAGCATATGTTTCTGAATACGAAACATTTATGTAAGTATTCTGAGCACTGGTAAAATTCATTAAGGCAAAGGATGGACCGAATTCCACACCATTGAAAGTAAAAATAGCGTTCTCAAGTGCTAAAATTAACAGTAGAAGTGCGACACATTATTGACTTTATAAGTCCCGAGCAACACATTTCAGACTTTAGAAAAGCACGTGCGACAAATGTTTCTTATTATCCTTGTTAGACTTTAGCTGTTATAATTCGGTTACGTGAAAGGAAAGGTAAAGAAAACCAAATAGAGGTATAACCAAATGTCCTTACGTCTGGTTGCAACACATTAACTTACCACAATCACGAGGAATACGATAATTGAGCTTTGCGTCCATAGTCGGGATATCCCCAGGCGATGGCTTTGCAAGTTGAAATATTGCAACCCCAGCATGCAGATTGCCACGAGACCAAAGGTAACCACTGTAAGGAGCGTACAAACGAGGCAGTCTGCCTGAAACGTGGAAATGGGTGCGGTGAAGTTATGCCAAATAATTAAAAATCTGCAATTGCACCTGCAGCAGTCCTCGGTTGTTCGGATGCTTGTACCAGATTCGAATTGATTGGCACAACGTGTATCTGCAATTAGGAATGTCCAAATGAAATTCAAGCAATTGCAATGGTAATCATCAGGTCGGTCTAGTTCAATTAAATTACTTCCTACCTCAGCGTTTCTTCCGTTGGGAAGCGATATTGACACAGCTCGCAGTGGACCATCCCTGAAGTACTGAGCCAATGTTCCAGACAGGACCTGTGTACGTACGCCAGTGTTCCCTTGCACATACACGGTGAAATTAACCTGGGGATGAGTTGAACATTTCCAGCTTAATTTTGGTCAGTATAATTGTTATTATTCCCGCGAAACACACGCAATGTGGGAGGCATGGTGCCCATTTAAAATAAACAGAAAAGTCAATGAAAGTGTTGTATACTGGATGGTGAACGATTTTTGTGCACTGGTTTACTAAGGGCTGCGAAACGTTGCATAAAGGATTCTAGCATAATAAACGGTAAGCTCAGTCTGTTCTACGAGGAACATAGAGTTTCTCAACTTCTTATTTGACTGCTTCCTGCATTCGTCGCGAACTCGTTCCCGCATTTATCTATATTTTTCTCATCCATTTTACGAAGGTGATTGTAGGAATGGTTAATTTGTTATTACAAATACAAAATTTGTGAACAAATAACCGTCGTAATGTGTGACAAAAGTGACGATTCGAGAGACAAATTATTCCTAAGGATTTGTTACGGATATTAAGGGCCGCTAACCCCCCCCCCACGGGTACTACCTTGGAATGATGGGGGAGGGGGGGGGGCTTGGCGAGGTTGCCCGTCATCCAGACGCGTGATCAAGTCACTAAAAGTACCCACCAAAAAAATTATATGATGAGTGAAAACAAAAATAATAAACTAAGGGTGGGGATATACACCCCGGCATGTGAGGGAGTCTCGACCTCATGCGGGCTTCTCTCCAGTAATCTTGCTGGGGATAAGTCGACAGGGCATTTTCCATTGGTGGAACACTTGACCACTGAAGAATCAAAAATTACAAGCGAAAAAATCAACGACACAAGCATGTTCGCCCGAAGGCCAAAACTACTGCGAACTCCGCCTCAAAGAGTAGCCAAGCCTAATCAAGGCAGCGAGAAAACATCGCGCAAGCAAACCTCTATCGAACGCTTTGCAACAGCGAAAAAGGTGCTTGTCCACAACATTCCTGCTTCAAAAGGCGATGGAGCCAACGATACTTGAAGCGTAGTGGAGACTTTGGGCACTGGAGCCATCGATCCGAAGTGCAACTCTCCTGGGGTCATCGAAAGCCAGAAACCGAGCAACGTGGAAAGCGAAAACAATGATGCTTAACAGAAACAAGACTCTCCTGCTGACAGTATAACGAGTACCTCACCTGAGAATGACCTGATAACGAAAAAAGCCGCTGACAGAAGTGAGGAAGAGCGTCTAACAAGGAACATAAGCGCTATAATAAACGTGACGAAAAATGCAACAAATGTCCAAAAAAATGACTACAAGGATATCAAAAACGGGATTGGCGAATTGGAGGACCTCGTTGATAGGATCCAGCACTATCGCCACAGATGGCTACGGGCGTAGAGTGAATTGAAAGAGCTTAATAAAGTTCCTGATAATAAAACTCCCTTCACCGAAAGTGCTACTCCTCTCGTAAACGACAAAAGGGCGGCATGTAGCCCACTTAAACCTGACCGTAGGAAAAGGGTAAAGGGGCCGACACCAGTCGAGACAGGAGACATCAGTCAAGGGGAGGAGAGAGATGTTGAGTTTCAATTAGTGCGCTTTAAATCGCAACAGCAGGCTGCGAAGAAGATACAGCGCGCGACAGCAAAAGATTTGAAAGAGGCGCCCGAAAATCGAGAAGGCACGAAACACAGCGCAATGCCTTAAAAGCGAGCAGCAGCAGCAAGCAGCGCAGGGATCCTCTTCTGATCAAGTCTGCAGACGGGAGAACTTACGCCAAGGTCCTCAAGGAAATCAGGCAAAATGTGGAACCCGAATAAAACGGTGTCTGCATACGAACGGTAAGAGCGACCAGAGCAGCCGGTCTCCTCGTAGAACTCGGAGCGGAATCCACCGACAAGGGCCTGTTCGAGAACGCTGTCAAGGACCTTCTTGGCTCTAAAGCTGTTAACTCGACATAACAGCCGAAGGCCTTGTTGCGACCACTGCTGCTTCGCTATTTCTCTACATAGCAAAGTACGCAAGTTGACGTCATTCCTTGTTCATTTATCCCATCTTCACCTTTTCCTCTCACATGTCATGTTCCTTTTCACCTTGTTCCTCACAATATTCATCCCAGTATCCACTCCAAATAGTTGGTACACAATCCAATATATTTGAATTTCATATAATTCAAATATGCTGGATTCTACCAACAACAATCCCTGCCTTTAGTTACCCGACGTCAACATCGCGAGTGGCGACGGAGATGCCTGATCTTTGTTATAAATTAACATTCATCAGGTGATTCTGGGCATAGTGGATCCGATTCAGGTTGTGGAACCCCGACATCTGAGTTCGAATCCATCGTGGGTAGTAATCTTTTAACCTTTTGTCAGTTCCTCTTTTTCAGGGCAATTAATATCTTAATCCAATTGCCCTGGGGAAGTTGGCCCTGACCGAAGGGTGAAAGGTTAACATCCGCGAGCCGGTGAGGGACAGTTGTCGACAGCGGGATGCTGTACCGGTGACGACAGCGGGTTGGCGGTGATGGGGATTTGCTGGAGGATGGGCAGTTGCTGGATGGTGCTGATTGAGGGTGGTCGAGAAGTTTTTTTTGTTCGGTAAGAGGAGAGTTGGTCGACAAGTTGGCGGTGTTACATATAGAATTCTGAAAATTGTTATTCTAAATTTTTAAGTGAATTTATGCGATTTTATTAACGTTGTGTTACCCCACGGCTCAGTATTTTCAATTTATATTTCACACGTTGTTTTACGGAGATACATTTCATCGTGCGCCGGGAGAAATTAGTGAAATTGGTGAAATCGGTTTTTGGGCTAGGAATCGTTACAAAAAATAACATTTTTGTTCGTTAAGGGCAAGAGTTAAACAAGTGAATTTTGAAACGAAAATACCAAACAAAATCTCTGTGCCCAAGAGTACCATTTGAAAAATTGTGAAAGTGAAATATGAATTCGTTGCTTCCATTGGAAGCCAATTAAATTAAACATTTGAAAATAGTAGAGTTAGATAAAGGCGTGAAATGCCGAGAGGTGACAGTGAGAAAAATGTTTTTTTAAAGGATACTCCATAAAAAAAAAAACAAGAAAAAGGAAAAAAGGAAATATATGGTGATTATGTGACTTTGTAACAAAACCTATAAGAGACATTTTACATTAAATGAAAATCTTATCTGAATAAGCTTAAATTGAAAATCCAGCGAAAATCTACTCGATACGATTAAACTTTTATTTTGAATTGCACTCATCGTGAAAGGCTTTTCTGAACGAGGAATAGTTGGTCATTGTATGCGACGAGCAAATATGGAAAACATCATCAGAAAAATAAAAAAAATAAAAAAAATAGAATAGGCAATTTATTATATTTATTTTTATAACTGCACTTAATATATAGCATGCTGTGAACCGTACCCGATCGGGTTTGGTGGTGGTATTTTTATTGGTATAGTATTTTTTTTTTTTGAATTTTTCTTTATTTTGTTCTTTCTTCCTTTTTTTTTATAGATTTAAATTTAAAAATTCTCTTTAAGTTTCCTTTTTTTTTCATTATATTTTTTTTCTTTTTCTTGTTTTGTTTGCTATTTTAATAAAAAAAAAATGAAGTAAGGTAAAATTTTTTTTTCATTTCTCCAAGCCATCTCTCCTTCGTCCTTATCCCTTATTCCCCTCCAATTTGTAATGTTGTGTTTCTGAATTAGGTGGCCCAGCACGGGCAGTGATCTTCCCCGAACGACCCCGACCAGCTGAGCCTAGCCGGCCTCAGTATGCCACCTGGGGGAACATGAGATCACTGCCATATAAATGTCTGCGACCGCGGCAGCGTGATCGCAACAGCCTCTTTGTAAATAAGAGGCCTTGACTGCATTGCGGATGCCAAAGAAGTAGAAGATTCCATTAGGCAAATCCTTCCTACGGCAGAGAGCTTTAGCGTAAGGCTAACGCCAACCAATCCTGAAGGGCAAAGGGCGGCAATAATAGATAACCCAGAGAAAGATGCTGTGCAACTCCTGGCCAAGGAGAAAATTAAAGTCGGCTGTGTTGTATGCAGGATACGTCAGATATATATACCAGATTGAAGCAAACTGTGCTACAAGTGTGGCACTTCTAGCCATAAGGCGAAAGACTGCCCGAACGAACCCAGTTCCATCTTGTGCAAAGATAAGGGGCGGAAGTCTGAAGATCTGGCTCATATTCCAGGAAGTGGTAGGTGCCAGGATTTCAAAGAGGCACTAAGCAAGAAAAGAGCAAAGACATGATCCAAGTCCTGTAGATCAACATACACCGCAGCTCAACCGCACAAGATTTACTAGACCAGGTTGCGAGAGAGAAAAAAGTCGACTTGTTGCTGATATCTGAGCAACACCACAACAAGGAAGAGCCTGGATGGTATTGTCATCGATCCAGCACCACCGCCATCTAGGTACGTGATAGGGCTCTACCCACAGCTTGGACTTGCTCCAGTGGAAATGGCTTTGTGCTCATTGGGTGCGCCGATTTGACATTCATAAGCGGCTATTTCACGCCGAATGAGTCAATTTCATGTTCTCAGAGCAGGCTCGATGAACTGAAGGAAGTTGTCTCGAGCACGGAAGGCCGAATCCTTGTTGGCGGTGACTTTAATTCCAAGGCGATAGAATGGGGAATGCCTCTTCCAGACCCGAGAGGAAAAAGATTCCTAGAAATGGTGGCTAGGAGGCAACTTGTCATCATGAACGTTGGGAACACACCAAATTTTCGACGGGGAGGCTGCTTGGGAACTATTCCGGATGTGACATTTGCTTCGGAGTCCTTAGTGCCTAGGATACACAGATGGAGGGTACTGGAGGACTACTCGGCGAGCGATCATCAGTACATTGCATTCGAAATTGGTGAGTGTGCTACTCGACGCGTAGCAACCCAAACCTCAACTGTATGTTGGAATATTTCTAAAATAGATGTCGACACGTTCGCCGCAGCTCTTATGACGGGTGAAACTATGACGGTAACGGGGGAAGCCTCAGCTGAAAACATGGTGAAGTCCACCATGAGGCTCATCAAGAATGCGTGTGACTGCTCTATGCCCAGGCGACGGCCTCGATACAATAAGCCTGCTGTGTACTGGTGGTCGGCAGAAATCGCTGAAAAGCGAAGAGAATGTCACAGACACCGCCGCGAAGCCCAACGTTCAACAAATCGAGACGAGTCACATTCCCGAACGCTGGCATACATGTCGGCCAGAAAACTCCTCCGTAGGCTGATTAACGAAGAGTACTGCTCATAAGAGAGTACTGCTCATAACACTCGATGTGAGAAATGCCTTCAATTCTGTTAGATGGACAGATATGCTTCGTGCTCTGGAATATTTCAGGGTGCCGAGGTATCTGACACTGGTATTGAAAGACTATTTCAAGAACGGGAAGTTCATCTATGACACATTGGGAGGCCAGCGAAGAATTGATTTGACATCAGGGGTGGCGCAAGGTTCCGTTCTGGGCCCGAACCTCTGGAATGTCTTGTACGATGAACTTTTGAGGTTGCAGCTACCGGGGGAGTTGCGCCTAGTTGGCTACGCAGATGACGTAGCAGTACTAGATAAGTGAATTGGGGCCGTGGTTCTACAGAATGCATGGTGAGACTGATTATTACCTGACGCAACTACTCAGTTGTCACGGGTTTTTTCAGTCTTACCTGTATAAGATGGCAAAGTCACCACCTCCAACTTGCGTGTTCTGCCCGGGGATGACGGATGACGCCTGCCACACGTTCTTTACGTGTACCAGATGGACAAGACTCCGTTCGCATCTCTCGGGGAAAATAGGCATGCTCTCCCCGGAATATGTAACGGGAAAAATGATGCAATCAAAAGACAATTGGAACTGTGTGTCGCATTACGTACGGACAGTTCTTTTCATAAAGAAGGGCATGATGGATGGCTTGGTCAGGGAGGGGGAGTTTTCTTTAATATTGTAACTCTGAACATTTTTACTGGCACTGAATCGTGGGTTTATGGCTTTGACCCCCAATTAGAGTCTTCAAAATATAGTCATCTCAGCGGAAGCGTTGGGAGCTGCTAAAATATTAAGCATAGACGGCGTTTTCTCAGTCAAGTGTCTTCTTTGTCCACCACTTACATGCTCCGAAATTTCGAACGATCACGTAAGAACACTGCTTTGAAGTATTGAATTGCGTGATGTAGCAAGAAAAAAACGGCCATGCTTTTGGCCATGACGAGATTCCTCTAGCGAAATCATTGAATTTTCTACAGGAATATTCGTGAAAACATCCTCTTTAGCTTTGCAAGCCTTCGTACAGTCCCGATATAGCTCCAAGTGACTTTCAGCTCTTTCCTAGATTAAAAATGCCGCTTTCAGGGTATCGACGCGAATACGAAGAGACTATAGAAACTAATGCTAAGAATGAAGCATTAGTCAGTTCAATTCTACGAACTGACTTTTCCTGATTGTGTCAGGAAATGGAAACAACGCTGGAAGCGTGTTGCAATTGAAAGCATTACACTTACCGGATGATAAACATTAGAAGTGAGAAATGAAGACAAACGCGATACATTTGGGACAAATTATTTACGCGAGCGTATCGACGAAGCAATACAATACTCTTAGGAAAGAAGAATGAGAAGACAGTCCGCCTTTATTGCTATGCAAGAAACAAGAACAACGCCTTTTAAAAAGCTTGTATGAGGCAATGTTGAACTGATGTTCCAAAAACTATATATAATACTCAATTACATCATATATGTTTGATGTGGATTGGATAGCCGAAATGCGTTTACAAAGAGTTTTCTAGATTAGTAATTAAAATATTGGGGAAGCCCGATCACAAACGCTTGATGCCAGTAAGCCATCCCACTGATGGATCTGGACTACAAGTGCCATTTTCTAGAAATAGCTGAAAATAATAAAAAGTTACAGTCTGCCCTGTTCATAAAAACACTGTCGGTAGACGGGAAGCAACATGTAATTGCAATATACCCATTCAAGACTAGTACTTTTTGGAGATGATGATTCGAAGGTAATGAAAAAGTGTAGTTCCTAACAAATTTAATTTCATATACAATCTGAACAAAAATTTTATTGTGCAGATTTGACATGTTGCATTGCAAACAAAAGAAAGTTCTAAGAATTAATGTTGACCTTTCCGCGGAGCTCTTTAAAAAGCTAAAAATTGGTGGCTGCTTCCAGTTTTTTGGATGAGATGTAGCATAAACTATGAAAAATCAAGCAATACCTGTTATGTAACAAAATAAATTCAGTTTTTCCAACATTTCTAAATTAAGGATAAAATCGACGATACGCTTTTGACTCGACATTATCAAAGGCCACAGGACCGTACGAAGTTCCTTCCGAAAAATTGCAATTTCTTCATCGTTTTTACGTGATAATTCTCTTCAACAAATTCAACGTCTGACTGCGGATGGGGTTACTCCCGAAATGCTGAAAAAGCAACAATTCTGTTGATCAACAAATGTAATTGTAAACTTGGTTTACACTCTACATTTCCTCACTTGTATACGTTGAAAACTACAAGGAATATTTACAAAAATTTCGAGTAAAAACAAAAAAACGAGAAATTGCATATCTCATCATTGATTATGGGCCATGGCACAGATCCCTTTTTCATATACAAAATTGCACTGTAAAAAATTATTACCTGCAGAATGCGCAAATTATCGAAGGACAGCGCAAAAAAAACACTTTTCACGTACCTTACTGGAAGTACAATCATATTAAAGAGGGCAAGACTGACACAAACACAAAATAAAAACCAAAAACTAACTAACAAACAAAATCAACATAAATACTACAACGTACTCTACAGCATGCCAATTGATATTATTATCGGATATTTTAATAAATGGAAAGTAGACATTAACACAGACAAAACGCAAACCATCTTCATAACCAGAAAAAGAAACCAACAACCGGAATCATTTACCATCAACAACGTGGACATACCATGGAAACCAACAGCCACATATCTTGGACTTCTATTCCATGATAAACTGAACTGGACGAAACATATACGTTAAAATCGAGGGCAATGTATGTCATCATTAAATCCCTGGATAACCTCCTAAACAAAGGTCACTTATATAAACGGTCATATGACGGATGCTACTGTACGGCAGTACAGCACTAAGCCAAACTACCTGGACAAAGGAAAAAGCCTTCGAAGCCTTCCAGAACATAGCAATTAGGAAAATCTTCTGAATTCCATGGTACGCGAGAAACATAGACATACAAAAAGACAATAAAAAACAGACACAATTGACGAATCCATACGTGACCGAGCACTGAAACTATTTGACAAACTCGACCAACACGACAACACTACCAAGGAATTCCTAAGACGTAGGAAATCTGGAGAACGGCAGGTGTACCCCAGCCTCAGATCGATCAACTAATTATATACCCTTTTGCATAACTGATATCATCAGCAGATGGGAGATCTTCATCCACAGAGATTTGAGGGTGCAGATTTTTCTTTTTCGAAAAGAACCGAAGAAAGAAGTAGGGAAATTTACAAGATCACTTGCAGGGATTTGTGCAAGGAGTAACCTGGTCGTATCAGAAGATTAATAAAAACAAACTAAACAGACTGAAACAACATCATCAGAAGATTAGCAAAGGCTACAATTAAATGTGGTATGGCAAAGGACATGATCTAAAAGGACACGTGGGAAAATACAAGTGTTCTATGGAAGGTGGACGCATGTCTGGATGTAGCCTAAAAGCATTTTGATATCTACGGTCCTGCTGGAAAGCTCCAGTTGATATGGCAAGCGGGTACAACGAACTACCCGGCAAAATATAGATATGAACAGAACAGGACAATTTAGGTCAAATATAACTTGATAAAACACATTAGGGTAATTGTTCCATAAGTGGGGCTCCAGACGAATTTTGAAAAAAAAAATTTTGTTGCAATTGGATCATGTTTAGACACATATGAATAGAAAATCTGGGGCGGGGAGCGTCATTTTTTGCGTTAGAAATATTGCACCCTGACTAAGTATTTTAAATGTAAAAATGAGGAAAACGATGAACGTGAATGTTAAATTTGCAAATAAATGTAATTTATTGAAAAATATAATTTATTAATAATTATAATATTTTTATGCAACTATATACATACATTTTGATTTGTAAAATAGAAATTATAGATGGAGTACCGATTTCAACGACGGTGTAATTTTTAAGTTATTGTAGTGAATACAAAGAGATAGCAATTTTTATGAAAACTTTTGAACAATTAAAAATGAACATAAAGTGATACGAAAAAAATTTAAGTTAAAATAGTCCGCTAGAATTGATTTGTGATTAGAAAATACACATTTATCGACGGAATTTATTAGGTTCATTATTTCTGCAACGAAGAGGCAAATAACTTGCCGCGGTTGTAAAATGGGAATTGTAGATGGAGTGCAGATTTTTCGTAATTGAACATTAACTTTGGAAATTTTCCTTACGTGTATTTTTTTTTGTTGATTCGTCTGGAACCCTACTTTTTCCAGCTATTTTTCTAAAAAAATCACGTATTTTTACTTTATTCTTCTGGGTTATTTTGTTTGGCGAATATGAGATACGAGCGGTTGGGTAGTCGGAGTCTATTAATTACTCGAGGATTATTAAATTTAATACCGAGACTTTCTTTATGGTGGTTTCTTTTGTGGGGAAGTTTGCTTAGATGATTAATTTTTCCTGTTCCTGAGGTTATTATTCTTCGTTTTTATTTAAAAATGTTGACTATTACGGTGTGTATTATGGGTATAATCATGGGGCTCTTAATGTCTAATGTTTTTTTGAAATTTTTTGAATAAATCTTTCAGTTTATATTAAAAAGGCAATTAATTAATTTTTTCTCCACAATAGTAAAACCCCCCTGCTAAAATACTTAATTGAGGTGAAAATAAGATAAATTGATGATTGGTAGTATCATTCAAACGAAATTCGTCAGGAGCACGACTTCTACCAGCGAATTTTAACGAAAATTACGTATTTTTATTTGTTTCAGATAGTTAAAAAAAATTTTCTCCAAAAACGTAAGGTTTTTTCCTTCTCAAATATCTATAAGATATGTGAGAAGATATTATCATTCAAATTAAACAATAAACATGTCTTAAAAAAATAATTAAATAATTTTCTCATTATTTTCATCATTTTTACCAGTTTTTGGTGCTTATTATTAATGGAAGGGGCTAAATTTTTATTATGTCAAAAAGTTTGGCTCCCCCGCCTTAAATCATCAAGTTAAGGTAGTTGAAAGGTAAACGAACCATTAAAAAAAATTTCCCATTGAAATTCGTCTTGAAATGGATTTGGAGGATTGGAAGAACAAACCGCCGGACCTGGAGGAGCCCCATCCCACGGATAAAACGACAATTCAAAGAAAAGGAATCTAGCAGACATGACCATCGTTAATAAGAATAAGGCTGAACGCAAAAGAATCTCTTCATAAGGAATGCAAAAAGTGATTCATGAGAACACAATTCAGCACGAACAAAGTAACACAAGCAACCACACACGCATGGCAGCAACCGAAATCCCCGCTAATAGAAAAACCTCGCCACAACACGTACACCTAATTTGTACCCAGAAAATTCTACAGACAACAGTTTCCCAGTACTAATGGACGGGTTGATCAATGACAACACGAAGTTCAGAATCACACCAATGAAATTTTTCTTATAAAACAAGATATTGGACTAAGTGATATCAGTGACGTAAAACGAGTCGGTTTTAACAGAATTAAGGTCATCGTCAATAACCCAAAAGCAGCAAACGAAAGCATTAACAACAAAATGCTAAATCAACACGACATTAAATCGTTCATTCCATGCAACTACCTATTCAGATATGGCGTCATAAGAGACATCCCAACGGACATGACTATCGAAGAGTTCCTAGAGATATCCAAATCATGTAACAAACGAGGGGAAGTCCTAGAAGGTATCAAAATAGTAGACGCGCAACGAATGTCGTCAAGGGACAGCGTTCTGTGTAGAACGTGACTGTGTGAAGACGTGTTTTTCGGAAGAACAGGACAGGTTGACCTCTCCAATCGAAATATCCACCACTTTTCCTGGTATTACGGCGACGCCATATCAGTTTTCAGTGCTTTTTTCAGTTGTTATTGATAGATTCAGTGTATGACCCATCATCTGGAAAGTTAACACATAGGAATAATTGTAAGTACCCTTTTTCCCTTTTTTGGTGTTTAGTACACCGTGTGCTACGGTCACTCAAAACCTGGTAACCGGCAAAATTAACAAATACCAACCGGACGCTAAGGAGACTCTTTTTGCCATTCTCATTGATAGAGTGGACAACAATGGGGATAGGGTTAGAATTACACCTATGAAACTATTTGTTTACAACAAGAGTTAAGGACTTACTGGAATAAAGGACATCAAACAAGCTGGGTATAATAGGCTCAAAGTCTTCTTCGGTTCAGCGGAAGAAGCCAACCAAGCAGTGGATAACAGCAAACTAAAGGATTTTAATCTCAAGGCATTTATTCCGGGAAATTTAATACACAGATTTGGAGTGATTAGAGACATCCCGCATGAGATCTCAACCGAGGAAATAGTAAACTCAGCCAAAGCATGCAATAAAATGGGAGTCATCCTAGAAAACATTACAATACTACATGCCCAAAGACTGAATACAAGGAACAGAAATGACCCCAACAAATTCGTTCCAACACCTTCGATCAAACTCACCTTCTCTGGCACCGAGCTACCTGACTGCATCAAAATGGCGTATGGAATTAGCAAGGTCAGCTATTTCAAATTCAAACCCAGACAGTTTACTAATTGTGGCCTACTGGGACACTCCATGCATTTTTGTAAAAATAAAAGGAAGACGTGCTTGAAATGTGGGACCGAAAATTGCGATAATAAATGCACCAAAATCATGTGCCTGGAGGAGCATGAGGCTACGCACCAAAGATGCCGCAAATGGCTATCATACAAGCAGGAGGTAGAAATCAGCTCGATATTGAATATTACTAACAGAGAGGCCAGAAGCATTATAAATCAAAATAAATTTGCAGGACTAGATATAGTGGACCTCAGCGAAGCTAACTTTCCTATCCTCTCAAAAGCTCACAATTAGAAACCCCCACAAAGACTCACACAATGTCTTACTTAAAAACTCCTTCGCACAAATTACAAGCCTCAACAGAGACCAGTACACACAGAAGAAAACACCCAACAATACAACAAACAACTTTCCAAGAAGTGAGCCCATAAGGCTACCAACCAAACCAATCACAAACAACCCATACAGTACTACGGAAATTGAAAGACTGCTCAGTAATATGGAAGATCACATAAACAAACAGGCAGGAGATAATAAGGAAAACGTTGAGTTCCAAATTACGACAGTGAGAACATGGGCTAAGATCCTAAGGAAGTATCTAACAAGTGCAGAGCCTGGAACTAGCAAGGAAAAGAGTAAAATTAATAACACCAAAGCATAAGATATGAATGTCCTACAACTGAATATACAAAGCTTAAGCAAACACAGAGACAGCCTCGAACTTTACCTAAAGAAAAACAACATTGCCTTTGCGCTTCTGCAAGAAATTTTTAGCAATATCGATCATAACATACGATTTGCAAACTACAACATCGTTTTCAAAATTAGAGACAGCAACATAGGTGGTGGTGTCGCAATATTAGTCAGAAAGGATATCAATTTCAGACGGCTTAATACAAACAGCAGCCTCGGAAACGTTATAATCCAAACGTTAAATCTAAAATACAACATGATACTATCTTCCGTATACGCACCACCATCTATCAAATCAGTAGAATTTAAAGAAAAATTACAGAAGGTAAATAAAATTTTAGATTATACCAAAGACACCCTGATAGGGGGAGACGTCAATGCGAGGAGCCATTTGTGGGGGGATCATCACAACAATGCAAAAGGGAAAATCCTAAAGAAATGTTTAACAGAACAACACCTCAAGATACTGAGCACGGGCATTTACACCTACAGAACACTAAATAAGAATGGAAAGATGCTGCAGTCAGTACCAGACATTACCGTCACCAACATGAAAAGACATGAAATAATATGCAGGGAAGAAAAAAATGACATCAGTAATAGCAACCATATTCCAATAAAAATCTCCCTTCCTAACACACCCGTGGAAAACGGCAAAACAATCAACTACAGAAACGTACTCCACGACATAAACAACACCATCTTCAGGCCAGATCTAGTCAATACTTATAAAACACTAGGCAATATTATTGAGCTAAACTCGCATTCCATTAAACACAAACACCCCCCTAGACACTGGTGGTCCAAGGAAATAGACAAACTCTTTAGAATGAAGAACGAAGGACGACTTAAATTTAATAGGTTAAAGTCCACCGCAAACTGGACCACTTTGCATGAGGCAAGGGAAACCTGGCGGAAGAGAACAAAAGAAGCTAAAATAAATAGTTGGAACGAAAAACTAGAAGAGATTAGGATGAGTGGCAACATTATGAATTTCTGGAAATTCACAAATTACATCAGGAAAAACAAAACTCCCCCTACGCTTAACGTCCTCAACGAAGATCAAGCAAAAGCTTTCCTGAACCTCATTAACATGAAACACCACCCAAACAACATCCATCATATGCTTTTGTTCACGCCAACGGAGAATCCACCAGACTTCGACCATAAAGAGTTAAGTAAAATACTAAACGTGAAACGAAAATCCACGGCCCCAGGGTTGGACAAAATCAACTATGATTTAGTTAGGGCACTTTTTACCCTACATCGAAACAGATTACTCCAAGCAATCAATGACGCCGTTAATAATTGTTTAATACCGGAATCTAGTAGGCACATAAGGGTAGTCTCCATTCCAAAACCAAATAGTTCGGATGACTTAAACAACTACAGACATATCTCATTACTCAGTGTACCTGTCAAAATTATCAACAAACTAATTAAAAATAGAATAGAAACACATTCACAGAACACAAACCCACTCCCAACATTAACGTTCGCCTACACTAAAAACAGGTCGTCCACATCATGTTTCAACACCCTCTTACAGAAACTGGAGAATAAAGCCACCTATTCCGCCAAAACAGCATGCGTCATAGACTTCTCAAACGCCTATGAGAAAGTCGACCTCCAAATTCTAAGTCAACTACTATCAGATCTCAATATTCCGAAAACATACATCCGGTGGGTTATAAAGCTTTACAGGAAGAGAACACTCCACATTAATCAATCCTACACGACAATCACCAACGGACTACCGCAAGGTGACGTTCTAAGTCCACTCTTGTTCAACATCTATACTGCTAGACTTCACACCATCTCGGATTCCAATACTACTTTACTGCAATACGCGGATGACTTTTTGATTCTGGTCGAGGGCAAAAATATCAATCATACCACTTACTTACTGCAAGATAAACTCAACTTTTTCTCCACTATTAGCGATAACTTGAAATTACCTTCTAACCCGGATTAAATCCAAGCGATAAACTTTCATTGCAATAAAAATTCAGTTTTCAATCTAAAAGATAGTCACATTGATATCAAATGGAGCAATAGTATAAAATACCTGGGTATAAACTTGACCAAAAACCTAAGTTTCAAGAGACATGACGAACACATACACACCCTATATACAGTGCGCGCAAAAAAGATAGCACACCTGAAAAATTTCTTATTATTTCCTGAGCTACGGGATGCAGGTCAATTAGATGTTCTACAAATTAGACGGGTAGACTGAAATACACATTTTTACCTGAAAATAATGAAGGGTTTCTCAAAATTTGAGATTTTATGGTGAATTTAATGACTTTTATGTGCGTAAAAAAGATAGCACATAATGCTTGCCTCTTAAATAAGCTTGGTTTCCTCCATCTAGCCAGTTTAGTTTTGGCTTTCAAATTGTCACCTTCACAATATAGACATTTAGGGCAGAGTGTATAACCACTTTTAAAAACAAAAGGTTCAAACATTTAGGAAAATGGGACGAGGTAAAGTACTAAATCACTCGGAAATTGATACGATTTTGGAATTACGGCGACAGAAGAAAAGTATTGCGGAAATCGCACGAAGTATTGGCAGGAGTCGAAAAGCTGTAACAAACTTAATTGCGGATCTGGAGAATTATGGGGAGAAAAAGTCAATTTTGAAGGAGGCTTCGAATTCTTCTCTCACCGCAAGGGAAATCGGCAGACGAGCTGGCGTTGAAACGAAGGTACGTAACATACAGAACGTCATTCAAAAGTCGGCACTCATTCAACGCCGGAAGCTAAAGCGGAAACCACCATTAACCTTTCTTCACAAGAAGCACCGTTTGGCGTTTTGCACGCGCCGTATTCAGTGGAAAAAAAAGTGGAGGCGTGTGGTATTTTCTGACGAAAAAAAATTCAATTTAGACGGTCCAGATGGCTGGGGATATTATTTCCACGACATTCGGAAGGAGGAAAAATTTTTAAGTAAGCGGCAGCATGGTGGAGGATCGGTGATGATATGGGGTGCTATCGCATTTAACGGTCGATCGGAATTAGTGTTCATCAGTGACAAAATGAACGCTGATAAGTATGTTCAGCTGTTGGAAAAGAAAATATCAAACGGTCTAATGACCATTGCAGATACTTCGCCGATTTTTCAACAGGATAATGCGTCTGTGCACACCGCCAGTAAAGTGAGATCTTTCTTCGAAGAGAAAAAAATCGAACTTCTCGATTGGCCAGCACGATCACCCGACCTCAACATAATCGAAAATTGTTGGGGACAGCTAGCTCGGCTTGTTTACGCCGAAGGAAAACAATACACAACTGTAGATGAGCTGAAAACTGCAATAATTAGATGTTGGGTGAAATTTCCCGAAAATACATAAAAAAATTGTATACAAGCCTTCCAAAAAGAATGTTTGAAGTAATTAAAAATAGTGGAGGTTCAACTTAGTATTAGTGTTTAAATAAACATAGCATTACCTAATCTTCGGTTTTTTTATTTTATTATTTCCTCCAGGTAGCACAAAAGATAGCACTTTTTTACGCACCTAAAAGTCATTAAATTCACCATAAAATCTCAAATTTTGAGAAACCCTTCATTATTTTCAGGTAAAAATGTGTATTTCAGTCTACCCGTCTAATTTGTAGAACATCTAATTGACCTGCATCCCGTAGCTCAGGAAATAATAAGAAATTTTTCAGGTGTGCTATTCTTTTTGCGCGCACTGTAACACTGGCAACATCATCAGATACCTAAATAAACCCAAAAATCCTTTCAGCCCTGCCTTGGCTTTGAACCTTTACAAATCTCTGGTTAGACCCAAAATAGAGTATGGAATAACCACCCTTGCACATGCACCTACATATCTCTTCAACAGCATGGACAAACTCAAAGCGAAGATCCTTAAACACTGTCTAGGACTGCCACCCAGTACTCCCAACCTTTATGCATTCCATATAGCTACACAACTCCAGTCAAAGGATAGAGTAGAACTACTTACAGCCCAAGAAGTAGGGAAGCAAATCCTCAATCACAGTCTTAAACCCACTTGGACAGAGCAGGATGTGAACTTTAAAAGCAGCTACAAGCATGTCCTAAACAAATAATTAGACCATTTCAGGAAACTAAACCTCACGCACCGCACCAATAAACCAAAGAATTTAATCAACATACCCTTTGCGGAAAACTCTCCCTATCTCCAAACCTGAAACCGACAAGAGCTCAACAACATTTTCAAAACACACACCGATAAACTCTTGCAACAAAAAGCCTTGGCACTGGTGACTGATGCAGCCAAAAATCTCTTTGGCACTGGTATAGGGTTCATCAACCTTGATAGTAAGGTCACTTACTATTCGATTCTTCGTAAAAGTACAACAACAACAGAAGCTGAACTAAACGCAAAACTAATAGCACTTAGGAATAGCAATTTTCAGGACCATAAAAAATAATAGTTTTCACCGATTTCAATAATGCAATTAAAAGCCTCGAACACAACCAAGAAGAAAGAAAAGTAACGTACGAAATATGGAGTATCATCAACCAAAACTCGGAGAGAATGTTTACTTTCATATGGACCCCAGGACACGTGGGCATCGAACCTCTAGAAATAGCAGATCGCCAAGCAAAAGAAGGTCTAATGAGCCACAGATACACGGAAGTCCAATACGAACTCGATGAAATAGTGGCCCTAATTAGATAAGAAATTGAAGAACAATGGAGAGTCAGAATGAGGAAGAAAAGTTCAAGTTTTTCCCCATGCACCTGGAAAGATTCGCACCACCTTAATAGCGGTGGAAAACCTTGGTTCCACAACAGTGACATATCCCCTAAACACATAAAAACCTTTAACCGAATCGTAACGAATAGAGCATACAATAAACTCCGCGTCTACAATATCAAAAAAAGCACAACAGACTTGTTCACACTATGTAACACAACGGACACAATAGATCACCAACTGTTTCAATGCACTAAGTTTGAAGGGATAAGGGTGAAGTACAATTTCTTTCAATCCCACAATAATATTAAGAGCTTAGTCCTCAAAAATGATCGCAACTTACTTACCAACTTCGTTGCCTTCCTAGTTGAAGCAAATCTTAAATTATAACACTAGTTACTCCCTATACTTACACATAACTCCAAACTAAACAAAACTGAACAAAACTGAACACAAACTGACATGTAACAAGAACTAGGGACTACAAACACAAGTTTGAAAGCGCTGGCCAGTGCCATAGTTGCCAGGGCCAATCACACACTGGTATACGACCAGAGAGAACTTAAAAAAAAGACAAGGGACAGAACAGATCCGACAAAATTCATAGCCACAACAACAATTAAGATTAAATTTGCAGGTAACACACTCCCTGACAATGTTGAAACGGCATATATTATTAACATAGTGGATCACTTTAGATTTAGTCCACGCCAATTCCAGAACTGTGGTAGGCTTGGAAACTCCACCAATTTGTGCAAAGACAAAATAAAAACATGTCTCAAAGGCGGGGAACAAAACTGCAAGAAACTATTTTTCCTCTTCGGGCTTTCGACCGAAGAACCCCGAGGATAAAAAAAAATAATTCTGCTGAGTACTTGAGGCCAGCAAAAAACGCTAGCAAAGAGAGTGGCATCGAGAATTGAAATTCAAGGGATAAATATGAGTTGACAGGTTGACTATATAGAAACTCTTCCGCACATTGAATCATGAAAACAAGGCTCGCTTATGGCAAAACTTATTGAGAACATCAACAATGATCCGTGGGGCATGGGTAACCAAGTTTTCATGCTCCAGCTCGCGGCTTCAAGGCTGCCCTATGGGCTTAAGGTGGAGAAAATGCAAGAGATTGTTCGGGCACATTTTCCTTCGCATCCTTCTTGTTTGAATTCTTCATATCAGGAATGTACAATTTGTGTACAAACTTTGCCCTGACACGAGGTTCAGCATAGTCAATGCTTGTCTGCAGAAGAGTGTGCTCCAAAAATGCTTTTTGCATGCGATGCTTGTGCTGATCAGCAGGAAGACAGAAGACACTGAGCTACTATCTGCTTTTTGGCTACTATGTATATGCTAGAAAGTGCTCGAAAAGCTCATCAGAGGGAGAGATTCGATTAGACTTTTCGAGATTCTGGGGTTCGGTTTATTTCCTCAGCAGTACCACTTCGGGGCTTAGCGATCCACGACCTATGCAATAATTGAAGTGATGAACGCGGTGCAACGAACAGTAGCCTACAATCACCATTCAAGGCAAATAGTACATTTTATAACATTCGATGTGAGGAATGTCTGGAATTCTGCTGGGTGGGTAAATATTCTCAGTACTCTAGAATATTTCAGACTACCGAAGTATCTGATGCGGATTATTAGGACTAACTCAAGGACTGGAAGCTACTATTGTTACAGTTCGACTCCTCTCCTCTCAATGAGTTTGCTAACCGGCACGACGCGACTTTTTTTTCGGTACGCGGATCCGGGAATAAATTAATTCGACGTTTGGTAGTTGTTCATCGCGCGATTCTTATAATGAAATAATATTATTAAAAATAGATTATCTATAGAAAAACCATTAATAATAAATAATATTTTTTTTTGTTGGGAGGTGAAGGCTTTTTACGCCCTGAGTGTCGGATTCCCGCTACCGGACTACCGACTAAACACCTCCCCTGTCACACCGAGAACCTAGCCTGGAACTGTTTGTCACATTACTTCCGACTAGGCCTCATTAATCATCGTTTAGCGGCGCCTTTAGGTTAAGGGTTCAGGTTCAGGATGGGAAGGAAGAGGATTGCTGTCAGAGAGATCCCCCTCCCTCACCAAGCGATCCATCACGCCCTTCTTTATAAGGAGGACTGTCCGTACGTAATGCGACACACAGTTCCAATTGTCTTTTGATTGCATCATTTTTCCCATTACATTTTCTGGGTGGGGCACGCCTATTTTCTCCGAGAGATGCGAACGGAGTCTTGTCCATGTGGCACACGTAAAGAACGTGTGGCAGGCGTCATCCGTCATCCCCGGGGAGAACACGCAAGCTGGGGATGGTGACTTTCCCATCTTATACAGGTAAGACTGAAAATACCCGTGACCACTGAGTAGTTGCGTCAGGTAATAGTCAGACTCACCATGCATTCTGTAGCACCATGACCCGAAGTCGCTAATCAGCCATAGGCCCACCTGCCTCGCATTTCGTTTTCCCATATTCGCTGACACAAGGTTAGGGTTCTTCTCCGTTCCTCTCGGATGACGGTTCCTCTCGCCGACTCCCCCTACGTAAGTATACACGTTTCCGTTCGTCTGGAAGTAACTTAATAGAGACCACCCTCGAGATTACCAGCACTGCAGATTCAGAGACAGTGCGATATGCAGAAATTATAATAATAATGATAGTGGTAAGAATTATAATAATATTATTAAAAATAAATTATTTGTAGTAAACTATTAATCATAAATAATTATATTAATATTTAAATTATAATAATAATGATAGTGGTAAGAATAATAATAATAATTATAATAGGGCCAGCCCGGGGTTATAATAATAATAAGAAACATAGATGTAAAAAATAAGAATTATAATGCTCGCGCCGACTCGTAACTGTCCCAAACTTATTACCCGACGACGGAAAGTAGAAATCTGCGATGGATATGGCAAAAGCCAAGAGCGCCCCACCTCGGAGGTAGATTCTGTTAAACCCTCTTATCGGGCAGCATTCTCTTTTAAACCCGGAAATTGAAACAGCAGGGGTAATCATTTGGGGGTAATACTATGTGACAAGAATGGATGTCACATCAGAGGGGGCGCAAGTTTCCATCTTGGCTCAGATCTGTAGTATGTCTGGTTAGACGAGCTTTTTGGGCTACAGATAACGGAGAAGTCAAGCCTGATTGGCTATGTTGTTGATGTAGCAGCACTAGTCACCGAGGGAAAGAGTAGGTGACCGGCCATGAGTTCAGTCTATCGCTGGATAAAATTGAAATCGTCAAACTGATCATGAAATGAGTCCCATTTATGTTTTATCGTTCGGGTTGGGAAAACCATCATCGGAGTCGAAGGAATTAATAAAATACCTTAGTTTGGTGATTGATCCGAAGATGAGCTTCTTTGGTCAAATTGGGGTCAGTGGACATGTTTGTTGTGGGAGTGTCAGTGATCAGGCGACTTATGCCCAGTTAGTTATCAGTCCATTATCAGTTACCTTATAGCAAAAATAGGGTGAGCCAACTTCGAGCAAAAACGTCAAATCATGAGAGCGATGGAAGTAGTGCTCTTAAACGGCTCCACAGATAAGATTGACGCCGTTAATAAGGAGTCGCACCGAGGATGTTAAACATATAATGAGACAGATATTGACATCTGAAGATATTTCAACTGCGTTTCCCATTACGTGCGGACGATTCTTGTTAAGACCCGATTGTTGCAGTCCCGTGAGAACTAGTACCATCTTTGAGAAGCGGTAAAGGATGGTGATCCCAAGGAAACGACATCTGAATATATTTTAAACTAGAGTCGTAAGGCGAGAATCGGACAGTTCCGAGGAAGTTGACCAAGGATATGCTGGTTTCGGAAACATTGGTGTACCTGCGTTTATAATTTGTAATGATATTAGGTTATCCGAAGGAAGCGAATCGTCCAGAGTTGATTCATTGATGTTTATGAAGCTGCTGCACTAAAGTGGATGCCTTGTGTTGAGATTGCTTCGTAAAATAGTTTGGTCGCAGCTTTCTTTTATGGATACTATTTCATTGGACCAGTGGTTCATAAGCAATCTAATGGCCGCAAAAATAAATGTGGAGTTTTTAGGATAACTTATCACCTTGTAAACGGCATGTATCTATCTAACCATGTTTAGAGTGCCTTAGCCGGGCTCTTTTGACATTTATGATAATGTTGGATGCGCAGATTATGTGTTATCGAGGCTATCGAGGCTATAGAAAACAAAAGTCAACTAATACTACTCGAAATGTCGCATCTGTAGTGTACTTTAAGGTTTGATTCATGGAGGAAAATATTGAATTATTGCTGCCCCAGTGACTTGATTTTGATTGTTCTTATTATTAATCTAGAGATTATATGGTGATACCGAATATGGTCAGGAATTCCAGGGTAATCAAATCCAAGGGATCATCGGTCAGTTGTTTTTCTCATAGTTCACATCAAGAGGTAAGAAATTTACCATTGAAACCTTATTACTCATTATAATTTGGTCCTTTGGCGACTTGGACAATGTGATTATGGTTACCTGTCACCATGGTTAGTGGCTGGATTCTTTTTAGGGGATTCAAGGAATAAAAATGTATACCCCATCACCCTCTCTTGAAACTTGAGATTTTAGTGCCATTGGTTCTCGAATTTAGTTTGATGGACTTTTGATTCGAATTTGTCAAATGGACCGTGCTCAGTAAGAATGCATCAAATTGTTAGAAATGCGAAGTATATTGCGGTATTCCAACGTTCCTTAAATGCTGACATTTAAGGCATCTTTCCGGGATTTTTCGGGTTAAACTTTTTATTGATAATGTATCTTACTACTGTGACTTTTCTGTGGTTATCCTTGAATTGTAGGAGATTCTGAGTTCGTCTACTTTTTGTTAAAGTGAAAATACTTTCAAATGTTTTTGCAATGTAAGGAGCCCGCGGGAGTTTTAATCACATTGAATTTCTTCTTTTTGTCCTGTTTCGATTTTGGCTTTTTTATTAAATTGACTTTTATTTCAACTCAACTCCAGAATCCAGACTTAACAGCCGTACGAAATCATTTCTATACAAATATGGATATATATACATATATGGATATATTGAAATATTACTGCCCGAGGTAGAGTCCTGAGGAATGCTGGACTTGACAAAGTAGCTCTGCAGCAATGCTGGACCTCTTATTGCTGACCAGAAAGTTTATGCAATCATAAATATTTACGTCAATGAGTTTATATATGTTTAAAGTTTATTAAATTACGAACCCTAGCAATTTCTGTTTCTAGAGAGCAACAGTGCGGTTGCTGTTTAATTTGGACAAATTAGATTGGGAGCTTGAACAAATGTTTTCACCCGTCTATTCGAATCCGTGCACTAATTAAAAGCTATATGCACTTAACCAAGTTTCAACCATAATCCTCACCTCTTACGCCGCCATGTTACATGCATTGGACAGGTAATTTATGCTTTGGTTGTCCAGAGTAACGTATTTGTTGTAAAATTAACTCAGAACAGGTGGAGGATTCGAATAACATGCAGCGTGGGGAGCTGGGAGCTCTTCAACCCCGGGTTTTTGTAGTGCGTGTTGACAAAGAGGCAACTAACCTGTCGTTCCCATCAGTATTGTGGCAAATGCGGCAACATATCGAACACACGGACCGTATTGAAATGGTGCATGTCACGGGACGCGTGATATTGTGAACGCCAGCAGGAGTGGTAGTCTCACCCGGAATGTTGGTGGTTGGCTTGTCCAATTTTGTTGTTTCAATCGGGATGCTGGAAACTATGTCATTTCGCTCGTTGGTGGTTGTTGTGATTGTGGACTGCTCCCGCATAGCATTATCATATTCGACAGCGCTCTTGCTGGCCAATTGAGGTCCACTGAAGCTAGCAAGGGTTGCTTCCGGGGTAAATGCCAGTAGCTCTTGTTCATCGGTTCCAGGATCTGTTTGCTTTGACTTGGTCCCTTTTGCGAACAAAATGTTGCAACATATTAAATAGCGTAGCCCAAAGTGGAAATTTCAACGTACCTACGTTATCGTTCTGCATTTTCGAAACGGCTTGAATATGTCTGACAATAAAACTTAGTACTTAAATAATACGGGAGCGTATGTAATTTTGCAATAGCTGAAGTATTGAATGACAGTTCATTTGACTTATTTAACAGGGGCGATTTGCGTTGTGTTGAATATTATGAATACTACATATTGACCTAACTGCAATTAAAGTTGGCTTGAAGTGAGGAATAAAATTATCGCAATACTAATTATTCGTTCATGTTAGAATATTCTCTATGCGTATTTGTGTTGATTTGGAGAAGGTATCTGACGATATATCCGGTGAAAGCTGCGTTAGAAGATTGAAACTTGGTAGGAAGACTAGATATTCCAGCTAAAAATGATTAATTAATGTATCTGATTTGGGTACCGAATGTTAATATTTCGTATTAAAATTTGAGAAAAATTATTACACTATCATTTCCTATTGTTATTGATTGATCAAGGATAACTTATATGTTTTTAAAAATTAAAATTTATCGTAATGTAACCATATAATATCGAAATTTGCTAGGCGGCGAAAGCCAATTGCTTATTTACTGCATATCTATAATGTTAATTTTTCGGTGGGGATATCACTTGTATTCATGTTATTGAATTTCACAATTTGAAACAGTTCAAGTTTTGAACGACTGTTATAACAAAATGGTATCAGAAATCATATATTTACGCATTCTATGTTGCACACTCTTTTTGATAGATTTCAGGGCACTTAGGGTGTAATTGGATATCAATCGCGTCGTGAGCCACTGTGTTAAGAGAGGGAGGGGTGTAGGTTGCCTGATTGAGGGTACAACTGGAAGTAAAATAACTGCCAATAAAACAAATAATTTACTGCAACAAATTTGTTTATCTAAAAACAAACGTTCGCAATAAGACATATAATGGAAATAGTTATCTCAATTGAAGCACAGTCTCCTCGGATTTTTCGCAAATTTATCCACCACTTTATTGTTGAAATCTGACAAGCTCCCCGCGATAGCTTTTCGATAAACACTCATCATTGCCAGGCCATAAAGTCGAGTTTGCACCATGGTACTTCTGAGCCAAGTTTTGACACGCCTTGGGCTGCTGAAATAGCGTTCTACCGTACAAGTGGTGCACGGTAAAGCTATCAAAATGTTTAGAGCTCTAGCGACTTCCGGGAAAAATAGCTTCGTGCCTGCTAGTACTGCTAGAACAACAGTCAAATCGATAGAATTTGGTTGCTTTACCCACAATTTCTGCCACAATTCAATTTTATTTTTTAATAGTTGGCAAGTTATAAAATTCGCTGAAGGTTGATGAACTGTCTGCTGGGCGGTTGCTCTGATAACGCTGTCGTCCAACAAGGCAACAAGGAATTGCCGAAATATTTTCATCCAATCCGAGTTATTCTACTATGGCATTTACATCTGTCAACGTTACATTTGATCTGGATTATCATGGTGCATTTTGAAAGTTGCAAAAGGCGCTTAATGTCCTGCGAAGCCTTGACCGTGTCCCAAGCTACTGCCTGAAGTCCATTCACAACCATTTCCATCAAATCTGAGTATCAACAAAAGGCATATAATACAGGAAACTCTAGAGGCAGTGGAATAGAGTTGAAACGCGTGTTTCTGAGTCGCACTATTGCCTTCGACTGATAGGGTTTATAATGCCTCCATTATTGCACAGATGTGTTCTTTAAAAACTCTGAGGTTTTTGGGTTTCTCGCTCCATCGTCTATCACAGAGCCGGGAAATATTCGGTATTCAAAATGGACTCTCGCAAAAATTCAATAATATCTTTGGTGGTGCCCATGATGTTACGGACTTCAAGCAAAGTATTGAGCTCATTAATTACTAAATTCAGTTTACGTGACGAACAATGAAAGAACAAAGATTTGGTATATTTTTTACGCAAGTTCGCTTGTACACCACCGTCTTTGCCAGCCATAGTTGAAGAACCATCGAATCCCAATCCAACGCATTTTGCTACGTCAACCCTTTCGCTTGCTAGAAAATCATCAATTACCTGTGTAATACATTCCGCGTCAAGACCGTTCAACTCCACGAACCCAGCGAATAATTCTTCAACTGCCCTGGTTTCTTCATAAAAACATCGCAGACCAATGGATAATTGCTCTTCCCCAGATATGTCAGCTGTCTCGTCTGTCAATACACTGTAACCGTCTGCTAATTTCACTTTGGCAATAAGATCCGTCATCAGCATGTCGCCACAATTCTTAATTATTTGATTTTGAATGCCAGCAGAACGATAACTCGGATTTTTTTATATGTGATCTTAAAACCACATCCCCAGAATCAATTCGAAGCTTCAATAAATCCTCCAGTATTCCTTCGCCATGATTTTTGCCTCGCAGCGCTAAGTCGTGAGTCCCGCAAAACGTAATGCAAGAAATAATGAATGTTATAATTTTTCTGTTTTCTGAGATCAGATTTTTGGTGTAATTAATGAGTTGCATATGAACAGCAAAACCTCGAATTAATGACCTAGCACTTTCGATCGCTGCCTTATGAATGTTAGTTTCCGCATGATTTTTGCACTGCTCGTGAATGCTCCTGAATTTGCATATGGCTAAACAATAAGTGAGACCAGGACACCTCGGGAAGAATTGGCATTTGACGGGAACAAGGCACAATATTTACAAAAGGCTCCATTCTGGCGCCGAGAATAAATAAGCCATGGTGAGTACGTCTCCAACCACCAAAAATTAAATTTTCGTTTCAAATCAAGAGCATCTTCTGCGAAGTTATAACTTTTGGGAGGCGTTATAACTTTTGAGAGGCATATGAAAGCGAAGCAAAATCGATAGAATGACCATTTATATATTATATATATATCATTTCTATTGCATTCATTTACCATAGAAACGCAGCGTTACTACGGCTCGGCTCGTATTCCCATATCAAAGCCACAATTTTGCTCGACGATTTCTGAGCTCTTCCTTTGTTTGTCTGCATGTTGCTCGTCGGTGTTGCTTCCGTGTTCTTCGACCCTTTTTCTTTTCAGATTAACTGGGAAATGGAAAACGGAAAATTGTGAAAATATATCTCTGAAAGTCGTGGCAATTGAATTTGAGCCTATTTGCAAAATACTCACCGCAAAACTTTCTTATGTATGTTCTTATGAAGGGAGAATGAAAAAAAACTGAATCCTTTGTCTTTGGCGGCGATCGCCTGACGATACTCAAAAGAAGTATAAGAGAGAGAGAGAACATAGTTGAGTCTTTGACTGGGCGCTGCTTTTCATTTGAAATTTTTTGTTTATGCTTTTCCTTTTTCCGCTCGTGTCTGAAAATTGTTCCCCCAAATCCTCCCAAGCCAAAATACTAATAGGTCAATGGGTCTCCAGGGGAAGGGGTGGCAGCTGCCTCCTACCCCCCTCTGGCGACGCCCTTGATTGGGCATCGAACAATTTACATTTATATGCATTTATGTTCAGATAAAAAAAGAAAATTTAAATGCATGACACCTAGACTTGTCTCACACATGGCCATATACTCTGCTTCTGTACTGGATAAGGCTCTTGTTTCTTGTTTTTTACATTCATATGAAACTACCCTATCAGGCATTTCAAATATACAACGTGTGTTTCGATTATATATTTTCTATTTAAGCTATCTGATGCTATCTGTAAGCATCTGCTACATATTTCAAACCAAAATGGTTTGCTCCCTTTAGGTTCTACAAAATACGTTTTACACGCTTCAAGTAGGCTTTCAAAAAACAGCATAAGATCCAGATATATATCTTATGTAATATCTTATCTACAAGTAAAATGTGAGAAATGAAGCAAACGGCCTTTCAACTGTTGCCAAGGATACTGAAGTGAATAGTTATATTTTGTTTAAAATCTACCATTACGTGTGGATTACAATTCACTGACTGTGCTATGATCCTTCATATTGAATTTATTCAATAGGTGATCTACACATTGTACTTGGTGTATAAAAAGTTCGCTGCCTTGTTTTCAAATATTAAGACTGTCAGTTTCCTCTTAACAATTGGAAGAACTAAAGAAATCATGAAATAAAACAATCATTCTTTTAACTTCATCATCTTTCTTAACACAGGAACAACATCTAAATACTGTTTTTTGACGAACGCGCTTAAAAAAATCGTCTACCCGCTCATTAGATGCTCTTAAAGATTATTTTAGGTCATAAATGGCTCTTTTTGACTTGAAGCTGTAATTTCTTTTCCTATCAGGACAAGCCAAACTTTCATGTGAAGTCATATATATAATTGCATCAAACTACACGTTTCAAAAAGCTGTGTTGAGTTATATCTAGATTATATTTAACAGTCAATGCAAACGAAAGCTTTCAGGTGGAATGACGAAGCACCGGTTAAAAGTTTTCTTTAAGATATTTTCCAGATTGTGAAATGTGTGTAAATCGTTGAAGAGGGCGATATCGCGCCCACAGTTTTCCCTTACTATCTACTTTTTTCATATAAACCCACTTGTACCTTAACATTGAAGCTTTCCACTTCCCAACCATCATTTTTACCGTGATTTTAACTCTTGTTTCATCCAGTTAACGCGTATTCTTGTGTTATCTGGTCCCCATGAAAGTTGTGATCTACTTGAAGACATATGTATGTTTCCGAAACCGTATATGTCAGGTTTCATTCTGTTTCTTTCTTTCCTCTCCAGTTCAGTATTATGAGTATTATTTTCATCATTTTCGTGTATACTGCCATTGGATTCATTTGAAAGACTGCTAGCATTTTTAGAATCTTTTATAATCATTTTATATAAGAATTACATAAACGATAGTCCTTTACATTGCCAGCCTATCTGATTAAATAATGTTTTATCGCTTTTCTGTCCCAATTTAAGCGCTTTTCCTTGAGAACATGGGCCATAACAGATACCGATTTAACTTACATCCTGTCGTTCCAAGGTTTAAAATTTAGTTTTCTGGTTTTCGAATTCTGTGATTAAAGTTTGTATTTTAACACTAGAGTAAACGCGTGGCCTTTTATAGTAGAGCAGGGTTACATTATAAGCAATATTTTTTAAGACACGCATGCTCGAACGCTGTAATTCCAGGAAAGCCTAGTTCGATAAATTTTTTAAACAAATCAGTCACACGCAGGACGCCAGTGCGTACACACATTTCTGCGATTTGCCGCTAAACTTCCGGGCCCACTTTAGTAATCCCCGCGAGTATTTACGTACTAAATTTAGTTGAGGATTTTGTCTTGATTTGTAGTTTATTAAGTGTTTTTATCATACATACTATGTTACAGCTATAAATATGAAATGTATGTACTACTATGGGCAAAAAGTAGTAAGACTGTTCATAATTTTAAAATTCTTTATTTAATTATTATTTTATTCTTTATTTTATAATTCTTTATTCTAAATCCCCCTCAATGCCCTCCTCATGACCCTATCAAAGCAATCCCCCCGGTCTCAATACACTTGTACCAACATTTTTTTCTATCCTCGAAACAGTTGTTGAAGTAAATTACCAGAATAGATTTTAATGCGCGTAGCGATTTACCTTTAACGTCTTCAATTGATTCAAAACAGTTTCTTCGGAGTGGTCGTTGGAATTTGCTGAACAGCCACAAATCACACAGAGCTAAATTAAGCGAATACAGTGATTTTCGAACGATATTGGTTGAATTTTTGGCGAAAAATTAACGAAGAATCAATGCAGTATGCGAGGGTGCATTATAGTGGTATAAAAACCAAGACATGTCGGCCCATAATTCCGGCCTCTTTTTCAAATAGCTTTGCACAAACCACGCATAACACTCAAACAGTATTCCTTGTTAACTTTTCGGCTGGTTGGAAGGAATTCGGAGTGCACCACACCTCGATAATCAAAGAAAACTGTTAACATGACCTTGATTTTTGACTTGCTTTGGCGTGGTTTTTTCGGTTTCGGCTCACTTTTGGCACGATATTCGGCCGATTGATCTTCTGTTTCCGAGTCGTAAGCATAGATCCAAGATTCATCGCCAGTTATAATACGTTTCATGACATCCTGAGTTGGCAAGCATTGCTTCACAGACGTTAACGCAGACGTCAAAGAAAATTAAGGGATTTTGGAACAATACTAATAATAGCAATTAATAATAACAAGTAAAATAACCAGACGGCATACATCTAGCTTGTATTGCCAATCGATGCGTCCCGGCCTGTGAGATGCGTGTTCGAAACCTGCTTGAGCTCTTTCCACATTTCTTTGTAATAATAAGATTTTTATGGTTACCGACAACAAATATATATGATATGTTGGAGCACAAATAAAGGCCCATTTTAAGAGTGCTAGAGCTGCTTTGCAATTTAGGTTGTAATGAGACCATGGACAATTATTTTACAGGTGTGCCCAAGTGATTTTTTAAAATGGTTTTCACTGATCCTTCCTATATGCCAACGATGTCAGTAAGGTCTCTGACTGTTAACCGTCGATTCTCGAGCACTAATTCCTTGATATTATTGACCTGTTGAACAACATCAGTTGATTTTGATGACCGTCCAGGACGTGGTTCGTTGTCAGCGCGTTTTCGATTCTCTGAACAATTTATACAAAAACAAAACTTGCTAGTGACATACAATTATCACCGAAGGCATTTGCAACATTTTGAACGTTTCGGCATTAGAAAATAATTTTGAATAATGTTTGAATTATTTTCTCATTGTAAAAATCGCCGAATCTATTTTATAGACTTCAGAAAGACAAGCGTATACTAAAAAATAATGATTAATTTGATGTGACATTTGGCACAGATGTCACTGACAGTCATACCAACCTAGAAAAAATATTTCAACGAATGGGTTTCCGCGCGAAATTTAAATTAAAAAGTCTTACTATTTTTTGCCCCCAGTAGTATGTACAAAGTTTTAAATTAGATATTTGTTCAGGGTGGGTAACTTTTCCAGACAAAACATGTTATCAACATGAATCCGGAACAAGTGGACAGGTGATTGATGGATACAGATGACAATGCCGATGAAATTATTGAAAGTACAGAAGATGAGGCAGAACCTGAACTAAATTTGCAGGCGTTGTTTCGCGATGAAATGGAGAAATCAAGCGAGTCTGACTATTTCTATACTACAGGTGACGATATTACACTCTCGGAATCGGCCCGAGAAATACAAAGTCAACTTTATGAATCGGCAAATGGTACGACGTGGAGTAAAGAAGCGCCTCCATCAAGGCAAACTCGTGTTCAAAATTTTCGCATTAGAGCACCAAGCCCAAGAGGTGAAGCTGCTCACAATGCAAAGGAGCCTGTGGCGTGTTTCGGCATTTTTTCTTCTCGGGATATTTTGGATATATTCGTTAGGGGCACAAATATCTTTATCGAAAAATGAAAACAAAAATTATCGAGGAGAAAGGAATGCTAAGTCCACTGATCTGATTGAAATGAGTGCTTTCTTGGGTTTGTTGTGCTCGGAGTATCACGAAATGGACGGTGCAATTTGAAAGATTTTTGAGATAATTCCAAAGATACTATGTTAGAAGTTGTTTATACCTCAATATCGATCAATAGATTTAGATTTTTACTGATTATTACTGACACCAAATACCCATATGTGTTCACTTTTGAGTTAAATGTTGGAGCGCAACCTGAAGGCTCATTTCAAAAATCAAACAAAGTAATCGACGTTGTCCATAGAGTGCTAGAGCCGCTGTACAATTTAGGTTGTAATGGGATAATGGACAATTATTTTAAAAGAATGCCCTAGTGTTAGAAATTATTGCAGAAAGGAAAACTGTTATTAGTACAATGAAAGCTGATAGGCCGGAGATTCCAAAAGAATTCAAAGCTTCTGAGACGAGATACCCAAAAGATCAATTTTTGGATTTCAAAAGGGCGCAACTCCCGTTTTATACGTTCCTGAATCAAACAAAGCGGTCAACCTACTTTCTTCAATGCATCACGATGCAATAATTGATCCCGATACTGATGAAGAACGCAAGCCTGAACTTGTCACTTGTTATAACTTCAGTAATTTTGGTGTGGACATTGATGATTTTGCTTAACAGCCCAAAATCGGTCGTCGTGCAGGACTTGCAACAGATGGATATGCCCCCCTTACCTGGCAGTAGAATGCCTTGGATGGAACGACGATCAGAAATTAGTCATTTAATTTTAGTAGAAATATATTTTTTTGTCATGTACCTCAGAAGCCTTTTTTTCTTAAATTTTCTTAAAGTTCTATAAGATTGCTTTTTGTTGTTTGTTGTATATTATATTTGTTGTTATCTTTTAGTTACATAAGAAAATTTTGTTTTTATATAGGGTAAACTACCCAAGTCTCGACACTCCTCTAAATATTGACATTCACAACTAAAAACATACATATTAAGGTTTACAGCCACTGATAATGTGTGAAAGAAAAAAAGTAGCAAAAACCTTCAGCGTTTGTGTATGTTAGCAACTCAATTGTCTGTCTTTGATGAGTCGTTTCGTTAGTTTTATTTCTTCCGATCAGCAACAAGTCAGAATTGAATAGCGCGAATTTCTGCTTTGTTTGAAGTTTAGTATAGTGAGTAGCCGATCAACCTTTTTAAATTCTCTTATATTATATAATCTTATCTTATATAATATCCCATTTCGACAGAGGTGTCAATAAAGTAACATGCAATTCTCGCCACAGTGTCGAAATTTTGGCGTCTCTGGTGTCCAGATTTGGCAATGAGATATTTATATCTACGGCAATGCAAATATTCTTTTGCTTCTATATTACAACAATTTCAAAACCGTCAATATGCCCGGTAATTCAGGAAATAAAATATCGAAAATAAAGCTTTATACCAAGTAAGCATTGGAAGCAGCATTAAATGCTATAAATAATAAAATGAGCAAAAAACTGGCAGCAAAAACGTTCAATGTCTCTGAACTGTGCTCACAACTAATGAAGAGGCTGGACTAGTTAATTAGATAAAGGTAAACAGCCAAAAAGGTTTTCCATGAAGAAAGGAGTACTTATTGGTGAGAGTTACTGAGTATTTTAAAAAAATTGGTCGGCCAAACACATTCCGAAATGAAATACCTGGTGAAAAATGGTACCAACTGTTTCTTCGTAGGCACAAGGAAATAACTCAATGAACAGCAGATTCTGTAAGTTAAGCCAGTGCTTTTGTTTCTGAGCAAGACATTAAAAATTAGTTTGAGTGCATCGAAACATATTTAGAAGCCCATGGTTACTTCCACATTCTCCAGGATCCTAGAAGGGTTCTAAATGGAGATGAAGCAAATTTTCAGCTATGCCCAAAAACTGGAACTGTTTTAGCCGGTAAAGGTGAGAAAAATGTCTGAAAGGTAGAACAAGGACGAGAAAAATTTAGCATAAATTTGTCGTTTACATTCACTGCCAATGGCGACATTACTCTTTCATTAATAATTTATCCGAATTAAAGAATGCCTAAAGAAGAAGCTGCAAAGGTCCCAAAAGAGTGGGGTATTGGGTTGAGTGACAATGTAAACCGAAATTTTTTAGATTATCAAAAAAATGTCTTACATTCCAATTTAGTGCAAATAAACATTCGATTCCCAGTCTTCCTTTTTGTAGAAGGCCACAAAAAGCATGTAATACTGAATGTAATTGAATTATGTAATAAACTACAAACTATTTTAATAGTTTTATACCCGTATGCCACTTGAATACTTCAGCCAGCAGATGTTTCTGCATTTAAACCTATTAAGAGAGGATGGAAAAAAATCTGTTCTTGACTGGAGGATAAATCGCCTAATGGAAGCTCTCACCAAAATTTAATTTGCCCCCACTTTGAAGTCAATTATAGAAACACCGATTAAGCCACAAACGATCATCAATGGATTGAAAGCAAGTGGGTTGTTTTTGTTTTTTATTTGTTTGGGAGGTAAAGGCTATTTAAGCCCTGAGTGTCAGACTCTCGCTACCGGACTACTGACTAAACACCTCCCCTGTCACACCGAGAACCTAGCCTGGAACTGTTTGTCACATTACTTCGGACTAGGCCTCATTCATCATCGCCTAGCGGTGCCTTCAGGTTAAGGGAAATCCCTCTTACTGCCTGAATGGATTGCTGTTAATTGCCGTTAGAGAGATCCTCCCCTCCCTGACCAAGCCATCCATCATGCCCTTCTTTATGAGAAGAACTGTCCGTACGTAATCCGACACACAGTTCCAATTGTCTTTTGATTGCATCATTTTCCCCGTTAAATTTTCTGGGGAAATTACGCCAATTTTCTCCGAGTGATGCGAACGGAGTCTTGTTAATCTGGTACACGTAAAAAACGTATGGCAGGCGTCATCCGTCATTCCCGGGCAGAACACGCAAGTTGGGGATGGTGCCTTTCCCATCTTATACAGGTAAGACTGAAAATACCCGTGACCACTGAGTACTTGCGTCAGGTAATAATCAGTCTCATCATGCATTCTGTAGAACCACGGCCCCAAGTCACTTATCTAGTACTGCTACGTCATCTGCGTAGCCAACTAGGCGCAGCTCCCCCGGTAACTTCAGCCTCAAAAGCTCATCGTACGAGACATTCCAGAGGTCCGGGCCCAGAACGGAACCTTGTGCCACCCCTGATGTCAAATCAATTCTTCGCCGGCCTCCCAATGTGTCATAGATGAGCTTCCCGTTTTTGAAATAGTCTTTCAATACCCGCGTCAGATACATTGGCACCCCGAAATATTCCAGAGTACGAAAAATATCTGTTCATCTAGCAGAATTGAGAGCATTTCTCACATCGAGTGTTATGAGCAGTACTATTCGTCTCGAGTAATCATTGTGGGCTTCTGCCTGCTGGAACGCACTCACTACCTCTGCTATTGTACCGATCGTGGATCGACCAGCCCTGAAGCCGTACTGCTGAGGAGACAGATCCCCGGCAGTTCGAATGGACTCTCCAACCTTTCTCTAATGAGCCTCTCGAGCACCTTCCCAGCGGCGTTCAGCATACATAGGGGCCGATATGAAGATGGTTGCTCGGCGTTCCCCTTCCCCTTGTGGATCAGCACGAGCCTCGCCTCTTTCCAGCAATTTGGAAACGCGCCCTGCTGCAAACAGGCATTGAAAGTGGTGAGCAGCTTGTCAGGACAAAGTTGATGTGCAAGCTGTATCACTTCCACTGGTATACCGTCTGGCCCTGGGGCCTTTTTCGATTTTAATGATTTCACCGCATCATCCAGCTCGATGGCGGTAAAAAGTGGGCATTCTCCAGGACATTCAACATCTGAATCATCAGGACGAACACGATGCATAGGGAAGAGCGCTCGAACAACCTTGTTCATTTATTTCACTTCAAGGACACAGGGCCTCCTTGCAGCTCCTAATTTTCGCATGGCAAGCTTGTAACCCAGCCCCCACGGGTCTCTATCCACGTCCTCAACTATGTTGTGCCAGCAGCGAACCGTGCTTTCGTTAATCAACCTACGGAGAAGTTTTTTAGCTGACCTGTATGCCAGCGTTGGGGAGTGTAACTCGTCTCGATTTCTTAAACGTTGGGCTTCGCGGCGAAGTTTGTGACATTCTCTCAGCTTTTCAGTGATTTCTGCCGACCACCAGTATACAGCATGTTTATTGTATCGAGGCCGTCGCCTGAGCATAGAGCAGTGGCACGCATTCTTGATGAGCCTCATGGTTGAGTTCAACGTGTTTTCAGCTGAGGCTTCCCCCGTTACCGTCATAATTTCCCCTCTCATAAGAACTGCGGCGAACGTGTCGATACCTTTTTTAGAAATATTCCAACCTACAGTTGAGGGTTGGGTTGCTACGCGTCGAGTAGCACAGTCGCCAATTGCGAAAGCAATGTACTGATGATCGCTCGCCGAGTAGTCCTCCAGTACCCTCCATTTGTGTATCCTAGGCACTAAGGACTCCAAAGCAAATGTCACAAACGGAGTAGTTCCCAAGAAGCCTCCCCATCGAAAAGTTGGTGTGTTCCCAACGTTCATGATGACAAGTTGCCCCCTAGCCACCATTTCTAGGAATCTTTTTCCTCTCGGGTCTGGAAGAGGGATTCCCCATTCTATCGCCTTGGCATTAAAATCACCGCCAACAAGGATTCGGCCTTCCGTGCTCGAGACAGCTTCCTCTAGTTCTTCGAGCCTGCTCTGAGAACATGAAATTGACTCATTCGGCGTGAAATAGCCGCTTATGAATGTCAAATCGGCGCACCGAATGAGCACAAAGCCATTTCCGCTGGAGCAAGTCCGAGCTGTGGGTAGAGCTCTATCACGTACCCAGATGGCAGCGGTGCCGGATCGATCACAATACCATCCAGCTTCCTTCTTGTTGTGGTGTTGCTCAGATATCAGCAACAAGTCGACTTTTTTCTCTCTTGCAACCTGATCTAGTAAGTCTCGTGCGGTTGAGCTACGGTGTAGGTTGATCTACAGGACTTGAATCATGTCTTTGATCTTTTCTTGCTTAGTGCCTCTTTGAACTCCTGGCCCCTACCACTTCCTGGAATATGAGCCAGATCTTCAGACTTCCGTCCCTTATCTTTGCACAAGATGCAACTGGGTTCGTTTGGGCAGTCTTTCGTCTTATGGCTAGAAGTGCCACACTTGTAGCACAGTTTGCTTTGATATGGCCCCTTGATCAGTTGAGCATTCCGGCATTGCTTGCTCCTGGTCTTTTTCAGCGTTGCGCTGTGTTTCGTGCCTTCTTGCTTTTCGGGCGCCTGTTTGGTATCTTTTGCTGTCACGCGCTGTATCTTCTTCGCAGCCTTCTGTTGCGATTTAGAGCGCACAAATTGAAAGCCAGCATTTCTCTCCTCCCTTTGACTGGTTTTTCCTGTCTCAGCTGTTATCGGCCCCTTTGCCCTTTTTCTACGGTCAGGTTTAAGTGGACTACATGCCGCCCTTTTGCCTTTTATGAGAGGAGTAGCATTTTCAGTGAAGGGAGTTTTATTTTCAGGAGTTTTCTTAAGCTCTTTTCAAGTTCACTCTCAATTCACTCTCCGTCCGTAGCCACCTGCGGCGATAGTGCTGGATCCTATCAACGAGGACCTCCAGTTCTTCAATCCCATTTTTCATGTCCTCGTTGACATTTTTTTAGACATTCGCTGAATTTCTCATCACGTTTAGTATAGCGCTTATATTCCTAGTAAGCCGCTCTTCCTCACTTCTGTTAACGGCTTTTTCGTGATCCGGTCGTCCTCAGCTGAGGTTTTCGGTATACTGTCAACAGGAGCGTTTTGTTTCTGTTGAGCATCATTGTTTTCGCCTTCCACGTTGTTCAGTGTATGACTCTTGATGACCCCCGAAGAATGGCACTTCGGATCGATGGCTCCAGTGCCCAAAGTCTCCACTACGCTTTTTGTATCGTTCGCTCCATCGCCTTTTGAAGCAGGAATGTTGTGGACAAGCACCTTTTTCGCTGTTGCAAAGCGTTCGATGAAGGTTTGCTTGCACGGTGTTTCCTCGTTACCTTGGTTAGGCTTGGCCACTTTTTGAGGTGGAGTTAGTTAGTAGTTTTGGCCTTCGGGCGAACTTATAGTTTTTGATTCTTCAGTGGCCAAGTGTTCCACCACTGAAAAATGCCCTGGCGACTTATCCCCAGCAAGATTACTGGAGTTCGCATGAGTTCGAGGCTCCCTTACACTTCCGGGTGTATATCCCCATTCCGATTTTATTATTTTTGTTTTCACTCTTCATATAATTTTTTTTTGTGGGTACTTTAAGTGACGCGTCTGGATGACGGCAACCTCGCCAAGCCCCCCCACCACGCAAAGGTAGTACCCATGGGGGGGGGGGAGAAGCAAGTGGGTTGCAAGTCATGTTATGGAAGACAAAGAACGAACATGGAAGCTTCAGCAAGTGAGATATATGATTCACAAAAGAAATAAACAAAGAAATGTAATCTAATACTTTCATTTTCGCACATGTTCAATATGGATCATAAAAGATATTGATGACTAGTGGAAATTTTGATGCTTATTGAACGTCTGCATTGATTCATGTAACTTTTGCGACATCAGCTTAATAATATTATAAATGATCTGGAAAAAATTAAATAGTTCCGTTCATACATTATAACTCAAGAGTAAACCCGGTTAACAAGGTATATTAACAACCCGTGTGTGGAATCTTTAATATAATAAATTATTGTTTAATATTTATAATGCGAGTTTCACTTACTAGAATTGAAAGTACCGCGGAAAGGTTTATAATTTCAATTTTCTTTTGAATTCGTATTGAACCAAAAACAAATTGGCACCCTTGGAACTCTTGGAAGAAACTACACCAAGAGAAATCTAGACAACTAAGCAAAGAACAATTCAAAAGCATTGTTGGAGACGTTAAAATTGCGGGAATATTAGATACACATGAAGAATGTACAAATGAAGAAGCTCTAATCATTGAAAAATTTGTGTTCATCTAGGATTCGATGGTGGTGAAATGATTTTTTCAGAAAAGAACTTATCATTAAATGAGTTGTAAATTGATGAATTTTCCGCACAAGCTGAAGAGACCTCTAAACTAGATATTTCGAATATGCAAAAAGTTTTTAGCAAATCGATACAAATAACAGAAAATTTCATGTTCAATGCATCGAATTTTGACCAATTGGCAGAATCAGTCACAACACCCGAAGAGCAGATTGTCATTTTTTTGGACACCGCAGACGATACTAATACTGTCTCTATCAGAAATTCGCTCCAATATGCAAAACTCCGATCAGAAAAATATTGAAAAAATAAGAAAAAAGAACATTTGTTTTAACGTCAGAAGAGTGGCAAAATATTGAGAAACGAAAACTAACCGAAAAGCAAAGAAAATTGAAACCAGCTTGAGCTCTTTCTACAATTCTTTATAAAATATTAAATTCACTATCGAGTTACTCGAAACATTTGATCAGAACTTCCGCACCCATGAGTCTTCGCTGAGTTAGCTTAGCAAGGGTATAAATCACTTATAAGTTCTAAGTGAAAATGGAAAAATTGATCTACCAAAACTTCTGAAATTAATAAAGCCAGACCAAAGGCAATTTGGAATATAGATGAAATTCAAAGCTGTAGAGCAATATTCATAACTAGTAAGTAGCCAGTCGACATCCACCTAAGCTGGTAATGCCAATCGATGCGTCCCAGCCTGTGAATTGGGTAGTTTACCCTACTAGTATTTTAACTTATGAAATGCAAAATTTATACTTATATTCTCTTTCCGCTCAACTTCGGCCATATTCGTGTTGTTAATTATCAGCCTGTTAACACTACAGTTAGAAATGCACTCTGTATTAAAGAAATGGTCATACTTTTTATTTCGTTTTGAAAATTTAACCAAATTTTCTCGACGAATTGTAAAATTGACTCTTTGAATGGTAAATATAAATATCACATACACTTTTATTCAGCATTTGCGTAGCAAATTAATCATGTTTAGAACATTAAATATCTAATTTAAAATTTTAGCGCATCTGTTTAGCTTAGTGTAGAGAATTTGTCCCTCCAGGAGAATTTGCCTGAACGCGAGCATCTGTGAAATTGATTTGTGCGGAACATGAAGAGTTTGATGTTCGCGGAAACAAATCGATGATTTTTGTTCAATTCGAGAATTTAGGTTCGATTATTTTATGTTGTGAAATAGTTCCGCCGGAGTGTGAAAGAGTGAAGCTTAAAGTAAGCAAACATAGCGACAGTGTCGTTTGAAAAAAACATAATAAACTTGATTTTAAATTTTGAAAACGATTCATGTTTGCGGCCATTGGGAATATCTTTTCATAGGTGTGTTGACAGCCACTGATTTAGTTCATCTGGTTTAACTAGTTGCTTGCATTAAATAACCTCAAGTTAGTGAAAATAATTCATAATTAATTGAAAGCGCGATATTGCTTACAAAGTTTGTTTACATGTGCGGCGCTTATATCTTCGGTTTAGAAGCTTCGTGTGTAGTTAACATTCCTGTTAACTCGATTCTCCTACCTTCATTGCAGTGAAATATTTCTATTTTTGGGAGCAATTTCATCGATCTCGGTTTTCATTGTAATTTGTTTAACATTATCTTCTTATTTTCTAAGTTTTATTGAGATTTACGTTGAAGTCATAAAAATAAGTTAACTATTATGTTCAACTTTCATAATATTCGTCACACAGGTTTCTAAGGGATGAGCGCCGGTAAACGAAGAATCAGCCTGAGAATACGAGCTATGGGTCAGAAAAGGGAAGCAGTACGTACGAAGAAGTACGGGAAGCAGTTATTTGGTAATTTTATATAATCACATTTTATTCAAATGATATCACTCGGAAGTTATTTATCAATACTTTTGCAGGATCCCTCGATAAATTTCCTGATCGAGTATCCTATTTACCCGAACTGCAGCGACGTGGAGGAATTTTATGAAGTGAGTTCTGATGATGTACTCAATATATTTTATAATAATTTTAGTTGTAGAATGATATAAGCAGACAGGCCCAGGAGCCCGTGGGGAACATAACGGAATACGCTTCTGTTGAAAGTTAATATTCTGATGTGAATCCTAGCAATATTGCAAATAATGTGCATAGAGGTCAGATATCATGCAATTTTCCTTTATTATTAAATGGTCAAAGCCTTTATACATTACCATCTATTGAAGCTTTACACAATGCTTCATGTGTAAAGTTTGTCATTTAAAAATATCTCTCGTGATGATATGGATTGTTCGTCAGATCTTATTATCGAAGCGTCACAGCCTCTCTCGTCGTATGTAAGTATTTATATTTTACTTTAAAATGCTTGTTTTTTTTTTAAATTTTTGTGTGTGAAACCAGCAAAAATATCAAGCAAATAAATGGGGCTTAAAGTTTTAATAGAAGGTTTTTTTTTTAATAAAATCTGATTTCGTTTCATCAACCGTTTCCGTGTCAGAAAATTATTAGTGTTACATTTAATTTAAAGAATTAAAATACATTTAATACATTTAAACAAGAATAAAGTAATAATTAGCAAATATTTTAACGATAACTGCCCCGCAAAAAGCATGTTCTGTTTTCAAATGTCATTAGTTCGTGTTCATTCTGTTTTCAGATAGGTGTTGATTGATTGGATTACACGCATCAACTCTATTATAAATCAATTAATTAAGGATATCAACAAAGCGTACTTTCGGGAAGTTTAAATTTTGAATGAAGAAAGTATTAGAAGTCTGCAGTTTGAACTCGCAAAAAACCAAAGAAAAACTCGCAAATAAAAACAAAGTGTTTAATAAGTATAGAAAACGGGAATGCCGTGATAAAAAAGAGCGTGAAATGTGGAGCATTTTTTTGGAAATTTAAAAGACAAAAATGTGCTCAATGAACTCCTTCAACAAATAATTGAAGCTATCAGTGCACCTTACACCTTACCTTACCTTCAATAAACCCTTATAGATCCATTTGTTTCAATAAAAAGTGTTAAACCATAACAGCAGTTCCATCAAACTTTGAGGTCTTTTGCGTTGAATTTATATTTTTCATGCCGCGTGAGTGACGTCATCAGCCAGTCCCAAACCAAATATGATGACCAAGTCTAAAATCCTAATCACTACAGACTCTTAGTCGCAAATTAAATTCGATAATTATGAAATTGCAAACTAAACATTTTTGATATTATTTCAATGATAACGAATAACAAAGAAATTACAAACTAAACATTTTTGCTAATATTATATGCAAACTAAACATTTAGATAATAAAGAAATATGCATACTAAACAATTTAGCATAAGAAAATATAATCATGTCAACATTAATTAAAGATAAGAAAATATTATAAAAGATCTAGACACAGTTGCTGAGACACAGTTGTTGTTATGTCACGGTTGCGAGTGTTTGACTTTTGAGAATAACTAGTTGTTGTGTCGTAAAATAGAATTCAATTAAGTTCCTTTTAACGATTCAGAGTGTTTAATTTTTTTTTGTCCCAACGCTCGACGGTTGACTAAAGTCGTGCGGGATAACTACTAGGTTCCGTCCTGGTATAGGAGCGGTAACTCGACGATCGCCCGTGAATGGGCAATCGCCGAGTTACCGTTACCATACCAGGCCGAAAACTTAGTAGTTATCCTGCACGCGTGATGAAAAATAGCATACGCACCTCGGGCGGTACCTAGCCGATAGGTCCTTATGCAATTAACGCACCCGCTTCACTCGTGCGTCTAACTGCCTTCGGGCACAATCGGCTAGTTACCGCCCGTGGTGCTTATTGTACTATAAGGCCGAAATACAATAATGCGAGAGTGCGACGAGAGTATCGCAGCAAAAGTCAAGCAGTTTTCGTAACATGCATTTGTATACAACAATGTACAATGATTGCAATGCATCGATGCGAGGCGAGAAATATTCGGAAAAACGAAACAACAATATAAAATTTACGAAAAGCATGGTGTCCAAGACGCAGTGAATCTTCTCGAATGTTTGCCATGTCAGGACTGGGACGACGCTTTATCCTTGGCTGTCAAAACAGCATGTTATCAAGAACAATCCGTATGTGGTTTGTAGGAGTTGGGTACGTGAGCTTCACACGGGGAGCTTTCGAAGCTATCAAAATTGTGCGGAACGCTTTGAACGAAAATATTGTTGTCAACGTTATCTTCGTCAAAACGAGCATTAGGCAACATGTGGGTAAGGGATGGTCATCATGCTTTTGGATATGTTGATTTTAATGACTAACTGTAGCGACACAAGTGCCTTGAAAGGTCTCAGTTGCATTATCCCAATCCCATCGATATCTGCTGGCCAAAAGGCATATCTTTTATCAATGTGCATTGATCATTGACCTGGGGATTTGCGTTGAGGTTATAGGTGTAAAATTTGACGGTTTGTCATCAAATTTGTATAAAACCAAACTCTTCGGTTCAGGCGTTCGCTGTGTAACCACATGATCAAATTCTGTCGTAATGCACTGGCAAATTTGAAAGAAATTGTTAACAGTAATTCGAATATCATTCAATGGGGCTATATACTTTCGCTTCAGAAATTGCAAGAAGGTGAAGGCCTGCATTTAGGTAATAAGCTAAGGAGAACGCACGTATTCTTTGGTAAGCAGAAAATGAACGTACGATTGGCATTACAAACCTTCAATGATTCTGTTGCCGACGCTGGACAGTTTACTGGAAGCCGTGCTACATCGAACTTCCTACGAATTTTCAATGAAGCTTTCGACATCCTGAATTCGAGAAAATTATTACCGTTTCCTGCATCAAAACAAGCTCTCTGCCAAAAAAAAAAAAACATTGAAATATTAAATGCATCTTGTGCTCGTCTCATGCAGTATATCAGAGATGTAAGGCTGCCTTCCGGGGTGCCAATAATTGAGTCGAAAAGATATGTTGGGTTTCTTGGACATATTGTTGGTATGCAAAATATATTTTATGCAAAAGATTCATCGAGTCTGGCAAACTTATACAAATTTTCAATTTATATCCCAAATTTATAATACCAATTTCAATTTATATACCAAGGTTCAAGTTAACCTAAGATCACCTACAGTTGTTTTTTGGTTCAATAAGGGGTGGTTCAGGGTATAATAACAATCCGACCATGATACAATTTATATCGCATTACAAGAAACTTCTCCTCCGAACACATATTAAAGAAAGTGATATGTTGTAAAAATATCATCTGAATAAATCACAATTTTGTGATTTATTCAGATGATATTTTTACAACAATAAAGGAAGACTGAAGTCGCCATCAGGAAGAACTATTACAGAAACGGGCCCAGCGGGGGAGCGAAAATGCAATTCTTCATGAGGACGCATTTACTTCAAAATTGAAAACAGTTCAATCGCAGTGTATTCGTCGAACCCACTTCTCAAGCAGTTCAAGACACATACGAGAAACCATGCAATGTTGCTCCATGACCAAATTGATATCTGAAAATCTTACCATCAAATATTATGCCATTGCTAAAAGTGCTTCACACAAAATTCACACAAACTTCACAGAAATTTAAAAAAATGATTTCCAAGCCCGTAAAATCGAAGAGGGAGGCAGAATTCAGTACACTTTGTGGTTTGTGGTATTGTTTAAAGTATTAGTAAAATTGTGTCAATATGCGTAAATTGTGGAGAACATAGAGCCTCTATATATCTCTATTCCTCTATGAGTAGGTCATACTTCAAGCAAACGTTGTTCAGAATGTACTCAAACTGCAAAATAGAAAAACCTCACATTCGTCACAGTTTGCTGGTGACAATGTGGCGGCCGTTTATAGACTCCTCAAAATTGAGTTTAAAAGCTGTTCTTCTCATTAAAAGTAACACACAACATACTAAAGACACATATGAAAATATTAAATTAATTTTTGATGTTGTTTCATACCCAAAGCACGAATGGTAGATTTGTGGTGATCGAAAAGTCATAGCAATGTAGACCCAACAGGTCTACAAATTGGCTATGGCAAGCATTGTTGTTTTGTATGGGACAAATGAAAAACTTTGTGGAGGGTCTCAACAAAAATCGACCAGGATGCAACTACCTGAAAAGAAAATTTCCCCGTATAAGTGACGCCAAAAAAGAAGAAGGAATCTTTATCGGACCTGAAATAAGAGAGATTCTAAAGCACCTAAATTTTGATTTAGTTTTAAAAGGCTTTGCAAAATAAGCATGGAAATCTTTTGAAGCAGTCCTTCTTGGTTTTTTAAAGCAACAAAAGAAATGAACATTATGTTCAATTTGTGAACAATCTACTTCAAAAGTATCAACAGTTGGGTTGCAATATATCCTTATAATTTCATTTTCTTCATTCTCATCTTGATTTTTTGCCTTCTGACTACGGTGATGTAAGTGACGAACATAGTGAATGATTTTACCAAAATATCTCCACTATGGAAAAAAGATACCAGGAACAATGTAATTCGTCAATTTGAATTTGAGAAGAGAAACCCCTAAAAGCGATTGCAAATGACAAACATTTGTTAATATTTCTTTCATTTGTGAATTTTTAATATACTTGACAATTTGTTAATATCTCAAAATTCCCAATTTTATGAAAAAAGTAAAAAATAATAAATAAATATCGTTTTATTTTAAATAATTTTTTTAAATTTAACATGTTACTAGGAGTCAAATAATCTTTATTCAGTATATTTCCAAAATAAAAGCTAGTTAAAATAAATATTCGTAATTGAAAAATCACAATATATCCTTATCAGAGGATACCAACACCAACACCTTAACAAATGGCCACTATATGCAATTAAGAACTAACCCCCTCTCAGTGTCAATCAAAAGGGTGGAGAAAACCATTAAAGAATGTAAATATGTACTAAAGAAACAAAACCTCAGAATGCATAATCCATCACTTCCCCGCATACGAGTCCAGCCAAAAATACACAAGAACAATGAGGAGGTTCGTGAAATAATAGCTGATTCGAACTCGCCGACCTACAAAATCGCAAAATGGCTAACGAAAGAAATAGAAAGCCTAAACCTAGCTGCAGATCCATCCAGAATTCAGCAGCACTAATTAAGCTATTGCAGGACAGCAAAAGTGTTCAAACGGATGTTATAGTTTCATTCGATGTGAAAGCTCTGTTTCCGAGTGTACCAGTGAAGGAGGCATTGTACCTTTTTGAAAACTGGTTGTTAAACATTGAAAATACAGCTGAATGGAAAGCGAAAGTAAAGTGTTATGTGAAGCTAGCACGATTGTGTATGAACGAGAATTATTTCACGTTCCGAAACAAATTTTACAAAACGATACGAAGCAATACGAAACCCGCTATCACCATTGCTCATCGAGATCTTTATGGCTTATATTGAAAACATCATCGAAAAGGAAGGCTTGATGCCACGATTCTGGGCAAGATATGTAGATGACATATTGGCCATACTTCCTAGAGAAGAACTGGAAAATACTTTCCAATGCATAAATAGTATCCATCCAAAAATCAAATTCACCATAGAAACGGAACAACATGACGCAATTCCATTCCTAGACATGATGATTATTAGAAAGAACGGTAAAATTGAATTCGACATTTACCGGAAACAAGGCTACACTCGGCGTACAATAACCAGCGACTCGTTTCACATATACGCGCACAAAATGGCGGCGTACCACTCAATGATACACGGGCTGCTGACAACACCGCTAAACGACGAACGCTATACTCGCGAAAAACAATGGACAAAATACCGCAAGATACCGCAAAAATAAATGGGTTCGATAGCAACACAATCGAAAACATAATCCAGAAAAAGAAGCATAAACTACAAATATGCAAACAAACAACATTGTGCGAACAGAATGCAGAGTGCAGGCGAATCTGTGTAAACAACACGAAATATCTTAACAAAATCAAAAAAGTATTCAAGAAACACCAGATGCAAATAGCGACAGCAGATCGCCACCATACGATCCAAACACACTTAGGAATGGGTAAAGATCCTAGAACAATGGACGAAAGGAGCGGTATCTACAGAGTCAGCTGTAATAATTGTCCTAAAGTTTACATAGGGCAGACAAAAAGGCTGGTACCAGTAAGATTTCAAGCGCACCTTCGAGAAGCGACCCTAGCAGCGAAGCAACCAGGTATTCAAATTAAGTCGTCAATCGCAAAACACATTATCACCGAAAACCATAAAATAGATCTCAATGGCCTGGAGATAATAAAAAGTGTTGATTGCCCGAAAAAACTAGATGTCCTCGAGTCTACATGTATACGGCAGGTACCTGTAGGTATGAGGATTAATATGGATGAAGGCAATTGCGATTCAAAACTGCTAAGGGTAATTAAAAGCACGGATAATTAAGTTTAAGTTTGTTAGTATATAAGCATGTTTCGAGAATCTATTCGTATAGTGTACTGAGGAAGACCACAAATAGTGGTCGAAAACGTTATACCATAATAATAAAAAATCAATCTAATGTTTAAAGAAAATAAAAACAATTTTCATTTTATTTTACACATTAGAAACCGACAGACATAACACCTACTTAAATATTCGTGTTTTCGTATTCAGTAAACTCAAAGCAGTATAAAATGTAGTATTCAATTGAAATTCTCACGAAATGTTAAATTTTCTAGACGAGTGTTATTTAGGAGGTGACTGAAAAACTTTAAAATACTGCATGGCATTGGTATCCTTCAAAGAACCATTTCCTTAAGTTTTACATTTATTTTTATCCGCAGTAAGCTTTCCAAAAGTTCTTTTTCCATACTCATTTCGTTGGTCATTTAAATGCAACTCTTTTGAAATGCATATTCATTCAAAATTCTTATTCATATATCGAAATTTTTGTAGGAGTTGAGTGTTTTTCGGCATGTAAATAATGAGGCCGTGATATGGTAAATGCATGTGTATCGAATAGAAAACGAATGGATTCTCTCTGATTCTGAATCAAAACCCTTTGCAAAGACAATGAATTTTTATCGACCATGTTCATAAGCATATTGTGAACAGGTGTTCCTTTTAACAAAAGGAGCGTCATTGAACTCTGAAATTATGCTAACTCCGCAAAGTGTAGGTAAGCGTGGGCTATGAAGAACTCTTCCAAGGAACATCCTACATCGAAAAAGTTGTGCTTGAAAATTCATGAAATCCTTCATTGCTGACTACGTACTCATTTAAGGAACTAATAACCTGCATTTAGTTCTTACACCCATAGGAAATTTGTAGAAATTTTCAATTAATTTTGACAACCCGCAAACATATTGCAGTGCTGATCATCTGAACATATGTTAAGGTTACCTACGAATTGATTTATGTATCCAATACTTTCGCACTTCATTGTTCTCCTACTAAAAGGATGATTCGGGCGCAGCAGGATATTATTACTTGCCGCACCCAGCAGGGATTGCCTGGAAGAGATCAAATTTATGTTACATGTGCTGCCCCGCGATTAATAACATTGCGATGTTACATTTTCACAGGAGGGGGTCACAAATACATTCTATTTGGCACTCCTTTCTCAATGTTTTAGAAGCTAGGACAGTTATTCTGAGAAGCTGTCCTTTCGGTAAACATTTCCGCGCATAGAGTATCGTCAGTCAGGACGTACAGCACATATAGCCGCGAAATTACGCATTCTACGGTCTGAAAGAACTCTAGAGCGGCATGGGCAACAAAGTGGTCACTTTCACGGAGCAGCAGCTGGACGACTACCAGGTAATTGATAACGTGGCTGATTGAACCACCGTCGAGTACTTAATTTGATTTGCCCTTGTCCTTATTGATTATTTTAATTCTCGCTCTATTTCTCGATTCTTGTTGCTGCTATCGTCGGGTGTTGACACTGGCCACGGATCACATGATGCAAACGGAATTCAATTTCACAAGGATTGCACATTTTTTACACGAAAGGAGATTTTACGGTAAATTAGTTCCCTGTAAGCACGTTTCAACGTCTCTCTGCATCCTAGCCGAGACAGTGGGATGCTTACAGTATAACATGAATCTATTTTGCCTCGTAATCCTAGAAATCGCTTCCAAGCATTGTTGTGTACGTTGACGTAAAATTGAATTAAGGACCAATTTCCGAATGTTTTCTTTCCTCGTCCTTTTTATCTCATTGATTTCTCCCCGAGTGTGTAGTCAGGCACGAAAGTGAGTGCAGATGAATGTTTCACAAGGTGATGTGGAAAACAAAGATAATTTTAATTCTGTTTGTGTGAAAATTGATAAATGGAATTATTGAATGAATTTCATCGCGTTTTGTGAAGTTGTCGGTAGTGTGTTAAAGGATTTTTGTGGTTGCGCATTTGTATCGGATTAAATATTGGATTGCGCAATCCACGCATTAAAGTAACCTTGGTCTATTGCTTGTAGTAAGTAATCCCATACCGTCAGCATACACGCATTCTAACAATTTAGTGTTTGAATGCGAAGGAAGAGATTCCAATACCATAGTGTAAAGACAAAACAGCGAGAACATTTGAGTAAACTCCTGATTCAACGGAATTTCATTTGTATTGGCAATTCTTTTTCATTTCCTAACAAAAATAATCATCTCAAAGTATTCGAGAAAATCTCTTTGGAAATATAAATCCACAATTGATTTTCCTATCTCATTCTGCCAAAAGCAGTCCGGAGTGATTCTGCTTTCTTGTGCTTGTAGCACAGCATAGCTACATACAGCGTTAATACTCTTGGGCGACTTCTGTCAGACAGAGATAGGAAAGTACAAGCAGTATATATTCTTTTGGTACGCACTTACTCTATGCTTATGCTAAGCTTTCACTACAAACGATCCTAACATACAGCTTGTAGCTGACATACAATTGTAGCATAAGACCAAAGTCTATGGACTAATGACTTGGGCAGAGCAAAGGATGCAAGTGTGCATACCAGAGAAGCTTGATGGACGCGAAATTAGTGGAAGAATTGCTCAACCATATTTTCGGGGGGAACCAGACAGCGTTTGATGGTTTCTGTTTGCTTTGAAAATATTTTGAGCAATATGCACTTGCCTTGATTATAAAGTTCAGACATGGTTTGATTTTTGTTTCGCAGTGGAAAACGCTGCTTCGGTAGTATTTTCTCACCTGTGAATTAAACTGAGTGAAATGGGGGGGATGTTTCTGAACTGAAATATGTGAAATTGAAATAAAAAAAAAAAGTACTGTGAGAAATTAAAGATTCAAGTTTATTTTAATAACTTTCTCCAAGGTAGTTTTATTATTAACAGAATTTATTAGAGAAGCTTGTGATCTTTAGTAATGAAACAAATTTATAATTTTTGGGGGCCAGATGGTTTTTTTATGACTTTCACGTTTTGCGAAAGGAACGAAAAATCATCTCAAGAAGCGCAAATGGGGGCGATGATGTTTTGGGCAACGTTCAAAAAAAGTTCTCGGAGCAAAAGAGCCTTCATAAATGGAACACTCAGTCCTGCTGATTATCAGGTGTTAATATAGGAACGTCTTTTGCCTTTTGAGGTACTTAGAGAAAGCAAAAATATTATCTACCAGCAGGATAATGCACACACCTATACTGCGGCCTCCAACAAAAAAAGTTTCAGGTTTACGGGATCTATTTCTTACCATGGCCAGCGTTAAGTCCCGACCTGAAACGTAGAGAAAATTTGAGAGGAATGAATGTGAGGAAAGTCTGCGGCCAGGAGAAACCATCTATGCAAAATGTTCGAGAGCTGAAACAAAGAATAATTGTAGCATAAAATGAGGTATCCGACAGTGTATTAAATAGTCTTGTAAGTAGCCTTCCAACTCAATTTCAAGATGTAATAAAAAATAAACGAAAATTTACAATGAAATTTTAATTTTATTTAGTTAGGCAATTTAGTTTTACATACAAAATTTTATACTACATTTATACTGAGCTTATAATTTTTCATTTTATAATTTTTCTTTTTTTATTTTAATTGTTGTAAGGAATATATATTCACCTTTTTGTGCTTACCAAATTTCCTTAAATTCATATCATGCAAGAAAATATAAAATTATTGGAAATAGATTCAAGCTTTTATAGGAGAACCAAGATCATGTTTGAACCCATAATTTTTCACAGAATTTTTTTATGTGCGCCATTTTGCATGGATACATAATTTAAGAGAATATCAATCCCGGTTGCCCCGTGCTGGCGTTAAATAATTACTTCGTTCTAAATGTTCTAAGTGTAGTAATTTTCTTGGTGTTTTTCGAGTAGGATCTAATTGATTTTATTCTAAATAGTAGCAAAATAATTTCATCAAGCTGATTTGTCTAGTTCCAACTTCCTTGAGATTTTCGCAATAGTTTCCTGTCTAATGCTGCAACGAAAAGACATAAATAAACTAACTCTAAAAATAATATAATTAACTTAATCGATACGAGAGGAATGCTCATCCATGTTTTACAATGTTTTGGAATTAAGGTCGTGGAGGATTTTCTTGGTTGAAGTATCTTAGAGAGTAGTTTCATTGGCGTCCAACGTTGGTACACTGATTGTGAAACCACACCGTTACTACATAAGCACAAGTTTGTATGATCGCGCAATACAAAAATGAAAGTGATCCTGTTCCGAAAAGTGCCATAAGGATAAACCGAATTGTGTGTGAGTGTAATCAAGTACAAGCCGCGGTGTATTTTGAGAGTCAGAGACCCTTCAAAATATCTTGCTAACATCAAAGGACGTTAGCGATCCAACAATCGCCCAACATCGATCTGCTGGCTAATCCAACTATAATTGATGATGAGACGATATCCTGGATGAAAGAGCAACACAGAAAAGGTTAAGGAATCAGCGAAGTCACCGAATATGCATTTGAAATTGGCTGCCATAATTTATTTGTAAACAAAACCTATGAACATTACATAAAACTGACAACTCCGCTAAATATAAGAATTTTATTGTAAACTATCATTTTCCTTCAGAAAATGTAGTTATCACAATTTTAAGCAAACAATAGTCTCAGCTAGTGAAACAAGTTTTGAATTGTAGAGTGAAATTCTTGTTTTAAGTGAATCTTTTGTTTTAAGAAAACTATCAAACCGTAGGGATCTCTTCTAAGAACAACATATAGTAATATCTTATAATATAATGAAACTTATACTTGAACAGAAAGCGTTCTTTCATTTGAAAAGTCGATTTCATTATCCCTTTGGCCTTCTTCTTTGTTGAAATCGTCAGTGCCTGTTGTATATCAAACATAGTTTTCTAGTACGAGACTTCCCGCTCTAATCGTTCACTAAACATTAAAAATCTCGGCGATCTTATTATTTATTTCGATCGATTTATATTCAGGGAAAGTAACCCTTTAAATTTAAGGACCACAAATATTCGATTCAAGATGTATCCATAAATATAGACGCAGGAACGGACTTATCCGACATGAAAAAAAAACCCAGATGTCGTTAAAAGTCTATGAATTTTTTCCGGCAACCCCAGGTGAATTTAGTTTATGGAGGAAAAGTGTTGAAAGAATATTGAAAATCTAAGATCAAATCTAAGCTAATAGGACAAGCGGAAATAGCTCTGGAGTTAAAAAACACACCCTTTAATTGGCCAAAAATATCGAAATGTCTAACACTGTATTACGCGGAGAATTGCCGACCCTCGTGTGAGCAAATAGTTAAATAAATGAATTTTACCATATTGTGTTCCATTACTTGTCCCTTATCCTTTACAACTGAACCAATGTGGTATATGACGCAGTGTTACAGGGACTTATCCTTAAACAAATTCGTGCCTGCGAGAGGAATACCACGCATTATTCAACAACGCAGAATCAAAGCTTAAGGCCGAAAAACAATACCGCGAGATGACGATACGTGAGCGTGACGAGATTTTCGCTCGTTGTCACGCATCGCATTCAATTTACAATGCACGCGATGCGAGGAACAATAATGTTCATATGGCAAATGTCAAATAGGTGACGTTTCAAATGAAATTGTTTTTGATTTTTTAAAAGTCTTGAATTTGGATTTTTCCTTCGTCTAGCAAATAAAAGCCTTAACTAGAATGCACGAAATTTCCATTCAAAATTCATGTGAAGTAACCATAGTACTTAAAAAGTAATTAAGGCGTTTGAATTTCAAATTTCATTTAAGCGCCATATTGCATTTGACAAACGTCACGCACATCGTTGCGAGGAATTTTCGTTTTCCCGAATATTTCTCGCCTCTCATCGACGCATCGCAATCATTGAATGATGTCGCATACAAATGCATGTTACGAAAACTGCTTGACATTTGCTGCGATACTGTCGTCCCGCTCTCCTATCGCGGTCTCGCGGTATTGTATTTCAGCCTTTAAGAAAAGATGTCTACCCACAACTACTGCACAATCATATGGCTCCACATCCTCCACAATATCATCAAACCCCTGCGCAATTTTTGAGGGTTGAACTTAAAAGTTTCGGTAATCGATCATTTAGAAGAATCGACTGCTGGAAATTTAGCTTCATTACAGTGTGCGATGCAGTTCCCACTGCAGATCTCTTCTCTCGACAAAAAAGCAACAGTAGAATATGAAAAACTTCAAACATTCATGCATCAAATTTTGCAATCGGTGCTGTCTTACCTCAAAAGAACAAGCCAATTTCATTCTGGTTAAGAACTATCAATTAGACTGAAGAACATTTTGCAAGGAATGAAAGAAATAAATGAAACTTTCGCGATGCATCCTAAATTCCTTTTTTTTAATGTTCGGAAAATTTGGAACGTTTGCGTCGTTCCCGTCGATGTCAAGTGTCCTTACTGATAGGTCCGTCTTTTATGCAACCAGGTAGGTGTCCTTTTATGCAGGTAGGAAAAAGTCCGTGATCTTTTGAGGGGGCTGTATGACTTCGTCTCGGGCTTCTTCGTCTGTTGTGGTGGAGTGCCGCTTCTTTTGATTTTTGTAGAGCAATTTCAGCGATTCGAAGATTATGTTTGAATGAGTTTTTGTTCGTTTATGATACGTCCGTCAAATGATTTTTGTTTGTATATTTCCATGTTTTCTATTGCGTTCAACCGTTGTCCTTTATGTTGTTCCATCACTGTTTCCTTGACGTGATTTTGTATACATTTGTTGTCAATCGTCAAGCAAAGTTTATAACAATCACTATTTGCGCTATTGAGTTCTTGGAATGTCGGCCTAGGTTGTAACTAAATTACTTGCAACGAAGTAGTTAAGTTACAAAATAAATAAATAGATCGCTAAAGTAGTCACGTGCATACCTATGCATGGCAAGGCGCGAATCACATTTTATTTTTTTTCGAAGTGTTGCACCAATTTTTTTCTCACGCAATTTTTCTGCGTGATAGTGCACATAAAGGAGCATAACATATATTATTTTCGTGATTGTAACTTACAGGGACAATAAAAAAATTATTATTTATTGGCTTTTTTACTTTATTTTTATGAAAAATTATTTTTAAAAATAAAAAAAAAATTATAATATTTACTGTAAAGTTACCAAGGCCTCGCATTGGTTTCATGTTTCTAGCTTAATTAGTTTTTGAGATATATTTTTTTGATAAATTGTTATGCGTAAGGATATTTTTCCTATATCTCAAGGTCAAAGCCGAAGCCGGACGCGAAATGTACATAAATCACGTTTGTACATCAAGTAGATATTAAAACATAGGTTTCGATATAGATTCCTTTTTGGGGGCCAACTCGTCATACTTATCCGGCTAAACCCTTTCTGACGGTTTTTGTCTTATTGATCTTAGCAAGTTTAATTCCATTTGGCGTTCTCTTATACGAGGCTCTATCTGTTTTAAAGCCATATGCTCGATCAAATGACGGCATTGGAGCTTGGAATTCAGATTGTTAGCTGTGTGTATCCCCAACCCAGCCTTGGGGTTAGAACTTCGGTTCTACCTCATGACGGTCCCAAGCCCGTGTAAATGGGAAGGGGAGGTGTCAGTGGCGTTGGTTTTTTGTTGAGTGAAAGCGTTGTGAAAAAGAAGTGGCGACAGACGTACGAAAGAACCATCTATGTTTGTGAAAAGTCCGCGAGATGAAAAGTTGAAACCGTTGTATGGGAGGAAGTGCTGTATGAGAGGGAGGACTGGCAGCCGGAAGGACCTGACTACAATTAGTACCGAAGACGTCGCTTACGGGATTTGGCCCTTGCCCGTAGTGTACCGAGGGAAAAGTATAGCAACCTAGCTGCTGTTGTTGAACGTGAGAACTGTTGAACCGAGGTAACGATGTTAAGATGTAACGGACGAAAAGTGAGGATTCGAGGTCTATACTGCTGAGGAAAGGTTGATCTAATGAGTACCAGTGACGTCACCAAATAGGGGTTCCAATTGCTGGGAATCATGGGTGTACTATGAGAAATAAGATGAATCGAGCTGAAGCTGGATCGAGGGGTGTTAGTTGCCGAGATGAATTGATGACCATGATGATTGACGAATAGACCATGACCTAAGATGAAAGCAAGGCGTATACGGAAAGTAACGAACTGCATGTTGACTGTAGTGCAAGTGTCTGATGTTCTGAAGGAAATCGTTGGATTTGCCTGGAGATAGTGATGTAATTGAGGAAGTGATGTAGTGGAAGAAGGTGAAGGTTTAATGAATGGATTAATGAAGTAGTTGAGTGTCGAAAGAGTTTGTAGATGGAATGATGTAGACGGAAGAGATGGAGATGGGAGATGTTAGATGGAATTGATGGAAGGGATGAAGAAACTGATGAACAGTATAATTGTTGGTAATGATGTAATTGGTGATAGTGATATGTGTTGCTTCACTGACTGACGACTTTGAGAAACTGAATGTAACTGACTGAGTGTCATGTAGACGAAGTGAGTTAAATGTTGTTAGCAGGTCGAAACGCTCGTATTGCAACATCAACTATGTTGATGGTGTGGATGCGAGCTAGTACACCTGCTAAAAGTGAAATAGAAAATGTTGAGTAAATGGTACAGTAAATGGTGTTCTTATATTGTGACGGAGTTGACCCGGACCCTATAGACTAGTGCTATAGGAATCCGGGTGAACGCAGGTGGGCTGATGATCTAGGCTTCGGCTTGTTCCATTCAGTCTTTGGGGAGTACCGACCTCACGTACCCGAGGTTTTGAGAAAGGGCCATCAGTTCCATGGGCCTGGAGCAAAACTAAGAGTTTTTCTCTGGCAGCAGAGAAGCGAAACCTGATCAGAGGTTATCTGAACCACGGGTTACGGGGACGCCGATGACAGGTTACTATCAGCCCCCTACACAGTGAGGGTGCTCGGGTGCAGTTGTAATTTGCACATAACCGGTCTACGACGTCAACACCGCCTTTAGTATCATTGTAACTCAAAATTATCTCAGGTTTCTGAGTTTCAGCATCGACTTTTGCATCGTGTTGCATAATGCTTATTAGCAAAACATTTTTTTTTTACCTTTGGAATGTGGGAAACCAATACCTAACATGGTATTGGATTGAAAAAAGCGAAAAGCAAACATGTTTTGCGCGGTCGAAATGTCAAGTCAAATTGAAATCAGCAGGAATTTCCTTCTATAGTACATGAAATGCGACAGGTAACAGAGTCCGAGTTCAAATTAATGACGACTAACAAAATCATTTGATTTTTTCGCCGAACCCGGTTTCTTAGACATATGCGTCACCGGTGGCCGGTTTCTATTTCTATTTCTATAACTATTTCTCGCCTGTATCGTGGTGTCAGTTTCAACATTGTTCTTTTATTTATTCCCACGTACACATTTTCACCTATCTCGTATTGTTTGGTCGATTGCCTTGTCTTATTTTGATTCTCCACGTCTGTCTCGTATTTTTGTTTCAGTCGTTCGACGGTTGGTAGTCTAATTTTCTCTTACACCGGATCTGTTCTTGGGTGCAGCCAAAATATAACTCAACTGGTTTGGCACGTTGTAAAAGGATCTTCAAAGGGTCTAGGTGGTGCATCTTTCTTCAGTCGCAATCATTATTTCCGTCAGTGTGCTGTACCAGCATTCAACTTGCCCATTAATTTCACTTTTGTATGGAAGTGTTTTATGCACTTTAATTTTGAGGTCGTGTTCCATTAGCGAAGTAATGGAAGCAGATCTAAGTGAAGTTTCTTTGTCGATTACGACAATTTCTGGTACACAAGAAAACCAGAGCAAAACAAGTATGGGTTGTTTGATGTCTGAAATAGATTTCGAGGCAATGACTTTGGGGTTTCCATGAAATTTTCCGACGGTTGTCAGAACTCGACGTTTTGGTTAGTGGATAGTGTTACCGGGATAAACAAGGATTAGGGTAGAATTTAAAAAGGGTTTGTTGGAAAGCCGATTTTGCTTTCTTTGCAAACAGAACAGCGCTTTATCTTTGCCGATATCCTAGCAAAATAAAAATTTTCAAGGGGTTGTGTTCGGTTTTCTTCAGCATTTCCATGTGTTCTTTTATGTGCTTGAAAATTTTTCTCTATCTGTTAAAATTCCTCAAAACATTCCTATGTGAATCTTGATTTGGATGATTTGGACACATTTCGTCAACTCTGCCCATGATCTCTTCACTGGTGAAATGGCCGTTTGTTGTGTATAGGTTAAGATACCTTTTGAAAATATATATTATGTCTTTTGCTGAGTACTGAGGTTTGATACTGGTGTGCCTCGTATAATTTGGAAAGGGTTTCTCGTGTTGGTAACTTTCTTCTTCGCCACTTATTAAAAGAATTTGGATTTGAAGTCGTTACAAGGAGATTCAACATTGGGAATGAGGTTGTGCCATGAGCTTTCATTGCTATGTGATGATACCTAAGCACGTGGTTATATTATTCTAGGATGGCTTCCCCCCTCTTAATCTTGCTTTTCGTATTTTTCCACTGATATCATAAGTGAGCGGCTGATGGTCAGTGTGTATTTAGCCATTTCGAGATCCAAATAGGTAGAGTTGAGCAAGAGTTAGAGCTAGAATGATAGAGTTGATCGTGAAGAGTTGACAGGCCATATAAAGGCAAGCAGCTCTTTCTCATTGGTGGCGTAATTCTCCTCAGTTCTTGTAAGAGTTCTAGAGAGATAGAAAATAGGTTTATTTTCTTGAGAAAGGACTGCACCAATGGCGTTACCAGACGCGTCAGTAGTAAGCTGGAATTCTTTGGTGAAATTAGTCAGCACGATTTCTTAGGAAATCATACCGTTTTTTAATGTCACGGAGGCATGAATGGATTTTAAGTGTAAGTGAAAAGTTTTTTTTGGAATAAATTTTTGGATAGTCGTCCATATTCCCCTCTTGAAAGCGAAGTCAGGGGCTTCGCAATTTTTGCGTAATTTTCAATAAAACGTCAATAGTATTGGGACATTCCTAAGAATGACCTTAGATCTTTGAGAGTTTTGGGAGTAGGCATGTTTGCAATTGCCTGAAATTTTTTTGGATTCGTTTCGTTTCCGTCGCGACTAACTATAAATCCTAAAAACACTATTTCGCTTTTCAAAAACTTGTACTTATCTACTTGAATTTCCAGGTTTGATGCTTCCAATGTTTTCAGAACTCACTCCAAATTTGGCATCGAAGAAAATACTATCATCCATATAGACGTAACAGCGTACACCTATGTAATCTCGAAGTATGTCATCGAAAGTTTTTTGGAATATTGAAGGGGCATTCTAGAATTCAAATGGAAGGCGAATTAACTCGAATTTTCTGTTGTTGATCGAAAAAACGGTTTTTGGTATGTCGCGTTCTCTAAGTGGAATTTGATGAATCCGCTTATGAGATCTACTATAGAGAAAAATTTATTTTTTCCTAGATTAGCCTGAATTTCACCACTTTCAGGTATTGTGTATTTATCCGCAATAGTGATTGAAATGAGTTTGCGGTAATCAATCACCATTCGATACTTTTTCGCCAGATGCATCCCGTTTCTTAGGGATGATCCAAACTGGCGAATCATATGGGGATCTAGATGGTCTGATTATCCCGTCCTCAAGAAGCTTGTTTACTTCCTTCTCGACTTCTCCTTTCAGGGCCATTGGAAAGGAATATGATCTGGAATATACGGGATCATCACTAGCAGGGCGTATTTCCTCTCTGACAGTACTAGTGTAAGCCAATTTCGCATCGGGCTCTGCTAGTAAGTTGAGTTGTGATTCTAGGATTTTTTAAATTTGTTTTTGTGTGTTTCAGTCAAATGTGTTGTTCTAACATTGATATTGCTGATTATATCTGAAATGTGCTGCTTTAAGAGAATTCTAAAGTTAGGGTGAAGTTCAATATAATTGAAGTTCGTTTTGGTGTTGCCGCAGGCCAAAATTAACTCTGGGTGGCTTGGGTCCGCCGGGCCTTGCTTTGTGGGTCTCGAGACCCACAAAGCAAGGCCCGGCGGACCCAAGCCACCCAGAGTTCAATATAATTATCGCTAGTATGAACCTTTCGAGCGACCAATGATACCATCAAATGAAATCAAACTTGGAAGGGTGAAAAATTGAATTTTTCATTTTCAATTTTTTTTCGGTTGAATTTTCATGAAATTTTCATGAGCGTGGTGAGTGATTTGATATTAGCTACTACGGTGTTCCCGCAGAAAGCTTTGTTGCTATGTAAAGGATTTCGGATGTGTCAGAGCTACATATAGTTTTTATTGGGTCCAGTGTCCACTAAACATTTCAATAGCTATCCACTTCTAACAACGTATTCGAAATATGGAAGCAAAGAGCGCCTCAATCTAAAAAATAAATTGTCGAATTGTTCGTGTTCGCCGATATTTGGTTCCTTTATTGAGTGTTTGTAGTCAGTTAAGGTTTGATCGCAGTTTTCGTCCTCTATGGTCATGATTTTTTTGTGTGACCTCGTAATTTTCATTAGATTTCGTAAATTAAACGTTTTGAAATTTAGGTGGCTGAAAGTTCTGTGTTCTGTGATAGTTCTTTAGCATAATTCACAGAACGAGACCGTTTGGACTGATCGACTTCCATAGGTACTGGCCCTTGTGGTGGTCGAGGACCTGGTGGATATTGATGGGCATGTGGGTTGCGAAGCAATTCCAGATAGAATTCGCGTCTGGGTGATGGAATTGCAGTTGGTCTGGAAGGTTTTGCCACTATTCTTCGCGGTGGAACCGGTGATTTGGGGTTGTGACTTGGCTTATGCGGGAAAGGATTTGAATTGATATTGACCACGGTAATCCATATTCTGGTGTTTGAAACACAAAGGTAAGGCTTGTGGTAAATCTTTTGGCTCACGCATACTCAATAATCGGGGAAGGTCACCTTTCAATCCCCTGATGAAGGTGTCGAGTGTTTTTCACGGTATGATTGTGTCATCATTGTCATCGCGTCTTGGCTCATGTCGATTGAGCCTAGTTTATTATATATATAAAATAAGCGAAATACGATTATACATCTCCTTATTAAGTTGAGAAACTGTATTTCCACCTTGTACTTATATCGTAATTTAATATTCCAAAGTGCTAAGATCTTTCTTATCCACGTAGTGGAGAGTTAAGCACTTGAAAATTTTGGTAGATTCAGAGGAGTATTTTACGACTCTAATGCGTGGCCAACTATTTTATTCCGTATAACGGACAAGATGCCATAGTACTTTGGTATACCAGGGCAAGAGATCGAATAAGTGAATTCGATCAACACTTTTCCGCCTAAAGGTGAACTGACCTAGTTCCCCAGAAAAAGTTCTAAGGATCTTAACAATATCGGGGATTTTTTTATGCCTGACAAACTGTCATTATTGCTCATGTTGATCGGTACATCAAAGTCGTTTTCAAAATCAGATGCAGGGTTGATTATTGACCTGAAAATCTGGCCCCCTGAGCCCTGAGGGTTTCTGCGACTACTCGCGAAATAATCTATAAAGTTTCATTATCAGCACTGTTATTTGTGGCATTATTGCTTATACCTGGGAGGTCTACATTAGTCAGCGCTTCGGCTAAACTATGCAGGCTTAGTTGAGCTGGATGGATTAAATTATTGGGGTTTGACACGGTTTTTTAAATAACGATTAATTAAGAGATCACAATGAAAATTGATATAATTCAATTTGATTGAATCATATAAATATTTTAATATTATATTAATAGAATTATATCGATTGAATAATTCAAATCAATGAAACATATTGCAGGCACTCAATTCACTTTGCACTTTATCATTTCACAGATTTTCTTACGTTGAAAAGTAATGATATCGAAATTTTGTTTGATAGAATTAAATTGTATTTGAAATATTTATTTGTAAAATATTTATTTAAATAAATTTGCTCATTAAAAAATCAGTTCATAGAAGAAAAATCGCTTAGCTTTTGTGTTTTTCTTCTAATTTGGCGCAATTTTACAATAAAAATTACTCAAAATTGCAGCAATCCTTCGCCGTACAAGTCCTTTAGAAAGCATGACTCCTTTTTATAGAATTTCTGTACGGGTTGATTGTTGATTTGAATGAACTCCTGGTAAGCCACAACTCCGTTGGTAGTTTGTCGAGACCGCTTAAAACAAATTCCTTCCAGCTTTGTCCTTTTTGCCTCATTCTGGTTATAGCATGTAACTCGAGAGTTGAAGTTGTTGGAACATGCACACTTCAGAATTCTGTTAGTTCTGGTATTTATTTTCCGATCACGTTTCGCTTTTAAGTAGAACGCTTCGTTATCGCGTTTTTTTAAACTAAACTTCACGTAAACTGTTCGAAAATTTAATCGAAACTGCAAAGACCATCGGTCAGTCTCAGCACGATCTAAAGACAAGTACACTAAATAATATTATGCCAATCCTTTGCAACTTTCAATCACGTGGTTTTTTTAAGTGGTCCCTGCTCGGGCGCCAGTTAAAAAATTAAAAGACAGGTTATCTAAAAAATCATAATGCAGGGCTGAGCCCTGATCTTTATTTAATCGAATATTGATGAAGACTGACTTAGTGGCTAATTACAAAGTTTTTTTAACACTTACGAGTATGTTTAAATTGCTACGAATGCAATTTTCTACTTTATGGAAATTGCATTGGTGAATCGCAGAATCAATGAATCGATGATTCGTCGAATTCCTATGCGGCCATAGTGTCAGCAATTATATGTTGCGCGTGTAGGTGTTAACTAACGATATTAAACAATAGAATGGTTCTAAAAGAACAGAATGTTATAAACCAACATTTTGTTTTGGATTTGTGCAAACGTTTTTTTAGTTTTTCCATAAAGATTTTCCGGAATCGTCTACCATAAATCCTTGAATGCAGGGCAGCAGATAGGTTTTTAGAAATCGCATAATCGCGGCTACAAAAAGAAATTGCAATTGTTGCATTTGCATTTGAGTTTTCAATATACGCAGCACTTATGGAGGAAATGTGTTAAAGGAACGACAATGTCAACAGTGCTTTCGGAGCATTCATAACGGAGAAGGCCCGTTTGAAGATCTTTCACGTTATGAAAGAGCTGACAGATGGTGATCTTTTTCCATTCATACAAGAAGCTGCAAAGATTACCAGAATTATCGAAGAGGTTCCATGTGCACAGAACTGCCATGAGAGAAAGATCAATGCGATAGGATATGCGGTAGTTGGATGTTTCAGGAATTTTCGCAAGAAAACAAGTAATCCCACTTTATTCGTCAAACAAACGAAAGTTATATCTGACGGATGGTTACTGGAGATGAAAAGTGGGTCCTGTACACTAACGAGGAATGATGTCGAACTGATTACAAAAGAGGTGTAACACCAGCATCTACTTTAAAACCAGGCTTACATCCACGGACAACGAGACTCCTTGATAAGATTCCCCAGGATTCATTAATTGGGTCGCTTTCGAGCAAAATCAAACGTCGAATGCTCTTGTACAATAATTGAAGTGGCTTCAACAAGCGATATGTGAAAAGCGTATTCCATCAGTGTGACAATGCGAGATCGTACATGTAGTTACCTAGCAAAGCATACCGGATTAGCGGGGAGATTTTATCTCACCACCATATCTTTCCGATCTTACTCTAACGGATGATCACTCGTTTCGGTCAGTGGACAACTATCTGCAGGGAAGAGAATATAGTACTAAAGAGGGTCTTCGTACAGGACGAGAATACTGTTTCGACAAAGGATGCAGCAACTTCTAGAGTTTAAGTAGACAAGTCGTAAGTAACAATGATGATTAAAAATTAATTTTTTTTTGTCTGAATCACATGTGTTTGACAGTTTTGTTTGAATCTTCGAAGGAGAAACATCAAGAGACGACGCATCAAACAAAACATCGCTCAAACAGTGGAAAATTACAGGACGGCGACCATAACCTTAATCCATACCGTCCAAACCTACCAATACACGTCTGAGGTGTTTCCTTAGGATAAATAGAAAAGTGAAGTGTTGTTAAGTAGTATAGAAATACAAAGAAAGGAGAGCTGCTTATATTACAATAACGAAAATCGTAAGTACCCTGCTTTCTTGATTACAAACATATCTGGTGCACTAAGATTTCGAAACTCAAAACAAAATGGAGGAGTGGGAGAAAGGCCCACCGGATCCCGGTGATACGCGGTTGGCGACTGATGTAACAGTACAAAAAATGAGGAAACTAACGCACACAACGAATAGACAACCAAGTAAAGCGCAACTTAAAAGTTACGAAGCTGGGATATGACTAGGGAAAACATGGTGACAACAAGTGCAGTTATAACTATGGCGACAAGCGGAAATGTGAGTGCTTTCCTCAGAAATAAGTACCCCAGCGATGCGAAAAACAAATTTTTTCCAGTATTGATTGATGAGATCAACAAATCTAACAAAAGGATAAGAATCACTCTCATTCAGCAGCAGCAGGCTCAAAGTGACATTTGAAAGTGCCAGTACAGCAAACAGCAGCAAAGCAAATCAAATGATGGAAATAATGAACCTTAAGGCCTTCATTCCGGGGAACTTCCTGTTCAGATTTGGCATTGTAAGAGACATCCCACAAGAGATGGATGTAGAGGATTTCATCAAAATATCAACTCCGTGCAATAAGAACGGAGACACACTTGAGGATATTAAAATTGTTGATGCTCAAAGACTAAGTACACGGGACAGGAATGACCCCACGAAGTTCATAATGAGAAACACTTTGAAAATCAAGTTTACGGGGAACATTCTACCTGACTCGATGAAGACAGCTTACGTCAAGTGGACTACTTCAAGTTTCGGCCCAGACAGTGCCAAATATGTGGTAGGCGCGGCCACTCTGCAGCTATATGCAAAGAGAAAAGTAAGACCTGCCTCAAATGTGGTGAGCAGGACTACGAGGATAAATGTAGGAATACTCAATGCCTGTTATGTAAAGATACTGACCATAATGCCCTGGACCAGAAATGTCCAAAATGGCGCACGTATAAGCACGAGGTAGAGATTAGCTCAATACTAAATATTACAAACAGAGAGGCGAGACGGATAATGAAAAGTAATAGATATGCTGGACTTGACATACAGGAGCTTTCTAATGCTGATTTTCCGCAGCTACTAAATCAAAAAGGCAAGAACTTGAGGAATCCGCTTCATGATGTTAACAAAAGCATAACAAGAAACACGTATGCGAAAGTAGTGGCGATTCGACTAGCCTACAAGCCCGCACTCGAAAACCAGCACCCAACTGCAGAAAAAGTAATAACAACAATCGAACCTATTGAAAACAATCCTCACAAATCATCTGAGATTGAGAAAATCCTTAACCAACTCATGGGTCAAATACAAAAACTTTATGAGAACGAAAAAGATAATGTACAAATAGATGCCAACACGCTGAAAGGATGGACAAACACCATCTCTAGCCTAATCAACAAAGACAGTGGGAAAGCTAACACTCAGGACAAAACACAAACACATAATATAATAACATGAAGAAAAAAGGGAAGATAGATACGCAAACAACAACAACGATCAAGATACTGCAACTCAGCATTCAAAGTCTACAAAAACACAAGGATAATCTAGAATTCCACTTGAACAGTAATAACACCACATTCGCACTATTGCAGGAGGTACTATGTAGCTACGACACAAACCACAAATTCCTTAACTAGAACACAGTTTATCTACTCAGAGAAAGCAGTGTAGGAGGAGGTGTAGCTATACTTATAAGGAAAGACATACAGTATAGTCAAATCAAAATTAACACATACATAGAGACCATTGCAATACAAACCGGTAACCTTGAAAACAACATAATAGTCATGTTGATCTATGCACCACCCATCTACACAGCGAAAGACATCCAAACAGAACTCGACCAAATAACCAATAAAATGGACCTAACGAAAAAAATAATTATAGGAGGAGATTGCAATGCCAGAGATCATACTTAGGGTGATCACATCACAACTGCTAAAGGAAAGATATTGAGAAGATGGGCAATGCAGATGGACTTGAACATATTAAATACGGTCTACACTTTTAGAAGAATGAATAGGAACGGGAAATGGCTTAACTCAACACCGGACATAAGACTCAGCAATATATGCAGCAGTCATATAGTTTGGAGGACAGATAACCTGGACAGCGCATCCCCATAATAATCAATATAAATCTGATGGACAAAACCAGACAGATAAGAGTTGATAGGAAGAAAGTACAACATGAAGTACTGAACACTACTTTCACTGCGAACCTAACGGAAATCACAGACACACTCTACAACATCATCCACAATAACACCAGAAAAGAAAAACACGAATTCCAAACAAACTTCTGGTGGAATGATGAGCTGAAGATGGTATGGAACATGAAAAACAAGGCCCTAAGTAAATATAATAAGATGAAAAGTGCATTCAACTGGACCAAACTACAGGAAATAAGAAAACAATGGAAGATTATGGTACAACAGGCTAAAAAAAGTAAGTGGGAAGAAAAGCTACAAGATATACAGAAACAGGAAACATCAAGCACTTTTGGAACTTCATCAACAGCCTAAGGAATAAGAATAAAAGTACTGCAAATAATAAGCTAGACAAACAACAGAGCAAACAGTTACTAGATAATATCAAGCAGAAACAAAATCCAGGACTCATAGCCGAAATAGGACGCAAACAGACTGAAGAACAACAACCACACTTCTCAAAGGAATAACTACAGGACGTAATGGACAGACACAAAAGCCGAACAGCTCCAGTACCGGACCTAATCGACTATGAAGCTATGAAAACCCTCCTACTAGCAAACCAGGACAATTTTCTAGAGGCCATAAATAAGGCTACGAACACATGTCAAATTCCGGATAAACTAAGGAAAATCAGGATAGCCTCTGTTATTAAACCCGATAAAGACCCACTGGACATTAAAAGCTATAGACCCATCTCCCTACTTAGTGTACCAATTAAAATTGCTAACAGCCTGATCAGAAACAAAATTGTGAAGCACATAGAAGACAACAACCTCCAATCCAGAAACTGCTGCGCATAAAGAGAAAATAAGTCTACTATCACCTGTCTCAACAAACTTAATCAGAAAATCAAAATATAAAACCGAGGCCCATCAAAATAGCAATAGTAATGGACCTTGCTAACGCATATGAAGGAGTTGATTTAAACATACTAAGGTTAACGCTAACACAAGCACAAGTACCTCACCAGTACATAAGATGGATAATAAATCTATACAGGAAAAGAGATCTAACACTAAACGGACAAGTGAGCAGCATCAACAACGGACTCCCACAAGGCGAGGTTCTAAGTCCCACTCTCTTCAACTTGCATACCAGCAAATTACATAGCATTGCTAAGAATAACACCACCGTGCTACAATATGCAGATGACTTCCTGATCTTAGAAGAAGGTACAAATGAAGCAGATACCATAATATCTTTACAAGATAAAGTCAACACATTCATCAGCATATGCCAAAGTCTCAAACTTGAGGTCAATCCTAACAAAACCCAAGCAATAATCTTCTCCAAAGGCCATAAACCAGCACTACTGCTCAGGATTGGAGACAACCCAATAAATTGGCAAAACTACATCAAATACCTAGGCCAACACATACATAGACACAAAAAACAAAGAAATGAGGAAGAATTCCAACAGTCCAACAGGAATCATAGAAATATTATCAGTATCATAAAAGAATACGGAATCGCCACAGTAGCACACGCCCCAGCTCACATTTTTTAAAGGATAGATAATATAAAGGCCAAGGCTATTAAAGCTGCTTAGGACTACCTCCAAGCACGCCGAACAGTTATACTTTCGAAATAGCCACTGAATTATACTCAAATCAAAGAGAAGAATCCCTCACGGCCAAGGAAATTGGAAAGCAAATACACCTTAAATATCTAAGCAAAAACAAACTAGAGAAAACACAACCCAGCATAAACAGTTATAGTTACATATACCACAAATACAAACTCCATCTCAATAAGATTATTCCAACCAAAAAGATCCATAAACCGCCAAATTTCCAGATAATAACTGGCGATAATAGAGCACCTTTTCAAAATCACCGAGAAATCAAAGAGAATTAACTTAACCACTTAACGCAATCTTCCACAATCATATTGAAAAACAGATAGAGCATAATACAGAAATTTACACTACAGATACAGCAAAAAATATGTTTGGAGTAGGAATTGCCTTCACCTATCACAATAAAAACATCTCTAACACATTTAACATTAAAGACACCACAACAGTGCTAAACGCTGAGCTAAAAGCTATTCTGGTGGCACTTCAAGACAGCGTAACCAATAACGTTCATATCTACACATACTCAACAAATGCCCTGCGCCAAATAGGAAAAAACAAGGATCAAAAGGCAACTGTAAAGGCCATATGGGAGATTTTTAAGAATAACCCCTACAAGACATACACGCTACAATGGGTACCTGGACACAAAGGACTGGAGGATTTTGCACTTACTGACAGCAAAGCCAAAGAAAGCATAATAACCGACGAACAAATCGAGACGCACTGGGAACTAGACGAAATATTGGATGGAATACAAAAGGAAATAAAAGAGTCTTGGCGTGCAAAGATCAATAGACAAACAATAAATCAATATCAAAGGCAGCAAACCATGGTTCTATGGCCAAAATTTGTCAGGAAGATCAATCAATCCGATTAACAGGCTTCTTACGAACAGAGCCTACAACAGGGAAAGACTTTACAAAACCGAGCAAACAACTTCGAACCTATGCACCAACTGCACACAGGTTGATGATATAGACAACCGTATTTTTAACTGCACCAGATATAAGGAAATCTGGGCAAAATATAAGCTTTTCAAACATTACAACAAAATCCACAACCTATTAACCACAAATAACATGAACCTCTTGGGGAACTGGATGCCTTCCTATCAGAAACGAGCATCATCATCTAAAACCTCCATATTCCTATAATTTAATCGCTCTTTCAACAAACTTCCTCCAACGTAACACACATTAAAGAAATAGAAAATGCAGAAAATAACATTCATAAGCAAATGCACAAAATAACGTTAACAACAAGCACGAAAATAACATTCAACATCAACTATAACCATACAAAACGATAAACGCTGGCCAGTGCTACAGTGACAGAGCCAATATCATCGGTTGTTTTTACCGATCTAAAGGGGAAAAAGATTAATAAACTATTAATACGAACCACTTTTGCGCCCATCCAAGTATTGCAACCTATTCCCACCCCGCTGGCAGGAATATCAGCTCAAGAGGAAATTGTTAATTTATACAATTGATAATTCAATCGTTTGTGCTGTTTTCCCATTTGAATGTAAGCTTTTGGTTTTAAATTGATTTTTACAGTCTATAATTAGCAAAAAAAAAAACAAATTGACACTCTGCGGTGGCCTACGGCCTACTGATTCTATATAGCAAACTAAAAGATCCATAAATAAACAATTTATTTTCGCGCGAACAATTTTAACACGAGGGCAGTATTGCTCTGCGGGTAATCGTAAATAGACTCTTGCAATGGATTACGTAGTTGATGAAGCTCGATGGGCAATGATAAATTTAAAAATCAAATTATTGATATATTCAGAAAATAAGTACTGAAAACAATTTACTAAATATCCCCTTCACAACAATTAGCAAATGCCGCCTTATTTCCGACAAAATCAGGTGGCTTTAATTTTAAAATGTTTGAAAATTAGTTCAACACCAAAGTCATCGATGTGTTGGAACGGATGTGCAGATAGAATCGTTAAATATTTAACTAAACATGAATATCAACAACAGAATAAATTTCTGTTCAGCAGCAAACAGTGGACAGGAGGCAGCAAACAGTGGACAAGAGGCAGCTGGAAAGATTTTTCACATTTTTTTGGAGAAAATAGTTTTAAATTTAAAAGTTTTAAAATCATTTTAAAACGAAAACCATCGATATACTTCAAAATTTGCATTCATAACATTTGGAACTTATACTAGCGGGTTTGTCGGAACTAGCATGGGTTCATAATTGTGTTCGACGTATGCAGGTGCTAGAAATTTATTCGGAAAAACCACAATATAAAATCATCCACATGTTGGAAAAGTTACTCAAACAAGTTAATTATTAATTCTATGCCCAAATATTCGAGGAAATTAAAAAATTTGCGCGTATGCAGGAATAATTGATGTATTTATATTTAGCGACTGTGAAGTTTTAGTTTTGTAGGTTTTCGAAAACAAACTCATGAAACATATGAAACGCGACCCTGTAGACTTATCTGGAAGTCAGCAAAGGGTTGCAGACATTATCAAAGTCTAAGATTTTATTTTTTCAGGGTGTGAAGTTCGAACATTATTTTGAACAACTGTCGCCCTGGTTTCTTGAATCACTGTCCAATGAAATCAAACAGTGTGCAATGAGAAAAATTTAATATTCGCATAATATGATTTCAAAATCGTGAAATTTTAGCAAATGACATTAGCGTCGAACTAGGTTTTCTGAGTAACACACCAAATACTAAAAAATGACAAGTTTAAAGGGGTGTTCGTTGGTAAATTCTTTGGAAGGTTCAAAGATGAGCTTTGCGCACCTGATAATGCAGTTACAGTAACCTTTCGTTCAACGGAAACGATTCCCCAAACGGAAAAAGGTCTATGGAATTTTTTGCAGGATACCAGATTACTCAACTAACCTGGTGCTGTCTTATCATCATTAAAACAGGAAACTCGATGCTTGCTCTGTGTGTTTCCAATCCAGAAAATGAATTGGAGCGTAAGACGGCACAAGTTTTGAGAGAGGAAAATTTGGAGCCGCCATCATACCAGGTGCACGCATAGTTTTTTCCAGTTTTACTTAGAGATGGCGCCAGCGAAAAGTTTAACTTGCTATATTTTCATTAATACACACAAATTAACGTCAACCACTAATTTATTGAAACAGTATTTACAAATAACGCCGAACACAAAATTGTTAGAGATTGAAAACTCGATGACTGGTCTCAATGATGGTTAGAGGAAGAAGAAGGAATCGCAACGTCTTTACTGCGTTTTTGCGCTGCGGCGGCGAGCTCTCGAACTTGGTGTTATTTAGGGTCGCCATGTGGTGTTCGTTTTGAAATGCGCGGTTCGGTACAGAGCATTAATTTAGAAAGCACTTTTAGGTCGGATCTTGAAAGGAGCATTAATAGCGAAAATCACTTATCGTTATTAAAAACTTTAAAGGAGTAACCTATTTAAGAATAGTTTTTAATGTGAATTTAAAATTATTTAAAAAAAGTCAGTATGATTTGAGAGCTCGTTTGATTAACATTGAAATTAAAATTGATTGATTAAAATATTTATTGTAATATCCAAACTTGAAATTAAAATTTATTGATTAAAATATTGATTGTAATACTTAAACTTGAAATTAAAATTGATTGATTAAAATATCGATTGTAATATCTAAACTTGAAATTAAAATTGATTGATTAAAATATTGATTGTAATACTTAAACTTGAAATTAAAATTGATTGATGAAAATATTGATGGTAATACCTAAACTGGTGACCCCGACGTGATTCCCGACATACGTTCTTCCCGAACGTATGTCGTTCGTCATTCCAATAGAATATAAACATAGCCGAAATGCAGGTTAACTGGTAAATGTGATATACTGAAGATATTGCTTCAGTAATAAACATTTTTCGGCAAACAGCGTTCGAACATTCTATTAATCCTCTAAGGCGATTTACAAAGAATAATCCAGCGAAAGGATTGTTGCGATTAATATTCTGTTGTGCTTGCAATATATCTTTGGTTGTGTTGCTGTAGTTGTTCAGGTTTGTTTAGAAAAAGCAAAATCCAGTTTAGAAGTGGTTCTATCGAAATCCCATCAGAAGCTGATTCGATCGTCGCTCAGTGGGGGCACCAGTTTAGGTATTACCATCAATATTTTAATCAATCAATTTTAATTTCAATGTTAATTAAACGAGCTCTCAATTCATACTGACTTTTTTTAAATCATTTTAAATTCACATTTAAATTCACATTTTTTAAATATGTTACTCCTTTAAAGTTTTTAATAACGATAAGTGATTTTCGCTATTCATGCTCCTTTCAAGATCCGACCTAAAAGTGCTTTCGAAATTAATGCTCTGTACCAAATCGCGCATTTTAAAACGAACACCACAGCCATACGAATTCGCTACAATACTACTACAATACAAGCGTTAAACATCACTCTCGGTTGTTTGTTTACGTTTGATTTCTCGTAAGTATTTGTGATCGATGGTTATCTGCTCTCGTAATTGAAGAACGGCGGTGGTGTTTCATCCTCGATGCATGGATTTAGCATATACGCGTGTTTCAGTCTGTCGATAGAAATTTGCGTCGTTTTGCTTTCCATAAGAATTTTGAAGATCTTGTTAGACGTTTGCTCCAGTACGAGAAATGGATCAACGTATGTTTGTTGTAAAGTTTGTTTGCTGTTATTTTGATGGTTGCTGTAAAGTTTTTTTTACAAAGACGTGGCTGCATGTAGCTAAATCCTTATATATGAAGATGTTACCATTTCGGTGATGATGAACTGGTGTTGCTCGCAGTCGTCTGATGTCTTGTCTGAATTTGAACACAAATGTTGATGGGTCGCTCATGTAGTCCGGATCGTCGATAAAATAGCCTGGGATTCTAAGTGTAGTACCATATATCATTTCTGCTACAGTACACTCAATATCTCCTTTATAGGCCTACAGAAGTCCGAGAAGAACTGTAGGCAGTGCCTGAAGCCAATTTTCGTCATCGTGGTACATCAGTACTGCCTTTAGCGATCGATGAAAGCGTTCCACCTTCCCATCTGCAGTAGGATGATATGCCATCGTTCTGACATGTTTGCAATCGATTATTTTTGTTAGCAAACCGAACAACATGGATTCGAATTAAGCACCGCGATCCGTTGTTACAATCCTTGGTGCATCAAATCGTGCTACCCAATGATGGTAGGAATTTGTAGCGGCATATTCTGTGGTGATTTAGGTGAAGGGTATGGCTTCCGCCCATCTAGGGAAACGATCTATCATCGAAAGAATAAATTTATTTCCGTTGAAATTCGGCAGTGGACTAACCAAATCAATGTGGATATGGTTGAATCTCTTATCGGGAGCAGCTCTGATGGCATTGGCATTAGATGCATGATTTCGCCCAATTTGCGATTTCCTTGTGCATTTTAGGCCAGACGAATTTTTCACGCAACAAACGGCTCGTTACCTTTGCACTTGAATGTGACAGGTGTTGCACTGAGTCGAATGCTTGCCGTCGTAGTGATTGTGGAATGTAAGGCCGTTCAATTCCGTAGATATATCACAGTATAAATATTCTCCATTTATTTGCAGCCTTTGTAAATTCAACGATGTGTCCGAATGCAATAGGCTTTGTAGATCACTATCCTTTCTTTATTCTGCCGCTATGTCCATTGCTTTTGCTGTTACTGCCTCAAGTCGAGATAACGTGTCAGCTATCGTATTTGTTTCGCCTTTAACATGGAGTATACCCGTCGTAAATTGGAAAATAAACTCCAGTTGGCGCATTTGGTGCGGTGATGCTTTTGAGAACTTTTGCACAAAAGCATAACACAGTGGCTTGTGGTCCATTCGTATCACGGAGTGATGTCCTTCTACTCTGTCACGAAAGTAACTGAAGGCCGAGTAGGTCGCCAAAAGTTCTTTGCCGTAGACGCTATAGTTTCGTTGCGCGTCGCTGAATTTTTTTGAGAAGAAATCTTGTGATAGCCATTGTCCGCCGACGAACTGCTCCCATCGCAAAATCTGAAGCGTCTGTTGGTATGCCCAGCGTAGCATTTTTAATAGGATGCTTGATACATGCTGCTGCTGCGAACAACTGCTTGCTCTTTTCGAAAGCATTATCAGCTGTTGGTGTCCAGTTTATAGGTCTTCTATCGTTTTTTCGCGTATCACGCAAGAATTCATTGAGGGGCGCTAGTACTTCAGCGGCATTTTTCAGGAACTTTCGGTAGAAATTTACCATTCCAAGGTATCTTCGGAGATTTTGTATTGTCGATGGTTGTTCGCATTCTAAATCGCTTTGACTTTTCCTTGCAATGGTTTGATACCGTCACTACTGACTTAAAAATCCCAAATAGTGTACTTCCGCTTTGCCGAGATTGCACTTCAACACGTTTATTTTAATGCCGTGTTCCTTCAATCGATTGAACACTTCGTACAAATGTTGACGGTGCTCCTTTGCTGAACTGGATGCTATGAGGTTGTCATCTTAGTATTCAAAACAATAATCCAATCCAGATAGGACGATGTCGATGTACCTTTGGAACGTCTGGGCCGCATTGTGAAGTCCAAAAAGCATCGTCAAGAATTCAAAAAGACCGAAAGGAGTAATGACCGCTGTCTTTTCTATGGCAATTCTCTTCTTCAGCAACTATCACCTGGTGATACGCACGTACCAAGTCGATGGTTGAAAACACTGTCTTCTCATGCAGATTGTGGTTAAAATTCTCCATTCTTGCAACTGGATACCGATCATGTATTGTCATCGCGTTGAGCCTCCTGTAGTGACCACATGGCCTCCACTCTCCTGATTTTTTCGGGACCGAACGGAGTGGACTAGCTCAAGGGCCACTTGACGGACGACATATTCCGTTTTCCATCATATACTCAAACTCAGCCTTTGCGGATTGATATTTATCCTGCGGTAATCTTCGTACTCGCTCCGCGATCGGAGCACCGTTTGTTAGTATATGATGTTGAAGTGTTACTTTTCTTGCTGGTGGTAACGTTTCAGAACTTGTTAATTCTGGAAATTTAACGAGGATATCGTGGTATGGTTATTGCCTATTTACCGATGTTAGTTCGGCAGATTTATCTGTGAGTGTTCCGATCGCTTCGAGGTTCGTCTTTCCGTCCACTAGCCGTTTCCGCTTGAGATCCACGAGTAGATATAAAGCTGCAGGAAATCAGCTTCAAGTATGGGATAGTCTACTGCTGTTATAAAAAACGCCACTTAAAAATTCGTCGCAATCCGAAGTCGAGTGAAAGAATCTGCTCTCCGAACTTGGCAATGGTCGTTCCATTTGCTACATATAACTTACGCTCCCCTTGGTGTTTTTTTCCTTGACTTGCGATAACTGATACTTCTGCTCCTGTATCCACCAGAAATCGTAGCCCTGTTTGCCTGTCGGTAATTAATAAACGGCGCTTTTGTCAGAGGACGTCATCGCTGACTGCATTTGACGATGATGGCTTTAGTTTCCCTGCTGGGAAAATTGACATGGTGGGCGGCAGTTTTTCGTCTTTTCCCAAATCTGCGGTGTTAATAACAAAAACTATTGTTCTTACCTTTGTTTATCATTGATATCGATCGTGAGCGCTGGCGATTGCTTGAAGAAGATCACTTTCTGGAGCGCGAACCTTGGCTTCCTGTGCTTCCTTCTAATCGATCGAGCCGGCTTGAAATTTCCAAGAGGTGGGTCCGAATTTGTTGCAGGAACCTGCGATGTGTATGCAATCACTGCTGGAGACGCATTAAATTCCTCTACGATTTCTCCTTTTCAGTCGAAACGGACATGATGGCACGAACGTGGACTGGTAGAAGCCGTATCACAAGGCACGTAGTGCATTCTCCGGGCGCTGTGAGCCTGCCAAGTTTTGCATCTGTCGGAATAGATATGATGGCTTTTGGTCGCGTAATTCTAGCTCCGTTAGAACTTGCGTTAGCTGCTGCTGAGGAGACACAGCGAATCGAGCAATTAGCTGTGTTTTCAGATCTTCGTATTTATTTACCGTCGTTGGATCTTTTATCACCTCCGCGACTTGTTTTAGGATGGTAATGTTGAGGGACGCTACCACCGCGTGAAATTTGGCTGTGTCTAAATAAACTCTGTAATGTTGAAATGTCGATTCCGGTTGCAAAAACCGGAGTTCTACTTGTGACTAACATCGCGCACAGATTCTAAACGAGGGGCTTCACTACCAGGCCGCAATTCACGCGCGAGGTTTAACGCAGTTTTTGACGTTTCCACATTGTTTCTTACACCTGGCGTTAATTCCTCGCTACCGGCCGCCATTTTTGCTATTCACAACGCGTGGGTTAATGTGAGTCAGAGTCAATGTAGGATCACCATGTGGACTCGCTACATACGCAACGTATAAATTTTACATATACGCCATTTCGATCGTTTGATATTAAGTCACAAACATACACAAGCTGAGTCTGCCAAAACTAGTGTGGTTGTTTTATCGTGTTAATCAATCATGTCAAATTTTGTGCCTGAGAAGAGTGTTTGCGGCATGCATTACTTTTATTGTTTAACCAGAAGAAAAACGGCCAAAGGTTGAAGGTTGATCCTGTTGAACGTGTCGAAGGTCATCGTTTGCTGGTAAAAACATATAGTGGACACGCTCCATCATTTATTTTATACACAAAAAAAAAAATAACAAAAAACAAACATATGCATACGCACATGATAGTGGATATATTTCAAACCAATAAATGTGTTAATATGTACGATCCGAATTAATATAAATTTTTTAAATTTTTACTGATTAATTTTCAAACTCGGAAGGAAGAAATAGATGTGAGAATAATACCAGATATTATGACCCAAGAAAATTTATCGATTCGGTATTTGGAAACTATATAATACAACTAATTTCAGATAATTTCAATATGAGATAGGGAATAAAATAAAGCATCGAAGAATCGGCTCTAGCCTTCACTACAGTGTAGGCACACAAAAGCGGAAATACTTCAAAAAACACCCGGTGTAACGGACTCCTGCCAAAAAGAGAAGAATTGAATTGATAAATTTACTCTCATGATTGAGTTCAAATGTTTTACCCTTGTAAGAGATTATTTGGTACACCTTATATTATTTAATATCAGTCAATGCAATATTTTAGTCAACATCAATGTTGAGTCAACGCAATATTTTATTTGACCTTAGAGACACGGAAGCTGAACAGCTAATAAGGAGGGGTGAAATGAGAATAGGGGAGAGTGTTTGTCGGCAAGAAATCGTTCGTCAGTAATCTTCTCTGTTTTAAGTGTCTCAGACACAGGCTTGGTTTGACCTCCCAACAAAATTAGTCCGTTAAACCGAAATTACGTCATAGTGTACAACATCATAAGTCAAACTTCACAACCTGCCGACTGATACTTTTGACGCTAAGGTGTACTGAAACAAGATGATTGGTTGCACCCACTGCTATTAAATGTAGATCTGAAATATGGGACAGGAAACCCACATGAGGTACGCTTTCTATAAATATAATCATATAGGTCGCCTATGAGTATATGTAAGTTCTTCGAAGTGTTTCATATTTACCGCTGTATACACTGGCGCACAAAGCTCCAAATATACAATAAAGTGATACAGCTTGTTATAAGTGTCGGTGTTCGGACTTAAATCCTGCGGCAATCATGAGCAAACAGCATTAAAATATTTGAAAGACACGTTAAAAGGTGCATAACAAGAGCAATCCATGGAGAAGATAAATGGCGAATAAGGTACCACGATGAGCTATAGAAAATTTTTGACGAGGAAGAGGTTGTGAAAAGACTATAAATCTGCAGGAGCTGTTATAGTCTTGTTATGTGTAGCAGAGGATTCAGCCGTGGAGACATCATAGGATATTTGCTCGACTCGACTGACGTCGGGAGTGAAGTCCTGCTTGGATTTCCTGATTGATGGACATCATTGACCAACGGAGACAGTTGAAGGCATCACTTCAGGGGACCAAAGGTCGAGAGGAGTTGTGGCACAATGATGATGACCAATTTCTAGAGGGCGCTAACGTTTATCACGAAGACAGAGAAACGAATACTCAATGTTACATAAAATGCGAGCTCTTGTAAAAATAAAAATTGTGAGTTAAGTTTCGTCTGAAATCGCCATAAATTAAACAGATTTCACGAGGAGTACTGGTCTTCACATTATATTTTAGATTATTTTAGATGTAATGCCACCTTGTATCATCTCATGGTGAAATCATCCTCTTGAGCCCTCTCGGGTCTTAGTTTCCTGCAACAGGCGCATCCAATTGTTTCGGTCCATTGACCGCATTCTCCAATTTTGAAATAACTCTGTCTTCGTCAACAAATTCAAACCAGCGTTTCCTCTTTTTGTCCACTTGTCTCTGCCTTTCAGTTATCCTACCGAATACTTTTTTAGATATCCGCTTTTCGTCTAGACGATTCATACAACCAGCCCATTGCAACTTCCGTAGTCTTGGATTCGTTAAGACCTCCGGCTCGTCAAAAATTGCATACAGCTCTTAGTTGTATGGAAATCGCGTTCCCATCTAGCTTGGCGCCAATTATCTGCCTCACGACGCGTCGCTCAACGGCGTTCAATAATTTTTTGCAGATGCTTCAGTTTGAGTCCTTGTTCCACACCCATAGCATATAACAGTTCTTATCACAGATTATTTATTATCGTTATTTTAATTTGTATTTATATATAGTTATTTTTGCGCATTAATGCACAAATTTGCCCAATTTTTCAATACTGTATTGGCCAATTGTGATATTTTGAGCATTTGAGGGAGTTTTGTAGCCATACTAGTTATGCTTCGCGGTCGAGTTCTATTAAGAGTTTTTGACTGTTATAACGACCGGGATAAAACTTGATGTCATTCGCATAGGTTACCACTTGGCTCGACTTGTAAATAGTGTGCCTCTTGTATCGACAGATAGCTTTGTTATGACATGTTCCAGAGCCTAATTGGATAACAAAAGGTCCAGTCCAGCTCTGTACTTTAGTCTGGTATTTGTGGCAAAGTCTTCAGTGAGTTGGTTCTTGATATGCACATGCGGCGTTGTCGACATTATTGTCATTTGCAAATTTGGCTGGTATCACAAAGCGAAGCATTGTTTGATACAGTACGATCAATATTGTTATGGTAGCTTTAAGTGAAAGAAAATCTGGCAAACGTATATATTGACTTCACCCTTGAGAAATTTAACCTGCATGACTGTGAAAAATTGGTCGATCGTTGCGGAATCTTTTTGTGGAATAGGAATATAATTGAGTGGCTCTAGTCTTTCGGTGTGTGTTCTCGTTGTCAGAAGTGATGGATTATTTTGTAGATGACTTTCTGGAGACTGCTGCCATCATATTTCATGAGCTCTATTGGAATCCATTCGATGCCTGGCGGTTTAATATTCTTTTGGGCTTTGATGGTGGAACAGACTTCATCTAGAGTTGTTGGGGTCAATGGAAACTGCCCAAGAACATCTACATCTAAAGGCTTCAAAGTTCTGGGGCTGTGCGAATGATTAAGGAGTTTCTTGAAATATGAAGCCCATCTTTCCTCAATCCTGCTTATATGTGAATGTCTGCTTCGCTTAATGCCTTTCACTACTTTGTTTGCTTGTCTTGTGTTGTTGCTTGCTAGACTTACATCGATGCTCCTCGATTGGTCAACATTATAATTAGATTTTTTAATTCTATTTCAGTTACTTGCCAATCTTCTGACATTTTTATACTCTTCTCTATTCGTCTTGGTTTTCCAACCTAAATATTTCTTGTATTCCTGATTCTTTTTATTTGAAGTTTCTTGACAATTGCTATATTGATATGTAAGTTAAATCAAGTTGTGATCCGAGTTATAATTGGCTCCTGATTATATGCGAGCGTAAAGTATACTCGTGGCCCAACGTTATTGGGTCAAAACATGGTTGATCTGATTTTGTCTGTTTCCATTTAGTGATGCTCAGGTCATTGTATGTATGCGTCGATATGGGAAGTAAGGCGAATGTATGACTAGACATCTGCTACATGCAAAGTCAATCTGGCGTTGATCGTTGTCGTTTGTTTCAATGTGCAGGCTATATCCTCCAGGCGTTCCCCGAACAGGTAGCTAATTGTCAACTAGCGTTGGAATCACCCAAAATTATTTTTGTGCTGTTTGTAGGCAATGAGTCGACTAGGCTTTCCAGGTGATTGTAGTACGTTTCCTTCGTTTCTTCCTCGTTTTCTTCATCCTTTCATTCGGTTGGGACGTGTACCTGTGTCAGCCAAATTTTTAAGAATTTCGTTTTGATGCGGATCGCACACAATCGTTCATTAACTGCCTTAAAGCTAAAAAAAAGCGATTTGATCCCCCCATGCACAATGAAGGTTCCTTTGGATTCTCGCTTTACAGCGGGTGAATATTGTGCGCGATCTCATATCTTGAATTAAATTCAATTAATTGAATTATCCTTAGAATCCCACCGCACAGAAAGCATAATCTTCTTTTGGTGAAAATTGGCTTTGAATGACGATTGTAGGGTCTCATTTCGTTTTGTCCATGTTCGTTTTCGGACTATCTTATCTTAAACAATCCATTTCTCATCACGCATGATGATTATTTTTAGAAACAAGTGGCATATGTTAATGCATTTGGTGAGGTAGATTTCCTTTAATTCGTGAGGAACTCAAAGTAAGTTGGTTTACGTAGCCGTTATAAGTGCAAGTAAACGGTTGAATTCGATATTTCGAGCTTGTCTGCTATCTCTCGAGTTGTCATACGCTGGTTAATTTCGATTAAAACCTTTATTTGTTGTCATCAGTAGTCGACAAGGACGACAAGTATTTGATGCGTCTTCCACATTAAAATTTCCAGAACGAAAGAGTAAAATAATAAAATATGCTGATAATTCTCACTCAGATTGTTCTTTTTTAAGTTTGTTTTTAACCAAATTGTTGTTTACTGACGCTCAGTTTTTGATTGAAGATAGTCGAAAGTCTGTTCTTCAAAGTGGAATTGCATTTGATACATTGCCATCTCGTCTTTTGATGACATTGTCGACATTTTAGCTGCTTGGCTAATTGAGAAAATAACCACTTTCAGTTGCTATGAAATTACGTGGTGCATTGGAAGCTTTATTCTGAATAGATTCTTTTTCGAAGTTTCGAAGGAAGTGCTTGGTATTGTTTCTAACGACGAGTGGCAGGTCAACATCATCTCTTGCATTGGCCATTGAATATAATTTCCATGCATTGACTACTGCATTCAACATGTGCGACCAAAGAGCTCAACACCAATTTTTTACCTTAAATTATCACGCGAAAGGTCCAAAAGGTCAAATCCTCCCACACCTTGATTAGTTGGCAAATAATTGAATTTGCAGTTTATCTTTTCCTTTTTCACCTTTTCATCGTCCAACCTTCACCTTCCTTGTTCACCTTCCACGTTTTCTGGCAAGTTTATCTTTCCTTTTTTCACCTCAGACCAACGCTTAACATGCGAAAGTGGAGTTTTGTTGTCATAATTAGTTGGTATCCTCACAACACTATTATCCTTCCATAAAACAAATAATAGCAAATTTATGTTATCATATATTTATTCAAAGTATTCACGTTCCTTTTTTTTAAATTCTGCTGAAAGAAGTAACGGACACTTCTTGGTGCGATTTTCCCTAATGGTTCCCCTGTTGCTCTAAATTTCATTCTTCGTAATCTCGTCTAAAAAGAAAAACTGCTCCTGAACCACTTTTAGAAGTTGCAGCACAATTTTCGAACCAGGAGGCAAATCTTTGATATGTATCAAGTTGGTAACTGTAGCCTGCTGAGGTACAAAGCATCCAATCATTGCATGCGAATCTTACTAGTTTTCCTCGGTTTTCGGAAGTATTTCACCATGGTTTCGTCTATCGATAAGCTTTCACGGAAAATATCCCAACTGAGAAATTATTCATTGAGTTCTTCATGAACGGTATAAGCTTCCGCATTTTATCAGTTGAGTCGATTTCTGTTGAGTCGTCGTTACAACATTCGTAGGGGCTACTCATCTTGAGAAGCAAATTTTGTGCCATTTTGAAAAATCTCAACATTACCTGAAATATATTTGCTTGAAAATTGTCTTCATCAATGCTATCACTGTCACTAAGAGACTTTGGTCTTGGGGGAACAATTACAATGTCGACATGTTACTCGAGTTATGTTATATACTCTGAAGCAAATTGCTTTATTTTGTTTTCCAAACGATTCCATTGATTGATTGCTTTATTGTCGGGGATGTCAACCTTCACACGTTTATTGTGCCCCCGCTTCCCGTGCTCCTGGAGCGCCTCGAGCAGATCGATCTTTCTGAGAAAGTCAATAATCTGCTTCGGCTTCAGGCGTCCCAATTCCTCCTCGACAAGGAAACAGCTTCCTAAACTATATCTTCTCGCCACAATGCGCTAGCAAATGTACTGGTGTCTCCTTCGCAAGATTGCAAAATTTGCACGCATCATTCGCTGTCAAGCCCATCGGTTTTGAGATGCTCTCCGAGTGTGCAGTGCCGCGTGAAGATTCCAGTCAGGACTCTCAGCTTTCTTTCATTCATTTCGATGCACGGTCGAAACTTCATCACGTTATAAACGTCGAGAACCAGCTTCGACATTCGAGCCAAAGAGCCAATTGCAGACATAGGGCCAATTACATTCTCTATCCTCAGTTTCCTTTAGGGCCTTGTGAGTGAAATTAATTTCAGTTGCGTTAAAGGCTTAAGGACCGATGAATGCTGTCGATGCTCCTTTCCTCGCCATTTGGTCCACCTGCTTATTACCCTCGGTACCTGCATGCCCCAGCACCCAGGATAGGGTAACCCTTTTGTCCTTTTGTCCGCAATTTATTGAGTGTATTGCGACAATCTTGAACCATTCTCGATGTAATCACCGGGGATTCTAGTGCTTTTAAGGCTGCTTGGCGATCGGATATTTTAGCTATAGTTTTGCCTTTGTATCCTCTGTCTATGCTGAGTTGTGCACTTACAGCGATGGCATAGATCTCACCCAGAAAAATACTTGGCATACTTCCCATCGCTTGGTAGTATTTGGTGCCAGGCCCAAAAACTGTTACCTCAGATGTCTTGGAACCATCATTAAGCCTGACTGCATTCCGTCTTATGAGGTGCATATTGGATTCAACGCTACATTCTCCCTTGTCACTCAGCACTATACAAGAATTGTTGTGAAAGCTGAATGCCAACGTCATGCGATCCGACGGTGCAAATATGAATGGAGACACCTTCACAAATTTAACTTGGTCCTTGTGCCCAATTCTGAGATCATTTCTTCTTCCTTCATGGAAGATTCTTTTCATTGTAGATGTCGCTACTGTTTCTATCACCAAATGAAGTGGCGATCGGCTTAAGATTTCATAGAGAGCTACCGTGGGACATGACTTTATGGCTCTGGTGATACGGACACACGCCAAACGCTGAATTCGATCGAGTGCCAGCCTCGTCTTGCGTTCTTCCACCGTTCGTCCACCGCTCCGTAGGTGATGATTGGTCTCACCATCATGATGTACATCCAGCGCAGGATTTCTCGGTTACCCCAGGACTTGCCTATCATGTTCCTGCACACCATCAGAGCTCTGACAACCTTTGCAGACACTGCCTAATGTGTCCATTCCACCTGAGCTTGCCATCCAACAGCAATCCGAGATACTTCATTTCATTCTTCCACCCAATCTACGACCCTTTTAGGTATATGGTCTGGAGTTGGTCCATACTTCATCTTGTGAACGGCACCAGTTTGAAAGCAGTTTGGGTCTTGTTAGTGAGTTCGGAGCGATAAGCTCAAATCCAGCTAGTTGGTTGCTTGAAAGGAGCCAGTTATATAGGATTCTACCTTTGGGGTTTACTACCGGGGCTCCCCACTCGGTGTGCCTGCAGTTGAGATCTCCGGCGATGATTATATTTTGATACACCAATGTAAGGTTTTGGAGCACTGCAAGATCGAATTTCAAACTTCCTGCAGAGATAGAGGCAGGTATGTAAACAGAGATGGTTGGGATTGACCTGGCGTCCTCTGTTTTAACCAAAGCAGCAACAGCAGAGCAACAGGTGAGGCTATTAATGTTAACTTCCTCAAGGCCCAATTTTTTTTTATTAAAACAGCTGTATCACAGAAGGCGTCATCCCTTAGTATATTATACCCTGTAAATCTTAATATGTGTTGCTGTCTCAATCTTGTCTCCGAGATGCAACAAAAGGTTGTGTCACGGGAATCCAAGATTTGTTGTGCCGCTGCTCTCTGGTCGTCAGAGACTAATCAGCGAGCGTTGAAAGCCCACACCTTCAGTTCCATTACTGGAGCAACAAAATCAATTTAATCAACGTTAGCTTGTCCTCCGCAGACGTATTCTAGGCAATCACTGCCTTAATAAGTTCGCTAACATGATTTCTGCGAGCAGAAGGTGGATTTAGGATTGGCTGTTGGGTTGGATTCAACGTTTCAGCATCTAACCCTGTTGCGATTGCTGCGAAGCTTACACCCGGCTTAATCACGTGCTGAGCTGGCTGCCAAGCTGCGCGCCTTGGTGCTGTTGTAGTGGCATGGACCGGTTTATTTTGGCAAGTCTGCATTTCTTTATATGCTGGGCACCCGCGGTAGTTAGCAGGGTGTCCTTCTTGCCCGCAGTTGCAGCCTTTACTTCGAATGAAGTCAAACGTTTTTCCGTGATCTTTGTCGGATGCAAAAAACACGAGCCATTTATCACTGCTCGTATTTTTCTCGTTTGCATTCAATCTCTCCCTTGAAAGATCCTTTATGAGATTGGAGATATTAGCTCCATAGCACGTAATAGGTGCAACTTTTTCTTTTTTTCAACCGATGGGGAAGTTTGAGGACTAGCACTTTTGTTGAGGACACTGACTGAACCATTCACCACTATACCAAATTTAGTTTTTGAAATGCCACTTACATTTGGCTTACGTTGCACGAAGTTGAACGTATTCACAGTTGAGTGCTGCTCTAAATTTTTCTTTGCGTCGTCCGTTTGAACATTCGTTCCACTCACTTTGTTTTTGTCTTCTACATCCTTGGATGATTCTGCTCGTGTATCCTTTGTTGTTCCTTCTTCTTTCACATCGTCATATTCGTCGTCTGAATCAATCTGCAGCATATCATATGGGTTTACGGATGCCGCTGCAACTTCCAACGATGATGCTCTTTTCTTCTTCTTGCGTATTCGCTTCTTCTCGTCCCTATCAAGTCGTTCCTGTAACTGGATGACTAGCAGCTCCAGCCGCTTGATCTTCGAAAATGCTGACACAAGTTCACTTGCGCCGGCCGCCTAGCCACACTCCATTTACCGCTTTAAGAAACTGTAAGAGATTTTTTACTACGATTAGCGTTATCAGCTCCTTGCCAGCCTCGCCAAGGAATTAAGAGCTTAGTCTTCGGTTCGCTCACTGACGTTGACCTCCGTTGATTGACCGAGGCAAGTGTTCGCAAATAAGATTGCCAACGACTATGGTCCTATGTTAATGGTCGTTGGTATCCTCGATGTTGCTTCCTCGACGTCCGCAACTCTATCTATCCGCCCTCAAGAAATGCACCTAGTGCTACCTCTTTCTATTCTAAGGATTCCTTAATTCTGCGAGTCAACTCGTACAGTATGGCGTCTGTTGATTTTCCCGTCCTGTATGTGTGTTGATTTGAATGTAGTGAATATTTTGTTACATGTGTTGTTCTCGTGGTTGTAGATAATTATACCACTTTCTAAATCGTTTTGAAAATAAACAACGTTAAACTAATCGGCCGGCACGCCTTTGGATTAGTTTTATCATTTCTCCCCACTTTGGGTATTAAGACTGCCTTCGCCTGGCTCCATGGCTTTGATATACATTCCAATGCCAGGCTACTTCTGTAGAGGCGTATCAGATGCGATATAAGCAGATTCTGTCCCTTCTGAATAACGCCTTGATAGACCCTATCTACTCCCAGTGATTTAAATGCCTAGAAAGAGTTTAAAGTCCACCTCGTACGTTTTTCAGTACATATGGTTGCAGCCTCCATCCACTCCGAGCTGTTTGGTTTTCTTTCTTTTACCATCTCGTCAATGTTTTAATTTTTTACTTCGGGTTACTTCGGGAAATGTGTTTCTATGAGCAGTAGATGGCGCTCCTTATCATTTTCCGTGAAACTGTTGTCACTGTTCCTTAGTGCAATGTTAAAGTTATTTCCCTGCTTGGCCATTGTTTTGTGTAGTCTAGCTGCCACAGGTGTTTCCTTAACATTCTCGCAGAAAGATCTAAAACTGAGACGTTTTGCCCTTCGGATTTCTTTCCCAAAGTGTGTTAGAATTCTATGGTATTCGTCCAAATCGTTGGTACGCTTTGCGTTATTGTGGAGTTTCCGCGCCTCCATTCTAAGTTTGGCTAGTCCTTCATTCCACATGGTTCCTTATCCCCCATTATGACGCGCTCAGGACAGCTTTCTTCATAAGCATTCACAATAGCCTTGGTAACTTCATCTACAGCATGCTCAAGTTCAGGACTATTTTTAGGGGTCCCATGGATAGAGATATGCTGGAGATTTTCCCATAAACGAGTGGTGTACAGTGTCCAATCGGTACGTCTTGGGTTCCTAGTGATAATGGGCTTCATCCTCAGCCCTTCCAGGTCATACCTCAGAATTTTATGGTCCGAAATGGAGGTTTCCTCGGATACATGCCATCTTTTAACCAAAGAGTCCAGAATCATGTTACTGACAGTAATATCCAGAACGTCCTTGCGTATTCCAGTAACATGCGTAGGTATACTCCCTACGTTGTGGATAATCATATTTGATTTCATTATGAACTCGTATAGTTCACTACCACTGCGGTTCGTGTCAGTGCTTCCCCAAAGCTCATTATGGTCGTTAGCATCGCATTCGATCAAAAGTGGAGTATTTTTTCTCTCACAGTGTGCTACTAGCCTTTGTATTTCCAGTGGTGGGATGTGCATTCCATACTGCATTGTTTGAAAACGGAACATTTATATTCACATATTCTTTATAATCCCATTGTACTCAAATGGATACTCCTCAAAATAATCATTTATATTATGGTGAACACATCATATAGCATCACTTTAATGCAGATAATCAAATAACTCATACAATTGAAAACGTCTAGTGCAAAATTTGTTTTCTTATTTCTGATCTTTTCATAAATATGAGGACAAAACTCGTTACACCCATTGGGCTTTTTAACCTTTGTTCAGAAACAGTTCCACTCAATCTGATGGATGTATGTCGTTCAATATTTCGCTTAAAATATTCGCCCTTTGTCTAGTTAACGGTTCCGCTAGATAGCAAAATCATTTTTCCATCGATCGAGCCAGAACATGCAATTACATGTACTGTACTCAAATGAGTTCATTGGGAAAAAATGTGTTAAACGATACTCTAGATTGAATAAAATATCGGACGTTTTGATCTTAGAATTTTGCTGATTTTGCATGTTCTGTGTTGATGGATGTGGGTTCTAATGTAACATGCATTGAAATTAATCGGCGTCAGAGAAGGGAGAGATGGTGGTGACTTCCTGAGCTCAAACGAATATGAGACATGTTTTCCTGGTGTAGTTGTATATGCAAACCATCGTGTATGAATACAAATTTTAAGAGAATTTTTAAGATTATGTCACAGTACTTTGGTCTTTCTCTTCTACCTTCGACCTGTTTCGTACTTTCAATTCATTTTGAAGGATATCAGTAACATCATTGGGAATTTGTTCGCAGTCTCAACAAGCTTCGTTATAATGCTGTAGCATCACATTTGTAAGTTTTTAATACAGCTGTGGCGAAAATTAAATTTGAATCGTTGAGGTAAAAGTATGCACTTAAAATATTCACCATTGAATGCGATTGAACCAAAGAAGCCACTGATTTTGAACATTTTGACATGACAAGCTTTCATCACTGACAACAATTTTTTAATGTATTTATTCATTATCCCGGCCAAATTGACTCAACAAAAATTTAATGACTTAATGAATGGAGCGGATTCACATCGGTCGCCATGAAAAAAATTCTACCACTCCGCATTCAGAACATTAAACAACTTTAACGAATCAAAAATGAGGTTGTACGTAGCAAACATCATTTTTTCAATTGGTGCCGTGCAGGGATTTAAAGCTTTACGTCGTAATCAGTGTATAGTAAAGCTGAATTCAAAGTGGGTGTTTCATAGGAATTGAATTTCAATTAATACATATGAAGAGCTGAACAGATTGCTCGAAGCCCTAAAAGTTTGAAAAACATTTCGGGGAGTTTACGTAGGTAGAATTATTCAGATAATCATGCCATGGAAAAATTTCATGTTTCCTTCTTGGAACATTTACTTGATATGAGATTGGCATTTTAATTTTATATTTATGTGCTTTGAATAAACAGCAGCAGCATATAGGATATAATGAAATTCAACAGGAGTTTGAAATTTGTCTGTTATGGGAACGTGTGAAACATGTATAAATGTTCCAAATTAGTAATTAAGTATTGTAGGATACGAGCTGCTTCGAGAGCTGTACTGAATGGTCTGTAATGAAGCCTTCTATCATAACGAAAGAATGACTAAACAACGAGTTCCAGACTTGGTGCTGGCTTTCGGGGTTATTATCCGTCAAAAATGAGATACTTTTGCCTGGTTTTCTAAGGGTCTTTTGGAAATGGACACAGAAAGGGTGTGTCGCCAACACACAGGACTTAATTTGATAACTATAACGTATTGCTATTCGCCAGATTGTAAGCTGTTTCCCACTCGGATCTAAATATTGTCATAAAAATTCCCATTCCGACTATAATTACCGCATCGACTACCATGGTTATTGGTGGTCATTCATATGCTGAAATAAATAAATACAAGTTTTTTTTTGGGCTAATTTTATATTATCAGCACAACTAAACTAATTAGAGTGAGAAATTTTGGGTGTGAATATCATAGAAACTGATGTATACGTCCCAGGTTTAAATTTTTTCGGAATTACAACACAAGCAAGCAGAGTTTAAGATAGTTTAAGAAAAATTAATGTATGAGTAGAAATAACGATAGTAAGGCAAACGTGTACAGACGTAGAATAAACATAGGAGAAACAAACAAGCACCATTTTGTTACGGCATCGTCTTTCAAACCCCAGGGGTACTATTCTCTATCACAGTCGAGAGAAACATTCATATTCGATCAGATTTCTTTTTGTTAGTTTGCAATTATGAGATCAATATGTTTATCTTCTTTATCGCACAACGCGTTTCACAGAACTAGTCAACATTATCAAGTCCCATGACAATTTTGGACTTAAGCCTACATTTTATATCCTTTACAATTATGAATGAAAAAAGTAATTATGATAATGCATCAAAGAGGGCTGATTTAATGTTGATTGATTGTTTGGCATTGTAGAAAAGGGTGGAAACGTTTTGGCTAGGCTTGAAGGCAATGTGAATATTATCAATAGCTGAAATTCGAGAAATATTATCGGATATTGGACCAAAATATGAAAGGAGTAAAAATTTTCTGTGTATTGGCTCTTCTATCTTCGGATAAATTTTATAAATTGTTTCTTCCTTATCTTTTTTATTATTATTATTATTTGTTATTATTTGTCATTTCTTTGATGGTTGAAATTTCGGTATTCAGAAGTTCTTTAGAAAGAATAAATGGAAAACGCACGGTCAACCATCCATCTAAAGCCGATATCTTGTGCGGCTAAGGGTGGCATAAGCCGGCTGGAATAGTTGCATAAAGGAAGGTGGGCTTTCTAAAAATGTTAAATTCAAGGCAGTTGAAAAGATTCCTAGTGACCAGAAGTGACCTAGATCCAGAAAATTAATTTCCCGATCTCTTTGCTGTTGAACTGTGAAGGAGATGGGAGGATGATTATTGTTGCGGAAATGGGAGGAAGCCGGGAGAGTCGGTTATTGTTTCCTGTAAAGCCAATAAGGATGCCATAAACGTATATATACCCAAAAAATAACATGTTTTGCGAAGTAAGATCGTACAACAGCTGCCTCAATATTATCCATTGAAAAGTCTGCTGGCGAGGAAGTCCTATCGGGACACCGCAATCGATGCACTAACGGCAGCGGTGATAGACTATCTCAATGAGACTGGTAAGATCCAAGGGGATCAACTCGTGCAGCTGCAAACCGCCCTGAAGAAGGACCTCTTCGAGCACTTATGCAGAAAACCAGGCAAAACTCAAACTTTCAGAGGAATGAAACCGACTGCAGGCCATCTGGTTATAACCTGTAGTGACGAGCCGTCTCTAGAATATCTAAAGACTACTATTGCCAAGATAAACACCACCCTGAATGAGGAGTTTAGAGTCGTCCTCATAAAGGAGGTACCGCGGCTATGCACGGTCAAGATATTTATACCCGAATCGGAGCAGACACCGCAGAAAGCCTTCGAGACGCTTAAACTACTGAACACGGGGTATGAAACGGAAAGGGGGCATCTCTTCGCGGAGAAAGAAGTCGCCAACGAAGGCATGGTCCTGGTGCTGAGCATGCGAAAGGAAGACGTCAGTACTCTAAGGGACAAAAACGGACGACTGAGTTTTGGCTTCAACCTGGTGCCTGCCAGAGCTAAGGTGACCAAATCCTTAGAGCAAAAGCCATAGCAGGGCGGCAACAGCCAGCCTGCTTAACCATCTAGCAGATGGGAACACCGACATAGCACTGATACAAGAGCCTTACCAACTTAATGGAAAGATACTTGGAATAAGTGCAAAACAATTTAAAACTTTTGCCACAAGCGGGGTAAATAATATCACTAGCTGCATTATATGTCAGAAGGAAATTAATTTAATTTTTCTACCGCGGTTCAGCAACATGGACCTAGCATCAGTGATGTTCGACGGAAGGGACGGGCAGATAACGCTGGCCTCGGCATACCTACCGTGTGACGCTCCGATGCCGACCACCGAATTGCGCACCCTATCGGAACATATACGGAGGAAGTGGGTCATCATCGGATGCGATGCGAACGTGCAACACGAACTCTGGGAAGCACCAAGTGCAACGTCACAGCTACATGACCTCAAACAGCTAATGCGTCTATCATTTAGTGACATCTTTTAAAACAAAATTGTCTTTCCCTTCAGAGAACTGTGTGATGCTTTGGAGGATTACTCTTTCAAGTAGCTTTCCCTCATTAGATAGGAATAGCATATATTTTGGTTGATTTTGGATTATATTGTTGCATTTATTTTGAAGGATTGCCGGGAGAACCAAATACGTATGGGGATGTTGTTATTAAAAAAATTTGAAATTCCATCAGCCCCAGCCGATTTTTTGGAATTTCACTCAAGTGCAAGCATCCTGAGACTTCCAGTACTCTCAAGCCGGGTAATGCCAATAGGTGCGTGGGAGGGATTTGAATTTGAAAATCAAGTCAAGCACAGGTTCTTGTGGTCCCTGTCAAACGTTAATATTGTTCTTTTTACAAATGAATTGAAAGCAGAGTCATAACTTGCTTTCTCCCCTTGAAGAACTATCGCAATGAGATTTGCGATGGAGTCAGCAAGGGTCTTTTCAACCATGAGTATGGAACCGTTATATGTGAGAACTCCTGGCAGACGCTTCCGACCAGTTATTTTATTAATTTGAGGGAACATACAATCTTCTGGTCTAATGTTTACTGGGGTCTGTTCAAATCTCTCATTGGCAAAGTCAGATGTTCTTCTCGAAATCATTCTATTTTTTACGGATACCTTTGAGATGAACGTAGTGAGTGTTGAATTCAAACAAGCGATGCCTACTTCAATCTCAGTGGGTGAGAGATATCTCGATATGTTGATCGTGATATCCTCAAACCTTCCACTCAGGTCAGCATTAACTGCTTCCCAATCGATGCGCTCGTATGAGATAAAGAGCTCTGGGTCTACTACCTCCAGCTTTACACCCTTTTTGGCTCTTAAAGCGAGCTCTACTAAAAGATGTGTCAAGATTCAGATTCAGATGCGATGCCAGATTCAGCGTCGAGAACTCTGCAATACAAATTCCTCCAGCTGTGGGAAATATTCACCAGATTAGCAGACACAATGAAGAAATCGATCGTTGATGCTTGTTCGATATCTTTGCGATAGGTCGTCACCCCCTATTGCAAAAATATCGAACTTTTCACACTAATTAAGGACTAGTTCCAAGTCTTCAATGAGATCCCCACCCGAAAATCCGTGTTTCACGTATATTCTTATTATTCTTAGCTCAATATCATGACGTCAGCGCATCTCAGACTTGGAAGACAGTGTTTAGTTTTGAAATGTTCCTTGTTCCTACTCCAAGGATTCCATCTGGGTCGTCATCCCTTATGACTTTATACTTCCCCAGGTGAACTTCGTGTTTACTTTTCAGTCTTGTTTCTGAAATGAACAAGAAATATGGTTTATGCATGTGCAAGTAGTCTTGCCTGGAGTTCCTTTTGAAATGTGGAGCTAGCGAGCAAATGTTAACGATGGAGAGCTTAATGGAACTCATCGCGACAACAGACTTTGAAGTTGAAGTCTATGTACGCCGTGTTTTTCTCACTCAGATACGTGAGATTTTTGTACTGTGGAATGAATGAATCCACTTCGCGGATGAGAGTGAACAAGTCACACCCGAAAAATTGTTCGCAGGCATTGGATATGGCAGTATTTCTGTCTTTTTGCTTCTGTAAATCGGTATTTACCTTGGGTTGTCACACAGGCTAAACTGCAGCTGGCATCACGGCACCCCTTGCTATACTAGCGAATGAGACACCATTTTGCATGATGGTTTTTAAGGAGGCAGTGACGAAGTCCCTCCTTTCTTCCTTCTTCTTTTGGAGATTCCGTCCTTTCTCCTCAGCCTCTTTGGCCCTGGGACATCCCCTCAAACTCGCAGGATGGCCCTTATTATTGCAATTTACACAGAAGATTGCATCTTTTCCCTCTTCCTTTTTGATGTGACAGTCCTTTGAATGGTGGTGTTTGTCACACTTGACACACCGGGATTCCATTCCACATTTTGAAGCAACATATCCAAATCTATGGCAGTTAAAACACTGCGACTTGGTTGATTTCGTGAAACGCTCCCAATGTACCTTTTAGTGCAGGAGGGTTTTTACACTCATAGATTTTTTGACGTGAAAGTCTGGCTTGAATGGAATAAGGTCAGACTAAAGAGTTTTCTTTTCCTTCCTTGAGGCCACCGTTGAGAATCTTTTGGCTCGGAAGATATCCTACCCAAGGATGGCTTGGAATTCTTCCTTGACATCATTGCCTTCGTAGGAAGTGTGCACACCCTTTAGCAACAGGGTGAGCTTTTTCTAAGTTGGGAGTGTATTAGTGTTGCATGCCACCTTGTCCCATTTTAACAAGTCAAAAAGACTTTTATGGTCGTCTATGCTTTTAAGGGTATAAGCAAGTTCGTGTAGAACTGTTGGCGGTTATGTCGATTTTTGGGACATCGAGCTGATTATTTTGACATGCTTGATGTATTCTCTCCCCAAAAGATATGAGATTCAGCCTATAGCACACTATCGGAGGGTTCCTCTGTTTCTTAGTGGCAGTAATATTGGTCGGATTTTCCTTAGCTCCGACAGCTACTCTACACACTGGGACGGGTACGACTTCAGCTTTAGTAAAACTTCCCGAAGCTTTCGAGACCGCAGCCTCCAGCTGCGCAAGACTGCTTTCGTGAGTAGTGAGTAGTTAGTCAATTACTTAATAACTACTAACCTCAACTTAGCAAATAAGGGTAACACATCGACTTTTATAACGAAAATAGAGCGAAAGTGATTGACGTCACTATAATCACAACAGAGGCATTGGAGGATCTGCACGGCTGGAGAGTATGTGACTCACCTAGCCTGTCGGACCACCAATGGATCACCTTTCAAGTGAGAAGAGGCGGACGAACCCCATTGGTCTACTGTAATCCTAGAAAAGCGGATTGAGACGGCTACACAAACGCTACTAAAAGATATAATATGTAGCTTCACACCGAGCGAATCCGTTAAGAAGTCGAAAGCACATCGACAATGAAGTAAGATACATCACAAGTATACTGGTCGATAGTTTAGGTGAAGTGTGTCCAACACCATCAAACAAAAAAAAAACGGTAAGCTGGTGGAACAAAGAACTTGAAGAAATCAGGAAAAATATTCAACGACTAATCAGAATAGCTCGGCTCACAAACCGAGATACGGATTGGGAGGACTATAAGCGAAATCTGATAATCAATACAGCTGTAAGAAAAGAGTAAAGGAAATCCTGAATCTTTTTTGCAGCAATATTGAGAGAGGAAGCGAGAAATCTAGGCTAAGCAGGTTTCTGAAAAGAGAACCACATGTGGACACGATGCTTCGAAAGGAGACGGATCGTGGACAACATAGAACATAAAACGTCTCGAGCTTCCACTAAACTTACACTTTCCGGGCTCAACGGATGAAGAGACAGGACAAGTAAACAACGTAACTCCTTACCGTGCTCCCCCCTTTAAAAAAATGTTAAGTGGACAAAAGGTCCTTTCGGCCATTAATACCTTCGAACCTTACAAGTCATCAAGAACCGACGAAGTGTATCCGATCATGCTCATGAAAGCGGATATGACAATAAAACGGATTTCGGTGAAAATATATAGAGCCTCCATATCCAAAGGCTATATTCCTTTTGACTAGAGAGAATCTAAATTAGTTTTTATACCGAGGCCGGCAAAAGCCAGCCACTACCAAGTAACGGATTACCGACCTAAACTAAACCGGAGACATTTTCATCCCCGACCATGGACGGAAAACGTATAAGTTTAATAAGCAAGGTAAAATACTTAGGGGTAACCTCGGATAGTAAGCCAAACTGGACTCCACACATAGGAGAAGTCAGACGGAGAGCTACAGCTCTTCACAATGAAAACGCTAGTGGGGAAACTCAGGGGAATAAAACTCAAAATTGCCCACTGGACTTACACAACAGTAGTGAAGCCAATAATCACTTATGGGGCATTGGTTTGGTGGCAGGCAATACAAAAGAAAACCACTGCAAAAGAGTTAGAGAAGATCCACCAAATGGCCTGAATTGGCATCACAGGTGCCATTAGGACTACGCCGACTGCTGCAATGGAATCCCATGCCACTCGGCAAATTCATCTTCAGAGAGGCATCGCTTGCAAGCATCAGATTAAAATCAAAATATAGGTTATCTAACCATCCACAAACGGGGCACGTATGCATTTTGGAAAAAAATGGAGAGAAAAATGGCCCCTTCAAGTAAAAGAGAGCTGAATAGAATCCAACCGATAGTGGACACAACGATTCCATACAAGATCAAAATTTTCACCAGAGATATCGTGGGAAATGGTGCAAACGGGAAGTAGAGGAAATCCTCTGGAAAGAGACAGATACGGCTTGGAATGACAGGAACGACTGCAGGATAAGCCGAGCTCTTTGGCCACACCCTAATCAAATGAGGACAAAATAACTCCTACGAAGAAACCGAAATGGCGTTAGAACATTGGTGGCAGTATTAACGGGCCATAATCTTCATGGTCAGCACGCCGAACGAATAGGAATCCAAACGGATGACACCTGCCTAGCTTGCAGCGAGGAGGAAGAAAGTACAAAACACTTTCTCCTAGATTACCCGAGTGTGGCCAATAAATGCCTTATCTGGCTGAGGTGTACTGGCGCAACAGAATTGGAACACTTGGCGACCACCGAACTGGGGAACTCCTTGGCTTCTTTAGGACGACAGGATGGACCATCTGTAAACAAACGTACTCCACATGGGGAGCTAAGGACCGATTTCTGGCCTATGCTATTTCCAGCATGTGGGCCCCAGTACAATAATAATTATAATAGTAATAAGGTCTGCCATAAGCAGACTCAGAGGGGAACCCATAGCTAGCCTTTGTTTTTCTGTCTATAGAAAGTGTTTTCAAACTGAAAATGGTTTTCCCTAAGACAGAATCCGAGCAAAGTTCTAATTCCCGTTTTCAAAACTGGGTCGATGTTTTTGGAGGCCAAAGGACTCTTGGTTAGAGAAAGCGAGAGAATCTTTGTATGGAATATTTGAAAACATGTTTGCAACATCAAATGAGATAAGAGAGCAGTTATTTGGATTATTAAGATTGACCAACTTTTTGACCAGGTCTGTGGAGTTTTTTATACTGTTAGATGCAATGAATTCAGTGGTTTCTTAAAATACTTTATTAATAGCGATTGCTATTTGTCTCAAGAGACTGTTTATAAATGACACAACTGGTCCAATGGGGTTATTCTTTTCGTGTACTTTCACAAGTTCATAAAATTGTGTGGCCATCGAGTTCATATCTGTCAGTCATAATTTCTCGTTTTCGGGGAAAATGTTCTTCGTGGATTTGAGAATACCTGTCAAGGCAGTTTGAATTTTATTTGTGGGGTCCTTATTTAAGATGGTAACATTTTTTTCTACAAAATCAAAATTTTTTTGGTTATATTGGGCTCTTTCAGCAGCTTTCGTAACTATTAAATCTTTGTTTTTAATTTTAAGTGAAAATGATTTTATGTAGAAGATAGGTTCGAATTGAGACTTTGAGGAGCAGTTTTTATTAACTTTGTGATATTTTCTTTATTTATAATGGAGTCTGGTTGGTTAAAAAGTGGTACTTCAGCCTTAGCAATTAGAGTTTCTTTTAGGTTTTTCAGGTTGAAGTTGGGGTTTTATTTGGAGCCTTTACTAAGGAGATTTATCTACATTTTGGAGAAATCGGTCTGTGATATGTTGATCACTCGACTAAGAAATTTAAGTTCTCGGAAGTAAATCAACGTTACATTGAACTCTTCACATACCACAAGAAAATATGATAACACGATAAAAGCACCATCACTAGCTAAAGATTTGGAAGTAATAACTGATAATTGTAACCATTCAGCCGTCGAAATTTTAGTAATTTTTGTAAATTATAAGTCTATAACTTAAAATTAACTTACGAGTAGAAGTTTGATTACTAATCAGTGGCCGTGAAGCTAACATATGTAGATCCTCGATATCAAGAAGACGACTCCTAATGCGCACTGTGCAGTCAGTTCTACTCTATGGGTTAGAATTGTAGGGCTAACTTCTGTGCAAGGAGTTACACTGAAGACGGCTACCACAGGTGCAGAGAAAAAGAGCTCTGCAAACTGAATCCGCATATCGAACAGTCTACAGGACGGTAGTGATGGTAAAAGCAGAGGTGGTATTTTTTGCCCTCCTTGTGAGAGAGCACAGAAGGGAAGACAGCAGACAAATGGTCAACAGGGAAGAGAGACAACGATCTCTGAGCATCCTTGGGAAAAGAAACAAGGAAAAGTTGGACTGCACGTTTAATCCCTGACCTGCGGTTGAGTGCATGGTGCGACCTATTTCTACTTGAACCAGCTCTTAAGCGGGCATGGACATTTTGGTCCTATCTGTACAAGACTGACACGTAACGGTCTCCCAAATGCGGATTTTATGCAAGAGAGGTCGATGATGCCTGTCAGACATTCATCTCTTGCGAAACATAGGTAAAGCAGCGTGGTGACTTCTTCAGTGAAATCGGAGAGCTCTGTCCGGAAACTATGGTTGGAGAAATGTTTAAAACGGTTGACAACTGGAATCGCGTGGCACAATATGGTCGGACAGTGCTGATACTCAAGAAAGCTTTTGCGGAGCGCTTGGAGGCATCGGGATGGGGGGATCTCTTTTCTGGCACTTCCTTCCTCTCGTTTCCTTCTCACTGGAGAGATTCCCATAAGCTGAAGGTGCCTCTAGGTGTGAGAACACGAGGCCTAGCCCGAAGTAATGTGCCATATGGTTTCAGACTACGTTCTCAGGTTGACATGGGTGGTGTTTAGTTGGTAGTCCAGTCTTCACAGCCTTCACCACCGTTACACAGAAAAAGTAGCCATTCGGCTAAATAATAGCGGGAAATACTACATAGGTCCATGGTGGAGTCAACAAGCGACCGAAATCCCCTACGAAGGTCGTCAGTATTGATCAGTATTGATCAGCCAGTAACATCGCGCGAATGGAATCGTAATGGAATCGTAAGCCCCTGCAGCGGCTAATCAAGCATTACTCCAATATTAGAAATTAGAGTTAGAATTTTTTCGTATTTACTTGTCATCTCCACCATAGCGTAACATAACAATGATAAAGGAAACGAACTGTAAACACTCTACAACAAACAATGAAAAGCCTGGGCGAAGTATGGTGAGGTCAAGTGTAGGCGGTTCTCCTCGCCATACAGCAGATACCGTTATCAAAAGCAGTGGCTGCTTCATATGAGCCATAGACCAAGCGGTGCACATCCGCAGCCGATTTGCAGATCAGCAATCCGTTTAGTTGAATTTCAAAATTAAAACAATTAAAGGCAAACGGCCCTTGTTTCTTTTTCATTTTATTATTTTTATGATTTGATCGGAAATTGCTGGTTCAGGGTAGAAAAAGTCATGGAGAAAGTTAATATAGATAGGCCCTATGCTCTCATTTCTGTCCGAAATCATTAAAAGTAACGCATATTAACACAAAGTCACCGAAACTTATGTAAAAATAAACAGAGGTAGTATAAATGAATGGTCAAAAAATTCACAATCTGAACTATGGTCACAAACATCACCATATTTGCTTGCTATAATTCAAGCACATATTTTGCTTTCCTTGGAATTTTATCATACAAATACTCATAAAGAATATTTTGTCCTTAGATCAATAAAATTACGAAATAATATCATCACATTAAGTGCCCCATCATAAACAAATTTGTACTGTCCATGGACATGGGAGAATGGACTTAACGGGAATGTTAATTCCGCACGAACATCATTTCCCTAAAGAATTAAGCCCCGCCCATTTCATACAATTTCCACAGCTGATCGACTTCGAGCCGATTGAACATGGGGAAATTGCAATCTTAAGCTGGTCTCAAGGGTTCACTAAGCTAATCAAATGTGTTCAAATTTTCAATTCAGTTGTGAATATCATTAATGAGCATTTCCATATGCTTCATATGCTTAGTGAGAATTAGAAATGCTCAATATTAGCGTTTGCGCATTTTCAATTGACGTTGACTGATTAACTGCATTATTCAGCGATCGATTTGATAACATTTTCAACATACAAGTGGTATGTATGACCATTTCATCACAGAATTTGCTTTTCAAACTCTAATGTTAACTCCACTGTCAAATATAAAACCGAAGATAGCCGAAGATTTTGGAATATGTAGATATTGTATTATTTTTATATTTAATGAATGAATATTACATATTTTCCGGACAGAGCTCCTCAATTTCGCTGAAGAGGTCCCCGCGCTGCTGGCTCCATCTTTTACAAGAGAAGATTGTCTGACAGGCATCATCGACCTTTGCTGCACAAAACACACAGATAGGAGACCGTGCTCTGTCAATCTTGCGCAGGTAAGACCGAAAACAACCGTGCCCGCATAAGAACTGGATCAAGTAGAAATCGGTCTCACCATGCACTCGACTTGTGTCTTGCTCCCAGGATTAGGAGCTTACTCACCCGAGAAATCTTGCAACTTCAATCATGCAATCATGCAATCATTTGCCCTAGTAAATTTATGTAACTGTAAGGCAGCATGGTAGTCTTTTGCTTTCTGCTGAAAAATATCATAGTTTTCTCTAGTTTTCCACTGATAGAAGTGCTGCTCAATTTTTCTTTGTATTGTTTCTGAATAGGAGATAGTCAAGTTAGTGTGCGCTAGAAAGGTAGTTTTTTAAAAGTAAAACTTTTTGCGCATTGAGGGTTGAGATCTGGACTCCTCAGCACCTGACTATCGACTAAAAATTTCCCCTCTCATTATTTTATACTAGTGGTGCCTTTTGGTTAGCAAGATTCTTTTTTCAGCAGCGGTGGACAGAAAGGAGAGAAATCACTGAGAAACGGAGAGTAAGACCTCCCTTCTTTCTGTTCCGGTGATGAACACTAAGAAAACTCCGATCTAGGCGACGAATATGAGGCAAATTAAAATAATCCCTGCTTTCGCCAATACAAATCAGTGAAAAAATTAAGAAAATTTCATCTAGTCCCTTAATTTTTTCACTCATTTGTATTCTTTCGATGAGAGCTCCGTAAGGTGCAGAGCGATATCCAAAAGCGTTTGCAGTCAGATAGCTGCCGTTTTTCTATGTTATTTGTTCTAATTGTATGAGGGACATTACGATTTTCGTGGAAATTAGAAGTCATTTACTCTACTTTCCCTTCAGAAGAATATATTTTGAGACGCTTCACACATTTGAGCACATGGAAGGTCATCGTTTTTCCGTGTCAGTGTTTTGTTAGGATTCTAGACTTTTCGTGCGTTATGGTTAAGGCTGCTGGGGAGATTGTTTCAGGGATAGTTCCGAAGATTTGTGGATTTGATTTTGATAGCTTCAATCAATTTTCAAACATAGTTCACGATTTCTATGCCACTGACGCCCTCAACAGAATCAGCTTAAAAGTTTTCTCATCAAGTTCAAAGGTCTTGAGGCAGTTGCTGGTTGGCACTGCGCCATCGTCTATTGGTTTCCAAATGGCATTTTTCAATTCGTCTATTTTTGCAGCTTGCTTCCACTGAATCAAATGAATTCAGAGTGCCCTGAGCCGAAGAAATATTTTCAATGACAATTTTGCAGAATTTGTGAGCAATTGAATCGTTGCAGCTCGTACTAAGAATTTTCTGTGGGTTCCAATGAGATAAATTCTGGACCTACTATACGGTATGTTTCAAGGGCATTACATTTTCATCGTCTAAGGCATACTTAAAGGCGAGGAGGGTAAAATGTTAGTTATTGAGAGTGGTGAAGGACGAGATTGTTTTCCCAATGAGATCAAAAATAACCTTGCCTGCTTGGTTATTGCGTAGACAATTCCAATGCAAAGCATTCAAGTCAACTCTTTCAATGCTGTTTTGTAATTTCTTCTCTTGTAATTCTTTGTCCTTGCGAAACAGATAACGTTTATTTCTACGCTGATTCCTGTTAAATTAACAGTAAATATACTATCGATGTGGGCTCGAAAGGTTAGAGAAGTAAATGTGGAATAGCCATTTAATAGCTATCGTGGCACCTCCGTCAATGCTGTTTTCACGGTCGCGATGAAACAGCTCACCTTTAAAGCCTGAAGGTGATTCTCGGTTTTAATTGAGTTTTCTAGGTTGGTCAAGAACAGCTTCAGTCCGATCGACATAATTTAATTAGAAAACTTTCGATTTTCAAGTCCTTGAACAAAACATCAATGCAGACGTGGGTAGTTCGACGAATTTAACTAGCGAATTTCTAACCTTGGTTTGTAATCCACTACTGGGCTGTTGAACTGTGTCGTGGAGGCCAGTAGAATAAATTGAGTAATTTTATGTTAACAAAGTAATAAGTAATTAATTTAATAACACGCATCTAAATTAAAGAGTTCGAGGCGTTTCGTGGCATGTGGAATTGATTTTTGTTCCATCAAGTTCCATGGTCTTTTCCAGGTCTGGACATGAGTAGTATATAAGCTAATTATCCTCTCATTTCGGAATATATGATATCAACTGAAATGACTAAGACTTGAAACTAGTTGGGATTGCACTAAATGAAAAATAAAAAAGAAGTAAATATAATAGGAAAGTGGAGGTAAATGGTACTTTTATACACTTGGATAAAGACTTTAACTGAAAGAAATCAGAGAACGAATAGTTATTTTTAACTCAATAATTATAGTTTTTAAATTTTTCAAACGTACTTTGGCTTTTGTTGCATACTGTCCACATATTACAATTTTGGGCACGATTTACTGCTTGTACTCGCGGGCTCTCTTTCAGTAAGGAGATAGGGAAAAACGTATAAGCTATGCAAAATAGTATGAGTACAAGAAATTTCCCCCAAAAACTGTGGAGTCTACCGTGTTTGTCTACCGGATATCAATACAGAATAAAGCTCCTCAGGCATTCCTTCGATACCCCAGTTTTTCTCAAGATGGCTTAGTTCACCCACAGCGTGTATTTATTTACATATTTTTTCATAATTTTCCAGACTTTGTTTTTTGTTTAAAAATGACATAAAAAATAGACCAACGAAATCGCGCCAAGGTTTGCTCTCATATTGGAAAGACGAGTAACATCACATTAAGAATGAGGTCTTCAAAGAAGATTCTTTATACAATGAATTAAAGAGTGGTATAAGCTGTTTATAAGTGGCCGCACGTCAGTTTGCAATGGATCTCGCGCTGGCTTCTGGCTAAGTCAAGATTATGTGGACTTTTTGTTTGGATAATGAAGGCGCGTCAAGAGGTTCAATAATCACAAAGAATATTAGGTTGAAGCATTGAAAAATTTACGTAATGCAGTAAGAAGAAAACGTCAACATTGTTGGTCAAGCCGATTGTGGCTGCTTCATCAAAACAATGTAGCAGCGAATTCATTGGATCCTGTCCAGCGATATTTTACAAGACATCGTATAAACATTCTCTCAGGAACCCCAACAAAGTTCCTTGCGATATTTGGCTGCACTAAATTCAGTTCCGAAAACTGTCTTTTGGGAATACTTCAGAAAGGAAATAAATAGCTGAAAGTGTGTTACTCTATCAAAAGGGAACTATTTTAAAGCATATCACTCACCGATTGATATGAGGAGATATGTAGCTCAATAATTTTGAAAAAAAAAACTGAGATGAAGCAACTGTTAAGAAAAATAAAACGAATATTTGGGTAAGCTTCTAGTTTTAAAAATTTATTTCTTTGAAGGATTTTTGTAAACAGTACTCATATTACCAATCGCACTTCATCTTTGTTAATGGCTTGAACTTATTTTGAATTGACCTTGCAGCTTCCACAATTTAATCGATTTGATCCATCAAATTCTTTTTAGTTACAAATTCCTCTGTCTGTAATTGCTGGCTTCAACATCTTGTTCTTACTGATGATGTATCATATTTCCATAAGGCACGATATACATCCTTTATTTTCAGTCGCTCACAATAAGGACGAAAGTTGGATGGGAGTTGATTTCGTTATTTACTTAGATATAAAATACTTGCATCAATATTTTTATCGTACCAGGAATTGTTTTTGGTTTGTTAAAACCCAATTCAATATGAACAACCAAAGAAAAAAATATATTAGCATAAGTACATTTCCAGACTTTCATGAAACCATAAAAGAAACGAAACTTGCTCTAAGGTTTTTATCTACTTTTCAATGCTTTCTTACCTTCCCAAGGATACCCAATAGAATAGCATAATATTTCAATATTTTACAGGGTACACAAGAAGTACCGCGAACTAAAACCCGATGTAGTGCCTCGCCAAATGACTGAGGGTGAGGCATCCACCGTGAAAGTTCCACGTGAATTCATTGAAAAACTCCCCGAGCTGCGAGAAAATCCTTTCCGCACACGAATCTGTGAAGCGTTTTCGCGTGACGGCAAAGGTAACCTTTCCTTTGAAGACTTCCTTGATTTTTTGTCCGTTTTCAGCGAACAAGCACCGAGGGACATTAAACTCTTCTATGCCTTTAAAATTTATGGTAAGTGATGGTTGTGTGCTCCTGCATGTAAACATTCTTATACGATGTATCCTTTTAATGTTTATTACTTTCATGACTCTAACCATATGCGTCCGGCCATTTTCAGATTTTGACAAGGATGGTTTTATCGGTCAGGCGGACATAAAATCGGCGCTGGTAGCGTTGACGAAAAATGAACTCACGCCCGAGGAACGCCAGCAAATCGCTGATAAGGTGATTGAGGAGGCGGACGTGGATGGCGATGGAAAATTGTCTTTTATAGAGTTTGAACATGTGGTCTTTCGTGCACCAGACTTCCTCTCCACTTTCCACATAAGAATATAATATTTTAACACCATGATGCCACACGTAGAGTACATGCACAATATTTCTTCTTATCAGCGAAGGATGTACAAGAATTAAAGCTACTTAAAGTTCTTATGGTCGTGTTTGGTTTACTACCGCTTACTACGTTGATCAGAAAATAATTTAAGAACATTGAAACGTATATCAAAAGCACATTTAGTAAATAAAACGATAAAATGGGACTAACGAAAAATGGCTTGATCCAAATAAATCATCCTGTGTAAACTTTTTTTATCTGAACATATCAAGCACTCCTTTCTTAAGTGCGAGTGTAAACTTGAGAAGTAAAGCTGCTCTCGTGTGCTCCTTGAGAAAGGCAATATTCTTACAGTTAACACTTTTCCGTGTCATTTCAGTTCTTATTCTTTTTGCCATCCAAAGAGCGGAATAAAAGAATTAAAATAAATTTATATTTGCGACACAAGGGAGATAGCTATCTATATTTATATTCCACAGGACTCCCATTGGCTACAGAAGACGCAATTTATGACAGTTTAGTGGACAGCAAGGTGATGAGGAACGATAGGGTTTTATGTTGATGTGAACGGGTTTGAACTAATGTTTAATGAAAACAAAAAAGAAGATCGAGCACTGATTAGAATCAATTAATATTAGCTGTTGTGTTCCTGACGGGTAGACATTAGATAAACTTGCGAATTTGATTGAAAAAGAGTGTGTTTGTTTTCTTGCATATGTGAATCGTAAACAAGAGAACATACTTCGGATGTTCAAGTTGTAGCGTAAGTACAATATAGCACGAGCACCCTTGGTCGGCTCTTGGCAGAAAGAGATAGAATAATCAATAGTAGATTTATAGTTGTGTTGCGTTTTTAACTCGACTGTTTTGAGTGAGCTTTTATAGTAAAACGAAATGAAATTAATATATTGTAGTAATATCAACCAACACAAATCAAAAGAATCCCGTTTGATCCATGATTTGTTATAAGTTTTACGCTATAATGTTGTAGGTAAAGTACGCACCCTTTGTGTAAAAGTTGCTGACGGTAAGTCCCACTGGTGAAATTGATATTTTAATTTGTGATTCAGGTGTCATGGTATTGGGCAACGTAACTGTGATAGGTATCTGCAGGTAAATTAACTTTCTCGTGCAGCTTTGGTGTAGAAGTTATGTGGCTCTTACTCGCATTAAAGCTCAAGTTCTTCCAAACAAGAAAATATGAATTTCAGAAATTTTCAATTTTTCCATTTTCACTTACAACTTATAAGTGATTTATACCCTTGCTAAGCTAACTCAGCGAAGACTCATGGGTACGGAAGTTCTGATCAAATGTTTCGAGTACCTCGATAGTGAATTTAATATTTATAAAGAATTGTGGAAAGAGCTCAAGCTGGTTTCGAACACGCGTCCCTGCCGCCGTGTTCGAAACCAGCTTGAGCTCTTTCCACAATTCTTTATAAATAAGAAAATATGCCCTTTTGCTCATGAAAGGTTGGTAAGCATTATATGGACATTTACCAGAGTAAAATTTTATTGACAACAGTTGATGTATATTTGACACAATATAGTATCATGCATGGCCTGAAAATATCATGTCAATGGAGTGAAAACCGCAAGATAACAGTAAAAATAGGGACAAATTGAGTTCATAGTGTACAGTGAGAAAGGACTCACGGAATCAGTCAATGCAAAAAAAATATATAATAAGCAAATAACAAATATGTAATGAGAAAAAATAAAAATTAAATAAAAATTTGAATAAAATAATACGAGAGCTAGAGAAAGGAATAAAAATGACGATCAATTCAGTGAACTAGAAAGAAAACGAAAAGGTTATTTAGACGATTGTGTCCAATGAGCTATTTACATAGGAACAGAGTCCAATGTTCCACTAAGACTTTCGATCCATACAAAACACCCGGGAGGACTAACTTAAAAGAAGGTAAGGACCTTCCATACGCATACATTCTATTGGATTGAATGGATGTAAAAATAGTTTCTAATCAATAGCAGGCCAAACCAGGCAGTTAAAAGCGACTAAAAACTCATCAGCACTATGTCTTTTCACTGCAAAGGAACAGAGAAAGTACCATGAACTTTACAGAGCTGAATTCCCGACAAGCACGTGTATCATCCAAAATGCTCAACAAAGATACGATGACGTCAACTTAACTAAACGATGAGTGAGGCAGGATACATAGATACCTAGCCAACAAAGAATTCACCTTGGCAGCTTCAATTGACATCGAAGCAGGAATTAATAATTTTAAATCAGGAAACACAGTAGCATTAAACTAAATCGTTGGAAGAACTACCGAAAAAAACGTTAGAACCGAAGAAGGAGGAGCAAACTTTACGAAATAAAAAATCATGAGCAGAAGCTGACGGTGTTTGATCTTCGGCTTTGCTACTCAGCGTTTATCAAATAGTCAATTTCCAGAACGATTTCGTATCCCGATCATATCTCAACGACCTCACGTTTAACCATGGAGACTGTAGTGATTATTATCTGGGCCCGAGGCCCAAAGTTGCCACTGGACCTACAGAGCGATAGTATATGGCAGTTGTCGATATAGAATCATTTCTAAAAAGCAGATAAGAAAGATTTAATGAATGCACATTACTGATATTTGAAGACTACGCCAATATTATGCAATGGAATTCATCCTTAACTTTATGCCCTTGTATAGGTCCATTCCAAAAGAAGAATCTTCAGCGACGATGAGACTAAAATGAAGAAAGGAATATTCAACCATCTAAAATGAGGAGAGGGATTATCAACCATAGTCTAATGGGCTACCTCCGTATTCACAAATCTACAAAGATTATCCACATTTTTTGGATACAACCAAACCAGGAATGAATACAACCAAACCAGTATGAAAATCTACACAACTCAACAAAAGCCTTCAACACAGAGAGCCATACCACCGTTTTCTAGTCAGAAATCCTTGCAAACTACAATCCCTCTCTGATAGAAGGATAAAGTTATAGGTGCTTGCCTCCAGCCATTGTTTACAGGGCACAACCTTGTAAGTCAGCACGCAAAACGACTGAGTATCTAAATGAGGAAAATTTTTCCCGCATTTCCCGAGTCTGATTCTCAACGACTTCATGCAGTGGAATCATTTGCCAAAGTTGGAAAACTTGATAACCATAAAACTGTAGACTCTACTTGCATTCTGTGGGGTGACAGCCACGCCAAATTGGCACAGGAATATTGACACCAAAATGTGGGATAATATAAGATTGAAAGCGAAAATAGAAAAGGGCGATTGAGTTCAAAAACACGAGGGTTGGTATCCATACAAGAGCAAGAGATAAACATATCGAAGACAATACTAACCGGGATACGATTACATATTAATTTCATTATTTGTACTGGGGTCCACTTCCTGGAAAATAGCAAAGGCCAGCATCGGCTCTTAGCTCCCCATGTGTAGTACTATTGTTTACAGATGGTCCATCCTGTCGTCCTAAAGAAGCCAAGGAGTTCCCCGAAATCCGTGGTCGCCAAGTGTTCCAATTCTATTACGCCAGTACAATTCAGCCAAATAAGGCGTTTGTTGGCCACACTCGGGCAATCTAGGAAGAAGTGTTCTGTACTTTCTTCTTCCTCGCCGCAAGCTCGGCATGTGTCATCCGTTTTGATTCCTATTCGTTCGGCGTGTTGGCCAAGAAGATTATGGCGCGTTAATACTGCCACCAATGTTTCTAACGCCAATTCTGTATTTCCCCATGAGTTTTTTTGTCCTCGTTTTATTAGGGTGAGGGCAAAGAGCTCGGCTTATCCTGCAGCCGTTCTTGGCATTCTAAGCTGTATCGTTTCTTGCCAGAGGATTTCCTCTAGATCCCTTTTTACCGTTGGTAGTGGCACTTTAATTGTGTCTATTCTAGTGGCATTTCGGTCGGCTGATCCAGCTCTCGCTAGCTCATCCGCTCTTTCGTTTGCCTCTACATCTTTGAGATGCAGGCTTTGAGAGCCAGCCTACAATCCTGCACCAGTTGCGAAACCACGCGGTTAGAGGCAAGCGCCTACAGTGCCGACTTACTGTCCGAGTATATTTGTGTTCTTCCATTTAAGCGTTTGCTGCCGCTTTTGTTGCAATCACTTCCGACTGGAAAACTATGGTGTGGCTCTCCAGTTTATAACTTCGGTTGAGTTGGGGATGATCTGGGAAAAAGATGCTGGCACTGCTTCCCTCATCCGTTTTGAAACCATCGGTGTAGGTTATAATTTCACTTCTAGATTTGAAATCCTGCACCGTTTCCCACGCTTCTCTGGTCGGAATGCTGATCTTGTATGGGATCGTGGTGTCCACTATCGGTTGGATTCTATCCAGCTCCCTTTCAATTGATGGGACCATTTTTCTCTCCATTTTTTCCAAAATGCATACGTGCTCCGTTTGTGGATGGTTAGATAACCCATATGTGGATTTGAATCTGATGCTTGCAAGTGATGCCTCTCTGAAGATGAATTAGTCGAGTTGCATGAGATTCCATTGCAGCAGTTGGCGTGGTCCTAATGGCACCTGTGATGCCAAGGCAGGCCATTCGGTGGATCTTCTCTAGCTCCTTTGCAATGGTTTTCTTTTGAATTGCCTGCCACCAAACCAATGCCCCATAAGTGATTATTGGCCTCATTACTGTTGTGTAAGTCCAGTGGGCAATTTTGAGTTTTATTACCCCAGGGTTTCACACTAGTCTTTTCATTGTGAAGAGCTCCGTTGTAGCTCTCCGTCTGCCTTCTACTATGTGTGGAGTCCAAGTTAGCTTACTATCTAAGGAGTATTTTATCTTGTTTACTAAACTTATGAGTTTCCCGTCAATGGTCGGGGGTGAAAATGCCTCCGGTTTACGGCGCATTGTGTAAAGCATAAGCTCCGTGTTGTCGGCATTAATGTGCAGTCCGGTTTGTTCCGCCCACTCGAAAAAATGTCAGATTGCGGTCTGCATCAATTCCGACATGGTTCCCGGGAACTTTCCACTTATCAGTATAAAGATATCGTTAGCGTACGCTGTTGTTTTGAAAACCTTCCCGTTTAGGTCTTCCACTATTTGGTTAACAGTGAGTTTGTTCCAGGTTACGCCGTTTTCTTCGGCTGTTATCTTCCTTTTAGCTAGTAGTTCCATCATCCATTTAGTTAGATATGGGTCTATTGCATATCTTTGAATTTCCTCCAAACTGAAATCTTTGATGGCTAGGTTCCTCTCTATTCTGCTTACGACTTCGTGAAGTGCCATTTCTGTTGAGCGCCCGGGAAGGTATGCATGTTGGTTGGGACAAAGCTCCGTTATGTTCACGGTTCTTTTTATGTACCCATTAACAAGGAATTCCGGCATTCTCTGCATGAAACACGTTAAGCTGATACTTCGGTAATCCGTTTGTAGTGGCTGGCTTTTGCCGGCTTCGATATAAAAACTATTTTAACATCTCTCTAGTCCAAAGAAATATAGCCTTTGGATATAGAGGCTCTATACATTTTCGTGAAAATCCGTGTTATTGTGATATCCGCTTTCATAAGCATGATCGGATACACTTTGTCGGTTCCTGGTGATTTGTAAGGTTCGGAGGCATCAATGGCTCATAGGACTTTTTCTTCGCGTGAAATTTCTTTTAGGGGAGGGAGAACGCCACGGTAAGGAGTCACGTAGTTTACTTGTTCTGTCTCTTCATCCGTTGAGCGGAGAAAGTGTTGGCTTAGTAGGAGCTCGGGTCCGTACTCCTTTTGAAGCATCGTGTCTACATGTGGTTCTCCTTTCAGAGCCCTGCTTAGCCTAGATGTCTCGCTTCCTCCCTCAATATTCCACCAAAAAAGATTCCAGGATTTGCTTTTCTCTCTTCTTACAGCAGTTTCAAACATTTTCAGACTTCGTTCACAGTCCTTCCTATCCGTACCTCGGTTTGTGAGGCGTGATATTCTGAATAGTCTTGGAGTATTTTTCCTGATATCTTCCAGTTCTTTGTTCAACCAGCTTACCATTTTTGGTTTGATGGTAGTGGTTGGACACATTTCACTGAAACAATCGACCAGTAAATATTCGATACGAAATTATCGAATATATACTTGTGATGTATCTCACTTCATTGTCTATGTCCTTTCGATTTCTCAATGGATTCGCTTGGTGTGAACGTATATAACTTTTGGTAGCGTTTGTGCAGCCGTCCCAATCAACTTTTCTAGGAGTGCTGTAGACCAATGGGGTCCTCTCGCCTCTTCTCACTTGAAAGGTGATGCATTGGTCGTCCGACATGCTAGGTGAGTCACATACTCTCCAGCCGTGTAGGTCCTCCAATGCGCCTGTTTTGATTAGATTGACGTCAATCACTTCCGCTCTATCTTTCATTATAAAAATCGGTGTGTTACCCTTATTTGCTAAGTTGAGGTTAGTAGTTATTAAGTAATTGACTAATTGTACAACTCTTTCGTTGCACTTGGTGCTTCCACAGAGTTCATGTTGCATGTTCGCGTTGCATCCGATGATGGCTCGTTTACCCCGTGTATGTGCCGATGGGGTGCGCAATTCGGTGGTTGGCATCGTTACCTGCTCGTCCCTTCCGTCGAACACCGCTGATGTTAAGTCCATTTTGCTGAATGGTAGAAAAATTAAATTAACTTCTTTCCGACATATAATGTAACTACGGATTTTAATTGCCCCGCATGTAGCAAAAGTTTTAAATTGTTTTGCACTAATTCCAAGTATCTTTCCATTCAGCTGGTAAGGCTCTTGTACCAGAGCTATGTCGTTGCCCACATCTGCTAGAGGCTTAGCCAGGTTGGCTATACCCGCCCTGCTGCCGTGCAGATTTTCGAGAGCCACCCGCATTTCGCGTTTTGTTTGAAGTTTTTCGCTTTTGCTTGAAGGGTTCGGTAGCCTTAGCTCTGACAGACACCTGCGTGAAACAAAACTCAGTCGTCCGTTTTTGTCCCTTAGAGTACTGACGTCTTCTTTTCGCATGCTCAGTACCAGGACCATGCCATTGTTGGCGACTTCTTTCTCTGCGAGGAGATGCCAGCTTTCCGTTTCATACCCCGTGTTTTTTAGTTTAAGCGTCTCGAAGGCTACCTGCGGTGTGTGCTCCGTTTCGGGTACAAATATCTTGACGGTGCATAGCCGCGGTACCTCCTTTATGGGGACGACTCTAAACTCCTCGTTCAGGGTGGTGTTTACCTTGGCAACTGCAGTCTTTAGATATTCTAGAGACGGCTCATCGCTACAGGTCACAACCAGATGGCCCGCTGTCGGTTTCTCTGAATGTTGGAATTTCGTCTGGTTTGCTGCTTGAGTGCTCGAAGAGGTCTTTCTTCAGGGCAGTTTGCAGCTTCACAAGCTGAACCTCCTATATCTTACCTGTCTCATTGAGGTAGTACATCACCGCTGCCGTTAGTGCATGGAACGAGTCATATAGAACTACCTTCTTCAGCGAGGAACTCCCACTCTCTTTGAAGAATCCTCCGCTGTTGAGAAGTAAAACAAATGAAGAATGCTGGGGACTATTTGCAAAATAAAAGAAAAGAGAAAAAAGGAACACGTTCAAAAAATGTAATCATAGATACTTTGAAGGCTAATAGAAAGACATGAAATTGCCTTCTGTTAATTAATTTGATCACAACGGCAAAGGTTTGATGAGGGACCTTAAGGAAATATAAACAGAGTCAAGTCATAAATCTTGTTGGGGAAAATTGGCGGCTAACATACAGTCATAGAAAACATGAAAAAAGGAGACGCACTCTTTTCCTTACACCAATAGAAGGCAAGGAGCAGAGGCTGACTTTCTTCGTAACAGGATTGAAGCATAGATATGCCCAGATTCAAAAGCATAAGACAAGCATAATTTAATCACAAATGTAAAGATTACCAAGATTACCCTTTCATTAATTATGCGTAAAATCGCAACACAAATATAAGTTTACTTGTGCTTTTTCTATCACTGTCTGAGGGAAGTCCCCAGAGAGTGTTAACGCTGCATGATGTTATCATAGCGTCATCACCAAAGAAAGTTAACGGTTTCAACAAACTTTATTTTTATGTTCAGTGGTTTTTGCGAGCAAAACATGTTGAAGATAAGTGAAAGAAGCGAAGATACGGAGAGATGCGCATTAAGAATCTTCTAAATTTTGTATTCTTACAAAATGACTCACACAAAGGGCGTTAAGTTAGCGATACTCTTAAATACTACGTAGGGTATGACGTCTTGGATTTTAAGGTTAGTTTTCTTTGCCATATTATCAGAAATAGTCTGACGCCAGAGCAATGATTGCTGATTGTTCAAATTTATTTCGAAAAAATGGTTCTGTACGAAAAATATTTACCTGGCAAAAGCGAAGGCAATTGGGGAGACAACACCAGCGAAGAGACACAACGCTCTTTCAGCGATAAGCAATAGTCTAGGGAGTAAAGCACAAGGGGAAGGTCGACTACACGCCTGATCTCCGAGTCCGTGGCGCAATCGATTGCATGGCAAGGCTGATTTCTATTTGGCACATCTTATATATCAATGTTTTCAGTCTTACCTGAACAAGATTGACAGATCTCGGTTTCTTAACCTTGCTTTATGTGGAGCAGAGGTGGATGATGCCTGTCACACCTTTTTCCTGTGTAAAACATGAAGTAAGCAGACTGGTGACCTCTTCAACGAAATTGAGAAGCTCTACCCGGAAACTATGTTCGGAGAAATGCTGGAAGCGGTTGAAATGAAATGCAAAAAACATACAGGAGTGCTGGAAGGCCTTGAGGATGGAACACAAGGCCTAGTGTCAAGTGGTTGTAGGCTACGTTCTCAGGTTGACAGAATAGGTGTTTAGTGGTTGGACAAGAAGGTAGTTCTTTACATGCTTACCACAAAAAAGCTTTCTGTCTTTCATAAAACAGGGCTTTCTGATGAAAAAGACATTGAATTATATTATATTACATAGGCTGCGATACATACAGAAAAAATATAGCTCAAATAACTACGAAAAATATGACACTTCTCGCAACGTTCCTGCATGCGGTCGTGTCTACTTCAATTTTTTGTCGAAGCGGTCCAATTACTCACTGTATTCCAGTGACTCACATTGTCCAGTAATCGTTCTTCCTTTTTCTAAAAAATCCATGAGAATGACGTTGTTTGCATCCCAAAAAATCGTTACCATGTCTTCTTCTTCTTTGGAGCAGATTCATCGGGAGAAATCCATTGTTTGATTGTTACTTAGTTTCTGTTGCTTATACAAGTTTCATCAACAGTTACAACTTGACGAAAAAATTCCTTAAATTGACCCGAACTCCGATTCAAAGTTAACAGCCGCATCCGCTTGTTGTCCACCGCGAGCAATCACCGCAGCCATTGGGCTGACAATTTTTTCGTCGCCAACTTATCATTTAAAATATTAATTACTGTTCTGAGCGACACACCTACGGCCTCTGTTACTTCGCGCACACTCGTTCGTCGATAAGCGAGAATCATGTCGTAAACTTTTTGAATGATTTCCTCGGTAACCACGTATGCCGGGCGTCCTGGTCGCTCCACATATTAAACGGATGTTTGCCCACGTTTAAGTTCGCTAGACCAATATCTAACTGTGGTCATAGATTGCGAAGGGTTTCCATAAACAGCGTCCGACTTTGCTTTTATTTCCTCGCATTATGTCCACTCAAAAACAAAAAATCAAACTATCAAACGATACTGCTCTGTTTCCATCTTAGTGAAAATCATGAAACAGGTCCTAGTCGAACGGCTGCCAAATCCAATATAACCTTTCAATCAGTCTGAAATTTATTTCATTGTCGTTTGATAGATGGTAGTAGACGATGATAATAGCAACTTCCCTCAGGAACGTCCTCCGTTGTCATACACGAATACTTATTGAACCGCCCTCGAAGAACTCAACATACGAAAAACATATGAACTTAATTTTACCCAAGTAGCTATTGGTGCTTTATGTGCTACTCAAGTTAAAATGGATGATGGAAGAAAATTCATTATGTGTATGTTTCTCCAATTTACTTAAATTATAATTTAAGTCAAGCGAACTTCCTGTGATTTTCACAGGCGGCTTGAATGTAAATTGCAAGAAACGAGACTTTGTTATGCCAGAATATCGAACAAAGAATACAAAATTGAAATGAGGTGCATTAGCTCTATGTATTTAGATACTATAAATTTTTAAATCAATATGATATAGTTCGAAATATGATTTTAAGTTGGCTTCAGTTGCTTTTCTCTTCGCTTTATAGATATATTCATTCAATGATGAGCATATTAACCCCATTCCAAAACAAACACTTTTGAATAATTGTTTGAGTTGCGTATATGCTTTTAATTTATCTTGCTTTGGGGATCTGCAAGTTTTTGTGTAGTTCATGTTGAAAATAGCTTCTACTTTTCTGGATACCCCATTTATTGGTGGAATCTATTCGCCAGGAAATTCATTCATTGGAACAGCAAATAGTTTCCTATTCAAACAATTTCGCAACATGCAGTACTACGTGGGAGGATAATTACGATTTAGTTACAAATCTAATGCAAAATAAAATAAGTTGAAGCGAAGGTTACGTGCGCTTTGTAAATATTTTCCTTTGTAACTTTTTCATAGATTTATTTAAAAAAAAAAAATGTATTTCGTTCACAAGCTTTCGCAGAGTATGTCCTTTTAATTGCTATGCAGCAATTATTTTTAAATTCTGGGAAAATGTGAAGTTCCTTGAAAAGTGATATACTCGTACATAAATTCAACTTTTGTGAATCTGTTTTGATGATTCCGGGAATATTCTCAAAACATTTGTTAATTTGTTCTAGGAAAACACGCAAAAAGGATTAAATTTTCAGTACACTCAATTTCTCTTCATACATGGACAGAGATGCACGCATACTATTTTGACTTCAGTTGGTATTAAAAACTAAAATTATGAGGAATAATATCGTTTTGAGCTTGTTATATCTCTACCACAGTGGCGCTATTTAAGATTCTAGCTCCTCCTGATACATGCTATTTTCTTAAGATTGGGCCATTTGATACGGTATCTTCAACTTTTGATTTGTGGGTCACATAACAACTACAATATCTTGTGAACTAAACAAGGGGACCTAAAACCAAAGTGCGTAAACTACGATGAAATGCAGCCGACCAACTTTGGCTAGTTGCCTGCAAATCTCAGGCAAGCCTAGGAAGACGTCAGTACAAATAACTACAGACTGCAAGGAGAAAACAAAGATTGAAGCACGAATAATCTTAATTTAAGGCACGTTCCGAGGCGTATTCCACAGAAAGTGCTCACCAACAAAGGAGCTTCATTTCGTCGCCTGATTCTATATCGTTAAGTCAAAATAATAACTAAGTTGCGTGAATCGCGATTCCCGGCCTAAACAGAATGACATTTCATTTGATAAACACGTCAGACCTACAGTTCTATCGTTGTTTAGTGCAACATGATTCATTGATTTGTCAGTTCATTAACTCCTTCTAA